>OX439449.1:2080000-6880000 GCA_949320045.1 Scotopteryx bipunctaria
CTGGATTAACATAATAGGCTACTTTTTATCCGGGTACCACACGAGCGAAGCCACGGGCGGCCGCTAGTACGTTAATTACCTTAGTAACGATTGCTATATCTCGAAAAGTAAAAAGTTTCCTTTCTACTTATTGGCTATGTTTGAAAGTAAGTAGTGTAAAGTCACTACATCTTGATCGAAGTCCGTTCAAGTAATTACAATGTAATCCTATACTGACATTGGAAATTGGGTGAAGTTTGTTTGGTCTGTAAACAAATTGGTCCGGCCGAGGTGTCGTGCGTGTTGTCTTGATAAACAAAAGGCTGTGTCAATAACCAACACTTGACAAAATAAGATTTAAACTAAGGCCTTTTACCATCTATAGCAAATGATTTATACAGCGTCAGAAGGCAACTTTTTACCTTCACAAACAGGACGCTGTAGTGCCCAGGACGATTTAAGATGGAGTAGGCTTGCCCAGCACCTATTCCATCCTCTCAGCTTAGTCGGCCTTGTCCACAGGAAAGACATGGTCTATACGTGCGGAGCTGACTAAGCCGCAGGTTTCCTCACGATGTCTTCCTTTACCGTTTGAGAGTGCTGGTATAGCGCACATAAATTTATCGAACAGAAAAATCCATTGGTAGACAACCGGGTTTGAACCCACAACCTTAGGATCGGAAGGTGGGGGTCACTACCAACTAGACCACCAGTGTTCTCTGACTTGACTAGTAGTAGCAGTAATAGGTAAAATTAAAAAACCTAATTTATTCCCTCAAGCTTTGTTGAATACGTAACCGAAATTAGTTAAGCAATCGTTTCACAATTGATATGATATTTGCATAATTTACAGCTCGAACGTAAAAAGAAAATCAAGACGAAGAACTGAGGAATATTATAATGACACAGTCGGTGAATAGATCAGCTGTGTTACTTCGCTGATAATTAATAACATCCAAAAGTCACATAATGTACAAAGTCCTGACCCTACAATAAGATTCCCTGGGTCGTTGGTATCAGAAACTACGAGTATCATATATAATAATAATAAGAATAAATGTTTTATTGCGCTTCCAAAGTTACATTATTATAAAACATGGATGAAATCTCCTTTTAAGTAAAAAATACTTGTCATAGGAGATTTCACTCTTGCATAGGTCTTAAACAGTTTTCTGACGTTGGAGAAACATTAAACATTTATAATATGGTAAGTAGGTAAAACAAAACCGAAACTCGAAATAAATATTTGCAGAATAAGCAAGCATTTCTACCTCTAGCACTGGTCCGACAGCTTTGTCCGGACAATGGAACTACGAAAACTTTTTTTTCCACCTTGTGGGATCGTCTCGCCATGCTACCCTCAACTGACGAATGAGAAAGTTTAAGATTGTTTCTATTTATATAATTAAAATAGGCACTACATTACCGTGTACACATTAAATTATAGGCACGTTAAATTGTCGGTCCCGGCTTTTAAGTCGTTAAGCCATGACGGAGGCCTTTAGGCGGCCTAAAAACTCTGTCACTAGAGTTGGCCACTAGCTCATACGAACATACATACATACAATACCGTGTACAGAGCTTCTAATGAGTGTATGTTTTACAGAGCTATTTTAATAATTTAGACCATACATAATATAAAGTATAAGTAAATGATTCAATTAACCATTCAGTAGATACATGTTGTAGTGTCACTGTGCGTTTTTTGGTTAAATTATGGATCAAAATTATAATCATTTTAAATCCCAAAACCAGATTAAGTTTTTCTTCAATACAAACATTAAAATAATTTTATTGTCTGTTGACATTCAATATTCTTTTAAAACCTACTTTTGAGTAATATAACTAAGTAAGTGTTTTGTCTGTCCGATACCGAATATGTTTTCTTTATTATTCTATTTTTACGTTAGTGTGTCTACAAAGTGACCCAGCCGGTTTCAATCCTGCCTATATGATTTACATCATTTCACATGTGGTATGTAAATATGATTTCCAATTTACCTTTCGGCTTGTTCGGAGAATGACCCAAGGGAGACGCTTGACAAATGAGTTGATTCTTACACACTTATAGGAAGAAACAAGTAATATTGGCTCAATAAGTTATTCTGATTTATCTGGCACTAGCATTCGCCGGTGGCTTCACTCGCGTGTTAACTAGATAAAAAGAAGCCAAAATTCACTGCTTTTAATAATTGCATTAGCGCTATTTTTTAACGTTTCGAATGTTATCAAAAACGTTCGATTGATACGAATTGTGTATAACAAAGAGACTGATAACCGAAAGATTTTTATAGCGTCATTGCATTCCTAGTTACATACTTGTCTTACTATATACTAAAGGATAATGCCCACGCGACTATGGGATTTTGTATCAGAATTAAGATTTTTGTGTCACAGTGAAATATGGCTTAATTTAAGATTACTTCAAAATATAATTAAGCATTCTATGATAAAACTGGTCAGTGTTTTATATTTCATTCTTATAATCTTCTTCCTCTGGCCTTGCCCCATTTTTATTTGGGGTCAGCTTTTCACATCGTTCGTCTCCAGAGGTGCCTTATGGATACGCGTAGTGCCCATGAGCAATATCCTTTTATCCATCATTAGAAAATTCTACCAGCGGCTTTTGTATATTTATTCTTATTTACTAAGACAAACTACAATAACATTAAAAACTTTAAGGTAGTCGGTATAATATAAGAAATGAAAATCAGCTCAGTTTTCTACCTAAATTCTTGATTTAGTACCCATTGGACCTACAAGATTCGGCCCAAAAGCAAAAAGTGGCTATTGGACCTCATGTTTTGTATTACAATAGTGATCAAAATGATGATGATCTTGTTCTCGATCACAATTTCATTAGTGTTATTGGCTGTGGCCGTAGACGTTGAGTCATTTATTAATTTCTGGCGAATGCAATCACGATGGCTTTCAGACCCTTTGATAGGTTATTGCAGGAATAATTAAGATTGCATGATGGGTTAGACAAATACGCGGTAATATTGGATTTTCGCTGCGGGAAATATGTTTGCAAGTTTATAACGGGTTCGGGTTTTGTACCTTAGTGTTCGTAGTTTCAGATACCCACGACATAGTCCTGACAGTCATATAAGTTTTTAATGTTTATTTTTTATATCTACTCATTTTACACAGCGCCATCTAGCCTCAAACTAAGCAAAGCTTGTACTATGGGACTAGATGGCTAATAGAATACTTATATGTATAGCTATTATTACTAGTACTACTGTTATGCACTCGCCCGCTACGCCACCGAGGTCGTCGTGTATTGATTTATACATACATATTATCAGGCCCGTATCCCTAATGGGGTGGGCAGAGTCACAAGTAAACATAATAAAACTTGCAGCCACTCTTTTTTAAAGTTCTGAGATGGATATGGTGAACTATGGTGACAGGTGATCAGCCCATCACCCATACAAGTGGTTCTTCATTTTGGAGAGGCTACTTTAGTCGACTTTTACAACATGATCGGGAAGAGAAGTAGCTGGACGCATTCCATGTTATTACTTTACTCCCAGTCCAACAGAGAAGTAGCTTGATTAAAATAAAATAACTTAAAACAAAGACTAAAAGAAAATTTAATTAAATTGAATTACAAAATAACGAGTTTATGACAATAATCAAAAAGGATAATAGAGTGACCGCATTTCAAAATAATTCTAATTAAAGAAAGTTTTGACACTTATAAAGAGTGCTCGTTTATTAAGCGTTTTGGTAAACAAAAAGTAAACGTTATTAATTTCAACGCTTAGTTAATTAAACGAAAAGTCACCAGAAGACTTAAGCTTTGGTTTCCTAGACGACCTTCAGCTTGTCGTTATTACATTATTTCAAATTACCGTTTCAGCGTACTCACTGGTAGAACCGTCATGTATTTTTCAAATAGAAACGGTACGATCTCGGTCCATGATCGGAAGGTGAGGTCACTGCCTCTAGGCCACCTGTGTATACGTAATCTATGTAATAAAACAGTGTGGTGTATGACTGACGATTGTTTGTCAGCAGCATCGTCTGACTAGGAAAATTAGGCTTTATCTTGAAGTTTAAGAAACAATAACTGAAATTGTTCACAGAATGATAGCAGAAAAGTTAAAATTAGATTGAGACTTGACTTTGTTTTATTGTGACATTTGAAATAATGAATTTTTATTTTGTTTTAAAAATGCCTAATTTCTAATATTCCACTAATCATAAGAAAACTTGCAGCCACTCCTAATCCAAGAGTCCTAAGACGGATATGGTGAATCATTGTGATAGGTCAGCCCATCGCCAATATAGATATTCTATCATGTTGGAGAGAAAACTCTTTGTATACTAACTATATATTAAGTAAGCAAATTCGTATGAGCTAGTGGCCAACTCTTGTGTGTTTTTAGGCCGCCTAAAGGCCTACGTCATGGCTTAACGACTTAAAAGCCAGGACCGATAATTTAACGTGACTCAGCTCGTAATGCCACTTACGGTCACCCATCGAAATTGTGACCGCGCACAAAGTTGCTTAACTTTAACGATCAATCAAGAACGTCTAAGCAAGCTACAACTATACTAACAATAAAAATACTAAATTTACTCAGTGGCTGCAAGGTTTCTTACGATTACTTCTGACTTTGCCCACCCCATTAGGAATACTAGCGTGATAATGTATGTATGTACATTCACTCAACTACTTTTACTGCAGCTGAAATAAATATTCCAGGAGAACTCTACAGGAACAAAGCTCTATAACCGAACAAAGCGTCACTACTCCAGCAAAACAGTACATAAATCAACGTTCAGTTTTGTTTACAAGTTGTACGAACTATTAACGCCAGAAGTAGGTAAATAATGTGGCAAGTTCCACCGTACTGTCGATAAAACGGTAGTAAAGCGATGTTTAGCGTTTCACCTGGGCTTCTGTTGTTCCACGTTGTTTATGCAGTACTCCATCCTATATTGGGGTTTGGGATTTGTAAATAGCAAATTTTACCAAGTAAAATCCGCATTAGGAAGCAGAGTATCTGACTGCAGACAGTCTGCTAACAGGGAGAGATGGCGGGAGATCGTGCGGAGAGCTGTGTTCATCTCTACCACCAAAGTGGGTGCCTCAACGTGACCACGACCGCTCTGCCAAGAGCGAATCGACAGAGAAGAAGAAACCTTGATTTCAAAACACACGACAAGCGTGGATTTCAAACCACTGCTGGATCTATATCCAGCCTATCTTAGCCCTATGGCTAGCTTAATGAACACCATAGCTGGGTTGCCATAAAAACTGTAAGAATTAAAGAAGCTAATAACTTTTATCTGCATTCCTTGTTTTTTTATAATTTTCTGATTATTTACCATAGTTTTTATATTATCATAACTCTTATAAAATGGTAAAACTCACAGCTTTTTTATTTTCGTGTAAAAATAAAAATAGCTCTGACGTTTAAACGTTATTAAACTTGTCCGCAAAATGTTGTCTAAACAAATTCCGAAACCAGGTTAAATGGTAATAAAATATTGTCGCATGTTGGTGTCCTGTAAGTTTATTCTGTATGTTTTGGAATATTTTAGAGCTCTTTTTCTATGTTTTGAAATATTTTACCGTACTTTTTGCCTATACATATTTTCGAGTACGGTTTTGGAAGAGACGGTAGGCCATTGATGACAATGATAAAGTAACTGCATCTAATGATACCATAAGGCAAAGAAGTTGGTCTACTAGTTTTGTCAAAATTTCGCGGATAACCAAAATAGCGCTAAATAACTGTCAGAACATTGCAAGGAAAAATCAACCTTGATGTAATAACATGCAAATGAATTTCAACCTTCGGGTGGCAGACCGTATTTTTGGGCGACCGTACACATCACTTTGTTAATATAAATATTTTTTTATAAAAATAATTATACACATACTTTCACACCATTATGGGGAGGCATTAAATATTACGGAACATTCATCATAGCAACAATGTCTTCAATAACGTCAAATGACAGTACCCCAAGAGATTTGACATCAACTCAGGAAATGAGACACCAACTCAGCTGATTTGACGTAACGTCAAGTGACGCAAACGTCTAGTCGCTTTTCCCGCTCACGTTTCCATATTTCGGGCTTAAAATTCATTTTATTTGCGGCCATCCAATATTTCCCAGTGAAATTTTTGGACTTCACGTGGTTTTAAATCCGAGGTCCGGCGTGACGGCTGTCACCGAAACGCGTGTCACGGTGAAGCGGCCGCGACGGGCGTGTGCCTTTGAATACTCGGCCTTTGAATATTCTCATTATGTGGTTTTGTAATAAGTTTTCGCATAAAAATGGAAATGGAAATAGTTCTAATTATGCCTAACTAGTTTCATTATTTTTTTATGTTATGAGATTTTTCAAGTTTCATGGTCTACATAAAAATTGTTTTTTTTTCGATTGCTAGTTAAAATTAACATTTACTGGAAAACGAAGCTCAAGGTCTCTACCCAAGTTCAACAAGCTCGCTTATCTCACTCAGATAACCAGTGGTCAGTGATTTTTTTTCGTTCAAATAACTGGAACCAAGAAATTGGTTTTCCTCGTAGATAATCAAATTTTGTTCTGGGATGGTAACAGTAAGCTTACTAATCTATTTTATGGTTTTTAATATATATTTTTTAATAACACGCAACAGTCACTTTCATGTTTCTGACCTCACTCTAGGATTCCCTGTGTTGTGGGTATCAGAAACTACGAGTACCATGGTGTACCACAACGCCCGGACCCGGATGAAATGTTTACGTTTAATGTTTTATTATGTTATTCCAGCACATGTAATATCTATATTCTAAGCTTCATTCTAATCCATTCAGTCGTTTAGGCGTGATTGAGGCACAAACATCCTCGCAAGCTTTCACATTTATAATATAGTAGGACTAGAATTAATGTACAAAAGCCACCTAAGGGATTAAAACCTTATTGGGTGTTACATCTCAATTCACATTCGATTCCAGTAACAAGTTTTCGACAATAAAGGCTCGTTCATATGCAAATGATTGGTGTCGTAGGCTTCATTAAGGCTCGGCTCATAGAGTTGGAATTGTACGAATTTTATTGATGACAGCTATAAGCCCGCCGTCTGTTAATTCGGTAAGCAGAACGAAAATAAATATTTTGGTTGTTGACACATGGTATAAAATAACGTGTGATAATTTATTTGTATTTCATGCAGTTGACTTCTCGTCAAAGAGTGAATTTCAAGTTTTTATTTTCCGTAATTCCTCATTCAGATCTTCATGTATTGTACAAAACATTTTGTTAGATATAGGTTATGTAAATAGTGTGTTATTCGACCCTTCTTGAACTTTTTCATCGTACTTTTTGCATATGCATATTTTTGAGTACGGTCTTGGAAAAGACACGGTAGGCCATTGATGACAAAGATAAAAACCCTTTGAAGGAAAGCATCGTAAGGAATCTAAAAAAAAAAAATCTAAAATATGTATCAAGTACACGAAAGGAGCCTTTGAGGCGCACTTTAAATCCTTTTACCTCACTGGTTCGAAAGAAGTAGTGGCACGACTAGATAGATTGTTTCTTGTAACATGGATTTTATTTCTAGTTTGTCGATTTTGACTAATAAATACTGACGCTTGCTTGAAGTCTACCTTTATCAGAAAACTTGGTTCCCAAGTTAACAAAAAACCGGCAAATAGCGAGTCGAAGTTGCACACGAAGGGTTCCGTACCCATCGTACATGTACCTACTTTTTTATCACATAAAAATAGTTATAAATAATAACAAAGTTATTTATCACATTTATTAAAATAAATGATTTAAATTTGATTTTGATTTCATTTTTTAATATAGAAATAGAAACTTTCAACTCTACCTATTACGATTGATACAGCCCGCTGACAGACGGACGGAACAGCGGAGACTTAGTAAAAGGGTTCCGTTCGCATCCTTCGGGTACGGAACCCTAAAAACTGCGAAGTTCACCAAACTTACTCTCTGTATCGCTCGGTACAATGTTATTTCATTTATCGGCGGACCGTCAGCTCGCTGTGAAATTTCATTTATCAGAGCGAATGGTGAGGGAAAAAGTACCTGAGTTCCAATAGGTTAAACAAGTATTTTTAGGTTAGCGGTCGAAATCGTGAGTGAAATTGGTTTTGCTAAAACGGGCTGACGTAGTGAAGTTTTTTTTAGTTCTGGGGTATTCTAAACCAATTATGTAAACTAAAAAACACATCATAAAACACCTTAGCCAAACCCTTACAGCATGATCCAAGGATCCAAGGATCGTGCTGTGCCGACCCCACATAGAGTGGGATGAAGGCAGCAAGATGATGATGATGATGATGACTGTATATGTAAACTTTGAAGTACAACAAACTTAAAAATAAATGATACTCAACCCACACTAGGGAACCTAGTACCCTAGCGTAGCGTAGTACCCGAAACTATGGTAACAGAACACCCAGACCTGATAAAATATTTGTAGAACATGCTAATATAATTTCCTCCGACATATCGCGTACTACTGTACCACAATACGCACAATATTATTGGTACTAAACCGACACCTCTCATCACATCGCAGTTGGACTTACCCACTACGCTACCAACTCACCAACTAAATAAATTAAACTAGCTTCTAAAAACGCGCGATAGAGAGCTGCTAAAAATAAATAAATAAGTCGCCAAAACACAACAATGTAGGTCAATATCTTTCATTCAAGGAAACGACGTGAAATTCGCGAATTTTTCCATTCCTTACACTTTGCAATTTCGTTTAACCAATTGTAGGGATTGTCCTTTGATAACCGAAAAATTACGATTAAAAAAGTTGGCCGGGAGATTTGTGTTTTTTAATATTTCACAGCTGTCAGGGCGTTAACCTTCGGTCCGATTCCGGTATTACGACGAGCTAGTCGACCGCGCGCCCCAAGGGAATGTTGCGAAGAGTCAAAATTTTTCCGGAAATTTCCTCGATTCATGAAAAACTACCGAAATAATCCACGTTTAACGAGTACAGGTTTCCCCCGTGAAATAGAGCTTGGTGTTTTAAATTATGACTTGGAACAGAAAAGTAATATTAGCGGAGAATATTTTTTCAGAGTATCGAAAACCGTTGAAAGTTTTTTGTTCTGTTTATAACTTTTGAGTTGTATATTTTTTTTTTTTTCGTTTTGTTTTGCAGTTTGCGGTATGCTGAAGCATTTGGAAACTGAAAACTGTTGATTATTTTATTTTTGAATAGAAAGTTTTGTTTTGTGTTTTCAAGGATTTTTGTATCTACATTTATACTAGTACCTTTATAGTTGAATCATAAGAGCGTTAGGTACATAGGTAAGTAGATACAAACAATTACATTAGATAAACACATTAAGAAAATATAAAAGGAAAACTGTTTAATTTCCTTCATTCAAAGAAGGTCCCAATCAAAATAAAATTATAATGAAAAAACGTACTTTTCAAACGAACGGAAAAATATTTTCTAAATAGTATACAAAAACCCAATTCCCGTGATGTAAAAAGCTCCCAAACCGCAATTGGAAACCAGTGCGTTTGTATTACATAAGACAACAACAAAACCTTCGATAAGCATTTCATTTGCGTTTCCTACCGCTTATTCACTAAGAAGCCTCGTTGAGAATAGATATAGACTAGCCCACTGTTTCATAAAAACTTTGTAATATAAAATAATTAAGTTTCTTTTTGTTATTAAAAAAAACTCTCTAATCATGGTCAATATCTCGTTTCAAGTGTTAATATTGTATATGATGTGTGCTGAAATAACTTTTATAGGCTTCTTTTTATGACTACCCCCTGAGCGACGCCACGGTCGTTAGGGGCTTATTAATAGACTAGGGAAATGCCCTGCGACTTTGCCCGCGTTGAGATTTTTTCTTACAAACTTTATCTTCATATTCGAGAATGCTTTTCATAGTGCACCCCTACATAAAAGGAGAATTAAAGGTACTATAAGTTTTATGCTTCTAGTACTTACAGTTTAGGCTGTGTGTGTGTGTGTGTGTGTGTGTGTGTGTGTGTGTGTGTGTGTACATGATACATGATACAATGAGAGTTTTATTGATCGAGCGAGCAAAGCGAAGCGAAATCTCAATGGCAAATTGGCCGATTTGCCGTTTTATGTCTGTATGTTTGTATGTTTGTATGCTTCTTAGAGTATAACATACAAACTGTTAATTGAATCTGTATGAAATTTTATAGATCATAACTAAAACTTAATTTGACATTCTTAAAAATGTCGCTGTTCTTTTATTATTGGTCGAAGTAACTGGACAGTTGGTCTAAGATTTTTGTGTGCTATAGTGCCAAATAAATAAATATTTGAGGACATATCACACAGCACCATCTAGCCCCAAACTAAGCAAAGCTTGTATTATGGGAACCGGATGGCTGATAGAATACATAATATACTTTTTTTTTGTAAATACATACTTATAATACTACAAAACCCAGACCCGGAAGAAATATTTGCAGATCATGCAAACATTTCTTCCGCAGCGGGAATCGAACCCGCTCCTCTTGCGTCTGTTCCGAGCAATCGCCCGCCACGCCACCGAGGCCGTCAATAAACGTTAGACGTTATATTTATTCATTTATTCATTCATTCGGGAAAAGCTACAATTTTAGAACTGTTAAATTAAGTTTAGTTAAGGAAAACGTACATCAGAATCTAGAGAGCATTTTAAGCCTAAGTAGGTACCTACTTATCTATATCACGCCCGACCGCTACCGCCTCTGCCTTTCCTACGAACTTTGAAGAAATAATCAAATATTTTTTATGAAGCCGCGGGTTTCCTCACGATGTATTCCTTCACCGTTTAAAAGTACTGGTATAACGTACATAAACTTTTCGCATAGAAAAATCCGTTGATACACAACCGAGTTTGAACCGACGACCTTATTGACCATGTCTTTCCTGTGGACAAGGCCACGAAGCTAAGAGGATGGAATAGGTGCTGGGCAAGCCTACTCCATCTTAATCCGTTCCGGGCATTACAGCCAGCGTCCCGTTTGTGAAGGTAAAAGTTACCTCCTGACGCTGTATAAATCATTCATCTACTATAGATGCTAAAAGGCCTTATTAGTTTTGTGTTAGAACCTACTTCTGAAGACACCTTACTTGGACCATAAATAAAGTGTGTGTGCACCTAAGTACAAGAAACCTCGGATGCAAAACTTCTGGATAGTGGAAATCGCTCGCGAGATCTTAGTTCGGGGCGAACTTCAAGTTTACTTAATTTTCCGTTAGTTAAATATAAACGTTATCTTATCACACCGACTTGATGCGGTCCTATTCTCTAAGAAGCCTTAGTTGTAGAATAGGGGGTACACCGCGCTCTCATTTTCCTGAACGGGGTTTAATAGTATGGAAATGAGCGCGTATCGATGCGATTCGGATTCCCGTGAAACGGAACGTCTTTTGTTCTAATCGAGTTGAAACTGAGATAAGGTAAAGGTGGCGCTACACGAAGACGTTTAGTGGTTGTATCCGATGCTAATGTATCTTTTGGTTAAACGCAGTTGTAGCCCGCAAATAATGCAGATCCACCCTAATGAAATATTTAATCATCATCATTATCTTCCTGCCTTTATCCCACTCTATGTCGGATCGGAACTAAATAAACTAAACTCTTTTAATTTTTTTTATTAATGAAAAATTCAACAAAAAATAATAATTTGAAAAGGAAAACATAATACAGGGTAGAATTTTATAGGTAGGAAGGAGGGAAAAAACCATAAATACTGAAGATATTAAATTTCACCCAGGGAAACATTCCGTTCTTTTTAAAAAGAAGCAAATCTGTATTCTAAGATTTTTGAAAAACGTTTACTACATCCGGGAATCGAACCAACTTAAATAAAAAGGATTTTTTATTTAATTCTGGTCATAATATATACTGCATTTTAAGTTTTAGACAAATTCATTCAACTGTAACAGGGAAATGAGTGAAAACGTACATACCTTCTCACTCACACACAGAACTTTCCCGCTTATAATATTTGATCAAGATGTAGTGTAGTTAGGTAGGTACGAAATAACATGAAGGTAGTAGGTAGGTACCTATGGTACCTAAGATTGTTTTAGTACCTGGCCATAAATTGTTCTTACACCACATTATTTTTCTCACGATTTATAGACAGCATAAATCCTGCTTCGTTTCAATCTCTTTCATTTTTCACTTCTTGGAATAAAGAATTTTATGTGGTAGGTACTACTAGATTTGTTCATTTATATGACAAAGCTTGATTGAGCATATAAGCCAACCACCTTCAGAGAGCCTTCCGAAGACATTTTATATCCATTCTTGATGATTTAAGCAACACTGATTTTAACGTTTAAAGTGCCTACTGGTGGTGTAATAGTGATCCCGCCTTCCGATCCCAAGGTCGTGGGTTCAAATCGTCGTGCTTTATTGGATTTTTCTATAAATAAATACGTGATCTATACCACTCTCAAACGGTGAAGGAAAACATCGTGAAGAAACTGGTACATCGCATATGCACATAAATTTTTCGAGCGGAAAAATGCATTGGTGCACGAGCAGATTTGAACCCACGACCTTAGGATCGCAAGGCGGGGCCGCTAACACTAGACCAGTGCTCCATTCCCCTGAGATGTTCAACAATTTAACTGAAACTCTACTCTAAAGGTATTTTCATCCGAGACTGAAATGTTAGCACATTTTCGTCTCCTTAGTTACGTTGTTACCACAATTTCTACTGGCACAGAATAGGACCTTACAAACAGTAAACAAGGTTTATTTTAACCAAATATTCAAAATGATGCTTGAGATTTAAATACAACTCTTGTTCTGTTGAACAAATGTCATGAAAGGCTTTTGTGTGCGCCTCAAAGATGCACCTTTAGTGCAATTAGACACTTCAAATATAGAGATTTTCACTATTGTCTAAATTTTATTATTCAATAAGAATATCAATCTTTGAGCAAAATTTGATTCAATAGATTTCTTGATTTTTGCTTTGCCTTTTCTGGATTTCGTACCCGAAGGGTGACAAACGTGACCCTATTACTAAGCCTTCGCTGTCCGTCCGTCTATCTGCCCGTCTGTCAGCGGGCTGTCTCATGAACCGTAATAGGTAGAGAGTTGAAATTTTCAGTGTGTATTTCATTGCTGCTATAACGACATATAATAAAAATAAATGGGGCCCTCCCCCATACAAGAAACATATATGTACGATTGTACGGAACCCTTCATGTGCTAATTCTACTCACACTTGACTGGTATTTCTTTTGTCAGGACGGTGACGGTAGTAAGCTGAGAATCTTAATTAATAAACTTACTTATAGCAAGTTTACTTATACTGTGTGTAGGTAGATAAAGGAATTCCTTAAATAACGTTGCTAGGGTGTATAGGTATATTTCCTAATTTTGCTTTTATTTTGTTAAAAGGGCCATCATGAAAATCAAATAGATTTTAAGATACCTTTCGCCCAGTTCTTTGGCCATCTTCGGCCCTTTAGGAGGTATTCAATTTCCTCAGCCAGACCAAGTTCAAATCTAAATGAGAAAATATTTGGCCTATTTGACATCATCTCACCGAAATGAAATATTTGAAGATAATGAAGCTATCTTAATTTCAATTAATGAGCGTCCTCAAACAAAGTTAATTTGTTAAGTTATGCTCATCGATCATGGCATCGCCTTTTCAATTAAAACGTTAATATTTTAGCAGTCCTTCAATTAAGATGCTACCGTACTATCGCGTCTAGACCGATTTTGAAAAAGATAACACTACGGATTTCGGGTGTGTAAAAAAAAGACAGAGAGTGAGGCCGCGCAAAATATTGAAATCAAATAACCCTCCAAATCAAATAATAGTTAATTAAGGCTCCGGTGGCATGGCGGACGATTGCTCGGCAGAGACGCAAGAGGCGCGGGTTCGATTCCCGCTGCGTTAGAAATGTTTGTATGTTCTGTAAATATTTCTTCTGGGTCTGGGTGTTGTGGTACCATGGTACTCGAAGTTTTTGATACCTACGACACGTTATTACCTACCTATCAAAGTAAAATTCATCTGAAAATATGGTAGGGTTCTCTAGAGCTGGATCAAAACATACTCAAAACTTGGAGTACCGTGTCTTTGATATACATCTTGAGATTTACTAAGTATGTTCGTATGAGCTAGTGCCAACTCTTGTGACGAAGTTTTTAGGCCGCCTGAAGGCCTCCCTCATGGCTTAACGACTTAAAAGCCGGGACCGACAATTTAACGTGCTATCCGAAGCACGGAAGCGCTCAGCTCGTAATGCCACTTGCGGTCACCCATCCTAATTGTGACCGCGCACAGGGTTGCTTAACTTCAACGATCAATCAAGAACGTCTAAGCAAGCTACGCTACGAGCGCTTCGAGCGAGATTTACTAAGTGAATGGTTACCACCATCAAAATTCGAAATGAACGATAATCACATAATTGTTCGCGCTTGTACCAAGATGAGTTTGTAAATGTTTGGTTTTACTGTATAATATTAATATTAATCGTAGTCCGGGCTTTTACAGTAACATATACAACTGAATCATGAATAAGCATCCTGTGTACTATAATCATAAAGCTCCACCATGTGTCAATGCAACTATAATCTGTATATATTCAGATTCATGCACCTACCTACTGAAAAGATAAAGCTGTGAACATCCTGCTAATACTATAAATCTCAGTTTATGAGAATGTGACGATATTTTGTGACTCAGTCACATCACAGCTAAATGGATTTATGACCGGTTCCAGTGTTCTATTAACGGACGACTAAGGCCTTTTACCATCTATAGTAGATGATTTTTACAGCGTCAGGAGGCAACTTTTGCCTTCACAAACGGGACGCTGTGGTGCCTGGGACGAATTAGAATGGGGTAGGCTTGACCAGCACCTATTCCATCCTCTCAGCTTAGTCGGCCTTGTCCACGGGAAAGACACGGTCAATACGTACGGAGCTGACTAAGCCGCGGGTTTCCTCACGATGTATTCCTTCATCGTTTGAGAGTACTGGGATAGCGCACATATTTTTTTCGGACATAAAAATCCATTGGTACACGACCGGATTTGAACCCACCATCTTAGGATCGGAAGGCGGGGGTCCATTACCAACTAGACCACCAGTGCTCTCATCTTAGTATCTCTTGTTATCCATCTTAATTCGTCCCGGGCACTACAGCGTCCCGTTAGTGAAGGTAAAAGTTACCTCCTAACGCTGTATAAATCATCTACTAGATGGTAAAAGGCATTCATGAAGATGTTTGAAAGGCTTTAGCTAGATACGCAAGTCTTGGTCTAGTGATAACTCCGCCTTCAAACGCTAGGTCGTAATTTAAAAAATGCATGAGCTCTATCCATGAAACACATCGCCAACTTGTAGAACCTGAAGAGTTTTATTTATTTATTTTATTTATTTATTATTAGGCAACGCCAACAGAACACAGAATACAAACTGTTATGGATGTTTCACAAAAAAAAATAGTACTATAGAATGTGCTTCAATTATAGGCTTGCACAGCATTTTCAACAAGTTCAAAGACAACATTCAGCATATTAGAATAGAGGACTGTGAAATGAAAACTGGTCTTAACAGTGTGTCCACTGGCTACGTCCACAAGCGGATGTACTCTCGGAATCGGCACACACTGGCCATTGAGTTACGTTTCCGTACCCGACACACTGGCACGTTTATCATAATAACTGACAGGTTTGTGACAAACCGCCCCGTTGTTCTGCATACAATGGAATATTAACAAGAGGGTTGCGTAGATTCTAAGATGGAATTTCACCTAGATACGGCCAACAGGGAAACCTAGTATATATTCAATGGCCCAACTGTGAGAGCATTGGTGGTCTAGTGGTAGTGACCCCACCTTCCAATCCTATGGTAGTGGGTTCGTGCACCAATAGATTTATCTGATCGAAAAAATTATATGCGCTATACCAGTACTTTCCAGGAAGCATCGTGAGGAAACTGGCATGTTGTAGAAACGTGTGTCACATGCACAAAAGAAACCTCCTTGAGTTGCATTTAAAAGCCTTTCACCACACTGTTTCTTAAGAACTAGCGTGTAATGAATTCAATCGCGTTGTAATCGCCACTGTTCCGGCCTTAAAAAAGCAAAGCGATGTCCTGTCAAAATTTTTACATATATAATTTTTTGCTTTGCTTTCCTGCCGGGATGGTAAAAACGGTCTGTGATTATGAAGAGGGCTAGTGGACGGCAACCTTTAGATCTTTATAGTGTTACACCCCAGTGTCTCATTAAAAACCAAATCTCAGAGATAAACTTCACTTTGGCTATGACCGCGTGGTCCAATCAAATTGAACCTTTTTTTCCAGCTGTTGCGATCAATCGTACTACTATGTACTTAGAATTTTCTTGTTGCGATCATTTGACTCGGAAGATTCTAACCTCAAATGTAAACCACTCAACAGGTTGACCATCGCCTGGATATTTTCAACATTTAATTTTCTAAACCACTTTTTCATCACTAACCATATAAATGTTTGTACTATCGGACAACGCATCCCATTTTTATTCCAACATTGAGTTCATAATTGCGCGTCCAATTAAGCCTCTATTGCGTTAGAAATACGGTTCAAAATCCATTCATCAGCAGGTTACGCTATTTTGTATAATAAGTATTTCATAACCTGTGGTGCGTGCGGATTTCGGGCATTGCAAAAAGTAGGTCATTAGAGCGTTTATTAATTTAACAGCATGTTGGTATAATTAATTCACTGTGACGAGTCTGCTTGTGTGTCCATTATAGATAAAGCGGCAAAACACAGAAATTACGAGTAGATCTGTATATTAACCTCTCTGAAAGTAACTTACCTTTATTCCCATCATGCATTACAATAATGGAGACATTGGGAAAAACAGTGTTAACGCTATACTCATATTATGAAACGTTGTTTAATTTGAGCTTAATATTTACAGTTTTGTTACATTTCGTACTCAATATAAATACAAACATTTTTAGGTTTCGTATTAATTTACCGGAACTGAAATGTTTTTCGATGAATTTACAAATTTCTCAAAACGTAATTAATAATTAAAAGGTATTTTAACAAATATTTGGCTTAGTTTGAGGCTAGATGGTGCCGTGTGAAATGTCCACAAATATTTATTCATTATTTTTGACTGTTATTGATTTAATATTATTTTCAAAAAGCAAAGTATAATATACGGCTGTGTAAGTATATGTAATATACAGATAATTTAAAAATACATACCAAAGTAGAACAGATTCCAAATTTAATTCTCACAACACTATCACCATACAAAAAAGATAGAACAGCCACTCACTAAAAAATACCATAGAGATTTGATGGAGATAGAACTGCCACAGCTGTGACGCTGGGCCGGCGCGCGAACCGCCACTGAGACTGACTCACGCGCACCCTTCATTCTATTTTTTGAACAAAATAGGAACAAAAGAAGGGGGGAAGCGGCCGCCCTCTGTCGGCATCCGAATTTAAATTTAGAACGGCGCAAGCCACGACACGTTCTCCACGTTTGATTCGGGTTCGTTCACTCTTGTTCAAATGATGTTTGCCCTTAGGGTTCTAGGGAGTTCGATGAACTAATTGTGTTTCGCTATTTTTATCTTTGATATAGGGATTTGCGTCTTTCAACTCACTGGTAAGTGCTGTTAAAACTGGAAAAATGTTAATCTCTTTTTTTTTTTCAAAATTTTCTTTTCAATTTGTGCAACTAGAAATTGGTTTCAGTTTGTTTTTTTTTATGCGTAAATGAGTCTATTAATATGTTTAATATACCAGAAGCGTTTGAGATGTGGTGTTGGCGAAGAATGTAGAAAATCAGCTGGACCGAAAAAGTATCTAACATTGAAGTTTGCATAAAGTAGACGAAGAAAATTAAATATCTCTATTACAAGTTGTTGAGAATAAAAGAGGAAAGATGGTCAGCCATCCTATACGTCATGATAGTTTCATTAAGCACATCATAGAAGGGAAAGTGGATGGAAGGAGAGGAAGGGGAAGATTGAGGATTAGCTATAATGAGCCAAGTGAAGAAGAAGGTTGCTTCATATATAAAAAAGTCAAGGAGGCTGCCTTGACTACATGGAGAAAATTGCATGAGTTGTGCCGATAAGCGTTAAAATCTTAAATTGGAAAATGAAAAAGAATTCAACATAATTAGACTATTTTTGGTAGCTAAAAAAAATGAATCGCCTTTGATAGTCTCAATCTAGTGATGACGAGAAATTTCTAAAAACCTTATAACTTACCCATTAAAAATACACTCATTTTTAAAATAGTAAACTACCAAAACCGGAAAGAGCCCTTTTATAAGAAAACTAAATACCATTGATGTCAGTCGATTGAAGTTCAAAAATATTATATCCAAATCTTGTCAAAGCTACGGAATAATAAAAACCTCGAAATAGATTTCCTTCCGTTCCGTGGATCCGCTGATGGACAGTTCCTACTTATTAGCTAGGTACAGTCAACTACAAAAGTTCAAGTTAGTTTAGTTAATACTCCTGGAATCTTGTTAAAACTATTAGTCTTGGTTGTACTTTATTAATATACTAGCTGCCACCCGCGGCTTCGCTCGCGTGGTGCCCGGATAAAAAATAGCCTTTATGTTAATCCAGCACATGTACTATGTATATTCCGAGTTGCATTCAAATCCGTTCAGCCATTTAGGCGTAATTGAGGCACAAACATACAACATCCTCACAAACTTTTACATTTTTGATATAGCAAGATTTTTTTAGTCGAGGTATACTTTGCGGTTAACTAATAACTTTATCTTGATCCTAATTATGACAAATAATTTACTTGCATAGTTGCCAATACGGGGCAGTTATCTCCGTTCATGAAGTAGGGGGATAATGGGAGAAATCCGTCTTGTTGTCCCCATTAATGGAATAGGACAAAGTGTACATCGGGAATACTTATTTAACGTTAAATTTCCTAAATACAATAATAATTTTAGGATACTGTTGAGGTTGTCGCGTTTCGCAGTTCAGACAGAAATGTTTGCCTATTGTAGGATCCATGGTTTTCATGCCATGATACGTAAAAAGACTGCATTTCTGATGAGCAGAGTGCTGGACAGTCACTACAGTTGCGGAAAGATTTACCCCACCTATGTGGATAGGGATAAAATATTGAGCGAAGGATGAGCAACTAGTAAAGTATAAATTATATTATTTGACTAGTTGATCGCCTTAAGTCTTTGATAGTTTTGTTATCACATGTCTTAACTAAACTTTTCCTTAGGAATTATTTATAAGAGTGTTATAACAAAATGGATTGTTACTTGTCCGAAATAAAAAACTTTGATTGATTAGACAAGTTTTGGATAGGTTCTCGAATAGCGGCCACGGAGCGGGAAACAAAGTGTAGGGTAGCTTCCCATCCAATATACCAATGACATGTTAACCCTTAATTGATTTCGTGGGGTGTCAGACACCCCAAGGCTTGTTTTCAGGCTCATAAATTTTAAAAATTGAAGTTAGCACGCTGTTATTTGAGATAACTTCCTAAACGTATGTAAATTTCATAATTCAGTAGCAAGATTCGCTTGATTTTGAACGGTTAGGCTTGATGAGCGTGTTTGGGCTTGGAGAATATTCCAAATGCCATGATCATCGTATGCAATGAACATGTGAAAGTAGTCTGCCAAAATTGTTTTAAAAAAACGATTGATAAGTGAGTCGGTGTATGGAGGCAGTATAAAATCATTCAGCGACTTTCACTACAATCGGGGCGGCCTTCGTCCAACAGTAGACTTGTCTCTCCCACAGGCCAATCAAGACTTCCCGCCACTTCTTTTTGGGGTAGAATGTACCTATCTAAAGTGACGTAGACCGGTAAAGTAGCCATTAAACGTAGGTAACTGTAAAACGATCGTAAATCGAATGGTAGCCGTAACTTGAAGTGAGTTGCTGTGGGTAGTCCATAATTGATTGATTTAAAGCCGAATAAACTAGGAAAGAAATGTCAGGTAGTAACTGTATTGCTGGCATACGCTTGCTAATGGGGAAAATTTAAAATAAAACCGGTCAAGTGCGAGTCAAATTCGCACACGAAGGATTCCGAATCATCGTACTTGTACATAAATGTTTCTTGTATTTTTTTATTATTCGTTGTTATAGCGGTAATAAAAACACACACTGTGTAAAAATTTTAACTCTCTATTTATTACGGTTCATGAGATACAACCAGTGGACTGATGGAAGGACAGACGGACGGGCAGCGGAAGCTTAGTTATAGGGTCCCGTTGGCACCCTTCTGATGTCGAACCCTAAAATAAAGTTTAAATTCTTTTAAGGAATTCTGGATGAATCGAACCAATCAAATGATCGTTTGCTCTCAATGTCTTTCGAGGGTTCCAGTAAAACGTTATGTGGGAACTTTAAATTGGCTTTCTGTGCATGTAATACATGCACATGACGTTTTACTAGGATGTCCTCTGTATGTATAAAATATATATAACTATGTATATAGATGTAAGTTTTCCAAAAATCATTAAAATAAAATAGAGTAAACTATTCTGTCATATTTTGCTAAAAATACGTTGTTAGGTAATCTATCTACGGACATCCGTCAATATAAGGTACCTACCGTATAAGATAAGAACTGATGCTAACCTCAAAACCGATCAATCAATGCAAACAAGGAGTGTGTCAACTGCTCAAGCAAGCCATTTATTTCCCGAGTGTAGGAAACAAATTAAACGTTTCAATACATTAGGCGTGACTAAAAAACAAAGGGAACGAAAAAGCTCAGTATTGTACCGTGGATGTAAAAATGTAACTAGATGTGCCTTTTAGATTTTTACCCCAGAATACTCAAACGCGACTCAAGAGTTGAGCACGGTCACGGTTTTTTGACAGTTTTTGATGAAAATCTGTCAAAAAACCGCGACTTGAGATGTGCTCAACTCTGAGATGCGTTTGAGTATTCGGGGGTTAATCTAGTATTTCGTAGCGAGACACATGCTGCAGTTTGCTGCCCTAAAACTGAACACGTGTCAATACACGAAGAGAGCTTTTTTCAAGAGCATTATTATCACACTATTTTGAAAGAACACGAGCTTTTCTGTATGTAAGAAAAGTGAATCTATCATAAGCTCTGCCATACTCAGTCATTGTAGAATTTAATATGAAAAAATTGTACTACGTAACGTGTTCTTTATTTTTTTTTCTATTGAATATCATGTCTCTTGAGTGTGTAGCTTTCACAATTGAACTTTGAATTCGAGATTTGAATACTTTTAAATGTCACAGTAGTACCAAGGTTTACTTACCTCTTCACACATAGTCTAAAATGGCGACCTCGGTGGCGTGGCGGGCGCGTGCTCGACTGAGACGCAAGAGACGCGGGTTCGATTGCCGCTACGGGAGAAATGTTTCTATGTTCTGCAAATATTTCTCCCAGGTCTGGGTGTTGCAGTATTATGAATAATAAGTATGTAATTACAAAAAAAGTATATAAGTATTCTATCAGCCATCCGGTTCCCATAGTACAAGCTTTGCTTAGTTTGAGGCTAGATGGCGCTGTGTGAAATGTCCACAAATATTTATCTTAAATAGAACTGGTGTTTCCAGAAACAATTCTACCTCTGAGTCAGTTAACCATCAGTCGCGAGCCGATGCTTCAGCAAAAAGCGTCCCCCTCGATATCCGGGTTCTAAATCCGTCTCCCTCCAATCCGAACCTTTGATTAGTAATTCGGCCGCCTCAAGTATGCTTTCTTTTAGTACTTTTTCTAGTTAATTGTTCTTTCTTCAAACAAAATGCTACAAAATAAAAGTAAAATGTCATTAAAAAAATTCAATTTTAAACCGTCTTTGCTACTTTTGATGGAAAAACGGTGATAGAAATATGATCGTCATAACAGGGAGCGATTATATAACTTAACTAGCGACCCGCCCTGGCTTCGCACGGGGATAGACATATACCATCGCGGACTTTTTTGTAGACCTTTTTAAGGTGTACAATACTGTAGTACATTATTTTGATCTATCTCGTAGGGTTCAGCCAGCGTTTGCAATGTAAGCGCTAAAAAATGTATTTTTACGATAGCACATTAGAAATCTCTAAAATTGTTTCTCTATTATACATGTATTATACATATAAACCTTCCAATTGAATTACTCTATCTACTAAAAAAAACCGCATCAAAATCTGTTGCGTGGTTTTAAAAATCTAAGCATATATAGGGACAGACAGCGGGAAGCGACTTTGTTTTATACTATGTAGTGATAGTGAACAATCAAATTCTGTTTGAAACTTTTAATTCGTTCTTTTAAGCCGTCATTGGCAATCTACTGTTAAAAACTAGGTTATAGCAACAAATATGCAAGTGCAAAGTGTCGTATTTTAATGTCTAGAAAACAAGGATGGTCCAAAAATTCTGACTAAAAGCTATAACGAGGTATTAGCCACCCAAATAGGCATTTCCGGATGATCCAATCCCATTGAAGTATTCTTGGAATGTCAAACGAAACTTGAATTTAAATCTACATTTAGATTCGTCTAGACGTCGCTTGTAGCTACCCTGCGGCTACATTGCGGCGAACATGTTGCATATGACTTATAACAAGATAGAGAAGGACACAAAGTGCGAATCTTCGCTATAAACGTAAGTACTCTATGACCATGCTGTTTTTGTTCCATCCAATCCATCCTAGGTTGCCTGGCAGAGATCGCTTTTAGCGATAAGGCCACCCTTTGTTTTTACCATAATTTTTGTCTATTTTGTAAGTTTAATGTTGTGTGGTAAACAATAAAGTGTTATCTATCTATCTATCTAACCATGCTTCTAGCAAAATAAAAATTTCGTTTATATCGCGGCAGTGTAGCTGTGTGGCTATAATCTTAATCTGTATACTAATATTATAAATGCGAAAGTTTGTGTAAATAAATAAATAACACCCAACATAGTCCTGACCCCACAATAGGATTCCCTGTGTCGTGGGTATCAGAAACTACGAGTACCATGGTACCACAACACCCAGACCTGGAAAAAATATTTACTGATCTTGCAAACATTTCTTCCGCAGCGGGAATC
The DNA here is from genome assembly GCA_949320045.1 of Scotopteryx bipunctaria. NCBI lineage: Eukaryota > Metazoa > Arthropoda > Insecta > Lepidoptera > Geometridae > Scotopteryx > Scotopteryx bipunctaria. The sequence continues at coordinate 2,103,026 of OX439449.1, forward strand.
GAACCCGCGTCTCTTGAGTCACAACCCTTTAAGTGTAAAATGTGCTGTTAAATCAACTTTGCATTTTCAACCAACCAAGTAAGGAAAATACAGGCAAAAACCACAGTCAGTTTTTCTACCTTATGCAAGTTTATGGACAAAGGAAATTTATGTAGTTTACAACATAATACTTATATTTATATAGAAGTGAAAAATGGATGGAGTCGATAGGACTATAGTTTATATTTTTTCTTTTTTTTCGCGTGACGCGAGTAGTACTAGCTAGGAGCACAGATTCGAAGCTCAATCAAATATTGATCGGATTAGAAATATTTAGAATGAGGAAGAGAAGTTGAGGAAATATTCCTTGAAAGAGGAAATAATTCTGTAAACAAAATCTTAAACCAATTTGTTTGATATTTATTATTTTTTTTAAAGCCATTTCAATTTACTAAAGTAGGTACTTTCTTAATGAAATAATTATTATTTTTCGTGTGTTGAAATGCTTTTGAACAATGTCAAAATGAAAATAAGGAGCTGTTTTCGGGACAGAAATTAATTAAGGAAGTAACAAAAAATACTTGTGTTCGAGGAATTTACAACATTCCGGCTAGAATAAAAATTTCATAAATTTTTGTTTTATACACGAAAGTGATTTTTACTATTATGACATTTTCACAGAAAAAAAAAACTGATAAATCTTAGGTATAATAACATTATAATATGGACTCTACTGAAGATAGGCCCATAATGTAAACATGTGTATAATCATCATCATCTTTTGATGACCTCTATGGCTTGGTGGGCAACTGCTCGGCTGAGACGCAAGAGGTGCGAGTTCGATCCCCGCTACGGAAGAAATGTTTGTAAGTACATTTGTCAAACATTTCTTCCGGGTCTGGGTGTTGTAATATTATGCATTATAGGCATGAATTTACAAAAATATATTTATAAGTATTCTATCAGCCATCTGGTTCCCATTATGTACAAGCTTTGCTTAGTTTGGGGCTAGATGGCGCTGTGTGAAATGTCCACAAATATTTATTATTTTATCTTCCTACCTTATCCTATAATGTTTGAGACACACTCTAAAAACTTATAACATCCCTCTTTTTCGTCGGGGTTTAAAAATGTTGCCCAAATACCTCTGACAAAATTCAGCAGCTTTCAACGGACAGCATTTTGTTTGCCATCGCCTTTCCCCCTTTTGTTTTAGGACGTTGATGGATTCAGCGCAATGTGAAAAATAAGGGGTATCAATGATGCTTTTTTTAGCAGCACCTGGTCATCAATGATGAATGGCTGCAAAGCGCTTTCAAATTTATGACAGCGCTTTATGGGGCTAGCGTTAGTGTAGTTTTATTAATAGCTCTGCGCGAGGGACTTTTGAATTATGGGGAGGTTGGTACTTTTTTAATACTTTTGGATTATTTGTAACTATAATATAATATCAATATAATATAATATAACTATAATATCTATTGTAGGGATGCTGACTTCAGCAAGCTGGCTTAAGGACATTTTTAGCGAACCAATAATAATAAAAGAAAACGAATAAAATTATTAAGACAATAATAAGTAGGAATATACTAATTATTATAATTGCGAATGTTTAGATATTGGTAAATTTGCATATCTGTGTTTGAATTAAGCTCAAACGGCTTTGGTCAAGCTGGTGGGCTGTAAATGAATTAGGCTAACACAGGACCATGTTTGAAAGCACAAACAAAGGAAGGTCTTCTCAGCAGTGGCCAAAGACAGGCTAAAGATATTGATGATGATGATGATGAAACTCATGAAATTTTGTGTTTGGTATCTCTGAATGAATTACACATTTCAGATGAATTTAACCTTAATTGTAAGTGATGCGACAACTCAAAAACCACAAAACCTACCTCTAATTTCAAAACTTCATATCCAACTTTCCTCATATCCCATTTAGGCAAATCTCCCCATTTAAGGCGAATTTCCCAAATGTTGCCGCATAATAATTATGAATAGGTAACGTGCGGAGACATCAAAGACATGTTTGCGAGATACCTGAACCGTGACGGCAGTACATGTAATTGCTATCACGTTATACCTTTAAACTACCGTGTATAAAATATATCGAACAGCTTATTACATCCGTAACGTCATACCTCTGTGACTCTTAATACACACATACGTACACCCCAAAAACTAAGGCCTTTTACTGTCTATAGTAGATGATTTATACAGCGTCAGGAGGCAACTTTTACCTTCACAAACGGGACGCTCGCTGTAGTGCCCGGTACGAATTAAGATGGAGTAGGCTTGCCCAGCACCTATTCCATCCTCTCAGCTTAGTTGGCCTTGTCCACAGAACCCACACTACCTTTACTGACAGAAGTAGTAATCCCAGACATGAAGTAATTCAAGTTCCTAAGCAGGTTAGTCAGAGCCACGTCCAACTATTTGACTTTGTCATGGCCACCGCTATATAACCGTTGACTTTTACGATCGTTCTTTCCTTAAACCAACGCTTGAGTGTGGCTATGAAACTAGCGAGTTCTTACAAAGTGGCTTCAAAGTTCAAACTGTGTTAGTTATTTAGGGATTCACAATTTTATTATTATACTAGTATAACAACTATGTAGATCCGTAGTTTTTCATTATTTTTTGTGTTTTAATGTGATTATTTGTTATTTTTATACTTTACAGAACACAAAGTTCTGCTCGACTGAAACATAGGTCAAAAATAACACAAAATCATTAATTATTTGAAAACTATCTATCTTGTGTCACTAGTTCTTTCGAACTAGTGTGGTGAAATTATTTAAAGCCCTCCTTAAAGGCACGTTTCGTGCACTTGACACCATATTTTTGAACTCTTTTATTTCCTCCCGTTTTCCTTCGCCAGACACAGAACAGAAAAATCCATTAGTGCACGACCGAATTTGAACCCACGACCTTTGGATCGGAGGGCAGGGCTACTTCTACTAGCCCACCAGTGCTTTCAAACTTTAATACTACCACTTTGAACTACACATCGTTTACAGTTTTTTTGGAACGTCTTCAGCAAAACGTGTTCAATTCTCAAAATACGGTTTAGTTTTCAAAATACAAGAGAATTCGTGATGTTGCTGACAAAACAGCAAGTTAATTAACTCTTTGAAAAGTCCTGTTTAGTGGCTTTTGTTGTAACCTATAGAAACAAATTCACTTTATTTACGTCTAGCTCTACATTCGCAAACGTCACGGTTTAGAAATGTTTAAGTAATTTAATTTAAAGGTACTACAACCTGACGTGTCATTAGTTCATTTCGACTATACGAGAAGGAAGTCTATAGGTAACCCGAGTACGCGGAGCAAAAGGAAAAAACAAAGGCCTTTTACCATCTATAGTAGATGATTTATACAGGCGCCAGGAGGCAACTTTTACCTTCACTAACGGGACGCTGTAGTGCCCGGGACGAATTAAGATGGAGAAGGCTTGCCCAGCACCTATTCCACCCTCTCAGCGTTGTCAGCCTTGTCCACAGAAAAGAAATGGTCAATACGTGCGGAGTTAACTAAGCCGCGGGTTTCCTCACGATGTTTTCCTTCACCGTTTGAGAGTACTGGTATAGTTCACATATTTTTTTCGCATAGGCTTCTCTAAGGCGCACTTTAAATTCTTTCACACGACCAGCCGTACAGGGTAATCTATAATTTCGTTTCCCGGTCCGCGACATTGCAAAAGTTTTACTATAAATCGGTTAGGTATTTTGTTCTTCGTCGAAGTTGATTTGCTGTTCTTAAGCGCGAATCCATCGTTGTGGGTACGGAGGGCATGCCCACAAACCTAATTGATATCGGTAGGCTGATATGTTAAATATAATGAAATCAATTTAAAAAAAAGAAACAATAAACCCTCCGTGATGCCCGCATAGAAGTTCACAAGCAAATGGAGGCTTATACCCAGCTGTGGGCAAAAACAGACTACGGATGATAAAGAAATAAACAATTTGTGAGCTTACCTGACTTTTTATTATTTAACTTAGCTATGTAATATACACTGAAGTATGTGCTTCCTTGTAGTTCAACGCTATTAGGTACTCATAAACCAACAATAAACATTTGCAACTATAATTATGTAACTTACTGAAATTAATTTAAAATTGTATAATTAATACTGAAAACAGACTTGTGCTGACATCTATTGATGCTGAAACAAAACTGTTTCAGAAAACTCATAATGGATAAACGTCATCTAAAATACTTCACCAAAAATCCACTAGATGGCGCTGCACCAATCAATATTGTTAAAACGAAAGAAAGCTTCAGCAGTGGAATGTTACATTTTTACAATTTAGGAAGATACAATTTATACAGTGGGTAGGTAGATACTAGGTACTTACTAATCTGTATTCAATAAAAAACTATTTTATCATTTAGGAGTATCATGTACCAACCTATAAATAATGTGCCATCGACTACGGGTTCAGTAAGTACATTACCTTCACGATCAGATAACAATCCCATTGACAAGCTTCCTATAGATTTGGAATTTTAATTCCCAACCCACTGTCTCACTCTGACAGTTGGATAGGTTTGGACTGTTCTAGTTGGTCCTACATACATATTATCACGCCCATATCCCTAATGGGGTGGGCAGAGCCACAGCTAATAATAAGAAAACTTGTAGCCTCTCCTGGTTTATGTCTCATGCTCGGGGGGGAGAGGGGGTAAAAACTGTTGGTCCTGTACTTGGATATAGCGATAGTCCACTTGGCGTCGTTGCAAGGACCCATAGATTTGCAGTAAGCAACATTAAACCTGTTGGTATCCCACACACGTATTTTATTTACTCGGAGCAATTTAAGTCAACCAGAACTGATGTGTGAGTCTGCACGTGCGTTTTAAAATCTAGACCCTTTTGTTCATAAAGGATAGGTATTTACAAATTAAAACGAACTCTGTGGCGTGGTGAACGAGTGCTCGGCTGAGATGCAAAAGGCGCGGGTTCCATTCCCGCTTCAGGAGAAATGTTTGCATGCTTTGCAAATATTTGCTCCTCGCCCTCAGTTTGTCTTAGTTTGTCGTTTGCCTCGGCACTTCCTCGGCACCAAGGGAGCACTCGCCTCGCGTGGCTGCCTCGCGAGGCTGCATCTGTGTGCATCAACAAAACTTCGTTTATAAATTTCTCTATGGTCAACGAGTACACAACTATTCACGTCCGCTGTCTACAGACTAAAGGATGACGTCACCGTCTTCCGAAACCCTTCAAGCTTACAGTTTATTTTCTAAAATTAATCTGCATTATAATAGAAGCTACAGGAATGAGCCAAAGATCTTTGGCTTTGTTCGAGATTGTCCCCAAAAGCCCAGGAGAAATTATTAAGCCATTTTGTGGTTATAGGTTGTATGGAAGGAATTTAATTAGGATTCCCTGTAAGATATCTTTGTTGCTATGTTGATTTTTTTTATATAGTAATAATTTACGTTATGTATTGTTACTTCTCTGCTGGATTTGGGAGTAAAGAAAAATTATGCTCCTTCTCTACCTGAGCATGTCGTATAAGTCGACTAAGGGATAGTATCCTCTCCAACATGATGATCCATCAAGGGATGTTTTGATCACCCCTGTTACCGTGTTTCACGATATCCATCTTGGGACTTTGAATCAGGAGTGGCTGCAAATTTGTTTATGTTTATTTGTGTCTCTGCCCACCCCTTCAGTGATAAGTGCGTGATTATAATGCATGAAATTATAAACCCTTGTACCAAAACTGGATTATTTCCAACAAGTTGTAAGATAACAAAGACTGTGCTTTGAATGTCAGTCGGTCACTATAGTAAAAGTTCTATAAGTACAAACTAGACATGCGCGAAACAATGCTTTGAAAAGTAATGCAATATGACATTAAATTTTGTACCGAGTAATATCACATTCCTTCATTACTTCAAACGTAAATAAAAAAAAATCTCTAAAGTACATACACTTTGGAGTAGCCCTAATTGCCAAACTAAGTTAAGATAACTTGTATACAAAACATCACCTGAAATGATAACGTCAGACGCACTATGTATCACTGCAATAAAAATACATGCACGCTGTGTATGAGAGAGGGGGTATATAGTCGAAGCTTAGGTGTGATGTTTCATCGAGTAATGTATAATGCTATAGTACTCGGCCGCGTAATATTACGCGTAATGCATCAATCACATTACTTACACATGTCTAGTACAAACGTTTGTATCCCGATGTAGATTAAACTAGTGCGACAGTTCAGAAATTAAGCGTCAACGATTGTAGAATGGGACCACTTCGAATAACTGCTGTTTTTATAAAGGCTCTACCGTGGTTTAGGTTTCGATGTTGTATTTAGATTGTCAGATCTTTACGAGAATGTAGAGCCATAAAAAGCGAAATAAAATAAAGATAATGTTACAACAAACGCAAGAATTCTCGAAAAAGTCAGGAAAACCCTTATTTTCATACTACCTATTACCAGTTTAGCATTTAAGCCAGACTACTCCCGCTAAGTTTTCGTGAAAATTTTCTGTTATAAAAAATATTTTATTATGAAGTAAATCTGAAGTGTTGCATAATTATTCGTTGAAATCAAAATCAACATGTACTTTAGTACATGTTATTTGTATCTTATCCAAACCTGAACGTTCTGGTGCCAACGGGATCTTATGTCCGTCCGTCCGTCCGTCTGTCAGCGGGGTGTATCTCAATAACCGTAATATGAAGATAGTTGAAATCATAGTGTGTGTTTTTCTATTGCCGTTATAACAACCAAATAATAAAATAAAAAGGGACCCATACAAGAAACATTTATGTTAAATTTACGATGATACGGAACCCTTCGTGTTTGAATTCGACACGCAATTGACCGGTTTTTTGGAATCAGTGTGGTGAAAGGATTTAAAGTGCGCCTCAAAGACACTTTCGTACTTGAAACACGTTTCCAAACTTTTCAATTTCTACGAAATGCGGGCTTTCCCACGATGTTTTCCTACACCGTTTGAGAGAACTGGCATAGCGCACATAAATTTTTCTAACAGAAAAATTCAATTAGAACTCAACCGATTTGTATTTTAAGCAATTTTAATAGAAGTAGGTGTACTAGTGTGGTGAAAAGCTGCAAGAACTTCAGCCTGAGAAAAGGCACAGCTGATTTGAAAGCTGAGAAATAACAATAGGACTGCGAAAGTAATAATTACTTCTCTGCAGAAAAGCTATTTAAAAGAGAGTGGGTTCTTTGTTTATTTTTTGCTGTCATTTATCATTTTTCCATTGTGACTAAAGACAATACAAATGTTATGAAAAATATATTTTGATCAGTGTCGGGGTGACAATGGGCTACCTACACTTGATAAAATAAGAAACAAAAATAAAATCGTTCATATTAAATGATTCAGCAAAATGATTTTATGAGATGGTGCCTTTTTTAAGTTCGAAGAACATCTTGTTAGTTTGGAATGGAAAAAAAACTAAGATAAGAATCATTAAAATCGGTCTATGGAGGAGAAATAAAGGCTTTGGAAGGAAAAAACCATTACAAAATAATCATTAAAAAGCACAGTAAATACCAATCAGGTACACACCATACTAAAAAAAAACTTGTGTGTGTAGGTCCCACTTATTTTGTTTCATAATATTTAAATGAAAATTTACTTCGTTGTTGGACTAGGATACTTTTCTGTTGGACAGGGAGTAAAGAAAAATCATAGATTGCATCCAGCTGCTGCTCTCAGGTGAAATAATATGTATGTATGTATATAAAACCGTTACATTATGCTTTTAAATACCCGATTTATTGCACGCATCATTAAATAATTTAAATTTTAACGCGACATAATACCGCAAACATTCCACTGCCCACAATCCAAGCAATAAATGTACATTTTAATAAAATAATGTATTTCAATTATGTTATTATACTCACAGTCGGCTAGTCCACCAGTTTAAAGTCACTCAGCGAGCTAGGGAAAGAGCTCTGCTCAGAATTTTCCTGAAGGATAGACAGAGAAAAAGTCATCGACATAGCTCAGAGAAAAGGTAAACTGAAGTGACAGTCGGCTGGCCATATCTGCCGAAGAACCGACAACCGCTAGAGTAAACGAGTTCTTGAGTGGAGACAGCAACTCAGCAAACGTAATGTAGGACGCCCTTCGACTAGCTGGAGAGAAGATCTGCGAAAGGCGGTTGGTAGACTGGATTTTACTTATTGCTAGCAATATTTTGCTCAGGAATGAAATGGTCTCTGCCCATAAGACCATCATCATTATGAACCCTAAAGCACTGGTGGACTAGTCCCGGCTTTTCGATGTCAAGTGCATGAAAGGAATCTTTGAGGCACACATTAATAATGCCACCTATAATAGATGGCATACAAGAAACATTATGTACTTGTACAAAGGTAGGGAACTTAATATTATGACCGTAAGCACTTGACCGGATTTAGTTAATTGAATAATATCTTTATAAATACTTAGTTTTTAAGATCAAAGTATTTCCTCTGAACAATGAAATACTGGAAAGCAGCCAACATTTTGAACATTTAAACTCCCCATAAATCCATTAACCAGTTTCCCCATAGCCTGTGACATGACAGATCCCCATAAATAAATTACTGCTGTCTAAAGTATGGACTTCCATTCAATTATTCAGAGACACAGTTTCGAGGATAGTTAGTTCACTCGCGACAGAAGAAACCGATTAAGAGCCGATGTTACAACTCAAACTGCGTTTATCTTCTAAATATACCTAAATATTAATATATTTGTAGACATTTAACACAGCGCCATCTAGCCTCAAATTAAGCAAAGCTTGTACTTGGGCACCAGATATGAGGTTTGCATGTTACATTATAATTATTAGTAATACAACAAAAGTAGCGCTCGTGGCGTAGCTTGCTTAGGCGTTCTAACGATATGCGCGGTCACAAATTGAGATGGGTGACCGCAAGTGGTATTACGAGCTGAGCGCTTCCGTGCTTCGGAGGGCACGTTAAACAGTCGGTCACGGCTTTTAAGTCGTTAAGCCATGACGGAGGCCTTTAGGCGGCCTAAAAACTCCGACACTAGAGTTGGCCACTAACTCATACGAACATACAAACATACATACAACAAAATACAATATTAGTAGATATAACGTTTAGATAAGGCTGTGTCCTACGAATCTATACTATTATATTATAAAGAGGAAAGATTTTTTGTTTTTTGTTTGTAACGAATAGGCTCCGAAACTACTAGACCGATTTCAAAAATTCTTTCACCAATAGAAAGCTACATTATCAGGGTCTAGTATAGGCTATAATATATTTTTAAAAAGTCAGGGATTCGTAAGAAAATTGCAATATTGTAACCCAAGGTAGAAAACCGAAAATAGTTTTTGGCGTGCGCTGCGAAAACTGTTGATTATAGAACAAAATAATACACGCGTACGAAGTCGCGGGTAACAGCTAGTATAATATAAACTGAATCTGAAACCTAATTTTATACCTTTATTTTATGTCCCAACGAAATAAATTTTGATTGTACATTATATAATTTTGAATATTTTAGTATATGTGGGAGCTGTCCTAAAAACAGTAATAGTTCAAGAGAGTAGGCTCGTGAATATTTCACGCACTGGTCAAGCCAAATTGATAAAGGTGAACATACGATTGACTAATTCTTGCATTATCCAATAGATTCACTTGGGTAAGGTTTCTCAAAGTTTTATTTAGGCTGTCAATGAGAATACCCCTTATAAATAGTTGTCATCATCATCATCTTCCTGCCCTTATCCCACTCTATGTGGGGTCGGCACAGCATGAACCTTGGATCATGTTGTAAGAGTAAATAAATAACACCCAACAGTCACTAGGATTCCCTGTGTCGTGGGTATCAGAAACTACGAGTACCATAACACCCAGACCCGGAAGATATATTTGCAGAACCTGCAACCATTTCTTTCAGGATTCGAACCCGTGCCTCTTGCATTTCGTGCCTCTTGCATTTTTGCCGAGCAATTGCCCGCCACGCCACCAAGTCTGTCGAGTAAATTTAAAAAAGGAAATATTTTTTCCATTGTGTTTGGGGGATCAATTTTTTTAATTCTAATATTTAAAATAGGGTTATCATTAGTTCCTGCTCTTAAAAAATGTTTCAAAACGTAAACTGTGGTCCAACACCCTCATGGTCGTGTTTTATTATATGTTAAAGTTTTTCATCGAAAATGAATGTTTTTTTTTTTTGCTTCTTAGTTGCTTATTTTTATGTTGTTGCCTATTATCAAAAGAGGATGGTATCAGTTTTAAATGATATCGATGATTTCTTTTTCGCACCACAATTTTACCACGAATTTTGTATTTCTGTTACGAAATAATGTCGGTGTAACCCACAAAGAAAATTGAATAATATAATATTGATTCTAATATTCTGAACCAAAGTTAATTTAACTTTGTTTCACATCTCAGGAACATACTTCGGTACTTTCTGAACTTCCTAAAGAATTACTAATTATTACTTTCCAACGTACCCTGATCTTTTAATTAACACTTTTTATTAACTTTTTTACTTACTGTAGCAAAACTTTTTTTTACACAAGTGGCGGAAACGTATCCTGGACGTTTATACAGGTCTGTAATATCTATAGATCGTTTGCAACGGTCCTTAGATCGTCAACAGCTCTCATTTTCTTGCAGAGTGGTGGGTAAGGGCCTCTAGCTAGTTCTATAATACATTTTTGTTGCACATACAACGTTGCGGGTCAAAGCTAGTTTTAATATAATTAATATAGGTAATCTATAGATTAGTGTGGCGTATAATGTTATTGTAAAATTAATTGTGACTGTTAAGAGCCTTGTTAATGGATATTAAAGATATGCAGAGGGATTATAAGGCAGAGCGCTTCTGACGAAGTCTGGATTAAAATTTTAAGAGACCTCACCTTTAACTCTTAAAATTAAATGAATACACATTTATTATCACGCTTGTTATATCCCTAATGGGGTGGGCAGAGCCACAAGTAATCATCAGAAAACTTGCAGCCACTCCTGATTCAAAGTCCCAATATGAATATGGTGAACAATGGTGACAGGTCAGTCCATCGCCCATATAGATGGTACATCATGTTGGAGAAGATACTATCCCTAATGTCGACTTTTACGAAATGCTCGGGTGAGAAGTAGCTGGATGCATTCTATGTTTTTTTAAACAACCGAAACAATTGATCATACTTGTGAATACCATGTGATTTTTGGGCAGGGTCCTGTATTTTTAGTCTACTGTCATGATAATTACAGATTTGATTTTAATTAAACTCTCATTAGCATTACATTTAAATTAGTTTTTGATAGCGGCAATTTTAAAATTGAATTAAGCGTAAATTAAGTTTTCAAATAGCTTTTGACAAAATTAAAGGCCAAATAGAAAAGTCAATGTATTATTTACAGTAGTGGAGCGACCCGCGGCTTTCTCCGCGTTGAGTTTTTCGTACTTTTTAACCGACTTCAAAAAAAGTGGAGGATATTTTTTCGACTTTACCTACCTGTGTTTTTTTATGTATGTTCACTGATATCTCCACCAATAGTTAACCGATTTTGATGATTATTTCACTGGTGAATAGAGAATGGCCCCGAAAATTTGATATCTAAAGGATTTATACTTTTCAAGTTATATTTAAAAATGGTAAATTAAAATTTTGAAATGAAAACTTACCTACTTAGTTTGTTACGGTAATGACATAAGTGAACACTTTCAAGATTGCGTAATATCGTCATCTAAATATATTAAAATCTTACATTACTAACTGACTGATTGACTGGCAATCAACATTACCAGCCCTCAAAGCATGAAACTTAAGGGTATTTCGTCTCATGGTGTAACTTTATCTTCACACTACGTTCCTAGATTTGAGTTTCGGGATTCACCGTTTGGGAGTACTGAAAAATCTATTGGCGCACGACCGGATTTGAACCCACAACCTTAGGATCAGAAGGCGGGGCCGCTACGACTAGACCACTAGATATTAGATAAAAGTTTTGGACTTGCAGTGGTCTACTTGTGTTCGAAAGAACTAGTAAAGTAAGTATGTTCGTATGAGCTAGTGGCCAACTCTTGTGACGGAGTTTTTAGGCTGCCTAAAGGCCTCCGTCATGGCTTAACGACTTAAAAGCCGGGACCGACAATTAAACGTACCCTATTAAACACGGAAGCGCTCAGCTCGTAATGCCAGTTGCCACCCATCCCAATTGTGACCGCGCACAACGTTGCTTAACTTCAACGATCAATCCAGAACGCCTAAGCAACCTAAGTCACGAGCGCTTCGAAAGAACTAGTAACACGTGTATTAGTAGTTAACTTTGACAAAGCTCAGGAGTCTAAAGGCTTTCATTCCTAGGATTTCAGTACAAATTTCAGAGGCTGTAAATCTCTCTTGTAATTACTTCTTTGTTATTACAGTTTCAAAGTTTACTCGTTTCATGGATTATTGGGTGTAAGTTATGGAAGCCAGGTCTTAATGTTTTTTTTTTGGTACAAATGAAGTTGGCTCTCCTGATCCTTATTGAATTGGATGTCATTTTCTTCTATGTCATTTTATTGTGGGGTATCTGTGGGGTCGGTAGAATCAGGTTTTCTTCTTGTCTCTGCTCACCACCCTGGACTTTCACTGATAGTTCTGTCAAAAAGTTTTTGCTTGTCACATTTTTTTGTCGAAATAGTGCCGTTACGCGTTACCATTGTCATATCAGTGACCATTGTGACAACAGTGACCATTGTGACATCAGTGACCATTGTAACATCAGTGACCATTGTGACATCAGTGACCATTGTGATATCAGTGACCATTGTGACATGCCAAGTGAGATCGCATCGCATAGTTGCAAGGGTGAAATAATTAAGTAGGGGTTGAAATCAATGACCACTCCTTCTGCAAATACTTATGAGTACCAAAACACTCAGACACAAGGCTAGTAGCGCTCGTGGCGTAGCTCGCTTAGACGTGTAGTACTTATGTTACTTAGACTATTGAGTTTTTTTTTCTTTATTTTAGACAGCATAAAATACTCCCATTTACACTCCTGTAGTTGGCTCCAATTACAGACAAAATTCTTTCTTATGGCGAGTAAGTAATGATTACAATGAGTTGTGTAAGCGATTGGATCTTGATTTGTTCTATACGAGTGTTAACTTAGCTAGACAGCGGTTGAGCAGAGAGTTTGTTGTAGGTAATGCCTTATAAATTAGAAGCTTGCTTTTCTCTGTTTTTCTTTTTTTTTGTACATTTATATATTCTATAATATCTTCTTTATATTAATAAATAAATAAATAAATAAATAAATAAATAAATAAATAAATAAATAAATAAATAAATAAATAAATAAATAAATAAATAAATAAATAAATAAATAAATAAATAAATAAATAAATAAATAAATAAATAAATAAATAAATAAATAAATAAATAAATAAATAAATAAATAAATAAATAAATAAATAAATAAATAAATAAATAAATAAATAAATAAACAAACAAACAAACAAACAAACAAACAAACAAACAAACAAACAAACAAACAAACAAACAAACAAACAAACAAACAAACAAACAAACAAACAAACAAACAAACAAACAAACAAACAAACAAACAAACAAACAAACAAACAAACAAACAAACAAACAAACAAACAAACAAACAAACAAACAAACAAACAAACAAACAAACAAACAAACAAACAAACAAACAAACAAACAAACAAACAAACAAACAAACAAACAAACAAACAAACAAACAAACAAACAAACAAACAAACAAACAAACAAACAAACAAACAAACAAACAAACAAACAAACAAACAAACAAACAAACAAACAAACAAACAAACAAACAAACAAACAAACAAACAAACAAACAAACAAACAAACAAACAAACAAACAAACAAACAAACAAACAAACAAACAAACAAACAAACAAACAAACAAACAAACAAACAAACAAACAAACAAACAAACAAACAAACAAACAAACAAACAAACAAACAAACAAACAAACAAACAAACAAACAAACAAACAAACAAACAAACAAACAAACAAACAAACAAACAAACAAACAAACAAACAAACAAACAAACAAACAAACAAACAAACAAACAAACAAACAAACAAACAAACAAACAAACAAACAAACAAACAAACAAACAAACAAACAAACAAACAAACAAACAAACAAACAAACAAACAAACAAACAAACAAACAAACAAACAAACAAACAAACAAACAAACAAACAAACAAACAAACAAACAAACAAACAAACAAACAAACAAACAAACAAACAAACAAACAAACAAACAAACAAACAAACAAACAAACAAACAAACAAACAAACAAACAAACAAACAAACAAACAAACAAACAAACAAACAAACAAACAAACAAACAAACAAACAAACAAACAAACAAACAAACAAACAAACAAACAAACAAACAAACAAACAAACAAACAAACAAACAAACAAACAAACAAACAAACAAACAAACAAACAAACAAACAAACAAACAAACAAACAAACAAACAAACAAACAAACAAACAAACAAACAAACAAACAAACAAACAAACAAACAAACAAACAAACAAACAAACAAACAAACAAACAAACAAACAAACAAACAAACAAACAAACAAACAAACAAATAAATAAATAAATAAATAAATAAATAAATAATACATTTTGGTTAACTAAATACACAACAAAATAACATTGAATTAGAAATTTAAATAGCCCCCAACCCCAAAACAACGTATCATTCGAATCAAAAGTTAGTTCTTCGATGCTTTTGTCAAGTAGAAAATGAGCTTATGATTTTCATAAATTATAGCTAAGAACCATTTTGATCACATCAGTTTTCAAACAGAAATAACCACATCAAAATCAGTCCATTCATCTAGCAGCTACGATGTCAGAGACACACACAACAAATTTATAAAACCCATCTTTCGTCAGAAGTCAGCTCTCGTAAATTAAGGCAAGGCTTAAATCCGTCAAAATTGTGAGTTACAAAGCGGACAATGGAATTTCCGGCGTTAATTTCCAAACTGTTGAGTAAATGATTTTCTTTAATTAATTTGTCCATCGCAGTATCATCACTTAAATTATATGGTTATACTTTACAGACTATAGGTACTATTTTGATAATGGTTTTAGTTTTAAATAAGTAGGTATCTACTATAACTGAGTGTATAAAACCAAATTTAAAATGTTTTTAACATTATGTACATACAGACAATCAATCACGTCTGTTTCCCATAGGGGTAGGCAGAGATCACAGATCTCCATATGCTAAGATCCTGATATACTTCTTTCGCTTCATTCTCTCTTGCACATTCCTCATGCATGTTCGTTGCTTTAGAGTACTCTTGACCTGGCCTTTTCACAGCCAACGTCGCCATGACGTCGCGGAGAAACGAAATTATTCGAAATTATATATATAAAATCAATTGCTGTTCGTTTGTCTTGCTAAAACTCGAGAACGGCTGCCGATTTAGCTGATTTTGGTTTTGAAATGTTTGTTGTAGTCCAGGGAAGGTTTAAACGGTGAAAAAACATAGTGCATGTATCGGGTACCACGCGATTGAAGCCGCGGGCGGCAGGTAGTTCGAAATAAAAAATAATCTAACTTGCCGCTTGTGTAATTTTATGTATCGCTATTTCAGCGCCATTATCTCGTTCTCGTTGACATCCCGGTGGACAAACACTCCAAGGTATACCGCTCACAAAATTCGGAATTTCATTAGCACTTGGATTAGTAATAAGAGAACCTACTTTTCCACTAGTTTCTTGGTGAACTGCTAACTTTGTTTATTCAGCTGTATTGTAAATGACACAAACTTTTATTGCGCAAGTCATTCGGCGAATTGTTCGTGGCATGTTACGTAAACAAGTTCTCTTTTTACTCTAAGATGTTTTTATTTATGTCAATGTATTGTAAGCACTCTTATTTTGGCAAGAGTTAGTGAGGTAGCTTGTGTTGAGAGCACTGGTGGTCTAGTTAGTAGTGACTCCGCCTTCCGATCAGGTTGTGGGTTCGAATCCAGTCGTATACCAATGGATTTTTCGATACGCACGACTAATGTTAAAATCCGTCCAAAAAATCCTGTTTCAAAGTCTCAAGATGATAAAAATACAAATAACGTAGTAATTAATGAAGCATTTTATACCCAATTATTTTATTCGAGCTTTGCGATCGTCATAAAATGGCTCTAGTTTTCTTATTTTCTAATGTTATAGTTTTGTTTATGTTTATCAGACTGTATAATGTAAATCGTAAAAATAAAAGACTGTACTTAAATTTCCTAACACATTCCGTAATTTTCCAACAAAACCCGTATCCATTGCATTTCCTTCAGTCCCAAACAAAACATAAAAACACGCGGAAAATATATCTTTCTTTGTTATTTAATTTAATGACTCAAAGCAATCAAAATAACCATGGGCACAATGGGGCTGAAGCGGTTATGGTCGAAACCTAAAGGCTGTTAACGTATTATAACCCCATGCTTGTCGTTATACTCGTACCATGTTTCTTTTACCTCCATTATATAATGAAAAGCGACCAGCGCCCAGCTTTGCACGGATACGATGATGGGCAGTCATAAGTGCTCGAGCGATTTTATTGTAGAAATAAAGCTTGTATTATAGTTGATTAATTCAGGCGTTACTTTGCGGAAGTCCATTTTAAGATAATACTAAATAGAGCACTAGTGGTCTAGAGGGTGCCAACGGGACACTATTATTAAGTCTCCGCTGTCCGTCCGTCTGTGAGCAGGTATAATCTCATGATATGTAGAAAGTTGAAATTTTCATAGTGTGTATTTCTATTCCCGCTATAACAATAAATAATAAAATAAATATACAACGTGTAACATAATGTCCCTATAAGCCCGAAACGGGGGTGTTCTATACGTCATTGCGAACAACGTTTGTTCAACGACTTTTAAAATTTCAAAGGTTTTCATTCATGAAATGTCTCTTAAACTTTGCTCCAATACGTAACTTGACACAACGTGAGGCATCCCTATTTACAGCTGTTTTTTGACCTTTAAGTGTGAACTCTAGATGAAACAGGTAACAGAACATGCCTACCTACTTACCTAATAACGAGGTGGCTTAATAAGTAATTTCTATTTTTTTTTGAAGGCTTAGTGGTACCTTGGTATTTATTGGTAATTAAAATGTAAGGTCACATCACGACTAAAATCCCTAGGCACCGTAAACATCCTTTCAGATCTCTTTGTTAAGTACCTAGTATAGGAGATAGGTACCTTACCTACTCAATTTTGTACCTACCTACTCGGGCCTTAAAGGTATCCTCAGTGGGTGCCAAGGAGTATGAGAGGATGTCTACCGTGCCTGAGGATAAAGCCGTGATACCTACTCAATTTTGTACCTACCTACTCGGGCCTTAAAAGCATCTTAAGTAGGTAACAAGAAGTATGAGAAGAGGTCTACCGTGCCTGAGGATAAAGCCGTGACCCTATTCCACTTTAGTTTTTCCAACGATGTATTATTCCAATATTCATTGGAGCATTTTTCAATGCAATTTTGTACCTACCTACTTGGGCACTAAAGTCAAAGGTTGTGACTTATCTGTCTTACTAATCTTCATTTTCATCGTGAACAGCCTATTTGTCATTGGTTGCATTGAAACAACAACAACAACTAGTGGGATGGCACCTCGCCCTAATTGGCTGTCGGTGCCTTTGCTAAATTCAAAATCCGCAACCGTCAACCGACACCGCACCGCAAGCGTTTGTTTAATAAAATCAAATTGGTTCCGTAGGTTTATTTGTTTTTTACTTTTCTTGATTGAACTACGTAATTGTTGGTAGGTTATTATGTAAGTAGGTAGGTACCTAGTAGCAAATGGGGATGGAGCACATGGTAGCATATTGGTATGAACCCCGCCTTCCCATCCTTAAGTCGTGAGTTCGAATCTATGGATTTTTCGATTCGAAATTTATGTGTGCAATATCAATGCTCTCAAACGGTGAAGGAAAACCTCGTGAGGAAACCAGGCATGTCATAGACGTGTGTCAAAGTGTACGAAAGGAACCTTCAAGGTGCACTCTAATCCTTCCACCACACTGGTTCAAAAGAGCTAGCGACACGGACACGACGACAGTAGTAGTAGTAGATGTATGGTGAAGTTTTTTTCCTTTTTTTTCCCAATCGGCATTTAGTGGGTTACCCCAGACAAGGAACCCTAAAAATTCGGCTTTCGGCAATAGGTACCTACTTTTGGTCGCAAAACAGATCGGTTTTTATCAGTCGCAATTAGCATTCGTTCCTTGCAACAACTGCAACAAGCAATCTCTCGGTTCGCGTAACTAATTAACGATATGATGTCGGCTTTGTACTCAAACAGTGAGTATTATGATATGGTGTTGTGTGTGTGTGTTGGAGCAGCACCAAATAATTAATAGCTTAGTAGCGGCGCGTCAGCTCTACAGAGAGCGATATCAGGGCGGCCATTGCTATCTTACGGGCTATTTTCTGGGATTGGTGAACCGTCTTCTCTCGACGGGATCTTTCCACCGGCGCACCAGTGAGGGAAGACCGGGAATTCGGTGGTGTGTTGTACCTACTTCCCTTTGATGGATACCGAGTACCTACTGTGTGTGTCAACAGTGATAAAATTCAGTGATAGGTAGGTATGATGATAGGTACCTAACCTATCACCCTACCTAGTAGGTACCCCATTAGTACCTAGCTTACTAATAAAAAATGACAAAAATAATTTTGTGATTGTGAATGTGAATGTGTACCAGTAATACCAACCTAGGTACCTACATACCTACCTAATACCTACCATGTCAATTAGCCGTGTTCCGAGCCAACCACGAAGAAGGGAGAAAAGGTATAACTTAACTTTTCCTGTACCTAGGTCCTTAGGTAACTACCTAGGTAGATGTAGGTAGGTAGTTGTTTTTTTATGTGTGAAAGATATCGTGATTTTAATCTTCGACTTTAATTTCTACGTAGAATTAAAAAAATTGCAAATTCTTACGAAAACTTTGGTGATTACACCTAGGTACTTTTTGAAACTTGCCGCGCGTTCAATTGTCTGCGTATGTGTGGGTCCGACGCGATAGGAGGGTGCGCGTGTGTTTGTTACCTACGCAAATGGTAAACAAACACATAGGGTTGTCACAAATTTCTCATGAAATAATTTGTTTTTAATTGTATTGGAATTTCAAATATGATGTATTGAACTTTTGCACACGTCAATGTATTCAAGTGCTCGGTCTGAATACACCCCTTTCGGGCTTATAGGGACATTATGTTACACGTTGTATAAAGGGGTCCCTTTAGAAGAAATATTAAATTTATCCTACGGATGTATGGAAGTTTGTTGGTCTCCGGGTACCACGAGAGCGAAGCCGCGGGCGGCAGCTATTAAAATATAAAAAGGGGGCCCTATAGAAGAAATATTTATGTGCGATGGTACGGATGATGTACTTACATGCGACGGTACGGAACCCTTCGTGTGCGAATTCGACTGGCACTTGACCGGTTTTGTAATTTTATTAAAACTTTATCAGAAGCACCTAACTCTGACATAAGACGTTCCGCAGGGCGCGCCTCGAGTGCCCTCGAAATGCTACTTGAATCTCTAAGTTTAATATTTTTTCAAAAGAGTGTGGTGAAAGAATTGAATGAGTGAGTTCGACTATCACGGCTTGAAACTTTTGTTGGTTCCATATGTTCATTCTGAAAGTATTGTAAGTAGTAAGTATATGTCCAGCAGTGGCTTTCTATGGCCAAAGCGCTCGTGGCGTAGCTTGCTTAGACGTTCTTGATTGATCGTTGAAGTTAAGCAACGTTCTGCACGGTAACACTTTTGATGGGTGACCGCAAATGGCATTACGAGCTGAGCACTTCCATGCTTCAGAGGGCAAGTTAAATTGACTGTCCCGGCTTTTAAGTCTTTAGGCCACGACGGAGGCCTTTAGGCGGTCTAAAAACTATTTCACTAGAGTTGGCTCATACGAACTTACTTTAGTGGTCTTCTTTAAGTGATTATTTCACTACTGCTATATGACGGTCGCATTTTCTTAGGTATTGGAAAAGCCATTGTATTTGATCCTAATTTGATTGGTTCGAGAAATTGACGAATCGGGCGTAAGCCAACGCGTCCATTTCATTTTCCCCAACAGGGATTATGTTAGAGCGATTGAGAAAAGATCGCTTTTAAAACCTTCATCTTAGTCTTCGAATCTTCGTTATGGTCTCAGAGAGGGCTATGCTAAGGATTATGTTACGTAGAATCAGAAACGACTATGTGATAGCCTTTTCCTATATTCTACTAACAGGCGATGGATAGCCACAAAAGATAAGCATAACTATTCAACGAGGAAACGTCGCCAGCTTTTTTGGGATCTTACCTGCGTTCGGTGATCTGAGCTCTGTTTTCTATCTGTAGGCGAACTTAGAAAACTGAACTCATTTTCATTTCTTGTTAACTAATTACCTTAAAGTTTTTAATGTGATTATAGTTTGTCTTCACTATGGCAATGAATGATGTCTTGTCTTTTAGTAGAATATGAGAATCGGCCAATAATCCGAAATGAGGAAATTCGTAGCAGAAATAGTCTCGATATAAAAACTAAGGCCAGTACCAATTATACTAGATGATTCGCACAGCATCAGAGGCAACTGTTTGCTTACACTTACGGAACGCTGTAGTGCCCGGAACGATTTTTAGATAGAGGCATGCTAGTGGATCTTTTTCTACTTTTTGTTCCACTCTGATCCATGGATGGATCTTTTTCTATTTTTTGTTACACTCTAATGCATCAATGGATCTAGGTATTTCTACTTTTTTCTACTCTAACCTGCTAGTATTAAGAAAAAAAATTAAAGATTGGTAACTATTGGGAAAAGAAGTGAAGGAGAACCCTCAGTCCTTCACTAAATGGATCACTGACACTTTGAATACAGACGCCAAAAATTTAAAATACCAATAATTAAAGTATGTTGGCTACACTGTCTTTATACTGTAAGTAAATAAATAACACCCTACAGTTAGTAGTCCCGAAGAAAGTTAGGGACAAACACATAGATACATACATTCATAGAGGTCAAACATATAACCCTCCTTTGGCTTCGCCGCAGTTAGATAACAAGAATAAATTGTGAAGATCATAAAATAGTGGTCTGTAAAGGAAATACTAAGCTTTATTTCTTTTCCAGGGGTTTCCAGTTGCCATACCCATCAAAATCAGTTCAGCGGTTTAAGACAGGATAAAGCTACTTCCTCACAAGTACCCACTTACTCTACAGTTTTATTGACAGCTACAATAAAAAGGCTATTCTGTAAACTATAACGGAACATCGTAACTCCCGAACTAGCAGGAAACTCTCAAATCAGACGGAAAACTCAGTCGGATATAAAACTGAGAGCAAAGTTTGCATCGATAAATTCTTGTCCACTCTCGCTGGTACATACCTGAGTAGAACACTTACTTTTAAGTTTATAAAGGGATAGTCAGAGGCAAGTCCAAACAAACCCACATTTTCTAAATGATAGTAATTAGTAGCAGTTTATTATTTCGCATGTTTTACTAACCCAAATGATGAGTTCTGATCTCGAGAGTTTAAAAAAGAGGCCTGATTTCACCATTGAAACCGAACTGCGTTTATGTCCTAAACTCAGTTCAAAGAGCTGTCACTGCAGACAGTTTTCATACAATTTGACAGCTCTTGAACTGTGTTAAGAGCTAAGCGCCGTTCAGTTTGAAACTTGAAATCAAACCTATTACGCCATCGATAGATAGATAATTTATTTAGGTCGATTCTGTTGTGTATTTTTAACTGCCAACGTAAAAATAGCTCTTATTGAATCATTTCATATCAAAAGGCCACATAAAGAAAATCCATCCTACGTAAACTTTACTTAATTTGATGGCTCTAAAATTATAGCGATCCCTGTTTTCTTAATGTATAAGAAAGGGACGCTAATATTTTTAAGACTTCTGATTTTTTAATCTGTAAGTGAACTTAGGAAACTGAGCTCATTTTCATTTATTTTTATTATGTTACTTAAAAGTTTTTAATGTGATTAAAATTTATTCCATTTACCCAATAGAAGGAGGTTATAAAATTAAATACAAACTACCTCTATACATAATAATTTTAATGGATTCAGCTCTGCGATATTTGATGCAAATTGAATCGCAACGCGTTTTTCAATATTTACATCTGAGTAATAGAAAACACAGCTATTGGTCGATATGTAAATTACGACGCTGCGCTTGAAAGCTTAGACGTGAAGAATATTTAATTTCAGCTCCGTCGCGAAAAGTTTTCAGTTTTTTCGAACACTGTCAACATTGGAGCGGCAAAATTTTTAAACCTTAAGGGTTTGTATCAACGCGATTCATTGAACGAGTTACTTACCTTATCGAACGAGTGCATGAAAATCTGGTGGATATAGTAGTGACCTTGCCTTCCAATCTTAAGGTCAAGGGTTCGGATCCAATGCACCAAAGAATTTTTCTGTTCCAAAAATCTCTCAACCGATAAAAAAACATCGTGAGAACACTGGCATGTATTTAAAAATTCGAAAACATATATCAAGTGCATAAAAGGAGGCGTCTTGGTTTCGTATAATTTTAAGAATAGTCCTTGTGTACAATAACCATGAGACTTAAAACTTAAAATCCAGTATAACTTCTGTAATCTTCTTGTCACTTGTACCGCAATTGTATGTACCTGAATGCAAGGACCCAAAACTAGAGCTTTAAAACCTTTGACTACATAGCGCAAACATCTCGCTATTCAATAACAGCTCAAATATGTTTTATCCAAGCCATTATTAAAGCATTCTAGTCAGGACTAGACTGGCTTACTGTCATATTACTGGGCTCGTATAATCCTGGCCAAAGTCGTAGCACTATGCTACGAGACGGCGTAGCACTTGCTACGATTTATTACTTGACTGATGTTATATTTTGGAACTAGAGACACGCCTCTCAATTTTGTTCTCATTGACCGTTGATCACTTAGTGAGCCACTAAGAAAAACGTTTTTACATATATACATAATTATCACGCCCGTACCACTAATGGAGTAGGCAGAGCCACAAGTAATCATAAGAGAACTTGTAACCACTCTTGATTCAAAGTCCCAAGATGTATATTGTGAACCATGCAAAGTCAAAGTCAAAAAATTTTATTTTGTAAAATCACTAAAATCTATGTTGAATTTACATCATACATGGTCACAGGTGATCGACCCATCGCCCATAATAGATGGTCCATGTTGGAGAGGATACTATCCCTTAGTCGCTGAAAAGCGGATGGCAAACAAAAATCATCTACCCTTTAGTTTGTATGAGCAAATATCGAACAAACTATTTGATTATTTGTAATTTTATTGTTGACTAGCTGTCGCCTGCGGCTTCGCTCGCGTGTTATCCGGATAAAAAATAGCCTATTATGTTAATCCAGTACATGCACTATGTATATTCCAAGTTTCATTCAAATCCGTTCGCTAGGCGTAATTGAGGCATAAACATCCAAATATCCAAACTCACAAACTTTCGCATTTATAATATGAGTAAGATATTGAGTTCAATTTTATAGTAACCTAATTCTATTTATATGAAGGTGATTAAAATTCCTACCACGGCGAGGTATTCAATGCAGTTTTCAAGCTCCGCCGCTAAGTTCCGCATTCTTCGAAAGTCCCTCGAGTAGAAGGGGGATTACCATCGCATTAAAGATTCTTAGCATCTTCCTCAGCCTTCAACTTCCACAGAAGACGAAAGTTTCATCAGGAAAAATGATTTCATGGAAGATGTGGTTTTAGGTACATGCTTTTAAATACATACGTAATGTCAAAGTCAAAGTAATTTTTTTTTATTCCTTAATATCACTGGGATCACTTGGACACGTCTTAAACCTGCGTTGTATTTACATCTGTTCGTAACGCGACCAAGCGTGGAAAATACAGGTAAGAAACCACGCTTGGCTATTTTTTTGAAAAATAATCCCTTTACAATCATGTTTATAAAAAGAGTTGGAGCATTTATTCAGGCTTAGGTGCAATGTTATGATATAGAGGTAAAACGTAAATGCCTTCTGTATCATATGGTAAGTAAAAAATATGCTGAGCTGTGCGTTCACACCACAGGAGACGGTGTTGCCGACAGTGCCTTTGCCCAGCAGTGGTAAATTGAGGGCTACTACTAATAATAATGTATAAGATTTTTTACCTACTTAAAGCAGATCAGTTTTGCCCCAAAGATTCTATTTTCGCAAACTTTCATCATTACACCGAAACTGAACAATAATGTGGAACCGTTTGAGTGTTGAGCTGCGGCTTCAAAGACGTGCCAACTTAGTTTCGCACACTTCAGTTTGTAAAATACGGCTATAGTTATTTTACGGTCGGCAAAGGAACCTTGTTCTGGATGACCAAACAAACCGTGATGCAGCACGTTTGTGATACCATGTTATCGTATTCTATGACAGTTTTGTATTGCAGAACACGATGTGGCGCGTCACAAATAAGTTACGAGCTGTCAAGTTTGGCAGGATTAGGCAGGATTGTATAATGGAAAAAGTGGCAAATGATATTTTACTTAAAGAAACGGCCTCGGTGGCGTGGCGGCCGATTACTCGGCAGAGACGCAAGAGGCGCGGGTTCAATTCCCGCTGCGGAAGAAATGTTTGCATGATCTGTAAATATTTCTTCCGGGTCTGGGTGTTGTGGTACCATGGTACCTACTCGTAGTTTCTGATACCCACGACACAGGGAATCCTACTGTTGGGTAAGGACTATGTATATAATTTAAAAAAAAGAAGGTCCCAACCTAGTTACACAATAAAATTATAAACAGTTACAGAAATCAAACATTTTTATTTTCATTTTCACGTTCAAGCGACACACCTGATGGTAGCCGCCCACGGACACCTGCAACATCAGAGGAGCTGCAAAATGAAAATGCGTTGCCGGCCTTTAAAGTTTCTTGACGTTTCTTGAAGATAAGTCGTATCGATTCGGAAATACCGTTGGCGACATCTGATTCTACATCGCAGTTGTGCGAGGCAGAAATTGTCGTGTGAACTGCACAGTTGTGGACTTCCAACCATTCACATGAAGTGGATGCCTTCCGATCCGTTCGTGGGTTCAAAACCAGTCGCATAATTTTTTCTGTTCTAAAAAAATGTAATAATAATAGTAATAAGCAATTTATTCCCAAATTAAATTATACAATAATATAAAATTAAAATTACATGTTATTCCTTAATTAATGTCAAATTAAATCAATATAATAATCACTCGTAATATTTTTTTTATTCCGGTACCCATCTACGAGTAAAAAAATGTACGCCCAATAATCTACAGTACTCTCAAACGGCGAAGGAAAACATTGTGAGGAAACTGGCATATCGTTGTATCTAAAACAGCTCGAAAACTGGTGTCAAGTTCAAAAAAGGGAGCTATGTGAGGCGCACTTTAAATCCTTTCACCACACTGTTTTGAAAGGACTAGTGACACGACTATTACTGTAGTCATTTTTAAACACCCATCAGTCCACACTAGGTAGGTATCATAAACCCTAGTTTGTTCGTATGTTTTGCAAATATTTCTTTGCTGGTATAGGTAAAGGTACCATATAGTACCAGAGTACCCAGACCAGTGAATAAATATTTGCAAAACATGTAAACATTTTGTTTAGTTTTACGTTAATTCTACATTAATTAAGTTTTTAGTCCTGGTTGTCTGGAAGAAATCGCATCAAGGGATAAGGCCACCAGCAATTATTAGGTTGATTGCAATAAAGCTTTTTTCATTTCATTTCATTCACGCAGATAATCTAACTCGCTCTTTTGTCCCAGCCGAACATTCGCTCGCCACAGAGGGAACATTCGCCCGCCACAGAGTCCATAAAAAAAATTTACGTGTTTACTATCGCCTATCGGTTATGCTAGCCGGTTTCCTTACAATATATTCCTACAAGCTTGGAAAACATTAAAAATACGTAATATGAAGGGCAGCGTTTCTCGGAAAGCCAACTCCTTAGTTTGTTAGCACGCACTTTGGCGAAACTTTTTGCATTGAGAAACCGCGTACGTGTTCTTTGTCTGTTAAACCGAGTTGTATGCAAGTCGGATTGACTTTTGGTCTACTTTCGATCTCCACTTCTGTTCTTTTGTTGCTGATAGTTTTTTTTTTTTTTTTTTTTTTTATTCTTTTATTGAAAGGGTTTGTTCACAGTAGAACATGTCACCCTTAGAGGTACTCAGTGTAAATAATTAATAACAAACAAACAACTTATACAGAAAAACAAAAAAAAAAAACTTAAACAAAAACTTACCAATAAAAAATTATTAAACATAGAATAGTTATGAAACGGCTTGGTAATAAAGTTGGTACAGTTTTCTAGCCTCCTCTGATTGAGGATAAGCTAGAACACTGTTACAACCTCCTATCTGCCAGAAAGCATGGTCTCTATTGAAGAACTGCAGTCGAAGACTTTCGTTCTTGACACATTCCATGAGAACATGGTATACATCCTCAATTTTATTGCATAACTCACAATTAGGTGAAACTGTTTTTTTCATTAAAAAACCAAATTTGTTTAAAGGTATGTGGCCAGAGCGAAGTCTAAAAGCTGTTATTATATGTTTTCTATTCATAACACACCGGTCAAACCATGGGAAACGAAGAAGTGAAGGTTGAACTGTCTTATACCAAATACCTTTAAACAAAGATCTTTCATCAAAATGCTCTGACCAAAGGTTGTGACAGTGTTTTTTTAAAATTGAGATGTAATCTGAATATAACTCTAAACAATTGTATATCTGACCATCTTGAGAGGCTTCCCTTGCAAGAAGGTCCACTCTCTCATTTCCCGCCAAACCAATGTGAGATGGAATCCATTGAATTTTGATACACTTGTTTTGAGCCTTCAATGTGAGAATGCTTTTTAGGATACTGTATGACAATGGAATGCCTCGAAAGCTAGAACCACTCGTACACCGCAATAAATGATAAATGGCACTTTTAGAGTCAGTGAGAATAACAAATTTTTTATACGATATTGTTTCAATATAAGATAAAGCTTCCGACAGTGCAATAATTTCAGTGTGCATTATAGATATTTTTGAAGGTATTATACGTAATTTGATTGAACAACTGGTTTCATCATCTAGAAAGGCCGCACCTATTCCATCCTCAAATTTAGAGCCATCGCAATATAATTTGTAAAATTCAGAATACTTTTCATTTATATAGGAGCTACATTTATTTTTTAGATCTAAATTATTATAAGAACGTTTAGGTTTGTTTATTATTTTTATATGCGGTTCAAGAACATCAAGAACATTTATATTGCTGACCCAAGTGTCCAAGCTAAACATTTCAAGTTTATTACAACAATAGATATTATTTGATTTTAGGTTCAAATGGACGATAGACAAAAGAGGTTTTTTTTTCCGTCTCCAGTAAGAAATACTAGTTAAATCAGATAGCTCGTTTAATATGTCAATAATAATATTATCTTTAAAAGATTTATTTTTAAGCCAATATTTACCTGCTAAATAGTGTCTGCGAACAAATAAAGGTGGAATGTGTAGTTCAGATTCCATCGTATGAATAGGAGTACTTTTTATGAATCCGCCAATTACTCTCAAAAACCGATTTTGCAATTTATCCAGTTTAGAAACCTGGGTCTGGCAGCAGTTATCGTACAAGAAGCTCGCATAATCAAGGCGGCTACGAGCGACAGCAACATATAAGCGTCTCAGGTGGATAGGATGAATCCCCCAGTTCGAACCCACTAATACTTTAAATATATTTAAAAATTTCGAACATTTGTGACTAATTTCGTTTGTATGTTTTTTCCATCTCAACCCACGATCCAACCATAACCCCAAATATTTTACACAATCGACTACTTCCAATGAAACATCATTAATTTTAATATTTATTGTATTTCTAGAATACCCCCTTCTAAATATGCAAACTTTACTTTTGTTCGGAGAAATGGTGAGGCCTAAATTGGAAAGTAATGTATTTATTTCTTTTACTGAGTTTTGTAAATGTCGTTGTCCTTCTGGAATATTATTAAATTGATTGTAAATAACGAAGTCGTCTGCGTATTGCGATATAAATATTTTATTTTCCATACTATTGCAAATGTCTTTGGTGATAACGTTAAAAAGTAAAGGTGATAGGGGGTCACCCTGTGCTAAACCTAACCCCGTTATTCTAGTTGTGCAATTTCCATCGACATTTATTTTAAGGCGTCTTTCTTTTAAAAAGTTCCATAAGTAACTACATATTTTAGGCCCGACGTGGATTTCATTTAATTTTGTCATAAGTATTGGTACATCAACATTATTATAGGCGTTTTCGACATCAATAAAACACCCACTGGTCTGTAAACCTTTTGAAAAACCGATATGTATCCTAGAAACCAAACCACTTAAATTATCTAAACAAGATTTACTTTTTCTAAAACCAGTGGTATAGTTTGAGAGATAGTTGTGTTTTTCTAAATACCATTCTAAACGTTTATTAATGATTGAGTGAAATATCTTGCAAATACAGGATAGAAGAGATATAGGTCTTAGAGCTGATATATGATTAATGTCACGGCCTGGCTTGGGTATGGGAATTACTTCAATATCTCGCCATTGTAAAGGGACAAAACTGTTTTCAAAAAATAGGTTGTACAAAGAAAGTAAAATATTCTTAGCATTGTATGGGAGGCGTTTTATCATGGAGTAGGAAATACCGTCACATCCAGGAGATGTATCCTTCGATTTAATACACGTTTCTAGCTCCTGCATGGAGATATCAATATCAATTTCAGAAGATATGGTCGCAAAGCAGGGTTGGGCTGGAAGTACATAATCTGGGGTCAGAGCCTGCAGCAGTGTAATGGCTTGATTTTGATTAACATATTGCCTATTAGATTTGTAACCTTTTACCCACCTCATCCGCTGCCACATATCAGAACAAGTAGTTTTTTCATTCACTGATGAACAATAGTCAAACCAATCGTTATTTTTAGCCCTACGAATCATTTTCTGAGCCTCCCTTATTTTATCATTAAGAGCGTCTAAGTTACTCGGAGTTGGATTCCGTCTAAAATTCGCTAAAGCTAATCTTCGTAATGCTATGAGTTTAGATAGTTCAGGAGTCCAATAGGACTTTGGTTTAAAGTTAGAATTCGGGTACAAACAATTTTTAAGAAGCGGGATATGCAAATCAGCAGCTGTATTTATATTGTCCAAAAATAAGTCATAGGATTTCTGTAAATCGTTAGGAAGAATTATGTTGTTAAAAATATTTTCCAAACATGTGGTATATCCCTCCCAGTCAGCCTTTTTATAGTTTCTTTTAATTGAAAACTTTGAACTCAAACAATTATTAGATCTTAATTTAATAACTAAATGGTCGCTTCCCAAATTTTCATTAAGAACTTTCCAATTAAATTCTATAGCTATATCTGAGGTGACGAATGATAAGTCTGGTGATGATTTTTTTAAATGACCATTAACTAAAGATACACGCGTCTCACTTCCATCATTTAATATAACAAAATTACTATACAAAATTGAATTGAAAATTAATAATCCTCTAGCCTCAGTTTTATAGGACCAATTGGAATGGTGCGCATTAAAGTCTCCTAATATTATGGTTTTACTGTTAAATGATGTAAATAAATTATCCCAATCTCCTTGACTAGTTTGCACAGAAGGAGAACAATAAACGCAAACAATATTTTCTACATATTCGCAGTTGAATACTTTTACGAGAAGCACTTCAATGTTACAATTGGATATTTGCAAGAAACCGGTTTGTGAGCTAATTGATCTATGTGTGAGTATCGCTATGCCACCGTAGCTATCATCGCGGTCTATACGATAAACATTGTAGCTACCTACCTTTAGCGTGCTATCGCATTCCAGCCAAGTTTCGCTTACTACAGCAATATGGGCTTTTTCTTGAAGAAGTAACTGTTCAAAAGATAATAGCTTTGGTCTGAGACTTCGAGCATTCCATTGTATAATATTTAATCTCGATAATTTGTTTTTAGGATCCATTGATAACAGATCCAAAAACAAGCTTTAAAATAGGCCAATCAGAAATAAAGCTCGTCATAACTGTTACCACCCACTCCATAAACAACTGAATTATACTCTTCACTTTAGATTGGACGCTAAGGTTTTGCATAAACAACACTTCTTTTATTTTAGCACACAGATCGGGAAATGTAGTTTTAACCGATTCCTCATGCGACGCTTCTTGATCTTGAGCCTCATATTGATCCTCATCCATAGGTGGCAAGTTCCAATCTGGTACACGTTCTATCTTCTTCTTAGGCTTCATTAGTTTAGGTTTTAGAATCGGGCTTTTATCAGGCTGAGACCACGCGTGCGATGTATTCTTAGTATTGTTGACGTAACTGGGGCTCTCATGAGAAATAGGTTCCGTGCGCGTTGGGATAATTGGGGCAGCGGTAGATGGTGTGAATGTAGGTTGGTTTTGAGTATGTTTGGGTTGTGGGACACTGGGGATGACTTCAACATATCTAGATACCGCTTTGTTATACGTTATATTATACTCCGCCATAATCTGTCGTATCGTTTTTTCTTTTATAAATGCAGGACATGTTTTCGCTAATGACATATGACTGCCGGAACAGTTAACGCATTTAAATGTATTCGTCTCACAATTATCGTGATCACCAGCGCACTTGGGGCATCTGACTTTCCTCGTTACACATGTTTTGATCGAATGACCTAAGCGCCAGCACAGCGAACATTGCGACACCGGAAAGACATAAGGTTCAACTAGTATTCTCAAATCATGTACGAATACGATATGTGGTAAATAGTTGCCTTTGAAACAAAGACGAACTGACTCACAAGGGCTCCAGCCATCTTTTTCCCGATTACGACGATTTAGTCGTTTTACAGAAATTAGTTCTGCATCTGGGCATGATAAGTTCTTTAGCACATCTTCCTCCGACATGTCGATATCTACGTCTTTGATAACTCCATAGGAATAGCTCAGTTCAGATGTTTTGTTGAATCGCCAACCTCGGTTAAGTAGATCTTCATTAGTGATAAGCTTTTCAATCTCGGATTCGTTATTCAATTGGATTTTGATTTTATATGCGTTTACATATTTAATATTTATGATATTAGTAATTTTATGGGCCTGAAAAGTGCGGGCCAGTGAGAACTGTTTCGGGAATGGTTCTTTACAAGAAATATACACTTCGTTTCCTGTAGTATTTTCGCAGTATGGCCGATCATCGTGCTCTTTTCTGTTTTTTTCTTGATCTCTTTTTCCTCTTCTGTCAACTTCCTGCCACTCTTCCTTATTTTCCTCCTCCTCTGCAAGTTTAGTTCTCTTCCGTCCATCACGAGTTTCAGTCACCGGAGTAAAGTCAACGTTTTCTTGTTGTTTATCATCGTAAAGGACCACACTACTGTCCTCCTCCATAATTACATCAAGCGAGCGCGACCTACCCGATCGCGTGCCGATACGAGACTGCTGATAGTTTTTTTGATACAAGTTTTGCATTTGTTTCTACGCACCCTTTATCCAACTTATATAAAGGAACTATTTTGACGACCTCGGTGGTGTGGCGGCCTGGCTGAGACTTGCGAGAGGTGCGGGTTCAATTCCCAGTGCGGAATCAATATTTGTTTATTTTGCAAATATTTTTTCACTTACCCACCTACCGGTTTCTGATAGCCACGACACAGGGAATCAGTGTGTGGTGTTCGATTAAAGACTGAGTAAGGTACTGCTTTAACCAGATGACTCTAAGTCTATAATCTAATTCCGTTATGTAGATACGTTATGTCAAACTGAAAGTATGTCACGCTAATCAAGTAACAAAAAAAACTAAGACCTTTTACAGGGACTGCATATCGGTACAAAATATTTAAATAGTACTAGTAAAATATCAGTACTCTTATTAGTGAAACAGTCCCTTGAAGCAAATAACGGTACAAGATATCAAAAAATGTCTAGAAATATATCAGTACTTAAACGTTTATACAGAAATAATTTCTGTTGAGTTGTTTTTAGTACAATAATGACTTTAACCAGGGACTGCATATCGGTATAAAATACTTAAATAGTACTTAGTTAAATATCAGTACTCTTATTAGATAAACAGACCCTTGAAGCGAATAACGGTACAAGATATCAAAAAAAGATTAGACACATATCAGTACTTAAACGTGTATACAGAAATAATTTCTGTTAAGTTGTTTTCAGTACAAAAATGATTTTAACCGATATTTTATTTCTGTACACGAAACGAGCAGGCGGCAGCGCGCGCGGGGCGCACACTACGGAAAGGGATAGTAGCGGGGTGCGGGGAGCGTGCGACTGCACGTTGCGACAAGTTCAAGTTCAAATCAAAATGTTCACTCGTTTTTTTGTACCTAATTGTTTTGATTTTCACCGGGTGCGCTGGCGTATGACGCAAAGAAGAAACTTTCGCATTTTTAATATTAGTGTGATGTGATGTAATTTCAATGGAAATCTACTACGCAAATTACTTAAGAATCTTGGACTAAGATTTTGAAAGAGTGGAATAGGCACCTAAAATGTAATAAATACTATTAAGTCAAAATATGACTAGTTTTAAGGGTACTTACTTTCCATTTTCACTTATTTTTCTGCACTCTATTCTGTGGCGAATTTAAAACACGCGTGGATGCGGAAGCTATTCCATTATTATACTAAATCAACAAACACAAAGAACGCCGCGCGGTCGGTACTCCAAAGCCCTGGTGGCACCCCGCCCGTAACAAACTATTTTAGAAAAATTAACTAAAATTTGGAACAATCGAGAATAACCGATATTTAAAAATACCTATCTTAATAATATGAATATCATTAAATACGAACTGAAAAAATTCTGATACTTAATTAAACTGGTATATCAGTACAGAAATTTTACGCTACAACAATAATTACGGTACAAGAATCATTTTGGTATGAATGTCTTACTGTTATTTTTGAATACTATATAATTTAATAATATCATTAAATACGAACTGAAAAAATTCTGATACTTAAATAATCTGGTATATCAGTACAGAAATTTTACGCTACAACAATATTTACGGTACAAGAATCATTTTGGTATGATTGTCTTACTGTTATTTTTGAATACTCGAAATTTGACTGGTATGACGTCATACAGAAATAAATTGTACAGAAATTTATACCTGTATGCAGTCCCTGCTTTTAAGTACCATCTATACTAGATGATTCATACAGCGTCATGAGGCAACTTTTACCTTCACAAACGGATCCTAAGGTCGTGGGTTCAAGCTTGGTCGTGTACCAATGGATTTTTCTATGCGAAAAATTTATGTGCGCTATACCAGTACTCCCAAACGATGAAAGAAACCCGCGTCTTAGTCAGCTCCGCACGTATTGACCATGTTTTTCCTGTGGACGAGGCTGACTAAACTGAGAGGATGGAATAGGTGCTGGGCAAGCCTACTCCATCATAATTCGTAACAAAATATCCACAATTATTAGCTAGGACCGATTTTAAACGGATCACAGAACTAAAGGTAATAAAAATACCCCCACTTGAAACTTTTGTTGCAGTTCCAAGTTGAAAGTGGAGGTACGTTAGAGTCACGTAAAGTTTCAGTCCGGCTAGTAGAGAATCGACAATTTTAACAAGACGACACTCTGTCACGATAATCCCTCGTTACTGCGACACGTAGCAAATGGGACCGTAGCTATAAAACTGACAATATATTTAAATATATTAAACTCTTACGGTACTGACTGGCTCGCATACTAAATACAAGAATCGTATTCTTTCATCACATC
Source organism: Scotopteryx bipunctaria (assembly GCA_949320045.1). Taxonomy (NCBI): domain Eukaryota; kingdom Metazoa; phylum Arthropoda; class Insecta; order Lepidoptera; family Geometridae; genus Scotopteryx; species Scotopteryx bipunctaria. Next base: position 2,136,856 of record OX439449.1, read on the forward strand.
GGTGAAGCACTCGTGGCGTAGCTTGCTTAGGCGTTCTTGATTGATCGTTAAAGTTAAGCAACTTTGTGCCAGGTCACAATTGGGATGGGTGACTGCAAGTGGCATTACGAGCTGAGCGCTTCCGTGCTTCGGAGGGAACGTTAAATTGTCGGTCCCGGCTTTTATGTCGTTAAGCAATGACGGAGGCCTCTAGGCGGCCTAAAAACTCCGTCACAAGAGTTGGCCACTAGCTCATACGAACACACATACTACACCGGTTTGAGAGAACTAGTAGGTCACACGACTAGTATTTGTATACATACATACTATCACGCCTCTTTCCCATAGGGGTAGGCAGAGATCATGGATCTCCATTTGCTACGATCCTGACATACTTCTTTCGCTTCATTCACTTTCATAACATTCTTCATACATGCTCGTCGGTTTAGGGTACTCTTGACCTGGCCCTTTTCCAAAACGTCGCCAATTTGGTCCAGGTACGTACGCCTAAGTCTTCCCCTTCCAATAGTACCTATTTAGTACTTGTAACTTTTGAAAAATGTGCCTACCATGACCACAGATACAATTATTTCAAACCAGTGTGGTGATTCTGCTTACCTAATAGCTTTCGTAAGTATAATATTAGTAGGATAAATTAATGTTCTGTAAAGCCGTGCCTCTCTGACTAGCTCCTTTGATACTTTCTTTGCGATTTCAGGATATGATAACAATCTAAGAATATCAGCAAGCAAAGTTCTGAATCATCAAAAAAACTAAAACCTACGAATAAACCATTTCATTCATTTATAAGATAATATAAACCCAAAAAAAAACGAAAACACAGAATCTATTCATCCTAAACAAATCATCCTTTTATATAGAAGATTAAATCTAAGAAGAGAAGAAGCTTAAGCTTTTTGTTATAGAACCTGATTTATTGTCCGAAATATTCGTCCGTCTATTGAAAGGCTCGTCGAAAGCACAATTTCCTTTATGTCCTGAGAGCAGTTTTTAAAAGCGCTGTACACGGGCAATTTATCATGATAACAAATATTTTCTTAACTCTGATATATTTTTATGGAGCAAGTTATTATTTTTAGCCGACTAAAGATTGAAATAGTGCTGGCTACCAAGCGAAGGCAAACATTCAACAAATATTAATGAGAGTCCAGTTTTGTCTCAACACGTCTAAAATAGAAAGCGAACATCGCGTAGGTGCCCATCGCTGGCTTTAAGTCGTTGGCTTATTAACTTAGTCCGTACCTAGCTTTGGAAGTAAAAGTTCGCCCGTGTCTGTTTCTGATCCTTCCGTAGACCAAGACACATTCTTGGAGACACCGATGACGGGATCACTTCTGCTAACGTGGAGGGTCCCATCACGCCGACGTAGGTTAAACTAGACCACCATAACACCACACCATGTACGCCGGCGGAGTCGACGTTTCGCTCGCCCCCTCTGAGCACAGCCGTCAGATTCAGCACAGAGCCCAAGCTGAGGTTCGTGCCCAAGTGGTGCCTTAAAGCTAGTTGAAAAAAAAAACATTTTTATCGGTGTTACGTCCTCTGCGCTTACCAAAGCCTGGTAACGCTGCCAGCGGTAACAGCATTTATATCCGCCCGAAACCTTTTTCTATTTTCTTTTCTATTCTAAGTATAAAATACACTTTAGATTTCTGAATCGGAATAGTTAGAAATTATAATATTATTTTGATGCAAAATTATTTGTATTACGATGTTTTTTTTCGTACATGCATACATATTATCACGCCCGTATCCCTAATGGGGTGGGTAGAGCCACAAGTAATCATAAGAAAACCCACAGCCACTCCTGACTTAAAGTCCCAAGATGGATATGGTGAACCATGGTGAAAGGTGATCAGCCCATCGCCCATATGCAAGTAGATGGTCATCATGCTGGAGAGGATACTATCCCTTAGTCGACTTTTACGACATACTTGGGGCGAGAAGCTGCTGGACGCATTCTATGTTTTTTATTTACTCGTGGTCCATTACAGAAGTTCTATGGTAAATTTATTTATTTTAATACTAGCCAATCTAATTAATATCAAAGATACTTTTCTGATATGAATTTTATAGTCATGGAATAATAATAACGCGACATAAATTGTAGAAATGACGCAATGGCAACTGTAGCCAAACAGAAAGTTGCCAGTGTATAGAACCTTTATGTCTTGAAAGCACTTTTTAAGAAGATACGCCATTTAGATAAAATGCTAATTTATTCATTGGCAAGAAAGAAGGAAGGAATAAGCCTACCAGATTCAATTTAATCTTGGTACCGTAATTTATTTTTGATGCGATTTTTAAAAGCTGTTTACTGTCTGTCGTAATAAGTAAGTTGATCGTAACGTTTAAAAGATTGTGGGTGATTTAGCCATTGAATGAATGAGCGTAATCTTAATTTCCAGTTGAGCTAACCTATAAGTCATGGGCAGCAAAAAATAGAAACAAAATCGCTCGTGGCGTAGCTTGCTTAGACGTTCTTGATTGATCGTTGAAGTTAAGCAATGTTGTGCGCGGCCACAATTGGGATGGGTGACCGCAAGTGGTATTACGCGCTGAGCACTTCCGTACTTCAGAGGGCACTTTCAATTGTCGGTCCCGGCTTTTAAGTCGTTAAGTCATGACGGAGGCCTTTAGGCGGCCTAAAAACTCCGTCACAAGAGTTGGCCAGCTCATACGAACTTACTTAGCAAAAAAACAATAGTTATATTTTTGCACGAAGCAAGTAGTGTTGATGACAGGTGGAGTGAGGCAATAACTGAAAAAAGTTACATTCATATAGGTACATGACTATCTTTGGAAATACGGTGTACATAGTATATGTAACCAGGGAAAACATATAGGCCATTTTTAATCCGGGTATCAAGCGTGCAAAGCCGTGGCCAAAAGTTAATATAAAATAGATTGTTCCCTGAAATTAAAACTGTAAGAAATCAATTCCCATCGATAGAAAAATCAAGATAGATAATCAGCCATCACTTGCAGATGATCGACAAGTGCACTTTATATCTCGCTCGATATTCAACTGCGATAAAATATCGTACACACCTATCTCGATTCCAATTTCGCTTCGATTTACGAGTCGTTATGCAGGCTGTAGGACGTCTTTGAGAAATACTTCCGACCTTAGGTAAAAATCATCATAGTCAAAGTTAAAGTTATTTTAGAATCGGATTCTAATTATACCTAACATTCACAAATATATTATGAGCTCTTGAGAAGACCTTTGTCCAGCTGTAGGTCAAAATAGGCTAGTAAAAAAAAAACCGGTCAAGTGCGAGTCGAATTCGCACACAAAGGGTTCCATACCATCCTCAGACCAAATAAAAGAATCTTTTTATTTAGTCTGAGATACCAACGTACATAATATTGATGTATATATTACTCTGTATATAAACTTGCTGTACCCACGATTAGGCTAGGTAAAGTTAATAAATCATTTAAAGGGCAATGTGTACGCTTCTATAACAAAGTCCCAAGCGAGATGACAAATTTGTCAGTTAATAAATTCAAAACACTAATAAAACAAAAGTTGTATAAAAAAGCTTACTATAAAATATCCGATTATATAGAAGATAAAAATGCTTGGGACTGAATGCTCCAACTCCTTTTATAACATGATTGTAAAGGGATCATTTTCCAAAAAAATAGCCAAGCGTGGTTTCTTGCCTGTATCTTCCACGCCTGGTCGCGTTACGAACAGGTGTAAATGCAACGTAGATTTAAGACGTGTCCAAGTGATCCCAGTGATTTTATGGAATAAAAATTTTTGACTTTGACTTTGACTTCTCTCTCACCTATTTCGGTTCATGAGATACAGCCTGCTGACAGACAGACAGACGGACGGACGAACAGCGGAAGCTTATACTTCAGCCAAACTGTAATTTATGTAAACAAAGCTTAGTATTAACCTTAAACTTACTTTTTTCTGACATGTTTATGGAACTTTTAAGTAGTGCTAATACCTTAATTAAGGTGTAAAAACTTATGTTATGAAGTTTATTTGCCTAGAAGTGATTTCATCGTAATAACAAAAAATACGCGACGTTTTGTTTACATAAATTGTATCGCCTGTTTGGCTAAAATATAGTAATAGGTTTCTTTTAACAACTTTTGGGTACGGAACCCTAAAAACAAAGTGGGGTCACTGAGGTTTTCATTATCTAGAATAAAAATTCTCTACTAATATCATAAAATCGAAAGTTTGTGAGGATACGTGTGAAGATATGAGGACTTCGGAGCGGCGGTAAGGTATGATGATGATGATGATGAAGTACCACGTGATTAGAGCTGACTACTTTTTCACTGGTGGTCTAGTTGGTAGTGAACGAAAAGCGAGGCCTTCCGTTCTTAAGGTCGTGGGTTCAATTCCGGTCGTGTACCAAATGATTTTTCTGTGCGAAAAATTTATGTGCGCTATACCAGTACTCTCAAACGGTGAAGGAAAACATCGTGAGGAAACCCGCGGTTTAGTCAGCTCCGCACGATTTATCATGTCTTTTCTGTGGACAAGGCCGACTAAGCTGAGAGGATGGAATAGGTGCTGGGTAAGTCTACTCCATCTTAATTTGTCCCGGGCACTACAGCGTCCCGTTTGTGAAGGTAAAAGTTGCCTCCGGACGCTGTATAAATCATCTTTATGGTAAAAGGCCTTTTTACTTTTTCACTACGGCGCCGGCGGTAACGTCTGTTCCGGCTTTTATAAGTTTTAACCCCATCCCTAGCACATACTCGACTTGATTCTGCGAGTATTGGAAAGAGGCGTTACCTAAACGTCTCGTATCGAATGATAGGATCCCTTAACAGATTCCAAGCGCCGGTAGCAGATTGCGGCATCGACCTAATGTGTGTATCTGTGGACGGACACACGGCCGGCCTAGCTGGCAAACTAGATAAAATTAACCTTATTAGGTAATACATAATGGGCGGAGCCATAAGTAATGATAAGAAAGACTAGGACTGGGAATAAGGAAAAAACATAGAATGCGTCCAGCTGCTTCTTTCCCAACATGATTTATTATATATTTGAGTAACCAATAAAATGAAGCGCTCGCGGCGTAGTTTGCTTAGGCGTTCTTGATTGATCGTTAAAATTAAGCTATGATATGCGCGGTCACAAATCGGGATGGGTGACCGCAAGTGGCATTACGAGCTGAGCGCTTCCGTGCTTCGGAGGGCACGTTAAACAGTCGGTCCCGGCTTTTAAGTCGTGGACGGAGGCCTTTAGGCGGCCTAAAAAAATGATGTAACCTTGAATTGTCCTCAGAGATTTTTCTAGCCGTATGCCACTAGGGCCTAACGTAAATATTTGAATACCACGGAAGACGAAGAATGTTGGAAAGGAAAATATACGACATGAGGGAGATATTTTGAAAGTGGAATTTAAATCGAACCCCGGCGCTACACCGGAAAAATCACATGTAAATTTTCTGTCGTTTATTTTGTTGACTTTCGTCTCGAAATTGAAAATTAGTTTGGTTTATATTAGGCCTCGTTTATACTGCGGGACATTAGCCCCAAACTAAGCAAAACTTGTATTATGGGAACCAGGTGGCTGATAGAATACATAATATACTTTTTTTGTAAATACATACTTCTACAACACCCAGATCCGGAAGAAATATTTGCAGAGCATGCAAACATTTCTCCCGCAGCGGGAATTGAACCCGCGCCTCTTACGTCTGCCGAGCATTCGCCCGCCTCGCCACAGAGGTCAAAGGTATAATAATAGATACATCCACCGACATATATTTTTTTTGGTCGGTTTCTATATTGCACCAATGGGCGAGGGATGGAAAAGCCTTAGCAAAGTAGTTTTTTGATATAAAGTAAGGTGATTTTTAGGGTTCCGTACACAAAGGGTGCCAACGGGATCCTATTACTAAACCTCCGCTGTCCGTCCGTCCGTCTGTCAGCGGGCTGTATCTCATGAATCGTAAGAGGTAGAGCTTATTAAAGGGCCAAATACTAGAAACATTTATGTATTATGTACGTTGGTACGAAACTCTTCGTTTGCAAATTCGACTCTCACTTGACTGGATTTTTAGCTTTTTGCTAGACAAAACGTTGCTCAGGCAATAAAAAAACCGTCGTCCATTAGAAAAATATTGGAACCGTGCATAAATTGATTCACTTAGTCCAAAAAGCTTTCATTCGTTCCTATTGGTTAGGAACGTGAGGTCTTCTACATTTCTACAAAAGAACATTTTTATTTTTTTTCATTCATAAATTATTTATTTTTAAAGACAAACACCTGTGCAAAAAAACATTAACATTTTTATCCACGCTAAAAAACATACTGCAGTTTTCAATCCCTATTTTCCGGTTTTTCCATATTATCCTGTGCACGAAAGAAGCCTTTGAAATTGCGCTCGTAGCGTAGCTTGTAGCGTTCTTGATTGATCGTTGAAGTTAAGCGACGTTGTGCGCGGTCACAATTTGGTTAGGTGACCGCAAGTGGCATTATGAGCTGAGCGCTTTAATACTTCGGAGGGCACGTTAAATTGTCGGTCCCGACTTTTAAGTCGTTAAGCCATGGCGGAGGCTTTGAGGCGGCCTAAAAACTCCGTCAAAAGAGCTGGCCACTAGCTCATAACGAACTTACTAGTGACTATATAAATTATCAATAAAATTATAAGATTAGATATAATAGTATGCGAATGTTATCATGTTGCTTCTCAAACATTTCTTAAAAGTTCAACAATAATAAATAAATAAGACCCAACAGTCACATAAATAGTCCTGATCCCACACTAGGATTCCGTGTCGTGGGTATCAGAAACTACGAGTACCATGGTACTACAACACCCAGACCCGGAAGAAATATTTACAGATCTTGCAAACATTTCCGCAGCGGGAATCGAAACCGCGCCTATTGCGTCTCTGCCGAGCAATCGCCCGCCACGCCACCGAGGCCGTCAAAAAATACTCAGTAACGTATAGTTCTCTGCTTAAAAGCATCACCATGTTACAAAAACCGAGGCGGGGACAATTTCAAGATTGTAGAAAATGGAAGCTCGTGATGTTTTCCTACCCCTTTAGGGAAATGAGCGTGATTGTATGCTTGTACTGTACACATAAAACCTGTAAATAATTATTATCGGTCTTTTGCTTCTATTCTGCTTGTATAGAATGCATATAGGTAGCAAAATGCTCAACTTTTATCTATATTATACACTTACTAGCTTTTGCCAGCGACTTCGTACGAGCTCGATTACTTTTATAAGTTGTTTTGTTGGTTGGTTAGTTGGTTGTTTTGAAAAATTATAAAAATTATGTCCATTTGTTTCTCACTTACAGTATCCAAACAAGCAAATCCTCTTCCTCTAATCCTGTCAAGCCTGTCAGCGGGCTGTATCTCATGAACCGTAATAGGTAGAGAGTTGTAATTTTCACAGAGTGTGTATTTCTGCTGCCGCTATAACAAAAAACGAAGGCCTGTTACTTTCTATAGTAGATGATTTATACAGGCAACTTTTTTGATTTATAGGAGGCAACTTTTTACCTTCACAAACGGGACGCTGTAGAGCCCGGGACGAATTGAGATGGAGTAGGCTTATCCAGCACCTATTCAACATCTCAGCTTAGTCGGCCTTGTCCATAGGAAAGACACGGTCAAAACGTGCGGAGCTGACTAAGTCGTGGGTTTCCTCACGATGTTTTCTTTCGCCGTTTGAGAGTACTGGTATAGCGCACAGAAAAATCCATTGGTACCCACGACATTAGGATCTTAAAGTATAACAACAAATAATAAAAAAATATAGTAGGACCTAGAAGGAGTAGTGCCTACCTATATGAAGACACTAAACAGTTTCTAGTAATATAAGTTATTCTAGTATAACAACTCGCCTGATGGGGCCGGTTCTTTGTAAAGGCGTTCGTTTGAATGTGCGCTACAACTATTGTTATCGCTGTGCGCGGTCGCTCCTGATTATCTCTTGTTATTGTGGACGTGTTTTCTACTCGAACTTTTTATTTGTTATTATGTAAACGAGAACATAGTGTTTAGACAAACCTAACGTAGGCTTACAAACACTATTAAGCAATGTTTATTAAAACTTTATGAAAATACTTGCTGCCGCCCGCGGCTTCGCTCGTGTAGTACCCGGATGAAAAATAGCCTATATGTTAATCCAGCACATGTACTATATCTATTCCAAGCTTCATACAAATCCGTTCAGCCGTTTAGGCGTTTAAATCGATTCAATTTTATAATATAAGTAAGATGAAAATAAATTTATCTATTTATCTATCTAGTGGTAAATATCAAAGCCTAAACTGAAGTACTGAAGAGTCTCATAATAAAGTTTGTACCTCTAGTAAAGTTGCAAAACTACCATTTCATATTGACTTGAACTGAAAGTTTGCCTTCTAAGGTCTTCCTTCGAGTATAGAAGTAAAACTTATTATAAATGTCAGCTTACGGATCAATGTTGATTATTATTACTAGCCTCACTTTGCTCACGTAAGTCATCATCATCATCTCTCTGCCCATATCCCACTCTATGTGGGGTCGACTAAACCGCGGATTTACTCAAGATGCGATCTTGAATGAACACATCGTGAGGAAACCCGCGGCTTAGTCAGTTCCGCACGTATTGACCATGTCTTTCCTGTGGATATGAATGTGTTCCTTCAATATCCCATACGACATTACAAAATGTACAGACCAGAAATAAAGATCAAACGCTGACGTCCTCGGTGGCGTGGCGGGCGATTGCTCGGCAGAGACGCAAGAGGCGCGGGTTCGATTCCCGCTGTGGAAGAAATGTTTGCGTGTTCTGTAAATATTTCTTCCGGGTCTGGGTGTTGTGGTACCATGGTACTCGTAGTTTCTGATACCCACGACACAAGGAATCCTAGTGCGGGGTCAGGACTATGAATGTGACTGTTGGGTGTTATTTATTATTAAATAGTTTATTAAGGAATAAATACCCGGGCTCATAATAACATAACAAGTACACGATGGTACACTGCAGTATTTAAAAACTGTGTCGCAGATCGTATGTTAAGAGTATATTACAAATCAGGATTTTCTCAGCAGCCTAAAATCTCTATTTCGTGGTTACAAACGCTTCAGATGTATTGTTCTGGAGATTGAGCCAATGCTGATAATATATGGAGACGTCAGTGCGCCGCTGACAGCTGGAATAGCTGAATAGTTTCGTAGCTGTGGTCTGACCAAGTGGTGAGAGCCAGCGGAGCTTTTCCTATGTAGGAAAGACTAGTGAAGCTTGACTACCAGAAAACCTAAGAAAATATGAATGGATTGTGTGAAAGAGTAAGTACTGATGAGAGATGAGTAGTGACAGAAGAAAATGGAATACACACGTTACCCCGTTATATTTGCAGAACATACAAACATTTCTCCCGCAGCGGGAACCGAACCCGCACCTCTTGACCCGCCCACCGAGGTCATCGAAACTATGAAAGGAATTCCCGAAATTTAGCTCCTAGAGGACGAAGCGGGAAGATAACGTTTCTGTTAAAAAAAACTCAAATTCCACTATTGTATGTATGTTCGTATGAGCTAGTGGCCAACTCTAGTGACGGAGTTTTTAGGCCGCCTAAAGGCCTCCGTCATGGCTTAACGACTTAAAAGCCGGGACCGACTGTTTAACATAATTAATTCCACTATTCACCTATAACGTTATTTTACGCTACATTTTGTAATCTTAACCCAATACAAAAACGATATCCTTCTCACATAGTGATATATCGCATCTCCAGTCTCCAGAGAACTGTAAACCACTCCCGTCCTATGTAATGATACTATTTCTGTGTAATTCAAAACCACATGTACCCACTTTGGAAACAGCAATACCATTTGGTGAAAGTAGGTCGATGTTTATCTAAACTTCTTGGTATAAACCTCGTTTTATTATAACAATATCCATACTATCCATCCTTACTAAAATAATAAATAAAAAAAGTAGATAGATAACTTTTTTATTATTTCCCATACAAACACTCTTAAATTAAGCTTACTTCTCTGTTGGACTGGAAGTAAAGAAAAAGCATAGAATGCGTCCAGCTGCTTCTCTCCCCGAGCATGTCGTAAAAGGCGACCAAGGGATAGTGTCTTCTCCAATATGATGGACCACCCATCGTATATGGGTGATGGGTTGATCACCTGTAACCATGGTTCACCATATCCATCTTAGGAGTTTAAATCAGAAGCGGCTGCAAGTTTTCTTATGTTTACCAGTGACTCTGCCCACCCTATTAGGGATACGGCGTGATATTATCTATGTATGTGTGTATTTATTTCCTGTAAAACATTAGGATACTATCCCTTAGTCGACTTTAACGACATGCTCGGGGAGAAAAGCAGCTGCACGCATTCTATGCTTTTTCTTTACTTCCAGTCCAGCAGAAAGGCAATAAATAAAATACTAAATAAAATTAAACCTAACAAAAGATAGAGGAACTTTATAGTGTAAAGTGAAGTAAATAATACAGAAAACAGAGAAGTTAAACATTGTTCATCGTAATGATGCAATTCTCTGCACCACGCCTCGACAAGTGCACTTGATATATCATAGCACTTGAGAAATGCTCGCCTAGATAGTGCCTAGCGAACTTAAACACTGACACTAGTTCTTATAGACATTATCTTGTGACCATTCATTACAACTTTAACATTTAGGGGTTTGAAGAGCAATGGTTTAGTGACCTCGTCTTATCATTACTGGTTCGAGAAATTTCATTTTCTACAAGTAGTTCTTCCAAATCTAGTCCCAAACTACGCAAAGCTTGTACTATGGGCACCAGATGGCTGATAGAATACTTATAATTATAATGTGCTTTGTGATGTCAATTCGTTGCTTTGTTGCTGGAAAAATAGTCTACGAGAAAACTAACACACTTTCGCATTTATAATACAGCATTGGTGGTCTAGTGGTAGTCACCCCGCCCTCCAATCCTAAGGTCGTGGCTTCAATTCCGGTCGTGCATCAATTGATTTTTCTGTACGAAAAAAATATGAGCGCTATATCCAATACTCTTAAACGGTAAAGGAAAACTTCGTGAGGAAAACGGGCATGGAACCTAAAAAAAGTTCGAAAACATGCGTAAAGTACACGAAAGAAGCCTTTGAGGCGAACTTAAATCCTTTCACCACATTGGTTTGAAAGAACTGGTGATACGTTTCAGAAGCCCTGAAAATACAGTGAAAATATATAGCCCAGCGTTGTTCCACGGAAATATTTCGCAAAAGTATTTGACAAAAAAGTCGTCATGTGACGATATTGGGGCCGTGTCAACAGAACATAAAAAGTGCAAAGTGTGCATTCGGGTGGTGTTTGTTTTAATTAACATTGTTTAAATATACAAAAATGCGGGTACTTTTTGAACAAACATGACATTCATTACGTAACGATTGTCGAGGGAGCGATTCGGTAAGCGATGGGAGTTTTAAGCTGGTAAAAAGTTAGAAAAAGCACAAAAAAAAATTATTTCAAAAAATATATTGTATTTTACTTTACTAAATATAAGAATCTTTACTGCTATAAAGGTAAAAACTTTTACTGGTAGTCTGATGGTCCTTGTTGTCTTTTGATCCTCTAAGATGGATTCAAATACCTCTAACGGTATAGAAAAATATTGTGAGGAAATTGGTATATCGTAGAACCTAAAAAGTGACTATACTATACTACATCACCACTTTCCTAAACCACAATTTTACTTTACATAAGGTAGAATGTGGTTAAACTCAAACCTACTTCAGATAAAAAAAAACCTTAAACCAGTTACGACAGTAATATTTATTTAATGAGCTCAAGCAAGTTTCTACTGTCCTTTTATTGATTTTATTTACGTTATTTCGTGTAAAATTTATTTTTTTCTATACTATTATATTCATGTAATCGAACAAAATTCTGAAAGTCATCAACTGATGTTAACTATACAAGCTAAGTTGCTATGTGCACGTAAGGTGGGTGTAAAAATTTTGTAACACATCACGTCTTTGACACTTTTCAGAGATTTATCGTTAGCCTGAAAATCCAGGAGATTTATCTCAAAAACTTGCCATGAAAGCGTTGGCGAGAAAATCCACCTAAAGTGACTACAAATGAAAACCAAAAGGTATATAGAAGGAATGTTAGGGTGTCTACTTAGTTTACCGATCCACACAAGTTCAGTTACAAAAATGCTGAAATCTTTTCAAATGTTTTTTGTGCTATTTTTTATTTGCTTTTTTTTGTACCGATAGTTGAAGATCTGGTTACTTCTCTGCTGGACTGGGAGTAAAGAAAAAACATAGAGTGCGTCCAGCTGCTTCTCTCCCCGAGCATGTCGTAAAAGTCGACTAAGGGATAGTATCCTCCAACATGCTGAGATACATTAAGCAAGTATTCCCAAGGAGGGTTGACGTCAGGCAGGCGGCCGGTCATAAAACACTTAGCCAAAACTCTTACAGTATGATCCAAGGATCATGCTGTGCCGACCCCACATAGAGTGGGATAAGGGCAGCAAGATGATAATGATGATGATGAGTTGAAGATCTGGAAAGCCAAAGGTGTTCCCCGGTTTCCCGTTGCATACAAAAACGGTTGCTATAATAAACCATCTTAGAACATTAAATAAACTGCATGAATGGAACGGAAGAACATTGTCACTTCTAAAGCATTATTCGTGGTAAAACTGTAGACTGGCTATGAGGTCCCATTAATATAGCTAAAGATGTCGTTACTGGTGCTTGAATAACTTTGCATATATCACCGGCGTGGGTCCAGTGACGTTTTTCAGTACGCCACTCGCATTTTCATAAGCAGATTTTGATGACACATTTGCATAGCCAGTAGATTTACATGTTTTTTATGAACAACTAGCTGACGCCCGCGGCTTCGCTCGCGTGGTACCCGGATAAAAAATAGCCTATATATTAGTCCAGTACATGTACTATGTATATTCCAAGTTTCTTTCAGATCCGTTCAGCTGTTTAGGCGTGATTGAGGCACAAACATCCAAACATCCAAACATCGTCACAAACTTTCACACTAGATGGCAGCACAGGTAAAATTAGTACGCGCTATCGTTGCGTTTTGAGCTTTACGCCGGTAATTTCAAGCAAACTAAGACTTTTCAATTTTATAATATAAGTAAGAAGTAAGATGTATGATTTACTAGTAACTGCCTGTGGCCCCGTTCGTGTAATACCCAGATAAAAAAAACCTGTATGCTATTGCATGTCATAAACTATTTGTTTTCCAAGTTTCGTGTAAATCCGTTCAGCAGTTCGACGTGATTAGGGCACATTTCATTTTAACAAGCTTTCGTAATTATAATATTAGTGGGAAAAAGTACCTTCTTAGACAGGGCTGTGATTTAGATTCTGTGAATATATTTTAACATAATCAAGTAGAAAATTGAATGATATCTATCTATGTCGAATGGTTTATTTTTTTATTGAAAAATAGTTGGTATTGTTGTTTATCCTTACCGATGTCTAAATGCGTAGGTACGCGTCTGAGTTATATTAGTTCTACTACCGATGTTTGTTAATATTTTCAAATTAAAATTCGTCCAAATAAAGCCTGGAATATGAAAGATAGATCCCGGTTAGAGCACACGCAGTCGCAAATTAATAGTCCTCGAATATTGCGGATTCCTCTCGCTTTTGTTTTTGATGACATTTGTTATTTGTTGCGCCATCTAGCGGCGGATATTAATGTGGACACATTGCCAGAATATTATGACGAATGTTCGAGAAAATATTTTTGTGGCTAGTATAAAAATAAGCATTCAGTTATAGTGAATGGTAATTTGAAAACATTTTTATAATTAATATTTTTTTTTTGATGACCGGTTGGTCTGAAAATCGATGGCGAGACCTTTTCTCAGTGGGATAGAGTCACTTAAAAAACAAATATACAATTTTTAGAGTTACACCCAATGGGTGCCAATGAGACCCTATTGCTAAGCCTCCGCTGTCCGTCCGTCCGTCCGTCCGTGTGTCAGCGGGCTGTATCTCATAAACAGTAATAGGTACCTACAGAGTTGACATTTTCTCATAGTGTGTATTTCTATTGTCGCTATAACAAAAAATAATAAAAAAGAGGGCCCCATACAATAATATACGATGGTACGGAACCCTTCGTGTGCGAATTGGAATCGCACTTGACAGGTGTTTTTTAAATAAGCATTGCTTTGAAAAAGATTAACTAGAGGAAGCGATTATGCATGTAGAATTGAACTTTTTTAAATACATGATCAGATGGAGCTATTCGCAGATCTTCACTCCACCTAGCCGGAGGGCGTCCTACATTATGTTTGCACAGTCGGGTTCTCCACTCAAGAACTCGTTCACCCAGCGGTTTTCGGTTCTTCGGCAGATATGGTCAGCCTTTGCCACTTCAGTTTGCTAATTCTCTGAGCTACATAATGTCAATAACCTTGGTTCTCTGTCGGATAGTATCGTTACTAATCCTATTCTTCACATAAACTCCGAGCATAGCTCTTTCCATAGCTCACTGACTTTGAACTGGAGGACTAATCGTTGATATATATGCCGAGTTAGTTATTATTTAACTATATTTAAAACGGCAGACCGCGCAGAAGAAAGTAGGACTAGTTGGACGCACACCTTGCAGACTAGCTGAGATAAGATCAAAAAGAGAAGCAAAATATTTAGCTTAAGATGAGAATCCAAACATTTACGAAATTAATTAGGTACCTATTTATTCAACTAATATCTCCTAATATTATTAGGCTGTGTGTCACCAACAACGTAGATGGTACTTACCTGTTTGTGTTTTCCTTTATTACTGTTCCATTGTTAGCGGAAATTGACGTCAATTACAACAACAAAATATACCATTCTCTATCCATAATAATTCTATTTGTCTTATTCTGAATAGGCATGATTTTATCTGTTCATTGCGGAAAACATGCTTGGGTGAATATTACTGTATACAACTGGGCATATTCTGTACACTTCGAAAACGTTCCGAAAACTTCAACTCCCCTTTTCTCTTCTACATTTTTTTTTTCTATGGACAGGCGGCATAGTTGCTTTAATAACTGATTGACTGATTGATACCACGAGAGCACTGGTGGACTACCGCCTTAGGAATGCGGGGTCACTACCAACTAGACCTTCCTAGACTAGGTTTTATGCTAACTTATAAAGTTTTCGTATCTACATTTTGCCTATTTGAGGGCCTCGGTAGCGTGGCAGGCGATTGCTCGGCAGAGACGCAAGAGGCACGGGTTCAATTCCCGCTGCGGAAGAAATGTTTGCATGTTCTCCAAATGTTTCTTTCGGGCCTGGGTGTTGTGATAGCATGGTACTGGCAGTTTCTGATACCCACGACACGGGATCCTAGTGTGGGGTCAGAACTATGTCTACTAAGGCCTTTACCATCTATACTAGATGATTTATACAGGGTCAGGGGGCAACTTTTGCCTACACTAACGGGACGCTTCAGATGGAGTAGGCTTGCCTATCCTCTCAGCTTAGTCGGGCCCTATCCACAGGAAAGACATGGTCAATACGTGCGGAGCTGACTAAGTCGCAAACAGTAAACAGTCCTCATCAGTCCTCATAATTGGCCAACTTTCACAACTTTGCCGCCTTTGCCAACTAGACATAAGCTTCTGTACCTAAGCTAGTTACACAAGGGGTATTTCAGACCCCTGTAACGTTAAAGTTGCAACATGGCCCGGTTACCTCATCCACTTCCTAATTTAAGAGCATTGCGATGTATGTAAATTGCAATGTTAACACACCAGCGCTCCGAGTAATTACTCACTTGCCTGGCTCAGCTTACCATATTGCACCTCTGCGGTGCGGAAGGGTTAATTTTTCATACCTGTTTGAAACGTTAAAAATTGTTTGTGAAAATTTTCTTTCTTTTTATTCAACTGAATTAAGTATCAAGCGCTTCCGTGCTTCGGAGGGCACGTTAAACAGTCGGTCCCGGCTTTTAAGTCGTAAAGTCATGACGGAGGCCTTTAGGCGGCCTTAAAACTCCGTCACTAGAGTTGGCCACTAGCTCATACGAACGTACGTACGTAGGATATGGAAACAGTCAAGCTATCTAAAGGCCGTTGCAAATGGTCTATAGATAGCTCACCTGATCCAGCTCGTCAGACGGTGGAGGCGTGCCCAAGACGCTGACTGCTTTGCCACGCTGAATGGCAATACTGATCCGTTGAGCCAAAAAAGAACCAGCTCTTGGATCACGCATTGACCAGACGCCCCGAAAGAATTTTGAAAACGCGGTTGGCACCCGTGCCCCACGGACCTAGGGTCTCGACCCCAAAAGGCTCAAATACATAAGGCCCGTCGAGGCTTGTGTATTTGCGACTGTTTCTTTTGTATTATGTAAATTATATTTGTATTAGTTGTAAGTATATGGTAATGTTATCGCTGAGACAATAATGAATAAGCTAGAATCAAAGCTCTTGGTCTAATGGAGTACCTCAACTTTTTTTCCAAAGATCGTAGGTTCGATAGCCGGAAATCGAAACCAAAAAGATTTTTGTTTGTCATTTTTTGTATGAAAACATCCTGAGGAAAAATATACTCCCATGATCCAAAAGGGAAGGAAGCACTCGTGGCGCAGCTTGCTTAGACGTTCTTGATTGATCGTTGAAGTTAAGCAACGTTGTGCCTGGTCACAATTTGGATGGGTGACCGCAAGTGGCATTATGAGCTGAGCGCTTCAGAAGGTACGTTAAATTGTCGTTCCCGGCTTTTAAGTCGTTAAGCCACGAAGATGGAAGCCTAAAAACTCCGTCACAAGAGTTAGCTATACGAACTCCTACGAACTTACTTATGATCCAAAAAGGTAGAAAACGGAAATCCAAAGACCATTTATAGTCAACCTTATTCCAAGAATCAAGAAATTCATAAAGCAAACACAACTAAACTTTGAAATATTTTAATCCGCGGGGACAGTTTTCATTTACAGAATATTATAATGCGCTTGTTAGTGTCATCACCAGTAGAGTTATGCTAAACTTGCGCTCAACTTATAATGGTATTCAACTGTCTGATATTGCAGAAAGAGGAGGCCTTAGTCATAGTGAATGAGCAGACGCGGAACCAAACGCTGAAGCGGCCGCCAAAAAATCATATAACTGGCACACTTACAGAGTTATGCCAAAATTATGCGTTCAATGGGATTCAAAACGGCGTTAGGGCTCGGTTGTGGTGAATGAGCAGACGCGAAATCAGAAGTGAAACCAGGCTCACCAAAAATATGTATATAACAGTCCCACTTACAAAGAATTAGTTCAGCCGGTACGTGTCTTAGAAAATGACCCATAAATGTTCACTTTTGAAAAAATTGCCCATCTTTGACTAGCTGTGTCTCCGCAACCAATGAACCTAAAGAACTCAAATCAAGCTCAAATTGTAGAAAATTGAGTTAAATTTACAGTAGTATGGAACAATGAAAGCAGAAAAACGTTTTCTTAAGGTAAAAAAACAACTGAAAATAGGCCACAATTTTCGCAATTTCTCAAGAAGCACAGGGTTGCAAAGTTGAGTATAAATAACTACTCATAGAGGACCTAACAACATAAAAAAATCGTAGATTTATATTTACTGGCCTACTTGTAAAAGTAGTGTTTTTTCTTCGGGTTAAATAATGTTACGCCATGCTTGAAACACAAAAATACAACATTTTCCATCCATAATATTATTAGGAGAAGCCAAATCAAAAATGTTTTTTTTTCCAACGGCCATCATTTAATAAAGTATCTAATTGTCAATTTCTTTTCAACAAAAAGAGAAGGCAACATTTATTTTATACAGTTTTTCCATCATTTTATACGCTGAATTATTTTTACGAGCCTAAAAGGGTTGGAGTATTTAGAGGAATGTAATAAATCCGGCTAAATTCGTACATTTTTAACGAACATCAGCTTTTCATGCGTCTCGATCGCTTTGATACGTTTCATGAATACAAAACAGACTCCGATTTCAATGGTTTTCATTCAAGAATTTCTATAATATGTTGAAAATAATGAAAAAGCAATAGCGTATAAACCGCGCTATTATGAACGTAATTAACGAAGGAAAATATATCCATAACAATTTTGTAACATTTCGTTTATGCACGTTACTTATCATGGTATTCTTATTTGCATACTCCGTCTACAGTTTTTAGAATCCACCAAAACAAAACAAAAGAACGCAACGTGGGTTTCGTAGCGCGATTGGGGCATAATGTGGTGTAAAATCAAAAGTACTTTTTGTAGTTAATTCACGTCTATCTAAACTGATAAGGACACTTGGTATAGGTGACCTGAGTTATTAATAGAATAAAACTTTGTGTTTCAGAGCAACACAAGTTTATTTAATTTGATAGATTACCATTATGTATTCGACTATTTATTTAGGTACAACTTGAGCAAAGCCGGAAGCTAGTAAATAATTAGAGGAACAGGATACTCCACAAGCGCAGACATTCTTTTAAAACTCCAGGCACTTGTGAATAATTTGAAATCCTAGAAATCAAAGAGTGAATTTAAAGCTTATTTTAATAAAATGCCTTTTTTAATTTTGTTATTCAGATGCTGAGTTAAAACATTCTAAATAAAGTACATCGATTTTATATACGACATTGACGACCTTGGTAGCGTGGCGGGCGAGTGCTCGGCTGAGACGCCAGAGGTGCGGGTTCGATTCCCGCTACGGGAGAAATGTTTGGATGTTCTGCAAATTCTTCCGGGTCTAGGTGTTGTAGTATTGCGTATTATAAGAATGTATTTAAAAAAAGGTATAGAAGTATTCTATTAGCCATCTTGTTCCCATAGCACAAAGCTTTGCTTAGTTTAGGGCTAGATGGTGCTGTGTGAAATGTCCACAAATATTTATTTATTGTTATTTATTATACTTTCGAGAAAACCTTTCAAATGAAGAGTTTCGAGGGTAAAAGCGACATTACTATGAGGCCAGTCATCATTTTCTCCATGATTTGAATTCCATCTGATAATGGTACTAGAGCGAAATAATATCCGCCAGTACTAGATATTGGTGCGAATGAACGGTGAACGGTAAATGCAAGTTTTTTTACCCAGTTAAAATGATAAATAAGTAAAAAACGGTAATCTTATCATGTTTGATATTGATATCAAATTAGAGGTCTTTTCGTTTCAATTCTAGAAATATAAAACTAAGGCCTTTTACCATCTATAGTAGATGATTTATAAAGCGTCAGGAGGCAATTTTTAGCTTCACAAACGAGACGCTGTAGTGCCCGGGACGAATTATGATGGAGTAGTCTTGCCCAGCACCTATTCCATCCTCTCAGCTTAGTCGGCCTTGTCCACAGGAAATACATGGTCAATACGTGAGGAGCTGACTAAGCCGCGGGTTACCTCACGATGTTTTCCTTCACCGTTTGAGAGTATAAGTTATAAATATAAGTTACTAGCTTAAACGTAGTCGGGTTCCAGTTTTACATAGGTACTTGAAGGTATATAGAGCAGTTTGAGTTATTTACATTATGCATCAGATATGGATTTCCTACACATATCTGTCCAATAATACTGAGTTACTGGACGGCTTTGCATGTTACTTGGATAGTGTGAAATCGGAACTTTTAGCCAATCACCTAACAGTAAGTTCGTATGAGCTAGTGGCCAACTTTTGTGACGGAGCTTTTTGGCCGCCTAAAGGCCTCCGTCATTAGCAAAGCCGGGACCGACAATTTAACGTGCGAGCTCATAATGCTACTTGCGGTCACCCATCCCAATTGTGAATGCGCACAACGTTGCTTTACTTCAACGATCAATCAAAAACGTCTAAGCGAGCTACGCCACGAGCGCTTCTAAACTTAACAGTTTTAAATAATGTCATTGACACACATTAGATATCAAGAAAGAAATGAGCACTGGTGTCTAGTGGTAGTGACCCCGCCTTCCGATCCTAAGGTCGTGGGTTCAAATCCAGTCATACACCAATGGATTTTTTTTATACGAAAAATTTAAATGCGCTATACTCTCGAACGGCAAAGGAAAACATTGTGAAGAAACCGGCATGTCGTAGAACCTAAAAAGTTCGAAAATATGTGTCAAGTGCACGAAAGGAACCTATGAGGCGCACTTTAATCCTTTCACCATACTGGTTCGAAAGAACTAGTGACGCGTCTAGATAGATAGAGAAGAAAGAAAAGAAAGATATATGTTTCAGAAATAGTTCAAACTCTTATATTAATGATTGAAAGTCAACACACAGAATAGGTATACCTACTGTGCTTGTTAGAAGTAAGTAGGTATAAATAAGAAATAAATTTCCGAAATGTAGCTCCTAGAGAAGCTAGAAAACAAAGATTGTATGGATGAAATAACGCAGACAATGTCGCGGGGCGTTCCACTAGTATATAAATAAATAAATAACACCCCACAGTCACATACATAGTCCAGACCCCACACTAAGATTCCCTGTGTCGTGGGTATCAGAAACTACGAGTCCCATGGTACCACAACACCCAGACCCGGAAGAAATATTTACAGAACATGCAAACATTTCTTCCGCAGCGGGAATCGAACCCGCGCCTCTTGCGTCTCCACCGAGCAATCGCCCGCCACGCCACCAAGGCCGTCGTAGTAAATGTTCTCCTCACCTTATTTCAAAGTTGCATCGCAGCGCACTGAATATTGTTTAACAGAGGGTGTAAATCGCCGCTTTAATTACATTCAACGATCACAGTGCTCCTAAACCGGGGTTTAAGGAGAGCTAGTGGAAATGGTTCCATAAATATTCAAACTGAAGAAACTACGAGATCCTTAACGTTAAATATTCATAGTAATTCGTCTTAATTCATTCCTATGTCGCTCTTTACTTTCTTTGTTGGGGATAGTTTGGAGTGTGTTGAATACATTAATGTATACTGCTTATGCCGACAACTTCGCTTGGATTGTACTTGGATTAAAAGTAGCTCTTATAATAATAATAATGGACATTTCACTCAGCCCCAAACTAAACAAATCGTGTACCATGGAAACCAGATGGCTGGTACAATACTTATATACTTTTTTTTTTGTAAATACATACTTATAATACATAGCAGCATAATATTGAACCACCCAGACCCGGAAGACATATTTGCAGAACATGCAAACATTTCTCCCGCAGCGGGAATCGAACCCGCGCCTCTTGCGTCTCAGTCGAGCACTCGCCCACCAAGCCACCGAGGTTGTCCTATGTTATTTCCAAGTCTGAAACAATGTATATAAATTTTAACATGAAATACTCCAACTTTTTTCTAAAAACAACCCGTTTCCTACAAGCAAGTAATAATTCATGACAATATCCAAAAACAATAATCCGCATTCGCCGCACATCAGTCACAGCGGCTTCCGGTGACGTCACGGCTATAAACATGCCACTTCCGGTGTGCCCCGCGCCAGCTGCAAAAATGAGCTACAGCCTGAAAATATTGAAAAGTAACATGAAAATTTAACGATTGAAAAACTTGTATCAAAATGAACTTTTTCATTATTGAATTCTATTGTTTAACTACCCACTACTCTGTTCCATAACATTTGACGACCTCGGTGGCGTAGCGGGCAAGTGCTCGGCTGAGACGCAAGAAGCGCGGATTAGATTCCCGGGCTAGATAAATATTTAAAAAACATTTTTGTATTTTTGTAAACATTTTTCTGGGTGTTGTAATAATTATCAATTTTATTATAAGTATGTATTTACAAAAAAGTATATATGTATTCTATCAGCCATCTGGTTCTCATAGTAAAAGCTTTGCTCAGTCTGGTGCTAGATGGCGCTGTGTGAAATGTCCACAAAATATTTATTTATATCTGGACAGACACAGTCCCATAAAAAAGTAAAAGAAATTAGATAATCAAACTTAGACGGACGGACGGACAGCGGAGGTAATGGGGTCCCGTTATCACCTTTCCGTTACGGAACCCTAAAAAAGATATGAATAGATTATGAATATTTAAATGGATTAGTACCTACTGGAGATTACAATAATTAAGTATTATCTTAAAAATGGATTCCGCGAAGTCACGTCTGAAGCAATAACTACCCTAAAAAAGGTTTACCTCAATAAAAGTGCCGACTAATAAAACAGGGCAGATTAGCCAACATTATCCCTCAGCATCACCAGTTATTTGACGTTCCTATTCATGAGTGATTCGTTTTACGCCGGTCACGTAATGCCATTCATACCCCCCCTCCGCCCCCCTCCGCCCCCCTCCGCCCCCCTCCTGCCCTTATACGCGATCTGACTGTTGATATCAGTGTGATATATCGCTGACTCGCGAAGATAGTCTAGATGGATGATAAGGATTCCGGAACAAATATAGTACGCTGTCAGTATGGTCATAAGGATCATGTACATGAAGATACTTGATTTAATATGAATCAAGTATAAATATTTTTCAAGAAATACATAATTATCACGTCAGTATTCCTTATGAGGAGAGCAGAGTCACAAGTAATCATAATAAAAATTGCAGACACATTCAAAATCCCAAGGTGGTGGTGAACCATGGTGAAAGGTGATCAGCCCATCGGAAAACATCATGAGGAAATCTGCGGCTTAGTCAAGTCAGCTCCGCACGTATTGACTATATCTTTCCTGTGGACAAGGTCGACTAAGCAGAGAGGATGGAATGAGTGCTGGGCAAGCCTACTCCATCTTAATTTGTCCCGGGGACACGTCTATGAAGGTAAAAGTTGCCTCCCAATGCACGTATGGTCAAAACACACGTACATTATTATCACGCCCGTATATCTAACGGGCTGGGCAGAGCCACAAGTAATTTTAAGAAAACTTGCAGCCGCTCCTGATTCAGAGTCCCAAGACGGATATGGTGAACAATGATGACAGGTGATCATGAAAACAAATTCAGTAAATTTCATAGAAATATAAAATTAATGGATGAAAGACCCTGCATTTGCAAGGATCGCAAACGAATCACTCTCTCAATTCATTTACCTTGCTTAAAATTTCCTTTCTTAATGGGAATCGTCGGGCCCACCGCTGCGCAGTAGCTATAGCACTAGTGACTGTTCATTTTAAACAGCAAATTGAGTTTGCAAATACTGTATGGAAATAATCCATAAACACGCTGCAAAAATCATCAAGTATTTATGTAGATATACTAGATGATTTTTACAGCGTCAGGAGGCAACTTTTGCCTACACTAACGAAACGCTGTAGTACCCGAGACGAATTAAGATGGAGTAGGCTTGCCCAGCACCTATACAATCATCTCAGGTTAGTGCCAGAAATTTAAAGCAGTTAAATTGTAAACAATATGTTACGGTTTACAATGTTAGTCGGTTTCAAAATAGCTGCCATTATCTGCTTACTTTCTTTGACCTTTCGCATTATGCGTCATCATCTTTTTACACTTATCCCAATCTTTGTGGGGTCGGCACAGCATGATACCTTCTTCCATTCCCCTGTCAACCGTAATTTCTGTACTCCTTCGCACATCCATCCGCCTTTTCTTTGGCTTATCTCTACCTCTAAATCCAACCACATTCATATTCATAACTTTCCTTGGAACAATAACTTTGTCACTGGCGCTACTTTCAAACTTCTCCTGGTAGGTATATCCTTTCTCATTTCGCAAAAAAATGAAATTTTTATCCAAAACGTCAAGGTATACTTTTAGTTATGTATTGAAATTTCTTAAACTTAATTTATGGCTCAATTGACTTAAAATTGTTTAAACTAGTGCTCGAAAGGTTCAGAGCGGGCCCAACCCGAAAATCTCTAGCTTATTTTTAATGCTAGAACGTGTACCTTTTTGAGCCCAGGATCGCCCCTTTTAATTGAGGATCACTATCAATGTTTCGTTACTTGGAATTCTCTGATGAGTTTTTAAGCCTACCTCTGCGTTACAGCTTTTAATAAATAGCTGGTAGATTTTATTATTTTTACATGGGCTAAATGCATAACGAAGAGAGGCACATGGGTTATGCCCAGCAGTTGAGAAATTTTGCTGATTATAGTATTAAGTTTTGTACCCAAATATCCGACATTACTTATTTATGAGGGGATTAAAATGCACTTAAAAGAAGCTCCTGCCGTGCACTTGACACATGTATCAAAATAACATGTTAATCTGTAGTCACATCAGTAAATTCTACAGAGCCATCTGTCACCATGAATAATGTTCCAATATTCTAATGAATAATAGAACCAGCTGTTCTATTTTCACTGTAGATGTGTTGTATGGGTGAAATTGAGACCAATTTCGTCGATGTGGGTACGGTGTGGTAAGTATTGTGATTCAATTTATTTGGGTTCTGTTTACCTGCGCCTGTGGGTTTTTCTAATTAAAAACATTCCAAATATTTCAAAATTAAGTCAATTTATAAAAATAACACATTATTATCGTTTAGTACATTTTACGGACAATTGGCACAAGAAATATAACTGGTAATATTTGTGCAGCCTATGAAAATATATCTAATGAGTACATGTGAGGATGGTTTTAGGTTGTTTTAGGATCCCACGTCATTCAATTCCTGCTGGTACGGTTTGCCAAAAATGTGGTACCAAAGGTTGAAGTTCATCCACATCATGAAACAACAACAAGGTTGACTTTCCCCTGCAATAATATTCTGACAGTTACTAATGAATTATCTTAGCGCGATTTTGATTTCACAGAAAGTTTTATCAAAAGACTAGTTAAAACAACTAACGAAATAGTTATTACCTACCTATCAAAGTAAAAATCATCTAAATATATAGGGTTCCCGAGATCAAAGCATATACGCAAAACATGTATTTTTCTCTTATCTTGTTTACACTTTAACAAACCAAATAAAACATATTTAAATTTCATTTTATTATTGAATAAATACATTTAAACTAACTACGGGTAATAACAGAGTTCTACGTTGATTTTGGTGAGTAAAATCCGCTATTGCACACTCTTAAGATCACTAATCTATAGTCAACCTTAATCTGCATCTCATTTACCATCATCCCATCAATGTGCTCGGACATTCAAAATCAATTTCCCGTAGAGTTCGTTAACTTTATCGCGTTAGATAAATTGAGAAGTCGATTCTCTCGCCATTAATGCTATATTGGCGATATCAATCGGTAATTACCACGAGATGGACGGATTCATTTTTCTGTCGCACCTCAATTATAGGGTTGTCAGTTCATCAACTTTTTTGTAACCATTACGAAAGGACATCGTAGCGATAACTACTTTTTTTACTTCTCTTCTTGGCTGGGAGTAAAGAAAAAACATAGAATGTGTTCAGCTGCTTCACTCCCCGAGCACGTCATAAAAGGGATAGTCATCCTCTCCAACATGATGGATCTATATGGGTGATGGGCTGATCACCTGCCACCATGGTTTACCAAATCCACCTCGGGACTCTTAGAATAGAATGGAATAGAAATTTATTTCACAACAAACATTACGTAGCACTTATTCTCAATTAATTACTCTTAGATGGTGGTAATCAGTTACTCTCAGGAGTGGCTGGAAGTTTTCTTATGACTACTTGAGGCTCTGCTCAAGTGCTCAGTGCTCACCCCATTAGGGATACGGGCGTGATAATATATATATATAGTTATAACTTATGTAAGGAGCTTTGTATTACTACGAGTAGGTACTATTTTATCTGTATTTCTGTCATATAAAATGCTATTTTCGACACTTTTGAGAGAAATGGACATATTTTCTTAAGAACAATCTTTGTCCTTGTTAAAACTGAAATCTGCTCAGCTGTTTAGGCGTGAAAAGGTAATAGACAGACAATAGTTACTTTTACATTTATAGAATTAGTAAGTTTAGTATGGATAACATTGATAAATTCTACTTACAATAATAGTATGAGCCAAAATATGCCTAGTAAGATGTGTTTATGTTAAAATGAAATGTAACTTTCTTACAAAAAATAATAGTTATGTATACAGGTAAATAATTTATGTAATAAGACAGATTGAGGGCGGCATATTCCGCAACCGATTTTGATTATTTAATTGTTTTTGAGATAGAATTATTCGATACTTTTGTTCTCAAAAAACCCAAAGTAAACTTTATGTTAAAGTGTCAAGCGGTCAGCCCTACAAAAGCAACCCCCGGATAATCAACCCTCAAAGTTGGGGATGAAGGTGGAGTCAATGGGCTTGAACTTAATAAGTTTGTGAAAGTAATTAATGTAGTGACGTTCGCTGCCTTCAGATGACTCCATTATCCGAGACCGCTGCTAAAAAATTTAAATAATTAAAAAAATACCTATAGCCACGTTATGCTACTCGCTTTGCTCATAGCGTTGTTGTCCTATAAGTGACGGACACACTTTTATTCTTCTTTTCCTTACATGTCCTGAGAACAGTCCCGGTTGCTTTGTCCTAAAAATCAAAACATCAAAGATAATTTATAAAGTCATCATCACCTAATGACAACACAATCCATAAAATTGGATATTCATATTATTCCTTCTTGTCTTTTTTACTTACCTAAATGCTCCTATAACTATTTTTCTTTTCTTGTATCTAAAATGGAAACCTGTAATTGGTCATATTCCTAACATCTAATCGGATGCGTCAATTCTTCTGCTATTTAAATAGATATAGAGATAGATAAAAGCTTTATATGAAAGCTCTAATTTTAAAGCTCTGATAAAGGGCTACAATTATTGTTTGAATAAAAATCCAGTATTTAATAATAAATGTCGGTTTTGCAACGAGAATATCGCGGCTGTGTGAAAAGCCTCGGCCACACTAATTTTCTCGCTGCTCTCGCTAGTCTTCAACTTCGGGTGTTGTGTAAAATACTTTGTAAATAAGTAATAAGCTTATTATTCCAGATGGTCTAGAATTAAATAAGTTTTTTCAAGGCGTACTTCAAACTTTTGCCCATACAGATAGCGATGGGCTGATCACCTATCATCATGGTTCACCATTTATCCATTTTGGAACTTTGAATCTGGAGTGCGTGAGTACTCATGGCACTGCCTACCCCATGAGGAATACGGGTGTTATAATTATTTATGTTTGTAGGTACTTCAAACATTTATCACGCTTGTTCTGTCTCCAACTCACTCTATCTTGGACTACAAGGTAATACAGATTATACTGATTGACAAAAATATTACATGATATTTTCGACGTTGTTCGGTGGCTATACGTCGCAATCCAATATAATATTTAGAACTACTTATAAATAATTATACAGATCTATAAAATATTTATCCATCTATTTACTCCATACCTCAAATTCACAAACAGTATTTTGTCATCACTATTCAATCCTGTACAAGTCATGTTTACCGTATTCGAATTATTTGAAAATGTGGTGCATATTTGTGCGGTTCAATCAAATATGCTAATACGTGAGGTGTACTAGATTTACCATCGTGTTGACACGTGGCTTTGGGTGACAAACAAACGGGGAATCAAGTGAATACTAAGCTAGATTCAAAATTGAATCTTCACTGTGTGGTAATAAAGATTAATTTGCGATGGAAGTACGTGAGACACGTAGGAGTCACGGGTGTTGTTATTCAATCTTCATTATAACCAACTGTTACTGTCATCAGTATGATCTAGAAAAATTCAGTAAAAAAATTTAAAAATATATAAAGCTATTCGTAAAAAAATAAGATGCATAACTAAGATGCTCAACAATTTAAAAAGCGAACTAAAATGGTACAAATTCATGTCACAAAATCAAATAAGTATGTCATAGTGTTTATTCGTCCAAGATGTCAGACTAACCTATACGACCTAAATTCTACGCAGTCGAGTTTTTTGTTCTTTTGCCCAGCACCTGTGACCATCCTCTCAGCTTAGTCGGCCTTATCCACAGGAAATACATGGTCGTTACGTGTGTGGCTAACTTAGTCGTGTGTTTCTTAACGAAGTTTTCATTCACGGTTTTATAATAACTGTCATATTAAACAAGGTCGCAAGAAACCAAAGCCTTGCAGAACACAGTGGCTTCTCCAACGGAGTCCAATTAAAAATAAATAACCAATAATAACAAGGAAAATGAAAACGCTAGCCAATTTACAAGACTTCTAAATGAGCCCAGTGTTCCACAATTGATGACACCAAGTCGTAGCAACTGATACTTATACTGTAACTGAGTCTTGATAAACCTTACTGTCCATCAAAGCGTTGCAAGAAAATATTAAAATTATCGCTTTTATGCATAACAATAATATAAAAAACGATGATCTATTTTCATAGATAGGTACATACATAGATAGGTACGGGGCGGAGAACGGGCGTTAGGAATAGGGCTGCAAGGTTTCTTACGATTGCTTTTGGCTCTGCCTACCCCATTAGAGATACGGGGGTGATAATATGTATGAATGAATATCAAGAGATTGCGAAGCGAGGAGATGGTAAGACGTTAATGGTGGCCGAGGTACGGTTATAGGAATGTGGGTTGGCCTGCGAAATTAGCACTAAATTATAGTCTAAACCGTGGGCTGTGGATGGACGAGATTAGCAAAATGTGATGGATGCCACCAGCAGAGGAAGACCTATGTAGTGGGTAAAGCCAGGCTGAATGAAGGTTCTTATTCTAATTTTAATTAATTTATGGGAACAAAGATCTGCACTGACGTCCCGCGGTGGGGTGTATTGTGCATTATCCCCCCTGCTAACCCTCCCCCAGCCAGCCCAACTCCTTGAAGTACCGGAGAAGGACCTTGGGATGTTGGCAGCAGTGTTCCAGTATCCTCGATGGTGTTGTTGAGGCCGTTGTTGGTGCCGACGAGGTTGAAGATGATAGTTCCTGGCATTACGTGTTCCACAGTCTCTTCCTCTTGGAGTGAGTGAAGATCAAGAGATCCCGCTTCAGGGGACAGTATGCCGGGTGTGGGTTTGCGGCCGGTCCCACGGGTAAACTCCACGTCTTGCATTTCCCAGCTAATTTAATCACGAGAAAAATACGACGAAGGAAATGGAGCTTCAAGATACTGGTAATAAAGATAGTTCTAATGCAATTGTGTGGTATTAATACCATAGGGGGCTAGCACTGAAGGTCGTGTGTTCGAATCCAGTCGTGGCTCAAATAATTTTTAAGTTAGAAAAATGTACGTGCGCTATATAATACCAGTATTCTAAAGCGGAGAAGGAAAACATCAAACACTCACCAAAAAGTTCGGAAACAAAGAGTTAAGTGCATGAAAGGAGTATTCAAATGAAATATATGGAGCCAGAACGGGTCAGTATAATATTAAGAAATAGATGTTAGTAAAATCTCAAGTTCAAATCCTCAATGCGAACGAAGTCGCGGGCAACAGTCACCGCTCTGGTCACCGTGATAAACCAACTGCACAAGAATACTAAATTTTCTTTTTTCCTTAAAAAATCAGCTCCTGTGAAGTAGATGTCAGTTAGTTTAAAAACGCGGATGGACAGACGGACAGACGAACACTAATTGAGTTTTCCGTTTTACTGTAAAAAAGCTCTCAGAAAAGCTGATTGGGACTTAAACGTCAAGAGATTTCTTCCGATGTTTATAAATGGAATGGAAAATCCGTCGCTTAATATTTGCTTTGGAATTGGGTTTAGTTAAGGTTTATCTTTGTAAAATTAATATTTTTATATGAGGTTACACTGCCACACCTTTATTATTATAAATCAGAATATTTGTACGTTTGTAAACAGCAAACAGGAAACGGCAAACAGTAACGAGTAAACCGATTATGTAGCTTGAAATGGTAAAGGTAGATTATTTAGATTTTTTATCATGGATAGTCAAGCGAAGTAAATTTTTGTTATTAGTTGCCATTTTCCCATATAATGATAGAAAAAGTGATTAAAATTATATGAACTCCAGTAATAATGAACTTACTTTCGTTTCTAACTGAACATAACTGAGGTTAGAAATGAAAGTTTAGAGCTACTTTATAACGGTTGGTACTACTCAGAAAAAGAGACAAGCCTTTGAGCCAAGAAACCATCATTATTACAAAAGTCTTAACAAAACCAGAAATGCACCCAAAGAGCCACCAAAACAATTGCAACAGCTTATCCCAAACCGACTCTGTAATAGCAAAACGCTGAGCAACAAAGGCAAATACGAAACTACTTATTGCAAAGATAAAACAAAGAGTAAAAGCTGGGATTAACAAAGAAATCGGAAATTTCCTCGTTCCGATACGAATCGCTGCGAATAGTTCTGGAAATCGGCTCGGGGCTTCTATTTATATACATCTAGCGGCTTAGATTTTCCACTGGATATTTTTGTTCGAACAAACCATTTTCACTATAAGACATCCATACATACATAATTATCACGCCCGTATCACAAGTGGGATGGCTTAAAACAATCATAAGAAAACTTGCAGCCACTCCTGATTTAAAGTCCAAAAAATGACATGGTGAATCATGGTGAGGTGGTCAGCCCATCGCCCACATAGAAGGCACATAATGTTGGAGAGGAAACTATCATTTAGTCGACTTTTACGACATGCTTGGGGAGGAAGCAGCTGGACGCATTCTTGTTTTTTTCATTATAGGTTACGTTTTGGTACGTTTTGTTTTGACGCTGTATAAATCATCTAGTATATATGGTAAAGGTCTGTTAGTTAACTGCTTTGACAATGTCCGCTTTGTTGCATGGGCCTGCTATCTGTACACAATCGACTGATTGTTATTGAGTTCCTGTGTTTAGAATACACTACCTCTATATTGGAAAGACGTATTTGTATTGCTGTACCTACCTGCAGTGGGAAAAGATAATGGTGGGATAAGAAAATAAAGTTGTAAATAATTACAATTATGTCTTTGTTGTTTCACTGACGCTTTGAAAGCAAAGCCTACTCGGATGCTGGTAAGTCATAAATGAAAACTAAATAATAAATCGATTGTAATGAAATAAATTGTTGTTTAGTAACTCTCTGGCTTCAGATCCTCAAGTCGTGAGTTTGAATAAGGTTATGCGCCAAGAAATTTTCTGATTAGAATATGCGCACTTTCAATTGACATTAGTAACAACTAATGTCAATTGAAAGATCTTGGGAAATATCAATTGCAGAACGGAGTGACATGAAATTAAAAATCATAAACATTTAAGAATCAAATCCTGTTCTCGTCCAACCTATAAGTGTCAAGTAAAACTACAAAATAAATAATGTAAAATTATTGCAAAGTTTATGGTATAGAGCGGAACATCACCTTTCAAAGGACAGTTTCCGCTGCGGTCCCATCCGCTCTCTCAACAATGAGCCTAAGAAATGCCGTTTGTTCTAGGATAAGAAACAAATCTTTTTGTTTTAAAGGAAACTTTTAAGAAAGTGGAGGAAGGAAGGCATTTATTGCGCTAAAAGCCTTGCCGGAACTAACTTTAAAATGGATTCAACTTTGTCCGTTGCATTTAACTAGGCTGATTGTTACACCGTTGTAATATCTTTTATAATACAAAGGCCAGTGAGTACGAATCAGCGATGTTTGCTCGCCTTTTCTGACGTTTAGAAAATGAAGTGGACGAAACACTCTCGCTTTCATTAAAACATCTGCCTTGTAGCCTTCCCTAGCTTTTATCCGCTTAGTTTGTTCCCAGTTGCTTGGAAATTTTAAAAATAAAGTTTATGATATTTAGAACCGAACTTTAAACAAAGTATCTATAAAATTATTGTAATATCTTTGTATTACATAATATCATCATTCATTATCGCATTGTTAGTTCGTGTTTCAGAAGCAAGACGCAAATTGCCAGGCGCACAATATTTGCGGTACTACTCTACACCTTCTATTTTGTTTATCCTATCTATCCAAAAGTTATCTGAGAGGGTGCTCCATGCATATTTGATAAATACCTTTTTGTAGGAGTTTTTCCTGGTAATGCTATATCAATTAATCAAATATTTACTATTCCTGGCAAAAAAACATAAGAATTAATTATGCAAAACAAAACTTTACCGTTGATGGTATAAATACTATTTTACTATCAACAAGTATCGTTACAAATCTGTGTAAATCGGGCGATATGACTAACAAAAGAAGATTTCGCGTAGTCCTTTGAAAGCTAGGCACTTAATCTTATTGCGTTTTCTTTGTTCTAGAATGGGACGATATATTCTTACACTGATATCCCTATTGCGTTTTGTCATTTGTAAGGTTTTATGCCCGGATTCAATATTTCCATTCTAACTAGACGATGTATGGTTCGCTGCTATAGCAACTTTGTTATTTGTCGAGAAGTGCCATATATTTTTGACAGAAAAACAACGTTGTTGTTGTAATGAACGATCCGTAGTCCGTTAGTAGTATATTGAAACCGGGCATCGGTATGGTAAAATGATAAAGTAATTTCAAAGGCTCTTTCGTGAACTTGATAATTATAATTGATACGGTTGCCGAGTCTTGGTCTTCACTCTCGGTTTTTCGGCAGATATGGCCAGCTCATTGTCACTTTAGTTTGCTAATTCTTTGAGCTGTCCATGATCTTGGTCCTCTGTCGGATAGTAGAATCGAAAGACTGGGTCAATATCACTAAACCAGTCAGTGCTTTCAACCTACAAATTAAAATTTGACTACAGAGAGAAATACAATAGATCATAAATAAAATAAGGAAACACAACAATACATAATATAACAATTTTATTATTTTAAAAGTGCCTTAAGCCTAGTAAATTATAAATAAAACACTTCTGTATGATATTACGAATTCACCAAATATCTTTTGTTTTAGTAAAAACCTTTTTGTTTACAATAAATCCAATCGGATGGTTTCGTTTAATAACAAATATATTTTTCAGCGTGACTTCAATTATATTGGAATGTTCAAAGCAAACATTCGCAACAGTACGAAATTCATTAATATGAGTGTACAGAAAAAATGCATACAAATATCGTATGCTCTTTGGATTCATATATTAATGGCTTTTCATGGCAGGAAGTAAACGAATTATTTTACTGGACTGGTTACTTCAATGACATACTTACGCTTTTATTTAGAGAAATATCATAAGGTACCATCTTAACCTACATACATAGTATCACGCCCGTATCTCTAATGGGGTGGGCAGAGCCACAAGTAAACATAAGAAAAACTTGCAAACACTTCTGATTTAAAGTCCTAAGATGGATAGTATATCATGGTGACAGGTGATCAGCCCATCGCCCTTATAGGTGTTCTAAGTGATCGACTAAGGGATAGTTCATCATTGTGGAGAGGATCTCCACAACTATCTCTTAGTCGACTTTTACGATATGCTCGGGAGAGAAGCAGCTGGACGCATTCTATGTTTATTCTTTACTCCCAGTCCAGTAGAAAAGTATGGTACAATCTTAAGACGAACATAAATTTAGCAAAATAATACCAAAGGCAATGTTTAAAGATTAGGTTACACAAAAAAATAAGTATTTAGTTATCATTCATTATTTCTTCGCCCTTATCCTTATCTTACATAGGTGGTGTCCACACAACATGTTTCTCTCTTCTATTTTCTATCACTCGTCATCTCAGTACTACATACCTTTACACGCATGTCCTCTTTCACACAATCAATCCATATTTTCTTTGGCCGCCCTCTACCTTAAAGTATTTATTCATAAACACATTCAAACTGAAAATTAACCATAAATTATTCATACATGATAAGGTAGAAAAAATATTTAAATAAAAAACACTCATCCAAATAATCAAATAATCAACAAAAAACATTTTTCCAAAAAATATAGCCCCACCCCCTCCACCCTCCACTCTCCCCCCTCCACTATAAGCTACCATAAAGTAAAATAGAAAAAATCAAAATAAGCTTTTAACAGAAAAACAATGTCTTTCCCCACTAATCCTTTCACCACCATAGTTCAGTGAAATAACAGGTGTATTCAGGAAATTGGCGTGCAACTAAAAACAATACCCCCCCCCCCCCTGTCCTCTTCTTGTTCACTCCACAACTCCGTTAACAATCAGATCACGCCCTCAATATCTGGCCATGAGTGTTACTACGTGCCGTTCGTTGAATATTATTCATCACACTTTTTTCATCTTGACACTTTTTTATTTGACCTAGATGAGTGATGAAAGCTTTGATTATTTCGACGGGATTTTGTTATTCACTTTTTTCTACTTTTAGTACAGTAGGACCACAAATATTGTGCGCCTCGCCAATTTTCATCTAGCTTATGTAATATAGAGATGTATATTACAATAAATTATGTAGATACTTATTTTTTAGAGTTCGTTCAGTTGATTATTAGTTGCATATTCGGACAAATTTGGTTTTCATACAAAGCACAAGTTTGCCAAGGCGCACAATATTTGTGGTACTACTGTACGTTTTGTGGAGGCGACAATTCCATTGCGGTGGAGGATGTTAGCTACGTATGTTTGATATGACACACCAGCGACACTCAACTGTAGGTACTGGCACAACACAATTTTTTTCGAACCGAAAAATCTATTGGTGCGCGACAACCTTAGGATCGGAATGCGAGCCGCCACCACTAGACCACAACTGGTTATTAATATGTTTATTTTTGTTGAAAATGTTTAATTTTTGTTTGTCATGTGACGAGAAGAATGTTAGATATGAAAGTGGATGGATACAAGGGTAGAGGTAGACCAAAGAAGAGATGGATGGATTGCGTGAATATCATATCGTCATATGAGTAAGAAAGGATTGAATACTGAAATGACGGCTGATAGAGGGGGATGGAAGAGGAAAACATGTTGTGCCGACCCCACTTAAGTGGGATAAGGGCAGGGAGATGATGATGATGATTTTTGTTAAAAATAACTCCAAGCAAGCTAAGTATTCTACCAAACTGCTACAATAATAAAAACCGTCTGCAACAGCTGTTGTAATGTTTAGTTCATTCAGGGCTCATAATTTTGTATGATTTGCCGCGGGCTTAGTACATAGACGTAATTCCCACGTGGCCACCGACAGAATAAGCTAAAGTTTCTTATGTATAATTTCACTGGTAAAATGGCACTGGTGTAGTGATAGCGACCCCGCCTTTCGATCCTAAGATCGTGGGTTCAAACCGATCGTGCATCAATGGATGTTTCTGTCTGTAAAATGTGAAGGTATGCGCTATATCAGTACTCTGAATCGGTGAAGGATAACATCGTGAGGAAGCCTGCATGTCGTAGAACCTAAAAAGTTCGAAGACATTTTGTCAAGTGAACGAAAAGAGCCGTACAGAGACATCACGTCTTATTTTTTTTTATTATTCGATTTCAAGATAATATTCTGTAATTCTTAAGATACTTTGTAGCAATCGAACTACACCCTAATACCTATAGCACTCAACGTTGTTGAGCTTGTTAACATAAAAAAACCGGTCAAGCGCGAGTTGATTTCGCACACGAAAGGTTCCGTACCATGCTAATACTGGCGACGGTAGATGGTTTATTTGTACCTAATCTAGGATATAATTTTATGTATAAGATTTCGTTCATTTGAGTCGTTCAGGCATGTTGATATTATTGTAGCCTGCACAGGCAGCTTTAAATTTGAACTTTAGGGGGGATACTAGGTGATGACGCTTTTTGTACATAAAAACGTTTAATGTATGGGGGCTTCTTTTGTTTTTTTTTTACTTTCTTTTATTTTTATTATTTGTTGTTATAGCGGCAATAGAAATAAACGTTCTGTGAAAACTTTTCAACTCTCTACCTATAACGTTTCATGAGATGCAGCCCTCTGACAGATGGGCGGACGGACAATCAGCGGAGGTTTAGTTATAGGGTCCCGTTAGCACCCTTCGGGAACGGAACTCTAAAAACTACTAATAAGTGTAAATAGTATAGAAAAACCAATGGCTATCTACCTACACTCCCAAGGAGCAGGAAAGCTTAGTTTTATATACCACAGCTCTCCTGCACTTGACGTTGATTCATTAGTATTGTGAACGATTATACCAGCTACGTCATGCTAGCTGGTATTATTTTGACACAAATCCAAATATACCGACTAATGTAGAAATAAGTTTTTTCTGCTCTAAGAACATTTTTATAAAACATACTTACATATTATCACGCCTGTATCCCTTATGGGGTGGGCAGAGGAACACGCAAACATAAGAAAAGTTGCAGCCACTTCTGATTTAAAGTCTTTAAGATTGATATGGTGAAACATGGTGACAGGTGATCAGCCCATCACCCATATCAATGGTCCATCATATTGTATTACATTATTTAAGTACTAGCTGCCGCCCGCGGCTTCACTCACATGGTATCCGGATAAAAAATAGCCTATATGTTAATTCAGTACATGTACTATGTATATTCCAAGTTTCATTCAAATCCGTTCAGTAGTTTTTGCGTGAAAGAGTAACAAACATCCATACATACAAACTTTCGCATTTATAATATTTTAGTAGGATTTTCTAAATAAAAAGTCTAGCTGTCTTTCTAGTCTGTATCTTCGCCGCTCTTTCGTTACTAACAGGCATACATTTCAAAAAATATTATTAGTAGTCCTCAATATCCACTGCTGGCCAAGGTCTCCCCCACTCTTTCTATTCATCCCTCTCCTATGC
The DNA here is from genome assembly GCA_949320045.1 of Scotopteryx bipunctaria. Taxonomy (NCBI): domain Eukaryota; kingdom Metazoa; phylum Arthropoda; class Insecta; order Lepidoptera; family Geometridae; genus Scotopteryx; species Scotopteryx bipunctaria. Next base: position 2,173,281 of record OX439449.1, read on the forward strand.
TATAATGGTCCAACTGATTTTACATACCTACATACATAAAATCATGTCTGTTTTTCACAGGGGTAGGCAGAGATCACGGATCTCCATTTGCTACGATCCTGACATACTTATTTCGCTTCATTCACTTTCATTACATTCCTCATTCCTCATACATGCTCACCTACTGATTTTACTGTATTATATTTTGACCTTCGAACTTTGAGCGATTTTAGATCCAAACCCAACACGATAAACCTCATTTTACTATGTCGTGTTATCAAGTGACAAAGGTCTAGTAACCCCCAGTGGGATACAACTAAAGCACGACCTTATAAAGAGTGGCGCCAGATGGCGTGACGAACTTCGTTAGTATTTTCTTTCTGAAGGTCGATAGTTGTGATGGAAATAAACATCAAAGTTGAAACAGCACTTTTTAGGGTTCTATTGTCTTAAGGATCCCTATATTGTCTGTCTGGCATCAAAGGCTGTTACTAGCAGAATTATTCTCGAATAAAATTACTTAATTTCTCGGTTCTCGAATGATGAAACGATAGATCGATGACATTGACGGCCTTGGTGGAGTGATTGCTCGACTGAGACGCAAGAGGTGCGGGTTTGATTCCGCTGCTGGTCTTCCGGGTCTGGGTGCTGTGGTGTCATGATACTCGTACTTTCTGATACCCACGATACCGGAAATCGTAGTGTGGGGTCGGGATTATGTATGTGACTGTTGTTACAAAAAAAATTGAGGGTCGCAAGTATTCAGTGGATGGAGGCAGCACAAAATCGTTCGTCCTGGAAATGTATTCCATGCGGAGGCTTAGTAATAGGGTCCCGTTGGCACCCTTTAGGTACAGATCACTAAAAAGGTTTAAAAAGAGTAAAAAACTGTAAGAGCTTCTAAAGATTTTTAGGACTGAAGACAACTGGGTTATGGAGATATGACATTTGGCACCAGCATTTTTATAAAATTGGAACTTCTGCAAAGGCGGCTATAATGAATCTCGGCACGACTCCCTTGTCATGTCAGTTTCTCCGTTCCTCGCCTCCACACTCGAGTTAACCATTTGGCTCATATTCATTATCTCCCCGACCGTGACAATTTCTTTATATCTTTACACGAAAAAATGAAGTGTCATATTTCTTTCACGCTACTGAACACATCTTGGCGCCTTTTTAAATGCACACGGTTGTTCTGCAGAGGAAACACTAATAAAAATGAATAAATAAATAATAAATGTTTGAGGACATATCACACAGAACCATCTAGCCCCAAACTAAGCAAAGCTTGTACTATGGGAACCAGATGGCTGATGAATACTTATATACTTTTTTGTAAATACATACTTATAATACATAACACTACAACACCCAGACTTAACTTAATCTTTTCACGCCTAAACTGTCTGTCTGTTACCTTTTCACGCCTAAACCGCTGGACGGATTTCTATACAATTTGACATGGAGATAGGTTGCATTCTGGGGAAGAATATAGGCTGTCTTTTATTCCAACAATCGGGCGCGGCCAGTACCTGGATGGGTGACCGCTTATGAACTCTGTGTGATTTTGACTTTTTGCACTCAGTTTTTTTCTGTACTAAGAATTCCACGCTGACAAACTCACGGGCAACAGCTAGTGAGTAATAAGGTCTGGGAATTGGGTTACAATAAAATTAACCCTATTTTCTGAGGCTTTCTTTCTTTCAATTTCATTTGAGTGAGAGTACTGGTGGTCTAGTGATAGCGGCCTCGCCTTTTGTTCCTAAGGTCGTGGGTTCGAATCCGATAAAGCATCAATGGATTTTTCTGTACGATAAATTTATATGCGTTATACCAGTACTCTCAAACGGCGAAGGAAAACATCGTGAGGAATCCGCATGTCGTAGAACCTACAAAATGCTCACTAGTTCTATCGAACCAGTGGGGTGAACCAGTGCGCCTCAAAAGCTCCTGTCGTGCAATTGACAAATATTTTCGAACTTTTTAGGTTCTAGGACATGCCGGTTTCCTCACAATATTTATTTTAAGTCCTACCTGGATTTGAGACCAATGCTTAGTAGGAAGTGGGATTGTAGGATTAACCTGGAAGTATATTTTTCCGGAGCCTGGCTTTTTTAAGTAGCCGCATGCACTTGCAAAGGCTCCTTGGCACACAGAGGTCGTTTAGATGGCTTTGTTTCCGTTTTACAGAATGTTTCTTAAAATTTCTACATTTTTGTAAGATAGAGCCGTTTTACGAGCGAACTCCAAGCAAGTTCTTAGATATTTATCTTTTGTGGAATTTAAGCTCTTCACTATTTTGAGAATTGTATGCAGATTAACTTAAAAAAAAACATAGGTTATCCTGCAAATTAAATCCTGCTAAAAATTATAAGGTAGGTATTCGAAAACAAAACTATAATAACAACAACAAACAACAAATATTTGTGGACATTTCACACAGCGCCCTCTAGCCCCAAACTAAGCAAAGCTTGTACTATGGACACCAGATGGCTGATACAATATTTATATGCTCTTTTTTTGTAAATACATACTTATAATACTACAACACCCAGACCCGGAAGAAATATTTGCAGAACATACAAATATTTCTCCCGTAGCGGGAATCTAACCCGCGCCCTTTGCGTCTCAGCTGAGCACTCGCCCGCTACGCCACAGAGGTCGTCAAACTTGTTTAATCAATTCCTCGTAAAGTCTAACACACACACACCTGATAGTTATTATGACCGTAAATTCAGTGCTTTAGTGAAATCGTATAGAATCCAGCCGAGGCCGCTCGATCAAAATATTCATACGAATTCTCAAATAGAGCTGAAATGCTATCCGAATGCAAACGGCGTGAAGTATGGCCTTTTGCCGTTTTCAATTTTGTGTACATACATAAAAGTCGTATATTTTGTTTATACTTTTACGGGAATTGCGATGCTTTGTTGGTCGTTGGCTATTTGCAATCCTTTTCAGACTAATTGGAAAGAAGAACTGAAAAGATATTAAAAAAGTTTTAAGAGAATCCGGGACTGAGTGGTTCCAAATAGTTTGTTGTCTCAGTCAAAAGGCATGAACCCAAATCTCCAATGACAAAACATGTAATTATACCTCAGTACTCACTTAGCTCACTTATTGTGTTAAAAGCTCTTAAAAATCTTTATATTGTCTACTGTTTATTTACTTCAGTCATAACTAAAAAACATCAAATTTCAAGTTTGGTAATTTTTATCTTCTCCTGCGACTTTCTCATTAAAGCCTCCGATTCCTAGAACAGACATAAAAAAATACATTTCCAATAATAATATTCCCACCTCGCAAAGCCACGGAAGGCTCAGTTATGATTTATACCGGTCTCAGGCTGATACAGGACGTGAAGGCTGTCGTGGGAGATTTATAAGGTAACCCTGGGAGGCCTATGATACTGAGCACAGATGGCATGGGAAAATGTGATCTGATTCAATCGTTTTAGGTGCAATATAGAATGAAGTTGGAGGAGTCTGTGTATTTTTGACCACGAAACAAAAAAGTTTGACTATCGCTACTGGAGAAACTAGGTACTGTGGAACCATAGTACTTGTAATATTTGAAACTTAGGACATCCTTCCTTAGAATCTCAATGTTTGGTATTTTCACCTGGACTTGTTTTAGTCCTTAGAGAGGGAATGCCTACGGGCGCTAGTAGGTAATGTCCGAGTATTTTGACTTTGCTCGTGACCAATTTCTTTGAATTGCTAGGATTATTTGGACATAATTACCTATACACCTGTTGGTAACGCGACCAAGCGTGGAAATGGTAAGAAACCACGCTTGGCTGTTATTTTGGAAAATGATCCCTTTACAATCGTCATATTTATAAAACGAATTGGAGGATTACTCAATTCTCTAAACTGTTAATTATGTGCTTCAAAAATGATGTTACAAATGACGAGCTTTGGCACACTTCTTTCTTCACGGTTTCATAAGATATTAAATTATTTAATGAACGATGAATTCTTTTTAAAGTGCCCTACATTTTAGACAAAAAAAAATTGATGAAAAAAAAACGATGATAATTATCCATCATCCGTCAGTATAAATTGGAACTGACCATAACGATAATGCATGAGTCGCGGTATCTAAAGGTAGTTTGCAATTGTATTTTGGTAGCTAGAACTTTTATATGTTAAAAACCGCTCGGCATTCAAACTCGTGCTGGGTTATAGTGAAACTTCAATTCGCAACTATTCCTTCATCGGTACCTTCTGTTCGAAGGGAAGGAAAGCTGACGTACAAAAGTAATTTTATTTGGCATGAAGATCGCATTGTTTTTATTTATCCTGCAGCATTTTCAATGGGTTTGTTTTGGCGAACATCTGTGGCTTTTTTATATTATTGTAACTGAAAGACGCGAAGTTGGGAAGCAGGCATGTGTGTGCGAGAGTTTCCCAAAAATATCTGTAGTTTTTCCGCTTAAAACAGCAACTAACTTTTTTGGAAAGTTTGCTGAGTCATAATGTTTTCTTTGAAAGCATTTCCTTAATATTTTCCGGAGTTGAACTGAAGCAAGTTGAAAGTGGCATTGGGCAGGTAGCTCGAAAAACAGATTACTATATACTGGTCGTATGTATTGTTCCTTTGAACTAGTGTGGTGAAAGACTCAATAGACTTCATCCGGGAAGTCTGTTGAGGATGTCTCTGTCCAGCAATAGACTCCTATTGGCTGACGATGATGATGATGATTTTCTGAAATACATTTTTTTTTTGTTACTAGTTATTTCTTAGTCATCAGGCTAATGAACTTGACATGATACGAAAGGGCTTTGTTGGACAAAGCCGAACCCTTTATTTGTTCACATCTTTTCTATTCAGGCCTCAGCTCCGAACGTAGTAATTAAAAAATAATTGAGGGCCTTAAACAATACGAGTACCTACCAATTTCATGTCTGCCATTCTCTATTTTACATTTTGTAATGAGCCTTATTGACTTACACTTGAAGCGCTCGTGGCGTAGCTTGCTTAGACGTTCTTGATTGATCGTTGAAGTTAAGCAACTTTGTGCGCGGTCACAATTGGATGGGTGACCGCAAGTGGCATTACGAGCTGAGCGCTTCCGTGCTTCGGAGGGCGCGTTAAATTGTCGGTCCAGGCTTTTAAGTCGTTAAGCCATGACGGAGGCCTTTAGGTGGCCTAAAAACTCCGTCACAAGAGCTGGCCACTAGCTCATACAAACTTACTTACTAACACTTTATTGGTAGACTTTTGAAGCAAGCGCTAGTAACGCCTCGTTGGTGACGCTGGAGATCGAGATCACTGTGGTAGCGACCCTGCCTTCCAATCATAAGGCCATGGGTTCAATCTGGTCGTGCATCAATGGATTTTTCTGTATTCTCAAACGGCGAAGGAAAACATTGTGAGGAAATCGGCATGTTGTAGAACCTAAAAAGTTTGAAAACATGACGGAGCTTTTGAGGCGCACTTTAAATCCGTTCATCACACTGGTTCGAAAAAACTAATGACGTGACTCTCTGCTATGTTGACGTTTATGTCTGCTACATAAAATGATAACACCACAGTCTAAATTTTCAGAAATAAAATCACACAAAACTCGTCGCAAAAGCATTCGTTTTGTCACCCCGGTTACCCGGTGCGACATAGGCACAGGCATCAATTGAAATAAATAAATAAAATACTTGTGGACATTTCACACAGCGCCATCTAGCCCCAAACTAAGCAAAGCTTGTACTATGGGAACAAGATGGCTGATATAATAATTTATTTTTATTCTACAAAGACAAATTATAATAACATTAAAAACTTTAAGGTAATCAGTATAATATTAATAATAATAAGAAATAAAAATGAGCTCAGTTTTTTATCTGAGTTCGCCTACAGATAGAAAACAGAGCTCAGATCACCGACCGCAGGTAAGGTCCCCAAAAGGCTGGCGACGTTACCTCGTTGGATAGCTATACTTATCCTTTGTCCGAGGTAAGCGCCAGCCCTTTGGTCATTGGTCATATCTATTAGCTTCTTGATGGCTGATAGTATACTTATTTACTTTTTTTTAAATACATACTTACGAGTATAATACATAGTGCTACAACACCCAGACCTAGACCCAGAAGAAATATTTGCAGAACATACAACATTTCTCCTGTAGCGGGAATCCAACCCGCGCCTCTTGCGTCTCAGCCGAGCACTCGCCCGCCACGCTACCGAGGTCATCAAATAACCTAACTTAAGGCGTAAAATATTATACTTTGAAGTCTGCAGGTGAAGTTTTAGTCAGCAGGGCCCTTAAAATCCGTCGGAACGATCTCATTTATAAATCCGGTGTACAATGACGACAGGGTATTTACTCAACTCGGGTTGCGAATTTTAACGGTTTCCATCTGTCACTTGCGTTACAATTTAAATCGGTACTATCCGTCATTTTATGAAACACGAGAAAACAAATAGTATTTGGGTTTTTATCAGTCTACGGGAGTCAAAGAAAGGCGTCAATTTCATCTATCTAAATATAGTTATTTTTTAATCGTGTCACTATGGAGAAATTCGAAACCAGAAGAGATACAGGAAAAGTGTTTTGAATACATTTGCTCTTTTTTGTGAAAACGATTTTAGTAATTTTTTGCCCAAGCGCGAATGCCATGAAAATGGGTGATGTTGGCAAACAATTTGTTTCATTTGACATTCCGACGTCCGTTAGTAGAATACTAGGAACCGAATAGTAAAAACATAAATATAAAGTGAATCGACTTTAATTCACTTACCTGAAAACAATTTAGAACTCTGGGCTTTTAGTGTTGCATTCACTATTGGGCCAGAAAGCTACATATTTCTATTGTTGTCGATATAGAGGGAACAATTTTAAAAAGATTTTTACTCTTTGTGTAAACGTATTTTATTTTTGTCCAATCCTAGTCTGAAAACCAGCGTTATCTCCTATTATAGGAGTGGCATTAAAGCTTAAAAAAGCTTAAAGCATTAAAGCAACACACGCAAAAAAGACCCACCAACCTCCCAAGAAGGTACAAGATTTGTATCTTGTGCCTTCTTGGGAGGTTGGTGGGTGATGAGAAGGTACCTATACCTACCACTAGCTACCTACATATGCTTTTACATATAAATACTTATCATTTCTTTAATAGGTCGGTATCTACTTAATCTGACCTACATACCTACTCGTTTTCAATGGTTATTTAATTTTAAGTAGGTATCTATTTGTTACCAAATCTTTTTCGTGTTGTGTGGTTAATAAACGATATTCTATTCTATTATAAATGCATCATCATCAGCCTATAGCAGTCCTCAGGTGGACATAACTATCGTAATATCTTCGGCTTGACGCATGGAGTCTGCCAGCAGCCTTTTGCAGATCGTCACTCCGCCTAGCTGGAGGGCGTACTAATTTTATTAATGTGATTAAGTGTTATTGTAATTTGAATTCGCTGCTGGACTGGGAGTAAAGAAAATGTATAGCATGCGTCCAGCTGCTTCTCTCCCCGAGCATGTCGTAAAAGTCGACTAAGGGATAGTATCCTCTCCAACATGATGAGATACAATAAGCAAGTATTCCCAAAAAAGGTTTATGTCAGGCAAGCGGCCGGTCATAAAACACCTTAGCCAAAACTCTTACAGCGTGATCCAAGGAATATGCTGTGGCGACCCCACATAGAGTGGGATAGGGGCAGGAAGATGATGATTAAGTGTTTTTGTTTAAATTGAGGGAATCGACTTATAACGGCTTTACACTTAAGTATATAACGCTCAAATGCTGAACACATTCATAAAATAAAATGTAAGAAAATATTTCCTCCTTTTTTCGAATAAAGAAAATATTTTTCAATAAAATAAATAAAACAAAGTAGCTATGACCAAATATAATTTACTTAATTAATTTTATGCGGTCAGAACGTGATTTCATTTAAATGCAAACTATATTAAGGGAGAATTACGTGGGTTCAAGTTTGTTTCGAAGTAGCTTGTATTTCACTTTGCATAGAACTTTGGTTAATAAATTGAACCACCACGTAGAACAATTAGAGGTGCCGAATTTCCAGTCAGGCTGATGTCTATTGTGTAATTCTAATCTATTGTGTAGCCTATTTCGATAAAACGTTAGACTCAGGGTGAAAGTCAACCGTACCCCTCTGTATTGAACTAAACTGATAAGCAAGTTATGAGTAGTGTATTTACGAGAGGTAGGTAGGTATTGCAAGTCTACTCCATCTTAATTCGTCCCGGGCACTACAGCGTCCCGTTTGTGAAGATAAAAAGTTGCCTCCTGACGCTATATAAATCATCTACTATAGATGGTAAAAGGACTTAGGTAGTATTATAAATGAGCCAATTTAATTACGACTATGGACTTTACCGTGACTAAATATTATGCAGAACAAATCGATAGCATGTTTTAGGATGCGGTTTTTGATAGCGAAATCTAAAATCGGAAATAAACTTTAACATCCTCAAAAAACGATTTGTAAAAGCTACTAATACCTAAAAACTAGCTAAAAGTACTAGTGGTCTAGTGATAACACCCCCAAGGTTACGGGTTCAAAATCGGTCGTGCACAAATGGATTTTTCAGTTCAAAAAATTTATGTGCCCTAACCAGTATTCTCAAACTGTGAAGGAAACCGGTGGCTTAGTCAGCACCACACGTATTGACCATGTCTTTCCTGTAGCCGACTAAGCTGAGAGGGTGGTTTAGGTACTGGGCAAGCCTACTCCATCTATCTTTAAATCATCTACTATTTTTTTAAATAATGTATGCCTCTATTAAATAATGCTATTATGTTTTTTATTAATCAACTTATTCACATTTATTCCACAGCTGGGCAGAATCCCCCCTTTCTTTTGCCACTGTGAATCAAATGTTGCCAGATCGTCACGCCATCTTTTCCTGGGTTTGCCGCATCGTTTTGACTGTACTCAAGAAGAGTTACCTATTGAGAGAAGAGTTTTGCCCAACGTCCTGGAGGCATTTATTAAAATATACGAGTATTAAATAAAGCCAAATGCCAAAATTATCACATTTCGACTTATTTAATAAAGATATTTTCCATGAAATCATATCGCATGTGCAGTCAGCATGTTTCGATGACTCAATAATTGTGCACTCTTGTGGAATGTTACCTATTTTTAACAAATAGCGATCGAAAAATTCGTTCCAGGTTATTATACCTTGGTAGGTACATAAACTACTGAGGTAGCAGTAGAAACTTAACTGAGGATATACTGGTGAAGTGCTGAGAGCACTGGTGGTCTAGCGGAAGCGGCCCCGCCTCCCGATCCTAAGATGATAGGTTCGAACCCAGTACTCTCAAACGGTGAAGGAAAACATCTTGTGGAAAACGGAATGTCGTAGAACCGTAGAAAGTTAGAAAACATGTATCAAGTGCATGAAAGAAGCCTTTGAGGCGCACTTTAAATCTTTTCACCACACTGCTTCGAAAGAACTAGTGACACGACTAGATACATAGCTCAATTCATAGAAAAAAAACTTTGACGGCCTCAGTGGCGTGATTGCTCGGCAGAGACGCAAGAGGAGCGGGTTTGATTCCCGCTGCGGAAGATATGTTTGCATGTTGCATCTCGTAGTTTCTGATACCCACGACACAGGGGATCCTAGTGTGGGGTAATGATTATGTATGTGACTGTTTAAAAAAATACTAGCTTTTAAGCGCGATTTTGCACGTGGCCTCGAACCTACTACTACAAACTGAGCCGAGGCCAATCAAAGCTAAAACAATAATACGAGTTTGAAAGAGGCTATTTTTTTAAGATAGATACACAGTCGTTTCATTACGAAATGGTACAGTACAAGCTAACTATGTACGCAACGCCGCCGGACTAACCAATTATACCGAGCCAAAGACCAATTAAACAGAGGCTAAAAAAACCTCGTCGCTTTTATGACTGTTTCTACGAGAACGCTGGATTGTAGAATACAAGCTATGTCTAGATATGACCCTTATTTTCTCTCCTGCCTCTGTTTGGAGTTTCTTCTTTTGCCAAATGTTTTTTTTCTCTTATGCTCTAAACACAGTTTACTACACTACTTACGAAATAAACCCACAAAATTGTAAAAAAATCTGCCAAAAAAGACATAGCATTTGGATAGTTTTTGCGATGTGAATTAAAATGTACTTTATGCTTATATCCCGAGAAATAGCAATAACTGTATAATTTTAGGGATTAAGCGAACTCACCTTAAGTGAAGTTCTATCAATGACATTTTGAATGGCAGTAGATAATAAAGATAATGCAGTTTCTGATTTCAATTAGTGCAAGAAGGCGATATTAAAACGCATAACAAAATTACTCTCAATTAAGTTGGTTCAATTCCCGTCCGTGTCGGATTTAGATATAAAATGTCCTATACTTCAGCCGATCTGGAAATACAATTTATGTAAATAGACCACCGTGTATTTTTCGTAATTACGATGAAATCACTTTAGTTTTAGGAAAATAAACCTCACAACATAAGTTATTACACCTTAATTTTACTATTAGTACTACTTAAAAGTTCCATGAAAAAGTAAGTTTTAGGTACTGATGCTTTGTTTACATAAATTGTATTTTCATTTTGGCTTAAGTATGTTTGTAGTATATAAGTATAAGTATGTATAAATGGTTATAATTATAGCAATAAAAATTACTCTCTATTTTCTCAGACAAGTAAACTCGTGTCGTTATGAAATGCAACCCAAATAACAAATCAAAAGGTCTAAAGTTATGAGCTAAACCATTACATATATAAATCCACCTGCATTATAGTTTTAATCGCCCGTTTCCGCACGTAGGTACTACAAGTCCTCAGGCGATATATCCCACGGCTAAACATACACCTGGTTAAATGTTAAATTAAAGCTTTGTTTGTGTAAAAACGACTCCGTCACATTATAGACATTTTTTTCTATTCATAGCACAAAAAAGCAAACCCTTTACCACTTACCTAGATGATAATAACGTGACGGTGAAGAAAAACATCGTAAGGAAACCCACGGTTTAGTCAGCTCCGCACGTATTGACTAAGTCTTTCCTGTGGACAAGGCCGACTAAGCTGAGAGGATGGAATAGATGCTGGGCAAGCCTACTCCATCTTAATTCGTCCCGGGCACTACAGCGTTCTGTTAGTGAAGGCAAAAGTTGCCTCCTGACGCTGTATAAATCATCTACTATGGTAAAAGGCCTTTTTTATTACATCTACACTGTCTCTGTCACGTACATCATTACTGACTATCGGCCGTTACTGACGTAAGTTGTTTTTTGAAAACAATGGTTTTAGCTAAGCAGTTAAATAGTTCCCGCAACAGCCTTTGCTGTAGACCAACTTAGTTGTAGGTACACATTTAAGAGACTGCACCATGGTTTACGCGACTGTACGAATAAGTTCGTAAACTAGAGTTAGTTTATTATAAAGACAAAGACAAACTTTAAGACATTTAAAACTTTAAGGAAATCGGTATAATAATAAGAAATGAAAATGATCTCAGTTTTCTATCTAAGTTCGCCTACAGATAGAAAACAGAGCTCAGATCACGGACCGCAGGTAAGGTTCCCAAAAGGCTGGCGATGTTACCACGTTGGATAGCTATACTTACTTATCTTTTGTGCGAGGTAAGCGCCAGTCCTTGCGTCATTGGTCACATCCATCAGCTTCTTGGATATCTCCTTGAAATTTCATTTGACTTATACCCATGACACAGGGAATCCTAATGTGGGGTTAGGAATATGTACCTACACTACAATAAATAACACTTAAAATACCTATTTTAAGTGTTATTTATTAAACTGGTGTCATAAAAGATCAGAATGTTGTTCTTTGGATTTTAGTCGGTTCGATTCCCGAGTGTGACATACATTTTTTCAAAAATATTTGAACACAGTTGTTCTTATTTTTAAAAATGGAGGAATGTTTTCTTTGATTAAAATTTTCTAACTTCAGTATTTAGAGTACAAGCGAAAGTTTGTATGTTTGTACACCCTGTATACTATGGAAAGACGGATCATAAATTACTAAAACAACGTTGTTGTCTGTCAAAACATGAATGGCGCTTTACGACAAATAACGTTGAAATGAAATATTTGTTTGTCTGTGAAACTTGGTTGATGGTGTTAAAATCACATTGACAAGTATCTCTAGTTCCTACCAACCGGTGAACAAACATTAGTAAATTGAATATAAATTAGAATTTAAATAAAATTACAACCAAATTCTATAACGGAGTAGTATGCTTTTTTAATGAGCAGTTTGTGAGGGCATGCAACTCAGTTAAACTTTATTTGTGTCGAATTTTAGATGCTACTTTATTATAAACTAGCTTTCGCCCGAGGTTAATTGCTAAACGGAACCAAGCTTGTCCAACTCATTTTATTTCAGATTTTTATTTCAGTCGTTCAATTTCATGTCCATCAAAAACGAAATCGCTCAGCATAAAGAACGGGATAATAAAATCGGAATTATCGGAACAAAATTAATCCGGTCTCAATGACCATTAAAATGCTGTTTCCGAAAGCTGATTGTTGGTCGGACAATGGGAACTTTTTTACAATAGGAACATGGAAAGAACCTTAAATTATAGCTTTTATTATTTTTCCGAGGTTACCGGATTCAATGAAACTTTTCAAATGTACCAACCTGCCTAATTTTTTAATTTTGACCTGCCTACCTCTTCGTACATAATTATACATTATTGTTACACCTGTATCATTAATGGGGTGGGCAGAGCCATAAGCGAACTTGCAGCAGAGACCTAAGATGGATGTAGTGAACCATTGTGGCAAGTGATCAGCTCATTGTTCATATAGATGGTCCATCATGTCGGTGAGGATACTATCCCTTAGTTGACCTTAGCCGCTGATAGACAGACGGACGGACGGACAGCGAATGCTGTATTAGGGTTCCGTTGATAAAAATATGTAATACCTACCTATTTTCATGTTATGAATCTTTTGAAAGTTATTGGCTAGACTAGACGATAACCGAATAAGTAGGTGCTTATTATAAATTTACGTTCAATAAATAAGATCTTTTACGCGATATTTTACGGTATTGAATATCAATTTACTAGGCTTTTGTCGAAAATATTATGTAAAAGTAAGAGCATAATTTTGAAATGAATTATAACACACAGTCCACAGTAAGAACTGCTTCTATCCCCAAGCATGTCGTAAAAGTCGACTAATGGATAGTATCTTCTCCAACATGATGGACCATCTATATGGGTGATGGTCACTAATCACCGCTGTTCACCATTATCCATCTCTGGACTTTGAATCAGGAGTGACTGCAAGTTTTCTTATGTGTACTTGTGGCTCTACCCACCCTATTACAATGTGTCAAAATACATAGGTAAAACTTGACCCATATAAATACAGACAGCTATTTGAAGCCACGAAGTACCATACCACAATACCCAGTTCGGATTAAACTTATTTTTAAAACACTAATTTTGCGGATCAATTGGTATTTTTACCCAAACGCATTCAGAAATAAGCGTCTAAATTCCTTGGCTTCTGCGAAACTAAATTTTTTATCTATTGCATTAAAAGCTCGCACCTAATCTGACTGTACACTTATTGCTTCACAAAAGCTGAGCTTGTCACAGCGCTAGTTATATACGGCATGATAAGTCTGCAATAGAACTGAGCGAATACTATTCCATTTTTTAAAGTTCCGTACACAAGGGTGCCAGCGGGACCCTATTATAAAGCCTCCGTTGTCCGTCCGTCTGTCCGTCCGTTTATCCGTCCGTCTATCAGTCCGTCTGTCAGCGGGCTGTATCTTATGAACCGTTATAGGTAGTGAGTTGAAATTTTCACAGAGTGTATTTCTATTGCCGCTATAACAACAAATAATAAAAATAAAAGGAGGCAACAAACAAAAAACAAAAATGTAACGTTTGTAATCGATTATCAAAGTTGAGCAACACTATTTGCGGTCAGTAATTTGGATGGGTCAAGTGACATTCTAAAATTTTTTTTGAAGCATACAAAAAACCTTTATGTTCATCTACGATGGTCAGGAATCCTTATTTGCGAATTTGACTAGCTGTTAACTGTGTTAGACTGTTTAATTATTTTTTTGTTTCGGACATTACCGTATCTTGTGTGACAAATAAATAATACATCTTTTTTATCTTATCTAAATAGGTACAACAGTCCCCACGCGGAAGCAGATAGGTATGTAACAAAATTGAGCCATCGGATCCCAAGGGGGTGGTTGAATCACTGTAATACTCATTAGGTTTTATTTCCGTCTACTGTTACGTGAGGGTATCATACTGGCAAACCTTGATGAAGCCCAGGAATTCAGATTTTTCGCTTTATTAAAGTTAGTAGGAATCTTACTTATATTACAAAATTAAAAAGCTTTAGTTTGCTTGAAATTACGTGCTAACGTTACCTGTGCTGCCATCTAGTAAATAAATAAAATAAATATTTGTGGACATTTCACACATCGCCATCTAGCCCAAACTAAGCAAAGCCATGGGAACCAGATGGCTGATATGATACTTATATAATTTTTATTTTATTTTTTGTAACTACATACCTACTTATACTTATAATACATAATACTACAGACCCGGAAGAAATATTTGCAGAACATACAAACATTTCTCCCGTAGCGGCAATCGAACCCGCGAGCACTCGCCGAGCACTCGTCCGCCACGCCACCGAGGTCGTCAGGAAGTAGGGTTTGAATACAAGATTTGATTAGCTGTTCTGTCATACCTGTGGCTCAATTCTAGTTTAACGACGGACATTCTCTGACAAATGGCCCAAGTTTCTTTATAACCGTCTGACAGATTTGAACTTAATTTTGCACTCTGTTTTAGGAGTTTCATTCGGAGTTTGAGAGCGATGAGTAGTGATTTCAAAATATTTCAGTCAGTGAGTCAAGTCGGCACTGAAAATAAGTTTGAGATTTCGCTTTGAAAGGTTTTGTTATGGTTTTCTACATTTCCAAAACCGTTAATTAGGGTTCCGTATTACTAAGCATCTGCTGTCCGTCCATCTGTCCGTCGATCAGAGGGCTGCATGAACCGTAATAGGTAGAGTGTTGAAATTTTTTATTTTTACCCTTGTATACTACTAGCTAGTGTGGGGTGGGCCACAAGTAATCATAAGACAACTTCAAAGTCCCTGGATGGATATGCTGACATGTTATCCCTGTCGACTTTTACAAAATGCTCGGGAAGAGAAGCAGCTACATACATACATAAAATCACGCCCGTTTTCCATACAAGTAGACAGAGATTTGATCATTAATTTCTATTTCCTCTTTGTCAACAGCCTGTAAATACTAATTGAATCCAAAACATCTTATCAAACCCACAATTAAATTCAGTTTATAGGTATAAAGAACCAGTAAAACGAGTAGTATTATAACGAAACTAAAAACTGTCAGAATAAAAATAAATACTGTTGTATTTATCTAGAGGAGCAAACCAGAAAATTATTTTTGTAACAAAATTATTTATGTCTCTCTTGGGAAAACCTGCCTCGATAAAGAAAATGAATTTAGGGTTAACAAAACATACCGTTACATTTCCAACTGTTGAAATGGGTTGGAAAGTACATAAATATTTTGTAAAGATAATTTATCTTCGACGGCTTCGGTGGCGTGGCGGGCGATTGCTCGGCTGAGATGCAAGCGGCGGGGGCTCGATTCCCGCTGCGGAAGAAATGTTTGTACGTTATGCAAATATTTTTTCCGGGTATGATAAGTATGTATTTCTTAAAATCACTGGGATCACTTAGACACGTCTTAAATCTACGTTGCATTTACACTCTGTTCGTTTTGTATCGAAATTATCAGTATTGATGGTATTGTTGCTTTCTGTTACTGAAAATTTCTGTCTGAGTTTGAATAAAATTTATTCAAACTCAGACAGAAATTTTCAGTATAAACCTTAGTTTTAATAATAAACCTTATTTTCAGGACAGACACACTTACTCGGATTTGAATATAAAAAATATTAAACATAATTTTAGAAATCATTATTTTTCGACAAGTGCCATTATAAATTTCACAGAAAAATGTGAGTTCTTAATTAAAATAATCTGAAAGAAAATCTGACCGACGATATAATAAAGGGTTCTTCAGGTATAAAAGCAACCCGTAACCTGAATATCGTAAACTAAGCTTAAGCTTTTCTGTAAAAGTGAGGTCGTCTTAAAACGGCCCTCACAACGCTACTTCGTTCCATGACATCACAAATCCGGCATAAAAAAGCATAAAAAAGTTCATTAATTGCTATTTCTGCCGATACTTGTATAGTACTTTTCTCTAAATAACGAGGATACGGTAAAGAAATTAATTCACTCAATCACTCAGTCAAACTTCAATTTGACTGCGCGTGATTTTTGTTCCTTTCGTTTAAAAAGCAATGCAAAATGGGCATTGGTATCGTATGTACTAAAATCACCTTCTCACTAGCACTACAAAAATATAAAAAAACTGTCCAGCAATTGATGGCCTCGTTGGCGTGGCGGGCGAGTGCTCGGTCAGAGTACTCTTTTATATATTGAAACTGTGCTCGGCTGAGACGCAAGAGGCGCGGGTTCGATTCCCACTAGGGGGTAAATGTTTATAATATGTTCATACACACAATACACAGACTCGTACATTGCAATTTAAATAAAAGCTTTTAATAAGATGAACTCTTTTAATTTCATATTTACAAAGACAAACTATAATAACATTAAAAACTTTAAGATAATAATAATATTATTTTTATTTATTTAGCGTCCAGCTGCATCTCTCACGGAGCATGTCGTAAAAGTCGACTAAGGGATAGTATCCTCTCCAACATGATGAGATACAATAAGCAAGTATTCCCAAGGAGGGTTGACGTCAGGCAGGCGATGCGGCGGCCGGTCATAAAACACCTTAGCCAAAACTCCGTCCCCCATTGAGTGGGATAGGGGCAGGAAGATGATGATGATAATGATGAATAATATTATTTTTACGTTTTCTTAACTCAAACCATGTGATAGGTACGAGTAACATCAGTGTGTTGTCAAATGTTTTCCACCAACACCGTTATGGACGTAATATAATCGTAGTTTATTTTAAGGAATAGTTTAAGATGTCATTGGGTCGAGTGTCTAGCATCCTGAAGGCTCTTGGTCCACCATCTGTATATCTCAAGGGCTTCTCAGCTTCTCAACGACTGTGAATATTACATTTTTGGTTAGATACAGAAACATTTTTACCCGAAAACGCGAAGTAAACAGAGATGGTGTATTTAGAATCGGCTTTACTCATGTTGCGAAAAAAACTTTACCCATATCCTTTATCAGACTTTACCCATTTTTGAGGGTTATTTTGAAAAACTCTGAAACATGTGTCCATTTCTTTTGTATTTAAAGTATCATAAAAAAGTTTCAACCGCACCACCAGTTAAAATGTTCCTAAAACATTTTAAAACACCCTTACAGTGAATAATTTCTAAAAAAAAAATACGTGTTTTTTATTTATTTTAAAGTTTATAATGTACAAATTTTGAGATTAAAAAATCATCGAAACAGTAAATATCCCGTTATAAGTGCTAATAATGTAAAAAACGTTTCAAAATCCCTACACTAATGTTTTTGTAACATTTTGTAAAAATATTCAAAAGAACAGTAATTTCTCCGCGTGGAAAGTAATTCCCAAAGCTATGATGTATTCCACTAAGGGATTTTGTCGAGCCGTGACGAGATAACTATTTTTGGGGTTTCGGCTTACGAAATTGGAACGGTAGGACTATTATTGTAGTTTTAGGTTTTTTTTTTTGAATGGGCTTGAAAGTGATTGGACATGGCAGTCTAGTTCATTTGCAGATGCGATTTTCTTTTAACTTTTGACCGCAGAGAATTATGCGAAAATCCTCGATTTTTTATTATGAATCTTCAGCACCCGTATTCAAGAACTGTGCAGCGAACTGTGATTCACTCAAATCGTCGCGGAGCTTAAAAAATCAGGTGCGAAAAGTGCACTTTTGATAAATGCATTTTATCCATGAAACTCGTCAAACTAATTAGGTAAGATACTTCCGTCCGCCGCTTCGCATGATAAAAAAAGTAAAAAAAAAAGGAGAAAAGTTTACACATTTTTTATTATTTTACATTAGTATCCCTAACGGGGTGGGCAGAGCCACAAGTAAACATAAGAAAACTTTTAAAAGATTTAGTCCTAAGGTGGATATGGTGAACCATGGTGACAGGTGATCAGCCCATCGCCCATATAAGTGGTGCATCATGTTGGAGAGGATAATTATTATCAATTAGTTGACTTTTACGACATGCTCGGGGAGAGAAGCAGCTGGACCCATTCTATGCTTTTTCTTTACTTCCAGTCCAGCAGAGAAGTTTGTTTATTTTATATCATTTTCTAATACAAATATGGATAGATTTTACGTCAACTTTAAAAATATGTATATTGCGTCTCAATAATCTTCGGCAGAAGAATTTATAAGATTTGATGGGTCTCTCAAAGTATGCAAGTACGGAACTCCTGTAATACTTACTTTCACAAACTTCCCGTTTCCTCAGCCTCCCTGTCGTGAGCGAGTCAGCAAAGTATATGAATTTCAGATTATCTTAGGAAGATTCCATTATAGGATGAGGACTAGACCAGCTTGTGGATTGCCTGTTTCGTTTTTGCAAAGTTTGGGAAAACAAAGATTTCATATCCGAAGCGCTTTTTGTATAGAATAGTTTTTGACACCGTTTTGAAAGTGGTTTGAAACCTTTATTAAATTTAAAAAAAAAATAGGTAGATTGGTTTGGGAATCTTTATGATAATATAAACAATATTAAATGCACCGAAACTAGTAAATAGGTTTTTTCTATGAATACGGAGGGTAGTATGATTGCAAGGTAACTCTACCTTCGACTATTTTGGAATTTAGACACTTTAGGACATCACAATGTATCGTAGTTTCTGAAATCGATGGCACAGAGAATCCTAACGTAGAATTAGAACTATGGTTTACGAGATATGTAGCTGGTAGGTGTGCTAACTGTAAGGGTGTTATTTATTTCACCACCCTGACCACCCTGTACCTATGACATATGCCGGGATCCTATATTCTACTAAAGACAAGGGATGGTAAGTTTCTTGTTTTCTTTTTTCCTTTCTTTTTCTGTCAGAACTCTGCATTTTTTGATAGGACTGTAACGTTTTGGTAATGGAGAGGAGGTAATAAAGTAAGTTCGTATGAGCTAGTGGCCAACTCTTGTGACGGAGTTTTTAGGCCGCCTAAATGCCTCCGTCATGGCTTAACGACTTAAAAGCCAGAACCGACATTTTAACGTGCCCTCCGAAGCACGGAAGTGCTCAACTCGTAATGCCACTGGCGGTCACCCATCCCAATTGTGACCGCGCATAACGTTGCTTAACTTCAACGATCAATCAGGAACGTCTAATCAAGCTACGCCACGAGTGCTTCGTAAGGAGGTAATGAGCGGAGACCCTTACTAGGTAAAGAAGGCCAACATATTCCCTAAAGCGGTATCTAATTGGCGCAAGGAGCAAGAATATCGAATAGCGATGACTATAACTCACTTGCTGTCCTCAGAGATCATGATTTATGCGCGGTCAAGATTGTGGGGAGAATAAATCGGAAGCATTCTGAGCTCTGAACACCAGTTTCACCAGTTTCTAGTGTTTCAATAGTGAATAGAATTAAAGAGGAATTCAGTTTCATTTTATCTGTTTCATTCAATTTCTGTGTATTTTCTATTTGTGTGTTTTAGACATTTGTGTAATTTAAATTTTATTTTTATTTCATTTGTAATTATTATTTTATGGACTATCCATTAATTGTCTGAATTAAACAATTTTTATTTATTTAAGATCTACAAGTTAGTTCGACTCGGTTCAGTTTCATCTAGGGGGTGATATCTGCGCTCACTTTCCCAGTAGGTTGTTACGTAAGCATTTGACAAGTTGTGACTTTGGCAAATGAAACAACAGCGCTTCAGAACAATAATCAATTGCGATTTTTGACAGCGTGCGACCAGTCGCAATTTATCAAAAGAGTTTTAATAAATAAAATAATTTCAGACAACTTGAAATTAGATAAAAGTATACACATTTCTGGTCCATATGTTTTGTTAGGTAGGTACTATTCCATGCCCCTTTACGGTTCTTTGCTTTACTTTTCATGTCGGCAAAGTTAGTTATTTAAAAGTACTGTTTGGTAAATATTAATGTAATATAAAGTCAATATTTAAAATACACAAGAAACTGGTGCTAGTGGACTAGAAGAATCTGAAGATTGCGCTGAAATCATTCTTGGTCACTGGATTTTGCGTTGAAATGGGAATCTAAAGTACGGCTGGCTGCAAAAGTAGACGACTTTAGTATGTAGCAGGAAATGAATAAAGGAATTTCAAAATTATTTGATTTATTCGCCAAGTCGTGTAACATACGTGCTTCGGAGGGCATGTTAAATTGTCGGTCCCGGCTTTTAAGTCGTTAAGCCATGACGGAGGCCTTTAGGCGGCCTAAAAACTCCGTCACTAGAGTTGGATCATACGAACATACATAGGTACTTACCGCACCTAGTTGATGAAACTCAAAAATAATAGTTAATCTTACTTATATTATAAATTTGAAAAGTCTTAGTTTGCTTGAAATTACCGGCGTAAAACTCAAAACGCAACGATAGCGCGTACTAATTTTACCGGTGCTGCCATCTAGTAATTTATATTGTTATTAAAGTTGGATAACTCTCACTATTTACTAAACCACCATTATGTTTTATAAAAAAAAATATATGACAAAATATTACATATCGTAATTAATATTTTTATGCGTTTGCTAAAGTTGGAATGTTTATATTCCATGAATTATACAGTTTTATTAACAAAAAAATTACAATTTCTTTGCAAACTGTACGCTAGCACGGGGCATAACGAAATTATAATTTAAGTAACTTCAAGTCTATCTTATTACAAGGAGCAAAAAAGCTGAGTTAACCATTTTGCAATCTCATTTGCTTAATATCAAAAGATACTTACTTGTCTAGACTTACGTAGGTATATAAGTACTTTTCAAAGTACAATGAAAGTTTTGAAAAAACTAATTTACTTATTAAAAATCACTAAAGAAACTTGAAACAAAAAGTTACGTAAAGTTAACACCCACCCAACAGTTACATACATAGTCCTGACCCCACACTAGGATTCCCTGTGTCGTGGGTATCAGAAACTACGAGTACCATGGTACCACAACACCCAAATATTTGCAGAACATGCAAACATTTCTTCCGCAGCGGGAATCGAACCCGCGCCTCTTGCGTCTATGCCAAGCAATCGCCAGTCACGCCACCGAGGCCGTCAAAGTGATTATTTTAAATAAAAAAATATGTACAATTATTACTTACAGACAGATACTAACAACTAATAGAAGTAGGATACAAAAGTCCAGTGTAGCCTATATTATTGTTTTTTATACAAAAAAAAACAATTACTCGTTCCCTGGACTTCTACATCCTGATGATGATGATGATGATGATGATGATGATGATGATGATGATGAAAACAAGTAGGTAAGCTGAGATGGCTTTTCCTTTTTTAAACACTTAAAAAAAAATATTGAAAAATTAATTATTTCGAATTCGTTATCTGTCATCGAGCCTCCATTTTGATTTTTAATCGGTCGAAAGCAAAACCATTACTTCAGAACTGTTCTATTTTCGTTTTAAATTGAATAAAAGAGTTGCAAAAACCAGACTTGGACATTTTCCATGTATTTTTATTGAAAGTCGGCGGCTCCGTGGTAAAATAGATTTTATTTGATAAACGGCACTTTTTACTAACAGAGGAAATTAGTTTTGAAATTGTTTTTGTGCTAGTTTTTTATCATTTCGTGAAAAGTTTGATTAAAAGTGGGATTTTCCAGCTCAGCGCATCAAATATAACACCAAATCAATCGGTTCAAAACTATACTACGGTATAGTATCAAAGTACCTACTCTATTTGTTATTCCATAAAACAAGTTCGGTTAAAATCTTTTTAGCTACACCGTACTACTAGTCTTGAAAGGGTGTAATCTGCGCCTTTTGTGCACTTGAAACATGTTTTCAAAAATTTTAGGTTTTACGAAATGTCAATGTTTTCCTCCACAGTTTGAGAGTATATAAATTTATCGTGAAGAAAAATCTATTGAACGACTGGATTTTAACTCACGACCTGGAAGGCGGGGTCGCTACCACTACACCACCAGTGCTTTCGAGGTACGACGTAAAGCACAGATATCTACAAAACCTCACTAACATTAAGATTTATAATTAGTAATTTTTTTAAACTTTTCATTGATACACACCTGAGATTTTTCTTAGTACGTGACTGATCCCATAATGCTTCAAGTAACTCACAAAAACAAGTGAATGGGATCCGATAAGGAAGTCAGGTTATCTGAAGACGCACTCAAGCATTAGCGCGGATTATACGAAGGCGACGTCAGCCGATCCCGCTGATAGATTCGAGGAAATCACCGTGACAGCACACAGGGCTTTGAAGGGAGAATAATCACTGAGTGAAAGCGACGCATTTATAAAAAGGGAAGGCAAAAGTGAACCGTTTGTTGCAGTGACTGCCACTGTGACTCAATAGAAAACCATTTATAATAAAATCCATTGGGTCAGTACACATTATTATTTTACTTAGCATATTCTGTCCCACTGCTGGGCAAAGGCCTCCCCTTAAGCAGTCTTAAGTTCTTTAGCACTTCAGTAAGTGATTCCACTTATCCCGGTCTTTTGCGATCTCCTACCAGTGACTCCTTCGAAGCAGTTGAGATCGTAGCGCCAAGGCCTTATCGGCCAGCCCCGCTGTCGCTTTCCGTCAGGCATTCAAGGAGTTACGATTCTTGCCCACTTGCCATTCTTGTCGTATTTAAAACACTGATAAAGTAAGTGCAAAGATTAACATTAGAAATGCTGTCTATTAAAAAAATTCCTCTTTTGAGATAATTTTAATCATTTTCTACACGAGTAGCTCCTGTTAAATGAATTCCCAGATAATATCTCCGAACATTAGAGCAAAGTTACGTAAAACGTCTTACTTAAAAAGACAATCACGTTTCATAAAGTCATGCACTCGCTCACTTTGAGCGTGAAATATGACGTCATTTCCGGCGGGCGCCCCATTTCCGGTGGCAACTGGCATCTTGTACGGCTGATGACATCTCATAGTTACGAGTTTTGTTTATTGTATGGTATAAAGAAGCTCTACAGATTTTAATTTAAATAATGCATGTTTATGCAAAATTCATTTGTTTAGTCGAAGAATGCTTCTTAATCTTAATATCGTAATCATATCAGAGTATTATGTTACTACTTATATTATGAATGCTAAAGTTTGTGAGGATGTTTGGATGTTTGTGCCTCAATCATGCCTAAACGCTGAACGGATTTTAATGAAACTTGAGAATATACATAATACGCGCGCTAGAATAATATACAGGCTACATTATTCGGGTACAACGCAAGCTAAGCCGCAGGCGGCAGCTAGTGCTTCATAAAGTAACCTGAATTTATTGCATCTTTAAAAAATATGATTACCATAATAATAAGAGAGCATGTCGTAGAACCTAAAAAGTTTGAGAATAATGTGTCAGTGCTACGTTTCTGCTACGTTCCGAATATGTCAGTATAGGGTAGTGTGCGTAGATGTGTTCCTCATTGAGAATGTAAAAGTTGCCTCCTGACGCTAAATCATCTACTATATATGGAAAAAGGCCTTAGAGTGAAGGTTTAAGATCTTGTTTTTAATATGATATGACGCTTTGTTGCAAAGTTGAGGGTATGCAGTGTAATGACAAACTAACAACATCGTAAATTCAGTGTGGATGCCAGATATCCCCCCGCAGGACGTATAAACATGACTGGCGGCCTGCCAAAGCAGGCCTCGTTGAAACAGTGGACCGAAGAGGCAGTAGGAATAATTGAGAATTTTATCTATTTATCTGTGTAGTCGCGTTACCAGTTTTTTCGAAAGTGTGGTCACCATAAATGTTGAAAAATATCCTCCGTACAGCTCATTTTGTCCTTTAATTGTAGAAACTTGATTTTTTTATATTAAAACTGCTTTTGCTATTGAAAAATAATAATTGTCCTTGCATGCTTAAACGTAATGTCGAAGTGTATATTGAAGAGTTATTTTTTAAATATGGCCGAATCTTTTTTTTTTTAATTGTTGACTGACTTTCGGAAGCTACGCTACTACGCGCTAACAATAGGTACAATAGTTTTCACAAATACTTCAAATGAAATTGTAAAACAATTTCGTTCTCTTGTACCTCTGCCTCGCCCACACTATACTTGCAAAGGCATTGTTGACTCGCATGTGGAATGATACCAGAATATGGAATTGTCTCTTTGGGTTATGAAAGGCTCTTGACGTAAATTCGGTAGTTCGCAGACTTTGTCAGGCAACACGTAATGAAGTTGTTTAGAGCTAGCACATGTTCCACAAGAGAGAACTCTACCAAAAGAAAGGCGATATAATGATTTTGTTAGCACTTATACCCCTATGTTTGCTATGATTCGATGTTTGTAGGATTCCTTACCCGAAGGATACAAACGGGATCCTATTACAAAGCCTCTATTCTCCGTCAGTCTATCTGCGGGCTGTATCTCAACCGTAGAGAGTTGAAATTTTCACAGAGTATGTATTTCTATTTAATTGCCACTATAACAACAAATAGTAAAAACAAAATAAAACTTTTAATTTACAATAGCACGGAACCTTGCGTATGCGACTTCAACTCGCTATTGACTGTTTTTTTTTAGCTTCCCGATATTTCGGAGCAGTTGCATGCTCCATGCTCACAAAATCACTGATCATTGAATGATGGTAAATATCCCGTTATAAGTGCTAATAATGATTGTTTAAAAAGTCATAATTGTGATTTTGACTTTATTATTAAAGACTAACTGTAGTTAAGACCTACTTGCGTAGGAATAACATATTAATTCATAGTACATAGAGATATTGATTGCTTTACTTTTTTTTATGGAAGAGGGGGCAAACGAGGAAGCGGCTCACCTGATGATAAGTGATTATCTACTTAGGGATGTTGATTAAGGGATTACTTTCTGTTCGTGAAATAATTACTTATTAGGATTCCGTACCCAAAGGGTGTCAACGGGACCCTGTCCGTAATAGATAGAGCGTTGAAATTATAGCGGCAACAGAAATACATATGTGAAAATTTACACTTTTACAATTTACCTACCTTCCATACCTGGAAGCTGTTACCCTGTACAACATTGTGCATAATAAATTTAATTGCATTGACCTTGTCTCAAGACTATGTTACGTGGTCCCGAGAACCTGCACTCCACGAGCAACTCGCGCTCGTACTCTCTTTGCGCTTACTCCGTGCCGCACTAACTCGGGACTTCGTATCCCCATTCGTCGTATGGTTGAGTCCTACAATATATTGTTCATAGATATAGATATATTTGTCTGCACTGTTTACAAATTTAAAAAAAATATTAATTGTATTCTTTTCCGTGCAGACTCTAAGTTACATTTAAGTTATTTTTCCCTTTTTTTCATTTTCTGTTTTCTTATATGTATAAATTTTCTTCTTCTTTACCTTTTCATTAAAGATATACTTTACTTTTAGACTAGACTCTCTTACAGTTATTTTTTGTTGTATATGTATTTATTTAATCTGTGGATAACGCCGTGGGCTATATTATTACCAAGTTGATCTGCATACGCAGAATGTATCTATAAGGATCTTACTTAAGCCATTATAATGTAGCTGTTTGTTGTTGAATAAATGAATAAATGAATAAATAAATAAAAATACCTATAACGGTTCATAAAATACAGTCCACTGACAGACGGACAGCAGAGGCTTAGTAATAGGGTCCTTTTAGCACTCTTTGTAACACAACATACATACATTATAATAATCAGCTTAGGGTACAGAACCTAAAAACTAGTGTTAACCCCCTCCGATGCTAACCCAAAAAAGTAATAAAGTAGTTCAGGCAACAGTAACAAAGTTATCGATGTTTTCTTATCTCTGTTGACGAAAAGAATGTAACAACTGCGCGAACACAGAAGACAATATTTTAGTGTAAGTGCCGAGGGAATGAGGTAAAGCACTTACGCTAAATATTGTTTATCTTGTAAACTGTACGTGCTCTTCTAATAAAAGTGGGTGCTGGTTATCACTTCTACAAAAACAACTCAACTTGACTTTCAGTGGATATCTTACTTATCATAAATCCGAAGTTTATTTGTTTGTGGCTTGGTTATGGATGTAAAATTATGAAAGCACATAGGCTACTTTTGCGAAGGTACCATGCTGGGGAAGCTAAACTAAACTAAGGCCTTTTACAATCTATAGTAGATGACTTATACAGCGTCAGGAGGCAACTTTTACCTTCACAGACGGGACGCTGTAGTGCCTGGGACGAATTAAGATGGAGTAGGCTTGCCCAGCACCTATTCCATCCTCTCAGCTTAGTCGGCCTTGTCCACAGAAAAGACATGGTCAATACGTGCGGAGCTGACTGAGCCGCGGGTTTGCTCACGATATTTACCTTCACCGTTTGAGAGTACTGGTATAGCGCACATAAATTTTTCACACAGAAAAATCCATTGCTACACAACCGGATTTGAACCCACGACCCAAGGATCAGAAGGCAGGGTCACTACCAACTAGACCACCAGTGCTCAGTGGGGAAGCTAATAAAACACAAATAGGCGCACGAATTGTGTCCTCAAACAAAGCATGTGTGGTCGTGGATTCGAATCCCATCACTATTTTTTCTGAGTAGGTATTCACTATTTCCTATAACAATTTTAAAACTCATGAGTTTATATTTATCCAACGGACAATTATCTTGTTCCTCAGATAACCTCTTCCAGGTAATGACTGTAAAGGCTCATTTTATTCTCTGGTTATTTGGTTAATGCTAAGAATTTTATTCTTCTTAGAGCCAACCAAAGTTTTTGATAGTTCTTTATAGACACAGTTAGATTGAAGGAACTCGTATGAGTTCCTTCAATCTAACTGGCAGATAACCAAAAACGTATGTTTTTGGTTATCTGCCAGGAATTTTTATTCCCCTATTTATCTAAACATTTCACACTCAGGGGGCAGACATGTTGAAACCGTAGCTTATAATCATTGCACGGTAATTACCGTGCTCATCAGCACGGAATTTCGTGTAATCTACGTGCCACGACCGTTGACGGGTTAATCAAACAAACGCGATGGACGCGTTTATCCGCTGCATAGCGAATTATAGCGTAAATAGAAAACTGTAGAGCACTGGTGGTCTAGTTGGTAGTGACTCCGCCTTCCGATCCTAAGGACGTGGGTTCAAATTCAGTCGTGTACCAATGGATTTTTCTGTGTGAAAAATTTATGTGCACTATACCAGTACTCTCAAACGGTGAAGGAAAACATCGTGAGGAAACCCGCGGCTTAGTCAGCTCCGCACGTATTGACCATGTCTTTCCTGTGGACAAGGCCGACCAAGCTGAGAGGATGGAATAGGTGCTTGGCAAGCCTACTCCATCATAATTCCTGGGCACTACAGCGTCCTGTTAGTAAAGGTAAAAATTGCCTGTATAAATCATCTACTAGACGGTTAAAGGCCTTTATTTTTAAATGGGCAGTGGATCCGGCTGGCACAAGATCGCCAGAAGTAGCGTGATAGAGAAGAGAACTTTATCGAGCAGTGAGTGTCACCGCCTGTCTAGATGCTTCGTTGACTATCTTCCTGATTCATCGACTCAGTTCCCCTCGGAATAAGCTCATGAACACAGTCACATGAATCATACAATAACCAGACGGGTGCATGTGTCAATTTTCTCCGCACTTGGCGCATGAATTCTTTGGCAGGATTCCAAGTACCTCGTGGTTTTGGGAGGTTATGGCTTGTCTACACGAGTGTATTTTTTCGAGTGTATGTTAGGGGTTTTTTTGGTAGACTTATCTAAGATATCATCAAATACAGTTTATTTAGTAGAATCTGTAACATATCACTGGTCCATCATGCTGGAGAGGATCTATCATGTCTTTAGTACTTGTAAATCTGTATTATGGTGAAAAGATTAGCCTTATAAAGTATTTAGGGTTCCGTACCCGAAGGGTGCCAACGCGGGACCCTATTACTAAGCCTCCGCTGTCCGTCCGTCCGTCTGTCAGAGAGCTGTATCTCATGAACCGTAATAAGTAGAGTTGAAATTTTCACTAAATGTGTATTTTTATTGCCGCTATAACAGAAACTAATAATTATAAAAAAAAAAAATACAAATATGAGAAAATAAATAAATATGTGGATAATAATAAGTAGATTAAAAAGTACATGTACGATGGTACGGAACCCTTCGTGAGCGAATTCGACTCGCACTTGACCGGTTTTATTTCTGTCTACAACGAAACTCATAAGTTGGAAAGCTTGAGGACGTACATTCGTCACTAAAATAATAGCTTTGCGTCCGAGCTTAATAGTAAATCCTCCACCATTCCTCTTACACGTTCACGATCGTTTATAAACAGCAATAAATCTATTTACCTCTAAATAAGGCGGTGTGGTTCTGGCTTTACCCCTCTTTACCCCCAAATTGGCATAGCTTATTGGGCTCATAGTTCAAGTTCGGGCGCGAAGCTGTAAATTTTAGCACGTTGGTTTTAAAGCAAGCCAAATTTATTCGACTTCTTTATTTGATTCGGTTTAGGGGGTGTGATTTATTTCGGTTTATTTATGTGGTACATTTGAAGCGTAATATTGTTTGGATAAACAGACATTTGCACTGGTTTTACAACTTTAGGATAATATAAGTTTTACTTGTGAGAACCAATAAATGAGAGGAAATAAAAATGTAGTTTCAAACGAAATCAGATAGGTGAAATAAAGTTTATAGTTTTTTTACATGTTTTTATCCAATAAAATCATTATAATGCTTCCAGAATTAAGTCAAAATATGAGTTGTGTCTTCGGAAACCATGGAATCCTATCCTAATAGCTACATAATTATAATGTTTGTGGTTAATTCTTGCTGTACGGATTTGGGTGAGACTTTGAACAGACGTAATGTTACTAGGAATAACGTATATATTTACACTAGTGCCACGCATAAAAAGCAGCGAGTTGAAGCGAGTTAATGAAAAACATAGACATTATGCAAACTAAGTATAATTACAAAAGCTTTTCCCGGTCCGAACACTAGTGTAGGTACATTTTTAATGGAAATTCTACTAGCTACTAGTCAGTTGCCAAGTGAACTGAACTTAGCTCATTAAAACTTGTAAAAGTGACTATTCGAGTTGTTTAATTCTTCGAAACACTAACTATAATTTTGCTGTTGCATCTGTTTACAATTCATTAACCTCACCCTGGCCGTAGGCTTCAAATTCCCACCGCCATAGCCAAGCGTGACTTTTTGCCTATATTTTCCACACTTGGTCGCGTTACGAACAGGCGTAAATTCAACGTATATATAATTGATTGATTTTTAATTACCCTAGAGATTTCAATGAATGAAAATACTTTTCACTTTTGACTCTTTGACAGGGGTTAAAATCTGCCAAAAGTTAATGTTAAAAGTTCAGAACAGCAACTCAGAATTCTGCTAATATTATAAATTAGAAGCGCTCGTGTCGTAGCATGCTTAGGCGTCCTTGATTGATCGTTGGAATTAAGCAACGTTGTGCGCGGTCACAATTTGAATTGGTGACCGCAAGTGGCATTACGAGCTGAGGGCTTCCGTGCTTCGGAGGGCACGTTAAATTGTCGGTCCCGGCATTTAAGTCGTTAAACCATGACGAAGGCCTTTAGGCGGCCTAAAAACTCCGTCACAAGAGTACTGGCACTAGCTCATACGAACTTACTTTTTTATAAATGTGAAAGTTTATGAGGACGTAACGATTGTATATTTGAGCTTCAATCACGCCGTAACGCCTGAACGGTTTTTAATGAAACATGAAAAAAAAACTATATATTTACCTAGTATATGTGCTGAAATAACATTTAGGCTACATTATCCACTCTCCACACTATTTTTTGTGTTAGTATTAAAATGAGGTTTAAAGGTTCAAGAGGGTAAATTAAAAAAAGAACCTTGCTTCAACCTGTCACCTGCTAACCTGCAACTTTTTCAAACTCAGTGCGGGTTCAAGAATCTGCAGAAGTTTCACGTTTAACATAAAAATAGCATCTTCGATTTAAGCCGCCCTGCGCGCTGCGGTCTGGAATCCAAAACGAATTCAACTCTGAAAATGTGCCACAAGTCTTCCCGTTTCAGTTCCTAGAATTCATTAGGCTGAAAATAGATGTACAATGAAATATCGCCTAGAATATTGAAAAGTGCATTTTTAGTGCATCTATTGTTGATTCAAGTACACTGCGTTGGTCTTTTATATGTAGAATAAACCATTAGACCTAAAGTAGGTACCCACAATCTATGTAGGTATATCACGCAGGTAATAAGCGCCCGAGATATCAGTTTGGGACAAACTTCTATTACACTACGCGCCTAGTCCTCTAGATTAGTGTTTTATTTTTACCTATTATAATATATATATGTTTAACTACTTGTAGTATCGCGTAGGTACCACCACTCTGCACTTAGTTTAGATTTAAATCTTTTTTTTTTTTTTTTTTTTTTGTAGGTAGATTCTATGACGTCCTCCCGGCCGGGCTCGCCCTGTCAATCATTCGCATTTTAGTGCTTAACCACTCAACACTTTTCGCTTGTGTTTCGTGTTTTTTCGCAATAAAGTGTTAGATTGTGATTGATTTCGCTATGCCGAAGCGCAAGCACTCCAAGGAAGAACGATACCGGAAGAAAATCAGGAGATTAGAGGAGAAATTACGACTTTGTGATAGCAGTGGTACAGGTGATTACCTACCTACAATATTTTACGTATTTACGTAATGTAATAATTGCAATCTGAGCTGTCATTGGGGCTGTCTCGCTGCATAGATACATGGTTGGCGTTCTTTCCGCTGGGGATTGTAACCTAACCTTTTACGAAACATAACCGTATAGAAGTAGATAACGGTCTACTTATACCTACCATGTATTTACATGCATTCCAACTATTGGAAACTTTATAAAAATATACATTTAGATATTGATCTACATTCTATTAAAAATGATAATCGATCACTATCGAGTGATTGTTTTTAATTATGATGGGTGCATAGGTACATATACCTAACGCTTGTGGGTGTTTTGCAGACACACCTGTACTCCAACAGAGTGATTGGATCGAACTACCGGAGGAGACCTTGGAAGAAAATACTGTTGAACCTGGTGATGATCCCAGTGCTCCCACATTACCCCAGCCGGAGCCGGGTCCCAGCACGAGTACCTCGACTACGGAGACACTACCTCAGGAAAATGTACCTACTGACCTACCTATTGAGCTAGATAGTGAGGTTTTAAAAATTTTGGGTGAAGATCCTACCAGCGTAGTAAATCATGGACCAGAGGTACGTAAAGAACTTGCTAACCGGTTACTCCACGTTATTTCGGAAGGGCTCAGCAAAGAAACTCGTACGGAGCTGCTAGCTAAGTACCCGACGCCGGCCAATTGTACCCAGATTGACGCACCTCAATTGAATCCGGAGATAAAAGCGGCCATAATAGATTCTGCTGTGAAAAGAGATAAAGGAATTGAGGCCAAGCAGAAACAAATGGCAACCGCCATAGCTTGCCTTAGTGAAGTGATAAATTCACAACTTAATTCTAAGACAGTAGAAAACGCATTGTTGCAGAAACTTTTAGATGTGAGCCGCATCTTATGTGATGTACAACACGCTGACTCCGTAACTCGAAGGAATTTTATCTTGTTTGCCCTTAAACAAGACATGAAAGATCACCTTAAAAATACCAAAATAGGTGCATTCCTTTTCGGCGATAATTTGACGGAAACACTAAAGGCCGCAAAAGCTGTAAATAAATCAGGTATTGACCTAAAGCCAGATTCCAGCCATAAAAAGAAGCCAATGACGACAGGTACAAAGCCTTTAAACCGCAGAGCGCCTGCCCAGTTTCACAGGCCGTCGGGGCAAGCGCCTCCTCCACAGCACCCGAAGCAGTGGCAATGGCGGCCTGCGCGCCAGCGCGCCCCGCCGGCGCCGGCCGCGCAGACGTCGAGGCCCGCGCGCTCATCGGCGCCGTCATCGCAGCATCACCAGCAGCCGCCGCCGCCGCGCCGGTACTAGACGCTGCCGCCGATATAGTTGAGTACGCAGGACGTTTATCATGCTTTTATAATCAATGGTCTCTTATCACAAGCGACCGCACTATTTTATCTTGGATACAAGGGTTCAAAATAAAATTTAGTCAGCCGGTTGTACAATACTCACTTCCAGCGACAAAGACATGTACTGATATTGAGAGATCACATTATATTGAAGCTATAAATAATCTTGTTAAAATAGGTGCTGTTTCAAAATGTGAACCTTGTGAGGGTCAATTCATTTCAAGCACATTTTTAATACCCAAACCGAATGGTAAATTACGTTTTATTTTAAATCTCAAGTTATTAAACAAGTTCATTGCGACTAATCATTTTAAACTTGAGGATTTAAGAACAGCAATTAAATTAGTTACAAAGAATTGTTACATGTCTACCATAGATCTCAAGGATGCATATTTTTTGATAAAAGTTCATCAGGAGTCGAGAAAGTATTTACGTTTTATATTTGAAGAGCAAATTTTTGAGTTCAATGTCCTACCATTCGGTTTGAATGTTTCCCCTTATATTTTCACAAAAATAACTAAACCAGTAACAAAATTATTGCGTTCCGCTGGTCTTATATCAACCCTATATTTAGACGATTAGCTTCTTTTTGGACATACTTACCAACAATGCTTGTCGAACTCTGATTTGACTAAAAGGTTATTAATATCTCTAGGATTCCTTATTAATATAGAAAAAAGTAGTATTGAACCCTCAATGTCCTGTAAATACTTAGGTATGATTATAGATTCACAAAACTATTTGTTGAGTTTACCTAGTGATAAGAGGCTTAAAATTAGAAATCAATTAGTAAGTTTCTTGAGCTTGAAGCGCTGTAAGATTCGGATGTTTGCACAACTTTTAGGTACATTAGTATCAGCTTGCCCAGCCGTTGAATACGGCTGGTTGCATACTAAAGAAATGGAAAGGTGTAAGTACCTTAATTTAAAAGATCATGATGATTACAATAAATTCATGAATTTACCTGATTCAATTCAACCGGACTTACTTTGGTGGCTCAATAACATTGATAAGTCGGTACATCGGATTCGAACCGATGACTACCGTACTGAAATTTTCACTGACGCCTCAACTACGGGGTGGGGGGGCGGCTTGCAATGGCGAAACGGCGAGCGGCCAGTGGTCAATCAGAGAGCGGCAATACCATATTAATTACCTTGAATTACTCGCTGCTTTCATAGCTCTAAAGATTTTTGCTCGTGACTTGAACGATTGTCAAATACTCATGCGCATCGACAACTCCACCGCGATTGCATACATCAATAGGATGGGGGGTATTCAATACCCTCATCTGACGCAGATAACTAGAGAATTTTGGAATTGGTGCGAAAATAGGAAACTATTTGTTTTCGCCTCCTATATAAAGTCTAGCGACAACCATGTTGCAGATGTTGAGTCACGCCGATCACATCCTGACATAGAATGGGAGTTGGCTGATAGCGCTTTTAATGTTTTAAAACTTACTTACGGTCATCCGGAAATTGATTTATTTGCTAGTAGAATTAATAAGAAATGCACTACTTACATTTCTTGGCGAAGAGATCCTGACGCGCTTGCCGTGGACTCATTCACTATTTCTTGGTCGCAACTAAATTTTTATGCTTTTCCACCCTTTTCAGTTATTTTAAAAACATTAAGAAAAATCATTGCAGATAAAGCTAGGGGTATTATGGTAGTGCCTCTCTGGCCAACACAACCATGGTACCCTGTTTTCAGGTCTCTTCTCACTTCAGAAAGTATTACATTTCCTCCACACAGTCATGCGTTGTTATCTCATTCCAGCTCATCCCACATACACAAATCGATTACCCTGGAGGCAGGGCTGTTATCCGGCATGCTTTTTCAAGACGAAGTATACCAAAGTCGTCGCTGGACATAATGTTAGCATCATTAGCCGAGAACTCGATCAAACAGTATGATACATGTTTACGTAAATGGTGGAACTTTTGCAAATCTAATTGTGTTGATTTTTATGATGCGTCTGTTCCAAATGTTATTTATTTTTTAACACAACTGTACAATGAGGGAAGTCAGTATGGTACTTTAAATTCATGTCGATCTGCCCTATCACTAGTTTTAGGTCCAATTGTTAGTAATGATGATCGTATAAAGAGATTTCTTAAGGGTGTGTTTCGTTTAAAACCGCCACAGCCTAAATATAATACGACCTGGAATACCAACCTCGTTTTAGACCGTTTGAGTACATGGTACCCGAACAGCGAAATTTCTCTTGAAAATCTTTCAAGGAAAACCGCAACACTATTGGCTCTTGCCACAGCACATCGGGTCCAAACGCTGTCTAAAATTAACGTTAAAAATATTGAGATTTTATCAGATCGAATTGTCATAAAAATTCCAGACTTAATAAAAACCTCAAGGCCAGGTTGTAACCAACCAGTGTTACACTTACCTTTCTTCAACGAAAGGCCGACAGTGTGTCCCGCTAAGGCATTGTTAGGATACGTAGAGCGTACCGCACCCTTAAGGACATCAGATTATTTATTCATTGCTATTAATAAGCCTCATAAATCCGTAGGAAACCAGACTATCAGTCGTTGGTTAAAATGTACGCTGAGCGAGTGTGGTATCAATTCTAGTACATTTAGTGCGCATAGCACGCGGCATGCCGCTACCTCGCGCGCACACTCGCTCGGCGTCAACATTGATACCGTCCGCAAGACAGCTGGTTGGAGCGATCGCTCAACTACTTTTGCTCGTTTTTATCAAAGGGTAATTGTTGATGATGACGAATTAGCTGTAGCTCGTTCGATATTTGTATGAAAGTAGTATAATACTATTCTATTAGATTAATATATTTATTTCTGAATAAAAATATTGATTATTACCTATTATTTTTGTATTGATGATATTCCCTTGAGAACTCTCAAAGTCTACAAGTAGTTAAACATATATATATTATAATAGGTAAAAATAAAACACTAATCTAGAGGACTAGGCGCGTAGTGTAATTAATGATTAAACGAACTAGTGAAGTTCTATCCTAATTACACAAGCGCCTAGTCCGAATAGATTAGTGAGTCCCGCCCACCCGGCGTATTGGCACACTCCCTGATATTTGTAGGGAATACATCAATAAGATTCTATTCAGGCTCTAAACTTAATGATTGACAGGGCGAGCCCGGCCGGGAGGACGTCATAGAAACTACCTACAAAAAAAAAAAAAAAAAGATTTAAATCTAAACTAAGTGCAGAGTGGTGGTACCTACGCGATACTACAAGTAGTTAAACATATATATATTATAATAGGTAAAAATAAAACACTAATCTATTCGGACTAGGCGCTTGTGTAATTAGGATAGAACTTCACTAGTTCGTTTAATCATTAAGTATAAAATAAGTATAAGAAGAAGAAGAGAAGAAAGGACAGAATAGGTTAAAAAAAGCTACAAAAATCATTTAATCGATCACAGACCAACAATTTTTCTATTGAAAACTATTTTTAACCAAAGCTTTGGTTGGATTTGTTGTTCTCATTTTGGCCCGATAACAAAGGCTTATCGAGTTTCATTGAACATTCTATTTTTCCTATTCGGTTACAAAAACGTTACTCGGCTAATATTAACTATGTACCTACAAAGTGAGCGGATGGTTTTTAGTTGGATAATTTTATTCTTATTTGATGTTTTATTTTCCTATAGACGTAGGGGTTTGAAACTATAAAATCCTACGTACATACATAAGTACATATATTTATTATCACGCCCGTATGTCTAATGGGGTTGGCAGAGCTACATGTACCTAATCATCATTTCACACAGCGATATCTAGCCACTAACTAAACAAAGCTTATACTATGGGAACCAGATGGCTAATAAAATACTTCTTATCTTCCGTTCATAGCACCTTGACACTTTTTTCAAAAATTATTAATGCAGCTTTAGGCACTGTCAAAATTGATTCCATAGACGAAGCTAAGAGCGCTTGGACATTGGTCTGCCTAGCTGAAACCTTTCCAGAGAAACTACACCAACAGAGGCAATGGGATGAGCCAATCTGCAGAAGTTTGCAGAAAAATTTGTTAGATTCTGCTGCAACTCCGGCAGAACGGGCCCGCCTTATTGCTTCTAGCACTAGGGAATCTGGGTTTTGGCTGCACGCTTTGCCGTCAGCAAACATCGGCACGCTCTTGGATAGAACGACTTTTTCATTAGCAGTTAGCCTTAGAATAGGAGCCACGACTAACGAACCTCATCAATGTCGTTGTGGCAACTTCGTCGACCGGCTAGGCCACCACGGTCTTTCTTGCCGCCGCAGTGTGGGTCGTCAGTCTCGCCACGCCAGCATCAATGACATTATTCGTCGAGCTTTAGCCACCGTCAACGTGCCGGCTATTCTGGAGCCGAACGGTATTGCACGTGACGATGGCAAAAGGCCTGACGGTATGTCTTTGATCCCTTGGAGTCGTGGCAAGCCATTGGTGTGGGACGCAACTTGCGTTGATACACTGGCTGCGTCTCACGTCACGGCGACCTCAAAATCGGCGACCTCAAAATATTCAAAAGGCGTAAATATGCATCCTTAGGTGATGGTTACATATTTATGCCTTTTGGCGTGGAAACTTTAGGACCCTGGGGTCCGGAGGCGTGGCTTCTTTTCAAGGAGATATCCAAGAAGCTAATAGATATGACCAATGACCAAAGGGCTGGCGCTTACCTCGGACAAAGGATAAGTATAGCTATCCAACGAGGTAACGTCGCCAGTCTTTTGGGGACCTTACCTGCGGTCGGTGATCTGAGCTCTGTTTTCTATCTGTAGGCGAACTCAGATAAAAAACTGAGCTCATTTTTATTTCTTATTATTATTATACTGATTACCTTAAAGTTTTTAATGTTATTATAATTTGTCTTTGTAGCATAAAATAATCCTGTCGTTAAAATATTTTGTATCTAAATAAATCTTCATGTTTATTGAATAAAATACTTATACACTTTTCTTTTTTTTGTAAATACATGCTTATAAATACTACAACACCCAGAGCCGGAAGAAATATTTGCAGAACCCGCACCTCTTGCGTTTCAGCCGAGCACTCGCCCGCCACGCCATCGAGGTCGTCAAGATATTTTTCTATTTTAATCTCAGGTATTGAGTAGGTATGTGCTCGTAGCTGATTGAAACTGATATTACTGTTTATTCTCATTTATAAAACGTGTCTTAAACATGGTTTCATTCGGTAACCTTTTCATTTAGCAGAAATCAATTCACATCACGTATGCTCGTAATTGGAATTCAGAAAAGATTGCGTTTCTATAGGGAGAGAGGAGATAATCGGGTATTGACGTTATACGTCACGTTTGGAGCATGTAACAATCTGAGACAGTCTGGGATTTCACTACTTTGAGAAAACCAGGGACTGTTGATATTTACATTATGAAGGTTTCTTCAATACAATTAGCATTAAAAACAGGTGAAGTGCGATTCGAATCCACACACGAAAAGTTCCGTACCATGACGGCCTCGGTGGCGTGGCGGGCGATTGCTCGGCAGAGACGCAAGAGGCGCGGGTTCGATTCCTGCTGCGAAAGAAATGTTTGCATGTTCTGCAAATATTTCTTC
Source organism: Scotopteryx bipunctaria (assembly GCA_949320045.1). Classification (NCBI taxonomy): domain Eukaryota; kingdom Metazoa; phylum Arthropoda; class Insecta; order Lepidoptera; family Geometridae; genus Scotopteryx; species Scotopteryx bipunctaria. The sequence goes on from OX439449.1 coordinate 2,211,060, forward strand.
AGGGTCTGTTGTGGTACCATGGTACTCGTAGTTTCTGATACCCACGACAAAGGGAATCCTATTATGGGGTCAGGACTATGTATGTGACTTTTGGGTGTTATTTATTTATTATTAATGTACATAAGTGTTTCTTGTATGGGGCTCCATTTTTTTATTATTTGTTGTTATAGCGGCAATAAATACACATTCTTATTACGGTTCATAGGATACAGCCCTGACAGACGGACCGACGGACAGCGGAGGCTTAATAATAGGATCCCGTTGGCCTCCTTCAGGTACGGAAGCCTAAAAAGCGAAAACTTCTGTTTCGCTCTAGAGTCAAAACTATTAGAATTAATGAGAGTTAGCACCTTTTTGTATAATTTTGCTTTCCCTATTCAATGTCAAAACTACACCTCAATACCAGTGACACAAGCCTATTCAGTGAAGGATGGAGCCATTTTGTAAGCAAATCGAAAAGCCCCCTTTTCGATTTCCTTACAAAATAGCAGGGAATAAATACGGGGCGGGAATTCAATTTGCACGTGCCATCCGTTCGTCTTGTCGCATTTGCATTTTTGATGTTTCAGCGGAAATACCGTTTACCTATAATAGGTCCCTCAGCAATTAAAATGTAGGTACCTAAAATTAGCAAAAAAACAAGTGCATGCAAGGAGCTGTTTAAATCCTTTCATCACACTGGTTAGAAATAACTAGTGACACATCGAGTATCGAGCCATACAGAAGTATTGTGTACCACATCAATCACCACTGAATGTATTTAATTAAACTTGAAATATACACAAAATGTGACCTGGTATAATTATGTAGACTACATTTCATTCGGGTGAATGAACCGGTGAACGAAGCCGCGGGTGGCAACTAGTACATCATATATCTGCTTTTCGTGTTTCTGCCTAATATTACCAAGCAAGAGATTAGTTTATGAATACGGGATCCAGCTAACATTACCTACAACCATACTTACCCTACTTACTGCGGATCAAAGGCTTTGTTTAAAGCAAGGCTTAGTGGAACAAAGACGGATCGCGTTCGAAGAGTTATGTGAGTTTTGGAAAGAAGATCAAATCCCCTGTCAGTTTAGGTTCAAAACATTATTGATGCCTATTACGTTTTTGACGTCATCACAACGTTACGTCGTTTGATTTATTTAAAAATGAATGAAGAAGCTTAGATGCTATTTGTGAGTTTTGGGAAGAGGAAGATCCAATTTCTGTCAGTAGTGGTTTGAGAGCGTAATTCAATCAATGCTCACTTTTGAATTTATGGACGTCCTTACAATGTTACGTCACTTGATTATTTAAAAAGGTGGAAAAAAACATACCTAGTTCAAAAGAATCTATGGTGTGGAGATTGATGTGAAAAGAGCAGGTTCGACTCCTATGACGGGACAGTACAAATATACCTACTATTTCAAACGATTTGAATCCCATGTACAATAAAATATTTCCCGTTTCGTGTATTGAGGTTTTTTTACTTATCAATCTCTTTTTATTTCGTAAGTCACAAACTTTTACAAACAACATGCTGATGAAAATTGACGTCTGTATCAAGTTTGCGGGTTAGATTGTATATTCAAGATCGATTCAGCAACTCTTAGTAGGAATTTCGAACTAGTTCTACTACTAGTCTAAAACTTATTGTTCTCTTTTTGTTCACACTTTCAGTTCGAAAGACTAGTGTGGTGAAAGGACTATAAGTGCGCCTCAAAGACTACCAAATGCCACCCTTCTTGCACTTTGAACACATGTTTTCGAACTATTTAGGTTCTACGACATGCCGGTTTCCTCACAGACACAAACATACATTTTTAGTTGCTATATTGATGATTTCAATCGCACTTCTCTTTATACAAGATATTTGGAAGAAATCATACAAATCACACATCATACTTTTATATTTTTTTAGTTACGAAAATTATGTTTTGTGCTGAGTTACACCTGTGCGCATAGCTAGGCAAGTGGGTATTCATTAAAAACTGAGCAAATAAAATGCATGGCTTTAAAAAAGAAAAAAATAAGTAATGAAAAAAGAAAAATAATAAAATAAGTTATATACATACATAATGCCCGCATCCCTAACGTGGTGGGCAGAGCCACAAGTAATCATAAGAAAACTTGCAGCCACTTCTGATTCAAAATCCTAAGATGGATATGGTGAACCATGGTGACAGCTGGTTCAGCAGAGAAGCGTCAAATCACATATCTAAACTTTATAATTTCTTATCAACTCGACAAGTTCTCAGAAAACAGAACTTAAAAAATTAGGCACTGTCCTACGCCAATATCAGGCAACAGAATATATTGCCACGATTCATGCAAGTAGTTGTGTGTAGTCATGCTTGTTTGGGTGTCATCATCAAACCACGCATCCGTGCGTAGCGTGGCTCTGGACTGCCTACATTTTTATACAAAGCGAAGCATCGTTTGTATCATGCCGTTACGCCACAGTGATAGTGCTGAATCAAGCATTATATCTAGATATGCAATCAATTAAAAAAACTGATTTCAGCCGCGATTCAAACTTGTTAATTTGGCTTGGAAATAGGGGTAATGTGAGCAAGAGTGAATTAATAAAATACTGTGAAACTTTATGTGCTCTACAGATAAACAAAATTGTAATGTTCTCATTCCCCTATAGCAACAGTTTGCCACAATCAGAAAATGACCTTAGATATAAGTTAAATATGACTTTGCATACAATATCATGCAATAATAATAATATACATGTAATTGACTCTAACAGTGTTGTTAGTAAAAAATATTATTTGACTAAAGGTAGGTATTACCTTTCAAATTATTACAAAAGACAGGTAGCAATGTCGCTATCTTATTATTTTAATATAACAGCCAAGAACTTGGCTACTCAGACTGCTTCTTTTGAGCAGTATAATGACCCCCAAAAACAGACTCTGGAAGTTACTCCAAGTCATTTAAATTAGACCTCAAGACAATAGAGATAGCCTCTAGCGCTTATTATTCACCTTTAAAAAAATCAGTTCTTCATTCAAATATAAGAAAATCCGATAATATATTAAAGTCAAATAATAATAAAAAGAGTCAAAATAATAATTTTAGAAAATCAAAGGTTACTAATTTGGTGCATCAAAATATTCAAGGTTTGAGAAGTAAAGAACTACAGCTGGAATTGTACATGACCTCAAACAAAATTGACATAATTTGTATTACAGAACATTGGCTAAAAAATCATGAGCTTATGTTTAATTTCAGTGATCACCAAGTTGGTAGTGCTTTCTGCAGGAACCATTTTGAACGAGGTGGCTCATTAATATTACTAAACAAACAAATTAAATTTAAAGAACGCAAAGATATTATTCACCTGACTGCAGAAAGACACATAGAAATAGCCTGCGTAGAGTTGGAGCAGTTCATTGTTATAAGCGCTTACAGCCCGCCTTGCGCCTCCTTTGATGTTTTTGAAAAGGTTATGGAAGAAATTATGTTCAAATTGTCTAAATCTAACAAGGAAATTATTGTATGTGGCGATTTTAATGTAAATCTGCTTGAAAAATGCTCATTAAATACTAGATTAACAAGTTTATTTAAATCATTCAATCTTGAACCATCATTTATGGAGCCAACTAGAATAACTGCCACCTCAGCTACATGTTTGGACAACATATTTACTAATGTTAATATAATAAGTAAAAATATTATTAATCAACTTGAATCAGACCACCTTGGACAATTTATAAAAATTGAAACACAAACTAGGCAAAATGTAAAAAGGAAAATTACCTATGTACCAATGACCATTAATCGATTGGAACAGTTGAAATCAAATCTAAAAAATAAAATTCCAAACATAATATATCATAATGAAGATCCTAATTATTTGTATAATACATTTTTTAAAGAATTTAATAACGAATTCAATTCAGTTTATACATCCAAATCGATCATGGTATCTAATAAGCCAGGATTTTGTGAGTGGGCAACAGCAGGAATACATAAAAGTAGACAAACATTGTATGAATTGTACAGTATAAAACAATATAATTTCAGTGAAGAGTTTAAAGAAAAAGTTAAGAATTATTCTAAAATATTTAAGAAAGTATGTAAAATAGCCAAATCATTATATTTGAGTTCAAAAATTAAAAACAGTCAAGATAAAATTAAAGCTACTTGGAATGTTATTAAAGAAGAGACTGGAAAAAATATAATTCATAATAACAGTTTTAAATTAAAAATAGATAATATAATTATTAACAAAGATGAAGATGTAGCTAAAGCGCTCGAATTGTTTTTTACTGATATTCCAGTCTCTACTACAAAATCTTTAAACTCTTCCCACATAATCGCAGAGTCAATGTTGAAACAAAACGTACCTGAATGTAAAACAAATTTTTCATTCGATTATGTCAGTTCTAATGACATTGTCAAGGCTTATAAATTAATCAATGTAAAAAAGACCACGGACCTCTGGGGAATTTCTGTTAGCGTCGTAAAACCATTGATAGACATAATTGCACCTGACCTAGCTATGATCTTCAATCAATGTATTGATTGTGGTGTGTTCCCTGATTTAATGAAACATAGTAAAATAACACCTCTCTTCAAATCTGGTAGTCATTCAGACCCTAGTAACTATCGTCCTATATCAGTACTACCGACCTTTAGCAAAATATTTGAAAAACTGATTCTAAAGCAACTTCAAGACCATTTTAACATAAATAACCTACTCGACAACAAACAATTCGGATTTATGAAGGGCCGTTCAACAACAGAGGCTGGTGTCGAGTTAATATCGCATATTTTCCATGCATGGGAAGAGTCTCGTGATGCTTTAGGGATTTTTTGTGATCTGTCAAAAGCATTCGATTGTGTCCATCATGAAACATTAATCAGGAAACTCCGACACTATGGGGTTAGGGGTTTTGCTCTTGACCTTCTCAGTTCCTATTTAAGTAACAGAATACAAAGAGTCGACGTTAATGGAAAACGTTCTCCAGGGTTAATAGTAACAATGGGTGTACCACAGGGATCAATATTAGGACCATTTCTATTTTTAGTTTATATTAATGATTTACCTAAACTTGTTAGGGATGATCATGAAATTGTATTGTTTGCAGATGACACCTCATTTTTATTTAAAATGAAACGACGCCAGGTTAATTTTGGCGAAGTAAACAATGCAATCTCCAAAGTCGTAGAATGGTTCGATGTAAATAACCTATTGCTAAATGAAAAGAAAACCAAATGTATAAGATTTATACTACCAAATGTCACACAAGTAAATTCTCATATAAAAATAAAAAATGAACATATAGATCTCGTGGACACTACTACTTTTTTGGGCATAACCTTAGATAAAAAGATTCAATGGGACCCACATATAGATAAATTGTCGAAGAGACTTAGTTCTGCGGCATATGCAGTCAAAAAAATACGTCTACTTACAGACGTAGATACAGCTAGACTAGTTTACTTCAGCTACTTCCATAGCATCATGGCATATGGCATTTTGTTGTGGGGGAGTGCTGCAGATATAAACACCGTATTTGTGTTGCAGAGGAGGGCTGTTCGAGCAGTTTATAACCTGGGTCCTAGGGAGTCATTACGTAATAAATTTAAAGAAATAAACATTATGACTGTTCCTTGTCAATATATTTACGAAAACTTGATGTACGTACATAAAAATGTTAGTAAGTTTAAGAAAAATAGTGATAATCATAGTGTTAATACTAGAAATAAGGATAAACTTGCTGTACCCACGATTAGGCTAGGTAAAGTTAATAAATCATTTAAAGGGCAATGTGTACGCTTCTATAACAAAGTCCCAAGCGAGATGACAAATTTGTCAGTTAATAAATTCAAAACACTAATAAAACAAAAGTTGTATAAAAAAGCTTACTATAAAATATCCGATTATATAGAAGATAAAAATGCTTGGGACTGAATGCTCCAACTCCTTTTATAACATGATTGTAAAGGGATCATTTTCCAAAAAAATAGCCAAGCGTGGTTTCTTGCCTGTATCTTCCACGCCTGGTCGCGTTACGAACAGGTGTAAATGCAACGTAGATTTAAGACGTGTCCAAGTGATCCCAGTGATTTTATGGAATAAAAATTTTTGACTTTGACTTTGACTTTGATAGACCTTACTCCAAACTTTTACATAATATTCTGTATTTTTATTGGGTTTTCGTTTTGTCCTTGGGCTTTGCTGTTTGAAAAGTTTTAGGCGTTTTTTTGGAGTTATTTGTTGCCACCGTTGTATTTTATACAGATTTCAGATTCTGTTCGGAGCGTAAGTAGTAATATGTATTTTTCTCTGTAGTTGATTACAACATGAAGTATATTTACGATGAATTTAATTATCTTCAAGATGAGATTTTTCAAATAGCTCCTTGTGAATATAAGAAAAAATTAAAGAAATAAATAATGGCCTTTAGGTAACCCAACTGTTTCTTTTGTATTTTGTAATCATTATTTGTATGAGTTGTAAGTTAATTTCTGTTAATAAACAAATAAATAAAATAATACTGCGCGAGGCCCAACTAATCAACCCTAGAATTTTTTTTGTACGTGTTGAAGGGAAACCAGAGCTAACCTTAAGATTTTAGGTTTGCTTATTTAGAATTTTCAATCTTACCGTACTAAAAGATGATTTGTCACCTGTCAGTTATATTTAAATTGAAACAGCGGAACACATTTTAATCTCCTTTATTGAAACAATCAAGTGAAATACAAACAGGGGACTTCAGTATTCAATAGTAAATGTTGCGACTTGCTACATAACTTTATAATTATTTACAAATTCAAGCCTAAATAAGATGCGCTAACTTTAGTTGTAAAAAAATATTTCAACCAAATTAGACCTTCGGGGCCTTTGCCCAACAGTGGGAAATAGACTTTCGAAGCAAGCGATGTATGATGATATCGAATGCTCAGTCTCAATGACGTGGCGAATGACGTTTAATTTGGGCAGTAGCTCTGTCGCAGCGTCACTAACGCTTGCTTCGAAAATCTATCTTTATGTAGAACTAAGGGACCAACTATGATAATCGAAATCTTTGTTTTTTGTAAAAAGAATATAATTAAACTTGTACCTATATAGTATACAAAAATGTTTCTAGTTTTGTAGAAGTAATAATTACTATAATTTCTCTATTAATTTATTAGGCTTACATACAAAATGATTTAATTATAAAGAACAACAATATTACTTGCTTTATATTTTAAAATGAAAGTAATACTTTTTACAAAACTAAAGTTTCAGTAAGCTACATTTTTAACATAGACAGTACATTAATTAAATGTTATATTTATCTACGTTTACATTTGCTTATAGATACAGCATAAAAAACATACCTTCTAACACTAGTTATCAATATTATTGTACCGAATTACAAATAAGTTAACAAAAAAGTGAGTATAATAAAATAAAAAAACATTTTTTTTATTACAAATAAAAAGCGTTTTTTTACATAAAAGTATTTTTGAAAATACAAAGAAGTATTTTTTTATGAAATTTTAATTTATTATTAAAACAAAAAGTCTACACATATAAAATGTTAATTACCGTACAATAATTAGAACAGTGTTTATTCTACTAAGAAAACAGGTATTACTTCGTCAGAGTTCGGAATAACTTTTCAAACAATTCTAAATTTATAATAAATAAACTAATTAAAAAGTTCCTTCAAACGTTTGCAACGAAGCTTAAACTTTGATCTTTACCTTCATCTCAATAAAATTCGTTCATATTTAAATTTTACAGTAATTCATCAATCGTCTATGCGAGTTCTTGGAACTGAACGTATGCTGAGACGCAGAAATAAAGCAAAGAAAATATCTGCCATAAGTTTGCTTGTATTGCTTTGCTGTTTTGGTGTTATTGGGAGTTAAACTTTAGACTAAAAAAATTGTCCTTTGACTAGATTTACCATTGGCTAAAATGACAACTTTTGTGAAGTTCAAATGCAAGCTTTTTGGTGGCTTAATAACTAAATTCCTTGTTCTCAATAAAAAGTCAAACCAAAGCTTGAAAAATTAATCCCATAATTTGTGCGCGAAAAACTGGAACAGAAGGAGAGAAACGTTAACCGTTTCGAGTTTCATCTCATTCTAGAGGTACCTATGTCCTCTTTCCATTTTGACACCGTCACACCTTCCATTGGCTAAAACTTACAATGTAGTTCAAGGCTACGTTCCACTCATGGCGACCAACGGGTTAGCGACTCCGGCAACTTGGCTGGAGCACTGCTTCTGCGCTTGACCAGCTTTTGGCACCAGGACCAGCTGTTCCAGGTCTCCCTGTGAGAAGAAAAAAACTTGAATAGCAAATAAATAAAGCTTGAATAGATAGATTTGAATATGTATGTATGTATGGTCGTATGAGCTAGTGGCCAACTCTAGTGACGGACTTTTTAGGCCGCCTAAAGGCCTTCATCATGGCTTAACGACTTAAAAGCCGGGAACGACTGTTTAACGTGCCGGGGTTCAGGTTTAGGTTCAGAGGTTTGTCAAGTAACACCACTCTTTAAGGGTTTCCACCTACTACGAAGCTACCCCGCGTAGGTACTTGCGTGGACTTTGAGATAGAGACAAATTTAATTTCTTTTCCATTACAAAAGAACACAATCAACAAGAAAACTATATTTTTCATTGAAATCTATATCTATATATATAAAAGAAAGTCGTGTTAGTTACACCACTTATAACTCAAGAACGGCAGAACAGATTTGGGTGAAAATTGGTAGGGAGGTAGCTTAGAGCCAGGAGACGGACATAAGATACTTTTTATCCCGAAAAAAAACCAGAAAAAAAAAATCAGAATTGCACCCGTGCGAAGCCGGGGCGCGTCGCTAGTATATATATAAAAGAAAGTCGTGTTAGTTACACCACTTATAACTCAAGAACGGCAGAACAGATTTGGGTGAAAATTGGTAGGGAGGTAGCTTAGAGCCAGGAGACGGACATAAGATACTTTTTATCCCGAAAAAAAAAATCAGAAAAAAAGAATCAGACTTGGAATAACAAAACGCAAATGATAGCTATGTAATTGACGTATAATGACAGCTATGTAATGACGTATAGATGACAACATATAGATGACACAGATGATAACATTCTGTATTATATTTAGTATCAGCATTGCACCCGTGCGAAGCCGGGGCGCGTCGCTAGTATGTAATAAAGTAATTTGTTTTATATTAATCTTCTTCATTGTTCAAACTGAACTGAAGAACAAAATATTTACAAAATCATAATAAAATCAAAACTCCATAATCAAAAAACATACTCGTAAATAATTATCAAGTGGGCAAATTAATAACGTACGTACATCCATCAAAAATTAGGCGAAAACAAACTTTATATCCTCCAGTCCTGTTCAAATATTTGGATTTATACTCGGGATTTATTTAATAATGACACTTGAAATAAAAGCTGGGGCGACCTACTTGGAAAGTACCAGGATTTGGTAGGAATTTAGTAATTACCTACCTGAAATGCTTACTAAGGTAGCTACTATGCTTGCTACGTAATATTAGACATTCAGGCGACTTCCAGGCACGAGGCGAGTTAACGAAGTTGACATTATTTTAGTAGGATTACTAAATAAGTGGATACTTTGAACATTACCTATGTCTAGTAGACTTCTATTAAAAACTAAAGCCATTTATTTACCTATAGTAGATGATTTATATAGCGTCAGGAGGCAACTTTTTACCTTCACAAACGGGACGCTGTAGTGCCCGGGACGAATTAAGATGGAGTAGGCTTGCCCAGCACCTATTCCATTCTCTCAGCTTGGACGGCCTTGTCCACAGGAAAGACGAGCTGACTAAGCCGCGGGTTTCCTCACGATGTTTTCCCTCACCGTTTGAGAGTACTGGTATAGCGCACATAAATTTTTCGCACAGAAAAATTCATTGGTACCGGGTTTGAACCTGACCTCAGGATCGGAAAGCGGGGTCAATACCAACTAGACCACCAGTAGACTTCTATTAGGTCATTGATAAATCTGCTTACCGAGAACAGGTAGCCAATTATGAGATCAGCATCCCTCGGCGTGTCCAGGGCATCCTTCTCCAGAACATCGGTACGGAGCCAGTGGCAGTCGACGTAGGCCCTCACTGTGTTATCGTCATGCACACTGTGGAACAATTTAAATTTAAACTACTTAACCATCAAATAAATAACTCTTTTAATTTCATATTTACAAATTTTTTATTATTATTATTCAGCCGTTTTTGTCCCACTGCAGGGCAAAGGCCTCCCTTCCCTTTTTCCACTCTTCGCGATTTAACGCTGTGACAGGCCATGTGCCAAGGTGAGTGTCCAGCTCGTCCCGCCATCTCATCCTAGGTCGGAATCCATTTGACGAGCCGTGGTTGTCTGACAGTTGGACCTCACCCGGAGATTGTATGCGCCCCCTGCTCCAGAGGTTACCTGCCTACTGTCATCGGCGGTAATACCCCCAGAGACGCCGGGCACTTGGGGCCTGTTTCTTAGAGTGTACATTCATGGGAAGGGGTTTGGACCATAACCCACCACGCTGGTCCAGTGCGGGTTGGTGGGTGGAGCGTCAGAGCCTTGTTTGTTGATCGGCAGGGTGCACCGCTTGCAGGTAAGGTTGACTTGAGTCCCTAAGGTGTTGTTTGGGACCCCTTACACCCCAGACAAACTATAATAACATTAAAAACTTTAAGGTAATCAGTATAGAAATAATAAGAAATAAAAATGAGCTCAGTTTTTTATCTGAGTTCGCCTACAGATAGAAAACAGAGCTCAGATCACCGACCGCAGGTAAGGTCCCCAAAAGGCTGGCGACGTTACCCCGTTGGATAGCTATACTTATCCTTTGTCCGAGGTAAAAATTACATACATAGTTTTGATCCCACAACAGGATACCCAGTATTTATTTACTAGCCATTGCCCGCGACTTCGTACACGTGTAGTAATAGCGCACGCCTAAAACTTTTTTGGGTTTTCTACCTTAGGTTACAATATTGCAAATTTCTTACGGATCCCTAATTTTTTTGAAAATATATTATAACCTATACTGGTCCCTGATAATGTAGCTTTCTATTGGTGAAAGAATTTTTGAAATCGGTCCAGTAGTGTCGGAGCCTATTCGTTACAAACAAACAAAAAATATTTCCTTTTTATAATAGTATGATGGTGAAGTTCACCAACAGTTAACACATGAATAAAATATGTTTATATCACAAACAATTATCAAAAACTTATCCGTCACTGGCGCTATCTTCAGGCTTCGTCCTACATACTCATTCCTCACCTTATCAATTCTTGTAAACCCTCACATCCATCTCAACATTCGCATCTCTGCTGCATGCACTCGCCTTTCATCCACCCCTTTGGTCACCCACATCCATACATTCTCACATCCATATTTAGGTAATTAACCCCCGAATACTCAAACGCATCTCAAAGTTGAGCACGTCTCAATTGGCGATTTTTTTGACAGATTTTCATCGGAAACTCTCAAAAAACCGTGAGTTGAGACGTGCTCAACACTGAGTCGCGTTTGAGTATTCGGGGGTTAATTTATTAAATCAAAGAACTTATTTGTCAATCTAATTATGTATTTAGATACACAGTATATTATATAAATAACTTATTTGATTTGAATAAACGTGCTCAGAATTCTAAATAATTAGGGGTTTCTACGTCCAATTAGAGCGACAATTTTAATTTTCCATTCTCCTCTGAATTTCATTTATTTCTGTTTGTTATCTAAAGGTTCGGTTACACATAGCAAGTGTCAGGGGCAAGTTTGTAAGTAAGTGTGCTAGTTGTAGCTAAATGAGGCCAAGCTTGAGAAAATACGACTAGCATAACCATGTTTGGTACATTGCCTAAATAATCTAATGGTGAAATTGTAAAAAATGTAAATTAAATGTTTTAGAATCATCATCATCATCTCTGCCCTTATCCCACTCTATGTGGGGTCGGCACAGCATGAACCTTGGATCATGCTGTAAGAGTTTTGGCTAAGGTGTTTCATGACCGGCCGCCTGCCTGACGTCAACCCTCCTCGGGAATACTTGCTTATTGTATCTCATCATGTTGGAGGATACTATCCCTTAGTCGACTTTTACGACATGCTCGAGGAGAGAAGCAGCTGGACGCATTCTATGTTTTTTCTTTACTCCCAGTCCAGCAGAGAAGTCAAGTCCAGCAGAGAAGTCTTAGTAAATGTTTTAGAATGTTGAATTGTAATATCGTATAACGTTAATAATTTATACTATTACTAATATTAACAATGCTTTAGCACTAACATGACAGAAAAAATAATAGCTAGCCAGCTTCCACATAGCCTACTTATGCCCGATTCCTTTATTTAACAAAATGGAGGTTATCATAGCAATGTTGTTTTTTTATCAAAAAATGGATAGCGCTTTTTAGGGATCCTTATACAAAGGGTGCTAACGGGACCCTACCTCCGCGGACCGGCCGTCTGTCCGTCCGTCCCTCTGTCAGCGAGCTGTATCTCATGAACCGTAGGTATAGAGCTAAATTTTTCACAGAGTATTTCTATTGCCGCTATAACAACAAATAATAAAAATAAAAGGGGGTTTATGAGTAAAAATATAAGAAACAGTTTTCTTTACGTTCGTAATCGGTTTTTGAAGATACCCATTTAAAAAGTACATAAGAGTAATAGTCATATTAAAAGTACATGTACGAATTCGACTCGCAATTGCCCAGTTCCATGGTAATTTCACATCCGTCTTTATACTTGCGATACATTTGCCAAATATATCGCAAGGACGAAGTTCAAGTTATTCGCCCCGAGAGGCTCCAGGGCTCTCCTGTCTAAACAAACATCCATTCTAACCTCGTATAATTTGCGCGTGCGTAAATTTTATTTCCCTAATTCATTGCGACTTTTCCATTTCACATTCGACCTTTCCCGAATTTGTAAACATGTCTGCGAACGGGAAAAAAATACAGGATCTTTAATTAAATGTATAAAAACATTTAATTTTGCTTTTAATTTCGTCGGACAAAATTAAATTAGTCCCATGGCGGCTTCATAACGTGATAATGAGATTCCTGGGACACTATTTTAATTTAACCTTTTATTAAAAACTGAAGACATTCGGCTACAATTTCCTGTATCGTCACGTGATAAGGGTTCGACTAGCATTCGCGATGAACAATTGTTTAACAACTGTGATATATTTTTTACTATGTGAAATAATATGAAACATTTTGACTAAAATGGTACAAATTCATCAACATCATAATCATTTGTCATAAGTAATATAAGAGTGAATCATTGGAAGCTTGATCTATCTGAGAATTCCCAAAATCTGTGTTAGTTGTGTATTGGGTGTATAAGTGGATTTTCTTGGGCTGACTGTAAAACCACCATAGTAATATTGCGGGCGATTGTTCGGTTTAGATTCGAGAGATGCAGGTTCAATTATACGAGAGAAATGTTAACATATTCTACAAAAAATCCTTTCAAGTTTCTGATACTCAAAACACAGGGAAATCTAGTATGATCAAGGAGGCAGGCAAAATCAAAAGAAGGCACATAATCATCAGTGTGATACCAGATTAAAGTTGATAATAATGATAATTATTTATTATTTATAATGATGACAAAGTTACCTGATGGCTACATGATGCCAGCGGAAGTCATACAGTGGCACAGCCAGGTATATAGACCTGGAGGATCCAGCTCCAGCGTGCACCAACCTGGCTGCTCCTCTGCCAGCCAGCTCCAGGGAGAGGAAGGAACCGGTGCGTCTTCTAGAACGGAGAGAGAAGAGCGTGCCTTGTCCGTAGCCAGCGCTCTGGGGAGAGAGAAATATTACAATAAAGGATCCCTTGCACGGATATGACTTACGGCCGGGAACAATTAGAGCATTCGTGCGTAGCCTGGCCGAGGACACCACTTACATTTCTATAGCGAATCTAAAGATGTGCTGTCCCTCCACCCGATGGACCGATTACATTCTAAAGTTCACACATTGAACAGCACATAACCAGCCACACATGACATCTCCGAGAGAGTATGGTAAGTTTGATGACGTGGATACAGGAAGTGTGGTTTCTCTGAAGTTATAAGACAGAAAACCAAAGTCACCGACATAGCTCAGAGAATTAGCAAACTGAAGTGGCAGTGGGCTGGTCATATCTGTCGAAGAACTTACAATTACTGGAGTAAACTAATTCATGAGTGGAGATTGCGTCTCGGCAAACGTAATGACTGTAGGACGCCCTCTGGAAGACTTTTGGCAGAGACTGGATGCGTTTAGCTGAGGATAGGGCGCGATGGCGCTAATTAGGGGAGGCCTATGTCCAGCAGTAGACTGCTATAGGCTGATGATGATTATGATATAAGAATGAATATTAAGGTTGAAAAAATACAAGAAAGTGCAAACATACCTCAGGCCGAAGCCTCAATGATATAAAAAGCGTGAACTCCCTCGGAAAGGTCTTGCCGGCCCCGAAGAGTTCAGACGAAGCTATCCAGATGTAGGAGTTTGGCCTCAGGCTGAAAGCGTGTGGGCGATCAGGTACATTGCCCCACCTGGCCTGTGCGGGGTGGAAATTACGCCTGGCTCCTGGCGCGAGGGGATTTATTGTACCTGGTAACAAAAAAAATATTCGTGAGTGTACATGGAAACAAAATGAGATGTTAAAACAATTAAAGCTCAGCAAACAACCTAACCACTAAGTAATTATTCAACAGTCACATACACGATGACCTCAATTAGGATTCCTTGTGAAGTGCTGGTTATATTCCCACGTAAGTAGAAATGTTTACATGTTCTGCAAATATTTCTTCAGAGTCTGGGTGTTGCAGTAACACAGAGTACTCGTAATTTCAGATACCCACTACACAATCCTAGATTGGGATCAAAGCTGAAGTGAGATGTTATTATTTATTTATGAGTCATCACGACCTCTCTGACTTTTCCCGCTTATGCGGGGTCAGCACAAAATGTGTTCTATTAGCCGTCATCTTGGTATGTATCGGACAACTCGGAATTTTCCGTATGAGTTTGATCATGTAATAAATAAATAAATATTTGTGGACATTTCACACAGCGCCATCTAGCCCCAAACTAAGCAAAGCTTGTACTATGGGAACCAGATGGCTGATAGAATACTTATATACTTTTTTTTGTAAATACAAGTATTTATTGTGTATAATACATAATACTACAACACCCAGACCCGGAAGAAATATTTGCAGAACATACAAACATTTCTCCCGTAGCGGGGATCGAACCCACGCCTCTTGCGTCTCAGCCGAGCACTCGCCCGCCACGCTACAGAGGTCGTCATAATAAACGTATTGATTCTCAGTCGCCTATTAAATTCCGTAATATGCCTTGCCTTTACTCCAGAGTGTTAATCTAGTACAGACATGACAAAGTTCTGTTAAACTTCAGTTCACTACAAGTTCGTGTTAAAATAAACATTTCCGATACCACTTGGAGTGAGTTGCGAGTTAGTGAGTTCGATACGCGAGTTCAGTTGCGAAGTGTCCTTGTTTGCCATTCGAGGCTTGTTCCGGTTGTATGGACATGAAGTGGCTGTGATCCTTGTGGTATATGCAAGTTGAAGGGTGATTTGATTTCACCATTTTCCAAGAAAAAAGACTGCGTGAAAGAAACATCTAAATACATAAGACTCTTGACTGACAATCAACGCACAGTTACAGAGTCGTAAAGAGATTTTTTTAAAGCATGAATCTTGGAGCGTATAGCCCTTTTATGATATAAGGATGCATTAGGAAGGGAACTCCCAAAATTCAACTCCTGAAAGACGCAGAGAGAAAAAGGTTTCCATAAAAAAAACGCGTACAAAGTAGTAATGCGTTCCACTAGATTCTGTTTACTTCTTTTAGCAACAATGAAGTGCGAATTAGTAGAATAATATGATTATCCGAGAAAACGACTACACAATATGTATTGACTACTGGTTCCAACAGCAATAACAACCGGAAGATTTTGTAGACAGAATTCTCTACAATTTACTTGCACTTTTGACACTTGGATCAGCTTTCGAGCATGATTTGAGCACAAACATACAAACAGCCTTTTCGCATTTATTACAAAGCATTTATAGATTCAAGTAATCAAACTTAATTTACATCACATTTCTATATAAAAAGGATAACTGGATGGAGTAAAATAATAAACATACGTAAAAATATTACGACAAAAAAAAAGAAATATGTACCCAATCAAATTCGGCAATTCTGTGTCTATAAATCTTTGCAATATTGCTACGGAAGGGTAGGTAAATCATCAAAATTGAAACATGGGAGAAATATTGCTTTGGGTATATTACTAGCATTCGCCGGCTCCTCCTACCTCATCATCATCATAATTCTCGGACTGTCCACTGCTGGACATAGGCCTAACTTGGAAACCTCTTCGATTATGGTCAGGTGGAAAATCCTGAATGAGATTTTGGCCGAATCCAGTTCTGAATGGCATACCATAATCTATGAGTATGCCAAGTTTCAGAAAAATACGTTCAGACGCTGTCTGTAAGTAGCGCCAGTGACGAATAAGTCGAGAAGCAATAGGTTAGCGTGGTATGTACATGTCATGAGAAAGGAAGAATGTCTTCTTCGGCCGCATACGAAACCGTAGATTCGTAACCAGTTACAGTAGAAGCAAAATTCATCTTAATACGATACTAGTTACTGGCATACGTCTTTTTGTAACACGATACTGGTTTCGACGTAGGAAACTATTAATGAATTACGACAAAGTAATTAATTTTCTTCATACATAACCTTTAAATGAAGTTCTAGATATGAGAAGTGTTAGATTTGAATGTGGGTGGATATAGAGGATAGAGAGATTAGTGAGAAAGTTACTTTATTTAGTATGGAACCTTTCGTGTGCGAATTAGACTCGCAATTGACCAGTTTTTTTAATATATTGCGTCCTAACAAGACAAGTGTTAGCGAATATACAAAAAAAAACTGGAGTTTCCCGTCTCTTATGTTTTTGGAACTCCCTTCCCCTCCTCCCACCCTTCTCTCCAATCATGAGACGTTGAAGACATGACAGATCGACACTTTTTGATCTCCTATCCCTACCTCGTTGCCACGCCAGCTTTTTGTAAAGCCAGTGAACCAAATTAAACAGATTGAGGGAGAAAATGTCAATCAAAACAGAGTTCGCCTCGTAACATCAAATAATATTCAAACCCAACAGTTGATGGACTTTTATGTGCAAATAACTTGAGTAAGAAAGACATTTTATTAACTGTACCGCCACAGACACGATGCCAAAAAAAACGCAAATTATCAGAAATCATTCGGCAACAAGTTTTTTTGTTGTATGAATATAGGTAACGTAGTATCGTAAAAGTCGACTAAGGGATAGTATCCTCTCCAACATGATGAGATACAATAAGCAAGTATTCCCAAGGAGGGTTGACGCTAGGCAGGCGGCCGGTCATAAAACACCCTAGCCAAAACTCTTACAGCGTGATCCAAGGATCATACTATGCCGACCCCACATAGATTGGAATAAGGGCAGGAAGATGATGAGATGATGATGAATATAGGTAACAAAGTACATCTACCACATTAAATGACAATGATTGAAAGTGTCAAAAAAGTACCTCAGGCTATAACTATTGACATCCTCTTCATCCAGACGAAGCCCATACATACCATACCCACATACATACATACTATACCCCAAAAATTTTTAGACCTTAAAGCGGCCTAAAAACTCCATCACGAGAGTTGGCCACTAGCTCATACGAACTTACTTACCCCAAAAATATTACCCTACTCCTCGCAGTCAGGTAAAAAGCACTAAGAACATGTTAGCAGACGGAGTATTTATCAACGCACTGCCTCCACAATTACCTACGACAGAATTCTAAGATAAATACACCGTAAATCTCTCTACAGTGTACGGCTGCAAGAAAGGAATTCCCTAAATTCAACGCAAATCTCCAACGTGAACAAAGTAGCATTCCACTAGTTCAAATAGTAGCTAATTTACCTTCACACGCGAAAGAGTTGCAAGACCTCGCCTGCTCGCCGTAACCCTCGCAGGAATGTCGGGAGCAGTACCGTCTCCTGGACTGCCTTCCTTCGCCACAGGTTCTGCTGCAAGGCCCCCACTCACCCCACCCCGCCCAACCTGGAACAAATATGAAGTCAACTACCTGAAGTAAGTACTAGTTCGTATGAGCGAGTGGCCAACTCTTGTGACGGAACTTTACGGCCGCCTAAAGGCCTCTATCATGACTTAAAAGCCGGCACCGACAAATTAACGTGCCCTTCGAAGCACGGAAGCGCTCAGCTCGTAATGCCACTTGCAGTCGCCAATCCAAATTATGACCGCGCACAACGTTGCTTATCTTCAACGATTAATCAAGAACGTCTAAGCAAGCTACGCCGTGAGCGCTTCAATCGATGAAGGAAAACATAGTGAGGTAACCAACATGTCGTAGAATCTAAAAAAAAGTCAAAAAAATGTATGAAGTGCACTAAACAAGTATTTTAAATCGTTTCACCACACTGGCGCACATGTTTTTCAGACATTTTTCGAACAGAACATTTTATTGATGCACAACCGGATTCAATATTGGCAGTTATGAAGTAAAAACAATACTTAGCAATGCAATCAGGGATTTGTTAGTAACAGAATAAAATATAATTTCCCAGTTTGAAACAAAAACATTTACTGCCAAAGTTTCATCGAAGTTGCTACAAATAGTTGGGGAACTATTGCAATATCCCGGTGGACTTATCCGTCAATATTTGAAACGCTTTTGCTTCGTAAACTCTATTCTTGAAGTAGACCCACTATGAAATACATAGTGCAGTTTGTAATTGAACTTACTTCTTTTGAATAGATTACTCTATTTAAATATATTACAAAACTCTTACGTTACTAACTCACAATCAACAATAAAAGCCTTTTACCATCTAGTAGATGATTTATACAGCGTCAGCAGGCAAATTTTACCTTCACAAACGGAACGAATAAGGATGGAGTAGGCTTGTCCAGCATCTGTTCCATCCTCTCAGCTTAGTCGGCCTTGTCGACAGGAAAGACATGGCCAATACGTGCGGAGCTGACTAAGCCGCGGGTTTCCTCACGATGTTTTCCTTCACCGTTTGAGAGTACTGGTATAGCGTACATAAATTTTTCGCACAGAAAAATCCATTGGTACACGACCGGATTGAAACCAGCCCCTTAGGATTGGAAGGTGGGGTCACTACCAACTAGACCACCAGTGCTCTCAATCAACTGTCACAATAAACGAACAGACTAGACCTACCAAAATAAGTCTTAGAAATATGAAACTTGGAGGGTATAATTCTTCTTATGGTGTAGCGTGGACTAAGAAAGGAATTACTAAGATTCAACTTTTAGAGGACTTATGAAGTTTGTTTAAAAAAAAACCAGTCACATGCGAGTCGAATTCGCAGGAAGGGTTCAGTACCATCGTACATAGAAAGAAATATTTTTTTGTTTTAGTTGTAGCAGCAATAGAAATAACTCTGAAAATTTCAACACTTTTTCATGTGATACAGCCCGCTGATAGACGGACAGACGGACGGACAACGGAGGCTGTAATAGGGTCACGTTGGCACCCTACGGGTACGGATCCCTAAAAAACTTAACGCGGACAAGTAATCATAAGAAAACTTGCAGCCAATTCTGATTGAAATTCCCAAGATGGATATGGTGAACCATGTGGGCAGGTGATTAGCCCGTCGCCCATATAGATGGATTATGTTGCAAGCTGCTTTAATAAAGCCTACATTGCACTTTTAATGGCCATTTCCATAAATCCGAAAACAAACACGCTATAAGCGCTGAATAAAATTTCATATCAATGAATATGCGATTGCAATCCGATATCCGTAAATACAAGTTACGTTCTACGTTCGAAAACTGTTATAATAGTGAAGTTATTTAGTTCAGTAAAAGCACAAAAACGTAACAAGCAAACT
Organism: Scotopteryx bipunctaria; assembly: GCA_949320045.1. Taxonomy (NCBI): domain Eukaryota; kingdom Metazoa; phylum Arthropoda; class Insecta; order Lepidoptera; family Geometridae; genus Scotopteryx; species Scotopteryx bipunctaria. The sequence continues at coordinate 2,231,022 of OX439449.1, forward strand.
TTTAACGATTCTCGTCTTTATTTACTGAACCGCTGTTTATATTCGTAGTCATGAAATTAAAAATTTTAATTTTTAGTTTTATAAATAAATTTAAGTTGAAATATTAAAATGTTAGTTTAGATGGATTTATATAATAACTCCGGAAGATATATCCGTTAATATTAACTCAGCTATTTTAAACCTCTTGTTCAGATTTTAGTTAAAAATACAAAATAAAAAAATATTTTATTAATTTATTATAAATCATAAACTGTGAGAGTGGTCTAGTGGTAGCGGCCCCGCTTTCTAGCCGTGGGTTCAAATCCGGGCGTGCACCAATGGATTTTTCTGTTCAAAAATTTTACGTGCGCTATACCAGCACTCTCAAATAGCGAAGGAAAACATCGTGAGGAAACCGGCATGTCGTAGAACCTAGTAAGTTAGAAAGCATAAATCAAGTGCACGAAAAGAAGCCCTTGAGGCGTACCTTACCTACATTCTTTTTTTTTAAACACATACTTATAGAACATAATATTATAACACCCAGAAATATTTGCAGAACAAACAAACATTTCTCCCGTAGCGGGAATCGAACCCGCGCCTCTTGCTTCACCACCGAGGTTGCCAAATGATAGCTTACCGACAGCATTCCATATGGCAATATCCACTCCCAAACTCCACGGTACAGCTGCTGCAGTAGCTTCTAACCAGGGCCCATCTGCCGGCGTAGTCTCCAGGTCCACTGCGGGTTCACTGACCCTGGCGAACACCACCAGCTCGCTCTGCGACGGCGCCATGCTCCAGTTAAAGCACTCGCCTAGTTGTGGAGTCGTTTTTAGGTTCACCTGTCTGGAAGAAGAAGATACTTTAGAACCTTGCTGGAATCTCTACGTCGTGGATATCAAACCTACCATGGTACCATCGATGAAGTTGGATGTTGGTACCATGGTACCACAACATACAACTTCATGGACCTGAAGGAAAACACTTGCAGAACATTTAAAAATTCGGGAATAGAATTCGAACCTCTTGCGTTTCAGCAGGGCACTCGCTCACCAAGCCATAAAGCTATTTTTTTGTTTACTTTATCTTTTAATATTAATATTAAAACATACCTGAAAGTTGAACGTGAGAAAACGTGAGTAATATAAAAAATGTAATAAAACTCCTTATAAACATTTTCAGAGTTCCGAGGAAAGAATGCGATACCAAAGGAGCCGAGATGAAAGTTCAAAGAATTTAAGGTTTATAAGTCTTTGGGTTCTTAGAAGCCCTTAAGGTCGAAACACAAAACTGCGAAACTGCGAATCAGAAGTTTCATTTCTAATAAAGCTCATTCATAAGAATCGCAGCCAACACACAGAACTGTGAATGGGCACGATGCGAATCCGCATTTGTGTGTTGAGCTTTAACGCGATCGTACTAGATAGAGCACTGGTAGTCTAGTTGGTAGTGACCCCGCCTTCCGATCCTAAGGTCGTGGGTTCAAATCCGGTCGTGTACCAATGGATTTTTCTGTGTGAAAAATTTATGTGCGCTATACCAGTACTCTCAAACGGTGAAGGAAAACATCGTGAGGAAACCCGCGGCTTAGTCAGCTCCGCACGTATTGACCATGTCTTTCCTGTGGACAAGGCCGACTAAGCTGAGAGGATGGAATAGGTGCTGGGCAAGCCTACTCCATCTTAATTCGTCCCGGGCACTACAGCGTCCCGTTTGTGAAGGTAAAAATTGCCTCCTGACGCTGTATAAATCATCTACTATAGATGGTAAAAGGCCTTAGTTAGTTAGTTTAACGCGATCGTCAGTAGGAAGTTACTTCTCATTTACCTTTGCATTCGCAAAACATGGAAAAAACAATAGACGTAATGAGGGCAATGATTGCCTGTGATGGAGAGTGTGCAAAGGAACGCTATATACACAAATGATTAGGAGGAAAAGGACAAAAAATATTCGATAAAACCATAGCTACGAGTACGGTATGTTATTTATTTTTAATTACATCAAAAAAATAGGGTCAATACGGCCGTTTATGTCGCATATTTCGGGGAAAACTCGTAAAAATCTTATTGAGAACTATGTCTTTTTTCCATACTGATAGGTTAGCGGGCTTGAAAGTAGCGCAGGTGACAGAGAAGATGAAGAGTAGGTTATACGGAGGGAAGAAAGTCATTTTACAATAAGAGTGATAAACATGCATGTGGATAGATACACAGGCCAGAGTCAGGCCTAATAAAAGATAGATGAATTGTGTGAAAGAGGACATACGTGTGAAAGGAGTGACTACTGAAATAAAGAGTGATAGCAGAAGATGAAATATGTTGTGTCGACCCCTAGTGGGGTGATAGAACAGGAAAAAAACATGATAGGTCAGCGGACCTATGTTTGAGAACATTTCTTATGGGATTCGTATTTTTTCAACGCAAAATATAAAATTTTCTTTGTCATGCAAACAATAGCCGCGATATACACAATGCTTGTCGAGCTGTCACTCTTGTACCAGTATTGTTTGAGCGCGGTTTTATATTTCGCGGTTTACGTAGGTATGTAGTAAAGTCGATGTTTACCAAACTTCTGTTTTGGTACCAGCAAGCTTTTGTGTATTCTGAACGTGAAATCTGGATGCTTCTACGTGAATAGTATTCTGTTCATGTCGGATTTCAATTCAAAAACGTGCTACACTAACATTTTACATTGTCTTGGAATACCAATTGGTATGGTAAGATCTCTTTATTTATTTAGATCCGCACTGGTCATCGATGTGTCTACACATTTTGAAGAGTAATTCGTAATGTGAAGAAAGATTACGCTATAATAAATATTTTTTAATAAATACTACCATTAACAAAAAATAATTTAACCCTTCAAATATTCGACATATTTTGTGCGTGACAAAGATGTTGACATAACGACGAGTTTATTTGTTAAATGTGGCCTTGTACGATAATAACAGTAGACGACAGCGTCAGTTTTAAAATATAAAAGTAAATGACGGGCAATAAAAGTTGCCCAATGTCCTCCCAAGTGGATTAAGAAGTTGGACCACTACAAATGCCCTTATGCGAAACACGATGCATCGAAACATTTAATTTGGCACCTTTCAACATGATGGACCATCAATATGGGCGATGGGCTGATCACCTATCACTATGGTTCACTATATCCATCTTGAGACTTTGTATCAGGAGTGGCTGCAAGTTTTCTTTTGATTACCTTGTGGCTCTGCCCATTTTATTAGGGATATGGGCGTGATAATATGTATATATGTTGGCAGAAAGCATTTAATTCGTAGCAAGTTGCATTATAAGAAAGCATTATTGCAGAAACCAGTTTAAACCGGTGCAGAACTATAAATGTTCTCGAGAAATCGCTTAGAGACCTTAAACTGTGAAGTCGGAACGATATTGGGAAATGAACTTTCTACAATCAGCGAGGTCGATTCAGAGCAGTTTCTGCAATGGTCGAGCTTAAAGTGAAATTCGTGAGCTCATTTTGTTCTTTGTTCCTGCGGGCTTCGTTATATTGTTGAGGAAGGTAGCATGTAATGCGGCCCGATTTATTAGAACCAAAAGCTAGCTATGACCAATATGTCAACGAAACGAATAACTACTAACCTAGACCAAAGTATATAAAGGAATTATATACGGAACTACATATTTGCCGTTTCGATCAATTTGAAGAAAATCGAGACGACCGGATAGCTTGAAAATCGCTCAAATACGAAGCGATTTGTCATTGCCATCTATCATTTGTCTGAACAATTAAGACGATCTATCACAGACAGAAACAGAAATAAAAATCTAAATGTCGATCGTAAAGAGTCATAATTATATACCTACTGTCGATTTATCGTTACGATATTCATGATTGCATGGGTTCTTATTGCGATCTCCGATATATTCCTCGATTTAGTCAATTGTAATTCGCCGTTTTAATTGGTCTGACAACGGATCATCAAGACAAATCGTACCGTACATGGGGCTCTAAAAAGCTACGCTACGCTAAACCGATGATTGTATGTGCGTTATACTAGTCCTCTCAAACTATGAAGAAAAACATTGTAAGGAATCATATGGCTTAGCTCCGCATGTATTGTGTTATTATTATAATCATACGTACCAGTGTAAGCAACCTTCCCTATTTATACACCATTGTCGAAGCATTTATTAACATAGGAAACTTACAGCTATTACAAATATAATTTACAAAATACAAAAGAAACAGTCGGGCTATCTAAAAGCCGTTGCAAACGGTCTATAGATAGCTCACCTGATCCAGCTCATCAGACGGTAAAAGCGTGCCCAAGACGCGGCCGCATTGCCACGCTGAATGGCAATACTGATCCGTTGAGCCAAATAAGAACCAGCTTTTGGATCGTGCATCGTTTCGACCAGACGCCCAGAAAGAATTTTGAAAACGCGGTGGGCACCCAGGGACCTAGGGTCTCGACCCCAAAAGGCTCAAATATATAAGCCCCGTCGAGGATTGCATATTTGCGCCTTTTGAGATCATCCGCCGAATCTGCCGCCGCGCCGGCCCTAACTGAAGTCCCCGGCAAATGAGAACGCGCAAGGGTATCTAAGCATGTGGCATCCCACACCAAAGGCCTTCCCCTCTCCCAAAAAGCATTTTATAATTGTACCGGTTGATGATAAAGTCCTGAGCTTGTATATTCCGATCACAAAGCACTTTTGTTCAGAAAATTTAATTATACGCATCACGATCTCAGAAACTTGCTCCATAATCGAGTTTCGCTAATCTTCGGCTTCCACTGTCGTGTGGTGCAAACGAACTTTGCAAAGGATAAACTTTACGTACATGGAAAACTCTTGGGATTTCAAAGAATTTTCAAGTTTTACCCCGTTCGTTCATAGAAAACAATCTATCTAGTTGTAGAATTCATAATATGTTTAAAATATGGTAATACAAGCTTACACGCGCGACTTCACTCGCGTAGTAAAAATTTTAACAACCCATTTCATCCCTTTTTGAGTGTAATTTTGAAAAACCCTGAAACACGTGTCCATTTATTTTGTATCTAAAATATTCAAACCGAGTTTCAAGCCAATCGCACCGCACCATTAAAAAGTTTCCATTCAAACTTTGACTCCCTTTTAGCCTTTTTTATGGTTTGTTTTGAAAAATCCTGAAACACGTGTCCATTCATTTTACATTTAGAGTATCCAAGCCATATTTCAAGCAAATCGCACTATGCGTAAAAAAGTACCATACAAACGTTTTTACCCCTTTTCACCCCTTTAGAGGTTGAATTTCGTAAAATTTGACACAGCGCCATCTATGCCCAAACTAAGCAAAGCTTGTACTATGAGATCCAGATGACTAATAGAATTCTTATAATACTTTTTTTGTAAATACATACCTACTTTTAATACAATTAATACTTCAATACCCAGGCCCGGAAAAAATATTTGCAGAACATAAAAACATTTCTCCCGTAGCGGGAATCGAACCTGCGCCTCTTGCGTCTCAGCCGAGCTCTCGCCCGCTACGCTACCGAGGTCGTCATAATGACGATCCTTTTCATTTGTTGTACTCGCAGTGCTCTAAAGAGCGATGGCGAAAAGCCACTACCAACCTATCAGAATGCTGTATGTATGTTCGTGAGCTAGTGGCCAACTCTTCTGACGAAGTTTTTAGGCGGCCTGAAGGCCTCCGTCATGGCTTAACGACTTAAAAGCCGGGACCACCGACTGTTTAACGTGCCCCCCTAATCACGGAAGCGCTCAGCTCGTAATGCCACTTACAGGTCCCAATTGTGACCGCGCACATCGTTGCTTAACTTTAACGACCAATCAAGAACGCCTAAGCAAAGCTACGCCATGAGCGCCACTCCGCTAGGAGAGTGCGACTAGGAAGAAGTATTTTGTGGGCCAGCTCGAAACCTCGCTCACGCCTCTGGCTTGCACCACACTTGTGCGTGGAACACTCAAACTTTGACAGTACAGTGGCTTTCTACTCGCTTTGTTTTGTTAACTGTTTTATTGCGCTACAGAATCGTATTGAGCTCCGCAGATCCCCAACTTGGCTGTTTCATCTTGTTACACCGTCTGTTTATGTTGAGAAAAGCAAATGTGAGGTTTTGTATGGTGGCTAAGGGATTTGTGGCAGAATCCAGGATACCGATGGTCAGACCACATTTTGATTTTTGAGCCTACTAAGTTCTCCAATTCTCCTTGAGAGCACTGTTGGTCTAGTGGTAGCGGCCCCGTGAGTGTCGGTTCAAATCCGGTCGTGCACCAATGGATTTTTCAGTTGTATTTCATGAAACGGCAAATACCCGCTGCCCACATCATGGTATGGTGGCCAGATTAATGAGTAATCAGCGTTTAACGATATGAACAGCTAAGCACGGCTACTTCATGATATGGTCAAATATTTGTGATCATATCGTATGATTATGGTCAAACATTAGTGAAAAATAGCTACATTGTCCACTGGTTTTGTTAAAAGTTATACAAAAAATAAAGCAAAGTTATTAGATAATATAATTCAAAATACATTCCTGGCATTTCAACATTTATCTGTAACAAAGTTTACAAGAAGTTTTGTAAAGACAGAAAAATCCATTGGTGCTAGACGGATTCAAACCCATGACCTTAGAAAGTCGAGGTCACAACCAAGAACCACCACGAAGTAACAAAATAAGGTTTTGCCAAATATGCATAAACACATTGTTTGTGTTTAATTAAATCGAACGTTAACGAGTTGTTCCGTTACATTAATTAACGTAACTGTTACGTTAATTAACGTTTATGCAATGAAACCTGTTGTTATTTAAAGCGTAGTTACGCAGAAAGCAGGTTTTTGCTAAAGATCTTGCCTCAAAAATTCTATTTAATATGGCAAATGTATGCTACTTACATTCAACGCGGTCAAGTTTTTTTGTTCTTTTAAATCATCATCATCATCTTCCTGCCCTTATCTCACTCCATGTGGGGTCGGCACAGCATGATCTTTGGATTATGGCGTAAGAGTTTTAGCTAATGTGTTTTATGACCGGCCGCCTGCCTGACGTCAACCCTCCTTGCGCTTATTGTATCTCATCATGTTGTTAGGATACTATCCCTTAGTCGACTTTTACGACATGCTCGGGGAGAGAAGCAGCTGGACGCATTCTATATTATTTCTTTACTCCCAGTCCAGCAGAGAAGGTAAATAAATAAATTTGTATGTAAAATAATAATTACGTTCTTTTAAATAAATACTTGTTTAAAATCCTAAGTCGTTAAAATCTTATCTTCTAAACAAAGGATTAATCGCACTAACTTCTAAAGCCAAATAATCGTGAGAATCACTTTGTAAAGTTGAGCGATCCAAAGTCAAATGAATTAAATGTTGACCATCAAAGTGTTTAACTGAATCAAATAATAAAGTTCTATGAATTTAAACTCTGAGGACAGTAGAATGGAAACTGTGTATATAAACTAGTCAATAAGGTTACGCAATGTTATGCCACGTGGTTTAATTTCACGTTGTCATGACGACCTCGACCTGACAAATCTGACGACCTCGGTGGCGTGGCGGGCGAGTCCTCGGCTGAGATGCAAGAAGTGCGGGTTCAATTCCCGCTGCGGGAGAAATGTTTGCATGCTCTGCAAATATTTCTTCCGGGTCTGGGTGTTGTGATATTATGTATGTAAGTCTTCGATCAAATAAACAGATGTACTTTAATATCTCTACTTTGTATTTATTACTAGCTGCCTCCCGCGGCTTCGCTCGCATTGTACCCCGATGAAAAATAGCCTATAGTGTTAATCCAGCACAATGTACTATGTACATCCCAAGTTTCAAACAAATTCGTTCAGCCGTTTAGACGTGATTGAGGCACAAACATCCAAACATCCTCACAAACTCTCGCATTTATAATATAAGTAACATACATACATACATACATAGTTATCACGCCCTCAACCCCAATGGGATGGGCAAAGCTACAAGCAATCATAAGAAAACTTGCAGCCACTCCTGATTGAAATCGCAATGGATATGGTGAACCATGGTGACAGGTGATCAGCCCATCGCCCATATAGATGGTCCATCATGTTGGGGTGGATAATATAAGTAAGATTATAATAAGTTTATGTATTTCACTGCTGGGCAATGGCCTCTCCCCAGACGTCACAAACCAGCGCTGTAGTCTCCCAGCCAGCTAAAAATTTGTCCAATTCGTCTTGCCATCTCCGTTTTGATCTGTCTCGTCGGATTAGGCTGCCGGTAGCTATTTTAACCCATAGCTCACCTGGCATACGGCAATCCCACTTCAGATTAACGGCCTTCGAAGCTATATAAACGATTTGTGTTTGGGAGCGCAGTTCGATGTTACAGATCTTATCCATTAACTTGACATCCAATAAAACATAAATATCTGTGTGTTTAGTCATCCGAGTATCTGTATTTAAAAATGCGAAAGTATGTTGTAATTTTCTTGGTTTGAGATTTTTTTTTTACTTTACTGATAGAGTGCCTAATCTAGTCCAATTGCATGTGATACCCACACTAGATAAGTATCTTGAGGGTTTGAAAAAAAAAGAAAATTTGAGAAAAACTATTAGAAATATCATCGGTTCAACTCACCTATCTGTAGTGTTGTATGGTGATCCGGCATATTGACTGACAGACGCTAGTTCCACACCCCCTCTGTATATCGAAACTAGAGCTAAGTCTAGTGTTTTACTCTGAAACAAACAAGCACTGTTAATTTTTTTGCATAAACATAATCATTCCTAACAAAATCGACGAATTTTTGGTAAAAACTCGTCTATAGATAATCGCAGCCTACTGTAACGATTTTTTTTTATTTTGTGTATGAAAATACATTTGAGGTTTCTTTATATTAGAACATTACTATGAAATAACTGTGTGTTCTTTGTTTCATATGCATACATACATAATTATCAAGTCAAGAATCAAAAGTAGTGATATGAAAACTTGCAGCCACTCCTAATTCAAAGTCCCAAGATGGATGTGGCGATCCATGGTGACAGGTGATCAGCCCATCGCCCATATAAGTCCATCATATTGGAAAATATAATAACCCTTATTAGTCAACTTTTAGGCCATGCTCAAGGAGAGAAGCAACTGAACGCATTGTGTTTTTTTCTTCACTCTCAGTCTAGCAGAGAAGTATTTTTCATATGCATTTTAATTTTTTTGTAACGGTCTCCGGCCAGTTCTCCGTTCAATAAACCGGACGGCAACTGGATCTTGCCGTACTTTAGCAGACGACGATTTGATTAAAATACGATGCCTAAGTATATACCGACAATTCACAACACAATTCTCATTATCTTCTACAATAAACTATATTCAGTACAGATTATTATAGTTATCCGATAACCTACAGTACTAGTAATGTGCTGAGTCATTCAATATAGGTATTAGAGTAAGGTTATAAGAAACTACCTATTCTTGAGACAGAATTAATATCAGCAGTTTTGGGAAAATACGTTAGTAATGATCCAGACAGACTTCCATAAAAAGATTAATAAATTATCCGAAACAATTTTTTTTGCCTTTATCATAGGGACGCTGTTGTGCTTGGGACAGGTATAGATACAGTAGACTTGATCAGCATCTATACTATTCTCTCAGCTTAGTCAGACTTATCCACTTAGGAAAGAGAAAAAGAAATCTCCCGTGAGAAAGTTTTCCTCACGATATTTTCCATCACCGTTTGACAATTACTAGTACAGCGCATTTTTTTATTCGAAACAAACCCTTTGTTGGACGATTGATTTGACCCCGCAGACCACCAGTGCTCCAACCAGACAGACTTCCATATAAAAAAGATAAATTACTCAACAGAAACCAGGCTAATTATATTAGGGTATCATACGATTAAATTGACTACACTCAAGGCATTACTAATGTTTCTATAACACGAACATAGTAACAAATGATGACGAATGAAAATATCAAAACAATAGACGGTCGCAATAAATATGGAGGCTTGATGAATGAAAGTCTTTATACTACTAGATCACTCGGTACAGATCCCTAAAAAAAGTTTCCAAGGTTGCTTCCTTTCAGAGCACTGAGAGCATTGGTGGTCTAGTTGGTAGTGACCCCGCCTTCCGATCCTAAGGTCTTGGGTTGTGGGTTTAAATCCGGTCGTGTACCAATGAATTTTTCTGAGCGAAAAATTTATGTGCACTATACCGGTACTCTCAAATGGTGAAGGAAAACATCGTGAGGAAACCCTCGGCTAAGTCAGGTCTGCACGTATTGACCATGTCTTTCCCTTGGACAAGGCCGACTAAGCTGAGAGGATGGTATAGATAGGTGCTGGGAAAGCCTATTCTATCTTAATTCGACCCGGGCACTACAGCGTCCCGTTTGTGAAGGTAAAAGTTGCCTCCTGATGATGTATAAATTATCTACTTCTAGCTTTCGCCCGCGTCTTCGCTCGTGTGATATCCTGACATAAAGTAGCCTATATGTTTTTCCAGCGCACATACTATGTATATTCCAAGTTTCATTCAAATCCGTTACGGCGTGATTAAGGCACAAACATACATCGTCAAATCTACACATCCACTCATCCTTACATCCTCACAAACTTTCACATATAATAATATTAATAGGATAGATGGTAAAAGGCCTTTGTTTAGTTTTCCTTCCATCTTGGTCTGAACGGATTTGGCTGTAACTTGAGATAGGTTTTAGGTATGTATGTATGTTCGTATGAGCTAGTGGCCAACTCTAGTGACGGAGATTTTAGGCCGCCTAAAGGCCTCCGTCATGGCTTAACGACTTAAAAGCCGGGACCGACTGTTTAACGTACCCTCCGATGCACAGAAGTGCTCAGCTCGTAATGCCACTTGCGGTCACCCATCCCAATTTGTGACAGTGCATATCGTTGCTTAACTTTAACGATCAATCAAGAACGCCTAAGCAAGCTACGCCACGAGCGCTTCAGGTATTAGGTATCTACACATAGATACATACATGGGGTAAGTTAACTGACGTCAAAGATAAAGATAAGTTTCAGAATGAGAAGCTTCTAAATCTTTCTGGAAATTTAGCAAAGCCAAAGCAATACAAACTAGAGATTTAAACACACTTTGAAGCAAACGAAAGGACCATAAAAGTGGATTTATCCGCAAAACTCCGATTTGTCCGACTGCGACAAACGTATGTAGGTAAAGTATCAGTGAATAATCGCATTGTAATATTTGCCAAGCTATTTTCAACCTTATCCATGTTACTAAAGGATAACATTTTACATTGGTTAAGAAGTAAGGATTTATGTATCTGGTATCCTACGCAATCTATCTCTTCTAAGGGTACTGTTGTATGAAATATTGTTTTGGATAAAACTCCTTTTTTTAGGCAAAGTATTTTGAGCAAGTTTCGACTTATATTCGACATTTCGTTTTATACCTATTTAGTCTTTTCTTGTGGCTAGAGGTCATACTGAAGTGTAGTTGCTTGTGGGCGTAGTTGAAGTAGGAAGCAGAAGAAAATAGTCCATAAATGTTCACACGCGTATGTCCAACTACACAGCACTACAGTTATAAAGTTTAGGAGGAGAAAGCACAGAATATATAGTATACAGTAGGTACAAGTACAGGAGGCGAAAGAAAGTTTACAGATAAGCGCGTAGGTAAAAGATAATGAAGCAAATGATAGTCGGAGATGCGGAGCGAGTAAATGATTCCATCCAACTGACTAGCGGCGGTAGGCGCGATCGGCTTGCGGAAAATATTGTTTGCTGGGTAACAAATTTCGTCCGTTACCCGTGTGATAAATATTTAAATAAAATACTAATATATATGACAACTCATAACGTATTTTTTAACTGATTTCTTCATTTATTTCAATTTGCAAGCATTTTGAACACTACCGACGCAGACGTTTCCAAAATCTTTCTGCCGCCATCTTTTTTTATACTACAGATCATAATAATTTCTTTTCTAATTCGATTCCAAACAAAGACAAAAACACACTGGCCGGTAGAATATTTTGATTAACATCAGCAACTGTCAGTGACAGTTACTTGCTCTGTTCAGCTTTTTTTTATGAAGGCGATTGTGACAAACTCATTCTACCAACGGGATTTATACAAACTTAGACATGACCTCATCATTTGTATGTGTGTAAAAATAGGTTTGTATGTGTGTACACTGTAAAAGGTGATAGATAATTTATATATGTAAACTCAAAACGTAATTTTTAACCGATTTCTTCATTTTATTTCAATTTGCAAACTTTTGAACACTACGACGCGGGATGTTCCCAAAATCTTTCTGCCGCCATATTTTTCTCATACCACAGATAATAATAATTTCTTTTATCATTCGATTCCAACCAAAGACAACACATTGGCCGGTAGAATATTTTGATTAACATCAGCAACTGTCAGTGACAGTTACTTGCTCTGTTCAGTTTATTTTCTTTTCTTTTGAAGGCGATTGTGACAAACTCATTTTACCAACGGGATTTAACCCATTTAAACAAACTTAGACATGACATATATAAAAAATAAGTACGTAATAAATAAAAACCTTATGATTATGTGGGAAGGTTCCCACATGAAGTGACTATTACTTAATCTGTTAACATCAAATACTAGTTTATTTCGCATCAACGCGCAAAGGGTTGTTACAAATCGAATGACAACAACAAATAGTGAAGGAGTCCTTGTACTGAAACATGTAATCATCGTTAAAATAATGTACTACTTACGTAGTAATAACAACTAAATACATGTAATATACTCCCTAAATTGTTCTTCAGCAATTGCAAAGCAATGTTTCTTCGGAAATTATTTAAATTTAAAGAGTATCTATCACTTTATAAGATGTCAAAGTATCATCGACATTCTTACATTTTCCTCTATCAGAAGTCATTTCAACACACTCCTTTCTTGCTTATATCATCTTTCACACAGTCCATCCATCTTTGTTTGCCCTACCTCTACCCACATATCCTTCCACATTAATATCTAACACTTGTCATCTACATTAGGCTATACCTCGGAACAATAAATACAAGTTAGGTATACCTATAGCTAAGATGTACCAATATTGCACTGTAACGCTTTCTTTACGCATTATCATAGATTATGTAATAGTTACCTCATTATTCTCATACATGCCGCCTCTTTGGTAGAATGCCTAGCTAAAGCCTCTTCGGTCTTGTTCCAATTTCAAACTGTCAGAAAAACAAAAGAATGTCACGAGTTCTTGAAAAGATGTGAAAATGGAAAGATGCTAATTTTATAATTTTCTGTATTCTGATGTATTTTGCTGAATGAAAGCACATGTGAGTATTTTTATGGTTTTAACTAATTAAATTAGGCTAGGTAGGTAGTCTACACACTCTTCTCGTCACATGACATTATTTCCTTTTCGTGACATGTCCTAAACTCCTCAACTTATCCGTCATTGGCTCTACTTTCAGACATAAGATGTAAAATAATTTCTTGCCAGTATTTTCCATGATTGGTCGCTTACGTAAATTCAACGTTAATTAGCACCATTCGAATGACTATGACGTAGTAGGTAGGAATCAGAATACTACGTGGAATACCAAAACAGCAATCATCGCCTACCAACTAAATAAGAGCATAACCTTCATACACGTTGCAATAATCCGAATATAGGAGGCACATAAAATTATATTACGAGTAACTTGTTCGATGATAAGGTAATATGAACCTTACCACCTATAAAATAAGGTCGTAAACGGGTAATGCAAGATTTTGGGGAATCATTGTACGTGTAAGATGAGATGAGCGTGGAAAATGGTGATGAAGGTAATTAGATCGATGTATTTTTATGAGAGCCGTGTTGGCTTAGAGGATCTAAGGATATTCGATCCGAGAGTCATGGGTTTGAATTTCAGACTTTAACCAATATTTTTTTTTTGTTACTTTTAACAGGTAGATACTGGAACTATCCATCTCCGGCAAAAGACCAAGAGGAAGACCAAAGACCACCTGGACAGCGTTTCCGAAGACGACGTCATGGAAAGAGAAATGGAGAAGGAGTGTGAGGACGGCTTACCCCATCAAAAATGGGGTGAATAGTCAAGAAGAGAGAGAGAAAGGTACTTGTAAAATATGCTCAAAACGGTGAAGGAAAACATCGAAGATACGCTTAGCTCTTCGAACAGAAAAATGGATTGGTTTACGACCGAATTTGAACCCGCAACCTTAGGATTGGAAGACATAGTATCGCTACTAGATCGCTAGTGCTCTCTTTATAATAATACTACTTTAGTTCCCTGAAAGAATTTTACATTCATAAAAATCAAAAAGGGTAATCGAAATTACACGAAAGAACCATACGAGTAGTTCTAACCCAAATTCTTCCGCAGCGGGAATCGAACTCGCAACCCATGCATCTCAGCCACTCGCCCGCCACGCCACCGAGGCCGTTATTACTCCTATAGACGTCGGGTAAATGTCTATCCCAAATGTTGTTTGATCCTAAAACCGATGGTTGTTTTAACCGAAAACCGGCTAAACTCAACAATTACAAAGGCTCGCGTCAGCCAATCTCGCTAATTAGAACAACATGGCCAAAGAGTGGCCATTTGCGATGCTACAACAAAAAGCTACCAATTCCTGGAACGAATTTTCCGATGGTTTTATGCTACAAGTGTAGGCCTTTAGGTGGCCTAAAAACTGTCACTAGTTGGCCATACGAACATTATATACAGTGGAAATGGAAGTCGACGTTTTGAAATGCCGAGTTTTTGCGAGAAACTATAATATTGTGTAACTAAGTACACAATCATCTCACTAGGTGGGGTTGGTACAACATTTTTCCATCTTCTCCTATCTCTCATTATCTCAGTAATTCATCCATCTTTTCATAAAGGCAAAAAGTTTATAAATAGGTGTATAAACGACGAACGATGAACTCGTGGCGGGCGAGTGCTCGGCTGAGATGCAAGAGGTGCGGGTTTGATTCCCGCTACGAGAAAAATGTTTGTATGTTCTGCAAATATTTCTTCCGGGTCGGGGTGTTGTAGTATTATATGTATGTATTTACAAAAAAAGTATTATAAATCATCCATCATCAGCCATAATACAAGCTTTGATTAGTTTGGGGCTATTAATTGATTAGTTATATGGCGCTGTGTCAAATGTCCACAATTATTTATTTATTTATAACATTGTGCTACTCCGTATTATCAGAACTAAAATAATATTTAGTATTCTATAGCTAAAACGTAATGGAAGTCAGAAAAAAATGTTAAGAGACAAAAAGGAAAAAAAAACGAGTACATTATAAATATGTAATTAATATTAATAATGGAAGGGTTAACTCATTTTTTTTACCAAAACAAATAATGACGCAAGAGCAGGCTTAATTATTTTTGTATTTTCTTAATATGTGTTTTTGTGAAAATTCTTAGAAATAATTTCTACGAAAAAAAAACGAAGGTCCTCGGAAAATGCCTGGACAATGGACTTATTGGCCGAACACTTTGTAACAGTGGAGCGTACAAATGAAAAACAGTAATGGAACTATTTGTCAGAAGCCGACAGCCACAACATAATTATGGGCCAGTTTGTATCCTTTGAGTCTCATGCTACATTTACGGGGAGAATTACGGGCTGTTTGAAGATACTTACGACTATTTTGTGACTTTAGTTTTTTTTTTACCTCCGATGAAAAACGGGTGTTATAAGTTTATAGCGTATTTGTGTGTCTGTCTGTGCATCGTAGCTCCCAAACGAATGAACCGATTTTGATACGGTTTTATTTGAAAACGTATGTGATCGAGATGGTTCTTAGCTATAGTTTATGAAGATTTGTTGAGGCGTTTGATGATCATCAGCACAAAATTTCGTTTCCAACTTTCACAAATCCGTTTGATTTGTGGTACTTGCTATTTATTTCTCTACCTTTTGCTCAATTCTATCAATATGTAAAGGTCATATTTAGACTATGAAAGGCATGAGTCAGACTTACCGTAATGCTATGTAATACCTTTTACTTTCAATAAGGGTTTCATCTACAAATAGGCGTGGGCGAGGAATGGGTAAAGGCTTCGTTATTCAACAAGTCACGAGACCCCAATATGTTTACAAATGTTGTACGATAGCCAATGACATTTCCAGAGTCTATAGAATAAACCTAGAGCGTCTTCGTAAACTTGTAGTCCATAGTTTTTACGACCTCGCTTATTACTGTAAGTATGTGTGGTCAAAATAAATCCTTTTTGTTAAGTACCTTATATTGTTAGACTATAGTGCCTTTATATTTATGTGTGTGTGTGTGTGTGTGCTTTGGTAACAAAATAAATATTTTTCTGTTCTATTCTATTTCTAAAATAAATCAACATTTCAAGTGCTCTGGAAAAACCCTTTTAATATAAAAGGTTCTCAGAATAATTAAAGCAATGTAGGGAAAATGTTTTAAAAATAATAAAAGCAAATAAGAAATCTTAAAATGTTTTTACTCTTCAGCGAATAAATGTTTTTGGATGTGTCAGGGTTGGACTAGAAATGGCTTAGTGGGGTGGGGGTGATCAATCAATGTGTTTTTTTTTTAATAAACAACACATAACAGTCACATTACATAGTCCTGACCACACACTAGGATGCCCTGTGTCCTGGGTATCAGAGAAATACGAGTACCATGGTACCACAACATCTCTTGCCTCTTGCATCTCAGCCAAGCACACCCCTGCTACTCAGCGAAATCGTCTGTCATTCTTTTTCTTATTTTGTTTATTGTTCTCAACTTGAAATACGCACTAAATCAAATATTGTAACTTACGAGTAATATTCTGTATTGTTGCAATGCAATTCATAAATTAATTATTCAAAGTATTCAAAAGCTAGAATTGTATAGTGATGATTTACAATTTGACTTTTTAAATAACTATGAATAAATATACTTCTGTGCTGGACTAGGAGTATAGAAAAAAACATAGAATTTGTCCTGCTGCATCTCTCTCCGAGCGTGTCGTAAAAATCGACTTCGAGATAGTATCTAGTACAACACGATGGACCATCTTAATGGGCAAAGGGCTGATCACCTGTCACCATGGTTCGCAATATCCATCTTGGGACTTTAAATAAGGAGTGGCTGCAAGTTTTATTATGATTACTTGTGACTGTGGCCACCCCATTAGGGATACAGGCGTGATAATCCTTACAAATATCATAAACGCAAAAGTTTGTATGTAATGGATGTTTGTTACTCGTTCACGCAAAAATTACTGAATGGGTTTTAATGAAACTTTAAATATACATAGTACATGTGCTGGAATAACATATACGTTACATTTTATCCGCGTACCACGTAAGCGAAGCCACAGGCGGCAGTTAGTATGTATATAAATTAAGTAGCACAATATTATCACGATAGTAAATACAATCATAAAATTCGGATAATCTAATATCAAATTATAACAATAGTTAAATGAGTTGTAAAAATCGGATTACCCTACTTATTGTGAATATCAGCACTGTAATAAACATACTTTATTTGAATGATTTTATTGTATGCGAATATTTCATATAAAATGAGACAGACGCTGATTGCATTTGCATTTAATTAATAAGCCTTTATTTGATTTTGACGATAAAGTAAATTAAGCATGATTCACACTAAAGCAGTGGGTTTTGTTAAGATGTACCTACATTCATACATAAAATCACGCTTGTTTCCTATAGGGGTAGCCAGAGATCACGGATCTCCATTTGCTACGATCCCGAGACACTTATTTCGCTTCATTCACTCTCATTACATTCTTCATGCATGCTCGTCGGTTTAAGGTACTCTTGACCTGGCCCTTTTAAAAAAAATCGCCGATTCGGTCCCTTAGGTTTTCCCCTTCCAACGGTACCATTCACAGTCGCCTCATACACCTGTTTCGTTAACCGACGAACATGCATGAAGAATGTAATGAGAGTGAATGAAGCGAAAGAAGTATATCAGGATCGTAGCAAAAGGATCTTTGCATATACCCGTTTAGGAAACATGCGTGATTTTATGTATGTATCTATGTTTTATATTTTTCCCGCTTGTTTATCATTCGTACATTATTTTTGATTTGGTTTTCAATTCGATATAAAGTATTGGTATTCTGGTGATTGGTGATGGTATTAATATATTGATAACATTAACCGAGTTTTGAAGAAATAGTAAGTTTTTTCCTTTTCTCAGTTTGAAAAGTTTGAAATCGTAGGTTCGTATTCAACTCATAACCGTAGCATTACCTAGGCCACCAGCTTGTGGTATGCATCACCTAGAGCAGGGATCCCCAAACTATTTTGGATAAGTGACCCCTTTTCCAAAATGAACTGTTACCTCAGACCCCCATGGCCAAATTACTTACTTTTAAGATCAACCCCCTTATTCATAATGGTCCGCTAACTTAAAACAGCTGCGAGTTTTTCATCTTGTACGAACTTGAGACTTTACATTACTACAACAATGCTATTTCCTACAAAAATATTAATTATTCTTAGTACACATGACACACAACATAAACAATACAGTACCTACCTATCTTGAAAGTTTTAAATAAGAACTTGTGTTAATATAATAGGGGTCGATTTTTAGACCTCGTCGACCCCCCAAATCAGTTTTCGTTTATGTCGACCCCTAGAAAACCGATATCGACCCCAAGGGGTCGATATCGACCACTTTGGGAATCCCTGACCTAGAGTATCATCAGTGCTTGGTTGGTGGTATGTTGTATGTTGTCCTTTATAAAAATCTTTGGTGATTGCAACAATAAGCCAATCGATTTGTTTGATTACTGGCTGCCGATGAATTTATTGCAATTGGATGGTTATTGTGAAATATGTTTATCAGAACAAAATATTTCAAAATTGTAGAAGTTTTGTACATTTATCATGGAATCAATTGATAAAAGTTTTTAAGGTGTATTTCTTTATATTTAAAACTTTTACAATCAATGTACAGCTAATACCTTGTACAATATCTATGAGCACTGGTTGTCTAGTGGTAGTGACCCCGCCTTCCAATCCTAAGGTCGTGGGTTCAAATCCGGTTGTTGAACAATGGGTTTTTTCTGTTCAAATCATTTATGAGCGCTATACCAGTATTCTCAAACGGTGAAGCAAAACATCGTGAGTAAACCCGCGGCTTAGTCAGCTCCACACATATTGACCATGTCTTTCCTGTGGATAAGGCCGATTAAGCTGAGAAGATTTAATAGGTACCTACTGGGCAAGCCTACTCCATCTTAATTCGTTGCGGGCTCTACAGCGTCCCGTTTGTGAATGTAAAAGTTGCCTCCTGTATAAATCATCTACTATAGATGGTAAAAAGCCTTAGTTTTTATTTGGTAAATAAGAGAAATGTGGCTTTTACTAGCCTACAAGAAATAGAACTCACCTGAAAATGCGTCTGTACAACCACAGCCCTAAAAACTATCGAAGCTTCCTGTACCCTCGTCTCAAGAGGTTTCTCCGCGAACTTTGGACACCGACTGTCACAAACAATTGTCCGACACAACAGAAGAATCACCAATAGCAAATCCCCGTTCGTGATTCTACCGGTAAACGGGTAACCCATTTTGAACTTTATCACTAACACTTTAAGTTACATTTTTCAGTACTACCGTTGAACTGTGGCACTTTTCACGTCGCTTCTTCAGGCGTTTCCTTTGCATCTTTTATCTGGAACAAGGAACATTTTGGGGATAAGTTATAGGCTTCTAGTGTTTTTGTAGGCTTAAATGTGAATTTATTCGTGTAAAAAGGCGTTTGTTTTTCCGCATTTGGAACCGGAAAGGGAAGTAAACTCGTACTGTGTTTGTAGCTTCCGGTAGCGTAGCTTTAAATTGTTATGCTAAAGACCCTTCTTTCTATATAATCCCGTTCAAAATTTCCAAGGCGATGGCACAAAAAAATCAAAGAAGAGACAAACAAAATGATTATTTTGTTTTCTTCATAAAAAATCTGAAAAATCTTCATTCCACAACTGAATCGAATTAAGAGCGACGGGTAAAGACGAAAAAAGAGTGAACTTTTGCGGACTTTTTATTTTGACCTTTGACCTTTTGTGCCATGAAGTTGGGGGTCCCATTAATAAATAGGTTAATGGGTAAAGACCTTTAGTATTAATTATATTACTCAATTCCACAATCCGTTAATAATTCAAAAACAACAATTAGTAGCTGTACAATGCCCATTCGGCAATAACTGCTAATCACAAAGCCTTCCAAATCTAATTACATTGCAATTTGAGCTCTATTACTATCGCACAAAAGCTATTAGAATCGTCGATTTACCAACAACAGAATCAACAAAGCCTATGGCCGCAGTGATCTGAATCGAAATTAATTTTGTAGTTGCAATAAACAGAATAACCACGCAGAAATTGAAAGTGCAGACGCAAATAAAATTATTGTTCTAGCTTTTATTTTGCCAACCTACTAATATTATTAACGAGAAAGTTTGTATGTATGGATGTTTGTTACTCTTTCACGCAAAAACTACTGAAAGTTCCAATTTCTAAGGTTCACGAGTTACTTCGCTAAATTTGATAAAAACGCAGTAACGCCTTGCGGGACTCCTGATAACGCTATGTAAATGTATACCGGTGAAGTGCACGAAAGCAGTCTTCGAGGCGCATTTTAATCCCTTCACCACACTGGTTTGAAAGAACGGCTATATAGATAGTAGGAGCCAGACTTGAAACAAAATTACCAAAATCAACCTAATATTATTCGCAAGCAAACATTCACGGCGGATGTCGAACCCACACCCTCGCACATTCACGCCACTTAAGGTTATTTACCTCTTGATCCGAACATTTTGATCATTAGCGACAGACTTCATCGAATGAGTATCTCTCGTTGGGTTTAAGGGCTTTAGCAGTATGTAAGCCCTTTGTAGGATAAGTGATGTTTCTGACACATTTGCAGAGAAAGCCGGCTACCGGCGCTTGCATGGGCTCATAATATTACATATATATTATCACGGAAATATCCCTAATGAGATCGGCAGAGGACAAGTCACCAATAGAAAAGTTGGAGCAACTGCTTATTTAAGTCCCAAGATGGATTTGTTGAAACATGGTGACAGATGATCAGCCCATCGCCCATATAGATAGTCCATCATGTTGGAGAGGAAACCCTTAGTCAACTTTATTTACAGTCCAGCAGAGAAGTAACGAATTTAATTTTATACTAAATGGGCATCGAACTATCAACCGGAGAACATAGAAGGCGACTACTCCCAACTGCACTATAAGGCCAGTCAATGTAAAAGCATGTCTAATAATATATGTTCTCGAGCTACGTTGGTAATATTCATTTCATAAAACGCTGAACGAAAACGTGAAGAAACTGGCATACCGTAGAACCTTTTTATATGTTAGCCATTGGATTTTTCCATTCGAAAAATTCGAAAAATATTGTACGCTATACCAGAACTACTGGTAAGAAAGAATGAATAGAGTTATTTTGTGTGTTGGTTATAATTTTTTTTAGAGCACTGGTGGTCTGGCTGGTAGTGACCCCGCCTTCCGATCCTAAGGTCGTGGGTTCAAACCCGGTCGTGTACCAATGGATTTTTCTGTGTGAAAAATTTATGTGCGCTATACCAGTACTCTCATACGGTGAAGGAAAACATCGTGAGGAAACCCGCGGCTTAGTCAGATCCGCACGTATTAACCATGTCTTTCCTATGGACAAGGCCGACTAAGCTGAGAGGATGTAATAGGTGCTCCTGACGCTGCATAAATCATCTATAATATAGATGGTAAAAAGCTTTTGTTTTTATATAAACATCCTAGAAAATGTGAGTGTGAAGGAAAATACACGCTTTCTAAGTAAACTCTTGCTTATATAATAACTACATATACCTAATCCTATGTATTACTTACGTTAATTGTGTTAAGCCTATGAAATATCGCGGTTTCTTGAACCGTGGTGTAATACGCGTCTTAACGGGTAATAACAGTACCTACATATCTATTAATAATTCAGCCAGGCTTTGGTTGCGTGGTAAATGAATACTACTGCTACCAGTCGTGTCAATAGTTCTTCGAACCAGTGAAGTGAAAGCATTTAAAGTGCGCCTCAAAGGCTTCTTCCATATACATACTTATAATACATCATACTACAACACCCAGACCCGGAAAAAATATTTGCAGAACATAAAAACATTTCTCCCGTAGCGGGAATCGAAACCGCGCCTCTTGCGTCTCAGCCGAGCACTCGCCCGCCACGCCACCGAGGTCGTCATCTTTAAAGTTACCTCCTGACGCTGTATAAATCATCTAGCATAGATGGTAAAAGGCATTTGGTGATCTTTAAAACCTACGGTGCAGTTCGATTCCACAGCTAGAGAAATATTTGCATGTTCTGCAAATATTTCTTGCAGATCTAGTGTGGTACAGTCGAATGCACGCAGCTCTTACAATATGCCAATTGAAGTGGCAAGCACGAGGAATCGATAACTATTGAGGAGTAAAAGTTCTCGAATGTCAGCCGGGAAAAGAAGTGAATGACCAATGGACCGATGACATTGTGAATTTCGGTGTAGTCGGTATATGAAACAGCACTAAATTGTTCGTCCTTGAATGTCTACATCCACCTATGAAGTCCACTTCATAGGTTGATGATGATAATGATGAAACTTCAAAATGTTATCAGAGATTCTTTATACCTACTACACGAAAAAAGCCTTCGAGGCATCCTTTAAATCCTTTCTACTCACTAGTTCAAAAGAAATAAATAGTACATTTTTTGACACATTACTTCCTCAGCTTATTAAAAACATTAATTGAGTAAAAAAGTTATAAATAGCTCGTATCGGAGGCCCAAAAGCACAGTATAAACTCTTATTCGTCCGAATTTATTTCGTTTGATACAAAATCCCTAAAATAACCCAATTAGAAGCACCCCACGCTATAAACCACTCTGTACAGGGCGTATAAATAAAGTCAGCTAAAATCAAAGGTTCAAAAAACACAGTTAATAAAAAAATGTGTCCCTAATGCGTAGACTTCTTACGCACGGTTCAACTATCAGATATCTGATGGTAGGTTTTTTTTATGTCAAAATAACTAATGGCGCTTTATGACAGAAATGCTATGGATTACCATAGCAACGTTTTATTTGACGAAAAAACGCCATTCTCATCGATTAGACCGATTTGTTGATTGTTAGTTTAATATAGAGACCCGGTATTCATCGTTAGTTTCATTAAATGTTGTAAGAAATAACGTTTACAAAAGACTTTTCTTCCTCTCGATATAAAAAAAATTGATTAAAAACCAAAAGAAATATGTATTACAGATATTTAGAAACATTCCAGTACAGCAATTTAAAAACAACGCTCATTATTGTTGTTTAAATGACAAAAATACCATATTAATTATATATGTCAACGTAATACCGTTAGATTATCTAGAACATACTGCTTACAATTTAACCTATTATTACATATCGACCCGCTCGAATTCAATATGTTAGGTTGGTAGGTAAGGTTTGAGTACATAGTTTACACTGGTATTTACAATTTTACTGTGAGATATATATAAACTTTTGTTGATCATCAAAAACATGGTTCAATATGGTATGTTTGAGTATTCAGAGTAGATATTATAATGTAACTTATAGTTTATCTAGCTATAGACCTTTATTTATCGTATATATATGTTATACGTCAAGAAACAATGTTAGTTTTTCTGTTTGAATATTTGGAGTAGTCGTATTCACCCTATATTTACCATAGCCATAGTATCGCGTACATTATTATGTTAAATCCAATGTTCGGGCTCCTAATGGCATCGGGAACATAGTTTTACGAACTAACGAGCCCTTTTAGGAGTCGATGAATTTCACGAATTTCCTGCTACGAATGTTAGATAGAGATATTTCTACGGTTTGGGATTTAATTCATTCTACTACTCGCGGTACGAGTTATTCTGTGGGGCTAAAAAGGCTGAGCAATTCATCTACGGCAATTCATTTTTTGAATTTATAGCAAATCCTAAGCGATTCCTGTAAATTTCATATAATGGTCTGAATTGTAAGTACTCATTTCGATTCAGCAGCAGATTCATATTTGGCCGTACAATTGTCAAAATTTATAGTACTACTAGTAACACTAGTTCTTTCGAACCAGTGTGGTTAAAGGATTTCAAGTGCGCGAGGAAACCTCGCGATGTTTTCCTTCACCGTCTGAGAGTAAATTTTTCGAATAGGAAAGTTTATAAAAATGACTGGATTCGAACTCACGATGTTAGAAACGGATAATTATTATTATTTAAGGGTACCTAATACATTAATCACAAAGGCGTGGAAAACGTTTTAGTGGGAAGACTATAAACATAAGATATCACAAAAATACCACAAAAAAAATTATTCATACAAAGTGACGAAGAACATTATTAAAAATGTAATATTCACTCAAAATTCAAAGGTTTAACAAATATTTGGTCATTTCGCAAAAAGTGTAACATTACCAACTCTTTTGTTGGGAGATGAGTAAGCGTTTATACTTACTTAAATTAGGGTTCCGTCCTTTCAAAGATGAAAGGAAACGATTATAAAAAGGCTGGTGATATTGCTAGGAATTCGTCTGAGCACCTACCTTTTTTGTTTATCTGGAGTAGGTATTTTTTTAGGTTTATCTATTTTATGAAAGAAAAATTGGATGGATTGTGTGAAAGAAAACATCGTGAATACAGAAATGACGACTGACAGAGGGGAATGAATGAAGAGACCATGCTGTGCCGACCCAATGAGCTAGTGGCCAACTCTTGTGACGGAGTTTTTTGTTCCGCCTGAAGGCCTCTGTCATGGCTTAACGACTTATAAGCCGGGACTGACAATTTAACATGCCCTCCGAAGCACGGAAGCGTAATGCCACTTGCGGTCACCCATAGCAATTGTGACCGCGCACAACGTTGCTTAACTTCAACGCTCAATTAAGAACGTAGGGCAAGAAGACGATGATCCATTTTTGCAACTCTTTGCAACGGGTGAATAAAGCACAATTAGAACTGAAATTATCTGATTATATATAAGTTTATCAGAGCGTATTCACATGGTCAGACACAATTTGGACACGATAATATTTTTATACTTAATTGCATTTTTTCCTCATAGCAATGAAAAATCCATACTATAATGTGGTACTATAAATGCGAAAGTAACTCTGTCTGTCTGTTTGTTTCCTTTTTAAGCCAAAAATTACAAAAAAATATGTAAAAAAAAGATATTTAATTAACAAACAATATATACAGGCTGGTTCGAAAGGCTTTTTAATAAAGATAGCCATTTAATTACAATTTCTATGGCAACGAAATAGCTGTTTCGTGTTCCAATAGAATTTACGCCGCTGGTTCTTAATAGTAGAAAATTAACAGAATTACTGATTGCAAATCAACCTCTTGACTAAGATTTCGCTTTGTTCAGTAAATTCTGAACTTAATTTTGTATCCATTATTTTCCTAAATATTTACTAGAGAAAGTAAATAATAGGGTAGGTACGTTATAACAAGCTTTGCTTAATTATCAATGGCATTTTGACGACCTCGGTGGCGAGTTTTTTGCCACATATCAGGTCCCTGATTTTTTCCCATGAAAATCTCTCAGATTACGACGTTGTATTTGAACTAAACCGACATAGTCCATTTACCATAAAAAATAACCTCTTGACATCATAATAGCATCGTAACTTTGTGACATTTCAGAGAAAAAAATGGACGTCATCCCTTGAGGACTTTTGCTAAGACGACCGTCATAAAGTAATCACGGTGGAATCTTCAAGGACCAGTGATAATAGCTTGTTCTTTGTCAAGATTAACTTATTAAACGTTCTACACGGTGTAAAAATGGATGGGTGACCGATGTCAGCACTAAAATCTTAGTTTTTTTAGGTACAACGGAACGGAGAAGTTATTTGCATTTGACCTAAGAGGTTGTATGTTTGTCTGTGACCATTTTCTTAAAAAACTACTGAACTAATTTCGATTCTGTTTGAATTTTATTGGTGTTATTTCAGAGAAGATATGTTTTACGGCTACTACTGAACCGATTTCGATGTATTTTTTGCATTAAGTATGTTAGTTTCATTATAGATAACAATATTTTTATCGTCGTGGGTTTTAAAAAACAAAATTGTTACTTTTTATGATATGGAACTTCGCTATAATTTAAATCCCTGCTAATATGAGATCTCAAATGGAGCTGGTAAGGCGATAACTGAATGGTGGTCGATGTTGCGCTATAGAAATCGTGGGTCGTAATTGGATTAGACTTTCACAGGACCTTGTTGGATGGCACTAGCGAAGGGAGGCTTATGCCTATAAACAGGCTGTGGATGATGATGATAGCGAATATGATATGGGCTTTTAAAATCTGTTGCCAAGACAACAGCTAAAGGTAGACATTATAAAAAACGTAGATTTAAAACGTTTCAACATTATCTAATGTGATCTCAATGGATAAAAAAACTTGTGAGTTTAAGTTTGAACTTCATACTTTGTTAGGCGGAATTGTAACTGTGGTAGTATTGAGAACTCAGGTGGATGCTGATGGTAGACGATCTCTTGATCTACCTATTATATTATTGATGAGAACCTGAACTAAGTTTTAGATATCGTGGACATTGAACGTTTCTACTTCTAGGAATGACCACTTCTGAAATCTAATGCTAAAGAAGTTCACAGGAAACATCAGTTTATTTCCAATTGAGAAAAAAACGTCGGGAAAACCACACTCAGCCTTAATAATAGGATCATGTCTTCAAAGAGATTGACAAAGTTTTTTCTGCGAAAAAGCTTGATATATCTGTTTTGACGAGGCGTTCTCTTCCGTATAAAATATATAACTATGTAAAAGCACGATTATAATTTCTAAAGTGTAAAAAAATATGGGGAAATCCTTTTCAACCTCAAAGACTTAAGAGTGAATCTACAATTAGATATTACTGTCAATATTACACTTCACAGTTCTACGCTTCATTCCTAATAAAATAACTTCGTTCATTTAACCAGTGAAGACTTTTTCTGAAGAAATTTCTATTTACTCCGAGGTAACTGGTCAGTTCAAAGGATTCTAATTTTCTCATGCTTCTAGGATCGTCTAAGGACATCTAAGTCGTGCGTATCTCCTAATTCGTAGGACATCTAAGTCGTGCGATGATTATCAGTCAGATTCATAGAAGTTTTATAGTGTTCACATGACTGTTAGTATGTATTATAATATGAAAAACGATTCAACATCAAATATTTTTCCTATTTGCCTCCCGAGATTATCCCAGGAGCAACAAGGCACGTTTCATGACTGCGCAGCATATTTTCCGGGTCATTTCCCTCGTGAATTATAGCTAAATAAATGATCTGTCTACGGCATGTGGTGGGCGAATTAAACTTACATTTTTCACGATTCCATTAGGTCCCACTGGCACTTATTTGTTTAGGGCCACAATACCTAGGGAATGGATAAAGGCGGCCTTAGCTAGGACTATGAGTCTAGTAATCTGACAGTACCTGCAGTAAGTAAGACATTAATTATTTAGTATTTTAAGAGTTATTTAGTACTCGTATAAAAAACTACATATCAGTGGCATAGCTGTATGATGTGTTTTTAAATGATTTCTATTATGATGTATAATTTAAAGAAATAATGTAAGTATTGGATTTATCTGTGATGTTCATTATTCTAAAGTGCAATAAATTATTTGAAATAAAAGTGTGAACAAAAAAAAGTGTTTTAGTTGAAAAAAATACGGGAACCTGTTGTAGAAAGATGGAGAGTACTTTTTTGTTTTTGTCTCTTTCTTACTTCACTGGACTGGGAGTGAAAAAAAGCATAGAACGCGTCCAGCTGCTTCTCTCCCGAAGCACGTTGTAAAAGTCGACTAAGGGATAGTACCTTTCCTCTTCGACATAATGGACCATCTATATGGGCGATGAACTAATCACCTATCACCATGGTTCACCATATTCATCTTGGGATTTTGGATCAACAGTGGCCTTAGGATACGGATGTGATTATAATTGTATAATTATGTATGTAATATGATCTCTAGATATGTGAGGTATCGATGTATAGAGCATTCGATAGAACTTTTCTCCACTGGCTATTGAACTGACTTGTGAATTACTGAAATGTTCAAAATAGTAGTATTTAAAATGAAAGTTTAATAAATAATCCGAGCTAAGCTGACTCCGTCAGTCTTTACTGTATTTTGTCCGCTTAGAAATCCGCTTAGAGTGTACGCGCTTGGGAATTTTTATTTATTTTATTACTAGCTTTCGACCGCGGGTTTGCTCGCGTGATATCCGGACAAAAAGTAGCCTATATGTTTTTCCAGCACACATACTCTGTATATTCCAAGTTTCAATCAAATCCGTTTAGCCGTTACGGCGTGATTGAGGTACAAACATACATCGTCACATCCTTACATCCTCACAAACTTTCGCATTTATAACATTAGTAGGATAGGATTTAGAAGTGTGTCCTAATGTTAAAGAGGCTTAAGTCTTAAATTCTTATTCTTCTTCGTTCACTGATTTTGTTTGACACTATTATCAATTCCAAAAGTTTTTTCTAACAAATAGACATTCAGCGTCATGGAAGATTTACGAGGCCTCAAAAATTCTTCACGCATATCTTATCCCCATGATTTATGGCAAAATAAATGGCCTGTGGCGTATGGCGCAGGAATTAAACTTACATTTTTCACGATTAGGGAGCGATTTAACGGGTTTGGACGACCCTTGGGGGTCGCCGAGGGTGACTAGGAGGTGGGGGCGATCTGATTGGCTAATCAGCTGTTTATTTTACGCTTGTTTTCGAGACACGATTTTCTGCTTCATTTCTTAGTTTGTTTTTTGTGTGACTTCCTTGGTTCACTGATTTCAGTACATTTAATTTTTATTGAGTTATACATTTTAAGCTAATCAACATTAAGACCGGTTTTATTCGGCCCAAATTTGACGTTTTAAGACCTGCTGGACTGGGAGTAAAGAAAAAGCATAAAATGCGTCCAGGTGCTTCTCTCTTCGAGCATGTCGTAAAAGTCGACTTAGGGATAGTATTATCTCCAACATGAAGGTAAAATAAAACACATTTGTCTCACATCTTTTCCATAGACCAAAACAAGTAGGTCAGGTATATAAGTTTTCAGTTCGTTAGGCAGAGCATTCAGGCAAAACTGCAATGTCTCGATACCCCACGCATTCAATGCGAACTAACGAACTATGGGAATGTAATGAGTCCATGGCATTCATGCCACAATACGAACTAGACCAAGTTTACCACAATATTGAAAGTGTTCGGGGTTGAGTGGACATTGTGGGACAATTTATGGATATGCCGTATACGATTGAAGGAACATCCTTGCTAAAAAGATACCTTCCAAAAATATTTCCAAAAAAGGACCTAATCTCATTATACATCATTTTCCTGCCCTTATCCCACTAGGTGGGGTCGGCACAACAATGTTTTCCTCTTCCATCTTCTCCTATCACTCATCTCAGTACTCACTCTCAACTCTCTACCTATTACGGTTCATAAGATACAGCCCTTTGACAGATGAACGGACGGACGGACAGCGGAGGCTTTGTAATAGAGACCCGTTGGCACACTTCGGGTACGGAACCCTAAAACGAATCATTCTGTGTCCATTGACCAATGACCATTCATCACAGCAACCATAGAGCCATGTGTGATGGTTGGTACCTATTTGTACCAACTTTTTGACGACTCAAAAACATCTGTAATCCCCCATTTAAAAGAGTAATTTCCAGCTCATGAATAAATATTTCGCGTAAAGGCTTTTGCATTCAATAACTTTTTCAATTATCGTCGATGAAACCTTGCCAAGTTTCACAATGGGGGAAATACCTAGATGCCGCGCGGTATTGTTTTCAAATTGAAATAGGGACAGAAGATCAAAAACTCGCTCGTAATTTATACACTAGTCTAGTCTAAATGGATTCCAAGCTGCCAAATCGATTTTGCCTGATTAAAAAAAAGGCCTTTTACCATCTATAGTAGATGATTTGATGAGGCAATTTTTACCTTCACAAATGGGACGCTGTAGTGCCCGGGACGAGTAGGAGTAGGCTCGCCCAGCACCTATTCCATCCTCTCAGCTTAGTCGGCCTTGTCCACAGGAAAGACATGGTCAATACGTGCGGATCTGACTAAGCCGCGGGTTTCCTCACGATGTTTTCCTTCACCGTCTGAGAGTACTGGTATAAATTTTTCGAACAGAAAAATCCCTTGGTACACGACCAGATTTGAACCCACCACCTTAGGATCGGAAGGCGGGGTCACTACCAACTAGACCACCAGTGCTCTCGCCTGATTCAACGTGTAAAAGATCTTTTTAATGACCGTTAGCAATTTTTTACTCGACTACGTTCAGAAAAAGGAGGGTTATCAGTTATCAATCTACGTACCATAAGTTTGTATGAGCTAGTAGCCAACTCTTGTGACGGAGTTTTTAGGCCGCCTAAAGGTCTCTGTCATGGCTTAACGACGTAATAGCCGATAATTTAACTTGCCCTCTAAAGCACGGAAGCGCTCAGCTCGTAATGCCACTTGCAGTCACCCATCCAAATTCATCAAACAACCAAGGGCGACTTAATCAGCAATCCTAGCCAGATCGTCCCGGGCACTACATCGTTCCGTTTGTGTAAGAAAAAACTACCTTCTGACGCTGTATTTTTAGTATACCAAGAGCATTTAGTTTGCACTGATCTCAATCTAAATCAGTTTAGAGTAATAAAATATAATACGATACAAACGTGCAATAAAAAGTACAAACTCTCCTCAATGGATTATTCCAGTTTTATAAATTGAATAGGTAATCAGTTCTGTGGTTTATTTCTTTATAAGCCTTCGATTTACTCCGAAAGTAGATTTTATAAGCGGCTCAGAAATTGCTTCGAAATTACGACTAGTTTTTGCTGAGCATTAAAAGATTTCGTTTGATTTGCATTTTGTTTGTAATCACAGTTTTAATGGGGACCATGAGGCCTTCAATCGGAACGTCACTTTTTTTTTTAATATATTAAATAAAACCGGTCAGGCGAGAGTCGAATTCGCACATGAAGGGTTCCGTACCATCATACCTACATAAATGTTTCTTATGCCATCCATAATAGGTGGTAGCACGTTCCCTATTAAACTCAAGCAAAAAAATGCAAAATGAAAAACATCTCTTCTATGAGGATTATTTTGTTAATTTTACTATTATTTTTGTACAAATCAGTAAATTTTAGATCTCTGACAGACGCACGGACGGACGGACGGAGAGCGGAGGCTTAGTAATAAGAACCCTAAAAATGATAAATACATTGGTTGGTGTATTAAACAAAACTGACAAACAATCTATACCTAGGTACTAGAATATTTACACAGCATCAGGAGGCAACTTTTGCCTACACTAAAGATGCTGCTATAACTTGACGACCTAGGTGGCGTGACGGGTGAGTGCTCGGCTGAGATGCAAGAGGCTCGGGTTCGATTCTTTTCGATTCCACAAAATAAATGTAGGTACCTATAAGTATTCTATCAGCCATCTGGTTCCCATAATACAAGCTTTGCTTAGTTTGGGGCTAGATGGCGCTGTGTGAAATGTTCGTCAATATTTATTTATTTAATTTGAAATGCGTATAAGTGTTAGTTGCGGTTAAATTAATAAGAATGACATTTGGAATGCAGCGTAGGAGAATAAAATACAGCCTACTTTTTACCTACTACGCGAGAGCAGTCACGAGCGAATTCAAGTTATAAATAAAACTAAGACTTTGTGCGATAATTATACAAAAATATAGAAATTTTTCACGATCGAAGTTGGTTCCTATTTGACAGAATTCCACCGCCTGATGATCTGGATCAGGTGAGCTATAAACCGTGTGCAATGGTCTTTAGATAGCCCGACTGTTTCTTTTGTATTTTGTAAATTATATTTGTATTAGTTTTAAGTTTATTTCTGTTAAGAAAATATATTTATAATTTAAGATTGTCTCTACTTTATTAATGTTTATTTCTCATTACATCTTATTTCTAAGAAAATACTCAATTCACTTAGACTTTAAGTCTTTCTCATTACTTTGACAGAAAGGTACACACAATCCATTTGACGGCGCCCTGATTTGCACACTACTGCTGTTGAAGTTTAGACTTTAAACCTACACAGCAAGGTTCATTATCTTCAAAGCTAAAAAGATCTGGTGAGGCACTATACATATTAACCACTGCGTAATGTTCTGATATTGCAATTTCAAGATGCTTTTAGACTCTAAGTCCAACTCCAGGTTATAGTGTGTACCTACTTACTTCATAGTGTATTATAATTTTACAAACTATTTGTTGAGAGTTCCAAAGCACGGAAGCGCTCATAATGTCACTTGCACACCCACCCAAATTGTGACCGCACACAACGTTGCTGAATTTCAATGATCAATCAAGAATGTCTAAGCAAACTAAGCCACCAGCGCTTCTAATTATCGAATACACAACACACCGTTTGATCGCATGATGGAATCGATTATGCACTGGAAATGGTTCACTCGACTGAACGCATGAACTGCGAGTTCTGATGGCTCTTTCGATATAATACTACCTTATCGTTATACTTCTCTGCTGGACTGGGAGTAAAAGAAAAACGTAGAATGCATGTCCAGCTGCTTCTCTGCCCGAGCATGTCGTAAAAGTCGACTAATGCATAATGTCCTCCAACATGATGAGATACAATAAGCAAGTATTCCCAAGGAGGGTTGACGTCAGGCAGGCGGCCGGTCATAAAACACCTTAGCCAAAACTCTTACAGCATGATCCAAGGTTCATGCTGTGCCGACCCCACATAGAGTGGGATAAGGGCAGGAAGATGATGATGATGATCGTTCCTCGCACTCACATCTATATGTACAACTTTTAAGTCGTTAAGCCATGACGGAGGCCTTTAGGCGGCCTAAAAACTCCGTCACTAGAGTTGGCCACTAGCTCATACGAACATACATACATATACTAGCTTAATACACATCACACAGCGTCTGTCGACAGTACAATCGCGCATACTGCATTATTTTGGACATGTCTGTACCAGTACTCTCAAACGGTGAAGGAAAACATCGTGAGGAAGCCTGCGGCTTAGTCAGCCCCGCACGTATTGACCATGTCTTTCCTGTGGACAAGGCCGACTAAGCTGGCGATGGGCTGATCACCTCTCACCATGGTTCACCATATCCATCTTAGTACTAAATCAGAAGTTGCTGCAAGTTTTCTTGTTTACTTGTGGCTCTGCCCATCCCATTAGGGATACAGCCGTGATAATATGTATGTGTATATGTAATTTTTAAACGCATGAAATCTACGTTTTTCCTGTTTGTACGGGACCACAAAATTTTACTGGATGCATAAAAAGGAACGCAAAATATCTCCTATCATGTGGAAGCAGTAGAATGAGACGATAACACCTTGATACCCGAGACTGTAACGGCCTCGGTGGTATGGCGGGTGAGTACTGCGGAAGAAATGTTTACATGTTTTGCATGTTTTTTTAAGGTCTGGGTGTTGTTGTATTTACTATGGTTACTTGTAGTTTCTGATATGCAGAGTCAAAACTATGTATGTTGGCTGCTATTTATTCATCCTATCTTAATAATATTATTGGTAGATCGCTCGGAATTGAGATCTCGCACGTCACCGCAATCCGCAAGTTTAGCATTCGTGAATGAGATTTTATACACTTTATTTATGTACAAGTTCTAATTAGACCTTTGACTATTCTATTAAAAGTAAGAGTAGATTAATGTCTTGATTACAGTAAAAAAACAAAACCTTTATGCCGACTCTAACTTGTTATACCGCTATCTAGGTTCTATCTAGTGTAACCTGAACTTTGAAGACATGGAAACTCTAACAAAAAAAGTTCAGGTTACTGCGTTTACTAAAATACTTTTTTGTTGTATTTCAAAAACTATACATACTAGGATAAAAATAAAAACTATCTTGAAATGTAAAAATAAAGCTCTTTCACATGGCTTCCCACCACGCATTTGTAAAATTTTTTTACCCCCTTAGGACCCAAAATCCTTACAACCTGTACACCGATTAAGCTCATAGGCTTCACAGCAAATCTTTATAGTCAATCTATTGGCCTACTAAGTTTCAGACATCAATAGAAACTCTCAAAAAGGGGTAAAATGGGATGTATACCCCACGCAAGCAAAGCCGCGTGGGTAAATTAGTTTTATTTATGAATCTCATCCTGTGAAAGCGGTATAATGGTGACCATAGCAGTTGGTGCCAACATTGTAACTATCGATGCAGTGTTTGGCAAGGCTTCCATTATGCGGCCGGGGCGGCTGGCGGGCGTAAACAATGCGGTCAAAATGACCATAATAGACTTTCGGAGCTCAACGCTAGTCGGTTTATCAGGTTGGCCAATCAGTGTGTTTTGAAATGTTTTTAAAATTTAACTTTTACGTAAGCTTAGGGTACCCTATTGACGCCCGGAAATGACAGTCACAAACGTGATTAACGTGAAATAACTAAGAAACAAAATGTAAGCTTAGTTTAGCTTCAAACAACTAAAAATTACTTGAGACCCTCCTCAGTATTTTAACGACAAACTGTAATATATTTTTGAATCACATTTAAATCGCGGTAAGTACACGTTATTTCTACCAAATTTAAAAAATACACAGCATTTTCTTGAGGCCCTTCTGAAGTTATAATCTAGAAAAAAATTATCATAATGTTTTTGATAAAATAAATTTAATTAAATAAAGGTACATTTTGTGTTACCTCTCTATTGGACTGGGAGGAAAGAATAAACAGAATGCGTCCAGCTGCTTCTTTCCCCGAGCATGTCCTAAAATTTGACTACGTGATAATGATGTATAGAGAACTCTATTGGCTACTAAATAGAAACTCAAATAGTTGGGTAAGATATATACATCAAATTCCACACCTAATTATAAGGATTGTTACAACCAACTGTAATTTGAAGTCTCTAGCGTGAAATAAACTCACCTAACTACCTATTTGTATAACTATTATTATAAGTATCATATTGTGAAACAGTACCTCAGTCGCACTCTATAAGCCCGGTTCCAATAATTTATTAACGGAGTGCTATAGCAACGTTGTTATGTTGAAAAGCGCCATACATTTTTTTAAAAGAAAACAACAATGCTTGATCTAAGAAATTGCCAAACAAAACGCGTTTCAAAAATGTAGAACGGTAGCTGTACCTTCAGTTGATTTGCTGTTCTGACGTTTTTACACTTGGCCTACATTATCGCGTAAATCTGTTTACGATTCGAAGGAAATCTCCTTAGAGTCTGTTCGTCTACGTCGCTTTTTGTCATATTCTGCCTTCTTTTGTTTTTGTTCTTGTTAAAAAAATCGTTACAAATGTTATTTCCTTTGGTAATTACGTTCAAATTAATTCGATTGAGGCCCAGCGCAATATCGATCGATAAGAGTGTTAATTACTAGTTCACATGACAAGGTTCACATTGGTCCATGTTTGAAGTGAAATACATTCTTATACTGTACGGCTACATAATGAATGGCATGGCCTATGAATGACATGAATGATATGCCTTAGCATGGCTTATCAAAAGGCGAATGTCACCAAGTCCGCCAATGTCTCCGCCATCTTACTTATATATATTATAAATGCGAAAGTTTGTGAGTTTGGATGTTTGTGCCTCAATCACGCCTAAACGGCTGAACGGATTTTAATGAAACTTGGAATATACATATTACATGTACTGGATTAACATATAGGCTATTTTTTATCCGGGTACCAAGCGAGCGAAGCCGCGGGCGGCAGCTAGTAGAATTATAATGGATTAAATTATACTTAAGCTTCGTACCGCTTAAAGGAGATTATGATTCGCCACTTCTGTATAAACAAACTACACTATTCTTTCAGGGCGTCTGGTCGAAGCGATGCGTGATCCAAGAGCTGGTTCTTATTTGGCTCAACGGATCAGTATTGCTATTCAACGTGGCAATGCGGCCAGCGTCTTGGGCACGCCTCCACCGTCTGATTATCTGGTTCAGGTGAGCTATCTATAGACCAATTGCAACGGTCTTTAGACAACCCAATTGTTTCTTTTGTATTTTGTAAATTATATTTGTATTAGTTTTAAGTATATTGTTTCTATGTTTGTTCAATCCAATCCATCCTAGGCTGCCTGGCAGAGATCGCTTCTAACGATAAGGCCACCAATTGTTTATACCATTATTTTTGTAACTTCAATGTTGTTTGGTATACAATAAAGTTATCTTATATCTTATTATATTTCTGTTAATAAAGACTACACTTATTAATGCATATAATTTTAACTTTTGACAAGATTTCAGGACGGTGACATGACGTTCCATTTATAGAACGAGGTTGTGAGCTGCAACTTCAAACATTGAAACTTTCAACATTAACTGCAGGACATAAGCTGGCCACGTTTATTATTATTTTAATCATAAAATATGAGTATACTTGTTTGTATAACTTTTCTACTAAAATGGGAGTAAAAAAACATAGAATGCGTCCAGCTGCTTCTCTCCGAGCATGTCTTGAAAGTCGACTAAGGGATAGCATCCTCTTCAACATGGTGGACCATTTATATGGGCGATGGGCTGATCACCTGACACCATGGTTCACCATATCCATCTTGGGACTTTGATTCAGGAGTGGCTGCAAGTTTTCTTATGGTTACTTGTGGCTCTTTCCACCCCATTAGGCATACGGACGTGATTATAATATGTACACACACATACATACATTTTGTAGGTATATTTGTTAATCGACCAATTTTCTACGTCACCAAAGGGCTTTTAACTCTTCATGTTTGCTTGTTATTATCGTTATCGAAAATATTAAAAAAGTCCATTATGAAGCCTGATTAAAAAAATCACTGAGTTTCGTTTTTCTGATGTTGACATCAAGGAAAATTCTTTGTTTCCAAACAATTACCGTGAAAACGTTATCTTGTATCGTTAGGTACCAACTTTGTTTCACATAAAACGTTATCTTTGAAAGGAACAAAAAAAAAACATTTAAAAGTTAGTTAAATATTCAGACTGCGGTGGATAGATTTAACATAAAAAAAATATTTAGATA
Organism: Scotopteryx bipunctaria; assembly: GCA_949320045.1. NCBI lineage: Eukaryota > Metazoa > Arthropoda > Insecta > Lepidoptera > Geometridae > Scotopteryx > Scotopteryx bipunctaria. The sequence goes on from OX439449.1 coordinate 2,268,082, forward strand.
GGGAAAAGGAAAAAGTTCTTTCTGCCTTTATTATCATGATTTTTTGTAGTTTCAATTTTATTATTATTGTGGTGATGTTCTACAGCCAGCCATTGCCCACTGCTGGATAAAGGCCGCCTTCTGTTCTTCTGTTCTTGTTCAGCCTCTTTTCATTCTTGTCTTGTCTCCATCTACGGCCTACGGACCACCGCCGAATTTTTGATGTCCTATCAAATTAACTTCTGGTAGAATTAAATAACATGGATTCTAAATTATATCAAAATTGCTCCCCAAACTAACAAAATAAAATACTTAGATACATAGAATCGGCTTTATGGTTCTATTAAAAGGTTGTCAAAAGTTCACAGCTAAAATCTATAATTTAAATTAGATTCATTAAATAAAATTACTGTAAATAAAAATCAGTCGTGTACCTTTTTGCTAGTCTAGCGCCAGCAAAATACAATTGAAATCACTCAATATTAATAAGGTATAACTAGGACACTCGAAAAAAAACCGTCTCAAATCTAAATGAAACAAAAAGTGCCGAATAAATGCTACAATAACGAATCATTTATTAATTGAGAGCAGTCCTCAAGACGTCCATGATTTAAAATAACTACTTATTGAGGTATGGAGCTTTTTATTTTACTGATATAATATGTTCTTTATTGACCGAATTAGGTTCTATCTTATCATTATCAATCTGTGTATACTGTCATTATCAATCGTGTTGCGAAATATATGAGTGTTATGATTTCATTTCATTTTCTACATGAACACGTTCTATCGCCTTTGTAGAGCTATAAATAAAACAAAGTTATATGTTAAGTACTCAAGATTGATGCCAATATCTATAGCTAGTTATAAAATGAGAGACAGATACAGAGGTCAAATGATATCCGGACAATCTAAGGGAAAAATCACCGGAAAAATCACAAGCATAAATCTCTTATTTCTTTCTTCACTAGACTCCTCTATATTGTACTGTTTTAACACATTGAAGTATTTAATAAAATCAAGAATAGTCTTTGCAATTAACTTTATAAAAAAAAACATACATCATTATAATCATAACATGACTAACAGAATATGTTAGATTCCATTGACATGAATAACGCATGTATCTACTGAATTGTGAAGAAATCAATAATTATCAATTTGTCTTTCTTTTATCTTGTAAATAATAATGTAGCAGTAAATATTATGTGATTAAAATCAAATCATTGATCGAATGTTAATACCAAATATTAGCACCTTCCCCGAAACATCATTTATGTCCAATATAACACAATGAGGAATGTAATGAGAGTGAATGAAGCGAAAGAAGTATGTCAGAATCGTAGCAAATGGAGATCTGTGATATCTGCCTACCTTTATGGGAGACAGGCGTGGTTTTATGTGTGTATGTATTTAGGTTAAGCAGTGGTTTCCGAAAAACCCGTAAGATAGAATCCTCGCAACACATTTTCATTCGAATCGTGTACGTTTAAAAAGGAGACAAGTGTACGTGTGTAGTTGGTCAACATTAATCCGCAGCTTGATTAGCGAGTATTGGCCATGTAATTTTTCCTGTGAATAATGAGGATGGCACACAGGTTGGCTCAATACTAAAACGCGACTCAAAGTTGAGCACGTCTCAAGTCACGGTTTTTTGACAGTTTTTAATGAAAATCTGTCAAAAACTCGTCACTTGAGACGTGCTCAACTCTGAGATGCGTTTGAGTATTAAGGGGTTAGGTACTTAATGGACAAACCCATTAAATGTTTTTATTATTTTTCGTTACACCAGTATTAAGTATATAAATACCTAAGCTTGGGTTAAAAGTAGCCTCCTCTCGGTATATAAATGATTTAGTTTATAATTCAAAAGCTCGTGTTAAGCTATTTAGTTACCATGTTACCTTTGTACAATTCAATCAAATTAAGGGGGTTTACCAACCCGAAATTAACTTATCCGAAACAAGGCCCGCCGAGTCAACAAGGACCCCAAAACAACAAATACTCAAAGTCTTATAACAAATTTTATTTATCATAATAAAATTACACTTACCGAAAAAAAATCGAGAAAGAACACTCTCACAATAATCACTATTGATTGCACTAGTCCAGTTTCACTACGCTAATATTTGTGTGGTGAGCGCAGACGTGCGTTCTCTCCGGGGGTTGGGTAAAGACTGGCGGTAGGTATAAGGGTTGGGAAGTGGTTGAGCAGAGAAAGCTCCACGACCGATGGTTGGCGAGAGTTGGCTAATTGTCTTTATTTTGTTTCTTTACAATTGATTGTTTAGATCGCGTAGACGTAAATTGCTTTGCGAATAAAATTTTACTAGAGCTGGGGTTAAGTAGATTTAATTTTTAGAACATATCTGGATTATATAAACTCGTACATCTAGTACGATCCTTTCAGTTATATGAAGATCTTGATTGACAAGAGTTGTTTTTGAACTAAGCGGTTCAATAATTTTGTTAGTTCATTGAGTTATTCTAGGAAGATTAAGTGTTAATATAGCTAATATTGACGATATTTACTGTCCTATATTTATTATGCCGGGTTCAAATCCGGTCGTGCACCAATGGACTTTCAGTTCGAAAAAATTATGCCCTATATCAGTACTCTCAAACAGTGGAGGAAGACATCGTGAGGAAACTGGCATATCGCAGAACCTAAAAAGTTCGAAAACACGTGTCAAATGCACGAAAGGAGCCTTTGAGGTGCACTTTAAATCCTTTCACCACGCTGGGTCGAAATAACTAGTGACATGACAAGAAGAAAAATAATATCAGTATGTGAAACGTCTTTAATTTTACGTCCAAGTATGTACGCCTAGGTCTTCCCCTTGAACCAGCACCATTACTTAGTTATTACCAGCATCATTAATTGTTCATTCATTCATTCATTCATTCTTCATCTATTTCTTTATTCAGTCTATTTTTCTTATAACAGTAACTCCAGGAATTTTACCAAAATAACTGTTTCTCAATAATTCAAGTTACAGAAATACGTCACATTTTTTTTCAGAGATAGACAATTTTCATTGTTACGTCCGAATTTCAATACGAATGAAATCGTCGAAGTTGAAAAAGATATCAATTCAATTTCCTTGATAAAAATATGATACTCACTACGCATTTCACTAGGTATTCGGCTTTTATTTTTATGAGATAAAAAAAAATGGAATACACTGAAAGTTGATACGAAGTTCTGGTTTTAGATTTTAGACGGCTTCTAAGAATTGAGGAGGAACCTTTTATGTATTCTTCTCGCACTGAATAACTCAACCTTCTACTATAGATTGTGGGTTTGACTCCTACTCAGGACAAACATATATTATCACGCCTGTATTCCTAAAAAGGTGGACAGAGCGACAAGTACTCATAAGAAGACTTGCAGCTATACTCCTGATTTAAAGTCTGATAATAGATACGGTAAACCATGCGACAGATGATCAGCCTATATAGAAAAGATAAGCCTTAGTCGGATTCATCGGTCAACCTGACTACGGCGAAGCAAAATGAAGGGTTACGATTTTGATCGGTGTGTATGTGACTGTGTATGGTATGTTCGACGTGAAGCGCTCGTGGCGTAGCTTGCTTAGGCGTTCTTGATTGATTGAAGTTAAGCAACGTTGTGCGCGGTCACAATTGGGATGGGCGACCGCAAGTGGCATTGCGAGCTGAGCACTTCCGTGCTTCGGAGGGCACGTTAAATCGTCGGTCCTGGCTATTAAGTCGTTAAGCCGTGACGGAGCCCTTATGGCAGTCTAAATACTCCGTTACAAAAGTTGGCCACTAGCTCATAGGAACTTACTTATCTGTTCCCTAATAACTTCTAAACTTATACCTGTTGACAGGCCGATTCTGCGATTTAAGAACAGTGCAAAACGCAACATGTAGATAATTTTTTTATACAGCGTCAGGAGGCGTCAGGAACCAGCCAGGAGCGGAGGCCTACCACGGCTATCCTCTGAACATCACTATGAATATACAATAAAATATATTACCAGTTAGTTTTCTTTCAATAGACGATAAATATTTAATAGTTTGTACATACCTGTTTTAGATGAAAATATTTTCATGTTTATAAATACTTTTAAGAATGTATTTTTGCAGTAGACGGGTTTTAGTTTTTGAAATTACTATTTATCTGGACAAATATTTGTTTAATTGGATTAGATGCTTGTCAGGACACACGCAGTGTGCTCCAAAAGGGTTTAAATAATGTATATTTTACTAGCTGCCGCCCGCATCTTCGCTCGTGTGGTACCTAGATAAAAAATAGCCTATATGTTAATCCAGCACAAGTACTATGTATATTTTAAGTTTCATTTGAATCCGTTCAGCTGTTTAGGCGTGATTGTAGCACAAACATCCAAACATCCTTACAAACTTTCGCATTTACAATTTAAGTAAGAAGTAAGATTTATTGCTTCACGATTAAGCACGCAGAGTCAAAATACTCTTCTATAAGTACAAAAATACATGGATACATCGTTAGGTCTCTAATCCCAAGTGTACCTCTTTAATCCGATAATAAATGGGATCAAATGTAATTATATCCGTATAGTATACTCGACGTAGGTTGATTAAATACCATGCGTGCTTATGATGTAGGATATTATATTATAATGATATTATCTAACGGCTTGGAAATGTTTAGAATAATACCAAACATTTTTTGTATGGCGAAATTGGTGGATGGCGTGGGAGAGGTGCAAGTTCATTTCCCGGCACTTTTAATTATGTTTACAAAAAAGTTCGCCAAAAGCTACATAGGTGGTTTAAAAAAATATTGAATAATCAAATGATTACGAAGACCTACGCGTACGTACCTGGAACAAATTGGCTACGTTTTGGAAAAGGGCCAGGTCAAAGAGTACCCTAAACCGACGAGCATGTATGAAGAATGTTATGAAAGTGAATGAAGCGAAAGAAGTATGTCAGGATCGTAGCAAATGGTGATCCGTGACATAGGGGTAGACAGAGAACCCCTATGGGAAACAGGCGTGATGTTATGTAGGTAATGAAATATAAGGTTGCTGTTTTTAGTTGTGTTTCCGTGCTTCGGAGGGCGGAGGTTAAATTGTCGGTCCCGGGTTTTAAGTCGTTAAGCCATGACGGAGGCCTTTAGACGGCCTACAAAATTCACTAGCTCGTACGAACTTACGAGTACTTACTTTTTTAGTGGGAATTGTTTGCATGTCTTGTAAAGGAGATGTTTACAAATGTATGTAACCTAGGCCAGGTCGTTGCTCTCATTGATGAAGTGTGGGGTCCTTTAAACTATCATTCAGAATACATTCACGAGACGCACAGTGGGCGCCAATCACGGAGTTAGGATGGATTGCTCAACGTTTTCCTCGGTTAGGTGCATTTCTATTAGCTCCCTGATTTTTTTATGTCTGACTGTTTTCACTTTTGAAATTACATAACTTTATAAAACTAGGTCAAAGTCAAAATACTAATTGGCCTACTTGGCTAGATTACAGCTTAGAGTACAATTTAATTAACATTTTTAGTACACTAACTAAAAAAAAACGTTTGAAATTGTTTTACTCTTTCGCAAAATAGTACTAGTCTGTAGTCTTCTTCTTCTTTTTATGTATGACGTCTGGGGATGATGTTGTCACAATTTTTCCAATGACAAGTTTTATTTATCTATTTCTGGCATTATTATTATTAACATTTCAACGTATATCAAATTGAAGTACATCCGGAACGTTCTAATATACTGAATTGATGGCGTGAGTACGTGAACATGATTGTGATCACGTGACTAACGTTATTTCAGTAGATTTAAGACGCTCACGTCACGTCGCGCTAGCGCCGCGCTCATAGCACAAATTTGGAATAGTTAGAAACAAAAAAAGTTAATGTCACAATTACTCATTATCATCATCTTCCTGCCCTTATCCCACTCTATGTGGGGTAAGAGTTTTGGCTAAGGTGTTTTATGACCGGCCGCCTGCCTGACGTCAACCCTCCTTGGGAATACTAGCATAATGTACCACATCATGTTGGAGGATACTATCCCTTAGTCGACTTTTACGACATGCTCGGGGAGAGAAGCAGTATTAGTGTCACTATTACTGCTAGCCCATTTGTCCTATTGTTGGGTAAATGTGTGGAAACCCAAAATGATATTTCTGCCAGAGATAGGTAAAGGGTATCATCGTATTATGTACATGTATATGAGTATAAATTCATTTTTACCAACGACGGAACGGAGAAGTGGGTTGTATGTGTGTGTTCTCTTAACATTTTCCTCAAAAACTACTGATCCGATTTCGATGCAGTTTTTTGCATTATGTTACTATAATTGTAGATAAGATTCTTAGATATGTTTTACGGCCAGGGGGCACAGCAGCTAGTATATTTTCTTCTAAACTCGATAACACTATTTTTATTAAAGACCGCTTTTGTTGTAAATAACTCATCTTTTATTATCGCCGTGTGTACATCTTCTTGTATTATGTGTTGTTGTATAATCAAATTTAAAGGCACTAGCTACCAAAATACAAGTTTCAAAATTTAGTTTGGTAGGTAGGGCTAAAATTTAAATGTTATTGTATCCTAAAAAGCAATAAATAAATTATTATTAAATTATTCTTATTCTAGCATACGCAAATAGTTGCATTGGTAACAAGCCTACTTGTGACGGGGGTTCGATCAATCACAGGATCGGATGAAGACGGAAGTTCTGATCACGGGGTAACGACGGTATACAGAACCCAAATGTACCCAACTGTCACATAGTTTTTGTCACAGGGGTCAGAGGAATTGAGTGCGAGTGCCATGTGCCTTCGATGGCTTTTTTACCCGACTGTACCGCGATCGATGTGTCAATAACCTTTTTGTAGCTTTCAAAGTGTACTACAGGTTACTTGATACTCTGTTATATGAGTGTATTTTTTGTTTGTTCTTGACATTTCTTTGTAACGAACAATTTTGAAATGTTTGAATTTGAGTTGAATTCCAGAAAAAATGGTATTTTTATTATTATAATTAAGAGCTTACTCTTCTGCTGGACTGAGAGTAGACAAAACACATAATGTGTCCAGCTGATTCTCCCCCCGAACATGTCATAAAAGTCGTCATAAATATCCTCCAATATGATGGACCACCTATAATATGGGCTGATCACCTGTCACCATGGTTCACCATATCCATCTTGGGACTTTGAATTAGAAGTGGCTGCAAGTTTTCTTACGACTACTTGATACGGCCGTGATAATATGTAGGTATGTATGTATGCATAATTAAGAGCCCGTTTCGTCCCACTGCAGGGCAACAGCTTCTTTACTTTCTTATTTTATTTTTCTTCTTCCCATTACTAAAAAACGTAGATTTTTTTCCAAGCGTTGTTTATGTGTAAATCAGCAGCTTAGTCAGCTACGCACGTACTGACCATGATGTCTTTAACGTGAATAAAGTCGACTAAGCTGAGAGAATATTTTAGGTGCCGGGCTAAACTTAATCTAAAATTGTCCCAGGCATTACGAAGTCCCGTTTGTGTAAGCAAAAAAGTTGCCTCTTAACGCCGTACAAGTCATCTGTGCTCGGTACTAATATTGTACTAACGAAAGACGGACTGTTCATGACCATAGCAACGTTGTTATCTGCCGAAAGCGCAATAAACTGTCCGTTAGTAGGAAATAATAAACGCGCACTATGTTAAAGGCTTTAGTAATAACAAAACTAACATTTCAGACTCTACCTTAGTAATACATAGGATTACGTCACTTTAACCTCATCAAACATTCACCAGCTAATTATCCTACATCCCAGATGATCTCTATATCTCCTGTTCAGAGTATAATGTTTCGTACGAAGAGTTTGAAAGTGAGTTGATTTACGCTAGGGGAATGCTCCACGACTTTGTTTGCTTTTTGTTTTTTTTTATTCATACAAACTTCCGCCTGCTTTTACTAGGAGTTGAATTTAACTTTAGGAATACCCTTCAAGTTTCATGAAGGACTTATGGTTTAATCGAAAAATATGTGTCAATTGCACGAAAGGCTTTCTTCAAAGGCTTTTGAGGCGCACTTTAAATCCTTTCACCACACTTGTTCGAAAGAACTAGTGACACGACTAGATAGATACGGTTTAGTCTATGTGTTGATCGTCATGTAAGAGTTTTGTATCTACCTACTTAGTTTCCAATAGATAACTTTTTGTTTTTACTGTATTTAATCTTTTATATATATTTAGTTAGATAAATTATATTTCGTTTCTTGACCTTTATTGTTAAATACATAACCTACATATAGTCTATCAATGAGTCTTTCATCTCTATCATTGTCCTTCATAAATTATACTAGCAATGGCACAAACCTTAGTGGTTTTTAGTTGATAACATAATCATTATTATTTTTAGGATTCCGTACCCGAAGGACACTATTACTCGTACTAACGAAGCCTACGACGCCTACCCGTCCGTCCGTCCATCTGTCTGTCAGCGGGCTGTATCTCATGAACCGTAATAGGTACCTTGAATAGATTCACGACTACTGTCACAGAGTGTGTTTTTCTCTTGCCGCTAAAACAACAAACAACAATAATTAGAAAAATAGAGGGGAACGTACGGAACATACGGAACCATTCGTGTGCGAAATCGAGTCACACTTGGCCGGTTTTTTATAAAACTGTAAATCGTTAATAAAAAAAATTAACTTCGTCAAGACGTCATCTAGATAAAAAAGCAGCTTAGTATTACCAGGGGGTCTAGCCAAGATCATTTCTATTCTCTTTCCATTGTAGAAAACGATTGGTAGCCGAGCAGTGTTGCCACCTTGCATTTTCTTAAAGCGCTAGGTCAAAAATAAAATGTCATCAGATTTCAGAAATTTGGATTAAAAAAAACACTAAAACTAAACATTATACAATTTTACGTACCTAGGTAAAATACCTACGTAAAATTGTATAATTAATAAGATACTAAGTACTATTATTTCTGCATCTCATACATACTTGTTCGTTCGTTTTTAATTTAAACTAGGGTTTCTTTAATCTGAAATAATTTAGCGGAATTTGGTGTTTTTTTTTAATCCAAATTTCTAAAATCTGATGACATTTTATTTTTGACCTAGCGCTTTAAGAAAATGCAAGGTGGCAACACTGCTCGGCTACCAATCGTTTTCTACGATGGAAAGAGAATAGAAATGATCTTGGCTAGACCCCCCAGGTCACTAACAATTTCAAGTTTCATCCATATTTGTTAGAGATACATGAGTTTTTGCGTAGAGATAACTAGCGGGCTGGAAGCGACAAAACGTACTTTTCAGGGTCTACGTTCAATATCCAAACTGGACCGTCATTGCCCCGGCATAGAGAGCACTGCTGCTTTAGTAGTAGCTAAGATCGAGGGTTTAAATCCAGTCATGCATCAATGGGTTTTTCTGTTCGAAAAAAATATGTGCGCTATACCAGTACTCTCAAACGGTGAAGGAAAATATCGCGAGGAAACCGGCATTTCGTATAACCGTAGCAAATTCGAAAACTGTGTCAAGTGCACGAAAGGAGTCTCTGAGGTGCACTTTAAATCCTTTCAACACACCGTTTTAATGAAACTAGTGACACGACAACTTCTTTGACGTTTCTGTTTATCCCATATCCGGGTACTAAACGAGTCAAGCCGCGGGCGTGAACATATTATAATATATCTTCAGGACACATTTCGTACAGAACCCGGAGGAATTAGGGTTAAGTTCTAATTAGGCGCATGGCAGCGGTTACTCGGCAGATAGTTTTAGTTGTTTATGGTCTGTACAGTCGCAAGCATAAGGGGATTCAAGGAAAGATTTGAAAGAAATAAAGCAAATAATTTATTGATAAAAAAACTAAGACTTATTACTATCTGTAGTAGATGTTTTATACAGCGTCAGGAGTCTACTCTTTTATAGGTATAGATTAATTTTAGATGAGGCACATGTTAAATTTAAACTGATATCGTACATACAAAGGTAATCATCTCGGCACATGCAAAAAAATAGTTTATATGGAATACTTTGAGTTACCAACGGGGTACTTAAGGGCGGTGTATACTTCCCGATGGACATTTCGGTTGGTTACTGGATCAGGGTGTGAGGGAATTGACGAAAAAAAAACTTATAAACTAGTATTTATGAAACAAAATACTGACACAACTTTTGACCGCGGTTGTACTTAGTCAAACTTGGTGACTTATGTGGTAAGATGCCATTTTAATCCATAACTTACTGCCATAAAATCTAATTTGCCATGATTTGGCTCGCAACTACGTAATCTCATAGAACTACTACGAACTATGTTTTCTTGCTTCCATGGAAATTGCTTTGAGAACGTATCAGAATGTTAGTAATTGTTATAACTTTTGCCAACTGAGTCCATTTACTTCAACATTATACTATTTCCTTATTGATGACAGTGGTACAGTGGGCGCCTATCACGGAATTAAGATACATTACTCAATGTTCATTCGTCCTTAAGTGTCTGTTGTAAAGTCTTTAACTGAATTCAATAAGTAAATTTATGCCTTTTGTACTTGTATCAAACAATGATATAATAATGGCTAAGAAACCAAATATTAAGTTGTTTATTGTACCCCCTTTAAGAGCATTATGTATTCAAAGTAAATAACGTAATACAAAAACATAATTTTGCCAAAGTTTCACCGACCATTCAACCTCACGGGAAAATTCAAGGTTGTATTGTGCCGTCAAAGGAACTGTTCACTTTCTCTGGGGTCTTATTTAATAAGCGTCTTACAGTATTCCCTGAACCAGCTTTGACGTAAAGCAATATTTAAATAGAGCGAGAACGCGAAGGTAGATGTTTTAACTAAAATAAAAAATTTTGGTAAAGAAAATTGTAAAACAAAACGCTTTTTTTTTACAAAATTTAAATCCCCTTTAACATTTAAAGTCCCTTTAAATTTTTATGTGCATGCAGTGCTCATCTATAATAGGAAGTGCACTAGATTAAGTCACATAGTTAAGTCGCATCGATTCAGTTCAGCAAAATTTAGATAGCCCGACTGTTTCTATTGTATACTGTAAATACGTTTATTAGTTTATTTCTGAAATTAGAAATATGTAAATAACACTTAACAGTCACATACATCGTCCTGATCCCACACTAAGATTTCCTGTGTCGTGGGTATCAGAAACTACGAGAAACATGGCACCACAACACCGAGGTCCGGAAGAAATATTTGCAGAAAATGTTATGGGAGTATAGCGTGTAAGCTCCTGCTCTATATCGAAGAAACCTTACGTCGACAACAAAGACTTATTTCTGAGTCAACAAATTCCTTACGATTTCAATCGAGCGTAAAAATGCGGCTCTAAGTTTACTTGGAAGAGTTGAATATCAATCGGGTTATTTATGGGGTCGGGCTCAACTTTGTTGCTAAGGAAACAGTTTTACAGTCTTATTTTATGTTTAAGTTAGACAACTTACAGCTTTTATTGATATTCTGAACGATATTAATCAGAACATCTTTTGATCTGACGTTTAATATCAGGATAACGTTTAAATAGAGATTCTAGTATTAATGTATTAATCTTAATGCATAAATTGGTAGTAAAAAATATTTAACATAAACAAGCTTTTGATGTGTGACGACTGTAGCATGGCGGGCGAATGCTCCGCTGAGACGTAAGAGGCGCGGGTTCGATCCCTGCTACGGGAGAAATGTTTGTATGTTCTGCAAATATTTCTTCCGGATCTGGGTGTTGTAGGATTATGTATTATAAGTAATACTTATAATACATAATCCTGACTGATATGTATGTATTTACAAAAAAAAGTATTATATCAGTCATCTGGTGCCCATAGTACAAGCTTTGCTTAGTTTGGGGCTGTGTGAAATGTCCACAAATATTTATTTCATTTATTTATTTATTTGTTAATTTGGTTCTAAACACCCACACCCACTATGACTAAGTAATCATGAATTACGAAAAACTAAATGAAAAAATGTACAATTATTTACAATGTCTTACTTAAGTAAAGTCTGAGCTAAGTTTAAGTATTTTCTCTCATGTCGTCGTATCCTACGAATAAGGGCACAAACGCCATTGGGCCTTTTTATTTTTATTGCATTTTTGGAATCTTCACTATCATTTACATCTAATCAGTTCAAAAAAAGTTCAAAAATAAATTTAAATCAATAAGTTATTTAAGTTTTAAACTTGGGGCACAATTACATTGCTGAGTTTTGCCCGGCGAATAAGGTTCCAAACGCCACTGGTAGCTGTGTTCCACGCGCGAAATGAGTGATAAACGCAACTGGGACTTTATTCGTCGGAGATTACCGTGAAGTGCGGACATGCGTGTGCTGCGTATTGTTGTGTATATACAAGTTGCATTTTTATCAAACCTAATCGGAAATAAACTGGATTTTTTAAGTTTTCTAGTGTAACTTTCTTCATTTGCCTATCGATTTATTACTACAAAATATAAGTACAGGCTGTAAAAAGACTACTCCCGACAACATTGGAGGGTGAAAGTACTCATAAATCTAAACTACTTTTCATGGAATCAAACCTTTGATCGCGCTGTTCCATACGTCATGTTGACTTAGTAGGTCATCATCAGCCTATAGGAGACCACTGCTGGACATAGGCCTCCCCTAATGAGCGCCATCTTTTTGTGCCTTATCATTGGGGGGTTAATGCCCATAATCCCCACGCTGGGCATGCGGGACCCGGGAATTTAACTGTGCCTTAAGGGCTGCACTATACCGCAATCAACCGGTCGCCAGAGCCTCGTTTGTGATTTAGCAGGATGTACCACGGGCAGGTGAGGTTGGCTTGGGTCCCTAAGATGTGAGTCGGAACCCCATAGACCCCAGTTCAATGTCTGCTTGATAGCAGCAACTGACGCCGAAATTAAAAATCCATCACAGGCTCCATGGTTAGAAGTTCAATATCAGTGTATTCTCATCATCTCATCATCTATCTGCCCTTATCCCACTTATGTGGGGTCGTCACAACAATTGTTTTTCTTTCACTCCCCTTTATCAGTCGTCATCTCAGTATATTCACTCCTTTCTTACTTATGTCATCTTTCACGCTATCCATCCATCTCTTTTTCGGTCTACCTCTACCCTTGTATCCATCCACATTCATATTTATCACTCTTCTTGTCACATGATGTTCATCCCTGCTCATGACATGCCCATACCATGCTAACCTATTACTCCTCCACTTCTCTGTCACAGGCGCTACATTCAAACTTCCTCTGATATACTCATTCCTTATCTTATCCATTCTCGTCACTCCACACATCCATGTCAACATTCTCATTTCTGTTGCATGTAATCTTCTTTCATCCGTCCCTTTTAGTTGCCCAACACTTCGATCCATACAATACGGCAGGTCTGACTGATTTGTAAATTTTCCCCTTAATTTTAAGGAGCATTCTGGGGTCGCTAGTTGTCCCCGTGACCTTTTGCCATTTCATCCATCCCGCATTATTCTATTTTTCACAATCCCGGTCTATATCGCCGTCGTTCTGGATTTATGAGCCGAGGTATCGGAAGTCGGAGCAGACTGGAAGGGATACTCCATTTAAGGAAATAGGGGAGAAACTGGATGGACCACCGAAATCGCAGAACAGGTGCTCAGTTTTTGTTCTGCTGATTTTCAGTCCGACACTCTCCAGTCTCTCTTGCCATTTTTCCAGTCTACCCTGGACCTCAAGCGCATCATCTTCGACAAGCACAATGTCGTCGGCGAACAGCATGCACCAGGGTGCTTCCTCCTGTATGTCTGACGACAACGCATCTAATCCAGGAGGCTAATAAGGGCTTAAAGCCGATCCCTGGTGAAAGCCTACAGCCACATTGAACTTATCGGTAACTTCAGCTTTGGACCGGACACGTATGTTTGCTCTATCATACATAGCACGTACAAGTTGCACGTACTTCTCAGGCACTCCCTTCTCTTTCATAGCCCACCACAGAAACGCACGAGGCATCCTGTCGTATGACTTTTATAGGTAAATGAACATCATATGCAAGTTTTTATGTGCACATCTATATTTCTCACTAAGTTGGCGAAGAGCAAATATGGCGTCCATTGTTCCGCCTCCAGGCATAAACCCGAATTGGCTCTGTGATACCTCACTCTCTTCTCTCATTCGTCTCGCTATTATCCTCTCCCAAACTTTCATTCTGTGTGACATAAACACAGTTCTGTACATCACCCTTGTTTTTGAAAATTGACACAAGAGAACTGTTGCACTATTCTTCCGGGATCGCCTGTTAAAGAATAAAGCTAGCCACCACCAAGCATCCACTTTCAAAAACTTCCATACTTCAGCTGGTATGTGGTCTGACCCTACAGCTTTCCCATTCCTCATACCTTGCACCGCTATTTTAACCTCATCTACACTTATCTGTTTCACCACAGCCATGTTTGCTGGTGTTCTAGGTAAAACACCATTCCAATCATTCTCCTCATTCATCAGCTTTTCAAAATATCCCTTCCAACCTGTTTTTAGTTTCTCATCATTCGTCAAAACCTTTCTTTTATGCATTTAATATATATAATGTCCAAGTGATCTCAGTGATTTTAAAGAATAAAAAGTTTTAACTTTGACTTTGACTTTGAATGTCCCTTGAACTCTTTTCTCTCGCTTTCGCTAGTTTGTGGAGGTCTTTCTGTCCGTCAGGGCTTCCCAGAGACTGGTACAGTTTTTCCTTGTACAGTTTTTTGGCCCTTGCTACAGCGACAGCTCTTTTAGCATTTTTCTTACACTCAACATACATCTTCCTCTTGATTTCTTTCATTTCCATAGTTTCAACACTTTTCCATTCCTTAAACGCATTCTTCTTAAGTATCTAGTAGGATACTCGGAGAATATAATTATCTAAGGCAGTAGTCAGAAGCACGTCCAAACATAACATTTGGCACATGCCCACATTTTGCAGAAGTATTCCATATATGACAGGTTGCAAGCCCATAACGGCTGCTAAAATTTATAATTTTGAACATGACGATAATCTTGAAAAACCATAAAAAATATTTAACTGTCATCAAATCGTCCTTCACGCTCCTCTCATCACATTCTACTCATGACACCACAGCATAACACAAATTTCTACACTCTTCACTGTTAATGCGGTTCGTATGTGGAACTCTATTCCAATGCAAATACGCCAAGCCTCATCCACGGGAATCTTCAAGTCTAAAGTAGATCACCATTATCTTGCTCTGCAGAACAGTCATCAAAATTGAGCACCTGTAGGTTTTTTGTATAATGTTTTATAATTAGGTAGATATTATTTGTATTTATTTATGTATAATAATGATTTTTCTTGTAACTTATCTACAAAGCACTAACTCCGTTTTTTTTCCAAACTACACAAAGGTTAGCTGGAAGAAAATGCTAATTAGCATTAAGTTTGCCTGTGTACATGTTTATCTTGTGCAATAAAGAATTTTCTATCTATCTATCTATCAGCACCCCGCCAACTCCGGTCGAACAAGGTCATCAAGGCGTTTAAGTTAGCGTCGATAAACAAAATCTCCGTGGAAAAAGGTTACTAAAGGCGCTTAGAACCAAGCGAACAAGAAAATAATACACGGAACAAGGTCCTAAGCGACAAAAGTGAGGGAAAACGTAGTATTATATTAAAAAAAAATACTCAGAATGGTGAATAGAACGTTATGAAAACAAATAAAAAAATAATTTCATTAAAAAGTTTAAAACTCATCGAAATAATAAGAAAAAACCGCCTCCTGTAAAGTTGGTGTTTTGCAATTGTGCCCTTATTCGTAGGATACGACGATGTCAGCACAAGTATAAATCAATATGGAACCTAAGTAGGTACCAGATATCCTAGAAACACGCAATAAACGCGATGGCGTCTAAGCGTGTAGAGAAAGATAACAGTATCAATAAAGAACGATCTCATTTCGATGCTTATACGATTCGGTTACGATAGGGATGCCACTAAACAAACAGAAGATAAAGGCTTTTCTAAATACTCTACGAATTTTATATACGACTAGCTGCCGCCCGCGGCTTCGCTCGCGTGGTACCCGAATATAAACCTAGCCTATTATGTTAATACAGCACATGTACTATGTATATTCCAAGTTTCATTCAAATCCGTTCAGCCGTTTTTGCGTGAAAGAGTAACAAGCATCCATACATCCATAAATACTTTTCGCGTTTATAATATTATACTAACTGCCGCCCGCGGCTTCGCTAGCGTGGTACCCGGATAAAAAATAGCCTATATGTTGCTCCAGCACATGTACTATGTATATTCTAAGTTTCATTCAAATCCGTTCAACCGTTTAGGTATGAAAGAGTAACAAACATCCAAACATCCAAACTTTCGCGTTTATAATATTAGTAGGATATAGTAGAAAGTGAGATAGACTAGTTGAACACCCGCGGTTTCGCTCGCGTAGAGTAGATTCTTCGTATTTGAACAGTCTTGACACCACGTTGCACTTCTTTGACAAACCTCTAAATTCGTTGTCATTTTTTATTGAAAGAAACCAAATAACGTTTCAAGCAAATCGGACCACCCGTTAAAAAGTTCAACAATCTTTAAAAACCTCTGCAACCCGTTTCGGGTGGAATTTTGAAAATATTTTACCACAGACTTTTATTAATTATGCTACATTAGTAAAAAAAACTAGACATTCCAATAAACACGAATGTAATCATCATCATCATCTTCCTGCCCTTATTCCACTCTATGTGGGGTTGGCACAGCATGATCCTTGGACCATGCTGTAAGAGTTTTGGCTAAGATGTTTTATGACCGGCCGCCTGCCTGACGTCAACCCTCCTTAGGAATACTTGCTTATTGTATCTCATCATGTTGGAGGATACTATCCCTTAGTCGACTTTTACGACATGCTCGGGGAGGGAAGCAGCTGGACGCATTCTATGTTTTTTCTTTACCAGCAGAGAGTATAAACACGAATGTAATCATCATGTATATAAACATCTTCTTACGTAAATAATAATGTAGGTTATAGGGGTAGGGCAATATTTGGTTGTACTTAATTACTCTTTGGTTTACCTACAATACAGTTGCTTTGAATAATAGCTAAATAAATTGTGCTATTTTCTATTCCTCAAATACAAAACAACTAAAATAAAATCGGTCAAGTGCGAGTCGAATTCATAAGGGTTCCGTACCATTGTGCATGTACTTAAATATTTCTTGTTTTTTTTTTTTTGTTAAAGCAGCAATAGAAATACACACTCTGCGAAACCTTATAGACGGGTGGACGGACGGACGGACAGCGGAGGCCTAGTAATAGGGTCCCGTTGGCACCCTTCGGGTACGGAACCCTGAGTCGATCCTCTATGTTTGAACTGTGTTATACTTTACTAAAAGATTAATTCATTCTAATTTAATTAAAAATGCTTAAAAATTCCGTCACAAAAGTTGGCCACTAGCTCATCATACGAACTTACTACACTGCTCTGACTTCTATTACGGCCGGCTGTCAGAGCAAGACGCAAATAGTCCACAGGACGTAACCTTGATAAAAACTCTATTGTAATTTTACTGTCAACCCTAATAAAATCGGATATTCTAGCACGAGTTGATATCTTACAGCATCAAGGAATCTTATTAAATGTTCGGATTGTCTTACATTTATGCAAATAGTTTATGAGAAGATTCGCATGCATATGAATAGTCAGGCATTGAACCCAAGACTTTCATATTCAGTGTTCATGGACTAAGTCATTTACAATCTGGATTTCTCGAGGTTATTTAGGGTATGGGGAGTAAATGTTCTATAATGGCAGCCACGGACCGGAAAACGAAGTTTAGGACGGCTTTGAAGAACCGGTACTTCTACCACTACTAATCGTGTCACTATTTCTTTGAACCAGTGTGGTGAAAGGATTTGAAGTGCGCCTCAAAAGCCCCTTTCATGCACTTGACACATAATTTTGAACTTATTAGGTTCTACGACATGCTGGTATCCACGCAATGCTTTCCTTCGCCGTTTGAGAGTACAGAAAAATCCATTGGTGCAGGGCCGGATTTGAACCCACGACCGTAGACAGTCCGAGTAAACAAAAAACATAGAATGCGTCCAGCTGCATCTCTCCCCGAGCATGTCGTAAAAGTCGACTAAGGGATAGTATCCTCTAACATGATGAGATATAAGCAAGTATTCCCAAGGAGGGTTGACGTCAGGCAGGCGGCCGGTCATAAAACACCTTAGCCAAATCTCTTGTCTTGTCTGTGCCGACCCCAAGAGTGCGATAAGGCCAGGAATATGAAAATTTTATAATTTTGTTCATCAGAGGGATCAAATAGGAAAATAAAGAAAATTATAAAGTTTTTTAATATTTACACGATATCTCCGCCATTTTTACGCGATTTTGAGAATCTTTTTATTACTAACCGTTCCCTGGCCATTAACTAGATCGTCAGCAATCCCCTTCCTTATTAATCCCATCATCGATCACCATGTATCAATTGCTATCGTAAGACGGATGATCTAATTTATTCGCCACACTAATTGTTTTCTTGCAACAAATTAATTACTAAATTAATGGTATGAAGTTTTTTCATTGATCTCGTAAAGCTACTCACTGACCTCGTAAACTGCGTAGTGTGAATACGACCTTAGTTCCTGATAAGGGTTTCATAATTCTGTTCTCTTCTTATCCTGTTTTATAATCAAACTGCACCGTTTCAGCACAAGAAAGCAAAAAAGGCCTTTTAAAAATTTGCTTGACTTTATTTTTTTTGTTAATTATGAAACAGGTTAGTGGGAGACCCTTAATTTATATCTGAACATGTTAAGAGTGTGTCATAGCGGATTTTCTCACCAAAATCGATAAAGAACACTGTTGTTAGTTGATGAAATGTGTTTATTCAAAAAGCGAATGAAATTTTATAATTTTTTCTATGGTTCTTCAAAGTGAAAACACGGAGAATAAACACACGATAAAAATAACTTCAAATATCCATGTTTTGAGTATGTTTTGATCTAGATATCGGGAACCCTACCATATTTTCATATGATTTTTATTTTCATAGGTAGGTAATAACTATTTCTTTAGTTGTTGAAACTAGTTTTTTTTAATTATTTTGTAGTTTTCTTGTAATTTTTTAACAATTACTTGATTTAGTGTTTTATTTTAGTGTATATATCAAACACACACAATCCAAACATACCTACACATACTCACCCCAATCACACCATTACCACACCATAATAATGTCTAGTAAATGTTATAACCTAGTTTTTACCATACAATTAATATAAGTACCTACATAGTTTCTGTACCGACAAGTTTTTTTTTAGATTTTAAGTTTTTTTTTATATTAGATAAAGGGAAAAAATATAATATATTAAGTAGGCACAAAAAAAACTATATGTTACTCATTTGGGGAAGGACTTACTTCCTGTAACACAGTGCAAACTAACACAGGAAGAAGTGCATCACTAAGTTTGTAGGCATAGGTTTTGTAAAATAAAATATTTGTATTTGTATTGTATTTGTATTGGTTTCAATATTTTGTACGGTCTCACTCTCTTTTTTTCTTTTATACACCCGAAATCTGTAGCACTATCTCTTTCGAAATCGGTCCAGACGTGATGGTATGTATTCTTCTTTTGTTGTATGTTTTAAACCACCATAGATGAGCCAAAGTTACTTGAAATGAAATGTTTTTTTTTATTTATGGTAACCTCTTAACCCTTTTAACTCAATTGCATTACCTCATAAGTCAAAGCCAAACTCAAAAATACTTTACTGATTAATATCTCTAGGATCATTTTGACGAATGGAATTGCTTTAAAACCCATTATTTTATACTCGCAAAACAGAATTCTTTAATAAAACCTCTTATTTACAACACTCCACGCAGCCTATGAAAGGTGAATCACCATTTTAGCGAGTGTCAAAATGCTGGATTTATGCCACGCAGCCATGCCTATAGAGAAAGAGCTGGTGAGAAAAATCTTTTCTCTCACTTGCTCGGAAATAGCTACATTATAAAAAAAACAGTTCATCAATCGGCCCTTTTAGATTTATTTTATTTAGTCGTTTCACTAGCTCTTTCGAACCAGTGTGGTGAAAGGATTCAAAGTGCGCATCAAAGGCTCCTTTCGTGCACATGACTGTAGGTGATTTTAGTACATACGATACAAAAGAGCATATCCCCATTGCTTTTCAAAAGTTTAAAAAAGAACAAAGAGAGCGCGCAGTCAAATTAATGGGAATGAAACTTCTGTTTCTTGAATTAATTTAGAGAAAAGTATTAATATTGATTTATTGACCTATGAGTCACAATGCGAACACGAATGTGATTGGGTGCAGGTGCAACGCTGCCGTTCATTTAACTAGTTTTTCACCAATTGTACTAAACTGACGTGACCCACGTGACCATGAGGGGCGTGAGAGCGGCTTTGATAGATGTGCGTAGAATGGTGGTTTTCGTAATTTGACATATTCAATACAACATAACACCCTCACACGTCTTGTAAACATCAAGGTCTGACTCAAGTGCTTTACCCTAGCTTCAAATTGGCAGGAAAATGTCTAACCATTACTTACAATCACAACAAGAGATACATTGAGACAATGATGTATGTACCGTACAGTTAACTCCTGTTCTATAGCTACCCACTCTCTATGCATTGTCCCGCCATCTAGGTATGACTTATGGTCTCATGTGGATTCTAGGCCTTATGCGATTCTCGCTTCGGCTAGATCGCAATACTACTTTGTTAGCTCAAATCCAATATAAGGTTTTTTGCGTTCATATTCATATTTTACCTTTACAATACGCAAATTAGACTTTTATGCTAGACTGAGAGTAAAAAAACATAGAATTCGTCCAGCTGATTCTCTCTCCGAGCATGTCATAAAAGTCGATTAAGGGATATTTTCTCCAACATGATGGACCATCAGGATTGGCTGCAAGTTTTCTCATTATTACTTGTGGCTCTGCCCACCCCATTAAAATGCGGACGTGATAATATGTTTGTATATACAAGACAGTGAAATTTTAACTTGTGGGTTCCTAGAACAAAAGATCAGGCTACCGCTTCAAAAACACGTTTTTGACTTGGAAATATAACAGAAAATAGGAAAACTATCTTATAGATTTCACTATGTTATATGAAGTACTCGTATACCTACCTCAAACCGATCAAAAATAAGATACAAAATCATAACAAGAATGTGAACTAAAATGAAAGAATGTTTTTTTGCTACAAAAATATATTTTTAACATAACAGAAAACTAGATGCCTTTGCAGTAAGGCAACAGAAAAATCTAGTCTCACAAAAAGTGTCAGTAAAACGGACTTTTAAAAAGTATGACTCCATTTACAAACGCCTACATCAGTTTTTGAGTGATGTTGCTATTTCCCCGGCCTTATATCTACACGAGGGTACGACCTTTCCCAGCTTCATCATACTGACGGGAAACTTCGATAAAGTCTCGCCCTGTGAGTGGGCCGCACATCTTTTTATCTTTTCGCACTCTGTGTTTTCATAAAAAAACATTTTATGATAAGTTCCGACAGTAAAACAAAAGGAATGTTAATATCATTATGATGTGGTGAGCTGAGCCGCAAGCGAATGCTAGTTTATAAGGTGGCCACGTAGTTCGACGGCAATTTCCGATCAATCTGATTACGTCAACTTTTTTCTCGTAGTTCTACTAATCGCAAAAGCTGGATAAAAACTATGTAGTCCAATTGATTGGACATTGCTGTCGGACCTCGTGGCCACAGCCTTATAAACTAGCATTCGTTTGCGGCTCAGCTTGCTTGGTATGTCTCCGGAAAAAATAATCTTATACCTATACTATTCCGGGTCATAAACTATGTGTATTGTAAGATTCAGCCGTTGTGGAGATGAGAGGACAAACTTATTCACATACACTATTAGAACGCCTGCGGTTTCACACGCGTAGAGTATATTATTTTGGGTGCATCGGTCCAGCTGCGCCTCTACCCGAGCATGTCATAAAGCTCAACTAAGGGATAGTGTATTGTATGGAAAGTAGCGGGATACCTTTGACGGGTAAGGTAAGTAGGACGCGCTCGCGAGAATTAAGCGCCTGCGTCGTTGGTGAGTCAGCCGGCGGGGCGGCGCGAATGTGCACCCCTCCCCCCCCTGGAGATTCGGAGATGCTCGCGCACATATTATAAAACAAATGGAAGCCTTCTATTTTTATTGGCATCGCGGCTAGGGGCCATGTCCCCCCCCCCCCTTTGGACTGCGCCTGGTCGACAGATAGTATCCACACGGAGACCAGCGCTCTGGCAAGGCTCGCCCTGCCATTGCATATTCTGAGTGGTGGCCTTTTTTGTTGCCCCATAGGTATCCTAAATGTCGACTAGTGCCTTAAAATTGTATTTATGTTTATGTTTGGTAACAAAATATATATTTTTCTTTCTTTCAAAATGATGGAGCATCTAATTGGTGTTGGGCTGATCGCCTGTCACCATGGTTCACCATATCCATCTGTGGATTTTGAATCAGGAGTTGCTCTAAGGGATACGGGCGTGATACTATGTATATAATGTAAGTATGAATAATATAAGAAAAATGCCAGTGCACGTAGTTGCTAAGGCTGTCATCGTGATAGCTATCCGGAAAACCTACATGACATGTGAATATTATGCATTTACATCAATAAATTATCTTATCTTATCCTATCTTTAATTAAATAGAAATTGGACATGAATCAGGACAATTTCCTACAAAACGACTTGTGATTCATGCCCATAAATACTTTTTATTTGTAGGAATTGGCCCATAGAAGAATGAATGGTGTAAGTAAAAGAAAAACGGAAACGCTTTCGGTAATTCCCATTGGGGTATATTGATTCTGATATTTTCCACTAGCTGGCAACGATCGTAAAATCTTGTTTTATTACGGTCGGCCATAAATTAAATCTTCTGAAATGTTTTCACTCCATCATTAGGCTCTTATCGTAGGAATAAAACTTGGATCGGCAACGGGACGAGAAAATTTTATATCCCAATAAAATATTCAAAATAAAAGTGATCTACGTGAATTATGAAGCATGTTTTAAGAATAAATTTAGAGTTCCGTAAATTTCTCACTGCATATTATTCAAACCACTTTGAACAATATTTTTCTAACTGTATTATTAATATTAATGAAATTTATGCCTCCTTAAGAGTGTGCCATTTGCGTGTGAAGTGTTAGAACTCTGTTGTTATTCAAAGATGTGTTTATTCAAAAAGAAAATAAAACTTTTACATTGTTTTTTGGTTTGTCAAATTGAAAATAAGATAATAGAAAAAAATCACGATTAAAAAAACACTTGAAAGATCCATGTTTTGAGGATGTTTTGATCTAGAACTTGGATGTTCCCGAGATATTTTCAAATGATCCCTTATAAGTAGAAAATAACTGTTTATTGTTTGTTGAAACCAGTTTTTTTTATTTATTGTGTAGTTTTCTTGTAATTAACAATTATTTGATTTCAATATTTGCGAGGTTTCACTTTCTGTCTTTCTTTTACACGCCCGAAATCGGTCTTGACACAATGGTATGATAGCCTCTTAAAGGACTGGTTAAAAGTGTCCCGGAACAGGGACGACTGGAGCTAAGGAAGGAAGAAATCTTTGACCTGCAGTGGGCCACTACTGGCTCCTAATCCCACAGGTTCCTCATTTAAATGTGAACATGTCACAATCTAATCCTTACAAATATTATAAACATGAAAGTTTGTATGTATGGATGTTTGTTACTCTTTCACGCAAAAACTACTGAATGTATTGTATTGAAACTTAAAATATACATAGTACATGTACTGGATTAACATATAGTATAAATTAACATAAATACATTTTATTCAGATTCCATGCGAACGAAACCGCGGGCGGCAGCTAGTAGAGAAATAATTCAATCTGAATTTAATTTACTAATTAACGTGAAATATAAAAAAATATAGCAAGCAAAATGTAAATAAAATTATCTACAGATTGTTTTAAAAGCGGAAACAGCCAATGTTTTATTAATTTTCTATAAGCTTTCAAAATACGGAACCCATCAAAACTTTAAAAGCAATGCGCTTTACGTTTTCAGCTTTTATTTAAAGTGAAGGCAGACGTTAAGTAGTGTAAGTAAGTAGGTTACTACGAAACAAAGTGCCGTGTCGAGTAATCCCAAAAGAACTTTATCCTGCACAAAATACATATTCTTTTTGGGTTCCATGCGTTAAACATGACAAAAATTTACCATTTATATTGTTTCTCATAAAAATCACTTAAACACTAATGCTGTCAATTATGAACATGTTAAGAGTCGTTACAAACTTTTCCAATGATGCTCAGGTATTTTAGAAGAACTTATATTATCTATGTGAAACTAAAAATCCTTTGTTAGAAATAAATAAATATTTGTGGGCATTCACACAGCGTCATCTAGCCAAAAACTAAGCAAAGCTTGTACGATGGGAACCCACAAGCTAATATTAAACTTATTAGCTTAACACCCCTTTTTTGTAAATACATAGGTAGGTTCTTATAATAGGTACATAATACTACAACACCCAGATCCGTGAGAATGATTTGCAAAACATACAAAACCCACTTGCGTCTCAGCCGGCCGCCACGCAACCCCTCAACCGAGATCGTCTATAAATATAAATAAGTTAACTTATCATGCTGAATCTTGAGTTGGTTCTTAGTTAGTCTAATTTTGGCACGGAACCCTCGAGCCGCGAGAATCACTCCCACTTGTCCGTATTTATTTTAGACAAGCACTGAAATTAAGTGGTGGTCTTAATATCGAGCGCTTGAAATTCAAGAGTAGCTTCAAATTATCGTTTGACATATTTTTCATAGGCATAAGTTATACGCGAACAATTTTTGTTTAAACAGATTTGATAAAAGAATTAATTTATCTCTTTCGTTTGACTGTTATTAGCTCTTTTTAAATCTTTAATGTTTTTGGTCAATGTAGTATGTAAAAACAACCGTCCGTATGATTTAACAAGTATTATTATTATTTACGAGGTATTTTCCTTTTCCAAATATGCTGAA
The DNA here is from genome assembly GCA_949320045.1 of Scotopteryx bipunctaria. Taxonomy (NCBI): domain Eukaryota; kingdom Metazoa; phylum Arthropoda; class Insecta; order Lepidoptera; family Geometridae; genus Scotopteryx; species Scotopteryx bipunctaria. The sequence goes on from OX439449.1 coordinate 2,293,084, forward strand.
AAATGGACGAAATTTTTACTCGCTTTGAACCAATTTACTGGTGATTTTTTATTTCTCGGAACAAAAATAAAAGTTTGTTTAACTAGAGCAATCCAGTTGAGGTAGGTAATATTTTTTAATGGCTATAACCTGAGACGCCTCAAGTATTTAAAGGCTATTTAATCAAAGCTCGGAACCTCACAGGATAGGGCCTCAAAGCGGCTTTTGTTGGTATTTCATTCTAAATTTGTGGCTTGCGAGACTACAGAATATTTGTTGGTTAAAACTTAGGTTAAAAAAACTCTTTCAGGTATATGCGATGAACACAGTTTTTTTATAACATTCAGTCTTAAAACATACAATTTTGTAAAACTATTGAGATCAAAATAGAACATTGTGAGAACGAAATAACTTTTTAAGACCTTTTTATTTCAATACACTGCTAAGGATAACATTGAGTGGAAACCAGCGGCTTAGTTAGCTCCGCACGTATTGACCATGTCTTTCCAAGGCTGACCAAGCTGAGAGAATAGTATAAATGGGCAAGCCTCCTCCATCTTTTGGTTCCCCCATAGTTGAGGATCGTGACTCCGCAGAAATATGACCGATCTATGGTTTTTCTCCATCTGCCACGGTCTTCGGCTTGATGAATTCTGACACCTAGTCCGACCGTTTGAGCTCCTCCCTCTGAATCTTCTGCCTTCTATTTGCCTGTTATTATAATTTCCCCATATTGTCGGCGTTTCCGACTGTCCGAAGTCCGAAGCACTGAATTACTCGATGTAGGCAAATAGCTTACCAAAGGATTCTCAGAAGGTATCTCATCATCATCATTCATGTTTCCTCCTCCATTTTCTCCTATCATTCGTCATCTCAGAAGATATCTCCAAACCCATATTTTAAATTCATCTATTTTTTTTCAGTCAGTTGCTTTCATGGTCAAGGTTTCCGAGACGAATATAGGGAATACTAGCGTATGTGCTGATTTGACTTTGTTGTGAGCAAGTTCTGATTTCAAATCGTCCCGGACATTACAGAACCCGTAAGTGTAGGCGAAAAGTTCCCTCCTGACGTTGTATAAATAATCTAAATAGGTTGAAAATGTTGTTTCATTTTTATATCTTTGTTACTATAAAATATCCTACCGTAGTCTAGCAAAAAATCGTAAATGCCAAACTGTCATTATGTCGGTTACAAAAACTGCCATTTTCAGTTCTAAAACAAGAAAGTTTTTGTGATATCTTCCTAGAGCCCTGATTAAAAAGGCAAGGGCTTTGTCTCTTGGCATTAGTGGTTGACTTTAATCTCGCGGTTCAGAGTCCTAGCGGGGAACTAGGAATCATTTTGCCACAAAGTTTCTGGGTTACTAAAAACGGAGGGTGGTTTTTTGCATGAAAGCTTGTCATTTGAAAATAAACATTTTGAAATGATGAACTTGTTAGAACACAACCAGGCTTGAAGACCATCGGATATAATTTTCCACTGGACCATCACAGCTGTTTCTACGAGTATTACAGTAATTGAATTTATAACATTAAGTACCCTTGTAGCTCTTTATGGACCAAGACGATTCTATTGATATGTAATTGAATCATAATAGGTACCTATGTTTAAAAACTAAAAACAAACCCGACTTCAAAGAAAAATAAATAAAAACTCCTTGGTACCATCCTAAATAAACTAACAGGCGTTTACGTGAACGTAGATACCTAAAAAGTTCGAAAACATCTGTAAATTACATTAAAGGAGTCTCTTTGAGCGCTTTCATGGCGACCTCAGTGGCGTGGCGGGTGCGTGCTCGGCTGAGACGCAAGAGGCGCGGGTTCGATTCCTGCTGCAGGAGAAATGTTTGTATGTTCTGCAAATATTTCTTCCATGTCTGGGTATTATAGTATTATGTATATAGCACCCCCGCTGCAGGACTTCATTCGTGGAACAGACTCTAGTAACTGTATTATCAGCCGGAAAAATATACATAATAAAAGCTTCCACGAAATGTGCCATAAATAGACCAATGGTCCAATAATTCTATCAAATAATGCCGGAAATAGCTGATGAAATTCACGCATGACCGTAAGGGGTATGTTTCTATTACATATTTCAATATCAAAACAACCCTTTTCTGTGTGGAAAATAGGCCAGATTTTAAATAACGTTCCGAATTCAATGTAAGACGTTATCGTCCTTATATCCTACTAATATTATAAATATATATGACTAGCTGCCGCCCGCGGCTTCGCTCGCGTGGTATCCGGATGACAAAGAGCCTATATGTTAATCCTGCACATGTACTATGTATTTTGCAAGTTTCATACAAATCCGTTCAGTCGTTTAAGCGTGATTGAGGCACGAATTTAAAAACATCCTCACAAACTTTCGTATTTATAATATACTAGCTGCCGCCCGCGACTTCGCTCGCGTGGAACCCGGATAAAAAATAGCCTATAATGTTAATCCAGTACATGTACTATGTATATTCCAAGTTTCGTTCAGATCCGTTCAGCTGTTTAGGCGTGATTGAGGCACAAACATCCAAACATCCAAACATCGTCACAAACTTTCGTACTAGATGGCAGCACAGGTAAAATTAGTACGCGCTATCGTTGCGTTTTGAGCTTTACGTCGGTAATTTCAAGCAAACTAAGACTTTTCAATTTTATAATATAAGTAAGAAGTAAGATGTTGGTTACCACGTATATCCGTAACTAGGTATTACATTAAAAAAAAGCCAGCCATCAGCCATCCTGGTGCCCATAATACAAGCTTTGCTTAGTTTGGGGCTAGATGGCGCTGTGTCAAATGTCCACAAATATTTATATACATAGTTAAGGTTTTAGAAAAAGTGTGGTAAAGTTTCTATAGTAATTATTATTCCATGGTTCAAGTTGTTCAAAATTTGGTACAAATCAGATTTTAAATAAATAAGAAAACACGAAATTTTTTATTTTATCAAAATTACCCCTGTTTAACGACAAGGGAGTTCTTAAGTTTGCATGGGAACTTTCGGGCGGTGTGATTAACTTGAAAATTCTGGAAATTTAGAGTAGGTACGAAATAAATGGACACATGTTTCAGGGTTTTTCAAAATAAACACTTTATAAAATTTAGAATACTACTACTAATTCATGTCGTTAGCTCTTATGGACCGGTGTGGTGAAAGGATTTAAAGTGTGCCTCAAAGGCTCCACACGTGCAATTAAGTAAATGTTTTCAAACTTTTTAGGTTCTGCGACATGCCGATTTCCTCACGATGTTTTCCTTACCGTTTAAAAGTACCTACCTACTCGTATAACGCAAACAAATGTTCCCGAAAAATCCATAAGATATTTATTTATCTAAGAACTTTTTTCTGGGTAAACGTACAACGTAGAAGCGGTCAGCCATCTGTAGGGGTACATCTGTCTAACTTGATGCCTAAGAAATCACCATTGAAAGTAAAGTTTCAACCCCATACAAGCTCATCCATTACAACACTTTATAAACGGGGAGTAATTGTTGTTACGGATTCCTAAAATCCGACGAAGCTGTACGTATTCAAAGTTTTGTCAGAACATAATAACCATAGAGTATGGAAATAAAAGCTTACCTTACATAGCTATGACAACGAAGTTAATTTGCTGTTCTGATAACTTGATTGAATGTATCCACAGATTATCATAAGAGCATTAAATGAAAGAAAGAAAGGAAAGAAAAGAGCGCAAATGACTCTAAATTAGGTGGATAGAATAAATTAATCACTAAATAAACTAGTGCGAAATTAATATTAAAAATTGTAATTGTAGCGCTCGTGGCGTAGCTTGCTTAGGCGTTCTTCATTGATCGTTAAAGTTAAGCAACGATATGCGCGGTCACAAATTGGGATGGGTGACTGCAAGTGGCATTACGAGCTGAGCGCTTCTGTGCTTCGGAGGGCGCGTTAAACAGTCGGTCCCGACTTTTAAGTCGGACGGAGGCCTTTAGGCGGCCTAAAAACTCCGTCACTAGAGTTGGTCACTAGCTCATACGAACGAGAAGTCCGTGCTCGGCTGCAAGTGTCACCTCCACCCCCTCCACCCACACCCACACTCCACGAGGCTAGGCCCTCCCGTCCCCTATTTCAGCCTGGATGATAATAATGTTAACGTAGGATTATAATAGGTACATAATATTAAAAAAAGTCTGGAAACCAAGCTGGCTTGGAAACTTACATTTTCTTGGTATGTTCGCCTCTACCATACCATCTGAAATCTTTTAAAGCTCCTTGGATTTAACTAATAACTTGAGCAAGTTACAAGTTTCCACTCGAGGCCAGTGTGATTTACAACCTTAACGAAATCACGTCTTAGATACCTGCTGGATTATTCGGGATCATGCTGGATTATTATCTTTACACATGCACAATGCCTTGGCACAGGCACACATGGCCGCATCCTTACGATCGAAAAGCATTGTGATCGAGATCACTCATTTGGAGTCAAACCCCCGAATACTCAAACGCATCTCAGAGTTGAGCACGTCTCAAATGACGATTTTTATCAGAAACTGTCAAAAAACCATGAGTTGAGACGTATTCAACTCTGAGTCGCGTTTGAGTATTTGGGGGAAAATGTTTAAGTTTAAGGTTGAGGTTGAGATTGAATTTTTTTTTATAACACCCAACAGTCACATACATAGTCCTGACCCCACACTAGGATTCCCTGTGTCGTGGGTATCAGAAACTACAAGTACCAGGGCACCACAACACCCAGACCCGGAAGAAATATTTGCAGAACATGCAAACATTTATTCCACAGCGGGAATCGAACCTGCGCCTCTTGCGTCTCTGCTGAGTAATCGCCCGCCACGCCACCGAGGCCGTCAATTTACGCTGAGGTTGAGGTTGAGTTTGAGTTTGAGATTTTTTGTGTTTTAATTGTTTGTTGTTGTTCATTTCAGTTCTGTTTGTATAGAAAGTATGTAAAAAAGAGATTGAGGTTCAGGTTTTTTGTATGTTAAAAAGCCAGAAACCTGTGAAAAGGCACTGCAAGTATTCGTTGCTTTATTACAAGACTATTAAACTTATCCTCAGCTGGCTTCAAGCGACGAAAATAAGCAGTTAATTTTATGAGCTTTTGTTTACGTGTTATTTCAAGTTAGCCTAGTGGGAGATATTCCGACTTTCGATCCCAAGGTCGTGGGTTCCCGGCTGTGTATCAATGAATTTTTGCCACAATCTTATTTCCTCACGAATTGCTTAAAAAAATCCGTAAAAGTAAATTTACATGGGACTACTTTGGGGTAAAGAATAACAAAAACCAGTAAAAAATTTGAAAAAACTTGCATAGGGAAAAAAATAATACAGTTGAATTGAAAAGTTCCTCCATATTTTATATAATAATTGTCTATTGTATTATGAAAAATTCTCTGCTGGACTGGGAGTAAAGAAAAAACGTCGTAAAAGTCGACTAAGGGATAGTATCCTCCAACATAAAATAAAATAAATAAATAAACATGATGAGATACAATAAGCAAGTATTCCCAAGGAGGGTTGACGTCAGGCAGGCGGCCGGTCATAAAACACCTTAGCCAAAACTCTTACAGCACGATCCAAGGATCATGCTGTGCCGACCCCACATAGAGTGGGATAAGGGCAGGAAGATGATGTTGTATTATGAAAAATATTCTGTTTCTCTCTTCATAAAAAAGGTAACAAAGGATCTAAATTAGATAAAAAGAAAATATTGAACCCTACCATTTGAGTTATTTTTTGTATTATGACGTCGGTGGCGTGGCGGGTAGTACTCGTACTTGGAGTAAGAAGCAAGAGGCGCGGGTTCGATTCCCGTTGTGGAAGAAATGTTTTCATGTTCTGCGAATATTTCTTCCAGGTCTGGGTGTTGTAATATTGTATCGTTTGACGGCTAAGCTGTACCAAGCAGATCAAAGTTTTTCTCTCGAGAATCCCGACGAAGCGGACGGAACATTAATAGGCAGAACCTGTTATGAGGTCTAACTTTCCTTATCCCTCGATGTTCCTTCCTGGATAGAATTCCAAATCAATCTTATATAGGTAAAAAATCTTTTTGTTTGACGGATTCTTTTACGTATTCCGAGACAATAACTGTCTGTTTGACGGACCAACTAATTAGCCCTAACGCCGCGTCGTCGGCCCTAACTGAAGTCCCCGGCAAATGAGAAATACATAAATAAAATTAATATTTATGCACATTTGACACAGCGCCATATAACTCAAAGTTGGATGGCCACCATATGGATTGAATACTTATATACTTTTTTTTGTAAATACATACTTATAATAGGTACCTACTTACAACCAGACCCGGAAGAAATATTTGCAGAACACAAACATTTCTCCCGTAGCGGGAATCGAACCCGCACCTCTTGCATCTCAGCCGAGCACTCGTCCGTCACGCCAGCGAGGATGTCAACCGTTCATGGTTTGATAGAAGAAGAAGAACCGTTCATGAGAACGCGCAAGGGTATCTACGCATGACTAAAACTTTGCATACTTTAAAACGTAGATACTAAGCGAGCAAAGTCGCAGGCCGTGATTAGTTAAGTATTAAATCCATGAAATTATGTTTATGGCATTTGTAATATATATTGTAGGTACATACAGCATCAAACTTTGTATCTGGACTGGTAAGTATGCCTAGTGGATTCATTAACCATTCTTACCATTCTTATTAGAAGACTAACGTATTACAGACTTTCTCAACAAAGGCCGTTGACCTTGACTGACCCACACTACGAACAAAGTAGTTAACGGTCATTGACCCCACATGAACACTTGCTGAATACCTAATAAAAGCTTCTAAGCAAAACTCAGTTTTGCTTTCTGTAGACGATAAAGATTTACTTACAATTCAATACTTACTTAGACTTAGTTGGGATTCGATTATGAAATTATATGTTTTGTTTAAGTTACCAATTTGGAATGTACAATTACTAGGTACTTATTATCGAAAATTGTTATATTTTTAGTTAAGGATGAGTAATGTTGAGTAACCAAATCAATATTACTACTAGTCCTCTTACTAGTTCATTCGAACCAGTGTGGTGAAAGGATTTAAAGTGCGCCTCAAAGACTCCCTTCATACACTTGACACATGTTTTCGAACTTTATAGGTTCTACAACATGCCGGTTTCCTCACGATGTTTTCCTCTGTTTTCCTTCACTGTTTGAGAATACTGGTATGGCGCACACAAATTCGCTGAAACTTGAAAACTAAATTCATCATTGTCATCATTAGCCTGTAGCAGTCCATTGCTGGACATAGGCCTCAGTTAATGAGCGCAATCGTGCCCTATTTTTTGGCATCCAGTTTCTGCCTTTCGCAAATCGTCACTCCACCTAGCCGGAGGGCGTTTGCTGAGTTATTCTCGACCTTTGGGTCGACTTGTTAAAAATAATTTAAAAAAATAATACTTTTATCGACGGCCTCGGTGGCGAGGCGGTCTATTGCTCGGCAGAGACGTAAGAGGCGCGGGTTTAATTCCCACTGCGGAAGAAATGTTTGCATGTTCTGCAATTTCTTCCGGGTCTGGGTGTTGTGGTACCATGGTACTCGTAGTTTCTGATACACAGGGAATTCTAGTGTGGAGTCAGGACTATGTATGTGACTGTTGGGTGTTATTTATTTATCTTCGAAATTACCCTAAAATTCTTAAAATCAGAAATGTTCAGCCAAGTACACTATTTATATCGTACTAAAATTACTTCCAGCCATAGAACATATAGACCTTATTATACCCTATCTTAATAATCTAGTAACGAAAATGTCCCTATTTCCTTGCTTAAGGGACCCGACCCCCATTGAATTTAATATTCCAAATCTCATCTGTGCGTGCCGTAAAACAAAAATAAAGATAACTGAAAGAAATTCAAGAACAACACAGAATGTAAAATGTACGCTCAAGGATGTGGTAACAATGTAAAGAAAATGTTTCTCGTTTCAGCTCAATTTCGCAGCATTTTGACATTATCAACTAAATATTTTTTATAAGGACAAGAAGATGATCATTATGTTACTCTTTTTTCAAACTAAAGTGAATCCATTGTTTTTTTTTTCTCACATACATGTTAGAATCAACCAAAAGTTGAAGCCAATTCAATTTGCTGTCGATAAAATGAGCTTTTAGTGCTAATTTTATCAAAGTGTGACCTATTTATCAAATCAGACTACAATTTTACTGGGTACACTCATGTTACATCCTACTAATATTATAAACGCGAAAGTTTGTATGTATGGATGTTTGTCACTCTTTCACGCCTAAACGGCTAAACGGATTCGTATGAAACTTGGAATATACATAGTAAATGACCTGGATTATCATATAAGCTATTTTCATCCTGGTACCACGCGAGCGAAGCCGCGTACAGCAGCTAGTAAATCATAACAATGTCACAAAGGAAATTTAAATACAGCACTACACTACACAATAAACTCAGTAGATACCCCACTCCTAATAAAATACTATACAATTAATATAGTAAATTTGTTCAGCAAATGGGTTCATTAGATCCGACATTCAGTACCTTCGCAGGCTACTTTCATGCCAGGACCTTAATTAGACTCTTTGTGCTACCCAGCATTCTAATGGATGATATTTTAGTAAGTTCGTATGAGCTAGTGGCCAACTCTTGTGACGGAGTTTATAGGCCGCCTAAAGGCCTCTGTCATGGCTTAACGACTTAAAAGCCGGGACTGTCAATTTAACGTGCCCCCCGAAGCACCACGAGCGCTTATTTTAGTACGTATACAGTTAAGAAGACTTTTGCATGCGCGTCGGTAAACATGTCAGATGCACTAACTGAACCTTATGACTTACTATTATTACATATTAAGTTTAATAAAAACTTAACATATCATGTTTTGATTTAAAACTGAAACGCGATCTACCGTAAGTGGACATAAGTTTACTGTCATATTTCCGTCCCCTTATCGTCCCTTTAGTGTGAAAGAAACGAATGAAACAGACGACTGCGATGACGACTCGAATGTGTTCCAAAATCGCAGTTTCCACTAAGTTTTTATGAGAGAGTTTGGCAGTTGCTTCTTACTCTGTAAAGGAAACAGTGATGAAAATTCAACTCGTAAAATGAATTGACTTGCGGGTTTATGATATCGTAAAGTAAACTCATGACCACTCCGGTCGGAGTGCATTTCAGTTTTGGGGGACTTTTTTAATCTCACACTTCGTTTGACAAAGTAATTTGTGGAGTTGGAACTGGGACAATGTGGGCTGGAGATGTGTCGCAATTGTTATATCGAGTAATGGTAAGTCGAGGATGGATAGTAGCACAAGACCGTGATGGATGGCGCACAACGATGGACTATGCCAAGCAGTGGGTAAAGTTAGGTTGATGATGATGATGATGATGGTGGTGGTGGTGGTGATGATGATGATGATGATGATAATGATGACTACTCTGTTGGATCACATACCGTTATGAAAGGAAGTAGTTAGTGGGCAGAGATTTAGTAGTAAAACTTATAAAAAAATGAGTTGATGTCTTATTTTAAAGAAATAACGATGAAATCAATGACGGAGTGAACTTTTTTACACAAGTAATTTGTAATGTCCTCTGAAAAGCAGTGTCCGCGCCACGTTCGCCAAAAACTAGCGCTCTTCATTGTTTTGTTACCGTTCTGAATTGTTTATGGCAAATCAGACCCCTGTTGGCAATTCAATTTTAACTATCAATCAAGTTTTACAGAACAAATCAACTGATTAGTTCTGTAAAACTAAGTAACCTTAATTTGTTCAAAAACTAATTACAAAACACACTCGTACTGAAACAAATCGGGTTCCAGACAAAATCAATAAGTAAGCAGAGATCAAAATCCAATTAGCCGGGTTAACTACGATTTCTAATACCATCTAGTAGTGTGATAACATAGGTAATATAAAACAGCTGAACCATTGACCAGATTTACTATAATTATGTATGAATGTTTGGCTTAAAACAAATGTAACGTCCATTTGGTGCTAAAATTTTCATATAAACAAATTTATTAACAAAAAGAAACCTACAACTAATGAAACAGTCGGGCTATCTAAAGACCGTTGCAAACGGTCTATTGATAGCTCACTTGATCCAACTCATCAGACGGTGCAGACGTGGCCAAAACACTGGCCGCATTGCCACGCTGAATGGCAATACTGATCCCATGAGCCATATAAGAACCAGCTCTTGGATCACGCATCGCTTCGACCAGACGCCCCGAAAGAGTGTGATTAATTAAAATACACGATTATTACATAAAACTTCTGCTCTTCTGATTTTTTTTCATCTTTATTCAATTAAATGATATTTACAAAAAACTAAGTCGATTAGCTTAAAAAAATTGGCAACATGACTTTTTTTCATGGCCAACTCAAGTTTGGCGAAATAATTTACTATTTCGCCATTATCGATACTGATTGCAAACAAAATTGTAAATTCCCAACCTTGAATACTCTGAGAAAATCCTTATAAAAACGTCTAAAAACCCATATATATAGGTATACTTGAGTGTATCAGATGCCTAGAACTAACCTGTTCATATTACAGGTATGCTGTGTCAGTGAGTTCAGAATAATAAACATTGACATTGTACAGAAAATTACATTTCTCCTACGTAGTACTCTCTAGAATCTAATATACGTTTTATATTACATTTGCATGGATTTAGCTTGCTATATCTGCATTCAATGTATATACCGTGAGGACAGCAATTGGGAGGACCTATCCTATAACTTCTCTGCTGGACTGGGTGTAGAGAAAAAACATAGAATGCGTCCAGCTGCTTCTCTCCCCGAGCATGTCGTAAAAGTCGACTAAGGGATAGTATCCTCCAACATGATGATATACAATAAGCAAGTATTCCCAAGGAAGGTTGACGTCAGGCAGGCGGCCGGTCATAAAACAACTTAGCCAAAACTCTTACAGCATGATCCAAGGATCATGCTGTAAGAGTTTTGGCTAAGGTAAGTAGACTGAATAAATAAATAATAAACCCAAATATCTTATTGGACAGACTATGTACCTAGGCATAGTTCTGATTCCACACTAGGATTCCCTGTGTCGTGGGTATCAGAAATTAAACTAAGATTACCATAACCAATAGATTAGGAAAAAATATTTTAATACACGCAAACATTTCTTCCACAGCGGGAATTGAACTCGCACTTCTCGCGGCTCAGCCGAGCATTCACAAACTACGCCACCTCGTCTCATTGCACCGTACAGTTCAAAAAATCTTTTTCAGAGTAAACTTTCATTTGAAAACCCTTTGATACTGAAAACGGATCCGATTAAATCCAGAATAAAACTACCACAAGCAAGCTGACATGCAATTGAACAATCTGAATAAACAAAGAAACAGATCTGAAACTCAATAATATGGAGATTCAAACGAATTTAAATACAGAGGTATGGACTATTCCTATTTCGGAGTACGTAAACATATTCAATATGCATTTATTCGGAACTGCCGTGGTTGGTTCATTTGAATAACTTTAGAGGATTCCTACTACTTGGAACCTTTCGGAGTTTCGACCTGAAAGTTTACGGTGAACTGGCTTCCGTCTGCGGATTTGATCGCTTCAAACATTCTCTTTTTATTTCAAAGTTTTCAACACTAGCTTCTGCCTACAGCTTGGCTAACTGCTTGTCGTATCTGGACAAAGAGTAGTTTATACGTTATTCAAGGTCACGAACAATGTCCAGTTTATATTCTTAGTATTTCTAGTCTTATTTAAATCTGTTTTAACGCTACGTTGAGATGAAATATCGGCACTTTCAAAATATTGACAGGCGCTGAATGTGATTTTTTAGCAAAATTAAGCAAGGATCTGGGAGCATCAAAAAAATCTACGTTACGAACATATACAAATTCTGCTCGTGCCATTTTTCAACTCTACTGTAAATGTTTTTCGTGGTGCTGGTCAAACCTACTCCATCCAAAATTCATCTCAAACAGTATGGCGACAAAAATTGACTCCTAACGCTGCGTAAATCATCAACAATCAATGGTAAAAACCTTCATTGACTTTTATTCTTTACTTGTCTGCTGGAATGGATGTAAAAAAAAGCATAGAATGCGCCCATCGACATGTTGGACCATCAATACGGGTGATGGGGTGATCACTGTCACCATGGTTTTTTTTTTTTTAATAATAAATGTTTATTCGAAGCCTAAAATATTACAATATGTAAACCAGGGTTGGGACCCTCTTTTAAGTACAAAGTACTTGTGCTAGAGGATTCCATATCCATATATGGTTCACCATATCCATCTTGAGACTGAATCAGGGCTGCAAGTTTTCTTATGTTTTCTTTTGGCTCTGCTTACCCCATTAGGGATACGGGCGTGATAATATGTATGTATTTTCTTTGTTTTCCAGTCGATTACATACGAACATCCAAATACATTCCCGTTCACAGTATTAGTAAGAGTTGTGAAGATTTTATGTTCGGCTTAGAATTATTTTACGTTCACATCGTTGTCACTTGTCGGGGAGGATTTAGGGACAATGTTGTTTCTGTTTATTGATGTTGGGTCTACCCCGATTTGTATTTCTTTGGCCCCTGGGTCATTGCACTCAAGGGTGTGTCCACACATTTCCGCAAATTGTTATTATCCGGCTTTTAAACATCTGGGAAAAGGTCGAATTGAACGACAATCGTAATGTGGTCGTCCGACGACCTTGAGGAAGGATTAAAGACTTATGACACGTAAGTAAGTAAGCTAGTGGCCAGCTCTTGTGACGGAGGTTTTAGGCCGCCTAAAGGCCTCCGTCATGGCTTAAAGACTTAAAAGCCGGGACCGACAATTTAACGTGCCCTCCGAAGCACAAAAGCGCTCAGCTCGTAATGCCACTTGCAGTCACCTATCCAAATTGAGACCGCGCATAACGTTGCTTAACTTCGACGATCAATCAAGAACGTAAGCAAGCTACGCCACGAACGATTCACCTATGACACGTGAAATGGGTAAACAGAAGAAGGTCTAATATCCTAAAAATCTGTGTGTAAGTATCCTATATAATTATAATGATGACTTTGAAAGCGCGGTGGTCTCAGAAGTTTGTACGACAACGATCCGTCGTTTACTAATATAATATTAAAACAGGGCATCAGATGTCTATGAGATCTATCAGACAGAAGGCGGTCAAGCGTTCATGCGTTCCGTGTTCACGTTCTGCGTGAGCGTGCAGTAGCCCACGAACCCCGCTATCATTATATTCTTCATCAGAAGACGAATCATCAGTTTTGTGGTCATTAGCACGAGCGCAAAATTGACCTCTTGAACGCTTGAACGCGCGAACGCCTTCTGTCTGATAGATCCCTAAAAAGCGCATTATAATATATGAAAAAAAAAATTGTTAATTAGGTTTTATGTAAGTATATTGAACGGATACAAGTTGAACAAATATTACAGGTAAAATTATTAGACTACAATACTTATGAAACTGTCGATAAGAAGACTGTCGATACAAATTACTGTAATAACAATCTCCTTTCAGTCTACTTAGGCAATTTCGCAGGCTATTTTTCCTTTCAGACCACTAACGGTAAAAATAATCTGTCTCCCTAATTTATAACAATGATATTTCAGAACTCAAAGAGTCTCTACCATCATAAAAGAAATCTACCCTCCAAGTTTCATGCTCTTCGGTCTTATGGTTTAGGCTCTGCGTTGATTGCCAGTAAGTCAGTTACGTAAAAGTTTATTTAAAATAATCTTTGAAAAAAAAAATTAAGTCATTTTCTCCAATACTCGTTGAAGCAGCCCCAATAATTTCCAGCTAGCTGAAAACATATTTATAGCCTCGTCGCCATTGTACGTGATTAAGGAAGCAAATGTTGGCACAATTAGGTGCCGGTATATTTGTTTTGGATATGCGGCAGTGCTTCAGTTTTAACGATGGAAATGGAAAGAAAAAAGAAATATTTTGTAATGAAAATGAACTGGAATAGCAATACTGATAAATCAAAATACAGGATTATTTGACGGGACAGCAGCTGTCCCGTCAAATAGTCCTGCGTTATGGTCCATTCGTTCGGGAACTACAATGCCACACAAGATAGATACACAGATACACAGTACAAACTTATAACACCCCTCTTTTTCGTCGGGGATTTAGAATAAGAACTACGAATTTTATTTTCATAGTTTGGAATGCTCTAATTAAGTTGCTTCTTCGCTGGACTGGGAGTAGAGAAAAACCATAGAATGCGTCCAGCTGCTTCTCTCCCCGAGCATGTCGTAAAAGTCGACTAAGGGATAGTATTCTCTCCAATATGATGAGATACAATAAGCAAGTATTCCCAAGGAAAGTTGACGTCAGGCAGGCGGCCGGTCATAAAACACCTTAGCCAAAACTCTTACAGCATGATCCTTGGATCATGGAATCATACTGTAAGACCGCCGTGTGTGCCGACACCACGTAGAGTGGGATAAGGGCAGGAAGATGATGATGAGTTTGGAATGCTCTAATGCTCCACCATTTAATCCATTTAATATTCCTATATTAGAGTTAGAATGATTACGATGTTTTATTCACGCTAAACGCTGTCAGTGAGCCCCATCGCCGCCCTTAATGATGTTTACATGGCACTGTGCTCTGATAAAGTTGATTTTTCTGGCTGATAGAATGATGATTGATAGAATACTTATTTACTTTTTTTTTGTAAGTACATACTTATAATACATAATCCTACAACACCCAGACCTGAAAGAAATATTTGCAGAACATGCAAACATTTCACCCGTAGCGGGAATCGAACCGCGCCTCTTGCGTCTCAGCCGAGCACTCGCCCGCCACGCCACTGAGGTCGTCGAATGCAATGTGCATTGATTGTCAGTATGGAAAAGCCAGTGGGAAATCTCCTAGCTATTTCTACAAAATGTTGATACTACTTGTATCTGTTTGTACATAGAAACTGTTTAACTTGAGAAATATATTTGTCGTGAAATATTTTTGAAGAACGTTTGTGTATGCAAAGGACAAGACGTTATTAGTTTTTCCTGGAACTACACAATAAAATTGTGTCTCCAAATTCAGAGTGAGGCAAATAATGGTAGGTCACAAAAACGAAATATATCAGAAACCGATTCACAGGCTATTACAACATATACACGATGATAAAAATACTATTGTTTTCTATTTATAAACTTTATTAGATCATAACAATTATTTTAAAACTTCAAAACGAAAAAATACACGCTTTTGGTCTAAACACAAAAAAAAAGTTATATTGTTTTAGTGAAGTCAAAAGCAAATAATAAGTATGTAGGAACTACATCATTTGTGTAGTAACACAACTCATTAAATTATGCAGTGTGGCTTGTATTATAAAATACTAGTTTACTAGCGTGGCTTCGCTCGCGTGGTGTAAATTTTGACACTACATTTTTCTCCTTTTTCTCCTTTTTGATTGACGTATGTAACCCTCCTGGGGTGTATTTTTGAATAATAAAAAAATATGACTGTGTTCTATTATTTAATTTAAATGTTTTTTGTACCGATATTTGAACGAATCGAACCAAGAATTTTTCTTTTTTTACAGAAAGGTTACCAAGATTTATATAAAAAAATACTAAAAACATAGATTTCTGAAGATGTTTTTTTCCTTATCGTGTTTTTTACTTTGAGTAACCATAGAAAAAATGTTAATTTTTTTTTTAATAAACACATTTCCTTAGCTAACAACAGAGTTCTACATAGATTGGGTTAGCAAATCCGCTGTTGTCCACTCTTAAAGCCTCGTATGTACATACGAGTATATTGCAAAAAAATCCTTACTTAACCTACTGTCTGTAAAAAGAGCGGTTCTCAGAGGCTTCTTCCATAAAAATGTTAAATCTTCGCAGATTTGGTACCGGGTGGGATTTTGCAGGACCTTTTCTCCATGAATAAAATAATTAGGCCGCAGTTCACCACACAATAACTGAAGGTTAACAGACTTTATATTATTATTTTTTTTCATAATAACCGTTGATTTTAAATGTATACCTACCAATTTTGCACAAATAATTTTAATGAGTAAAGGATAACAATATAAAATAACTACACTTCTGGTTAGGGATTAATGTGTGCTTGAGAGACTCTTTCCGTAAATTCATAGTGATGAATAAGTTCGAAGGCAGTGGCCTTCGAATTTATTTTCGGTCTTACGTTTCTTGTTTCTACTTCTTTTGCCTTCTACAACGTTCTGGTTCCTCCACCGTTTGAGAATATTGAAGGAAGTCATCATGAGGAAACCGGCATGTGTCAAATACACGAAAGGAACCTTTCAGATGCAGTTTATATCCTTTCACCACACTGAATCGAAAGAACCAGTGACACGACTGGATAGAAGTAAAGTAACAGCTGTTTAAATAATAAGTGAACTTTATCCTAGACCGTACCAGGTTGTATTTGCTATTGACTTAAGTTGCTTCACCTCGGGTGGTTGTTAATTATGTATTAGCACTCAAGAGCTTTAGTTGCCTTGTATTTTTGCGGCGCAAACTTTAGAAATGAGAATTATATAATGTTTAGGAACAACACTACATAAAGTACAGTTTGCATGTTTGTTTGTAATGGCATAAACTACTGCACCAATTTATGAAGATTTTTCACTATGATTTTTTCACATGCATATCACACCCGTGTATCTAATGGGGTGGGCAGAGACACAAGTAATCATAAAGACCCAGAAGAAACAATTACAGAACATGCAAACAATTATTTCACTGCGAGAATTGAACCCGCCTCTTGTGACTCAGCCGAGTCATCGTCCGCCACGCCAGTGAGGTCGTCAAACTATATATCTGTCTATTTGGACTATAATTTTATTCATATTACAACAGTTAAACAAAAAAAAAGTTAATTTTAGATGAGCTTCAGAATAAACAAACTATTTACCAAAATAAGGCCGAAATAAACAAGCCACAAGATTGAATTCAAAAAGTTCTGTCCAAAATAGCTGCATCAAAGGATTTGCATCCACTATCCGAAAAGTTCCAGTTGACGACCAAACTCCCTCTGTAAACGAAACTACAGCTTTCACGTACTTTGCGAACGAGCAATTTTAGTTGGTTGATTTTGAGCAATTTAAATTTCAGACAAAAAGATTATCAACTCCACAAAATCAACATTAAGTTCACACAACGCTTCGAGGTAAATTAGTACCACAAATACTGTGCACCTCGGCAATTTTCGTCTAGCTTCTGAAATACGAACTATAGTGATGATGAAAATGTATAAAGAGATTTCACAATTATTATGCAGATACTTATTATTTTAAAGGTTTGGTCCAGTTATTATTAGTTGACTATTACTTGCATATTCGGACGAATTTGGTTTTCATATAATACGAAGTTTGCTAAGACGCATTTTAAGGGTATAAAAAAATATATTTCAGTAAAAGTGGAGTTACTATTGTACACCCTTATGGTACAGAATTGACGGTTACTTTCGTTACATATATAGCACTCAGGCATATGTAGGTCAACAATAATTGCATAAAAAGTTGCTCGTTCGAAACCACCTTGCAGGAAACTTTATCGTTAGTTTTGGCTTTGTGTAATCAGCACGGCTATTGTTTAAATAGTTTGGAACGAGTTTTTGACAATGAACGCTGTTCGGAGCGAGACAATTTACAAGGAACTACGATTATGATGGCTAATTAAGAACTTACTTTCAACCTCCTGGTGTATAGTCTGCTGCGATAACATACATACATCATAATCGGATTTGAAGACCTCGATGGCGTGGCGGGCGAGAGTTCGCCTGAGACGCAAGAGGGTTCAATTCCCGCTACGCGAGAAATGTTTGCATGTTCTGATTCTATGCAATGGCAAGGCCATTACAAGCTATTATGCTTACTTATGCTAGCTATTCTAGCAATCAGTATCCAATTTATTTTGATTTCATCATAATTGAACTACAACATGATCAATTTTGATAAAATAAACTTTCCAAGGATTTCCAACTTGGAATATCAGTATTTTCTATAACAAAAATGTCACTTCTAAAGCTATTGTTAGAACACGTGTGGATATCGCGACCAAAACATTAAATAGAACTGTATCGGATTTCTATAACTCGCCAATCTCGTAGCAATCGTAGCAATCCGTAGCACTCCGTAGCACGCCGTAGCTGTTCGTAACAACACACATTTCTCAGAGTAATCTAAGTAATATTTTCAGCTTCGAAGCTTCGACAATTAGTGGTGTACCAATTAGTGGTGGCCGTTAGCGAGTAATTTACTGTCACTATCACACCACAGAGTGATTCTACTGTGATAGAACGAATTACGTGTCATAGCAAGTGGAAAAACGGTATACTAGTAAAATGCCCTGCTTATATTCCGCTTTGAGTATTATATAGCTGAAATTCAGCAATTATTTTCTTAGTGCACCCCTACCCCATAACAGGAATAGTCCAAGTTTCATGCTTATTATGACTTAAAGGTTTAGGCTGTGCGTTGATTTCATTGAGCAATGTAAAAGTTTTATATTTTTAATAGAGGTAAAATAAAATAAAAACTGATGAAGTGGGAGTCCGTCCGTTCGTCTGTCAGCGGGTTTGTATCTCATGAACAAGTAGAGAGTTGAATTTTCACAGTGTGTGTTTATATTGCCGCTATAACAACAAATAATAAAAAATTAATAGAATAAAAGTGAGCCCCATACAAAAAAAAACAATGTACGATGGTGCGGAACCCTTCACCTTTAAAAGCCGGGACCGACAATTTAACGTGCCCTCCAAAGCACGGAAGCGCACAGCTCGTAATGCTACTTACCGCGGTCAACCATCCCAATTGTGACCGCGCACAACTTTTAACTTCAACGATCAATCCGGAACGTCTAAGCAAACTAAGTTTCGAGCGCTTCAAAGTTAAAAACACTGTATTTTGAAACTGTAGTGATAGAAAACAGTTTGATGTTCAACATCCTTTGCCGTGACATGAAATGAGCCCGGTACGGTGTTAAGACTTGTGATTAAGGATCGCTCTGTCGTAACAGTGCTTTGTACAGCTAGAGATAAGGTGAGATTTGTGGCGTCAGAATCGAGGGTGTTCCTCACCCAATCCAATAATAAAGAATTGAATAAAAACAAAGAATTGAGAGCACTGGTGTCTAGTTGGTAGTGACCCCGCCTTCCGATCTTTAGGTCGTGGGTTCAAATCTGGTCGCGTACCAATGGATTTTTCTTTGCGAAAAATTTACGTGCGCTATTCCAGTACTCTCAAACGGTGAAGAAAAACATCATGAGGAAACTCGCGGTATAGTCAGCTCCGCACGTATTGACCATGTCTTGCCTGTTGAAAAAGCCGATTAAGCTGAGAGAAGGTGCCATCTTAATTCGTCCCGTGTACTACAGCATCCCGTTTGTGAAGATAAAAGTTGCCTCCTGACGCTGTATAAATAATCTACCTGCTATAGATGGTAAAAGGCCAATTATAAAACCGGTCAAGCGACCGAGTAGAATCCGCACACGAAGGGTTCGACAAAGTAAAGTAAAGTGAAGTAAAAAGTATTTATTCAAAATTTGTTATCACCGTACATGTGCATAAATATTTCTTGTATGAGGCCTCATTTTATTTTATTTTTATTATATCTAGGTGCTGAGGTAAGTAGCTAATTTTGAATAGTTTTAACTTCATTTTGAGGTCCACCCGCAGTCCTGACGCACGTGGGATTTGAACTGGCGACTGACAGCTGGTTTGTATTTGCCAAAGGAAAACCACTGAATGAGAAAATCCACTAGTTTTGAAGTGGAAATCTTACAATTCGAGAAATTTATTAACAACGTAATTCTGTGTTTCCCCTAACTTATAACAAATTAGAAGTTATAATCTAAATTGTAACGGTATCTGGCGATTGATTGGCAATTGACGCACAGCTTAAACCAGACACAGAATTAAACTAGGAGGATATCTTCCATTAACAGGTGTTCAATAAGAAAAGGCTAATTATATAAAATAAAAACCGTACGTTCCGTACCAAGTACATTTAAAATGTTTTTTGTATGGGGCCTTCTTTTATCTTATTGTCGATATTTTTAGTTGTAGCGGCAATAGATATACACACAAGTAAAAATTTAACTCTCTGCCTATTACGGTTCATGATAAAACACGCTGACAAACGGACGGACGGACAGCGAGGCTTAGTAATAGGGTCCCGTTGGCACCCTTCAGGTACAGAACCCTGGAAACCAAACTAATTTAGATACAGGGTGCCCGAAATGTTTATAGGTATTCTATCAGCCATCTGGTGCCCATAGTAAAAGCTTTGCTAAGTTTGGATCTAGATGGCGCTGTGAAATGTTCACAAATATTTATTATTATTTTACAAACAAATAAAATTTCTTGATCATTTTAAGCCATCACAAAATCTAAGGCTGCGTGATTAAAAACAAACCAGGGCTTTTATTCTCTACGACCAAACGAAACTTGACAGCTCGTAACTTGTTTGTGACGCGCCACGTCACTTTGCAGTACAAAATTGTAGAATACGATAACACGGTGATTCCATAAACGTTACGTTTTGTTTGATCATCGTGAATAAGGGGGCTGTCTGAACTTTCTAAAGCGGTTCCATCTTATCGTAAACATAGAAACAATTAAATAGTAAATGGAGTTGGAAACTCATGCTAATGCGCCACTATGCAGTCTAAAACTCGTACCAACCAGAGCAACTATTGTAAACTATTGTTGGAGTTTTTAGACGACCTCTGTGGCGTGGAGGGCGAGTGCTCGGCTAAGAAACAAGAGGCAGGGATTCGATTCCCGCTGCGGAAGAAAATAATGTTTGTATGCTCTGTAAATATTTCTTCCCAGTCTGGGTGCTGTAATATTATAAGGATGTATTTACAAATAAATAAAAGAATATTAAGTATTCTATCAGCCTGGTTCCCATAATTCTAGCTTTGCTTAGTTTGGGGCTAGATGGTGCTGTGTGATATTTATTGTATTATATTCTACTGTGTGAGAGGTTGTAATTAGCTTTTCATATCCAATACCAACTATCATAAATTAACATCTAAGAAGTAATAATGCGTTATCCTAGTTATACTTTTACATCATATTTCCAATTTGAGGTCGCTTGAATAGTACCAGAGCACAAATGTCATTTTTGTTCTCAAATTCAGAGCTTCGTTAAAATGGCTTTGTATACGAGGCTTTTTGTGACGGCGACTAAGTTAAAATAACGCACTGTTTCGGATTAAGGTTTTATGATGTTATATCACACAATATGCACTTTAGTTGGAGTTTTTATTGCGTAATGGTGGCAAATAATACACCTACCTTTTTTGTTTGCATTTGGCTGGTTTAATTTAGGAATTTAAGCGCAAAAGGGAGTTGTGAAGTTCACGAGTATTTCTACTTAAAACTGTGTCATAATACATACATTATTATCACGGCCGTACCCTTAATGGGGTGGGCAAAACTATAAGTAAATCATAAGAAAACTTCCTGATTCAAAGTCCCAAGATGGATATGGTGAACATGATTTTATTACTTGAAATGCAACATGTCTTTGTGCATAACGTGCTTTAAATTTTACATTTCTTATTACATCTATGTTTATCGTAAACTTTCACACTGTGGGTTCAAACCCGGTCGTGTACTAATGGATTTTTCTGTGCGAAAAATTCGGTGAAGGAAAACATCGTGAGGAAACCCGCGGCTTAGTCTGCTCCGCACGTATTGACTATGTCTTCCCTGTGGACAAGGCCGACTGAGCTGAGAGGATGGAATAAGTCAGCACCTATGCGAATTGCCTAGCGGCAAGCCTTCTCCATCTTAATTCGTCCCGGGCACTACAGCGTCCCGTTAGTGAAGGTAAAAGTTGCCTCCTGACGTTGCATAAATCATCTACTATAGATGGTAAAAGGCCTTAGTTTAGTTTAGTTCACACCGTGAAATGCAGAATGAAGGCACACAGGTGTGACAAATAGCTACGTCTGCTGACAAGACAGCTCGTAATGTAGGCAAACCACAACCGCAACGGATGTGTGCAAGAAGCTTAGCAGCGTATGCAAATTGCGTCGATTGTTAGCGATGACTTCACTGTGAACCTCGAAATGTCTTCAAACAGTGCTGTTTTTCTTTAGCAAAGTAAATCGGGCACTGTTTGTTGTTTTTGAATAAATTAAACGACTTATTTAAAAACTCACCTACTCAGACGACCTTTGACGACTGAGTGCTCGACTAAGACGCAAGAGGCGTGGGATCGATGCCCGCTGCGGGATAAATATTTGCATGTTCTGCAAATATTTATTCTGGGTATTTCAATACTACATATGTATTATAAGTATGTATTTACAAAAAAATGTATTTATATATATTATATCAGCCATCTAGTACCCATAGTAAAAGCTTTGCTTAGTTTGGGGCTAAATGGCGCTGTGTGAAATGTGCACAAATATTTATTTATTTAGAGTTTGTGTAACATACTGCAGCCACCATATTGAATTTATTGACGTTTTCACTCTCATGATCTAGAAGAATTCAACAGTATTACATTCAAAACCGTTCAACCCAGCTGATCTTCAGCGAAAGTCAAAGAAACACATAATACCAGTATTTGCGTGGCTGAAAAGATTTAAATGAAACTTGGAATATACATAATACGTGTGCTGGAATAACACATAGGCTATTTTTTATCTGGGTACAACGCGAGCGAAGCCACGGGTGGCAGGTAGTAAATAAATAAAACCAGAAAAAACATTGCCCTTCTTCGCTTTTGGGTAAAAAAGAGAACGAGTGATGTCTCTCTGACATAAGTATGCATTTAATTTACAAAACGTTACAGAACTATAGGTGGATCAAATATTTAACGGGTCGGTGGTGGGCGAGGACCCCTCCAATATTGAAATCTCAATCAGCAACGAAATATTACTTGAATCATGGAGATCGGCAGCTCCTTAATGTTTCATTGCTGTGTGGCCTAATGAACGCAATCCTTTAGAGACAGAAAAACAGATTTTTCATTCATATAAAATTGCATTTCACGTAAGATTTGTGCAGTTATTATTCATAACTCGAGCATGTATTAAAAACATCATAAAAACAAGAAAAAAGCATCCTTAAACAATCTTAATCAAGGAAGAAATAAAAACTGAAACGGAGAACTTTAAAAACATTTTCACAGAACGGAATTAAATGCTGACGCGACCAAAAAAGGTACAAGAAGTGAATTTATACCTCCTACCTGAGCCACAGATTAAGTAGCAGCAGTTGGTACAGTCTGCCTCAAATATTTGTACCGTCTTATACCTTCGAGATATTTTTATAAGTTTTGTATAGTGAAAAAAATAAAATAACAAGGCATATTACGCAATAATCACCTGTTATAATCAATGAGTTCAACTCGTAAGTTCTTAAAATGAAACACTGGTGGTATAGGGGTAACGACTCCACCTTCCCATCCTAAAGTCGTGGGCTCAAATCCAGTCGTGCACCAATGGATTTTTCTGTTCGAAAATTTGGTGTGCGCTAAACCGGCATCGTGAGGAAACCGGCTTGTCTTAGAACCGTAGACAGTTTGAAAACATGTGTCAAGTGCACGAAAGGAGCCTTTCAGGCGTACTTTTAATCCTTTCACCCACTGGTTCAAAGAACCAGTGACAGAACTAGATAGATAGAATGAAAACTTATGAGTTCTTATCGCGAGAGTTTAAACATCATTTGTGTCTTACAACAACGAAGTCTTACAACAGTAAATGTGATTTACCACGCATACATATTTAAAGATCTACATAGATACCTACATAACATAACAATTGCACCAAGACCATCCCTTTCGTACCTACAGTCCTACAGTACGTATCTGCATGTGTAAAATAGAGCCCAGACTATAATCGAAGACAGCAGCTGACGACAGTATTTGTCAGCTACCTACACAAACCTACAAAAAACCTGCTTATAAAATATTAATGACATAAGTAGGTACTATTTTAAGCCTTCTTAGTGCCGGTAAACGACAATCCTGAAACGTAGGCGAAGAAAAATAACAGACTTTTGTAAGAATGGTACATAAAATATTAGTAAAGGTGTTTCTCTTTTTAAAGTTGGTAGGTATCGCCAACGCGTCAATAACCTTTAGAACTTAAACGTTTTGTGGCCGCCTGTACCCGAGCCCGAGAAAACAGAACTTCCAAGGTAGAATCATGAACAAAACTTTATTACACTATCTCGATGCAAAGCCGGCCATTTATCTTTGTCGGCGAACTTGCCCGGAAGTACTTAGTGAAGGGATTAAAGACAAATTCGAAAAGAGGCTTTTTATTAGGAGGTTAATTGCGAGGTGAAAACAGTGGTTTGTGAAGGTATTTTTAGGGGAGGAATTATTAAAACGAATGCCGGCACGATGTTATCCAACAATTAGCCAATCCCTGCGGTTTCACTGTTCTTTGCTTCAATTCTTGGTCCTCGAAGTGAAGTATGTAAGTTCGTATGAGCTAGTAGCCAACTCTTGTGACGGAGTTTTTAGGTCGCCTAAAGGCGATCGACAATTTAACGTGCCCTCCGAAGCACGGAAGCGCTTAGCTTGTAATGCTACTTGCGGTCACCCATCCTAATTGTGATTAAAACAACTTTGCTTAACTTCAACGATCAATCAAAAACGTCTTAGCAAGCTACGCCACGAGCGCTTCATACATTGACAAAAATATCTTGGACTATCTAGTCGTGTCACTAGTTCTTTCGAACCAGTGTGGTGAAAGGATTTAAGGAACGCCTCAAAGGCTCCTTTTGTGCACTTTCGTGATTTCATTGACTAAAATACATAGGTACTTTCGAATTTTGAGTTATTGTAACATGGTTTCAGTTTCACACTCCTTTTTTTTTGCGTATTTAGGATAAATAAGCGCATGTAACAGACATAATGATCACAGTAGATTAATCCTTAAAAAAACTGCCAAAACAGTCACTTGAAAGTTTTTTTAAATATAATTTGTCTGATTTGACTCTATGTCTATTTCTTATGAATTTAGTCTGTGGATCACTACTACATCTCCTAGGATAGGTAGACATTTGAGGTATCAAATAATTCCTATTTGATATTTAAGGGGGTACTACAACGTCGCGTTTTCCAAATACATTTAGCTCATGGAAAGGACAAGCAAAAGCTGACCACTGATAAAATTAACACTTTCCTCGACAATAAAACAATACACATCGGTTTCAGAACAGTTTACAAGTTCGTAAGTCTCAGACGAAATGTGTGTAGTGAGCCTAATAGGAAAAGTTAGAAATTGCCAAAGTTTAATAGGATCTTTAGCTATTGTGACAGTTTACAAGCAGAGAAGTTGTTTAAGTGCTTCGAGGCAATTGCTGTCGGTTGATACGTTAGAAGGATTGGACAAGCTATGAATCCGATTATTGCCATGCAAATTAATATAACTGCGCGAAAACCAACTAGATGGCATCACTGGTAATAGATTAAAATGCGCAGTCGATATTTTTGAGAAATTATACATTAAATCACGGATATCATCGTCTTAACTTTAGTTTGACGGCCTCGGTGGCGTGGCGGGTGATTGCTCGGCAGAGACGCAAGAGGCACGAGTTCGATTCCCTTTGCGGTAGAAATGTTTGCATGTTCTGCAAATATTTCTTCCGGGTCTGGGTGTTGTGGTACCATGGTACTCGTAGTTTCTAAAACCTACGACACAGGGAATCCTAGTGTGGGGTCTGGACTATATAAATGTGACTGTTGGGTGTTATTTATTTATTTATTATTTAGTTCTTAGGGTTCCGTACCCGAAGGGTGGCTTGCTAAGCTACCGCTGTCCGTCCGTCCGTCTGTCAGCGTATCTCATGAACCGTAATAAGTAAAGAGTTGAAATTTTTACAGAGTGTGTATTTCTATTGCCACTATAACAACTTATACATACATACATACATACATATTATCACGCCCGTAAACGGGCTGGGTAGAGCCACTAGTACTCATAAGAAAACTTGCAGTATGAATGTATGATTTGAGTAGTTTTTGAAAAAGCTTTTAAGCTAACCTACAGAAAAGCGTTAAAGATAAAACCTATTTTCCGTTTAATAAGCTGTAAAGCGCGCCGCCCACTACCTCCCCATTAACGCAAGCGGAGCGCATCGAAGCGGGCACTTAGAGTGATAATTGAATTTACGTATGAGATAACTCTTTTACCGACATTTTCTCGTGAATACCGGGAATTTCAAGATTTTCCTCAGTTTATAAACTTTATACATTATTTTTTTTCAAATACTTATTTACTGTAGGATTCCTATGGAATGAAACTATGTACGTAGTTTCAATTCTATTATAGAATACTTTTTGATTTATTTTTCTTTGCTTCTCTTTTGTTCTAACTATATCTAGTTGTTTGCTTTGTGTTTTGTACCATCTACATTATAGATGTAATAAAACATGTGGAATTATTATGTAAAAAATAAAAGTTTATTCTTTTAGTGTTACACTCGTCTAAACTGTTAGGTATTTTAATCGCAGTGTGACAATTTCGTTTTTGAAATTACATTGCTTGATTTTAACCCAAAGCCCCAGAAAGCTTTACCAAAACCGCCAGTGTAGACCGTGAGAATAATTCAAGTTTGTGAAGAAATGCTTTAGAACTTGTACTCCGGCGTTCTGTGGCAAGGAGCAAGACACAATTTTCATGTAAATATTATAGTTATCGCATAGAAATATAAGCAAGAACTTTAAAAGTTACGTGCGCTCTCGTAAAAGAGCTCAACAGTCTTACTAATATTATAAGACCTTTTGATGAAACTAAGATCCTGCCAAAAATACGGAAGGATTTCCCAAAAGGCAACTTTTGATATACCAGTGACGCCATCTAGTTATCTTTTAATACAATTTGTGTGCGAATGAGTATATTTGTTCTCACTCATCTTCTTAACGGATAATTCGTATGATAGACTAGCTGCCGCCCGCGGCTTCGCTCGTGTTAAAAAATCGCCTATTAATATCTACTATGTATATTCCAAGTTTCATTCAAATCCGGTCAGCCGTTTAGGCGTGAAACATCCAAACATTCATACACCCAAACATCTAAACATCCTCACAAACTTTCGCATTTATAATATAAGTAAGATTATACATTGGATTTATATACGCTACTAGATATCCAGTTACCACGCGAGCCAAGCTGCGGGTGCATGCTAGCTATAAACTGAGTACTGACTGACCAAGCAACCTCGTGAGGCAAGAGTGTGAGACAAATTCCCGCTTAGTCAGCCTTGCTCTAGGACAACGCGCAAATAACGAGCGAGGTGCGCGCTGACTAAGCGAGCTTCTGCCTCGCGCGGCTGCCCTGCGAAGCTGCTCGGACAAACAGTATCTTACTTATATTATAAAATTGAAAAGCTTTAGTTTGCTTAAAATTACCGGCGTAAAGCTCAAAACGCAACGATAGCGCGTGCTAAATTTACCTGTGCTGCCATCTAGTGCGAAAGTTTGTGTGGATGTTTGTATGTTTGGATGTTTGTGCCTAAACGGTTAAACGGATCTGAACGAAACTTGGAATATACATAGTACAAGTACTAGATTAACGTATAGGCTATTTTTTATCTGGATACCACGCGGGCGAAGCCGCGGGCGGCAGCTAGTGTAGCTATAAATAAAACCAGAGGTTAAGTAAATACTCGTTTATCAAAAGCAGTTTATTGTGTAGCATAAAAAATGTTGGCAAACGAAAAACCGCGGTCCCTAATGTGGTGCGGTGCCGGCCAGCTGGGGCCAAAACTTAGGTAATTACTGAACTACACATGTTTTTGTCCGTCGCTTGGCTCAAGTAATTTGTTCTCTGAACACTAAGTCTATGTCACTCGACCGTTACATACATAGTCCTGACCCCACACATCATTCCCTGTGTCGTGGGTATCAGAAACTACGAATACCATGGTACCACAAACCACAACACCCAGACTAGGAAAAAATATTTGTAGAACATGCAAACATTTTTCCGCAGCGGAAATCGAAACCGCGCCTCTTACGTCTCAGCCGAGCAATCGCCCGCCACGCCATCGAGGCCGTCATAAACGTACATAAACATACTAATTTTGGCTAGAAGGTATAAACAGAAAAAATGTGTTATTTTTATCTTTTTCTTTTCTATCTTACGTGGCTTCGGAATCGTAAAGAAACAAGTTTGATACAATAAAATGAAAATGAATAAAAACGTTTCGACGAAACAGAACCAAACGAAGTAAAATTTAATTTCGTAATTTGAGAAATAGACGTTTCAATTTCATTTTACCAAAATACTTTATAAATATTACTCACGAAGAAAGAATGTAACAAGAATTTAGTAATTCCCAAGCCAGCAAACAAATATGTTCGTTAATTTTTTTTTGCTTCTTGGATACAGCTTTACTTATCATCATCATCTACCTGCCCTTATCCCACTCTATGCGGGGTCGGCACAGCATATTCCTTGGATAATGCTGTAAGGGTTTTGGCTAAGTTGTTTTATAACCGGCCGCCTGCCTGACGTCAACTCTCTTTGGGAATACTTGCTTGTTGTATCTCATCACGTTGGAGATGATACTATCGCTTAGTCGACTTGACTTTACTTATAACAAACCAAAAGGACAAAAATGTATGCTAACTTCGATGGCGTGACAGACGAGTGTCTGGCTTAGACGCGGGAGGTTGGTGGTACCACGGTAGGTACTCGTAGTTTCACAGTAGATACCACAGGAACTCCTAGTGTGGGATCAGATGCATGTGACTGTTAAGTGTTATTTATGTATTATCCTATCTGCCGCCCGCGACTTCATTCACGTGGTACCAGGATAAAAAGTAGCCTATATGTTATTCCAGCATACATACTATGTATTTCCCAAATTTCATTTAAACCCGTTCAGCCGTTACGGCGCGATTGAAGCACAAATATCATCACATCCTCATAAACTTTCGTGTTTATAACTTAAGTAAGAATTTTTACTACAGTTACTAGCAAGTATGCCTTGGGAAGAGTCACGATAGAAGCACACGTTCACAATTGTATAGATAGGTAGATAAGTTTGATCCTTTCCAAGCTCTCAAGCTTTCAAGGTTTACCTGTCTATAAATAGCTGCACAAAACCTTACCAACGGAAAGTTCTAAAAATATAACTCCAATTATTGTGGCTTTGGAGCAGTAAAAAATAAGTGACGATTTAAATCTGAAAATCTCTTAGCAGTAGGGTTGTCACGCAATACAATATTTTAACTCGATTCAGCGTTATTGAATTCCTGCGAGGCGCGCGGCAATAAAGACATTCTTTGGCATCGCGCCATACCGTGGCGATACTGAGAGGCTATTGCTGTACACTCAACTACAAAACACTTTTAAAAGTTAGTTTAAAATAAAATACTTAAATTGGAATAAAGTTTCCACAGCCTGTTCCTCTTGGAAGCATCCGCGACAGAGGCCACTGTCCGTTGCTCTTACTTTTAGAAGGTGGTGATTCAGCTCACAGTGTCCTTTGATGATGCCCACCATTTTCCGACTAGCCGACTAGCTAGAGTTTCGACGAACCGCGCAGATTCGCAGTAATTACAACTATTCTAATAGAGTAGTAAAGCTCCCCGAAACGGTGCAAACAGAACCCATGCACTAAGATAAGACGCTTTGTACATACAATATCCAAGGCAATTGGAGTAATAATAAATAGGCCTTTTCATCTCTGATATGTGATGATATTTGTGCCTTTTCATTCTATATCAGATGTTTTAGGCAGCATCACGGCGAGAGAGGCTCCCTCGGCCGCACTTACGACAAATGTATGCTCCCACAGGTGGGTAGGGGTTGGAGACTTGCTCGTGCAGTCTCATGCATACATGCTCAGCATAAATGCCGGCGGGCATTTTATCATGCGGCGCTGGTTTTCAGTGTACCCCATATTGTGCTCGACTCGACTTGTGTTCATCCTCTGTGTTTTGTGATGTAGTTCAAAAGCTGATAGGACTGGGTAGGGCACAACTGCCGCATGCTGGACGAACTGTGGGCCAAAACTACCACTGAGTGGGGCTCTGAGACAGGGAGATGGCGTCGCGGTAGACGACGCAAGCGATGGCTCTACGAGCTTGACACCTTCAGCGACTATCAGTGGCAAAAAGCGTTAGACCGAAAAACCTAGATTTAAGACGTGCCCATGTCCAAGTGATCCCCGTGATTTAATGGAATAAAAAATCTTGACTTTGACTTTGACTTTGACTTTGACTTTGATTTAGAAAACTCGAAGGGAGGCCTTTGCCCAGCAGTGGGATGATACAGGCTAGCAACAACAACAGCAACTGTGTTTTGAAATAGTTTGACGCACGTTTACAAGCTTTCCAGACTCCGCAAACAGCGCAAACTCACTTTAGTGTGTGTTTCATCTTAGAAGATACTCATAGTATAATTGTTGATAGAGTTTGATGCTGACTGTACTCTCACAGAGCCGTTCGCATTCTTGAGGCATTAAACTTTAATTTCCTCAGATATTTTAATTGATTGAACAGAGACTTATGATATTGTGGGGCTTTTGACAAAGGAAAGAGCAAAATTATGGATTTATAAATTAAAAAAAAACGCGGTTTCATGGTTTTATACTGGCGGTGAAAGGATTTAAAATGCGCCTTCAAGGCTATTTTCGTGAACTTGACACAATGTTTTCTCACTGGCTTCCTCACGATGTTTTCCTTCACCGCACATAATTTTTTCGAACCAAATAACCCATTGGAAAGCAGCTACTACCACTAGACCAGTGTGCGATCATTTAAATCCCTAATTGTATTCGAAACACAGTTGCTTTGGGAATAATCTGCCCACTGCGTTTTATAGGAGTTAGATTTTGGGAATCACTTACACACCTACCCCATAATAGGGTCCACATTTCATTCTTCTAGGACTTAATGAGGCTGTCAACCTACATCATAATTTGTATGTGTTTACAAAAAAACGTATATAAGTATTCTATCAGCCATCTGGTTTCCATAGTACAAGCTTTGCTTAGTTTGGGGCTAGATGGCGCTGTGTGAAATGTCTACAAATATTTATTATAATTATTATTTGTTGTTACAAGATAGCCTGAAGACAAAGAGGAGCTTGTCAAAAGTTCCACCAAAGTTTTTCAAGATAAATGCGACGAGAATATCTTCATGAAAATACGATTCTACAAACAAAACTATGTTTACAAACTATAACATTATCTGAACAAAACACATTGACGATCTCTAGCAAGTTGAGCCAGACAAAGCCGAACCACGGCATCTGCATAATTGTATTGAATTTGTGCTGCTGTGACAGCCCTATTACACCTCCAGATGAATGTTTGATCTGTGAGGTGTGAAATTAGTAGACTATTGGATAAGTATTGACTTTCTTCATCTATTATGCTATTTCGCTAGAGTCGTGTTCGCTTACTAGTGGAAGGTATCTCGACTTTTGATCCGGAGTAGAGTCTAACTCAAAAACCTGTTTGGTCGGTGTTCAAAAATCTGTTTCCTTTAAACGATGAAGTAAAAAAACGGTCAAGTGCGTGTCGAATTGTCGAGCTGACTAAACCGCGGGTTTCATCACGATGTCTTCCTTCACCGTTTAAGAGTACTACTGGTATAACGCGTATACATTTTTCGAACAGAAAAATCCATTTTTGCACGTTTGGATTTGAACCCACGACCTTAGAATCGGAATGCGGGGTCTCTACCTCTAGACCACCATTGTCATAAATCTGCAAAAAAAAAACTATCGTAGAAATATCACGGACCCCTCTGATACACCGATGACATTGCAAATGCCACGAGTATTTTTTTTTTCAACTAAAATCGTCCGTCCTCGATTATTCATCATCATTGTCATCATCAACCTACAGTAGTCCACAGCTGGACAGAAACCTCCCCTTAGGTGAATGATGCTGATGATCTATCTACGTTAATTTATTCCCACAGGCTCACAATACCCGATAAATCAATCCTTTGTCAAATAAAGCCAACTAAAACTAGATTTATAGGGATCCAACTGTTTACTGAATACCTGTATCAAGGGAGGATGTACCTGAATTATTAAGGGTTTACTGAGTGTGAGATAGAATACTGGAATTATCGAGAAAAAGCGTACCTACAGGCCTACTCCATCTAAATTTGTCCCGGGCATTACAGCGTCACGTTAGTGTAGGTAAAAAAATTCCATCTGACGCTGTATAAATCATCTAGTATAGATGATAAGAGACCTAGGTCTAGTGGATGACCCCACCTTCTGATCCTAAGATCGTGAACTCAAATCCGGTCGTGCACTTATGAATTTTTCTATTCGAAAAAAATTATACGCGCTATACCAGTAGTTTTCGTCGAACCAAAAAAGTTCAAAAACATTGTGTCAAGCGCACGAAAAGACACACTAATTTGAAAGAACTAGTGACACGAGTGGTGCTGATTTATACAGATAAGTATTTACTTTTAAACAAGTCATAAATTAAATATGCTTAGTAAGTTCAATGTTCCTGTAATCGTAAAACATGATACGGTAAAATCGGGATTTATAAAGCAAACTTGAGTTTTTGATCTCTCGCAGAGTTCAAAGAACAAACTGTGTACTCTATTCCTTAATAATTCAGTTTCCCTTACAACTTTGTAATTTAAATTCCTCTTAAATCCATCTATACCTATATTTTAACTAAGGAAATCACGCGGTTTTACTCTCAAATATTTATACAGTTATTAAAAATCTAGCGTACGTACCTGGACGAAATTGGCGACGTTTTTGAAAAGAGCCAGATCAAGAGTACTCTAAACCGACGAGCATGTATGAAGAATGTTATGAAAGTGAATGAAGCGATTTTCAGTCTTCACTGTCAAATCAGTCAAAATATTGAATAGTTTTAGAAATAGATCATCCTATTTCTAAACGTTTGCAATTGTGTTTATAAAACCTGACTTTTGTACAAAATAACGCACAGTTTTGTATATTAGTAAAATAAGTTTCAAGAATTTCAAATACTTATCTAGATTAATGCGAAGTGGTCCTGTCTGTTAGTATTATTTAAATAAGATTCCTGGAAATTACTAAGTAGCTGAATAAATTTTTAGTAAATACAAAAAAAATTGTGTTATGGAAAATCTAGCAACTTGAAAAACAGATTTAAATTACTTTTTCCTACTTACTAAAACGTTTTTTTTTGTTTTGTTTACAAGTTTCTCGAATGTGACGACGGACTGAGAAACAAAGTGCATGACTGCCCCACAACCGATGGATCGATGACATTGTAAAAATAGAGGCAGCACGAAATTGTTCTAAAAATTGAAATATAATGCCTCCCCTTTGTTCACCAGTGGACTTCTATAGGATGATGATGTTGACTACGTATTTTTATAGTTGTACCTACTATACTGTATCAACCTGAGTATATTTTGCATTCCAAACTTAATTTAAAGCCCAAAAGTTAACCACATCTAAATGTGTCCCTAGACTTTGAATACGAATGGTTGAAACGGTCCAGACAATAACACAAGTTTGAATTAAAATGGTATATTCAGATAGGGTTAAACAGACCGATATGGGAGCGATGACCGCTGATATCTTGTACTGAGCAGACACTGAGCGGATACTAGTCCAGTGTTCAAACCAGTGTGGTGAAAGAATTTAAAGTGCGTCTCAAAGCCTTTCGTGCAGTTTTGCGATGTGCCTGTTTCCTCACCACGTTTTCTTTTAGCGTATAAGAGTACTGGATATAGCGCATATATTTTCGAACATAAAACCCATTGGTGCACAGG
This sequence comes from Scotopteryx bipunctaria, assembly GCA_949320045.1. NCBI lineage: Eukaryota > Metazoa > Arthropoda > Insecta > Lepidoptera > Geometridae > Scotopteryx > Scotopteryx bipunctaria. The sequence goes on from OX439449.1 coordinate 2,326,767, forward strand.
ATTTGAACTCACGACCTTGGGATCGAAAGGCGTGGCCAGTACCACTAGACCACCAATGCTTTTCAGAGCGGATTGTTAGCTAAAAGCAGTTTCTGCTTACACAATAGCCCGAACGTCCGGTAATTGAACTATGCGGTCAAGCTATGTGGTCAGTGGCTTCAGGCAACGATAGACCAACACTAAAGGATCATTGGTGATACCTAGCACTAGGTGAACACTGAGAGGGTCAAACTCAAACTCAAACACAATATACTTTATTCTATAGAATCGGTAATTATCATTTGAAATCGTCTAAAATCTACGTCGAATTAAAACTACTAAGGCCTACTAGGCCTACCTATAAAAAACTTCTGGCGGTCTCTTTCAAAAAAGTACATTGTGATCTTATCGCAATCGCAATCATCAAAGCGCACAAAATCCCTTTCATAGTGCGTCAAATCCGCTAACAACGGCTTGTCCGCTTGGTGTGCATTTCCAATGGATTTTGTTTATCAAATGCAGAAACAGCTGAGATACAATTGCATACTGTCTTAGAGGTATTTTTAATCTCGACTCTTATTAAAGCTTAAAGCCCACGCGAGCGAAGCGGCGGACAGAATCTAGTGTACCTACAATATAGAGGCAATGTAGTCTATAATTTCCACTAGTACGGTACATCAGAAATCCCCTGGCACCTCGTTACTACGGCTATTTTCAGTATTCGTCAGTACCTTTCTGGATGGTTTACCATGGAATCGTAATTTCTTCTATCCACGACACGGAACCCTGTGTGATCAGAACTATAAGGTCGTCCCACGTCCCTTAAATTAGATAGAAATATTTACCCAAAGAAGACTGCGTTTTGATTTTAAAAACAATTTTGAATTACTTTCAAAGGTACCTTTTGAATTAATCTTAACAATTCTAAGGTATCTTAACAATTTGAATCGCCTGTCTGAACCATTTTCCTGGACATTTTTTTATAATCAAAATGAAGTTTTATTTCAGTAAAATTGTCTATCTACGGTATTTAAGGTATGTTTCCTCTGGGTGGCATAGTTGTGGGATACTAAATAAATAAATAAATATTTGTGGACATTTCACACAGCGCCATCTAGCCCCAAACTAAGCAAAGCTTGTACTATAGACACCAGATGGCTGATGGAATACTTATATACTTTTCCTTTTTTTTTAAACACATACTTATAATACATAATACTACAACACCCAGACCCGGAAGAAATATTTGAAGAACATTTATCCCGTAGCGGGAATCGAACTAGCGTCTCTTGCATCTCAGCACTCGCCCGCCTCGCCACCGAGGTCGTCACTGTATACTGTCCCTCCCTATTACCCACTCAAAAATGTTGTCCTGCGACAGATTAAAATAGATTAAATTGTTAATCTGCGTACAGACCCAGATAGTCCAAGAGATAGGGCCCAGTAAATTCACCAAGAATGAAACCCTGAGGTTATGGTACCGTCTTTCACGACAATATACGATGAAACCTCACCTTTATTGGACAAACGACTCGCAGTAGCATTGTTAGGTTATGGTTCAATAACACTAGTGTTTTACCTTGTTGCTGACAGGACTGGCTGATCCAGTGGTAGTGACTCCGCCTTCCGATCAGGTTGTGGGTTCGAATCCAATGGATTTCTGTTCAAAAAATGTATGCGCACTATACCTGTACTCTCATACATTACATATTCGTTTTTGTACATTTTCTTCATATAAATAATAATAAATATTTGTGGACATTTCACACAGCCAGAAACTAAGCAAAGCTTGTATTAAGGGCACCAGATGGCTGATAGAATACTTATATACTTTTTTTTGTAAATACATACTTATTATACATAGTGCTACTTCAGAAGAAATATTTGCAGAACATACAAACATTTCTCCCGTAGCGGAAATCGAATCCGCGCCTCTTGCATCTCAGTCGAGCACTCGCCCGCTACACCACCGAGGTCATCAAATTACGTAGGCCATCAATATACATTATGTTCATTTCATAAATGTTAGTCCTGAGTAGAAATAAAACACTTGGCCAGTCAAATATAGTTTTTACACATCAGCAATTTGACAATAGGTGGTATTTAGTGAAATATCCTTCCAGTTTCGACAACGGTCCATTGTTGGATTATAGATCGGGCAAGAGGTTAATTGTTTTAGCCGGATTATAAAGGACGTCAACTGCTAAGTGGGGTCTAATGAGGGGTCATGACTATAGACCATGTGGTTGCCACTGCTAATAGTGTAATAAGGATTAGGATCTTTAGCCAATGAGTAAACGAAATTAGGACTGTGGAAATAAATGTTCTAGTTTAACGGCATACACTATCTACTTAGGTAAAAGCACTCGTGGTGTAGCCTGCTTAGACGTTCTTGATCGTTGAAGTTGAGCAACGTTGTGCGCAGTCACAATTTAGATGGGTGACCGCAAGTGGCATTACGAGCTGAGCGCTTCCGTGCTTTGGAGGGCACGTTAAATTGTCGGTCCCGGCTTTTAAGCCATGACCGAGCCCTTCAGGAGGCCTAAAAACTCCGTTACAAGAGTTGGCCACCAGCTCATGCGAACTTACTTACTTTTATCTACTTAGATTTAATCTACTTAGGACGTTTTCCTCGTGAGTAGGTAATTACAATCAGCAACTTTAGTGACATTTGGCATTAACCTCATCATTGACGACCTCAGTGGCGTGGCGGGTGAGTGCTCGGCTGAGACGCAAGCGGCGCGATTTCGATGCCCGCTACGGGAGAAATGTTTTTATGTTCTGTACATAATAGGCTAATTTTCATCAGAGTACCACGCGAACTGACGACTCTTGTGACGAAGTTGTTAGGCCGCCTTAAGGCCTTGGCTTAACGACTGAAAAGCTAGTAATAATAATAATTTAGAAAATTCACTTAATTACATCAGGAAAATACAGAAAACGGCAGCGAACCGAGTAGTGAAGTGAACTTGTAATGAACTATTCATACTTTCTTACTTCTCAGGTGATAAAAACGCCCAGCGAAGCACAATGGCCGCTGACGAGGGCTATTTAACATATCAGTTGCGTCGTTAGACCGCTTCAGAGACCACAGACTAGGGTATGACAGCTCCATCACACATACTGGATTGTAATGTAAGTAGCGGGGTACCTTTGGCGGGGTTATGTAGGACGCGCTCGCGGCCGCAAGTGCTATGCGCGTGCGTCACGTCTAGCCTTCAGTTCCGGACTGTCCGTTGGCGGCCGTCGCGGCGGGGCGCGGGCGGCGCGAAAGTATCGGCCCTCTATCGGCCTTTATGTCAAACTCGCGTTGACACATACAGTTCAACCTCGGAAGATCAGTGCTTTGGCATAACTCGCCCTGCAATTGCAAATGCTGAGTAGTGGCCCTCTTTGTTACCTTCTATTGTAAAAATATTATGTCTTTATGTATATGTGTGTTTTGGTAACAGAATATTTTCCTATTCAATACTTCTATCTAAATTAAGGCCTTTTACCATTAGTAGATGATTTATACAGCGTCAGGGGGCAACTTTTACCTTCATAAACAGGACGCTGTAGTGCCTGGGACGAATTAAGATGGAGTAAGCTTGCCCAGCACCTATTCCATCCTTTCAGCTTAGTCGGCCTTGTCCACAGGAAAGACATGGTCAATACGTGCGGAGCTGACTAAGCTGCGGGTTTCCTCACGATGTTTTCCTTTGCCGTTTGAGAGTACTTGGTATAGCGCACATACATTTTTCGCACAGGAAAATCCATTGGTACACGACTGGATTTGAACCCACCATCTTAGGATCGGAAGGCGGGGTCACTACCAACTAAACCACTAGTGCTCTCTAAAAAATAAATAATGCAGCTCAAACTATTTTATTGTTGAGTGAACCAACTGTATTCCTTAGCCTGTGTCTAGTCCCGTGTTGTAAAACGAAACAAATAGTGAGTAGTAAAACTTGCAACGGCTTTAGAAAAATATTCCGCTTTTATTTAACTGAGTCGGAACTGGTAGTAGCTTAAATAATCATCTCGTTACTGGACGGGAGTTCTGTTAACTTTTCCATTCATTTTAAACTCGTTATATGCCCGGTTCCACGACGATAACGAGAAATTGAGAAAGAGTAGGCTTTGATGCAAGATTATTGTGTTTTTTATGCCCAGTTTCTATATTCTACTAACGGACAACGAATCGTAATACTACTATTAGTCGTGTCGTGTTATTTGAACCCACGACCTTAGGACTGGAAGGCGGGGTCACTACCACTAGACCACCGGTGCTCTAATGTGATGAGAGATTAAGCTAAAGCAGTATGTCAGGACCGTGAAATGGAAATCCGTGTTCTCTTGACCACGAGCAATATTCAATGAAAAATTTGTTCTAAAACACGGGCCATAAAAAACAAAAGAACGACGTATAATTGCTTGAAAAATTACGCTACTAAAATTTAAATAACAAAAGTACGCAGATACTTTGATGTGCAAAATAAATCAGGTTTTCCATAGTACCTATGCGAAGCCTATCAACTCTCGGTACTAACGTTTTACTTCCACAATCATTCGTGACATCGGACCCCTCGAATAAAACGCGCCGACTTTACGAGGATAGAATTTATAGGCACAGAAATAGGCATCGTAGGCAGCCGGGTTACTTTTTAAATAAAAATCTTCTAGAATATTCGAACGATCTTACTAATCTCGCTTCTCTGCTGGACTGGGAGTAAATAAAAACATAGAATGCATCCGAATGCATAGAAAACATAGATACCTCTCTCCTCGAGCATCTCGTAAAAGTCTACTTAAGGATAGTATCCTCTCCAACATGATGAACCATCTATATCGGCGAAGGGCTGATCACCTGTCACCATGGTATTAAATAACTTATAAACAAGTACATTTCCAGTGTGAACTTTATCCTAGAATGAACAACTTGCACTGTTTAAAGCGTTTATCAAGCTAAGGCGCTTCTCAAATTTGTGGTTCTGCCCACCCTATTAGAAATACGGATGATAATATCTTATGAATGAATTTGAACAAAAAAGTTCAAAGCACTGACGGAAGCCACATTTGTGAAATTTACGTTATAAATGAAAAATTAAGTATATAGCGGGTTCGATTGAGTCTTCTGCCCATGACACAGAAAATCCTGGAGTCTGATCAGAAGTATGTGACTGTTAGTAAAAAAAAATAAGTAAGTTCGTATGAGCTGGGCAACTCTTGTAACGGTGTTTTTAGGCCGCCTAGAAGCCTCCATCATGGCTTAAGGACTTAAAAGCCGGGACTAACAGCTCGTAATGCCACTTGCGGTCACCCATCCAAATTGTGACCGCGCACAACGTTGCTTAACTTCAACGATCAATCAAGAATGTCTTAGCAAGCTACGCCAGGAGCGCATCAATGTGACTGTTAGGTGCAATTATATTTATTTTAAGATTTGTTTAATGCACCAGCTACTTTGCAACTGAGCTGGGTAATCCAAATTGCCTGTAGCCAATAAAATAAACTGAAAACAACCTTTTAAAATCGCTACAAATTATAACAGCTGCGAAAGGGTATTCGTGGCATAACCTTTATACGCCGCCGTATGAGAGACATAACTACGGTTGTCCGTTTGTTACTGTTTTAAATTTGTTGTTTTATCAATACATCTACACTAATATTATAAAGAGGAAAACTTTGTTTGTTTGTTTGTACTGAATAGGCTCAAAAACTACTGGACCGATTTTAAAAATTCTTTCACCATTCGAAAGCTACATTATCCACGAGTAACATAGGCTATATTTTATTTTGGAAAAAAATAGGGTTCCGTAAGATATTTGGGTTTTTCGGACACAAGGTGTAAAAAATCAACCAGAAAAGTTACTTATTTTGCGTACGCTGCCTAAACTATAAAAGATAGAACCATAAAATGTTCTAATTAATTGTAGATCTTATAAATATCTACAAAAAAGTCCGCGACACACTATACCCATCTATGTCGAGTGAGGCACAGCAACCATTTTTTTATTTAAAAATCTTGAATTTTTTTTGGACTACATTTAAACGCGTTTATTTTACTCATGCTATTAATCCTTATCAAAATAAATGATTTCATCACTAAGAACAGTTTATGGAGATAATATTTGGTCTTTGAATGATTAAAATTGGACGTTTGGTTTTGAAGTTATGGCGAAATTAAAATATTACGATTTCTGCTGCACGACCGCTGCGTAGGGAGCCGACCTCGCGACTGACCGTGTCTTTCCTGGGTAGGCTTTTTGCAGCGGTAACCGACATCCACGCGGGCGGAGCCGCGGGCGACCGCTAGTATACAATAAACTAGCTGTTGACTGCTTGACTGGCTAACTTCGTGACTGCGATTTTTTTTGAGACAAAAGGTTGCTATATCGCAGTTTACAATCTATCTCATTTCCAAAATGGTCTACAAGAGCACTGGTAATCTAGTGGTAGCGGTCCCGACCTCCGATCCTAAGGACATGGGTTCAAATCCTGTCGTGCACCAATGGGTGTTTTGTTCGAAAAAATTATGTGCGTTATACCTATACTCTCAAACCTTAATATCTACATACAGATATAATATCACGCCTGTTTTCCATAGGGGTAGGCAGAGATCACGGATCTCCATTTGCTATGATTCTTCAGGTCAATCCAATCTTTTTATCTGACCTATTTGTCCTATGGCAAAGGTCTCCCCATAGATTTCCTAGCATTCTCCTGAGCTTTCAACTAACAACTTATTCGCCCAATTGACTCTGTTAATAAAAAAATGAAGTGAAATTGAATTTCGAACGCCAGTAATAGGGTTGTCTGTCACGGATGTCGCTTCGTAGGAAACCAGATTTAGCCTCAGTTTACAGTCTAGAGGCATTCTCGAGTTACAGTGTCGCACGATATTTATTATCTCATCCTGTGAAAAATCTCAGCTATTTCCTTCAGAATCTGACGAGCGGGATATATGGAGAGTATTCTGTCGTATAGTGAAAAAGCAATTTGAAAACGTTTATATATATTTAGATACGCTTGCGATCTCTTTTGAGCACTGGTAGTCTAGTGAGTGCACTGTTCAAATAAAGCTGGGTTAAAATCTAGTCATGCACCAATGGGTTTTTTTGTTCTAAAAATATATGTGCATTATAAACTCTCATGCCGTAGAACCGTAGAAAGTTCGAAAAAATAAGTTCACGAAATGAGCCTTTAAGGCGCACATTAAATCCTATCACTTGCGGTCACAAAACGGGATGGGTGACCGCAAGTGGCATTACGAGCTGAGCGCTTCCGTGCTTCGGAGGGCACGTTAAACAGTCGGTCCCGGCTTTTAAGTCGTCAAGCCATGACGGAGGCTTTTAGGCGGCCTAAAAACTCCGTCACTAGAGTTGGCCACTAGCTCATACGAACATACATACATACATACAATCCTTTCACTGGTTCGAAAGAATAACTGACACGACTAGATAGATAGACTTCACTTCTAGTATTATTTTTTATTTCAACAGTTTTCCTCGTAACTTTTTTTATACAAACAAAATTTCCCTTGCATCCTCTAAATTTCGGGAATTTCATCCTTAGTGCACACAAAGGATAATATTTTATATGACCCACAAGTTTCATGCTTATAGGTCGTCTGGTTTTGGCTGCGAGTTGATTGTCAGTCAGACAATCATTTCGATTTTGTCGTGAGTGAGTGTTTTATTTTCTCTAATCTTTTCTAAACGTTTTTACAGAATTTTCAGATGAGAGTTGACTGAATCAAACAAAAAATACCTGAGCGAAGGAGTTTTAAAATATTTTCCGCCAACAAAGTCTGCTCAGCTTAAATCTGTGGAGTTAATCCGGGAAGTAGGCAGACAACCGACCCCAATCCGTCTTGGCGAGATACACTGGCTCCTGATTACAAAAAATACTTTCATTACAGTTATATCACCATTAATGGTTACTGAAAAAACGTGGGTATTACCCCCGCATACTCAAACGCGACTCAGAGTTGAGCACGTCTCAACTCACGGTTTTTTGATAGTTTCCGATGAAAATCGTCAGTTAAGACGCGCTCAACTTTGAGATGCATTTGAGTATATGGGGGCTAGCAACTTTTTTTTGTGCGAAACAGAAACATTGTGTCCTTAAAAATAAACAGTGGAAGCAGAATTGGCTGCTCTAAGACACAATACAGAAACTTTCAAAATAATGTAAGATTAGGTAGTGCAATAATGAAAACACAAAAATTATGAAGTTACGGAATTTAAAAATCTTATTGCAAGCGACTGAATATATAAAAAATGAGCCTTAGCCGTAACAAATAACACCAAACAAAAATTAGTACATATTAATAATTTTGTTCGGATTAGTTTCCGGCCCCAGAGCCTGTTGTATCTCAAAAGGTTTTTTGTAACTCAATTAGGTAGGTTTTAACAACTGTTGAGTCGGAGGACTGATGAGAGTTTTACTTATATTGTACTTCACAGAGTCCTTGGACCAAGTTTTTGAGGATAACCATCCGTATTCTTAGCAATGGCCACCGTCAGAGGGGTTTCACTCAGCAGTTTAGCCGGCGCGCCTCTCGGGGCGGCGAATGGCAGTAGACTGCCCGCTCGGCTCGCACGCTAGCCACGCCGCGCGTAATCTTACTTATATTATAAAATTGAAAAGCTTTAGTTTACTTGAAATTATTGGCGTAAAGCTCAAAACGCAACGATAGCGCGTGCTAACTTTACCTGTGCTGCCATCTAGTTATATTAAAAATACAAAAGTTTCTGAGGATGTTTGGATGTTTGAATGTTTGGATGTTTGTGCCTCAATCACGCCTAAACGGCGTGATTTTACCTTTCAGTGTGATTTTACTTCTGTAAATCTGTAACCATTACTTTTCAAATTGCGCAGGTCTATAGCAAATTTTTTATACTAGCTTCAAAATTCAAAAACCTTTAATTTATGTTCAAAGAGCATCCAATGTTCAAATAATTCAATTCACTTCATCACAGAATCAAGACAAAGACCGATTCGGAGCGTTTTTAATTTAAAATTCCAGTCTAACCCACGGCGTTTTAAACCGGTATATCCTGTTTACTCTTCAGTCTGCGGGTTTAATTTTGCTCGTTAGATGTCACTAGGTCCTTTATCAAATGTCTGCTGGGAAAACAAGAGGTTTTCGTGTGACTAGTTGTTTTGAACCAGTGTGGTGAGAGGATTTAAAGCGCATCAAAGGCTTCTTTTATCCACTATTCAAAAGTTGACTGCACCTTACAAAAATTCTTACTTTGACAAAATATAATATCACAAACGAATTCAAAGCCGAAATACGTTCACAGGCCCTAATGAATACCGCTAAGATCCGGCTGTGAAACCGTAAGTCCTTTGTTGCAAATGAAATGGTAGGCGACTTGCCATCAGATAGCTTTGATAACCTGACTGGTTACTTTGAACGTAATTGAGGGCAACTCAGCTTCCTTATGCGGTCGAGTCGAGGGGTCAAATCTTGGAAGATAGTAAAATTGATCGTCTTTTGTTATTTAGGCCTCTACACTACCTCAAGAGTTTGCTAGTAGAAAACTCTTTAAGAGTTATGTACGGACATAGGTATACGACTATAGAGTCGTACATGTATTTTTTAATGCTTTGTTTGTAAGTTTTTCTGTGTATAGATAAAGAATTTCAAAATTTCAGATGAATCACTATTTACCCAACCATGGCGAAGCAAAAAAGAGGGTTATGATTTTGACCGGTATATACCTACGTAGATAATTATGTTCATCTGTTCCCTTATAACTTCTAAACTACTAATCATATTTTTTTAAGGTATGCTTTTGGCATGGACATTATAAGTTATTTAAATCTACCTTTCTTTTTTTTCGGGATATAAATGGTTGGTCGCAGATGACCGCAGGCAGCGTTACCGGGCTTCAGTGAGCGCAGAGCATTTGTCAAAATTCGTCCAGCTGTTTAGACTGTAGCTTCAACCCAGGAATGTACATACATATTACACACACCCCAAAACGTTTCTTTATTCGCAGTCAGGCAAACATAGTAAAATATTGCTAACAGTTTAAGAGCTCCTTTTCCAATCACTCTAGATTTTTGTTTTGGCAATGCACGTTTGCAAAAGAGACTCAAAACCCGAAACTAAACCAATAAACAATCTGATAAAAGCATGTTCTTCCCTTTATTAAACGGAACGTCCGGAAAGCGAAAATCAAAAAATACTTCTCAAAGTAGAGCCATGTTTGCTCCGCAGCTGTCAAATCTGTATCAAAAGTTCTTAAGTCAAGATAAATTCGTTTGTTATTCCAAACACGGTTCTGAGGATTTAGTGGCAATTCTCTTTTTGATCTCTCCCGTGCAAATAACAAAACTCTGTCGCGGCAGACGAGTCTTGTCTTTGCATAAAATATTAAGTTTGACGGACGGTTGGAAACGCCCGTGTATCTTCAGGATTGGCCGGTCACCTTATTTATTATCTTTAAAATGACATAAATAAATGATAAATGACATTTATTTGCTATAACGATTGCTTATTGCCACACTTTACATAAAAAAAAGTTTGTTGGTGTAATAGGAACATTACAATCGTAGACACACGCATAGACAAATTCTGGGCATAATTTATGATAAGTTTGAAAAGCAACTTTCAGGTCATAGAAATAATACTTATATACACATATTTAAAATACATATTACTACAACACCCAGACCCGGAAGAAATATTTGCAGAACATACAAACATTTCTCCCGTAGCGGGAATCGAACCCGCGCCTCTTGCGTCTCAGCCAAGCACTCGCCCGCCACGCCGAAGTCGTCAAGAAATGGTCCAATGCAACTAAAGAGATTACAATTTAAGGATTTCAAAATCTCCACCGCGCAATAATCGTTCATGCGGTAAGAATAAGTATCACTAATTTATTTAAAATTTTATTTTGGTACCTGGTAGTATAAATTGTATAATTCGCTAATTCGAATGCTCTGTAGTCCGCTAGATGTCACTGTTCTAATACCTTACTGAGCCGGAAGCTCTAAACTCAAATGACGGTCCCTTCGCGTCCGTCATAGCTATACTATAGGTAAACCACGTAAGTCAGTCCCTTATCTCCGAATGCTATAGGCAGTATCTTATGCAGAGGTTGAATTTGAATGCACCTATAAATAAAATGTACAAATATGTTTATAACATTTTAACTACATATTTACAAATTCATATTTTCTATTTCGTAAAAAAATTAAGAATATCGTTGACGTCACAAATCTCAACATCTGTCTTCAGATTATTTAGATTACAGTAAAACAAAATCACCCGCCCCTTCCCCTGTAAACTTCTTAGGGAGTGGTCTCATTTAAATGGTTTACCTATAACTAAATTATCTAGCAGTATAACATCTTTATATTGTAGTAATCAGAAATTCTCTTTTAATTAGAATGCTATGCAGTCCGCTAGATGTCGCTGTTTCAATAACTTACTAAGCCGGAAGTTCGAAACTCAAATGCGGCGGTCCCTTCGCGCCCGTCATAGTTAGCCACGTGATCGAGAATTAGCAACTAACTATCTAACCTACTTAGCGAGTTGAGGGCCCATAGGCTAGTATTGATACTTAATACTTCCACTGTTACATTAACTAACTAAGGCCTTTTACCATCTATAGTAGATGATTTATACAGCGTTAGGAGGGTACTTTAACCTTCAAAAACGGGACGCTGTAGTGCCTGGGACGAATTAAGATGGCAGCACCTATTCCATCCTCTCAGCTTAGTCGGCCTTGTCCACAGGAAAGACAGTCAATACGTGCGAAGCTAAGGCGCGGGTTTTCCCACGATGTTTTCCTTCGCCGTTTGAGAGTACTGCACTGAGAGTACAAAATTTTTCGCGCCGAAAAATCCATTGGAACACGATTGGATTTGAACCCACCATCAAGATCGAAAGGCGGGGTCACTACCAACTAGACCACCAGTGCTCTCTACACACCATACACATCTCTACATTGTACATATGTATGTATGTTCGTATGAGCTAGTGGCCAACTCTAGTGAAGGAGTTTTTAGGCCGCCTAAAGGCCTCCGTCATGGCTTGACGACTTAAAAGCCGGGACCGACTGTTTAACGTGCCCTCCGAAGCACGGAAGCGCTCAGCTCGTAATGCCACTTGCGGTCACCCATCCCGATTTGTGACCGCGCATATCGTTGCTTAACTTTAACGATCAACCAAGAACGCCTAAGCAAGCTACGCCACGAGCGCTTCCCTATCTCTACATGAAACTGGTGTTCAATTGATCATTATAAAATTATGATGTTTATATTAATGTTTGTGAAAGGTGCGAGTGACTGAGATAAAGAGTGGTAAGAGAAGATGGAGGAGAGAGACATGTGTACCTATAATTATGTGTCTGTCGCTGACTGTACCTACCTCTGTTAAGTAAATACAAGTACATATATCAATACCAGTCTCAGTAGGATTGTACAAGTTTGAGAACCCCCAAGACAATAGAAGGGTTCATTTGACGGTGATCGATGGTCGTTAACTGTTTGCGGATCCCTAATCAGTGTGAATGTGAATATGGTGTGACTATTACGATCCGGCGGCTTTGTGTTTTTTCTCGATGTATCAATAAAAATAAATATTATTCAGACTACAAAATATGTTACATAAAACACAAAGTGTCAAAAATTTTTTTTAAATAAAATTAAATATATAAAATCAAATACAAGAAACCTAGCCGAACCTAGAATACCATTATTGTTTCCAATACGGCCAGCTTCTTAGGCATGGATCAGGTGAGCTATCCATAGTCAGTTCTTAAAGGTCTTTAGATAGTCTGGCTATCTAAAGACCTTTAAGAACTGACTGTTTCTTTTGTATTTGTACTAGCTTCTTGTAATAATCAGACGGCATGTATATTTTTTACTTGACGACCTCGGTGGCGTGGTGGACGAGTGCTGGTTCGATTCCCGCTACGGGAGAAATGTTTCTATGTTCTGCAAATATTTCTTCCGGGTCTGGATGTTGTAGTAAATAAAATTATGTATTTACAAAAAACTATAAATGTATACTATCAGCCAGCTTTGCTTAGTGTGAAACTAGATGGCGCTGTGTGAAATGTCCACAAATATTTATTTATTTATTTTCTTTGGCTTAGTTGGACTGACACTCAAGTAGACACTGCTAGGAGTATGATAGACAAACAGACGGATTATCTTTAAATATGAATACCAGTGATTGTTCCAGTTAAGTGATGAGTATTGAGAACTATTCGGGCCGTTGTTGGATGTCGGAATAACGATCCCCTGAATAATAGGTGTTTGAGTGTGGCTGCCTTTGTTTGGGCGTCAAGTGCTCTTCGACTGAACAAATAGGCTGTATGGTGCTCTTAAATATAGAGTTTTTCCGCCCACTATACTTTATTCCGTAACAGACACGATAAAGCCTTTTTGGCAGGACTTGGTTTCGCTTTTTATAGAAAGGCCTTCGACTGAACAAATAAGTCCAGAGTGCTCTTAAATACTTCATATTTTTATGGTCTTCACTTACTACTTAAGCAAGCACGTCGCATTGAAATAAAAAAGAAAAAAACCTCAATTATTTTACATGCAAGACTTTTTTTTTATTTGTTTGTTTCGGTGCAATTCGGTTACATAAGAAAGCGTGGGTGGAGACCCTAACTAAATAAAGTTAAAACACTAAACATCAAAGTTCAAGAATTAAATTTCAGTACATAAATGTATTGCGTTCACATTTCGAATGCAGCGTAAATGTATCCTAGGAGAATATAACACATGGACTCCAAATATGCCGTAATTTCTGCACTAACTTCAGTCACAGATTTGACTTACAAATAGTTTGAATTGTGAAGCATTTATTGATTTGACGCAAAAGATGAAGCAATAATTATACGTTTTAAAAACTAAAAGAAATCGACTTAATGAAAAATAAGTTGAAACTCCTTCTAGGTACCATCCTATAAAAACTAACAGGCTAAACTAACCAACAAAACAGGCTAACCTAATACAATAGCGTAGCATTATGTCAGAAAATATGGTAGTGTTCCCGCGATCTAGATCAAAACATACTCAGAACATGTATTCTCAAAGAAAATATTGTTCAAATTTAATTCTCTTTTTGAATAAAAACATTTTATTATCTTACGACAGAGTACTATATCGATTTTGGTCAGCAAATCCGCTAGGTACTGCACACACTCATAGTGCCACGCAAAAAGTTGTTTTCCTGCATTTTCACGCTGAACCAATGAAGTATGATCCGTTAGGTACATTATCCGTGGTAGTATCGCATTAAATTTAATTGCAAACGGGCCTTTTGACTCGTGCACACGGCTCGTACCGCCATAATGACGTCATTCCGGCGTATTAGGGGCCGGGATCGACGCGGCGCCGGGCGGGGCCTTTTGAAAATGTTGCAAATATGCAGTACGTTATTTTTATGGTTCGAATAGAATGTTATGGTTCGATAACTGAAACGCTCATGGCGTAGTTTGCTTAGATGTTCTTGATTAATCATTGAAGTTAAGCAACATTGTGCGCGGTCACAATTTGGATGGGTGACCGCAAGTGGCATTACGAGCTGAGCGCTTCCGTGCATCGAAGGGCACGTTAAATTTTCGGTCCCGGCTTTTAAGTCGTTAAGCCATGACGGAGGCCTTCAGGCAGCCTAAAAACTCCGTCACAAGAGTTGGCCACTAGCTCATACAAACTCATCGAGCATTTAACTGAATAGAGCAGTAATGTTATTCGTTTTGTTCTACAAACTTACTTAACTTACTTACTCACACGAGGTTCTGTATTATATATTTGTAGCTAGCACTCGTCCGCGACTCCTCCAAGTCCTGCAACCTGGATAAAAACTATTTGACATGTCAGAGGAAGATAAAACGAAGTATGCCGGGAATAAAACTGTCAGACAAAATCAGCAATTAGTCACTAAACAAAACTAAGTGTTATCGTCGACAAAATAAGATCATTGAAATGGAACTGGGCAGGTCACATTTGTCGAATGGAGAATACTAGATGGACAAAAAGAGTACATCTGGAATGGATTCCATGCAACAACAAAAGGAAAAGAGGAAGTCCATTATTACGATGGGATGACATATTCAACAAAACTATTGGAACAGGCTGGGTGAGACCGAGGTCCTCAAATTTGTCTTTAGAGGAGGATTAAACATCAAACAATAGGGTTGGTGCTAATTACAAACATAGTATGCGTTTTAAATGAATAGCATAGAGAAAATTATACCTGCTTACCCTTTAATCTTTCTATCACAATGGTTTTCACCAAAAGTCACAGTAAATGTAGCTTTGCTAATTTCAAATGCTTTTTAGAAATAGGACTCCAGATTGAATATCTAGATGTTATACAATGTAACTAACTGAGGCCTTTTACCATCTATAGTAGATGATTTACACAGCGTCAGGAGGCAACTTTTACCTTCACAAACGGGACACTGTAGTGTCCGTGACGAATTAAAATGAAGTAGGCTTACCCAGCACCTGTTCCATCCTCTCGCTTAGTCACCCTTGTCCGCAGGAAAGACATTGTCAATACTTGCGGAGTTGACTAAGCCGGGGTTTCCTCACGATATTTTCCTTCACCGTTTGAGAGTCAGTACTCTCAAATGGTTAAACGATTTTTCTGTGCGAAAAATCCATTGGTACACAACCGGGTTTGAACCCACGACCTTAGGATCGGAGGGCGTGGTCACTACCAACTAGACGACCAATGCTCTGTATACAATGTAATTTAGCTACAATAAGTACCTATCTTACAAAATCTTCTTATTTACTCTCGTAGGAGCGACTCCTAGTTAATACAAAACATACTCCTAACTAATATTCCCTCTGGACCTAGACTTACGACTAAGAGCATTATAAGCTAGACTTGATCCATTTTATCAGACGCGACTTTAAGTCGCATTGCTTTAAAGATGCATACAGCTTCAAAGTATATTGCGCTTACCCGTAAAGTTATAATTAGAATTTGAATTAGAATTATTTATTTTCGACAACAGAAAGCTTACAGTCTACACCAAAACGCTAACTGTGTTAATTAAAACTTAAAAATACTCTTAGATACTTAAAAACAATACAAAGGCTATCATTAAAAAGATCAATATTTTGGAACTCGTGTACAAATGCATTTAATAAATGAAGCACTCTTAATGTTGGCGCATTCTTAGCGTGAAGAGTGAGTGTTACGTCACAGGCAAAGAACTGGTGTCGACGCCATTCGATAATATTCCATTTTGTTTTGCTAATCAGGTAAGAACTGCTGTCATTGCCAGTAAGTGAACTGAAACGAATAAAAATATACATACATTGGAAGGTACGTACCATATTATCACGCCCGTATCCCTAATGGGGTGGGCAGAGCCACAAGGTGGATATACCTATGTAGATGGTCCATTACGTTGGAGGATACTATTTCTTAGTCGACTTTTACGACATACTCGGAAAGAGAAGCAGCTGGACACATTCTATGCTTTATCTTTACTCCCAGTCCAGCAGAGAAGTGGTAATAAAGGAAGAGGCATAAAATATACTCAACTTTAATTAATTTTTGAGAGCAGAATTATACCCCTATTTATAACGTATAACGTATAACGTTAGCCAACTTGTTCAAGACTCAAATAACCTTAAGCACGATAGACAAACTTTAAAACCTTCAGCTGCCATATATTATTTAAAACGATTATGAGTAAAGCGTGTCTCCCAAGCTCCTTAGCTTAGGCGACTAGATTAAAAAGTCGCGTCTTAGACTTATTCGAAGCTAGGTTTAGTCTACTATGAAACAGTAATTAGGGTACTACGTAATCTTCTACATCATGTTAGTAATTATAATTTGTAAATGTACTAGGTACGTACTACATATTTTATTACTTATCATTAATTTTGCTAGTTTGTTCAGAATAATACCTATTCGTATCATGAATGTTAACTATACTTCTAATCATTCATAGTGTCTACAAAGACGGCTTAAGTGGCGTGGCGGACAAGTGCTCGGATGAGACGCAAGAGGCGCGGATTCGTTTCAAGAAATATTTGCTTATTTTGAAAATATTTCTTCCCGGACATGTCATGAGTATGGGTATTAGAAACTATGAGTACCACTTTGTACACGTAATTTCTGATACCCATAACACAGGGAACCCTAATGTGGTGTCAGAACTATGTAAGTGATTCATCATCTTCCTGCCCTCATCCCACTCTATGTGGGGTCGGCACAGCATGATCCTTGGATCATGCTGTAAGAGTTTTGGCTAAGGTGTTTTATGACCGGCCGCTTGCCTGACGTCAACCCTCCTTAGGAATACTTGCTTATTGTTTCTCATTATGTTGGAGGATACTATCCCTTAGTCGACTTTTACGACATGCTAGGGGAGAGAAGCAGCTGGACGCATTCTATGTTTTTTCTTTACTCCCAGTCCAGCAGAGTATATGTAAGTGACTGTTGGGTAATATTTATTATTTTATTAAAGAAAAATTGCGCGGCACCTTTTAGGTTCGTCTAGTTTTATTCACCTTTGTTATATTTTCTATAATGTTCGTACATTATGATCTCCATCCAAAATACAAGAGTATTTAATTTTCTACACCTGCTACCTATCAACTCAAATTATCTAAACATACAATAAACTTTTACTACATTACGGTAATTAGAAAATGTAAGGCTGTTTTAATGTAAGTACTTTTATGTAGACTTGTTTTATTTCAAGTTAAGTTCAAAATAAACCTAAATTAATTAAATTAAAACGTAGGTACTGTGTGTTTTCTGTAGTAGGAAATTCTGAATTCTTACTGAAATGAGGTCCAATTATCACATCATATCTACCTTTTTTGAACAAATAATTTCACAAAATTTATATCTATGAATTTTTAACAAATCCTAGGTAATTTTAATATTGTCCAGGTGCTTGGCCAATAACGCTTTACACACACCACCGCTGAACCGTCCGGTTCTGAGTGAGACAAAGCGAAATGCGCGGAGAGACGAGCGAGACATTGTAGTTTTGGCAAATTGCCAGCCCGCACTATTTCATTTTGCATGACGTGTTGTTGACAATCATGTAATTACCAAGCTGCCGGGGGCTCTAGGAAACCGCGCGGAGCGATCTTTCGTGTGTATGATTCGTCTATCCAACTAATCTAGATCAAGATTATCAGTGTCAATTAATTGCAGATATCAACTGATAACTACTAAACAGTAAGTATAAATATAAGTTACCAGTTGGAGGATCCTTTTGTGATTGGTAATTGAACAAAATGGTTGCGAAATTATTTGTGTTCCTTGGTTTAGCGGTTGTTGCCGCTCATGGTAAGTATTTTTCCATATCCAGTTGAGAAAAGAAATATTTCCGTCCTAACTACTCTGTTATCAGACAGTCTTCGTCATGGCATACAAATAATATTTTTGCAAGATTGTTGGGAAACCCTCATCATCATTCTCAGTATAACGAGATGATGACGTCTATTGAACGTGGAGAACCATAGCTCTGTAATTTGAAGACTCGTAGCTATTAGACGGCCTCGGTGGAGCGGCGGGCGAGTGCTCAGCGGAGACGCAAAGGGCGCGGGTTCGATTCCCGCTAAGGGAGAAATGCTTGCATGTTCTGCAAATATTTCTTCCGGGTCTGGGTGTTATGGTACAACCATGGTACTCGTAGTTTTTGATACCCACGATACAGGGAATCCTAGTATGGGGTTTGTTATTTTTATTAAACTGGAAGACACATAACTATGTAACAGAGAGACCCGGAGCTCAGTAAGACTCATCTCTGTAAAATTCATTTAATTCCAGGACAGGCAGTTACAGAAATACAGCTGCCCGACCAAACGGCTACCCATCTCTCCAACCCCCTGATCGGCAAGACCATCGGCATCGCCAAATTCTGGTTCGACACGCAAGTCCTGTGCCAAATCATCTTCCCCAATGGATCCACCTACGTGCTACATCCTGACAACAAGTTGGAAAACGAATTTGTAACCAAATTGACATCTGCAGATCCTTTCAATGGTTGTGGTGTTGCCTTCTTAAATGCTCCTGAATCAATGAGTGGGACATATGAGCTGATGAGCCTTGTAGACAATACTTTGGACAATACCAGCACGCTCACCCGTCAGAGGTTTCATCTGACATTCTATAAAAGCGACTCTTGGATCATACCTTCAAAGGAGTAGGCATTATCATTTTGTGTTATAAATATTTGTGTGATTTTGATTTAAACAGCTAACCAAATAATAAAGTACTTGTTGTTAACAATTATGCGCCCCAATGTTGTTTGTATTACTTCAAATCAAATCAAATCATTTTATTTTGCGAAACAAGAGCTTAACAATATATGGTAGACAATAATTATGTAGATACAACCTGGATCAGCTTTTTAGCATGCAAACATAGAATATTAAAAATAAATCCATAAAAATATATGTTATGGTCACATACCTCTATTACATTAAATAAAATTATTATAGGTCAAATTTATGTCAGATTATTAAATGTCAAATTATTAAAATGTCTAATTGATATAAAATTACTAGAATTTGTCCGAGAGATATTCATTAACACTATAATAAACCTTTTGCAATAAAAATGTCTTTAATTGAAATTTGAAAATGTCAATTGAGTTTATTTCGACAATGTCAGATGGCATATGATTATAAACACGCGGACTGGGAGTAAAGAAAAACATAAAATGCGTCCAGCTGCTTCTTTCCATAGACATATCGTAAAAGTTGATCAAAGAGTAGTATAATATACTACTATTATACCATAACGGAATAACGGAACATCTTGATCACCTGTCACCATGGTTCACATCTTGGGACTCTTGAATCAAAATCTGATCAAAAAATGTATTTGCGCTTTGCCAGTGCTCTCAAATGGCGAAGGAAAACATCGTGAGGAAACCGGCATATCGTTAAACCCAAAAAGTTTGAAAATATTTGTCTATTGCACTAAAAGCTATCGCGATGTATTTGCCTATCGCGATAACGCGATCATCACCAGTTCGCGCGATGGTTTTACTCGTGCGATTAGATTTTAAACATACTGATCTCGAACAAGTGACTTATTTGGCGTTTGCGCGATACTATGACTTTTTAAACTCCATCGTGTCATCGCGTTTATTAGGTCAACGCCTAAGAGGAAACTTATCTAAACAACTTATTTTTAACCGACCTCAAAAAGGTTCTCAATTCGACTGTATATTTTTATGTTTGTTACGCAATTATTTCGTCAATTTTGAATTATTTTTGATGATTATTTTACTGATGTATAGAGAGTGGTCCCAAGGTGGTTCCATATAAATTTAATATCTGAGGGATTTATACTCATCATAATTTTGAAATGACTACTCACCTACTTATTTTTTTTACTCGATTTCAATGGCCACTGAGATCCTGATATGTTACAAGTATAAACGCCAACTACCTCCTAGTTTCTGTAGGATAGGCAACAAGGATATTTTTTAATTGAAGTCGGTTTTTTTTTTAATTTTTTTAAAACGCCTTTATATTTTTTTTTATGATTTACTTGACTACTATCAATAAAGCTTTTAATTAGAGCAGGAACTGTAAGCCGCAACACAGGTGTGGTATCTGACCGCTTCCCACAAATTCCATTGTCCACCTGCCTTTGAGGTCACAACACACCTACAAAACAGTTCTATTATTTTGAACCTTGGTCATATCTGCCGAAGAACCGACAACCGTTGGGGTAAACGAGTTCTTGAGTGGAGACCGCGACTCGGCAAACGTAGTGTAGGACGCCCTCCGGCTAGGTGGAGTGACGATCTGCGAAAGGCTGCTGGCAGAAACTGGATGCGTCAAGCCAAAGATAGGGCGCGATGGCGCTCATTAGGGGAGGCCTATGTCCAGCAGTGGACTGCTATAATCTGATGATGATGTTGATGATGATGATTTTGAACCTTTGACGTTGCAGTTCTAATTCCGACACAATTACTTTTAAATTAAATAATGGTATCTATTATGTTGGGCATTTTGTTAAACTTAATTTGACGACCTCGGTGGCGTGGCGGGCGAGGCTGAGAAGCAAGTGGCGCGGGTTCGATTCCCGCTACGGGAGAAATATTTCTTCCGGGTCTGGGTGTTGTAGTATTATTTATTATAAGTATATATTTACAAAAAAAGTACTTATATAAGTATTCTATCAGCCATCTGGTTCCCATAGTACTACCAGACCATTTGCGTTGACGTTTGATCAAGATTATTTGTATCACTACGCTTCCTAAAATCACGTACATAGATAGACATCTACTTATAATGATAACCGCTATTTTGTTGCTATCAAAATAATCTTATCGATCAATACTCGATGGTTAAACCAAGCATGAAATAATAAACATGAAATTTATTATTAATGTAAATAAAAACACAGTTATGCAATTGAAAAACATGAAAATAAGACAATAAACATTAAATACTTGTAATCGTAGGCTTATTTGTTAACTTCCGAATACTCAAGCGCATCTCAGAGTTGAGCACGTCTCAAGTGACGAGTCTTTGACAGATTTTCATCAAAGACTGTCAAAAAACCGTGACTTGATACGTGCTCAACTCTGAGTCGCGTTTGAGTATTCGGGGGGCCTTTTATTTAAACTTAGACTTTGTCTGTTTGATTGTTAAATTCTCCATAGTCTTTAGGCTGGGCACTGGAAAATGAAACACAGTTTTTACTATAGCATTTTCAAGTGTTGTATTTGTATATTGCGTATATGTATATGCTTCAAATAAATAATTAAAATTATTATTGAAATAAAATTACCTACATTTCTTTATTGCATGGAACTTAAGTATGATGTGTGTTAAGTACGATGTAAAGCAGCTAATTGGTTCCGACTCAGCATTGTGTATGTTTTAGTTTCTGTCAAAACCACATCCTTGTCTTCCTTGTGGTAAGCTTAGTTGTATAACAAATTGAAATAAATAAACTCAATTAATAATATGTTTGAAAGGTACATACCTATTATCATTTTAATATTGAACAATTATTAATTAATTTATATCTCCCACCGCACATTACAAATTCGTCTGGTCCTAGGGCACTAGTTCGGTTTAGAGATGTAAAACTTTCAAAATTTTATACTCTTAGTAAGTAAGTATCTAGTAATATAATCTATCTAATGTGTCACTTCTTTCAAACCAGTGTGGTGAGAGGATTTAAAGTGTTCTTTTCGACATGCCGGCCTCCTCACGATGTTTTCCTTCGCCGTTTGAAAGTATAGCGCATATACATTTTTCCCATTTGAACCCACGATCTTAGACTAGACTACCAGTGCAATTTAAGTATGTAATAATGTAATTAAATTGGCGTGTGGCCCAATCCCTCCATACTAGGTAAAAAATGTAAGACAAATTTATCAAAAACGAAATTTTTGACCAAGTAAAGGCAAAAAAAAATCTAAAGATAACTAACCCCTACAACACAAGATATAATCCTAGGGTGAGGGTTAGTGTGCAAAAACTAGTTTTAGCACAAAATACTACAAAACAAAATCCTACTAATATTATAAACGCGAAAGTTTGTAAAGATGTAAGGGTAGATGTGTGGATGTGACGATGTATGTTTGTGCCTCAATCACGCCGTAACGACTGAACGGATTTGAATGAAACTTGGAGTACATATAATATGTGTGCTGGAATAACATATAGACTACTTTTTGTCTGGATAGTACGCGAGCGAAGCCGCGGGTGGCAGCTAGTGCTACATAATGCGATGCATCCGCTGCTCGAGCTCAGTAGTGCGAGGGTGACAGCATGTTGTGAT
The DNA here is from genome assembly GCA_949320045.1 of Scotopteryx bipunctaria. Lineage (NCBI taxonomy): Eukaryota > Metazoa > Arthropoda > Insecta > Lepidoptera > Geometridae > Scotopteryx > Scotopteryx bipunctaria. The sequence continues at coordinate 2,349,508 of OX439449.1, forward strand.
AAGCCCCTTAAACTATTCACAATGGTAGAACATAGGTATATGCGGGTCAATCGATACAAATTGAAGCCCCCAACCCCACCGCATCAGTTATCCCAGGCTTAATGATACATACATACATTATATCACGCCCGTAATGGGGTAGGCAGAGCCACAAGTAAACATAAGAAAACTTGCAGCCACTTCTGATTTAAAGCCTCAAGATGGATTATGGTGAACCATGGTGACAGGTGATCAGCCCATCGCCCATATAGATGGTCCATCATTTTGGAGAGGTCTATCCCTTAGTCGACTTTTACGACATGCTCGGGAAGAGAAGCAGCTAGACGCATTCTATACTTTTACCTTACTTCCAGTCCAGCAGAGAAGTATAGTCATGTAGATATATAACTGTTTATAATAAAACCTGGCTCAATGGTTCGAATGCTACGAAACCGGTCTAAACCATTAATTTTTAATTTGATATGTGCTGGTTTGTGGGCACGTTCAAAATAATTCGTTCGGTCGAATGAATCGGACCGTGGTCTGTGTTCGGTTATATTCTTTACGAGATTGGATTAACATGGCTTTGATAAACTCTATTGGGTATACTATTTTTTATTATCAGAAACAATTTTGTTTAAAAAATCAGCTGGATGATTAAAAATGGAAAATAAGAAAACACTTCAAACTTCCTCATATTCTTAAAAAACATTATCTACGCCCATCGAGCATTTAACTAAATGCTCGATGTCTACGCCTAACTTTATTCAATTAAAATCCATAATTATTGTGGTATACGATCAATCTAATTAAGAATTATCAATTCTGACGATGGTGACGGAAGAGTGCTCGGCTGAGACGCAAGAGGGTTCGATTCCCGCTATAGGAGAAATGTTTGTATGTTCGGCAAATATTTCTTCCGGGTCTGGGTATGTAGTATTATACATATAAGATGCATAACAATCTACCAGGCTAGGCTTGACCAAGCACCTCTCAGCTTAGTCGGCCTCATCCACTGGAAAAACATGGTCAATACGTGCGGAGCTGACTAAACCGCGGGTTTCACGATTTCCTTCTCCGTTTGCGAGCACTGGTATAGTGCACATAAATTTTCGAACTGAATAATAAATACATTGGTGCACGACCAATTTAAACCCGCAACCTTAGGATCAGAAGTCGATCACTATTGCTTCTGATACCCACGACACCAGGAATCGTAAAACAGGTACTATGTCACAATTGGAATTCATTCATGTAAAGCAATCAAACAAATTACATTGAACTGTTGGTCGGTTTCAATTCGTTTCAGTGTTGCACCATTCGATAGAAAATAATTCGCTGGAAACCGCATTGGTGATGGCAATTATTAACACAATTTTTCACGCAGATTGGATTGGTCCAGCTTTTTGGAACTTTCATAAAATTGTGGTTTGGAAAATCTGCCTGCAGCGCTTTTTGGTTTTTGAGGTCGTTTATTGATAGCCAACGTAATTCATTTTAATTTTAGAAGAGCATAATTAAATTATACCTAGTTTAATTTTATTTTGACTACTGGTTTATTTATAATCACAACGTACATTCATCATCTGATGATGATTCATCTTCCTGCCCTTATCCCACTCTGTGGGATTTGGGAGTTGAGTTTTGGCTAAGGTGTTTTATGACCGGCCGCCTGCCTGATGTCAACCCTCCTTGGGAATACTTGCTTATTATATATCATCATGTTGGAGAGGATACTATCCCTTAGTCAACTTTTACGACATGCTCGGGGAGAGAAGATAGATAGATAGATAGATAGATAGATAACACTTTATTGCTTACCACACATTTAACTTACAAAAAAGACAAAAAAAAAAATATAATAATAACAATTATGGTAATAACAAAGGGCGGCCTTATCGCTAAAAGCGATCTCTTCCAGGCAACCAAGAATGGATTGAATGGAACAAAAACATAGAAGGGGCATACCAGTGTGGTTACATTTATTACTTATATAAAAATAAAATAAGAATGAAAAAAAATAAATAAATAAATACAGAACACATAAATATATAGAATATATATAAATATGTTTATATAATATTTAAATGAATATATCTATATTTAAATTATAGGATAAAAATCAGATACAACTGGAATCAGTGCAGCGAGACAGTAAATGATTCATGACTTTGTTTTTAAAGATGGTAGATGATTGAGTCCTTCGGATATCCTCAGGCAGAGCGTTCCAGAGGCGGACAGCCTGCACTGTAAACGAATTATCATAGAAAGTGGAGGAGTGAACAGGCATTTTAAGCTGGAGTGAATCAGAAGAGCGTAGGGATTGAGGGTGTGTTAGATGCAGGAACTGGAACCGTTCCTTGAGATAAAGCGGAGAAGTGGGAGAAAAGAGTATCTTGTGCAGAAGATTTAGAATATGAGCATTCCGGCGAAAGTGGATCGGCAACCACTTGAGCTTATTACGAAATTCGGAAATGTGATCATATTTGCGTAAACCAAATATGAATCGTATACAGTAATTTTGAAGACGCTCAAGCTTATTAAGTTGCTCTTCAGTGATATCTAAATAACAGGCATCAGCATAATCAAGGATCGGAAGAAGGAGGGATTGTGCGAGCGCAACTTTGGTAGCAGTTGGAAGAAAATTACGAAGCCTTCTGAGAGAAGCACCAGAAGCAAATACTTTACGACTGATTTCAGCCAAGTGTGGTCGCCACGTAAGTTCAGAATCAAGTAGAACGCCTAAGTTTTTGACCGAATCACTCAACTGAATACTATTGCCATCAAAGATTACCTGAGGCAGATGAAACCAGTCAATTAACGAAATCATTCTAGAACTACCGATAACTATGGTCTGCGTCTTACTCGGGTTGACGGAAATACCGTAGGATTTACTCCAGTCAAGAATGAGGCGCAGGTCAGAGTTCATGGTTTCAATCGCCTCATGAAGCTGAGCTAAAGGTGCCTGGGTGTAGATCTGAAGATCGTCTGCATAGAGGTGGTAGGATGAAGAAAGATGCTGAGAAATAGAATTTATAAAAATGGCAAAAAGAAGAGGAGATAAAACGCCGCCCTGCGGGACACCGGCTTTTATATCACACCATGATGAAAAAGAATCATCTATGCGGATACGTTGCCGGCGACCATGCAGATAACTATGAAACCAATCAATTACTGTAGGAGATATGTTAAGTGAGCGGAGTATAGCTAGCAAAATGTCAAAGTCGACATTATTAAATGCGCTGCTAAAGTCAAGAAGTGAAAGTACAGTGAGTTGTTTATTTTCCATACCGTGACGTATATCATCCGTGATTTTCACCAGGGCTGATACAGTGCTATGACCGGATCGGAAACCAGATTGAAAAGGATTAAGGAGGTTATTACTAACAAGGAAGGTACTAAGTTGCTGATGGACAAGGCGTTCTAAGACTTTGGAAAGGAAGGGAAGAATGGAGATAGGGCGATATTCAGAAAATAATGAAGGATTGGGTTTTTTGGGAAGGGGTATGACTTGGGCTTCTTTCCATAATGTTGGAAATGTACCAGAGGTCAAGGATGCATTGAGTATGTGTCGGATGACAGGAATAATCAAGTCAATAATAGGCGTAATCATATTACGACTGATACTGTCACCTCCAACAGCATTTGAGGAAATGGACATTATGCTCCTCTTAACATCACTATCAGTAAATTGAGTAAAATCAAAACGTGAATAGTCAGGAATCGGAATAGTAGAAAGATTATTTAAAGTTGATGTTTTACAGTTAATGTCAAACGAAGTAGAAGCAGAAAAGTGTTTATTTAAAGAATCTATGTTTAAATTATTTGGATTTGTGTCTTGACGTGACTTACCGATTCCTAGTGACTTAAGAAACTTCCAAACTTTAGCAGGATCTTGATTATCAATTGAATCATGAATGTAACGGCGTTGAGCATCTCTACACACTCTATTACAGCGATTACGTTGATCTACATACTTGTCTCGATTCGAATCAGATGGTCGATGTTTATATTTTGATTTTGCCACAAGCTTCTTATGCATGGCCAATCTGAGCTCCTTCGTAATCCAAGGGGCAGGAAGATGTTTCAGCTTAATTGCCCTAATAGGAGCATGCACATCATAAAGTTTAATCAAAGCACTGTTAAACAGATGAACCTTTTCGTCAGTAGAACTGACATTCGCTACTGCATCCCAGTCTATGTCATTAGCATCTTTTCTTAAGTTTTCTAAGTTCACATTACCAAAGTTGCGCTGCAGGATAACTTTAGGCTTGGCTTTTGGAGGTCGAACTTTGTAGGAAAGAAAAATCATGTCATGGTAAGAAAAGATATCCGCTGGACACTGACCATGATCAGCCACGTGAGCAGGAGAGGAAACAAGGATTAAATCAAGAAGAGAGGGTGTGCAATTAGGAAAATGATGAGTTGAATTAAGAGGAAGAATGGATAAATTGGATGATTTAATAACTGACTCTAATGATTTTGATCGATAATCTCGCTTAAGTAGGCAAGTGTTGAAGTCACCCATGATAATGGTGTGATCAACAGTGCCTACGAGACTCTCAACCAATTGATCAAAGGAATTAAAAAAGTTTATGCGTTCAGAGGGACAATAATACACACCAAGTAAAATTCTCCTATTTGAAAGTTCAATTTCCAGAAATAGATGCTCACCTGCACAAGGTGGTGATGGTTGTGCTGATATATTAACAATTTTGAAAGGAATATGAGCTCGTAGATATATAGCAACACCACCACCAACACGCCATGTGCGGTCATTTCTGATCAGGATAAAGCCGGGTAAGGAATATGAGGTTGAAGGGAGACAAGGCTTAAACCACGATTCAGATACAAGGATAGCATGAATATTTTTATGATCAAGTGATGCCAGCATTTCTGAATAGTGAGCCGGAATGCTCTGCGCATTAAAGTGCAAGACGTTAAAGTTTTTAGGATATCCAGACACAAATGCATCTACAGTAGAAGAAAGAGAAGGAATACTACTAAAAGTGTCATCAGAGGAAGAACATGAAACAAAGTCATCACCATCACTATCAAGCATGCTGATAATAATATAATGTATAAAGTGATTAAGTATATTTACTGAAAAAATAAATATATATATATAATATATACAATATATATATAGGTATATATGTATTTACTAAGTTTTGGCTCCAAACAATACACCCGCCATTTGTGAACTCTTAAATAAATAGAACAAGAGAAAAATAAAAAGTAACATCCACTAATAAAAACACTCTAAAGAAGTAGCAGTAGGCAGGTTGTACCTGTGCACTGTATAAAGGCACATAATACCTACGTACATTATTATAACCCATATTAAATAACAGTAAAATGATTTTGTGCAATGTTGCAGTACAAATAGAAAAATTAGGCATAAATATTTCACAAATAGAATAGTCAATAGAATAACAAAAACAAAACACAATTTAGTGACAATGACAGATCTCTAACATTATAAAGTGTCAACTCAATTTGTCGAGCAAGGTTTGACAAGATTTGTGTGTAACTGTCAATGGATGTAGTAATCAGATGTGCGACTGTCAAAGTCACGCTAATTTTAAAGAAAGTAAACAAATCTAAAAGTGTGATGTGTAGGTTGGATTCGTAATAACTAAAAGAAATTTACCTACCTACTTACTATACAAGCAGCTATTACAATATTTATAACCAGGTATTTTATGTTTTTGGCCAAGATAAATAATAAATATCCCACTTGGTTAAACAGGAAAAAGGTTCTCATAGTTCGATTGATTTTACATTGTTGTCAGACAAACTTCACTACTTTGCTTATTTGTTTGATTAAATACCTTTGTGACATGTTACTTCTCTGCTGGACTGAAAGTAAAGAAAAAACATAGAATGCGCCAGCTGCTTTTCACCCCGAGCATGTTGTAAGAGTCGAATAAGGGATAGTATCTTCTCCAACATGATGGACCATCTATATGGGCGATGGGCTCATCACCTGTCACCATGGTTCACCATATCCATCTTGGGACTCTTGGATCAGGAGTGGCTGCCAGTGTTCTTATAATTACTCGTGTCTCTGCCCACCCCGTTAGGGATACGAGCGTGATAATATGTATGTAATATGTGACGGCAATTCAATCACAAATATACAAAACAAACACCCAAATCTTTAATAATATTCAAATTGAATAGCAAAATTAACAGGTCTCTTTACTTTGAAAATTGATTTTGAGTCAACATTTAATTCAGGTTCGATGAAATCGCACTTGACTTTGCGATTCTCGTCGCGTACATAGCTCCAGCTCGTTACATAATGTGTCACGTAAAACAATTCCACAGCCCTTATCCGAAACCTCGTGTAGAATACAATACAGACAGATACGCGGAGAAACCATTCTATCCTGACACACCACTTTGTATCCAATCTGATAAGAGGGTTAACAAAGAAGGGGCCGCGGCTGAATGGTCGGTTCGCAGACATTATTGGTGTTTGACGTGGCTCGGTTGGATATTTTTGTTTCGTATTCAATGTTGGAAAAAATTGCTAGGAAAACGAGTCTTAAGTAAGTCGAGAGTATGTTTTCATAAGTAAATTTGAATTTGTGTTATCTTTCTCTCCACTAGCTCAGATTTAAATGGATTTTTTTAACAATTTCCTCGTAGTTATTGATTGTTCCTCTTGTTTTATACTAGCCACGACACTAACTGAATAAAAAGATGCTTAATTATGTTATTTCTGTTCATATCTGACTGATATGGTGTGTTTTAAACCTCAGCCAAATAATCTAGAATTGAGTTCGTAAAAACATACACGCTGTGAGTAGGTGAACACAATTTTTATTTTTTTATTTTTCATCGTGTAGCCATCAACTAATACACCATTATAATAAAATTGTTGTAACCTATTAAGTACCAAGTAAGTAATTTCGTATGATGAGCTAGTGGCCAATTCTAGTGACGGAGTTTTTAGGCTGCCTAAAGGCTTCATTAATGGCATTTAAGTCATTAGACTTGTAATGCAAGAAATCATGTCGATCTGTCGCTCCGTTACTGTGAGTAAGGACAATTTGTTATTAGTAAGGATTTATGTTTATTTTAAAAAACCTCTCTGACGAGGTGCCCTTGTAAACTTTGTAGGAAATAAGAATCAATAAGTGCCAATTCCTACACATTTGTGTTTCGACAAATTACCCAACTTGAGCCATTAAGAACAAGACGCCTTGTATTTATGGCTCGCTGCTAATGTTTTATTTCTTATTTCTTATTTCTTTACCGTGTTTTTGTGTACGGAGGGAGAAAAGGAAATGTTTCATATCAGACCTGATCTATGTTTGTACTAAAAAAAAAATAAGGCCTTTTACCATCTATAGTAGATTATTTATACAGCGTCAGGAGGCAACTTGCCCGGGACGAATTAAGATGCAGTAGGATCCTAAGGTCGTGGGTTCAAATCCGGTCGTGTGCCTATGAATTTTTCTGTGCGAATAATTTATGTGCATTATACTTTCAAACGAAAATACGAAAACACCGTGAAGAAACCCGCGGCATAGTCAGCTCCGCACGTATTGACCCTGCTTTCCTGTGGCTAAGGCCGACTAAGCTGAGAGGATGGAATAAGTGCAGCTGGGCAAGCCTATTACATCCTAATTTATCCCGGGCACTACAGCGTCCCGTTTGTGAAGGTAAAAGTTGCCTCCTGACGCTGTCTAAATCATCTACTACAAATGGTAAAAGGCCTTAGTTTATTTTTTAGGAACATACTTTTTCACAGGTTACTTCATTTGCATAGCAAACATTTTACAGGAATATGATAGTGAAAGAACCTCAAAACAGCAAATCAACTTCGTTTATAAAGAACCAAATTTATTTCAAAGCGTGACTGTGTAACTTGTCCAGAATCTAGGCAGCAATTACTAGCCAGGTAGATTTCATTATTGAACGAAACAACAACAAACGATTCTGGTTCAAATATCGATGAGCTGGCAACACACGGGATGCCATCCCGACATTAGACGCAAACCTTTGAGATGACTCAACAAAATGCTTTAAAGTGTGTGTTCGATACATTCTAATTCTATTTATTGGTAGGGGAACAAAGGTCTGATCTGACGTCCCTCGGTGAGGTAAATTGTGCATAACCTGCTAACCCTCCCCCAGCCAGCCCAACTCCTTGAAATACCTGAGAAGTAGTTGGGATGTCGGCAGCAGTGATGTTGTTCCTGTGGATTAAATGTACTTAGTTATGAAATATGGGAGAGCCTGAACTAGGTAATCCTGTTTTACAGGCGGTTTGAGCACAAAGTAATGTATCAAAAATAACAAATAATCACATTAAAAGACAAAAATTAGTTAATATACAAATAATCTACATAATTACTTATACTACTCAATCACGCCTAAACAGCTGAACGGATTTGAATGAAACTTGGAATATAAATAGTACATGTGTTGGATAAACTTATAGGCTATTTTTTATCTGAGTACCACGCGAGCGAAGGCGCGGGTGGACGCTAGTAATTCATAAGGATTTTGTGCACATGACATGGACACAGCGTCTGAAATTTTCAATGGGGACCTTCCCTTGTGATTTAAAACCGTTCCGGTTTTTAAAAGTGTAAACGCACGCAATTTTCTTACGTATATCCTCACAAACTAAGTACACAATACATCAAGTCCAGGCCGAGTTGGATCCTACAACTTTGGGCTGAACCCTCAAGACAATAGAAGGGTTCACTTGACAGAGTGATCGATGGTCGCTAAACTATTTACAGATCCCTAATCAGTGGGCATGAATATGGTATATCTATCTATCTAGTCGTGTCACTTGTTCTTTCGAACCAGTGTGGTGAAAGGATTTAATGTGCACCTCAAAGGCACCTTTCTTGCACGTGACACATTTTCTAACTTTTTAGATTCTTTTTAGGACTTGCCGGTTTTCTCACGTTTGAGAGTACTGGTATAGCGCACATATTATATTTTTCAAAGAGAAAATTCTATAGCTTAGCAGACTAAGCTATAGAATTTTCTCTTTCAACCTCTAGTACAGATACTAGAGGTTGAAATATTTGCAGAACATACAAACATTTCTCCCGTAGCGGGAATTGAACCCACACCTTTTGCGTCTCAGCCAAGCACTCGCCCGTCACGCCTCCAAGGTCGTCAATTTGAACTCACAGACACCGTCCTATTTTGGATTACGTAATTAAATACGACATTTTAATCAGTAAATTGATTTGTCGTGAAATGAGTTTGTATAGTTGTGAAAATTAATTATTCCAGAATTAACTGTTAACTAAAATTCAGTGGCAAATCATACATCTATAAACATTTCAGTAAAATTATCTTCAGACCTATAGAAATCCACTACTGGATATAGGCCTTCGATATACAAAATAAAATAACACCCAACACATAGGTACTTACATAGTCCTGACCCCACACTAGGATTCCCTGTGTCGTGGGTATCAGAAACTACGAGTACCATGGTACCACAACACCCAGACCCGGAAGAAATATTTCCAGAACATTCAAACATTTTTTCCGCAGCGTGAATACATCCAGGTTGAACGATTTTGTGCTGCCTCCTTCTGGTCACTTAATGACTTCACAAATATCATCGATCCATTGGGGGATTAGGGCGGGGGGGTGAAGTTCTACCTTGCGTTTCCCTTTCCATGGCTACCATTCAATAAACTTCTAAGAAGTCTAGTACTTCTGGTAAAATCTCATTATTCTATCAGTACTTTAAATTTTCTTCACGAAAACCTTTCAAATTCTAAGTATTTTACAGTAAACCTAAGCACGCACGCACACAACCTCAATACATGACGACAGGTAGTTCTACCATGAGTTTCCCAAAACTTACTCCCCAGCGGCAAATAAAAATATAAATACTTTTTTTATAAAGAAACCATGATTTCATTTGGTGGTCTTATCGCATATGGCGATATTTACCAAACAACTAATTATTGACATGACTAACTAACGACCATTGAATGAAACGAAACCAAATTAAAGTTTAAATACACACTGCTACCATCCCATTGACAATAAAGTTGAGTATGTATCAAATATGTATTGGATTTTTTACAGCATCACAGAAGAGATGCTGCTAAATTCAGAATACTCACTACTCCTCGTTGACGATCTCATAAGACTTGCTTAGAGGACTAGTTTTCTTAAATATTTTCAGGGTGGTACCCGACGAGTATATTTTTATTGCCGTATTACATAAATGTTTCTTGTATGTGGCCTTTTTTTTTGTTACAGACAAAAAAAGGAGGTCCCATAAGAAACATTAATGTACGTGTACGATGGTACAGAACCGTCCGTGTGCGAATTCGACTCGAACTTGACCGGTTTTTTATATTACTTCATTTCTACAAGTATCGTAAAGTTGTAGAATACTTATGGTAGAGCAACTGAGCGAGTAACACTACACAGGCTTGCCAGATGCTTATATGTCGACAGAAATTCTTAGCATTTCCCTCAGAAGTGTGCCAGCCGTGAAGGTACCACGATAAAATCACACTTTCCTAACCAAAAAACAAGCAAAAATATACCTTATTTCATTGAAATTAGAGTCGTAGGTTTGGATAGAGAGTTTGGAAGTTAGATTATAGTGGGTTCGAGAAATTAATGCTGTCATCCAGCCTACTTCCGATTTTAGGTGAGTGGTAACTTGATCCTATTTTGAGGACAAATCAATTTCTGTAAGTACTTGGGTTTCGCAGAAGGTAAATGTCGAAGAATTTGGAAGTCAGAGTTAATCTATTGAATTGAATCATATAATCATCGTTGTCGGCTTACAGAAATCTGGACATTGGCCTTTCCAATATACTTTACTTTAAGATGAACGGTTTTGGGCTGTTTCCGCCGACCCTCAATTTTCAAGTACCAATATTTAATAACAATTTTTCATTGAAAACTGACAAAATAAATGTACATGAGTCGATTCATGCATGATTTCCATTTTTACCTGACTGCGAAAAAGGAGGGTAATGAGTTCGGGGTGTATGTATGTATGTATGTGGGTATATGTATTCCTTTGGCTGAAGCTGGATAGTCCAAACGGCTAAACGGATTTTGACAAATGAGGTGTCGTTGGGTTTTTTAGATGATGAGATTGTTGTCTCTGTAGCCGAAACGGCTGGATGGATTTTGACCAATGAAGTGTCGTTGGATTTGTCTAAACAGCAAGAGTATCATAGGTAGCTATACTTCGTTGACAATATAGTGTAAAAAATAAATATGGCGGCTTTAAGAACCCATCTGTTGAAACATCTAATATGGCAGATGTACATACTAGTATTATTTATCTACTGGACTGGGAGTAAACAAAAAACATAGAATGCGTCCAGCTGATACTCTCTCTGAGCATGTCGTAAAAGTCGACTAAGGAGTATCTCGTAGTCGACCAGAAATGGAAGAAGAATACATGTTGTGACGTCACTATATAAAACGAGAGAAGGGCAGGAAAATAACGATTATTCCGTCTATGTTTTCTGTTTTTATTATTGTTTTTATCACTTACCCGCCACGCTATCTGGGTTTTAATTAGAAAAAACTCTATTTAATTCTAGGGTTAAAGTTAAAGTTAAAATAATTGAGTTATTTCTCGTATTACCAAAACCAGACGTCATCTCCTTAGATGCTCCGTCGTTTTAAAGTCGTTTTCATTCCTTAGAAATATTATTCGTCTTTGTTCTTTCATATCTTTGAGGGAATTTACGTCTGAACACGACTGCAATATTTTATATCGTGAACTTACACTGCTAACTTACATTTTGTGAGTGCTTTGGGAAAACGAATTGTCGGAATAACCCCACTCAAGCTTCACTTTTGAGTCTCTCTTAAGTTTTACGCTTCTCGTGTGTCAAATGAATGTCTAATGCCCAGATCCAATATTTTACTAATGGAAAACGGTTCGTTCATTACCATACCAACATAATTATGTGTTCAGGTAAGTAAGTTCGTATGAGCTAGTGGCTAATTCTTGTGACCGAGTTTTTGGGCCGCCTAAAGGCCTCCGTCATGGCTTAACGACTTAAAAGCCCGGACCGACAATTTAACGTGCCCTCCGAAGCACGGAAGCGCTCAGCTCGTAATACCACTTGCGGTCACCCATCCCAATTGTGACCGCGCACAACGTTGCTTAACTTTAACGTTATAAACATTTTTGTCAAAAAAAACGACGTTTTATGGTAATGAACATTAGTCGCATGTTAGTAAAATATTAAATAAATAAAATTAGGTGTACGTAAAATAGTTATACCCAAAGACATTTTAACAGTTGGCTAAAGTTAATCCTTAGTTGATTTGTATGAAACAGCTGTACTAAGAAATGAAACCGTCAAAGGTATCTTGAGTGTGTCTTTTTTTTAATAACCTGTTATGCCGCACTGCTTGGCAAAGGTCTCCCCAATTTTTTTCCAATGTTTACACTTCAAAACCACAGTGCTACTGTGTCTCCAATGCATCCAGATCGTCTAGCCATCTCTTTTTAGCATCATCTGGACCGAAGCTATGACGGTTTGAAAACACAACGAAACGCTTCCAGAAAAGAGAGTGAGAATGGGCAACTCTCTTTTGGTTTGCTCTCTTTTGCTTCTTTTGGCTCGTTTTGGGGGCCACGACCTGCCGCGTCTTCTCCGACTGCCTTCGGCCCCTGTGAGTGAGTTTATCTATTACAATATATTTTTATAACAAACATTTGAACCATTTAAATCCCACAATCTCCAAAACCATTAAGTCATTACCACAGATTATAAATCTCACGGAAATTATTGATCAGGCTATCAGATATTGGCAAAGTTGGATCAGTAAAATATCACCAGTTAAATTAGGTTCGGGAATTAATTAAAGCATGTACTTATGACTTTGGTCTTGGATCTGCCTGGCTGCGCTGCGGGAGTTCCGGCAACTTTTTACTAACGGGAGCCTGGAGATCTATGGACAGATAGCGGATGAAATTGAGCGGAAAGTCTTTTTGATCGAAGGTTTATACCTTCCTAAGAGTAGTTTGTGTGTTATTTTAGGATAAAAAATATTAAAATTCCACATTTTATCAAATACATTTGGCCGTTACAACCCGTGATGGAAACGCATTGAAGTATAATGAAGTCCTCATAAACATTCGGATATTATTGTATAGTAGGTACATCTACAGCAACAGATTCATATTTGTCCGTAAAATCGTACGCAATTCAATTCAGCAGCAATAATGTTAGTGCAATCAATAAATTATTTTTCTTACATACTACTACTAATCGTGTTACTAGTTCGAACCAGTGTGGTGAAAAGATTTTAAGGTGCGCCTCAAAGGCTCCTTTGGTGCACTTGACTTATGCTTTCGAACTTACTATTTGGTTCTACGACACGTCGGTTTTTTCAACGATGTTTTCCTTTACCGTTCGAGAGTAATGGTATAGCAGACACAAATTTTTCGAACAGAAAAATCCATTGGTACACGACCGGATTTGAATCCATGATCTTAGGATCGGAAGCGGGATCGCTACCACTAGACCCCCAGTGCTCATACTATCTTACCAATCACACGCCTCGCAGCGGAAATCGTTTGATTATCCACCTGCTGATATGCACCTACTGACTCGTCTGTCTCAAGTCAGGAGCGGACTTTAGCTATTCGTCCGCTGAGTGTGCGTCGCCTTAGCCCGGTAATTTCGTTTCGCGTCTGCGTGTGCTAATGAATTTCTGAAGCTCAATCGAAGTTTTCTCGTTACCATGATGTAAAACTCACCTAAGTTTAAAATCTTGATGGAACGTCTCTCGCATTTTCAGGAACGCGACACATTTTACCGGGAAATTGAAAAAGTAAATGAGAATAAAATAAATTACGTTAACTGTGTAAAAAGTCACAACTTTTGTTGAACGTGTTAGCCTAGTGGGAGGCGGCGCTACTTTCAATCCGAAACTCGTTCGAGGCGTTTGAATCTCGGCCGAGAATCTAAAGTTAATAGTTTTTAGTTACTTACGTAATGGTGATAATTCTGTCTTTTTGTCGTGATATCAAACTTAGTAATAAGATTGGGTAAAAAAAGAAAATAATATACCTAATAAAACAACAATTTTTTTTTTTTTTTAACCTGTTTCGTCCCACTGCTGGGCAAAGGTCTCCCCCATGGATTTCCAGACATCTCTGTCCCAAGCCAACTCCCACCACCCTCTCTCGAAGGCATCGAGCTCGTCCCGCCAACGCTTTCTCGGTCGACCCTGACTTAAATAAATTAAATTAAATTTAATTTAATCTTCCAAAAATCTTATAGCACCGTCACATCCAGTCACAATAAAAAAAAATAACTTTCAAAATGTAACCAGATTCATGTACTTGGGTAGCATCATTACAGCAGATTCAAGATGCACGCCAGATATCAAGGCTAGGATAGCCGTCTCAAAACTCATCGTCACGGGAAAAGTTGTGGGAAGAAGGTCGAGAAGAAGGAGCCCGATGCGTCGGTCAGATCAGATCCGCAACACAGTCGACATCAACATGTCAAAGGGAGTGCATGTCGCTGAAAGCCGGAGCAAATGGCGCAATATCGTATCGACCCCGCATAGAGTGGGATAAGGGTAGGAAGATGATAATGATGATTTGCTGAATGATCATTAATAGAAAAAAAAGCATTTATTATCACCTTATACCTATTACAATTAGAGATCACTAGTATTTAGATTGAATTGATTGCATAAGTGACAATGGGAGTAGATTCAGCATTTGCTGCATGGCACACAGCCATGCAGCGCTGATTTTCTACCCCTCTCGGATAGGTCTTCATCGAGAGTAAAAAAATAGGCCTAGGCGGGATATATAGCAGAACGTAGTTAAATGATTGCAAAGCAGATCGAGAAAAATACAATAGAAAAAAAAACAAATACTAAATAAAAAAGAAATTATGTCACTGTAAAGAGTGTGTGTGCGTGTGTGTGTTTGTGTGGGAGGAAATAGGGTTGAACTGGGTCCCACAATTCATAACCTTTTACTCTAATAGTAGGTTTGTGTAATGTAAAATTATAGTCCTTTTATCACAACATTGCACGAAATAAAAATGGAAAATTACAACTTCTAAAAACCTTATGTCCGTGTATGTAAGCTATTTGTAAGTACGGTCGGCCAAGAGTGTGGTCTCCCACCCAAATGTCGAAATTCATTTGCACGTCAGAAAAGAACAAGGTTTGTTTTCCCTTGCAATAATTTTCTGACAGTTACTAATGCTCAACCTTATTCCTATTTTATGTATAAAGGAAGTTTTGTCAAAACTGGTGGGCCACTTTCTTAGCCCGCAGTACTCTTAAAAGAACCAAGGCCGACAAATAAACGAAAGTCATAAAAAATTGAGAGCAGGTAGCGAGGATAAAGCAAGTAAAAAATGCGACTAAAAGAATTTTATACCCAAAGCGGAGGCTGTACTCTCAATATTACTAAGTGCGTTCTCATTATGGAGACACGAATATATTAATAGTTCTCCCCAAAGTAAAAAATATTTTCATATTTACAGAATGTTTCTGATATCACGTCTTCTACTCTTGTTGATTATATTTCAACAATATATTATGTTGTTGGAATATAATCAACAAGTTGCTGTTTGCAGAAGTGTATAATTTTTTTTACAGCAGCAAATTTTTACCTGACTGTGAAGAAGGAAGATAATGTGTTTGGGTGTATGTATGTGGGTATATGCATTTCTTTGGCTGAAGCTGTAGTCCAAACAGCTAGATGGACAAATGAGGTGTTGTAGGCTTCGTCTGAACGACGAGAGTGTCATAGGCGTGAAATGTCAAAAAATCCAACATGGCGGCTGTAAGAAGAAAATAAATGAATTTTGGCTTGCTAGGAATGGGTAAAATACATACATACGTATTAATTATACTTCTCGGCTGAATGGAATTAAAAAAAACATAGAATGCGTCTGGCTGCTTCTTTCCCCGAGCATGTCGTAAAAGCCGACTAAGGAGTAGTATTCTCTTCAACATGATGGACCATCTATAAGGTCAATAGGCTGGAGTCATAAGTAATCATAAGAAAACTCGCAGCTACTCATGATTCAATGTCCCAAGATGGATTATGGTGAATCATGGTGACAGGTGATCAACCCATCCCCCATAAAGATGGTCTATCATACAATAGAAAAATCCTTTGAACGGTATCCCGCTCAAACTTTTTTCCGCGTGTTCATCAGACGTGGTGCGACGCATAATTTTAATTTTTCAAACACACCCAAAAAAAAATATTTTTGTTAAAGCTATTTATACGTAAAGCAATGAAGCTTTATTGAAAAAAGTCGTTTCATTTATTTAGGCTGCCTTTACTTTGTAAACCTGAAAGCTAAAAATCAAATGTTTTATTTTTGTTTGCACGTCACGTACGAATGGAACTTTGTCGTTGATTCGCGCAAATATTGACTTTTTTACTTGTTATCTGAGGCATTGGAGAAATAAGAGCTACATAGTCACTGAACAAAAGTTTCACTCCCACGATGCCATAAGGAGGTACTTCTAAAAAGCACCATTTTTATGACAAGGTACTCATATAAATGGAGAATAAATGAAACGTAAACGAACGACCCTTGTAGACTTTTTTTTTCAGGAACGCAAATCTTGTGCTGAAATAATAGAACAAATAAGTGTGGGGAAAACCGTGACACCAGAAAAAATATACACTATTGCTCAACTTGAGTGATACAAGCTTGGGTATTTTTAGGCAACATCATCAACCTAACACTGAAAAAAGTTAACATAAAAAAACGGAAAAAACATTAATGTGTCCTGCTTTTCGCATTACTATTTGGGCCTAAGAGTCCAATACTCCTAGTATTGGACTGCTATAGGCTGATGATGGTGATGATAATTTGAGTCTACCATTCAAAACAGTAATTGTTACTGTTCCGAAAAAAGTCCGAAGACAAAACTGTCATGACAGTAATATTTTGCCTCAAGACAATACTTCTTCTTTCATGATTTAGGCAAAGATATTTTGGTCGATGACGCCCATTAGGGAAAGCATAGACCTTCTCTAAAGAGCGCCATTGAGCCATATCTTTGCCTTGACGCATACAGTCTCTGCCAGCAACCTTTCCTTAAATTGTCACTCCATATCGCCGGAGGGCGTCCAATATTACGTTTGGATTTAGGCACTCGATAAAAAAACATAGATATTGTAAAATGTCAATGTAGAAGACCAGTTACTATAGCTTTATCTATTACTAGCTGCTGCGGCGTCGCTTGCTTGGTACCCGAATAAAAAATAGTCTTAATGTTAATCCAGTTATTAAATATATCCCAAGTTTCATTCAAACCCCTTCAGCCATTTAGGCGTGATCGAGGCACAAACTTATAAACATCCTCACAAACTTAGTAAACAGTAGGATAGGATTATTAATTCTTGTACCTAGTATTTTTAATTCTATTGCATCGCATGAATTTTGAACCTTATAATGAGGATACTAAAGCACAATTTGCCCTGAAGATGTTTTATGGTGACAAAGGCGTTGCCAAAGGTCTGATTGATCGTATTACATAGAGTTGATCAATACCCTCATTTTGTTAGCCGTGATACGGAAAATGGCAATAATAGAAGATTTTCTTGGACATTTTGGTAACTTGAAGACAAACTAGAGACCTTTATTTGGCAATATACATAATTAGTGTTTACGATATTTATCTGTGATTTTAGGTCGAGAATTAGGACCCTGTGGTATATGCAGTTAGATAAACATGTATTTTTGAGGGGAAAAAATATATGGAAAGGAGGTTTTTTTTTGCCAACGCATTTAGGAATTACATACGAGTATATTAATGTTTACAAAATGGTTGAGTTTAAGATAGCTCTTGTCCACCAATAACTAAAGAGATTATTAAGTTTGTACTCAAGTACCTATTGAGGTTTTCTGTATAACAATGTTTAGAAGGAACACACTTAAGTAAATAAATGTACCTACACTCGGTTTGAGTTACATATGTAATTCAAACCTTAATTATTATTTCTAGGTTTAAGTTTAGACTATTTTTAGACAAAAGTTTTATTAATATCTAGTTATTTAAGTATAATCAAAATTAGTATCTTATTTGTATTTTTATTAGTAGCAGTAAAATTATTATCATAAAAAAACACTTTTCAATAAAATTTGTTGTAAATTACTCCCATAAGATCCATAAAAAAATACTTGTTTTCATTATTTAGTCTCTAAAGAGTCGTGCAAACTCATAACAAAATTATATTCGGGAAAAAATTGTGAATAACTGCGCTTAAGTAACAAAAACCATGAATTTGTTAGATTTTTCTATACCTTACCTAGTCTAAGTTAAGTCAAGAATTTGTAAAGCATTAGTTTTATACCCAGTACTTTTCACATTGTAAATATTATTTTTTTTTTTGTCAAAACCTCATAAAATTATAAAAAAATATAGGGGCACTAAAAAATATGATGTGATAAATTATACTTTGAAGCATACATTACGAGTATTTTATACAAATAGAACCCCAAGGTAGGATCAACTAAAATATCCATTAAGGCTACTTTTCCTACACATTAAGTGTATCAGGGCCCACCGCACTATCAGCCAAGTCCATTTCCACTAACGTATTCCTTTCATAAAAAGATCTAAAAGCCATTTGACATTTCCCGCAAATATTCGAATGAAACCACTCACCGAAGGCAATTTCCCGTTTTGAAGTAAAAAGGGATGTCTGTTACACCGAACTGTATTATTTAAGTCCTGTAACTAGATTTTTCGTACCAGTGAATGGATTTGAAGTGCGGCTCAAAGGCTCCTTTTATCAGGCTGTACTTGATACAAATGTTTTTGAACTTTTAAGGTTCTACGACAAGCCGGTTTCCTCACGATGTTTTCGTTCACCGTTTGAGAGTATGATAATTCTGTTATATAAAATAAAATAAATGTACAATAGTACCACAAATATTGTGCGCATCGGCAAACTTCGTGCTTTGTATGCAAACCAACTAATAGTCTACTAATAATAACTGGACTAACTCTTTAAAAATATAAGTATCTACATAATTATATTACATAATCATCATCGCGTTAGTTCGTATTTCAGAAGCTAGACGAAAATTGCCGAAGCGTACTATATTAATATTTGTTGAACTACTGTAAGTACCGTGTTACTGTAGTTTTATTCTTTAATCACCTACCTTTGTATATTTTATTTTATTTTATTTATTGGGTTTATCAACAGTTATTACAATTTTACATTACATAAAATACACACAAAATACACAAACTAATTGCACAACCAATTATAGATAAACACCGCATGCAAATATGAAATAAAAGGATAACATAACAACAAATTAAGAGAATTATGGAACAGATTTATACATATATTAAAATTAATTAAAGTTATTTGTACCACAAATAGACTACCAGATTTCAGGATTTTGTACCCAATTGTTGCAGACAGTGTCATTGCGTCCAACCTTTAAATATCGCCTTAACAAATGCTTGTAAAAATTGGCAGTGGCAGTTTATAATAAAACGGTGTTCGTATGGGATACGCTCTGAATATTTGCCATTTACTCGTAATACCTGCTTTAAAAGCGGCAGATGTTTCATTGAAAACTCAGTAGCTTAGCTTTTTAAGCTCATACATACAGTAGTACCACAAATATAGTGCGCCTTGGCAAACTTAAGAGTCTGCAGATTTAAAATGATGAAATTAAAATTCGGCTTTTAGGAATGTCACTGCTTATAACAAAAACGCCTGTGACTGTGAGGTTAGCAAGCTACATTTAAATTTGCTCTGTAAATAAATAAATAACACCCAACAGTCACATAATTATGTAGTCCTGAGCCCACACTAGGATTCCCTGTGTCATCAGAAACTACGAGTACCATGGTACCATAACACCCAGACCCAGAGGAAATATCTGTATAACATGCAAACATTTTTTCCGCAGCGGGAATCGAATTCATGCCTCTTGCGTCTCTGCCGAGCAATCGCCCGCCACGCCATCGAGGTTGTCAAATGCGTGCTTTGAGTTTTAGCACGGAAACCTCTCATTACTGTTACTTTTATTTCTGCTGATTTTATGCAGCATAAAAACTACGAACAGAAAAATCCATTGGTGCACTACCAGATTCGAACCCACGACCTTAGGATTGGAAGGCGGGGTCACTACCACTAAACCATCAGTGCTTTCGGTATCATAGTGTCTCAGTTGCTGTACTGTATACCTTAAATTGCTTCTCTATCACTCTTGTGAATACGATGCCAGGAGTTTCAGATTTCCAATTTAACTATATGGCCTTGTTATGTAAACGATTTATAATAAAGCATATTTTTACATGGACTGGGAATCAGTTTCGTACATTTGTATGACCTGGAATGACATTATAGTGTATCTATATCTACCTAAAGAAGATCCTCACATGTTTAGAGGGCCTCATAATTTCCTATTGAGTAATTAGGCCTTCATACAAATCCAAAGCATCCCACCATTTAGCCCCTTTATTCATTTGCCATTTATCTAAGCCAATACCGTGAAATGAGATCAGCAAAACCTTTGTTATCACGTTGAAATATCACATGACATGTTTTCATGACTTGATGCCAATTCAATTTTTATAATTTTGTATCGAAATCCAATTTTGACCTGTTCTTATTTTATCCGAAGCCAGCCGGATTTAGTCTTCTAATAAAGGTTCTATAGAAGCTTTATCTATACCAATATAATAATGCGAAAGTAACCTTGGTTGTCTGTCTGTCCGTTACCTTTTTACGCCTAAACTGCCGAACAGATTTTTATGAAATTTGGCAAAGAGAAAGATTCTATTCTGGGAAAGGACATAGGCTACTTTTCTTCTAAATAATTCTAATTCTTCTAGCACGCAGACAACGTCGCGAGTTAAAATAGTAGGCCGCTAGATATTGGCGACATAGTTTTCCGATAGCGTGTTAGCTAAGGTAGCGAGGGTCAGCCGAATAATGGACATAAATCATAGTGTATCACGACGTGGGCTTGAGAGACTTACCATCGAGAGAATGACCTGTATCGTTTGTTGATCCTGGATCATTCATTTCTTCAGCTTTATTTACAACTGATTTAAATGACTTATAAAAATCACATCTGGACGGGACTTGGACCTGCAAATACGAAAATTTCCATTGACAGAATGATCTGTATCTCGTTGATCCGAAATCATTTATTTTAGGTAGAACTTGTTCTTTTCTTTTCAAATGACCGTTGACGAATACGAATTAGTTTAAAATGTACTCCAAAAGATATTATCTGTACCAGACTTAGACCCTCATATCCGACCATAGCGTTTCGTGCTGCAACCAATTGAGCTAACTTTGATTATATGGATCAATAAAACCAAGGTCTATACTGCCTTGGGATAGGATTTCCAAAGGTGTTGACAATTTCGTAAAATAAAACAATTGATTAAAATAAAACTCTTTTTACATTTTGTAAGCCCTTCGAGTGACGACAAATTAAATCGTAACTTAGTTCAACTTATCGATTAAAGTTAGATCAGTGATCCATATCTATCGATGTTTAATTTCTCAATGTCGTGTCACAACTCTATTTAGTCCGTTATGATGAAAAATGAGACAGCGTCCTAAAGGATTGCCTTAGAAATATGGCACGCCTATAAATAGTAGGAAGACATATACGAGTATAAAGCTGAGACCTCATTAAAGTAGGTAGTTCTTTCGAACCAGTGTGGTGAAAGAATTAAAAGTGCGTCTCAAAGGCACTTGACACATATTTTTCGAACTTTTTCGGATCTTAGACATGCCGGTTTCCTGACAATATTTTCCACGGTAAGTGTATCTATAGTAGATGATTTATACAGCGTCAGGAGGCAACTTTTTACCTTCACAAACGGGACGCTGTAGTGCCTGGGACGAATTAAGATGGCTTGTCTATCCTCTCAGCTTAGTCGGCCTTGTCCACAGGATAGACATGGTCAATACGTGCGGAGCTGGCTAAGCCGCGGGTTTCTTTCAACCCATATCACATTAGGGATATGGGCGTGATAATTATGTATGTATGTACTAAAAATCCTCAGAACAATGAAGCTTACTCTACTTAATATAATTCAAGTAGGTACTTGAACAGTTAGGTTTAAAGATAGCCTTTCCAAACGCGAAAACTAACATTAGTCTGCAATCTTCGATTCTGAGAATTACGAGATTTCCATTTCAGCAAGGGATTAGATGGCTGAAGGCATTTACGTGAGCACCAGTTTCAAACCATTCCATCGCTTTACAAGACCGTGCGATTTACCAATGGACTCGCTCGGAATGAAGCGCTCGTGGCGTAGCTTGCTTAGGCGTTCTTGATTGATCGTTGAAGTTAAGCAACGTTGTACGGTCACAATTGGGATGGTTGACGGCTAGTGGCATTACGAGCTGAGCGCTTCCGTGCTTCGGAGGGCACGTTAAACAGTCGGTCCCGGCTTTTAAGTCGTTAAGCCAAGACGGAGGCCTTTAGGCGGCATAGAAACTCCGTCACTAGAGTTGGCCACTAGCTCATACGAACATACATACACCAATGGACTTGCTTATGTCGCTATGAAGCGCTCGTAGCGTAGCTTGCTTAGATGTTCTTGATTGATCGTTGAAGTTAGGCAACGTTGTACGGTCACAATTGGGATGGGTGATGCTCATGAGGAACATTTACATTTCGGAAGCCTTTAAACCTATTTCAACACAAACTTGTGCCAAAGCCCAACAAGTGACAACGTAGATTCATTTTAGTGCGTACGTGTTTTAATTCAGCATATCAGACAGCATTGAGACGCTTCAATCGAAGTCCTTTGGGTTTGCATTCAGACTATGACTATTACACTATCTTTTAATGAAGCTAAGAAGCCATTTCTTCAAGGCACTTTCACCAAAGCACTTTATTAAAATCAAGTAGACTAGGTAAATTAATAAAAATAAATAATAATGGCACAAACAGACAGAAGCCTATGCCGAGTAGCACTTACTCGTATGTCTGTTTGTGATGATGGCGGTGATGATGGTGGTGATGATGTTTGTGATCTGATGATGATGATGATTATGAAACAAATCACGATCAATAGTCACATACATAGGCTTGCTATTTAATAAATAGGAAGGTTGAGATTAAAAGCTTTTTAAAAACTCAATGTTTATAATCTAAGACGCTAACAAAATGTTTTCTTTATTGCGTCATTGTACATACATACTATCACGCTTGAATCCCTAACGGGGTGGGCAGAGCCACAAGTAATCATAAGAAAATTTGCAGCCACTCCTGATCCAAGAGTCCCAGGATGGATATGGTAAACCATGGTGGCAGGTGATCAGCCCATCGCCCATATAAATGGTCCACCATGTTGGAGAGGATCCCTGAGTCGGCTTTTACCACATGCTCGGGGAGAGAAGTAGCTGGGACGCATTCTATGTTTTTCTTCACTCCCAGTCCTGCAGAGAAGAAATAGTATTGCGTCATTGTACCGACCTAAAAAAGCAAAGCAAAATCATGTTGAAGGTTTTGCTGAATAATTTAGCTTTTTACTTTGACCGTGACATGGAACTCAATGGACGGGGTCCCTGAACCACCAAAGAATAATTAAAACACACAATTTCGTTAATTTGAATAGGATACCAAACAAGTGCTAATAAACCCCGTGAAAATAATAAAATTATGAAAGAAAAAGCCACAGAAAAAAGAGTGGGCTTGAACTAAAAGTGACTTCATAACTAATTCAATATCATCAAAATGGACCCACCAATTTTTGATGACAAGGAAGCCCATTAAAATTCCATGAACTTTGCTAATATTTTTTCAAAAAAGATAAAAGGTACAATCGGAGTAGGTAAATATAGTCCCTATTATCTCGACTTCAAAGGGACACAGAATACACAGTAGGTAGTTCGCGAGCTGCCACAGATTACACAGTAGGATGTATAAGGTTGTAGACGGTACCCTGATTGCTAGAGTTCAGAATTTTCCACGCAAAAAGTTGAAAATACTCGTCTAAAGTCTTGAGATGATCAAAACTGTTTCATTAGGTAAGTTGCGAGGAATCTTGTTTATGTTTTCTCGTCCTAGTTTTAAGTAAGTATCGTAACAGATTTTTTATTTTTATTCATCGCGCAAAGTTTGCGTTCCAAGCGCCCTTTTGCTAGGTGGAGTGATGATATGCGAAAGGCTGCAGGCAGAGACTGGATGTCGTCAAGCCGGATAGGGCGCATGACGCTCATTAGGGGAGGCTTCTTAGGAATTCTGTCCAGCAGTGGACTGCATAGGCTGATGATGATAACTGTACTCCTGCAGTGTGGTGAAAGGAGTAATGTGCACCTCAATAAGGATTCTCACTGCAGTTGATACTTTTGACGAATTCAACTTTACGCATTATTTGTTCAAACATTTCAACGAGATGCCAATTTTTCACGAAGTTTACCTTCAGCGTTTGAGAGTACTGGTATAACGTACTATATTTTTCGAACAGAAAAATCCATTGGTGCACGACTGGATTTGAACCAACGACCTTAGTTTGGTTCAAAAGAACTAGTGACACGATTAGTTGCACGTAGTGCAAATTACAATGCGAATACTCATCAGATAAGACAGTCCACAGATATAAGGCTAAGATTCAAGGTATATTTTGTTAATAAATAGTTAACCCGTCAATGTTTGAAAACAGACAGATATTATTTCTTCACTAGCTGCCGCCGCGGCTTCACTCGCGTTGTATCCGGATAAAAAATAGCCTATATGTTAATCCAGTAGGTACATGTACAATGTATATTCCAAGTTTCATTCAAATCCGTTCAGCCGTTTAAGCGTGATTGAGGCACAAACATCCAAACATCCAAACTCACAAACTATCGCATTTATAATATAAGTAAGATTATGGTCTTTTTTTAACACTGACGGCCTTTCAAGAGGCGCGCGTTCGATTACCGCTGGGAAAGAAATGTTTGCATGTTCTGCAAATACATATTTCTACCGGATCTGGATGTTGTGGTACAAAAACTCACTCGACCCATCCAATTACTGACCGCGCCTAGTGTTGCTTAACTTTAATCATCGATTACGAATGTTAACATTTTTTTTTCTTGTATGGGGCTCACTTTTTCTTTATTATTTTTTGTTATAGCGGCAATAGAAATACACACTGAAAATTTCAACTCTCTACCTTACGCTTCATGAGATACAACCCGCTAACAGACAGACAGACGGACAGCGGAGGCTTAGTAATAGGATACCGTTGGCACCCTTCGGGTACGGAACCCCAAATAAATAAATAACACCCAACAGTCACACAGGTGCTGACCTCACACTAGGATGCCCTGTATCGTGGGTATCAGAAACTACGAGTACCATGGTACCACAACACCCAGACCCGGAAGAAACCTTTGCAGAACATGCAAATATTTCTTCCGCTGCGGGAATCGAACCCGCGCATCTTGCGTCTCTGTCGCGCAATCGCCCGCCACGCCACCGAAGCCGTCAAATGAAATGAGTATACTTTATGAGAGTCACCTAACTGATTAATATAAAGTTTTTGCTAACATTTTGTCCACACCAACATTGGCATTCACCTTAAAACTAATTGCAAAACAATCACCATAAAATCTAATTTCGGAGAAACAATGACTGGTGAACAAAACTAATCAGAAATCGTTCACTATGAAACAAGGGACTTCCTACTGTTACCATGAAGGCGAGGCCATCGCCACGACTGCCAGCTGATCGATAATGGTGCTGTTTCCATTGTACCAGTATGTTACGAGTATCTACATAATTATAATCTTCAAATTTGAAGCGCTGGTGGCGTAGCTTGCTTAGACGTTCTTGATTGATCGTTGAAGTTAAGCAACGTTCTGTGCGGTCACAATTTGGATGGGTGACCGCATTACGAGCTAAGCGCTTCCAATGGCACATTAAATTGTCGGTCCGGCTTTTAAGTCGTTAAGTCATGACGGAGGCCTTGGGCGGCTTAAAAACTTCGTCACAAGAGTTGGCCACTAGCTCAAACGAATATACTTTTACTAATATGACTACGGGCGAACAGACTGGCCGGCGAAACTATTTGGAAAACCTTACAAAGAAAGTTTATTCACGCCTAAACGACTGAACAGATTTGAATGAAACTTGGAATATACATAGTCCATGTGCTGGATTAACGTAAAAGCTATATTGCATCCAGATACCACGCGAGCGAAGCCGCGGGCGGCAACTAGTCTTTTATACATGTAACATTCAGATACCTTGAATTTCACTGTACAAACTGTGAGCTACTTCTCAAACGCAATATAGTATTGTTAGCTGTCTATTTGAAACAAAAGACGTACCAAGACATCCTTAGACAACCACACGAGATTTACGACAATTTGACAACCCGAAGACTATCGCAGTCGATTTATGGTCTTGGCGAAGTTAAGGAGGGCTCTGAAGGGCCCTTATTGGATAAAGAACATTTTATTTTAGGCCCAGTGCCTCTAGCCTAAGTACTATTACCCCACGAATTTACTTTGGACCTAGATTATTTAAGTGTAGAATTTATTTTTATAGGATCCGGGCTCGAATTTTGCTGAATGTTTAAAAAGGTTATACACTTACTAGCTGCATTGATAATTTGCATGCAAAGAAACAAAAAGTAGATAGGTACATTTAACAATTAAACGTACATACATACATAATATCACGCCCGTATCTATAATGAGATAGACAGAGCTATTTCTATTCTTAAGAAAACTTGCACTCCTGATTTAAAGTCCCAAAATGGATATTTCAATTTAACGTCCCTGTTATTATTATCATGAAAATTTTATTTTCATCAATACTAAATTCATATTATCAAAAAAATAATAAGTTGACCAAGGAGTACTTTATCCTCTCAAACTTGATGGACCTATATGGGCGATGGGCTGATCACCTGTCACCATGGTTCACCATATCCATCTTGAGAATCTTGGATCAGAAGTGGCTGCAAGTTTTCTTATGATTACTTGTGGTTCTGCCCGCCCCGTTAGGGATACCGTGATAATTATGTAGTGTATTGTTTATAAGAAAGAAATATTAAGTCAGTTATTATTTGCATAAATAGAATTACCACCAACTTATAAAACTGTAATAAAACAATTAAAGTAAAATAGAATGACCTATTGATAAAAAAATCATGTTTAATCGGTTCATTATACATACGATAATCCGTGTAGGTACGTCATCTATCGTCATGGAATGGAAACAGTGCCAGACCGATGTTTATACGAAATATCGAACGACGCGAGCGCAGTCACTCACACGATTAGGTTATGTGCACACGTGCTATGAATATCCCGAATAAAAATTCAATAAAATCGTGAAAAAAAACCTAGCTGTTGATTTGTGATTAATCTAAGTAAATATGGGTACACCGGTTAACTTAATCGAATTAAGTAAAAGTGATTTTGAACAGTTTTTGGATTCATTCGATCATGTCTTCTCGGATTGTGATGGTGAGTGACATCATATTTACATAATCTGATATATTCAGTGTGTTCAGTGATTTATGTCCGATTATAATATTCTACTAACGGTCGACGGCTCGTTCATTACCAACCATAGCACTGTTGTTTTTTAGTTTTTCTGTCAAATAAATAAATAAATACATAGTAAAACAGACCCGAGAACGGCTGGACCGATTTTCATGATTTGTCTCCGCCCCGAATAGCAGAATAACTACATAATAAAACACTTGAAAATTAGCATTATTAATTCTAAGACTGTAATAAGTTCGCGGGGTCAGCTAGTACTATAAAAATTATCTTTGTTGTTAAGAGCATTAGTTTAATATCACTTTAATATTTCATTCTGTAAACAAGATAAAAATATTACAGAAACTGTTATTAAACCTCATTTTAATATAAGTAGTTATTAATATAGTTTTGGTAATATAGCTTAGTTAAAAATAGGTATTTTGCACTGGTGTTCTAGTTGGTAGTGACCCCGCCTTCTGATCCTAAGGTCGTGGGTTCAAATCCGGTCGTGTCGAGTCCAGTACTCTCAAACATCGAGAAAGAAAACATCGTGAGGAAACCCACGGCTTAGTCAGCTCCGCACGTATTGACCATGTATTTCCTGTGGACAAGGCCGACTAAGCTGAGAATAGTATGGGTTATAGTTTTTGATGGAAAAAATAATATAAATAAATAGATTCAACTATGATCAGCATCATAAATGTTGGCATAGTTAACAATAATATTATTAATCTTATCTTACTTATATTATAAATGCGAAAGTTTGTGAGTTTGGATGTTTGGATGTTTGTGCCTCAATCACGCCTAAACGGCTGAACGGATTTGAATGAAACTTAGAACATACATAGTATGTGTGCTGGAATAACATATAGGCTACTTTTTATCCGGGTACCACGCGAGCGAAGCCGCGGGCGGCAGCTAGTTTTTAATTAGTATGTCAATTTATTAAATATCCTTGGCGTTAGAATATGGTCTTCTCCTTTCAGGTGTAATATGGTCTGAGACCCCTTTACCAGGGTCGGGAGAATTCTTCAAGCTGATGAAGAGACATGGCAAGACTGTGAGCTACGTATCAAACAACAGCCTGAGAACAAAAGAAACTTATGACGCTAAATTTAAAGCTGCTGGTATTGAGAATGGGTTTGTAAGTCAATTATTTTATTCTAGACGTGCCTTTGACTAACCTCTTAGACAAAAAATCTGCCTTTATACTACTTTATGTGGGCTCGGCACAATTGTTTTTCAACCACTTCCCTATCAGCCTTCATCTCAGTACTCACTCTTACAAAGGAATAGGTACAATTGAGGCTGGTAAGTATTTCAATTCGTCTATTATCTTGTACTTGATTTACATCACAAAGAGCTATTTTTGGAGGCGTTAGATACAGGACCCGAGCGAATTGTGAAAAGAAAGAAAAGCCTAACTACCCAACAGTAGAATACTATGGACTGTGGTTAAACATTATTATGATGATGATATTAATTTACTAGAATAATTTAAGGCTTCTTTTAAATTAGGTACATAACATTACCGGCCGAGATTGTCGCAACGGTGAAGGGGAGCCTTTAACCAGGTGATAAGAGACGCTTACAGCTAGTAAAAATAATCCAGCAAATAAACTTATCAGCAATGTCAGTCAACGGTTCATTTAATCAGCGTAAACTTTATGACACTTCATGATGTAATAAATTTTCATCCAATAAAATTACTAACGATCACGATGAGACTTAGCAGATTTACTTTCATTAATTATCTTACAAATCTTGTCAGGTTTAATTTACCTAAGAACCAAGATACTAAAATCCGTTATATAAAATAATTGAATTAAAACTGAATTATATAAAGAATAGGATAAAAACTCCTTGGGGCCATCCTATAAGCATGACCACGGACCGCCTACAATAATGTTTATTTCTCTATATAGTTATTACATGCTCTTAAATTCGTCAAACAAAATCTGTTTCGAATAAAAAAATTAAAGTAAAATTGTCGTCAAAAAATTATTTGGAAAGACACAATAATGTTTTCAAGTTTTAAAATGAAAATATATTCCTCAGATATTTTCTGTTGCTGAAATAGTCGACCATGACTAGCAAGTTGAAGTGGCACCATAAGGATTCAGTTTCATCATTTTAATATAGAATCTTAAATATAAACAAAATGCTGTAAAATATAAAAGATTTATACATAAAATTGATTATATCGATTTTTTGGACATACTGTACAAGTTCATCCAAGTAAGTAAGTACATAAGAAATAAGACATAAAAACAGCCATCGAGAACTGCCCGGTATCTACATTGACAACACCATCGAGGATGCTGGAATACTGCTGCCAACATCCCAAAGTCCTCCGGTGCTTCAAAGAGTTGGGCTGGCTGGGGGAGGGTTAGCAGGGGGATAATTCACAATACACACCATCGCGGGACGTCAATGCAGATATTTGATTCCCTACCAATCGTTAGAATTAAAATTAGTACATAAAAAGGTACATATTTTGACTTTGCGTCAAGGTCATTATAGCCTTGAAAAAGTGTTATTTTGATGATTTTATTTATATTTCAGGAAAATCTCACAATACCTTCCATAGCGATAGTGGAATACTTAAAATCCGTGAACTTCAAGAAGAAGGTGTACTGTGTCAGCTGCACAGAAACGATCAACATGCTGGAAGCAAATGGATTTCACTGTTTAGAGGGAGTATGTAATCTAATCTTAACTTCTTACTAATAAAAGGTCGCTAATATTTGTGCACCTCGGCAAACTTCGTGCTTTGTATGAAAACAGAATTTGACCAATTAAGTGTATAACTAAAATAGTAACCGAACCAACCCTTTAAAAAATAAGTAAACAAACAATCATTGTAACATCTCTATATTACATAATTATAATCATCGCGTTAGTTCGTATTTCAGAAGCTAGCCGAAAATTGCCGACGCGCACAATATTTGTGGTACTACTGTACATACATATTATTATGTCTTGAAGCAGCCTGGCAGAAAATTGCAAAATTAATTTGAATGTAACATTTTCTCTCCAAGTTATTCTGAAATCTACAAAACATTTTATGGACACATAACATCCAGACTTTCTTAGTTTGATTGATTACAATAGCTACGCTAGCAGAAAAAGTTCTCGTAATTCGATTACTCCGACAATGCTAAACCAAGTGGCCTAGCTAGAAATGGCTATGGTTGGGGTTTAAAACAATGTAACAGCTGAGTGTTATTCCATTCCAGCCAGACTTAGCAGACGCAAGTTACGAGAACTTCATCAAATACCTAGAAGACGACGAGGAGATTGGGGCTGTTGTCTTCGACAGTGACTTCAGGATCAACCTGGCGAAGCTCTACAAGGCAGCCACGTACCTGCGCAGACCAGATGTGCTGTTTATCAATGGAGCCACGGATAGACACGTGCCGTTGGCTCCAGGAATATTAACTTTAGGTATGGAATTACTAGTGTAAACCATTGATAGATTGGTGGCAAGAGAAGCGCTGATCGCCCAGCAGCACAATGGGTCGACGACATTGTCAGCGGGCAGTCTGTCTTGGACGAATAAACTTGCAAGGATCAGGGTTGTGCAGGAGCAAAGTGATATCTATACACAGCAGTGGATGAAGTCAGATTGTGAATAATGATGATAATGAAGGAATTACTATTATTTATTGCTAAATTACTCTCATTGGCAACAGCCTTTTATTTTTACATAGGTACATATATATTATCATTATCCCTAACGGGGTGGGCAGAGCCATAAGTAAACAAGATACGGGCGATGGGCTGATCACCTGTCACCATTGTTCACCATATTCATCTGGGGACTTTGAATCAGAAGTGGCTCCAAGTGTTCATATGATCATTTGTGGCTCTGCCCACTCCATAAGGGATACAGGCATGATACAATGTAATGTAACTTTTGTCGGTTGATAATTGTATTTACCAGTCGAGTTCGACCCGAAACGCTCAAGGTCAACAAACACCAAACCTATAATTACATTATAAGGTTTGGTGTTTGTGCGGATTTTAATGGCCTCCAGCTTCATGCTTGACATCTATGGTTTAATATAAAGCCATGAGAGCCAAATAGGCTTAAACGAGTAGGTATTTACAATTATTTTACGGTGATATACATAAACTGAAATATTTCAAAAATAAAAACCGCATAGTTAACCAAACAAAAAAAGGTGGCATTGCTCGACATTCTCCGATGTGAATTAATTCAACATTTGAATTTAGGTGTCCACAGGGCATAGGCATCCCTAGTATTTGTCTTCCAGGCCGAATTATAACCTTTACAGTGTCGCTTTCCTTCCCTTATGCTACCAGTGAGTTTGTCTTATAATTAAAATCGCATTGCAGGTACAGGGGTATTCACGGATCTTGTGACGGAACAAGTGAAACGGGAGCCCATCCAGCTCGGGAAACCAGGCAAGGTCTTCGGAGAGTTCGCCATGAAGAGAGCAGGGGTCACCAACCCCAGCAGAGTACTTTTCATTGGAGATATGTAAGTTGTTATATTTAAAACTAATTTTTAACGCGTAAAGAAACCCCACTATTCAAAAACACCATCAATATTATTCAACAACTAATTACGTGCTACTAGTTCTTCCAAACCAGTGTGGTGAAAGAATTAATGTGCGCTTCAATGGAGCCTTTTTCGAGCACTTGACATATCTTTAAACTTTATTAGGTTTTACGACATACCGGATTTCTCACGTTGTTGTTCCATCACTGTTTGAGAGTACTACTAAAGCACATTTTCTAACTGAAAATTGCCTTGATGTATAAAGTAGGTGTTATTTTCTCCCGTTCCCTAATAATATTGTGCTGTTATTAACGCATCTTAATTAAACGTGCCTTTTCAGGATTGAGCAAGACATTGGTCTAGGGAAGGCATTGGGTTTCAAGACGCTACTCGTGCTAACAAATATTTCTGAAGAGAACTCAATGAGCCATGATATCAAGCCTGATTTCTTCGCGCCTTCTTTGGGAAGTTTAGTGTCCCTATTATAGAGAACTATGATTGACTAGCTGCCGCCCGCGGCTTCGCTCGCGTGGTACCAGGATAAAAAATAGCCTATATGTTAATCCAGTACGTGTACTGTGTATATTCCAAGTTTCATTCAAATCCGTTCAGCCGTTTAGGCGTGATTGAGGCACAAACATCCAAACTCACAAACTTTCACGTTTATAATATAAGTAAGATTTTATGTGGACAAGGCCGAGGTACTGGCCAAACTAAAATGAAAACTTAAATGGCAGTACAGCGTCCCGTTAATTTATTTCCTGACTCTCTATAAATTATTTAGTTTAAGGTAGATGGTAAAAAGGCCTTATTTTATGATTGATTTTACTACTTCTCTGCTGGACTGGAAGTATAGAAAAAGATAAGAATGCGTCCAGCTGCTTCTCTCCTCGAGCATGTCGCAAAAGTCGACTAAGGTATATGGTATATCCTTTCCAATATGATGGACCACCTATATGGGCGATGGGCTGATCACCTGTCACCATGGTTCATCCATATCCATATTGTGGCTCTGCCTCAACTCAACAGTGGGTAAAGAACGGCTGTGGATGATGATGATGAAGTACTTGAAGCGTTTTATTTGTCAAATTTTTTATTTACGCATCGATATAAATGCCATAGCATTTTTCGCTTTGTACCGATGAAATATGGTCTCACAAATGTTTTCAGGCAGCATGGCTCTAACGAAATAACTTTTTTGTAATTGAATTATTGCCTGGTTCAAAATATCGGTTATTGTTTTGAATGTATAATAATGTTTATTTGCTAAATTTAATTCATTTACTGAGATGTGAGTTTATTCGTGTTTTAATAAAGAATATTTTATTTTGTTTGGTTATTTACATTCTTCCTTACTAAGTTTATAAACACTGCTTAAAAATTGACTCTGTCATTGTTTGCTTCCATCCAATACTAAAAGATGGCACCTATATAAGTTTAAAATTTCCACAGTTTTATTTATGTAACACTGCTAATTGTTTGCAGATCTTTGTTCCCCTAACTACTAATTGTTACCTTAAGTTCAAAATGGTTAAGACTTAGTACAGTTGGTACTATGATAATAGAACCGAAAATTATAACTTTTATTGTACCTACTTGACAGTATCACGGCAACTTTGAGTCTCCACTTACTACTCTATTCCAGAACCGGACCATCACTGTCCAAAAAACAAACAAAAAAAAAGACAAAAAAAAACAAAGAAAAATTCTGTCCAAATCCTGACGACCTCGGTGGCGTGGCGGGCGAGGGCTCGGCTGAGACGCAAGAGGCGCGAGTTCGATTCCCGCTACGAGAGAAATATTTGTATGTTCTGCAAATATTTCTTCCGGGTCTGGGCGTTGTAGTATTATGTATTATAAGTATGTGTTTACAAAAAAAAAGAATATTATACGTATTGTATCAGCCATCTGGTGCCCATAGTACAAGCTTTGCTAAGTTTGGGGCTAGATGGCGCTGTGTGAAATGTCCACAAATATTTATTTATTTAATCCGGTTTTAAAATGGGATAGTGGACAATACCTCGGAACAGCAAATGACAAAACCCTTGTGCATCGTTATAACGGTAGCTTCACACGCAATATTCAAAGCGACAATTCACAAAAAGAAAAAAGCAAGCCTTTTGTCACCGATTTTCAATAACGCTCAACAAAATAGCGAAGCCATTCTAAATTCCCACACCCTCAACAAAATACATAAAATAGGTGGACGAAACGAGGAAATAGCCGCAAAAAGCCTACGTGGAAATGCATGCAAACCTGAATAGCAACGCATTGCGATAAAACGAGGCACAGGCGCTTTTGTCGCCCTCTATAAAACCCACCGTCCGGTTAAATTCGTTGAAGTTCCGCTAGTTCAAAGACGCGATACCACTGCGGCGTAGTATACACTACGCTTAAAATGTAGGCGGCAACCTCGACTACGGCACTACACGCACAGATACGTTGATTGTTTCCAACCGTGACCGTGAGTAGTGGATCGTATCCCGCCGCAGTGGAGCAGAAGCTTTATGCTCTTTTCACAGACAGTTCAAGCTAAAAGTCAATACGTCACTGGTGCCCGACACTTTTAACTTGACTTTTCGATGCCACATTCATTTTACATAGCTTTGTTGAGTTTTAGGGTTAGATAGTGTTGCGTAAAATGTCCAGCAATATAGGTAACAATTCGATATATATTTAATCTTCTCAAAATAGGAACCTATACTGCTTTTCTCTGTATATTCTGTAAGCAGTACATCATCATCATCATCCTTTATCTTCCTGCCCTTAACCCACTCTATGTGGATCCTTGGATCATGCTGTAAGAGTTTTGGCTAAGGTGTTTTATGACCGGCCACCTGCCTGACGTCAACCCTCCTTGGGAAAATACTTGAAGAGGAGTTGGAGAGGATACTATCCCTTAGTCGACTTTTACGACATGCTCAGGGAGAGAAGCAGCTGGACGCATTCTATGTTTTTTATTTACTCCCAGTCCAGCAGAGAAGTAAGTAGTACATAATTATGATTAAAATCAATATTTTAACAACCTCTCAGATTACCAGCATACCGATTGGCCATCTGAATTTCATGCAGTTCAGATGAATGGTTCAAAAGATCCATTACTAGGTGTAATGTAAGCCTTCTTTTATTATAGCCTCACGCATCCAAAAACTTCGGACGACTTCTAGTTTTTTATGAAATTCCGGAAATAAAAAATAATAATTATTTGTGGACATTTCACACAGCGCCATCTGGCCCCAAACTAAGCAAAGCTTTTACTATGGGCACCAGATGGCTGATAGAATACTTAAATACTTATTTATTTTTGTAAATACATATTTTATAATACTACAACACCCAGACCCGGAATAAATATTTGCAGAACATACAAACATTTCTCCCGTAGCGGGAATCTAACCCGCACCTCTTGCGTCTCAGCCGAGCAGCCCGCCACGCCATCAAGGTCGTCAAAATACAAACATACAAATCTTTCTCTCACGTCGCACTCTCCGTCCATTACAAATTAAACTTTATGCTCGTAAGTACTCATTGTACCATCCTCATCAGTTCAAAATGGCGCTCAGCAAAATACTTCCTGCTATACGAAGCTAAGATTTTGAACATTACAGCATCTAGTGCGGTAATAGACATAATCGTAAAACTCAGGTGCGCTCCCAAGGTACCTACGGCAACACCATAAAAGTGTTGTCATAGGTATGATACGAAGAGGGCGCCACTAGCTTTCTTCTCGAAAAACTAAATATTAAAATATTTGTGTATGAATACACATTCTATAATATAAAGCTTTTGTATTTTATTTAATAAAATGTGTATTACGAGTAATGTGTGGAAATAAAATAAAATTAAAGTAACTGTATTTACTATTACATCAATAAAACGGCCATCCACTGGCGTTAATTCCAACTGGAATCTATGTATTTTAAGTGCAATGGGGTCAGAAAGAATGGCAGCATTAAAACCCCACCTTCTATAGATAGATAGATAGAAAATGTTTTATTGCACACAAGAAAAACATGTACATTGGCGAACTTAATGCTAATAAGCATTTTCTTCCAGCTAATCTTTGTGTAGTTTGGAGAAAAAATGGAGATAGTGCTTTGTAGAAAAAAATCTATGTGGTCTTCGTTTCAATGTCATTCAAATATCGTATCAATGTCATTCCATTCTAATTACTGTCTTTCTAATTTATAGGTTTTTTTTTAGGCAAAAACTTGAATCACGTAAGTTTGCGTCAGTTTATTTTGACTGGACGCGTGATAAACTTTACCTGTCTATTCAAAATAAAATGTTCAAATTTCCTAAAATACTCGTATCCACACCTGTAAACATTCCAATAAACGAACCAATAAACACCAAAATGCTGTGTTTGACTCAGCTGTTTCAATAGTTATGACCTTAGGTAGACAGAGTCAATTGTGCCACCGACGCCTATCTACATGATTAAAATGGTTAAATAAAACGAAAACTAAGCAACTCGGGTTATTACAAAAGTTTATAATTGATGTTGTTACATTTTAATTAGATTTCGTCATAAATGTAATGGAATAAAATACATTAATCAATTTTAAACAACTTACCTCAAAGACCGTCAATGCATTTGCAGCTCCTCTGATGTTGCAGTCTGTGGGCAACGGTGATCACTTACCATCAAGTGAGCCACTTGCTCGTTTACCCCTTTTCCATAAAAAAATACTAATATTACAAATCCCTAAGTTCGACGGGACTTTGGATGTTTGAATAGCTTTACTAGGAATGCAACAGTATAAAAATTGGGCTTATACCCCAAATTTCCCCTAAAATACCCATAGAAGAATTTGTCGATTTAAAAGTCACGAAATCCCCTTTGAAATTGAAAAGTGGAGTAGAAAAAACAATGTCCTAAAATC
Organism: Scotopteryx bipunctaria; assembly: GCA_949320045.1. Lineage (NCBI taxonomy): Eukaryota > Metazoa > Arthropoda > Insecta > Lepidoptera > Geometridae > Scotopteryx > Scotopteryx bipunctaria. The sequence continues at coordinate 2,386,379 of OX439449.1, forward strand.
CCTCCCGATAATCCCACCTTAAAAAAGATTTATGGAAAAAAATCTAGTCTCTAAATCCCCTTTGAAAATCTCTCTTAAAGATACATAGTACCTGGATGCATTGAGACCACATTATATTTTAGTTTTGAAACATTAAGAATTATTCGTCTCTTACAAGACCTATCACATTCAAGTACCACGAGCAGGTGCAAACAAAATAGCATACCAGGGTTTTCAATGACTTTGTGCAAAGTTAAATTTTTCCCGTACTTTACCATCATCGTACAAAAAAATTACGATTATTTTTCTTAGCACAGACATAAACTGTCCAGCAAGCTTAGAACTTAGCGTGTCCTCATAAAGGTTCACAGCTGGAACATATCTGCAGACCAATTTAATCTGGCTACCATCCAAATTATTGTTCTGAAGTTCTGATCCGTGGTATGCAAAGTTACATTGGTTTTCAAGACGAGTTGGGAACATCTGTGGCTATTGATTTTGGTGACATTTGTGACTAGATATGCATGACTTGTATGCTATTGCTTACAAAGATTGTATTTGGAGAAAATAAATAGCTGAGGTAAGAAGAAAATTTTGCAATATGAAGTCGAAAAAAGCGCAAATTATAATGAAACCGGTCAATTGCGAAACGAATTTGCACATGAAGGGCGGCAATAGAAATACACACTAAAAATTTCAACTTATTACGGTTCATGAGATACAGCCCGCTGACAAACGGACGGACGGACAGCGGAGGCTTAATAATAAGGTCCCGTCGGCACCCTTCCGGTACGGAACTCTAAAAAGAACTTAGAGCCATGTATAAAGAATTACCAGAAAGTTCACGAGCACCATGGTACTACAACACAAAGACTTGCAGATCTCAAGTGCCCTATTCTAATACCCAACCTTAGGACTATGGAGAGATTAACATCCAAACAGAGTTAAATAAAAATTGAAAAAGGCAACAAACAATCATGCAAATGAAACAAAACAAAACGAATTAAGATTTACAATGCAACAGTGACTTTTAAACTAAATTATGTTTAAGAAAATGCAAAACAGAATCGCCACCAGTATCGTACTATATTTTAGTCAATTGTACTACTAATATAGAAAAATAATATAGTACGAAAAGTACTAATTTTTTATCGTTAGGTACATATTAAGCTGCCATGGGGAATTTCTGAACGAAACGAACCAACAACAGTGTCTGTCAGATTATTTACTTTACCCGTTAAACTTATCCAAGTAAAATAAATTACCCTACCAATCAATTTAGCTAATGCACAGACTGCGTTTACGTGAACTAATAGCACAAACAAGTCCGAGACCAGACGTCGTAATGGTCCCCTTATTTTGATTACATTCAGCGATCCGTAAGCTTCTTTGAATGAGACCGTATTCACCAATGCAGCTGCTACCAGATGCTTTCACATGACCAAGGCTTTATAGTGCGAATAGAACGAATAACGAACTATTGTAAAACTCGTATGTATGTTACTGACAGACTGACAATTCAATCATAAGAGAAAACCTTTAATTGGTTTTTGATTTTTGTAAGTGTATTTCATTTGTTACTATAGCGATTTGCCTATCTTGTATTATAATAATCTTTGTCCTGACTGACTGACTGACTGACAGACAACGCACAGCCTAAACCGCTGGACGTAGAGACTTGAAATTTTCAGTGTAGGTAAACCTTGGTACGTAGGGGTGTACTAGGAAGGGATTTTTCAAAATTCAACCTCTAAAGGGGTAAAAAGGGAAGAAAACCTGGAATCAATTTTTGGTCTAAAACTGCACATAACCTATATCAAATTAAAGAGCCGATTTTTATCATTTAGTTGATGTCATAATTACCTGTAAATTCTTTATTTTTAGCATGTTTTTCATGAAAAATAGAATACTAGAATACTTTTGTTTTGACATATGACAGCGATGATACCACAGATTAGTAAAAGATGATACAAAACATATGGAAAAGGAACTGTCAATATCAAATTACACTACATTCATTAGCGTCTAAAAATTATTGCGATAATATTTTAGACTGTTAACACTGCAGGTGGGTTACTATGTGGTCTTAGAGCAGGGCAGTAGTTGAACTGCTCGACTTTTTTGTGCTTAGTAGGTACCTACGTGTGCTAGAATGGGACATAGGGTACTTTTTATCTGGGTACCGCGTGAGCGAAGCCGCGGGCGCCTGCTAGTGTTACTATATCTATGCCGCACTATTTTATATCTAGCGATCATGAAAGTACCGACAGTTTAAAGCGCACTTTGTGATTCGTCGTACAGTCGAGCTGTATCTATGAACCGTAATAGGTAGGGAATTGAAATTTTCGCAGTGTGTTTTATCTTGGTTCAGGAGTGACTGCAAGTTTTATTATGATTATGTGTGGCTCTGCCCATTAAGGATATCAGTGGCCCATTAGGGATACGGGCGTGATAATTATGTATGTATCACTTTTTTATTTTGCTAGCCTGTTGGATTGTTCTGATGTTGATACACTTCACCAATCAATGCTATTAAATAATTGGTGAATTTTGTTAGGTTTTTACGTATTCGGTTTGATAAAATATATTTTATTTCATTCATTACGCTCATATAAAATTAATTATTGCATAAACGATTATGTGGTTCGCCGCTTGTTTCAGTGGAAAACGATTAATCCGAATGAAATTGAAATGGTTCCAATATTGAACACTGAACATAGATTTGGGTAAATCCTTAGTGCACGGGAGCCTAGTGCACTAAAGGAGCCTTTGAGGCGCAATTTAAAGCCTTTCAACACACTGGTTTTAAAGATCTTACTAGACTAGGTAACTCCTTTTCAAGTTATTTATGACTACACCAATGCAGCAGAAGTGACTGCGAAGTTAAAAAACATTTGCTGCTAGGTACAGTAGTACCTACCACAAATATTGTGCGCCTCAGCAAACTTCGAGCTTTGTATGAAAGCCGAATTTATACGAATATGCAACTAATATCTATGGCCTTTTACCATCTATAGTAGATGATTGATACAGCGTCAGGAGGCAGCTTTTACCTTCACAAAAGCGCCTCAAAGGCCACATTCCTCCGTTTCCCGATTTTCTCACGATGGATGTTTGCCGTCACCGTTTGTACAAAACACATAATTTTTTCGAACAGAAAAATCCATTGCACGTCCGTATTTACCCTATGGTCTTGTAGTAGCGGTACGTAGCCATTTGCTCAATACTATTGACGCTATCCAAACATTATGTTTGGATCATAAGATTATAACTATACCAAGTTTACTGAATAACAAATAGGTAAGACCTTCCTCTCATCAAGCCAAACTAAGCAATAAATGCCCCGGCAATAATTGAGACCATACAAATGGGACACTAACAAATGGGGCGTTGCATGGTTTAATAAAGATCCAAGGTCTTAATCATGGTCATAAACAGGAGTCTGTAAAGGACCCGCAATAAAACGTACTGAGGTGTTCTGAACACTAGAGGTGCGCAACACTTATTGGAATAAGATAATCATTCATTTAAGTCACTCTTTCAAAGTGATCTTAAATCAGAGGCCATTGATAGCTTTTATCTCTTGACTCATTCTGTTTTAAAAACTTATCTAAATAGTGTAATAATAAAAGTGTCCATTTATTTCTACGATATTTGATTTCTCGGTTTGGGACAAAAAATAATTATTTTTTCGTTAACCTACGATAGTTAATGTCTTCAATCTGTCAGCTAATATTACTACTAGTCCTAGCCAAGTTCGTGGGCTCAAATACGGATGTGCACCAATGGATTTTTCCGTTAGATAAAATAATGCCAGCACTCTCAAATGGTTAAGGAAAACATCGTGAGGAAACCGGCATGTCAACCTAAAGAGTTTGAAAATATGTGTCAAGAGCCTTTGAGGCGCTTTTTAAACCCTTTCACCACACTGGAACGAAAGAACTAGTGACACGACTTGATAGATAGTTATCCTGTTAAACTGGCGGCGCGTGGTGAGATTCATTTTTCACTCACTCATTCATTCATTCATTCATTCATTCACTTATTCATTCATTCATTCATTCACTTATTCATTCACTCATTTCATCTCAACCCTATCGAAGATGTAATCAACATTAAATAATTCCTACAGGTTATGTTGAGGTGTTAAGGCTTTATGACTTTCTTGAGATAACAAAGGAGAAATTATAAGAGGAGTTTCTTGTACGTATCTTATGATTGATGGGGTAAGTAACTTTTATTTCTAGGTACAATAATAGAGGAGACGTTTCATAGCAAAATGAATGAAAAGGTTCGTCAGTTTCCAAATTGTCAAAAATCGCCATTTATTGAATTAATGAAGTAAAAAAACTAAGTAAAGTTGCTATACTTTTTTTTTGTAAACATATACCTAAAATAAACAAACCTAGAAGAAATATTTGTAGAACATACAAACATTTCTCCCGTAGCAGGATTCGAAACGGCACCTCTTGCGTCTCAGCCCAGCACTCGCCCGCCACGCCACCGAGGTCGTCCTCTAAAATTCTCTGAACCTATATTTTACCAATGCTTTTGTAGGTACATGCTAGAAAAATAATAAGTTTCCTGATGAAAAACTAACTTAACCGAAATGAAAAGACGAATCAGTTTGCACTCAATCATCTGAAATATTAATCTGACCGCAGAAATCTTTCCACAAAATCGAAGATAAAAGTAATTCCACGCTTTTCTTCGACGAATAGAAAAAACACCTCCGTGGCCCGTTTCCCACGAAACTAATTAAATACTTAAGGAGCGTTCACACTGATTTACCTCAAGATTAAAACCACAAACCTTTTAGTGTTCTTAAAGTCACAAAACTGAATTCGATAAAGATTATTTCCTAGCTTTGTGTACGTTACGTACATATTATTATTGTGGCAAGTTTGAAAACATGTGTCAAGCGCACGAAAGTAGCCTCTTTGAGGCGCACGATAGGATTAGTAGCAGTAGATAGTGTGCGTCGATAAAGTTCTTTTTGTACAATTTGAAATGTAAATTACTTGTAATAATTAGAAATGAGATTTAATAAAATATATCAGTTATTTTACAAAATCACACAAACATTAAATTTGTTCATAATACAAATTTCAAAGTAAAACTTCTTCCACCCAAATAAAAAAGTCCGTATTTTTGTCACTGTGTGTGACATGACCTCATAAATGTAATAGCATTTAAGTTTTCCTTCTTTCCCTTAACATAAAGAGGTCCAGCAAAATGAACCTTATGCCATCGGCATAGGGTTGAAAGTACCGGTCTCTCTAGGGTGCTTTTTACCTGTGTAAAGAAAAAAACCGTAAGTAGATAATCCCAAACGTTACATAAACCACGATGATAAAAACAGCAACAATGTAGAAACTTGTTTTTCTGTTTTTGTTTGTTATTCGGGTCTTGGGAAGGGTCACAAAGGTCCTACAGAAATCAAGGTTAGGTCTTTCAGGTGCGGTCCGAGTGAACCAACACTTTACACTAGTATTGTGATCTATAGCCTGTCTCTTCTCATAATTGCTTGATAGGCGTATGTTTGATTCTGTCTTACGCACTTAGTACACTGACGTAGGGTGCTAGGTGCAGGCATGATTGTCATAGGAGGCATGAAACTTCGCAATAAATAATTATATAAATATTTGTGGACATTTTTGGGAGAAATGTTTGTATGTTCTGCAAATATTTTTTCCAGGTTTGGGTGTTGTAGTAATAAGTGTGTATTTACAAAAAAAAGTACTTATATAAGTATTCTATCAACCATCTGGTGCCCATAGTACAAGCTTTGCTTAGTATGGGGCTAGATGGGTGCTGTGTGAAATGTCCACCATATTATTTATTTATTATTTATTTATTTATTATTATTATTATTATTTCACACAGCGCCATCTAGCACCAAACTAAGCAAAGCTTGTACTATGGGAAGACTGGGAGAATATTTATTATATAGGCACCTTTTTTTCCAAGCACATACTTTTAAAACATAATAGTACAAAACCCAGACCCGGAAAATATATTTGCAGAACATACAAACATTTCTCCCGCAGCGGGAATCGAACCCGCGCCTCTTGCGTCTCAGCCGAGCATTCGCCCGCCACGCCACCGAGGTCGTCGAACAAGCCTTTCTCTTGTCATAGTCGCTTAATAGGAGTATGTTTGATTACCGCGATAGTGTAGCCCTGAGGTACCTAATGCCCTCTAATTTGACAAGCAATTTTTTGGCAGAACATTTCGTTGTTTGTAAATGTACCCACTAAAGTCAAAAACAACTCAGTTATTTTGAAGTTTTGGAAATCGCTAATCGCTTTCAGTAAAACCGCTCAGGTAAGTCTCCAGGGGCCCTATTCACGATGACCAAAGAAAACGAGCCACGTAACGAGCCAAATGTCATCGTGTCTCTAAACACAAACGAGACACGCCATGGTGTGAAATCAAAAACTGTATTCTGTATGCCATAAGACTAGTTGTCTACGACCGTGTTTTGGTTTTACGTGATTCGTTCAAAATCAAGCATCCGGTCTTTCGGAAAACAATCGGTTTTAGATTGATTTTATTTTTTTGTTTACAATTTTCATCTCAAGTAAATAAATATTGAATTATAAAATTGCTAAACTCTTTCTACTAATACTTTCGTTATATTTTAAAGTTTAGAAAACAAAAAAAATATATAACGTAAAATGGTTAGCTACATCAAACCAACCACAACTTGTTTCCGAACGAATTATCAATCAAAATATTGACTGACATATTGCATTGTTTGTTTTGAAAAAAACTTGGATATACATATTTTAACGGAGTGATAAAAATGGACGTTGTTCTTCGAAGACAACGTATATGCTGGATAGGCTGGATATGCTGGCGCCAGCAACGCCCACACATAAATAGGAGACTGTCAAGGGATTCTGCTGAGCTGGACCCTAAATTTTTTGTGCTATTTTATAAGGTGGCCAAAGAGTGGTTTTGGTATTGTGCGGCGTTCTTGGAGGCAGGCTAGTTAATTCTGGGCCTCAGAGATGTTCTAGCATTACAACAGAAGTCAAAGTAAGTATTGTGTTAGCTAAACTTAATTTATTGAACAATAATAAAATGGTACCTAGGTTAGGTATTAGTTTAGACTGAAACCTACTATATTTACTGTATTTTTCCAGATACTTACAACCCTCAATTTCCTGATCACCAGTAGCTATCAAAAGCCAGTGGGAAACTTTTGGTTAGCACCTGTAAGCCTCTGCATAGAGTAAGCGGTGAATGCCTTTAATGATGCCAACCTACATCAAATTTCCTACCTCCGAACAAGAGAGGAATTAAATCAAACAAGGGTAATATTTTAATCAACTATTTATTTTAGTAGGTATTACATAATAGTATTTGTGAGAGCATCAGCGAACTAAAATAAATTAATTTTATTAGATTCTTTGAAAAAACTTTCACTTTCATTATATTAGTATGTACCTACCTATAAAAACAATAACAATGATTTCTGCCTCGTTTCAGATTTGCAACAGTGGCTTAAAGGCATACCTACTCATGTGCTACATTAGGAGGGGCAGCTCATGACAGTTATATTATGTTAAATAAATCAGAAATCATGAGATGTGTGTGTGTGTGTGTGTGTGTGTGTTAGTGTTAACGTATGGGTACATGGGGTTGCGTAGGTATAATAAGTAATAATAAATGCATTAAAACCATAAAACACAAAAATACTCACAGCACACATACTATGCATATCTCAAGTTTCACTCAATCCATGCAGCCATTTAGAAGTAAATTATGAGGCACAAGCATCGTCACATCTTCACAAACTTTTGCATTCACAATAAAAGAGCTATGTTAAGTTATGTTATTTTAAGTTACATGTGCATATTAAGAAGTTTAGTGTATATGTGTAAGCATGACTGTGTGCGTGTGTTTTAGATTGTTACATTTAAATTGTTATACTTCAGAGCTGCCCACGCACTATGCCAACACGTGGATCAGAAGCAATTGCTGTACGCAATACAGTCTCAGTACATAGTCTGGTCCACTACGCCAGGGCTTCTACGACATCCTCATTGCGATGCATCTCGAGTCGCACGCCACTACCATGTGAGTACACCAGCTTCGCTTGGACAGCATCTGGAAAAGAACAGGATTATGATATACTAGGTGGCAGCACAGGTAAAGTACGCGCTATCGTTAGGTATAATGCTCATTGTTTTTAAGCCGGCTCTTATGAGCCGAGACTTTGAAAGTTTACTCATAATAATAATAATAATAATAATAATAATAATAATAATGCATGCCCATAATGTCTAAGAATCAAGAAGATAATTATATAACAGACAAGTTCTTACTTTTTTTTGCTTGTTTTTGTTTTTTCCAGGGAGGTATGCAAAAACGAGTTCGTGATCCCCCTGGGACCGGAACTGAAGGCGTTGTACGAAGACCCAGAGATGGGGCACAGCCTCCGCTCGCTGCAAACAGAGAGCGTTCGACCGCAGATGAAGAATGAAGAAAGCAAGCAAACTCACGTGATATCTGTGAAGATATCACGTAAGTTTGCTTGCTTTCGTGTTCCCAGACATTCGGAAGAATATAAATATGTCCCAGGTGGCCGATTTGTAGGGCTCAGTGGGCACGTGTTCTCGTCGGGTTCCGACATAATGGGTAACCTCGAGAAAAAAATCACACTCGGTATAATCGTACGAAGTTATTAGCGTCCAGTACAAATACCAAGTAACTCTTGAATAAACAAGTAGGCAGAACAGATACGTCCCGCGCGGCACGAGCTCTAAAAATAGACTGCCCGCCAGCTCCAACGGCCGCATCCAAGCATGACTCGGCTGTGACGTCACGCTTGCGTTCTGTAGGTAGTGAGTCAGTGTTGCAGTGTGATTGTAGATGGCGCTATAATTAATCTCCGACAAATATGTATCGCCATCTAGCCCCAAACTAAGGTTAACTTAATTTTGTTCTGAAACATGTAATTTTAACTGTGAATTCCTACGAATAGGTACCGAATGTTGTTATTTCGATAGAAAATCTTCCAGTCCCAATTTATCTTCACCTCGCAAAACATCTTGTTTCAGAGAGAGTATAACGGAGATCAGCAACTTGTACTCCCCCTACTTCCCGCTGGAGGTGGTCCGTGAGTTCGTGATGCAGGCGTTGGCGGACGCAGTTACAACCAACCAGGTGCACAACCGCGACCCCGTGGGCAGCACCAATGAGAACCTCTTCTTGTGAGTACACTATTCCTGTCAGTACTCTCTTTCTGTGAGTACACACTTCCTGACAGTACACTCTTCTTGCGAATACCTTCATCCTGTGAGTACACTCTTCCTGCGAGTATACTTTCCTGACAGTACATTCTTCCTGTTAGTACTCTTCCTGACAATATACTCTTCCTGTGAGTATACTCTTCCTGTAAGTACTTTACCTCTATCATCAGGCCAACTCTCATTTTAATAAATAAATATTCATAGGCAACCCAACCCGTTAATCCGATAAGAGTTTATTATTCTTCAGACGTTAAGCTGTAATTAAGTCAAACACATCAAAACAACCTTTTTAAATGTGTTTCAGACCTCTGATCAAACTGGTAGACCGTCTCCTTCTAGTCTGTATGATGCGAGATGAAGACGTTGAGAAGCTCCTCATCATGATCAACTCTGAGACGTGGGATCCCACCTTTGACAAAGGTAAGTTACAATTCATAAAATTTTTACTGCCTTACCCACAAGTTTCCATTATCTGAAATTCTTTATTGGAATCGAAACAAATACACACAAAACATTAAAAAGTACATGTACAAAGGAGAGCTTAACTCTTAAAGAGTTTTAAGGGAGAGCCCTTGCCTCAAAGGTTTGCTGGCAGTTGCTTTAACATAAGTGGAAGTTATGTGTACAGAGACAGGAAAAAGAAAAACATAAAGATAAGCTTACAAATATTATAAACTAATAAGATATACTACAAAAATATATACAATATATACATACATATAAATAAATATTATAAGATAACGTAGAAAACTGAGCTCATTTTCATTTCTTATTATTACACCATCATCATCATCATCATTTTCCTGCCCTTATCCCACTAGGTGGGGTCGGCACAACATGTTTTCCTCTTCCATCTTCTATCACTCGTCATCTCAGTACTCACTCCTTTCATACGCATGTCCTCTTTCACACAATCCATCCATCTTTTCTTAGGCCTTCCTCTGTCCGTGTATCCATCCACATTCATATTCAGCACTTTCCTTGTAACACGACTTTCTTCCCTCCGCATAACATGCCCACGCTAACCTATCACTCTATTTTCTTATTATTACACCGATTACCTGAAAGTTTTTAATGATAATATAGATTGTCTTTGTAAATAAATTTTTGAAGTTTCTATAAATGTTTCTAATTATGTCCTATAGAAGGAAAAGACGAGCACAGGAACAACATCTGAACGACATACAACTGAGGCATAGAGTGGAAGCCGTCATAGCTTTTGCTCACGACTTCGTAGGCGATCTGCAGAGCGATCAGTTGAGGTAACATCGGCATAACCCTGCTTTAAAAAAAAAATCTATAAATCTCACTTATATTATAAATGCGAAAGTTTGTGAGTTTGGATGTTTGTGCCTCAGTCACGCCTAAACGGCTGAACGGATATATACTGGATTAACATATAGGCTATTTTTCATCTGGGTACTACGCGAGCAAAGACGCGAGAGGCAGCTAGTATAAATATAAATATTTGAGGACATTATCATACAGCACCATCTAGCCCCCAACTAAGCAAAGGGAGCCAGATGGCTGATAGAATACTCCCGCAGCGGGAATCTAACCCAATCAATCAATGCTTGTGGCCACCAGAAACAATAATACCAGCTTGAACTGATTAAATATTATGTACGCATATTTTTCTTGCTTTCAGACGTTACCAAGAAATCAAGCAGTCAGATTTGCCGAGCGCCGTGGCTGCCAAGAAGACCAGGGAATTCCGCTGTCCGCCCAGAGAACAGATGAACTCAGTTTTAAGGTAAGTGTCTCGTCTTGTTTCAAAGTCGAAGTCTATAGTAGGTAAATAAGCACACAATCTACATCGTCGAAACTAAAATCTTACTTCTTACTTATATTATAAATGCGAAAGTTTGTGAGTTTGGATGTTTGGATGTTTACATTAAGTAAAAAAATTCGGCTCGCTTCGCTCGCATTGGTTTGAAGCTCGCTTCGCTCGCTAACTTTTAGAGACTTCTAGAAATGGTTTAAAACTACATTGAGTTAAAAAAATTAGCTCGCTTCGCTCGCATTTTTTTGAAGCTCGCTTCGCTCGCTAACTTCTAGAGACTTCTAGAGATGGCTTAAAGCTACATTAAGTTAAAAATTTCGACTCGCTTCGGTCGCAATGGTTTGAAGCTCGCTTCGCTCGCTAACTTATAGAGGCTTCCAGAAATGGTTTAAAACTACATTGAGTTAAAAACTTTGGCTCGCTTCGCTCGCATTGGTTTGAAGCTCGCTTCGCTCGCTAGCTTCATTTCGGCTCGCTTCGCTCGCATTAGTTTTAAGCTCGCTTCGCTGGCTAACTTCTAGAAACTTCTAGAGATGGTTTAAAGCTACATTAAGTTAAAAATTTCGGCTCGCTTCGGTCGCAATGGTTTGAAGCTCGCTTCGCTCGCTAACTTATAGAGGCTTCCAGAATGGTTTAAAACTACATTGAGTTAAAAACTTTGGCTCGCTTCGCTCGCATTGGTTTGAAGCTCGCTTCGCTCGCTAACTTCTAGAGACTTCTAGAGATGGTTTAAAGCTACATTAAGTTAAAAATTTCGGCTCGCTTCGCTCGCATTGGTTTGAAGCTCGCTTCGCTCGCTAGCTTCTAAACACTTCTAGAGATGGTTTAAAGCTACATTGAGTTAAGAATTTCGGCTTGCTTCGCTCGCATTAGTTTGAAGCTCGCTTCGCTCGCTAACTGCTAGAGACTTCTAGAGATGGTTTAAAGCTACATTAAGTTAAAAATTTCGGCTCGCTTCGCTCGCATTTGTTTGAAGCTCGCTTCGCTCGCTAGCTTCTAGAGACTTCTAGAGATGGTTTAAAGCTACATTAAGTTAAAAATTTCGGCTCGCTTCGGTCGCAATGGTTTGAAGCTCGCTTCGCTCGCTAACTTATAGAGGCTTCCAGAAATGGTTTAAAACTACATTGAGTTAAAAACTTTGGCTCGCTTCGCTCGCTAACTTCTAGAGACTTCTAGAGATGGTTTAAAGCTACATTAAGTTAAAAATTTCGGCTCGCTTCGCTCGCTAACTTTTAGAGACTTCTAGAAATGGTTTAAAACTACATTGAGTTAAAAAATTTGGCTCGCTTCGCTCGCATTTGTTTGAAGCTCGCTTCGCTCGCTAACTTCTAGAGACTTCTAGAGATGGTTTAAAGCTACATTAAGTTAAAAATTTCGGCTCGCTTCGCTCGCATTGGTTTGAAGCTCGCTTCGCTCGCTAGCTTCTAAAGACTTCTAGAGATGGTTTAAAGCTACATTGAGTTAAGAATTTCGGCTCGCTTCGCTCGCTAACTTTTACAGACTTCTAGAAATGGTTTAAAACTACATTGAGTTAAAAAATTTGGCTCGCTTCGCTCGCTAACTTCTAGAGACTTCTAGAGATGGTTTAAAGCTACATTAAGTTAAAAATTTCGGCTCGCTTCGCTCGCATTTGTTTGAAGCTCGCTTCGCTCGCTAGCTTCTAGAGACTTCTAGAGATGGTTTAAAGCTACATTAAGTTAAAAATTTCGGCTCGCTTCGGTCGCAATGGTTTGAAGCTCGCTTCGCTCGCTAACTTATAGAGGCTTCCAGAAATGGTTTAAAACTACATTGAGTTAAAAACTTTGGCTCGCTTCGCTCGCTAACTTCTAGAGACTTCTAGAGATGGTTTAAAGCTACATTAAGTTAAAAATTTCGGCTCGCTTCGGTCGCAATGGTTTGAAGCTCGCTTCGCTCGCTAACTTATAGAGGCTTCCAGAAATGGTTTAAAACTACATTGAGTTAAAAACTTTGGCTCGCTTCGCTCGCTAACTTCTAGAGACTTCTAGAGATGGTTTAAAGCTACATTAAGTTAAAAATTTCGGCTCGCTTCGCTCGCTAACTTTTAGAGACTTCTAGAAATGGTTTAAAACTACATTGAGTTAAAAAATTTGGCTCGCTTCGCTCGCTAACTTCTAGAGACTTCTAGAGATGGTTTAAAGCTACATTAAGTTAAAAATTTCGGCTCGCTTCGCTCGCATTTGTTTGAAGCTCGCTTCGCTCGCTAGCTTCTAGAGACTTCTAGAGATGGTTTAAAGCTACATTAAGTTAAAAATTTCGGCTCGCTTCGGTCGCAATGGTTTGAAGCTCGCTTCGCTCGCTAACTTATAGAGGCTTCCAGAAATGGTTTAAAACTACATTGAGTTAAAAACTTTGGCTCGCTTCGCTCGCTAACTTCTGGAGACTTCTAGAGATGGTTTAAAGCTCGCTTCGCTCGCTAACTTCTAGAGACTTCTAGAGATGGTTTAAAGCTACATTAAGTTAAAAATTTCGGCTGGCTTCGCTCGCATTGGTTTGAAGCTCGCTTCGCTCGCTAGCTTCTAAAGACTTCTAGAGATGGTTTAAAGCTACATTAAGTTAAAAATTTCGGCTCGCTTCGCTTGCATTGGTTTGAAGCTCGCTTCGCTCGCTAGCTTCTAATGACTTCTAGAGATGGTTTAAAGCTACAATGAGTTAAGAATTTTGGCTCGCTTCGCTCGCATTTGTTTGAAGCTCGCTTCGCTCGCTAACTTCTAGAGACTTCTAGAGATGGTTTAAAGCTACATTAAGTTAAAAATTTCGGCTCGCTTCGCTCGCATTGGTTTGAAGCTAGCTTCGCTCGCTAACTTTTAGAGACTTCTAGAAATGGTTTAAAACTACATTGAGTTAAAAAATTTGGCTCGCTTCGCTCGCATTTGTTTAAAGCTCGCTTCGCTCGCTGACTTCTAGAGATGGTTTAAAGCTACATTAAGTTAAAAATTTCGGCTAGCTTCGCTCGCATTAGTTTTAAGCTCGCTTCGCTCGCTAACTTCTAGAGACTTCTAGAGATGGTTTAAAGCTACATTAAGTTAAAAATTTCGGCTCGCTTCGGTCGCAATGGTTTGAAGCTCGCTTCGCTCGCTAACTTATAGAGGCTTCCAGAAATGGTTTAAAACTACATTGAGTTAAAAAATTTGGGTTAAAAAATTTTAGGAAAGTAGCAAATGCAGCAAATATAGCATAGGTAGCAAAGATAGCATAGGCAGCAAAGATAGCATAGACAGCAAAGATAGCATAGGCAGCAAAGATAGCATAGGCAGCAAAGATCGCATAGGCAGCAAAGATCGCATAGGCAGCAAAGATCGCATAGGCAGCAAAGATAGCATAGGCAGCAAAGATAGCATAGGCAGCAAAGATAGCATAGGCAGCAAAGATCGCATAGGCAGCAAAGATCGCATAGGCAGCAAAGATAGCATAGGCAGCAAAGATAGCAATATCGAATTAACACATTAAAATATAATGTAACCAACCTAGGTAATGTACATTACCGTCGTACTGATAACTTCTGTTTAGAGTACGTACCTACCCACAGAACACTAATGTATTAATACGATATAGGTACTTACTCAGACACAAGTTATCAGCACGATGTCGAAACACGCAAAGCCAACGGAGCAATGCCGCCCGATACGACAGGCTAGCGCTTTTATACAAATCCTTCGTAAACAACAAGATGGCGGCGATGTCGTACCGGTAGTCGTTCAGTGACTTACATTAAAATCATAAATTGACTTTTATATTAATTTAACTAACATCTAAAATCAGGATATTAATTTACGGAACTTAACACTAAAAAAAATAAGATAGTTCCTATAATGATTATGTAGATAAAATTAAATATTCGTAGATATTTGTATTCCTGTTTTTTTTTAAGACTAATTTTATTTTGAGTAGTTTCTATAAATTATTACCTAGTGTTCCAGAATACGGTTAAAAATTTGTTTAAAAGATTGTGATTTTCTATGCTGTTTTTTAGTAGATATTATATAGTTTATTTATAAAAGACTGATTATAATACTTTGTTTCATAAAAACATCGTTGTCTTATTTTTTCCTATTCCGTCTGATAGGAACCCGCAATTAAAATGGACGCTTTTATTATAAATTCAAAGGTTAATTGAGTAATAGGTAGGACCTACCTAGTAGGTGTTACTAGTTTAGAAAAGAGTAAATGGAGTAAAAGGAGTAAACTTGACTATAAACTTGTCCTAAGCCTCGAGCTCAACTATATACCTACTTGTCTTACCCCCGAATACTCAAACGCGACTCAGAGTTGAGCACGTCTCAACTCACGGTTTTTTGACAGTTTCTGATGATAATCTGTCAAAAAATCGTCATTTGAGACGTGCTCAATTTTGAGATGCGTTTGAGTATTCGGAGGTTAGGCCTTTTACGAAATCTACTAGGTAATTGTGATGTTTTTACAGGCTTCAAGCACATGGACCAGGAAGAAGAATCTTGGAAGGAGAATTGTCCTTGTGGCGAGGAGCTCATCGTCAGGATGAACGAGATCTACGAGAGCCTCATGGTGCATGTGTCTCTCAACGCTCTGCAAGAGCCACTGTCTGAGGTAACTATTACTAATCATAACGTAAATAACATTTGAAATTTCTTGAAAAACATTTATCTATGGAGCGAAAGACTTTAGAGAGAACTAGAAAGAGTTGAAGGTGTGAAAGGTTAATTATAGTTGAAAGAGAACTAGAATAAGTGAAAGTATAATTAAAAAAAACTGTCAAGTGCGAGTTGGATCCGCACACGAAAGGTTACGGTACTAGTGCAAAAAAAAAACTAGAATCTACAGTAATTTTTATAATAAAAGTGTTTTATAATAATTTGACGGCCTCGGTGGCGTGGCGGGCGATTGCTCGGCAGAGGCGCAAGAGGCGCGGGTTCGATTTCCGCTGCGGAAGAAAATGCATGTTCTGTAAATATTTCTTCCGGGTCTGGGTGTTGTGGTAGCATGGTACTCGTAGTTTCTGATACCCACGACACAGGGAATCCTAATGTGGGGTCAGGACTATGTATGTGACTGTTGGGTGCTATTTATTTATTTTTTGTACAGGCCATAGAAGAACCGTCAAAGAAAACTCCAGAAGAGAAGTTCCGTAAAGTCCTGATCGGCACTATTGTCAGTTGGGCCGAGGAGTCGCAGATCGAGACGCCCAAACTCGTCAGAGAAATGTTCAGGTAATTTTACTCACATCTCTGTTCCAGGTACCAAACAAAAAAAATGTATCTTCGTTGCCATTTATGTTTTACACTATTTATATATTATTCATGTAACATGATGAAACTGGCAGATATATTACAGACTCCTAATGATAATAATAATATATTTCTTCCTTCCAGTCTCCTAGTCCGTCAGTACGACGCTGTTGGCGAACTGATCCGTGCTCTCGAGAAGACTTATGTGATAAACGCGAAGACGAAGCTGGATGTAGCAGAGATGTGGGTGGGGCTGAGCCAGATCCGCTGCGTGTGCAGATGAGCCAGGAGGAGGAGGAGCTCATGAGGAAGAGACTCTGGTGAGCCATCATTCCTATTTAGATCAAGAATATACGTAAGACTAAGTTGGAGGTGCGAAGTTGTAGGTGGGATTGTGCCAGATCCGCGCGCTGCTGCCTGTGCAGATGAGCCAGGAGGAGGAGGAGCTCATGAGGAAGAGACTCTAGTGATCCATCATACTAATTAAGATTTAAAAAAGACTGACTTGTCCTTAGAATAGAAGCAAACAAACAATTCCAAACCTATGATTAATAAGACTGAGATATAGTTTGTTTACTTTATTAGATTTGAAACTCATCAGATATTATATCTTATTTCAGGAAACTCGTGAACAACCACACCTTCTTCCAGCTGATTTAATCAGGTATGACTTGTTTACTATAAAACACAACTACTTACCTACATGCTCAGACCAAATAAAAAGAGTTGACGCCGCGCCGCGAACAACAAAAGTGAAGCCACACAAAACCGTGCTCCTGCAAGTAAACATACACGCTCACGCACACACCTACACTAAAACCATGCTCATCGCTCTTAGTACGTCACGAGTCTTAAAAATAGAATTATGCCTTCCTGTGTAGTGAAAACTTGTAAAAACAGCAGCAAATCACATAAAAAGTCTCACGGAATCACTTTTCACTTACTGTAAGTACTTCAAATAGCATCGTTTCTTAATTATTATACTATGAATTTAGGTTACTTGGAACACACAACCTTAAAACCTTCGACACACACAGATAAAATGGCGGCTTCACTTTTGTTGTTCGCGGCGCGGGGTCTTTTCTTTTTATTTGGTCTGAGCCTACATGGTTCAATTTGGGAAAATTGTGTCATAAAAAATGTTGATTTTTTAAAATATAGAACTCTCTAAATTCTCATACAAACATGACCCACAATACAGAGGGACACTAGGATTATGTGTCTTGGGTATCAGAAACTGCGAGTACAGTACAGTCAACGGATCTTGACATTCGTGAAGTTAGCAGTTTGACATGCGCAGTGAAGTTTTTTCATACTGTCTACTGCTCGAAACGGCTAACTTCACGAGTGCCTAGATCCGTTGACCGTACTGTACCACAAATTGCCTGCTTTTTCTTGATAGGCACTTGATATGAATAAGTAAGTAAATAGATACCTATTATGTATGGTATGTATGTTCATATGAGCTAGTGGCCAACTCTAGTGACGGAGTTTTAAGGCCGCCTAAAGGCCTCCGTCATGGCTTAACGACTTAAAAGCCGGGACCCATAATTTAACGTGCCCTCCGAAGCACGGAGGCACTCAGCTCGCAATGCCACTTACGATCAATAAACTTAATTTATTGAACAATAATAAAATGGTACCTAGGTTAGGTAGTTATTAGGTTAGACTGAAACCTACTATATTTACTGTATTTTTCCAGATACTTACAACCCTCAATTTCCTGATCACCAGTAGCTATCAAAAGCCAGTGGGAAACTTTTGGTTAGCACCTGTAAGGCTCTGCATAGAGTAAGCGGTGAATGCCTTTAATGATGCCAACCTACATCAAATTTCTTACCTCCGAACAAGAGAGGAATTAAATCAAACAAGGGTAATATTTTAATCAACTATTTATTTTAGTAGGTGTTACATAATAGTATTTGTGAGAGCATCAGCGAACTAAAATAAATTAACTTTATTAGATTCTTTGAAAAAACGTTCACTTTCATGATATTAGTAGAATATAATCTTTATTTCCAAAAACATGAAAGTATGTACCTACCTATAAAAACAATAACAATGATTTCTGCCTCGTTTCAGATTTGCAACAGAGGCTTAAAGGCATACCTACTCATGTGCTACATTAGGAGGGGCAGCTCATGACAATTATATTATGTTAAATAAATGCATTAAAACCATAAAACACAAAAATGCTCACTTTTCTTTAACTTATTAAGTACTACCTGCCGCCTACGGCTTCGCTCGCCTATTGCCAGGATAAAAAGTAGCCTAATGTTATTCCAGCACACATACTATGCATATCCCAAGTTTCACTCAATCCGTGCAGCCATTTAGAATTAAATTATGAGTCACAAGCATCGTCACATCTTCACACACTTTTGCATTCACAATAAAAGAGCTATTAGTTAGGTTAGGTTAGTTCCTACTACAACTACTACTAGCCCCTAGTTCTTTCGAACCCTGCGTGGTGAAAAGATTCAAAATGCGCCTCAAAAGCTCCTTTTGTGCACTAGGGCTCCGGGAGTAATAATTATTCTGTACACTAGGGTTAGGTTATTTCACTTATTTACCACATCATTTATTAGGGATATTATTCAATGGTACCTAGATTATATTATTTATTGTACAAATAATCTATTCTGCTATTAAATAGTTTAAAGAAGACTAATTTATTTACATAATTAGTAAAAACACAACCTAGTTTTAGCAAAACACGCAATATTGAAGTATGTAATTTTGACAATTCAAAACGAGCCTCGTCTCGCGCCTACTCTCGTTTATGAAATCTGACATTGTCATGCAGAATACGATAACACGGTAATTCCACACGTTTTCCCGCGTCTCGTTTTGTTTGGTCATCGTGAATAGGGCCCCTGGGCGGTCTCATCTTCTTATTGCTGGAGTTTTTCTATCAAATCTGTGTCCTTTTTGTCGAGCTGTTTCTGAATCGTGCCCAAACAATACAACGCTTCGGCCGTCTCTCCCACCGAAACATATTGTTATTGGAAATAGAATAGAATATAATTAATCACAAATTCTATTCAGAGCTGAATTTAAACAAAAGCATAACTGTAATTTGATATTACAATCCTATTATCCTACAAATATTATAAATGCGAAAGTTTGTGAGGATGTGAGGATGTGTGGATGTGACGATGTATGTTTGTGCCTCAATCATACGGCATACATGCTGAACGGATTTGAATGAAACTTGGAATATACATAGTATGTGTGCTGGAATAACATATAGGTCACTTTTTATTCTGGTATCACGCAAGCGAAGGGGAAGCTAGTTTAACTATAACTTAATGCTGAATTTAATCAATAGGACCCAACAATCACAGTCGCATTCATAGACTGACCCCACTCCATACGAATGATCTATACTGGTGTCATTCAATGAATCATCATCATCTACCTGCCCTTATCCCACCCTATGTGGGGTTGACACAGCATGAACCTTGGATCATGCTGTAAGAGTTTTGGCTAAGGTGTTTTATGACCGGCCGCCTGCTTGACGTCAACCCTCCTTGGGAATATTTGCTTATTGTATCTCATCATGTTGGAGGATACTATCCCTTAGTCAACTTTTACGACATGCTCTGGGAGAGAAGCAGCTGGACGCATTCTATGTTTTTTCTTTACTCCCAGTCCAGCAGAGAAGTACTGATGTCACTCAATGAATGCTATCTGAAAAAGATTGCACTTTTTGTTAGTCAGACCGCGGAACACCAGCGCTTTGGTATGTCTCGCCTTTTATTGTAAAAATATTGTCCCATTTCGGTAAGGAAATAATCTTTGTATTCTATTCTACTCTGTTCTATTCTATTCACACTAGCATTCCCTGTGTCGTGGGTATTAGATGCACCATGGCACTACGACACCCAGACTCGGAAGGATAAATTTACTAACCATGCAAACATTTCTTCAACTGCGATAATTGAACCCGCATTTCTCGCGTTTCAGCGGAGCATTTGCCCGCCACAACAACAACACGTACGTTAAAGCTATTATTAGTGTCTAAAAACGGTATACATTTAACGTAATAGGTACATTGTAATTTACACGTACTTAAAATTAATTTTCATATTTCGTCTAAAAACCTTTTATTCTTTGTTATAACTAACGTGCCTACCTATATTATAATTGACTTAAAAATGTTGCTTAACAGAACTAGGTACTACTAGTCGCATTACTAGTCTTTTCGAACAAGTGTGGTGAAAGGATTTAAGGTGCGCCTCAAAGGCTCCTTTCACAGGCTAAATTACATTTAAACATATAGCCATAGGCCGCAATCAAATATATTTTGACCATTTTTTCTCTAATACGGTAAGTACCTAGTAAGGTCGTATGAGCTAGTGGCCAACTCTTGTGTAGGAGTTTTTATTCCGCATAAAGGCCTCCGTGTGGCTCAACGACTTAAAAGCTGGGACCGACAATTTAACCTGCCCTCCGAAGCACGGAAGCGCTCAGGTCGTAATGCCACTTGCGGTCACCCATCCGAATTGTGACCGCGCACAGCGTAGCTTAAGTTGATGAATCAAGAACGTCTAAGCAAGCTACGCCAAGAGCGATTCGCTACGTCACGATACGGTGTGACAGCCAGTCCCTTTTATTCCACCTGAATATTCTAAATTGTGATAAACCTTTATTGGTGCCTTAAGGATCGTCGCATTGTGCCCGCAATTTGTTCGCAAAAGCTTTTATATTTGCACAGGAATTGACAAATATACCAGGGCATTGCTTTTACAATATTATGTAATCGAAATACAAGAACATAACATTATATTACACAAATTATACAATTTTCTTATTATATTTTACTACATTACTTATATTACTCATTGACAACGTCGGGTGAGTGCTCGGCTGAGACGCAAGAGGCGCGGGTTCGATTCCCGCTATGGGAGAAATGTACGTATGTTCTGCAAATATTTATTCCGGGTCTGATGTTGTAGTATTATAAAAGTATGTATTTCCAAAAAAAATGTAGGTATAAGTATTCTATCAGCCATCTGGTTCTCTTACAAGCTTTGCGTAGTTTGAGGCTAGATTCATATTTATTTTTTATTTATTCAGCACCGCACGTATTGACCATGTCTTTCCTGTGGACAAGGCCGACTAAGCTGAGAGGATGGAATAGGTGCTGGGCAAGCCTACTCCATCTTAATTCGTCCCGGGCACTACAGCGTCCCGTTTGTGAAGCTAAAAGTTGTCTCCTGACGCTGTATTAAATCATCTACTATAGATGGTAAATGGCAAAACAGATTCAAAAGGTGAATTCAATTGAAAGACGTAATCAGCGTGCAATTAAGAGCATAGAATTCAGACTCTTTTGATTTGCACACGTTTAACACGTGTACTTGGCTTTGTATAAACAGAAATATCCATTGATGCACGACCGGATTTGAATCCACGACCTTAGGATCGGAAGGCCGTTCTCTTAGTCCGATTCATAGAACTCCACCGTCCTAAAAAAGCAAATGGTAAAAAATATTTTATTATTAAGACACACAAAGCAGAAATCAATAATATAATAAACAAAGTACAAATAACACAATTTAAAACTAGATTGTATCCCAAAAACATGTGTACACAGCATGATAAATAAAGACAAAACAGTTCTGTGCAATAAAAATACTCTGCTGGACTAATCCAGCATATAGATAACATCCAGCTGCTTCTCTCCCCGAGCATGTCGTAAAAGTCGATTAAGGGATAGTATCCTCTCCAACATGATGGACCATCTATATGGGCGATGGGCTGATCACCTGTCACCATGGTTCACCATATCCATCTTAGCACTTTGAATCAGAAGTGGCTGCAAGTTTTCCTATGTTTACTTGTGGCTCTGCCTACCCCATTAGGGATAAAGGCGTGATAATATGTATGTATGTATTATAACCCGTTAATTAAACCAGGTTGTGAAAAGAAGACTCACCAATAATGTATTTTTACGTAAGTAAATGGAGATTGTTTCGTTTGCTATACTTAGTGTATATGTACATTATAGTTATTATAAACTATTTGCGAATGCAGTAACCGTTGCTTATCTAATCAAAACAACCATCCTATTATGTTATTGAATTTGGTAATGCGATCATCTTGATTCAATTACGAATTGGTTGAACTTGTCTATAAATATTTTTCTATTAAATTCTAATCATGTCTTGAATAATAATGAGAGCGCAATTTCGAAATAATCGGAAATTTAATTAAATAAACTAACAAACTAAGGGCTTTTACCGTCTATAGTAGATGATTTATATACAGCGTCAGGAGGCAACTTTTTTACCTTCACAAACGGGTCGCTGTAGTGCCCGGGACGAATTAAGATGAAGTAGGCTTGCCCAGCACCTATTCCATCCTCTCAGCTTAGTCGGCCTTCTCCACAGGAAAGACGTGCGGAGCTGACTAAGCTGCGGGTTTCCTCACGATGTTTTCCTTCACCGTTTGAGAGTACTGGTATAGCGCACATAAATTTTTCGCACAGAAAAATCCATTGGTACACGACCGGATTTGAACCCACGACCTTAGGATCTGAAGGCGGGGTCACTACCAACTAGACCACCAGTGCTCTCAACACATAAAGAAACTAGCTTCGCTCGTGTGGTGTAAATTTTGACATTCTATTTGCCCCTTTTCGTGATGGGCAGACGATATAGTCAAGGCATATGCCCAGCAGTGGATAAAGTTGGGCTGTGGATGATAATGATACCTCCCACGCTTGTCATATTGGCCCCATCAAATACTCTTTACCAGCGCAAAAAGGATTTCTTCGAACAAGAGCATTCTTGCAAAATCCACAAACGAAAACACAATACCACTAGCTGGCTAGTGTTGTAGGTAACAGCCAATTTGTTTCCGACGGTACACGATTGTTTTCTCCGCATTTGTACAAGTGCCAAGGTGCATAAAACCCAAAAACATTAAATATATTGAAAACTGTAAAGTCCAGACGTAAATTTTATACACATTACAAGCAACGGGGTACTTGAAAGGCTATTCATTTCGTGTACATATATAGGGCGTTTCCAGACGATGTCTTTTTGGAAAACTGCAACAATGTTAATAGGTAGGTGCACACTTTGACTTATTATTAGTACACAAGGGGTTACTTTAATACTTAGAGAAAGCTTTTGTGAAGAGCTTTCAGTAAGAGTTAATTTTAATATTAGTTATTCAGAAAAATCTGTATCTCATAACTTATATAATCTGTATTAGGAATGGATTCGATTGAATGTTTAAAAAAAATCCCAATTAGAACATAAAAAAGAATAATATAATTGTATTCAAGTGCTTCTAATTTTTATATTACTAACTAATCAAAGCTTCTCTTACAATATGAACAATCAGGAATTTGCAATAGGAAACGAGTCGGTTTGTACCTAACCTACTTTAGGTTATACCTACCTATATAGAAGATGTGCCAATAGATGCATTGTAACTCTTTCCTTACGCATTGTCATAGATTATGTAATAGTTACTCCAGAATACTCAAACGCATCTCAAAGATGAGCACGTATCAAATGACGATTTTTTGACAGATTTTCATCAGAAACTGTCAGCAAACCGTGAGTTGAGACGTGCTTAACTCTGAGTCGCGTTTGAGTATTCGGGGGTTACTCCAGTATTCTCGTAATTGCCGCCTCTTTGGTAGAATAAATAAAACCTCCTCAGTCTTCAATTTTAAACTGTGAGAAAAACAAAAGAATGTCAGGTGTTCTTGAAAAAGATATGAAAATGGAAAGATGATAATTTTATAATATTCGGTATTTTAATGTATACATTTTGCTGAATAAAAGCACTTGTGAGTATATTTCTAGTTTTAATTAATTAAAACTAGGTAGTCAACACATCTAATGTACTAATGCAATATCCCAAATGAACTCTGAAACAAAACCTAATAGACAAAATACAATAAAATGAATTTGGCATGTTCGATGAGAAAGCAAGGTAACTACTGCCATCATCATTATTATTAACTTACAGAAGTTCACTGCTGGACATAGGCAATACACCTTTAGGACAACTTTGTGGATCTACCGACCACCTGCAATCTTTTACAATGCCATAGATCTTACTGTTGGAGGCCAGCCTACACTTCGTTTCCAGGTCTCCAGGTCTTCAGTCGCTATTCAAGAACCTTTGTTCCACAACGGTTATCTGTTTTTAACCGACTTTAAAAAGGAGGAGATTCTCAATTCAACTGTATGTTTTTGTATGTTTGTTACGTAACCATTCCGCAAAACTATAAATTAACTTACACTTCAACATGTTTTTATTCTAAGAGCTGTCGATCTAGTACCACCTCATCATCATTATCTATAGCCGGATCGCATTTATTGCTGGGTTTATTGGTTTGCCAATCATTGGGTGTGATCTAGTTGCGAAAGGCCTATACCTCCTTTTGCTCTTGCGACTTCTCAGAAAATCTTCCAGTTCTTCTGGTTTAGATGTTATCGTGAGTTATCGTGTGCAAACGCTCTAAAGTCTAAAATATTGAGAGCAATTGTCTTGAGAGCAGTTCGGTCTAACCAATTGCTTATCTAGACTCGCCAACGATTGGCTTCACTCCAAATAGATACGTTCTCAACGACTAGGAGAAGGATATTCGATAACCCGACATTTTGTGACATACAGATGTTGAAAAACATCAGTAGCGTAATAGAACAATTTAAAATCAATAAAATGCTTGACTTATTTAAGGTAGAATAGAACTACAATTTCCTTTCTACGTCGCGTTGTGGTTGGTACCTACCTGTATACTTTTTCTGACAATTATGACTAAGCTTAAATATTTTCCTATTCGGCTACGAATAATTAGACTAAACCAAACAATACAAATTGTATTCGAAATCGTATGCTAAATATATGGAAATCCTGGAATTAAATTTATTAGAAATCCTTTGAATTTTTAGATTTAATAGAAATATGCAAAATAGTGGATCTTTCAAAGACATCAAAGTAGTTTTAGGCCATTTTTTATTCATTGACTTAATAAACTATGTATCACGATAGGAAAATTACTGAGGCATCTTTCTCATAAAAAATTCTAGGCTTTACGCGTAAAATATGCCCCGTCACGGACTGTATACCAATTTTATGGATTCAAAATATTTTAGAGATGATCGAAGCATAAAGTTTAGCTCTATCAATCATCCGATATTGAGTTGTTAGTGCCAATATTAGATTTGAGAAGAGAATATCTCAAAAGATATTAAATTCAATATGATTAAACTACATACATCTTTTGTATTCTGTAAATTATATTTGTATTTAAAATTTATTTGAAATAGATATCCACATAATTTACAACATATTAAAAAATAAAAGGAAATACATAAAGTTGTATTTAAGTTTATTTCTTTTAATAAATGTTAAAATATATCCCAGTACATAGTTGAACTTTTTGAAATATGGGAGTAGTTTCAAAGTTGCGTAAGACACTTCAATATGAGTAACTAGCCCTCAATAATGTTTTTTGTTGTATCCGTCATCATTATCATCCACAGCTGGGTGTAGGCCTCCCTTTGTTTCCGCCATTCATTCCGGTCCATGCGCTAGGCATCCAAAAAAATATTAACGTAGGTAAATTAGTATTTTATCAAGGTGTTCCGACATATTCCAACGGTCCGGGATCAGCAAAAATGTTTAGTATAGACAGACACCCTACGACTGGAGAAAAGCACGCAGATGGAGATGCCTGATGGAAAGGCATCAGACAGAAATCGATGAGACAAACTGTCAACAAACTGCATGGTGGTCCCGATCTTCAGTGGGAATGACAGAAAAGGAGCACATATCCGTAACTTTTTATTCTATTGATTAGGAATACAAACGCAGAATCAAACCGCAAAACACGAAATAACTAAAGCACAATAAAAAGCTCACCCCGTTAGGATTTATTCCCCCCCTAATAGAAAAAGGTTGGGTATAAATCCGTGGAATGTGCGTTCCTCGTCCACAGACAATACAAATATTTGGTTACACACACAAAAACCGCACATAAAAATGATGTATGGCCGGCACACAAGCCCTTATAGTGGGATTGGGTAATTTTTCCCGAATTTAATCCTGTAAAGTTAGAAAATGCCTTTTAAAGTGGGTTTAATGCGATTTGTTTGTGATTAAAGGCTTTTGTTATTGCTTATTGGTTTTTCGGATCCACTTTTGTGAGAATAAAGACCCACTCTTGCTGGAATTATTATACCCGGGTAGAATAATAAAGTTAATTTTATTATTTGTTCGTATCCTCATTAGAATGTTCAATGTACCCAAACAGGTTCGGAAGTTTAAACATTTATGCTTTAAGAAGTATTTCTTCCACCAATTGTTTAAAATGTATTTGTGAACATTTCATACAAGATAATCCAGATACTTACTAGATACTTCAGTAGTGTGTTGGTTTGCTTAGTATCTCCGCAAGCTGAACGGATTTGGCTGAAACTTAATAGCCATACCAATTAGATCAAAACCATGAATAACCATATACAAAATAAAATTTATGGTTTCGTACCAAAGGGTTCCAAAGGGACCCTATTGCTAAGCCTCCGCTGTCCGTTCGTCTGTCTATCCTTACGTCTGTCCTTCCGTCTATCAGTGGTCTGTATCTCATGAACCGTAATAGGTAGAGAGTTGAAATTTTCACACAGTATGTATTTCTATTGCCGCTATAACAAAAAATAATAAAAATTAAAGGAGACGAGCCCCATATGAGAAACATTTATATATAACTAGCTTTTGCCCGCGGCTTCGCTCGCGTGGTATCCGGATAAAAAATAGCCTATATGTTAATCCAGTAGATGTACTATGTATATTCCAAGTTTCATTCAAATCCGTTCAGCCGTTTAGGCGTGATTGAGGCACATACATCCAAACTCACAAACTTTCGCATTTATAGTATACTAGCTGCCGCCCGCGGCTTCGCTCGCATGGTACCCGAACAAAAAATAGCCTATATGTTAATCCAGCACGTGCACTATGTATATTCCAAGTTTCATTCAAATCCATTCAGCCGTTTAGACGTGATTGAGGCACAAACATCCAAACTCACAAACTTTCGCATTTATAAATATAGTAGGAAGTAGGAAGTAAGAAAGATTCCACTCGCACTTGTCCGGTTTTATTTGTTATTATACTTTTGGTAGGTACTACGCTAGCGGAGTTCAGCTTGTTATTCATAAAACACGACCAAAGTACCAAATGGAATTGTGATCTCAGGGGATGAGCGACTTGCAGCATGGCAATGCGGTCAACGTCTTAAAACGTACCTACAAGTAACGTACGAAGCTGTCTTTGATCCTGTATTCGAACGGGTACCGACTAATATGCATAATTGACAAAGCAGATGATGGTCGTTGGAGCGTTGTAGATCGAAGTCAGTGAAGTATTAATTATTGGTAAGGAATTCCTACTATAGGTACTCTGTTATTGCACGTCTTACAATTCACAGTATATTATGCTCCAGTAAGTATGTTCGTATGAGCTAGTGGTCAACTCTAGTGACGGAGTTTTAGGCCGGCTAAAGGTATCCGTTATGGCTTAACGACTTATTTAAGCCGGGACCGACAATTTGACGTGCCCTCCGAAGCACGGAAGCGTTCAGCTCGTAATGCCACTTGCGGTCACCCATCCAAATTGTAATCGCGCACAGCGTTGCTTACCTTCAACAATCAGTCAAGAACGTCTAAGAAAGCTACCCCACGAGCGCTTCTTCAGGAAATATGTAGGTATTTATATGAAACTACGGTAGATATATATAGATAACTTGGATGTAATATGGTTAAAATAAAATATAATCATTTTCTTAAATAATATTAACATGCGAACTTTTAAGGTAAAATCACATTCATTTTTTGAATGTTTGTGTATTTGTATAAGTTTATTACATTATATATTATACTTATCTCCGAAACGGCTTCACTGAAACCGAATAAAACTTGGAACACCCTTATGATCTAGAACAACATCAAAAAGTTTTTTTTTTTTTCAGGTAGAGCCACGGGAAGATGCTAGTTTTAAAATACCCAAGAATATTTGCTTAACATAGCAAATGTACTGATATTTCAATACAATTTAAGTACAGATATAAAAACTTGTATGCAATCTAAATGAAATCTGAAAATTGTGAAGAAAATTCAACGAACCCTGTTTGCACTTGGATGGTTGGATGACTGTTCCACTCCAAATTGCCGTTTTTGTAGACGCTCGCAAAGCTGTTTTATAGGACTTTATTCTGTTAATACCAAGTTTCTGTACAAATGTAAGTAAAAACTAGCTTAATTTGTTTAGATGTGAAAGTAAATTGGATACTATGTATTCAGTCTTAGTACAAGTTTATTATAAAAACGTAGTTTTATGAGGTGTCCGCGCCATTTACCATTCTATAACTATAACTATTATTTTCCTTCTTATTATTCTTTTTTTTTTAACCATATATTTTTGTATTTATGTTGCACAGAACTGTTTTGTGTTTTCTTTTTTTAATTATCATGCTGTGTACACATGTTTTGGAAATCAATCTAGTTTTAATTTGTGTTATTTGTACTTTGCTTATTATGTGATTGTTTTCTGTTTTGTGTGCCTTAACAATAAATAAATAAATAAATAAATATAACTGACTTCTATATTGACGGCCTGGGTGGCGTGACGGGCGAGTGCTCAACTGAGACGCAAGATGTGCGGGTTCGATTCCCACTGCAGGAGATATGCATCATGTTCTGCAAAGATTTCATTCGGGTCTGGGTGTTGTAATAATGTATGTACAAATAAGTACCTATATAAGTATTCTATCAGCCATCTGGTTTAGATAGTACAAGCTTTGCTTAGTTTTGGACTTGATGGCAAATTAAGCTTGTACTATGGTTTTGAAAGAACCAGTCATACAAGTTATTTTTTTATTCTTTTTATTTGAAGGGTTCGTTTTTTTAAGAACTAACTATTAAAATAGAATATGCCACCCTTAAAGATACCTACACAATGTATCGATACAATCATCAGAGAAAACAACTTATACAGAAAAAAAATAAAAATAATTGGATTAATCATGTAATTAATCATGTACTTAGAACAGTGGTTTTGAAAAAACCAGTCATATAATGTAGCGTATTTTTTAATCCATTTCATTACATTTCTAGGCCTAAGGTCTTCTCATAGTTTTTCAACATTACATACATATTTTTTATTTTTTTTTGAACACCCAACAGTCACATACATACTCCTGATCCCACACTAGGATTCCCTGTGTCGTGGGTATCAGAAACTACGAGTACCATGGTACCACAACACCCAGACCCGGAAGAAATATTTGCAGAACATGCAAACATTTCTTTCGCAGCGGGAATCGAAACCGCGCCTCTTGCGTCTAAGCCGAGCAATCGCCCGAGACGCCACCAAGGCCGTCAATTATGTATTCGTCTAAAAATATTGAGAAGAGTATCCTGAAACAGTAAGTTCTAGTCACCCTATCTCCTCCCGTTACTTTTATTTATTTTCAGCATAACACAGCATAATCCCAAGTACTATTTATCAAATCGAGCCCTGTGTTGCCCTATGTTATTTTTTATAGCAACATTTACATCGTCAAGATAGTGTGCCGTTCAATGGGCCGAGCACTGAGCCCCGAAACTTTTATTACGGACGTAAACGCGACTGCGAAATATTTTTATTGCGTATTTGTTTTTTTTTTGTTAGTTTTTTAGAGTTCCATACCCGAAGGGTGCCAACGGGACCCTATTACTAAGCCTTCGCTGTCCGTCCGTTCGTTCGTCCGCCTAATGGAATGTATTAGGGATACGGGCGTGAAAATATTATGTATATATGTTGCTGGTTCCCAATTCGTTTGTTTGTATTAATTATTGAATAAATTATTGACTGAATTTGATATTTAACAATTTTATTCAAAACAAACAAAAGTCAGGGTTTCAAAATATAACGATGAGGCTGCAAAAGTTATAAAAACTGAGTAGCAGTATTATTTCGCTGGTATAATAGAAAATGATATTTAAATAGCCACAAATACATTTTATATCTGAGGTCATAATATCTTGATATCAAGACTTGCCGACATTTCGTATGAACAAATTTTACTTTTTACTGCAACTACTAATTCGAAAGAATGTAGATGGCCAGTGGTATCGATTCTGTTGGGCATTTTCTTGAACTCAAGTTAATTTTACAGCCCTAAAAATATAAGTAAGTAAGTCTCTTTCTACATTAATACAATATTGATATAAAAAGGATCGCTATAATTTTAAAGCTATCAAATTAAGTTAGGTTTAGAAAAATACAAAACAGAATCGATCTGATTGTCAGTTCAAGTGATCAGTATGACGTAACTTCGTGTACCTAGGTATCTATGTTCCTAAAGAGCTTCTATCTATCAAATCAAAGTCGGTTTTTTAGTTTTTAAAACGTAATTATTTAACTTTAATCATTACTTAATCATCGCTTCACAATCACTCATTTGATAAACAATTTAATCACGCAATTTGAAATTCGAAAAATGTAGTTACTTAATAGACCATTTGCAACGGTCTTTAGATAGCCCGACTGTTTCTTTTTACCCTACTACGGCGAAGCAAAAAGGAGGGTAATGATTTTGACCAGTAGGTATGTATTTTGTTCGTCTGTCCTTCATAACTTCTAAGCTCTAATTCGACAAATGAAGTATCGTTTGAAACTTCTCGATCGTCGTTATAGGTAAATGTGACATTACTTTAAATTTAATATGGTGCCCTCTAGAAGACATAAAGTCATGTTGTCAAGTTCTTTCTGTTAATAAATGTAGCTAGGTATCTAATCCAGAATGGAATTACCTAGTATCTAGTTCTAATTGTTCTAGGAAAATATGTGACCTGACTACTAAAAAGCACTAGTAGTGGGTACCTGTGTTAATTCCTAGAAATTATGGTAAAAGAAATACATCCTTCCAAAAATTTTATTGTCACAGGTAAAATGCATTTTTTTCTAATCTTTTACACTATAATAAAATATTCTAGATTTGGGTTTGGGTGCTATGAGTATGAAGTGGTAAATAATTTTTGGCTATAATTAGGTAATAATAATTATATACACCTGGTAGTACTTCTCTGCTGGACTGGAAGTAAAGAAAAAGCATAGAATTCGTCCAGTTGCTTCTCTTCCTGAGCATGTCGTAAAAGTCGGCTAAGGGATAGATCTCTCCAAAATGATGGACCATCTATAATATGGGCGATGGGCTGATCACCTGTCACCATGGTTCACCATATCCATCTTACAACTTCAAATCAGAAGTGGCTGCAAGTTTTCATATGTTTACTTGTGGCTCTGCCCACCCCATTAGGGATACGGGCGTGATAATATGTATGTATGTTTGTATGTAGTAGTGGAAAGTCTGAGGAAGCCCGCGGTTTATCTGTCTTATCTCCGCACGTACCTATTAGCCAGTTTTCTTATGGACAAGGCCGACTAAGCTGAGAGGATGGTATAAGTGCTGAGCAAACCTACTTTAACTAAATTCGTCCCGGGCACTATATCGTTTCGTAAGTGTAATTAGCCTTAGTTGTAATTTTAAATTCTTCTTGTTCCTTAAATTTTATAATTATATAAATAATATGCATACATAAACAATAAATATAGGTACCTAAACTATACTATAGTATGTGCCTCAGGGTAAATACATATTAATTTAATAAAACAAAATATGCTGAATTCTACATTATTAAAATATCTACAAGGTCACTCGCCATTATCCTCACAAATATTTGCACCTACATAAATACCGATCCGGGAATTGAACCCATTCCTCAGCCCATACCTCCGAAAAGGTTGACAGCGGTCGCCGACATACTCATAACGACAGGAATCCAGAAATTCTACAGCCTTACACAATAACCTTTATTCTTCATTCTTGGTAGCCTAGTTGTAACTCCCATTGATAAACCGCTATGCCTTCTAGAATAACAATTCCTTGTTTAATTACTAAAGTAGAAGTACCTAGAACTCCTTTGTGACATTCCAGGTAGATTTAGTTTTTATGGCTTTGGCTTTAAGACCCTAAATGGCGTGACAAGTATGGGTTATTATTACAATAGGGATACCACCTGTCGGTACCTGTTATTGTATTGTCAGCTGACTGTGGCCATCCATCATCAGTTGAAGTTTGTATGTCGAAGAGAGTGGACCTGTTACATTTGATTTTGTCAGTGAATATTTACAATTTATTTGTTAAAATTAGTAGTGCTGTCGATTTCGGATCTTTCCTTGACAGGTAACTTTTTGTTTATTTTATTTAATGCAGTTGCGCGGTATTTTTTGGGCTAAGTAATTATTTAATTTTAATAATTAATTTATTATATTTTCAACGTCTTGGACACAACAAATTAAATAATTACTAAAACCTTTATAAATTTATACGCTTTATACGCAATTACAGTAGTACCAAAAATATTGTGCGCCTCGGCAATTTCCATCTAGCTTTTAAAATACCAACTAACGCGATGATGATATGTAGAATATAAACGTTACAACATTTATGTATTTTTTTTAATATAGGTTCAGTTATTAATTTGACTATTAGTTGCATATTTCATACAAAGCACCAAGTTTGCCGAGGCGCAGAAAATTTTGTAGTACTACTGTAGTTGATTTATTATGATTTTTTTAGAACTTGATTTATTCCAAGTTCTGACTAAATCAGTTCGTGATTGGACCACAAACATTTTCCCAATCTTTAAGATTTATAGTACTAGCAGGGTAATAATTTGAATTTATGGTCTTCTACAATGCAATAAACCTAATCAAACCTCTCTAAATTATAATTATCAAAAACTCAGTTCGATTTCTCAAAGCATTTTAGCTAAAAAACATCTTGTAGTAACATTTTTCTAGAGGGCATATTTACATTCATTGAATTCCCGGTAAAGTGGTTCTGCCGGTATAGACTTGCTTTTGTTTTTTTTTCTTCGCTGTTATTGACCGCATATATTGCATTTCTCGTTTCTTTGATCTCAGAAACTTTTGTACAAAAATTACATTCAAAGCTTTGGTACATTTTTTCATTTAGAATTCATAAATTTTTGTTCTCCTAAATATTTCTCGAAATCGCTACAGAATGTGCAGAATGTTACAATTTCTGTATTACGGCTTCTTTGTATATTTCAAAGATTTTATACACATTCGATATTGAATATGATCACGTACAGTACACAATACAAGAAGAACAATATGTGTTATTGAACCCACGGCCTGCTGTATGTATAAAAACATGCGGCATTCTGTTCAAACAGCACACGTGGTGGTGTGTGTATATTATCGAGCCCGTATCCCTAATGGGGTCGGCAGAACCACAAGTAGTCATAAGAAAACTTGCAGCCACTCATGATTCAAAGTCCCAAGATGGATATGGTGAACCATGGTGGCAGGCGATCAGCCCATCGCCCTTATAGTTGACTTTTACGACATGCTCAGGGAGAGAAGCAGGTGGACGCATTTTATGATATTTTTACTTCTAGTCCAGCAGAGAAGTTTAGTGGTAATCTATAGCAATACCATATTCCTACTAATATTATAAATGGGAAAGTTTGTGAGAATGTTTGTTCTTCGATCATGCGAGAGCACTGGTGGTCTAGTGGTAGTGGCCTCGCCTTCTGATTTCAAGGTTGTGGGTACAAATCCGGTTGTGTACCAATGGCATTTCGAAAAAAAATATAGGTAGGTACTCTCAAACGGCGAAGGAAAACATCGTGAGGAAACAGACATGTTGTAGGACCTACCTAAAAAAATTTAAAACATGTCACGTGCACGAAAGGAGCCTTCAAAGCGCACTTTAAATCCTTTCACCACACTGGTCCAAAAGAAATAGTGACACGACATGTTTTAGTAATGATGCCGTATAGGCCGAACGGATTTTAATGAAACTTCTACAACGTGTGCTAAAATATGTAGACTTCTTTGTATCCAGGTGCAGCAACTAGTGTTTCTAGTAAAACTCATTATTATACAAGTTGAAATATAGCTAAAAAGTCTTTTAAAAACCATTAGATTGATTAGTCTTTAGTGTTACACAATAGGATCAATACCAGGTTACATATTTAAAAGGACCATTACCGATCTACTTTCTAGAAAAATATTTAACTTCGGGTTTTATTGTTACACATACCCGCGACTTCTTTTGCATGGTATCTACCTGGATAAAACGTCCTATTATTTCATTTCTATATTTTGACGATTTCCGAAATTCGAAATTGAATGGTGACATGGTGACACCTGTCACCATAGTTCACCATATCCATCTTGGGACTTTGAATCAGGAGTGGCTGCAAGTTTTTTATGATAACTTGTGGCTCTGCCCACCCCATTAGGGATATGGGCGTGATAATTATGTATGTACGAGCATGTATTTCATGTCACGTAAAAAACTAAAATAACTGTATGTGTACTCAAAGTTTCAGACATATCCGTTCACAGACTAAAATGAGAAATATGCAAACACTACACAAAACAACATTATACCTACCCATTATTATACCTCTAAATATTGTTTAGTATGATTTCATTATGAATGTAATATCATACTATACTATGTCAGTGACACATTCAATCATATGATTTCTATTATATACAAGGACCACACGTGCCTTAAATGTTTGTTTAAAAAAATTAACATTATTACAATAATTGCTTGTATTGAAACGTGGCCGGTGTGTTCATTAAATAGGTGATTTGTAAAACAAACTTTTCATAAGTCTCTCATTGCTTTATTAGGTAGGTACTACTAGTTCGCTTTAGACATTACATTATATCCTTCTAATCAGTAATTATACTTTCAAAAAATTGTGAGAATGATAAAAATTTGGCCAAACCTTATTCCGTTGAAGGTTTTACCAAAACACAATAATAGCACGTTAACATTTTTACTAGTTATAAGCTAAATTGTGCACAAAAAGAAAGTACTACATAATCGTGAGGCAATAAAACTCACGAGAAAAAATATATATCCACTGATTCACACATTTTATTGTTTCAGATCCGAGTGGGAAACAATAATGGCCGAGATCGCGACAAAAGACAATATCCTCCAGCCCACATCGCTCCACGAGGCAATAAACATTATTAAATTCCTCAAAACGTCACATAAACTGGAGATCGCGAGGCTCAAGGAAGCATACGCGAAACAAACAGAACTTATAAAGAAATTGGAATCGAACAGAAAGAAAGAATTGGAATTCCTCTCAAGTGAACTGCAAAAATACGAAGCGAACTTGGCGATTCGAACAGAGTCCGTAGCTAAACAACTCGCTCAAAAGGACATTATTATACAGAAACAAGCCGAGGCGATCGAGGAGCTAAATAAAAAGTTACTCCACAGCGATTTTACATTTAGCGTCCCGGAGATACACATACTAGCTGATTCCAATTCGGACTCAGGTGTAGCTTTGGAGAACGACGAGAGCACGAAAATGGAAGAAAAAACCGATGTTAAAGCCACGCGGAAATGCAGCAGAAAGTTCGGAGAAACGATTAGCTTTTTACGTAGCAGGGTAGATTTTTCTCCGATGAAATACAAGCCGAGTAATATTAAGAAGAAAGATGAGAAAAAGAATCTGTTGCAAGTGCCAGCGCAGAATTGCAGAACGCTGTGTCGTCAGAGCAGTGAGAATGTTAAAATGTCTATGAGTGACGAAGACCGAGCCCCTCTAGAAGATTCCATACATTCTGATAGTGGAATCGAAACTGTATTGATACGACCTAAGCTAAGTGACAGTATGAACAATCACTTCTCAGATGATGGCAGTGAGGACACCAGTGAAGAAATATTCGATAGAGTGATGACGAGAAGCAGCATAAGACGGTCTGTCAAAGCGAATCCTAAGTATAAGAAAATAAATCGATCGAAATCAAAGCTTTTAGAGCAAGTCAAAGTAAATATTGTTAATTAAAATAAAGACTTAAACATTGTCTGTATCAATATATTTTTTATGTTATATTGTTGTTTTTTTTTTAAACCAATAAAATTTAAATTACTCGTTTGTTTAATTTTTTACTAGACGTAATGTCTTCAATTAAAATATTTTTACTAAGAAATGAGTCCAAACATTACATTTCATTTTGTCTTTCTGCAAAGAAGTGCTGAATTAATTACATAGAAATTATTAGACTAGGATAATCACAAGGATTCCATCTCATTCAATCTAGGTTTGTTCTCCTAAGCGCTAGCAAACAGATAAGCCTTTAGGGATAGCCTTAACTTGCCATTTCCCGTCCTGTTTCTGCACACATTTGTGACAGGACATGTCAAAAACAATGAAAGCTAAAGCAAATGTGTGTGTCGCACGCGATAGCAAGGCATAAAGTACTTTCCAAACAGGCTGAATAAAATAAAGGGCTCAGCACATGCGTGCGACATTGATTCAGGAAATGTATGCAAGGTCGTGCCCCAGACGGAAAGTAAACATCACCCCGAGGTTAGAGTTTCATGGACGAAACAATTTAGAAATTGACGGACTTTTTTAAGGAAAGTCGGAATAAGAATCATGTTTTGGTACATTACTTCAATGTCGGGGGAATGTTTCTGATTGCTACGATAAAATAATGTGTAATTTTTAACATTACGATACATAATGTAATAAATGAGGAATTATTTAAGGTTTAGGCTAGCACATGGCCAGCAGTGGGCAAAATCAGGCTGAAGGATCATAATATGATAAAAATATTACCTATTAAATATTATTATTATTATTAATATTATGCTAAATATATTACCAGTTCTCCCAATCATATTATGATTGGGAGAACTGGTAATATTTTTAGTCTAGTCTTATAAGACTAGCCTGAAAATATTACCAGTTTTCCCGGCCTCACGTCTCGCCCCGCACTTCTT
The DNA here is from genome assembly GCA_949320045.1 of Scotopteryx bipunctaria. NCBI lineage: Eukaryota > Metazoa > Arthropoda > Insecta > Lepidoptera > Geometridae > Scotopteryx > Scotopteryx bipunctaria. The sequence goes on from OX439449.1 coordinate 2,423,492, forward strand.
AAATTAACGGCTACCTACCTGCTTTACATCGTAATTTGTGTACTACTTGTAAGAATGGGCAATCCGATATGACTTATTATTTTTGATCCGTGTGGTTTATCTTGGTTTTAAAAGTGAAGAATGCAAAAAGTCCGACTTAAACTAGAAAGTTAAGGGTAACCTGCTAATTTTTAAACTATAACAATGGGCAATTTGATAATACGTTTACCTAGAAGTCAAGAATGCAAGAAGTCCGACTAAAACTAGATCAACTCTAGGGATCAAACGGGTAGCAGTAAAATAAATCATACCCAACGAGACGAGAAATAAATAATAGTGGACTACCTTACAGCGGGAATGTCGGCAAACAGGGAATTGAATTCTCTAGGCGATATGTCCCTCTGTTTATTTTTGTTTCTTGATACAGTAGGCTATTGGGTTTTATTACAAGGGTAGCATTTGCCTGTGGTTTTGCCAGGAAGATAGAACTGATTTAAATAGTAGTTTTCTAGTTTGTATGAACTAAAACAGCGCCATCTTTTGTCAATAATATGAAACACAATTAGTATAATGATTTTTACTACGTCATTATGGCATGATGATTTTTTTTTAATTAGTACGTCATAACATTTAATTTTACCCACCACGGAACAGTGAAGGAACGTTTGGCCTGAGAGGTTGTATGTAGTATGTTCATTTGTGTGTTTGTTTGTTACATTTTCCTCAAAAACTATTGAACCGATTTCGATGCAGTTTTATGCATATTATTGGTATCATTTCACGTCACATCACGTTGTGTGGATGTGACGATGTATGTTTGTGCCTCAATCACACCATAACGGCTGAACGGATTTGAATGAAACTTGGAATATACATAGTATGAGTGCTGGAATAACATATAGGCTACTTTTCGTCCGGATACCACGCGAGCGAAGCCGCAGGCGAAACGCTAGTATGTAATAAAAATAAAATACAAGAAACATTTATTAACACGTATGATGGTACAGAACCCTTCGTGTACGAATTCGAATCGCACTTGACCAGTTTTATACACCATTTGTTGAATATCAAGCGTCAAACAAGACAAAGAACAAGGAAAGCAGAAGCTTGTAAAAAGCATCTATCAGCCAATTGAGAAGTTCTAATAATAAAACTCTTGGGCCCGGGGGGGTACTTCCGGCTTTGTTCGTTAGTATCTACCCAAATATCTTGTTTTCGGAATGTCTCTCCTGTGAATTTTACGTGTCGTTTGAATAGATATTGAGCGGTAAAATAGGTCGGTTCAAGTTTTCCGGGAACTACGAAGAAACAAGCTTATTTTGACCTGTACTCGCCCAAGTGGCGACCTCGTTGGCGGCGTGGCGCGCGAGTGCTCGGCTGAGACGCAAGAGGCGCGGGTTCGGTTCCCGCTATGGGAGAAATGTTTGCATGTTCTGCAAATATTTTTTCCGGGCCTCGGTGTTGTAATAATGTGTATCCTAAGTAAAATTAAAAAAGTATACAAGTATTCTATCAGCCATCTGGTTCCCATAGCTTTCTCAAGTTTTGCTTAGCGTAAAATTTGAAATGGCGTTGAAATTTTCACGGAGTATTGTGTTTCTATTGCCGCTATAACAATAAATAATAAAAATAAAATAAAAGAAAATGAAACAGACATGAAAAAAAAATTACATCTGTAATCGACTATTTATATTTCATTTTCAAACGATCTAAAATTGTACAAAAATAATAACAAAAAAAAATTAAGGGGTCCTCATAGAAGAGATTTTAATTTTGCATTTATTGCTTGATTTTAATTGGAAACGTGCTGCCACCTAGCATACAAGAAACATTTATGTGCATGTACGATGGTACGGAACCCTTCGGTTGCGAATTATACTAGCACTTGAATGGTTTTATTTACCACATCCACAACACAATACTCCGTGGACAGCGTCTTCAATGGGCCGTGTAATGCAAGAGGCGACAAGGCGGGAAACTTCTGGACTCATGGTACCAACTTTTCACTCGTATGCTGATTCCTGTATGGTCGGCTTGATAGTTTATTTGTTTATCCACTTGTGCCAGAAGAAAACATCATTTGTTTGCTGTTGGAAGTTCTCGCTTTTGTAAACTTTAACAGTACAAAAGCTCTCACGGTAATATAAAACTTTATCTAGTGTACTGAGAAATGGAGTAACATCGATCTTGTATTCTGTGTCTATAAGGAGGTAAAATATTTAAGGCAGACCACCCCTGAAATCCTGACATGGGGTATTTTTTTTATTATTCATAATCATCTTCCTGCCCTTATCCCACTCTATGTGGGGTCGGCACAGCATGAACCTTGGATCGTGCTGTAAGTTTTGGCTAAGGTGTTTTATGACCGGCCGCCTGCCTGACGTCAACCCTCCTTGGGAATACTTGCTTATTGTATCTCATCATGTTGGAGGATACTATCCCTTAGTCGACTTTTACGACATGCTCGGGGAGAGAAACAGCTGGACGCATTCTATGTTTTTTCTTTACACCCAATTTCTTTTTTTTTTATTATTGTCCCTCCTAATTTCACCATGCATTCCGAAAACGCGTAGGGTACAGAGGTCTCAATAAAGTATCTAGTAAATGAACCTATAAAGATTTTAATAGAATAAAATAGTCACCAACCAGGCATAAGAATTACGTGAAATTTCGAAGTTATACTGACAATATAATAAGCAAAATTCTGAAAGGTGTAATCAGAGACACATCCAAACATGCTAGCGTAACATGCTATGAGTAATTATTTCAAATAAGGCATTATAATTATAACTTCCGTTGCTAGAGATAGAATTCTGTACTTAGGACGCAAAAAGGTTTCCACAACCAGTTTTGCAGGATTTCGCTCCCATGGATCTGGGCAGTCATGACTTGTTTTTATCAGGGCACCGTCTATTTATACCATCATTATTTTTGGCATCATGGGAAATTTGTTTGTATATCTAGGTTTTCAAAATTGCAACATCACATGGATAGAGAAGCTCATGGTGTCACGTAGCAACAAATTTTTTGTGTTTAAAGTCGTTTGGACATAATTCAAACACAAACATAACTTCGAGGAACCAAAGAAAGTCATTTTCTTTTTGAATAAACACATTTCATTAAATAACAACAGAGTCCTACACCGATTTTGATGAGCAAATCCCTTGGACGATTATTCATTCAAGGCAAATATTTTAACTACAATTTGGATGGGTGACCGCAAGTGGCATTACGAGCTGAGCGCTTGTGCTTCGGAGGACACGTTAAATTGTCGGTCCCGGCTTTTAAGTCGTTAAGCCATGACGGAGGCCTTTAAAAACCTAAAAACACCGTCAATGGAGTTGGCCCCTAGCTATTACGAACTTATCTATCTTTGACAAAAAAACTCATTTCATATCTTCATAACAAAGCGTAACAAGACACAATATCATTTTATTAGACTGTAATAAGTTTTAATTTTAGAATTCCATCAGTGATTTCAAATATTCATTTGTTTCAAGTTTTGCATGTCAGTAGGAACTAACCCAAATAACTTCATGCATTTGAATAATGTGGTTTTGCTGACGGTACAAAGTATGAACTGCAGTTCGCAAAATACAGCTGTATGAATAGCAGTACCACAATTATTGTGAGCTTCGGCAAACTTCGTGATTTGTATGAAAATTTAATTTGTCCGAATATACTATAATTAAAATAATGACTGAAACCCTTTAAAAAATAAGTATATAGATAATTATTGTAACATCTTTTATCATAATCATCATCGCGTTAGTTCTTGCCGAAACGAAAATTGCCGAGGTGCATAATATTTGTGGTACTACTGTATACAGGTTGTTCAGGTCGGAACTTCCTAATACAGCGGTCCCTTTGAAGTGGCTACAATTTCGTAATGAGGATGCATTTCAATATGTTCTGCAAACTAATACTGTTGTGTAAATAAAGATAAAGCAATAAATGGTTTGTGTGGTGCGACAACTACTACTAGTCGTGATGAAAGGATTTGAAGTGCGCTTCGTAGGCTCTTTTCGTACACTTGATACATGTTTTCGAACTTTCCGGTACTTTTATTCGTAACTTGTTTATAAAAATATAAAATAAATAAAATGTGTTTATTGCAGACCATTGATCCATATTGTGTTAGTAGTAACTTATGACGCGTCGCATCATGTTTTGCAATACAAAATTGTCACAATAGAATACGATAATACGGTGATTCCACAAACGTGCCCGTGTTACGTTTTGTTTGGTCATAGCGAATAAGGCCCTTGGTTCCTTCACCGTTTGAGAGTACTGGGTCCGACCTGCGTGCGTCTATAATACAATTATTAACAAAATACCTATATTATTTTTAGTTATTCAGAAAACAAATACGGGTTGTATTTGTTCAATTAATAAATATTGTGCATCATAAATGATAAACCACTAGATTAGATACTACTAGATTCCTAGCTTTCCTTTTTGGTGTACCTATTAGGTTAATAATTCTGTTCAAACGATTTATATACTTAGTAATTGTACTTCCCTGTTGGACTCGGAATAAAAAAATACATAGAATGTGTCCAGCTGCTTCTCTCCCCGAGCAAGTCGTAAAAGTCGACTAAGAGATGGTATTGGCTGATCACCTGTCACTATGTTTCACCATATCCATCTTGAGACTCTTAGATTCACCCCGTTAGGGATACGGGCGTGTTAAATTATGTAGGTATGGGTGTAATTGTAGCCAAAAGTACAAAAAAAAATTCACTTTGAGGTAGTAAAATAAGGCCGCCCATTGTAATTCTCATTGTTCTGTTAAGTGCCTATTTGGTTTTATTTTAATTTTATCTGATGTGTCTTACAATTACGTTATATTGTATTGTAAAATGTTTCAATACAACTTAAGAACGAAGCACTTTTTATCTTCCCTCTCATCCAGAGTGTATTACATCAGATATCTAGACGACGTTGTCCACCACGCACAAACAAACAGATTGAACATGAAGTAATGGATATTGCGACTGGACTAAGACTGACCAAACTAGTTTTGCCAAGAATAATACCGAATGTTACTTAAACCAGAATATGAATAAAAAAGGTAAGTTCAATAAAGTCCGAAAGTTTGCTTGTTCTTTGTGCCGGTAAGGTATATAACCATTATTTATTATTTAAAAAGTAAAAGTAATAATGTTAAAAATTACTTTTCTCGTATTGATAAACGATATATCCTAGAAAATTCATAAAAATATGTTGAAATTTATAAATAAAATCACATATTTTGTATAACTCGACACATTTGTAAAACTTCACCGAGCTCATATGCTTCCCAGCAAATATTTATAGTGCCTACCAAGTTATATACCTACCTACAGATTGGACTAACGGTTTGAAAGTTACAAACATACAATGCAAAATCAGCCAAGTTGCCACTAAGATTTTATCTCGCTTCTCTCGCTTGATCAATAAAAACAAATGGCAATCGGAAATGCTTCACTCTCAATGATGATCACGTATGGCTTCGAGTAAACGCGACAAGACAAAGGACGACCATTTGGTCTCTAACTATGTGTGGTGCAAGTCAAAAGAGGTGAAGATATAGACGCTAATTTTGTAGAAACTTCTGAAAAAGACTTCTAAAGTCTGTTTGGAATGCACTGCGTGATTGGCTTAAAACTTGGTTAGGTTACTTTAATATGATCAATAGACACGTGTTTCAGACTTTTTCAAAGTAACCCCTCAAAAAAGGGTAAAATACTACTGTTCCTTGTACTATTATATAACCTAAAGATAACTTTAACAATCAATCAAGAACGCCTAAGCAAGCTACGCCACGAGCGCAACAATTTGCAACGTTGTGCGCGGTCACAATTGGTGACCTCAAGTGGCATTACGGGCTGAGCGCTTCCGTGCTTCAGAGGGCACGTTAAATTGTCAGTCCCGACTTTGAAGTCGTTAAGCCATGACAGAGGCCTTTAGGCGGTCTAAAAACTCCGTCACTAGAGTTGGCCACTAGCTCATACGAACTAACTAACCTAAAGATAAAATACGATTTCGCTTTTAGCTTGAAAACAATCTAGTAGAACGCGGCCAAGTGTACGGCATAACCTGTCAAAGAAATCTCACAGATGATCGCCCGGCTTGACACACCGGCGATTTTTACCCGACAACACGAAGCAGACTAGGATTCCCTGTGTCGTGGGTATCAGAAACTACGATTACCATGGTACCACAACACCCAGACCCGGAATAAATATTTGCAGAACTTGCAAACATTTCTTTCACAGTGGGAATCGAACCCGCGCCTCTTGCGTCTCTGCCGAGCAATCGCCCGCCACGCCACCGAGGCCGTAAACATGATTATTAATTTTATTAATTTCTTTCACCACACTGGTTCGATTGAACTAGTGACACGACTAGATAGATAATTTACTTCCTTGCACTTACTTGTACTGGATGCATTTATCGATCGTATCGAAGATGGTCATAAAAATGGTTAAGTTTCGGTCTTTCGGGTAATAAGTTAGTGACTATTATCACCTAAAACATGACCGTAATTCAATACTACTATACTAGTAATAATATCCGTTTTAGCTGTGTGTACATTATATTTATGTTACAATCAAGTTCATAACTGGCATTTTTGTAAATAAATAAACAGATCGGTCAGTATATTTCGTTAGTCCATTGTAGGTACGTCCCTCAAAATAAATATAAACACTAAAATTATTTTAAATAACAAAGCAAACCGTATAAGAATCCCGAGCAGAAGTGGGAGCGGTCTCGAGAGGCACTTCTTACCGATTTTTTATTCGTTTCGCTGTTTCTGCTTCCCCAATGTTTTTTTTTCAACTTTGTTGAGTTATGTTGTGGCCTCTGCAGGATAAAAAGTCTCATTTTTCTTCAATTTTGTTGGTTGGAACTTGATTTGTAGACTATTTCAATTTCTGAGTGATATAACACAAAGATAAATACATTTTAGGTACTCTATGCTTCCCATACAAAATACTTTGAAAATATCTAGCTACGTTACGTACGAACCTATATTTTACTTTCAAAAAGCTTTAAAAAGTTTTGACAGTGCGCCGATCAACATGTTTGACAACGTCAAAATCTCAATGTAGTTATTAGTACTGTCATAAAAACTTAGCCATTTTCGTGAAACTTTTTTACTCTTCTAAATTACCTAAATCTATTTTAGAAAAATTACCTCCCAGAGTTACCACATAGCTAAATTGTCGTACTAAGATAACTAGAAATCGTATGGTATCGATTGGTTAGATCGACTAAAAACTATTTCACGACTACCCTCAAATTATTTATTTCGTCAGTAACACAAATAATGTTATTAATTTTTAAACATTCGACGAAAGGACAACCTGCTTGATATATTTTTTTATGAAAATAATTTATAAATACTTATTTCGTTTGTAAACCAAGTTGGTACCTAATGTGCCCAATGTAATTAAAGTATTAGTTACAGTAAAATTTTATGGTAAGTATCATGTAAAAGTTAATTTCTAGTGAGATGTTTTCTTATAATATCCGTTCTATTTACTGTTGATCATGATTATTGTTTACAAGAAAACCTGTATATTTTCAGATTATGTTGCACCATGGCCCTCAAAACCGACAAACCAATTACACAAGTACCAGATAACACAAATGTTGCCAATTGTGCCACACAACAAAACACAAAGAAAATTAAATCAATAAGAAAGAAATATATTCAAAAAGAACCGAATTTCAAGTTAGAAAAAGAATTCAAACGGCAGCACCAAAAATGATTTGTGAAAATTTCGACATTCAATATAATACTTATCAGTATTTGAAAGCACAAGTACTACCAACAGCGACAATGTTTTACCCTCCATGCTCACAATATTATCCAATACCAAATGAATGGAGCCCAGTTATCCCGATCCAATGTCCATTGTATAATACCCTACCTATACCTATCATACTGAATCCGGTGCTGTCCTCAAACATATCTCCATACACATCGATAGTAATTCCACAAGTTACGGTGCCAAGTGAATTTCCAGTTTCACCTCTAGTTTCAGGAGATGAATTCTCATTGCAAATGAGTAAGGTGTTACCTATTGTAACAGCAGTACCGCATGAGTCAGCACCTGTGTACTGCGACATGCCTCCAACCGTTGCTGATTTATCTGGCTTTACAAATTTAGCTCTATACAATGAAGTGACATCAACAGGAACACCTTTGACTGAATTGTCACCGTATACTACAGAATTATCTAATGAGATACCTCCAGCAGAGACGCATATGCCCAATGAGTTTTCACCTCTATCTTCATACGCTTCGTATGAATTTTCATCTGCATCTGAAGTTTCACCTATACAGAACATACAGGTTCCAAATGAGTTCATACCGATATGCAGTGTGTCTAATGAAATTTCGCCTTTGTCTATGAGCAGTCATGAATCATTTTTGTACGAGTATTTAGAATGTGAACCACCAATCATTGATGAGAAAGTTCATGAAACATACGTCCTAGAGAATGGACAACACGAACATGTAGAAAACTCACTAGATTATTATTTGTCGTTGCCGAAAAACTTGTTTCCAACAGCATGGATGATGACGATAGACCCTAATTCGATTATAGAAGCGTTTTGCAAAGCGCCTGACCTAAATGATTATAGTTGGATATTAGATCTAGAGTTTGGCATACCTAAAGCTCCTGTTACGAGACGTATGGCTACTTACAATGTGAAATTGAATAGCGTCAATTGCAAGAATGCGCCAGAGGCAATTCATCCGGGTTTCGAAAGCTGCGATAAAGACCTTAAAAGGGCATTGATGTTCTACTACGACTGCGTGATCTCAAACTGGTACAGAGGCTACATATTTCTGAGCTCTGATAAATCTGTGGAAAATTTCCAATCGTGGTTGCTACTTCCGATGCAGATTTTAGGAATGTGTTGGCCGTAAATGCATGTGTAAATAGGCATGAATTGTAAAGGATTTGTAAATATATTTTTAAGTATACTTTGAAGATGATAAATGATTTATTTTATTACGACCCAGGTATCTTATTTTAGTTGAAAAGACGAATCGGGATCAGAACCTCTTCCCATTTGATTATTCTCATTAGAAATTTTAACTACCTATTTAGCACTTTAATGCAAATAGTTACTTCAGAAACTATAAACTGTTCACTGACTATAAACAATTCAATGTAAGCTCAGTCTGACTGTTGTTCTATTTCGGTAGCTAAATTTCCGTCCACAACTCGACTCATAATTAATATTGGCCTGATTATAAGGTACCTAATGACTCGGTCTAAATTCGCAGTCTGGGCTGGCTATCGGCAATACGGCACATAGTTTAGACTATAAACTACTAACTACCACTATGCCCTTAGAAATTCAACCCCCAGCTAATTTATTACGGTTAATTATTCTCAATTATCCAGGTTTCGGACAATTGCCGAATTCTTGAGGACCGCTATTAGGCCTAAGGTAGTTGGGGCCAGTTAGTTAAATATTTGATTAGCCATTTCAGGTCTGTAATCAAATTAAATTTATATCATTATAATTTTACACTGAAATTAATATTCAACCCTGTCCGGTGACGACTTAACTAATTAAGAAATGATACAAACCTCTATTTGTAACTTTAGGTAACTAGGTGAAGGATAACACGATAAAAATATGTATTATTTCAATATTTTATTCATTAACAAAATATTTATGTGCAAACTAACACTTGTAATCAACGTCAATAAACTATGAACAACATAATTGCAATAGAATCTATACAAACCTCAGTAGAAGCAAAATTTGGTTTGTTTCTTACATCCTGCGCTAGAGAAACAAAATAAAACATTCTTATTTTAATAATTAAATTAATCTATACAGAGGATTTCGATTAAAAAAATACTAAGATATTCTCATTCAGTAGTTACGCATTCTAGGCATATAATAAATGCCAAATTTAAATTTGTTGGAAAGCGAAAACACTTTATTTTCAATGCTTCTTTGTCATAAATTCATAAAACCTAAACTAATAAAACGGTAAGTACCTAAGTAATATAAAAATACAAATAGCAAAATTGCAATGAAACAACATAACTTAAATTAATTTGAGCATTAAGATATTTACAATAGTTTACGTAATACTGCATTAAAAGTTAAATTCTTAATAATATAAAAAGGCAAGATACATAATTTTATTTACAAAAAGCACTAGGAAAATATACTAAAATCTACACACTACACACTATAATTTTAAATGGTTTCTATAACCGCATTTTTGGGATAAGAAAAAAACTTTTATGAAATATCAGTAAATCAAGAGATAAGAAATAATAATCTATATACATAACAATAAAATGCTAAATAAAACAAGCAGTCTACAAGGCGTTTTTTACTGTTCAAGCCAATATTGGGAAAATGGCGCCTGCAACGCTAGAGAATTATGAAATCCAGTTATTTTCCAAACTTTGGACCAATCACTAGCCGACTGCTTTCGTTGAAGTTTTTAAACTCGACGAAATTCCAAGGTAAAAAATTGTGATATAATTGGGCGCCAATGTTGTTGCTGTCCCATAAAGCAATATTGAGGCATTTTTATACAGGTATCGAGACCTGTACAGCCCCATTACGGACTATTACAATAAAACGCCTCAGAAAACGTTGCATTCAATCAACATTTTTGAAGGTAACTCGAACTGCTATCGTTTCGATGATCGATAACATCAATCACAAAGTCTGACTATCTAAAAGTAAAAAAATAAATACACTATGTAGGATCTTTCCACTACCCCGTTCGATAACCAGACCATTCCAGCACACTGCTGTCAAAACTTCACTCATCAAGCTTTGCTTTGTGGTGCCTGGACCTGAAAGGGGTAGTTGTAGGAGTAGGTACTTTTAACAGACCGTTTAGAGTCATCAAAATACGCGAGCTGGGATGAAAGTTATTTTAGCAGCTAGGGCCTGTCACGATCATATCGACTTTCAGTTTCCTAAACTCTTTCGAAACCAACATAACTTGATGATTTTCTTGTAAATTCACTTCACTTCACTTCAGTGTTAGCAACTTATAAAATCAACTCACTTGAATATCCTATCAACTTGAGAACCTGGCATGAACTCTCAACTAGACTTAACAGTTTGGCATGAACTTTCAACCTGACTTATCAGTTCGGCATGAATTTGCTCCAGTTCACTGCTTGGCATGAACTTTTAACTGGAGTTCACAGTCTGTAGGATCCACGGTACAAACTTTGATATCCTCGTGCAGACACCAGGTAGGTTGGCCTCTCCACAGCCGATACCCCAGCTGATGATTCCAGCGAGGAAGTAGCGTGAGTCTTTGCCTTTAACCTGGAAATTAGACAAAGTTAAGATATGCATTAATATTAATCATAGCTCTTTTCCGAGAAAAATCATAATTGAAACTAGCATCGGTTTTGTTACTGTAGGTAGATAATGAGGAAAACGGCAGACTGGTTTTTAAGGTCTAGACTTTCGGAACTACTCGTAAAAGAAGTCAAAACTCAAGTAATCAAGAAGGCAATTTCTCCAACTTGGCTCTCTTTGGAGTCATTAAACGAACTTTTGGTTTATCTTCACTTCTGAGGATCATAAAAACAAATAAACCGACCGAGGAGGATTAAGTTTTTGTGATCGAGTTCAAGTTTTACGGGGCTGCTTATAAATAGCGTGATTAAAGAAACAGGTATTACGGGTGGGTTTTTAGTGATTTTTGTAGAATAATATTGTAGACTGAGAAATAAAATGAGAGGTAAAAATATTTAACATTCAGTCAAACTTCAAACTTCATGATCGTCTCTAACAAGTTGGGGTAGATCGTTAACATAAACTAAAACAAAATGGTTCTAGTATTGATCCTTGTGGTACACCGTGTCATTTTTGTATTCAGTCATGTTAATAAGGAGTGAGAAAGTTGAGGGTCAAAGGTCAAAAAACTTACTTGCAAAGGTCCCCCTGAATCTCCCTGGCAAGAGTCGTGACCTCCCCGCTCGTGACCCGCGCATAGGAAGATATCGGGGATGAACTCATGACGGCCAGCGCGAAGGAACATAGACTTGCATCTGTCGTTGGATACTATCGGAACTTGCACCTAAAAAGGAACAATAAATTAGAAGAATTCAGATGGAATCCGTAGCATTTTAAAATATTGCTTATGTAAATCAAATAAATATAGATAGATATGCCAGAGGCAATTGAAGTAGGAAATAATAAATGCTTTGCAACGAAAATGGTTGGCTGTAAGTGATCCTTGTGTATAGATGGTTATGTATTATCATCATTTTCCTGATATTACACCTATCAGTTATTTCGGCACTAAATTAAAAAGAAATCCCGTGAAAATTTTCATTTTCTTCATGCATTAACCTACTTCGTGTTTTTGGTGATATTCGAAGCCAAACGGACTTTTATCAGTCTTTCAAAGATAAAGTTACCTCTTGCAAGACAGAAGGCAGCACTCCTCCCTCTGACAGCCTCCCCCACCCTGTCACTGTCGCGTTCTCTCCCACCAGCAAGTCATCAGACGCAGGTAGACAGATCGGAGAGATGTGAGGAGCGAACTGGACCACAGATTCGAGCTTCACCAGCGCGAGATCGTATTCATAGGTGTAGTAGTTGTACTTCGGGTGGACGAACTTGGACGCAACTCCTCGTTCTACGAAGGGGAACTCTTCGGAGACCGATGAGAAGTCGTACTCGCCGACGCGTATACGGATTTGTGAGGTGAGGAGGCTAGAATCAGAAATTTTATACATAACAAAAGTTCAGTTCCCATAGTAACGAAATAAGCACTTTTAGACTACTCTAGGCCTATCTCTATGTCTAACTAGTCCGGCTGCGCCAATTTACCAGAACAAAATACGGCGTAATGCTTATTCCATTAAAATTGTAGTTCAAGCTCATTGAAGACAATTATGATTGTCAAAGATCACTTAACATACAAAACCACTTCTCTAAGACGTAAATAAACATTATTTCATTAAGTAGAATACTCAAAGCACTCGGAATAACTAAGTGCGTTAGTTTCTGTAAATGTTTTCCTCCTCGTTATTAAATTTACTTAGAGTAGAAAGCTCTCGAATATAATGTTAAGTGTCCATGAGTTACACATGAATCTATCACGAAAGTTTGTCAGCTTTGGTAGGCTATGTTTATAATAAAATGGGTTTCTTAGATACATTTCAATATCGTCGTTAGAAGTCGTTAGCAGTAAATTACTGGTCAGATTTTGACAAAGTGGGTGTCAAATGTCCTGGCACCCCTTCTCTAAGGTCTCGACCTCCAACTAAGTATAAGTTTCGGCGGTCTAGGTGACATGATATTTAGGTTTAGAAAAAATAGTACTCTTCTGCAAGTTTCTCTAATGCGAAAAAAAAAACAAAAATAAAAATAAACTTCTCTAATGCGAGTTTCCCAAAGCAACGAAAATATCGTTTTTGGTACCAATATGAAATGACGTGTACGTTCTAAGAGTGTGAAATTTAAACTAAGTTGTCGGTTTTTTTTTTGTATTTTTTCATTCCTTCAGTTAGGCAAATCACACTTTATAAAATTGTAAATACGAAAGTTTGTGTGACAATGTTTGTCCTCATAACAGCTGAACGGATATGGCTGAAACTTGTAAAGCATATATTTCATGACCTGGAATAACACAGGGTAGGAAGGTAGGTACTATGCCCCGGGAGGATGTTAGTAAAGTATAGATAACTATCATAGATACTCAATCGTCAAAACAGTGGTCGACTTCAGTTAAATTAAATACAATGTATTGATAAGTATGAGCTCAGTTTTCTAAGTTCGCCTACTATAGAAAATAGATCACCGACCGCAGGTAATGTCTCCAAAAAGCTGGTGACGTTACCTGTTGGATAGCTATACTTATCATCTGTCTGAGATAAGCACTAGCCCTTTGGTCATTGCTCATATCCATCGGTTTCTTGGATAACTCCTTAAAAATAAGCCACGCCTCTGGATCTCAGAGTTCAATAAATAAGGAACGTACTCGTCAACACAGTGTCCAGCTGTGGCGATCCAGCCTTCGTTGATGATCGCGCCCCCGCAGCGGTGCGTGGACGAGAAGCCGAAGAACGACGTCCGTCGCACGGACACCTGCCACGGCCAGCGGCCAAAGTTGGAGTCCTTGCCGCCCATGATCCGGGTCTCCGGGCGAGGCCACATGGCCGTGGCACCACATTCTGGAATCATTTTTTAAAGCTTGCGTAAAAATCATGTTTAATATTGAGAGCAATAACGGCTGTCTATTAGTAATGTCGTGGGTTCGATGGATTTTTCTGTTCGAAAACTGTATGTTTGCTATAATATTACACACAAACGGTGAAGATAAAATCGTGAAGTAACTAGCGGCATGTCGCAGAAACTAAAAGTTGACCAGTGAATGAAAGACTCGACTTTCAGGCCCACTAATCCTTTTTTTACACTAGTTTTAAAAGAAACAGACACAGTCGAGTAGTTGTAGGTTCGAGAGACAAGGTAGGTATAGGTAGGTATGCCATAAGAAGGCTATTCACACTTTTTATAGTGAGTGTATTTTCTAACGCTGGACTAAATAGTGGTAATTACGAATGAATAAAATATTTAAAACTGGTACGAAACCTACCTATCGTATGAGTAGCAGAGGTAGTCGGTATCGGCGACGTTGCCTCCTCTGTCTTGTTGATCATGTTCATCATCGGATCCTTCGGCTTCAGATACACTTTGTGGGGTTTGCTCGTTGTGGTGGTGAATTTCTTCGTGGGCTTGGGTTTGGAAGGCTTCTCCCAGCCTGAAGGTCGGGGCTTGGTGATAAAGGAAGGTTCTGTTGTCACCTGCCAGTGGATGGTGTTGAGATTGCTCGGTCGCGACATAAATTGGGCTGGAAAATTAAAGACGGTTTTAGTCTTAGAATATATGTAGTTTTAGTACGATTAGTAGCTGAGGTTTATAATTATCTCGCATTATTTTTTAACCTATATCAAAAAACGCCATCTGAGAAGTATACCCGGAACTGTGAAACTTATCCCCAGCGGTAACCCTGAAAGTTAGGTACCTATTTTAGTGTTTTATTCAATCTCTACTAGATGGCGCTTCAAGAAAGGTTTTAAAATATAACATAACTTGGATAAACTCACCAGAAGAAATACTGTTGTCAGAATGCTGGTCAGACACAGCCATGGGCCTCGCTCCAGACATTAAACTAAGACTAGACGATATCTTATTGTGGGGACTAGTTTCCACGTCGCTCGGCCTATTTACATTTTGGTACTTATTAACACTGTTATAAGATATTTTATTAACTATATCACTATTTTGTTCGCTACTTGTATCTAAATTGCCTAACGAGGGTAGGTTAATGTCTGGAGGGCGGTAGCTGTACGAAGGAGCGCCATCTATTGGCTTGGTCATGAACGACGGCCGCTGCGTCTGGAAGTTTGGCCGTGATATTGTTTGCGTTGATGGCTCAGGTGTTTGTGTCGTTCGTGCGGTGCTAGATGGCGCTGTGTACACCCTCTCCGTCACTGTGATTGGGGGCGATGTGACTGGAATTAAAACAGGAAATACAACTGAAAATAGTTCAAAAATATTAGAATTCTAGAATATATACATTTAATATCTTTTAGTCTGCCTAATATAGGCACATAATTATAGGCATTACGATTCAAATAAAAACCTAGATACAAAAGTTTTTCTGAAATTAATTTAATTTTTAACTTAAGTATCCACCCACTTAAAATGTATTTTAAGTACCTAATTATTTTATTTTAAGCAACTGGAGATCAGTGTTTATTTTCACACAAGCTAAGTTTTCTCGCTGCGCCGTCTAAAAGTTGCATTTTGGGAATTATTTTCATAGTGCACCCTTACGCCATAATAAGCGGACCCTCCAAGTTGCATCCTTCTAGAACATAACGAGGCATCCTTGATTCAGTTTTCAGGTTGACTTGAAGTCTTGTCGCTGCAAGCGTTGCACATTGCACAGAAAGATTGTTGAGGCTGTGCGTTGATTGTGAGTCAATAGGTGGTAACGTAAACTCTTTGTGGGTTCGGTACAGCCTGTTTTCTTCTTCCATTCAATTCTGTCAACTGTCATCAAAACTTTTATAGGTATAGGTAGGTACCGGTAAGTCAGTAAGAAACAGACCTTCGACAGCCGGCTCGGGCAGCAGGCAGCAGGAGCCGAAGAAGAAGTTGTCGACGCATACGCCAGCGTGCTTCCCGCCCAGTCTGTTGCACTCCTGGACCCAGAGGCACGCGCCGTGTGCGCCGCCCGCGGTGCACGACTTGCGCGTCATTTTGTAACCTGTAAAGAGAAAATTATTTATTTATTATTTATTATAAGGGCAGATTCAGCGTAAAAGTCACCAAAATGGTCCATTTCCATTGTTTTTTTTTTCAGTTTTGTAGTTTTAAAGTCATTCGGTGTCTTTAAAATGTATTTATTAAACAATGTAAGTAAATGGACCACTTTGGCGACTTTTTATCACATGGTGATTTTCAAGAGTTGATACCCAGGACTGATAATCAGGGGGGTCGGTCAGAAAACATGTTCATAAATAACAAATCTTTGTTGAACACGCGCTATGGTTTTTAAAAGAACCTACGAAAAGTATTTCGTTGATAAGCGCCATCTATGATTCGTGATTTGAACTATATTAAAGTAGGGTATTTCTAAAAAAAGGTTCTCTGACACAAAAAATGTAACGTCCATTAATTTTCATCCCAACATGAAGATGTCGCTCGTGGTTTCAAAATCGATAGTCATCACAATCCATCTAAATTCGTTCGGGGTCACCTAGGGTCACCCCTCGGCATAAATAAAAAACAAAGTAAATTTTTCTTAGCTATTTTTGCTGGACGTTGACGGTCCATTTATAGTATATACGGGCCGTAAACATCTAATAGGTAATTTATTTCTGCGACTTAATGTTTTCTATATAGGTAAATATCTACTAGTAATGGGTAGTAAATCTTTACAGAACTTTTAGAAAATTTATTGTAAGGTAAAAGTTATTGAATATTAATTTCCTGAAAAATCTTGTAATCTTTTCCCATGTCCTCAAAGTGATTTATCTATCCTTTCTTCAAGTAGTTACAATAGATAGATATAGCGATTATATATGTCTATTCTAGCACCTCTGAATACCGTTGCAAGTTGCAGCCCATCAGGAATAACTCCTCATTGCATTGTCTGCTAAACAGTGCCGATGTTTCTATTTATTGCCTTCTAAAGTATTGCGGACAATCTAATCTTCGGAGTTAGGCTGCCTTTCTATGAAAGTATGAAACAGTCAAGTATAGACTGGACGTTTTTGCAGCGTCTATAAGATATCCGCATAAAAGTATAAAGGTACCTACTCCATCACCGAATACAACGCTCTGTAGCCGTGAATGTGAGACGGTCTGACGTGAACGAAGCGGACGGCAGCGACCGGCAGACTTACAAAATAAGGAAGCTTTTGTAAAATTATTATTGTTATTTTACTGTAGGAGTTTTTTATCTTTGTTGTCAATAATTTAGAGACCTAGTTATTATGACATTAACAAGTAAATACATACCTAATGCTAAATTACACTTCGTTAATTAAAAAAAAAAGACGTGACGAACTCGGTGGCGTGGCGGGCGAGTGCTCGGTTGACACGCAAGTGGCGCGGGTTCGACTCCCGCTACGGAAGAAATGTTTGTATGTTCTGCAAATATTTCTTCCGTGTCATGGTGTTGTAGTATTTTGTATTACCTATACGTATGTATTTAGAAAACCACTGAAGTCCGAGATTTGATTTGAATATGTACATAATATGCCCATAAAAATTTATCTGCTAAATAAGACATCCGCATTTCGGCTTCAGTGTGAAGTTGCGGTCGCTTATTCGCGCCTGTTTGAATGTGGCTTAAGGGAAGGGGGTAGAGATAATAAATTTACGAGTGGTCTACCGGCTGCTCAAGGCTCGCTTGATGCATCTGAGTACCGTAATACCACAGTTCGTGTTACGCAGTATGGCTTTCAATTGTTATTCATTTTAGTTGCCTTTATGTACTAAAATAATTGGGTGGGATCGTCAAGTGTAAAAATCACCGGTGATTTAGCGGTCGAGACCTCGCCTTTCATTTCTAAGGTATTGGGTTCAAATTCGGTCGGGAACTAATGGATTCTTCTATTCGAAAAATTGTGTGCGCTATACCTAAAACGTATCTATAGGTACTTTCAAACAATGAAAGCATCGTGAGGAATAAAGTACTGGCATGACCTCATGAGGGTCAAATAACAAATGTTGATAGTAACAAATATTTATTATAAGACATAAACTAACAACTAATTACAAATATAATCTACGAGATACAAAAGAAATAGTCGTGCAATCTAAAGGCCGTTGCAAACGATCTTTAGCTCACTTGATCCAGCTCATCAGACGGTGGAAGCGTGCGTTGCGTTAATGTGCGTTATACCAGTACTCTCAAACGATGAACGAAAACATTGTAAGGAATCCTACGGCTTAGCTCCGCATGTATTGTGTTATTATTATAATCATACGTACCAGTGTAAGCAACCTTCCCTATTTATACACCATTGTCGAAGCATTTATTAACATAAGGAAACTTAAAACTATTACAAATATAATTTACAAAATACAAAAGAAACAGTCGGGCTATCTAAAGGCCGTTGCAAACGGTCTATAGATAGCTCACCTGATCTAGCTCATCAGACGGTGGAAGCGTGCCCAAGACGCTGGCCGCATTGCCACGCTGAATGGCAATACTGATCCATTGAGCCAAATAAGAACCAGCTCTCGGGATGGTCACTAAGTATAACAATAAACTAAGAAGAGTACCTACCTAAAGATGTTCTACTGTAGTTACAGTGGCTTACTGATGGATTGGCTCAAATAAGTACCTACCATTTTAGTAATATTGATAGCAGTTCCCAGAACCACGTGGGAATTATGCATGTTATATTTCAGCTGTATCTCTCATCGCGGTTTACCACTGACCCACTTTAATTTACGGATTGGTTATAAGTATCAAGTTCTTTTGTGTTATGATTCAGACCTTTACTTCAAGCTTATAAGGTATCTACGATTTGTGAGAACCGGCTGCGTGTAGTCCAGTCCCATAACTTTTAGATCGTAAGATCGTGGGTTTGAATCCGGTCGTGCACCAAAGGATTTTTCTGTTCGAAAAATTTATGTGCGCTGTACCAGGACTTTCAAACGGTGAAGACAAATATCGCGAGAATATCGGCCTAGTGATAAAAATGTCAACTAAGTGACATGCAAAATGTTATATTAATCCAATCGGATAAATCCAGGTCTCAAAGACATATCGAAATTGTTACCCATTGAAGCGCTCCAGGGGTAGCTTGCTTAGACTCTTAGACGTTCTTGATTGATCGTTGAAGTTAAGCAACGTTGTGCGCGGTCACAATTTAGATGGGTGACCGCAAGTAGCATTACGAGCTGAGCGCTTCTGTGCTTCGGAGGGCAAGTTACATTGTCGGTCCCAGCTTTTAAGTCGCTAAGCCATGAAGGATGCCTTTAGGCGGCCTAAAAAATCCGTCACCAGAGTTGGCCACTAGCTCATACGAACTTACTTACCCATTAAAATAACTAATTTAGCTCAGTCATAATTCCAAAGCAAAATAATGACTCATGAGACAAACTTTGACACGTCAAATCTAAACTTCTAGCCATTATTTAGTCACTGCAAAGGAAAAAAAGCTTACGCGTCCAAAGGGTTTTTTTGTTCTTCAACTTTTTAACGTTCTTCCCTTTCCTATAAGCTCCCTACAAAGGTAAAAAGGCAAAACAAGCTAAGAGAATTTAAAGAGAAAGATAAATTCTTTTCAATCACAGCCTCAAAGCCAGTAGGTAGGGTATTGATTTTCAAATCATACCATGTTTCCTTCTTATTGAATACCTACGGAAACAAGGTCCCAACAAGGTGCCACATTTTATGAACAGTCAGTAGTAGTAAACTCGTCTGATACCTGATGATACAGGGTGTAAAACCAATACCTTAATCTTATTATTGTTATAAATCTGAAGGTTTACGAGAAAGTTAGAATCAGAAACAGAAGGTTTCCCCAAACGCAAAGCGGTTGTTTTAAGCTCTAGTGGCTTTATCAAGTAATATTATAAATTCATAATACCCAAGTTTGAGGATGTAAATTTCTGCCTCAATTATAACGTAGCGACCACACGAATTTTAATGAAACTTGGAATATACATAGGATTTCGAGACTGAATGGTTCATGTCTTAAAAATACCAATATTGCATTGAAAAAAATGGTTGTCATTTCGAATATCTACTTAATTAAATTAAAGTTACGCCCTGTACTATAATGCAGTACCACGGAAGAAGCAAATTAATCCATACTAATATTACAAATGCAAAAGTAACATTGTCTGTTACCTTTTCACGTATAAACCGCTGAACCGATTCTGATAAAATTTAGCAAAGAGATAGATTGCAACCTGGGGAAGGACGTAGCCTACCTTTTATTTCGAACAAAATCAATGCAGACAAATTCGCGGGCAACTAGTATCTAAATATAATTATTTCGGCAAACTTTTAAAATGATAAATTGTAAAAGAGTAGCTATTTACATCAGCGATGGGCTGATCGCCACCATGGTTCACCATTATCCATCTTAGGATTTAAAATCAGAAGTGGCTGCAAGTTTTTTGTTTACTCTGCCCATCCCATTAAGGATACGTGCGTGATGATATGTATGTATTAAGAGTGTCTAAGAATATTTTTTGTTTAAAAGCCTAAAAGCTTACGTTTTATAAACATTTGACACCTTATATTACAGGCACCCGAATGACTTAAATCAGAGATACGGCCTCAAACAATAAAGCAGGCTTATCAATACAGGGCGTGTTGGGCAATCTGATTACCGCACCATTATTTTACAGCTACAGTACTTTTATTTAAATCTTGATCTGTGGGGATCCTTACATTGAAACCTGGATATTTGAGAGAAGCGCATTATGTCATTGAGTTTATAATAAGGTTTAGTAAGACCATTTTCTCTGCTGGACAGGGAGGAAAGAAAATCATAGAATGCATCCAGGTGCTTCTCTCCCCGAGCATGTCGTATAAGTCGACTAAGGGATAGTATCCTCTCCAACATGATGGACCATTATATGGGCGATGGACTGATCACCTGTCACCGTGTTCACCGATGTGTTCACTATATCCATCTTGGGCCTTTGAATCAGGAGTTTCTTATGATTACTTATGGCTCTGCCTACCCTAATAGAAATACGTATGTATTTCTAATAGGGTAGGCATGATTGAACCAAAAACATACATTATATTCAAATTTTCCTATTAGTGAATGAGAAAATAGTCTGTTGCTGTAAAATAACAAAATAAAATGCAAGTCTAATAGTACCTATACTTACGAGTATAACAATACAAGTTCAAAGCGATGAGCTTTCTTCAAAGCGGCAGACATTAGCAGAATTACAGGCTGGGAAGCGAAAACCAACAATCACAACATTTCAACATTAATATTTATAACTAATACTACGCGCAGAGGCGTAAATTACAGAACTAACACCATAAGCTATGGTCTTATAAGCCTATTTGCATTCGCCATAGGTTTAACAAGACACTGTATTGTAAAGCTCTGTTTACACTGCTACGGGAAATATCAAAGACTAGACACCTGTAGTTTTCGTATAGTTTTAGTAATACACCTCTGCAGAGTAAAAACTGTTAAAAACACGATTAATTTTATGTAAAAATACTCTTGAATCAAAGAAAATACTAGAACTATTCATTCAATGAATAAAGTAATTTTAAAAATACATTTGACCAATAAAGGATGAACCAATTGACATCGCAAATACGCCGCCTCTGATTCAAACCATTCATTTTCTCTTCAATTTGTTTCTAAAACGCATTTATCAACAAGTTTCAAAAGCTGAACAAATCCTCGGAGAAAATGTAAACATTTCTAGATGCTTTATTAAATCAAATCGCGCCATCTAGTCTATGAAGGTTTATTTTATTGGCAGCGAGAAAATTACGGCGTAGAAACGAAGGGATGAAGATTTGATTACAAGAGTGTTTAGATTGGAAATTACATTTTACATTTTATAAAGTAAAAGTCCTTGGTTTTTACGATGTCCTGAATGCCTATTATAACGAAAGCCCTTATTCCTAATGGGGTCTATCTATATAGTCGTGTCAATAATTCTTTCAAACCAGTGTGTTAAAAGGATTTAAAATGCGCCTCAAAGGCTCTTTTCGTGCACAACACATATTTTCGAACTTTTTAGGTTCTACGACATGTCGGTTTCCTCACTATGTTTTCCTTCACCGTTTGTATCTACCTAGGTACTGGTATTTAGCACGTAGGTAATTTCTTTTTTTTTCGATTAGAAAAATTCGTTTGAACCCACGACTTTCGGATCGGAAGGCGGGGCCACTACCACCAGACCACCAGTGCCTGAAAACTTGCAGCCACTCCTCATTCAAAGTCCCAAGATGGATATGGTGAACCATGGTGACAGGTGATCAGCCCATCGCCCATATCGGTCCATCATGTTGGAGAGGAAACCACGGCTTAGTCAGCTCCGCACGTATTGACCTTGTCTTTCCTGTGAATAAGACTGACTAATCTGACAGTAGGAATGGGCAAGCCTACTGCATCTAAAGTCGTCCTGGATACAGCGTCCCATAGTGAAGCCAAAAGTTGCCTCATGATGCAACAAGAATCATCAAGTAAAAGATGATTAAGTAGAGGTATAAATCTATTAAGTATATGACCTACTAATCAGTCAAAAAAGGGTTGCAAATGATTATGACAAAACACTTAGATATCCCTATTTCCAAACTGTTCCTTCGAACCCTTTATTTCTCGATTTCCTAAAAGGAAAAGTATTACATATTGCAAACGCCTCACGTCGAAGAAAACAACAAAAGTTTGACCCACAAGTACGAGAAAAACCCTCGTATGGTCGTATAGACATCAGGGCTAAGCCTTCAAAACACTTTGAGCCACCATCGAGAGAAATGGAACATAGTACATTAGTTCCAGAGTAACACAAAGGCCCGGAGCACACTATCGGCACGGCGGCATGCTTAAGGACGCCTTGGCATGCCTGAAGACACCTCGACATGCCTGAAGACACCTCGACATGCCTGAAGACACCTCGACATGCCTGAAGACACCTCGACATGCCTGAAGACACCTCGACATGCCTGAAGACACCTCGACATGCCTGAAGACACCTCGACATGCCTAAGGACACCTCTGGTATGCCTGAGGACGCCTAAGGATCCCTTGGCGTGCTTTGCCGACAGTGTGTTTCCATATTTATTGCATAAAAATTACAAACGATGGGTCATTGTTGACCCATGGTCCCAGGTGTGTACACCGCAGCCCGAGCCAGCAGCTAGTTGTGCTGCTGGTATTATTAATTGTGAAAAACGAACAATTAAAGACAAAAATTGATGAATCATTTTTTTCACAATATCCATCTTAGGACTTATAATCAGAAGTAGCTGCAATTAGTTAGTTCCAACACATTTGGCCGTTCAACGTTTTTCCGGGTCTGGGCGTTGTAGTGTGTTAACAAAAAAAAAGTATAAAAGTATTCTATCAGCCATCTGGTGTCCATAGTACAAGCTTTGCTTAGTTTGGGGCTAGATGGCGCTGTGTGAAATGTCAACAAATATTTAAAAATATTTATATTTATATAGGGCACTGCTTTCGCTATACTATATCGCAGAGGCGTATTTTCGTCTCCCTTCATCTCGGAACTGCGAGGAGTGATAAATAGCTCACTATGTATCGTCGCCCGCTGCTACCGGTTCCGAGCACGTTTCAATGTTTGCAGTTTCTAACGAGTATTCATTCTATTTTTAACCGCGATAGGTTTAATTCCTACTATTGGATTTTGCGTCAACTTGCTTTTAAAGTTGATAAGTAAATATATGTGGACATTTCACACAACACCATCTAGCACAAACTAAGCTTAGCTCTTGTACTTTGGGAACCAGAAGGCTGATAGATCTTAGCTATCTTAGAATTAGAATTAGATAATCTTAAAATTAGATCTTAGCTAATGGAGATCCGTGATCTCTGCCTATCCTTATGAGAAACAGGTGTGATTTATGTATGTATGAGAATATGATAAGTATTACGTGTGCCTTCACCAATAATAGCATTGATTTAATGCAGGATTTTTCTATAAAAATTATCAATGCTGAAGCATGCTTTAGTTCGGTCCGTCTGCGATCTGCGCACTCGGCGAAAGTGTATGCTTCTACTTGCTTTGCTTTCGACGAATTGCCGTACAATTGATAGCAAATTATTTATTTACTGATCGCTATTAGCTAAGTAGGTACTCTAGGTACTACAACCAAGCGCGGTCGCAGCCTGAAATTTTGTAGGGGGTCACTAATATGTCGAATAAATCAGATTTTATTGCACAATACACAATTTTATTGCACACATTATAAAACAAATGGAAGCCTTCTATTTTTATTGGCATCGCGGCTAGGGGCAGGAAATTGCTTTTTTATATTTTGTAAATTTTTACAAGACTTTTCAATTTGACGTGTACGATTTTGGGGGTGGGGGGCTCATGTCTCCTGTGACCTCCCCCCCCCCCCTTCGGACCGCGCCTGATTACAACCTCTTGAGTCAGTTGCTCTTTCGAATCATGTTTTCGTTATCTTATCTTTTTAAAGGTTTTTAAATTGTAAAATGTGTATAAAACTCGTAATAAGTATAAAACCCTCTCTGCGTCGGACTAAAGAGCACCATTTTACAGAACTAGTAAATTTTGTTCTACACGGTATTTACTTCCGTGGGTTTACCATGAGTGTCCCAGACACGCAAGAAACTGTGGTTAAAAAAATATCTATGATTTTTTTTCCAATGAACGTCCTACTAAAACGTTTACGACGGATCGTTTGGAGGGGGAGAGGTAAGTGTCTATTCTTAGTACTTCTTAGTATATCATCTGGCGTCCAGCAACGAGATAGTCAAGATAGTGGGCCATAAATTAATTAGGCGTGTACAGACTCGTGTTGAATGGCACAAGCAAGGGATGCAAAATGTGCGGTGGATAATGATGATGATGATTCTGTGGTGCTGTACACTTTTTCAGACGTATTTTTTTCTTAAAGTCACAGCAACCATTATTTATCTCGATGCTACGAAACTGTCATGATAACCTATAAACCTCACCCTATCTAGTCGTGTCACTAGTTCTTTCGATATAGGAAGAGTACATAACTTTTTGGAAAAGAAAAACTGAAAAGCGGGGTCACTACCACTAGACCACCAATGC
Organism: Scotopteryx bipunctaria; assembly: GCA_949320045.1. Classification (NCBI taxonomy): domain Eukaryota; kingdom Metazoa; phylum Arthropoda; class Insecta; order Lepidoptera; family Geometridae; genus Scotopteryx; species Scotopteryx bipunctaria. Next base: position 2,448,776 of record OX439449.1, read on the forward strand.
TCTCAAAGTCGCTAAGTTCAAGTTCAAGTTCATATTTATTGCTAGAAATACATGCTATAATAATATATTGGATAGTATATACATACATACATACATATTATCACGCCCGTATCCCTAACGGCAGAACCACAAGTTATCATAAGAAAATTTGCAGCCACTTCTGATCTAAGACTCCCAAGATGGATATGGTGAACCATGGTGACAGGTGATCAGCGCATCGCCCATATACATAGGTATATCAAGTTGGAGAGGATACCAGATACTTTATACGTTCGTGAAATTTGTCTGGTAAAAGTTATGGTAAAACATCTATATCTCGATGCTACGGAGCTATCATGACGATCCCAGCTATAAAACCCACTAAGCTATGAAGATCTCCGTGTGGTCTAACGTCTATATAAAGTAAAATGGGTAAGTTAAAGAATCATAAATATTCCATCCAACCAGCGCGTAATCCGCTCTTAATATCCCAAAAGTACCGAATATCTCTCAAAATCCCATCAAACTTTGAAACTCGTCGACTTTGCCCAACTTGAGCCGAATCAAGTGAGTTTCATAATCAACAAAGGAATTTTACAACATTTTGAAATGTTCGCCAAAACCTCAAATTGTCGAGTTTTTGGGCCGTATAATACTTTTGGCCTTTATAACAAAACGGTTTTTTGTTGGACACCTTTTGTACCATTGTTTTATTAACAATAGATGTTGTAAGTCAACTTTCGGGTCCATATTTGCAATATGACGCCACAATACATTTCGTATAATTAATAAGAGTTTTATTGTTCACGTGAGGCAACATTATGGCCAATTGTGGAAATGATTTGTACTCACAATGTTAAAACTCAGTTAATGTTGAATTAGGAGTCCAAGACTGCGTGTATATAAAGGTGCCCGCTCAATATCTATAGTCAATGTAAATAAAACAGCCGGCTGAGACAGAAACAAAACACATAAAACTCATCTAGAATGTTATTTATGTTTTTAACGAAAATATTGTTACGGTTTGGTAAAATCGCGATTTCAACCACGAACTAGGAACCAATCAAACAAAAACTATTATAACTCACGGAAGAATCTCTGACCCTCTCACCACACTGGTTACGTAGTACTAGTAAAATCAATTATGAACATAAAAAAAATATGTTGGGCATGGTATGTATGTATGATCGTATGAGCTAGTGGCCAACTCTAGTGACGGAGTTTTTAGGCCGCCTAAAAGCCTCCGTCATGGCTTAACGACTTAAAAGCCGGGACCGACTATTTAACGTGCCCTCCGAAGCACGGAAGCGCTCAGCTCGTAATGCCACTTGCGGTCACCCATCCACATCGTGATCGAGCACAACGTTGCTTAACTTTAACGATCAATCAAGAACGCCAAAGCAACCTACGCCACGAGCGCTTCAATATGTTGGGTGGCGTGAGGTCGGACTATGCATTCATAAATTCTGAACCAACAGAAATATTTCTAAGTCGAGTCCTCCAACTTTTATCAGATGGCAACCTCCCAAGAAGCATTAGGCTTTGGCAGTTAATTTGGCGGCGATAATGGAAAAGCTAAATCTTTGAAAAGGAACTGAGTTCCGCTGTGTCAACAGTTTCATCTGCAGAGAAGTAATAGTAGCTAGGAGCCATAAATTACAAATGAATAGATGATTATGGTTGTAAAGTTTGATCGAATAAGGGACTAAGGTTTTCTGCCTTCTTAGGAATACTTAGTCTGTTTTAGAAGTTTCTAAATTACGACCTCTTCAATAGAAAAAATGTCTTGTATATTATCCCAATCGTATTTACGAACCGTCACAGCTTCTGTTCAGATTATGCTAGAAAGCTGACATTTTCAAGATAAGATGTCATCGGTAGACTTATCAAACACATTAAGTATCAATAATCTAGTTTTTATGGTTACAGATTTATTGATTAACTAGCTGCCGCCCGCGGCTTCGCTCGCGTAAAAAATAGCCTACCCGGATACCCGGATAAAAAATAGCCTATATGTTAATCCAGTACATGTACTATGTACATTCCAAGTTTCGTTCAGATCCGTTCAGCCGTTTAGGCGTGATTGAGGCACAAACATCCAAACATCATCTCAAACTTTCGTACTAGATGGCAGCACAGGCAAAGTTAGTACGCGCTATCGTTGCGTTTTGAGCTTAACGACGGTAATTTCAAGCAAACGAAGACTTTTCAACTTTATAATATAAGTAAGAAGATTGAATTACGTCGATTCCGTGAAAGAGTAACGCTAGCTAATTTACAGATCATGCAAACATTTCTTCCGCAGCGGAAATCAAACCCACGCCTCTTGCGTCTCTGCCGAGCAATCGCCTGCCACGCCACCGAGGCCGTCAATATTAGTAGGATCTTAGTTTAAAGAGTTTCCTGTCGTTCTTTCAGGTAAAATCATAGCACCAGCAGTACCTGTTCCAAGATCTATTTGTGCGATAAGTTTCCGATTTGATTTCTATCAAGTTCTGAACGAGTCGTTCATATTTATGACGGCTACGGCTATCTATTTAATTACTCTTAGGTTTCGCTTCGTCAGAAAATATTATTTTTCGTTTAGCAAAATGTACAATTTCGAGTCGAATGTTCAATTAATGTTTTAAAGGAAAAAATAATGCAAAAACTTTTATAAAATAAAAGCCTACTGAAAAGTAATTTGTAAATTTCCTTTTTAAATATCAAAGCGTGGAAAATATGGTAATGCCTTGCATAATTTAACTCAATTAAGCATCAAGTACCAGTATTAAATTTATTTCACATATTTTGTAAGTCGACGCCTCAGGTGATAAAGAGGGCTGGCTCATTTCTAGCGCAAAGAATTTCTTTGTACATACAACACGGGAATGCATCCAGTGTTCTTGGAACCTTGTCAAATGATCAACATTTTTATTATTTCCTTTTATTATTAATGTTTAATTTGTTGTAAATACTAGTACGTTGTAAACAAATATTCATTTATTTCTAACTAGCTGCCGCCCGCAGCTTCGCTCGCGTGGTATCCGGATAATAAATAGCCTATATGTTAATCCAGGACATGTACTATGTAAATTCCAAGTTTAATTAAAATCCATTCAGCCATTTAGGCGTGAAGGGGTAACAAACATCCATACATCCAAACTTACAAACTTTCGCGTTTATAATTATTAGCACTGTACAGTTGCCTGCAATAAAATGTTTGGCCATTTCATGATTTTACGATGTTATAAAGGTACTGTCATTGAGAGTACAGTACACTCAACGAAAACTATAATGCCAAGCTCATGAAATTAGTTTGTTATATACATATTTACCACTCTTTGAGTTCAACATTTAATTTTTTAATGTTTTTAATGTGGTACTATTTTAAAAGCTACAAAAAAATATACTGTGTTACTGTAGTTAACCGTGCCTAAGAAGCCAGTCTTGGACAGTAAACAAAATGCATCGGAACCAACAGTTACTAGCGTAAAAGCTTCCTCATATTGTTACAGAGGGAAGCGGCGTAATAGCCTATTGTCCACAATAAACTAACATTATGGATATGGTTCTTAGGTATTGTGTAAGCTAACTGTATTATGAGTCATACTGATACGGTCAAGGAGCTGGCGTTAACTGTTTTACCGCATCAATTTTTTCATAGGTCTTGGTAACAATGGGAGCGCCCTTATTTGTTGTGAGAAAATAAAATATTTATGATGATGATGGTGGTGGTGATGGTGATACTGATGATAATGATAATTGTGATGAAATTTCAAAGCTTTATAAGCCACTGTACAATCGTAATGCTGGTAACTTATAACGAAAGTATAGAGGAATGTCGAAGCTTTTATTACCGATAAATTATTTTCAGAAAGCTCCGATGAACCAAACACCTAATTAACAGAAATCCACTGAAATAAAGGCTTTCTTGTGGATAAGACCGACTAAGCTGAAAGGATGGTAAAGAAGCTGGGTCAGCATACTCTATCTGAAATTGTCTCGGGAATCCTAAGCTTTTACTTTTTATCTGCATGAAACCACAGTCATCTATTTCCTTTATACATTATTTCTAAAACATTGTACCTACCGTTTTAGTACCTACCACTTTATTCTAAAGCACTCTAGCCCGGCATAAAAAGGTTTACCTACGAAAAGAAATCTGAAGGCGAGCAAAACACACAGCCTTTTAAAACACTTTTTGCGTGACCTTTGTGAGTACGAGGTAAAAACACTTATTTTTCTATTTCAACCTTAAACAGCTGCATACTCAAATCCCTAGATTAAAAGGATAAGGACCGAACGTTTACTAGACCCATGAGTCAGTTTTTTTCAGTTTTATAATAATGTAGTATTTTTCTGGAAAAAGTAAGCTCGTATGAGCTAGTGGCCAACTCTGGTGACGAAGTTTTTAGGCCGCCTAAGGCATCCGTCATGGCTCAACGACTTAAAACCGGGACCGACAATTTAACGTGACCTCCGAAGCACAGAAGTGCACAGCTCGTAATGCCACGGTCACCCATCCAAATTGAGACCGCACACAACGTTGCTTAACATCAACGATCAGTCAAGAACGTCTAAGCAAGCTACGCCACGAGCGCTTCTGGAGAGAAAAGAAGAGTCTAGGAAAAAGATTTACTAAATAATTATTGTCCAGTCAGATTTTTTGTCATTTTAAACTTCTTATTATTATCAAACCTCGCAAGAGTGGTCTGACTTAAACGGTTTGGATTTAACTTAGATGCATATAGTACATACATACTATATATAGATAGGGATCACAAAGAGAGAAGCAGCTGACCAATTCAAAGTTCAATGAAATCGAATCTGCCACAACTCATGAATAGGCAAGGTCCTTTGTCTCCTGACAATCGCCTACTTCCATGCAATTTGCAATTCAATGCTGCACCACTTCGGCGGTGCATCTACATTACACTGTTACTGCATCAATGACTGTTACGTAACTCGAAACGCACGGAAAGCGAAAGTATTCCGTAGGGTTTCGTTTTGTTCCTTTTCATTCATAAATCAGACAAACGAGACTTGGGTAATGATTTCTGATTTGTACCGCCTTTTGAATTCATTCACAACGAACATAGGCAAGTCTTACTTTCATTATTAGATGGCTTTCAATGCCACATTAATTATAATTTAGACCGTTTGCAACTGTCTTTATGTCCCGGTTGTTTCTTTTGTATTTTGTTATTATATTTGTATTAGTTCATTTCTGTTAATAAATGTATTTTAATCAAACGTTATAATTTTCCTATTTATATCGAAGGTACACATAAATCGAAGTACCTAAATAAAACTAGTGAGGCTGAAATAATATCCCTTAGATAAATATGGCCAAAACTATTGCAAATTTTTGTGTTATTTTTTTACTGTGTTTATTATTATGTTTTGCTAGAAGCAGGTTCAGGTTAAAAACCTAGCACAGTGTGATGTAGAGAAAACCAGAAAGCCGGCTTATAAAGTATTAAAATTTCATCTAATTAGGTCAGCGCAGTCATAAAACTACTGGGTTTAAGCACTAAATTACTACCTATAGTAATTATAAAGTAAGTCTCCTTTTTATTATTTCAAATAAATTATGTCCTACCAAACCACTATTTTAAAATAATGCTGAATTATTTTTGAACCAGTTTTATTCACAAAAACAAAATTAACATAAATCAGTTTCTTACAAACAAAATCTAATCGTTGCACAAGCAAAAGCTAAAATGGAAAGTGTTTTCGTGTAGAACTATAGCAATACTCGGCTTATGCCAGTCGGCACATAATTAATGCCCTCCTTATCTCTCCCTTTGAGAGTAAAAGGGCAAACACAGGTGTTTCTTATCGTGTTACTAATTAAAGCAGTAGGGATGTGGATAGGATAAAAGTCGGAAGACGGATGATCAAGGGGTGATTGTGTGTGATTTTGTTGCAAAAAAGATCACTTCACTTCACTTTTTTTGTTTAAAAAATAAAGGGGCCCCATACAAGAAACATATAATTACATGTACGATCGTACGGAACCCTTCGTGTGTGAATTTGATTTGCACTTTACCGGTTTTTCTGGCTGCTATGACATTTTGTCACAATTCTACTAATGCCCGTTTTTCTAGTGACATAAACTTTGTTGGAGTATAAAAAATATGTTAGTTAATCGGGTTCTCTAAAAACGTTTAAAACGTCTATTTGAAGGGTATTTTAAGCAAAGCTGTCATATTTGACAGCTGACTGTAACAATGTTCAATCAGAGATTTTAATCATGTTTTTTCTTATACGACATGCTGGTTTCCTCACGATATTTTCTTTCACCGATTGAGAGTACTGGTATTTAGCGCAAATAAATTTTTCGAAGAGAAAAATACGACCTTAGGATTGGAAGGCAGGGTCACTACACTAAACCACCAGGGCGTTAGCGAAAAGCCGGTCAATATTTTTAGCCAATTCAAGGCCTTCCCATCCCTACACCCAAAGGAAACTAGGGCGGCCTTTCCTCACTTTAATTATTAATATCGAGATTACGTTGATAATTTATAGCTTGCATAGGAATTGGTAACGGTGTTTGATTTAAGTACCTGAAGTTGTATAGACTTTGAAAGCTTGCATTTACTTTCATCACCATTTCAGCTGGAAGAAAAAGATTTCTTTTCTCCTTACTTGCTTGACGGCCTCGGTGGAGTGGCGGGCGATTGCTCGGCCGAGACGCAAGAGGGACGAATTCGATTCCCGCTGCGAAATAAATGTTTGCATGTTCTGCAAATATTTCCTCCGGGTCTGGGTGTTGTAATACCATGGTACTCGTAGTTTCTGATACCCTAAGATTATAATATTATTTCTGATATATATCTAGCCTACTCCATCGTAATTCGTCCCAGGCACTACAGCGTCCCGTTTGTGAAAAAATATAAATCATCTAAGGATGGTAAAAGGGCAAGCGAGCGAACAAGCTTGTTAGATAGGAACACTGAAAATACCTTATTTAAATATTAAAACGTACCTACCTAATATGAATATGAAAACATAATGAATATGAAATCGTCATACTGAGTCGGGGTCGTGCCGTGCAATAATCTCATCGCGGATGTTCATTTCCCCGCAGATTGTACAGTGAGGATATCCTCATTAGAACGGCAGTATGTTTACTCTATTACTGTGTTTACTTTACCTTCCTACTTAATTCATACATACTTGATAACACGCTCGTATCCTTAATGGTTGTGCAGAGTCACAAGTGGTCTTAAGAAAGCTTGCAGCAACTCCTGATTCAAATTTCCAAGATGGATATGATGAACCATGGTGACAGATGATAAGGCCAATGGAATTTACTATACCTTAGTCGACTTTTACGGTATGCTCGGGGAGAGAAGCAGCTGGACACATTCTATGTTTTTTCTTTATTCCCAGTCCAACAGAGAAGTAATATTATCCTACTTAATATATAAATACAATTTCAAATTCAAAAGTATTTGCAAATAAGCCCTAATAAGCCTCCGCTGTCAGTCCGTCCGTCCATCCGTCCGCCTGTCAGCGGGCTGTATCTATCTCATGAACTACAATAGGCAAAAAAATTTAATTTTGACAGAGTGTGTATTTCTATTGCCGCTATAACAACAAATAATGAAAATAAAATTAAAATAAAGGGGTCCCCACACAAGAAACATTTTTATGTAGATACATGTACGATGGTACAGAACCCTTCATGTGTGAATTCGACTCGCACTTGACTGGTTTTATTTATGTTCATTTGGCTTACAGGATTGCCCTGGGTTATTTATGAAGCAGGGAATTCTGGATCCGTTTTTAGCATGAGTTACTCCACTTCCTTGAAGATATCAAAGGAGTAACGAATAAAGGAAGAGAAATAATCCGGTATTGTTATAAATACAAAGGCACACATTATTTTATTTATTGCGCTGATACACAATACACAGAGGTTACAAAAAAATGGACTTAATGATATAGGCAATTTCTACCTGCCCTAAGCAATATTGGTTATTGAAATAGTTCATTGTGTATCCTGGATGGTTTCTTTCTGAAATGTATATAGGTAGATAAAGATTGTATGCTGTCATATCCATGTGGTAGGTAACATTTGCTCAGTAGATACGAGTTGGATGCCTTTGAGTTACATTTTTAATATCAAAGGCTTTCCTACCAGCATCGCGGCGCCTTACAAGTTTATGACTTTAATGATTGCTCCTCAAATATAAAATAGAACATACTAGCTTTCGCCCGCAGCTTCGCGGTTATCCAAACAAAAAGTGGCCTATATGTTATTCCTGCACACATGCTTTGTGTATTCCAAGTTTCATTCAAATCTGTTCAGTTGTTACGGCGTGATTGAGGCACAAACATACATCCTAACATCCTCACATCCTCACAAACTTTCGCATCCCACTTCCTACTAATATTATAAACGCGAACGTTTTTTAAAATGGATGTTTGTTACTATTTCACGTCTAAACGGCTGAACGGATTTGAATGAAACTTGGAATATACATAGTACATGTACTGGATTAACATATAGGCTATTTTTTATCCGTGTATCACGCGAGCGAAGTAGCGGGCGGCAGCAAGTTTATAATTAGTAGGAGAAGGTAAGAACATAGTTTACGAAGAAAGTACGATGAAATTACAAAAGTTAGAAAACTGTGTTGAAGTTTCAACGCCCAATACCTCCTTAACTTAAACAGTTCTGCTTATTATAATGTAAGAACTTAGGCACCTACACTGGATTATTTGTATGGTACATTGATATAATATCTGGGTAGGTAAAAATTCAAAACTGAACTATTGATTATGTTGTAGGTAATTACTAACTGTGAAATAGAATATATGTGGTGTGTGTGTGTGTGTGTGTGTGTGAGAGTGTGTTTATTATTGTATATCAAGATTGAAAGTATTATTTTAACAGCTACTCAGTTTGATACCGTAAGACAGTCAGTATCACATTTTTTTAATCGAATCATAGGTTTAAACAGTTCGAAGCCAGCTCTGTCTGGACAGTATTAGTCCACTTGAGTGACTAAGATCTTGGACCTGTCTTGAGTGTCTGGAGTGACTAAGACCTGTCTAGAGTGACTAAGATCTTGGACAGTCATTACCACATTTTTTTTAAACGAATCATAGGATTAAATAGTTCAAAGCCAGCTCTGTCTGGACAGTATTAGTCCACTTGAGTGACTAAGATCTTAGACCTGGTGAACGTTACCTAGATTTTAAATAAGAACTTATTTTTAGCTTCATACATTTCTATAGTATCTTGCCCTCGGTTAATTCTATAATCTCGTGAACACAAGGCGTAATCTTCATTGCTATTTCTCGGTCGGCTCTTAGCCATAATTTTAATGCGTCAAAACCAGTAGCTATTAAAGATCCAGTTTCCCGTTAAATACCAAGGACGCGCATTCTGTAAGCTGTAATACTAGTTCGAGATTTACCTTGAAAACTGAGTAACACCAGTCAAAGTTAGTAGCGGCTTCGCTAAAACAGTGTTTTTTTTTATACACCAACTTTTACGTCATATTGATTTAACGCTTGTCCTTAATGGTGTAGATTAACCCCCGAATACTCAAACGCATCTCAGAGTTGAGCACGTCTCAAGTGACGAGTTTTTGACAGATTTTCATCAAAAACTGTCAAAAAAAACGTGACTTGAGACGTGTACAACTCTGAGTCGCGTTTGAGTGTTCGGGGGTAAGTATCTATTTGCTGGCCAAGAGGTGCTCAAAGGGGGTGGACTGGCCTGGTTGCCTTTAAAGTATTTTGGAGTTTTCAAAATGTAATGTGATGAAGTATAAAAATTATTAAGCGTAGCTATGTCATTTACAAGATTTCACATTTGCAAAAAATCACATTCTCCAAAACCCCAGAAAACTTTCTAGACAATTTCCAAATGACTTCATTTATACGTTTGTTTATGGTCATCTACTCAATTTCCCATAGATAATAATTAAATTCGTAATTCTCAAAATCGTTTCCAGTTGTTCACACAAACGCATGACCTCCAAACAAAGCCTATTTGTGTAAAATTGAATTTCAAATCCTACTATTGCTTTTCCATTTCCCGAGTATAATTACTATTTCTATTAGTGAAATGTTCAACTTCCTGACATGTAAATTGTTTGTTTACCATTATAATAACAAACGTTTATAGTTTCTGTTTGTCTGTTTGTTTTCTGACATACTGCTGTGTGTGTTTTGGTCTATGATAAATCATCCTTAATCTTACTTATATAATGGGTTTTAGTACCGTTTGTTACACTCTAACTACGATTGCGAGAAAATAAAATAATCCAATACAATAATTAAATACAGTCACCAATTCAATTTGTAATTAAAGAAAAATTCTAAAGATTTTGCGCCAATGCCTTTTTTTATTTCTTCTGTAGCCGCAACGCAACGCACGCATTCTACCAAAGAGAACAACGCTTTTAGTTCCATTTTCAAAATTAAATTCTTTTTTTATAAAACAGTACATAATAAGTCGAGTCTTTACTCATGATTATTCTACTTATGAAAATATACTTTTTCGTTTTCGTAGGCTTGTTGGCAACAGAAAAAAATATTACTTTTCCCCTAGAGGCAAATATGTTATTTTTTTCCCGCTCTGGTATGCTACAATGACGAACTTTTTGAGCAAGAGGAGTGAAAAAACGTTTTTATAATTCCTTTCATAAATGATTAGGTATAGCACAATGCAGACCTTTGAACTGTTATCAGAAGTATAATTTAACAGAACGAAATCTAATTATTTCAGACCCTTATTTGTACGGTTTTCCCAGAGCCACAATCTCATTCCAGTCATAAACATGTTTCTCATCTTATCTTTAATCAAAATATTGATATCATTTATGCTCAGAAACCAGAACACGATTTTCATCTACATGCCCATAATTTGATCCTGAATTTCACATTACTTTTCGAAAAATTATACCTGAACGAAAAAATAAATGAAAAAAGTTACGTATAACTTTTTGTAAATATGAAAAATAAGTTTAAATACAATTTGCATCTGCTTTTTCCAATATTATTTGTTCCATCCACGTCTAGAAAACAAAATTGGAATAGCATAGGTATCAGTTTTGTTCTAAGATTTTTAACTACCCATCTTAGTTGTTTTTACATGACTGTTCATTTTTCTGCTTCCAATTATTTTACAAAAGGAATTTTAGATCTGTCGAAGAGCACCATACGTGCTTGAACGATCAACACAAATGCCTGTATTGATTATGTCCGGGTTTAGCTTAGATAATAAAATTGTAAGTAGGTACTTCTTTTTTGTTACCGAAAAGACGCTGACAATATCAGTACCGCAAATCGAAACAATAACGTAACGGCTCTTATTTGAGCACCAATTAATTTCGCCAAAGAAAAACTCCATCACAATGGAATAGTAAAAAACATTCTATCAATTATGAGATCGTCCTGATAACAAAGGTAGACAAATGAGTCCTCTATTGAAGGAGTTTATCCTCTATTCCCATGACGGTAAGGTCGAAAGTTCTGAATGGTAAGTGAAAGGATAGAGGTTACATCAGTAGAAAATTGTTATACCGGTACATTTTTATTATTGTTGATGCTCATGACAATGAGGTGACTAAAACATAGTTTTAGATTAAAACGAAGATAGACTCAACGACTGATGGTAATGGACAAAAACTTGTAATGACTTTCACGTGATGAACTTTGTGAAGCGAATATTGAACAACCAGCTTCCGCCCGGCTTCACTCGCATGTTACTTAATAAAATGTATCCTATGTGCCACTCTCCAGCCCAATAACAAGCTCCGCGCAAAAAAAACTATTTCGATCCGTTACTCCTTTGCTGCGAGAAAGGACAGACTAACAAAGGAACAAAAACACTTCTGCATTTATAATATTAGATGCACAGGACCAAGGGGATGGCAAAATCGAAATGAGGCCTTATACCAGGTTAAAATGATACATACATAATATTATCACGCCCGTATCCCTAATGGGGTGGGCAGAGCCACAAGTAAATATAAAAAAACTTGCAGCCACTTCTGATTTAGTCCTAAAATGGATATGGTGAACCATGGTGACAGGTGACCAGCCCATCGCCCATATAAGTGGTCCATCATGTTGGAGAGGATACTATCCCATAGTCGACGTTTACGACATGCTCGGGGAGAGAAGCAGCTGAACCCATTCTATAGTTTTTCTTTACTTCCAGTCCAGCAGAGAAGTAAAAATTTTAAATGATGATTATAATTATGAATATTAGAAGGGATATTTATGTTCTACGGTTTCTAACAAATACTGTAGAGCCAAATAAGACATGACAGTTATCCATCAGTCAAGTTAACCCCGAGTTGACTTGACATTTGATCGTTTAAATCAACAAGTCAATTCAATCAGTAGACAGTTCTGCGCCGTTGCGAGATGACATCATTACCGCATTAAGTCGCGAATAACTGCCTGTTATTCTGTTAGTTTAGCTGTCGTTAAGTACTCTTACTTAGGAGGTACCTACTGGATAGTGTAGAGATAGACTTATGCCAGATACTTTTATTACCCACGACGAAACGGAGCAGGTCTATGAGTTTGTATGTTTATTTATTTGTATCATCTGTCTGTTGTCTGTTAACATTTTTTTCAAAAACTACTGAAGCAATTTCAATGGGGTTTTATGCATTTTATTGGTGTCATTCCAGGGAAGATTCTTAGATTCGTTTTACGACCATAGCCCACCAAGGAATTTAGCAGCTAGTATAGTTTTTTTTGCCAAAATAGATTCGATAACTGTTTCTTATTCTTATTATAACCCCTTTTATTCTTTATTTTATTTTTGTTTTAACGGCAATAAAATACTCACACTGAAAATTTAAACTCTCTACCTATTACGGTACATGAGATGCAGCCCGCTGACAGGCGGACGGACGGACGGACGGATGGCGGAGGCTTAGTAATAGGGTCCCTTTAGCACCCTTCAGGTACGGAACCCTAAAAATTAGAAGATTAAGCTTTATAAACGGCCAAAACAAGAGTCTAACTCCACTGTTTTGACCAAACTTGTAATGAGTCTGGCAGAAACCGCTACACCTCGTCATTGCGGTAGACGACTTTCAACAACCCTTGTTATAGTATTTGTGTTCCGAATATAATATAATATCTGTTTTGTGTTCTGTTATTTTTACTTCTCTGCTGGACTGGAAGCAAGGAAAAAGCATAGAAGGCGTCCAGCCGTTTTTCTCCCCGAACATGTCGTAAAAGTCGACTAAGGGACAGTATCCTCTTCAAAATGATGGCCTACCTATTTGGGCGATGGGCTGATCGTTAATCACCATGGTTCACCATATCCATCTTAGGACTTTAAATCAGAAGTGGCTGCAAGTTCTCTTACGTTTACTTGTGGCTCTGCCCACCCCTTTGGGGTGTAAGCGCGTGAAAATATGTATGTATGTATTTTTATATTAAAGGAATATACAAAAAAACAGGATTCGGGTATTCTATTTACTATCTTTTTCCCATAATCCAAGCTTTGCTAGTATTTGAAAATGCCTCCATCGGTACGTATTTCAGTTCAGTCACTCAAAACAAATGTTACTTTACACCAAAAAAAAAGAAAAAAGAACTATTTACTTTTTTTGTTATTTTTTTTTTCAGTTTTACCTATTATTATAATTATGTCTGTCCTCCAAAAATCAGGCTCAGAATAGCAAACCAGGTACGAAAGTAGGTAGGATTACTGAAAGACAAACGCGTCAACTAACGGAGTTTTTCAAACAAAACGATGTAGGTCAACGAACCAACTCCACACATCCTGCAATTAGAAGACAAACGTCCAAATCACTTATCACATTACTGTAAAAGAACTGTGTGGTGAACGGTAACTGATGACGTCACAACTCGTTATTGAAAGCAAATTGCTGTTAACAAGAGCAATGACAAAAAATCTACGCTTTTCAACCCGCAAAAAGTTTAACAGGCGGAAACATCTCAGACGTACTATAATCGTAAGTGTAGGTATTTGTATTTTTTAGAAGTAGAAAGATAATCCTCTCTTAAATTAAATACTATTCACTTCTTCATTCATTCCTTTGTCAGTCTAACAGAATGAAATGACGCTACTTTAAACATTGTTAACATACATACATACATACATACATACGCCCGTATTCCTAATTTGGTGGGCAGAGCCACAAATAACCATAAGAAAACTTGCAACCACTTCTGATTTAAAGTCCTAAGATATCACCATATGGTGAACCATGGTGATAGGTGATCAGCCCATCGTCCATATAGATGGCCCATCATTTTGTATTATGTATATTCCATGTTTCATTCAAACCCAAAGTTGAGCCGTTTAGGCGTGAAAGAGTCACAAACATCCATACATACAAACTTTCGCGTTTATAATATTAGTATAGGATTTGTTTAAATTTTTGTTTTTTATTAAATAGGGTTCATATAATTTGACTTGTTTGTGTTAAAGAGGGGTAATAACCACATTTCTCGAGAAGTTTTCAGAACAATACCAATAATGTCATTACTCTTAACGTAAGATTTCTTCGGAACTCGTTCCAAAACTTGGAGCTCCAACTTTAATTGGAGCCGAATAAAAAAGGGTAACGAATACAATAAAATTTTATTGACTTGTGTATTGCTAAAGCTGGTGTCATACTGATCCCGTGATTTGTTAAAATAAAACTCAAGTACATAAAGATTTCTGAATCCACGCTAAGATTCCTTTTCGAGGCTATCAGAAACTACGAGTACCATGGTACCAGAACACTCCTCAGATAGAAGCATTGTTGGTCTAGTGGTAGCGGCCTCGCCTTCCGATCTTAGGTCGTGGGTTCAAATCCGGTCGTACACAAATAGATTTTGCTAATCGAAAAATGTATGCACTATAATACCAATACTTACTCTCAAACCGGCATGTCGATGACCCTAAAAAGTTCAAAAACATGTGTCAGATTCATGAAAGGAACCTTTGAGGCGCACTTTAAATCTTTTCACCATACTGGTTCGAAAGAACTAGTGAAACGACTAGTAGTGAAAAGAAATTTGCAAAATATGTAAACTAGACATATATTATAACCTTGAAAGTGTCCATGACTTGTTATTACCATAATAAATTGAGTAAGAACATAAATAGGTAAGTTGCCATTTCAAAATTTAATTTCACGACTTTTAAATATCACTTGGAAAGAATATTTATACTTTGGTGGTCCGATATAAATGTTATGTCGGAGAAAAATCACTCGGGATCATCCTACCAATATTATAAATGCGAAAGTTTGTGAGGATGTGAGGATGTGACGATGTTTGTGCCTCAATCACGCCGTAATAGCTAAACGGTATTGAATGGAATTTGAAACATATTATAGTATATGTGCTGGAATAACATATAGGCTACTTTTTATACGGGTACCACGCGAGCGAAGCCGCGGACGGAAGCTAGTTATCTATGCAACATAAAAGAATCATCAAAATCTGTTAAGTATTGGCGGAGATATCGGTTAATATAAATTAAAAAAAAAAACAGCCGAACATACCTCTAGAACCTCCTACTTTTTTTAAGTCGGTTAAAAATAGCTCTAATCGTTATGATTTATAAAATAAGTAGATAATTACTATACTTTTCAATGTAAAGCCTTGTTTGTATATCATTCTAACACCACAGTTTACGAGCAGGTTACAGGAGGTGATGAATATAGACGACCAAAAGTCTAAACACGAAAGCAAAGCTTAAGAAAATCTACGAGGCAGTTATCGTTTTCCGGAAGATCAGATTTATGAAAATTCCGTGAGTTGAAAAGAAAAATAAACCTTATTAGACAGCTTTTTGCAAATTCCCTTGGCATTTTATCATCGGATTATGTTCGTTTAGTATGGCTGTTTATGTTTATGTAGGTAACTAATTTGTGACCTTATGGAAGCTTGTAGATGAGAACATGTAACTTAAGTTAATTAATTATAGTCCTGCTAAGGAAGAGAGCATTAGTAAGTAAGTTCGTATGAGCTAGTGGCCAACATTTGTGACAGAGTTTTCAGGCCATCTAAAGGCCTCCGTCACGGCTTAATGACTTAAAAGCCGGGACCGACAATTTAACGTACCCTCCGAAGCACGGAAGCGCTCAGCTCGTAATGCCACTTGCGGTCACCCATCCTAATTGTGACCGCGCACAACGTTGCTTCACTTCAACGACCCATAAAGATCGTCTAAGCAAGCTACGCCACGAGTGCTTCAAAGGTGGTCGCTTCAAAGGAGAACACTATTCTAAAAAAACATCGACATGTCGAAGAACCTAAAAAGAACCTTTAGGCGCACTTTAATTCCTTTCACCACACTGGTCTGAAAAGACCCAGCGCGTTTGTAAACATTGTTGGAGAAGCATTACTTAAATGGTTTACTTGTAATGTAAAAACAGGTAGGTAACTTCATAAATAAATTGAATCAAAACAAGCAATCTTCTAAAAACATCAACCCTTTTAGAAGGCTTTCTTCTCCGAGTCGCTTAAATCGGAAGAGTAAATAAATAATGTTGCGTGTACACCCGCCCTAGTGCAATTTGCTTTCTTAATACGGTACATTGAATCACGTAGAGAAGGAATTTAATTCGCATATTATTGTCGAGGACTGAATGGAAGCTGTTGTTTAAGTAGTGTTGTGCTCAATATGGCCGGAAGTTTGCTTTGTCAAAAAGTTGAGGGCACGAAAGATGAAGTCTTCTAAGGTATAGTATTTTAATTAAATAATTTCATTCTACACATTAATTTATTTTAATTAAGTAAACTTTTATGACATTGCTTATGAATGTAACATTTATGTACCAAATTGCAGTCTGAGTAATTTATTAATAAGTTACCTCCACACAAAATGACTGTAGTAGAATGACGAAGAATATAACGAAGTAAGCGCGCAAGATGCAATAACGGAATTTTCTCACCAAAATTGATGTAGAACTCTGGCCGTTATTGACACAAAAAGCAAGCTAAAGTCCTGTCAAAGTTTGATTATCTATGACATGCTGATTTCCTAACGATGTTTTACTTCACATTAATAAAAAACGCACATTTTATAGCGCATAATAAGTTTTTCAACCAGAAAAATCCATTAGTGACTGATTTAACCCACGACCTTAGGATCGAAAGGCGAGGACGCTACCACTAGACCACCAGTGCTCTTGTTGCAGTTGAATCCTGAATATGAAAGTGTAAAAAGAAAAGTCCGACTTTTATAAAAGCGACGTAAAGTGGCAACCCTGATTCCTCAGAACAAATTATACGCAAAAGATACTGTAACGACATTCCGAGTAATTATTGCGTTTGGGTCGTGGTGAGATTTTATTATTAAGTTTGTACTTGATTCTGAATTTTCCCGGAGTTTAATTTTCGCTTGAATTCTTTGACTTGAATATCTTCATTTGCTGAAAATTAAGTCGAATATTTCGTTTCGGCTGCTGGCGGTCGTGACCAGACATAAAGTAGATTTATCTTTCATTGAGGGCTCTGGTGGTCTAGTGGTAGCAGTCCTGCCTTCCGATCCTAATGTCGTGGGTTCAAATACGGTCGTGAACCAACATATTTTTCTGTTCGAATAATTGCATCTTACCAGTACTTTCAGTGAAAGAAAACAAAGTTTGTCAAATGCACGAAAGGAGACTGTGAGGCGCACTTTAAATCATTTCATCACAATGATTAAAAAAACTACCTAGTGGCATGAATAGTAGATGGTTCATTGAACTACAAACGTAAAACGATAGTTGGATGAGCTCCTAATATTAAAAACATTTTTTAGTCACGAAGCTACCGTCAAAGTAGCTTAAGTAGCAATTACCGTCCTAGCAAAAAAAGCGAAGCTTACAAAGTTAGCATTGCGTACAATTTCATTTTATCTTACCAGAAACATACAGAATTCTCACAAACACACCGTGTGTGACCACAAAATTCTAATTCAGCCTTAACTTGTTACGTTTGGCGTACAAAGGTGTGCCTGTGCATGAAACAGGTCAAAAACCGCCACAGTAATTTGCGTTGAAACTTAAATATTCATGTAATTCAAAACTACGTTCCCAAAAGTACACTTAGCGTAAGTGCAACGCCCAGGCGACCTTAGAGACAACCTTGAGATAGAGACGGGAAAGGCTTTAAAATATCCCGGGACTAAGGCATTTTCTCATTTAGGAAGATAGGAAAAAGTGCATTACTAAGTTTGTAGGCATAGGTTTTTGTGAAATAAAGTATTTGTATTTGTATTTAAAAAATACCTACCTATCAATTCGAAGACCTCGGTGGCGTGGCGGGCGAGTCGCAAGAGTTTGATTCCCGCTAGAAACCCCGGAATCAGAATCTAAATTCCCGGGAGAAATTTTTGTATATTCTGCAAATATTTCTTCCGGGTCTGGGTGTTGTAGTATTATGTATCGAAAGTATGTATTTACAAAAAAGTAGGTATGTAAGTATTCTATCAGCCATCTGGTGCATGCTGGTGCCACATTATCGGGATTCGGAGAACTTGTCGCATAGAGTGACAAGTTCAACCATATGATTTGACGGCCTCGGTGGCGTGGCGGGCGATTGCTCGGCAGAGACGCAAGAGGCGCGGGTTCGATTCCTGCTGCGGAAGAAATGTTTGCATGATCTGTAAATATTTCTTCCGGGTCTGGGTGTTGTGGTACCATGGTACTCGTAGTTTCTGATACCCACGACACAGGGAATCCTAGTGTGGGGTCAGGACTATGTATGTGACTGTTGGGTGTTAATTATTATTAATTATTTGTCACAGGATAGACAAGGACACAAGATGCGAAGCTTTGCAGTATCGCGATAATGTAGCCACAACATTAAAATATATAGGAATTTCCAATGACAGAAAATGTGAAAAAAAAAACACCTTGAATTATGAAATTTTGTTGCAATTATTATCTATCTAGTCGTGTCGTGTCTTTCGAACCAGTGTGGTGAAAGGATTTAAAGTGCGCCACAAAGGCTCCTTTCGTGCATATGACACATGTTTTCGAATTTTCTACGGTTCTACGACATGCCGGTTTCCTCACGATGTTTCCTTTACCGTTCGGGAGCACTAGTATAGCGCAAATACATTTTTTGAACAGAAAAAGCCATTGTTGTACGACTGGATTTGAACCCATGACCTCAGCATGGCAGCTACCACTAGTCCACCAGTGCTCTCACCAACTGATAAAACGTTTTAAACAAAGATACATAATCGACAGGAGACATTTGTAATAAATTGAGGGTACTCGTCACAAAATACAATATTCTTTGATTAATGATATCAAGGAAAATGCTCAGAAATAAAATAAAAGAATCGTTTTCCTCAGCACTCAAAGCTATTGATATTCGACACTCCAAAGTATCTGTGACGGTCGTAACAAAAAAGACAAATGCTCAGTGATATTATATGTTGTTTGGAGAAGGCCTTTTACCTTCTATAGTAGATAGATAGATAGATAGAAAATTCTTTATTGCACACAAGAATGTACATAGGCGAACTTAATGCTAATTAGCATTTTCTTCTAGCTAACCTTTGTGTTGTTTGGAGAAAAAGTGGAGGCAGTGCATTGTAGAAAAAATGTTATAAGAAAAATAATAATAATTATTATTATTATTATTGTTATTATACATAAATAAATACAAATAATATCTACCTAATTTATGACATATTATATACAAAAATACCTACAGGTGCTCAATTTTGATGACTGTTCTGTAGAGCAAGATAATGGTGATATAGTTTAGTAGATGATTTATACAGCGTCAGGAGGCAACTTTTATCTTCAATAACGGGACGCTGTAGTGCCCAGGACGAATTAAGATGGAGTAGGCTTGCCCAGCACCTATTCCATCCTTTAAGCTTAGTCAGCCTTGTCCACAGGAAAGACATGGTCAATACGTGCGGAGCTGACTAAGCCGCGGGTTTCCTCACGATGATGTTTGAGTTGATACTTGACAAAATTGTCATGTCTGTAGCAATCCTTGCAACAACCACAGCCTGTACTGTCTACTTTAATGAAAACTATGTAAATCACAATTTCAAACTAAATAAATTAATCACGCCACGTTTTAGTCTGTGGCACGTTCCCGGGATCGCGGGTTTCTGTCTCGTCACTACCCAGACCCTCATCAAAAGTTGAACCCATTTTAAACTTCACCGTGTCATTAGTTAAACCCATTTAACAATGAATGGGTAAGCTTTTCATTGGGATTCGGTTCCGTAATGAGATTGGGAAACAAAGTTCGTCTGATTGGACCTCAATGAGGGTATTATTTGCTTAGGTATCTGTGATAATTCAATTACACTTAATAGAATTGGAAATGTAAAGAGAAGTTGATTATAAACGGAGTATGTTTAATACCTTGATCAATGTCGGTCACGACCTCGGTGGCGTGGCGGGCGAGTGCTCGGCTGAGACGCAAGAGGCGCGGGTTCGATTCCCGCTACGGGAGAAATGTTTGTATGTTCTTCAAATATTTCTTCCGGGTCTGCGTGTTGTAGTATGAGTACCTATGTATTTACAAAAAAAAATATAAGGATTCTATCAGCCATCTGGTGCCCATAGTACAAGCTTAGCTTAGTTTGGGGCTAGATGGCACTGTGTGAAATGTCCACAAATATTTTCTGTGCTGCTATTTTGAAGATTCAATTCACATTCAGATAGACGAACTCTTTATTGTGTATAACAATATGAAATTAAACAAAATAATCAAAACTTGGGTACTAACAAAGCAAAAAACAGATATACACAAACGGCGGTCTTATTGCTTAAGGTAATTTCTTCTAGACATAAACATACATACATACATACATAAAATCACGCCTGTTTCCCATAGGGGTAGGCAGAGATCACGGATCGCCATTTGCTACGATCCTGACATACTTCTTTTGCTTCCTTCACTCTCATCACATTCCTCATGCATGCTCGTCGGTTTAGGGTACTCTTGACCTGGCCCTTTTTCAAAACGACATAAACATTTGTGTGATAAACAGATGTTATCCGCAAAAAAAAATACAAAATATTGTCAATGAATGTGATCAGATCACATTCTATTGCCTAAGAGTAATGCGCATACACCTGACTTCACCTCCTGTTTTGACCTCGTGTTAATCGACGTTTTAATTGCCTTTATCTATTTCGGGTCCCGCTCAAACCAGCCTCATCAAGGCCGGCAACTCCCAGCGAAACTAAACGAAACAGAATTTATTGGTTTCGCTACTGAAGCGTGTTCGATTACGTCTCGGGGCGATGTCGGACATCGGTTTTATTACCGCTGGTGGAAGCTTTGATTCAACTTGTACAATCCAACCTATATTGGCTTAAAACTTTGTCTAACTAAAGCATTCGTGTTCGTTCTTGATTAGTTTTTGGTCTAAATGCGTAAATTAAAATCGTTCTTCTTGAAAGTAACATTATGTGAAAGAAAATTGAAAAGGCTCGTATCTGGCAGTGAAAGATGAATAAAGGAAGTGCATTAACACTTTCATGGGCGATGGGCTGATCACCTGTCACCATGGCTCACCATATCCATCTTGGGAGTCTTGGATCAGAAGTGGCTGCAAGTTTTCTTATGATTACTTGTGGTTCTGCCCAACCCGTTAGGGATACGGGCGTGATAATATGTATGCATGTATTAACACTTTCTTTTGTACATGAACACATAAATTAGTAATTTAACAATACATAAGGGGCGGCCTTATCGCTAAAAGCGATCTCTTCCAGCCAATAACATTGATCATGTTCAAAAATTTATTCATCATAATAACATCGAAATTAAGTTTTTCCGTAATCTCCAAAGTTCATATTTACTTTGTCTGCGTTATAAGCCTCATTTAAATTAATTATCACAAGCGAATTCCCAAAGCTTATTTATCACTTCACAAAAGTTTTATAAAACAGAAAGCCGGGTGGAGCCACCGCACAGGAATAACAATTTATCATTCTAATCCCGTGTAAATGACTAAACAAAATGAAGCTCCGCCAAAATTAGATATTTACGAGGGTTTAAATTTTAACTGGCTGATATGATACACGGCCCGCTCTGGGGTTATGTTACAATAGAGCGGATAGTCCGCTACGTCAGAGTACATATTGTACGTTGTTTATGCAGTGACGGATTAACCCTTAATCAAATTCAGCAATTGCCTAGGGCATCACGTCTGAGGGGGCACTAGAAGAAGCACAAAAAATCCGTCCTTAGGGCATCACGTCTAACTCTCACGTTACATCTCATCATCTTATTTTACAAAAAACTAATGCTTTTAGGTGGTAAAGGCTTAAAGACCGATTCTAGTTGACATAAGGATTGGGGGGGCCCACAGGCATGGATTGCTTAGGGCGTTAAGTAGTCTTAATCTGTCACTGTGATTATGAGAAGGGAAGGAGAGAATTTCATAGTAGGAATAGAGATTGCCAAACAAAATATTCCATGAGATTGATGAGACGATTAAAAGTTTCCACAGTCTGCAACATTGCATACAAATCCACACAGCTGATAACTATGGACAGGCACGCATCTCACCGGGGCTTTCGAAAGGTAAATAAAATGAAATAAATAAATATTAGTGGATTTATCTGGCTCAAAACTAAAAAAACGCTGTTACTATGGGAACGAGATAACTCAAATATTTTGGAATCCTACTAAATGAATCTTTATGAATGCGAAAGTTTGTGAGGATTGTAAGGATGTGTGGATGTGACGATGTATGTTTGTGCCTCAATCACGCTCAAAACGTGTGCTGGAATAACATAATTAGGCTACTTTTTATCCGGGTACAACGCAGATGAAACCGCGGGGGGCAGCTAGTACATAATAATTATTATAATAGCCCATCTACGAGTATATGGACGATGGGCTGATCACCTGACACCATGGTTCACCATATCCATGTTGGGACTTTAAATCAGGAGAAATGTTTGTATGTTCTGCAAATATTTCTTCCAGGTCTGGGTGTTGTAGTATTGTGTTTAAAAAAAAAGTTTATTAGTATTGTATTAGCCATCTGGTTCCCTTATTACAAGCTATGCTTATTTTGGGGCTAGATGGCGCTGTGTGAAATGTCCACAAATATTTATTTATTACTTAGTACATTGATTTTGGTGTGCAAAATCAAAAAAGAGTTAAGGTTTGCTAACTAGATAATATTGAATTCCTCGGATTGTTGATGCTCAGATACTGTTAAGTTTAGTTGCATTCAGCATTTTACATTTCCGCTGTAAAATGCACCATCGCAATGTCCGCTAGGTTTGCATAGTCTCTTAAGAGACCGTTACCGTTATATGAGAGACATAATAAGCACTCTTTTAATAGTTAGGTATACTACCGTGAGTGTTTTTTCTTAGACTACTCGACTGAAATAAATAAATATTTGTGGACATACGACAAGCGCCATCTCCCAAACTTAAGCAAACCTTGTACTATGGGAACCAGACGGCTGATATAGCAGGTACTTATATTATATATTTTTTGCAAATACTTACTTATAATACATCATATTATTACAATATCCCGACCCGGAAGAAATATTCGCAAAACATGCAAACATTTCTCCCTAAGCGGGAATCGAACCTAAGCCTCTTGCGCTTCAGCCGAGCACTAGCCCGCCACGCCACCGCGGTCGTCGAAATATTTGTATGTAAACGTGTACAGCGGCCATAGATCAATAAAATCAGAATGGACACTCTTGTATACTTCACGATTACACGATTTCATACGATAATCGTAGGACAAGATTTATACATCTTTTTTATAACAGTCACTGATCCTGAAGTCGTGAGTTCAAATCCGGTCGTGCACCAACAATTTTTTCTGTACGTCAAAAAGTCTATTTTTCTATTTCTTTCTTGTGTCATTAGTTATTACAGTCTCCCTAAGTTCAAATTCATGGTAGAACCACTGGAGACTAAAATGTTAAACTAATTTTCAATATAACGGCCATTATTTAACGGCAACAGATTATTAACAAATAAAAGCTCCAGGCAGTCATAACGATAAACTGCTTTGATAACGAGTCGATTGTGAAGGCATTGAGGCATTGCCTAATAAAGTTCAAGCTAATAATCCGCTGTAATAACCACTTTGGGGAAAGGAATAGATGATAATTGCGGATGGATAAAGGTAGGCATGGAGCATCATTAGCTTACCAACACGAATTAAACATATTTAATAGGAAAAAGGATAATCACGTATGACAAAAAGATTCTACTTGCCTGTCCGCATAAATAATATTTGCGGACATGTCACACAGCGCCATCTAGCCCCAAATTAAGCAAAACTTGTACTATGGGAACCAGATGGCTGATAGAATACTTATTTACTTTTTGTAAATACATAATACTACAATACCCAGACCCGGAAGAAATATTTGCAGAACATACAAACATTTCTCCCCTTGCGGGAATCGAACCCGCGCCTCTTATGTCTCAGCCAAGCACTCGCCCGCCACGCCACCGAGGTTGTCGTCGTAATATTAGATATTTATTATTAGAATGAAACTTACTTCTCTGCTGGTCTGGGAGTAAAGAAATAACTTATAATGCATCCAGCTGCTTCTCTCCCCGAGCATGTCGTAAAAGTTGACTAAGGGATAGTATCCTCTCCAACATAACGGGCCATCTATATGGGCAATGGTCTGATCATCTGTCACCATGGTCCACCATATCCATCTTACTTACTTACTTTTACCATATCCATCGTGGGACTCTTGGATAGAAGTGGCTACAAGTTTTCTAATAATTACTTGTGGCTCTGTCCACCCCGTTAGGGACACGGGCGTGATAATATGTATGTATGTAGAAACTTACAACTAATACAAGTATTTACACATAACTTACAAAATACGAAGGAAACTCTCGGGCTATCCAAAGACCGTTGCAAACGGTCTATAGATAGCTCACCTAATCCGGATCATAAATATCCCCATAGATCTCTTTATATCCTAACTTTGGCAAAATGGACCAGTGACGTCACACAGTACTTCAAAGGACTCGAGAAAAATATATTACGGCTGAAAATTAAATGTAGCGTGAATAATTTATCATTCTTGCAGGTTTTCCTTTTATGTTGGATTTAGCTTGATCTTGGCTGAAAAGGTTTAGTGATGCCTTTACTGAATTCGTTGGCTCGAATCCAGTGTGCACCGTTATTTACTATTTGTATTTTTTTTATAGAAATTCAAGGAAACCTTTGAACTTAGTGTTGAACCTTTGAACTTTGTGGTGCGGTAAAAGTAGTGAGGCAATTCACGTTTCCGCTCGCGAATTGCTCGCACGATACCTACATAAAAAGTTGGTTATGTCACTCTCTACCTATAAACTATCTCAATGCAAAAAAATATATCGGTCCAATGCTCTGTTGTTGCGTCATAAAAGGGCAAACCAAGAAAAGTACAGACTCCTTACAATGTCTGAAATATATATAATAAAGGTAATTAATACTGTTGGATGATTACAAGATTCTACATGGTATAATAATATAATGTTACACCTACTCGTAGTTATCAAAGTAAAGTCAGCAAACAGTTTATTAGAAGGGTACTCCGGCGACTGGGACCGTTTCAAGCTGGGACCGCGGTCCTATCTGCACAAGAGCATTTTTGAATCAGTCAACTAGGACCGCAAACACTATGATGGTAATTGTACAGTCATCAGAAAAAAAAATAGCCTAAACACTAACATTTTTAATAGTAATTAAAAGTTGCTTTACATTCAGAACACTGAATTTATGCAAACCTATACAGTACAGGTACCAAAATATAGGTAGTTACAATAAAACACGTTGTGCACATTTCAAATACTTTTCTTGCTTGCTGTACTAGAAATCGACACAACAAGCCTTTTTTACTATTATTACGAGCAGTCCCATATGCCTGAGTAAAACATAATAAAAAATATAATTCAGGCAATCGGGAGAGCGGTCCCAGTTTGAAGCGGTCCTAGTCGCCCAAGTACCTATTCGAACAAAAGCGTTATCAGCATTCGAGACGGGTGTCATTACAGCGTTAACTATAATAAACGGTCGGTAACTAGACTATGGTCCGTAACTAGACTA
Organism: Scotopteryx bipunctaria; assembly: GCA_949320045.1. NCBI lineage: Eukaryota > Metazoa > Arthropoda > Insecta > Lepidoptera > Geometridae > Scotopteryx > Scotopteryx bipunctaria. Next base: position 2,474,768 of record OX439449.1, read on the forward strand.
CGGCCAGTTTACGTGTGCGATGAGATCTCAGTGAATACCATCGTTTAATTTCACGCCATTCGCGGAGAGGTGGGCGTTTCCATTGTCTAACGTTTGAATAAATGAAATTAGAATGCACTATTAACTTAGTCATTATCATATAATCGTTTAATTTGAAATTCGAATGTAGTATTAGTAAACGTTAGAGTTTTTTGTCGGTAATATAAATTTTGCTAATTGTGATAATTACCAAGAAATATTTTATAATTTTTAAATAGGACTTTTTGAATATGGACCTATAATCGATAAAACAATGTATGTTTTGAAATTAATAGCAAGCTGAAATAAACTAGCTAAGCTAAGCTAAACCTAAAAGCGACAAGATCTCCCATTGTACAATTTATTATTGTTAAATTAGTATTCTGTGTTCTTTCCGTGTAAAAAATATTTATCCATCTATCTAAAAGAATGCTAGTGTGCAAATAAAAAGTTTGTACACTCACTTAAAAAACTATTCCAGATATTCAAACTTTTTATTTGCACGCATTTAAAAACCGAACAAAAGAAGTAGTATACTATTTCAGTAAGTACATTTTACATTTTCAGCGTCGCTTACTTACTAGATGTAACAAGATAAAAGCGATTATAAAACTTGAAAAAGGTCTTACCTTACAGTGGAGCTATGTGATAAATAATAATAATAATAATGACGTAGCTCAATGGCCACGTGCATAGGTACATTACGGATCGGGTATAAGTGGAGTAAGCAAACGAGCTCGCTCTTACTTTCGTCGGCGGTACAGTTAGCTGCACCGGACGCTACTGCGCTTTACGTAACAGAATGATGTAAAACAGCTGTCGATTAGCGGCCACCCATCCTAATATTGACCAAAAATGAGCTTGTCTTCTCGCTACAATACACGCTTCGTGTGGGGATTATCCAGCATGTACCTTTTAATTACCTACGTATTAAGAATCCACAAAATTGAAAATGTAAATCAACTCTGTTTTCCAGAAGGAAAAAGAGCTCTTTTTCGTTTTCTTAAAATTTTTAATGTAACTATAGTTTGTCTAATAAATAAAATATGAAAAAAAACTATAAATTTTGTGGATTTTTTAATTATGCATTACTAATCTCATTTACCGAATATGTCCAAATATGCAACTTGTAATCAACCAGTAACTGTCTTAACTGAACATAACTGAACTGTCAACCATAATTGAACGAACTCTTTAAAAAAATAAAAATCTACGTAATTATTGTAACATCTCTATATTACATATTTTCATTATCGCTTTAGTTCGTATTTCAGAAGCTAGACAAAAATTGTCGAGGCGCACAATATTTGTGGTACTACTTACATAGTACAGCCTCCAGGATCAGCCTACCACATTCCATAACGAAAACCTAGTGAAAATTTAAAAATACATCTTTAAAACTATAAAATTTTCCAGGTACGATGTTTTTTACGATATATGATGACACATAGGGTATAAAAATATTTAGCATCCCCTTTTACGTCAGAAAAGAATAGTGGCTGGGTCCGAACGTAAAATGAAGTCTACTGAAAACTTTATCTGTTTTTTTATGATTCACATAACGTATATACTCAGGTGTATAGGTTAAGTTTGATGTTCTTTGAGTCAGTTGGAATTTATTGACGTTTATTGACTCGAAGATTTAAAATATACGCCTGTTTGTGATGTTTTACATAATTATATTTTATTTTATAAGAGATACCCAGAACTGAGATGAAATCATGAATGATAGACTCAAAACTCAGACGGAACTCGCTCATTATTTTCAAATTTTGAACTCAGGGAATAAGTTGAAAATTCGGTCATAATTCAAATCAATGTTATGCAAAAACGGGATAAAAATTCAAAGCACCTGAATAGGGTCGTCGTGGACTTGCATAAATTTCACAGAAATCTGAATAAGCTTATACAAAGTTTACTAGAATACCTTTACTTTGAAGATATAAGGATTTTCTCATTTAGATACGAGATTTTAAGACAAAATTTTGTCAACAAAATATAACTTAGAAAAACTACGAGTTTGTGTCTCAAATGTTATTACTTGGAGTAAAAAGTACATACATACATATAATCACGCCCATATCCCTATTGGGGTAGGCAAAGCCACAAGTAAACATAAGAAAACTTGCAGCCACTTCTGATTTAAAATTCTAAGATGGAAATGGTGAACAATGGTGACAGGTGATCAGCCCATCTCCCATATAGGTAGTCCATCATTTTGGAGAGGATACTATCCCTTAGTCGACTTTTACGACATGCTCGGGGAGAGAAGCAGCTGGACCCATTCTATGCTTTTTCTTTACTCCCAGTCCAGCAGAGGAGTAAAAAGTATCTATTTAAATGCCTACTTTTTGTTAGTAGAAATTTATTTTCGTAAAAGAAGGTTACTAACATTGCATGTCCTATGACTCACGGCCTCAGTGGCATAGCGGGCGAGTGCTCGGCTGAGACGCAGGAGGCGCGGCTATGATTCCCGCTACGGAAGAAATGTTTGCATGTTCTGCAAATTTCTTCTGGTCTGGATACCAAAGTAGTTTAGAGTTTTTGATACACTATATGCCTGTAGAGAGTGGGAGCCAAACTATGTACCTATGTGATTGTTGGATGTTGTTATTTGTTATCATTTAGGTTATATACTTACAATATGTTAGTATCTTCTGTGTTATTAAGTTTTAATTCTTATCATTGTTTTATCTATTTCTTTTGTGTGACGTGTTGGCAATGTGTTTGCACGCAAATATTGTTTTTTTATTCGTGAAAACCTCTAATTAGCTTTCTGCTTTCATTATGCTATCTATAAGTTATCTTTTGCTGTTGGTATTTTCCTATAAATAAATAAATAAGTAATCCGTTTTTTTTCTGTTTCGGTCTAGTTACGAACACACGTAAATTAAACGATCCTATTGATTCTATTTTAAATAATCTTATTGATTTCAAAGACTAAAATACTTTTAAATTTCCTGCCAATATATCTACGGAATTCGACAAAATGAACATTTACAAAACCTTGTTAATAACGAGAGCGGTATCATTAGCAGGTTTCATAAAATACCAAGTAGCATTTTGTAGTTAGGAATGGAATACTAAGTATTCCATAAACCTGCACTGGTTTATGGAATACTTAGTATTCCATTCTAATCTACATTTTATTGCGAGCAAACTGTTCTTCAATAAACAATTCGTTTATCAAGTATTATTGAAAGTTTGCAAAGTGGGACAGAGCTGATATCGATTTGCGGCAAGGCTTATTCATACAATGCCACGGCAGTTCCGTTGGAGCTTGTTTTGACTTCCATCTTGAATGATATTGTGTATTACATTATATTGTAGTATATTAAATCGTCTCAGCTGATATGATGGATGGGTGACCGCAAGTGACATACGAGCTGAGCGACTGAACAAATTGTTGGTCTCGGTTTTTAAGTCGTTAAGCCATGACGGAGGCCTTTAGGCGACCTAAAAACTCCATCACAAGAGTTGGCCACTAGCTCATACGAACTTAACTAAGTAACTAGCTAAGTAGGTTTTTCGAGCATCTATACCAATTCCTCATCTTAGTCGGCCTTGTCCACAAAAAAGACATGGTCAATACGGGCGGAGCTTGAATAAGCCGTGGTTTTCCTCACGATTATTTCTTTCCCCTTTTGAGAGAACTGGTACAGCGCACATTGATTTTTCAAATGAAAAATCCATTGGTACACGACCGGGTTTAATCCTGCAACCTTAGGATCAGAAGGCGGGGGTGCTACCACAAGACCACCAGTGCTCGCTTTAACATCCTCACTAAGATTAAGATAAGAGTAAAAGCAAGATTGAATAAAATGCCACAACTAATGGTTTATGCCACCTAACGCTCGTTCCGTTCAGTGACCACGATGTTATCTTTCCAGAGTGAAAGGTAGCCTACGCTAAGTTGTTAAATTATGACAAAAATACTTAAACTAAACATATTTTTATGACGTAAATACGGTTCGCGACTTTCCATGCCGATCTCTTTTCAAAAAATGTTCATCATCATTAAAGCCTGACTTTCCCCACAGCTGGGCATAAACGGCCTAGATATCCTATCTTCAAAAAAAATCATGTTCAGAAAACTCCATCTTGTAGATCTTGAACATACCAGATATGCACCACCCATAATTTCACAACGCGTCGCTGGTATGTTAGCTTACTTGTAATGGCTTCTTGTAACGACTAACTTATAACTTCCTAACCAAGGGTGGCTAATCATACCCCGTGATTCAGCATCGAGTTTTCTTTCACGCTCTTTAATGCCAAGAAGCGCCTTCGCGCCCTTTAAATTTTTTCTTTATTTAATTAAGGGTTTTGTCCACCCCTTACCATGTTTTTGAACGTTACGTTTTTTTTTTCGTTCTACGTAAAAATGGTAACCCATTACATATCAGCCCCCTTATTGTCGATGACCAAACGAAACTTGACAGCTCGTAATTTATTTGTGACGAACCGTGTCGTGTTTTTGCAATAAAAAATTGTCATATAGAATACGATAAAACAGTGATTCAACGAACGTGCCCGCGTTACAGCTTGTTTGGTCATCCAGAATAAGGGGGCAGTTTCCTTAATACTTTCAAAACAAGCATCAGTAGTACCTCGTTGGTGACGCTGCATCAGAGCTACTTCGAAAACGTATGTAACGTTATTCTTCATTATTAGTTGATCAATCAAAATATTGATATTGAAAGTACTACCTTTACGATGATTTCCTTCGATGTTTAAGAGTACTACATAGTATAGAACACATTCATTTGAACAGAAATATGGCGCACGATGGATTCGAAGCCAAGACCTGGGGATCTGAAGGCTGAGTGACTACCTCCAGAAGTGGTCTATAAATACTACATATACATACATATTATTACGCCTTATCCTTAACGGAGTGGGCAAAGCCACAGTAAGAAAACTTGCAATCACTCTCGATCTAAAAGATCCGAGGTATGGTAAACCACGGTGACAGATGATCAGCCCGTCGCCCATATAGATAGTCCATCATGTTGGAGAGAATACTATCCCTTGACTTTTACGACATGTTCGGGGAAGCAACTGGGCGCATTCTATGTTTTCATTCATTCTTTGATTCATTCATAACTTTTATGACAATTTTTTAGCACAGCACTGGTTCGTGATGCCTGGAAGGAATAGGGGATGCTTTGCCCAGCAGTGAGACACAAATGACCGAAAGATAAAGAAAAACATAAAGATGACAGCGTGCTGAAGAGTGTTACAAGAGTGGTTGCATCCGTTAGTTTCCAGATTGACCAGGGATAGCACGACGAGGCGTATCTAGAAAGTGGCGAGGAAAACTATGATGGTCAGATAAGCGTCACATCTGATAGTAGACGTGTTGGTTTTGCTATTACATGCTAGATCTTCGCAATGTACTAGAATTTACAGTAGTACCACATATAATTGTGCGCCTCGGCAAACTTTGTGCTTAGTATGAAAACCGAAATTGTCCTAAAATGCAACTAAAATAATTACTGAACTAACTCTTTAAAAGAAATAAGTATCAACATAATTATTGTAATATCTCTATATTACAAATCATTATCGTATTAGTTCGTATTTTAGAAACTAGACGAAAATTGCCGAGGCGCATAATTTGTGGTACTACTGTATGTTGTTTGCGCAGAACACGAAACTAGCATAAATAAATAATTAATACGCATATTGGATATATTTTCTCACAGCGTCGTCAAGACCTAAACTAAGCAAGGCTTGTACTATGGGAACCAGATGGTCAATAGAATATTTGGAACTTATTTTTGTAACTATTAAAGTTTTCTTATGATTACTTGTGGCTCTGCCCACCTCATAAGTATTCACTAAAACCCCCTTTGTGGACCTCTTCTCGCTCGCCCCCTCTGGGCGCAGCCGTTAGATTCTGCATTCAGGCAACAGCCCAAGCCGAGGTTCGTACCTAAGTGGTGCCCTTGCGCTAGTTGCCACAAAAACCTTTTTTCTCGGTGTCGCGCCCTCTGCGCTCACCAAAGCCCGGTAACGCTGCCAGCGGGCATCTGAGACCCACAGCATTATATTCCGTCCGAAAAAAAAAAAAAAAAACCTTTGTGGAGTTAAAGGAGTCTCTGAGCATAATTGCACAAAAATATTTCAATCAATGCCTTGAATTCCACTAGTACTAGTTGATTCAATTGTGTCAGTAATTCCCACGCATATTAAGACCGCATCGCATTGAATTTGGTCACAAATCCAATTAATCATTTAAATCTATATTGATTGGCCATTAGCATTGCATAATTATGTTAACCGTTACAAGCCAGACCGCACACCGAAAGGTTGACCAAGTAAAACCTGACCACGCCCAAACAGAATTACCAAATGGCCAAAATTTAATTGTGGATAGTTGAATGAGTCACTAGATTAGATATTGATGGATAGAAAGTCTTATGCTAGGTTTCTATATTATACTAACGGACTACGGCTCGTTTATTGCCTTAGAAAAGTTGTTATCTCTTGAAAAATATCACATATTTTTTGACATAAAAACAACGTAATTAAAATAATAATAACAATAAATCTTTGACATTTCACACAGCGCCGTCTAGTCCCAAACTAAGCAAAGCTTGTACTATGGGCACCAAATGGCTGATACAATACTTATACACTTTTTTTTTACATAATACTACAACACCCAGACCCGGAAGAAATATTTGCAGAACATACTAACATTTCTCCCGTAGCGGGAATAGAACCCGCGCCTCTTGCGTCTCAGCCGAGCACTCGCCCGCCACGCCACCTTGGTGGTCACGGCGTCATAATTAACAATGCATTTTTTTTACTAATAAAAGAGTTATAACAGGTAAACCATAATAACATTAGATACTTTTACTACTCAATATAAAAGTCGTCAAAAAGCTGGCAAAGTTACCTCGTTGGATAGCTATACTTATTCTCTGTCCGAGATAAGCAGTCCTTTGACCATTGTAAATCCATGAGCTTTTTGGATAAATCCTTGTCACATGCATGTTATGTTTGCGACTCGACTCCATATGCATTCCGCCGTCGATGATGACCGTCATTAATCATGCTTTTGGAAAATTGATTGTATTTATCAAAAAACGCACCTGGTTAAGTGAAATACATATGGACGAAACTTTCAATTATCTACATCATTGTTCATAATGATCAACCAATTTTTATCGGTTTATTCAATGAATACCTAATTCGCTCCGCATCTTCGCTAGCGCGGTATCCGAATAAAAAGTATTCCAGATCACATATCTATTAAAACTTTCTTCTAAATCGGTTTAGCCATGTGCGAGTGATCCAAACAAACTAACAGACAACCAAATATTTAAAATTTGCTTCATTAATATAGGGATGTTATCAGTTCATTACACATTCATTGTATTGGCCAGTTAATTTGCTAATTATTATTTTTAAATAGCTGCCCGCCGCGGCTTCACCTGGGGTATACTAATGAAGGAAATGAGTAAGAAACTGAACAACTGAACGTCAATCTGTCAATATTTTTGAAGATGTCCCCTACTGTCTTCTTACTTATTTTTGTTTAAAAGTTTTTTTTACCCAAACTTTCATTGTTCTGTACATTTTCACAGCACATTCGCTTGCATCGACAATTGATTTTTATTTATATAGGTAAGCGACCTCCTGTAAACCTTATTTTAATTTAAAATTTATAAAACAGATAACTGCAAATTATAATGAGAACCGAGGAACTAAAATCGATCCAATCGACATGTTTACATATAAAAATTGTAAAAATCGCCAATTAGATTCCATAAAAGTCTAATCAAGCTCGCATAAACAAACATCGAATTTTAAACTATCATCAGAGAACAATCATTATAAATAATCAGAATAGAAATTGTGCGGTTTTACAGGTTTTTAATAGTATGTGTGATGGGGTGAATCAAACAAAATGAAAATTGCATAATATAGTAAATAATCATTGATTTAAAAGTACCTACCCATTGTCATGAAAATATCCTTGAATAAGGTTGAATAGGTCAGTACTATAATATCTACTGACATATAGGTATTAAGAACTTATTTTTACAGATTTATTTCTGACTTAGAAAAATAGCCATAACCTTTTCACCGCAATGAACTAAACAATGAAGTTGAAAACGGCTTATTACTCGTATGAACAACCAAACTGTCCAGCTTTTATAGATATTTGAAACTCATTGGACTGATAATTAACGCAAACAATAATAAAAAACTGTTTTTGAAAAATACTGATGTTTTCATAACGTTTTATTACTTCTCTCTTGATTTGTTGATAATTTCCATAACATTTTTTCGATCTCATTTTTAACCCTAAACTGACATCATAGTTTGCAATACATGAGACAATATTATTGACAATGTCAATTTTGTAAAATTTAAATCATTCGAATAATATTAAATACAAACAGTACACATTAATGAATGAATGCAAATTAAATCGGGTATAAAATTACCATTCAAAACGAAGTCTACAATTTAATGATTGGATCTGAAACCAATTTGGGCTGATTAATAATGTGGCTCATTAAGTTAATTTGTACCGAATTTAATTAAAGCACATTTTGCGACTGCAGTAATTAAGCTGTTAATTGGGATGTTTCTACTATTGGCAAAAATACATTTCGATTATTGCTTTGCATTTCATAATTAATTAAGTAAATTATTTACATATTAGTAACATTGCTTCTTATAATATTTTACATCCGAAAATTTGCAGTGATCTTTGTATGTTTGTGTCTTTATCACGCCTTAACGGCTGATCGATTTTTTATCAAACCTGGAATATACAAAGTTCGTGATCCAGTGGGCAATAAGCGGGCTACAAAGTACTCGTAATAAAGGAGGCTTTTGTTCGACAAACATAATAATTAAAATAACAGAATAATACATAGTAGCAATACCTTATGCTATGCTTATTTAACTCTACGCGATACGATTAAACACGCTTGTAAATAACAAAACAGGTGATGTTCGTGACGTAACTGGGTAAGTGAATCCATGTCAATGACACTACTCGAGTCAATGAAAGTGACAAGTGACATGCTTCTCTCAGCGAGATTGTGTCAATATCACACTATGAAGTATAACACAGGGTCGTGGTATGAGAGGGGTTAATGGCGTATAAACAAGATATCTAAGTAGTTGATTCGTTTAGGTGGGGTTACTCAGAAGAAATTCTGAGCTACATGTACCATTGAACGAACTGGATGGAGTGGCGTTGAGAATTGGTCTGAAACACGAGAGCTGTGGTTGCGATTCCTGTGGAACTATTTACATGTACTGCAAATATTTCTTTCAATCTTTTGGGGTTGAAACCCTAGGTTCGAGGAGCACGGGTGCCCACCGCGTTTTCAAATCTCTTTAAGGGCGTCTGGTCGAAGCGATGCGCGATCCAAGAGCTGGTTCTTATTTGGCTCAACGGATCAGTATTACCATTCAACGTGGCAATGCGGCCAGCGTCTTGGGAACGCTTACACCTTCTGATGAGCTGGATCAGCTGAGCTATCTATAGAACGTTTGCAACGGCCTTTAGATAGCCCGACTGTTCCTTTTATAAATCATATTTGTATTAGTTGTAAGTCTCTTTCTGTTAATACAGATCTTGTAGTTTACCATGATACTAGTAATTTCTAGCTTATGTATGACACAAGGAATGCTAAAAGATGTAGTATTATGTATAGGATTGCTGATTGCTTATTTGAAAACATGTTTTCAATTATTTTTGAATTAATGTGACAACCCACAGCAAAGTTACAGTAAAAACGAACACCGACCCAGTTTCCAAGCATCACTAAGACAATAGTTTATCTACGTGATATTAAACAAAACTCACATGAAATTTTAGACTGACAAAATAACCCTTAACCCAAAACGGGCTAAGCCTCGGCTATGACACTTTGCTTTCTAACTTTCCACGAGAGTGAAATTGTTTGTACATCAGTACAGTCCTTACAGTCTCCCTACAAGTATGCACATTGTACAATCATGCTATTATCACTTTTTGTGGAAGTAGAAACTGGCGAGGGGAATGTGTGAGAACTGTCAAATCATAAAGAGCTAACTAAGCTAATTGAGCTTAGTACGGTCTTCAAATCACAAAGAGCTAAGTAAGCTAAGTGAGCTAAGTACAGTCTATCATACTAATATTATAAAGAGGAAAGATTTGTTTTTGTTTGTTTGTAACGAATAGGCTCCGACACTACTGGACCGATTTCAAAAATTCTTTCAGCAATAGAAAGCTACATTATCAGGGACCAGTATAGGTTATAATATATTTTCAAAAAAATTAGGGATCCGTAAGAAAATTGCAATATTGTAACCCAAGGTAGAAAACCCAAAATAGTTTTTGGAACAAAATAATGTACTACACGCGTACGAAGTCGCGGGCAACAGCTAGTCTGTTATATTACTGAACATCTGTGGATTGAACACATGCTATGGTAGCTCTGTATTCCGATCCTAAGGTCGTGGGTTCCCCACGTTCTTCATTTCGAAAGTATTTTACAAATATATTTTCAGCATTATTGGCGGGACCAGCTCGATGCCTTTGAAAATGGAAATCCATGGGGGAGACCTTAGCCCACCGACAAAGTAAGTTACATGAAAAAAATCGACTGTAGTATATTTAACTTTAATTCAATTGTTTCTTTTTAGGATTACGTACCAAAATGGTGCCAACGGGACCCTATTACTAAGCCTCCGCTGTCCGTCCGTCTGTCGTCTGTCTGTCAGCGGACTGTATCTCATGAACCGTAATAGGTAGAGAGTTGAAGTTTTCACAGTGTGTATTTTTATTACCGTTACAACAATAAAAAAGGGGGACCCCATACAGCCATACAAGAAAAAATGATGTACATGTACGATGGTACGGAACCCTTCGTGTGCGAACTCGACTCGCACTTGACGGGTTTTATGACTAACGAGCCGTTATAGAAGAATTTTCGTGTTATTTCAACCCCGATGTGTTCAAAACGCTTGTCTTTGATTTTTTCAATGTTGGGGAGTACATTATCAGACCTTGTATTAAACAGCTAATATAAAGCATAGTTTGCAAAGGTTCTTCCTTTTACGATCCAACCATAAGGCTTGTTCAAGTGGAAAGAGATGAATGGATTTCCGATGGGAACAGCACGACCTATATCCAAAATACATAAAAGTCACACTATTTCTTTATCGACTATCCTGACCTTTATGGTATTTGTATTTGGGCCCTGTTCAGTGATAAAGTTCAGGCTCACAATTCGATTAAGGATCACGAGTGTTTTTCCTTAAATGAATGAAAACTACAGGTTTTCAAAAATCGTATGAATGTATGTTCGTATGAGCTAGTGGCCAACTCTAGTGACGGAGTTTTTAGGCCGCATAATACCTCCGTCATGGCTCAACGACTTAAAAGCCGAAACCGACTGTTTGACGTGCCCTCCGAAGCACGGAAGCGCTCAGCTCGTAATGCCACTTGCGGTCACCCATCCCAATTGCGGCCGCGCACAACGTTGCTTAACTTTAACGATCAATCAAGAACGCCTAAGCAAGCTACGCCACGAGCGCTTCAAAAGCGCTTCCTGTGCGTGTCTGGTTGAGACCCGAAAGGTGCGATTTCCATGCGAACAGGAGAAATAGTTTCATGTTCTGCAAATGTTTCTGGGCGTAGTGATACCATGATATTTGTAAATTCTTGTTCCGACTGTTTTGTGTTATTTTAAGACTCTTACCCCCGAATACTCAAACGCATCTCAGAGTTGAGCACGTCTTAAGTGACGAGTTTTTGACAGACTTTCATCAAAAACTGTCAAAAAACCGCGACTTGAGACGTGCTCAACTCTGAGTCGCGTTTTAATTATTCGGGGGTTAGGTCCGTAGTTTGAACTAGAATTTATGCTCAAGTCTAGATTCATCTTGAGTTAAACATAAATTTGCTGTCCCATTGAAATATGACCAAAAATCTATAATTTAGTGTAGATTCCACTTAAACCGGTTTTCGAGCCCATAGTAAAAATAGTAAGTGCAAAATATTTGGTCTAACACACGACGAAGATTGATCGAAAGTGACGAGTAGTTTGACGACTTGAAAGCATTACTTCGTACGAAATTTAACGTTGAATATGATTCATTGAAAATCAGGGACATGAGCTTTTTTTGACTTAAAACTGCGTTTGTTAATGGTGTTGTTTGTTTAATATTTTAGAAAAAAAAACTTAATTTAACGTATTTAAAAGCGTTATTATTTCAAGACTTGTTTGAATTTAAAAACTCAACGATGATTTAACTGTCTGGGCAACAAATTGGCATAACAATTTGATTACTTATCCTTAAAATATTCAGTGTAATAAAGAATGTATATTTGCTGTATAAAACTCTTACAAAAATCTTATAATAAAATCTTCCATAAAGAATTTATTAAAATTACTTTCTTGCTATAATCTAAGTGAGTGGGGTGAATATGGTTCAATAAAAATCCGAGACCGTAGGTTATAGCGTACAATGAAACGTGGCATAAAGTTTTAGTAGTGAAATTACTTTGAAGTGAGTTCTTTGAGCGAGTTTCACGATGTAATAAACTTTAATATTTTAGCTAGACTTTTAGCTTGCGAATAAACCTGAAGTTAGCAAAATTCGCCATTTTTAAACTAACATCAAACTTCTCTAAGCAAATCGATATGATATTAAAAAAAAAAACATTTTGAGACACATTTTAGTTTGTCATTAAGATATAAACATAACTTGATTATACCTACATCGATAACAGGAGTGGAATATCTTCTTGGCTTGAAAAGATAACCTCAAAAGTAACTTGCCTAAATATTTTTTGTAAATGAGACGCTTGGTCACCCTACAGCAAAGGGCCATACATTAAACAAATAAAGGCGTATTGTTGACGTGTTCACTCATACGAAAGTGAAACTACTTAGGAAATTTCTATCTTCCCTTGTACTCAACATTTAAATACCAATCCTACTAAGTTTGTGAGGATGTGAGGATGTATGTTTGTGCCTCAATCATGCCGTAACGGCTGAACGGATTCGAATGAAACTTGGAATATACATAGTATGTCTGCTGTAATAACATATGGGCTACTTTTTGTCCGGATACTACGCAAGGGACTCCGCGGGAGGCAGCTAGTAATATAAAAATACAATTCAAGTAAGTTCTTGTTTCAACTAGCATCTATATAGGCGATGGGCTGATGATCACTTATCACCATGCTTCACCATAACCATCTTAGGGCTTTGAATCAGAAATGGCTGCAAGTTTCTCTTATGACTACTTGTAGCTCTGCCTACTCCATTAGGGATACGGGCGTGATAATATGTATGTATGTATGTACATTTGTGATAAAAACAACGCCAGCACGCAAAACTTCATAACCAAAAGCCGGAAACCTAAAAACTTTTTAAGAGATATACTTAAAACCTCTGTTTAAGAACCTCTTAAAACTAGATTTATTTTTCATCAAGCTATGCTTCCTTAAAACCATAGTCGTAATTTTACGGCCCTACTGTGATGGTACAATCTAACAGTTTCTAGATAGCTTGGATGGCTCTACTAAAGTACCTTTTTCTTACAAAAACTGTTTGAATAAATAAAAATAATTATGAATCACTTCGTGATTGTTCCGTAGGTAATAATGATGGAAGTACTTTTTAAAAGTTTTGCTAAAAGCTTTTACTGGGTATTTTATTTATGAGTAACCATCCAACCATCTCATAATGTTAAAACGTTTTAAAACATTGCTACTACTTTTACGTCGCTCTCTTACTCGCGTGGTACCCGGATAAAAAATAACCTAGGTATATGTTAATCCAGCAGTTTCATTCAAATCCGTTCAGTTGTTTAGGCGTGATTGAGGCACAAACATACAAACATCCTCATAAACTTTCACATAATAGTAGGATTTAAATGGCGGAATAACCCGAAGTAACCAGTGTGGTGAAAGTACACCTCAAAGATGCTTTTTTTGTACACTATGTTCAAAACAAGTGGAACGCCCTTCAACTTTTTCCTCGTGGAGCTTTTTTAAAACAAACACTTCAACACTTCTTCTCGCTCTGCTCTACAATATACCTTTTAAGTTTATTGGTTGTGGGATGATTGTGCATAACCTTTGCTTATTTTTCTATTATTTTAATAGTCTGTTACGAAAAACAAACTAAATTCAATTTTACTACAAAATTACAAACCTCACTCTCATATTTCAAAAGTAAATAAAACCTTAATTAAGTGGGTAATTAGCGAGGTGGAAACCCCTATAGAATCCCTAATTTAATATTTTAGTATGACCCTCGTAAGTTGATACAGGATTGTAGTTTTTTTTTTGTATTTTGTAGATAAAAATGTCTGAATAATTTTAATAGTCAAGTCTAGTTAGTGTAATAATTTTTTTTACAGTTGAGGAGATAGCGTAGCTAAGTACACGAAGCTACAAGTAATTCGATCTTAAAATACCTTTAGAAGTACCTATCTATCTAAATATTTATACCAATGTAGATTTAAGTCGTGTCCAAGTGATCCCCGTGATGGTATGGAATAACTAGCTACCGCCCGCGGCTTCGCTCGCGTGGTACCCGCATAATAAAAAGCCTATATGTTAATCAAGTACATGTACTATGTATATTCCAAGTTTCATTCAAATCCGTTCAGCCGTTTATGCGTGATTGAGGCACAAACATTCAAACATCCAAACATCCTCACAAACTTTCGCATTTATAATATAAGTAAGATTTTTTTTTACTTTGACTTTGACATTATTAAAAAGAAAAATATACGCGGTTAATCCTATGGCACTTTGAAATACCCACGGGGTAGACAGTAAATTTCACAGTGTAAATATAAAAAGAATGGAAAAAAGAACGAAAGTAAGTAAAGAGACTTACTCCCGCAACCTCTTCCAGTGTGTACAGCTGCCCGACTCCGAGTGTAACGCAGAATAAACGCAGCGTAATCGCTGAATAAACGCACCTTCAACGCATATCAAACGCTTTTCTATCAACATTATGATATTTCCTTATATATAAATCACAATATTGCTATTCGAGAGATTATTCGCATTAAGAACGAAAAATTATGCAAGAATATTTTAAAACTTTTATTGTCAATTTAACAAACTTTATGCTGTTTAATAAAATAAATAATCATCATCTTTGCCCTTATCCCACTCTATGTGGGGTCGGTGTAAGAGTTTTTAATAAAATATATGATAAACACTATTAATCAAAAAAATATGATCAGGTAGACTTTTCATCACTGCATTATCCAAATAGCTGTTCTAGGGCTTTCTACTCACGTATAAGCTAAAAATAGTTTCGGACATTGAGTAAATTAACAAGAAAAAATATCCTAGCTACGTAGTATAAGTAAGTGCTTGAACGCTTCAAGACGCGTTCAGATTTACCAGCGTTTTAGCTGCGTTCCTCGAGCGTTTGACCTGCGTTTTTCAAACGTTTTATCTGCGTCCACCGTCGCCAGGACATGAAACAGTGCACAAGTGATGCTTACTGGTAAATAGCTCACCGTTCCCCGCGCGCGGTGCGGGGCGGGCGGGCGCACTCAGCGCCAGCAGCGCGAGCGCACACCACCATGTCATCACAACCACACCTGCAGACAAAGAACATACAGTTAGACTTGCAGACAAAGAACACATAGATTTGCAGACCAAGAACACGCAGTTAGACTTGCAGACAAAGAACACAGTTAGATTTGCAGACGAATAACGCATAGTTAGAAATGAAGAAACAAAAACACATAATGTCGTTTGCAGACAAAGAACATCATAAAAAGATTTGCAATTAAAATAAACACTTAATTAAACCTGCAGACAAAGAACACACAATTAGACTTGCAGACAAGGAACACGTAGTTAGACTTGCAGACAAAGAACACAGATTTAAAACTAAAAAAACACAGTAAAACTTGCAGCTAAAATAATCACATAATTAAACTGTCAGACAAATAACACATAGATTTGCAGACAAAGAACACATAGTAAGACTTGCACACAATTCAGACCTCAAACTCAAAATAAATTATTCAGGTGAACGAATTTAAGTCTCAATGTTTGAAAGCGATGATTTAAAAATTAGAAGCACTGAACAAAATCTCTCAAACCGTCACCTGTCTAAGAGATAGTCAGAGGCACGCCAAGCATTACACTTGGCACAAGCTCACTTGATAGTAATTTTCCTTTTTCAAAAATAAATAAGTAAACAGCCGTCATAGTTGATAGTTGTCCGTTGATGGTAGACGGTTGACAGCTGACGGTCGACAGTTCTAGTTTCACGGCTGACAGTGCATGCCCAAGTTAAGCCAAATCACAAAGTACTTGGTAACTAAGCTTATCAGTCGGTGGCCGCCTGAGTGTCGACGCAAATCATAAAACATTCAACGTCTTTATCTGTTACCTGTTGTGCATCCTTATTCTGTGTTAGCCGTTTATGATCTCCCTACCCTTATCCCACTTCTGTGTGGTCGACACAACATGTGTTTGTCTTCTACTAGCCGTCAAGTCAGTATTTTTCTTTCTTACTCATATCATTTTTCACGCAATCCATCCATCTCTTCTTCGCTCTACCTCTACTCCTAAGTGAGTTAGACTTCTGAATACATAAGAAAATATATATATATATATATTTCAAAAGCGATAATATAAATCGCTTTTGCAGAATAGGGCCGTATTGCAATGAGTAATACACAGTGGCACATATTTTTGGCCCACTTTTGATAGAACTGCCATTAAACTCGCGATAACACTTAGAAAGCAAATCGTAAACATTTACAGCGCAAACGCAAACATAACTCATACGCTAGGACTGTGTCACTCAAAACCCCTTCGTATATTACGATGTCTATACTTACAGATGAGTATCCTACCCGATCCTTGACATATTTTGACCGTAAAACTTAAAAAATGTTATCATATCTATGTTATCATATTTACGAATCATGTCTTGCCGTAACATTTTTAATTGTTTATATGAATTATGTGGCCAGCTTTATTCTAGTACCATCTTTTATTATACGTTTTGAAATTGCTATTAATCAGTACAAAAGCCAGTGTACAACTCTATAATTTCCACCAATTCAAAATCAGTTTGATGGATTTGCGAACATCGACAGTAAATATACAAAATGTAATAGAAAAGTCATTTCAATATAAAACTTTCCATTGTCGCAAACTCACGAAATTTAATATCCACATCACAAGAGCGAAAAGTTCAAAAATTGCTTCGAAACAAGTTTCCAGCGAGCTCGTCAAGGGAAGTGACAAGTTTTAAACTTAGTTACGT
This sequence comes from Scotopteryx bipunctaria, assembly GCA_949320045.1. Lineage (NCBI taxonomy): Eukaryota > Metazoa > Arthropoda > Insecta > Lepidoptera > Geometridae > Scotopteryx > Scotopteryx bipunctaria. The sequence continues at coordinate 2,492,077 of OX439449.1, forward strand.
GAAGAGAGAATAGTTGAGACATTATAAACCTTTTCATAGTATATTTTTCTACGATTTTGGACTCTTTTGAGATACTACGACTTACCCAAAAGAGGGTCAAACTTCAATTCTACTCAATTTTACTAAATAAAATCTTATAAAACGATCATTTTGAAACGTCATAAATTCTAAGTTAAATTTATGTATTATAAGTGAATGGGAGAGACCTTTGTCCAGCAGTAGGACGAAATGGGCTAAAAAACGAAGAATTATTTTCGAATGCACTTATTAATGTGTCACAAAACAAATACTTAGCTCGACTAACTTAATAAGAAGCCTCCATCTGAAATCTATTAAAATATTTTTTCCTGTCCTCATTAAATAAAATATTGTTTTAAAATTGTTTTTACAATTTTTTTTTGTTGTTATTCGTATTTTTCTCAGCAAACCCTTTCATTTGATATCTATATCATGGGATGCATAAAAAGAAACATAGACTGCCATCTTTAGGAGTCCGCCATATTGCATTTAGAATGACGTCACTTAGCTAACCATGCATTCAGACATCCAAACTAAACGTGTATGCAAAGTTTCAGCTCAATCGGTTAAGTATAATTGCTTTAAAATTCAGTTGCAAGATTTGACCCGAACAAACATACATGCAAACATTACAAGTTAAATAAAAGCTTTTAAAATCATTAAATTTTCTACTAAATTATGGAACCAAGATAGTTAGGGTATTTTTCAGAGACATTACAACGTTAAAACGTTAAAAGAAGTATGTCAGGATCGTAGCAAATGGAGATCCGTGATCTCTGCCTACCCCTATGACAAACAGGCGTGATTTTATGTATGTATGTACATTAAAATGGCTAACAAAGTAAAGGTTTTCGCGACAATAATATACAAATTTAAAAATGTGTACATTTTTTCACTTTGCAGGTTGTTAAGTCCATAAATTCAAAAGAAAATTGAGCACTTCTGCAATACAAGGACATTTTGTGTAAATGAGGCATTGGAGCCTTATCTTAACGACTTTATGACCTGACCTCACTCAATGACACACTCTTAAAACCCGATAAAAGGTGCTCATTTAAAGCCTCGTAATGTTGTGATAAAATACTCAAAGTATCTGAAGATAAATCATAGTCTGGGAATTTAAAATGAGTTTGAAAGAAAATTTATAACTTTATCAGTCATTAGCGATGTCGCTGTTAGAAAAGAAACGACCTTGCAGAAAAGCCCAAAATATATAAAATGGATACATGTCCGTTTCATAATAATATATTTTATTGTTTGACAACAAAATGGTACTATCAAAGCTACATAGTTTTTCCGACAAAAAATATATGGCGCTTTTTGGCAGATGTTGGTATGGTAATGAACGTCGTTCGTTGGTTAAATATAGGACAGGCAATAGACATAAGCTATCAATATGTCATGTGACAACACCGATACAATTCCATGTTCCGATCCAAGGGTCATGCTGTGCCGACCCCACATAGAGTGGAATAAGGGCAGGAAGATGATGATGATGATTCAGTTCGGAACAAAAATTAGGCGTCAAAAATTTGTTGAAATTAAATCAATTCGAATGATACTATTTTTCTAGTAGTCTATAAAGAAATAATTTACTGTATCTCTATTAGTATAAATATCTACAACTGATTAGGTAACGAAAATACTCCTTAATAAGGTACTTATCTAACATAAAACGGTACAACAGATTTTAATATACATGTTTCGATAAGAGACCAAACACACGGTCCGAAATAAACCAAGACCATGAAATTAAATTAAATTGTTTGTCGGTTTGTCATCCAATTGTTGGTTTTATATCTGTCATGCGATATGACAGAAGGTGTTCATCATAAGACGCACTGCACAATTCTGTGTACGACTGGAGGGTACTTGCATAACAGAACTGAATGGAAAATTAAAACCAAAGATTCCTTTCTGATATCAAATACAAAATACAAAAATACAAAATCATTTATTTAAGTAACTTACATACTATACACAATACACTTTAGTTTACTAGCACCACACCAGGATTCCCTGTGTTGTGGAAGCTAGTCTCATCCAAAAAGTACAAAAAAATATAAATAAAAGATCGGTCGGCCTCGGTGACGTGACAGGCGATTGCTCGGCAGAGACGCAAGAGGCGCGGGTTCGATTCCCGCTGCGGAAGAAATGTTTACATGTCCTGCAAATATTTCGTCCGGGTCTGGGTGTTGTGGTACCATGGTACTCGTAGTTTCTGATACCCACGACACAGGGAATCCTAGTGTGGGGTCAGGGCTATGTATGTGACTGTTGGGTGTTATTAATTTAATTTAACCAAAATACATAAAAGTTTTTACTTTGAGTTTATTTCGTCACTGATGTGAAAGGGAGGAGCTGATTCAAACCCTATAGCGACAGCGACAGCCTCACAAAATAAAGCAGCCAGCACGAGAATCTTACAACCTTGTGGTAATTGTTTGACCGTGTGTCACACATTTAACTATCAACCTCTGCCTTGGCCACCATGGTTGGATTACTATTTGATCCGTGCATACCTTTTAAGTAGTAGATTAGAGTGAAAGTACCTACGTATTTCGTCATCAAAGTGAAAGATAGTTTTTATGATCTGAGAACTCATTACCGTCCCCTGTTCAGTACGAGATTCATGGTTAATAAACGTCAAGCTCTGAACGGGAGAGTGATAAAATTCGTGAATGAATTGCACGAACGATCACTTACATCTTTCTTTTAAATATATAATAACTCTTACTGACTTACTGACTGATAGACTGACTGCTAATCACAAACAGCCTAAACCATAAGTTCATATATACAGGGAAGTTAGTGTATGAAAATGTCAACATGGACAAAGTCTACTAGGTCTAGCGGAAAATCTAGACCAAAGCCTGGACACTATGTTTATAAAACAAGTCGTACTTTTGACATATTCTAAATAATTTTTCAAAGAAGATATTTCATAGCAGGCCCTGGTCTATGTACACCAAACAGAAAAATGGTGTATTAATGAAAGTATAATTATTTGTAAGTATTGTGACGCATTGTATATATAACAAATGCTAAATTCTGTGAGGAAGTAAGAATTCTGGTGCGTCAATCACGGCTGAACAGTCGTTAGTACGATTTATATAACTTGGAAAACCTATACATGGTTCGTAGCTTGCAATAACATAAAAGCTACTTTTTATACGGGAACAAGGTGAGCGGAGCCAGTGGCGGAAGCTAGTGTAGTCTTAATAAAAGGGGTTCTAGGTATCCTCCTTTTAAGACGGATTGTGGATGCGGAATTTTTAATAAAATCGCCCCTTCAATACGATCCCTAAGTTTAGTCATGTATTTTCTATTTATTTTATCGAATTTTGTGAGTCACGTTTAAAATTATAAGTTCAAACTGACATGAATAAGACAGTCTTGTGGAGCCATGTTTCGAACAAGTAATAAAATGATAAGAAATACCTTCTTCTTTTTAATTCAATTCCTTACTAAAATTATACATAAGTAAGTTCGTATGAGCTAGTGGCCAACTTTTGTGACGAAGTTTTTAGGCCGCCTAAAGGCCTCCGTCGTGGCTTAACGACTTAAAAGCCGGGACCGACAATTTAACGTGCCCTCCGAAGCACGGAAGCGCCCAGCTCGTAATACCACTTGCGGTCACCCATCCAAATTGCGACCGCGCACAGCGTTGCTTAACTTTAACGATCAAACAAGAACGTCTAAACAAGCTACGCCACGAGCGCTTTGATACATATAGTAAGTAGGATACAATATAAAACGCCAAGACCCAGAACATAGACTTAAAATTAATCAATCAATCAATCACAACTTTTTTTTATCCTGAATGGGAATCGAACTACCTGCAACTAGCGCAGAGCTATCAGTCGAGCTTTACGGCCACTGGCCAGTTTAAATTGCCGAACAGAAAACAATAACGAGTTGTAATGATAACTCATAAATGGTCATTTCATGGATCGTGGACTCATGTACAGTACACATCTAATTTGCGGCAAACAGCTAATTTGAAACGCTTCCGATTTTCCAGTGAATTTTCTATTGAAAGTACAATTTCACCTGATCGATGGTAATTGAGGCACAGATTAGCTGATAGTTAGTATAGATAGTTTAGCTTACGGTGCGCTATGACACGCGTTTAGTTCTGAGAAATTGATCCGACGCGTGTTATTTAATCTGTTTATGGGTTTAAGTTCTGGTTTTTCTGCTTTTACTGAGCTTTTAAGATCCATTCGCTATATTTCAAAGACTAATGCCCGGTTTTAATATTCTACTAACGGACGACGCATCGTTCGTTACGTTTATCATAGCAGCTTGTAGGTTATCTGTTGAAAAACGCCATACATTTTTGACAGAAAAACAACACAAAGCGACAAAAAGCTAGTAGATTATTGAAGCCGGGCATAAGTGCAGCTTGGCAAAAATGAGTAGAAAATAATGGGGGCGCCACTGTCTGTTCATTATTCTGAAAATATTTGCCTAAAAATAATAGTTCCATTTCAAGACGTTTTTGCCAAGCTGTAAAGAAGATTTTCAAATCACCAAACTTGTAAAAATATTTCAAAGATAATATCACAATTTCGCTAACTTTAAAGTAACTCGGTTTAAATTTAGCAAAATTGTAGCGTAATTTCGAATGTAAACCAATAAAGAAACAAGAGACGTTGCTGAACAAAGGATTTCGTTTAAACACGCTGAGTAAATTACTGAAATTACTGAAACTTTCTTAAACCAAGATCATTAGGACTTCAGATAGTGTTTCCTAACGTCGCGACTGGGGTCGCTTCGCAAGAACTACAAAACTTACTAACTATCTTTATCCACGTTGTTTCTCTCCACGGATTTTGTTCTGAGATGCTTCGTTGATTCGTTCATATTATATTTATTTCAATAGAGGTGTTGAGTCTATAAAAAATAATAACAGTCACTCGGCCAATCTTTCAGTTTTTTAGATTCCTCTTCATCGAAGGGTTGGCTGGAAGAGATCGCTTCTCAGCGTTAAGACCGCCCGTTGTACATAATACCGAATTTTAACTGTTTATCAAATCATTTATTACGTTTTCCAAGTTTCATGTTGTGTGCCGACAACGCTAGTCCGACTGATCACAAATAGTTTTCCGACTGACCGCACTGGCTGTTAAAAATGTTCACGTGGTCCGACAGATCGGACATTGCTGTCGGACCACGTGGCCATAGCCATAGGCGTACTTTCAGAAGCCTAAGTATACTCATATTTCAATAAGTTTGCCATTAGGTATAGAAAAATAATATTGAAAACGGTCAGCACTTTTAATTTTCGGGTGAAATAAAAGCTACTTCCTACGGTTTAAACAGTCTGTTCAATCTTAAGTTTACAATTTAATAATTATTTATGGAACTCTGCAGGTTTACAAAGACTCATCAAAGGCTTTGAGCTGAAACCCTTTGCTTTTAGAAAGGAATCTAAGAATGATTGCGCATACTTTACGGTTCGGAAGTTGGAATATTTTGGGTAATTGAATTTTATCTTATTTTCAATAATTTCCAAATTCAATTTTGCTTTTAATTTATTTAAGTTTCTTTAAATTCTTAAGATTTTAATTCAGCTATAATTTAGGTGAAGGCCTTCGCCCAAATAGGTAATCCTATTTCAAATTAAAGCGAAATATTAAAATATTATGTTCGTACAACTTTTAACAAGAATACAAAAATAAATGCCTATTTTATTTATTTATTTTTCATCCAGGTTATTAAAAGCAAAACTACGCTGAACACGAAAGTCAAGAACATCAACTACATTATTTTTATTTTTCAGTCATTATATTTTGTACTAACTGCCGCCTGCGGCTTCACTCACATGATACCCGGATACACGTAAGTACGTAATTAATAATTAGTAACGGATACACGGATTAACATAATGTTAATCCAGCACATGTAATAAGTATATTCCAAGTTTCATTCAAATCCGTTTAGTAGTTTTTGCGTGAAAGAGTAACAAACATCCATACATACAAACTTTCGCGTTTATAACATTAGTAAGGATTATTGAATCGTACAGCATTACTTCTCTGCTGGACTGGAAGTAAAGAAAAAGCATTGAATGCGTCCAGCTGCTTCTCTCCTCGAGCATGTCGTAAAAGTTGACTAAGGGACTATCCTCCCCAACATGATGGACCATCTTGGGCGATGAGCTGATCGCCTATACCATGGTTCACCTATCCATTTCGGGACTTTGATTCAGGAGTGGCTGCAAGTTTATGCATTACCTATGCATGTTTATATGTACAGCTATATATGTTTGTATTTACAGCATTAACTTTTTATTGACCTTTATTGATCTTGATGATGATGGTTTCAAACATATACCTTACAGGAAATAAACATTTTCGTTACCTTTAAAATACCTTGTTATAAAAACTGACACTAACAGACACAAATAAGCAAAGTAACATGAAAAAGTTATTTTAGCTTCTTTTCTTTACAACATCTTCAGTCCTTATTTCTACGACAGTATTAACAATCCTACTAATATTATTAATACGAAAGTTTGTGAGGATGTGGGGATGTAAGGATGTCTGGATGTGTTGATGTGACGATGTATGTTTGTGCCTCAATCACGCCCAAACGGCTGAACGAATTTGAATGAAACTTGGAACATTATAATATAATACATAGGCTACTTTTTATTCGGGTACAACGCGAGCGAAGCCGCGGGCGGCAGCTAGTATTCTTATGAACTACAAAACACGATTGTTGAACGCCAGCCGAGGTCTCATCAGTGGAGTGGCTCATCTGCATAATGGGCTCTTTGCATCTTGGAAGCGATGATTGCCTGTTTCACTTCTATACCGATGTTGTACATACATACATATTATCACGCCCGTATCCCTTTTGGGGTGGGCAAAGCCACAAGTAAACATAAGAACAATTGCAGCCATTTCTGATTTAAAGTCCTAAGATGGATATGGTGAACATATGGTGACAGGTGATCAGCTCATCGCCCATATACATGGTCCATCATTTGGAGTCTATCTCTTAGTCGACTTTTACGACATGCTCGGGGAGAGAAGCAGCTGGACGCGTTCTATGCTTTTTCTTTACTTCCAGTCCAACAGATAAGTATTGTAAAGACCTTCAGAAGATTTTCAGTACAAAAAAACTTTGATAATACATTCACCACATTGGAACCAGTGAGACAAGGTTAAGTTACCTTAAACTTCATCTTCACGTTGTTGCTATGATAATGAACGATAATAATAAATAAATAAATAGTAAATATTTGTGGACATTTCACACAGCGCCAACTAGCCCCAAACTAAGCAAAGCTTGTACTATGGGCACCAGATGCCTGATAGAATATTTATATCCGGCCTCGGTGGCGTGTCGGGCGATTGCTCGGCACAAACGCAAGAGGCGCGGGTTCGATTCCCGCTACGGAAGAAATGTTTGCATGTTCTGCAAATGTGGTACCATGGTACTCGTAGTTTCTGCTACCTACGACACAGGGAATCCTAGTGTGGGGTCAGGACTATGTATGTGACTGTTAGGTGTTATTTATTATATTTATTTATATATTTTTCGGTAAATACATACTTGTAGTACAATTTAATATTTATATTTATATTAACGAACGGTGTAGTAGACAGAAAACCCTACGCATGATAATTGTCTTTGTAGGAGTGAAACAGACATCACACTGTAGCTCGTAAGTAGAGAAGCGAATTGTGTCCCTGCAAAATATTATTTGACAAGTTTATATTACACGTGCTGCGGTGTACTTTGTTTATTTGAGCCGTGTGCCTTTTGGCAAAGTCACAATTTTACTGTGACATTTAGTACTCCTGCTTTCTCCATAAAAATTCAAAAGTTACTACAAACATTGTTGAAAGATTGTTATACATGCTGATACCTGTGCATTCGTGTATTACCTACAGGCCTAAAAAAGGATGGATTGTGTGAAAGGAGTGGAGGAGTCAGTACTGAGGTAACGAGTACTGAATCCTTTCACACTCATGTTCTTCGAAAGAACTAGTGTCACTTCTTCCAAATATTTCAAAAATTCAAAACTTTCTGGAGCGCGTTCTCAGTTGATGCACGTGACGTTGACAGCTCGGACGTCACACTTACCCCCTCTAAAACGTGCTCGTCCCGAGCATCATTGGACCCGTGATAGAAGGCTAAGAGACAGATCCAGCGAAGATTTCTGCAGTCAAGGATTGGCCCATACCTAAAGACAAAACGCAAGTCTGGTCATTTATAGGACTGTGCTCTTACTATAGCCGTTTTGTCTTTTTCTTAATAATCGACAAGTCTTCAATTCAAGTATTGCCATCAGTAGTAAAGCAATACTGTGGTCGAGCTTAAACTTGCATTCTTATGGGGTAATTTATAACCCATTGCGTGCGCCTCTGAAGACGCATCGTGCTTTCTTCCAAAACGTCATAATGTTTTGACAGGTTGTCGCGGCGAGCTTTCTCGAGTGATCGACAGCGAGTTACGTACCTGTCACTTTCGCCAGTTGATGTGTTGACAATTGCCTTTGTGTTAAAGATGTATTTCGCTGTCTTTATTTCTGGGAATCTTAAGGTACGAGTTGGCAGCGGACGACATGAGACGACATGTATTTCTATGAAACACGTCGCTAGCTTCGTGTCGCTAACTACGGAGGGAATTTAAACCATAGAAACCAGTAGTGTCGCTGCGACACGTCGTCCGCTGCTGCCTCATGTCGTCCGCTGCCAACTCGTACCTTTACATGATATTAATAATGATTAAGATAAAGATCATAATTATTTGCAAAACATGGTGTACAAAAGACGACATGTCATTATAGTAGGTGTGACACAATATGCTTTACCTAGTCGGTGTGCAAATTGAGAAATTGGCGAAAACGTAAACATGAATATTGAGATAAGTAATGGTATATTTTAAACGTCAAACACAAGTAAAGTTAAACAGTTTTTAGTATAATTATGTATGTATGTTCGTATGAGCTAGTGGCCAACTCTAGTGACGGAGTTTTAAGGCCGCCTAAAGGCCTCCGTCATGGCTTAACGACTTACAAGCCGGGAACGACTGTTTAACGTGCCCTCCGAAGCACGAAAGCGCTCAGCTCTTAATGCCACTTGCGATCACCCATCCCAATTTGTGACCGCGCATATCGTTGCTTAACTTTAACGATCAATCAAGAACGCCTAAGCAAGCTACGCCACGAGCGCTTCTCTTAAGTGTAATAAAATAAAGTCATGTCAAACAATAAATTTAAAAACTTTCATTAGAACTTTTATAGGTTCATGCCAGTTTCCTCCAACATTCGAGAGTACCTACTGGTATTCATACGACAAACAGGCTCATGAATGTTTCTTCCTCTCAAGACTTCAAACTCATGGTTTTATTTGATGTTGTCTAAAGGAGAGGAGAGACCCAAGTTAAAACATAACGTTTACCCACATTTAGCAGTTCTATTCAAACTCAATGTGGTCAAATTGTAATGAAAAGCGACCCGCGTTCACTCGCCTGAATGCTTGATCTTCACTCATGTGAACTACTTTCAACTCCGTCACAAGAGTTGGCCACAAGCTCATACGAACTTACTTACTTACTTAACGGAGTCTTGCGAACTTTATCTTTCCTATGAAGTTTGGTTCAACTCGTAGTTAAGAATCTTCACGGCCACTAATTAGTATCACTGTTTGCACTGTTAGTCGTGTCACTATTATTTTCGAACCAGTGTGGTGAAAGGATTTAAAGTCTCCTTTCATGCACTTGACAATGTTTCGAACTTTTTATGTTCTACGACATGCCGGTTTCCTCACGAAGTTTTCCTACACCGTTTGAGAGTACTGACGGGTTGGAAAGGCTACTTTATCTGATCTGCTGCTGAATTGAATTGCGTACTATTTATCAAATTTCCGACCACTTTACGGCCAAATATGAATCTGCTGCCAATTGAATTGCGTGCAACTCACTTACGATTCGGACCATTTTACGAAAATTACAGAAATTGCTTAGGATTTGCTATAAAATCGTAAAATAAATTAAATAGATAAAATGCTCTAAGCGGCATTTTTAGCTCCGCTGGTTGGTATAACGCACATATTTTTGAACAGAAGAATCTATTGGTTTGACGCTTAGGATCGGAAGGCCTGCACGGTGATGAATTTGTTACAGAACAAGTAAGTTGTACAAAGACCCTTACCCCCGAATACTCAAACGCATCTCAAAGTTGAGCACGTCTCAAATGACGATTATTTTTTTTTGACAGATTTTCATCAGAAACTGTCAAAAAACCGTGAGTTGAGACGTGCTCAACTCTGAGTCGCGTTTGAGTATTCGGGGGTTAGTCGTAAGAGCTCCTACTATTTTGTTTTATGTTGTTATGTAAGTAAATTAATTAATGGAATGAAAGAAGAGAACATGCTGCGGGATAAGGCAGGATGATAATGATGATGACTTGTAAAAAGAGGAAAGTTATCTTTGTTATTCAATAAGCAAGCCACTTCGAACCGTAAGCGTAAGATCCGTTAGAACTCTCAAAGTGAGATATTTTCAGGAAATTTCAGCTGAAAACGACCGGTAAAAGACATCGTAAAATGTATTCACGCCTATCAACGTCGCGAAGCGAGCTCTGGGGGATTCGAACTGACTATTTGTATGACGTTTTTATTGGCATTTTGGCGGGAATGAGAAGGTATGGCGGTTTCCATTTTCTCTACGTAATATAGGCCGCGATGTTTTTAGCAAAATCGGATGCAAAAGATAAGTTTGGAGTGCTTCATATTTAGAAATCGAGTGCACGTAAGGAACCTGTTCGATGCGCACTTCAATATTTCACCACGCTGGTTCGAAATAACTTTATTTTTACATTTAGACGAATCAAACGATACCTCATTTGTCAAAATCCGTCCAGCCTTTGGACTAGAAAGAAATACACATACATAGGTACACCCTAAACATATCACCCTCCTTTTTCGCAGTCGGCTAAAAAAGTACAGTATGTGTTGATAATGACTGATTGATAATGGACTTCCTCTTTGTCGGACCCATGTTGTTTCAACTGACAATTTCTCCGTTCGATTTCCACGCGAATACCCAGTACGTTTTACTAACATGGCAACTGACATCTGTTAACTAGTACCTGGGCTGTGTTATTCCGAATCGGATGATATGGGAAAAATATCTTTATAACCAGTGAATTAAGATTCAATATAGCACGAACATCAGCTTCTATACAGATTTTTCAAAGGTTCTATCGAATGTCACCGAATTCTGGTGATAATAATATGATAAGAGTATTTTACCCATAGTAGATGATTTATACAGAGTCAGGAGGCAACTTTTATCTTCGCAAACGGGACGCTGTAGTGCCCGGGATGAATTAAGGTGGAGTAGGCTTGCCCAGCACCTATTCCATCCTCTCAGCTTGTCCTCAGGAAAGACATGGACGGACAATACATGCGGAGCTGACTAAGCCGCGGGTTTCTTCACGATGTTTTCCTTCACCGTTTGAGTGTACTAGTATAGCGCCATCCATTGGTACACGACCGGATTTGAACCCATGACCGATCGGAAGGCAGGGTCACTATTAACTAGACCACCAGTGCTCTCTTTTTTATACGATAAAAAGGTAAACATCATCGTGAAGAAATTGGATTCCTAAAACCGTTTAAGTATAAAAAAGCCGAGGTCACCATTCTTTCACTTGATTTTTGACCAAATCCAAGTGCAAAAGAAAAAACCAATACCTAGTCAATTAAATGAAGTGAGGTTTCCACACGTTAGTTGTAGGCACTTCTTCTATGCCTCACCTGGGAATCAGCACATTGGAAACCTACAGCTGACCCATATCAGGTCGGACCAGTTTTTGCGTCTATTAAGCAATCGCTATCTCTATATAACACTTGCTTCCGCCTACGGGTTATCTCGCTGCTACTTGGATAAAAAGTAGACTATATGCTATTCCAGGTCACCTTCTATGTCTACTCCAAGTTCACACGTTTCACTATTCCCAGTACTTTCAAACGGTGAAGGAAAACATCGTGTGGAAACTGAGATGTAGTAGAAAAAAAAAGAAATCATGTGTCAAGTGCACGAAATGAGCGTTTAAGGCGCACTTTAAAACCTTTCACCACACTGGTTCAAAAGAACTAGGCACATGAATAGTAGTCGTAGTAGATACCTACTATTTATTATTCTGTGTCGTAGGTAGCGAAGACTACGAGGAAAATAATAAATTCTCTCTACAGTATTAGTACGATCAACGACAGAATTCCATGCATATTAAATGTTTTTAAATATTAAATACTTTGTAACTCGTTGATATAATATGACAAACATTTGAAGAACTTAAATTGTCATCCCTTTGCCCATTACTTTGTACACAAAGTATTTTAACAGGTAGTTAGAAGAAAAAGTGATTTTGTAAACTTAAAACTTTCATGTCAAAAGCTCTAAATCTTCATGGACTTCTGTCGCTGACTGTACCAGGCTCAATCAATTAACGAATTCTAAGCCGTTACTGATAGTAACAAACACTTTCTTTCGATAAATGCGCACTCTCGGAACACTAACCCAATTTTAATTGTCAAAACACGAGAAACGTACATAGTATCACGCTACGATAGATATACGATAGCTAGATATACGAGACATACCTCAGTGTTTACGATCTATCGAAGCAATCCAATCATTTACTAACACTAGTCATGTCACTATTTCTTTCGAACCGGTGTGGTGAAAGGATTTAAAAACTGCGCCTCAAAGACTCATTATGCGCTACATATTTTCAAACTTTTTAAGTTCTACAAGCCGATGTTTGAAGATGATTTCCTTTGATTTCAAAGTACGAAGTTCAATATAATTTATTTCGTAGTATCTTGTTGTATCACTTGAATACGTTGAATTTACGCCTCGTAACGCGACCAAGCGTGGAAGGCAAGAACCACGCTTGGAATTTTTTTTGGAAAATGATCTCTTTACGATTATTTTATACAACGACTTAGAGCATTATTCAGTCCCAAGCTTATAGTCTTCTATATAATCAGATATTTTGTTATGAGCTTTTTGAACAATTTCAATTTTAATATAATTTGTTCCTTTTAATAAATTGTAAAGAAATATATAATTTGCCATCTCGCTTAGATCATGCCCGTAAATGATTTGTTTAAATTTCAAACACCGTTTGAGAGTACTGGCATAGCGCACATAATTTTTTCTAACTTAAAAGTTCGGAAATATGTATCAAGTGCACGAACGAAGCCTTTGAGGCGCATTTTAAATGCTTTTACCACACTGTGGTACTCACGATCGCAAACATGCCACTCAGAGTTTACGAGCTATCGAACGAATGAAATCTTTTACTGTGTAAATCATAATATTCTGAAGATGGCGTTACGATCTTTTGATGAGCACATCAGTTTGAAGTTAGTTTAGAAATATGTTGATGCAGACTTTGCAGAAAACTCCATAAACATAATAATAATATTGTCAAAATATTCATTGTACACGACGATCGTTGTCGACCTCGGTGGCGTGGCGGGCGAGTGCTCGGCTGAGACGTAAGAGGTGCGGTTTCTATTTCCGCTACGGGAGAAATGTTTGTATGTTCTGCAGATATTTCTTCCGGGTCTGGGTGTTGTAGTATAAGTATGTGTTTGAAAAAAAAGTATATAAGTATTCTATCAGCCATTTGGTGCCCATAGTACAAGCTTTGCTTAGTTTGGGGCTAGATGGCGCTGTGTCAAATGTCCACAAATATTTATTACATTTTTAACAGATAGTTAGTTTTAGTGAGATGGTTTACGAAGTTTATTATTAGGTCATTCAAACTTATGTAAAAGGTTATATATAAAAAGCTATCACATATACAAGGATACAAAGACTTATAGGTATATATTACGTAAAAGGAAGTTGATGGGTAAAACATGTCAATATAAGAAAAGATTTTCATCAAATATCTCGGGGACAACAGACCCAAAAGTTTCATCCTTTTGTGTTTCAAAAGTTTCCTCAAACCCTTTTCAACTCCTATACAACAAAAAAACTTGATACAGCTTGTCGAGTTACCTACTGTTGTTTAGTCAGGACGTGCCTCGCCCGAGGCAAACGCAAACTGTGGGCAAGGCACGTCCTGTCCAAGCGATAACCTGGCAGCTAAGCAGCTTCTGTTGAAACATGAAAATAAATAATAAATATTTGTGGACATTTCACACCACGCTATCTAGCCCCAAACTAAGCAAAGCTTGCACTATGGACACCAGATGGCTGATAGAATAGAATACTTATATACTTTTTTTTTGTAAATACTTACATATACATATACCTACATAATACTACAACACCCAGACCCGGAAGAAATATTTGCAAAACACAAACATTTCTCCTGTAGCGGGAATCGAACCCGCGCCTCTTGCGTCTCAACCGAGCACTCGCCCGCCACGCCACCGAGGTCGTCAGACTTCAAGTCAAAACTTGTAAGACAAGTTATCAAATGAATATGTAAGGCGTGTACAAAAACCCGGGATATTTTTTCAAGAAATTGCTTCTAAACGTTTCAATTATGTATGTACTTAGGCCTTTATAGTAAAGTCCAGTTCTAGTGACATATAAGACAAAAAGGGTTTGAGCTAGTTTTGGATTTAAATGAATTATTGATAAGTTACTGTCCACTAAAGCATTAACGAGGGACATGAGACATTTTATGTAAACTCTGGTACAACGTTCTCACAGCATTATAAATAATAAATATAATAATAAAATAATAAATAAATAATAAATATATATTTGTGGACATTTCACACAGCGCCATCTAGCCCCAAACTAAGCAAAACTTGTACTATGGGAACCAAGATGGCTGAAAGAATACTTAGATACATTTTTAGTAAATACATACTTCTTATAATACATAATATCCTAACACCCTGATCAGGAAGAACTATTCGCAGAAAATGCAAACATTTCTCCCGCAGCGGGAATCGAACCCGTGCCTCTTGTGTCTTAGCCGAGCACTAGCCATTTTATCTACAATACAAATAGTTTATTTGGAACAACAAAATATATACAGGCTCGTAAAATAACAAAATCTACAATTACACTGCTGATTTACTTCCCGATTTCGTGTTTTCAATTTCAAGTAGGTACCTACTAACACAAAGTTGTAAAGTGTGGTACGTAGGTACAAACAAGAATAACAATTTGTTAAATTCATTCCTAGAGCCTCCAAGTCTCCAAACAAACAAACTTTTGAATTGCTTTGATTTTATGTACTGAGAAATCCATCTCAGCTTCAATCGTCATTGTGTAATACAATAAGTAAGTTTGTATGAGCTAGTAATCAACTCTTGTGACGGACTTTTTAGGCCGCCTAAAGGCCTCCGTCATGGCTTAACGACTTAAAAGCCTGGACTGACAATTTAACGTGACCTCCGAAGCACGGAAGCGCTCAGCTCGTAATGCTACTTGCGGTCACCCATCCAAATTGTGACCGTGCACAACATTGCTTTACTTCACCGATCAATTAAGAACGTCTACGCCACAAGCGCTTATGTAATACAATAAATAAAATGCTCGACAAATATGCGCCATTTTTGTGGTGTTTTTAGGCCCAAAAATAACACATATTTCACGCGCTACAGTGGACAATACACTTAAGTTTATCTAAGCGTTAATTCCTCTAATTGGACAACCGGAAAGAACAGCTTTTCGCGTTCTTAATTGAAATCTAGTTCTATAAAAGGAAGATAACGTCAAGTACATTACTTGGAACGATTAAAATGTTACTTACCTTAGAAGGTAAACATCGAATGAAAGATAGATTATGTACTCCTTTTAACCTACTGACACCATTTACTATTTATATACATAATTTTTAAGTAGGTTCTGGAAGAAAAAACATGGCTTAGTGTGAAATACATACGATCACGCCCGTATCCTTAATGGGGTGGGCAGGGCCACAAGTGATCATAAGAAAACCCGATTTAAAGACCCAAGAGGGATATGAACCACGGTCAATGATGTTGCAAAAAGAAACAGTGACACAAATGTACATCGCATGCATTTTTCTGTCAATACAGCTGTGTTTTATATAGAACTAGCAGCCGCCCGCGGCTTCGCTCACGCGGTACCCAGATAAAAAGTACCCTATGTCCCATTCCAGCACACGTAGGTACCTACTATCCTCATTATTCATTATAATATAGTGTACGCTAAACGATGACTAAAGTATTGCAATCTCTTACCATTTCATAATGACAAACAGTGACAGGGCTAACTTTATACAATGGCTAACTTTAGCGAACGAATATGAATAATGGTATGTAAGTATATTCCGTAGTTTTTGCGTGAAAGAGTAACAAACATACCTAAATCTAAAAATTAAGAAATTTCGGTGAATTTAGTATAAATTTTGAGAGTTAAGGTCATGGGCGCCGGCAGAAATAATTTCCAGGTGGTGCAGATTTTAGTTTTCTTACAATCTTTGCCGTATATGATTGTTAATAAAAAGATGAAATTTTAGTCTGAATGTTTGAGACATTTACAAATTTCTGACTATTCATTATGAATTTATTATATAGGTACCCAGTCGTCACGGCTCACACCTATTTGTTCACGACGATCGAAATTTAAAAATTCTAAATTGGTGGGCCAGGAGTACCGGGATCCATATTAATCGATTTCCATTACTTCTCTGAACGCACCCTTTAAAGTACCGCTACTCTACACCAGATGGCACCAGCATAAATGGGATGAACTTAGCAGAGAAAGCGCAATACAGTTTCAATAATTCCTGTTGACCCCAGATTCCCAAGGGGTGCAAGTGCACCCTCTGGCACCCCCTTGCCGGCGCCCATGGTTAAGGTAAACTTTTCAAAACGCAACGATGGCGCGTCAAAATTTGATCAGAATTAGCAGCGACATCTAGTTTTCAGACGTAGAATTACGTCAGAACTCCATGAATAATCAAGATTGGAAACTTATTAGACCAGAAATAATTTATGCTTCCTTTCACAGGTAATTTGACATTGACAGTTCCTTTTACATATGTTTTGTATCATCTATTACTAATCTTTGGTATCATGTATTTTTTGTTCTGAGGTATCATCACTGTCATATGTCAAAATAAAAGTATTCTATTTTTCATGAAAAACATGCCAAAAATAAAGAATTTACAGGTAATTATGACATCAACTAAATGAGAAAAATCGGCTCTTTAATTTGATATAGGTTATGTGCAGTTTTAGACCAAAAATTGATTCCAGGTTTTCATCCCTTTTCACCCCTTTAGAGGTTGAATTTTGAAAAATGCCTTCTTAGTACACCCCTACGTACCAAGGTTTACCTACACTGAAAATTTCAAGTCTCTACGTCCAGCGGTTTAGGCTGTGCGTTGTCAGTCAGTCAGTCAGTCAGTCAGTCAGTCAGTCAGTCAGTCAGTCAGGACAAAGATTCTTATAATATAAGATACGACCACAACCGCACAGCTTAATATATTCTTCTTCTTTTGCGTCGATGAAACCGTACTTGATCAGAGGTATTTTGACCAATAATATTATAATAATCTCTTACGTTACTAACGATTATTCCTAGATACATGAAACTCGGAAGTTTACCTCTACATAAGAGTATTATGTAGAGTTGAATTGAGAAAGGAATTCCCGAAATTCTACTCCTAGAGTACGCAGCGAGTGGAAAGATGAAGTTTGTCTTAAAAAAATGTTAATTCAAGAAAATAAAATAGCCCCGAATACTCAAACGCATCTCAGAGTTGAGCACGTCTCAAGTGACTAGTTTTTGACAGATTTTCATCAAAAACTGTCAAAAAACCGTGACTTGAGTCAACGCTCAACTCTGAGTCCCGTTTGAGTATTCGGGGGCTAATGATTGAAGATTGAAAAAATAATATCAACGCGGGCAAAGTAGCAAGTATAAAGCAAAGAAGTATAAATTGTGAGTAATTGTTGGACTTGGAAAGTCTTGGACAAATTAATTTAAGAGCCATTAAGGTGCAATTAAGACGTGTTTAAGGGGACCGCAGTGTTTGCGGCACCTGTCACATGGAGGCCAAGAGTGACGCGGTGTCAAAGTGAAATGGACTTTGTGTCCCTGCCTTTAAGATTTATATTTCAAATTCTCTTATTACATTCACTCAAGTTGAGACAATTTGAACAAAAAATGTTGACACCTTTTTAAAAAAAATACACGATGAATATTATGTAACACAACATAATTATAAATCAATGAGGAACAATAAAAAAATAGTTTAAATCTCTACCAGATGATATAGTATTGCTTTCGTCTAGGCCTTACGGAAATAAAAACTTTTTTCAGAATGCTTATCTTTGCAATAATTAATATCAATAAAAGCAAGAAGTTTTTAGGCTACCTGAAGGCCTCCGCCATGGCTTGACGACTTAAAAGCAGGGGCCGACAATTTAACTTGCCCTCCGAAGCAAGTGTTCAGCTCGTAATGCCACTTGCGGTCACCCATCCAAAATGTAACTAAGCAAGCTATGCCACGAGCGCTTCATCATGCTAATCATTTTATTATTATTCTCAGCCGTTTGTGTCCCACTGTTGGGCATAAGCCTCACCATTCCATTTACTTTTGCATAAAACAAGATCAATTCCACTACTTTGTATGGAATACGAAGTTTATTTTACAAAGTGAAACGTTTGTATCATGTCTACTGCGGATATTTGTATCATCTGTGCCATGCCGTAACGCTACCGCTACCGCACCCTTTATTTGTGATTAACGAGGGTACTTGAAGGCCATCACGGACGTAGCCATTACTAGCTGCCGCCCGCGGCGGTGTACCCAGATAAAACGTAGCCTATATGTTATTCAAGCACACGTTTTATGTATTTTTCAAGTTTTATTCAAATCCGTTCAGCCGTTTAGGCATGATTGAGGCACAAACATCCTCACAAACTTTCGCGTTTATAATATTAGTAAGGAAGTAGGAAATAGGACACTGTGTATTTGTATGTTGTGCCATAATATAATATTATAGCTACGTAGCTACGTCTTTGGTCAATCGAAGATTACTATAGAGAATATACAGTAACATATCATAACGTGCCTTGCTATAAATATATTACAGCTAGGTATGTGCCGGCCTTTAACAGCGGGGTTTGGTGTGACACTGTATGTATATTTATTTTTGACTGATAAATCTCCGCGACTTCGTCCGCATTGAAATTTTAGACACCTTCACCTTCTTGGCGCGTCATCTACTTCTACAAGTCGTCACTAGTTCTTTCGAACCAATGTGGTGAAAGGATTTAAAATGTTGCTTAAGGGCCCCTCGCTTCCTCTGGGAGTTGAATTTCGGGAATTCCTTTATTTTTGTATATTTATATTTCTTTGGTGTTTGTTAACAGAATATAAATGTCAGTGTCAGTTTAGTCGCAGATTGATCCCAACGAAACACAATCCGCTGATCCGACATTTGTTTACTTTTTGTTCTCTGTAAATATATGTTTTTGTCCTTTGTTTTATGAGAAAAAATACAACCAAACGGAGAGCTTCTTTTTCAAAAGTTGATTGAGCTGAAATCATAATTCATATCAGATATTTCCTAGATTTATGCCCAGATCATATATTTAACTAACCCCGCTAAATTTAACTAACTAGCCCCGTTGTTATTTGCCAAAAAGCGCCATTACAAAAAACTACGTTGCTATAAGTTCCATCCGTTGTTAAACTAACGATAGTTAAATATAAGAATCAGGCATTAAACATTTAGGTTTTCCTAAACAAAAACGAAATTATAAGTTCTGCCAGATGCCAATATCATAATCAAAGTTAGTAAATTCCTCCCCTTTGAAGTTAGTTAAAGATCTTGTGATCTCAAATTGCTTTTCTCGGTAAATCTGGTGAAACCTAGAATATTCTAATCGCAAGATGCTTTCTCGTGTCTTAATCGAGTTCGCTGAAATTAATACAACTTTAGTACTGCGACATTACTTATAATAAGTCATTTATAACTACCCACCCAGTAGGGCGATTTGTTCAGACTTTCCAAATCAGAGATTCTAATCTTGCCCCCATTATCTATTGCCTACGGTCCACAAAAGCTTATGTTACTTATTGTCAATTAGTGCCCGTCGACAAAAGCTTGTGTCACTTATTACCCATTACCCCGAAAAGTTTGTGCCACTTGTCACCCATTATTGCCCCGTTCACTAAATCTTGTGTCACTAGTCACCCATCATTACCCCGTTCACAAAAGTTTGTGTCACTAGTCACCCATTATTACCCCGTTCACAAAAGCTTGTGTCACTAGTCACTCATTATAGGTTATACTGGTGGCTGGTTACGAAGTTGCATTTTTTTATCAAGAAAACAAGGTTATGGTAACAAACAATTCGTCGTGCGTTAGTAGCATATTGGAAAGAGGTATAAATGCTTCAGTAGACAGTGCCCCGCGAACAATTTATGCAATTTCATGTATTAAAGTGGTTCTGACTAGAAGCAGATAATTTCACTTATTCGAAGAAGTAAATTAAAATGATTCATACCATAATGGGCTCAATTATACTAAAATGCCTATGAATCCCTGATTGCAGATTAGCGAAATACCCATTATTCATTCGTTTGTGGACGTCAATGATCTATCAAGTTCTCCCGAACCAGGATTTTGTTCGAACGACACGAAATGCTTTCGAACTTTTTAGGTTCTATGACATGCCAGTTTCCTCACGATGATTTCCTTCATCGTTTGAAAGTACTAGTATAGGTTGTTTACAGGGGGATGGCGGGCAATTGCCAGTGGCCAGTGGATCATCTCACTGAGATGATCTCAGCAATGGCGAGTTGTCGGTTTTTTCAAAGGAATCGTGACGTTTCATGGCCGAGGTGTTCACATAATGGCTCAGTTCTCTCCCGACCGCTGACGCGGTGGTAGACTTTTTATTGTAAAGTATATAGAAGTGTTTATTAGTAACTGATTACAAAACAGTGAAAATGAAAATGAAAATGTTTATTGCTTTAGCTTAGACTTTATTTTTTAAAAGCTTAAAAAACGGAATGCCTCCAGCTGCTTCTCTACCCGAGCGTGTCGTAAAAGTCGACTAAGGGACAGTATCCTCTCCAACATGATGAGATACAATAAGCAAGTATTCCCAAGGGTTGACGTCAGGCAGGCAGCCGGTCATAAAACACCTTAGCCAAAACCCTTATGCATCATGCTGTGCCGACTCCACATAGAGTGGAATAAGGGCAGAAGATGATGACTTAGTACTATTTTCATGCTAGATTCCGCCCGCGGCTTCGCCCGCGTGGTATGTTGATGAAAAAATAGGTACAATACTACCGTTACTGTAAAAATGCCTACTGTTACTGTACAAATTAACGTGGCGACTGTGACGTTAAAAGTTACTGTAAAAATGATCCACAGAACTATTAAAACAATAAAAATCGCACCATTCTGAATAAACCATAACTTCATACAAATCTTTATGAGTGGTTTTATATTCGTGCAAACTCAATTCAAGTGCTCTGAGAAATCGACATTATTGCAATATACAAAATGGAATATCTTAAAGATAAGGAAGTGTCCAAGATTCGTAATATAATATACCTATTTGAATCGGGGAAAACATATAAATATAATTTTCATATAAATAGATTTGTTTTATACCTTCATTCTGAATTTAAATTTAATACGAGTGATATTGGTACAAACATACATATTATTACGCTTATATCCCTAATGGGGTAAGCAGAGCCACAAGTTTACCAGAAACTTGCAACCACTTCTGGTTTAAAATCCTAAGATGGGTATGATGAACCATGGTGACAGGTAATCAGTCCATCACCTATATAGGTGGTCCATTATTTTGGAGACTATCCCTTAGTTGAGAGCACTGGTGGATTCAATACAAATATAATAAGGGGAGAAACGTCAACCTCACACGCTTCAGTGGTTCCTAAGGACTGCCGTCATTATATAGGTAAACTAAATATTTCGTTGGAAAAATCTTGTATAAAAATATATGACAAGTTCTTCAGCTTTTTTGAAGCGCACTTTTATCCTGTCGTCACACTGGTTCGAAAAAAACTGGCGGCTGAACATTTTGAACGGGCGAATCTGCGGTCTTATCCAGGAAGTTTCAGTTAAGTCCAAACGGTTTCACATAATCGCATTAGCATTTAGAGTGAGCTTGAATGATTTATGACCTGTTCTTATATTCTACTAACGTACTACGGCTCGTTAATTAGCATATTTTCCATAGCAGTTATTTGCCGAAAGGCGTCATACATTTTTTCACATAAAAACAACGCTGCTATGATAATAAACAATAAAATGGGTATAATGGCTCTGCTTGTTTATTCTACTAATATTGGGAGAAATACCTATTAAGGATTTTTTTCCTAATATTAGATATTCATGACTGTTTTGAGCTTTTTGAACACTTTTCTAAGCAGTAAGGTTTCTTTAAATATATATATTTCTGTTTACATCGAATGCGACTTCACGACCCAGAAAAAAAGTGTCTATCTAGTCGTGATAAAAGGATTTAGAGTGCACCTCAAAGGCTCATTTCGTGCACTTCGTTCTCAAACTTTTTAGGTTCTGCGACATACCGGTTTCCTCACGATGTTTTCCTTCACCGTTTGAGAGTACAAGTAAATTTTTCTACCAGAAAAATCCATTGGAGCACGACCGGATTTGAACCTACAACCACCAGTGCTCTCGTAATAAAAATAACAAGTATAACCACTAGATAATGTTACCTACAAAGGAATGAAGCGGGTGTACAAAAAACCCACACATTTTGTTATTCATTAATCAAGTTTTCGACGGCGGTATGACCTATTTGCGTATTTTATAGAGGTCGAGTGCTCCGAATTTTTATGGACAATTGTCGGCCATTTAATCTCGAAAAGAGGACGTGCTGCTTTATTCCGGCGAAATTTCTGAAAACCACAACTTTCCATCGTAAATCCCTGTATTTAACAGCTTGCGAATCAAAATGAGAGTTGGGTCTTCGTTCACTATCCCGCTTCATAACGGCACAAAAAAACGGTCAAGTGCGAGTTGAATTCGCACCACCAGGGTTCCGTACCATCGTACATTTACATAAATGCTTCTTTACATGTGCTTGGTCACTGTTAACTGTTAATTATTGTGTTTCTCAACATTTGACACATCTGAATGTTAGCCAACTTAGACCAGCTTGGCTGAACTGGCTTACCTCGGAGGACTAACCCCCTAAATGCTTCTTGTATGCCACCTATTAGAAGGAAGCACGTTCCCTATTATTATCAAATAAAAAATGCGTAATTAAATTAATTTTTAATAGTATTATTATTTTTGTACCAATTAGTAAATGTTAGATCGTTTAAAAAAGAAATGCCACAAAAAAAGTGTGCAAAAAGTCACTCGACCCATCTAAGTACTGACCGCGCCTAGTGTTGCTTAACTTCGATGATCGATTGCGAAAGTAATGTTTTTTTCATTTATGAGGCCGTCTTTTTTATTTTTTATGTTATAGCGGTAATAAAAATATATACCCTGTGAAAATTTCAACTCTCTGCTTATTACGGTTCATGACATACAGCCCGCTGACAGACGGACGGACAGCGGAGGCTTAGTAATAGAGTCCCGTTGGCAACCTTCAGACACAGAATCAAAAAAAATTGACAAGCAAACTTGAGACAGGACTTTGCTTTGATTTTTTTGTATTTTGAACGAGATAGTGGACGACCCTTAATTTATGTTAAATTAAGATGAAACATTTTATTAGGGTTAAAATTTTCACAAGTGTATTTGTTGCTGCTATAACGACAAATAATAAAAATAAAAGGGGGTACATTATAACATACATGTTACATAAGAAACATTTATGTGCATGTACAATGGTACGGAACCCTTCGAATGCGAATTCGACTCGCACTTGACCGGTTTCTTGTTTCCCAGTAAGGGTAAATTACCTGCTATAAAATACCTTCGTGGCCTTTTAGTTTCGTGTCCACAGAAAATGTTACCTAATTTTGCCTCCTCTTTCATATCATATTACGTAAATCTGCCCATGGTTGACACTTGCCCTAATTTATAGTCATAAATATTAGGGAGCCTTATTCTGCCTGATAATGTAGCAAGAAGTTTTAGTAAAATCTCGTTTTTAGGATTCCGTACCCGAAGGGTGCCAACGGGACCCTATTACTAAGCCTTCGCTGTCCGTCCGCAAGTAGTCTGTCGGGCTGTATCTCATGAACCGTAATAGTTAGAGGGTTGTAATTTTGACAGAATGTGTATTTCTATTGCCGCTATAACAACAAATAAAATAAATAAATAGAACCCAACAGTCACATACAAAGCCCTGACCCCACACTAGGATTCCCTGTGTCGTGGGTATCAGAAACTACGAGTACCGTAGTACCACAACACCCAGACCCGGAAGAAATATTTACAGATCATGCAAACATTTCTTCCGCAGCGGGAATCGAACCCGCGCCTCTTGCATCTCTGCCGAGCAAACGCCCGCCACGCCACCGAGGCCGTCAAAAAAGAAAATAAAAATGAAAGTGGCCCCCATACATGAAACATTTTTTTATGAACGATAGTACGGAACCCTTCGTATGCCAAATCGAATCGCACTTGACTGGTTTTATTATACATGTCTCAGGGTGTCTCTCTGGCTACTAAATAATCAGCTCTCAAAATTGAGAACACTGGTGGTCTAGTGATAGTGATACGGACGTGATAATAATGTATGTATATATATACATACAACAAAGTGTAAATAGAACTAGAAGTGAACGACAAATCTAGACGTTTCTACCAAGATTTATTCGACGCAATTTTAAGATTAATGGTTCAGCTCAGTGAAATACGTTTCTATAAATTAATTGCTTGTCCACCTGCTATCGTTTTTGTAAACCTCACAGGAAGTTATAAAACATTAGCTCGATACCAATCATACTTAGTAACTTTATTTTATAGTTTTTACTATTAGAATGCCCCGCGACATTGTCCGAGTTCAGTTTTTCTTTCATAAAAACTTCATTTTCCCTCTGCGTCATCTAGAACTTGAATTTCGAATGTACTTCTCCACTATTAGTGGTATTTCACCCCGCCTTCCGATCTTAAGGTAGTGGGATCAAATCCAGTCGTGTACCAATGGATTTTTCTATGCGAAAAATTTATGCGCGCTATACCAGGACTCTCAAACGGTGAATTAAAACATCGTGAGGAAACCCGCAGCTTAGTCAGCTCCGCACGTATTGACCATGTCTTGCCTGTGGACAAGGCCGACTAAGCTGAGAGGATGGAATGAGTGCTGGGCAAGCCTATCCCATCTTAATTCGTCCCGGGCACTACAGCGTCCCGTTTGGCAGGTAAAAGTTGCCTCCTGACGCTGTATAAATCATCTACTATAGATGTTAATGGTCGAGTCATTAGTTGAATATTACCATCCAAATTTCATGTTTCTAGGACTTATGTCAACTGCCAGTCAGTCAGTAACGCAAGAGTTATATATATATAGATTCTATATTTAAACGTTTCTAAAACATAACACGATAGCCGAGACGAACCGTCTTGTCTCATTCAAATTTATTGGTGTTGGTCCGTATCACTTTCACTTTACAGAATAAATGGTAGTCTGTATGGGGAATGACAATTTTGAAAAATTGTAGTGATATATTCATGTCGTGGAGTTGAGCGCGTGCCATGGCGACCCGTTAAATTGGTTACGTATAGTTTAGTAATAGTATCTCTACTACTATTACTATTACTCGCGACGTAGTAAAAGGAGGGAGCATCAAAAGGCTCCTTCTCTGCCCTTGACACATGCCTTCGAACCTTGTATGTTCTAAGATATGCTGATTTCTTCACGATGTTTTCGTTCACCGTTCGAGACAGTACTCTCGCACACTTTTCGAATAGAAAAATCCATTGGTTCACGACCAGATTCGAACCAACAACAAATAAACCTCAGGAGTAGAAGGCAGTTAGATATTATTTAGTAGTACAAAGGCATTATTGGCCATAGAGAGACAAGTTATTGTATAATTTTATCTGCACACGTAAAGCACAATTCATACGGTAAATTCAGTAAGTATGCCACTGAAATACAAATTCTAAATGCCAAAGCGCCCCGCCGCGCCGGTCTAGACTTTATTGAATTCACGAGGACCGAACTGAATACTAGATGCTATCGAAAAAACCGTGTTAGCAGCCGTCACGATGTTTTGGCATCATCAATATTTCGATAAAATCAAGTTCGTGACATATCTGAAACTTTCCCTGCAGAGCGCCGTAAAAAACAGCCGCGAGGTCCCAAATTGAACAATGAACGTAATGACAAACTTAAAAACCGTAAAACGTTTTTACTAAACAAAAGATAAATAACCAAATGAGCTCAGTCGATCGTCACGCTCGAACGAGACGGAAGATCGATCGATAGCCGAGAGAAAGAGATAGTTAGAAAAAAATAGGATCGCCATCATCGGCCGCAGAAACAATGTTTTCACTTGATTTTAATAATATTTCTTTGCCACACATCGGGAACGTAATGTCTGATTTCTCTATTTGCTAGTCACATTTCTAATGCGTGTGATTAGGGTCAGCAGATCGTATAGCATTCGATTGAGCGTTGTTCCGGGCTGTAAAAAGCATCATTTCTATTTCTATGAATATGGCGGAACGTACAAACAGTGCCAACGAGATATTCCATGCATTTCATATGAAGCTGGCCCAGTAGACTCGCACTAGGAATATTAAATTCTGGCATACACAATTGACGATGATAACTTTGTTAGCGTACACGAATGCGCTGGCTAGAGTTGCCTCTAAATATAAGTTGTATCAAAACATACGAAATACGAGTATACATATATATCTTATATTATAAGAATCTTTGTCCTGACTGACTGACTGACTGACTGACTGACTGACTGACTGACAGACAACGCACAGCCTAAACCGCTGGACGTAGAGACTTGAAATTTTCAGTGTAGGCAAACCTTGGTACGTAGGGGTGTACTAAGAAGGGATTTTTCAAAATTCAACCTCTAAAGGGGTGAAAAGGGATGAAAACCTGGAATCAATTTTTGGTCTAAAACTGCAAATAACCTATATCAAATTAAAGAGCCGATTTTTCTCATTTAGTTGATGTCATAATTACCTGCAAATTCTTTATTTTTGGCATGTTTTTCATGAAAAATAGAATACTTTTATTTTGACATTATGACAGCGATGATACCAAAGATTAGTAATAGATGATACAAAACATATGGAAAAGGAACTGTCAATGTCAAATTACCTGTGAAAGGAAGCATAAATTATTACTGGTCTAATAAGTTTCTAATCTTGATTCTTCATGGAGTTCTGACGTAATTCTACGTCTGAAAACTAGATGTCGCTGCTAATTCTGATCAAATTTTGACGCGCTATCGTTGCGTTTTGTAAAGTTTACCTTAACCATGGGCGCCGGCAAGGGGGTGCCAGAGGGTGCACTTGCACCCCTTGGGAATCTCGGGATCAACAGGAATTATTGAAACTGTATTGCGCTTTCTCTGTTAAGTTCATCCATCCCATTTATGCTGGTGCCATCTGGTGTAGAGTAGCGGTACTTTAAAGGGTGCGTTCAGAGAAGTAATGGAAATCGATTAATATCGATCCCGGTACTCCTGGCCCACCAATTTAGAATTTTTAAATTTCGATCGTCGTGAACAAATAGGTGTGAGCCGTGACGACTGGGTACCTATATAATAAATTCATAATGAATAGTCAGAAATTTGTAAATGTCTCAAACATTCAGACTAAAATTTCATCTTTTTATTAACAATCATATACGGCAAAGATTGTAAGAAAACTAAAATCTGCACCACCTGGAAATTATTTCTGCCGGCGCCCATGACCTTAACTCTCAAAATTTTTACTAAATTCACCGTTTCTTAATTTTTAGATTTAGGTATGTTTGTTACTCTTTCACGCAAAAACTACGGAATATACTTACATACCATTATTCATATTCGTTCGCTAAAGTTAGCCATTGCTTAAAGTTAGCCCTGTCACTGTTTGTCATTATGAAATGGTAAGAGATGGCAATACTTTAGTCATCGTTTAGCGTACACTATATTATAATGAATAATGAGGATAGTAGGTACCTACCTACGTGTGCTGGAATGGTACATAGGGTACTTTTTATCTGGGTACCGCGTGAGCGAAGCCGCGGGCGGCTGCTAGTATATAATATATTATTTAAAGCTGAACTTATTTTGAGGGTAGCAATTTAAGATAAACTAGATTTTGATAGGCGTCTTTATGTCTAGCCTCGTAAATAAGAATAATTGAAATACATTATGTTGTCTAAAATTGAGGCTTTGGCACAGTTTTTTGATAAAAGATTTAGTATTCATCGACGAATTATTTATTGCTTGTGGTGAGAAACCATCATCATCGTCATCTTACTGCCCTTACGTCAACCCTCCTTGGGAATACTTCCTTGCTTGTGGTGAGAAACATGGTGAGGAAACACCACGATAAAATAGCATGCAATGCTTATTATGGACGTTCCGATGTTTGGGCGATGGGCTGGTCACCTATCACCATGGTTCACCATATCCTAGGAGTTTGAATCAGGAATGGCTGCAAATTTTCTTATGATTACTTGTGGCTCTGCCCACCTTGTTTGGGATGCGGGAGTGATAATATGTACATTATCTCTTAGTCACCATCCGATAACTGCTTTAGTCCCGTCTAGTCAAGTATTCCAATCCGTATACCTACTTAAAATTGAATTTCGATAAAATCTACAATATAATAAGTCACATTATAATAATTATCACTATCCGCTCCAGTTATTGTCATGCATATTTAAATTAAATCATGGCAATACAAAGTAATCGGATTCAACGGATTAGCCCCAATAAGAGATAATTATAATATGGATGTGAGACCATTGAGACGTGAATGTCAAACTGGAAATTTAAATCACGAAATATCACAAGGAGAAATGGGTGTAGTGAGACATCATGTGTATTTATTTTTCTTATTTGGTTCAACGGATCAGCATTGCCATTCAGCGTGGCAATGCGGCCAGCGTCTTGGGCACGCTTCCACCGTCTGATGAGCTGGATCAGGTGAGCTATCTATAGACCGTTTGCAACGGCCTTTAGATAGCCCGACTGTTTCTTTTGTATTTTGTAAATTATATTTGTAATAGTTGTAAGTTTCTTTCAGTTAATAAAGTCTTTTTCTTATTATTAGATATAAAGATAATGTTTTAGTTAGTCTCAAACCTCGCCATGTATCACAATGGAGGGAGAGAGGGTAAAAAAGTTGCTAAAAAACATCATGTGTTTAATGGACGAGCCCTTGGCAAATGATTAATGATTGTATACTTGGCTATGCTAAGGTCATAGAATATACCTACATACAAGCGTAACTTAGCGACTGACTGAGGGTAGTATTGATTTCTAAGCTTTTATGTTTTCAACTAGCTGCCGCTCGCGTGGTACCCAGATAAAAATAGCCTATCCAGTACATTTACTATGTATATTCAAAGTTTCATACAAATCCTTTAGCCGTCTAGGCGTGATTGAGGCACAAACATCCAAACATCCTCACAAACTTTCGCATTTATAATATAAGTACCTAAGAAGTAAGATAAGATAACCAAAACTCAAAAAGCTCAAAAACATAAATACGTATGTCAAGTCCATGAAATGCGCCTGCTTCATATGGACCACACTCATTCAAAATAGCTCAGAACAGTTTTTGTATTAGTGTGAATATAAAAAATGAAAATAAAAAATATATTAAATTAGCGGAACGCCTATCACCTTTGTCCGCCATTTTCTACATACATACTTCATTTTCCCGCTGCGTCCATGAGTTAAATTTCGGGAATTCCTTTCATAATCCAGGTCTACACCAAAATAGGAATAAACCCTCCAATTTATATGCTCCTGGAGGAGATGTTCAGCCAGAAGTGGTAAAAGAGACTTAATTGAATAAGCCACAATCAAATAGCAAATTATAATCAGTTGGCTGTCGCACCAAATACATAATGAACAAGTTCTAAGAGCGCGTAAGCCCGGCAGATTGATTAAAGGGGCCGATTCTAGACAGACCAAGATCAAAAGACCACACGCAGTCGGATTTTCTACGCATTTGTAAATAAGGCTGCTTCTCCAGGAACTACATCTACAAAGTGTGCTTCCGGATGTTCAAAGTCAAGTTGAAATTGAAAACCACAAGGAGCGGTTGAACCATTGCCGGGGTAAAGGGGTTCAGGTCTCGTCATTATAAGTGGAATATTCTGTGGCAAATTCATATTGTAATCACGAGGATGGCTGTAAAATGTGTAATGAATTAGGTTCTACTATTATCTCGTCGCTGAGTGGACCTGGATGAGGCAAGCAACAGACTTTTTTTATTTCGGACGAATATAAATGCTGTGGGTCGCAGATGAGGGCGCAACACCGAGAAAAAAGTTTTTGGGGCAACTAGCGCAAAGAAACTAGTTAGATACGCTTGCTTTATCTTTTAAAGGGTGTCTGTCATTCCCGCTACGAGAGAAATGTTTGTATGTTCTGCAAATATGTATTTCTTCCGGGTCTGGGTGTTGTAGTATATTAGTGTGTTTTACAAAAAAAGTATAAAAGTATTCTACGAGTATCAGCCGTTGATACGGCTGATACTAATGGCTGATGCCATCATACAAACTGCTTAGTTTAGGCCTAGACGACGCTGTGCCATTATACTCGGAATAATGTGAAGGTAAATAACAATCAGCATCATACAATATTCTCAAGAAAGTTCTCAAAAACAAACCTTGTTTATTTATCAGTATTTTGATAACGAACGAATGTAAATATCCGGATTTCGTAAGTACCAAAAAACCCGCTTCAGATCCAATACAAAGCTGTGCCAAGTTACGAACACTTTGATAAGGTGGGTTAATTTATGCTGACTGTATTTATCATCTCATTATGCCGCTGAATAATTAATTCACCAAATCAACTGATGAATACATTACGAGATATGATCCAGTTTGAGAATTTATAGTTTGACGATTCTTCCGACGTTACAATTACTATGTAGATAAGAAACCGGTTAAGTGCGAGTCAAATTCGCACACGAAAGGTTCTGTACCATCGTTCATGATGATGATGATAAATAAAATAAATAAATAAACATTTGTGGACACTTCACACAGCGCCATCTAGCACCAAACTAAGCAAAGCCTGTACTATGGGCACCAGATGGCTGATAGAATACTTATATACTTTTTTTGTAAATACATACTATTATTACAACACCCAGACCCGGAAGAAATATTTGCAAAACATACAAACATTTCTCCCGTAGCAGGAACCGAAACCGCGCCTCTTGCGTCTCAGCCGTGTACTGGCCCGCTACGCCACCGAAGTCGCAAATTATGATGATGGGAAACCGTTAGCATATTTATGAATGAATCAGTAGGAGCTATTGCATCAATTAGAAAGAAGATATTCAAATAGTAGTTTCAAAAAATGCACTTCATTACCTTTTTACAAACATAGACTTTTCTTTATAATAGTATATACGATGTTTAATTCAGGATACAGTCAGTTTTTATATTTATAAAATGTAATTTCCCTGAAAGTCAATTAACAAACGAGTTACATAATTAACATTTTAATGCCGGCAAAGCTACTTCATTTCAATGCCTTTACGACAAAGCCTACGTCTCAAACACATGAATATTTTAATTGCTATGGCGTATACCGCTAGGACCGAAGCTTCTCGTTTTGCTAACAAATTGTTAGCGTGGTCGAGAATTCGGCAAAGTTTTCGGTTTCGGTCGAAGTTGAGAGCATAGCGGAAACTTTTGAAGTGATACCCGGATAATGTTCTATTACAGAGGCTCATTCTTGTTGAAATAGGAAAACCTAGGAATTCAGAACATAAAAATGAAGACATATGTATGAAATAAAATATTACACCATCTATTCCAACTCTGAACTGACAAAAATGGCTTTAATTTCAAATATTTACAGCAAAGTAATCCTAAGTAATCAATACCTAAGTAGTATGATTTTCTTTTGTTTTTAAAAATAAGACTATATTTAAAAATTTTAAGCATATCTAAATACGAAATCCTAGCTGCTAATATGCATGAGCCACTTCGGTTTCGGCCAAACTAAATGACCGAAACCGGGTATTTTTATTTTACCAAGCACTATTAAATTAAAATTACTTTGAAACCCACATGTGGCTGAATCATAAGAGAATCTTCATGACGCATAATTAATTAGAATTGCGTAAAATCTGCATACGACAAGGCAAAGTGGGTCCACCCGTTCCAACATTGCGGTCGAAAACACTGATTCATACATTTGCCAGGAAAAAAATGTATTCAGAACGCTGTGTAAACGCAATAACTGTATTTGCAGATATCGCTTTTAGCGAAATATCCTTCGAATTATTTTTGGTTATTCCTTTGTTATGTGTAAAATATTTTGTTTACGCCCTCCGCCACGTCTCCAAGCGTTATTGCATATAAATTTGTTAGATGAAAAGTGACTTGGCTAACGCCTCTGGTTTTTGCTGATCTCTATCATAATCTCCCTGCTGTAATCGCGCTGCGACCTCAAAGAGGAAAACAATTAAAACAGGAGTTTAAAGTACTTCGCGTTGCTCATAGAAACGAGAGTCGAGGCGGATTTGAATCTACGAGATTAATACGACGACCTCTGTGGCGTAGCGGGCGGGTGCTCGGCTGCGACGCAAGAGGCGCAGGTTCGATCCCCGCTACGGGAGAAATGTTTGTATATACTGCAAATATTCCTTCCGGGTCTGAGTGTTGTAGTAGGTATTATAAGTATGTATTTACAAAGAAAAAAGTATTTATGTAATCTATCAGCCATCTGGTTCCCATAGTACAAGCTTTGCTTAGTTTAGGGCTAGATGGCGCTGTGTAAAATTTCCACAAATATTTATTTATAGACTTTTTAGCGCCTTTGCCTCGACTCCGATGATAGACATGACCATGTCTATCGATGGGGGTATATTTTGGGAATATAGTCGGATATTTAAAGGATGTGCCGTTACACACGTAACGGCTGAACCGAATTTGATGAAACTTGGAATAAAACGTAGTTTATTTCCTGGACACAGCTTATTCGTAGCTGATGACACATGTGCCACTTTTTACCCGACTGCGAAGAAGAGAATAATGTGTGTCAAATAATCAAATAATATGGCGGCTGTAAAAAGCCATTTTGTACTTATGTATTCCTTTGGCTGCCTCTCTAGCTGGAACGGCTGGACGGATTTTGACAAATAAGGTGTTGTTAGATTTGCCTAGATAATTGCAATGTTATACAATAAAATAGTACAAAATCATCATCACCATGTGTCACAAAATCGAATACGGAATATATACCATACGCATTCGCGTTTTTTATTTTTTTAAATAACTACTTGTTATTAAGATAACTCGCGAGCGAAGCCATGGCGCCTACAACATACAGGTAACTTTTTCTTGAAATAGTTTTGAGTATTAAAATAGCGACATTGCAAACAAAGCAATGTAGACAATTTAAATGCGAGTACAAACAGCGTCGACATCTGGAATTGACATCTCTGTGTGGCGCTCACCACAATAACGTTCGTGAAGCTACGAATTTGCTCATCATCATCCACAGCCTATGGTATCCCACTGTTGGGAACAGGCCTCCCTCTGTTTCCGCAATTGTTGCTAAGTACATACATACATATTATCACGCCCTTATCCCTAATAGGGTGGGCAGAGCCACAAGAAAACTTGCAGCCACTTCTGATCGGGAGTTCCAAGATGGATATGGGAAACCATGGTGACAGGTGATCAACCCATCGCCCATATAGATGGTCCATCATTTTGGAAAAATCTATCCTTTAGTCGACTTTTACGACATGCTCGGGAAGAGAAGCAGCTGGACTGGACGCATTCTATGCTTTTTCTTTACTTCCAGTCCAGCAGAGAAGTAAAGAAAAAGTAAGTTCTTTATATTTTCGTCCACTGCGTCATATTTATTCGAATCCAGGCCACAAGGATTTTATGACACATACACAACCGTTGGGTTTTTCTTGTATACAATTATGTAATCTTTTCTTCGTGAATCATTAATCTTATCCGTTTGTGAATATGCCAATCAGGATCCTATTCACCCTCGTTTCACAATCAAATAACCGCAAGGTACTTTGCAAATACTGTATCCGCCTAGAGTTGGCTTGTGTATCAGAATTCAACCTCATTTTTAAACCACCTTTGGAACAGTATATGTAAGCTGTTGGCGAAACTTTTTGTATTAAATAAATAAAATAGCCTCAGTAGATACCTCATCCATTTTAATTATTGGTTCCGTTGGAACATTATTAAACCTATACTGAGACTGCTACCATGAAAATGGTTCTCTTTTTACGACAATATTTAAACTAGCTTTACGTTTTGAGAAAATATGGCAAAGAAAAAAAATATTTTATTTCAAGTATAAAATGAATACTACCACTCGTGTTCTTTCAACCTTTTTTTTCCTAAAAGGTTCCTTTTCCAAGTGTACACATTAAACACGTCTTTGAACTTTTTTTCTTCTTCGACACGATACTTTCCTACGCCGTTTCAGAATAGATGTCACTGGTAGGAATAAGTATAATAGTATTCCGTATGGATAGAAATATACTTATCTTACT
The DNA here is from genome assembly GCA_949320045.1 of Scotopteryx bipunctaria. NCBI lineage: Eukaryota > Metazoa > Arthropoda > Insecta > Lepidoptera > Geometridae > Scotopteryx > Scotopteryx bipunctaria. The sequence goes on from OX439449.1 coordinate 2,526,744, forward strand.
TCCCTCTTCTCGCTTATCAGACAATGTATCGGGCATCATTGCGACCCAGCAGCATATTTCACAAGAAAACCCCGCTGGCCTAATTCGAACAACACAATTCAGGTATCTCAGGAATTCGGTGCCAACATAAATCATGGTACGGGTAACACAATTCCTCAAACGTCACACAGTGGGAAAGGATCGCAGCTGCTTTAGTCCATACAATGTGTCCTGAACTTTTATTAAGTACAATATAAATTATATAAAGAAGTCTTTAGAAAGAGAATTGAGAAGTCTACATAAACTATAGTTTTAACTATCGAAGATTCATTTCTAATATACCCATCGCTGTGTCCCCGTGATGGGGGCAACTTGATGTCAAAATTTGGTATGACTGCTGGAAGCATTAATTTATCCTGAGTGATTAAAATGACCTAGGCTCGCAAACAGGTAAAAACGTCATTACATGTGAGGTACTTTCTATAGGATGATCCTAAACTAGGACTCTGCTAGCCATATTAATTTTGAACGCTAGTGCGTGTGAGTTAGCCATTAACTTGAAGTTTGGTATTTGTGTTCAGTTTGGTGTGAGTCAGTTAGTCTCACCGCACTGTGGCTTCGTTCAAGTAACATTCTACACATTTTTGGCTTACTGGAAACCGGGAGTGACATTCTATAGTTAATTAACAAGACAATGTAGACACGTCGACTATTTTGCGAGACACCCAGTAATTTAATAGAAATTCAGAAGACATTGCGCTGGATCGGTTGCCTGTGGGATTTGATTTAAGAAGGAATTTAGAAAGAGCAAAATCGTTGATTAGTTTTGCAAAATAGTTCATAAAGAATTTTCGATAAACAAATTCTTGTAAGCGGTACTGCGAAAAAGAATAACGCAGATTAATTCAGTGGCACTGACAGAAAATGACGCTTTGGGTCATAAATAATCTTATAACCCAGTATCTCGTCCATAAACGTAAACAAGCTCACCGAAAGACAACATTGTAAACGCAATTACTGTTACTCATTTTCTTAAAATCGTGAGAAAGACACACCGTCGAATAAAATTGATAAAGAGTTAACATAAAAAATGCAAAACAGTTTAATTTATAAAAATGTTCGGACAACTTGGCCCGATTCTGTAAAATTATGACACATGTCACTGGGTGTCGTTGGGTCATTCTAATTTGACATTATCATACGTTTTATTGGATTTATTGATAGCTTAAATATTTGGGCCATGTCGTCGATTACAGATTTGCATTTAAAATTTTTATTCGGCTAGATCTGACGATGAGCGAAGCTCAATCTTTATTATAACTGATGTTGACACGTTGTAGCACATTTCCTTTTTGCTTTTGAACTTTTCCGAAAGGTAACTAAGGTGTGCTGAATTCTCAATACGTTAATAACCTTTGTGCTTTTTCGCAAGTTCTACCACACTTTGTTAATCTACTATAATGAGTTTCCAAACAAAAATACCCAAACTCCTATCCCACGATGTCTATCGATTCTTGTTACTGTATCATTTGCCGTGAATCGATTTATTAATAAGTGACAATCGTATCATACAAATCTCTACAAAGCGAGTTGATTGGGCTGACTGTCTGCATGAAAAGAGCTCTAAAAACAGGTTCTTTCAAAAACGATCTCGTTCAATTTCAGAGCCTTCTCAACCAGCGCTTTTAATATTCAACTAACAGACGACGGACGGAACATTAACATATCAAAAAAAGATGGCGCTTTTTGATTGATAACAACAATATCTGTCAAAGAGCGCCATATATTTTTTTACCAAAATCATAGAACAAACTTGAAGTCAAAAACTTGCGTTGGTGAATGGCTGTGAATGGACTGAAAATGACAAACGAAAAAACAAGTAAGTCAAACTTCAAAAATACTTTATTCCTTAAAATCATTAATTAAGATCTTAGTAGTTTCAAAGCTATGTATGAAACTTATTTATTAACAGAAAGAAACTAATGAAAATATAATTTACAAAAGAAACAATCGGGCTATCTAATGGTCTATAGATAGCTCACCTGATCCAGTTCATCAACGGTGGAAGCGTGCCCAAGACGCTGGCCGTATTGCCACGCTGAACGGCAATTCTGATCCATTGAGCCAAATAAGAACCAGCTTTGGGATCGCGCATCCCTTAGACCAGACGCCCTAAAAGGATTTAAAGCGTGGAATATATGAAGTGTTGAAGATAAGCAGGTGTAAATAATTGTAGGTGTTATCAAATGTTGTGTTGCCTGACGACTATTTAGCAACCAGCATACGTAACCCATCTTTGTTACACGAGTAAGTAAATGTTACTACATACAATAGACAATTTCGTGAGTTCGTGATTTACTTGGTTTCAATATAATTTCCCATCATGGTAGGAAAACCTTAATATTCCTCCTTGACAGTACGATTACACCAAATCCGCTACCGGCCGATGTATGTATAGTCGGACGTTGTCGATTACACTCGGCCGATCAAATGTTGATGGAATCGAACGCACGTTATCGGTTGTAATGGCGTACGCAATATATCTTCTTTTATTTAGCATACTTTTCGAATGGCGAAGTTCGGTCGACGATGACGTCTGATTTTGACCATACTTTGCCTAATAACGAATTTGGTGTATTAGTAGGTTTCAATTTGTAACTTTCCGGTTTACTCTAAACTATGATAACTTGAGATACACCCCCAAATAATTCAACATAATGAAATTCTGGAATATCTTTGGAGTAATTTCATTAGGAAGTAGTTTGACAAGGCAGCTGAAGGCTACTGGAGCAAGAAATATGTTTGTAGAAATTAATGAAAAGAAGAAATTAATTACGTACATTAAGTTTAAAGCACTATGTGCCCACCACGGTTTCGCTCACGTTGTACCCTTACCTAGTAAGAAAAGGAAAGAAGATTGGAAAATAAAATGTAGTAAAATGTAATTTATTATTTCAGCACACGTACCTTCTACAGATATTTCAAGTTACATTTAAATCCGTTCGTTTTATTCTAAAATTCGTTTCGTTGTATTCGTTCGACGCGTTCGGCTCGAATTTAGTGTCAAGAACAATATTTTTGGCTTCTGTAAGAGTTAAAATTTGTATCTTCTCAAGTTGAGCTATTTTACTCAGTGAAATAATTATTTTAGTTATTATTAGCTAATAGTTATTTATATTGTAGGTATTTCTCTAGATATTTTTCCAATAATGTAACTGCCGTCCTTATCTTTTTAAAGTTTTGTCCTGTCCATCCAAAGGTTACCTGGAAGAGATCGCTTTTAACGATAAAGCCGCCCATTGTATGACGCATAATTATTTAAATACCTATTTTGATTAATTATTTTTTCATGTTTCCCTTGTGTTTTTACAATAAAGATACATTGTGCTGAATTGTATTGATTTAGAAATATCATACGTCTACTACTAAATGTAATGGAAGATAAGTAGGTAGTCTAAATAGGTAGGTATTTAGTGGACAAAGACTCATTTTCTTTTAGAAACCACCTTTTTACTCACGAAGTACGTGACAATAATCAGCTTTCCAGCTCCTATTCATTTCCATAATTTATATCGTTATACATAAAAAGGCTATTAGATACGCTCGGAGATTTAAGGGCAAAACAAATATTAAAAAATAAAAATACTCTCAATTGTGTGTGCCGTTTTCTTCAGACTGTACAGTTGCTAAGAAAACAACTACTAACAACTACCGATATACATCAAATACTTATATATTTACCAAGATAAATAGGTAAACTACATATTAAAATTGAATTTACCAATAAAATAGGCTTGTCAAATCAAATAAAACATTGTCTGTAGTTTCAAAATATTGCAGCAAAATTAGCATTCTAAACACATCAAATGACGAATAAAAATTCCCTACACACCTGTCATTACAAAACGGTTACCCAAGTTGTTTACATAAAGCCATTCGTCATAGTTTTAGCACAGAATAGACAACAGTACTAACAATGCATAGATACGGTCCTACGCTACTAAATTTAAAAATATTTGAATTGTTAATGTTTTTGTGCGGGAATGTACACGGATGAAAGTGAAAACGGCCTTAAAACGTGGACAAATAGCATCTGGTTTAAGCGACAAAAACAAATATTGGACGCACGCCCGATAATAAGAAAATAATGATAATAGTAAGAGAAAGAAAGTTATGTTGTGGTAGGATTAATTTTAAAATAAGCGTTTGAAACTATTGAAATCGAACCGGTGAATAAAAACATTACGAGAAAACTGATTTTGTCCGATCCGATTATTATAGAACAACATAATCTATCATCATCATCTTCCTGCCCTTATCCCACTCTATGTGGGGTCGGCACAGCATGTTCCTTGGATCATGCTGTAAGAGTTTTGGCTAAGGTGTTTTATGACCGGCCGCCTGCCTGACGTCAACCCTCCTTGGGAATACTTGCTTAACAACATAATCTATATAAAATATAAATAATAAATACCTTCACGAATATTAAAAAAACAGCAGGATTCATGTGAAAACGCCCTAAGAAATTCAATTATCCACCAGTCACTCATCTGAGAAGCTCTCAAAACAAAAGAATACGCAACTCGGGCCATTTTTTTCTTTCTCCTCCATAATTCCCATTAGGTACTGGCGGGGAAATTGGCGGATAATGGAGTCCGAAGAATGAATATGATGAATGAAGCTTTGTGGAGAGAGGCAAAGAGTATGCATAGAGTTCGACGACCTCGGTGGCGTGATGGCGTGTGCTCGGCTGAGACGCAAGAGGCGCGGATTCGATTCCCGCTTCGGGAGAAATGATTGTATGTTCTGCAAATATTTCTTCCGGGTCTGGGTGTCTTAGTATAAGTATGTGTTTACATAAAAAGTATATAAGTATTATATCAGCCATCTGTTTCCCATAGTACGAGCTTTGCTTAGTTTGGGGCTAGACGGCGTTGTGTGAAATGCCCACAAATATTTATTTACTAGCTGCCGCCCGCGGCTACGCTCGCGTGGTACCCGGATAAAAAATAGCCTATATGTTAATCCAGTACATGTACTATGTATATTCCAAGTTTCATTCAAATCCGTTCAGCCGTTTAGGCGTGATTGAGGCACAAACATCCAAACATCCAAACATCTAAACATCCAAACATCCAAACTCACAAACTTTCGCATTTATAATATAAGTAAGATTATTTAGTTAGTTTGACAAATCTACTGAAAGTACGGGGCCAAAAGTTGAGCTAAATAGGCTAGCAATGGTTTTTTAGGTAACTTATGAGACATCAGTCGGAATGACGTGGCATTTAAAAATTATTGTCAGTGTATTTAGCCAAACTTTCGGCGCCATACTTTCAGCAGATGTGTCATCATGACACTTAGGAACAGATTGTATTGAACCATAGACAAATCTTTGTCGCAAGAATTAAAATCAATGATGTCTTTGTGGCCGGATTTTGTGGGCCATTGACGTTGCGAGACATTTTGTTTTGTTTTCTTTGTGTGGCTAACTTAGGCCGGAATAAAGCGAAAATAAATACGAGTAGGTACATTGTCTTTGCCTGTCCTTGTGGCCCACTCTATTTTAAAACGTACTAGTTAGGTTGGTTAGGTATACAATTCGAATGATTTTTAAAGTATGTACGAGGCGAGCATAAGTTACAAAGAATTGCCTGATTCGTTGGATATACATTGGATTGGACAATTGTCGGTCCCGGCCTTTAAGTCGTTAATCCATGACGGAGGCCTTTAGGTGGCCTAAAAACTCCGTCACAGCTATGGCCACTAGCTCATACGAAATTACTTACCTACCGACTAATGTTTCGGAATACCTTTCTCATACTACGTTGATGAAAAGTACTAGGCGAGCATAAGCTAGTAGGAACAGTGATTTGGTCCCACTGTAGAACCGCGAAGAAGAACTATTATATTAGTAAGTACCTAAGCTATCTTGTAACAGTACCAGGCAAGCAGAAGTTTATTGGAGATGGATTCGTAACTCTACGTGAATATTTACTTTAGACTTTAGTAGCGCGATCGTGAGTTTAAGTGGTTCTTGATCGATTGCAAACAATATTCGACAGCTCATGCAGATTTCCGATTCCGAATACAATTTCGGCACGCTTACTTCCACTCTTCTCAAGCTCAGTTTTTTTTTATATATTGAGCCATTTGTAGTATGAATCTTTTTATTCCGATTGGTTGATTTTGAATTAAGAACACTTTATTATTTACTAGCTGCTGCCCGCGGCTTCGCTCGCGTGGTATACGGACAAAAAGTAGCCTATTATGTTATTCCAGCACACATTATATGCATATTCCTAGTTTCATTAAAATCCGTTCAGCCATTACGGCGTGATAAAGGCACTTTTACATTTTACACAAACAGTCATAGACGATATTATATAATGATTTATTCATTATATCAATATTTGAACAGATTGCATGTTCTATTACTATTTATTTTTACGGCTCTCGAAAAGGTTTTTATGCCCAGACCTAGGTCCAGGCTAACTTAAGTGGGTCACATCGTGAATTTAATTTTTATGTCACTGGAAAGAATTCGACCCGCAGTGTTTAAATGCTGAACTAATGGAACACTCCGCGATTTTGTTCGCATGAGTTTTTTCATCCAAACTTCTTCTCGTGGAGCCCCCTAGGAGTTGAATTACAGGAATTCTTTTCTTTGTGCAGCCTTCCAATATACGAGGAGTATACCCCCAAAGTTTTCCTCCAAGTCCCTCCAATGAAGGTGAATGCAAAATAATTAAATTCCAAATTGGACAAACAGCATATTCCGAAATCTAGTTAAAAGAACTAAAGAAATCTAATTTACACAAACACTTCATAAACAACTTTTCCAATCCAACTTTTTCCTGTTTCAATGAGTGCCTGTGAAGTGCGTCATTTTTAAAACTTTTATTATGAAACTGGAAACTGAGTCCAATCGATTATGGGGAGAAAATAATCTTGGATGGAATCTGATATTGTTAACCTCGATAGTGGATTGGCTACCTGCTAAGCACCGTCAATGCCAATACATGTGAAGATGGCAGTCTCGGTGGCATGACAGATATGTGCCTTGATTTAAAACTATTCAACGGGTTTGATTTCCGCAACGGGATAAATGTTAGCATGTTCTTCAAATATTTCTTTCGCTGCTGGGCTCATATAAAAAAGTACCTACTCAAAGGTAATTTTTTCAGTGTTTCGAAGCGCTCGTGGCGTAGCTTGCTTAGGCGTTCTTGATTGATAGTTGGAGTTAAGCAACGGTATGCGCGGTCACAAATTGGGATGGGTGACCGCAAGTGGCATTACAAGCTGAGCGCTTCCGTGCTTCGGAGGGCACGTTAAACAGTAGGTCCCGGCTTTTTAGACGTAAAGCCATGGCGAAGGCCTTTAGGCGGCCTAAAAACTCCGTCACTAGAGTTGGCCACTAGCTCATACGAACATACATACATCAGTGTTTTGAAAAAAAATTACATGTAGCTAATCATCTATACTCGAGTAATGATTGATGTATTTTTTAAACGGGCCTAAAACTAATATACTTCCAACACTTTTCTTGTCATGGCGCCCTAAAAAACACCAATCGGATTCCATTTTCAAATAACCTGTCAAAAGTGTCACAAGAATCTCATACGGCGATGCTAACTGTGAAAGGTTACGATTATCCCCCGAATACTCAAACGCATCTCAGAGTTGAACACGTCTCAAATGACGAGTTTTTGACAGATTTTCATCGAAAACTGTCAAAGAACCGTGACTTGAAACGTGCTCAACTCTGAGTCGCGTTTGAGTATTCGGGGGTATGTCTCTTCATCGATAACCATGTAATCTACTACCACTCCTGTCACTTGTTCGGTTGAACCAGTAGAAGATAACAAGATTAAAGTGCGCCTCAAAAAGACTCGTCATTCGTCATATTGTACTAGAACCCAAAAAATCCAAAACGATATGTCAAGTACTAACTTGAATTATTATTTTCGAACTTTTTGGGTTCTACAATATGACGGTTTTCTCGCGATGTTTTCCTTCACCGTTTGAGTACTATCCTACTAGCATAGCGCACATATATATTTTCAACAGAACAATTCATTTTTCACGGCCGGATTCTAACCTACGTCCTTAAGATTGAAAGGCAGGATTACTACCACAAGACCAACAGTGCTCTCAAGCTAAATAACCTGTCAAAAGTGTCACAAGAACCTCATACGGCGATGATAACTGTGAAAGGTTACGATTATGCCTCTTTATCGATTACGATGTAATCGAGACTTCGATTCGTTTCGTTGTCACTCGTAATCGATGTAACAACGTTATTCAATGTTAATACGTGAGTCTACATAATCGGTTGTTTATTTTTTATTTTACATACATTTCTTGTTACATTGTAGGTAAATTAGATTGTCTAAATGTTACGTGGTTTGTTTCTAAAATGTTACAGATAATGTAAACTACGTAATTTGTAATGTTAAGATGTGTGCTAAGTACACTCAACTATTAAAATGTATTTATCAACTTCAAATACATGTCTCTTATTTCACCAATTTTGTTTTGTCTTACCTGTGCGTCTTGTATCAAAGACGCCTTCTGATAAATTTATTCATATTCGATTTTTAATGACTATACGTACAATGTTTTAACTCTAGGCTATTCAAAGTTGAGTTATTAGAACCCTGAATTGCTCAGCAGGTCAAATAAATTGTAATTGAAAAGAATAGTACCTTTAGGGTAACACTAATAAAAAAACATGGTAACAGTCTCATTTAATTATTCCATGTACAGGTTAATTCGTCAAGGTATTCTAACCACACCTGATAAGCAGGTAAAGTGTTAATTTATCTTAAATTAACACTTTTCATTTCACTAGCGCCCGCCGCCGTGGTCACGTGCCTCATAAAAACTCAAAACTTCAGTCACGTCTCGAGTACGTTCCGTCGAATTAATAACACAGACTATACAGAATATAGCTAGGTCAGTCAACGTAGCGTCGTGCCAAAGTCTGCCATTAAATTATGCGTTATTAATTAAATTATGCATCGTGAAGCGCTCGTGGCGTAGCTTGCTTAGACGTTCTTGATTGATCGTTGAAGTTAAGCAACGATGTGCGCGGTCACAATTGGGATGGGTGACTGCAAGTGGCATTACGAGCTGAGAGCTTCCGTGCTTCGGAGGGCACGTTAAATCGTCGGTCCCGGCGCCACGATGGAAGCCTTTAGGCGGCCTAAAAACTCCGTCACTAGAGTTGGCCACTAGCTCATACGAACTTACTTAGGTACCTACTTAACGTAGCGTCAAGCAGACCAAAAAACTGTTAAAATAAAAATTGAATTGAATAAAAAAATTAGGAAGCCTCTTCGTTAACTGTGCTAATCAATGTATCATACTTACGCACTTGATAAATGTAATAAGTTGAGATCAATCTAGGTCATCTGCATAGAAAAGACTAGCTTCATAGCTTTTGTGCTGTAGATTGTGGGTTCGATTCTCACCATAGACAAACATTTGTGTGATGAACTCATGGTTTTTTTTCACATTTGTGCGATGTTTTTTCTTTGTCTATATGATAGATTTCTGATTGTCATAGAACAGCTTTGGTTAGTTCGGCTGGATGAAGCTGTGTGAAATATCCTCCAATATTTATTTATGCGGGCAGTATGCTGGTCATATCTGCCGAAGAACCGACAACCGTTGGGGTAAACGAGTTCTTGAGTGGGGACCACGACTCGGCAAACGTAATGTAGGACGCCCTCCGGCTAGCTGGAGTGACGATCTGCGAAAGGCTGCTGGTATAGACTGGAAGCGTCAAGCCGAACTGCCGACTGCTATAAGCAGTGACGGATTAAGACTACTTGATGCCCTAAGCAATCCATGCCTGTAGGCCCCCCTATCCGTATATCAACCAGAATCGGTCTGTAAACCTTTACCGCCTAAAAACATTAGTTTCTTGTAAAATGAGATGATGAGATGTAACGTGAGAGTTAGACGTGATGCCCTAAGGACGGATTTTTTTTGTGCTTCGTCTGGTGCCCCCTCAGACGTGATGCCCTAGGCAATTGCTTAATTTGATAAGGGTTAATCCGTCACTGGCTATAGGATGATGGTGATGATGATGATGATTATTTATTTATCTGTTGATGAACAGCAATTAAAGATGAGCTGTGCCTAATGCTCATTGTGAATTCGAGACGCGCTTGTTGCGTAACGGGTGACAGTGGTTACGTTGAGATGCTTTTCCGAAAAAAAATGGCTTCTTTTCACTTTCACTGGCTAATTGCCATTTCGTAATTACTCTCACGTTTGACGTTGATATGGCAGTAAGTGGATATTTTTGTTATCTCTCGGAGTAAATACAATTATTATGATAATATTTCTTTAGTTAGTTTTTTGTGCTAATTTTTGAGCCGTGAATCGCTTGATTTTTTTTTAATTTTTTTTCTTAAAATATTCATGTTTCTTTATTTTCTAAAGATTTCTCTTAAAGTATTTAAAGATTACGTACCTACATCAAAATTAATAACAATAAAGAAGTAACATCATCACACATGCTGCATATTTCTAAACATGAGAAAGTTTCAAATCACAAAACGATACCATAAAAAGCATAACTTTTATTTTTATCAATTAATCTGATATTACAAAACGGTTCAATGTACACACAAATAAACTAAACACGCATGTTTTCACTTTTTATTTTAGCTAGTTCGATTAAATCTCCGGTTTCAAAGAAACAGTGACCGTTATTTTTTGTTACAAAAAATAATCGGAAACTTTTAATTTAATTAAGGTGCCACTTAGTACTAAGTTTAAGTTTGTATTTTTTACATGTAATGCAACTCATGCAATAAAAAAACGCCACTTAAAGACTAGCTTAAAAGAGAACCAAAGTATGGATAAAAGTGTTATTTTGTGAACATAGTTTAGCTAAAATATGTAATGAAAAACCAAGTACGCCCATGTTTAAGATGTTGCAGTCTTGACCATGTAAGTACGAGGTCGTGGGATCGAAAGTATTTTCTAATTTAAAAAATGATGAGCGATATACCAATACTCTCGAGCTGTGAAGGAAAACATCATAACGACACCGGGGCGGCACGACATAGAACCAAAAGAGTTCCAAAATGTCAAGTGCATGAAAGGGATCTTTTTGAGGCGCACTTTAATTTTTTCTACATATTAAAATAAATAAATAAGTAACACCCAACATTCAAAGTGCATGAAAGGAATCTTTTTGAGGCGCACTTTAATTTTTTCTACATATTAAAATAAATAAATAAGTAACACCCAACATTCAAAGTGCATGAAAGGAATCTTTTTGAGGCGCACTTTAATTTTTTCTACATATTAAAATAAATAAATAAGTAACACCCAACATTCAATTGACATTTTATTATATTTTAATTAGGTATTTTATGACTTATAATTTGATTTAAATGTATTATAATTAAGTACTTATAAAATTAAGATATTCACGTGCCTATACTGAATACATACATAATTCTGACCCCCTATTAGGATTAGCTATGTCGTAGGTATCAGAAACTACGAGTGCAATAGCATCCAGACATGAAAGACATATTTGAATAACATGTAAATATTTCTCTGTATGTGTAAATTTCTTTGAGAAATAATAAACAATCTCTAACCTCATATTTCTGTCTTGCGTCTCAGCCGAGCCCACCATACCACCGAGGCCGTCATATTGGTTCAAAGAACTAACCCCCGAATACTCAAACGCGACTCAGAGTTGAGCACGTCTCAAGTCACGGTTTTTTGACAGTTTTTGATGAAAATCTGTTAAAAACTCATCACTTGAGACGTGCTCAACTCTGAGATGCGTTTGAGTATTCGGGAGTAAGTGAGACAAGTTATGGTAACACTTTATTACAACTGACACAATACGTCACCGTTTGTTTGAAAACAAAGCCTTAACTATTAAGAGGCAGCGTAATCACAGAGGTAGATAATTGCGTGTTATCTTAACAAGCGGCCTGGGGCTTTTTGAGTGAACTCTTGTTTCATTAACATCTTAAACATTAGTGTTTGGACGAACCTCTCGTCACTTGGAATAATTGTGGACATTTCATACAGCGCCATCTAGCCGCAAACTAAGCGAAGCTTCTACTATGGGAACCAAATGGCTGATTTAATACATACAATTTATTTTTGTAAATACATACTTATAACATACCCGGGAGAAATATTTGCAGAACATAAAAACATTTCTTCCATAGCGGGAATCGAATCCGCGCCTCTTGCGTCTCAGCTGAGCAATCGCCCGCCACACCACCGAGGTCGTCTTGAAACCCGAAAATTTGAGGGATATTAAGTTAAATTACTAACTACATTATGAAAGGATTGTAAATGCGAAAACTTGAGTGTGTTTCCAATCAACAACGTAACGGCTAAATGAATTTGGCTGTAACCTGAGATATTCATAGTTTAAAACCTGGAATAACCCGGATTGCTCGGCAGAGACGCAAGAGGCGTGGGTTCGATTCCCGCTGCGGAAGAAATGTTTGCATGTTCTGTAAATATATCTTCCGGGTCTGGGTGTTGTGGTATCAATTAGTACTCGTAGTTTCTGATACCCACGACACAGGGAATCCTAGTGTGGGGTCAGGACTATGTATGTGACTGTTGGGTGTTATTTATTTATTTAAAAGGTACTTCTTATTGAAACAGGTACGAAAGGTACATTGAAAGCGAGTGGAGTCGCCGATTGCTAGTGAGAAGTAATTCATCGTAATTTTTTTAGTCCTATGTTAGTGTATGTCGCGTCTTTTTGTAAAGCGTTTCAAACAAGCTTTGTGTAGGATAGATAGGCTTAAATCGATCCAGCGGTTACGGCGCAATCGAGATACCAAAGTGGAATGTGTATTATAATAATCATGCTTTTTACTTTTCTTTTCCATACTTAGGAAAGTAACTAAAGATAAAAACGCTCACTTTCTCATCACACTTAAATACATTATTATAATAAGTAGTAATCTATCGATATTCAATAATAATCGATTACGATAGATTATTTAGTATAATCGAGGCTATTGAAAGTGAGTCTTGTAGCCCTAATGATAACATTGATCGAGTTCATTCAACGAACTTTAATGAGATGGTTCGATTAATAGGACACTTTCTTAAGTTTCACTTATTAAATGCACCGATTTCATGGCAATAGGTAGGTACTTAAAGACTTTTTTTGTAATTTTGGGACGTTGAACTTTCTTTTCACTGCATCTTAGAATTTCCTAAATCTCTGCTCGACTGTAAAAGTAAGTAAGTACTTGCTAAGTAAAGAAATAATAAAACCAGTCAAGTGCGAGTCGAATTCGCACATGAAGGATTCCGTACAATCGCTTAATTTTTAATTTTATTATTATTTTTGTACTAATTAATAAATTTTAAATTGTTTCAAAAAGATATACACAAAAATACTACAAAAAACATGACATTCAATGATCGATTACGTTAACTCGCAATCCCGGAGACGAACTTCAAAAACTTATCGTCACTGGAAAAGTTGAGTCTCTTTTACTAGACCACCAGTACTCACCAAACTAGACAACCATGTTTCTCAAACGAGGTAAAGCCATCAAACGCAACGAAGACCATTTACAACGAAGCTAAGTTAATACAAGTATATTAACCTGCGCAGGCCAGCCGACGTTCATTGATACCCAATCAAGAGACCCGTTTGTCAAGCGAATGCCTCCAATCTGTTAGTGGAATAGAAATGTTTGGTCGCTAGTCTTTAGTGAGAAATGAGGACCCGTATCAGACAGCTATAATAAACATTGTGGGAAAAAAACGTGAATACTGACTAAATGTTTAAATAAGACGTTGTTGGTGAGTAATTCTATGTAATAAAGAGTAACACGGGATAAAAAACGTAAACGGACTTGGAATTCTGGTCGAAATCACAAGCATAAATAGGTTAATTACCTATTATTTTATTGCCGCCGTCTATTCTAACGAAACAAAATCAATAAGCTATTTAAATTTTATGTAAATACAATCACGAATATTTTAGTCTAGCTTTTTATAAGAAGCTTAAAAACCCCAGCAAATTAGATTGGACTAATTATTTCAAAATGTTCCAAGTCATAAAAGTTGTATATTTAACGATTTTATCTTCAACAAATATAATAAAAGCCCGTCTGCCTAATTGCCTCGAAAATTTACGCAAAAGGAGCACGCTAATTTCGTTAAAGTGAGTTATTTTAATTAGTTAAAACCTCTCTAATTCTGTTTTAATTGACGAATTTTCTAAGCAATTTGGAAAGTTTAAACTGCTTTCTTCTTTATTGATTGCTAATAATAGGCGATTAATTTTCTAGATCCTTATCAGTGATTCTAGACTTAAAGCTGCGTTTAAACAGACGCGGCCGAGCGATGCGATGACGCGATAGCGATTGTCAAATGGTTTAGTTTCTCGTCGCATCGCGTGGGTGTGTTAAACTCGGGGCATTTTATCGACTTGATTATTCACGTTCGTGTGTTACTAACGTAGGTACATCAAAGTTTAATTACCACGACTTCAGTACCTTGGCAATAAATAAGTGTCTCTATAATGCGCAATAAACTTCAATTTTACTGACGTTAAATTTAATTGAACTTAATTAATCATCAATATTTTAGTCGTAGTGTGGCAATTAGGAAATACCCCAGCGCTTTGGCATATTCCTGTCCTAGGACATGTTGAAAAGTTGCCATTTTGGTTAAGAATGGTAATTTTTCTTAATGTAATGTTTATTGGTTAAAAAAAACTATTCTATTATATTCTCGACGGCCTCGATGGCGTGGCGGGCGATTGCTCGGCAGAGACGCAAGAGGCGCGGGTTCAATTCCCGCTGCGGAAGAAATGTTTGCATGATCTGTAAATATTTCTTCCGGGTCTGGGTGTTGTGGTACCATGGTACTCGTTCTGATACTCACGACACAAGGAATCCTAGTGTGGGGTCAGTACTATGTATGGTGACTGTTGGGTGTTATTATTATTATTCTATTCTAACTGCTGAATAGATATTTCAGTAATTTCCAGAGTGATTTCGTGCGGAATTGTCTTTATAGAAAACACGCGAGCGTCATCGCGCAACTAAAATTCCCGTCGCAGTCGCGTGGGTTTGGCCGAGGCTTAATCTTAACCGGTCTGGATAACTCATTTACATTTTGCAAGTGGTGGTTCTGCCACACCCAGCAGATGAAATAGTGCTTACTTTGTTAAACATTGCGATTATAATCAACTGATTGTACCTACTTAATGCACAGGGAAAGATATACATTAAACCCGTATCTGGTGGATATACGGCCAAATGATATCGAAATATTGAGACAAGTCTGCAAGCAGGTTAAATTGGCAATGGGCAAATCATACTCGTAGACTAAATAATGACAAATTGACCGATTATAAGGTCGCGGGTGATTGGTAGATGGAGACTGCCCAAAATCGTTCGTCCTGGATGTATATTGGACAGACCCCATTTTCAGTAGGCTTCTACAGGCTGATGAGGATGATGAATATCTAAGGCGTGGGTGAAAATAAAAAGGTCAAGTACACAATAAAAAAGCTTGTAAAACCACAATGTCACATTGCACTGCACCTACTTTCGATCCATAAACCATCTCTTTGTCATGTGACAGTGTGAACAAGCTCATAAAAACTCATAATTAACACTCCGATCATAAGCATCTGTAAGTAAAACCGAGAAAAACCTGGAGACCCACTTGTTTACGACCTGAATACTAGACACAGATTTATTGATAGTCACTACAGAGTGGTAAATCAAGCTATGTAATGTAAATAGGACAACACTAGTGGTGGTCTAATGCTTTGATTATTTAATCGTACTAATATTATAAATTCAAAAGTCTGCATATCAGTGTGGTTGTCCTCATGAATAGTGTAACGGCTGAACGGATTTGGCTGAGACTTATCATATATTCTGGTCATACGCTATGTGATAGCGTATGACCAGAATAAACACTTAGGGTACTTTTTAACTGAGTAACACACGAACAAAGCCACGAGCGAATGCTAGTTACATATAAAAAGTAAAAAATAGTGCGTCTGCATTTTATTCCAAAAACTTATCAGCACTTTCAAAGGATTGAAGGAAGTACTGTGAAGTAAACGGCATTTAAAATGCACCGAGCACGGAGCATCTTTGAGGTGTTCTTTAATCCTTTCGCCACACTAGTTACAGATAACCATTGCCACGAGTACTAGAAGAATCATTTGATAATACATCTTTATATCCTCCACCACTTTTAAGGGCAACTTGTATTGTTCATACGTGGTTTACAGTTCACACCTTAATCTGGCACATAGCTAGCATGTGACCACTCTACGATCATTGCTAAGTAAAGCTGTCATTTAACATTTAACAACGTTAATGAGTTAGTTCATTTACTAGCATATCATTTAGTAAATGTCGTTTGTATGTTATTACTGTATTTCTTACTATAGACAGGTTTAACTAGCAACCTACTGTGACTTTGGACGTACTGTAAGTAGGTATGAACGACTAGATAACTTTATATTGGCGCTATATCAATTTGAAAAAGGATTTTTTCTGGAACTTGAGATTATACTGTTTGTTATTTTATTTTTTACTATTTCATATTTCGATTCTTTTTAGGAGTTCGGGGAAAAAATTCTATAAATTGTGTTAAGTTCAAAGCTGTGTATTTTACTGTAAAATCGTTAAAAGAAATCTAATTTTAGATATTTATTTCTTTATGATATAGTAAACACAGGGTCAAAATCTCTCTCTCCATGGTCAACTGATACATGTTCCACCTCAGTGGCGCCAAGAAACAAATCAAATACGCTTAATTTACATTTTTAATCAAAAATAATCGTTTGTTGAATTCGTAATAAATATAAAAACAAATAAATATTTGTGGACATTTCATACAGCGCCATCTAGCCCCATACTAAGCAAAGCTTGTACTATGGACACCAGATGACTGATAGAATACTTACTTTTTTTGTAAACACATACTTTTAATACATAATATCACAATACCCAGACCCGGAAGAAATACTTGCAGAACATACAAACATTTCTCCCGTAGCGGGAATCAAACCCGCGCCTCTTGCAAGCAATCGCCCGCCACACCACCGAGGTCGTCTGATATCAAATCACCGAGGTCATCAAATATCGTTTAAATAAACCGAATAAAGCTAATAATTTATTTTAATTCACTCAAAATGCAAATTTTTGCATAAATTTGCTTAGATAATAATTGATTTTCGAGATAAGCAACAATTAGTTCAAATAAATTCGTCTGTCCTACTTTTAAGGTCCTATTATTTATAAGCGCATAAGTTTTTGGCGATGTTCGATTACGCTTTACACACACCGTGATCTCTGCCTACCCCTATGGAATACAGACGTGATATTATGTACGAATGTATGAAACACACCGAACCAAATGGTGAAAATTTGAAGAGACTTTATTTTCATCATCATCATCATCATCAGTTGATTGACAATTGCAGTCTATTGCGGAAAATCGATGTGGAAGGATGACGACCTCGGTGGCAAAAAAGTATATAAGTATTCTATCAGCCATCTGGTATTCATAGCTTTGCTTAATTTGGGGCTAGATGGCGCTGTGTCAAATGCCTACAAATTTTTATTTATTAATTTTTTATTAGGATAAAGGTAGGCTAATGAAAATATGGATAGACCGTGGGAATTATGACATGAGTAAGAAAGGAGAGAGTGTTGTGATGACTTCTGACAGAGAGAAATGGAAGAAGAATACATGTTGAGCCGACCCCACATAAAATGGGAAAAGTCCAGGGAAATGATGATGATGAGTTACAGTCGATTGCGATTGCCAATAAACTTAAGCAGGCTAATGAACATTTCATATTGTCCCTGGAAAGGGGAATACGATAAAGAGCCAAAACGGTATTGGAAAAAAAAACTTTAGGTAGGTACCCTTTCCAATGACAATATGATTTTTACCAAACCAGAAGGTAATCTAACAATTCCAGGATCCAGAAACCAAAAGGATTAATGTAACAGTGAAAGCTTTCAAAAGCTTCTATTATTATTAATAATATATCAAAAGCAATTAAAAGAGTAATAAAAGCAAGGAGGTCAAGAACACTCGCGTTTTCATTAATATTGATGCAGTGAAAGTGTTTATTCCACAATTAGGGTAATCGCTCAAATTGTTTGAAAGTTTCAGAGCAAGCTTTTATTGCTCTTAAAAGTCTGGGAACAAAGTTATTATGAGTCAGAGTGAAGATGACCAAGATTTATGATCTCTTCAAAAAACGCTTTTTGTCTTTAGCGTTAGCTTTGTAAACCTTCTAACTTTCACAATGTTATCATAAGTTTTAAGATATTATTAAACCGATTTTTTTTTATTTATCATTCAAAATACAAAGTGGTAAATTTCCGGTCAAACAATATTTTTAAAGCCACAATGTTTAAACTACGACGCTGTAAATAGAGTAAGAATGACAATTATCCTACTTCAAACTATATTATAAATGTGAAAATTTGTGAGGATGTTTGTATGTGTGTGCCTCAATCACGCCTAAACGGCTGAACGGATTTTAATGAAACTTGGAATATACATAGTACATGTGCTAGATTAACATGTAGGCTATTTTTCATCCGTGTACCACGCGAGCAAAGCCACGGGCGGCAGCTAGTTGTTAAATAAAACCGTCATTATAATACTGGCAATCAAAACTATTTCAAACGACCCTGTTTCGATATTTGAATTAAAAAAATTGGGTATGAACACAATTTTCTCTGTTCATGCCATAAGTCACTGTCTGTCATTTCTACTCTGATAGAGCTTATTACACAGATGAAGCGAAATGTATATAATTAAAATTCACAAGAAAATTCTCAATTTACGCTGATTACTGCGTAAACTTAGCTTTGTTATCTCAAAATGAGTTTTACTTATGAGAAGAGCACTTTTATATTGTTTTGATGGCCGACACATGCAGTAAAAAAGAACTCAATAGGTACTAACGATGGTACCATGACACAGAAGATGCAATGAGAAAGCTATTCACAAGAATCATAAGCTAAACAGAGCTATAGTGGAGCATTTGAGGAGGCATATTATATCAAAAGACTCTCCAAAATAAACGTAATATTCAATAAAAAATATGTTACTTCAGATAATGATAAGTAGCTAGGTAATTAGCAAAAACCATCGAATTCCAGGAACATCTTAAACAACTTATGTAATTCTATACGGGTCTAAGCCAAACCCGTATATTATGTCAGTCACTTTTCGGCTCTCTTGACTTGAGCTGAGTTGATAAGGGGGTGATCATGTAACTCAGTTGCAAAGTTGCAAACAATTCTATATGAGACCGTCAAATATGGCTATGAAGCGAAGCCGCATATTTGATACACAACAGCATCCCGTTAGTATACGCAAAAGTTGCCCCTTGACGCTGTATAAATTATCTAAAATAATTATAATATTCGATTCTGATAAAACCTGTTTGCAAAAAAGATGTAATCTCGAAACAGATGAAACTGAAATAACCACTTTTTTTGTTTAACCTATTTCGTTCCACTGATGGGCAAAGGTCTCCCCAATAGATTTCCAGATATCCTTGTCCCAAGCCATCTCCCACCACCCTCCTTCAAAGGCATCAAGCTCAGGTGTCCATAAAATAAACATAGGTAATTTATAATAATACTACCACTGAATGGAGCCTTCATCTCCCTGCCCTTATCCCACTTAAGTGGGGTCGGCACAACACGTTTTCCTCGTCCATCCCCCTCTATCAGCCGTCATTGCAGTATTCACTCAATGGAGCTTTAAGACAGTGAAACTTCATCGCGATAGACCGCACAAGCGATTACGCGACGAGACCTTTAGCGATTATCAGTGACATTAGCGTTAGATCGCAAAACCTGAAAAACTTGAGGGAAGGTCTTTTGCCCAGCAGTGGGATAGTACAGGCTGCTACTACTACTAAGGCCTATAACCATCTATAGTAGATGATTTATACAGCGTCAGGAGGCAATTTTTACCTCACGCTGTAGTGCCCGGGACGAATTAAGATGGAGTAGGCTTGCCCAGCACCTATTCTATCGTCTCAGCTTAATCGGCCTTGTCCACAGGAAAGACATGGTCAATATGTGCAGAGCTAATTAAGCCACGGGTTTCCTCACGATGTTTTCCTTCACCGTTTGAGAGTACTGGCATAGCGCACATAAATTTTTCGCACAGAAAAATCCATTGGTACACGACCCACGACCTTAGGATCCGACGGCGGGGTCACTACCAACTAGACCACCAGTGCTCTCTCTGGTACTCAGTGGCACAGGCTGACGACAACAATAAAGGTAGATGGTACTTACCGGGTGCGCAGGCGGCATGCATGTGTCGATCGCGGGCGCACGCGGCGCATCACCGCACGCTACTGCTTCACACACCCTGCCAACAAAATAATACATCATACATACATAATATCACGCCTGTTTCCCATAGGGGTAGGCAGAGATCATGGATCTCCATTTGCTACGATCCTGACATATTTCTTTCGCTTTATTAACTCTCATGTCGTAAAAGTCGACTAAGGGATAGTATCGATTTAATAAATTTAAAGAAATAAACATTATGACTGTTCCTTGTCAATATATTTACGAAAACTTGATGTACGTACATAAAAATGTTAGTAAGTTTAAGAAAAATAGTGATAATCATAGTGTTAATACTAGAAATAAGGATAAACTTGCTGTACCCACGATTAGGCTAGGTAAAGTTAATAAATCATTTAAAGGGCAATGTGTACGCTTCTATAACAAAGTCCCAAGCGAGATGACAAATTTGTCAGTTAATAAATTCAAAACACTAATAAAACAAAAGTTGTATAAAAAAGCTTACTATAAAATATCCGATTATATAGAAGATAAAAATGCTTGGGACTGAATGCTCCAACTCCTTTTATAACATGATTGTAAAGGGATCATTTTCCAAAAAAATAGCCAAGCGTGGTTTCTTGCCTGTATCTTCCACGCCTGGTCGCGTTACGAACAGGTGTAAATGCAACGTAGATTTAAGACGTGTCCAAGTGATCCCAGTGATTTTATGGAATAAAAATTTTTTGACTTTGACTTTGACTATCCTCTCCAACATGACGAGATACAATAAGCAGGTATTCCCAAGGAGGCGGCCGTTCATAAAATACCTTAGCCAAAACTGCTGTAAGAGCAGCATGATCAGCATGATGCAGCATCCTTGGATCAGTTGGCTAAAGTGTTTTATGAACGGCCGCCTCCTTGGGAATACTTGCTTATTGTATCTCATCATGTTGGAGAGATCCAAGAATCATGCTGTAAGTCATGCAGTCATGCAGTCATCATGCAGTCCCACACAGTCTTGGTTCCACTTATTGACCGGGATATTCGCAGCAAAAGCCTTTAAATTTCTAAAAATATACTCAAAAACATAGGTACGACGCTGCTTTTAATTGTAATCAAAAACAAATTAAATTTAAACTGAGTGCATTTTCATTTCTTATGTTATAAATATTGGCTCAAAGATTTTGATTTTATTACTTTATAGTTTGCTTACTTTCTTGTCAATTAATAAATTAATTCCTCAAAATGCAGCTTTCGCCTTTAACAACTTAAAATCGTCCACAAAACCAAATAAACAGATTATTTGAGCAATATATTATTTTTCCTGTTACTATTTCTTGGCTATTTTGAGCCATTGAACATGTTACGAACGGGACCTTACAACCACTTTAGATAGCCGCAAAAACTGCGTATTGATGGAGGAAACTAACTTTTTGTTCAATAATGAATGATTTAGAAGCACGAATGTGTCTACAGGAAACTGAGCTGAGACGGATGACTTTGAAAGTTGTTCAAAGAGAAGCCAAACGTAGATGTAACTCTCTATAATTCTAAACCAAATTCAGACTTATGTCCTGATCCAATATTTTAGTAACGGACGACGCATCTTTAATTAACATAGCAATGTTGTTTTTCAGTCAAAAAAATTATGACGCTTTTCGACAGATAACGTTGCTATGGTAATGAACGACTCTAATCCGTTAGTAGAATATTGAATCCGAGCATTAATAAGAATTAGGTAAAAGGTACTTATATTCTGCAAGGTCAATTTAAATTATTATCCGTAGGCTCAGGTATTATTTTGGTAATCGAACTAAAATATTTTGTCACAAATCAAGAAGTTTATGAATATCTTCAGCTAGCCATTACACTCGTGTGATACTCCGACAAAAAGTAACTTATATGTCATTCGAAGTCTCAAACTACGTATTTTCTAAGATTCAGCAATTTCGTTACGACATGATCTAACCACAAACATACAAACTTCCGCATTTATTTTAGTACGATTCTTTATTACAAAAACTCTAGCCTATTTTTTTAATGTCAATCATTAGCTCTAAGGTTCTGTCTACACAGCGATTTATAATACGGAAGTAGACAGTATGCCTTATAACAGTTTATTATTTGATTTTATAGCGCATTAATTACAAAAGCAATTTAAACAATCATCATCAATTAAAATGATTAAGAGCTTACAACATCATAAATTCAAAATGTAATAACAGAGGTCTGTTACTGAACTTAATACACTTCACATACAATTCAGAATGCACCAGATGCAAGGAGTTCAAAAGTAGCACCAAAATTGTGACTTGAACATTTTCATTAATAACGTACGGCTATCAGTGGATTTAAAAAATAATGAATTCTATTTTTTTTAGTTGGGTGAGTAAGTTCGAATGAGCTAGTGGCCAACTCTAGTGACGGAATTTTTAGGCCGCCTAAAGGCCTCCGTCGTGGCTTAAGGACTTAAAAGCCGGGACCGATAATTTAACGTGCCCTCCGAAGCACGGAAGCGCTCAGCTCGTAATGCCACTCGCGTCACCCATCCCAATTGTGACCGCGCACAACGTTGCTTAACTTCAACGATCAATCAAGAACGTCTAAGCAAGCTACTAGTTTGGTATATTCAATCGACTTCTGTATCCGCGGTGTGCCCATAACACACAATATTAATTCTAACTCCAATTTTTTTTATTTTTACAGTTATTTTGTATTTTTTACACCAGACAAACATTCCTACTACTTCTCGTTTCACCACGTTTTTTCACTAGTATGGTGAAAAGATTAAAGTGCGGTCAAAGAGGCTCCTTTTGTGCACTTGAGAAATGTTTTAGAACATTAATCTGAGTTCTATATTCAAAAATTGTTATATGTTACAAACAGTACTTTAGGAAACTTTAGGAACCTGGGGTCCGGAGGCATGGCTTCTTTTCAAGGAGATATCGAAGAAGCTGATGGATGTGACCAATGACCAAAGTGCCGGCACTTACCTCGGACATAGGATAAGTATAGCTATCTAACGAGGTAACGTCGCCAGCCTTCTGGGGACCTTACCTGCGGTCGGTGATCTGAGCTCTGTAAGCGAACTTAGAAAACTGAGCTCATTTTCATTTATTATTATTATACCAAGTACTTTAAAGTTTTTAATGTTGTTATAGTTAGTCTTTGAAAAGCTGTTGTATATAAAGTTCACTTTTAGGTACTATAAAGTTGAAAAAAAAAACAGTTTGTGTGATTGTGGTATGACAATACGGACGGAGGCACCGCGGCGCGTGCGCAGAACTAACTACGTGACTCTCATTTAGAGTGGCTGGCGGGTAGAGATCAATGGTTTTTATTGCTTACTCAGCAAACTGTGTCAGAACTTGTTGATAATTAATTTAAAGACTATAAAGCTCCATTTACATGGAGAGAGTTTATCGCACGCTTTAGCTAGAGAAATCGTATGCTAGTATCGAATGCAATAATCTTCAGGCGATAATCGCATTCACATGCTTACATTCAACCAAAAATAAACTCTCCTTCCAGTATGTCATACGATATTCGTAAGGTGATTATTGCCAAGTGTTTTGTTTACACGACAATACCAATTATAATGAGATATTTGCCTACGAGTTCTCGACTTGTCTAAACTCAATCTAGATCTTGCCTCGACAATTTTTCAAGTTCATGCGAGTATCGTACAAATCGATTTGAATCGATTTGTGATTACACAGAGACGTCCAGTATTCAATGACAAGGCGATTATCGCCCTTTTACCCTGATTTGTGAAGTTTCTGAGGCCTTTTACCATCTATACGTAGATGATTTATACAGCGTCAGGAGGCAACTTTCACCTTCACAAACGGGACGCTGCAGTGCCCGAGACGAATTAAAATGGAGTGGGCTTGCCCAGCACCTATTCCATCCTCAGCTTAGTCGGCCTTGTCCACAGGAAAGACACGGTCAATACGAGCGGAGCTGACTAAGCCGCGGGTTTCCTCACGAAGTAAAGTTTAATGCCGTATAATTCATAAAGCCAAAACGATTTATTATCCATTTACGTCTGCCACACCCGAGACACAATAGAAAGTAAATTACCAAATAACCTGAAATAATTTCGTTGAATTCGAATTGATGACAACCCGAAATGATTTCCTCCAATTTGTGGGTTATTCCAGTCCAATTGGTATGATAAAAATTCAAGCTAAACACGCCTGTGGGTAAATCACATAAGGATGAGAATCGCGTGTGGGTTTTTCGGAAGAATAAGTATGAAATATAGTAATCACCATTTTAGAGAATACGCGGAGCTACTTTGTAATAGTACCTATGTATGTTATTTGCGGTGTGCAAATTAGGTACCTGTAAGTTCATTTTCGCGTATAATTTGGCACATTGATTTATATTACCTAAATGTACATACATAGGTATATAATTATTATCACGCCACGCCCGTATCCCTAATGGCCACTTCACTCCAGAACATGGGCGTGATAATATGTACAGAGCCACAAGTAGCCATAAGAAAACTTGCAGCCACTCCTGATTTAAAGCCCCAAAATGGATGTAATGAACATGGTGACAGGTGATCAGCCCATCGCCCATATAGATAGTTCATTATGTCGAAAGGATACTATCCCTTAGTTGTCTTTTTTTTTTTTTTTTTTTTTCTTACCTAATTATACTAACTAAATAATATTAGCATCCGCCTTCCACTCCGCTTACGGGATTACTTGCATTTCAAGTTATGTGTGTCTTTCAGCTAAATCCGATGAAACGTTGCGGAGATCTGTGAGAATCTAGTCGTGTCACTAGTTCTATCGAACCAGTGTGGTGAAAGGATTTAAAGTGGGCTTTAAAGACTTCGTGTACTTTGCACATGTTTTACCTTCAACGTTTGAGAGTACTGCTATAGCACGTGTACATTTTTTGAACTGAAATATCAATGGTGTACGACCACATTTGAATCCATGACCTTAGGATCAGAAGTCAGGGCCGCTCCCTCTAGACCACCAGTGCTCTCGTCAATGAGAACAAACATACACACATACCTTTTCACACACAAACTTTCCCATTTATTATTAAATGAGATTCGTGGTTTCATTAAAAACATTTAACATGACAACAAAATAACGCCATTTAAACATCAGCTACGCGGATTTTGTACATATGGAAATTTTGGCAACTGAAATTTGTTCATTGAACACCCACGTTGATTCATCTACAACACCAACAGCCTCAACACCATCGAGGATACTGGAACACTGCTGCCAACATCCCAAAGTCCTTCTCCGGTACTTCAAGGAGTTGGGCTCACTGGGGGAGGGTTAGCAGGGGGGGTAATGCACAATACACCCCACAACGGGACCTCACCGCAGATCCTTATTCCCCTACTATTGATTATTTCGAAATATAAATAAATGGATGTTAATGGCTGAACATCTAAACTGACATAAAAAGGAAGCAGTTTCGAAATTAGTTCATGAATCGCAGAAAATTTTTTTTGCTCAAACCACGAACCAAGTTTGACTATTGAGTCATACCATTACACGCACTTTCTGATACAGTAAATCCAGGTGCGGGTTCACAACCATGTATGTGACCGTTAGGTGTTATAGTCGACTGGTTGGTCGATTAATCTAGAAGCAGATCCAGTGTCGGTCTGATAGCAGCATTCACGAAACCTGCGGGATGTGGAACGACTTGCGATTTCGTGCGGCGAGACGGACAGACACACTGACACTGTTTTGTTTACTTGCATTTCACTGAGGTCGATTGCACCAATGCGCTAACCGGTCTTTTAACCTAACTGATACTCATCATCGTCATCTATTGCAGATGTTTAAGATGGAACCAGTGCACATTAAGAACATTTTTATTTACCCTGTAAGATCCTCAGGATCCTTTGTTTGTAAAAAATGTAATCGAGCCTGTCACTCCCAGATAGGCCTCTTAACCCATGAATAAAATCAAGTTCTAACTAAATACTTAAGGAAATAAGGGACTCAAGTACTGTCACAAAGAGATTTTGCCCTGACATTTTTTATGGCTTAGACACACCATTTTGAAAGTTATAAAAGGCATCATAAGTCTACATCTTATCGCAGTCGACCATTCATACAGTCCATAAATAATTTGGACCCTACGTTAATATTCCCTAAGGCATAGGATATAATATACCTAGGTAATTAAAATAATTATCCGTTAGGTATAGTAGATGATCATTACAAACCACTGGTTTAACGATACCCACACATGGAACCAATACAGTCATACAGTCCCTTTAACAAGCTCTTTTCCAGCTATCAAGTGTCAACTTAACCACCGGTTAATATGTTGGTAAAATTTAATCTTAATACGGTTGTGAAAGGTTTTGCTTATTTTGCAGTGACTATAGATTTTGTGGTCTGGCCACTGGTGTTTTCTTGGTTGATTTTGTGGTAATATCGAGATTCATTAGCTGTAGAAATATATACATAACTAACAGGTTGCACAACCATCATTACTAAAGGTATTCGCCCACTACATCTTTTCATGAATGGACCGTTACCGTCCCGTCACAAAAACCGGTTAAGTGTGAGTCGAATTGACACATGCAGAGTTCCGCACCATCATACATGTACATAAATATTTCTTCTTTGTGGCCCCCTTTTATTTTATGTTTTATATTATTTGTTGTTATAGCGGCAATAGAAATACACGCAAAAATTTTGCGAACGATTTTGAGCTGCCTCCATTTGTCGACCATCTATAATCTTCACAATGCCATCAATATATCGGGAGGGGTCTTATACTTCGTTTCCCAATCCATCCTCACCATTAATTAATGTTGATCTCCTCTTCCTGCGTCCTTCATTACAGAAGATCGTGAGCCCTTTGGCGTAGTTTGTTAGGAGTTTGTCACCTTTGATGTTTGTCTGATGGCTGCGCTTACCGTATCCTCTAGTTGTTTGGGCAGGAACGGAGGAAATTCAGAATTGAAAATAATTCCTTTTATTTTAACGTTAGAGATGATTTTATTTTTAAAGTATAAAAGGTTTTCGAAAATTAGCCGTTGTATTGTTATATTCGACGCTGGAGCTGTCAGTTGTAATCCTGTGTCACCTGTCATCATGACTTGATTGACGTCTGACAGATGGCACTGGCGCGTAAACTGTCACTTGTAGTTCCTCCATGCAGTACTAGATGGCGCTGTCCCAAACACCAGTTGTTCTAATTTATCTTTTGGGGCTCCGTTTCTTTTACCCTCGATTTTCCCAGTCACCATCAATCCAATAATGTTTTTCTAATCCAGCCAATTCGTATAATAATTATAAATATCTCCGTTCATTTAATACAAGTACGGTGCATTCGTGAACCGTTGGGAAAACATCATATTAGCGGTGCGAGTATTACTGACTCTTTGATCTGCGGTATTACGGTACGGGGTTATTTATTCCCCACGGGGTTATTATGTAACTTTTTGACTAGTCGCGACTGTGGCACGCAACAACGCACATCACAAGAACCATGGTCACCCACCACTTGCGGTCACCCATCTAAATTGTGACCACGCACTACGTCTAAGTAAGCAACCTACGAGTGCTTCTGAAAAAAATAAAAGCTTTCGAGTTTTTAAACTGTTACTAGACTACACTTTCCTTCATTCAACACACTGGTTCGAGACTAGTGAAATAAGAAGTAGTACCTAGTATCAAGTAATAGCTACAACTATTTCGGTGAGATAATATTTATAGCACGTAGTTTGAAAGCGGCTATAAGTTTACGTAATCAACTTTCATTACTTCTGGATAATTTAATCTCTAGTGCACTTTCAATGTTTATCGACTTTCAATGATTTCTCTTCCAACAATAAAACGAAAAGGTTCTATAATTAAAAAGTTTTGTTAGCCTTCTAGAGAAACTTAAAGCTAAATAGTGAAAGACGCGGATAATGTGAATAGCAATATTTATTGACTAATAGTATTGAATATAAAAGTATTGCAAAAGGCAAGTCTGCAAATTCAATTATTAAAAAAATGGTAATTTTAGAAGCAATGAAACCAAAATATAATTTTGTAATCGTTAAATAACATATTTTTTGTCTCATTTCGACCATAAAATGCAAAAAAAACCATAACGCTATACGTTTTTTTTAATAACAAAAATATCAAAAATGAACTGATTCTTACCAATTATATCACCTTATTGTCTTCTATTTTAGACGAAATAACTAGAATCCAAAAAAAATACATAAAGCATTTTCTTTCCTTTATAATTATTTAGCCAGCAAACAGCAAAATAAGAAAAAAACCCTTTCAATAGGAGCGGAGATGGGAGGAGATTAGTCACTAGAGGGTGACGAGTATGAACTAAACGAGAATGTGTCTGGAGCACGGAGTAATTACACCTCGAATTGGGTCGAGCCGTGAATCGGACTTTACTACGTTCATGATAGAGAAGGTCAATTACCAACCGCATGTATGATATCAGAATTGGTTCATCAAAGGCTTTGTGGGCGAAAGGCCCCTTTATCACTGGATCTTTCATAAACAGATATATTTCTAATGTATGTTGATTTCCGAAAAATAAAAAAATAAACAGTGCTTTGGTAATTTAAAGGTCAACCTAGGTCCTTGTCTCTTAATGATTAAAATACTATATGGATCATCATCATTTTCCTGCCCTTATCCCACTATATGTGGGGTCGGCACAGCATGTTCCTTGGATCATGCTATATACGCTACACTAAGTTACTTCAAAACCCTAATACATACCTACTTAATAAAAGTAATAATAAATTGCCACTGCAGTAATGAATACTTGTTCATTGAGCATTATTGATGCTGATAGATAAAAAATCTGTTATCTACTGGTCAATGAATAAAAATGAGCACCAATAGCGTAAACTTGCTTTTTTATTCAAGCGCCGGCAAAGCCGCATGCCATTCACCAAGACTTTAATTAATGATTCGAATAAATGAATAAAGTACGAAACTCATTAGGTGAGGCAATGAGATTGGCGAAACGAGAAAAAACTGAATGAATGACCCTCGACCCCAGTCTAGCCGGGTCATTGACCGGTAATGAATGCAATGTAACATTGGCCTTTGCGTAATTGAATGACGTGACTTGAAATTTCGCAGATAACATGTGAGAAAACGCTTATTTTTAAATACAAACAAAAAGGAAGTCGGTGATTTGAACAAAGCTTGGGCATAACATGGTTTTCGTAACGGTATGAGTGATATGCAATTTCCGAAAATAATTAATTAGGTGAGCGGTAAGCCAGCAAAAAGTCACAACTAGTTGTGACCACGCTGACTGATGACTAGTTCAATGATGTAAATTAAGTACCTAAGCAATAACCAGAGGCAAATACACTAGTGGTCCAGTGGATGTGACCCTTCCAATCAAAAGGTCGTGGGTTCGAATCCGATCGTTCATCAATAAATATTTTTGGAAAAAACATTTTCTTCTTGAAATTATTGCACCTGAGGGAGTGTAAGGGAGTAAAAACCTGTACATTAAAAATCGTATTACGCGAGTTAAACCATGATCTGGAGAATCTTTGCGTATTTAAAAATTGATGTAAATTGCACCAAAATAGCCGTCCTATTTCAATTTCATATCCTATGTTTATTATTATTAATATTACTGCTAGCTCGTACTGTTAATAGTTTATTTATTGAGTAATATATTTCTGAGAAGTATTTTAGGATTTACGATGTGACGACCGATGTGGAAGACCTAGAATGAAATGGCGAGAACACATACACATACACCTTGAAATATGGCCTATTTAAACGTTAAATCCTAAAAAGGGAAGGGACCTTTACCCTTAGGTGGGACGATAATGGCTCACTAAGAAATAATGATAAAGAATTAATTTCTAGATCTCAAAGATCCATCGCGCAAAATTCTCTACGTAAGTTTAACTTGTGGTAATATTGACTTTGGTAACATTAACTAGTCCGCTGTTATAGGTACTAACTTACTTAAATCGTTTTTATTTACTTATGCAGATTCTTGTTTGAAAATCGCCAAAACTCAATTAATGTTTAAATAGAAAAAAGGAAAAAATAAATGAAAAAAGACGAAAAGATTGATTGGCTACCCGTTAGCTCAATTGGTTAGCACGGCCACGGTAAAATTGTTGCGAGTGCAAGTCCTGCCCCAAGAATTTATTGGAGTAATTTAAAATTCTTAACCTAAAGTTTTCGTAGGAACCGTGAAATTACTCTGTTCCTAGCGAGCTCCAAATGCACAAGCTTCTATATAAAAAATGCAAGAGTGCAAAACATGAATAAAAAAACAGGGCGTGTTAGAATCAAGCGCTCGTGGCGTAGCTTACTTAGACGTTCTTGATTGATCGTTGAAGTTAAGCAACGTTGTGCGCGGACACAATTGGGATGGGTGACCGTGAGTGGCATTACGAACTGAGCGCTTCCGAGCCTTGGAGGGCACCTTAAATTGTCGGTCCCGGCTTTTAAGTCGCTCTTACAAGAATCACAAGAGTTGGCTACTAGCTCATACGAACTTAGAATCAAGAACGGCTAAAAAACTGAAGCACTAGACTGATGTACAATGTATCATTTCCTGAATTTCTTTAATAACAGAAACTAGCCATGCTATACATTCTAACTCTCACTACACATGGTCGAGCTACTAACACACTAGAGCGGAGATGTACACCTACTGGATATGACATTGATATACTATTTAACGTAAACATAATTTATTTGATAAAAATAATACATTACAAAAAAAAAACAATTGGAACACGTTGAAAACTGCCTTTAATTTAGACGAGTAAATACATTAAAACTGGCCTTTCGCGAGCTTCAATCGTTGTTTGAATCTATTAGTTGTTTATACTCACACTAGAAGAGTGTGTCTGGAATTGCAAAATAAAGTACAGTGGTACCACAAATATTGTACGCCTCGTCAATTTTCTTCTGGCTTCTGAAATACGAACGCGATGATGATATGTAATATAGAAATGTTACAATATTATGTAGATACTTTTTTTTGAAGGATTGGTTCAGTTATTATTTTAATAATATATTCGGAAAAATTCGGTTTTCATACAAAGCACGAAGTTTGCCGATGCGCACAATATTTGTGGTACCACTGTAGTCATGGTTGTTTTTAAGACCACATACTTGCCAACTTTTATCGATTGTGATCAACTGAGACTAAATATTTAATTTCAATGTAACTTTTGATTCGATAATATAATCGGATAATTACTGTGTATTATTATGAACAATAAATACTAAATTATCCGATTATTATATTATTGTTTATAATGAACCTTTACAATAAAATCAGGAAGCATAACGGTTACATAGGTAGGTGATAAGAATTTTGTATCTTTTTGTAATTTGTTTTTATTCGTATTTTGGGGACCGTGATGGAAGTGGGGTCAAGTTCGAACTAAAAATAGTTTTTGGTAAACTATTGAATAATATATTTCAATATAATTAATAGATAATTTAAGGCCTTTTAACATCTTTAGTAGATGATTTATACAGCGTCTGGAGGCAACTTTTACCTTCACTAACGGGACGCTGTAGTGCCCGGGACAAATTACGATGGAGTAGGCTTGCCCAGCACCTATTCCATCCTCTCAGCTTAGTCGGCCTTGTCCACAGGAAAGACATGGTAATTACGTGCGGAGCTGACTAAGCCGCGGGTTTCCTCACGATGTTTTCCTTCACCGTTTGAGAGTACTGGTTTGGCGCACATAAATTTTTCGCAAATTCGCGCTTAAATGCGAAAATTAATCGATACTCTTAACAAAATTCACCACTTAGTAGTATTATACATCGTATCTACTAGTAATATCTGTTCACGAGACCAGTGCGTTTTGCATGCAACTAAGGTTTATGTAAATCATTTAAATTTCAATTACAAACCACTAGTGAGGCTACTTCTGAATCGGATATATAAGTGTTGTAACTTTTCGCAGCTTCCGTTTCCGGTACACGTTCCGGATATTACGAGATGATTTTGAGATCTTCTGATAGTAAATCGATTAACATTGCAATTATTTGTATGTCTTGTTTTTTTTGCATACATACATATTATCACACCCGTATTCCTAATGGAGTGGGCAGAACCACAAGTAATCGTAAGAAAACTTGCAGCCACTCCTGATTCAAAGCCCCAAGATGGATATGGTGAACCATGGTGACAGGTGATCAGCCGATCTCCCACATATTTAGATGGTCCAAGGGTCCATCCATGTTGAAGAGGATTTATAAAGCACAGCTTATTCGATTCTTGGATTGATTCTTGTTTAGTTTTATCATCATTTTCGAATTACGTTTCAAGAGTAAAGCACACAAAATAAAACAATTATATTTGTTTTATGGATTGAATCTCTAATTACACATGACCCTTTTAAACGATTTTAATAAAGGAGGAGGTTGTCGATTCGGCTATATATATGTTTATTCTCTTAGGTTGTTGTATGATTGGGAAACTGCATCGTCTGAGAGATTGCATGTCTCTTCTAGGCGCATCTGGTCTCGTGCTTCGGCGCCGCGCGCCGCTCCGGCGATTTCGTGCATTTTTTTGCAAATGACCACTCCGATTTCTAAATAATTTAAATACGTGCACGACTTAAGAAACTCATTACGATTAATTATTCAGAACTGGGTCTGTGTGTAAGTTGGCTACCTAACGCCTTTTTTTTACGCACAAATAAATTAATAAAAAATAGCTTCTGTACTTACGATCGGTTATCATACGATCACAGAATCCGATTAGGGCACAAAATCATGTCACTATCACAATGTTTTTATTTTATTTACACTTGCGCGAGCGATCAGCTGTTAGCGCGATGCGCAGATGCGTGCGGTCGGGTCCGATGCGCGAGGTCGACTGACGCCGGCCGACTTGAGAGTCGCACGCGCACGGTGAAAATCATCCGACTGAAGTCTCCAAATGAAATCGCATAAAATACTTTTATTTGAGCCACAAAAACTTGTGCAAAGATGCACAAGACAATGTGACTCACAGCTCATTATCTTGGATTGCAAACTCTGATTGATCGAGAAGTCCCTTGAAGAAGTCATGATTGCGTATTAGCTGACTATTATAAACTTAATATTACAGGTACCTATTTAATATTGATAAGGTCTTAAGGTCCAGCACACCCATTTATGCAGTAAACGATCTTTTAACCAGTTTAACACTTCCTCAAGTAATTCAAATGAAAGTACCACTTTAGTTCTTGGCTCGTCAGAAGGAAAGTCGACAATAACTTTCCTAGCGTAGCGGTCGTCAAGCAGACTGCACTAACTATCCTGCTGGTTAGAAAAGTTGCAGTTTTACGAGCCGGGTTTATTAAATAATATCTGATGCGTTGTACTAAGCTTTTTGGCTAAAGCCGAATCTTCAACGAAGCCGAAAAAATCTACAATTTTGTAGGAAATCACATGTGATATTATTTCTTCTTCTTTAGGTAATCCTCAGAGTCACTAAAGTTTGTATATCACAACAATACTAGTATACCGATTAAAGCCAATTCGTTAGTTCTACTTCTTTGCCGGACTGGGAGTCAAAAAAAAAACATAAAATGCGTCCAGCTGCTTCCCTCCCCGAGCTATCGTAAAAGTCGACTAAGGCATAGTATCCTCCCAGGCAGACATGATGGACCACCTATATGCGCGATGGGCTGATCACCTGTTACCATGGTTCACCATATCCATCTTGGGATTTATAATCAGGAATAGCTGCAAGTTTTCTTGGGATTACTTGTGGCTTTCCCCATCCCATTTGGGATGCGGGCGTGATAACATGTATGTATGTTAGTTCAATGAAAATCGGTCAATTCCAATAAAAAAATAATTCGACTATTGATTTGTACCTTTAACATCTAAATCATACCGAAACCGATAGCTGAAAATCTGTTAGAAACACTAAATCATACCGAAGAACAGTATCTCAATTATGCCGAATACTTTACGCCGAAGCCGAAAGCCGAATCGCATCATAACATACATCTATAAGTTCTCTGTACGCATGGTTGTATAGCCAGTTAGTACGCGTTAAATTATAAAATAGTGTCGTCTAGTTAGCTTAATTAACTGCCTGCGGAATGGAGATCAGTTTCTCTTATAATGTTTGCGTTTTCACCGACAGTTACTGCTTTGGATTCAACATACAGATAATTATGATTATATTTTCCGTTGGCTTGTCCAATTAGAAATTTATTACAGGGAAATGTTTGAGCTGTACTGTAAGGTCTCTACGCTTGTTTTTATTGTACAACTACTAGAATATTACAGTTTCATTCCCGTGAAGTTATACCGGGTGTAATAAAACTACTTCCGAATACAGAAATTTGAACCATATGGATAATTTTCTAAAAATTCGCCAATCATGATTTTCTAACCTGGCCCCTTATTCTCTATGACCAAACGAAACTTGTTTGTAACGCGTCCCGTCGCGTTTTTGCAATATAAAATTGTCATATAGAATACGATAATACGGTGATTCCACAAAAGAGCCCGCGTTTGCCCGTGTTACGTTTTGTTTGGTCATAGTCAATAAGGCCCCTGTATCTTCCATGTTTATTCGCGTTATGAACAATTCAACGTAATTTACGCATAAGAATGTTAACAACGCAAGGTATTTATGCCATGCAACAAACCATGAATAAGATGTAAAAAGTCACAAAATTTGCTTGCATTTTTTTCTGTTTTGTCAGCTTCGATCTACCACAAACATGGTCTAAACGCACTGTTTAAATTTTCAACAGTAGTCTTATAACACCCTGTATAAAGGTTATTATGTTTCTAACTAAATTTTTCTGCCGCTCCCCTTTGAGGATGATGATGGTATTAAATTCCAATGGTACATAAGGACTAATAAGGATTTGTGAAAGCACATAATACTCTAAGTTATACAGACCCCCCGCTAAGAGCACTGAAATTCCCCCTTGGGGGTTGCACTTTGAAAGGTACTTGGCCAATATAAACCAGGAAAGTACCTCTCAGGTTTCTAAATCCTTATAAGAAAAGCGCACTTTAAATCCTTTCGCCACACTGGTTCGTGAGAACTAGTGACACGACTAGATAAATAGAAAAGAGAACATTTGGATTTGTATAATTGTGATTGAATCACGCTCCGACCATTCAACAGATTTGGATGAAACTGTTGACATAGTACGAGATCTAGAATCGAAGTCTACGAGCATAGCATCGGGCAGAAGCAGAAGTATAACTTAAACTGCACAACATTATAATTAAAAAAGTTAAAAAAAAAACTCAGATAAAAAACTGAGCTCATTTTTATTTCTTATTATTATTATATAAAAACTTTAAGGTAATCAGTATATGATTACCTTAAAGTTTTTAATGTTATTATAGTTTGTCTTTGTAGCTGTGTTCTTAATAAATACATTTAATATTGTTTTAAAATAAAATTAAATTAAAAAAGTTTATATCAGTGTTTGTAGCTACAAAACTAATCCAATCATACATCAAAAGTCCGTCCGTCACTTGTCATCACGCCACGCGACAAGTGCCAAATTATTTTACTTTGAAGTGCGGTTATGAAACAAAACGGTCGAGACCCTTCTTCACTTCAAAATAAAATAATTTTGTGCACAGAAAAAGAATTAATAATTTGTTTTGAAATGGTTTTCCCACAATGCTCTTGCGCACGTCTTGTGCATACAAAGGATTTCAACGGCCGCGCATGCGTTTCTAACAAGCTCTTTGTTCTGTAATTTTTATTTACAATTGACCAATACTTTTCGACAGACCTTATAACCGACCATACATGTATGGCACAAACAGAGGGAGGCATATGCCGAGATGATGGTTTTAGTTGGTAGTATGTACATATTTCGTCCCGTTAGTGAAGGTAAAAAGTTGCCTCCTGACGCTGTATAAATCATCTACTATAGATGGTAAAAGGCCTTTTTTTATGTACATATTTCTGTAAAGAGCAATGGAATTTTTTTCAATTTTTTCCGATGGATTGTGTGAAAGAGGACATGCGTATGAAAGGAGTGAATACTGAGATGACGAGTGATAGGAGAAGATGGAAGAGGAAAACATGTTGTGCCGACCCCACCTAGTGGAATAAGGGCAGGAAAATGATGATGATGATTTCTGTAAAGAGCAACAAGACTTCCCTCTGTCTTTACTCGTCGGTCCATTGGGTTCATCATTCACTTTGTTTCCCAATCCGTGGGCGCTTTTCGGGAACCTTTACTCCGCAACAGTTAATCGAGCTATATGAACTGCCCATTGCCACTTCTACTTGCCAATTCTAAAAGCTGTGTTGGTAGCTTTAATTCGAATTATTTTATTCCGGATTCTATTGAGACTTACTATGTCATCGGGCACATCAAATGGGCCGTTCTACCCTTCGCCTATCAGTGGTCAACATTTAATTTGAGAAAGAGAGCACTGGTGGTCTAGTGAACCCGCCTGCCGATGCTAAGTTAGTAGGTTCAAATCCAGTCTCAGTATTCTCAAACAGCGTTTTACTTTTCAAAGGAAAATATCGTGAGGAAACCGGCATGTCGTAGAACAAAAAAGAAGAAAGTTCGAAAATATGTGCCAAGTGCACGAAAGGACCCCTTTGAGGCGCACATAAAATCCTTCCACCACACTAGTTTGACAAAACTAGTGACACGACTAGTAGTAGTAATTTGAGAAACTACATTCAAATCAATGAATTGAGAAGAACTGACTTTCATGCGTTTGCGCATACAAAAGACATAAACGCGTATGAATACCCTTTTCACTTGCCCTTTTATTATTGTTATGATAATACATAATATAATATGTCAGTTCCCGCTGATACGTAGATTTGCTCCATACGAGATCTTACAATCGTATACCGGAAGCAGAATTTCTGCCATCTATACTATATTATACCTAATAAGTACCTTTATAAAAATGTAAAACCTAAAACACAAGTCATATCAAATCGCGTTTATATATTTTGTAATAAACGCGGCGTTAATTGCGAGATTATCGTTAGCAATGCCCGTCATTTCCGACAATTATAAGTTGATGAGACGTACCTACGCATCTGAGCGACCATTAACAGGTTCTGAAAGCGTTAGGGGGAGTACACACGAGCGATTTACACGCAAAAATCACGTTTAAGTAAATTGTAATAATGTACCTAGATTTTTTCGGCTACAGTGACTTAACTTGACTTTATGTATATTTATTTAGCGTTTTAGTAACCGGCTAACATATAACTGTGTGATCAACTCTAAAAACCTTCATCATGATGTATATAGCAAGGTGGCGTCCTCACTGTTTAGCCAAGAAGTAAGTAATGCTTACTTCTTAATACTATAGGTACGCGGTCCTGTTATATCTTTGCAGTTTCTGTGCCACACGATTTGATACTTTTTCAGTGTTACTTATGAGTTAAAATTGATAATCATATATAGCGCTATTTCACCTGGAACCCACGTGAAGTTAGCTCAAAGCTGAGTAAGGACCTTTTGACAACTTTTATCTGGTTGACAGAGCAACCAGGACATGAGTGATGTACTAGCCCCATAAGGTTAGTTCTGTATAATGTATGTTCTTTTCTCTTGCCCTATGATCTGTCTTTTAAATTTTTCGTTTCTATATTTTATTATGTATGTTGTCAATAAATTATTTTCTTCTTCTTTCTTTTATAAAATTTAAAAGAGTGCGGCAAAAACGCTGGTGCAAATATAGCCCAAGCGCAATAGATTTGAGATTCGCAAGGGTGTTCGTTGATGATAGCGTTTATTGCGATGAAGTGTTATGCAATCTGAGTTAACTGTTACGATAGCTTTTCTATCTGGGCTTGGAGTTATAAACTCCCCAGTCAATGAAATATGTAAAGAGATGAGATTTTACAAATATCTATAAAAAGCATGAATACGACTATGAACGACTATGAACTATAAAAGTCTGCAAAAGGGGCTGCTTTTATGTTTACAATATAAGCCATAGAAATTGATGATAAGAAGGAAAGAAAAAGATTTATTTTGTCACCAAAACCTGCATTCATTTTTAAGGCGCTAACTATTCGACCCTAGGTAACAAAATAGGTCACCACTCAGCATATGCAATGGCAGGGCGAGCCTAGCCAGAGCGCCAGTCTTCCGTGCTTAGACAAACACAAAGTGCAATCTCTTAGGGTAATAAAACTGTCTCAGGGTCTTTGACGAAAGGCTATTGTGATCAGTCCAGAAGTAGGGGGCAGTAGGAACACTTCATTTCTCGGTCCGTAGCAGCCATTCTAGAACTTTTAACTCCCGACCTTGCAAGCACCACAAACCGTTCTATAAAACACATGGACTACGAAAACAAACCATAAATCTATCAACTGACTTTCATAGATCTGTCGTCACAAATTACCCACACATGGGCGCGTGAATCCATCTGTTTCGTGTGAGTGAAAGTGATAGGTGTGATTAGCTGGTGGAACAGTCTGAGCAGCCGGCACGACTGGAGAGATCTGTCAAATTTACTTGTCACATCGCTTCGTCGTCACACCGGAAAAATCTGGATTAAACTGAATGTTTTTATAAAACCTTCATATATGACAAAAAAACGTAACGCAGGCACGTTTTTGTGGAATCACCTTGTTATTGTATTCTATGTGATAATTTCGTATTGCAAAAACGCGACGCAGCGCGTCATAAACAAGTTACAAGCTGTCAAGTTTCGTTTGGTCTCGAATACAGTAATTCAAGACGGCTATTTAATACAATCGATAAATGAAAACAAGTAAATAGCTACCTGATGTACACCTGATTATTTTCTTTAGATTTATTATACAATTTTTGAGAGCACTGGTCCTCTAGTTGGTAGTGACCCCGTCTTCCGATCCTAAGGTGGTGGGTTCAAACCGGTTAATTTATTTCCGGGTTCCACGCGAGCGATGCCGCGGGCGAGAGCTAGTATATTATACAATTTAATATTATATATAGGTAACTTTTATAATAATAAGTCAACTCCGGTGTGACCGCAGCCACAAGTTTGTACACGAAAGCTGTAAAAAGGTAATTGGACTCAAGTTATCTGTATCTTTATCTTACCTTTCTGATTTATTTTCACTGGATTTTATATTCGTATTTACATGTTTTTCCACCTTTGATATGCAGCCGATATGCGTGTGGTTCGGGCGCAAAGGTCATGGACCCCAATGATAGTGAAAGGGTCTAATAGATTTTATGTTGGTCGAGCATGTCGAGTACTCTACCTCATATCACGATCTTTAGGTATCTACGGATTCTTGTTGAAGAAAGCAGCTATTGTTTTGCTTCAGGTCGCCTTATAACAACTGTATTTTCATCAGTCAAAAATCAGTGAATAAGTAGATTATAAGTCAAACTTAAACTAAAAAATATGCCTGGCAAAGTGTATGGCGCTTTTAGTCAGATTCTATTAACTAGAAGCAAACTGTAGGGTAGTACAAAGCTTCTAAATTATGTTTCCTTCCCTGGATTCGCTCTCGTGGAACCCGGAAATAAATTAAAAATAAAATAAATAACTATTTGTGGCTCTGGCTTAAAAGCCGGGACCGACAATTTAACGTACCCTCCGAAGCACAGATGTGCTCAACTCGTAATGCCACTTGCGGTCACCCATCCCAATTGTGACCGCGCACAACGTTGCTTAACTTAAACGATCAATCAAGAACGTCTAAGCAAGCTACGCCACGAGCGCTTCGAACTTTCGAATATACCTAAATATAAAATGAGTAGAATAGAAACGTACGTAAACAAAAGCTCGTATGATGAACTTTTTGTTCATAAAACTCCGTTACCAACATCGACACACATAAAGCCACAACTCATACAAACACATACTCGTAGGTACATTTGATTAAGGCCATACTGAGATTAAAAAATCATAGGGTGTATCGTAAAGTATGAACTGTGTCATTAGGCTATCATACTACTATTTAGTCGTCTCATTATTAATGAATAAATATTTGTGGACGATGGCGTGGTGAGCAAGTGCTCGACTGAGACGCAAGAGCCGCGGGTTCGATTCCCGCTGCGGGAGAAATGTTTGCACGTTCTGCAAATATTTATTCCGGGTCTGGGTGTTGTGATATAATGTATTATAATTTATAAGTATGCATTTACAAAAAAAAGTATATCAGTATTCTATCAGCCATCTGGTTTCCATCCGGTTCCCGTAGTACTAAGCTAGTTAGCGTTGCTAGATGGCTTTGTGTGAAATATCCTCAAATATTTATTTATTTTTAATCCTTTTTTCAAAACAAGCATTTAAGTACATACCAACACGAGTTCTTCGATCTTTGTAATAAATACGTTGCTGTTGTTGTTGCATTGGCCCACTACATTGGCAAAGGCCTTGAATCTTCCAGGTTTTGCGGTCCAACGCTAGTACCTGCCACCAATAGCCGTTGAAGGTGTCAAGCTCGTCGCACCATCGCCTGCGTAGTCTACTGCG
This sequence comes from Scotopteryx bipunctaria, assembly GCA_949320045.1. Lineage (NCBI taxonomy): Eukaryota > Metazoa > Arthropoda > Insecta > Lepidoptera > Geometridae > Scotopteryx > Scotopteryx bipunctaria. Next base: position 2,567,488 of record OX439449.1, read on the forward strand.
ACATGCCGCGCTGTCAAACGTAAACACTTATTATTTTAATCTTGCTTACCGTTCATACTTCTCTCTACAGCTTACTCTCATTACTTAGGCCACGTAACGCTTGCACATAGTGTAGCGGCCTAATTATGCGCGGTTTAATTAGCGAGGAAGCCGCAAGCCGCAGGATTTTCCCGTTGCGCGTCGCGTCGCCGGCTGGAAACACGCATTCCTGTATAAGGCTTTATTTCAAAATTGATTTCGGTTTTAGGGGACAAAGGGGAAGCTTCTAGAATGAAATAGAGAGTTCAGTAGCAACTTCAGAAGACAATTTCTCCTTATATTTAGGAGTTGAAAAGCATGTAATTTTTTGTTTGATCGATTGTATTACTTAGTTACTTTTATGAACTGTTTTTGATAACTAAAGGGTGTTTCAGTAGCTTCCACTCCATTTACGTCTTCGCTCGTGGTACCTGGATAAAAAGGGCTGCTATTCCAGGTCTAAAACTAATTCTATTCCAAGCTTCAACCTGTACAGCCGGCGCGTTGAATCCCCAAATATCCAAAATCACAAACTTTCCGATTCATAATTATTACTTAAATACATACATATTATCACGCCCATATCCCTAACGGGGGGGCAGAGCCACAAGTAATCATAAAGAAACTCTCAGCCAGTCCTGATGCAAAGTCCCAAGATACTTGGATTAGCTTGTAGAAAATACATTCAGGTACACAAAAATACGAAATGTTTGTTAATTTTCGAAGTTTTCTTGAGTTTTGTACCTACTAAGTACCAAAGCGTATATTTATCTTGACAGCATGAATGATCGATATAACAAAAGCGAAACATTTCAGAAAATATTCCGATATTCGTATTATACTCGAATATCAATGGTTACGTTCAATCATACAGATTGATAACGCGGTCTCCCGCACAAATGGGACGACCCACGTAATGTCACTCGTCTGTCACTCCCAAATTATATTACTCGTTTGCGCCTGTGGCTTTACCCGGTAAAATGTCAGCGTAGCGATACTTGTAAAATGAATAAATATGTCAACGTTTAAAGGATTTTGTGGATCATTTGAAAACGTCTTAAATCTACGTTGAATTTACGACTGTTCGTAACGCGACGAAGCGTGGAAGATACAGGCAAGAAACCACGCTTGGCATTTTTTTTGGAAAATTATCCCTTTACAATTAGTTGGAGCATTATTCAGTTGCAATTGTTTGTATCTTCTACGAGTATTATAATAAGATATTTTGTAACAAGCTTTCTTAAACAATATAATAATAAATAAATAATAACACCCAACAGTCACATACATAGTCCTGAGCCCACACTAGGATTCCCTGTGTCGTGGGTATCAGAAACTACGAGTACCATGGTACCACAACACCCAGACCCGGAAGAAATATTTACAGATCATGCAAACATTTCTTCCGCAGCGGAAATCAAAACCGCGCCTCTCTGCATCTCTGCCGAGCAATCGCCCGCCACGCCACCGGGGCTGTCTATTCTATTCTTTTTAATAGAGTTTTATTATGTAACACACAGGTTTATTATCTCGCCTCGGACTTTGTTATAAGAACGTAGGTACACTTTGCCCTTTAATATTTGCTAAACTTAATCTAGCCTAATCATTGATACAGCGAGTTTATCCTTATTTCTAGTATTATTGTTTTTTTTATTGACTCTCTAAGTTATAAGCTCCTCGAATAGCCCTCTTCTGCAACACAAATACGGTTTTTATATCTAAATAAGAACTGAGAAGGTGAAGAGCACTAACACCATAGTGGTGAAGTTTCCTGATTAATGTTTCATGATGGACACAGTTGAATGCTTTTGACAGATAACAAAAAATCCCCAAAGCAACACGAGATCTTCCCAGGCTTGAAAAATATGCGATATTAACTCATTGTCATTCCATAATGTGGTCTAACGCTTCTAGTTTTCCACAAAACGGGGATTATTTTAAACATCTAGCTGTCCACAACCAATTACGGATCTAATATTACGGATTACAATGATAATTTCTTTGACATTGCCTTTTTTCCCGTCCAATCAATAGTTATAAAAGCAATTTTATAAATTATTTTCATTTAGTAGGTTGTAGCGTTTTGTTTCATTTTTTTTTTTCATTTAAATGTATGTTATTTATGTATGTAAGCTATAGTTAATTTCATCCAGAATCGAATTGATATTATCCAAACAAACGTTCACATTTTGTATTTACATTAGTAGGATTTATTATTATATTACGTGGGAGCTAGTCTGTCAAAACCATGAGCTCTGGGCTTATAACCAAAACTCCAATAATTCTTCAAACCGCTTCCAAAGATTTAATAATAATATTTTTCTTTTATCAAAAATTTTCCCATTATTAGCTTCAAAACATAATTAGAGTATTTTGTAGGCATATTGGGCTAACATCGTTTATAACATATTTTAACATGTTTCTATTAAAATGTCAAAATAATCTTATCTATAATATAAATATGAATGAAGCGTGTTTTAGGACTTTGTTGTTCAAACCACGTAAATTACCTATTAGATCTTAAATTGCAATAAATTACAAAGTATCTACTCCTATCTGCTTTGTGCAATTAGATAATTACAACTAATTACCTTGTTCAAATAGCAAGGGTAATTACAATACAATTAGGTAATTCTTTTGGACCGTAATTAGGGCCCCTAAGAACCTAACTACAACGAGCATTTGCCTTCACTTGGAGCAGAAATAACGAGCATGGTAGCGTGGTGGGAAGAGAGAGTGAAAGAACAGAGAGTACAAGTTTGATTCCGCAGTAGGAGAATGTTTGCATGTTCTGCAAATATACTTCCGGATCAAAGTGTTGTGGTAAAATCTTCGTACTCGTAGTTTCTGATACCCACGACTCAGAGAGCCTAGTGTGGATTCAGAACTACTCGTATGTATGTGACTTCTTCAAAACAACTAAGCTTCACTGAATAAAATATTTCAGTTAACAACAAGAGTAGAAAACAAGACTACATTATCAAGTCGGTCCTTTTAAGAAACCTGTATAAATGGAGTAAGTTTAAAAGCCTCGCATAAAAGAGTTAGCAGATTCTTATACAGTTTGCAAGAAAGTACCTAGCTAATTGTGAGTTCAAATAATTTAATTGCGTACTGATTTGCCACTGTAGCTGCAGCCTTAGACAATTTAAATTATATTCTTTCACGCCAATTTATTTGCACGGTCTAACGAAGCAATTAGCACATTTGCCTTTGCGCTGTTCTAAAAACTGTACATTAAATGGAGCATTTTGTAGAACTGGCCTCACAGAAAACCAGCGTTATAAAAGCTTACCAGTCATTTAGCATCCAACAAAGTCGTTAAACGCTACTTTAAAATGTATGGGTTTGACAACGAATTTGATTTGCTCTGAGGGCTTGACATAATATTATGCGATCACGGATTTAGGTAGTCACATTGCGATGGCTTGTGTCAGTCCCAGACATTATGTTGGTAACGTCAAGGCTTCCCTCGACCTATGTATGTGTTACCTATGCAAATAAACGTTTTTATTTTTACTTTATAACGATGTAATGGCGGAAATAATTTTATATTTATGAGCACATAAACGGTTGTGTTTCGATTTTATTGCCGATATTAAAATGGAACCAAAGAAAACAATAAAAAGGCATGCAAAGTATCAATATAACTTTTGTTCCAGATTTCTCTCGTCCTTTTAAAATGTTATTGCTTTCTGATTCCTTATATTAATATATTGAATAACTATTTGCAAGAAAACAATAGACAATTTACAGCTAGAAAACGTATGAGGCTATCGTTTTAATTAATAAAGCTTCGTCATTCGAGGAACCGCTGGAATCCAGGTTAGCCATATTTTACCATCGTTAGCCGAACTATGCGACTAAATTCTGAACCTAATTTATCTCGTCGCCCGTCCTAGTATGGTTCTGTGGAAAATTAAGTGGTTATGCCTGCCTACTCTGCTATCTCGCGATGATTTAGCACCATAGTAACAATAAAGTTACATAACGAAACGTAAGAACATAAATGTTTCTATACACATGTTTCGCTTTCCCTTCTCGTTCAATAATTTCCAAAGCTAATTACAAATAAGGATTCAAAGTAATAAGACTCTTAAAATGAGTTGCCGAAGGTGCCTACATTAAGTTAAGGGGCACTTTTCCACGAACTTTGCTTGAAAGTTTACTCAGGAGTTGTAGAGAAGGTAAAGATAAAGTTGTAGTTTGAAACCTAGACGCGTGGGAACGAAAAGAGGCTTTAAAAGGCCTTGGGAACTTTAGTAGTTAAACCAGTTTTATTCAGGGAATCTTTCGGTGGCTCGTAGTTTCCTAAGCCTTTCCAAGCAGACTTTCTACCTAGAATTTCGAAAAGCTTATCCGCATTTGTACTTCAAATTCATAAAACCGAGAGTCCAGTAACCGTTAAAGAATCTCGAAAGGCGACACGGAACGGAAAACGAAGTTAAAGTTTAGGCTAGCCCCGAACCGTCGGACAGATAACATTGCAAAGGTCGCAAAGGGTCTGATGAAGGAAATACAAAGTCGATCATCCTCAAAAGAGGCCTACGTCCAGTCAAAGGCTGATGATGATGATGATGATAATTATATTGATGGTTATTGGAAAATGATAATAGAAAGTTATAGTACCTAGATTAAATTAAAATTTTAGTATGCCATTTGTTTTCAAAATAGTTTTAACGTAAATTGTTCCACAGATTTCCACTTTTTATTATCAAAATAAAATTCCAACTATTTTAATTGAAATAGCAACGTAACTCGCACTGAACTAATACTAACTCCATGGTTACAGTTTGTTAATTTAGGATCACGCTTTCTCGCACAGGGAAAGTGGTCTCGATGTCATTTTAAAAGTTTTTTAGAACTTATTGTTCTAGCGGCCTCTATTACGAATTACGGTGTAATTATACAGAAAGATGACTTATCTTTTTGCGTTACGTAGACGATGGCGACTTTGTTAGTCTATGGATGTATTCATGAGCTAGTAGCCAACTCTTGTGACGTTGTGAGTTTTTAGGGCGCTTAAAGGCCTCCGTCATGGCTTAACGACTTAAAAGCCGGACCGACAATTTAACGTACCCTCCAAAGCACGGAAGCGCTCAGCTCGTAATGCCACTTGCGGTCACCCATCCCAATTGTGACAGCGCACAACGTTGCTTAAATTCAACGATCAATCAAGAACGTTTAAAACGTGTTTAAAAATAAAGACACAAAAACCTACTTGTGCTATTCTTGCTATATTTCGCAGTTTTCATGTTTTTATAGGTACTAAGCGAGCATAAGGACGTTAATATCTATTAGATAACAAAGGACGCTAATGTCAACGTCCTTTGTTATTGTAGGTACAGAAAAAATTTACTTCTGACGTCCATCGAGTGGATATACTCGTAGATGGTAAGGACCTTTTTCAATTAATATGAAGTTTGATCAAGTGATTAGGAGTTTCTACAAATAGCCGTTGAGTGGAAATTAAACTGTTCTGGTATTGGCACATGTCTCTAGGCTCACCACTTGACACCAGAGTTGAACATGAGGATTAATTCACAATGTCACGCGAATTTGATCCTTATCAAGGGAAGTACCTATTATTTAATCTGTGGCTTAGAGTGAGTCGGCGTAGTAACTATGGCAGACTATTATTTAATCTGTGACTAAAGCAAACTGAAGCCTATGTTTTCCTTTTAGCTAAAATATGATATTCAAATACCCACTTACTATTCCTATCCTGACGTGCTTTTCATAAAGAGATGTTTATTTTTTGTGACACACGACATGATTACTTTCTGTGGGACTTCATACTGGGTGTATTAAGTATTACTCCAAAAATAAAAAATAGGAGATTCAGGCCATGATATATCTGAACACATCGAGGCTGAAAAAAACAGGAAAAAAGTATTGTTTATGAATAGAAGACGGGAAAACGACCATAGGTAATTTAATGAAACCCAGTGGTTATAAAAATCACGAAAGTATGTAATGTTGTTCAGTAACAACATTAGTTTGGTGATTTTTTTATTCTTTTTACTTATTTATTTTAAAGATTTTAGGAAAACTTACAGCTTTGTAGGTACATATATATATATAGTACTATGTAGGTATATGTGTACATGCAGAGCGCACATATTTACATACGGAAAGTATTATTAAGATTTATTCAAAGTTATGTCATGAAAAAAGCTTAGCATTCCTAAAACCTTAAAAGCTTAAGGAAACTTTCCTAGAATGGAGATAAAAACCTGGCCACGTTTCTCCTGAATTTTAGAATGAATTGGAATTCATGGAATGAACTACCTACCTACTCTGAAACAAAATGTTAGGTGCCTGAAAGTGAAGGCACCAAGTGATGAATACATTCATGAGCTGTTCCAAATACTCAGATAAGGGACCTGGTAGTTTACTTACAGGAAGGAACCTACCAAGTACTAGAAATAAGCTACATATAATAGGAGTTTTCGTCTGTTGCATTGGAAGAGGAGCTAAAAAAAAGAAAATTCACTAGTTATGTAGGTAAATTAATAATATCTTCCATGGATATTAATGTATTAATGTAAGTACTAGGTGTGGTGGATAACACCTTTGGCTTTCTAGACTAGGTAGGTACTCGTGATTTTGTCAGCATCAGAAGTCCACTGTCTCCCAATATAGGTACCTACTAGGTTTAATAGTTTTGTACTGCATCCATCCACCATCACAATGCCTAAAAATATTTGAACTTTGATAAAATGTAATAGCCTAGCCTGTTTAATCTGGAAATGTAATATAAAGAAAAGCTCGTAAACAATAAACAGGCTGTGAACATCTGTTCCAGAGATGCTGTGAAAACAACTCCATTCGCCGAACTAATTGCCTGAGAAATTGGACCGGTGTTCATTTCCTTTCGCGTGGAAGCGTCTCGTCTGTCGAAACTCGGGAAATAGGAAGATAGGTTAGTGAATACAATCTATTTTACTACCTATCTTCCGATTTCCCGACTTCTTCATATTGGCAAAGTTTTTGATTAGTTTTTCCTTTGGACACGTATCTCCAATTATGTCAGGAGTGTTCCTGGCATAATGAGAGATACGTGGTAATTTGCTGCTTTATTGAGGAAAAAAATATAGTTGCCTAGTTTCGGATAAGCGGATCATCTGAAATTATTTTCTATAACACCACAAATAATATGTAATGGAGCTCGAAAGCAAGATCTCAAAAACGTAAAACTCTGCGTTAGTAGGTAGATGGTACCTACCGATTTGATCCGTAATTTACAAAGTTGGAAGGGACGTGGAACAGGTAGGTAGAGTTTCAAATTTAACTTCATAAACAGTGGCACGGTATACTGCTTTGACAACACAAGCATAAAATTCCTCCGTCAGACGGCTAATTTGCGACTGGGAGAAGTTATAAAGTAGATTAACTCCGCGCCTGCTTATAAACGCTACGCAATTTGAAACTTGTTGCTTTTAACAACCACCAGGCGCTTGTGAAACTAAAAGTTTCATCTTTACGCGTTTGCGGTAACAGGTTAATTTCGAGTTTTTGTAATGCCTGTTTAGTGAATTCCTGATTTTATTGTTATACTTTTGTTTTCCAATGAACCCTCAAAGAAAAAAAGTTTACTTAGACCAATGAATTGGTACGATTAAGACGCCATCCAGAACATTCAATTTACATTATACTTACCTACCTAAGTATTTTTCCTCTTAAAGGTTGAGATACTTTCAGGATTTACAAAATTTGATCAATGATCGTGCTTAAAAGGATAAGGAAAATATAAAAGGGCTGGGTTCAGGGTCTGATTGAAACCAATTACGAAGCAACTTCTCGACTCTAGGCTTTACCTGCGTGGAGTACCCACTTAGGAACACGGTTCGTTGCTTCGGCTCGTTCAGATCAAAGACAATTTATTAATAGCAAAAGGGATTTGTAGGTAGGTACAGGGTGTGTGTGTGTGTGTGTGTGTGAGTTCCATCTAATTTTAATTTCGCAGCCAATAACATTAATTTTAGGTTAGCAAGTTTATGTTGGCAAAAAATGAAAAATAGTTTAGTTGTAAATAAGTCCATTATTATGAAGTCGAAGTAGGTACCTACGTAATCACAACTACCTATGCGTGCAACATGCGTGCAAGCACTTGCGTGAAGGTCTCCGAACGAAAGTATCTAGTAGAAACTGTATCTCAAAATTTCATTCAAACTAGTTATCGGAAAATACCTACTATTCAAAATCGTCAACCGCACCAACACCCAGCATTTCTTTAGCTATAACCTTTGCTGGAGCCCTCGACATATATTTCAATGAGAAAACAATAACGTGAAATCGTCCAAACTGAACCAAGGTTAAGGAACCATATTATTCTCATAATGCCGAATCAATTAATCACCTTGTTATCTTAATAACGTTCATAGGCTTAAAACTTCATGGTAATTAGTAGCTTAACACCTCATTATAAGAAAAGGGTCGATTGAATCTGTGACCTGACAAACTGCATAAATAACGGAGACTTTAGTAAGTATTATACCTATAATATGGTATGATGGTCTCAAGTCTCAAGCGAATGTAGGAAAAATCGTATGTGAATATTCCAGAAAGACAATGGAAAGTTATGGCAATAATTCATAAAAAATGTGTCACCCATAGCGAAGAGGTTGCGTAAGCGGCACGGCGGCGGCGCGGCGGGCGCTGGTGCCGCCACCAATGAACTGGAAAGCAAGGTCTTTGACCACTCTTATTGTTTTATTTCATTCGTCGTTCTCATTAGAGCCAGTCTAACAATACCTCAGGAAGGAAACGACTGGATCCGGGCTCAGACGTAAACTATTACTCCGTTCCACCGAATTTTACCTCAGTATAAATAACTGCTGCAACAAGAAAATGTCATCAGTTGTGCAAAGAGTATAACGTCGACAATGTTATCGCAAACAATTGCCTTTGCTGCAATCGCGGTCTGCGCGGCGATCAAAGTTGAGTTATCAAACGAGAAGACTCCATACGACTATGTGAAAGACCGCTTGGATTCCATAGGGACTGACATGAGGACTGGTCTGCCGGTGTCCGATAGTTACGAGGTCGAAGAAAGTGAAGACTACCCAGAGCAGATCGAAGGAGCTGCATCTGCGGTCTTGAACACGGTGTCAGGAGTCGGCGGAGTTGGCGGCGTCGGTGGAATCGGCTTGGGACAGGGGATAGGACTAGGCGGCCTTGGTTATGGTGGTATCGGTCTAGGGCAAGGATTAGGCCAGGGGTTGGGCATTGGACTTGGAGGGCTAGGCGGTGTCGGAGGGTTGGGAGTTGGTGGTATCGGTGGAGCTGGCATTGGCGGAGTCGGTGTAGGCAATAACGTTGGACTTTTAAACCATGGTCTTGGTGGTATCGGAGTGGGCGGCATCGGTTTAGGAGGTGGTCTAGGCGGTGGTTTGCTGTACCATCCCTTACTAGGAGCTCAAGTTGGTGGAGGATATGTAGACAAAAAGGCTTACGACGAAGCTCAAAATAAAGGCGCCGGTGAAAACGTGGAGAAACTAGAAAAGAAGGCTGAAGAAGAAACCAAGCACGGTCAAGAAGGATTCCAACAGGCTGCGGCTGCTGCCAAGGCTGAGAAAGGAGAGTCCAGCTTCTACAAGGACGAGGAAGCCAAGAAGAAAGCTGCTGGTGATGAAAAATTCTACGAAGGTGGCCAGAAGGTTGATAAACATGGTACGTTAAACCTACTTATAATAATGGTTCATCCGTAATACCGAAATCAAAATAATTCCTAGCTTTCTAATATATTATATTCTTACAGGTGCCAATGAAGAACAACTGAAAAAAGCGAAAAGTCACAAAAAGGGCCACGTGAGCAAAGGCTTCAAATCATCCAGCAGCAAGAACGAAGAGGAGAAATCGGAGAGCTTCTACGACGAGGCTCATGATGAAGCGGACCACAAGATCGCTGGGCAAAATGCAGGGTCCTTCGGCGAGAACTCGCAGCAAGGGTTCAAGGGAGCTCATGAGGAGAAGATCTTGGATGCCAATGCTCAAGGCAAGGAGGGCCATCACATTTCGGAACAGAAGATCGATGACTCTAAGGCAAATAAGGTAAGCTAAGTTTTAACATTTTAAGTTTTTAACATCATGCAAAAAGTTCTTAATCTGCTACTGTCATTACAAAAAGGTCGTCATTCTACCGTCTCACGAAAAACATTAACAAAGTAGGCACTTACCTATTCATCAGAACTTTTATAATATGTCATAAACTTCTACGGCAAAAATAATTCCATTAAACGAATGAATTTCAAGAACATGAACTCATGACACTTTACGCCTCATAAAATTTAATTCCTGCGGTCACAATGTTGAAATTGAACAGAGTCTGGGATATAAAACTAGAATTTTATGAAATCGTTATAACTTTGATGAAACCACAAAACAAGAGAAAATTGTAACAGCTGGAAGCCTAATTATTTGCATGTGCAGTCAGTAACGGAAGTTCATGAACATATGATGATTTTTTTATCTTGAATATCTCCGGAACCCTTCCGAAAACTTCACCATCAAAATTTTTACAAAGTAGGAATATGATGGTTCGCCTTGTCCACGACAATTTTCAAGGCATAGTTACTATTTTTCAACAACAAACTGTTTATCAACTTTTATTGCTAACTGTACCCTATCTACCAACTTTTAAGCACCAATTTTAAAAGAAAGTTATTTCATGGATAGCTCAACATCATCTACTGAAACATGCGATGAACGATAAGCCCGACGGATGGAAAAGTGTAAATAATCGTTTCTGTAAACAAAGCGTAAAAGCAATCTAACTTTGCTTGTTTCGTAAACTTCAAATCAAATGTTATCATGATATGCTCAACTTCGGTTCCTATTAACAACTTAGCCACATTTATGTAGAAGTAGAATATAAAATGTATTTTTTGTTCTAGGGCGAATTCCTGCAAAAGGGCTACAAAGGAGGCGCTGAACAACTGGAAAAGTTCAATAACCTCGGCGCACATTCAGTGCACGGTCATCAAGAAGCCACCGGAGGGTACCAACAAAGCAAAGGAATACTGCCCATCCATTAGGTAGACGAATGACCATAGACAAATCACGACTTTTTAAAATAAATGAGTTTGGCAATAACATTTTTTTTAGTTTCTCCTTTCAGGCGAGGGTTTATTCTAGACCATTCTATCATTATTCTATCTTGTCTTTCGTAAATTTTGTAAAGTCAACATAATGACCAATGATTTTAATGAAAGATCAGAGAGAATAAAGAATTTTTTAATCATCAAAAACATGCAAGGAATTAGCTTCAAACATGCACTAGTTGAAAACTTATTTACAATCAAAATAAAATTAACTCTAAATATAACAAAATCAGTTGAAATCGCACTCCTTAATCTTCATTTTTGTTTTACCGAATGTGCATTTGCCTTGGCCGTTGCAGTATACTCCTCCTGGCGATAGACGCATAGCGTTGTTCGTTAGATAGCCTGATTCATCGTCACTGTACTGACTAAAATACCTAAAATACCAAATTAGTTAGTAAATGAAGCGAAATAATCAAGAAAAAATCAAGAGATTTTCTATCCACCATAATCTAAACAGATAGTAAAGTGACTGGCAGTTCTGAAAAAAAACAATACTCTTTGTTTCATATTTCGAAATTCACACATAAAACCTTTTTCTGTGAACTTTTTTTTTATCTTTAGTCTTGATGTAGTGCATGAATTTATAATCTGGAAATTAGACATTGTAAAAAAAATTGCCAGGAATGAAATGTTTAAATTGATATAAAAAATCGCATTTGCACAATTCCAAGCTTCGTTGATACAATTGTTGCGTTCGGATACCATTAAAGATTCTTTAAAAATTTGTTGTACCCTGCCGACTCCGGTGTGGGGGGAGTGAATACTGTCGACGATATCTTGTTCGATGTGTTTGAACGCTGAAAAAAAAAATAGAGAACCTATATAAAACTCATAAAATGATGGACCATCTATGGGCGATGGGCTGATCACCTGTCACCATGGTTCACCATATCCATCTTGGGACTTTAAATCAGAAGTGGCTGCAAGTTTTTTTTTATGTTTACTTGTAGCTCTGCCCACCCCATTAGGGATACGGGCGTGATACTATGTATGTATAAAACTAAGTAAAAATAAATTTCTTATTTAGCACCTGAGGGTGGAGTACTTTTTCACACAAAACCTACTGAAGAGATTTACTTACGTCTCTTTTTTATTCTATTGTCTGAGATCAAATAAATCCACATTTTCACCAATTTAGCTTCGACATTTAGAAATGTAGAGCCCTAGGGGTCATACCAGTTTCCACACAATATCTAAGTACTTTAGTACTTAAATTCCCATCAGTCATTCTAGTTACAAGATTGGCTTAGAAATAAACAAGACTAGTTTAATGCACATATTTCATATTCATTATTTCCCTGCACTTATCCCACTAGGTGGGGTCGGCACCACATTTCGATCTTCATCTTCTATCACTCGTCATCTCAGTACTCACTCCTTTTACAAGTATGTATCTTTCACACAGAGAGCACTGGTGGTCTAGTTGGTAGTGACCCCGCCTTCCCATCCTAAGGTCGTGGGTTCAAATCCGGTCCTGTACCAATGGATCTTTCTGTGTGAAAAATTTATGTGCGCTATACCTACCAATACTCTCAAACGGTGAAGGAAAACATCGTAAGGAAATCCGCGGCTTAGTCAGCTCCGCACGTATTGATCATGTCTTTCCTGTGGACAAGGCCGACTAAGCTGAGAGGATGGAATAGGTGCTGGGCAAGCCTACTCCATCTTAATTCGTCTCAGGCACTACAGCGTCCCGTCTGTGAAGGTTAAAGTTGCCTCCTGACGCTGTATAAATCATCTAGGCACTATAGATGGTAAAAGGCCTTAGTTCTTTCACACAAGCTAACCATCTTTTCTTAGGCCTATGTCTACCTGTGTTTCCATCCATCTATCCACATTCCTAATCAATGCACATATTTCATCATCATAAATTCTCATTCTGTTATCCTACTAATATTATAAATGCGAAAGTTTGTGAGGATGTGTGGATGTGACGATGTATGTTTGTGCCTTAATCACGCCGTAACGACTGAACGGATTTGAATGAAACTCGAAATACACATAGTATGTGTGCTGGAATAACATATAGGCTACTTTTTGTCTGGATACCACACGAGCGAAACCGCGGGCGAAATCTAGTTTATGATAATGGAAAGTAGGACCCATGACATAAAAAATACTAAGTATTTATCAGTAATCATTTCCATCTTAGGATTTAAAATCAGAAGTGGCTGCAAGTTTTCTTATGTTTACTTGTGGCTCTGCCTACCCCATTAGGGATATGGGCGTGATAATATGTATGGATGTATTTATCAGTAAAATTTATGTAATAAACAGTAATTCACCTGACTGTGTGCACTGAAATTGCTCGAGCGATGTTTGCTTATCCGCTGTGGGGTCACGAGGGCAGACTGATATTGCTGTATCCAACAAGATACTTGTTATCATTTGACAATTTGTTATGTGGGATAGGGAACATCCCGTTGGATGTTTATGAGGAAAATAGAACAGGAAAATAAAGGCAAAAGGGGTAACCTAAAAGGTGAAGATAACCTTTCGCAAATAAATAGCGATACGTAAGCAATTGTGATAAAATACGAATGACACAAGGTTAAAGAAGTTTACGATATAAGTACGAGCTGAAAAATATAATGAGAAAAATTCAAAAAATCGTTTGGATAAGACTCTATGATAGAACTAGATTAGCTATGCATGATATAAATCAGTTGTTCAATTGCCAGCTGCCATTATAATAATCTTTTGAAAACTATTTTTAAGATTATTTCACATTCAGTACGGAAACTACCCTATATTTAAAAGAAAATGTCTTACCGAGAAAGGCGTGCTTTTCGCTGTCCGTTTGTACGTGGGCGTAGACTGCAAGAAGCCGGGAGACAGATTGGCGCCCGGGGATATGGGGATGTTGAATGGGGACGTTTGTTCTGGAGACAAAGTTACACAAAAACTACGTATTAATCTGTAGTTTCACTCTGAATAACTTAGTTTAGAATGCCTCGGTCGTGGCATTCTGATATCAGTGACATATTAGTTCTACAGATATACTACCTACCTACTAAGACAACTAGTAAAGTAAGTTCGTATAAGCTAGTGGCCAACTCTTGTGACGGAGTTTTTAAGCCGCCTAAATACCTCCGTCATGGCTTAACGATAATTTAAAGTGCCCTCCGAAGCACAGAGCTAGACAACTAGTCATGTCACTAATTCTTTCGAATCAGTGTGGAAGGAGCCCTCTTTAAGTCCTTTTCCCCCGAATACTCAAACGCGACTCAGAGTTGAGCACGTCTCAACTCACGGTTTTTTGACAGTTTCTGATGAAAATCGGTTAAAAAATCATCATTTGAGACATGCTCAACTTTGAGATCCGTTTGAGTATTCGGGGGAAAAGGACTTAAAGAGGGCTCCTTATTGGCTTGTTTCGGGCGTTTGTCACATGTTTTCGATATTTTTTTGTATTACGACAAGCCGTTTTCCTTTGAAATGGAATGAAATGAAATGAAATAATTTATTTGCGTGAAGTGTAGTACACAGAGAACTTAAATAACTAAATTAGTTTCACACACTTCGCTAGGAAACCCAGCATGCAATTTACCGTTTGAGAGATCTATAGCGACCGAATTTAAATACACGACCTTAGCCGAAGTCGGGCCTGTTATCACTAGACCAGTGCTCCCAAGGTACCTACAAATCTTTAGTTTAGGTTACGTAAATTGTATTTGGGCATGTTTGGTTATGCATGCAGACAGGGTTTATAGGTACTAAAAGATCGTAGTTTGTAGATGGTTGAGCAAAAGTTTAATCAGTTTAATGTTCTGTAACTTACTTGATTGCCCTCCCAGCTGTGCTTCCAAGTCCTTAATGATTTTCTGATACTCCTTCAGTTGTTTATGTTGCTTTTGGCAGACTTCGGTCATACGCTTCAGTTCTGTTCTCGCCTTATAGAACTTTTTTGTCTGAAAAATAAAAACTTACTTGCTAAAGTTACTTCTAGGCATTGAACAAGTTTTGGAGTAAAATATACATAAAAACTAAAGAAAATCGCCCTGCATTACCGATTGTAACAAGTAGGAAAGCAACCGTCGCCTATGTTGCTTCTGAAACTGTAAAACTTCACAGCATTTTTTTACAATTTCCTCTGGCTCAGTGAAGTAGTCTTGAATCTCTTGGTTCATCTTAAAATATTGACAAAATAAAGAATATGAGATGAGATTTTATTATGAAAATGATCAACTATTGTTATAAAAACGTACGTCAGGAACAAGTTTCATAATAGAGCACGGCACACGGCATACTAGACAAGTGCTTTCTTTCGTACCTAAAACAAATAAATTAGATAGTTATGTAATAAGTATATGAGGAAACTAAGTACAAAGCTATAGTTAGCTGTAGCAAAATAGAAGTAAGAGCTAGGTAAGTACAGACCATTGTCCAAACAATTGTTGCAAAACATATGACCGCATGATGTCAAATGAAGAGTGATTCCGGGTTCCAACTGAACAAAACAGTTGTTACAATGAATCCAATCCATATTTGATTAATGTTTATCTATCATTTCTGTAAAAAAACACGGAATCACAAACAAAGCGCAAAATCTTCAACAACACGATTTTTTTTGACAGTTGTTTTTTTTTAATGTTAATAAATGATTGGAAGGCAACACCCCATAATATTAATTAAGCTTATGACTAATTTTTTTTATTACCACATAGCTGAAATTCATTAAATTAGTTTACATTGTATTTTATGACCTTATAATCATAAATAGGTAAACAATGCAGATAATATCGCGCTAATATAATAAGAAGCTGTGAGAACAAGAATCAGTTTTGTTTATCGACGGACGCGCGTGGTCGCCTTGACAATGGCTTTAAAATTTGTATTTTTTATAGCCTTGACCTGTGTTTGTGCTAATGCAAAATCAACATGTAGGTTTTAATATGTTTTCATGCCCCACATTTTTTCATCACGAAAAAGCAAAGAATATCCACAGAGAAATTAATAAAATTTAAATTTAGAACATAATTTTTTGTCTTTTTTAAAATAATTTATTTTGCGCAGATTCAAAGTTAATGTTTGTCTGGTCTAAAAAAATGTTTTTCTTAATTTAGACAAAATATGTGTGCCGGCGCAGTACCTAAAGGCATGCGAGGAAATGCTCGAAGTTCCTACGAAATCCAAGGCTCAACTTGAATGTATCCCTGCTAGAGATCGGTAAGCTCTACTTAGTGTATTAGTTGCTTTGACTGTATTTAATGTTTTACCTACCTACATACTGTGTTAGGCATTTGAAATAGAATCAAACCACACGACTACTCGGTGGTTTTACCTTGAAGTCATTGAACCAAAACAATTAGTGAGACACTACCTTTGTAATGGTAATTCTTCATACCTACACAACTAATTAGTATAGCAAAGTTCTTAGAAATTAATTCGTCTCACAATGGAATGTCTAAGAACCTTCTATTTTAAACAATAACAAGACTAACCCCTACTAACCCAGACGGTTTTTTTGGCAGGAAAAAAAAACTGCGTACTGTATGATGCACAAATGATTTTCGTATTATTTTATTTAGGTTATGTTTATTTAACGAAAAAGAATACATTAAATGCCTGCAACATAACAATATACGTTAATCTTTATTCTAAGCAATAGACAAACTTTTTTGAGCGCCAAAAGATCAACATTCAAACTTTTTCAAGCGGTTTTTCTTTTTTTTTCTTAGGCGTATCTTAATTAGCTTCAGTATTTTTGTTTTGTAGAGTTGACTGCCTCTCCTACATCCAACAACGGCAAGCTGACCTGGTCCCAGTAGATCCTGAGGATATGTACGTAGCCTCGAAGATTCCTAACCAGGACTTCGTGGTCTTCCAGGAGTACAGGACTGATGAGGAGCCTGATGGTACGTAAACGGGATTTTTTAAGCTAGGAGAAATCTTCGCTTGGGGAATGTAGCTTTACCGCCATTTTTATTTTATTTTTTTGTTAGAAGAAAGGTGTAGAAAAGATGGTAGAATAAGGGAGCTTAGCTAGGTTAACGAGCTGAATTAATAAATAGATACTTAGACTTATTATAAAAAAAGCCGATTCCTGCATTTTTCATTCGCGTGACTCGATTTTTCATAGAAGCGTTTTCATTCCTCTTTTTAATGATACACAGACTATAAAAATCATTATAGTTTACGCTGTGCTTTGATTTTCTGCCAGTCAGCTTCATAAGTTTGGGCATTGATCGCGATCCACTTGGTTAGTCCACCTAGGTGGACCACGGGAACTTTTCTTGCCCGTGGACCGTTTTCACCTTGTTTTTTATGAGTGGACCATGGGCACTTGATTGCTTCCAGAGCGAAGAACTAAATATTGTTAAATGTCGAAAAGCTGATAAGATTATGAAACAGCTTGTCTATCTACATTAATTAAGAGGCCATCATACGATCGCGTCTAGACCGATTTCGAATTTCGAAATTCGAATCGAATTTAAGAGTTTGCAGTAGCGGATTTGCTACCAGAATCGATGTAGAACTTGTGTAGAACTCTGTTGTAGGTTAATGAAATGTGTTTTATTCAAAACGAAAATGAAATTTTATCATTATTTCTTTGATTCCTCAGCGTGAAAACAGTGTATTTCACACAAGTGAAATATTGAAAAATCCATGTTTTGAGTAGGTATGTTTTGATCTAGGTCTCGGGAACCCTACCATATTTTCAGATGAGTTTTACATTGATAGGTAGGTAAGAACTATTTCTTAGTTGTTGAAACCAGTTTTTTTTTATTAATTTTGTACTCGTAGTTTTGTAATTAACAATTATTTGATTTAGCGGGTTATTTGATTTCAATATTTTGCGCGGTCTCACTCTCTGTCATTCTTTTACACAACCGAAATCCGTAGCGCTATCTCTATCGAAATCGGTCTAGAGACTATAAGTACGATAGCCTCTTAACAAACATGTTTATGTGAGACCGCGCAAAATATTGAAATCAAATACTTAGCCAAATCGAATAATTGGTAAATTAAAGAAATTATTACTTACGTATCAAAGTAAAAATCATCTGAAAATATGATATGGTTCCCGAGAACTTGGATTTTTCAAGATTTTTTTCTCTTAGGTATCATGTTTTTACTTTGAGTAACCAAAGAAAATATGTTAAAATTTCGTTTTCTTTTTTAACAAATACATTTTATTAACTAACAACGGAGTTCTACGTCGATTTTGGTGAGCAAAATTCGTTATTGCACACTCTTAAACAGCCATAGTAGGTACATTAATTTATTAATTACTCACCTACACAAACAAATCAGACGATTGCTTAACTGATTAATGAAGTGATATTACATAACGAGGGAGAAAGTTTTATTAAGTCAAATTGCATCTAGGTACAGTCGCCTGCACAAAAATTTCAGAGCACTAGTGGTCTAGTGGTAGTGAGTGACCCCGCCTTCCAATTCTAAGTCTTGGTTTCAAATCCGATGCCAATGGACTTTTCTGTTCGAAAAATGTATGGGCACTATACCAGTAGGTTACTCTCAAACGGTGAAAGAAAACATCGTGAGGAGACCGGCATGTCGTAGAACTAGCACACTTTAAATCCTTTCACCACACTGGTTCGAAAGAATTAGTGACACGACTAGTTTTTAAAAATGTTGTCAGCATTACGATAAAAAGTCATGAAATTAGTTTATGAGTAAAAAGATATTCAGTTTAGTTTTCCCTGTAAATGTTTGCTATAATGTCGTGATGAGACACCATTTTCAAAATTATGATCTTTCATTGCAGGCGACTGTACCTAAGTCTCAGATAACGTCATGTCGAAATTACGACAGGTTTACTGTTGATTTTAACTACCCAAACTTATCT
The DNA here is from genome assembly GCA_949320045.1 of Scotopteryx bipunctaria. Classification (NCBI taxonomy): domain Eukaryota; kingdom Metazoa; phylum Arthropoda; class Insecta; order Lepidoptera; family Geometridae; genus Scotopteryx; species Scotopteryx bipunctaria. The sequence goes on from OX439449.1 coordinate 2,586,427, forward strand.
ACTGTAACATATCAGGCCGTCAAAAAAGAAAAAAACTTTGATGGAATCAAATATTTTACATTTACAAAAGGAATGGGAATCCATGGCGGGCGCAGAAAGATACCTTTTCACCAGGAGACCCTAGGCACTTTTCAGAACCATACTTTACCTTTTTGATAACTTAAATTGTACCTACATATAGCGCAGTGACTGAAAGAAACCGTGAAAAATTTCTTCGAATCTTTTCAGATATTCGCGACCACAGAATACAGAAACGCCTCCTCTGTGTTCTCCTTGCCTAATTTCTATAAACAGTAAATACTTACAAAGCCCCTTTTCCCCGCAGTACGTGAGAAAAACCAGCGGCAGCGACTTGTGTAGAATAAATAATAGTACAGGCAACATTGACGTGAGGTACTCCTGGGAAATCAGCAACCTGTCGTTTGCGACTTTTATAAGTTCAGCGTTCATTTCTGCTTTATATTTTGTTCTGGATATGATTGGTCTAAATCCCCTTAGGTTTGTACTTATTAACCTTTCGGCTCAAACATTCTGAAAACAGCAAACAATTATTAATACTACCTAAATAGAGGCCTTTTACCATCTTTAGTAGATGATTTATACATTGTCAGGAGGCAACTTTTACCTTCACTAACGGGACGCTAGTAGAAAACTCGTTAGGAACATTATCAAGTGACTATCATGACCTCACCATGTCATTGCTGGGAGTACTTAGGCCTCCTTTCTGTCAGCCTCATTTCTTCGCGTCTGATGTCCAGATATTTCCTGTTTGTTTACAAGTGCCTAGTTCCAAAAACCATTCTTCATCTTTACCTTATAAAAATACATAGGTACTACTTGGGTACATGTCGTGTTCAGTGACAGTTTGGCCGAGTAACCTATTTATTCGGCGCTTACACACCCACCAATTGGATAAGTGAACTACAGAAGGTCAGTGTAGATTGCTGTACCCTCCCGTTAATCTTAATGGGCCTAGGTGGGTCCCGCGCTTACTGAGTCAAGGGAGCCCTAAACATACTTTATTAGTTCAACGACTTTAATCACCATGGAGAATAGCCCCAGATTTGTACTCAGCAATATCATTATTTGATAACCATCGTAACTTTTGATAAACTGACTCGATTTTGGCGACATAGATAGGACTAGCAGCCCGCCCCGGCTTCGCACGAGTATTTAACAAATTAGGATTTTTTAGGTAAATTTTTTACACCTCGAGTTACATTGTTGGAGTTTTAGTAAGGATCCCTAATTTTTTGCAAATAAATTATAGCCTATGTTATTCCGTAATAATGTAGCTATCTACTGGTGAAAGAATTTTTTATTCGTTACAAACAAAAATCTTTCCTCTATAATATTAGTATAGATAAAATTGGTAGGTACATACAATAATTCAAATTGGTTCCTCATATATTATCATAAGGGACTTTAGCGACATATCGTTCTACACAAACAACTTGGAAACTGCTTCTTTTAGGAGCTAATAATCATCTTCTTTTCAGCACCGTTCCGATACGAAGCAGTAATCGTAGTGAACAAAGATCTGCCTATAAACAGCTTGGATCAACTGAAGGGTTTGAAATCGTGCCACACTGGAGTGAACAGAAATGTTGGATACAAGGTAAGACCAGTGCTCTACAAATCGATCAATAAATGCTTCTCAAGCCGCGATTGATAAATTAACTACATTTTAGACTTGAAGAAAATTATTGCAAAAACTGACGAGTATAAATATTTTTTTTTACTACATGTGTTGTAGAAGAATCTTATAGGACGTGCTTGGAAAACTTTTTAAAGTCAGACGTTAAACGTGAACAGACTACTTATGTTTATAATGCCACTCAGAGTTCAAGGTAGGCAACAAGTTTCTTATAAGGTACAGACGCTTCTTATTACTTTTTCTATAAACTTTTTGCCGAAGTTCACTCACACTTTGTATATTTTCAAGATACGAAAATACACAAAGTGAAAGATAAGAAAAGAAAAGTCTCACCAGGAAATAATACTTTCTGGGAAAAGTTACCTACCACCAACAACAAGAACCCAATAAATATCAAATCGACCTTCACGTCAGGCCTGAGTTAGTAACAAACTTTTTCAAACACGTGATCTGTTTGCTAAGACAGGAATGATGGTAGAATTCGCAATAAGGTAGAGCATTTTTATAAAAAGCTAGAAAACCTCACTACACCTTATGAATAGAAAGATTTGTATAAGTTTGTTAGCATCGTGAGTTCCAAATAAAATTGTATGTTTGGTTAGTTTTAGGTACTTACTAGGTACTACTATTACTAATCGTGTCACTAGTTTTTTCGAACCAGTGTGGTGAAAGGATTTAAAGCGCGCCTCAAAGTTCCTTTTCGTGCATTTGACACATGCTATTATGTTCTACGACATGCTAGTTTTCTCACGATGTTTTCCTTCACCGCCTGAGAGTACTGGTATAGCGCACATCATTTTTTGTGCGCTGTACCAGCTTTTTGCGCTTTTTGTGACACGATAAGAAGAAGATTAGCCATTACAGAGAAAAGTCTTAGTTCCACACGTGTATAATATTATGTACACTATTATGTTAAAAGGTAAAAAGAGTAATACCCTTGACAGAAAGCTACTTTACATATCTCTGAGTACCATAACACTATGGCTACATTTTATTACTATGCAAGTAAAACCTCGCTAGTCCATGATAAATAGGTATCCAGATTGTGGTCAGATTGTAATTCAATGCAACGCAACACAATGAATGACACATGAGATGTGGAAGATATTAAAAAATAATGCATTGTGAACAATGGTTGCTTTACTAACCAACGCTTTGTCCATAAGAAACTTCAATTGCATTGAATGCCTTCAAGAACAACGAGGACTACAAATTAGCAAACAGAAACAAGTTTTTAACAAGGACTTGAGAACTGCAAATAACTGATGACCAGTTTGGCTTATTGAAGGTTAAAGTTATATAGAAAAAACAGAAAACTCTCTTTATTGAAATAAATTTCATATACACATACGAGTATTATAGAATATCGAAAAATAATTGGTCGGTTAACATTTTTATACTAATGAATGTCTAGTCTAGTTCACCCTAGTTTCAGAATCAACTAAGCTGAGACAGCCTAGATTAAATTCTCGCTAAGGCAACATGTGTTTGTATGCACTATTTTTCTCGGAGATCTAGGTTTCAAACGTAATGTAAAACGCCCTTAGGATAGGTGGAGTGACGATCTGCGAAAGACTGCTGGCAGAGACTGAAAGCGTCACGCCGAAGATAAGGCGCGATGGCGCTCATTAGGGGAGGCTTATGTCCAGCAGTGGACTGATATAAACTGATATTGTCATCAGTTTATAGCAGTCCACTGATCAGATGATGATGATGATGATGATGATCACACATCAATGGCTAAGCTAAGTAAATAATACTTATACGTGGTGTGTTATATGGGCTTATTCTTGATCTTTGTGTAAATTGAATAAATATTTAACTAGATTCCCTTGACGATGTTGATGAAACGCGCAATCTTCCCTAAAATGAACGACCACAGCATATCGCCAAAGGAGAATGAACTGCGCGCCCTATCCTCATTCTTCAAACAATCTTGCATCGTCGGCAAATGGTCGCCAGATCCTAAGACCACTTCGTTTTGGAGTAAGTTTACCGTCTATATCCCTACATATTTCGTTGTTCTTAGTCTTGGACGAATTATTATTCGTCCAAGTTCTAAGTGCTATCATAGGCTAAAAGCGTACCCAACCAAACACTTGTACACAAGAGTGCTTCTAAACTGACTGATAACTGTCATAAAACCAGAAAACAACAACACAGAAACGGTATAAAAAAATACCAGAACCACATTTAAAAAAATGCAACTAAATCCCTAAACAAAGAACCAAAGTAGGTAGGTAGTACCCTCCTTGTTAGTGCCGCATATCAAAAGCAGCTTTGCTAGTAAAAACTAGAGCAAGGTTGGCTTCCACCGGGATTTTTCAACCCCCTTTAATCTCAACTGGTCAAAGAGGAAATTGCATTGAACTGTATCTCATAGCTACTCGTATTCGGGAATTTATCTGGATTTGCAATTCTAGGCAAAACTAGCGCGGGCGAATCGAAATCCGCAATGCTGGAGTAACAATGGAATTTAAAATTGAGCCATTTAAAATTCTAGCGCAATTGCAAAATGCAAAAGAACACACAATAGAAATAGGTCAGCCATTCTTGATTGTAAATCAGAGGGTAAGAGCTCTTGTAAATATAGAATGTAAAGCTTAGATATTTTCAATGCGAACAAAGCGCGTGAGATCAAACAATTTAATGATGCTTTAAAAAAAATGGCTATCATAAAAAACACACATAATAACTATTTGTTGCTACAAAAACTTCCGATGAAAACTAACCGCCCCTGAAACGATGGCCATTGTTATAAGTTGATATTTTTATGTGTGTAGGGGCACAATACAGCCAGCTCTGCGCACTTTGCGAGCATCCGGAGAAATGCGACTATCCAGACAACTATAGCGGGTATGAGGGAGCTCTGAGGTGCCTCGCGCACAATGGCGGACAAGTCGCTTTTACTAAAGTCATCTACGTCAAGAAATTCTTCGGGGTAAGCAGTTTTTACCACAGTCCTACCCTTATCTTAAATGACTAACAGTTTCTTGTCCTTGGTTTTCCGGTTATAGGTATTACCAACATAGTCGAAAGTTAGATTTTTAGCTTATCACGTATGTGAACTTTGCTAGCTTTGTTATGCAGAAAACATTTGTTTTGTATATTTCTTCCAGTTGCCAGTAGGCACAACACCAGCCAGCCAATCAACCGAGAACCCCGATGACTTTAGATATCTTTGTGTGGACGGGTCCAAGGTCCCAGTTAGAGAAAAGGCTTGCTCCTGGGCCGCCAGACCTTGGCAGGGACTGTTGGGACACAACGACGTTCTCGCACAGTTGACACCATTGAGGGAGAAGATCAAGCAACTGGCCGATGCTGGTAAGTGTATTTGACAAAGCCTTTGACTACATTACTGTCATTTTATGCATGAAATAAGTTGTATTTATAAATATTTCTTTATACTAAAGCGTAGAATGGGCTTTTTTCAAATATTTCCAGTCTCTGATTACCCGTTATTAATTATTCAATGATCTGTAAACGCCTAAAATTCTAGGGAAAGTTTACCATCGTTTGAAGCTTTATTTATTTTAATCAATCATTTTGACCAATTACTTGAAAAAATTACAAATCCTACAAAATTCATCATGTTTCCTGCGACCAGACTAGATGGCATTACGTGTCTTTCACGCTATCACAAAATTCACATTAAGTATATTACAGGTGCAAGCTCCAAGCCAGAATGGTTCACGAAAGTCTTGGGACTGTCGGAGAAGATTCACCACGTAGCAAACAACATCCCTATCACACCCATGGACTACTTGAACAAGGCTAACTACACTGAGGTCATTGAGAGAGGTCATGGACCTCCAGAACTTGTTGTCAGGTAATTTATCTACACTAATATTATAAAGAGGAAATATTTTTTTGTTTGTAACGAATAGGCTCCGAAACTACGGAACCGATTTAAAAAATTATTTCACCAGTAGATAGCTACATTATTACGAAATAACATAGGCTATGATTTATTTGCAAAAAAATTAGGGATCCTTACTAAAACTCCAATAATGTAACCCGAGGTGTAAAAAAATTACCTAAAAAATCCAAATTTGTTAAATACCCTTGCGAAGCCGGGGCGGACTGCTAGTTTACTCATAAAATTGAATAGACACCTATGTATTTATTGAAAGAACAAATATATACATACATATTATCACGCCCCTATCCCTAATGGGGTGGGTAGAGCCACAAGTAAACATAAGAAAACTTGCAGCCACTTCTGATTTAGTCCTAAGATCGATATGGTGAACCATGGTGACAGGTGATCAGCCCATCGCCCATATAAGTGATCCATCATGTTGGAGAGGATACAAATATGTCTTAAAAAGAAATGAGATTAGAAAATAAATAGAGTCTTTCAGTCAAAGAAAATAATAAATTCACAATCCAACGAACACAATCACTACAATTAAGGCAGCTTAACATGATAAAATCAACAAAACGAGTAGGCTCCAATTCATTTCGGGAGCGCGGGGCGCGGCGATAGGAATTCAATAAACATTCGGGCCGAGAGATTAGCGAGACCGAATTCGGAATCCCGGTTTCCGTTCCACTTGGTAATGTCCCGGATTATAATACAGAGATTTGGTACAATAGTTGCCTGGAATTTATCCTATCTAACTACCTTATCTCCCTCAATCATGCTTGTCATGGAACTGGTTATTTTGTTGGTCACTCAGACGAGTTTCCGTTATGGTGTCTCCTATAATGCGTTGTTGTTGTTGAATAATAACGAAGAACTAGTACCTAATTAAATTGTTCATTTAGCCACTGCACTACAAGCTCCTTTCATGCACATCTCTGAAGTTTTTGGGACATAGTATTTCTTTAAACTTTCGCGATGTTCATAACGGGACTTACCCCCTAATACTCAAACGCATCTCAAAGTTGAGCCCGTCTCCAAGTGACGAGTTTTTGACAGATTTTCATCAAAAACTGTCAAAAAACTGTGACTTGAGACGTACTCAACTCTGAGTCGCGTTTGAGTACTTATTCGGGGGTTAATCGCGTAGGTATTTTTTTTATTTTCCCGACGTGCTGAACTCGCTGCATCGTGATGACGTGATGACTCTTTTTGGGACATTATCACGGTTTCATTGCGTTGGATTTCGTCATATTTTCATTACATACACAACATCAATTTCAGATGTCTGGTACATACAACAATGTAATACCACGCTCTAACCGAGCAAGTTGTTGACGTGACACATTGACCTATTCCGACACCCTCACAGACTGTGCGTGACCCTCGCTAATGGCACTGGCTACCCTTTAGCCGCGGCTCAAATATTTGCACGGTGCTTTGAAGCTTTTATGCCGATAATTTTTTATAAAAGATGAAATGAAATGAAAAAATGCTTTATTGCGAACAACAACCTAACAATTGCTGGCAAAATGCGTCCTTATCGCTTATTGCGATTTCGTCCAGACAACCAGGACTAAAACTAAATTAAATTAACGTTTCAATACCTACAAGATGACGGGAACAAATTTTTTCCCAAAGTGAAGACCTCCAATCTTCTATGTTAATTGTCATTCGGACTAGGAAGAAATGTGTTTTAAACAAAGATATTTTTTTTTTCAGATTGTGCGTGACTTCTAACGTTGCCTTAGCAAAATGCCGGGCTATGTCAGTGTTTGCGTTTAGCAGGGATATTCGACCCAGGCTTGACTGTGTACAAGAGGCTAATGAGAACGACTGTTTGAAGAACGTAAGTAAGCTAAGAATGTAAAATGCATTTTTATGAGTTACTAGATGGCAGCACAGGTAAAGTTAGCACGCGCTATCGTTGCGTTTTGAGCTTTACGCCGGTAATTTCAAGCAAGCTAAAGCTTTTCAATTTTATAATATAAGTAAGAAGTAAGATGACAATATCTTTAGGTACCTTCAACTTCAAACCTAACCCAGCTTCAAGATCAAATTAAAAATAACAATTTCGGGAAAAGTGGTACAGAACAGAAATAAATTATCATCTCAAATCAAATACAGGCTTCATTATAATCAGGTGTAATACCTTCAGCAGAATCTACCAAAATAAACATTTGTATCACATCTATTCAAAAAGAACTGGTTTATTCCTCGTAAACAGGGACCAAAGTAGCTAGCTAATCCGTGTACTAAAAAGACTTGTCATCCCTAGGGACGAAAATGGATTTGAATTTGGAATGTGGATTACTGTTAGTAAATGTTCGAATAGATAATCGACCACAAACATTTTATGAATGAACAAGTAACTGGCTGTATAAAAAAAACGCGTACGAACGAAATTGAAAATAAATAAACGTACTATTCTTATTCACTGGTGGCCTAGTAAAACGGTCCCGCCTTAACCCTTAACCACCTAAAGGCGGTCACAGTGACTCCAGCGGTTTTAGTTTTTTGAATTCTTCCGTTATTATGCGAGCTATGCGTCTGTGGGTTCATCTACTTTATCCCTCCGCTCCTCGGTACACGTTGTGCAATCGATCGCTTCACACGTTCGCGCGTTCAAAAGTTACAGGTAATTATACTTTGTTTCCGGTCATGGTGACCGCCGTTAGGTGGTTACGTGATTTTTAATAAATCAATTCTTTTTGATTTTGTAGCTTTATAATGTCTGATGAACGATTAAGCCGAAATATTTTGGGATGGTTCGAACAAATTTCTGATTCAGTGACGGAAAATGAAAGAAATGAGCCAGAAATGCCAACAAGAAGCCCGGTTTACGTCGAGAACTTCAAGGCGCTATTCGCCGCATACTGAAGATAGAGCAAGAGCCTAGCACGTCCTCAACTGCCAAAATCGAAAAGTTTGAAATCGGAAAGACTTGCTCAACCTGTGATGCTAAAAAAACAGAAAACATATCACATGTGTTTTCAATAAAAAAACCCCATTTGCGTTGAATGTTCGCAAAAAATGTGCATAAACTGCAGTCAAAAATTGAAACTATTTACCCATTGTAATTTTATAAAAAAAGTGATTTGATTGAGCCATTAATAGTTTTATATAGTAGGTTATATATTAAAGTGACAAAAAATAAGAAGATTTTATTAGGTTTCACTTATAGTTACTTGTCAGATCTCAGACTTTTTACAATGCCTAGATTTTGTACTCAAAAGTTTAAGTTATATAGAAGCATTGATTATTAATATGTTTAAGTGTTCTTTTTCAAAGTTTAATAACGTCATTAAAATAAAAAAATAATACAGGTTACAATCTGTCTTTCATTTTATGTCATTATCATTGTTTTTTTTCATATAAAAAATAGAAAATAATTAGCGGTCACCGTGACCGCCGTTAGGTGGTAGTGTAACTCAAAAACACGTTAGGTGGCTAAGGGTTAAACTAGAGTGACGTAGGTACTTTGAATCCCTCGCTGCGTCTTCGCTCCACTCGGGATTCAAAGAAACACTCTCGCCTTAAAAATAGTTGTTTGCTCCCTAGGCAAACAATCTACCAGGGCTTGGAAACCGGAAAAATTTTCAAACCATTTTCGCTTAAAAACCTACAACCTTTATTATTTCGTTCTGTTCGAACTAAACCTCTTAATAAAACGGTTAATACAAAGAACAATATTCAAAAGTTTTCACTCGAAAAACCGGTAGAACGAAAAGGATTCGTTCTTTACTACTACGAAGAAGCGAACGCGGAGCGGCGTGGCGCGCCGCGCCCTACCCCCGCTGCATAAACCGGTTTATAAAGGTTTTTAAAAAGGATTGCTTAACGCTCGCGCTCATTAACCGGTTATTTACCGGTAAATTGAGAGCACTGGTGGTCTAGTTGGTAATGACCCCGCCTTCCGATTCTAAGGTCGTGGGTTCAAACCCGGTCAATTATGTGCGCCATACCAGTACTCTCAAACGGTGAAGGAAAACATCCTGAAGAAACCAGCAGCTTAGTCAGCTCCGCACGTATTGACCATGTCTTTCCCGTGGACAAGGCCGACTAAGCTGAGAGGATGGAATAGGTGCTGGGCAAGCCTACTCCTATCTTAATTCGTCCCGGGCACTACAGCGTCCCGTTAGTAAAGGTAAAAATTGCCTCCTGACGCTGTATAGATCATCTACTATAGATGGTAAAAGGCCTTAGGTTTTACCGGTAAATTAGAAACCGGTTTCAAGCCTTGCAATCTACTATTTTGATCAGGTTCAAGACAATGGCTCAGACTTAGCTGCAGTAGACGATATGAGGGTAGCCGCCGCTGCAAACAAATACAACCTACACCCAGTTTTCCACGAGGTGTATGGAGACGCCAAAACACCCAACTACGCAGTAGCAGTGGTGAAGAAGGGAACTTCTTACAACAAGATGGAAGACTTGAGGGGCAAGAGGTAATATTGAAGATATTAATTAGGTATTACATGCAGCTGAACTGAAATAGGTACATTATAACGTTCACAAAAACCCATTAAACACTTCAGAAATGACTTTATTTGCGAGGCAAAGGGAACAAAAACATTCTGTCTACTTTCCATTTCTTGCCTCTTTCATGATCAACATTAATATTTTCATCATCAGGACTTGTCACAATGCCTATGGCTCCTTCAGCGGTCTCGACGCCCCGATGTACTACCTAATCAACAAGAATCTCATCAAAAACGATCAGGTACATTATCACTCTGTTTGTTCCATTTTGACATTTAGTATTTCTTCTCTAGACTTTTAAGATTAAATATTTTTTTATAACTTTACAGTGCGTTAAAAATCTAGGAGACTTCTTTGACGGATCCTGTATGCCTGGAATCGACAAGCCTGAAAATAATCCCAGAGGTAACCTACTTACCTAAATCTACCACTTTTTCTAATGAGCCATGGTAATGAACTAGACTTAAAACTGTTCAGCAATTTTGAAATGAAATTTCGACCGTAACCAATTAAAATAGAGTTCAAAATTCCGCCGCGCCTGCTCTATCCAACAAAGAATCGATCTGTTTCAGGTGACGACGTTTCAAAGTTGAAGAAGCAATGCTACGACGACAGCAACCCCGTAAAATGCCTAAAAGAAGAACGTGGTGATGTCGCTTTTGTGTCAAGTAAGCAATAGATTTGAATTTACCTTGTTTCTTGAATTTATTTTAGAACTAGCTGTTGCCCGCGACATCGGACGCTTTAAATTACTTTTATAAGTACCTATCGCACCGCCCGCTATTTAAAAAGTTCAATGCAAACTTTGATAAGTACCCCATTTCACCTCTTTTTAAGGGTTGTTTTAAAAAACCTCAAACACGTGTCCATTTATTTAGCAATTATAGTATCCAAACCAAGTTTCAAGCCATTTGCACCGCCGTTAAAAAGTTCCCGTACACACTTTGACACCCATTTTACCCCTTATTAAGGGTTGTTATAAAAATACAGTTTTATTAAAAGTATAGATATTATCTACAAAGATCTATTCTCATGTATTTTTTCCAGGTTCGGATTTGTCCTCCTTCGACGCTTCCCAATACGAGCTTCTCTGCCTGAATCGTGATGCTGGTGGGCGGGATTCCCTCACAAACTACGTAACTTGCAATATCGCCATGGCTCCATCGAGGACTTGGGTTTCCTCCAAGGCTTTCCTGTCTGATGTCTCCATCGCCCATACACCCCTGAGCCTCGCTGAGCTTTTGAGCGACAGAACTGACCTGTTCAATATTTATGGAGAGTTCTTGAAGAATAATAATGTTATTTTCAGTGTAAGTACCAACATCTTTTTAACACATTTTTTTACTTAGGCCAATATACAAGTTCTTGAATACAGGTCTAATCCCCGAATACTCAAACGCGACTCAAGAGTTGAGCACGTCTCAACTCACAGTTTATTGACTGATGAAAATCTGTCAAAAAATCGTCATTTTTGAGACATGCTCAACTTTGAGATGTGTTTGAGTATTCGGGGGTTAGTGTGCTTTCTGGGCTATTGTGTCTGATGGAAGATTCAAAAGAGAATGTATTTTTTTACAGAATACTGCTCGAGGATTGGCTACTACAGAAAAGCTGGACTTTGAAAAATTCAAAACTATCCATGATGTGATTTCAAACTGTGGTGTTGCTTAAGATAGCGTATTTAAAGATACTAATGTTAATGACCATTACATGTTAGAGTACTTTTAAATTAGAACTCATTGATTTAAGTATAAAAACCTAACTATAAAAATGTTTAAGACTGAAAAGATCAAAATTCTGGATGTCAAAAAATTTATTGCATCACCCTATGTACAATGAAAATAAATACTTAAATAATACTCGTTGGAATGTTTAGCAACCTAAGTTAAATTACAAAGAAGCTAAGAAAATAGTTATGACAAGAGATGCAGCTAGCATTGCATATCCTGTTGCATAAACTTCTTTTATCGAAAGTCCTTTAGCTGTATCCCAGTACAGATGTCTAATGCCATTAGCAAAATGGTATCCCAGCGGAGAGGCAATCAGTGCTTTTGCTATGAAAATAGTAGGTGCAGATAGATTGAGGCTTTCAATAATAGTCACATAGTGGGATATATCATTTGGCAAACACAGAGCTCCAATGCCAAGTGCACTGGCATAAGCAGACAGGATTATACCTGAAAAAAAACTTGGTATAGTTAGGACATTTACTTAGTCTTAATAATTATGTTGTTTATATGCAAGCAAATAAAAGTTTAAAATTTTACTTAGCTTGACAAAAAGAATATCCATGAATAGGTAGGTACAGAAAGTTATGGCAACAACCATTTGCATTTAATCCACTTCACTAACATAGGCAGGTACTTCAATTAGTCAGATAATGATCAAATGATTTGTCCATTATGTACTTTACTATCTAATATTATAAATTCATCAAGTTACCAGGCCCTAAAACTATCAAGCGAATGACTGTTGTAAATGCATGACCAAAAGCGAAGGTTTTTCTTTGGAAAACCTACAATATTGTGTTCCTACACAAGTAGTCTATAAATCAAATCCTAGGTACCTGAAGCTCTATGGGAGATAGACAGCATAGCAGGCATCGGAAATGCATAGATTGTCATATGCGGTGACAAGGGCCGTTTTAGCAAAGTGTTCTTCACTTCATACTCCATATTTATAGGTGTTTCAAATTTCTTGATAGTAATACTAGGCACTGAGGCCTGAGCATAATGAGCGCTGTTTACTGCTGCAGGCAACCTGCCTAGAGATGTTAGCAATGATTTGCTGCTCAATCTGAAACAACAAAAACACTGTAGAACGCGTAATCAGCCAAAACAACCTCCCTATTATATAATTTTATAGACAAACCTGCCGCAAGTAAACAAAGCCATATTTAGGATTTGTTGTTATTTCTGTCGCTGATTCTGTAAGGTAAAAATAACAAATTAAGAACTTTCGTAAGAATATAAACAAGATGCAATCAAACAATCACAAGAATGAATTCCGAAACAAAATTGCGAATTTCCCTCGAGCGCACCTCTTCTTCTTTTATTTTTTGGCCTCTGCAGCTGTGTTTGCCACAATTTTGCCAATGTCGATGTAGACAAGATTTAAAACGGTAATGCGATGGAGGTTTGAGAAATAAAAAAAAAAAAAAGTCATTAAGGGAGACTCAACTGAAATGTTAAAGCAAGTTGATTTTTGGTTTGGCCTGAAAAAAAAAAAACATCACAAAAACATACACAACATTAAAGAATTAACATAAAATAAGTAGAAATATATTAGATAATAGGTAAATACGTTAGAAAAAGTACAGTTATAATTTGATTTTATTTACAGAAATAAATTTACATAATAACACTATAAAAGGAGTATATACAAGGGATAATAGATGTTTAGAGGAGAAAGGACGGGGGATATCATGAGAGACGATATCATACAGAGATGACCGCAGCCTGGGGCAGGAGAAAAGAATGTGTTCAACATCACCTTCATCCAAACCACATTCGCATAGGGAATGATCCCTGACCCTTATTTTAGAGAGAAAAACTGGCGTACAAACGTGACCTAAGCGAAGGCGACAGATGGTAGATGTAGTAGTTTTGTTAGCCTTGCGATATTTAAAGAACCACGGTCTAGAAGGAATCTCAGGTTGAATACCAGCGTAGTGTTTGCCTTTTAAAGCCTTGGACGCAACCCACATGCGAGACCATGAGGTAGTTAAATGGGAACTAGGGACTAAACAAAGATCTTGAGAAAGGATTTTTAGATGTTCTTGGGAGCCTGTTTGAATAGCTTGTCTTGCACATGAGTCGACGATTTCATTACCAGGTATTCCGGAATGACCGGGAATCCAGGCTAAGATAATATTTATGTTACGTTCATGACATCTAAACAAGGCTTCTCGTATTTTAAGGATAATAGGGAATCTGGACTTGGATCGGAAAGGGTTAGAGAGTATAGATTGGAGAGAGCTTTTTGAATCTGTAAATATTATAGAATTATTAAGATTATGGGATTCAACGAAAAGTACACTTTCTAAAAGGGCTACAGTTTCCCCTGTAAAAACAGAAGCAATCGATGGGCATTTATAGCTAAGGACAATATTAGAAGAAGGAATCCAAACAGCTGAGCCTACATGCTCATTGTCTAGTGATTTTGAGGCATCGGTAAAAATAGGGAGCCATCCATGATATTTATTAGCCAACTGTTCGTTAAATGTATCACGAGCGAACGGAGAACCTTTAACTATACCAAAATCAAGGAGAATATTAGGTTGATAAATTAAAGCAGCATAAGGTGCAGCAAATAACGGAATTATAGAACTTTGAATGACAGGATATGGAAGGTGGGAAAATTTGTTGAAACTCCGAACAAGACATGGAATTTTATCTTGATTATGCTCTAACAATGGTTCCATACATTCAACGAGAACATTGAGCTTTAAAATAAGAGGGTGTTGAGAGTGCTGTATTAATTTAAAAAGAAAACGGTCTGAAAGATACTGTCTCCTGAGACAGAGAGGAGGGTCGACACATTCCACCTGCATCGCATTTATTGGGGACGATTTCATTGCACCAAGAATAATTCTTAAGCATTTTGATTGAATTTTGTCTAATTTCTCTAGGGCTAATTTAGTGCATGGATCTAAAAGAAACGAACCGTAGTCCATGTGGCTGCGTACAATAGCATTGTACAATAGCTTTTGACTATATGGATGAGAGCCCCACCAAACACCTGACAAAGCACGAAGAATATTAACATTCTTTTCACATTTCTCTGAGATAAAATTAAAATGTGGAACACCTGTCATTCTAGAGTCTAACACAATACCTAAGAATTTAGCGCTATTTTCTTGATGGATTAGCTGATCACCAACAAAAAGATTAATAGAAGGAAGGGATCTTTTCCTAGTAAAGACAACACAACTACTTTTAGAAGCTGAAAGTGACAAGCCATGTTCAATTAACCATTCCTCTAACAGTTTAAGGGCTGTATTGAGATTATCACGGGTGTTTTCAATAGAATTCGATGAGATATATAATGCCAGGTCGTCTGCGTATTGGAGAACTTCACATAAAGGAGAGATGCGTTGATCTAAGTCATTTGTGTATATACTATAAAGGAGTGGGCTGAGAACTGACCCTTGGGGTAAACCTTTCCAAACGATCCTTTCAGGTAAGAAGGAGCCTTGGGATTTGATTAAAATCTTTCTTTCCATAAGAAGATTGCAAACAAAACGAACGAGCTTCTCGGGGACGCTCAGCTGGAGAAGTTTCTTCCTGAGTACCGGAAGCAGGACGTTGTCGTAAGCGGCTGATATGTCAAGAAAGACTGCAGTTACGAATTCCTTTCTGGTCAGTGCAATACGGATGTCAGTGGTGATTATGCTTAGACTATCAATAGTGCTCATGCCCTTTCTAAAACCATATTGTGATTTAGCTAGAATACCATTGTTTTCGACAAACCATTCCAGTCTAAACTTAAGCATATGCTCCATAATCTTAGCTAATACCGAGGATAAAGCTATAGGCCGATAGCTATTAGGATCCGAAGGATTTTTACCAGGTTTAGGTATAGGGATAATAATTTGGGTCTTCCAATCTTCAGGAACGACTCCATATTCAAAAAAACTATTGATAATATTTAAAAAGTATCTTTTAATATTATCCGGAGAATTGATAACAAAAGAATAGGGAATACCATCGATGCCTGGAGATGTATCTCTAAGTCCATCGAGAGCCTGTGAGAGTTCGTTAAAGGTAAAATTGTGGTCCATAACAGAGAGAGAAGGAAGAGGAAAAGGAGGAGTAGGCAGAGAATCTAAGAAAGGTACATATTGCGGGGATAATTTGTCACAAAAAGCATCAACCCAAGAGGAAGGGTCGTTGGCTGTAACAGATTGGACATTGTGTGATCCTCTAAATCTCTTAATTTGTTTCCAAACTAATGAAGGCGGTGATCTAGGGGACAAACTTTCACAGAAGTTCTTCCATCCTTTTTTCTTTTTGAAAGATAAAACTTTCCTAGTTTTTGCCGCTAAACGTTTGTATTCAATAAAATTTTCACTAGTCATCGAAGAGTTGTAAGCCAGCTCCGTATTTTCCCTATTTTTAACTGCAGTAGTACAATCAGAATCCCACCAAGGGGATGAAATTTTACAATTAAAACGAGCTTGTTTCTTGAGAGGGATTTTAGCACTGGCACTGGCAATAAGAGTATCAACTAATTTAGAGTAAGCTAAAAGGAAGTTGTCAGTATTGTCTGTCTGTAAAGGTGGAAGATTTGCCATGGAGTTATCTAAATGGGAGGAGAAGGATGCCCAATCAACTCCGGAAAGTTTATATTTTAAGCAAGGATTAAAGTTGAACTGTGGTAATACACGATTTGGTATGTTGACAATGATTGGAAAGTGATCACTTCCGTATGTGAGAGGCAAGGTTTTCCAAGAGAGGAGAGAGGAGAGTGATGGGGAACAGACAGTCAAGTCAACAGCACTTCTTGGATCTTGTGAGGGAAGGACTCTTCTAGTAATAGAGCCATCATTAATAACACACAAATTAGTTTCATCAAAAATATCTAAGAGCAGACGAGCAAAAGCATCACAATGGCCAGAGCCCCATGAAGTATGATGAGCGTTGAAATCACCCAGCAATATAATAGGAGGAGGAACAGAGGAAATCACAAGAAGGATATCAGGAATGAGGGAAGGATTAGGATGGGGAATATATATAGAAACAAATGAAATATCCAATACTCTTACAGCTACTAAATTAATGTCTAAAGAATGAAATGGAAGGGAAATTTGAGAAAAGGGCAGTGTACGCCTGACGAACAGGGCACTACCTGCATACCCGTCAGATCTGTCGTCTCGGAGACAGGCGAAACCAGAAATCCGAAAATGGGTTCCAGGCTTTAGCCAAGTCTCCGAGACGGCAACAACTGACGGGCGAATTTTAGATATTAAGTGAATTAGTTCAGGTTTGCGTGGGTGAAGACTTTTCACGTTCCACTGAACAATGGAGACTGGATCCATTGTTACCAGTTAATGAGAAGATCTGGGACAGTTTATGGGCAACGTTGGACGGTAAGGATGAATTGGTTGTTGAACACAACTCGATTAAAATGTTGAGAAGAGTTTCAATAAGGAAGTTTTGACGATTCTCTGGCTCTGGAGCCTGGGGTTGGGACATAAAAGCATGTCCATTAGGAAGGGATGACGAGGGAGAGGAAATAATGTTTTGATGCGAAACTTTGTCATAAGATTTACCTAGTGGGGCTCTGGGGCGAGGCTTAGCGTATACATTTTTGACATAAGATCTATGACTGGGGTTATTGACATGGGGTGATGAGGCGTGTGGGGTGGGGTCAGATGGAGAGAAAATAGTCTCAGCGACCTCAGAATATCTGCGAATTTTAGGGAAATTGCATGCAGCTTCCTCATACGAAATTCCATTTTGCGACATAAACATTTTGATAGATTTCTGTCTGTCAAGCTCTGGGCAGAGCTTGCTAGATGCAAAGTGTGGACCGAAACAATGCAAGCAAAAAGCCTTCGACTCTTCAACATCACAGCCATCACCAGTGTGCTCTTTTGAGCATTTAAAGCAACGTGGTTTGGAACGGCACTGGGCCTTAACATGACCAAAGCGGCAGCAATTCAGACATTGGATTGTGGGAAGTTGGTAGGTTTCAACAGGGAGGGAGGTGTGGAAAGAGAATACCCTTTCGGGTAAAACTTGACCTCTAAAGGTAAGGACTACGGACTGGGTGGGGATCCAGCTTACTTTACCTTCATCAAATGATTTACGATTAAGTCTCCTGGCCTTTACGACGAAAACGCAACCATTTGGAATTTCCAAACTGGTTGCGAATTCCTCCATTGACATGTCAACCGGAACATTACGGACAAGACCCATTCGTGAGATGTTGAATGTTGGAATGTTAGCTACGTATTTATATTGGCTTAGCAAGGCGGTGTTGTCCAAGAATTTATTTGCATCCTTATGTGAACGGAATTCTACAGAAATTCGATTCCTACCTACCTGTTTAATGCCATCAGAACAGATATTAGTGACATTCTGGTTCTTTAAAAACTGGCCAAATTTAATGGGTCGAATAGTTGTACCTGCGCTAAGGTCCGGTTGTTCTCTAGAGACATGGACAATGAATGGGCCTTGATCTGAGGAGGAGTACTCCTTTACCCCAACGATCATTATAGGGTGATGCCATATTGTTTGTATAGAGGCTGCGGCCATGTCTGGGGAGGTAACTGTTTTTTTATTATTATTTATGGAAGAACTCATGTCCTCCGATTCAAGTCTGCGTTTGGACGCGGTGGGACGATTCTCATCGCATATCATATCAGGATCGGGAGGATCAGGCGGGCGATCCGGAGGCTCCGCCTCCATCTTGTTTTTTTAAAAAACCACGAGGTTGTTTACAAGTACTGTGTTACTAAGGAGACAAACTATGTTAAAACATAAATTATCTATACCTTCACCAACACAAACCCACAACCACTACTTTTAAATCAACTTGCTGTGAAGAAAATCGTTAATTAAATTAAACTCAAAAAACCTCACTGACTCGACTTTACTACTCCAAATCCTGAGCGTCAAAAAAAAAAAAAAACGAGAAAAAAACCGAGCGCACCTCAGTCCACCTCCCAAATCATGTGACACTTGACAGTTGTAGCTTGGTTGACAGCTATTCATGATTACTCGCTCGTTAGTATAAGCGAAACGTTTTTTGTTTACCTACTGCGTTTCGATACCAACAAAATTATTGAACATTCTAACAAGGTAAGAGAGCACTGCCGATCTAGTGGTAGCGGCTCCGCCTTCGGATCTAAGGTCGTGGGTTCAAATCTGATTAAGCACCAATAAATTTTTCTGTTCTAAAAATTGATATGTGCTATAATACTAGTATACTCAAACGGTGAAGGAAAACATCTTGAGTAAACCAGCACGCCGTAGAACCTAGTTCGAAAAACATGTGTCAAGTGCACGAAAGGAGCCTTTGAGACGCACTTTAAATCCTTTCGTCACACTGGTTTAAAAGAACCAGTGACAGGACTAGTAGTAGTACCTAGTAGTAATTAACTAAGGGTTTAGTTTGTTGAAACTATTGAAACTAAATATGTACTGAAAACTATTTAATAAATTTCAACATTTCTTTGCTTAAATACAAACAAATAAATAGATAATACGCAACATCAAAATTTTAATACTTTTTTTCTAATGAGATATTATTTTTAAACTATAAGGCAGCCAAGATAAAAGTTATAACAACAGATGCAGCAAGCATTGCATATCCAGTAGCATACACTTCCTTGATCGATAGGCCTTTGGCTGTGTCCCAGTACAGATGCCTGATGCCATTGGCAAAGTGATAACCCAGGGGATATGCCAGTAATGCTTTTCCTAAGAAGAGTGTTGCAGGAGACAAGTTCAGACTTTCAATAATGCCTATGTAGTGTGAGATGTCATTTGGTAAGCACAATGCTCCAAGGCCTAAAGCACTGGCATATCCTGAAAGTGCTAACCCTGCAACAAACATTGGCATTAGTTAAACCTACTAATTCAAGTACTTTCAGTAGGTAAAAAATTTTCTATCAACAAGTGGTTGTATAAAGTATCTACAAACCTGTGGCTCTGTGGGTAATAGATAACATAGAAGTTAACTGGTACTGATAAATAGTCAGATGAGGTGAGAGAGGGCGTTTAAGAAGCTCATTCCTAATATCATGGTGTACATCTTCAGCTACTTCATACTTTTTAAAAGTTATTTTTGGCACAGCTGCTTGAGCGTATTTGGCGGTACTGAGCGTCGCAGGAAACCTGCTTAAGCTCGCCAGCACCGATTTACTTCCAAATCTGAAACCATATAGTAGAATGAGACCAATGTTAAAGATATTCGAAACAATGGCCATGAGCCAACTTTCCAAAACTATTACTACTATTAACCTAACCTATTACATAATTATCATACCTGCTGCAAGTAAAGAAAGCCATAGTTTGTGCTATAAGACTGCAAATCGTCGTAGGCTTCTGTAACAGAAATTAGAAAACTTTATTCATTAAAAAACCTTTTTCTTTCAGAATTTTTAGGAAAAACAAACAATAACAACAACTCACCACGGAGTCTGACGAGAATCTGACCTGACACTGACAGTGACAACGACAACGAAAACTAGGCAGTAAGGTCTTGATAATGTAGGTAGGTACCATTATGGAAATTATTTAACAACAAAATCATAAAGAGAAAGGAACGGAACTGTCACTCATATAAAAAAAATCAAACAAACAAAAAAGAACAAAACATTATTGACTGAGAATTTCCTAATAATTATTTGTAGATGTTGTAAATAGACACATGTAAGGTACGTCTATTCATTTTAATCAGTATTAAATATATTATATACGGCGATAAATCAATGTTTCGTTTATTAGTTGTATCGGCTGTTTTGAGTGTTTTGAAGACCAACAGCTGTACACTTTCTACAGCAATGGTTATCAAAGCCGTGGATTTTGAGGTTTTTGGCCGGGTGCAAGGAGTGTTTTTCCGAAAGGTAAGTTTTTAGAAGATAAGTACTGCACTTATTGCCAAGTGAGAGCGTAGAAAGCACTTTTTTAGAGCCTTCATAAAGTAAAAATTCTGCTAAATTAAAATTACCTTTGTAACAACACTTCCACGATTGAATAAAACCTCAAGCTTGTAAGATTGAATAAAACCTTTGATTATAATACCTGTCAGGTATATAATCAAAGGTAAAAACCTTATCTAACATGTTAGCAATGACACCAAAAATCGTATTGACATTCATCTAAAAATTATTGCAATGTTTTGAAAAATGTTTGAGAAACTCTTCTAAACTCAATCAAAATCCAAAATTTACAATTCAATATTTTTTACCTAGATAAGATCAGGTAGAACAATAAGTTTAATAACGGGATGCTTTCAAACGATTCTTCGTTTGAAAGCAACTGAGGCACCCCAAGTACAAGCCATGTCCTTACTCGCTTCTGATTTTGAAGTATTTGGCATAGTCCAAGGTGTCTATTTTAGGGTGGTTAGTAAACTTGCTTATTGTCTCCTGTCCTGTGTAATAGTAGATATTTGTGCTCACAGCTCACACGTTTTAAATTTTGATGTGCATGCAGTGGTCACCTATAATTTAAAGAGCACTACATTTAAGTCACTCACCCCCAAATACTCAAACGCACCTCAGAGTGAAGCACGTCTCAAGTGACGAGTTTTTGACAGATTTTCAACAAAAACTGTCAAAAAAGCATAACTTGAGATGTGCTCAACTCTGAGTCGCGTTTGAGTATTTGGAGGTTAATAAGTAAGTCCAGCAAGAATGTGTAACTTTCATTGGTACACACATAATATAAAATCACAGCGGTCTCCAATAGGGTAGGCAGAGATCACGGCTCTCCATTTGCCATGATTCTGACATACTTCTTTCACTTTGTGGTGTATTGCAAATCTAGAGACTCTTGAATGTGTGTAATAGCGACAGTTCATAGACAATGACAGTGACATTATGTGTGTGTTTTGGCGGCAATTTGCGTGTCAAGTAGTGGAAGAAATTGCTGACCTAGCTGTCTTGTACAACCAAGTAAGATCATAACAGTGGCGAAGGAGAAAAAATTGAGAAATATTGTAAAAAACCAGTGCAATTGTTATTAAATACGTGTGGTTATTATGGCGGACATTAGATTTGAAAGTTTTGACATAAATAATGGTGATTGGGAGTCGTATAAAGAAAGATTTGGATACTTTCTTTGTGCACATGGCGTCACCGACGAAATCAAACGAAAAGCCATATTTTTTGCATCTTGTGGCAGTGATCTATACAATTTAACAAAATCGTTAGTGTTCCCCCAGACTGTGAGTCAAGTTACGTTGCAAGAAGTAGAATCAATACTGAATGATCATTTTAATCCACGTCCAAACGAAATAGTAGAATCTTTCAAGTTCCATAATAGAAAACAAGGTAAAAATGAGTCGATGCAGGACTACATAGCAGATCTTAGAAAAATGTGCAAGTTTTGCAACTTTGTTGATTTGGAGAGGACTTTGAGAGATAGACTAGTTTGCGGCGTGAATGATACAAAATTGCAAGAAAGTTTATTGAAAAAGGCCAACCTCACTTACGCGACTGCAGTTCAGTTGGCTTTGCAGGCTGAAAAATGTGGAAAAGACCTGAAAGTACTCAACATACCAGACATTGGAGGATTATCAAACAACCCAGTGAGCGAGAGCAGGGAGTCGGAACCAATGGAGGTAAATGCAGTGGATGAAGGTGGCAAGAAGAAATTGTACTGTTACAGATGTGGGGGTAACCACATGTATCATAAATGTAAGTTTGTTTCTGCTAAATGTAACGCGTGCAACAAAACAGGCCATATAGCAAAAATGTGCAGGAATAAAACTACTGGTGATGTCAAAGAGATTCATGAGGGTAAAGAATTTATGAATGGATTATATTGTATGGGAGATACAATGCGTGAACCTGCAATATGGACGGAGATTCAACTGAATAAAAAGATGGTTAAGTTTGAAGTTGATTCGGGCTGCTCATATACCATCATGTCTAGGGAACAAGCAGACAAAATCTGGCCCAATGGACTGCAATTACAGGAATGCAATCTGAAATTGCACACCTGGACTGATGCAAAAGTGCAGGTGCATGGCAGAACCAAAGTTTTCATTGAATATAAAAATTTTAAAGGTTATCTGCAAGTAATTATTGGACAGGGGCGAGGTAATCTTCTTGGTAGGAATTGGTTCAAGCCTCTGGGGATTTCAGTTGAAGGGATAAATTCTATAATAAATGAAAATAAAGGATCTTTGACAGATATATTGAAAAAATATGAAGACATATTTGAAGGACTTGGTGAGTACAAAGGACCGGAGGTGGTGATAAGTTGCAAGAAAGATGTACAGCCGAAATTTATGAGAAGCAGACCAGTGCCATTTGCGATTCGTGACAGAGTGTGTGAAGAAATAGACAGGCTGGTGAGTGATGGAGTGCTAGAACCAATAGCATATTCCAACTGGGCTACACCTGTGGTGCCAGTGGTGAAAAGAAATGGAAGTATTAGACTCTGTGGAGATTACCGATTGACTGTTAATTCGGCAACAGAGACTGATACATACCCCCAGCCAACAATCAATGAAGCACTATCTGAAGTGGCAGGTGGTGTTATATTTACCAAATTGGATTTAAAAGAGGCTTACACCCAACTAAGAGTGTCAGAAGAAACAGGTATGCTCCTGACAATTAATACGCTGAAAGGATTGTATAAAATGAAGCGGCTACCATATGGTTTGAAAGCATGTCCGGGAATATTTCAACGGGTCATGTCTACAACTTTGGCAGGTATTAAAGGAGTAACTGTTCTGTTGGATGACATATTGATTAGTGGAAATGAGCAACAACATAATGAAAGACTGGAAAAGGTATTGTCATGTCTCAAAGAAGTGGGACTTAAGCTTAATCGCAAGAAATGTGAGATTGCAACAGATAAAGTAGAGTTTTTAGGTTATGTGGTGGATAAAAATGGTATTCATCCAAGTGAACAGAAGGTTAACTTGATTAAAAATGCGAAAAGTCCAACAAATGTCAAGGAACTTCAAGCTTTTCTGGGATTATTAAATTTTTACGAAAGGTTTTTAAAGGACAAAGCAACTCTACTGGAACCATTACACAGGCTCTTAGATAAGGATGCTGAATGGAAATGGAGAAAGGAAGAAGAAGAAACTTTCAGTAATGCTAAATCTGCATTGTCCAGTGAGGACACCCTAGTACATTTCGACAATAATAGGAAGATAACATTGACATGTGATGCTTCAGAATATGGGGTTGGTGCAGTATTGTCTCATATTATGGATGATGGTTCAGAGAAACCTATTGCCATGGGATCAAGAACTTTATCTAAACCAGAAAGAAACTATGCACAAATTGACAAGGAAGCAGCGGCGATCATGTTTGGTCTAGATAAATTTAATCAATATCTTTATGGGAGACATGTAGTTATTTACACTGACCATAAGCCCTTGCTGGGGATATTTAGTCCCAATAAAGCAATACCAAAAGTACTGTCCCCAAGAATGATGCGATGGGCATTAAAGTTGAATTCACATGACTATGAATTGAAGTATAAATGTGGGACTAGTATTGGTAATGCTGATGCTCTAAGTAGATGGCCAATTGAAGCTGAAAATTGGAAACCAAACACTGAGGATATTGAGGATATCCTGTTGCTATCAGAGACTCCGAGTGCGGTCCAATATTCAGCGAAGGATATTGCTGATCAAACTGAGTGTGATGAAGTTTTGTCAAAGGTGAAGTTTTGGATACTACATGGCTGGCCTGACACTGTGAGTGATTGCAATCTTAAAATTTACTGGTTGAAGAGGAATGAGCTTTCCATTTCCAATGATTGCTTAATATGGGGCTCCAGAGTGATCATACCGCCACCAATGCGAGAACACATGCTTCAGGCTTTACATGAAACACATGATGGCATAGTAATATCGAAATCAATTGCTCGAAGCTACTTCTGGTGGCCAGGTCTAGATCACGACATTTGAAGCACTTGTATCAAACTGTGATAGCTGCCAAGTAAACAGGAATATGCCAGCAAGTACGGCGCACTCCTGGGTCACTCCGTCTAACCCATGGCAGCGACTACACATCGATTTTGCAGGTCCAGTCGACAGAAGAATTTATTTAATTGTGGTCGACCCACATTCTAAGTGGCCAGAAGTAAAGATAGTAAAGACGACGTCAAGTGAATGTGCGATTAAGGCATTAAGGGAAATTTTTGCCGAGCAAGGATTGCCAGAAGTGGTAGTATCGGATAATGGAACAGCATTTACATCAGAAGAGTTTAGGAGTTTCATGAAATGCAATGGAATTAGACACATATTGACGCCGCCATATAGTCCGGCCTCAAATGGTCAAGCGGAAAGATTTGTGCAAACAGTCAAAAGTAAATTGCGCAGTTTGGCAGGACATGACATGGATATTAAACTGCCACGTCTTTTGTTTGGTCTAAGAGTGTCTCCAAGTTCGGTGACTGGAAAGTCACCTGCAGAAATGTTGAATAAACGTAGATTCAGGACGCGTTTTGATATCATACATCCTTTCTCTACAAAACCGGTTGCTGAAAGACAGATTGAAAGAAACATAGAAGTGCCGGTGAGAGAATTTGGACTGAAAGATAAGGTGTGGCTGCGCAACTATGCAAGAGGAGAGAAGTGGGTTAAAGGAGAAATATTAAGAGTCAAAGGACCTGTGCGGTTCTTGGTAAAGATGCAGAAGGGACCTATCGTAATCAGACATGTAAATCAGCTTAGACGACGGGACTCTGATGATGAATCAGGTCCTAGTGATGCAACACGGGATATTCTCGGCATACCGAGTCAAGCAGTAGTAACATGCCAAGGAGACATGTTACAGAACAATTAGAGCAATAGATTTGTTTGTGTAAATATATAAATAATAAATTGATTTGAACTGTTAAATGTGAATAACAAGTGACTGGGGGAAGGTATGTGGTGTATTGCAAATCTAGAGACTCTTGAATGTGTGTAATAGCGACAGTTCATAGACAATGACAGTGACATTATGTGTGTGTTTTGGCGGCAATTTGCGTGTCAAGTAGTGGAAGAAATTGCTGACCTAGCTGTCTTGTACAACCAAGTAAGATCATAACACACTTCATACATACATACAGATTAACACGCCCGTATTCCTAATAGAGTGGGCAGAGCCACAAGTTAGCATAAGAAAACTTGCTGCCACTTCTGATTTAAAGTCCTAAGATGGATATGGTGAACCATAGTGACAGGTGATCAGCCCATCTCCCATATAGATTGTTTCCCACTCTGTTTCTCAAAGTTACCCCACACATACTTCGCAATGCACATATTTCTACTGCATTCACTCTACTTTAATTGATGATTCTAAATAAATAATTGTATTTGTATCAATATTAAATAAAAAGCCAACCACATAGGTGCGATATGACATGTAGATGTTAAAAAGGACACCTTGCTGAAGAAAATACCCATGTTTGGGCTCATTATTATAAATATAGCAAAAAAGTATGTAGAAAAACTGTTTGCACTCATTTTGGCCTGTTCAATGTCCTGTCTCCTTGTTATGATACTTTGATATCTACCCATACCCACTGACATAATTTAAACATCAGTACGAGTTTCAGTAGGTTCCTATGAAATCTGTGTATAGTTTGTACTGATATTCAAATGACTGTGTATGAAAGTTTGACATCTTTGCTTACTTTGTTTCTGTTAAGTTAAATGAATTATAAATTATGTTAAAATCGATTAGTAGACTAATGGGGAATGTGAGCATCTAAACATAAATTAATTATAAAATCTCTGTATACCACATTCAACCAAATAAATGATTATGATTATTTTATTTTATTTATTAGGTTTATCTACAGTTATTACAATTTTACATTACATAAAATACATATAAAATACACAAACTAATTGCACAACTAATTACAGATAAACACCGCATGCAAATAAGAAATAAAAGGATAACATAACAAAATAAGAGAAGAAAGGAACAGATTTATACATAGATTAAAATTAAATTCAGATTTAAATTTCTAAATAATTGAGTTCGGCAAGTTCTCAGACAAGAACTGGCGGAACAATGATTATGATGTTATTGGATGGATATCAAAGATATTAAGGGAGCAGGTAGGTTTAGAAAAATGGCTCAAAGTTCTTTCTTCTAAATCTTTTACAGTACACCAAAGAACAAGCAGACAGACTTGGCCTCCGAGGATGGTGTAGGAACACATCAAATGGAACTGTCCTTGGACACATGCAGGGTCCAGCTGATAAAATTGAAACCATGTGAGTGAGATTTAAGCTATGTTACCTGTACTTTGGAAAATAATCACTTGTTTTGATTAAATAGCTTCATCATAATCATCATCATTCACAGCCCTTATCTATCCACTGTTGGGCATAGGCCTCCCTTTTGTATTCCATTCTTTATCATGAATAGCTGAGACCAAAAAAAATTTTAACTCCACTATCACACTAACAATAAAATTGGTTATATGCTAAAAAATCTCTTGCTGACTAGTACACTTATAAGGGTATTATTTCTTGGCGGGTAGCCAATAACCATAGGATACTTAACTATGGCTAAGTTCTTGACTATTGGTATATAAATAAACAGTTTGCAGGACACCAGTTTTTGTGAAAATTTTGTATTGTTCAGTACATAACTATCGTACATACATTAAATAATGTTTCTAGTATTTCTTATTTTGATTATTTGTTGTTATAATGACAATTAAAGAAATAATACTCTCTCTGTGAAAATTTCAACTCTACCTATTATGGTTCATGAGATGGAGCCCGCTGACAGATGGACGGACAACGGAGGCTTAGTAATAGGTTCCCATTGGCACCCTTCGGGTACGGAACCCTAAAAACAAGATTTAGAGGAGATAGGGCAACTCTGACCCACTTTCATATCATAAATTTCATTAAAAGGAGATTTTTTTTCACCAATGCTTACATAGTGATAAATAACATCGTGAGAAAACCAACAGTTGAGCCTTCTCAAAGAATGAAACCATTTCGAATTCTACCTTCATAGTTTACCGTAAAGGTGTACTTAGCACGTAGATTTCCTTGTATTATCCCTCACTGTCAAACTACACAGATAGTGGGTGGAATAGATTGCGCATCGTAAGCACTAATGCGTTTCAATATTTTACCGCCGAAAGGAGTTTACTGACAATGAAATAAGATCAGTATCCTGCGTAGTACTATTTTTTCCATCTATACATGGTGAGTTTTTTTCCGGGGCCACTGAGGCGAAGTCTGAAACCGTGAGAGTTATCGAAAACTCATGTTAGGAGGAGTTACGTGCTCAATTTAAAATGATTTTTGTTTGTTCTTTGTTTGATAAAAAAAATAAATGTGTACATTGAAAATTTATAAATTCAACTTTACTTTAATTTATGAATTCAGTAAAGGTTGTATTCTCAATGTATGTGCGTATGAGGTAGTGGCCAACTCTAGTGACGGCTTTTTAGGCCGCCTAAAGGCCTCAATAATTTTCATATTTGTATACGTAATTTTTATCTACACAATACAGGCATGTTGTATCTTCGACTTCGTTTGCGGTTCCACAATTATATTTCTTCTGCCTTTTAGTACCTATTCTTTTTCGACCCTTTGTTGCGTTCCATCAGCAGGGATCATCAGGGAGTTGAAGTAAGCACAACAGTTTTTCTTGTAATTTCGCACCCCGCGTCTGCGTTATGCCCCCCTTTCCCCTATAAGTTTAGGTTGCTTGTAATTTTGTGGTCGTGAATTCAATTCTCGAGTTAATTACTGAAGATTAAAAACATTGGGATGTAGATAGGTACTTAACCGACAAACCAGCAAGAATCTTAAGTGGAAACAAAAATTCTCTTAACTAATGATTCACCAGCTTAGCCTATGTTATATTCCAAGAGATAGCTATGGTATATTCAAAGTATCATCGTATTTTTATAATATGTTACTGCCATCGATTTTCATCTACCGTAATCACTCTTTCCATTCTCCGAGCATCACTTTCCCAGGTTGATGCAAGGTTACGAGAATGAACATTAATGCCTGATTCCTGTATTCTACTATCGCAAGCAGATGGTAGGTATTACAGCCGCGTTATTTTTCTCTTTCTAGGATGCACTGGCTCAAGACTACTGGTAGCCCCAGCAGCAAGATTGATAAAGCCGAATTCAGGAACCAGAAAGATATATCGGAGTTCACATTCGATAATTTTGGCATCATTCGCGACAGTGATTAGTAAACGAATTCTATGGCTTTGATATCCCATTAGAAGTGCAAAAGCGCCTTAGAGCCAACGCGAGTTTTGGTCTGTTTTCCTCTTTAATGTGGAAAGTGACAAGGCTTAAACAAAATACCATTTTGCCAACGTCACGAGTATGTAATTTGCTGTGTTCAATAAATTATCCTAAAAGTTTTACTTGTTTTATTCGAACAGTATCAGCCCTAAAATAAAAATGTTCATTAGCGTGACAAAAGAGCAAAAAAATCCGAAAATACAGAGTTTTTAATTATGTTTTAGGCTCTCACGTCAACCTCCATCTCGCAAATATGGTTGGAACAAAGCTCTCTCCCCAAGCCGTAATAAAAGAGCTCGTTCCCCTAGTTATTACTCGAGTAATGAGTAAAACTCTCGTGAAAATTCCATTATATTCATACGGGAAAATCCTAATTTAACGTCGACCTTACATCTATCCGAAAAAAGACCCAAATAAATCAAATTCAATCAACAGTTTAGGTACCTCCTTAGAAACACAGTGTCTACTCAAATAAAGATGTTCTTATCTATCGGGTTACCCTAGTAAGTAGCTACGTGGTACCCAATTCTGAAATATAAAATAAACTTAGTCGAAGACAGACCCACAGGTGGTTTATCATTCATTTATTACAAGGTTAGATAGATAGATAAGACCGAAGCCTTCAGAAGTTTCAGGCTCGAATATTTGGTTTGACGACCTTTTGAGTTGAAGTGTTTAACCCAACCCGCTCTTCTGTCGTATGTAGGGCATGTTTCCTAGCATATAAAAATATGACAGCCTAAATTTAAAACTCTTCGCTTCGTTAGGGTCGAGAGGACGGGGTGCTCATTAAAAAGTTCGTTGTTGCGTACATAAACCACAATCATTTTTGTCGCCATCTCGCTTGGAGCGCATAAACATCAACAACGATAGTAGGTATAGCCCAACTCAGTCCCTCCCGTTCCCATAGCTATTCCATAAATCCACTCCAACCCAAGAACCTACGCAAATATTACATTCCTCAGAATCAAATAATAATGTGCCATCTGTTAGCTAACAATAGCCGACCTTGGAGGGTTTCGCGGAGGAGTTTTCGCTTAGAAGGGTAGGAAATAATTACGTTCAAGTCAGTAACCCGGGCGTGCGTTATCGATGGGCTCGCGTTCGCGCGGGGGGAGCGGTAAGTGGGTCAGCGACTCGCCGCGCAGCCGCCGCGCCGCCACTGCGCCCCCAGCCCTCAGCCATGGCGGACGCGCCGCCCGAAGTCCTCGAGCTCAACGTGGGCGGCGTGCACTACGCGACCACGCGCTTCTCGCTGTCGCGCGACCCGAACTCGCTGCTTGCGGTTGCGCTGCGTGACCCAGAGCACCCGCGCGACGCTCGCGGACGCTTATTCTTCGACCGCGACGGAGTTCTATTCCGCTACGTGCTGGACTACCTCCGCGATGGCGCGCTTGCTTTGCCTGAGTGCTTCAGAGAGCACAAGCGATTGGCGCGCGAGGCGCAGTACTATCGGCTGGTGGGGCTGGAGGCGGCTGTGGTGTCTGCAGATCCGCGTCCGCCGAACCGCGAGAAGGGCTGCATCACGGTAGGATACCGCGGCTCCTTCGCATTCGGCCGCGACGGTCTAGCCGACGTGAAGTTCCGTAAGCTGTCGCGTATCCTCGTCTGCGGGAAGGTGACGCTGTGCCGTGATGTGTTTGGGGAGACGCTGAACGAGTCGCGCGATCCGGACCACGGGCTCGCCGACCGATACACGTCGCGCTTCTTCCTGAAACACTCATTCATCGAGCAGGCGTTCGACATGCTGCAGGAGAACGGCTTCAAGCTGACGGCAAGTGCGGGCAGTGGCACCGCTGGCGGTGCCGCCGAGCTCAAGCCTGGGGTCGACTCTGAGGAAAACCGCTGGAACCACTACAACGAGTTTGTGTTCGTGCGCGACTAGTTCCCGCCATGGAGCGGGTGGGCCATGTGATATCGGCTAGAAACTTGAAGCTCGCTGAAGAATCGGTTTTTAAAGTTAAAAGTTACCGAAATAGAATCGGCGTAGAAGCTATCGCTTTGGTTTCTCCGAACCGTTCTATTCGAGATCGGACTACAATAAACATCTTATGATCCTTGTAGTTATACGTAAACATGTTTGAATATTTATAATCTAGCGATGGAACTTAAAACTAAATGTTTCTTAACTAACTAGGTAGATAAATGAGGCATTAAATGTAATCAATCATAATAATACTTACATAAAATAGATAGTGTTAAATGTATAAAATATTTTAATATTAGATCTAGATATAATCTCTATTAGGAATTATTTTTACTGTTACCTATTTCTAGTAACTGACCTATTTTATATCTTCGAAATTATTTTATGACCTATTTACGAAAATTGTATTTTGAGATCTGTGAGGGCCATCGATTTTGATAAAAAATATGCCAAATTTATTATATTTACTTACTATTAAGGTACATTACTGGCTTTGAGTTTCAGTATAATTGTTACATTCCTTGTGTAATTTTGTCTACGAATTCTGGCGCAAAGTGCGCCAGGTGTTGTGATCGAAGCATTTTCAAGTAGTACTTAGTCATTCGTAGTATTTTACTGGTAGAGATAAGTTGATTAAAATAGTCTAACGCAGCAAAGACGCGTATAAATACTCCTTATCTTTAATAGTGCCATAACTGTTGAAAAGAAGCATCATAAAAGTACTTTAATGAAGAGGCGGCGGGGAGCATCAGCGATATTGTCCCGAAGTTGGCACGAAGGCCTGTCGCCTAAAGAAACTTGGGTCGTTAGCATACGAATTTGTAACCTCCCATTATCTCTATTGCTTTATACTCGTTTGGCAGCTGAAATCGCTCGACAATATCAAAGATGTCTCTGTCGTATTTAACGATCGCAGCCATATCATTAGTTTAGTGTGTAAGACATGTACTTCCTGACCGATAATAATTGATTTCTTAAAGTTGCTGCAGTTAATATTTTTATCATAAATAATGCATAAAATTCACTTAACTACTAACTTATTTATTGTAAAAAAGGCGTTCAAATTAGTCGTAATTTTAATTCAATGAGAAGTATTTTTTCAGATAGACCTTTGAAGTAATGTAGACGATGTATTTAAACTCTTGTTAGTATAATGTTGTGTTTAGTTTAGTAAAACGTAAAATTAAATTAAATACAAATTCCACATTTGGCTTGAATTGAAAATTTGGAACCAGATTGTAATTTCAGGTAAATTAACTGAAAAAACTACAATGTTTTCTAGTATAGGTAATTGTTACAATATTAATTGCCCTAACTCTCAAAATTTCGACACAGTTGCATGAGCCATACTAACTGAGCCGAACTTTTGGGAGACAATGTATTTTTAGGTATTATAGAAGGCATTAAATTATTCAATTCGTTATACTATACATAGTGTATCTAATTAATACAGTGTATTTAAAGGTCCACTGATGGGTCTTTTATGTTTAATCAAACAAACTCCATTTAAAATGTTCCCAGAAAATCTATGGATTGAAAATTTTCGCCTCTGATAAAGGTTTATTTCCGCATTCAAAGGAAATCGCCATTTCCAAATGGTTAAACTAGAGACCGAAGAAAATCGGAACAAGTGGGTAAATTCACTCAGCAGTGAGTGAAAATTAAAGAAACGCAAAATGCGTGTTTTATTAATAATTCTTCCTCGAATCGTACAGTGCAGACATTTATGGCTTAGAGATAAAACAGTGTTGGATCTGGTCTCTACTCGTAGAATTTCTAAATGAATAGGTAAATAGTTTTGTGAATAAAAGTCAAAAAACACTCTTTTTCTAACACTTTTGACCCTATTTTAGTTACTAGAACTGGAACGAACGAACAAATTTCGAAAGGTAACGTTAGTGAAAATAATGAAGTGGTTTAATTTACCAGTAAGCATGTAGTACTTCTCCTTTATACCTTGTAGGTTCCGTACCTTATACTTACATCCAATTTATAGCTACATAGGTAAGTATAGTTATATTACTATTTTAAAGATTGTCTTTCAAGGGTAACGTAACTAACTAGTATAAATATGGCATTAATTAGCGAATCAGACTCAAGTTTCATTCGCTTTAGGTACCTATATCACGCTAAAAACACCTAGGTCACAAACAACATTAATAAGTACCTACCTACATTGGTAATAAAGGGACTATGTATTACCTGCCTTAGAACAAACCTTTGCTAGTATATTTTTGTATAAATAGGTTAAAATATAGGTAGGCACCTTAGGTACCTCTGTAGGTACCTACCTCGGTGTAGGACGTTATCTACAGTACCTAGGTATTTGAGTTATATGTATCGAGTCTTTAGTAGTATTCAGGTACCTACCTTCATAAATTATAGCTAAGAACCATCAACTATCAAACAAAAATTCAAAATTGATCTATTCGTGTAGAACTACGAGGTCACAAACAGACACACTCGTCAAACTTATGAACTACTACCTACCTAAGGCCTTTTACCATCTATAGTAGATGATTTATACAGCGTCAGGCTACTTTTACCTACACTAGCGTGACGCTGTAGTACCCGGGACGAATTAAGATGGAGTAAGCTTGCCCAGCACCTATTCCATCCTCTCAGCTTAGTCGGCCTTGCCCACAGGAAAGACATAGAGAACTGGTATAGCGCAGATAAATTTTTCGCACAGAAAAATCTATTGGTACACGACCGGATTTAAACCCTCTCATAGGTACCTACTCACATTATGTAGTTCCGACCCCACGCTGCCTGGGGCCTGGTATTTCCAGTGCTGTGGGTATCAGAAACTACGAGATGCCATGGAATGAATCAAATGGAACCACAACACCGAGACTCGGAAGAAATATTTACAGAATATACAGACATTTTTCCGGCCGCAGGAATCGATCCCACACTGGTCACTGGCTCTGGCTCCGTGCTATACACGGTAGATAATTTACCTACCGATTAACGCCATCCATGTGTGCAAACACTTGAAACTGCGTTAAACAGGCGACCAGGCACGTTGCGGAGACCGGATTTCGCAGTGTCGCTCAGTGTCGCTACTTCAGGGGCCTAGTACACGATGGGTCATGCCCGACCAATACATACAGGCCATTCGCCATGTGCAATAGATCGTGGCGAGCAATGGCGATTTGTCGTTTTTTTCGACACTTCAAAGGAAGATTTCGTGATACCATCGTGGCGTGGCGTGGCTCAGTTCGCCCCCGAACACTGACCGTGTGGTTTCATTGTAGGTAAAGTATAAAAGTGCGGTTCAAAAGGACTGAATCGTGCCGCTATGTCGAAACTTTTAAATTCAAAAAATGCTATACAGGTAATGTTTGCATTACTTAAATATTATATTAGGGAGGTGTTTAGTACCAATTTTAGACGCCCGCGCGGGTTCCAGTGACAGAGCACTTTTGTATGAAACCGCGCGGACGTTCGCTTAACGCAATTTCAGGTCTCAGGAAAATCGCTTATTAACTATTAGCTTCCGCCCGCGGCTTCGCACGCGTTGTAACCCCACAAAAGAAGCTTATATATATTGTTATTCCAGCACACGTACTGAGTACAAATCCGTTCAGCCGTTACGGCGTGATTGAGGCACAAGCATCGTCAAATCCTCATAAACTTTTGTACTTCCTACACATTTATAAAATTAGAGAGATAGCGCCATCTCGTCTCTTGAATTTAGAACTTGTGAAAATAAGGTTCTGCTAACTACTTAGTCAAGTTAGTCATGCATTTCCTACTCGCCAAAAGCAGGAAGCTTGTATGTAGGTACATTAAAGATAGTTGGTTTATTTGAAAAACCAAACAAAAACACGAAATTGAGGTTTTAGATCGGACAACTTTTCGAATGAATTATAATAATAGCACTTTATTCGTACAGATTTAGCAGCGCCATCTAGTTAGGAATTGGCGAACTAGTTTCTTCCATTACTACCACAGAATACCTACTTTAGTAATACTATGAATACATTTTGTAAGACTTGGAGAGTAAGGTCAAAAGACGCATACAGGGTGTTGTCCAGACTTGTCCAATAGTTTAGCAGCAACAATAATAGTAGTATAGAATAATAGTAATATATTACGATTAAAATGATAAAACTTTTACGTTTTCCATATTTTGTAGGCTATAATAAAAAACTGGTTAAGTAAAAGTCGAATTCCCACAAAAAGAGTTCCGTACCATCGTACATTTATACATAAATGTTTCTTTTATTTTAATTATTTGTTATACCTACCTAGTAAATACACACTGTGAAACAACTTTCAACTTATTATGGTTCACGAGATACAGCCCGCTGATAGTAGGACAAACAGATAGACAAAAAAAAGTTTTGAAGAATTTATTCTCAAGACATAGGTAATTAGGTCACTTACATGAGAAAAATATTATCTTAATGTAAGTGTATAAGAAGTAGGTCGTTCGTTTATGTAAAGGTAGCGTTGTTTTATCTATATATAGCATCGAGCATTTAACTAAGCGCTTTTTAACAAACGATACCTAAGTTGGTATGTATGAAGTGAGCTTTTTAGGATTTTATGAACGAGAATGCAGGTGTTGTATACATATTTTAAAAAATATTTAAGGACATATCACACAGCACCATCTAATAGTTGTTTAATATTTAATAATTTTGTTTCTTTTTATATTTGGTTGGTTGGGGTTAAATAAGAATATTGGAATAATAATTCGATTTTGTTCTATATTTGTACCTAGTTCAGATAATCTTGTTTTGACGGCGCTACCCCAGATATCAATTAAATAAGGAGTCGTAGATGGTATAGCGTATTTAGCGTGGAATACACTGAACGATGCTGCGACGTGACCCAGTGAGTGACGATAGTTTCGTTTTAATGTGTTCAATGTGTGTATGCCACGTCAAATGCCTATCCATTCTTAATCATTATTAATCATTGTTTCTATTCTGTTGATGACTATCTAAATTTTAAGTTTGACTTATTATAATTATACGTTTTATACCATTAATATTTAGTTTATTTGACACTTTTTATTACTTTTACTTTATTGGTGCTTATGACATGGTGTATAATTTGATAAATGTATTAGCTATTAAGACATTCACATGCCTGTGCTCGGGCGAGATGTGCGGAACAAATTATTATTATTATTGTTATCTTCCATCTAATGTATACCATATCTTCTGTGAATAAATATACTGAATACTGAATCCAAGATATTTTCGCTCGTCTTTTCTTGTAAAGGTATATTGTTAATTTTGAGTTGGTCATGTGGTACAATTATTTTATACTTTGCTCTAAAGGTAATGTATCATTTCTTGGACGTGTTAACAGATTGTGCTGGAACCAAGAAAACAATTTTTATAAATCTGATTGAGCTCGAGGTAAGTAAGTATTATAAAAAATAATAAAATCAAAAATATTTTATTTCGGACAACATGATTCATATTTGTTATTAAATATATTATGTCATTTTATTGATGATCAGAAGTAAAAAAGACGTGTTGTCTGCATATAACGATATTTTGGCAACAAATAGACAGCAGAGGCTTATTACTCGTAATATTTAGTTCAGGCATTATGCAATTTTTTATTAAAATAAATAGCAAAATTAAATACCTACTTCTATAGCAACTTAGGTAATTCTATAGTGACTTTATAATCACCTCGGTCATCAAATTTTATTATGTGCACACAATTAGATCATGACTTAAATATATTCTGTTTGAAATATTTCATTTCCTCTATACTTTCTAAAATATCATCAACAGCTCGATGACTAAATTTTTTCCTGGGCATATTTGAGTATTCCTTTTGATACCACCTTTTGCTAAGTTCTTTAATAGTACTGACATCTATAATTCTGTAGTGTAAGTAATTGTTAACTTTGGGCATGTATTTACGGAGGAAGAGCCTATCCATATAAACACTGTTGCCTGCAAGAGGGCACTTTTTCTCAGGTGTATAAGTTTTCAGGAAATCAAGGACTTTACTTTCAGCTTCCTTGAGTGATATTTTTGATTTTCTACTGGCTACTGTTAGACCACTCTGAAACAAAAAAAAGTGAGCTTAGATAAGCAAAGTAGACTACATTGCTCCGCAACAAATGAAACAAGATATAACTCCGGACTGCAGACGGTCGTCGAGAATTGTACTGCATCACCATCAACCTCATCAACAACACCTACAGCCTCAACATCATCGAGGATACTGGAACACTGCTGCCAACATCCCAAGGTCCTTCTCCGGTACTTCAAGGAGTTGTGCTGGCTGGGGGAGGGTTAGCAGGGGGGATAATGCACAATACACCCCACCGCGGTATGTCAGTGCAGATCTTTGTTTCCCTAACTTTAATTAGAATTAGAAGCAAAGCAGTCTTGAGCCGTAGACCTTAACTTGAGGTTACCAGCTGGCTAGATAAATAATAAGTACTAGCTGTGCCCCGCGGTTTCACCCGCGTTTTTCTCGTTTCCGTGGAAACACCGAGATAAAATATTGCCTATATTATAGCCTCTCTCAATAAATGGACTGTGGCCCATAACTCATTAATAGGTACCAACTCTTAACATCTTACACACGTGATAACTTTTAAACGAAATATCCGATTGAGATGAAACAAAAAGTATTTTACTTTTACATAAATACTCTTGATAACATAATGCTTAATTTCGATAAAGATTAATATTACGATACATATTTAACGTAGTTTTTTTTTTCTTCAGACGATTTAATAATTATTTTGAACACAAAATCGGTTATTGTGATTAAACCATGATAGCTAGATATATGTTCTCGAGGACTTTTTTGTAGGTCTTAATAGGATCTACAAACCCGTAGTACATCATATTGTTCTATTGTCAATAGTTTTTGCAGCGCACGCAAAAATAGGTTTTCGATTTTACACCTTGTGTTACAAAATAGCAATTTTATTACGGATCCCTAATTTTGAAAAAAAAAACATAGCCTATAATAGCCTTCCTCGATAAATGGACTACCCAACACTGAAAGAATCATTCAAATCGGACCAGTAGTTCCAGAGATTAGCGCGTTCAAACAAACAAACAAACAAACACTGCAGCTTTATAATATTATATTAGTATAGATTAGACTAGACTAGATAAGTTAAAAAAATTAGAAGCGCTTGTGGCGTAGCTTGCTTAGAAGGTTGGCACAATTTGCAAGTTGGTGCAAGTGGCATTACGAGCTGACTGCTTCCGTGCTTCGGAGGGCAGCCTAAAAACTCTGTCACAAGAGTTGGCCACTAGCTCATACGAACTTACTAATAAAAAATAGGTTTTAACTTACTTCTCCATGCTGAGCTTCACACCACTCTCCCATACCATTCAACACATCATCAGTCTGGTGTATTATCAAATTAGGGCCGGTAGCGACAACATTTAACTCAGAATCGGTAACCAGGCAGGCTATTTCTAAAATGTGGTCCTTTTCTATATCTAGTCCTGTCATCTCCAAGTCGACCCAAACAATGTGTTTAGCAGCATCTTTTGCCAACATTTCTGGATATGATTTCAATCCTAAAACAAACAAGAGTAAATATAAGTATAATTCAGATAGATCTTTGACAAGAACATGTATTTTGCTGGCTTCCTCGCTCTAGGACTGTAAATATGTATTAAAGCTGTTAGGCACTACATCTTGAAACTATTTAAGACTAGCTTTCGTGTGCCGTTTCGCTCGCATGATATCCGGACAAAAAGTAGCCTATATTATGTTATTCCAGCACACATACTCTATACATATATTCCAAGTTTCATTCAAATCTGTTCAGCCGTTACGGAGTGATTGAGGCACAAACATACATCCTCACAAACTTTCACATTTATAATATTAGTAGGATTATCCTTGGGTAAGAAACATCATACATAACACAAGGTGATATTCTAGGGCGATAAAGTTTTCTTTCTACTTTACCACTCGAAAATGAACGAGATAATGAACCCTTCACGCTGCTCAGGCCAAATACAAGATATGCTCTCAGATAATTCATTAATATAAATAAAAATGCTCAAGAACTAAAAACTGAGTTCTTAAAAAGAGGAAGGTTAAGTTTTCTTTTAACTGATGAAGACACTTGACATTGACACGACTGTCACTTGACGTGACGACAGTGACAGTCGCGCATTGTTATTTTTCTTGTAATTTCATTTCCCCTTTTGGGAAGATGATGGTGACAACCCTCAGTATAGATCTACATATTTTAATGATCTTCCGTTAATTTATGTCCACGAATGTATGTACAAGTACACTATTAGTACCCTAAGTACTGTTATTAGTTATTTTTACTACGCTTACGCTTTTACCTGCTTTTACGGTAGTACAGTAGTATTTTTTATTCTGTGCATAAACTTCGAATTTATTATTGTTCTGAAGAATTTATGTAGAGGAATTTATTGTTCCGAGGAAAAAGGCGTTATTTTACTGACAGTTGTGGTGAACGTACACATTACGATTAGTCAATCTATGGAAACAATGATACGAAACAATCTGACTATATTTTTGCGCCGCTTTGTGTTGAAACACTACAACCACGGGGACGTTCAATAAAAGCTTATTTAAAAAAGATTTCATCTTAGTCGACGTTGCAGGTGATAGGAGCTGGCTTATTTTTAGCGCAAGCAAAGACTTTTTTTGGCCATGCAACGCTAGAACGCGGCCAGTGCTCTAGAATCTTTTCACAGGATTTACAGGTATCCGGTGGATTGCTAAGAACCTATTTTTAGCCTGTGCACTATATCGTTCCTCGTTCAGTTGTTCTGAGAGTTGTTCACTCAAAATCAGACCGCTTTTTGTATTTGCTGTCATTAATGTCAAATCCGAATGAGTGAGTTGGAGTGAGTGAAGAGTGAAGTGTCAAATGAGTTTGTCATTCATGGTGTGTAAAGGTTGATTTTGTTTTTGTTGCTTTTTCCCGAAATTTATGCTATTGGAAGACTTCCGAAACTATACATAATGAACAGAATCATTCTAAACCATTGCCGCTGTCTAAAACGATCAAGTAAGTGTTTATACTACCATAAAATTGTGTTGAAAATGGTTCTAACCTATGTACGATTTTGATTGATTGTGTACTATGACTTCATCGGGAACCCTATAGAATTTATGTAATAAAATCAACCAAAGGCTTTTTACAGTAAGTTACTACGAGATATTACTTTAAAGAGTGGTATATGATTACCACAAAAGTTATCCATCATGATTTTCTTGTTTCATCACATGGTTAATGCAATGATAGATTTATCATTGAAAATTATCAATGGAAACTTTTGCAGTTATCTAACCCATATTTTTTATCTAAAATTTGATGCATAAAATAATAAATAAATTCTAGAACTGTTTATGTTTTGGCATAATTAATTGCTCTATAAAACCAGCTCAACTCATAAATTCGCAGGTGTGTTGTTGTATTTTTCTGTATTTATCTTGATAGCAATAATTCTTCACATTATATTTTCTTTCGTTTTAGCTTTAGTATGGGAGAGCAAACAGTATCAAAATTTTCCATACATCACCCTCTCAAGGTCACTTTCATATTACACGACCCAGCCTGTCGGACTGCAACATGATATTTCCCAAAAACCTTTTTACGCAAAAGTGTACCCCCAATATGCCAGAACATTCTCCACAAGCCAGTATTATTTTGAGAAAGAACCGCTCAAACCATCATCTAAAGTAGAAGCAACTGTGGTAACAATCAAAAAAGAAATAGAAGAAAAAGAGAAGCAACCCAAAAAGGTGGAAGCAAAAAAGAGTATTGGACAGCGTATTATGAATGAGCTAAAACATTACTACCACGGTTTTAGACTACTGTTTATTGCTATGAGAATATCCGCATCTCTTTTATTCAAAGTCATCAGAGGGCAATCACTGACACGGAGAGAGCATAGGCTACTTGTGACAACAATTGGTGACGTGTTCAGGTTGGTTCCATTTATTGTGATCATTGCGGTGCCTTTCCTTGAGTTTGCATTACCTATTTTTATTAAAATATTCCCTAACATGTTGCCATCAACATTTGAGAGCCGAGATCAGAAGGAAGCTAAATTGAAGCAGCACTTGAAGGTCAAACTGGAGATGGCTAAATTCTTCCAGGAGACTCTGGATCAGATGGCTCCACAATCTAGCAACAGGCATTCTGAATTGGCTAAAGATTTCACAAGCTTCTTTAACCGAATCCGTACCTCAGGTGATGTTGCAACAAGTGAGGAAATCATGAAATTCTCCAAGCTATTTGAAGATGAGATCACCTTAGATTCCCTCGGACGCCCTCACTTAATAGCACTGTGCAAGGTATTGAATGTTTCCACTATCGGAACCAGTGCGATGCTTCGGTTTAACTTAAAGATGAAGCTGAGATCTTTGGCTGCCGATGACAAAATGATAGCTAAAGAAGGTGTAGACAGTTTGAACTTCAGTGAGCTTCAGCAGGCTTGTAAATCTCGAGGAATGAGGGCATACGGTGTGGCAGAAGAACGACTGAGGAAAGAATTACGAAATTGGCTAGACTTATCGCTGAATGAGAAAGTGCCTCCGTCTTTACTGCTCTTGTCTAGAGCTCTGATGGTGCCAGAGCATGTGCCGACGACATACAAACTGAAGGCTACGATTTCTGCATTGCCCGACACGGTCGCTACTCATACTAAAGCTGCTATTGGGGAGAAGGAAGGCAAACTTGACTTCAAGGTATGTGCTAATTGATTCAGTGTGACTTTGCAGAAGTCTATTCTAAGATACTAATAAATAGAAAGCTAAATATCTAGAACACACTCCGTTTAATCATGCTGTAATATTAAAAAAGCAGAATATGAAAATCAATTCTCTCGCAGCGAGATTCGAACTTGCGCATTTTGCATCTTAGCCGAGCAATCGCCTGCCACGCCACCGAGGCCGTTTTATTCTACCTTGTATCTATTTCAGACTAAAGCAGAAGCGATCAAGCTGGAAGAACTTAAGATCAAAGAAGAGAAGAAGGAGTCTGAAGAGGCAGAGAGAGAGAAACAGATACTCGATGCCATGAAACGAGAGAAGGACGAACTGAAGGACACCGCACCCATTTTAGACTCGGCCGCTGCTACTGAAATCCTGGTCGATCCGGCGCCAGTGATTGCGGTAGATGCAGTGAAACCTAAGAGTGAAGAGGGTCTGTCTGGGAAGGATATGGAAGTAATAGAAGATGCTTTAGAGAAATTAGGTAAGTTTAACTTACTGTCATGCCATCTAGTTCACTTTCCGGAACTAATTCAAACTAACATACAGTACCATACACCATACATACATATTATCACGCCCGTATCTCTGATGGGGTGGGCAGAGCCACAAGTAAGAATACTTGCACCCACTTCTGATTTAAAGTCCTAAGATGGATATGGTGAACCATGATGACAGGTGATCAGCTCATCGCCCATATAAATGGTCCATCATTTTGGAGAGGTCTATCCCTTAGTTGACTTTTACGACATGCTCGGGAAGAGAACAAAAAAGAAACTTAAAGTATCATACCGACACGTCCTACGTTAAACTAAGTATCTGCAAAAAGCAAATTTTACAGGAGAGCGGTTTTAAGATTTCAATTTCTTTTTTTCGTTATTTGCTACTCAGTCTTGCGCAGATCTATAGCTTTGAAAATTGGCAAAAGGCTTTTGTTTTGATAGCAGTTTATTTTAATGTGATTTTTTTTCTTCGAAACCCTCGTTTTCGGTGCGTTTTGAACCGTCAATGCAGATAAATACTTATACGTTTGAGAAGAAAAAAGTGTGTTGTGATAGGAAAAAAAAAATAAAAAAAAATTGGTATTGTAGATCTGGGTACGTAGCGCTCAAAAATGCAATAAAAACACTTTGGTGTATCAGGCACATACACTGGTCTACGTAGGACGTGTAGATACATTGTACAATGTCAATCAGAGTCTGTTAGAAGAATAATCCAGTAAATAAATCTAGTAGTAAGTACTAATGAATTACAATACTAATCAATGTGAAGCACGTGCTAGAAAACATATAACACAT
Source organism: Scotopteryx bipunctaria (assembly GCA_949320045.1). Classification (NCBI taxonomy): domain Eukaryota; kingdom Metazoa; phylum Arthropoda; class Insecta; order Lepidoptera; family Geometridae; genus Scotopteryx; species Scotopteryx bipunctaria. The sequence goes on from OX439449.1 coordinate 2,629,313, forward strand.
TCACATGTCAAACACGTGTTTCGCCAATCCACAAAGAAGGTAATTAAGTAATGGTACAAAAGGTGAATAAGCAATGGTACCTTTTAAAGGGGAATAGCTAGACGTACCTAGAACAAATCTGCAATAAATACCTCTGGAATATGTACCTAGGTTCACAGACAAATAAATGAATTATGATTTATAAGTCTGGGTGAAGAGTACCCTAAACAAAAGAGCATGTGTGAAGAATGTGATGAAAATTAATGAAGAGGAAGAAGTATGTCAGGATCGTAGCAAATGGAGATCCGTGGTCTCTACCTAGCCCTATGGGAAACAAGCGTTATATTATGAAAAAAAACACTAGTCAAGTGCGAGCCGAATTCGCACACTAAGGGTTCCGTACCATCACACATGTATCGACATAAAATATTTCTTGTTTCATAATATAATTATTTGTTGTAATAGAAAACACTGTTAAAAATTTCAACTCTATCTATTACGGTTCATGATATACAGCCCGCTGACAGACGGACGGACGGACGGACTGTGGAGGCTTAATAGGGTATTGTTGGCACTTCGGGTACGGAACCCTAAAAACAAAATGATGTCCTGTATGAACGTGTTGTTTAATGGTTCTTGTGTGTATGTTATGTTGATATATTGATGTTGATTATATTGTGTTCACTCACATACATTATTTTTTATTAATTTGAAACGCATTATGCTGATTTGTGCATAGCAAATCATCTTTTCAATCTAATAATATTGTAACTTCAGTCAACGATTGGCACTTTTCCACTTTTTTTGAAGTTCAAGTTTACTCATACGATTTTGAAACTTGGACGCGATTCAAGGTAGGAATAATGTTTAGAGTTCATTAACTAATGTCTTCTGATGATGACTTCAGAGGTATTATCTGAAAGTTTTGTGAGGATGCTTGGATATTATGTGGCTCAATGTCATGATAACATCTGAATAGGTTTAGATTTAACTGGAATACTACGTGACCCGTATTAATAAATTATAATAGTTAACTTTAATTCAAAATTAAATAACATTATTCGTTCCAAAACTCAAGTCTCCGATGTAGTTCAAAGGGCCCTAAAACTGAAATGGGACTGGGCAGGGCACGTCAGTTGCATGCCGGACGAACTGTGGGCCAAAACTATTTCTGAGTGGAGCCCTGAGACAGGGAGACGGCGTGGTGGTAGACCACGCAAGCGATGGCGCGATGAGCTTGACGCTATCAATCGCAGACAATAGCGTTAGACCGAAAAATCTGGAAAACTCGAGGGAAGGCATTTGCCCAGTAGTGGGATGATACAACAACAACAACAACGACAACAACAACATCTATCACGCGAGTGAAACTGCTGGCGGAAGCTCTTTTCAAGCTCAAACGACTGTTGTCTCGTTTGGCTTAGAACATTTGAAATAAAAGAGAGTGAGACAAAAAAGGTTTATTCTGGTCACACCTGTCATCGACCTTTCTATGAGATCATGCATTACTCCGGAATGAGGATTCCATGAACTAGTTTCAATAGAATTTTGACGCGCAATTACTTTTCCAAAACATTGCCAAGTTTTGGATGTACTATTTGTAAAGGCAGACACTTGTGAATCCATCACACCGTAAGCAGGCGCGGTCCGAGGAGGGGGGGGGGGGTCACAGGGGACATGACCCCCCCCCCCTAAATCATACACAAAAAATCTTCTAAATATTACAAAATATATAATATAAAAAAGCAATTTTCTGCCCCTAGCCGCGATGCCAATAAAATAGAAGGCTTTTTTTGTTTTGTTCATTTGTTTTATAATGTGTGCAATAAAATCTGATTTACTCGTCATATTCTGTTATTAGTGACCCCTCCAAAATTTCAGGCTGTGACCGCGCCGGTAATATAGCTGGACTGATTTGCTTACCCACTTACTACTACGATTTAGGTCTAACTCTATTTACCAACATGACTGTATAGGAATAACTTCCTAAAAAATAGCAAAGCGTTGTTTCTTGTCTGTGTGTGGAACATACAGGCAATCATACGCATAACTTTTGTAGTAGTTACGTACGGGCGTACATTTGAATTCGACGACGTGATCACAAAATATTCGTTATAGTTTTAAAAATATATTTATACAGCGTCAGGAGGCAACTTTTGCCAACACTAACTATATAGTGCTCGGGATATTTTTACAACAGAATTCTTAGAAAAAAATCGCTAATATTAAAAGAAAGAAATAAAGAAATAACATTTATTTAGCATACACAAAGCAAACAAATTAAAAGCGGAAATAAGACTAAAGATGAGGTACGAAAAAGGGAAAGAGAAAACAAACAAATAACGACTAAAAAATACCTACAACTACTAATCTAGTAATACTACAACTAATAAAATAACCCATATTGCATTATCGATTCTCAGCTGAACAGAAGAAATCCCTGCTACTGGAGAAGGAGAGTATCCAAGAGCTGAAAACGGAACTGCTCGACTACAGCGAGGATGTGAAGGAAATGCATGAGATTGTGAAGACTAAGCAGGCAGACATCAAGCTCACTAAGGGTGCTAGAAGGTATATGATTTTTTCTTCATTTTATATGGTTAAATTTTGGTTTAAAAGTTGTATTAGGGCACAGACAAAACTACCATTCAAAGCCAAAATATTTGTTTAAATTCAACGGGTTTCGAAATATAAAAAACATCAAAGAGTTCATGGACTTTTGGCAGTAAACTTTGCATCCTTTCTTACCTGTGAGAATGCTTTTACGTGGGTGGCTTGAGCCACAATAATCAATAACATTTCGCCGTGATTCATCACGGAATTACATATAGGCTACATTTTATTCTGATACCTCAAGGCTGAAGTCGCTAGCAGAAGCTAATATTAATGAGAAAGTTTGTGTTTGTTTGTTGTCACTCAACTCCGTAGGTAATAGTTGAACGGATCTGGATAAAGAAATAGATAGATAGATAGAAAATTCTTTATTGCACATAAGAATCAAACAATTAGCCTTTGTGAAATTTGGAGAAAAAAACAGAGGTAGTGCTTTGTAGGAGAACTAATCTACAATAATACCTACAGCACCTAGGTACAGGTGCTCAATATGGATGATTGCTTTGCAGAGCACGATAATGTTGATTTAATTCTTGAGACTTGATGAGGAGGATCCCATGGATGAGGCTAACATAAGATTTGTGACCTTTTTATCTGGGTACCACGCAAGCGAAGTCACGAACAGAAGCTAGTTTATACTACTTATTCACAACACATTTCTTTCAGACTATACCGGGCTGTAAACAACATGATCTCGAAATTGGATTCCGCGCTAGTGGAACTGGAGAACAAAGAAAAGGCTCTCCTAACGACCCTTGAGCAGACAAAGACGGAGCCACAGCTGGCCAAAGAACAGCTCATCCAGATAGACGAGCTGATGCATTCCATAAAGAGTCTCCAGAAAGTCCCTGATGAGGCCAAGTTGAAGCTGATTCAGGACGTGCTTGGAAGGCTCGATGATGACTTCGATGGACAGCTGAAGATTGATGATGTTTTGAAAGTAAGACCACAACACAACTTGTTTATGACGTAACCAAACTTTTGCCTACAAACCAGTGAGATTCGAATCCGCACCTTTTGCTTAAAGATAGAATGGGAAAGCTAGAAGCAGGCTTTCATGTACGGTCCTGAACCGCCAACTGAACCAAAAAATAAAAGTATTTTTTTGTTTATTATATTTTGCCTAGAATCGGCAAAATATGATAACGCCATGTTTCGAATGGCCAAAAATCGTCTTCCTATGTACATGAAATATTTATTGGTTCTTAGGGTTCTGTACGTGAAGGGTGCCTACGGGACCCTATTCGAAGTCTCCACTGTCCGTCCGTCGGTCCGTCCCTCTTCAGCAATTTAAATAATATAAAATTCTTATGAAACTGACTTACTTTCAATCAGCGGATAGCTTAACCATAAGTATGGCTGAGGGGTTAGTATTTGATTCCTGCCAAGGGAGAAAAGTTCTCTGCAAATATTTCTTCCGTGTCTGGATGTTGTGGTATGGTTCTCTCACTCCCTGTTGTGGTACTCAGGGAATTATAGTAAACTAGCGACTCGCCCCGGCTTCGCTCGGGGATAAACATATAGGTTTTTCCAGCAATAATTCTAATTTTTCTCGCCGTAAAAACCATCCTTGAACTTCAACGAACATTTTAAAAAAAGATTTGGCCAAATTGGTCCAGGCGTTGTTTAGTTATGCGCTTACCAACACATTTTGCGATTCATTTTTATATTATAGATAACACGAAAAATATTCCTATTACTTTCCAGATGCTAGAGATAATAGGCAACGAGAGCGTGAATCTATCCGAGAAGCAGATGGCTGAGCTGATAGAGCTCCTGGATAAGGAAGAAATACTAGAAGTCGAGAGCAAGATTCAAAAGGCGCTGGACAAAGCGGCCGTCGCGGCCAAAGAGCAGGACAGCAAGAAGAGCGAATCCGAAGGGAAGGTGAGTTCATCATCTTCCTACTACTACTCTATGTGAGGTCGGCACAGCATGTTCTCTTCTTCCATTCCCTTCTACCAGCCGACATCTCTGTACTCTCTCCTTTCCATGTCCTGTTTCACATAATCCATCCACCTTATACATCATCATGGATACATCATTATCATCAACAACCTATAGCAGTCCACTGCTGGACATAGGCCTCCTCTAATGAGCGCCATTGCGCTCTATCTTTGGCTTCACTTCAATGACGCATCCAGTCTCTGCCAGCAGCCACTCCACCTAGCCGGAGAGTGTCCTGTATTACGTTTGCCAGGTCGCGGTCTCCACTTAAGAACTCGTTTACCCCAACGGTTGTCGGTTCTTCGGCAGAGATGACCAGCCCACTGCCACTTCAGTTTGCTAATTCTCTGAGCTATGTCGATGACTTTGGTTCTCCGTCGGATATTATCGTTACGGATCCTATCCTTCAGAGAAACTTTGAGCATGGCTTTTTCCATAGCTCTTTTGGCATACGGTCATGATCATTATATATGTATGAAAGCCTACATCCAGCAGTGAGATATTATGGGATGTGGATGATTATATAGCTTTTATACGGTAACTAGATGGCGCCACTAGTATGTAAGAGTATGTTAGAACGCGCAATCGTTGGGTTTTGAAAAATCCTTTGTAATATTAGTAGGATTGCGAGCTAATTTGAAATGCCCAAACACGTATTTTTATTTTATTCTCTGTGGCCTGCTTTTGAACAGACACTGACTCCATCACCAGACCAGCTCGCTGTCACTATAATATAAAAAAAAGTTTATTTTGGTTCTGACAACTCAAAAGATCCATGAGTTAGTAGCAGAATAAAACCTTCAAAATTATGTTAGTACTTAGTACTGACAACACTAGTATATTACATTGTTTTTGAACATGTCCTGTTGTACTGTACATTGTCTTAATAGGTATGCCATGTTTCAATTACTCTTGATTAACTCCTGATTGTATCCTCAGATTACCTCGTTGTGACCATGTGTGTAGATTATTCCAAGGACCAAGATACATCTGACTAACCCCCGAATACTCAAACGCATCTCAAAGTTGAGCTCGACTCAAATGACTTTTTTTTGACAGATTTTCATCAGAAACTGTCAAAAAACCGTGAGTTGAGACGTGCTCAACTCTGAGTTGCGTTTGAGTATTCGGGGGTTAGAGTAGTTTTTTCCGGTCCGTGGCTGCCATTCGAAAATCTTTTTACCCCAACAGTTACCTGTTATTCGAGCTACATACATATGATATTCTGCATTTCAGAGTTTATTCGACATAATCCGCGAAGCGCAGAAGAGGCGGGTGATGAGGAAAGCTGCCGACGAGCCCATCAAGAGTGACGTCATCAAACCAACGGAGAGCAGTAAACGACCCGAAAGCCACTGAGATATACCTACCCCACTAGATAATTGTGTATATATCACATCGACTGATGTACGGCGACTGTCAATCGCGATTGATGAACTTTCTTCACTGCTCTTAGTCACTAGGCAGTATATTTTTTATTTATAAATATAGATTTTGGGGATCAAGTAACTCAGATTTTGTTTGAAACTCTGTCAATTTTGACAGTTGCCTATGTGTATAAAAGTTGATATATTTAACATCCAACTGGTAGGAACTGCTTGCAACAATAATACCTACATATCGCGATACTGTATCTTTCTTCGCTGGTATTAGGGCTATATTCGAGGCAACCCGACAAGTTTAATATACTCAGGACAAGGTTTATATTTATATAGTAGTAGTTTATAAAATGATAAACCTAATTTTCGTCTGATGAATATATTCGTACTCTGCTGATGTCTTCGTTGATGTCAATGTGATAGAAGTTCTATTAGAACGCACAGATCTATTTCAGAAAAATAACAGCCACGTTAACTAGCCTTGTCTATCATCTTTGTTTGTGATTCAAGCCTTAGATAGAAAAATTAAAAACATGTTTATCCTCATTTGTAAATTCTATGCTTCTGGTGCCGCCGATAACGTTTCAACCCAAGTTTCAACCTGATATCAGATAGTAAGTCCATTCGAACCACCTAAACATAGTTCCATATTTGTCAATCCATCAATCCAATCAATCAATCAAGTTTATCAATCGCAATTGACGTCTATAGCAATTTATTGGCATTCGTGTCAGTTTAGGCGGTCGCGGTAAATTGGCAAAGATGGTGGCGACTTAAAATTAATTAGTTTTAGCTACTTGTTGTGCAATTGTACGGATAAGTTTCGTAATGAAGATTCACATCTACTGAAATTAAAAAGACTTGTCTTTGAGTCAGATGCTCAGTCTTTATACGAGTTTGATGAGAAAAAAAAAGTGTTTTTTTTTTCCATTTTAAAGTATTAGATAGATCATTGTTATCATACAATTGCATTACTTGTAGCGTATATTATGGCTTGCGTGCAACGAACCGCACTAAATCGCAAGGACACGTGTTATATGGCTATTCATCCAGATAAATTCTGCGACAAAAAGTCTACGCTGCGTGAGGCGCGGAATGGTTGACGCGAGCCTTTAGTTGAAGAGCGGCTTTAGAGTTGTATACTAAACTTAGCTGTTGTACTTTTTAATTTCAGAAATAAAACGCATGTCGAATGTAAAGAATTCCTTTACCCTGTGACAATAAGCATTTTGTAAACATTGTAATCAATTTACAACATGTAAATAGACCCTTACTTCCCACGCCGTACAAACGTTTGTATTTTGTTGTGTATGTTTTAATTTATTTCTGGTTTCTTTTACTTTGATTATATCAGATATTTATTGTATTGTTTATGCATTTCTGTGATCGATATTCAGTTGTAAGTTTTATTTTTATGTTTTAGTCCTTGTGGAAAATGTTTTAGCACAAAGTTTGAACTACCGAGTAGTACCATGTTTTGTTTCATCTATTGGTCTGATGTGTAGGTTAGGTACCTATTTGCACAGGTGAAATTTAAATTCCTTATAAAATTATTCAGAATATTTTTTAAGGTACACATGGCACGGAAAGATCAGATATTGTTAAATGGTATAGTTTTTACACATTTATTTTTCAACTGCCATCAATAATACGTTGATAGGGGTGACTGTTTTAAATTATATCCCTTGAAATATTACGTTTTAAACACTAGGTATACTTAATTCCAAATTATATTTAGTGTATGAAGGCAGCCTGTGAATATGTACTCAAATACATACTATTAAACATCTGTATTGTTGCAACATTTTCTTTGTTTCAAACAGCATCTAATTCCTTTTCAACATTGCAATTTTTGTAAATACTTCTTTTGATACAAAGTACATGGTAAGTACCTGTATCTTTACTGGTGTCCACGCTGCCTTTGATAAGCTATTGTTAACTAATTAACATGATTTTTTTTTTTCTGTTCAACACCTATGAATGTTGGTATTCAATGTAGTTTGTTTGTAAATCAGTGTACCGATGTAACGAGATGGGCACTTTATTTTTTGCTACCTACTCGATATGCTAAAAGAGTAAGAGAATAAAGAGATCGATATTAAATATTTGTTTTCTTCGAACATAATAATATTTAAATCTCCAAGCTCCCATGTACCAGTCGCCATGCCGCCCCTCACTATAAACAATAAACCCGACTGCGTAGATTTTGCCATACCTACAAGATAAATATTAAATTGTACCATTTTAGTCTATCTTAGTTAATTGAAAATGGCTTCATAAAGCCGCCATATTGTTTATTTACACAAAGAGGCTGCACGGTACAGCGTACACATTCGTTATCTAGACAAATCCAACCTGAGAATCCAACGATACTTGACAAAATCCGTCCAGCCATTTCAGCTACAGTGGCAACAAAAGGAACAAATAGAAATGACTTCTTACTGCCGCCATAATGGTTTTTTAATACTTTTTATTGCCTATTACAGTCGTCATCCAGACGAATTACGATACTTACCTCATTTTGTCAAAATCCGTCCAGCCGTTTGGACTAGAGCTTCAGCCACAGGAATGCACATAACCACATGCTCAGTGCTACTTGCTCAGTGACAATGCCCTGCTTGCTTCTTTGCAGTCGGGTAATCTATATCCATGAAGTTCATAAGTACCTAGATCAGAACAACTGCTAACAGCTTCCCTCGCGTTTCGCATAGTACGATACCTTGGACGAATAGTGTTTATTCGTCAAAGAATATTCGTACAAGTACGATACCTACGCGAATATTAGGTACCTACCTTACTTAGTATGCATAATATCATATTCCAAGTTTGCAAGTTTCATTAAAATCCGAAACATTGTTAAATATTAGTAGGATAGGATAGAATAGTTCAGCTAGATAGGTAGGCTAGGTACCTACTACTGAATGATTTGATGGCGATGTTTGATCCTCAGGGATGGGTAAACATTTTATATGTAGTGGTTTGATTATTGCACTTTGGTAATAAACCCTTGAGGCCCCACATTTTACAAATCAAACAAGTACTTATAGTCTACATAGATACTGTGCTACATTACATAAGTAGTTTTTATTACATAACTATTTAGTTTTCCACTAATCCTACCTAAGTAATTTTTACTTAAATCCTTTCTTAACTCTTTTAGGTTGATAGGTACTTTAAAACTCAAAGTTTTGTGGAAAATGAAATGAGACTTAAGAAAAAAAACTGAAATAATTTGAATTTTGGCGGTAATACATGGCGCGAGATATTCTTTATATCCGGTCGTAAAGCATCACTGCCATTGGTAGATTGTGATCAACCTCGTCCTAATAGCCAATGGAAAAAACTTTGCACGAATCACAGGGCGTAAAAAAAGTAATCACAAGCCTTGATGGGTTGATTTTGGCCATGTTTGATGACTCTGAAAATTCGAGTTTCGTTATTGGTCCATATCTAAACGTCACAACGGTGTTCTGACTGACGGAGTTGCGCAAAATAAAAGAAAATCCAACTCTCACTCACTCATTTGCGGGCTGCCATGTTTTTTTTTTCACAAGGGGTGTGTGTGAGCCAATCTAACATGATAAATTAACCCCTCAAAAACTGTTACAGGTGAGCAATATCAAATATTTCGCATTGTTTTCAGTTGCCAACGCGGAAGTAGATCGCGCGTCCTCAGTGAAAGTGCATCATGTAATAGTGTCGCCTTCTTGTGAAATTGCATCGTTCGATTGCAGTGGTTACGTTTGCGAGAAAATGCTAAGTCTGTGTTCCATTTTATTTGTAAAGTGCTTGACGTAATTAGTAAAGTAATGTTTGTAGCCGTCTGCCGAGGTCGGACGCGGGCTCCGAATGGGCCCGTCGCACCCTCGTCTTAGTGACGTTTTGGCGCCATCGACCCATTTAGCATGACGAGGGGCGGGCATGGGCTGTACGTACGCAGACAACACAAAATTCTTTGTATACCTACTCGCCAAATCTCATTGACCTTTCCAGGAAACATTGAACTCGTCGCAAATAATAATTTCTACTTATTCGTCTGTTGCAGAAATAAGGGGTGCACGTAGTGCGTCATTCGTCGATAAAGTGACAATGCGATTGCAAATATTATATTGCTGAAGGACGAACGCCAAATTAGATAAACAATCGACCTAAAAGCTAAGAAATTCCAAAGAAAATAATGTTTTAGTACGAGAGAGAGAAAAGGATCGATTTATAACACACGGCCCACGGCGATTGTAAAATGGACTCTCGATTAGAAAATATGGTGATGGTGTTTGATAACTGCAGATACTATCAGGGGCAAGATGCGTAAGCATAAGAGAGAGGGTCAGGCTTGTGCCTGCTCCGCAGCAACCCACAAAGAACACCCGACTCCGCACTCCACCTGATACTCAACGACCGAGCAGGTAAGCTGCCACCTACCTCTTTGTTTCATACATAAGACATTATTCTGTATGATGATCAAGCTCAAACCAAAACCAAATCTACACCAACCAAAAAAAATGGCATTGCAGTCATACAGAACTAGGTCTAATCATTCTATCCTTGTAAATTTGCTATAAATATTCACATTCTGAATCATTCTGCACCAAACCTGGAAGTATTTAGGTTTGTCAAGGTGAAATCAGCTATACCACAATAATATTGGTCATGGTAAAATGCCATTTACTGCTTCCATTAGAAGGTTAGAGGAAGGAAAACAAGAAATGCAACATTTTGTTAAATCAAGTTACCATAATTAGTATTTAACTTTGTAATTGGATAGCCAACCAACCTGTTTGGGTCAACTGTCAGCTCTGTAGGATTCTCATGTCTTTGGAAAGCCTAATCCTAATCTGTTGATTGTTGTTTGCTCTCAAGTGGATATGCAGTGCTCCATTAGACTGGACCGAGACCGTAACTGTGGGAATGTCAAAATGAAGACAATTAACAATTATAAGAATCCTTATCAGAAGGTCGGTCACATACCTAAGCTCTTTAAAGTTTCAGAGGCAACAATGATGATTTGACAGATTTTGAAACATTTTTAGTTCAAAAGTACTTTGTCTTACATAAGAAGCTTTCTAAAAATTCTGAAGTGGTTTCAAACTATGAAATTTAATCTTAATAGTTGCCTATGAAATGTTAAATGCACAGTATTATGTTCCCGTTTGTCTTGCACATGGTTCCGGAGTATGTATTGCATTCCTCCTTTGTTCTATTGTTTGCAGATGCAACATATTTTAGTTTATGTGCATAGTCATCCACTTGTGTTGCAGCATTTATAATGAGTTTCATTAGATAGAAAAATATATTTACAAATTATTTCCTCTCTGTGGCTTTTAGAAAACACATAATTCTCTTATTTTGTTAGCATCACACATAAACAATATAATTAGGAAATGAGGAAATTCCAGTAGTCCAGTATTTATTAGTTCTCCCTCAAACTTATTTAGTATTTTGTGCGTGTTATTTAATTTACTTGTCAGTTGTAATCTGACCTTGGTAATCATTCAATGTGCTTCATTGTTCCTGCACACTTGAAATATGCATCATCCTACTTGGAGTGGTCATTTTATAGTGATTGTACTAGCATGGGATGAATAGCTCAGCCCATAATAATTCATAACAACAAAAAAAGAAAATCCTTACTGTATTTTGAGATGATTTTGGTCTATTTCAGGAACCTAATCTCGACATCATCGTTGACCAGCTAGCTATCCAACTGCAGGACATAAAAGAGCAAGAGGGCACAGTAGGTATGCCAACGTGTTCAATTGAACAAGCCGAAGCCGTGCGTCGATACTACGCCGCGTTCCCGGCGTTGACGAAGGGCGAGACCTCCCCGCTGCAGTACCGCCTGCCCCCGCCCGCCTGGGGCAAGAGGCAGCCCGCCAACATGCACAGCCAGGATCCATCCAAGGACTGGAAGAAGAAGATGCCCGGCAAGGAGCGCCGTAACTCGTACCAGGGCCAGCGCAAGAGCAGGAGGCGCTGCAACTACAGCCGCTCGCTGGGGGGCAAGGACAGCCTGCCCGAGTGGGTGACGCACGAGGGCGAGTGGCACGCTGACGAGCAAGACCCCGTGCGCGAGTTCATCCGCGCACTCGCGCTCGACGAGGGCTACGGCACCGAGCGCGCGCGCGCCGTGCCTCAGTGCGACGAGCCGCCGCCGCCGCCGCAGCCGCGCGCGCGCTCGCCCTCCGACGAGGAGCTCTACGCGCAGTTCGAAGCCAAGTTCGACCGCAGCATCGAGGCGCTGTGGGCACAAGACCTCACACCTGACGACTACCAGGAGCTGCCGATCGACTTCGCGGAGCTGCTTGCCTCGCCCTCCGACCTCATGTTCGGCGCGCCGCCGCCGCCGCCACCGCGCTACGCCTGCGCCTTCTCCCCGCCCTCGCTGTGCTCGCTGCCCTCGCTGCCCTCGCTGACCGACTCGGTGTGGGCGTGCGACGCGCCGCCCTCCCCGCCGCTGCACGACCGCCTGCGCCCTCTGCACCTCGCCTCCCCTCCGCCGCGCCCGCCGCCCCCGCCCCCGGACTTCGAGCCCTTCGCATTCTATGACTGCGACGAGCTCGACGAAGCGCTGTCGACGGTCGCGAGCACCGTACGCTCGCTGACGGCGATCAACCACAGCCGTGAAACGAGCGGCTTCGCCGAGGTGCCGCCGAGGCGGCGGGTGCCCCGCCCCGCACCGCCCTCGCCGCCGCCAGCGGCGCGCCGCGAGCCGCCCGAGGAGCGCGAGGACCTGCTGACGGCGGCGCGCACGCACTTCCGCCCTATCGAGCGCGAGCCGGAGGCCGAGGCGCCGCGCTACGTAGACGGCGATACCTTCGACATCCGCGGCTCGCCGCTCGCCGTCGAGTACCGCCACAGCGCCACCGGCGGCGCCTACATCGGCACCGGCCGCTACCTCGAGTGCCGCGGAGCACCCGCGCCGCTGCGCTTTGAGGTGCGTCAGATGGACGCTGGCGTACAGACGGAGCCGCCGCCCGCCTGCGACGAGTGCGCATCGCGCGCAAAGAAAATGCGGCCCGCCGGTGCCGCCTCGCCCGCCTGCGACGCGTGCGCGCCGCGCGACCAGGCGGCGCCGCCCGCTGCGCTCGCGCCCGCCTGCGACTGGGAGGAGCTGCTGGCGGACATCAGTGCGGCGCACGCGCACTACGCGGCGGCCGAGGGCGCGGCGGAGGGCAGCGCGGACCGCAAGCGGCGGCACAGTGCGGCGTTGCGTTGCGCCCAGCACTGCGCGCACCCGCACGCGCGCTTCCTGCCCTGCCGAGCGCTCGACCGCCCGCTCACGCGCTAGGCGCAACCGAGGACGCAACGAGTGCTGAGGTCTTTGTCAGGTCTCCTCATCACCTGCAGACTTTGCTCTAAGCTTTTACGTCCTGTTCGATACCAGCTAACAATCGCGAAGCACTTTTTTACTCTAGGCGTCGCGCCACTCGAAGCCAACAGGATTTGTAGAAAAAGTATCAGCACTTGATGAGTCTTGAGAATTTTAACATCATCAACATTTACGTCCAAATTTAAATTTTACCTTGACGTAAATATTTAAAATTCTCTTGCGGATAGCGCTTCTGCTTACAATATTCACTCCCGGAGGAGTGAATATTGTAAGCAGAATGATCAGGAAGGCCCGGTTACCGCCCTCCGTTGTAACGTTTCAAAGCAATTTTATTTTAGTCTTCCCAATGTCTCAGTCTGTATTTATTTACTAAATATTGAAGTTTGCTGACAAGAGACGTGTTAGCTTGCAAATGACACTACCTGAAAATATATAACGTGAACGGTATCTGGATCTTCCTTGGAGAGGTTATAAATCATCATCTTTGGGACGTAGTCTATTGTGACGCGGTAGGCAGCAGAGACGAGTTGTCTGTAGTATTATAATCTTTGACCCTGTAGTTACGTAACTGTGCCGCCGAATGTATGCGAATTCCTACGATTCGAGCGTGGGTGCACTATTGCAATATGAACTCGAATAGGAAATATTTTTTCTGCACGAAACCGTACGCTTACGTAAATACTGTGTCAAGGTGGCCTCCGCATCGATTATTTCCTTTATTGAACTGTGTACCGCAACTCTGTATATATTTATCGCCCTTGGAAAGTTAGTAACTTGAGTCACATGAAACAATGTTACAGAATGGCCTGCCGTTGCAGTGAGTGTTGTCGATGTTTCGAGACGGTTTTGTTGAAGTGGCATTAGGAGGGAAATGTTAGCAATAATAATAGGATTAATTAGCGAAGCCTCGTCAAAGTGACGTCACATGAAGGCGTGCTAACATATCTTATGATTGTAGTTATATGTGGTGGAGTTGTAATGTAACATTAATTTTAGTTCAATGTTTTCTTTGTAGAGATTACATGATATTGATATAAGAATGTTTGATGGAATGCTGTCTCTTGCTTGCGATTTACATTTACAACATGAACTGATTATGTACCTAATTGATTATTAATTCAGTCTTGTTATTCAAGACAGTATGCCAAAAATTATGTTACCCCCCATAAGGTTCTGCATACATACACATACTTTATGTATGACAATAGCGCATTCTGGGATAGCATTTCATGTGAAGCATAATAGGACGATTCTTATATAATTCTTAAAGTAATATCGTCCCGAGTTGTTTAATAATTTGTTAATAGATAAAAATATAGGTAGAACTGGTATTTTTTTTTGTTAGATACAGTTTCGGTTACGTTTTCTGGCTTTCTATTCATTCAAAATTTTATACAAGTAAAATTTCTTTTTTGTTACAATAATATTTATAAGGCAGGCGTCTAATTTGCGAAGAAGGTTCACGTTAATCGATCCACGAGCGTGAGTACGCCTTTCGATGGAATTCGCGAAAGGTGTACCCACGCCCGGCGAGCCGAATCGATCAGGGCCTTATGTAAAACAATGTAATATGTTATATTGAAAACATTGGACATTTTTTATGGTTCGTCCAATGTTAAATTTACACGCGGCGATTTTATTGAGTAGCCGCATTATATAATGTAGGGTAGATGAAGAGCGGTTTGCGTTCTTGCCTGCGTCGGCTCCGAACGTAGGAACTGTCGGAAAGTGTCGGGCCGGGCGCCGCCCGCGTCAATGTGGATGAGAACTACGTATATCGTGCTCTTTGATAATGTTCGCTGCCACCGTTTGAAATCGACTGTTCATTTTCAATGCGAAATAAGATCAAGTCCATCTGCGATACGAGAAAGCTTTAAACGGTGGCATAATTAATTATAATGTAAAATAACTTGCAGAAGTATCATCGGTCTGATTCTACAATCGTGTAATCTAAAGTGGACTGTTGCCTGTTAAGTTTTGTGTACTGTTCGGGGTTCGAACGATGATACGCTGCAGTGGTTCATGTAGGCATAACTGTTAGTTCATGTAAACATAAGATGTTTATTTTACGTATATTTTTTTCATTTTGTATGGGGGCAGATTTGTGGCGTACCCAGTTGAAGCGCAACGCCCGAGGCTCGCGCCCTTTGTTGCCTCCCAGCTCGGTACGCGACCCTGCTCATACCTTATTATATTGTATTGAAAGCCTTGACTAGTTACATTTCTAAAAGTTAAAAAGCAAATTTTGCTACGTTGTGTCGTGTTTTTATATATTATTTTGTATGTAGAGTGATTTACTTCTGTTTGTTATTATAACTTATGTTATACTTCTTATTACTATAACTTAAAAGCAAAAAAAAACTTTAAAAAATTGTATTTGCAATTTTTGCATCGGAACGGCTATTACTGTATATATTTAGTATATTATTGTCCTGATATTGTGTAGAAGTTTATCAGTTCTTATATTGTTTTGTTCACTAATTCAGTTGGCTGCTTCAGTATCTAGAATTTGTCCACTAGTGAACTTTGGGCATATTCTAGGTACTGAAATGACTTCTATATAAAGTTATTATTGTTAGTGAGGTTGGGTATCTTTAACTCATTCAATTAACTCTTCATTTTGAGTATACATAAACTATTTCATTTTCTGTCATAAGTTCATATTCTATTGTACTTATCCATAAAGATATTCGCTAAAGAAGACCTCGAAAAAGTTAGAAAATCCAAAAAAAAAAGAAATCCTTAGAATCAAGTTTGCATAAAAAGTTATGTTTGGTTAGATGACAAATCTAATGTTATGTGCCTCTATGCACTTGATTATTAAATATCCGAAACATCTACGGATTGGATAGTTTTTTGACAATTGTAAATTGTTGTTGTGAAAACTAAAGTTTGCATCGGTAAAATAACGGGGAACGTAAAAATAGCATCTAGCCGTTGTAAGCTTATGGATGTTACATCAATAAGGCATCATTCAGGCACAGCTTTATCTTTTCTGATAATACCTACCTAATCTAAAAGGTTTTATTGATGTAGCATCTTTTGGAATCAAACGCACCGTTAAAAGGTGTTAGTATTCTTGATATAAGTCCCCTAAAATCACTATTGATTCATAAGCCACTATAATATCTTTCAAGTGGTTTTTAGAGCTTCTGTTATTTATTTAATTTCATCATACGAATAGCTAACATTTCTGGTACATAATTTGTTAAGATGAGAGCGTATGACACCTTTCTCGTAATTTCGGACACGTAGCTAATTCAGCACACGTTTGCATAAAAGTAGTATGTACCTAAATAAAACAAAATCAAAATCATCTCTTCGCTCTCATCTCGTCAGGGACAAGTGGGCGTGTAACCGATAGCGTATCGCCTTGGTTACATGCAGATTTGTGTCTTAAATTCTGTTCTAAACATGTTTGATGAAACAATATTTAAATAATGTGTTTTCCTTCAGTTTATTTCGATGTTTCGTAAATTCATTAGTGGTAATTCTTTCCACCGGGGTAGGAGCACTTTGTAGGGATTACTTACACGCGTTTATTACATAATGGATTACAAACCCAGCACGAATTTGAATCCTAGTCTCAAATTTTTCATACAAAAAACAGTAACATTATGATGTAAATGAATTTTCTGGCCCGCTGTGGTCTGTATGTTTGTATGTATACTCTCACGAAAACTCACATTCTTAGTTAGATTAGAGATTTTTAAATTATGAAATTTGCGTTTTATGTAATCTTAGTATCACTGTTTTGTAGTTATCCCTGAAAATAGTTACCATTTCCATAATGTTAGTTTGTGCTGCTACTCTGGTCTCTCAATCTGTGGGAAATAAACATAAAGCAAATCCGCCACTTTTGTTTTTATTTTGATTCCTAGTCGGTCCTAGTACCTATTACAAGTAACCACTTAGGTACATGGGTAAATAATACAAAATAATTTGCAAAGTATTTGTAGTGTATAAAAGCTCCTAGGGGTGCTCTAGAGATATAGAATTGTGAAGAATGAGAATAACAATAAAATAGTGGGCGAAGGCACTCCACTCAGAATGCCCAAACCTGTGGCCAGCCTCCGTCCCTCTCGGCCTCGTGCGAGTGAGTGAAAGAGCGCTATACAAAAACCACCGTTTACACTTTCATCCATTGAAATGCACGCGGTGCCTCGATACGAGTGAGACGCCCGGTTCAAAATAACTGAACCGTCCGGTCTTATCGCCAAACAAAAATAATAACTTGAAGTAAACGGACTTTGTAGTGATACGGACTGATTCTAGTGAACTAGTGCTCGGAGCTTTTGACGGCATACCAGTTTTACTTTGCTGTGGAAAAAGGTAAGACATTATTTTATCAATCGGCTGAACACAAATTCAGAAAATCAGTTTTTGTGTTCTCTTAGCGAGTAAGTATTTGCCCAAAAGTTTTAAGAAATTTGAAAGTCGATTTTTGATAGACACGTGTGCTAAGTAGGTATCTCATGAAGATGGATCCCAGATTCAGGTGGGCGGTCATACATAACCAAACAAGGCAGACGACAATGGGGGAAGCTAAAACAAGAAGTAGAGACATTAAATTACATTTATTTTCTAGTGCACAAGTTCCTGTTCAGACCTATTAAGGAAAGTTGGATTAAACTTACATAAGCACACTTTAATTTTACACCTAAGTCAGGTAGGGAATGAATTTCTACCCAAAACTTACCTACAGGACACTATCTCCAGGTAGAGCCAAGGTATCCAGATAGTTTTTTAGCTTCAGATAGGACGAGCTATCTTATAAAAGCTTTCATCTAAGTTTATTTTTGTCGATCGATTAGTAATTTCAGGCGCCATTAATCTACTAATCCTTAGGTAGATTGATGAATCCGACGTCTAGACATTGAATTAAGGCTTTACGATTACCGCTTATAAAACCGTTAATGTTAAGTAGTGCTATTTTAAAAGCCATATTATTGACTTTATAAATACTTATGGTGGCTGGTCATTTCCAATCACTTGTTGTGTCCTCATTTCTCCGTAAAAGCCGGCGTGTCTTTGCCAAGCCTGAAATGAAATGCTTAGGATGCGGCCATCACTTTTATAACATCTTAAAAGTTGACTAAATTAGCAATGATGACAGAATACCTAAATTAACATTAGATATAGCTACCTACCTAGCCAATTCATATCTACCTACTTAATTTTTACTTTTGCTTTGATTCTCGCTGCGAAGGAAATGTTTGTATGATTTGCAAATATTTTTTCCGGGTATGGGTGGTTTTTCTGAGACTACCGCCCTACAAAATGTTTTTATCTATGTGATAGGTATATAATGTCAACTGTAGGTTATCCCGGTCTCATGGGCGCCGGCAGAAATAATTTCCAGGTGGTGCAGATTTTAGTTTTCTTACAATCTTTGCCGTATATGATTGTTAATAAAAAGATGAAATTTTAGTCTGAATGTTCGAGACATTTACAAATTTTTATTTCAATAATTCCTGTTGATCCCGAGATTCCCAAGGGGTGCAAGTGCACCCTCTGGCACCCCCTTGCCGGCGCCCATGCCCGGTCTGCGGGGTACTTGGGTATACCTGTTTAGAACTTAGTTTGATCTAATAACATGTCTCAGGGGTACGTAGTAGGTATTTCAGTCACATACAGGTTACTTACAAGGGCAACAGGCGGTTGATGGAAACCTGACTAGCCTCTAGGGCACTATTGTATGAAGGTGAAATTATGGCCGCTTACTCACTAATAGGTGTCCTAGCCTAGATAGGGTTTGTACGGGAAATTCAGTGGCTGGTATTGGAAAGACGTACCTGGGTTCACGGCTGACTCGAGTCCGGGGGCCTTCCAAGATAGCACCGATATTGTCCGCACTTGTAGAAATCCACAGGACTGGTGAAAGGGTCTCACAGATCGTGTCGTCTGTTCGAAAAGAAGGACCGTAGACACGCACACACAACGCGATAGAATACCGGCGCGGGCGCGTGGGAAAATCGGGGCAAACGGCAGTCAGGGTGCGTAAACGTTCGTCTCCGATGACGGTGGAGCGAGGAATGTTCGTTGGCCGATTCCTTCACGAGAGCGCGTGAGAGGCGTCGTCAAACCAACCAGCCAATAAGAAAACAGATAGGTCAAAAAAGATTTCTCGACCTACCCTCCAAATTGTGTCTGCTTGCACAGGAAATGTATTGCTACCCACACCAACAATTTAAGAATGCACTCATTATCATCATCACAATAAATAAAACAAAAATGTGAAAAAAAATCAATTCCGGTACGGAACATAGCCGCTCACCTTAAAAGAACGTGGTTGTTTTAACGAAATATACACAAAAAAAAGTAAGAAATATGAAAGGAAAAGGAAAAACAAAAATATATAATATTTGCTTAGGTACTAACTAAATGCTCAACTAGTAAAGTAGATTTATTAATCTAAAGGAAGCGGACAAATCTTAACGACGGGTCTCCTCGTAAAAGAGTTTCCCATTTTAAGAGTGACAGCACGGGTAATGTTATCACTGCCCGGGTGCAGAGCGTGTACTCTGGCTAACCTCCACTGTAAAGGGGGTAGGTTGTCATCACGCACAACAACAATCATGCCTTCACGGATTGGAGGTCCACGACTATGAAACCATTTTTGAGATTGTTGTAATTCATGTAAATACTCGCAACTCCAACGTTTCCAAAAGTGTTGAACGCTTTGTTGGATCCATCGCCATCGAGTAAGCCTATCAGGATTAAAGTCCGTCAACGAAACGTCCGGTAGGGCCGTGATAGGACTGCCTATCAAAAAATGTGCTGGAGTCAGCGGTAAGGGGTCTTGGGAATCAGTACTCAAGACGCAAAGAGGGCGCGAGTTCAACACTGCCTCAACCTGACAAAGAAGAGTATGCATTTCATCGTAGGTTTGTGTGCGAGTACCAAGAACACGATACAAATGATGTTTGAAACTTTTTACACCAGCTTCTACCAATCCACAAAAATGTGACCCGGTAACGGGTTGAAAATGAAAAGTAAGGTTTTGACCTAATACCTTTTCATGAAACGCCTTTTGAACTGAATCTGAATTTAGAAATGCATATAACTCTTGTAAGTAGTTATTACACCCAACAAAGTTTTTGCCGTTGTCAGAGTAGATGTCCGTACATAAACCCCGACGAGACGTGAAACGTCGTAACGCAGCTAAGAACGATTCAGTAGTAAGATCTGAAACTAATTCGAGATGTATCGCTTTTACACTCATGCAAACGAAAACTGCAACGTAGGATTTTATTATTTTAGCGTTCCTAACCTTATTAGCGCGCACATAAAATGGTCCGGCGTAATCAACAGCTGTTTTTAAGAATGGACGCGCTGATTGTATACGTACGCTAGGTAAAGGAGCCATGCGTGGCTGTGTGTGAGTCGGCCGCGCTCGAAAACAAGAAATGCATTTATGTATACGCTGTCTGATTATGTTTCGTGCCGATAAAATCCAATATTTTTGCATCAACAAATATTGCGTAGACTGGGGACCAGCATGTAAATGGGTGACGTGTGCATCATCAATAATTAACGTAGTTAAATGATGTTTTTTAGGAAGTATCAATTGATGTCTAGATTCAAACGAAAGAAGAGATTTATGCAATCGCCCGCCCACACGTAATAAGTTGTCCTTATCTAAAAACGGAGATAAGCGTTTCAATTGACTTGAGGATTGTTTCCCCAGTGTTATGTTTTTTATATCGTCCGCGAAAACGGACTGTTGAATTCTACCTATTATTAACTTTAGGTTAGAGTTATATTCGGGCACAGTAATGTGCGCAGGGAAAGAAGTTTGAGTTTTTCTACATTTATGATAAAATCGAAAAATGTACGATATGACACGAACCAGTTTTCCTAACGATGAAAATTTTGAAAATACCTCGAGCTCGCCTACAGAAGATGGTGTTGCGAGAAGAGGAGGATTGCGTTTTTCTTCCTGTGTAACAGGACCTTGAATGAGCATAGGCCACAATTTTGGTTCTTCAACTAACCAACTAGGGCCACAGAACCATAAAACGTGTTTGACAAACACCGAGGGCAGCATGCCTCGGGAGGCTGAATCGGCCGGGTTGTCGTACGATGGCACATGTCGCCAACAACCGGCTGGTACTCGTGACAGTATGTCACTGGTACGATTGGACACAAAAGTTTTCCATTCATGTGGTGATGAGCGTAGCCATGCTAACACAATCGTGGAATCTGACCATGCGTAGACATGATCGAAATGAATTCGGTCGCCGTAAGCGAGCATTACTTTTCTTATTAGTTTAGATAACAGTTGGGCTGCCATAAGTTCAAGTCGCGGGATAGATAAACGCTTCAATGGCGCAACACGCGTCTTTGCCAACACAAGAAAAACACGAATCTTGTTGTCGCTGCATTTACACCTAACATAAACACATCCAGAATAAGCTCGTTCACTAGCATCTGAAAAGCCATGCAACTCGATCGATGTAGCCTTGTCGAAAATGTGACGAGGGAAAAAACATTCAGCTAAGAGCGGAAGCTCACTGGTGAAGCTTGACCACGCGTTGACTATATCAATGGGCGGTGACTCATCCCACCCGGTCCCAGCGATCCACAGTAATTGCATAATATGTTTTGCATACAAAATCACAGGCGATAATAAACCTAGGGGATCGTAGATTTTTGCGATTTCCGACAAAATGGATCTTTTAGTACATGTCGAGTCAGAAGATTGAACATTGAATGAGAAACCATCCGAACAAGGGTTCCATTGGAGTCCGAGTACTTTTATTGAAGTATCATTCTCCACTAGTGCGAACGAAACATTATCCGGCCGCTCACCGTGAGGTGAGGGCGCTGCGGCGAGAATCGCCGGCGAGTTACTATGCCATTTTCGAAGTTCGAACCCTGCGCTTGCACAGACATCTACTAATTGTTTTTGCAGAGCGAGTGCCTTGGCCTCGTCGGCCTCTCCTGTAATAATATCATCGACAAAGACGGAGTCCATCAAAACTGCTGACGCGAGCGGAAATTTCTCAGCCTCATCCTGTGCGAGTTGGCGCATCACACGTAAAGCAAGATAAGGAGATGAGCTCACGCCGAAAACAACAACTTTTATTTTATAATCCCGAATGGGTGCGTCAGGAAAGGATCGCCAAAGTATGCGTTGATAGTCCCAATCTGAAGTTCTAACCGCAATATTACGGTACATAGCTTTGATATCAGCTGTAAACACGACATTATGAATTCGAAATTTTAACAAAATATCGACAATGTCCGAATGAAGCTTCGGACCGGTAAGCAAAAGATCATTTAATGAGTGACCATTTGTGGTTTTACAACCAGCATCGAACACTACCCGAACCTTAGTAGTTTCGCTAGACTCTTTGACCACGCAGTGGTGCGGAATATAATAATGAGAAGTATCATCTTTGGAGGGGGGATCACAAAGTTCCATTTGGTTCAAATCTAAATACTCTTGTAAGCACGAGTGGTATTCCCTTTTCAGGGCAGAATTACGTTCTAAACGATATTCTAATTTTCGAAAACGCGAGAGAGCGATGTCACGGGATTGACCTAGTATAGGTGCACTTTTGAATGGAAGGGCCACTACATAGCGACCGGATTCGTCACGTGTGTGCGATCCTTCGAAAAAAGATTCGCACAATCTTTCATCAGCAGAAAGGGTTTTTTCTTCTGGAACTGCCTCCAGCTCCCAGAACTTTTGAAGGTCGTTGTCCTCGAAAAAGGAGCTATGACAAACCTGGAGTGGCGGCGGGTTCACCACATCGAAAAAAACCTTTCCCATCAACAAATAACCGAAAATACTATTCATTGCAATCGGTGCATCGGGGTGACCTTTGACAATGTTTCCTAGCAAAATGTGAGATAGAATATCTGCACCTAAAAGCATTTCAATGGGTTGAGAGCTGTGAGCATTAAAATCAGGATCAGCTAAATACAAATTTTTGATGTGCGGCCACGCATCTATAGGTACCGGTATTCTAGGCAGGGTCGAAACTAGTTTTGGTAAAATTAAAGCCTCCACTGAAATAGCTGGTATATCCTGATTTCGAGGACTGATAACGCACGTAACTATACCTTTAGGATAAATCGGTTTTTCTTCACCGATACCAAAAATCGGAATATTAATATTCCTAGAGCTCAAGCCTATGCGTCTAGAACAAGCCTCCGTAATAAAACTAGCTTGACTTCCCGAATCAACTAAGCAACGTAATTGATGTTTCACCGTACCAACGTGTATATTGACGAGCGCGGTAGAAAGCATTACGGTCCATTTCCTCGTAGAGGGCGCAATGGACGACTCGCAGTTCGCGCTTATCGCGTGGTTCACGGCGGTCGTTTGAGGTAGCACGGCAGGAGGGCCGGGTTCAGACGCGACAACCATATGTTTCTCCGAAGGAGGGAAAGAGACGGCCTGATTTGAATGAATAGGCTTGTTTACCTGATTCTCAAAGTGCAATAATGAATGATGTCGTTTATTGCACGATCGACATGTATATTTGGAATTACAGTTTACGAGACTATGACCAACATTCAAACAATTGTAGCAAACATTTTTGTTTTTTATGAAATTATACCTATCACCGGGAGACATATTCAAAAACTTAGAACACCTCGGTAGGATGTGCTGCGCATCGCACAAAATGCATTGCTTCTCGCTTTGTACGTCGGATGATTCGGTAGCTGCAAACGAGCGACGCGGACCCGACCCGGAGGGCGCATTCGATCGATATGGATCCACGCTGTTTGCGCGGGAACGAGAACTGCTATCTATCCGCTTTGATTCCTTCAATTCACCACCGGTCATAATTTCAAATGTGGAAATTTCCTGTTCTAAGAACCTAATGAGCACATCTACGTTAGGTATTTCGGACGGTTTTGAAAGAGATAATTCAAAACGCTTACGAATGGTATTAGGAATTTTTCGCAACAAAACGTTCAACAAAATGAAACTCCATTCATTCACTGGGAAACGCATCGTTTCAAGAGCCTTAATGTTTTCCATGTATACATTTAGCAAATTTCGTAGATTGGAATATGACTCATTGGTACAGGTGTTACAGTCCAGAATGCGATCCAAATGTTTCGAAGCAATAATTCGGCGGTTTTCGTACCTATTTTTAAGAATATCTAACGCAACTAAATAGTTTTCGTCTGTAATGGGAATCGATTTTATCAAATTATGAGGTTCGTTTTTTAAAGTTAACAACAGATAACGAAACTTCTCCGCTGGCGTGTAGGCATCATTGTTGTGAATCAACGCTTGATATAAATCAAAGTATGAGGGCCAATCAGTAGATTCACCGCTAAATGACGGCAACGGTAACGTTGGCAATTTATGTAAATGTAAACTATGATTATGTGCATGAGGCATTGAATTAATGTTAGTGCGACTCATGCGCCTAAATTCCTGACTGGCTTCTTTCAAATTATTTACATGAACTAAAATAGCATAATAACAATCATTAAAATCGTTACGAATTTTTAACTGTTCGTCTTTGTTAAACAACTTCGACTTCATCAACGCTTTTTCAATTTTAGATTGAAGTTTACTAAACTTTCTTTGTTGAGCATTTAGATCAGTAGATCTTGATTTGAATTGAACTTGATCAGTAGTAGCAAATAATAACGTTCTTTTAATGTCTTCTAGAATAATATCTCGCTCGAAAATATCTTGTTCAATTCCCGCGTCGTCCGCCATTTTGCGTAGCAAAGATGAGCAAAAACGACCAACGGAAAATTACAAAATGTACACGTAGTGTAGCAATGAAACCAATGAAAGATGACACAATCTGGAGGAATCAAGAAATATATCCGGCTCGAAGGACCAAAAAGTATGTACGGGAAATTCAGTGGCTGGTATTGGAAAGACGTACCTGGGTTCACGGCTGACTCGAGTCCGGGGGCCTTCCAAGATAGCACCGATATTGTCCGCACTTGTAGAAATCCACAGGACTGGTGAAAGGGTCTCACAGATCGTGTCGTCTGTTCGAAAAGAAGGACCGTAGACACGCACACACAACGCGATAGAATACCGGCGCGGGCGCGTGGGAAAATCGGGGCAAACGGCAGTCAGGGTGCGTAAACGTTCGTCTCCGATGACGGTGGAGCGAGGAATGTTCGTTGGCCGATTCCTTCACGAGAGCGCGTGAGAGGCGTCGTCAAACCAACCAGCCAATAAGAAAACAGATAGGTCAAAAAAGATTTCTCGACCTACCCTCCAAATTGTGTCTGCTTGCACAGGAAATGTATTGCTACCCACACCAACAATTTAAGAATGCACTCATTATCATCATCACAATAAATAAAACAAAAATGTGAAAAAAAATCAATTCCGGTACGGAACAGGGTTGAATAAAGCTCTTTGATTCATAATCTAGTGCAATGGCAATTAAATTACCTATACCTACTTAGTACTTACCTACCTAAGATCTGTGGGCAAGTAGGTAGGTAACCAAAAAATTATGTACTTAGTTCGTAAGGGTCAATATAATCTTGATAATCTTGGATACTTTTGGTCTACAGGGTAGGTAGTTACCTACTTGAGGCATTCTTTTTTCAGTGCTGCGAGGCAACCCTTTCACGTAAGTAGGTATTAACTATTATTTTATTCTGTGTCCATATATGGTTGAATGAATGGGTAAACCTTCAAACGGGTCCCCGACATTTTTATTGGCATAGTCTTCGCCTAAATAGGCCACAAATCTCCTGTTCCTATTAGCGGGCAAAGATGGCGCGATAACCACAAAAGCACGTTCGTATGAGACCCCTGGCTAAGTTACTGTAGGGTGTCTGTGGTCAGTGTAATTACCATTGTCCACACCATGCCATAAAGTCGCTTGTATTACCAGGCCCTGAGATCCCAGATACAGGACTTTTATGTGGAACTGTGGAAGAATAGAAGGCCAATTAACTTTACCTAGGCAGCAGTAATAAAGGCTTTTGAAATCGACTAACTAGTAGTAGGTAGATGCCCGCGTTCGCCTTTTTTTTTGAAAAACTTACTCAGAGTTGAACTTAGATTTTTTGGGTCATCCTAAATAACCTTCGACTCCAATCGTAAAGATCGCTAACAAGCACACATTATCATGTTAATAAAACAGTGCAAACAAAATAACCTGTGCATGTCGAGTGTCGAAACTGCATTAATTTTCCTGTTGCAAACGCCGACTAAAGATCTAAACTACCTAGGTAGGTACTGTGATATAGTGTCGATTCTAATCTCGACATCCTCTATGGAGCACTGATGTTGAGCAATTGGGCATTCGTGTTTTGGATATTAGATAAGTAGTGTCTTTCATTCGTCTGGTGAAAGAGTTCTTGACCTCGGAACCTATCGTTTGATGATGATCATTGTATCAGTCTGTGCTTTACCTCGTCCTTTATTATTTATGGAGCTAATACGAGTGACAAGATGAAGACGAAACAGACCATAATTATCAAAGCAGCTGCAGAACGGTACAATACATCAGCAATTTAACAATACAATCACAAAAACTACAGTTCATCTTTCCTAACTCAGATGTTTAGTCCGTGCTGTATCGAAGCCGAGATTATCAACCAAAGATGGATGAGTCACGAGCGATCTGCAGATACCTTCAAATCTCCCTTTGTCATGCCCACTAACCAATATATCCTGACCTCAGTTGAAGCTACTGCTTAATTTATCATATCATTTTTCTACTTATATCTTGAGAGGTAAGGTTTGGGTTTGAGCACTCATTAGATTGTATGGTTGGTTGGTTTTGGTCGCTTTGTCTTCACTGGCGCCGTCAGATCGTGCTGTACAGTTGGCCGCAAAACTAGCCACATTTTTAACAGTCAAGGCCTGTGGGACAGTCAGAACTTTGTTGCCTACTGTACCATAGAAACATTTCACGGTGATTCGTCGCGAAGTCAAAGACAAGAATTGAATAAAATTTCGTGGAAATGTTTCGGTGGCTTTGGTTCTGCACGCGCTTGTTTTAGAATGATCGATTCATCAGAATGGAGCTAGATAATTTTTTGAGTTCATTTCCACGTAAAGGTCTGCTAAAAAATTGAAAAAGCTTTATGAAAATAAACTAAGTATGCCGAAAAGATAGAATGTAGTGTCCCGAGAACTAACGTTATGTGGCAGTAGTCCTCAACTATTTCAAGATAGACACAATTCGCGATAATCTAATTGTCAAAGTTCAGTGCAGATAGACATAAGCCCAGAAGTCTTAATGCACACAACACATTTGGTATGTTGGTAAATACCAATTCAATTAGTACTAGAGCCGGTATAATAATATAATGAGAGTCTCCACGGCCTTGGCTCGTTTTCTTCAGTCATTCGAATTTATAACGGAATATTGTCAAAGTGGCCGTTACTTATAAATTTTGCGAGAAATCGATGGACGTGATCAGACGTATCACAAATAATACAGTCATTCTTACCTAAGTTTAGTTGTAAAATCTCCAGGATTCTTCTTTTAGAGCAGTTTAACTTAAGTTAAACTCTTAATTGGTGTAAAAATGGGAAGTTATCCTTAGGGATCCACCAATTACGAGACGCAATCTACTTGGCAACATAGGTAAAGGGTAAGTTCATAATTGATTTTAACTTTTCAACTTACTTGTAAAATTATAGTCTAAACGTCTAAAGCCCCTTTCGATTAAATTTAAATTACAAATTACTAGTATCAAGATGAACTGCTGCAATAATCGCGGGTAAACTTGCTCGGGTATATAACAAAAAATATAAGCCGTGCAAAGATTTCTTAGATAAATATTCTAAGAAGCCGAGAAGCTAACACTTATCGTGTTACTAGATTTTTCACTGACTTGTTACTTTCACCACACTGGTTCGAAAGAACAAGTGACACGACTAGAGTAGCGACCATGGAAAGGGTTAAGTGACAAGAAAGTGCTGGTAGGTACAGTCTCCTTTCGCAGTGATTTCTAGGTCTAGGTTCTAGCTAGATGATTATAATATTAACTTGACAAATTATGTCATTATATTTTGATGAGTTACATCGCCAATTTGCTAAGATAATTATTTGAAATGGCTTTGCACTAAGCATAACGAATGAACTAAGTACTCTCATTTCAGGTCGCATATGAGCGTAGCCGTGAGTCGAAGCTAGTTTACATAAAACTTAAAATCTACTTTCTTAGAAGCTACAAAAGACTACCTATGTAGAGCAAGTAGAGCAACATCATAAATATTGTTCGTTGTTTAGACAAGCACGACTCTAGGAGTTATTGCAATTTTATTTTTTGCTCTACCATTAAATTGGCCATTTATTAGTTTCCGATAAAAGTCGAACGTCGAGTTTGTGGGCAATTGCTCAGGGGCATATTCTGGAGCTATGTTTAGTGAGATTTAACTTGAAGTCTATAGAAAAGTCTCAACGAAATCGAGCAAATATTCGCAATTATAACTATAATTACTGAATTAAATCGGTTAAAATTAGTGTGTAAGTTCAATGGCTGGCTTTAACGTTAGCTTTTTTACCATGCGACATCTTATCAACATACTACATTATTATCACTCCTATATCCCTAATGGGGTAAACAGAGCCACAAGTAATCATAAGAAAACTTGCAGGTACTTTTGATTTAAACCCTAAGATGAAAATGGTGCACCATGGTGACAGGTGATCAGCCCATCGCCCATAGAAGTGGTCCATTATTTTGGAAAGGATACTAGATAGGATACATTTTAACTAGTGCGCGATTATAGAACTATGAGATCGGAAAGCTTTCGATCGTTTGCTATGACATAGTTTACAGATTTTTTCACAATTATGGATGCCTTACCATACTGGATGTCTCTATGTCTTAATAACTAAATGCAGTCCTATCAACACCCACGTATTTTTATAATTTTACAATTTTGTAAAGACTGTGAATTTTGAAAGTTTTTAAAACTAGATTAAAATAAATCACGGTAGGCAAGAAAATACCAAAATGGTTTTGCGATCTAGATCTACTAGCTTTGTTAGCTGAATTTATTGGTACGTGGGCTGCATTTTATGATGTTACGAGTTTTTCGTCAATGAGCTACTTTTTTTCTATATTTATAGGTATAGCTAATTCGTCATCGCTCAATAAAGTAGGAATATGATTTACCAATAATAATTGACTACCAATTTTCTGAAGGTCTTTCAATAGTCTTCTAAGATGCTCCTAAGTAACTTGATAAAGAGCATTATGAAGCTACACGTATAATGTATTCCAAACATATCATTAAGTTTGATTTTTACGGTTTCCGCCGCTGTCAATGTGTCTTATCCACGAGCTACGAGTATTACCACCGAGGTAGATGTACAGGTATCTACATGGTGGTCGCTAGAAGGTGATAAATAGTAGCTATCTTGACGGATCAGAACCCGTGAGAAGTGAGGTTTCAAAAGACCTGCCTACATTACTTACACGAGTAATTGACTGAAATGGAACTTTCTAAGTTTTATGTTACATTTTGTGAGATGTATGGAAAAAACAGTTACTTAGTGATTTGACTTTGAGATTACTTAAGTGTTTAGGCACCGGTAGGAGTATAAAAGCATTGGAGGTCTAGTGGCAGTGGAGTGACCCCGCCAATCCTAAGGTAGTGGATTCGAATTCGGTTATGTCGTGCACCAATGGATTTTCATGACCAACACAATTGTGTGCGGGATAAAAAGTTTGAAAGATGCACTTTAAATTATTAACGAACTGTGGTTCGAAAGAACTTGTAACACGATTAGTTTTCAGTACACCTTAACACCAGTAGGTACATACACCATTAGTTTACCTACTTGAAAGTCTTTTAATTTTTATTTTTTCTCTCAAACTTTTCTGAAACCTGTCATTAGGTACAATTTGGTCTAACTACTCATCCCTAAAACGGAATCTTGGTAGATTTATTTTGAACTTAGTAACTTGCTATAAACTGATATTAAAATCACACACTAGTTAATTGTGAGGTGAACAAACGGCCTCGAAGTCCAACCGCTGTTCCAATCATATAGCACAGAACATCCGCAATTCGATTCAATTCGCCAAGCAAGTTTTACAAGTTTTAGCATAAAATGATACGTTAGGAATTAAGCCGTCTATGCATTACGAAACAAAATATACTTATTACAGGATACTTCTTAGCGTTCTTGTTGAAATTATGTCCGTTTCTATGAGTCCTTAGAAACGGACTTAGTCCATGATGGACGGACAAACGTGCTTGTGTGTCCATCATGTCTGCACTATGAAAGACCTTATGGCTTGTTCAAATAATGCCGTGGAAGTAGTGTTCTAAATGGCTCTAAATTTTCTGATTCCAAAGAAGAAGTCCTTAGTCAAAAACGGTTTCCTCTCAAATTACATGTGTATTAGTGTAGCATCTTGTAGCATAGATGCCCTGAAATATTGTATGATCTTTCAAAGTAAATAAATAATAATTTAGAAAAATATTTTTTCTATGAAGACTGGGGAAGGTACGAGATTTAGGTATATTTATTTCTAATCTTTGCTTACCCCACTATGTAGGGTGGTTTGATAGAGCCTTCAGAACTATTTGCAGATACTGAGATCCAATTCAGAAGCTTTAAAGTACCGTACTTACCTAGTTACCCACGTTACACTTACTGTTAGCCCATACTATCTCAGTTTTGGGCAAAGGCATCCCATTTCCGATCCATCACTACGATTCAGCGCCCTCGTCTGCCAGTTCCTTTATTAGGCATCTAGCTCGTCCCGTCATCTCATTCGTGGTCTGTCGCTCTGCCTGCCATCGTCTTAGTTTTGGATTGCAGAAACCTGCGACTTTTTGTCTCAATGTGAATACCAAGCTTTATATTCGAACAAGAATATAAAATTAGAAACAATGCGATTGAACGATAGAAAAATAAAATGGCCTGTCACATTTTATGTTTCTTTATTTTATAGTCTAGCTAACCTAAAATCTAGTTAATAAACATCGAAATTATAATGTCACAATTCTATAGATATTTTGATTGATTTTATTGCCTTGATTAAATTCCTTTAGGCGGGGCAGGTCATATTCGGACTAAGTCAATTGAGCTTTAGGACAAACAATTTTGGAATTTTGGCAACTGTCTATTATAATCAAAGGGATATATAATTTAGCTTTCTACTTAAAAATAAAAATATTTTATAAATTCCTTATTTTACAGGACTTTTGACATATTTTCTTACATCCTACAATCAAGAGTTCTATTATGTCAAAAAATATAATTTTTAGTACAAGCCTCAGAACAATAAATAAGGTACAAGCTATGAAAAGTAGGTAAGTAAGTTCGTATGAGCTAGTAGCCAACTCTTGTGACGGAGTTTGAAGCTATGATGGTAGCTTGGTCGTAAGGTAGTCATAATGATGTATTCATTCTTATCTTTAAAACCCAGGCTTACAACAATACCTTCTTAATCTTCAAACGAATGTTAATTCAATAAGCAAATTATCACCTCGGGTGCCTGTTCCATAACATTATTTATTCTGTGCTTCTTCTTTCAATGTATTCAACAATGCGTCCTTTCAAAACTTTTAAGTTGTTTTCACACATTTAATTGGATTTTGTATTGAATACTCACCGAAAATAGACAGAGTTGATATTTGCTTATTTTGTTGATTCAATAACACCTACTGTTATATATTTTAGGCTTGGCAACCAATTATAATTTACTAGTGCAATACCCGCGACTTTGTTCGCGTTGAGTTTTTTCATGCAAACTTCAACTTCCCGCTGCTTCCTCTGCAATTGAATTTCGGGAATTCCTTTTTAGTGCTCCCTTACACCTGTCAGCTTACATCTTGGAAGAAGGCTTACATCATGTGTTACCTCTTTGCTATTGTCACAGATTAAGAACTACTCAGTATTGCCGCTAAACATTATCACAAACCTCATTTGTTTCGTTGAATGATAAAATACTTCTTGGTCGAATACCGATTTAGAAGTGAAGAAAAAAGATTAAAAAAGGCGGTAAATGTTTTAATAGATTTTGAAGAGTATGTACTCGTATGTACAATATGTAATTAATGTTAATTTATTTTGATGTATTTTGTTGAATAAACCCACATGTGAGTATAGTTGTGTTTATATTTCAATAAAGTAGGCATACACCATATTATGTTCTTATTATGAAGAATTTTCCAATTTTCATACTTAGGACTCATGGTTTAGATCGTGCGTTTATTGTCAGTCACTCAGTAACGTAAGCGTTTTATATATTTAGTTAATAAATAAAAATTTTGGACCTTGGCTTCTTGGCTTTAGTAGTTTCAATAGCTAAGGCACATTGCCTACTGAAGCATTTTTTGAGTAAATGACTAAATGAAGCATCATTGCAACCATGTAACGCGGCATTGAAGTTTATTGATCTCTTTGAAGTTTAATTATGTTAGAATTTAAAGTTTGAACATGCTGCTGCTCCGGGCCTACTGAGCATAATTAACGATTTTACCACAAAGTTCAAACACGTTCGTAAACGTCTAAAACCTTTGTGCCGAGGAACTTTTCATTTATGGTTGACTTCAGTCCTCTTCAGTCAAAACAAATCCAAAGACGTTAAACGAAAAAAATAACGTGATGGCCTTTGATTATATACCAATACCAACCTAGTAAAGAATCAGGAAATGCTCGTATGAGTTAGTGGCCTACTCTAGTGACGGAGTTTTCAGGCCAATCAGGCAATAATTCCATGCTTTTTTTTCCAGGAATGCAGTAAGGATGGGGCACACGGAGCAGGCTGGTAGCCCGCGGCGCTCGCCCGAGCTGCCCCCGCTGCCGCCGCCGATCCAACCCTGCAGCGGCTTCCTCGGGAACGTGAGTACATTGACCTTTTCACTGAGTTAATTTTCGCTAGAGAACTGCTATGTCATGATATACAGAAAGAATCAAAGAGAATTAGACTCGGTAATTGATCAGCATGTCAATAAGAGACATATCATGGAACGCGCTAAAGAAGACACCAACTTTTATGCGACAGCAACAAATCTGATTAGAATTTTCCTCTCATAACTGCGGTAGACGGATTTAATAAAATGCAAATTACCATTCAAATGTCTACGCGTGTGGCGTGTACCGATTGCAGTTAATCTGGCGCCATAGAGCAATAACGCTTAGACCGATAGCAGCAATGATCATAACGCACCAAGTCCGAAGTGACCGTTCCATTTCACACGCCGGCTCCGAATTAGCATAAAGTGAAGCAACTCAGCAGACCATCCGTCTTGGCAGCCGACTTGCCGACTTTCCTCGACTTATCAGCCCAGCCGGTTTAAGAGCTTTAACGGGATCGCGACGAAAGTGACGCGTAAATCAAAACTCCGGCCTTGGCGCTCAGCTCAATGGGTTAATAAGCCGACATGATCGACCGCAGGGATTTCGAAGAAATTGTAAAGGCCCAACGTTTATGCAATAATTGTGCCTTCGCTGCGTACCTTACGGTGCTGAAGCGTGTAATCTGATTCTATAAGGATTCGCTAAAGCGAAGCGCCATTGGTATCGCGAGTTAGCAATTTGTGATGCGGGCGCGCCGCCGGCTCCGACAGATTATGCCCAAGCGCAATCTTCTTACATCCATAAATTCCTTTAGCTGCTTCCTTCAATGAACGCTGAGCTCTTATTAGGAGCGGTGCGCTGATCCGTGACTGTGACTCGAGGGCTTATAAACATAAACAATGACAGATATGATATGACTACACAGACAGGTTTTAGTTCAGAGTCTGTTTGCGTCGACAGACATATTGCTTGGTTATTGCAAGCCTATTTTAAATCTGACTTATTTTGTGCACCACTGACTCGTCTGTAATCATACGTTATCCGTGAGATCGTCACGCCACGGCACCTTTTAATTGTGATAAATAGAGGAGAAAAAATATAATGATAGGTAGGTTACAACCTGGATCTGGTTGCTCGTAATTTTGTTACGATCGATAGCAAATGCTGCAGTTTAGATGTTATCTCTCAGAAAGTAAGACTAGGAACTGGATGGATAACATATGTGTTACTCAACTAGTATGCAAAGTTATATGCGCTGGGCTCATGAGGCACTAATTGGTAAATAACTACCGTTACCGTCGAGCGCGGCCCTCACAGATGCACCGCACCAGAGCGTGACCGAGATCGGCCCGAGCTGAAATGTTTATTTTTGTACTCATTATATTAACTTCCTTAAAACTTTCTACTCACATAAGCTACGCCAACAAAGCATAATTACGAACTGGCTTTAACTAGAACCAACAACGATTGCGAATTTGGTCTTAAAGATACCTCCCACTGTTTCAGTCGGCTTTATCGTTTCGCGACCATTCTGCGATCCAGTAACCGGTGGTACCTCCTTACAAGGTTGCATACAATGGCACATGGACTCAGAATGTGGCGTTACCCTTGTATTGTCAGTTTTAGAGCGCACCCGTTTACGGGAAGCTTTGCGCGCCCGTGTGGCTGAAAGAGCATAATTTCTTGGTAATATCGGAAGACAATGAGAGGCTGCGCACGCCTGACCTCCGTGCTTATTTGCCTTTTATTTTATAGACCGTCCGTAGCGCGTCGAGGCAGGATGTTGGTCCAACAAGAAAGTCGAGACTTGTATCTCGGCGAACTTTTTGCGCAATAAAGCGGATGTATTAATATACCCTTCGTGCCTAGACTCTATCTCGCGCACAATTTTTCTTTGTCAGTTTGATGGGAAATTGCCGGGCGGGATGTGAGCGCGCTTCAGAATTAACACGTAAATAGATGGTGCTTTTGTTGAGCTATCAGCCTCTTGCTTTATAACAGTGTTATGACTTTGCTTATGGGAAAAGATGTTTTTCTTTTTGTAAGCAATTTATCAATAGACGCACAGGATCGATGCCTCGCTTTCCGATCCCAAGGTCGTGGTTTCAAATCCAGTCGTGCACCAATGGATTTTTCTGTTTGGAAAATGTATGTACGCTGTATCAGTACTCACAAACGCTGAAGGAAAACATCGTGAAGAAACTAACATGTCGCAGAACCCAATAAAGTTCGAAAACATTTCAAGGCACGAAAGGAGACTTTGAGGCGCACTTTAAATCTTTTCACCACACTTTTTCGAAAGAACTAGTGACACTATAGTAGAAGTAGTACCTAGGTAAAAAGTTAATTATTTTTTCATATGGATGTAACCATTACTTTAGTATCAAAGGCCACACGGATTATTCCCGTTTCCTGCTACACACAGGCTTTAATTGACTATGCAACAGCCTCCGGCACAAGCGCCAATTAGCAACAAGGTATCGACCTGCAGCGCCATACATCAAAGTCACTCATTTGTACCTCTTCATGGAGCCTGGAACCTAGGTGGTTGATAGTATCACAGCTTCACAAACTGGTAACAACTAAATATAACCTACTAACGTATGTAAGTGTAAAACTTACATATATTTATTATGTAGTGGGTGTATCTAATACTTATAGATATGTATGATGTTATAAGTTTGCTATGGCTACGTATTTTAACATCTACTAGATGATTTATCGTCATCAGGCAACTTTTGGTCTTTGCTTATACTAAAGGGAGGAAAAAAATCGGTCAAATGTGAGTCGAATTTACACACAAAAGGTTCCGTACCATCGTATATGTACGTATATAAAGGTTTCTTGTATTATTTATTTTATTTGTTGTTATAGCGGCAATAGAAATACACACTCTGTGAAATTTCAACTCTCTACCTATTACGATTCATGAGATACAGCCCGCTGACAGACGGACGGACAGCGGAGGCTTAGTAATAGGGTCCCGTTGGCACCCTTCGGCTACGGAACCCAAAAAAACAGTGACGATAATTAGTATAAGTACGTGAGTCTTTCGAGATGACAATCTTGCAGGTCTACTTGGAATGACTTAAGTGGTTTCATAAAAATCTTTCATCTCCTTCTCCGAGAAACGATAAAATATTCGAGAGCAGGCGTGCCACGGGTAGGTGGGGGCCAAGCTGTTCAATGCCCGGTTCCAATACTAACGGAAACTACCAAAGCAACTTTGTTATCTGTTGAAAAGCGCCTTACATTTTTTTTAAAGAAAAACGTTGCTATGGTAACTAACGACCGTTAGTAAAATATCGGAACCACGCAAGTGCAGTGTCGACTTTCAGTGAATTGGTTCGTCCCAGATACGAAAAGTAGTAGGTATATCTAAACATGATATAGCTTGGTAGGTACCAACGCAAGTGGGCCAGCAAGTTGGACCTGTTGACACACTTCAGACCGCTACCACAGAATAAATAATAGCAGTAGACGAAGGTGCATTGAAAACTATAATCGCATCGTAGAATTGGTTATTAACCGGAGAGACCGGAAAATAAGATATTGTTGCATGAAACACGATTCATGGCTTTATTCGGATGATGCGAGACTAGGGAATCGTAGAGCTTTTGTTGGACAATATTCTTAGGAAATTGCTTCTCTGATTGTATTCTCCCAAATTAAGCCAGCAAATGTAAAATACTCAAAAATAACTGATATAATTTTTCAAATTATTCTAGTTTTCTGGGCGAATCAACTTTTTGGGACATATTAGATTAAAACTTGCGTGTTTTGTAAGTACCTAAGTTGTTATTTAATTTTATCTTTGTTGGTAACATACTTGTTTTCGAATAAGCCATATTATATTCTATTCTACAGTATTACCTAATCTAATCTTAATGTCATGTCGCTCTGTGGTGGGTATGGATGAAGACAAATCTTCCGAAAGTGAAATTACCATTAGCCAACTAGTTCACTTGCGCAATACCAATGGTGAACATACCAAAAATTACGCAACAGATCATACAAAGAAGTGTACACAAATTGAATACGACAATAAGCCATTGAAAAAATGATTTACTTATAACCTTTCAAGCTTTCGACCTTTTAAAGAACTTTCAAACAATACTTTCGCTGTTTGTGGAGATTTGATAAATTGATATTCAAAGTCACAAAGCATAGCCGGTTGCTTCAGATTATGACTTTACACTCTGTATTGGGTTTACTGCTACACAAAATCCCACTTAAGGAACAATGTAAGTTCTTTTAACACGCTCACAGTCCCCATGCAAAGCATTCGAAAGTTATGGGTAAAATGTGCT
Organism: Scotopteryx bipunctaria; assembly: GCA_949320045.1. Classification (NCBI taxonomy): domain Eukaryota; kingdom Metazoa; phylum Arthropoda; class Insecta; order Lepidoptera; family Geometridae; genus Scotopteryx; species Scotopteryx bipunctaria. The sequence goes on from OX439449.1 coordinate 2,666,610, forward strand.
ATTTAAACAGATTTTCATGAATTTATCATTCATCACAGAATTTCTTAGATCTCTTATTGCGCTAAAGCTGAAGACTTGGGTTGCAAAATAGAGAGCCCTTTGGTTATGACGATGACTTACAGTGAACCAAGGAGACCCGGGTTTACGTATGAACTATATCTGTGATACTAGTTGCTTGACTGTGCATGTGTTGGGCGTTTTAGTAAATGTGTACAAGACAAGCGCTATATTCCGATAGGTCACTACCTATTTTAGTTAAATACACACGTTTTGTGGTTAGATATTAGGGTAATTCACCACCGCCTAACGATTCAAACTTGAAACTTGTTGTTTCCGACGGTATTGTAGACATCGTGCTTTATCCCAAGTTGGGTGCGTTCGATATCTTCGGCCATCGATCGCAGTGAAAGCGTCCAACAAATAAGAATAACAACTTTGGCGTCCATTGTTCAGATGAAAGTGGAAGAACACATGTTCACAAATTCACGTTCGCACGCAGTCAAGTGATTGGATTTGTTGATTCATGGCTTACTGTTTGCGACCAGAGCACTTATCTGACCTCTTTTATGATGCTGTTGATATTTATGGATGCGTAAAAAAGTTAGTACTTATTAGGCAATGTAGCTTAGCATGATTTTTATATTGAAAATGCGGGGCACACAGATTATAAAAGGTGAAAGCTTGTAGGTTTTTGGATAGTTCTAAGTAGCTTTATAATCTTGCTTTATGATTTTGATTTTGATTATCTTGATGCTCATCCGTTCTCGGTGCTTTGGATATTATTATGTGACCTATATGAGTAAGTGTGTAGGTATAGTGTCTTAGAGAGGTAAGGGAGTTTTTAAGATCTAGGAACTTATGATTGTTCGGTTATTAGATCTAAATACTTACAAAAACTAGGTGCAAGCTTTTGCATTTAAGTCCTAGTCTATAATACCAGAATCAATTTATTATATTCCGAGATCTTGTAAACAGTGCAAGTTGCATACAATGGTGCAGATGTAGACAAAACACCAGCTTTGTAACAATAACGCGAATAGATCAGTCAAGCGATTGCTCCTGCGATCGGTTGGCCGACCGGTCGTGAAAGCCGCCGGCTGAAAGATAGGGTTGTCACGTTATAAAGCTTATAGTATGAAATTATTTAGTAAGTTTCAACCTCTATCACCTTAAAAGCTTGCTATCTCATAAGCGCAAGTGCTGCTCTCCTACCTACCATAAACAGGGGTAACCCAATTTTCTGATTCGAAATGCGCTCTCGCATAGGCCTTACAAGCCACGAACGTAGGTGCCTATCGACCTCAGACGCTGCTTTAATCATCTTTTGTTGTTACAGGCCATGTCTGACTGACTTTCACCTCAGTTACCAGCTCACCTATATATAGATATTGAGCTGTAAAAACATGAACCTTCTCAAGGGTTTGAATGGCAGTGCATGATTATTTTAAGACATTCTAGTATCTAACCTTTCGGTCGAATATATCATTATTAAAATCTATAAGAGGCCCATGATCGTTACTTACAGTAGCTTTTAGAGATAAAGCCCGTAACTTGACAACCCTAAATCCAGTGGTACGATGTACGTCAATGAAGGTCACTCGCATACCACATTCAAGCAGCGAAAGTTTATAGCATAATTGTTACGGACGGTCAAGTGCAAGGAAAGCGTCTGTTCGCGCTTTTAAAGCTTTTTAAGCGCTTTTTTATCGCACCTCCTCAAAATGTTACGTCGCATGTACCGCGCTCGTAAAACTTATAAACTGTTAAACACGTCGTTGGATGAGTAAAGGTGTATAATGGGCCTTAAATGTGAATTCTTAATGTTATTACGATTTATTGGGTGATTTTTTATTTAAAATGAAGCGGGGCCTTGCTAATTAAATTCTACTTGCAAGGGAAGCGATAAAAGTCTTGTACGTGATTCTATTTATGTAGATGTTGTAGGAAATAATCATTTATTAAATATATTCAGACTTTAGAAGGTTTAGTAATAAGTTTGTTTAGTTAGTATAATAAATTGTTTTGTTTTTGAATAGGTATAATTATTATTTTTGTGTCGAAAATGTAGATACAACTTTAATTTGTTTAAACTTTAATTTAAGTGTATTTAATAATGACAGGTGATCAGCCCATCGCCCATATAGGTGGTCCATCATTTTGTAGAGGATACTATCCCTTAGTCGACTTTTACGACTTGCTCGGAGTGAGACGCAGCTGGACGCATTCAACGTTTTTTTTAGTCCCAGTTCCAGTTCTGCAGAAAAGTAATTCATCATATCCATCTTAGGACTTTAAATCAGAAGTAGCTACAGTTTTCTTATGTTTACTTGTGGCTCTGCACACCCTATTAGGAATACGTGTGTGATAGTATGTATGTACCTACATATAAAGTTAATAAAGAATTGAATTGAATTAGATTCAGCTATTGTAGATCCGACCCAGTAAAGATCCAAGGATGGCGCTCATTAGGGGAAGGACTTTGTCCAGCACTGGACTGCTATAGGCTGATGATGATGAAATATCCAAGTTTCATCTGCCGGAGTGGTTAGTCATTTTTCCCATTCGCCCCGGAGTCCTGTTCCGGTAACGGGACGGGTGTGAAAAAAGTACCATCCAGGACTAAATCTATATAGATACTTCGTGGCCTAGTGATAGCGCTCCGCTTTCTGATCTCGAGGTCGTAGGTTCGAATCCGGTCGATCTACTAATGAACTTACTGTTCGAAAAAATTATATGCGCTATACCAGTACTCACAAACGGTGAAGGAAAACATCGTGAGGAAACCAGCATGTCGTAGAACCTAAATTAGTTATCAAAACATGTGTCAAATGCACGAAAGCAACCTTGAGGCGCACTTTAAATCCTTTCACCACATTGGTTTGAAAGAATTAGTGACACGACTGGTAGTAGTAGGTACTTATTAACATACTTATCTAAGTAAGACCTACCTTATTATTGCAGTAAATACTTGACTCCTTCATATACTACTATGTGAACGGCCAAGATGCGACTAGCTGTAAAGTTAACTTGTTTAGTTAGCTTAGTTTCCAATACAAGTCACTGTTTAAAAATATTCGTTTTATGATGTTCATCGTTAACAACACATTTAAGTCAAGTTAAAAAAATTATTCCTAGAAATAAATATTTTTTTTATATAAATACTTGGGAACATTATTCACTGCGCTATCTAGCCCTAAACTAAGCAAGGCTTGTACTATAGACACCAGATGGCTGATAGAATACTCATATATTTTTTTTTTGTAAACACGTACTTATAATACATAATACTACAATACAATAATACTACCAGACCCGAAAGAAATATTTGCAGAACATACAAACATTTCTCGATATTTCTCATAACAGTTTCACCAGGATCAAGGGGCCTTATTCGCTATGACAAACAAATAAGTAATGCGGGTTCGTTTCTGTGTGTGTTGTAAGAGTATCTGTGTAGAATTATCGTGTTATCGTATTCTATTTGTCATTTTTGTATTGTAGTAACATTAAATTAAAAATTTAAATAACCCCCGACCCCCACAAATCATTTCAAATCAATTGGACCTGTGAAAGTTAGAAGATCCTTTTGTCGAGTAGGAAATGAGCTGATGATCTTCAAATGCCGGAACAGATTTTCATTAAATATAACTCGGAACCATCTCGATCGCATCAGCTTTCAAACAGAAGAAATCGCATCAAAATCAGTCCATTCGTTTGAGAGTTACGATGCCACAGACAAACTACAAACGTAGGCGTAAACGTAGGCGAGGCGCGTTACAATCAAGTTACAAACTGCCAAGTTTCGTTTGGTCATAGCGAATAAGGCCCCTGCGTGTTCTAACTGTTACTATGACGTATGACGAACAAAGCTAAGTCCCACGACCTTAGTCGTTGTAAATTACGTCTGCGCGTAAATACATCACAAAATGCATAAAACGCCAAGAAAGAAATGCCAACAATGTGCATTGTCTATGACTCTATTAGCTCTGTATTTAGACGTTAAAAGATGTAGTGGCTGGATGTGGTATTGACTGCCACTCAATGCCATATGCCACATACTGACAAAAATCAAAACCATACATACATATTAAAACGCCCGTATACGTAGTGAGGTGGGCAGAGTACCCAAAAGTAAACGTATGAAAACTTGCAGCCACTTCTAATTTAAACTCCTAAGATGGATATGGTGAACCATGGAGACAGGTGATCAGCCCATCGCCCATATAAATGGGCTTATATTAATAGCAAAGTATTAATGAAAAAGTAAAATGATGAACTATTTTGGGGAGGATACTGTCCTTTTTTAACTTTTACGACATGCTCGGGGAGAGAAGCAGCTGGACACATTCTATGTTTTTTCTTTACTCCCAGTCCAGCAGAGAAGTTTAACTATTGATTTTCGAAAATTTGAGGACGATTGCAGGGTGAAGTTACAAGACGATTGATAGCTTGTTTAAGCGGATTTAACTAAAGCTCTGTGTTTTGTTTTGTTGATCTGAATCAACTGAAAACAATCTTTTGCAATTTGGACCTGTGGAATCTAATACAATCGATGCCCGTTTTGAATGTTTACGGGCTTTAGCTTGAAGAAACAGCTATTTATTGGTAGCTCTGACAGGTTTAAACAGGAGGCTACCGCCTTAAAAACAAACAGAAATATTATTGTAAGAATGATAGACGAAGAAAGAAAAACCATATATTCAAACCACAACTTATATTATAGAACTAAAATAAAGAAGAATTAGAAAAATATAGACTATATTTATTGCCTCTTAAATTAGACTCTTCCAGTAAACTGTACAAACGCTATTCGAAGTGCGAACTTGAGCGTTGAACTTCCTCCTTCCGTGTGCACCCACCTTAGCAAGACGTACAATGTACATGACTCATGGACAGGTATAGCTATCTATGTGCAAAATAGCAAATATAACAAGTATATATATCATAAGTGCTTTCTGCAAAATGTGGTTTTAGATGGACTCACCTTTGCCTACCCCACTGGACATAATATTCGTAATGTTCCGTGTGTCACATTAACTCCATATCCCGAAATTGGTGATCTTAAAAGCGGTATACTCCTCAGGTACTAAGTGTAATTTTTGTTACCTAAGAGAGCACATTTCGAGAAGGACAGACGATACACTCAAAACCATGGACCGAGGATGGATGACTAGCACAAGACCATGATGAATAGCACAGAGGGAGGCCTAAGTCCCGCAGTGGATGATGATGATAAAAAGATCACCACTTTAGTGGTTCAGATTCATTTGTGCGCTAATAGTTCAAAAAACTTAATATGCTTCAAACGGTAATAGAAAAAAGTCGCGAGGAAACCGGCATGACGTTAAAACTAAAAAATTCGAAGACAAGCACGTCCGAAGCCTGTTCAAAGCCCATTAACCTTTCACCACACTCGGATATACCAGTACCACGAGTAGTAGTTGAAGTTGCCTAAGTAATTGAAATTCAAATGTTTGGGAAAATGAGAACATGGAAACATAGAACAATGATCGAAGAAATAAATGTAAATAGGCAAATCGCCCGATTGAAAAAATAGTATTTCACATTTCAACAATAAAGCGATGGGAACAAGCTAAGATAACATCATAATTTTTTTTTTTCTGGTCTCATAAAAGCGGCATCCGCCTTTTGACAGCAGTTTTCTTGGCACTAGCTTTTATTTTGGTGACCCTACAATGGTATTCTCAGGATCTAGGGTCCTATACCCAGCAGAAGGTAGGTAAATTCAGAATGATGACGATGTGGGTCCTCGTAGATGGTTGCCTACTTGGATAAAAAATGCCCTTCATTCAGTATTAAAGGGATGAAAGGGGACGTGGGATCAACCCTAGATAGCTACCTACCCAATTGAGGTTAAGATGCTATGACAGTCACACCTGACCCACGGAGAACCAGGACGAAAATGATCAGTATCCAAGTGATCCCCCGAAATCTCTCAGAAAATGATTTCTTTTATGTTTTTTGTTTATATAGCAACCATGTGATAGAAGAGTAAAAGTTACACTAGAAAAAATGGTGACGTTAGGGCCAACATTCATTCCAACATTCGATCCGATTCCAATCTTAAATACTATGTCTTGAATATTGTTACAGCACGATTAAGATCTGTAGTGGTGGAACACTTTATCCACCATGCAAACGAACCCGCTAGCAGAACCTAGAGTATAAGAGTCTCAAATATGTGGTAACCGTTTCAGAAAATGACCCACAATTTCATTCTCCCATTGTTCTGTCCTGGTTACCCAAGTTAGTGTTCCGTAGGATGTAATGGAGCCATTTGTTGTGGAGTAACATAAATTGAGCAAGAGTTGGACAGAGCTTAATAGCATCGTTTCGATCGTGGATCTTTACAAAGCTTTGTTCACGCTCCACCGATTTCTCGTGTGCTTTTAGTAGATTTCATTTGTTTAAAGGAAAACATCGTTAAGAAAGGGCCTTATTCACTATGACCAAACAAAATGTAATGTAGGCAAACGCGGGCACGTTTGTGTAATCACCGTGTAAAGGACGTCGTAACCATAATATATATTACGATATTTTACGCTATATTTTCTATAGTTATCTTCCAGTGACCACAGACGCAGCTTTAATATATAGCACAGAACATTTTTATCGTATATGACGATCTTATATAGCATAAACGTGACGCGGCGCGTTACAAACAATTTGCGAGCTGTCAAGTTTCGTTTGGTTATGGTGAATAAAGCCCCCGCACGTATTGACCATGTATTTCCTATGGACGCGGCCGATTAAGCTGAGAGAATGGAAATAGGCGCTGAGGAAGCTCAATTTAAAACTGATCGGACACCGAACAACGTCCCGTTAGCGTAGGCAAATCTTGATGCTGTATAAATCATCTAGTATAGATGGCAAATGCCTTAGTTAAAGTAGCTTTGAGCTCAGCACCACGATCAGAGGCTCAAGATGCTGGATTACCATGGTATTTGGGATTCACTTGTGAATTGCTTAACTCCGTCTAAAAACTGTCCCAAATACATTCGATATTCATTCAAATAGATCATTCAGGAGTGATGCAATGAAGTTGAAGTACCTACCTACGTTTTAGTAGATACAAAAGACATCAACGCGTACACCATAATATTACCCCACCAAAAATGCATAATGTTAAAAATATCTGTCACTAGTTTTTTTGAACCAGTGTAGTGAAAGGATTTATAATTTAATTTTCTTTACCGATGTCGGTTAAAGTTTTTACAACAACATAAGTCAAGAAACCCACGTTGTACAAGTCAATATGTTTCTTGGTTGGTTGCAACTCTTGCAACAAAGTAAGCTTGACGTATTTTAAGTATTATCCGTTATTTATAGCAAAAGCATGCACAAATGCACATACTGTATCGATTTCAGTTAACACAACTGTAATACACAGAATTTTGCCCGATTCCTATATTCTACTAACGGACGGCGCGGTGGATCGTTCTTTACTACAGCGGCATCGTTTTAGGAACCGGGCACTTATTAATTACTGACTTGACCGATTTTTAAATTGCATTACTTTCACAAAAGATTCTTAGTCTCTATTTGTTTTATTTAGTCTAACAATGTAGGCTGGCGTTGGCGACCAACCAAAGTCTACCTAGACCTCAGTTAAAGAAATAGAAGCTCAACAGAAAAGCAACATAAAATACAAATTCCTGTGTCTTGTTCTCGACGCCTGTGATAGACAAGAGTTCCATCAGTTTTTGCTTTTCAAGATACGGAACTCTAAAAAGAGCATGTCCATATGCAATGTTCATCTTGGTCAACAATTCAACCAGTTGTAAACGCCACAGCCTCTGGAACGATGGGCGATTGCTCTTCAGTAAATCACTGGGAGTAGTGTAACGGTCCCCAGCGATACCAATAAACTAAGGGAGACAAAGACCTCGATAAACATTCACATGCTATAACAGTTAGCTGGGCAATGGAAAGGTACAAAGTTGTACTTATACAGGGTGTTCTGTTCCGAGCATGTCGTAAAGTCGACCAAGGGATAGTATCTTCTCCAAAATTATGGACCACCGATATATGGCCGATGGGCTGATCACCTGTCACCATGGTTCACCATATCCATCTTAGGAGTTTAAATCAGAAGTAGCTGCAAGTTTTCTTGTGTTTACTTGTGGCTCTGTCCACCCCATTAGGGATACGGGCGTGATAAATATGTATGTATGTATGTGTTCTGTTCAGTTGGGCCCTTAGTTTTTTGACTCTATAAAAATTACTCTTAAAAGATTTATTTCACCAAGTTTGGATTATAACAAAACGATAGATCCTTCGGTCACTTTTGTTACAAGATTTGAAGAGCAGGAATAAAAAACGTAACTCAGCTAAACTAGATCCCTAAGTACAGAACTAATTCATGAGCTCAGCAGAAATTCGATTTATAGGACTCGCAGTCAGTGACACAAAAATGCCATAAATGCCGCCTCTCCTTATTAGGGCCAAACGGAATTAGGAATAACCACGCTTAGGGCCAAACATCGTATTCAAACGCCAATTGTCTTATGCCCCCTTTGGACTTAAAATCCTTTATAGAACAAGTAGAGCGTGAACAGCCTGTATAAACGTTGGGAGAAAAGTAAAAGACTTATAATTTGCATATGAATCGATTGAACGTGTACCTAATACTGTTTAACTGTACTGTTTTGTATCGGAAAGACGATATTGATCGGTCATTAAATGTAATGTGATTGGATTTCGTCAGTCTAAATGTTTGATAAATAGAAAAGAGATTTTTAAAGAGAGGTATCGAAATTTTACGAATAGGGTGATGCAACAAGATCGATGTAAATAATAGTAAAATAGATATAAAAACAAATTATACAAGGATATTACTTATGTGGGTACCTAAATACAAAATACTTGTCACCCTAAACTTGTTAAGTCTTGACTATGATACCTCATTATCTATCTAATCATGTCACAAGTTCTTTAGATCCAGTGTGGTGAAAGGATTAAGCCTCAAAAGCTCCTATCTAAAAGACACCTCACTAACTAAGAACAAGTCTTACCTACCACAAATATTGTGCTCGGCAATTTTCGTTTAGCTTCTGACATACGAACTAACGCGGTATGTAATATAAATATGTTACAATAACTATGTGAATACTTATTTCTTTAAAGTACAGTTATTATTTTAATCATATATTCGGACAAATTTGGTTTTCATGTAAAGCACGAAGTTTGCCGAGGCACACAATATTTGTGGTGCTACTGTATCTTGCCAGAAATAACTGGCTTTCAAAGTGTTTTCATTATCATCATCAGCTTATAGCAGTCCACTGCTGGACATAGGCATCCCCTAATGAGCGCCATCGTGCCCTATCTTCGGATTCACGCATCCAAAGTGTTAATTATATTTTTAATCACAATAACAATATATTACTCATCTACCGATATCCGTAACATGCTCGTAAAGCATTAAGATATAAGTGATTTTAAAAGCATTTCCCAACAGCGCGACGTGACCGATTGCTCCAAGACATTACAATCACAACAGAAGTAGGTCGTCCAACACCAAACCACATTAAATCTCTAAACAGATGCTTGGATGGGCTATAGCTATGATTTTCTAAGACACTGTGACACACAATGACGGACGTCGTTCTTATGATGCGCAAACTCCATTAAAAAAATGTCAATGGTACTAGAATTGGACGCAAATGTTTTTCTCAATGATATGACAATGCCGCAGGGTTAAATTTAAAAGTTCCATACCCGAAGAGTGCCAACGGAAACCTTTTACTAAGTCTCTGCTGTTCGTCCATCCGTCCGTCCGTCTGTCAGCAGGCTGTATCTCATGATAGAGAGTTGAAATTTTCACATAGTGTGTATTTCTATTGCCGCTTTAACAAAAACTTATAAAAACATAATAAAAGGGGGGGCTACATACAAGAAACATTTTTAATGTGCGATGGTACGGAACCCTACGTGTGCAAATTCGATTCGCACTTTAACGGTTTTTTTTATTTTATTTCATTTCAGAGAAAAACAAAGTCTTAAATACTAATAACTAAACTATTGATACAGCTATGGACCATTTAAAAATTACCGCATATCAAATCTAAAAAAAAGCATGCTTTACAGAAACTGTAACTTGTGTGGTCTGACGGCCATCATGATACTGTCCACGTTTCTACGAAAACCGAGGCATAATAGAGTGATATCCGTGAAGAAATGAGTCTGACTCAAGTGTGTCAATACGGTACTTGAACCTATCATCCCATGATTGCTCCCTTGCTTCCCATGACCTATGGCGGCGGGTAGATTGCCAGTCATAACGTCTCGTTCGAATGGAGTCGATGGTATTAGATTTCATGACTTATCCATTGCAGTTATGTTAAAGAAACATTGATTAGGTACAGCCACCTGTACTGTACATTTCAAGATTCAAAAAATGCTGTGACTGTGGTACTAAGCGAAATACTTTAGAGAAATGCGAGACAGTTTGTCGGTTAAGACTAAAAATTTAATGGAATTTCGAAATTGAAGACCTATGCTTTGGGCTGTGCGTTGATTGTCAATCAATCAGTCAGTCAAATGTACCTAACGTAAGAGTTTTATACATTCATACATACATCTTATCACTCCCGTATCCCTAATGGGGTGGGCAGAGCCACAAGTAAACATAAGAAAACTTGCACTTCTAAGATGGATATGGTGAACCATGGTAACAGGTGATCAGCCCATCGCCATATAGGTGGTCCATCATGTAAGATAGAAAAGGACCTTAGTCCCTTAGTCGACTTTTACTTTTAAGTTTTGTATAATTTCGATATGAAACTCATAACTATAGGTATATTATTTGGTGGAGCTATTGGATTAGGAGTGGCTGCAAGTTTTCTTATGATTACTTGTGGCTCTGCCCACCCCGTTAGGGATACGGGAGTGATAATATGTATGTATGACGGCCTCGGTGGCGTGGCGAGCGATTGCTCGGCAGAGACGCAAGGGGCGCGGTTTCGATTCCCGCTGCGGAAGAAATGTTTGCATGATCTGTAAATATTTCGTCCGTGTCTGGGTGTTGTGGTGCCATGGTACTCGTAGTTTCTGATACCCACGACACAGGGAATCCTAGTGTGGGGTCAGGACTATGTATGTGACTGTTGGGTGTTATTATTATGTATTATGTAGTAGGTATATAGATTAGATAAACTTGAATGAATGTTTTAGTAGAGTGAAAGTGATATCAATCAAGTGGCTCCGATTACTAACATTAGATTATTAACTATACTACTAGTCATCTCTAATTTATTTACCTCTAATAATAGGGTATGATAAATAATTAAATTAACTTATGAATTATATGTTAGGAACGGGTTCCGAGGCATATTTATTTTGTACCTAGATACAGTCACGTACACAAGTTATACTGCCCTACTGCCACTTGCAGTAATCGTCATTTTTGGGTTTTTCATTTTTTTGCAGAAATGGTATTTCCAAGGGGCTAAATCTATACCTACATAAAAAAATAATTTTCATTATATTTTTTACTATAAGTATATAACATTGACTTGCTGCAGAGATATCTAAAAATTATGATTACCGCGTTTTTCTCGAAACCGCCATTTTGCAAGTACTGCATTTGCTATTACGAGGGCAGTATAGATTAGATAAGCTCAAGTCACCAGCATTTTTAATCCGTCCAATAATTACCTTACTGCTAATCATGTCACAGTTCTTTCATACCAGTTTGGTGAAAGGATTTAAAGTGCGTCTCAAAGGCTCCTGTTGCGCACTGGACGCCAAATTTCCTATCAATATTTATATATTGTAAGTGCCTATCGTGAAGCGCTCGTGGCGTAGTTTGCTTAGACGTTCTTGATTGATTGTTAAAGTTAAGCAAGTGGCATTACGAGCTGAGCGCCTCCGTGCTTTGGAGGGCACGTTAAATTGTCGGTCCCGGCTTTTGAGTCATTAAGCGGAGGCCTTTAGGTGGCCTAAAAACTCCGCCACAAGAGTTGGCCACTAGCTCATACGAACTTGTTTACTTACTTATTATTTTTAAAGCTGACTGTACTTGGGTGTGGTCAAATCAAGTTCGACTTATTTCAGTATTTAAACTTAAACTGTGACTCATCGTTGGACTTTTAATAAGAATATATCCTACTAATTTACATACCTTAATAGGTTATTTTGTCAAAGTCAAAATGAAGATATAATTTCTCTTGAGATCTAAAGCCTTAATTTTCTTAAGTTGTTCATTATGCAAAAACAGCTGACCACCTACTGATACCATGTCGCAACACTTGTCACGCTCCCTCACATCACAGACAAATGAAGCAGGACATTTGTGTGCTCAGATGTTTGTCAAGGATTTGACATATTCACAATAAAATAACCACGAGTCTTTCTAAAGTGTTTTGTCACTGTCACTCTTATGTCAATGAAAAAAAAAATACATTATATAATAATAAGTGCATAACAACAATTCAATCAAGAGGTGATCATATAACTTGCAAAGAATGTATTTGAAATCGTATCAAAAAAATTGACATCTTTTGACAACAGACTGGTGAAATTTGTTAGGAAAAAAAATAATAAAGTCCCATATAGTTTAGAAAAACACAACTACTATTTCTTTTGAACCAGTGTGGTGAATGGATTAAAGTGCGCCTCAAAGATCTCCTTTCGTGTACTAGATACATGTTTTGAACTTTTTAGGTTCTAGGACACACCTGGTCCTTATGATGTTGAGAATAATACTAGACAAAAAGCACAAAATTAAGGAACCCAAATTTAATAATAGCAAAATAGCAAGTTATAGCAATATATCAGCCCATTAATAGCAGGCAGGGACAGATGATTCCCCGCGAGAGTGCAATTTGTATTAAAGATTACACTTCTAAAAACAAAACGATGCTAAATCAAGGATATCTCAATCCATTTCTCATTTCGCTATCTTCTGGAAATTGATGTTTTTAGCTAGACAAATGTGTTACAAAGTATTACTCACTTCCAAACATTATTCAAAATAATATAATATCCTCACAAACTTAAGCATTTTTTTAGGAATTATCTACAAGAATTCTTTGTAGGAATATATACCTACCTACGCATTAATTTTTAGGCATTAAAATCTCTAAAAGTTTGACTAACAATCATCATCTTTAGCATCATCATTTAACTGCTCTTTTACCAATACGAAAGGTTGATACAGCATGTTTCCTTTTTATATTTTCTCCTGTCACTCATCATCTCAGTACCTACTCACTCAAGTAGGTACTAAACAGTGACAGGGAGAATCTCAAAAATTGTATTTGCGAGTATAAGTAAACCCCGAAGTAATCAGTGAGAAATGTTATAATTAACTAGCTGTGCTCCGCGGTTTCACCCGCGTTTTTCTCGTTTGTGTGGAAATACCGAGATAAAATATTGCCTATATTATAGCCTCCCTCAATAAATGGACTATGGCCCATAACTCATTAATAGGTACCAACTCTTAACATCTTACACACGTGATAACTTTTAAACGAAATATCCGATTGAGATGAAACAAAAAGTATTTTACTTCTACATAAATACTCTTGATAACATAATGCTTAATTTCGGTAAAGATTAATATTACGATACAAATTTAACGTAGTTTTTTTTTCTTCAGACGATTTCATAATTATTTTGAACACAAAATCGGTTATTGTGATTAAACCATGATAGCTAGATATATGTTCTCGCGGACTTTTTTGTAGGTCTTGATGGGATCTACAAACCCGTAGTACATCATTTTGTTCTATTGTCAATAGTTTTTGCAGCGCACGCAAAAATAGGTTTTCGATTTTACACCTTGTGTTACAAAATAGCAATTTTATTACGGATCCCTAATTTTGAAAGAAAAAAAACATAGCCTATAGCCTTCCTCGATAAATGGACTACCCAACACTGAAAGAATCATTCAAATCGGACCAGTAGTTCCAGAGATTAGCGCGTTCAAACAAACAAACAAACAAACAAACAAACAAACAAACAAACAAACAAACAAACTCTGCAGCTTTATAATATTAGTATAGATTGTACTAAATATAGATTTAAAGTTGATTATCGATCTCTGCCATACTTTATTTGTTCATTTAACTGGAACTATCTAATGTTAGGAGATTTCATAATTTATAGCCGAATAATTTCCTAAGTAAATTTATAATCTAGCCCATTGATTGGTATATGTACGAACAAAACCGCTATGTCCTAGAACTAAAAGTTCGGAGACCTGACAAAACTTTTGGACAGAATTAATTAATTTAATGTCAATCGAATTTTATTCATGAAATGCCAGATGTAAGTATTTAAAAAAATCGTAGCTTTTTATTTTTATTAGATTTCGGCCTATGGACAAAACAAGCATAAAAGAAACAACTTATTTTAATTTTTTTAATCAATTCAGACTTGATGATTGGATTTTTTTACAGTAAGTCAAGATTACATAATACAAATACAAAAACTATGCTTTATAGCTATACTCTAGCTTATTTTTACAACGAGAGGAACTAAGCTCGTGACATGATAATAACCGTGACGCTGTAATGCCCATACAAGTGTATAAATAAATTTCGCCAGAAATGCTAGTTACTCTGCTCTGCCCGCCACATTTGGGACACAGGCGTGATAATATGTATGTATGCATGCCAATTAATGCACTCTTCGTAAGGAGGGCAGAAGTACTAAGTAAATAGGTATTTCACGGTATTTTGACATAAAGGAGAATGCTCCCATTATGTATGTTCCACATAACGATATTAGCATATTGATAATAGTGAGGCGCACGATCGTGTCGCAGGTATCGATAGTCCTCGTGACTTGATGTCACGTTCTACGATTACGGTGACATGTTTCACTAATTTCAGTTTTATAGCATCGACCTCTTAAAAATCATAAAACATCGGTTTGATTGATGGTGGATAGGAAATTAATTTACGCGTTTATGGCAAAAAAGATTTTAATTAAACGTTAGGGCGTGTCGCGACAGCTTTGTCAGAATCGTTGAAATATGATGTCATTAATATTAAAGTCATAATAAAATAGTTCACATAGTTTTAGCTAAAAGTCTCTAAATTCTCAGACTATTGGAGTCGATGACACTATTTGAAAAATGTTTGGACAATCGAAACATTTGTCAAATAAGTAATGGTTCGGTACTATTTTGAATTTCGTTTTACATGTCCTGTTCGAATATAAAACAGTGCGTGGGTACAGAGTACGCTCCAGTTTCAGAAACTAGTTTTTTCTAATGATACTCTACTTTTTCTGTTTCCATAATAATTATTTGATGTTTATCGTGGATAAAGTTCGGATTGTATCTCTGCCGTTGCTCGTTTCCGTTTCATTCAAGTTTCATTAACAGTTGTTGGCTAAAAATAAAAGTTTAAACAACAATGGTGATCGATAAAATCCATTAGCACTTCTAAGGATACGAGATTCTGCGGGGAATCTCTAGAAAGTTGTCATAAAAACCGGATTACAGCAGTGTCGAATTCGCAAGGAGAAACCCCACCGTTACTAACACGTGGAACATATTTTCTGGCATAATTATAATTTAATGTGTGTGCTTGTTCTCCATAATATTAATTTGAATAAGTACACAATGTACAGACTTGTGTGCTTAGGTAAGTGATAGATAACTGAAAAGTTTTGCTAGGGATACAGAGTCACAAAAGTAAGGTGCACACCTACCTATATGAAACAAAACCTACCAACGAAATTTTGATCTGAAATCCTTAGTCTAAACTTATTGAAGTAAGTTAATTACCTATTAAACAAGTGTGTTTAAATAAATCGACTCCACTTATATTAATTAAAAGGATATAAACTTTAAAAATAATCAATTTCAAAAGACTGATTATTACATCAAGCTTAATGGTTAATATGTCAAAAATCGTAAAAGCAATAACTTTTATCTACTTGACAATTTATTTTGCAAACTTGTTTTTCCTCTTTTTAAATTTAAAATATTTCAAATATCTGAATATTCTAGACTAGTTTAAAAGATAGCTTTGTTTGTTCAGAACCGCCCCTAGCTCACCAATAATGAATTTGCTAAGATAATGAGTGATTTTTCTCTAAGAGAGTGATTTAGGATCGTATGCGTGGCGCCGTATACCATCGAGATTGACTGATAAGGCCAGCAGCACACGCTGCCTTTCTGTTCGACGCGGCCGTAGAACAAAAATGTCTTTGTCGATTTATAGAATAGAAACTGCTAGAGAGAGAAACAGCTCCTTTCCTTGTCCACTTAATCTTGAGGATAAGTTATTCGTATCTAAGAATATTAGGTACTTAACCTTTGAGGCGCACTTTAAATCCTTTCGCCATACTGGTACGAAATAATTAGTGAAACTACTAGTGTATGAAAAAAGTATCTACATAATTATTGTAACAACTCTATATTACATTATCATCATCGCGTTAGTTCATATTTCAGAAGCTAGATGAAAATTGCCGAGGAGCACAATATCTGTGGTACTACTGTTCTATTGTTGGTGGTAAGAATTGCAGCAAATATTTCAGAAATAAGTACGTCTATTGACAACGACAATAACAGCAATGAAGACACAGTAGGTACCTTTGTAAACAAAGTAATGTCAGTAATGAATAACCAACCAATAAACTATCGATACAGGATACGGGTTTTGCAACTCTAGCTCGCCGGGCGCCATAATCTATCCATCAAGATCGCTATCTCAAATTCAGATGGGCACTGCATTTTACCTCAGAATTTATATGGTTATCCAGAGACATTGGGTATAAACTAGCGGTCGCTCTTTGTGATCAGTTCCCACGAGAGATACTATCGATAAGAGACTATTGTCGTGAGACTTGTTACGGCTACAATTTATAGAATTAACTTTGATCGATAATGTTTTTCTATTGTTATTGATCAAAGTCAAGGTACCTTAATGATTAGTGGCAGTCTGAACGACTGAATCAGAAAATAAAGAAGTTTGGTTGATTATACCATATTATCATAAATATTCAATATCATTATCTGCAAGTCTAACAAGCCCGTAGAAATATTCATAGTGATTGTTAATTTGCCAATTTAGGAAAAAATAAAAGTACCTCATCTTTCGAAACATAACCGTTTATTGATCTAATAAAATCTCACATGCTCTATAATTTGCAAATAAATTGTGTGCACCCGCCGAAACCGCAAGAAACCGCAAGAAGTGGCTCCCAGCACCGGTTCTATGACAAATAATTTGAATGATCAGTCGACGAACTCGGATGTCTGCTATCGACAAAAAACTTATCGAACGAATGGCCCGCACTAAGCCCCTCTTTTTTGCGGGCATCGGCACGAAATGTATTTGTGATTATTGGAATCATGTAGGGTGGAGAAACTAGTAAGAACAGCGGGGTCAGGATGTTCGGTGACCTACGAACTGGAATGGTTCATTGAGCACAGCTGAGTCGGTACTTCATTGAGCGCCGTCGCCTGTCGTTCGCTGCCAGTGCCGATACTACACGGTACGCGTCACACGCGCCAACACAAGCTGCGTATCGCCTTTTTATATTTTTAAAAAGTACGCCCTGGGCGTGAACTTTGACAAAGTTTTTTTTTCGAACGGAATTTGACATTTGAATTTAGAACGAGCAGCAATTGTTTTTTGCTTTGCATTTAGTGAAATGTGCGTTTAGATAGTGATCCCTCAAACATTTTACAAATAGCAGAGATGACGTCTGTATTTCACGAGGTGAGTGCACGACATTTACTGGCAATACTGGCATAATGGTTTTTGTTGTGTAATTTTAATAAGTACCCGTTGTTAACGTTTTTTGTTGTTTTTACAGCGCTAAATAATACGAGAATTGGCTTGACTAAATTGCGTACTGTACATTACATACCATGTATCTACTTAAAGGTCACGTTTTAACGGATATTTTTCAAATGTTTTATCATAACTTCCCACGACGCGACTTTAGATACCTACCTATTTAATTTGATTTGGGTAGGTACTTATGTTAATTTCACTGTGGTTGAAAATTAATTTGTTTTTGATTTTGATAGTTTAAAATATTTTTATTCCTTTAGATATTTATACTACCCTACTAGTACTTTTTAGATTAAGAACAATTTTGGTAGTTCCTTCACGTCCGTTATTTGGGCTTCCATTCACGATCCTTTGTTTACATAGCAGGGGCAGGGGCAAGCAATGTTAGTTGCTATCGCTCACTTTGTTTACATTATAATGTTTACATTCGAACTCTACGCTTCCTGCTCGTCTCCGTTTTAGGAATCTAATTTCAAAAATAGAAGGATAAGAACATTCTATTTTTGAAGTAAGATTCTTTTTTCATTTTGAACGAATACAAATGCAGTGTGCTCTACTGGACTGGGAGTAAGGAAAAAACATAAAATGCGTCAAGCTGCTTCTCTCTCTGAGCATGTCGTAAAAGTCGACTAAGGGATAGTTTTCTGTCCTACATGATTTACCATCTGGGTGATATGGGCTGATCACCTATCACCTTGGTTCACCATATTCATCTAGGGACTTTAATTAATCAGGAGTGGCTGCAAGTTTTCTTATAATTACTTGTGGCTCTGCCCACCCTGTTAGGGATACGGGCGTGATATTACGTATGTACAAATTCAGGGACTTTCTTATTGTTTCGTATTAAGTTTAGACTGTTCCCTTTATGCGTGTTCATTATGTTTTACAAGAAATTCCTTCATTAAATCTCAATATCTTTTGTCGATGTAAAGGGAATGCTATAGAGCGATTCTTTTCATCCAAGTTTAGGGTTATTGTTACTTATATTATTATTTTCCATTGTTATAAGTACGTAATAAGTTTTATTAAGACGTTGATTTTAAGTTTTTAATATTTATATTTGATTTGGAAAGAGTTCGTTACTTATCAGTAAAATCCGTTACATTTGAATAAGTTGGCCGTTCTAATCAAATATTGATATCCCTTATCGGGTTTATTTGATTTTTGATAACAAAGGTATCGATAACACAGGTACCTACATTATATGTTTTTATAGGAAAAACATGTTTTACATAGATATTATTATTATTTAAGCTCTATGTATTCGTAGATATTTGTCCCGGGCACTACAGTGTCCCGTTAGTGTATCTCTAATACAAAATGAATATAAGCAGAGAACAATAAAAAAATTATCAGTTATTATCTCACACGATTTCTTTATGCAACCCGAGTATCAAATTTTTTTTTGACTCCATAAGAAAGTTTTAGATTCATTATTCGAAAACAATATCAGCAATTTGAATGTACCTGTGAATACAAAACAGTAAAGTTTTACTTTCTCCACTTTCAAAAGTTTGATAAGGTGTACAGGTATACCTGTCATTATAAATAGTACCTACATATTTTATTATTGTTTAGTTAAGGCTTGTTCACACGACGTATTTTTTCGGCAAAGATGAGGCGCGTTTGACGAACTTTAAACAAGATTCAATCGCAGCCAGTAAACCTTACGTTCAGAAATTATGTGGTGCGTTACTGGAAAGCACCTCGACGGCACGTTTAAAATAATACGCCTTATGTACATGCAGTTAAGAGCTGCATGGACCCCGCTTCTCACGCGCGTTTTGTATTGCTTCGTACGCGCATTTGAATCAATATATAAACTAATACAAATGCAACAATCTGCGTTTAAATGCCGCAAACGCACGTCGTCGTGGCGTCTAAATTACACCTTGTGAATGGGCCCTTATACTGTGGCTGTAAGCTCAATGAAGGCTTTCACTATAGTTATAGTATATTATTTTGTTTAGGCGATTATTTTCGTATCAGCAACCTTAAAACGTAAGTGGTATTATTTGACTTAAATTTTTGATGCTTGAGATAAAGATAGTGAAACTACAGAAGTTTATGTATAAGTACCAATTTCAATATTTTTTTCTAAGGGTTTATGATTAAGTACAAATTTTTGATAATAATATTTTTTTATGCGCACGTAAAATCATTAAATACAAATATTTCTGTTATTACGGTAAAATTAAATTAAACAGGAGTATACGAGTGTTTTTACTGTGGGAAGCACAAAACTAAAAGTATTGTATCTTTTTACTGCCGTATATAACTTTAGTATTTTACCATCTCAAGTTTTTTCAATCTGGTTTAATATTTTTCAAGCATCCTTATTACCCATATCGTGTCGGGATCTTATGGTGGCCATGTGGCGATGACGTCACCCATGACTCACGCCGGCTGCTCTCCTAATATCCTCTTTTGGACCCACCTGTGTCTGATATGCATCTTTAGTTTTTAGTGATTTAGTCATTCATTTTACTTTTTCACTAATACTTTTTAATATAAGCCCATTTATATGGACGATGGGCTGATCACCTGTCACCATGGTTCATAATATCCATTTTGGGACTTTGAATCAGGAGTGGCTGCAAGTTTTCTTATGATTACTTGTGGTTCTGCCAACCCCATTAGGGGTACGGGCGTGATAATATGTATGTATGAAGGTACATCGTGTTGGAGAGGATGCTATCCCTTAGTCAACTTTTACGACATGCTCGGGGATAGAAGCAGCTGGACGCATTCTGTATCTCAACATAGTTGTGTATTACGTTAATTATAAACACAATTTCCTGAGCATTTGGTATTTTGTAGACACTTTTTCATATTTCATTTTCAGTATTTTTATTTATAATGATAATTGTCTAAATGCTCTTAGTTTCGTACCTATTTAACTTTTCCGTGATTTGGGTTAATAAAACGAATGTTTATTGCGTAATTGAAAATACTGTATTTTTACATTTTGCAACCTAGCCTTTTTTACTTGGACTAGGTTGCAGACATTATAAGCCTTAGAGACCAAGAGTTTAGTTTTACGGCATCTCAATAATGTAGTCCAATTAATAGTATGAACATAACATTTCTCCGTGTTAATAAAATGATCAGCATATAAATGCAGGCACCGTGTAACAGAAACCTCTATCGAGCAGGTTTACAGCCATCGATTATAGATTACGATAGTGGGTCAGTGGGATTTAATTATAATGGAAAAATATTGTTTCTAGCTAACAGAAGCCTTATGATGGAATACCTAAGGGTTAGAATTGCGAAATCGCTTGAACAACTACAGCCCAGGATCCTCATCATCATCATCTCCTTTACCAACCAGTGGGTCGACGCCAGGTGCCTTCCCGGATAAAAAATAAATATAACCCAAAAGTTACAAACGTAGTTCTGACCCCACACTAGGTTTCTCTGTGTCGTATTGAAAACTACAAGTACCATGGTACCACAACAACCATACGCGGATGAAATATTTTCATAACGTGCAAACTTTTCTCTCGGCAATCGAACCTCTTACCTATTGCCGCGTATCGCGTATCACGTCTTCACACAAACGTAAACTAAATATTTTTTTTACAGCTACTGTTACTACATAACTTTTGTACCCGTCGTCTAACGCACTAGAAACTCTGTTACTTTTATTTGATTTTAATTGATTGTACGCAATCTTGAAGATCTTTTGACTTCATAATTCTACCAGACCACCTTGAGGAACCCCTGTATGTCTGCCATAACAGCTAACATTCGCCCACTACGCCTTTGAGGAGGTATTTTTTGCTACAGTTACTAGCAATTAGGTACAATCTGGTAAAACTAACTAAACTCATGGTAGATCTATCTATTCGTGACACTAGCTCTTTCGAACCAGTGTGGTTAAAGTGACTGTTTTTTCTACGGTTCTACGACATGCCGGTTTCCTCACGATGTTTTCCTTCACCAATTGAGAGTACTGGTATACCTACCAATACTCTCAAACGGTACCAGCGCACATAATTCGAACAGAAAAACCTATTGATGGCCGACTGGACTTGAACCCACAACCATAGGATCGGAAGGCGGGGTCACTACCACAAGACTACCAGTGCTCTCGTCTCATAGTAGAGCCTTTAGGATTATGGATTTAAGTCTGTTAAAATGCAGCGCCCTCTTCCGGGTGTAAATTAAATAAAATGGGGGTTCCATTATTCAATTAAGGACTGTGCGTAACTAATTTAGAAGACTACCTACTCTGTTGTTGGGTTGGGTAAGGTAAATTATCCAATTAGTATTTAGATGTGTGACCGCAAGTGGTATTACGAGCTGAGCGCTTCCGTGCTTAGGAGGGCACGTTAAATTGTCGGTCCCAGCTTTTATGTAGTTAAGCCATGACTGAGGCCTTTAGGCGGCCTAACTCCGTCACAAGAGTCGGCCACTAACTCATAAAAACATACTTTCTTATCAGTAGTAGTAGGTACTACCTTCTGCTATTATTTTTTTTATTTTTCATTCCTCCTTTATAAATGTAACCCGTGGAATACCCTGCGACTTTATCCTTTCAAATATCCTTTAAATTTAAACTTTATCTTCCTATTGCGTTCTCTCGGAGTTGAATTCAGTAATTCCTTTCTTAGTACACCATAGGAATATGCCTACCCTCCAAGTTTCATGCTTATGATTAAAGCTGTGCGTTGATTTGTCAGTCAGTCAGTATTGCAGAGTCTTATAACTTTACTCTACCAAAATATCTCAGAATTGCCCTTTTCTATGAATTTTGACTGACCATACGAGTCTGCGAATTTCAATTTGGATTCAATTTCTCCTGTCAAACATTTTTTTAAATATTTTCGTATCAGTTATTAGCAAATCACGGCTAACGTCAAATTATGTCACGGCCCATAAACAATGTTTGAGGAATAAGAGAATAAAAAGCTACTTAGATTTGTGAGTTGCCTGAAGTGACATTAGACATTTGATGAACTTCCATTGACCGTGACACTTGTACCACAACAATACTCCTCCATCAAGGATCTAAGATCCATTCAACCAAAATAGGTAAGTAAGTGCCTACTTACTTTGTTGTATTGACTCCTTTGTTAGTCCTTTCGTCACAGTTCGAGGTCAAGTCTCAAGAGGCCCGAATATCTTCAGAATCATTAGATTAACATCAATCAAAAATAATCATAGGATTTGCTTCAGTAGTTTTTGCAATATCTTGTACAGTCAGTGGTACAATCGATAGGAAATAGCTCTACATATCAATCGCACCAACTTGCATAGTTTAGTAACAAGGTCATTAGTACCTTAACAACTTAATGAGACGTGTTAATTCCAGGGCGCCTAGCATCCTTAACACTTGATGAGCGTAGACATTACGAGAGTGTTTAAATCTTGAATTTTAAAACTGTAGGTATTGTTATTTGTTCTGTTGATTGTACAATGCAGTACAGAACGTGTAATAGGCCAATTTCGTCTTCGCAAAATCTTAAGATTTCTTTGTCGAACAAGTGCACAATGAGTGCTATTATTGTGCAGAACAAAAACTCAAATGACTGTAAAAACTGGACTTGAAATTACTTCAGTAAATGAGTAAGAACCTATAACATTTAATGAAGCATGTAATATTATGACTCATTGAAATTGGATGCTGTGAAAATCGCTTTTTATTAGGTGTCGGAACGCTTCGATAAGTCATGCGATTCTCTGTCTGAAGGTCGAGGTTGCACTGATACAATCGGAATCAGAAGTAGCTTAACACTTGAACTCGTTGACTTCAATAGTAACTTTACACTAGAACTGCCACGTAAAATGTATATATGGGTTGAAACATGCGCCTTTTTTGGTAATTACTACCAACTTTTACGTACATCGCTATTTCCATATTTAGAAGTGTTTTTACTCATTAATTTGTGTGTAGTTGGATGTTTTACAAAAGATTCTGTTATTGTAAGCTTGTAAGCAATTGAAGTTATTATTCGCCTGTGACTTTTTAATCATCTATAAGTTTCGTAATGTCATTCCTTTCTTAGAAAAAACAGGCTCGTTTGCTAGATAGCCGTGGGAGCTTCTTGACGGTTGACTGATGTTACTTACCTATACAAATAAATTAATGACTGCACCGTGAAGCAATCCTACGATCAGTTTTTTAAATGCACGAGTAAACAATGAGTAACTGTCGTTAGTAAACAATTGTTGAGACGTTCAATGAGGCTTGAATCAATTTTGTAAAACTCATTTACTCGTGAAATGACGTTATAAATAAAACGAGAGATTTTTTTATGCAAAAAAAGACTGCGTATTGTTTAATCATTACTCAGAGAAACCGTGATAATTTAACACTAATAATAGGTATAAAACCGAATTTAAAGTAGAATATCGTATTTACCAATAAAGTGTATCAAGATTGATTTGTAGGCGTCCTTCCGGAAGAGCATACTATAAATGTAGACTAATAAATCGATGAGGTCAATCGCCTAACAGCCCATAAAATATCTTGGCAACACCACAAGCAGCCGGTTACTGTTACCGTCGTTTATGTCCAAAAAAGTGTGTTTCAAGAGTTAGGTTAAACTGCGGTTAAATAGTTTTGATGTCTCTGCGACTCTGTGGTGATTAAGTGCGAAGAAGCTCATTGATATTCGTCTTATCTTAAACGTGCGGACATTTCTTTTATAATCAATTCGTGCCGATAAACCTTCCGGCCCTTCGACTGGTTTGGTTTAGCATATTAGCCTACTGCCCTCTATATGCATGCGAGTTTCCTCTGTGGCACCGAAATCTTAAAATTATTGGGTACTTTTAGGTTTGACATTTTACAATAACTAAAAGAGTAATTAAACTTACAGAGTAAAAAATATATGGCGGCATGTGCAACGAAAGACTACAAAACTTAAAAAAAAAATAAACATACGAAAATCAAAAAATAGGCAACATGATTTTAAAAACTTAGATATTTTTTGCTGAAAGTGTAAACTTTAAAAAGATAAGATAAATATTTATTTAAGTCCTTACATACAAGAACAATACAGTTCTCACATCATCTTTCATCGACTATCAGCTATTAATTCGCGTGCACAATCAATAATTTGAGTTACACTTGACCTTGCGCCACGTTGGATTTTACGTGTTTTTAATTCTATTTCCACAAGCTAACGAACTACGAATAATTTCACCTTGAATATCGATTATCGTTAGATAACAAAGATTCTTGATCGTAAAACAAAGCCTGATCACTTTCCAATTGACCTTTAAGGAACAAAGGTGTGGAAATAGTCCAAGGCCAGGCATCGGTGGCGGATTTGTGATCTGCTGGTCACGAACTGGCTTAAATGCTGCCAACCAGAACTAGTCACCAGTGCATGACTCAAATTACCGAATACTACACTTGATATTACCAATAACTGATTTACGGCGACTAAAGGTTTAATGAAATTGACCTAAACAATGCCTTCTTTGAACATTCAAATTGCTCGAGCAAAACATGTTTTACTTTCAGCTGTGCATATTGTCCAGCAATTTTTCGACTTTAGCTATCAAGCTACTTTTATCATCTTCTGCATCACCTTTTAAACAATATTTTCTCCTGTTTTTCCTATACCTACCCACTTAAATCAATTGCAGGTAATTAGCAAAATTCCTTCTCAATGATTGTTGCTACAGCTCGATAAAGGTTGTATCTGTTGAAATCCTCTGATTGGGTAAACAGGCGGCAATAGACAATGAAATCTAATTCGTGAATGTCGTCACTAAACTATTATGATCCATTAACACTTTATAATCCGAAAAAATCTGAGCAGTAGTTTCTCGCGTTTTAGAATTGATTGGTTGTTTTTTCCTTTTTTACATTCTCCAAAATTGACTGATGAAAATTAAAACTAAAAATGTGCATTCTCTTCTCGAATCTGCTTTATTATAGGTAAATGGTACTTACCAACTCGCAATGACTCATTGAGTCCAAAAATGAGCAGATTCAATTAGACCTTAAATGGTATTATATGTGTTTGCTTATGGTTCAGTATTATTAATTTCTTCCTACTTTTAGAGCTTTTTCTGTTAATAAGTTCAAGGTCTTCATCTATTACGCCTTTTCGTAACCAGACCGGCATCGTCCCGACCAAAAAGCCTAAAGTCCGTTAAAAAATTTGCGTGTCACATTGTTTTTTATTTGTGATTTTAGATATTTTTAGGTTTGCGAACCCGAAGGGTGCAAACGGGATCCTAAACCTCCGCTGTCTGTCAGTCTATCTGTCTGGCCGCCTGTCTGTTAGCGGGCTGTATCTCATCAACCGTAATAGGTAGAGAGTTGAAATTTTCAAAGAGTGTGTATTTATATTGCCGCTATAACAATAAATAAATAAAAAAATATGAATATTATTATTAGCCGTTTCTGTCTCACTGTTGGGCAAAGGCTTCCCCCATTCCCTCCAAACATCACTATCTAGTGCTGTGCTCTTACAGTCAGCTAGAAATGTGTCCAGTTCGTCCCGCCATCTCCGTCTGCCGCGTCGCCTTAATAAAAATAAAGTAAAAGGGGTCCTCATACAAGAAACATTTAAGTACATGTACGATGGTACGGCACCCTTCGTGTGCGAATTCGACTCGCACTTAAACGGTATTTTTTTATTCTGGTTTGTGAGTATTTCGTTCGTCTGTAGATAACGTCAGGAACCGATGCCCACCTTCCTGTTTCCTCACGGTCCACGGTCACGAGCCGATCGGCCGTTCACCGAAACTAATCGACATTTTATGGAACTGCTGTGGGCGATAATTCTATCATTTCCTCTTTGGATTGTAATCCCAGCGACCTAGAGCTTAAGACTGTTTATCTTAGAACAATATGTGGTTTTGCTATGAACCCCTCCTAAAATCTGTCAAAAGTTAAACAATCTTTAACCCTTCAATCCCGATATCAAAATGTCAAAAATTACAGCAGCCGGTGCACCTTAAGACATGATCAAATCGGAAGGCGTCGAAAATACTGCATTGTACAAAATATTCAAAGCAGTGCCATCCTTTCCTGTCAGATGGTGACAAATAGAAACGAATTGGTAGTCTAGCAATGTGATAAATAAGTAAACGCGGCGATAAGATGATTTAGCTTATGTTCAGCTAATTTCATATGCAAATAAAAGTAAACTCGTGACTCGACTCGGATCTCCTTAAAAATGTTAGGCATCAAATGTTCATCACTAATAGCCCAAAGTCCTTTGCTGGGTAACCTCCACCTCATTTTGAGCTATTTCACCCACTATCTCTTGCACCTTCTTACAGACCTCTGTCTCTTCATGTCAAGAATCTAAAGTCAACAATATGCATTCATAGGTCGAAAACCTAAAAGTTTGTTGAAGTAGATAATTAAGTCTCAATTTCTCTTTTAACTTTTGATCAAGTATACAAAATATACAATGCATGTTTTTGTATATTGTATACTATAAATGCAAATGTCTGAAAGCCGGCCGTGCGACCTACAAACCGAGAGCTTGGACCGGTAGGCGCACGAGCCACTGCATTCACTTACAAAAGTCAAAATGACCTGAACAAACTCAGATGTTCAGGTAGTAATGATCTAGAAAATTTAATAGGCTATTGCCTACTTTGATATTCTGATTCCCAACCTTTCATTGATCATTATAATTGCATTCGTCAGAAATGGCTGAACAACTCAGGTGTAAAATCAGTCGAATATACCTTTACAGTCCAGTTATCGTTACGCTGATCTTGATACTTGTAATGTGTGATCATGATGATGAGTCAAGCATGAAATAGTTTGTATAGCAAAATCACTATTTAAGTTTAATTGTTTAATAAATACTTAAGATCTAAAAACCATAATGTTTTGTCCTGACAAAGTATTTTATTCCTATATGCTACATTCTTAAACAAAATTCATATTTGGGTCGCTCAACTACTTTTGCTAATTGCAAGCTGTAAACTTGTACAACGTATTATTGATCAACCCTATTATGTGGACTTTAAATTTGTATCATCATCATCATCATCTACCTGCCCTTATCCCACTCCATGTGGGGTCGGCACAGTATGATCCTTGGATCATGCTGTAAGAGTTTTGGCTAAGGTGTTTTATGACCGGCCGCCTGCCTAACGTCAACCCTCCTTGGGAATACTAGCTTATTGTATCTCATCATGTTGGAGAGGATACTATCTCTTAGTCGACTTTTACGACATGCTCGGGGAGAGAAGCAGCTGGACGTATTCTATATTTTTTTCTTTACTCCCAATCCAGCAGTAAATTTGTATATACGTACATAATTACTAATGTAATTATTTTAACAAATTACTAACTCGTAACTAAGTATTTTCATTCTGTCATCAATTTCAACATCTCTCTGCCCTTATTCACTTATTAGGAGTCGTCACAAAATGTTTTCATTTTCCATTCCCCTCTAGTAGCCGATATCTCAGTATTCACTCCTTTCTGACTAATTCCTTGACACACAAGCCTTTTTTATTTAGTCCACCAATGAAACAAACTTTTTTAAAACTATACAAAAATATTTTTACTAACTCGGCCCTCAACCAATCTAATACATATGAAAAACATTTTCAATTTATTCCTTTGGCTGCCTGAACTGATTTTAATAAGTGAGGTGTCTTTGGATTCGTCTAAATACGAATAGTGACATTTTTTGACAGTAAAATGTAAATAATCCGATATGACAGCAAGAAGCCTTTTTGAATAAACTAAAACTTAGACCAAAATTGTATAAATTCATCATGTGTCAAAAAATCTAATATTATGGCAGATACTACTACCTAAATTCCACACAGTCGGGGTATTGTTCTTTTGAATAAATAATGATAATAATATCATTCTTATTCATAAATTCCTTATGTTATAGTTTTGCCTCTGAAATGAGACCATACGCAACTTATTTCGTTATCAACGCTATGCATGCGATAGTCTGACTTTACATTAGTTAACAAAATGAATTTTGTATAAAGACTTAAATATGTTTTTTTCATAGAATGATATTTCATAATGTTTATTAAATTTTCCAGACTACGAGTATTATTTGTTATTTTAAGGGTTTTTTCTTACAATAAACGGTCGATTATCAGAATTCTAGAGAACACTGGTGGCCTAGTGGTAGTGACCACGCTTTCTGATCATCTAAGATCTTCATCTTTTCTTTCTAAGGTCGTGGATTCAAATACGGTCGTGCACCAATGTATTTTACAGTTCGAAAAATGTTTGTGCGCTAACCAGTACTCTCAAACTGTGAAGGAAAACATCATGAGGAAACCAGCATGTCATGGAACCGAAAAAAAAGATCAAAAATATGTGTCAAGTGCACGAAAGAAGCCTTCGAGGTACTTTAAATCCTTTCACCACACTGGTTCTAAAAAACTAATGACACGCTAGATAGACCACAATTCTATATTAAAATTAGACGTTTTCGTGAAAGAGTTTAGTTCCTCTAGTTTTACTATTTTACGTACTCCATGGTGTCATGGTACTGTGCTATCTCCTGCATCGGGACCACCGGCCACGGTGTTTAGCATATCGACGGTCTGAGACCAGCCTATCTATGTTAATTGACCGTTAGTGTCCCTTTTCTGAAATGCGTTTTGTTTGTAGCCTTTTCCTGCTTTCTTCGCTTCCTACTTTTATACGTGTATAGTTTTTTTAGTACCAAAACGTGTCAAAGAATACGCATTAATAAAACTAAACAATCTATAGGCTTTATAAAACCGTCGTCGGTTAGGAGACAAATTATTAACTGATTGCTTTTACTATGCCGATTTCTGAGCTCAACTAAAAATATACTACATACTTCCTAATTATGACTAGACCGTGTTCAAATCGTTACATTGAAGTGTTTCCTGTAATAATGATATGATCCACAGCAATTTTATTCGTAATTTTGTTGCAAGGTTGTACTCATTTTACGGACTCTACTTTAGATATAATTATTTTATTGACAAGGCCGAAATTATGTTTATATAATTGTTTTTATGCCTCCATAATCATCTGTAATCTAACTTATCCAGTGACCGTAAAAATTCAGATAGTGCTATAGAAGGGTCTCCACCCCTACTAGCCCATTGTCCGATCCAGGATGGCCAGGACGGATAAAGTCATAAAAAAGTCTGCTTGTCAAGCATTACTTATCAAACAACATTTTTTTATGTCATAAATATCCTCATTACCACAACGTTATGAATATGGGAAGTCACTTATTTTTATGAAAGCACAGAATTATTTTCTTTAAATAAAGTGAAGTAAAGTCGGTCTTATCCATAATACGGCCCTCACCCTCCGTTCATTCGTGTTGACACTAGAATGCCATTTACCTACTTATTACAGGTACTAAATTCAAATAATGTCTACCCATTACTGTATAGAATATGAACCCAGATTAGTAAATATGTTGTATTGGTGTATTTATTATCTTGTATTAAAAGTTAAATTACAGAGTATGTAATTCCATGGTTGCTAGATAGCCTTGTACTGTACACCCTCATTACTAATACCGACGCGACACACACAGCTTACTCAAATGTTACCATAACACTTGATAATCTTATTTAACAGTCATTGTCATAAGTGCATGCATAAATCCTTGATAAAAAATCACTCAAAAATTTAAATCATATCTCTTATAACAAATAAAATTTCAATTTTGTTATGTCGCATTACATTACAAAATTGTATTTTTGTTTGTTAAGAGAGATAGAATGAGTGTGTGTGTAGCCGATTTGTCTATTTAGCCATAATTATCTATACATCCGATTCCATAACATCTTCTGACTCGAAATTCACAATGTTTTGATGACTCTGTTGTACAAAATCCTAAACCAAACTTAATTTGACTGATCTAAAATTATTCACTGTCCTTGTTATATCGACTAACATGTAAGGGACGGTAGCATTTTTAGGATTTCCAAATTAGATTAACTTTAAGATTATGCACAGCACTATCGGTTTCTGCAAACCATTATCCGCTAAGTCCTTACCTGGTTATTTATTGCTAACTACAGAAAGGTGACTAGATAGTAGATACAGTAATAAAGGTGGCTGGATCGTAACGCCGTGTTAAACGGTAAAAGGTTAGATTCGAAATGGCAGCGAGTGATGGTGGTAATGTGTGTAACGTGGCGGATTATTCACAGCTGTCAGTTTGCAGGCACGGACTAGGTTTCTTGTAAGGTCTTGGACTAATGTTCATTGAACTAGTGGAAACACAACACAAGACATACACTTTTCGTTTGGACTCTATAATTTTTGTATAATTGTGTTTGCCTATATTGCATTTTATTCCTTTTCGTTTTTTTTTAAACTATTATAACTTAGTGGTAGGTTCCATTGTATCCAAAGGTTCATACATACATACATGGTATCACGCCCGTATCCCTAACGGGGTGGGCAGAACCACAAGTAATCATAATAAGAAAACTTGCAGCCATTTCTGATCTAAAACTCCCAAGATGGATATGGTGAACTATGGTGACAGGTGATCAGCCCATCGCCCATATAGGTCGATCAAGTTGGAGAGGATACTAGGTATTCCTTAGTCGACTTTTACTACATGCTCGGAGAGAGAAGCAGCTGGACGCATTCTATGTTTTTTCTTTACTCTTAGTCCAGCAGAGAAAAAAAGGTTCATAGTGTCAGAATAATAGTAGAGTCAATTTAAAGCTACAGTTCCGTTTGTCGATAAGGCTATATCAGTTTCATTGTATCAAAGGCAGGAGAGATACGAGTGTTTTCTATCAATGCCTGAATGTAGATGGGAATCAGTGGCCGTGAGCCCTAAGGCTAGCTTTCCTTTAGGAACAGTAGATCCGGCTCTGTGTCTGATGGCTGTGCTTAGATTGCCTCGCCTACGGTTGAGCAGCTCTGCTGACAACTCTATTTGTCGGATCAAAACAGTGACCGCAGGGTATGCATCTATTCGATTTATATCTAATTTTAATTATAGCTAAGCTACGTTTTCTACCTAACCTTTATCAGATTCAATGTTATTTTTTTGGTGTTCTGCCTCGATGAGATATTTGTTCCAAGCCTAAGTTTCGATTTCATTTCTTTATTCCATTAGCACGTGTCGTAAGAAACATTCAAGTCACTCTTGCTTTTATTCGCGTAGGTTGGTGATTACGATTCTGTCTCCGTAACCCCGCATTGTAATTCAAAGAAGGTCCAATCAACTACATACGAGACCCGTGTTGACAATTCAATCCTGCTATTTAAGGGAACGTAAATTAATACCACTACAAGAATGTCTGTTATGTCTGTCGCATAAACAATCAGAAATCGTAAAAAAATTGTGCATTTAAAATTTTTAAAACAGTTGATATTGTAGCCGAATAAAGGCATGTTCGATAATCAGTTTCGGGAATCGAATGCGACGCAATTTAAATTGAAATGATAAATGTGATACGTAATCGGCATTGATGCACGTTTTTACTGGATGTACCGACAGACGATGCTAATTTTCGAATGGTAATTGCTCCGTAGCGAACAGACAAAATGTCATTGCAAACACAATACACTTTTTTCACCAGTCACTTCTAGAACCAAGGTTCGACGGGTTCTCATTAAAATCAATGATCATTATCGATTCTTGGACATTGAAGCAGATGAAGATCCATAATTTGTTTATTTATCTGTTTTTTGTTGTTTGACTCCCTGATCTTTTGTATTATAAAGGGTTAGCGCCTTTTCATTTCGAATCAACTTAATTCGTAAATCGTTCTGATACAATGGTCAATTGTTTATCATGCCATAGATTTCTCTCCTAACTATGCAAACTATTGTTAGTAATTTGATTACAAAGGCAATTCAATTCAAAGGCTCTCTATTAGTGCTTTTGTTTTTCTTATAAACAAACTACGCGTCTTCAGACACGTACTGTTAGAAGTATTGTTCTAATCATGCGCAATTATACTCTTATTGTTCAGATGAGAGTGCTGGAATTTAATTCAATTTGAAAGCTATTGAAGCGGAGTCAATCAATTGCGTGACTGAAACATCATGGTAATTCGCGGTTGCTATGGTTCGTGTTAATCTTATTACCTCTTAACTCAAGCAAGCTCTTTGTCACGACATTAGAAGTGATAACTTCAATATGCAGATAGCCTGAAAGTGAAAATCATTCTATAGAACCAATGATCACATATGAGAATTTTAGTAGCTAGTTTCCGTTATGCAGTTGTCAATAACCGTTTCCGAGGAAAAAGCAAGGCTTTACACCAGGGAAAAACAGGCTAGTTGTATAAATACCGCTAGAAAGTACTAATACAAAACTTGTCTGTTTTATTGCCAGTCAATCGCCACGGAAGCCTCGAGATGTAAGCATGGCTAAACAACAAACGGTTTTAGCCACATGTGTTGCGGACCGCGGCAAGACACCCACTTCTAACCTCTCACTGAAGAGGATGTCTGAAATTGATAAAATAAAATTAAAGATGAACAAGAAGTTATGAACTAAGTAGGTAGGCGCAGCCGACATCAAATGTAAACACTTACGCACTTTGAACTGTAGGTAAATAAGTAAATATAATAATATAATTAGAAAATATGACCGATTATATTTGTCTCTGAGGATAAATAAGAAATTCATTTCGTTGATGCAAAAATAACAAAGACAGGAAAGGAACAACAAAAAATTTGCACGTTAGTCTTAAATTTTCGATTGTTCAGCTTTTTTGACATTTTTAGTTGCCCAGCTACTTTCTATCGTGACTAAGTTTAATAAATACGCCTACACGTTATCAGGAGGAAACAATAAGAAATGATAAGATGTTGCAAAACGTGATGCAAGTAATCTTAACAATGAAAGTGATTTATTAGCATAACACTCACACTGATTGCAAACGATAATATTGTTGAAAATGTAATTTCGAAATTACCTGTACATATAACCCCGCGTCTACTTCGACTTCTACTAAAGTGTTGAAATAAATGAACGATTTTGATGCTGTTAATAATGCAATACAAAACTACCCCTCTTTAAACATTGCTGGAGAGGTTTGTCTAAATAGTTTGTCTGTTGTATGCATAGAGCAACGAAACACTATACTCTCCTCTGTGTGCTACTAAGTACTTGTACGCTACTGAGATTTCTGAATCGTTCGGTACCGAATTTCGTATATTGTGAACTATTTTACACATCCTTCCGATTTCTCTAAACATATTTATCTTTTCAAAGCCTTCCGAATTCTCAAAACAGTGTTTTCTCTCTTGGATCTATCACTCACTCTGTTAATATCATATCTAAATCTATCTAGGCTTATGTGTAACCGGAAAATCCTAACCACCCACTTCTATCCGGGATCACAGAGCATTAACAGTGACTACGGCTGTCTTGACTCTTGAGTTACTCTTTAGATATCCCTCTGCACAATTTAATCAGCCCGCATCCACCCACCGAGACATGTAATAACATGCTTAATCTCAGACCAGCTATTATTCCTCGACTAGGTGTATAGAGTTTAATTTGTTACGTGATTTAAAAGCTACATTTATTTGGTTGCTCAAATAAGAATTGATTGCATTGGCTCTTTTTAGCATATTTTTGAGCATTTCATTCTATACATTGAAATCGGATGTAAAAAATAAGATAAGTAAAACCCACTTTACTATGTAAAATTTTCATAATCGAAATTAAAACTTACTAATAACACCAGTTGCATAGTTGTTCACTGAAATATAAAGTTTTAGAATCCCATGAGCATGTGACTTTATCTTGCTTAGGTACCTACACCATGCGTTTGCCAAAACAGCGTAAATGATTACAATCAGATCTGTCCGTCACGAGCACATTTGTGCCAAGGCCCATATTCACTAATGCACGCTATTCATACCATAATGCCCTGTAATATCTTTGACGTGATGTTTTATATCAT
Organism: Scotopteryx bipunctaria; assembly: GCA_949320045.1. Classification (NCBI taxonomy): domain Eukaryota; kingdom Metazoa; phylum Arthropoda; class Insecta; order Lepidoptera; family Geometridae; genus Scotopteryx; species Scotopteryx bipunctaria. The sequence continues at coordinate 2,701,250 of OX439449.1, forward strand.
AAAGTTACGTAAGAGCTTGTGAATGAGCTATTTTACATTGTAGGTACTATGTTTAATAGCCAGTAAGGCGCAAGAAAACATTAGGTTCAAGAGCAGCGAGCGATTTATTTTTTTACTAATAGAGAATGTGTCTGAACTATGAAAAGTTTAAAAAATGCTAAATTCTTACAAGTTGCAGTATATCTAAATATTCGTCTTTTTAGCTAGCTTGTTTCCTTAGATTAAGCATTTACGTTTTATTAATATCAAAACCTTCAACTCGATACCATATCCTGTGAATTTCTAGCCTGTGTGACTGCGACGTTGCTTAATTATTTTTAATTATCTAGAATTCTAGATTTTAGTCTAGACTTAAGAAAGATTGAAGATATGGATGGCTTCGTTTGTTTATTTATCTTGGTTAAGGTTAATTGTCAATATATCATGTTTTATTCAGATTTCTCTCAAGCATCTAGAATTTGTAGATCGACCAGCTTTCTCCAGCCCACAAAAAGTACGAGACCTGTTCTATCGGCTGGCATTGTATAGCCTGTACCTATCTCTGATCGTGTTACGTATAGAAAATGTGATATTGACACCGTGGGATATAGCCATCTCTAGTTTCTATAGCATTGATATTTTTAGCCAAGCGGAACAACCTTTATTATCATACTTGATTCCGCCAGTGGCGTGGCTAAGTATTTGGATGAAAAGTAGCCTATATAATAATTATGTTATTCCAGATCATGAATGGTGTATATTTCAAATCTCTTTCAAATCCGTTACGCCATTATTGAAGCAGTCATCCCTTACCTCCTCATACACTTCCAGATTTTATTACTATGTAATTTGTATCTTATGGTAAACTAGCTGCCGCCCGCATGGGACCTGGATAAAAAAATTGCCTTAATCCAGCACATGTGCTATGTATATTCCAAGTTTCATTAAAATCCGCCAAATTAGCCGTTTAGGCGTGATTTAGGCACAAACATACAAACATCCTCACAAACTTTAACATTTATAATAGTAGGATTTGGGTACTATGCTTTTATCCATTAAGAAGATTATCGAAGTTACAAAGTGGACTTGTGCGAACGACTCAAGTTACTAATACGGAAGCCTTTGAAAGGTTCTGTCAGGTTGGCGATGTGTAGGTCATGTCCTTGGAGTTTTAAGAGTGTGAATAGTAGGCCAGTACGTTTTCCTAATTCTTAACGTACTTTGTTCGATTACTCTGTACAAAGTTTAGCTGTTCATAAAAAATGACCATAATAAAAAAAATATGCATGTGTAGGTATTGTGTGTTTTTATAAAAAAAAACCGATAATGACTAAAAATCTATGTTTCGTAATCGTTGTAAAAAGGTCTCAGACAAATATAATTATAATTGATGTTTGTCTTTTCAATAGATAAACTTATTTCGATGTAAATTTTATCAATAGGTCTAGTATCTATTAGAAAGTTACTATGTTGTGCTCATAGAAATGTATAATTGGAACTTTCGAGTAACGCAAACACCTTATACTTTTGCACTCAATATTGGCACAGTAGCCGCAATAACATCGTAATCTTTAAGTGTACGATGATAGAGCTCAAATTTGCACGTCTATTAATGTTTATTGTACAATCTATAGTTTTGATTGAGCTTCACTTTTTGCCCCTGGAAAGTAAGCTCTAACCGGATGTTGCTTCGGACACTCAGATATCATTATTTCTTTCTGCTAACAAGATGGGTATTTTTTGCTGTAAACCTCAAATTCTATGGCCAGATTTTTTTTAAATTTCAAAACGAATCATTATATTCTTTTGTAGCCTATCCCTTAGTTGTTTATCAATTTATTTCAAATGTTAAGATACTTTTGAAACGTGCTCAGAACATTACAATTCAATGTTGAGTAAGCTTGACATTGCATTGTTAAGCTAATATTTGATCACATAGTATGTGTAGCTATTTCTGTCACATTTTTATAATCACAACACCTTTATTGACAACGTAATAAAATTATAACGGTAATTTTAATATAGGGTCAGAGCTCACCCTAATTTCTTTGTCAAATATCCGTGTCGAATTGGGCGACCCTTGCAAAATTGTGTTTTTATAGAAAGGGGATGAAGAGGGTGTTTTTTATGGGCAGATGTGTCTTTGTAACATCTGCTTGGCACGTGGGCTACTAGAACCGGCTAAAACCAGTTATGTGTTCGGAAGTGCCATAATGGGGTCATGTTGCTGCTTTCTGGTTTAAAATAGAATGCTATTCCATGGCTATTCCTATTTTGTGAACTTTGGGGAGCTTTAGAAATGACGTGAATTTTAAAATTGGAATTAGTTTAAATTACTTTTCAACCTATTTGTTATTCGGAAACATTTTTAGAATTTGGCAAAGAACATTTATATTTTACTAGCTGCCGCCCGCGGCTTCGCTCGCGTGGTACCCGGATAAAATAGGCTATATGTTAATCCAGTACATGTACTATGTATATTCAAAGTTTCATTCAAATCCGTTCAGCCGTTTAGGCGTGATTGAGGCACAAACATCCAAATTCACAAACTTTCGCATTTATAATATAAGTAAGATTTCCTGTTACGAGGGACAGTATTATGCCAAAAATTGGCTACTGGACACTACATTATAGTGATAGCAGCCAAATTTATAGTGTCAGTAGTCAATTTTTGCCAAAATACTATACTACTGGGAATTTTTAATGGAAGGGACAATTTCAGATGGAGAGGAGAGATTTTAGAAATTGTACTTTAACAAAACTACTATTTGAGTTTAGTGACTAATTGGATACAAAAACAAATCGATAACCAATGGAATTCACATGATGCTAATAAGAACCGTAAACAGCATCTTAACTCCTAATGATACATTCTCTGACAGCTAAGTTAACTCCTTCGGGCGAAAACTCCGAATTCCCAAAATAAACTCCCAAATTATGAATGCTTTTGGCATTCTGGGAGACAGCCTGGGAGATAGCTAGAGGCGGATTCAGGGTGTTTTTAGAACAACACGCAACGCATGCCAAAAATGGCAATACGCAATCACTTATTCGCTATGGCCAACTGGATTATGACACTTTGCTAGAGGGAAACATGTTGTGCCGACCACATCTATTGAGAGAAAGACAAGGATAATGATGATATGATACTTTGCTAGTGTAAAAAAAGGTATCAGTTTCATGATCATGATCGTCTTTCTCTACTTTTTAGGGTTCCGTGCCTGAAGGGTCCCAACGGGACCCTATTACCCCGTCCGTCTGTCCGTCCATCCGTCTGTCAACGGGCTGTATCTCATGAACTATAACTTATTTTTATTATTTGTTGTTTTAGCTGCAATAGAAACACACGCTTTGTGAAAATATCAACTCTGCACCTATTACAGTGCAAGAGATACAGCCCGCTAACAGAAATATTATCTCGTATGTTGAGAACTGCATTTTATCATTATCATCATCATTCGAATTGACGCATCCAGCAGCCTTTCGCTAATCATTCAACCAAACCATCAGTCGGTTCATCAAGCCGGATTAAATCTATAATCTCACTGTATTTCTATGACTCAATCCAATTGATAATACTTACGGTTAAAATCTCAAAGCACAAACCGCCTTTGAGCCTAACCCCCGACTACTCATTGAATAATAGCCAGCCGCAAGCATTGCTCCAATAACATCGATTAAATGCTAGTAATACAATAAATCATGTGGTTATCTACTTTATCTACTTAGATATCGATCTTTTTGTTTCATATTGTATCACACGAGCTCGTATTGACGCGACGGTGAAGACTATGGTTTAAAACTATTATTATCTGCCCACAGCTAGCTCTATAGAATGATCAGCTCCCTCTAGTTTAGTCTGCAAAAACGAATCTCACACAAAACACTACTATTTTTTTATTTCTACACGTCTTTTGATAATCACTTCCCATTCTCAAAATCAAGTCAAGAAGGTTGCATTTTTTGACAGCGTGCAACAATTGCAACTTGTCAAAAATCCTTTCCTACTTTCCTATCCGACCATATAATAGGTAAATGTGAAAGTTTGTGAGGATGTTTGTATGTTGGTGCCTCAATCGCGCTTAAACGGCTGAACGGATTTTAATGAAACTTCGAATATACATAGTACATGTGCTTGATTAACACAGGCTATTGTTGTTATCCGGGTATTACGAGAACAAAGCCGCGGGCGGCAGCTAGTATATACATAACATAATAAACATTTTTCTTAAACCGCTATCTCTTGCGTCCATTAAACATTCACCCTTCACGCCACCGAGGTTGTTATCTTCCTCTATGCCTATCTTCCAACATAACTATTGTTTTTCGAAAAAAGGCTGGTGAACTGAGGATAGGCGACAAGGACCACCTATGTTAATCTATCACCACAGTCTATGAGTCATTAAAGTTCACTAGACAAGTGATAGCCTTGTAATCCGCATTATTGATCGCGATCTCGCTTCATTCAATTTCTGATAGCCTCGAGCGAGTCTTTGCTCTACTCATAGTGTATTAAATCATTTATAATTTCGGTCAAGAGAAGCAAATCCTCATCATCATACTAATTTTAGCCATAAGTATCAACTCAATTACAGTAGTACCACAAATTTTAGTCGGCCTTATCTATAGGAAAGACACACTTCTCTGCTGGACTGGGAGTAAAGAAAAAACATAGAATGCTTCCAGCTGCTTCTCTACCCGAGCATGTCGTAAAAGTTGACTAAGGGATAGTATCCTCCAACATGATGATATACAATAAGCAAGTATTCCCAAGGAGGGTTGACGCCAGGCAGGCGGCCGGTCATAAAACACCTTAGCCAAAACTCTTGCAGCATGATCATGTTGTGCCGACCCCACATAGAGTGGGTTAAGGGTAGGAAGATGATGATGATGATGATCTATAGGAAAGACACAGTCAATACGTGTGGAGCTGACTAAGCCATAATACGATACAGCCCACTACAGCGGACGGACGGACAGCGGAGGCTTAGTGATAGGGTCCCGTTGGCACCCATAAGGTACGGAACCCTAGAACCCTGGATGGTTTTTTAGGGTTCCGTTTTCTAAACTTTGTGATCCTGTCCTGAGTAGAGCACTGGTGGTCTAGTTGGTAGTGACCCCGCCTTCCGATCCTAAGGTCGTGGGTTGAAATCCGGTCGTGTACCAATGGATTTTTCTGTGCGAAAAATTTATGTGCGCTATACCAGTACTCTCAAAGGGTGAAGGAAAACATCGTGAGGAGACCCGCTGCTTAGTCAGCTCCGCACGTATTGACCATGTCTTTCCTGTGGACAAGGCCGACTAAGCTGAGAGGATGGAATAGGTGCTGGGCAAGCCTACTCCATCTTAATTCGTCTCGGGCACTACAGCGTCCCGTTTGTGAAGGTAAAAGTTGCCTCCTGACGCTGTATAAATCATCTACTATAGATGATAAAAGGCCTTAGTTTTTTTAGATCCTGAGTGAGTCAGATTCGTAACTGGTGCTAGGTAGTCCACACGTGGAGCTCGCGTGGCTCACCGTGGGAGAATGCCCGCGGCTTGCGAATCTGTTTGCATGGTGCCTTCGAGCTTATTTCAAAGTGTATTTGACCGCGTTTCTTGGTGGGTTATTTTGAGCATGTTTGCATCCGGTCTGCGTTATTGAGCTTTTTGTGAGTAATAGAGCTTTTTAAAGTTCCATACCCGAAGAGTTCCAACGGGAACCTATTACAAAGCCTTCTCTGTCCGTCCGTCTGTCAGCGGGCTATATCTCATGAACCGTAAAAGGTTAAGAGTTGAAATTTTCTTGAGTGTGTATTTATATTGTTGCTTTAACAACAAATAAAAGGGGGCCCCATATAATAAACATTTATGTACGATGGTACGGAACCCTTAGTGTGCGAATTCGACTCGCACTTGACCGGTTTTTTTTATAATGAGTACTGAGTATAGCACTAGGATGTTTTATAATGATTTAATTCAATTTAGTTAAAATATAGCAATGCCCAGTTCCTATGTTCTTCTATCGGACAACGGATAGCTTACGATAGCAAAAAATGTATGGCGCTTTTTCAACACACCGTTACAATGAACGACTCATCGTCCGGTAGTAAAATATCGGAGCCAGGCATAAGTCATGGTTTATACTGATAATACATTCCAATGGTTCTAAGATGCTTGTTAACTAGTCCAAAAATCCAGCTTGATCCTAATTAATGCAAATATATGTTTCTCCATAATTGGCTGATCAAAGAAAAGAATGTCAACCTTTGTTACGCAAATAATTTTTTGCAACATCTCATTCTATAAGGCGTTGTCGTAATTGAACGCGATTACGAGATTATCGCTATATCGCGCGAAATTTACTCGTATCTGCGATCAAACACACAGATCTCGAACAGGTGTCCCAGGTGATCCCATCGCGCGACTAAAATGTTTGAAATCTAGTCGCGTGAACTTACGTGACGGCCTCGGTGGCGTGGCGGGTGGTTGCTCGGCAGAGACGCAAGAGGCGCGGATTCGATTCCCGCTGCGGAAGAAATGTTTGCATGTTCTGTAAATATTTCTTCCGGGTCTAGGTGTTGTACCATGGTACTCGTAGTTTCTGATACCCACGACACAGGGAATCCTAGTGTGGGGTCAGGACTATGTAAATATGTGACTGTTGGGTGTTATTTATTTATTTATATTTACTTACGAACATATGTACGATGAAGCACAGGTGTCCTGACGTTCGCGCGGTAATCGCGTCGCGTCGGGGAACGGGGTGCACCGTTGATTCGCGCGACGATCGCGTATTCGCGTTCAATTAGGACCAAGCCAGGCTTTGTCCTAATTGAACACAGACTTTGTACAGACTAGAGTCTAGCCTATATCTAGTCTAGTATGTGGTAGGCGTGATTTAATGCCTGTGTCCTGACATTAAAGGCGATATGGTATGCGAATGATGTCATTTGAAATATTTATTTAGATTATTGCATTGAGCTGTCGTTTTTATTGGATTTTTCAATGAAAACATCCGCATTCATTAAATGAGTTCATTGACTTGAGCCATTTGTAATTTAAAGTCCTTGGTTATAATAATAAACCACCCAATACATAAATAGTTATTTAAATCAGTTAAATAAATGTAAGTATATAGTAATAAGTAAATGTAAAAAAAAATCTTCCCTGCTGGAAGGAAACTTAGAAGTTAATGACCTGATCTAACACATAGGGTACTTTTCATCCAGGTAGTTACCACGCGAGCGGAGCCGGGAGTGGATACTTGTATTGTATGAAAACGTTTATTTGTCACCCATATTGCGTCGCGCTGTCGCGCTAATCGCTTTGTTATGTATAACAATGGCTCGAATTGGTTGTTCTCAAAATAAACGGTTTGTAAAAATCTAGATAGATATTTTGAAATGTAAAAGTTTTTGCATAAAATATTCAGCGATTATGATCGATACATCGAGGCCACTGTTTCAATTTCGATATCGTGTCTAATCAAATCAATTTCATTCTGTGACATGATTCGTGCCCCCTCCCCTAAGTAACTCGTCATACCCACATCAGACCATAGAGAAATCGTACAATTGTATATTATTTACTTATAGATTATTTCATTTACCTTAGATACTACTACTAGTAATCGTATCACTACTTCTTTCGAACCAGTGTGGCGAAACGATTTTAAGTGCTTCTCAAAGGCTCCCTCCACACATTTCGAAGATTTTAGAATCTACGAAATGCCAGCTCTCTCTTTACTTTACCCTAGATAGGCGATAAAGTCAAGATGGTTGCTGTAAATGGATGAGGGTAGCGTATGGCCGTGTTGGATAGCACACAGGATGGCCATCGCCATTTAGAAACTAAGTAATTTTGATTTGACCTTGACTAAGCCATCACTAACAATCAAAATTTACAAAAAAGCTTACCATCTCACCAATGTCTAGATACCTTTAAGTTGTGGAAACTAAAACTACCCTGTAATGCAGTTACATTACTCTGTTAAATATTCGTTCTTCAACATATAGCATTGTTTGTATAGGGACCAAATCAATTTAATTCGATGACATGATTCGTGTGTTGTTCCTCCCATCTCTAGCTTGCATGGAGGTGGTCGTAAATCATGGAACCACCCAGAGAGCGCCGTGTACGACATCTTTACACATGGCCTTAAGCTCTACGCAGGCTCTATTGGCTCCATCTATCGTGAAACCATGTACAACCATTTGAACATACGTTGTTATGATTTCGGGTTGGGTGTTGCTATTTTACTCGTAAACACACATACATTCTTACAGGCACAGGCCTTTGTCATCTAAGATGATTTATACAGCGCCAGGCAACTATTGCCTCACTAAGGGGACGCTGTAGTGACCGGGACGAATTTTAGATGGAGTAGGCTTGCCCAGCCATACCATCCTCTCAGTTTAGTCAACCTTATCCACAGGAAAGACATGGTCAATACGTGCGGAGCTGACTAAGCCGCGGTTTTCCTAACGATGTTTTCCTTTGCCATTTGAGAATACTATATAGCGTATATAAATTTTTTGAACTGAAAAATTCATTGGTACACGACCACACATACATAAAATCACGCCTGTTTGTCTCACGCAGAGACTCGTACCTATACAAACTTGAAAATATTTGACACAGTAGGGGCAGGTAACTTTTACAGTTTTGTATTTTGTCCCTCACTGGTTCTTTCGAGCACTTGACACCATGTCTTCAAATATTTCAAGTATTTTTTCGAATATTGGTGCACGGCTGGATTCGAACCCACGACCATCATAAGGTCGGATGATGGGCGTCAGTCCGTACCACTGCCACCACTGTGTTTTGTAAAATAAACAGACCAACCCACATGAGTTCATTCTGATTAGGTATACTTCATTTCCGACATGTTAAATTGTATGTAAATGGATGTTTGCAAGTTTAATCACTCGGAAAATTGCTTGAAGATTGAGTTGGTCCGGTTGTCTACGATATTCCGCTTAACATTTTTGTTAACTAATGAAACTAATCACATGATTATGTTACGCAAATTGATACAACTGAAACCTAACTGAATAATGCAATAACTAGGTAAATAGTATTGCAAATGTTCACATAATTATGATATGGCGGGACCGGATAAAGTCGGTTAATAGTTTAAAAGCTTAAATAATATTACATGGTGTATATGACATTTATTTGAATTGAATTAATAGGATATTAGAGGTAATTTAACAAAGTGACAAGAACAGAGTTTTCCTGCTTCGCTTTTCCGGGAAAGTGTATTTACTTGGACTTTATGCATATCCATTATGTAATAATTATTATGGCGTAGTATGGCACGCAATGTATGTAATAGCTATTTGTAGTAATTTTGCATCTTTTAATAACTTTCTCATGAATTATAGGAAGGTACTATATACCACCTCTTTGCTGGACCATCTATATGGGCGATAGGCTGATCACCTGTCACCAATATCCATCTTAGGAATCTTGTAATCAAGAAAACAAGTTTTCTTATGATTACTTGTGACTCTGCCCACCTCATTAGGGATACGGGTATGATAATAATATGTATGTATCTACAAAACAATTGGCAGGTTGCAGCTCTACAGTTGCATGGTTGTGTCGTCTGTCTGTCTCTAGGGCCTAAGTAGGATAACGAGCGGTCCGTTTAGCGGTTTCTGTTTTCTAAAACACTGTTTCTTGTGGTAGCTCTGAGCTGACTGTTTTTGCGGAAACCCTAGAGGTCCCGCTCAAATACTTTGTAAGGCAGAGTAAAGATAACGACCTCGCCATACGTACGAACTGGTAAGTCAGGATTTGTCGGTATGAACATTGTGTACACTCTTCGATTAAAATCTTATCATTAAATTCTCTTTCACGGTGTCGCAGGAAGGTACACAATCAAACTCTACCTACAATACCTTGCCCCAACTGTACCTTCTAGATTAATTAAATCATACTCTTCTTCCTAATAATAAATCCTAAAGCTTGTTGCTCAACCACGGAGTAACGAGCTAAACGGATTTTAATGAAGCTTGGTCACTTGTTGATCGAGGTACGATACGAACCTCGAAGTCAAAAAAAGAGTTAAACAATAAAATCTTATCCTTAAAATGTCTTGTATGGTGGATTTGACCTGAAATCTACGATCAGCTCTCTATACTCCCCTGGGATCGTTCGCCTCCAGTGGCCATAAGTTATGTAGTTTTTAACTGTCTGCTATTGACGCGTCATTCCGCGTGATTGATTATTGCCTTGCCAGCCTGTTGCTCAGTTTATACCTGTTGCTATGGATTCTGTAACAAGTGCTGAAACGACAAGTTATTAAAAATAACTGAGCGTTATGCTTCTGGAACGGGAGACTCTGGAATTGCAACACACGGTAATATCTGTTTTAACCCCCGACGAAAAAGAGGGATGTTATAAGTTTATCGAGTGTGTCTGTGGTCTTGTAGCTCCCAAACGAATGGACTAATTTTGATGGGGTTTTTTGTTTGATAGCTGATGTAATCGACATGGTTCTTAACCCAGGAGTTTGAATCATTAGCTCATTTCCTACTTGACAAAAGGATATTACCAATTTTCACAGGTCCGATTGATTTGAAATTTGGTATGTTGTTTGGGGGTCGGGGGCAGAGCCACAAGTAAACAGAGGACGCGTTCGATGTGCATCTTCCAGACTGGCCTACCGCATCAAGGGACAGAGAGAACTGGAAAAAAGGGAGGAAGGCATTTGCCATGCAGTGGGACAAGATAGGTTGAAAATAACTTTAACATCCCCAATCTAGCTGGCTGAAGAATAGATCTTGTTTTTTAATTAAAAGCAGACAAGTCGGTATTTATATTTAAAGTGTTTTGGCAATCGGTATCCATGCATATAAATATTCAAATATATTATGTAGTTACTGTTATCATCTTGTCTATGACGGAACAGACGCGATTACGAGTCGGCACCGAGGTTAACGGCTTACGTGATGTCAAAATATGGAGCGATATGAAGGTTCCCACAGTTGTTTGTAAACAAACGGTTCCTTGGATCTAGGTCACGCCTGGAAACGTAGAGGATACGATGAAGAGGCTCCTAGACTAGATCACTCGACACATGAGAAAATAAATGGTGAGTCTGAACGAGTAAGTTGCTTAGATCGCCTGAGACTCAAGTTGTTCGAAAGAATTAGTGACACGACTAATAGTAGCACAGAATTATTAAAAGTACACTAGAGGAACTAGTTCCTTCGAACCAGTGTGCTGAAAGGATTTAAAATGCGTCTCAAGGTGCGCCTGTTGCTCGATAAAAATTCAGGTAGAGAAAATCAAAACAGATTATATATTTAGCATAAAATAAACAGCGTTTCTAACAGGATTCGGTATCAGTAACTTTACTAGGTGATTGTATTTTTGGCCTTTGCTCTGACATTTTGCGTACAGCATAATGTCGATTCCGTGCTGAATGCGATAATCGTACGATTTATTATCTAATCCGGTTACTGATATGGTTAAAAACCTATTCTCGTACCCTATAGGGAACTTGGTGCGTAGGTTTGCGTAACTTTGTTGCTGGCTTCGTTCTGATTCGTTTATAGGTAGGCAAATTTAGTTAGTTACATCTACGCTTTTATAGTGAAGAGGTAAATTTGCTTCAAAGGGTATAATTAAAGATTCTACTGAACCGATTCTGAAAATTATTTCGATGGTGATAAGCCATCATTTACATGCTGTATTAATATAAAAGGCTAATTGAGGCTATCATTGAGTGCTCTAGGTATACATAATAAGGACCTACGCGATTGAAATTATGTTTTTTGAAGTACGCACGTCACAAAATGTATATATTTTAGCTGCTCTCTTTTCCTTATTGTAAATATAATCCAATGATTGCCTAATAACATATTTCTTTGTTAGTATCCCGATAACATAATCACATATACATAGGCAAAGACAGACGTAAGCGTAGACGTAAACATACGTTTATTAGCATTTAGTTTCTTTTAAAACTCATATATTATTTAATACAATCTATTACATTATGTATTCGATTTGAAGAATGTAATATCTAGAATACCTGGTAATTATCTTTCAGGCTCAACCCTTCTTTACACGGTCGAGTAAAGTTCAAAGTTGTTTGAACGTCTATTCTGAATTAACATGCAGCAGAATTTGTTACGCTTGATGAATAGATTAATTGCTTACGTAGCAGAAGTTAAAACAGCTGGTACACAGCGAAAAACATCCAACTCCAGTAGCTAAAAAAATATTTTCATTATTGTTGACAAAACATTAAAAAAGCCTTCTTAATGGGCAGGCTTTTAGGACTTTCTTACTTATAGAGAGTTAGCATCGTTGACTATTTTAATGTTTAGTTGAATTGATTTCAGTGCAATATTTTTTGAAATTGTCTCTAGTAGGTACCTAGTTCCCACTTATGTGTGTTGGCGTAATTTCTAGGGTGAGGAAGTAGGGGTGAAAACCGAAATCAGTGCGTTCGCCAGCTGGGTCTCCCTAAACTCCCTATAAAAAATTACCCACGATTCTGGTCTTTCCTCTGGAGCTACGCACCCATCAAGACTTTCGTACCCTGCTACACTATCGCGGTACTGCGAAAACTTCACATTTTGCGTCCTTGTATAATCTGTGACTTGTCTAGGCTGCATCCGTAATTTTACGCAAAGTAATGTAGCCGCAGGATCAGTACGGATGAATCAGCTGTTCTCACCGACTGACAGATTCTACATAGAGCACGCATGGCGAATGCCAACATAAACGATGTAGTGGGCGAATTTCTAAGAAATTAATGCAGATTTGACTAATGCATGTATGATTATCACAAGACCACACGCAAACTGCGGAGGCAAGAGTTGCCTCCTAACGCTGTAGGTAAATGTAGTGCACGCAAACTATAACATACATAAATACATAATAACGCCTGTTTCCCATAGGAGTAGGCAGAGATCACGGATCGCCATTTGCTACGATCCTGACATACTTCTTTTGCTTCCTTCACTCTCATCACATTCCTCATGCATGCTCGTCGGTTTAGGGTACTCTTGACCTGGCCCTTTTCCAGAACGTTGCTGATTTGATCCAGGTACGTGCGCCGAGGTCTTCCCCTTCCAACGGTACCATTCACACTCGCCTCATAGACCTATAAAATAATAATAAATATATTTATTTGAACAAAAACAAAAAATAAAGCTTATTTCCATGCTTACAATACAATATTAAGTACATAGAACCAGGTACATTATTTGTATGTCATATTATTATGACTGAATATGCTGGACTCCATTGACATTATAAACAACAAAAATGTAAAATTATGACCATATTCAAGACAAATAAATGATCTTTATCTTTATCTTTATCTTTATCTTTACACAAATAAGCAGTCTCTGATTCGTAGGTACATACCTATAAAGCACTTAAATACCTATCACTTTATATTGTCACTTTGAATGATTAAAATATGTTTAGAAGATAAGATGAAAAGGTATTCAAATCTTCCGGGAATTTGAAACACAAACATATTACTTAAGAACTTAAGTATCTTCTAATAGGTATGTAGGTACCTATTTAACAAAAATTAGTAATTTTGTCTCGATTTAGGTACCTAAGTGTATAGGCAAACTGTTAACTAAAGTTGGATAATGGGTCCAACTTGAGAGCAAATCAAAATGATTGCTATATTATGTGATCAGGCGGAGACGCAAAAGTATTATAATCACTGCTGCTAGAAATAAATAAATAATATTAGAAATAAATAGGTAATTAAAAAAATCAAAATACAAAACTGTTTATTCACTAGCCCCAAATTACGATTCCCTGTGTTGTGGAAGTTAGTCTTTTCCTAGGAACAAAATTAAAAATAAGTAGGATATAGCGAGGCATACTTTCATCTCTTGAATCGCTTAATGCTTGTTCCAGGGCAAGTCAGTGATCCGGCCGATTGCGTTCAAGCCTCTGGGCGGGCGGCTGTCGGCGGGGGCGGGCGGGAGGTACGGCTCCACTCCCGCGCTCGCCTCCCGGCCGCCCTCGCATATGACGCTCTATGGAAGTGAGTATCATTAACATAATGCATTTGCGACCATAAAGGTTCAACCGAAAAACAAAAGAAGTGCGGTAAAAGTGAACATAGGGCATCACATACATAGTTCTGACCTGAATAATTATTTTAAGATCATAAATAAATAAATAAATATTTGTGGACATTTCACACAGCGCCATCTAGCCCAAAACTAAGCAAAGCTTGTACTATGGGCACCAGATGGCTGATGGAATACATAAATATTTTTTTTTATAAATTCATACTTATTATACTACAACACCCAGACCCAGAAGAAATATTGCAGAACATTATAAACATTTCTCCCGTAGCGGGAATCGAACCCGCGCCTCTTGCGTTTCAGCCGAGCACTCGCCCGCCACGCCACCGAGGTCGTCGGTTAAATTTCGAATTGCTTTAGTACTCCCCTACACCATAAGAGGAATAATATTCCTACAAGTTTCATGCTTCTAAGACTTATGGTTTAGGAGTGTTTAGGCTGTGCGTTGATTGATAGTCAGTATTGTAAGAGTTTGATATATTTAGATGACATACGAATTGTTTGGCAGGTTCAAGCGACGTCCGCGAGAACCGATGGTGCGGCTCCCCGCAGCCCGCGTCGCTGTCCGCTCTGCCCCCCGCCCCGCTCCACCACAGACACCACTCCGCTATCGTGTAAGTAAACTTATCACAGTAAACACCCTTTGGCACACGAACCTCGGAATTTCTTGTTTGGTCTCCTCGACAATTACTTTTTTTGTCCTGTGCGGTCTTTCGCAATACCGCTATCGTGTAAGTAAACTTATCACACTAAGACACCCTTTGACACACGAACCTCGGAATCTCTTGTTTGGTCTCCTCGACAATTACTTTTTTTGTCCTGTGCGGTCTTTCGCAATACCGCTATCGTGTAAGTAAACTTATCACACTAAGACACCCTTTGACACACGAACCTCGGAATCTCTTGTTTGGTCTCGACAATTCACTTTTTATGTCCTGTGTGGTCTTTCGCGAATACCGCTATCGTGTAAGTAAACTTATCACACTAAGACACCCTTTGACACACGAACCTCGGAATCTCTTGTTTGGTCTCGACAATTCACTTTTTATGTCCTGTGTGGTCTTTCGCGAATACCGCTATCGTGTAAGTAAACTTATCACACTAAGACACCCTTTGACACACGAACCTCGGAATCTCTTATTTGGTGTCGACAATTCACTTTCTATGTCCTGTGCGGTCTTCCTAGCGTCAACTAGATGGCGTAGCATATACCGGAAACAGGCTGATTTGTAGGAAAATTAAATGTGTTTGTCAGACAATTTTCATGCATTGCCTCCATCTAGTATGCCAAATGAAATAAAAAGTTTTGTTTACCAAAAATATTTTAAGCCTTCCGTCTCCGGAAAACTTGTT
Source organism: Scotopteryx bipunctaria (assembly GCA_949320045.1). NCBI lineage: Eukaryota > Metazoa > Arthropoda > Insecta > Lepidoptera > Geometridae > Scotopteryx > Scotopteryx bipunctaria. Next base: position 2,716,648 of record OX439449.1, read on the forward strand.
GTAGTCATAGAAATTAAAAGAAGTAATAAAAAGCATCCAGTAGTAGTAATAAAGTTTGGTTTAGGTACCATTTTTTCCATTTTATTTCTCTTTGCCATGTCGTAAATTTTTCTTCATCTACCTAACAACTAAGCACCTGGGTATAAGAGAAAATCAAAGCCTAGTTCCGGATTCCAACACAATTTTCTTCATTTTCCACTAGTTTTCCACGGTCTTTAAACCACAGATCACGCTATAGTTACCGCTCATCTTCTATATCCGAAGAGTTAACAGCTTTCTACAGACAACGATAACTAATAGATATAAAATATCAATCAATAAAGTCGTAAAAGTCGACTAAGTGGCAAATCCTCCCCAACATGATGGACCATATGGGCGATGGGCTGATCACCTGTCACCATGGTTCACCATAACCATGAGCTCTGATGGTCTAGTGACGGTGAAGGAATACATCGTGAGGAAACCGGCATGTCGTAGAACCGTAGAAAGTTCGAAAAACATGTGCCAAGTGCACGAAAGGAGCCTTTGAGGTGCACTTTAAATATTTGCACCACGACTAGATAGATAGACCATATCCATCTTGGGAGTTTGCCTGCAAGTTTTCTTATGATTACTTGTGGCTCTACCCACCCCATTAGGGATACTGGCGTGATAATATGTATATAAGAAAATTACTTGAGGAGAAAAGCTTGCTATAGACACAGAATGAATAGAAGTGACAACAAGCATCCAGTAGTAGTATAATAAATGTTATAGAATTTAGATGAGTTGTTAAGTGGCCGAGCGTGATGCCCGCATTGGTCATTCTTCAATGAGCTCCTCTCGTCTGCGGCGGTAAAATGTTGCTTCTGTGTTATAATCTGACAAATTATACTAAGACAAGAAAAAACATTTATTCTGACCACCACTTCAATTATAAAACTAAAATAAAAAATCGATTGCTTTAAACTATAGGTACTAACTACAAATGGCGCTAAACTACTAGTAAGAGGTCTTCTATTTACAAGCAGACAAAAATATACATAGGTATATTTTTATCTGCTTAGGTTTCTAAAATTCATCCCATAACCGGTACCTACGGCACGGTTTGTTTGTTTTTTTTTTTAGCGTAAACCCATATTTAGTATTATCATGACCGTTAATCAATCGTACCTACCTATTTATCGGTAATTATTGTACTTGATAGGCTTTGTAACCGCTTCCCTAAGATATATCCATTAGTGATTATTGTGCAACAAATCATAAAAAAACATTACCTTCCTTCTTCGCATTCGGATAAAAAACAATGCATATTTTTAAACAACCTCATTAAAACCTGATAATGTTAATTATTATAAACATAATAGGTACTGTTGTTGTAACTATTTCTTCATGCATGCACTCGGTTCCTGGTCAACTTATATTTAAAACATTTAGTACCTACCGCTGTAACAATACACGTAATCGTTTACGCCAATTACCCAGATATTTTATTGTCATTGGTTTTGCAAATCTGCCGTCCTTACGAAGAGTGTACCTACCTTACGAAGTTAATCGCGACATTAAATATGTTAGTCAAAAAAAAGGGAAACCACCAAGAAAAAATGGGTGGACCACGGGCGATAAAAGTGCCCATGGTCCACCCAGGTGAACTAAGAAAGTGGCCCACGATTGCCCGAGTTTTTACGATATTGACAATAATATTAATATCTATGTTAAACACGATAATATTTAACACAATTCCGACAAAAATGCTAGTTACTGCACTTTTCGTAAGGAGAGCAGAAATGCAATGAGTATTGTATCATCATTTTAGGTGCCTCATATTGTACGCATGATCCATTCACACGTTTGCGTAGCGGCGGCCGGCTGTGTGCACTGCGCCTTAGAACTTTGAAATTGTTATTGTGTTATGTGCCTTAATTTATAGTTTGAAAGGATGAAGTGAGTGAAAGATTTGTTGGATCAAGGACTAATGGAGTGGTGAGTATCGATTATCTTATGCAAGTTGAATAGGCATTTAAGTAATATAAAAATCCAACGGTCAGTATTGTGTTTCGTAGCTTTTGAGGCACAAAATAAAGTCATAGATACATAAGTACATTTAGTGTAGCAAACAATAAATTATTCAATGAATGCTACATTTCAAACAACCGATTCAGATATGATTTTAAAGAGCTCTAATAACTAACGTCTATTAATACTCTACAACAAGTATCAAGAACTGGCATAGTGCTATGCCTAATTTTACATAATCCTTATATATATTTACCATCAAGATTCACATTGCTTTGCTAACAAGTTTATTTATCTAGCTCACAGAACACTTACTGATCTAGCTAGACCTACATAATGACGCCTACCTACGAAATGTCGAAAAGTACCCGCAGGATACAGAGATTCCTTGTAATTCGTAACCGGAGGTCAAGACTCGAATTGCTTCGATAAAATACCTTAGCTCGTAGTCGCATCCAGTGAGTCACAGATTTGGTATGTACCTACCAAGCAGCATTTACCGTTACTTTTGAAATAAAGGCTTTGTAAGTCTTCTTATCCCAATAAAATGTTAATAAGTCAATCCATTTGGAAAATTAGATTTTGATTTCGTTGATTTTGAACGAGACTGGTGACCGTACATCTTAAACGTTCGAATATTTTGTACCTAATCGACGAAATTCAAATTGTATTATTCAAATTTTTGTTCAGAATAATCACACGTATATTTTATAATGGAATGGAATTTACGCCTGTAAAACTTATTTGCGTAGAAAGGGTAAAAATTGAATAAAAAAACATCCATAAAAGGGGTTCCTATGTGAAAGTTTTATGTAGTTTTCTTATCAGTTTTAAATATACAAGAAGTACCTTATATAGGTACTTCTTGCATAGTTAGAGGTTTGTAGTTATGTTATTCACAAATACTTAGTCATGTTTTTTCCAGCAAAACAAAACATTATTTTGTCTGCTATCTTTCAACGCAGTTATGATTTCCGCTGATTCTGCTATCAACCGGCCAATAGTCTATTAGGTGCCTAGATATTAGTATGTAGTAGGTATTCATTGTTTCCTTTGACCTACTTATAGGCTAGGTACTTATACCGTATCTTTTAACTTAGTATTACGGTATTTTTATTAGCGTCTCTCAAAAAAAGTAGTACCACGCCTTTCTGTGAGATATAATTTACGGGTGAATCTTCTTTGAAAAGTGAAGTGTTACACAAAACCCTAGTAGGTAAGTAACAGCTTTGAAAAATTCAAACAAAATACCATGAGCTAGATTAGGCGAACTAGAGACCGTTTATAACGACCTTTATATAGCCCGACTGTTCCTTTTGTATTAAAAATAAATACTTCAAAAAAACTTACAATGTTATAACTTTCTACGACGTAGGTCTCTGTTGAGCCTCTACGGCGGGCGTAGAGGGGCTTACCCAACAAAAGAAAAGGAGGGTTATGATTATGATGCCTCAAACGGTAGTAAAGTGTTTTACTGGTCGATCAAATTCATTTCATAACGTGCACCGAATGACAACTGAACAATTTGAAACGGTGCACGCAAAAGCGGTATTCCTAGACTTCCGGTCACACTACCTTCCATATCCTTCCTAGAGAATAGCAATTTCATCATTTCACTAGTGAAACGCCCCTACTTTGTCCGTGTTAAGTTTTCAAGCGACTTCAAAAAGGAGGAGGTACTCAATTGGCCTGTTTTTACGCAATTAATCCGCCATTATTTGTATTGTATATTATGAATTAGTAGGTATATAATTGGCAGGTCATAGGTACTTCGCGCTGATCGTCAGCCAGACAGTAACGCAAGTGGTTTATATATTTAGATTGTAGACATTTTCATTTATAGCGTGTACGTAAATTCATATGCCTAATTGCGGCCTTGCACGAATTCACAAGTAGAAACACACATTCCCTAGGTGGGGAAGTATATGTTGCTACTCTTACAAGATTAAATTGAAAACATTGTAGTAGGTAGGTAGGTATGTATGTATTTCTTTGTTATGAATGGAAACGAATTAGGTTCGTACGTGGTTTTGATATAACATAATGGTTGTAATTAAAGTTTGAATTAAATAATTTAAAACAACTTTTATTTGAGCCGAAATGCAAATGTTTTATATTTAGGTCTGTCCTGAAGCTTTCTTGTTTTTTTATGTCCGTCTGTCTGTCTTAGCTCAGTTTTTGTTAGACCATTCAGCCAGTACATTCTACTAAACATTAAACATTATGCAAGTAGTTAAATGCATCTATTTATACAGCTGATCACATTATCCGTCTTAGAATTTTGAATTAGAAGTGACTGCAAGTTTTCTTATGATTACTACATTAGGGATATGCATACGGGCGCAATAATAATGTAGATATTTATGAATGTATACCAGCTATAATAGTATAACTAGGTATTACCTACTTAGGTAAGTTAAGTTGTGCGTATATATTATATGCAAATGAGATTGATTCGCGAGCGTCAGAGCGTGGTTCCGGTCATCTCTGCAACATCCATTCATTGTTTGAAGGTTGTCATTAGCTGGTTTCTAATTGTGTTAATATCTTACTTATATATAGACTTATGTATGGATGTTTGTAACTCTTTCACGCAAAAACGGCTGAACGGATTTGAATGAAACTTGGAATATACATAGTACATGAACTGGATTAACATATAGACTATTTTTTATCCGCAGGCGGCAGTTAGTAAGGAATAATTTGTGCCTGGTTCACCAACGCAACGTTCATCGCCGTCATTTCGATGTGAAATCTTGTTTCAGTAGTGGATCCGGGATTTTGGGAGGCTTGATTCCCTGAGTGTAGGGAGGGTAGCATACAAAGCAGTAGCTTTTGGAGGGCTTGAGCTTCTTAGACCCCCCCCCCCCCCCTCCACTGGATCCGACATGGCCTTGCTTTATGACAAGGATGTGCAAGATATGAACCAGTTATATGTATACAACTGATAATGACAGCCTTGGAAAATTCTATTGTGCTTTGTAAAATTACCTCAGCTAGTGATGAGCAGAGATATTGACTATAAATAGAACTCTAGAGTCGGCTAATGAAAGAAAAGACTAAAGAAAACAAAGTACTTACTAAAGTAATAATTTGTTATTATGCAAACATGACAGTTATTCAACAATAATTCAAAAGTATCAAATTAAATATTTTATTCCAGTTATTTCATACAAACACTTCCCACTAATTCATGGCTTAATTAAAGGTAGAGATGAGGAATGTGTATCTAGGTGTGACCCTTTCGATTCTAAGGTCGTGGGTTCAAATTCGGTCGTGCATCAATGGATTTTACTGTACGAAAAATTTATATGCGCTATAGTACCTACCAGTAGTCTCAAACGGTGAAGGAAAACACCGTAAGGAAACCGATATGTCGTAGAACCTAAAGTTTTAAAAAATCACGTGGTTCATGGCACAAACAGAGAGATGCCTATGCCCTGATGATGATCATGAAAACCATAATAAAATTATTATCTACAAAAAAATATGAGAGTACCTACGAAATTAAATAATAATTAAATAGCGGCAAAAGTATGAATTAATTAGAGTTGTGGACTAATGTAGCCGTATTATGCACAAAAACACTACTTTGTGACCGTAACGTTCCACTTTATATTTCCTAATAACAACGAATTATACATAATTGTCATTCTCGCATTATGCACATTTGGGGCGTCTACCAAGGCCTGAAAAAATTAGGGTCGAAATTATTGACAGAATATTGTCCAACGAATACTACAAATATCTGCTGGGTAGCGTTCCTTGCGTCAAGCCAAAAATAGGGCGCAATGGGGCTCATTAGAGAATGCATATGTCCAGCAATGGTTTGGGCTGATGATGATGATGGTGTGTTCCTTGATGGCTTATTGTAAGTCTATATTTAATTGTAGTAATTTAATTTTTCAATATTTCTCGCAGAATCCATCGAGCGGTGTTTCATTTGTTTTCTGTACAATGCCAATAGTACGATTTAGGAACAGATACGATTAAGGCAAGTTTACCTACTACTCGATGTAGACATATAGAGGAGAGGCGTTTGGTCCGTTCTAGCTTGAGTTGTTTCAAAACTGAGACGTTGGTCAATTCATTATCATTTCCCACTTTATGTGGGGTCGGCACAACATGTATTCTTCCTCCATTTCCCTCTGTAGGTAGGTAATTTCAGACGTTACTCAATTATAGTACACAAATGTAATATTTGTCGAGTTATGCTATCCGTGGTAAACGCGAGAGGCAAGAAGTTGTTTGCACCTCATACCGTCACGGTTTCTGGAGACCATTGCTCATGGAAACCATACGCATCGCACCTAGGTACCTACCACGCTCCGTCGCCGGTGCAAGACGAGCGGCGACCGAGACGTACCTACTGCCTACTGGTTGTTTATGTACCGTTTGGAAAATTATCAGGCCAAGAATACTAAATACATAGGTAGGTACTTACAATACCTCAGGTCTGAATTAAAAGATTATATATTTTTTAGGTACTCTTAAAAATTCTACTAACAGCCTTAAAATTTATATTTACTACGTCAGGCGTAGGTATCAATTTTAGAACGTTACAAAGTCAAAGGCAGGCACTATGTATGTATGTTCGTATGAGCTAAAGGCGTATGAGTAAAGGCAGGCACTATAATAGTGCCTGACTATAGTCATCCGAGTATAAACTCTAGATAGATTAACTCTTTACTATGTATAACAATAAAACGAAAACAAAAAAAAACTTAGGTACTAAAAAAACAAAAACAGATATACATAAACGGCGGTCTTATTGCTAAGAGCAATTTCTTCCAGACAACCTTGGGATGGAGAGAATAGAAAGGAAGAATGGGCGATGGTGTTATCATCGCTAAATAAAATATGATCTCCCTAAAGTGACAAATATACTTACAAAACAATTTTATAAATTGTTAAATGAGAGGGCATTGAAGCGGTTGGTAGGTATTTATCGTTAAGATTTCACGTTTTCAATACAATATAAATGAGTATTTTTGACCACTAATGCATATTTTGTGTCGTAGAAGCATGTTAGAAGATGAGTTGATTATAGAGATCATTTTGACATTCAGTTGGCCCTGTGGCCCACATACCTAGTCTTACTATGAGTCAACTCAATTAAAGTAATAACAGCCTAGGGGCTAATTCATTTGTCATCCATCATGATGGAGACAATAATAATTGCTCTCCTTGGCTAAAGTTCAATGAGCTCTGCAACTAATGAAACTACCTTTGTTGTAAAAGTTTGCTACAGAGAGATCGAAAATGTAATTTTTTTTCGCAAATAAAATATTTTCCAAGACTCCACTTTCAAGAAGAACTCTATAAACCTAAGTTACCAAAATCGAACCCGTGGAACTTTATGTAACTGCTGATTAGTTAGATAACTTACCCTTAAATAAAGACATGTTCTCACAAATGGGTCTGATCATGCCAGATCATTTATACAGCGTCAGGAGGCAACTCTTGCCCTACACTAACGGAATCTGTATAATTTATGTATGACGCAATGCTTCTCACCCAGAGCATGTCGTTAAAGTCGACTAAGGGATATAGAAATCTTTTCCAACATGATGGACCATCTATATTGGAGATGAGCTGATCACCTGTCACCATGGTTCACAATATCCATCTTGGGATGTTCAAATCGTACCTAATAGATACTTTTTGTTTCCAGGACAAAGTCGACGTCGGTGTTGAATGGTGCGGACAAGGAACCTGTGCCGGCGCCCTCGCCTGCCGACTCGGGCGTCTCTGAGCTGGAGAGGGATCATCACGACTATGGGTAGGTGTGAACAGAACTTTCCTATCTTCTCTTAGAAGCTTTCTCAAAAATAAGAATGGTCAGAAGAAGCTCGCAAATGAACTTTCCCATTGTCCTTTAGAAGCTTCATCAGAAATATCAAAGGTCAGAAAAAAGCTTGCAATAGAAACATTTTTAAAAAGAATGTGAATAAAAGTAATTTGTCCAGGGCAATCTTCATTTCTCAGAAGCCGCTAGAATGTATCTCATAGGCACAGCCCAGACTAAGGGTTCTTGTATTCTAGCGAAATCGGAAGTAAATCTAAACCTATCATGGTTATGGATTGGTCTCAAGAAAAATGTCTAATTATGATAGAAGCCTACCAGAATTTGAGATGTCTGAGGCTCATTTTATATAAGCTATAGGCTCGTTTTTGATATTTTGAGTGGTGTACAAAAATATTAATACATTAAAATGAAAATAATATTTATTTTAACTTTTTAATTTTTAAAACCTTCAAAAGATAATTCGCGAAAATCAGTCCATTCTACAGGGAACGCTTCCTAAATGAAAACGACTACAAACTAGATGAATTTGAGCACACAGTTGTACATTATGTTCGTTTGGTCTAAACCCACCTGCGCCGTGCGCAAGTATTCTAGTTTTTGTTCTTGCTCGATGGTATTCTTTTGGTGTATAAATGCTAAAACATTTTTTTATTTACACTAACTTTACGAATAAGAAAGAACGTTCTTATTCTAGCTCTTTGTTCGTTTGGTCTAACACTAAGTAGGTACCTTAAGAAGCGACTGGAAATAATTTGTTGTATGTTCCTCATTGCTTATTACCTGCCTATACGTACTCGAAAATATATTAAACTAACTTCGCTATTTCATTTTACATTCCTTAACATATTCTAAGACAAATTAGAGGCCAACTAAGGAATAACTGTGTGTTGAGCTGAGCTCCAATGAATAATCCTTTACCATGTGGTTTGTCAAGTTCAGAACAATAGACACTTGCTTGACCAAACTACACAATTTTCTTGTTAACTTTAGTACTTACCTGCCAAAAACCTGTGTATCCAAAGTATTTGCTTTATAATCTCGTGTAAGTACATAATTCAATAATTTTTACTTCATCAAGTTACTCCAAGTTCGCAACCTGTTATCATTTGGAACGTCTGAGGCACAAGCCAAGTCATTTTGGCCACACATGTGACCATATCTAGAAAACTAGGTAGATTTGTTTTAATTTATATTTCCACATTATAATTTCCGATGTAACTTTTCAGGACAACGGATCGTCGAAGCCAAGACGGCCGTCTGCGCGCGCCTCGGATGATGGTACAGACGTACGGCAGGACGCGCGACGAACGCGACTCGGAGCTGGGTCGCGTGAGGCGCGACCGTGCGTTGCTGCGCCAGCGGCTCGAGGACACCGAGTGGAGCCTGTGCCAGCGCGCTGGCGAGATCGCACTGCTCAAGACACAGCTAAAAGATGCACAGGTACGTAAAGATTGTTCAGATACTGCAGGTCGCGCGGCTCAAAGCTGGGTCGCGTTCGACGCGAGTTTGAACGAAACTTGAAATATACTTTCATAGTCCATGACCTAGAACAACACATAGGCAACTTTTTGTCTAAGTACCATGATCAAAATGAATAAGGAATAGACGAATAGACGCAAAATTAATCTTAAGATTTAAAAAAATACATCTACAATGCCTTCTCTTTCAATTCCAGAACGAGCAAACAGCGAAAGGTCACGAGTACCTCACCCTCAAAGCTGACTGCCGCCAACTCAGAGAATCCCTCGACAAGAAGGAAAAGGAAATCATGAGGCTCCGGACCGAATCCGGCGAGAAAGACAAAACCGCCGCCCGACTGCAAACGGAAGTCGATAGACTCACCCACGACTTGAAGGAAACCGTCAAAGACTTTAACAAAACTAAGGATACTAACAAAACCGAAATTGAAAGACTAAAAACCGAAATCAAGGAGCTCCGACAGGAACTATCGGACGTATCCCTCAGCGGGTACGAGGGAATCGAATGCGGTAGAACGATGAGGGGTATCTACGACGTTTGTAAATCGAACGAGTACCATTGGAACTCTAGCGACAGCGCATTAGAGGATGCAGAAGTCCAAAGACTAAACGGGGAACTCCCTGATACGTGCGGGGAATCCTGCCCAGCAGGCGCGGTCGTCGAACGACTCAAATGCGAGCTCGAAGCTAAGGAAACACAGTTCAACAACGAGAGGAGAAACTGGTCTGAGGAGAAGGACAAAGTACTGAGATACCAGAAGCAGCTACAACTGAACTACGTCCAGATGTTCCGGAGATCCCGCACTTTAGAAGCAGAAGTTGACGGGCTAAGGTTAGAGTTGGAGCTTTGCAACAAGAACATGAAGAATTTAAACAAACACGGCAAGGGGATCGAGCTGTAACCAAACATAGCGCTAATATTTATTCCAAGGCTACTGTAAATAAATAGTTATAAGATTAAATCTTGCCTTACGATCATGACGATACCCCGTATTCACAAATGACACTATATTCAATGAGGAAAATTCATAAAGGTCGCTTTTTAGATGGCGTTTTACCGGAAACACCCGAGAGCTACAGAGAGCAAACGATCATCTGATTGGTCCGTACAATCGGACCAATCAGATGATGGGCATTTAAAACATAATACTAAAGTGTTCCGGTTTGCCTTAAAGAAATATTTTTTTCTAGTTGTCTCAATGTTACAACCTATGAGACCTACGATTCATAATCGACAGTCCGAATATAATTCCAGTGAACATTGCCCACCTATGTCAAGGCAAGTGTTGTTTGTGAATACGGGGTTGAAACAATAGAATTAAGTTTGTTAATACTCATCTCTTGACGTCATATTTAAATTATTGTACATTTCTTAGAGGACGTCAGGGTGTCTTAATGATCGTTTAAGTTATTTTACTGTAGATAATAAAGATGTTTTCGAAGTAAATTATTTTTTCATTTGTTTCTAAACACTAAACTAAACTTCCGAAGCCTTCCGAAGACAAATAATAAGTAGTCAATGTCCTGTCAAAAGTTGTTTATGGGTCGTGGGTTCAAATCTGGTCGAGCACCAATGTATTTTTCTGCTCGAAAAATGTATGTACGCTATACTAACGGTGAAGGAAAACGTCGTGACGAAACCGGCATGTCGTAGAACCTAAAAGTTCGAAAAAATCTTTCAAGTTCACGAAAGGAGCCTTTGAGGCGCACTTTAAATCCTTTACCACCCCGGTTCACCAATGATATTGTATTAAAAAAAATTAAATACAATATCATTGAGTGACACGACTAGATAGATAGTGAGCTGAGACCCTTAGAGAAGTCTGGGAATATAATATAACTGAAACAAAATAAAGGTGCTATATTTGTTGTATTAAAATATTGGAGCAGAACCTACAATCTATCTTATCTATACACACACTCATACCTCGGAATCACATTATTACTACTTAAGCAAATTATCCTAGGTTTAACAATAAAGTTTACATGAAGAACTAAGGGGCTAGAACTTTCCTGGAATGTTTTACTTTTTTAGGGTTCCGTATCCAAGGGGTGCCAATGGGATTCTATTACAAAGCCTCAGCTGTCCGTCCGTCCGTCTATCAGCGGGCTGTATCTCATGGACCGTAATAGCGTAACTGGTACAGTTGAAATTTTAATAGTGTGTATTTCTATTGCCTCTATAACAAATAATGAAAATAAAATGCGGCCCCATACAAAAAAAATTATGTATTTTACATGTACTACGGAACCCTTCGTGTGCGAATTCGACTCGCACTTGACTAGTTTTTTACATCATACTTGTGAACAAAGAATTTAGTAAAGTTTTTGTTAATTTTTTATAAGTAGGAATAAAATTGGTCCTTGTTTTAAAAATATTCAGGTAAATAGGTTTATGCGTGTTACTGTAACTACCTATTATCAATATCTAGCACTGTTAAATAAATCTGTTGTAGGTTACTGGATACTTAAATGGCCATCGAATATGATTATCTGAACATCCCCCTCCTAACAAGAGGATTTAAAACTTAGACTATAGGTTAGAGAGTCCAAAATTATGTCTATTTTTGAAACTAAAACCTTCTTTCACTGTGTTCCTGGTCGATTTAGCCGGCTCCACCTGAAAAAGAAGAAATCAAACTGCAACTGACATTATTCATTTGACAAAGAGTAGGGTAATACATTTTTCTTTCAAGTGTATTTACAAGGAATACTATAAATAATAATATTAAAAATTGTTTATTTCGGATACCTGATTCATACTAACTGATATTTTATAATTTTTGTGTGTTATTTAATAATCAAATGTAATATTGTGTTTTAGTTTGTGTTTCTAGTTTTACAATGGTGTTGGGATTTAAGATCCCCAAGTTTTCATCAATTGTCGGTTTGTTGGCTTATAAAGTGCCATTCAAAGTGTTCAAGTTTGGAGTGAGTCTGTTGGTCAGGATTGTATTAATCTATTTCTGAGAACATAAATTATAGAGAAATTGTGTTTATGTTGATAACTAGTTGGTATTATTTCCTCACGATTAATCCACGATTGGGTTCATAGCTCAGTTAGTAGTAGCACTGTTTTCTGCGCTGTAGGTTGTAGGTTCAATTCCCACCAGGACAATCATTTATGTAAGAAGTTCGTATGAGCTAGAGGCCAACTCTTGTGACGGAGTTTTTAGGCCGCCAAAAGCCTCTGTCGTGGCTTAACGACTTAAAAGCCGGGACCGACAATTTAACGTGCCCTCCGAAGCCCGAAGCACGGAAGCGCTCAGCTCTTAATGTCACTTGCGGTCACTCATCCAAATTGTGACCGCGCACAACGTTAACCGCGCTTAACTTTTCACGACCAATCAAGAACGTCTAAGCAAGCTACACCACGAGCGCTTCAACATTTATGTAATAAATGTTGATTTTAGTTCTGTGTCTCGTGTGAGTGTTATTTATTATGAACATAGGTAAAAACATATTTATAAAAGAGTATGTGTAATGATGAGGTATCAAAGTTTGTATTGAAACTTTTTAACGGGCGGTGCGAATGGCTTGAAACTCTGTTTGAAATCTAACGCGTACGAAGTCGCGGGCTAGTTCTGCCATAAGACTAATAAATTAAGCTAAAAAATATTGTTTTACTAGCTGCCGCCCGCGGCTTCGCTAGCGAGGTATCTGAATAAAAAATAATCTATATGTTAATCCAGCACATGTACTATGTATATTCCAAGTTTCATTCAAATCCTTTCAGCCGTTTAGGCGTGATTGAGGCACAAACATCCAAACATCCAAACTCACAAACTTTCGCATTTATAATATAAGTAAGAAGTAAGATACCTGAGTAACATGAAGATCTCCAATAACAGGTCGCCGTCTCCACTTATACCACCAGTATTCCACGCCCAAGGTCACACAGGCCAGACCTATGCCCATGAAGATGACTATGAACACCCCGCCTATGTTCTGGATGGAGATACCGTCTGATTGGTCGTCTTGCTTCTCGCATTTAACAGATTTCGGGTTATTGTTCCACCAGGTTTCTTTGAGCTTTTCTAGCTTCCGCTTGTTTAGGAGTTGGAGAATCCTGGAAATTGAATATAATTAGTGATTAATAATTATAATTTTTTATATGCGAAAACATCTAATTAGTAATTAGTCCTTTAAGTTGTTTCCTAATTTAGTTTATAATACTGTTTGTTTTCCGAATAAAATAAAATAAAATAAAATTAGATAGGAGATTTTTATATAGTTAACTTCGATGATCAATTACGAACGTTGAATTTATTTTTATTATTTGTTTGTAAAGGCAATAGAAATACACACTCTGTGAAAATTTCAACTCTCTACCTATTACGGTTCATTAGATGTATCTAATCGCGGGCTGCAGCCCGCTGACAGACGGACAGACGGACGGACAGCGGAGGCTTAGTAATAGGTAGTTTGCATTTGCGAGTAACTGGCATGCTTTAGTGCGATCTGCTAAGCATTTGTAATAGGGGCATCCCAATACTTTGTTACAGTACAGGTAGACTTTCAAAGCAAGCTTTAGTGGCGCCGCGCACGTAGTAGAATTGACGATGCGGGGACCCTGCGGGTACGGAACCCTAAAAAGTGCATAGAGTAAAATTCATATTAAAAAGTACATGTACGAAACCCTTCACGTGCTACTTCGATTCGCACTTGACCGGTTTTTAATAAGTATTTTAACCAGCCATCTGGTTTCCAGCGGAGAAGCATTGCTTGGTAGGGTTAGATGGCGCTGTTTAAAATCATCATCGTCATCAGCCCACGTCAGTCCACAGCTGGTCATAGGCCTCTCCCATGGCACGCCACTGAGCTCGATCTTCAGCTCTCCTCCTCCAACCCCCGCCCGCTGCCTTACGAATATTATCGTCCCACCCAGCTACAGGTCCGAAAGGCTAAAATCGTACACGTCAAATAGAAAAATCTAAAAATTTACTTGATTATAAAAAAGCAATTTTCTGCTCCTAGCTGCGATGCCAATAAAAATAGAAGGCTTCCATTTGTTTTATAATGTGTGTAATAAAATTGTGTATTGTGCAATAAAACTGATTTACCTACTCGACATATTCTATTATTACTTATTTTTTTATTTCCAGCTGCTTCTCTCCCCGAGCATGTCGTAAAAGTCGACTAAGGGATAGTATCCTCCAACATGATGAGATACAATAAGCAAGTATTCCCAAGGAGGGTTGACGTCAGGCAGGCGGCCGGTCATAAAACACCTTAGCCAAAACTCTTACAGCATGATGCTTGGATCATGTGCCGACCCCACATAGAGTGGGACAAGGGCAGGAAGATGATGATGATGATGATTCTATTATTACTTATTAGTGACCCCTCTAAAATTTCAGGCTGGGACCGCACCTGCCTAGCTACAAGGCGCCCTACACCACTGTTTAAAATGTCCAGCGATATTGATTATTTATTTAAGTTTACCTACATTTTTTTTAGATTCACTTTTAGAATAGCTAAGTAGTCAGGTCAACAAAGTTGATAGTACACAACAGTCTACCTTGGAGTTTCATAGTATCTAAGTGGATGAGTGGTCAAACAGGCAATTTCATTCTGTTTGTCGGCTAATGTCAACTGAGTCACCTTTGTTGATCATTTGCATAAAACATTACGGTTGTGGGCTGCAAGTTCGACCTATCGACAGAGACCTTTTTGAAGAACTCAACTGTAGTACACTAGGTATATGTGTTTTAAAGAAAAATGCTTAGTCTTCTCGATTGAAGACTAACCCCCGAATACTCAAACGCGACTCAGAGTTGAACAAGTTTCAAGTCACGGTTTTTTGACAGTTATTGATGAAAATCTGTCAAAAACTCGTCACTTGAGACGTGCTCAACTCTAAGATGCGTTTGAGTATTCTGGGGTACCTAAGCATTTTTCTTTAAAACACGAGCGTTTCACTAAGTGGGGGTGATAATTAGTAGTGCGTCTGGAAGACCAGTGGTAGAACGAGATGGTGGAATGAGCTCGTGCAGCTCAAGAGCACACTCCCCGAAGTACAATCTGGAAATACTGCTAGACAAGCAACCCTCCGGCGGTGAGTTAAACTTTGGACCTGATCTGGGAACTTACGCGTTATTGAACTGGTCTTTGAGCGGGGATCCCTGCTGGACGGCGATGGCGTAGGGCTTCCTCGAGAACTCATCGCCCACCATCTGCAGGTCGCAGCTTGTCAGCACTTGGTACCTCACGTCAGTCGCGTCGCCGAGCCACGCGAACCCTGTTAAATAATTCAATAAACGCTGAGTACATTCGCCTACTGAAATCCTTCAGTTAGCTGAATAACTACCGACTATCAGCTACGCACGTATTGACCATGTCTTTCCTGTGGACAAGGCCGACTAAGCTTAAAGGGTGGAATAAGTGCTGGGCAAGCCATCTTAATTCGTCTCGGACATTACAGCGTCCCGTTTGTGAGGGTAAAAGTTGCCTCCTGACTGTATAAATCATCTACTATTACCTACCTACAGAATATCTTCTGTGGATTTGTATATGTCATCGTAAAATTGTAAATACCGTTAAATTATAATCAAACTGTCGAAAGATTGTGAACCCTAACATATACATTTAAATTTTCAGTTCTAACAGATTAGATGATGTAATAAGTAGCTATAGAGACAGAGCCCTACCTTCGCTGGAGCTCTTAGAATCCTTGACTCTCTGTATGGCTTCCTCCATGGTGTTGGGCAGGCCGGCCTCGCGCATCGCTTGCCACATCTTGCTGTACTTGTCGCTCACAGGGTAGTCCCACACGGCGAGCTTAGCCCGCTCCACGTCGCTCAGACTATCGTTAAGGCTCATTTCTTTCCATATTCTGGGAAATAAACACGATAAAACAGTAATAACTGCAATTCCATACTTATTGTAGCTCTTGACAGTACAATAAATAAATAACACCCAACAGTCACATTCATACTGCCGTCATAAGAAAAAAGACGTATCTGACATTTTTTTCATAGTTGAGTTATATTATATACATCATCGGAATCAGTAAAAAAGACGCATCTACCAGTATTTTTTTCTCCATTTCGGAAATTTATGTAGAAACGCCCTTTTTTCTTATAGCGGCAGCATAGTCTCGACGCCAAACTAGGATTCCGTGTCGTGGGTATCAGAAACTACGAGTACCATGGTACCACAACAACCAGACTCGGAATAAATATTTGCAGAACATGCAGCCGGAATCGAACCCGCGCCTCTTGCGTCTCTACCGAGCAATCGCCCGCCACGCCACCAAGGCCGTCACAATGATACAATTTCCTCCAATTTTCCCTCACCAATGCGGTCTCTTTATACGACACAACAACTAGATGCTTTCTCTTTTATCTAGCTCATGACTAATTAATTAATTAGGTATTGGTCTAGCTGTTCGCTGTTCTTATACGGTGTTCTTTATGAAGCTGTAGTAGGTATAAGATGTCCAATCATCTTCATTTTGTGGCGTTCGTGACGTAGCTTGCTTAGACGTTCTTCATTGATCGCTAAAGTTAAGCAAGTGGCCTTACGATCTGAGCGCTTCCGTGCTTCGGAGGGCACGTTAAATTGTCGGTCCTGGCTTCAAGCCATGACAGAGGCCTTTAGGCGGCCTAAAAACTCCGTTACAAGAGTTGGCCACTATCTCATACGAACTTACTTATTTTCATTTTAGAAATAATGAATTTTCGTGTCTTCATAACTTAAAAGTTAGTATTAGTAATGGAAAGAAAATGAATGGAAGTTTAACCATACCTACCTAAATAAAATATGATATAGACGATAATCGATTTAGTAAAAAAACTACACACAAAAATATGCGTTTAACAGAATGCATCGAATGACTTCGCGATTAATAAGCAAACGTGGTCAATAATATTTTTTTTATAATTTTCGTTTTTACATATTCGATCAATACTTTTGCCCTATGCTTGAAAACTTCAGCTTTGCATCCATGTATCTTCTATTTCTGGCAAGATCTCTTTGGCGTGTATTTTTGGCCTAAGAATTAACTACTATTTTTATTATAGTTTCAAAATCCGTCTGTAGTTTTTGCTAGTGGACCTAGCAACTGAGCTCAATGACCGAATTCATTACCCAGTCAATGAACCCGTATCTGTGAATCTTCAAAATGTGATAATTTTAATAGCAATTGTCATATTTTTTACAACCGCAAGATAGAGAAATCACGACGCGGCGCTTGACCGATAACACAAGATAAGGAAGAATGTCTTTTCTGCGATTTGTACTGATAATCTTTTTTTTTGTTTTTATTATCTATTCCTTTCTGTGGGTGTTTTATAACTTACTGTACTTACTTACTGACTAGTAGTAGTATAGGCTTAAGTTTTTATAGGGCGCTAAACATCGTTCTCTGGTTTGTGTTAGGGTGTATTTACTGTTGAACCGAGATCAAAATCCCCTAAAGAAGATACCCTAGAGAAGATAAGATAAAAGATAATAAAAGGTAATATCACTTCTCACAGCTTACCTCGACTTCAGGAGGACCAGGCGTGGGTATTCGTGGCCATTCGATCATGGCGGTGTGCGTTCGCTCTATTGAATGTTTGAGTTGGTTTCAATACTCACTCGTAAAACCTTACTTCAATATGAGCCATCCTCTCGAAATACGTCATCGCGGCGCTTCCGTTGAGCGGCGCGTATTGTATCTTGTATTGTTTTGACAGGTCGTCCAGCGATTCGATAGGGGTGTCCAAACGGGACACAGTCAAAAATGCGGCAAGGTTCGCTGTGTATGAAGCTATGATGATGAAGCTGGAACAATTAGCCGGTATCATTACAAACGTTATTTTTTTTTCTTGTATGGGACCCCCTTTTGTTTTATTTTTGTCATAGCGGCAATAGAAATACATTGTGAAAATTTCAACCCTCTACCTATTACGGTTCATGAGATACAGCCCGCTGACAGATGGACGGATGGTGAGCGGAGGCTTAGTAATAGGGTCCCGTTGGCACCCTTCGGTTATGGAACCCTAAAAGAAAAGTAAAGGCTCCAACCTCGTAGAATCAGATAATATTTTTTCCAATCAAACGAACCTCTAATTTATCGAATCAAACTTGGGTAGTAGATAAACATTGTACAAAAGCTCACCCGAAAAGCCACCACGTAGCCGCGAGCAGCCTTCCCGAAAGATTTTTAGGCGCCTCCCCCCCTCCCTGGGGGGTCAGTGACGTCATACAGAACCATAGACACTCCTTCAGTGTAAACTCGCGTTTTTCTTCATCTTCTGTGTACTTTTCGCGGTTGTTTTGGTAGCTATATGGACTCCATTTATCGAAGACCCACATGAGAAAACTGAAAAGGTTTAGCTTGAGATAATTGCCCCTCTATTGGGTTAGTAATGGGCATGTAACATTTTTATGTGACTATTTGTTGAATTTGGTTAGTTTGCCCTTTTCAAGGTCACTTCAACATGGTCATTGGTCAAACTAGACGTAATAAGCTCGTGATCCCACTGCTGGACCAAATTTTCCTTATTTCCTTCCACTCCAACGCTAATGATATGCGACCCAGTTTTTTTTTACTTTATTTTTAGGAATATTTTTTTTAAGGCGTTGTCACCATATTGATCATGATTCGAGTCCGAACCGGCAAATTAGGAGCAATCTGGTTTTGTACACATTATTATTATCACGCCTATATCCCTAATGGGGTAGGTAGAGCCACAAGTAAACGTAAGAAAACTTGCAACCACTTCTGATTTAAAATCCTAAGATGGAAATGGTGAACCATGGTGATCAGCCCATCGCCCATATAGGTGGTCCATCATTTTAGAGAGGATACTATCCCTTAGTCGACTTTTACGGCATGCTCGGGGAGAGAAGCAGCTGGACGCATTCTATGCTTTTTCTTTATTCCCAGTCCAGCTGAGAAGTATCTGATTTTGTTTGATCCGGATTTTATTTTAATATTGCTCAATATCGTTAGCTGTTGATCTTAGAGCTTAAATCTTGTGTGATGTATAATGTAATGAGTATGTTACTACGTGCTCGAAGTAGGTACTTATGAGTCATCGATGTCTTTGGCTACTATGACGCAGTAGTGACCAATAGTTCACAATGACCGTTCGCCGCTCATTTCCCTTGACACGTGTAACTTTTAATAATAATCATAAATAGTAGAAAGTATGTGTGTCGGGTCGGTTCGTCGCTTGACCTCGTTCCACAAAATCAGATAAGAAATAAATCGAAGCAGGTGGACACGGCCCATCGATCGCCATGTATCGGAATAACGTTAAAATGTCATGGCGCGTTTTCCGATTACCCCATTTCACTCCACCCGACACGCTACTGGAGATATTGAAATTCTCGATTCAGCTAAGATAATTTGATTTGCTATCCTACTTTAACATTCAACGGTGAAAAGAGACGGATTGATAATAAACAATTCGGAAACTGTAACGGTGGAATGCGAACCGTACCGGCAAGGTGAAAGAAACAAGTTTCTGCACGGCCGGATGATGTCACGGTTGTACCTAAAGACTTACCTGGTAAAGAAGTATGCACCCAGTATAGACAGCCATACGTCATTTTCCAGTACTGTTAGAAATTTAAATAAGGACGTCGGGTTTCGAGGAAGCTTCATCATGATTGTTATGCCGACCAAGTCATAGTAAGGCACTGTGAAGTCCACCACGTTCTCTCTTTCCGCCATGACCGATAGCGAAGATAACCCTATATCCGCCCTCTTTTCTATCAACTCCTTAATCATCCCGTTCCAGTTGCCATTCTCATCCATCGTACCGGTGTTTCCATCGGGAGACAGCGTTATTTCGTAGTCAAACTTTACTATCTGTCTTATCTCTTCTATTAGATCTATGCAATAACCTTTAAATCCTTTAGGTGCCGTGTCGTCTCTGATCATAAAAGGTTCTTGCTGCAAAAGAATTTTCGATAAATGCGATTTCGTAAATATCACACTAAATTTTCCAGACATCGAAAGTCGGGGATGAGTGTTGTTTGAACAGATTGCGGTTGAGTAAACTGACGACATTTTATCAAGTTGCCAACAGAATTTTAAACAATAACGAGTTCATTTACCTACCTCGACCGTGACGACTCTGTAGACGAGCTGCGCTGAAAATTCGCTCATATTGCCAGGGTCAGTCAAGGAGAGAGGGTTGGACAGACCTGCCTTCCAGGTTCCTAATGCCTTGCTGCCTATGGACGCGCCATCTTTTACCGTCACCGCTGACAGGTCCATGTTAAACTCCATGTAACTCCGACCGTTCATCGGATCATCTTGGGGAATAAACAACGGAGCGTATGTCGGAGTCTCCTTCACCTAGAATAAACGCATTCATCTCACTTGCGTGACCATGGGTGCATAATATTTACGCTTTAAAAACAGACATCAATGATGAATGATACAAACTCCTATGGCCATTCTACCTGACTTTTCCATTTTCTTCATTCAGTTGAAGTTTCAACACATGCACAAAGTTACGTCATATTAATTAATCGGGATACCACTGGCCAGCGGCCACCCATCGAAATAAAATCCAAAAGCAAATTGTCCGCTAGTAGGGGTTTCAAGACTTATGATGTCTTTTAAGTTTTACGGGAAAAGTTTCCTTCAGGAATTACTTTTATATGGAACCACCTCGGGATGCTCTATACTATAATTTTTTTAGTAAATTAAAAATGTTAAGCCCAAAGGCTATTTCTATTGTGCAACGCACCTCTTGAAATGCGGTTTTGAGATCCAAGGTCCTGTTAGGTGTATTCTTGCCGTCGTAGTCGTCGCATGTAATATATCTCATGTCGTTTGGCCACTTGCCAGAATCCAGTAGGGATCTGGAAAATCATAAACGTGAACGCTCATGGAATAAGCCCAGCTATAAATAAACAGTCCACGCGGTTCGCGGTGCACTAGAAACGGGAGCGGTAACACTGGAATAGCAAAGGTCATTACTTGATGGCTAAAAATGTCCGGAGAGACAGGTCGAAGTAGAACGCCGACGTGATTTCAGGTTCGCCGTTCATGCTGTACGTTGTTTTGATTTTGCCAAGGCGGTCTCTGCTCTTAGCGTCCGGCGTGGGTCTCATGTAGACGATGGTAGCATCCTTGCATCCACAGCTGATGTCTCCTTTGTCCAAGGTCAGCGCGAACCAGGCGGTCTTTCTTCCGAAGTATTGATTTTCGTCCGCTGCGTCCAAAACATTTTTGATCGTTCTCAGACTGCCGACCACGAAAAAGTTGACGATATCCAACTCTCTCAGACTCCGCAGCTGGGTCTTAATATCATCCTTGTTGAAACTCTTCACGGGAGTTATCACGTGCCGAGTAGGTATGTTTTGGAGCAAAGACTTGTACTTGTGGTCCATAACTGTAAACCAACGGTTTTAGTAACATTGTTGTTAGCCAGCGCGATAGCGGTCGACAGAATGTCGATAACGACAAGAACCAATGCGGGCATTATCTCCTCTTTAAGTTACGTTTATAGAAACCTGGGTGCCAAAGAATTGAATTAAATTGGTGAGATAACGTACCGAAAAACTCGTCGAATATAATAGCGGCATTGGTGATCTCTTGTTTCGACACAATCGCTCGTATGGACTCTGGAAGGATATCTGCCGGAGGCATGACTTGCAGTAGAAACTTGGTCTGGTTGGAGTTGAGATTGCGCCACTGCCTGAGGTCTCCGGCCTGACCGAACGAGCCTGAGATAGTAGCCAGACCCAGCGCTGCTGTGAAAGACTTTATAGTCTCCGAGCCGACACCGGTCATCGTAAAGTCCAATACCACGTGAGGAGTCTTCTTTGACGAGAGCATATCGTTGTATTTTCTGCAAACTGAATAGAGGTTTTAGATTGATGTAAGAATTTGGTATGCACCAGTGAGTTTGATGCTACGAGGTTCGCATCGTTTAGAAAGCAACTGTAACTAGGAAACTATCTCCCCGCTAAGGTTGGGTTACCTAATTTAAGAATGAATGATGCATTGTCTTCGAAGGCATCCAGGTAGGTGCCTTGCCTACAACGCAACGGCACATCAAAATAAAAACTCCTTACCATTCTCCAAGAATATTTTAGCATCTGACCGGTTACCGACTACAATAGTGGGTTCCACGGCAAGTCCTAAACTAGGATTGCGTCTTACATACTCTTTCGCAACTTCAAATGCCTTCTCTGCTAGCGCGTTATTCTCCTCGTTTACTAGCACTGAAAATGTAGACATTTTACTTTTTATAATCCATCTAGGTATTTCGCTATTCGTCCTGGGTATCCATTCTTGAAAATCACCGAGTGATAAAAGTCACCAAAATGGTCCATATTAATGTGGTTTTTTTTTTTCATTTTCGTAGTCTTGAAAGTCTTTTGGTGACTACAAAATAGTTCAAAATTAGAAATAAATAAATTTCTAAGTCACCAAATGACTTTGAAGACTACGAAATTGAAAAAAAACAATGGAAATAGGCCATTTTGGTGATTTTCAAGAATCGCCCCCCTCTTGTTACCCAAGCGGCAACCACCAGGCATTTAAATTCAAAGTCTACTAATTAACGTGGATAATGAAATTAATGAATATTCTAAGATTCGAGCGTTCGAAACCGCAAAGCGTGAGCCCCCATGCGTTACCTAAAACAGTTCATAACACGAGTACACCGTAGGGAAGGTAGCTTTACTTACAAACATTTATGTTCTGTGTCGTCTGAGAACAAATTCCGCAAATTAATGATATTAGAAGCAAAACCGTAACGGTAGATCTGTGACGGAGCATTTTCGTCACATAGTCGACTCGACTCGATAGGTTGTCCGCCGACTACTGAGGGGTGGTGTTGAGGGTGTCTTCCCTTCTGTCTGTTGGTAGTATATTGTAACCACGGCGATGTCTGACCTTATGCCCTTTGTTACCTGCCGACTACTCATCACTAATATTTATTTGAACACGGTCGTTCATCCTTATTAGGTACGTACAGTGAACTTCAAAGTAAATTACTAAATAAATTTCACATGCGAAGTTGCGAATCAAATAAAGTTAACTTTCCCATAATAGGTACGTACAGTGAACTTCAGTTTAAATAAATAAAATTCACATGCGAAGTTGCGAATCTAATAGTTAACTTTCCCTTTTAACCACATAGGATACCTACCTACCACCTACTTTACTGCAAAATGAGATAAAAGGAGTAGTTGCAAAATATAGCGAGTACCTAAACGCATTTTTTACTATTATGTACCCATGGAAAAATCAAGGCCTCACCTACCCTACAAGGTCTAGTAGATCAGTATACCCAAATAAATTGACATGTGAACTAGGTTCGAATTTATTAGAAATACATAGGTAGTTAACTAGTAATTGAATAAATTGTGATGGATGAACTGATAGTAGGTAGTGTGAGAATGAAAACAATATTAGCTAGATTGGACTATTTTATTGCCAGAAAGTTTTACAAACACTGAACTCCATTAATTGGGACGAGTGCCACTGTACACTACCATAAATCTAATACTTAATGTACTTTTGAATCAAACATGTAAATTAAATTGTTTAATAAAATGAAAAAGTTAATACAAAATTATCTTACTTGAGGAACACAAGGGTTGGTTCATAGAAATAAGTTGAAGATTCGTTTCCACAGGTTATCTTACATTCGAGGTCTGTTATCTATCACATAAAAGAAAATAAATTAGAAAAACAGGATATAAGAAAAAAATAAAGTTGTCCATAGAATTTACAAAGTAGCACACAAAGTTAGAATGTCAATATTAAACTATCACCTTATTCGTCAACT
The DNA here is from genome assembly GCA_949320045.1 of Scotopteryx bipunctaria. Classification (NCBI taxonomy): domain Eukaryota; kingdom Metazoa; phylum Arthropoda; class Insecta; order Lepidoptera; family Geometridae; genus Scotopteryx; species Scotopteryx bipunctaria. The sequence goes on from OX439449.1 coordinate 2,740,683, forward strand.
TTGAACTTTAATAAAATTCCAAATCTTAAAATTAGTGTTACAATGTGAATGGTTGTTTGAACGGAACGGCTTAAGTCCTCGGTGTCAGTAATTTGCCAGCTTAAAGGTAGTAAGGTACATTATTATTGCTTACTGAACACAAACTCTGAGACACGTGCAGATGAAATCCACATTGTAATCCATAACCAAATGTCAAAGGAATGTTTAAATGGTTAAGTAATAATGCCTATGAATTATGTGCGACATTTAACAGCTAACTTAAATTTACAACTGAATTATCATCTAAACATTTTAATTAATCTTAGTATTCTAAATCCTTGTTTTCAGAAGCTGTTTTATAAAACGCGTCGTTCACGGAACGGATCGTGAATTGATTTCACATGCAGTGAATCCTTTGGCAGTATATCTACTGGAATCGTTTACCGAAACACGTTTCTCTATCAATTCAAAAACCCATCAAAGAGTCTGTTGAAGTAGACACCAATACACAAAAACAGCGTGTAACATCAAACCGTACTGGTTCAGTTCACTGCGATGCATGCTTCAGTCACGACTGGCAGTAACATTAAATTTACAATTTACAGGTACTTCACAGGTAAGATTTACATACAGTATTAACCTAAACTACGGTCACAATAGAGCTCAACTTCCAAAAAAATTTAGTATAAAATGTACTGTGTAAATAGGTCCATGCATATAAAAACTATTGGTTTGGCTTTATTTGGGTCGGAGATATGAGTTGAGCTCTAATGAACTACATTATTGATGCATTGCAGTAAACCAAGCTTAGTAGAATGGAGAGGGGTTTAGGCCGCAGCCTCCTCTGCAGGGGCCTCCTCTGATACTTTCACTTTCTTCTCAGGTGTGGTCTTCTCAGCATCACCATTATCTGCAGGGACAGATTTCCTCTTCACAGCAGACTCCTTCTTTTCTGCAAAGGGGAAATATTCCATTTATAAAAGGATGCATAATAAAAACTTAGCAGTACCTACCTAATTTCCATTTTTATGAGATCAGCTTTTGGGAAAATATTCTTAAGTTGATGACTTAAATTAGTTATATTCATTAGTTGTATCACTTAGACATGTCGTTTTGGTTAGACTAACCTGTGGCATCTCCATTTTCAGTGGCATCTCCATTCTCAGTGGCGTCATTGCTTTCTTCCGCATCGCCGTTTTCTGCAGGGGCCTCCTTCGCGGGGGCGTCCCCACTGCCGTTCTCCTCCTTGCCATTGCTTTCGGCCTCTGCCTTCTTGGCGGGGGACTTCTTGACGGGAGATTCCTTGACAGCCTCAGTGGAGGTGACTTCCTCGGGGGCTACTTCCCTGAAAGATATGTAATGTTGATTAGTACATGTATTTTAAACAAATTATAGTAAATAAATTAGTTATTCTTACTATAAAATGCCGGTAAATAATAGGCCAATGAACTTTTAGAACAGGAATTTATGTCAATGAACTTTGATATTTTGAAAGGAAATGTAGGTGATGTTTAGACGCACTTGTAACAAGCTCGTTTTTATCAGTAGATGGTCCGGTTAGCGCGAGCGTTGCGTAGGCATCTACCTAGCCTGATTATGAAACGGAAACGTCAAGTTCTCAATAATCTGAATGCCTACCTGTGTCGTGGCGTGCCAAGCGCTGCGGGCCGGATAGTAACGGAACATAACAATGCAACAGTTTCCCGGCCAATGCTCACCGGCTAAGTGGGGCTGTGCAGCGTAAAAGGAAAAGTCTGCCGGAACAAAAACAAGTGCCTCTGTTTCTGTTGCGCAAGAACGCCTGCATGTGGGAAAGTTTCCACACGACGCGACGTAATCGCGATTAAGTCCGCTCAATGAATGTTATTCATTTCGATGGACAAATAGTTCGTGAGACTTAAAATAACTTATGACAACATGCGCCGAACCGACGATGCGATGCCGTTCCGAGCCTCGGCCCATAACGCAACCGTTTTCCGCCACTTGCTAAAATCGAGCGAGATGAGAACTGCGAGCGAATTCGAATAACCGCGCGCAATAGGACGCTATCTATAGGAAGGTAGCGCCGCGCGCCGGCACGCTGCGCACAGGTAGCGCCATCTTGGATAAAACAAGCGACCCGCGCTAACCGCGCGGCGTGCTTTTAGATTCAGCAATACGAAAATGTATGGTAATTTATTAAGTAATCAAATGCGTAAAAACCTTGAAACGGCATTATGAGTGAAAAACAACAAGTCAATACATTTTCACAAACACAAAATCTAGTTTTCCCGCGTGTTGAAGTCGGCATCTTTAGCGTCATCAAACTATCGATAATTTGTTTTGAAAACAATATTTATATAGGTCAGCTACTAAACTTTACGTTAATAGCTCAATTAGTAACACAAATGGTTCATTAATATAACAAAACACACGAAAACATCGAGAAATAGGAAGCCATTTTGATCACGTTTACAAAGCCGCCAAAAAGTAGGACTAAAACTTTAAAATAACAATCGAACTAGTTAGAAACACTTACTTATTTTCGACGGCCGCGTCTGCCATTGTTATTTATTTGAAAGCGAAAATAAAATTATTTATTGTATTTAGCACGTGCAACGCACTCTGTAGCACAATGTTCACCGCACAAACACCGACGTCCAAATGAAGGAGGAAGGGGAGGGGAAAAATAAAATGCGCGCGGTATCCACTCCGCAATTGGTGTGAAGTTCGTGCGTACACGGTACTTGAGAGTAAACAACACTATGAAATTACTATAGGTAGAAAGAGATGGCTATAAGAACAGTATACAGCTTCAAATAACCTTGAAAAAAAACGATGTGGGGGAAGAGTATTACCAGACATAGAAAACCTCCACACTTTTTTGTAGATTCAACAATATTTTGAACTACCTTGTTTCAACTAGATACTGACTACCGACTCTTATTTTGACGAAAAAAAAATGATTTATTACTTGTTTAAAGAAAATCTTTACCATTTTGACAACAATAAATCTTATAATAATTAAGTAATAATAGTATCAAAATCTAAAATCCACTTTGTTCGAATCTGACACACTTGCTAGTTTAGCTACTGTAGGCACAGACTCACTAATAGTACTAGCCTGTACGTATACCAAATTAGACTAAAAAAGGTATTATAGGATATTATAATAGTCTATCAATTATTCTGTGACTACAGTCATAAAATATACCTCAGTAGGTCGGTGCTTCACGTCATTTTCATTTCACCTAGCTGGAAACATTTCACCACAGAAGATGAAACAGTTAATAGTAAGGTTAATATTATGTACCTACCTCTAGGTAGAGGTGTAAAAGAAACTGTGGAAATGATGAACGGTGATGAGGCACTACCCTACTGCAAACATTTCTATTTAATTTATTTTAGACTAGCTGTCGCCCGCGGCTTCGCTTGCGTGGTATCCGGACAAAAAGTAGCCTATAATGTTATTCCAGCTATATGTTATACACATAGGACTAATGTATAGGTATACCAAGTTTCATTCAAATCTATTCTGCCGTTACGGCGTGATTGAGGCACAAACATACATTGACACGTTTAGGTACACATCCACACAAATCCTCACAAACTTTTGCATTTATAATATTAGTAGGATAGCTACTTACCGAAGTATGTACGTATGTAATGGTTTTTTGGTATATTTACGTATCCAGGTATCAGCAGACTAATTTTCCACGCGCACTGTAGGTAGGTAGTTAGGCAAGTACCTACCTATAAGACCTAGAATCAAAGAAAGATGTAGTACTTACCTAGGTAAGTAGGTATCAGGACCCTGACTATCTTCTACACGATCTTCATAAAGGTAGAATAAATGAATAATTATAGTTATTTATTTATTTCTTTGTTGGGACTTGGGGATGATGTTAGACACTAGGCTAGGTAAGGTAATAGATCTACTAAACCAATTCTGAAAATTCTCTAGATTACCCATATGAATGTGACTACCTACCCCGAATTTAAAAATGTAAGTATTAAGGATGACTCACGCTATACCGTGACGGGTCCGAGCCGAGCGTGTCGGCCGTAGCACGGTCAACTAATAAAATAATACTTAATAACTTTGTATAGACATACTCACGCTATACCGTGTGCGGCCGAGCAACTGACAACGCTCGGAAACAACCCGATTGTCGCTCTCTCCAAAGTGGATGCACAGCACACTCCTTTTCCTTCTAGGTAGTTGACGATTTATCAGATTCTTCATCGTCCAGAGCGATCGCAATAGCCGCTAATTCCAGATAGTCAAAATTCAACATGATTGTAGTCTATTATATTATAATACTAGCTGCCGCCCGCGGCTTCGCTCGCGTGGTACCCGGATAAAAAATAGCCTATATGTTAATCCAGTACATGTTCTATGTATATTCCAAGTTTCGTTCAAATCCGTTCAGCTGTTTAGGCGTGATTGAGGCACAAACATCCAAACATCCAAACATCGTTACAAACTTTCGTACTAGATGGCAGCACAGGTAAAATTAGTACGCGCTATCGTTGCGTTTTGAGCTTTACGCCGGTAATTTCAAGCAAACTAAGACTTTTCAGTTTTATAATATAAGTATAATATAAGTAAGAAAGAAGTAAGAAAGATAAGATTATTTTTGCTCTGACGGGTAGACTGCAAGTAGTATTCCCAAGGAGGGTTGACGTCAGGCAGGCGGCCGGTCATAAAACACCTTAGCAAAAACTCTTACAGCATGATCCAAGGATTATGCTGTGCCGACCCCACATAGAGTGGGTTAAGGGCAGGAAGATGATGATGATGATGAGTAGACTGCATCACGGCGCAATTATTGCTCGGTCGAGGCTCGTATGAGGCTCGTCTTTGTAAATTACAGGCACGGAACCGGCTCTGTGACCGTGCTACTACCGTGCTAGTACGAGTCATCCTTTAACATTATTATCGATAGTACCTAAATAAAATACCTTTTCTAAGCTCGAATGCGGTAGGTTAAACCTAGGTTAGGTATCTATCTACTTACTAGGTATAGGTCGCATCACGTAATACGCACACCATCAAGCATTCGTCCAAGCATCAAGCCCATGAGGAAAGTTTGAACGTAGGTACCTACCTACCTTATACCTTCTTAGGTACCTACCAACCTCTTGGTTTTTTGAAAACGGCTGACATTTAGGCGAGGGCCGACTACATTTGGTAGGGTTACCATTAGTTACCATGCCTACTGCTCATGCTTTAGAAATATCAACTCTAATTCCATGCTATAGTACCTATTTACACGTATCACTCACCACTACACTAAAATACACCGCTAAGAAAAATATGCGTTGGACAGTTAGGTCGATGCCTTTCTTGATGAAATCTTGGCACTAATTTTATGATTTCGTCAGAATATGAATTTTGCCAACCAGATCCATTTTGTGCTTGGCATGACTGAGTTAAAAGTTAAAACTATAGGAATCGAGTGAGCTAAGCGAACGAAATGGTGTCTGTAAGTAAGTAATGTCCTAAAACTTTAAGTTTTAATCAGTAAAACTTTAATTTTTAGTTTGAGGGATTCCAGATAAAGTTTAAACTTTCCGAATTTTCTGTTCCTCATTAGATAGGTAGGTACAAAATTCCTTTGAAATTCAATTCAGAAACTTTTTTCTTGAGAAGTTTGGTATAGCTAAGTGATTATGTAGATACCTTTACTAGGTATAATTACCATAAAAATGTTAGGTGCCTATCAAGATCACAATTATAATTTATTTATTATTATGATTTTTTGGAAGTAGCCAAAGTATAATTTACCATTTTCCGGTTGCTACGCTGCAGCGTAACAGCGGGCGCGGGGTGGGGCGGGACACGGGGGGGGGGGGGGGGCGCCTCAATTCGACATGTTGCACGTTGTTCGTCAAGGCTGTCCGTTTTTTTTTTCTTTTCATCTGATGGTCAACTTCCTGCTACCTAGGCTTAAACTATAAAGGTACTAGCTTCGTTATCTTGTGCGAAGAAGGGTTAGTTATTGAGGCGAATCTATCTAGTATCTGGGTAGATAATTATAATAATGCTATTCCTTTGGCTGAAAAGCGGTAATCCAACCGACTGGACGGATTTTGACAAAATGAGGTGTCGGATTGGTCTGGCGAGTGTCCTATGTTAGATATGTAGGTTAGGTATACATATAAAGTTTTAAAAAAATTCAATGAAGCCGTTTTCAATGAACTAAGACTTAAACCTAAATGGTGAAAATTCATCATCATTATTAGTCAAAAATCTAATAGCAGATTGTAATGAAAAAGTTATCTACCTATCTGCCTACCTCTTTCGATTAATTAAAAAATAACTGGTAATATTGCCATTTTCTACAATTAAATTAAGGTTAGTGCTGCCATCTATTATTTTTGTAAGGTGAAGGTTAAATATTCGGTGACGTATTATGTTGCCAGATTATTTAATCTACCAGTAATGGTAGAACAGGGTAGAATTATTGAATAATGTGACATTAGTGGATGGCATTAACACAGAATTTCAGTTTTTAGGAACAATTTTCTACCATCCAATTAGTAGGATTGCTACTAAATTAAAAACTTGTGACATGTTTATGGTTCACTCACGCCGTAACATCATAATTTTCCTGACCTTATCGCACTAGGTGGGTTCGGCACAACATGTTTCCATCTTCTATCACTCGTCATCAAAGTAGGTACTTTCTCCTTTCACACGCAAGTCCTCCTTCTCACGATCCATCTATTTCTTCGGTCTTTCTATAGCACAATTTTATTATCGTCTCCAGACATTCATAACGGATACAAATAACTCATTTTACTATGATAAATCAGGTGTTCCACAAGGCTCACACCTTGATCCTATTATTTTTACTTTATTTATAAACGATTTTAATAATGTTTTCAAAATTATTTTTTTAATGTTCGCAGGTGATCTCAAATTCTAAATAAAAATAATAACTCAAGACGATGTTATTCGTCTATTTGTTAACACTACAAAGTTGGTGCACTGCTGATTCTATGGAGCTTTGTGTCAATAAATGTTCCTTATTCCACTTTTCTAAAAAACGTATCTCTAACATAGGTTGTTATTCATTATATGATTCTACTATACAAACAGTTCACCAGATTCAAGACCTGGGTGTGCTACTAGATGACAATTTAAACTTTAACTCTCATATTGATCACGTGAATAATCATTTTGATTTCTTAAGAAATCTGCTCAAATGATTGGGTTTATCAAACACGACACGAGAGGATTCAAGCATGTATCTAAAATACGTACCTAATTAGGTACTCTAAAGCGCACTTTTGCGCCTTGAATTAGCATCCGTTCTTAGGAATCCCTTTCCCGTTCATTCTCAAAGAAGCGAAAGCTTTACAAAGAAGTTTTACTAGACACCTTGTCGCGAAGTCTCGCGAATTTAATTTGTATTTAATCGACCTCGTTCATTGCCATACTTTTTCGGGGGCATTTGGAATGAACGGATGACAGAAGAGTTTGAGATTCGCTAGAATGTCAGAAAGCAAGACAGGAAATCGAGAATTGAGAATTTTCATTTTATGAGCTTCTTACTGTGATTAGATTGTTTATTACAATTATGTATAATGTTGTGTTCACTACGGCGAGTATGTGGGCGAAATCAGCTATCAGGTGAGATCAGACCAGTACCGTGAGGTGAGGGGTGGCTAGAAGGGGGCGGTCGGAGGCCACTCGGGGTTTTAATCCCTATATCCAAATATCAGTCGTGGGATGGGATGTCTTAACCCATAAATCAGCTCAGACAAATGCGTGTGCCCAGTGTAGGGCAGGTACGCATATTTCGGTATTTTCTCAGATAGCCAGATGCGTGTGCACCGGAAGTGCAGGTACGCATATTTCGGTATTTAATCAGATAGCCAGATGCATGTGAACAGTTTGTGCGGGTACCCATATTTCGGTATTTTCTCAGATAGCCAGATGCGTGTGCACCGGAAGTGCAAGTACGCATATTTCGGTATTTACTCAGATAGCCAGATGCGTGTGCACCGGAAGTGCAGGTACGCATATTTCGGTATTTACTCAGATGGCCAGATGCGTGTGCACCGGAAGTGCAGGTACGCATATTTCGGTATTTACTCAGATAGCCAGATGCGTGTGCACCGGAAGTGCAGGTACGCATATTTCGGTATTTACTCAGATAGCAAGATGCGTGTGCACCGTTTGTGCAGGTACGCATATTTCGGTATTTACTCAGACAGCTAGATGCGTGTGCACCGTAAGTGCAGGTACGCATAATTCCGTATATCAGATCAGACAAATGCGTGTGCACCGTAAGTGCAAGCTTACTTTTATTTACATTCTGTGCAAGAACACATATTTTGTTTTTTGCAGCTAATTCGTTATCCAATCTAGAAGGTTGCGTAACGACACACCTTGCATACTATAGAGTTAGATTTTTTTATGAAGCACTATGCTGATTATCTTTATTGATATCGCTAAGATATCGCTAGCTCATGCCCGATTTAGGTTTTTTACACAAAAATAATAAGCGTGTTTATTCTGTTTTTAGATCTTCATTGCTGGGAGTAGGATATAATATGAACTTAGAAGTGCCATTATGTTCTCCACGCTCTGTAATTTTAGTTTGAACAATTTGGCAGTATTTGGTAGGATCTTGTTTTTCTAGAGTGGCAACAATTTTTAATTGACCTCACCGCCCGCTCGTCGCTGCCCGCGCCCGCCGCACGCCCGCGCCGCCCGCGTATCATCCCGCCGCCCGAGCGAAATCGTTCGCTCGCTCGCTCTCGCTCTGTCGATCGAGTCCGGTTGTGGAACCAGTGGAACTGTAGGTGGAAGCCATTTTATTTCTTGTGGATGTGACAAAATTATTATTGTGATTTCGTACATACCTACTGGGAATTATCGCGTCAATGAGTGTCTGCAGCGAGCGTATTTTGTGACGTGTGATTGTGCATCAAAAATAGAGAATGTACGCGTTTCAAATCGGTCTGTGCTGACCTGCCCCGTTTCTTACGCGGTCGCACAGCAGGCATCGATTAGTGCACCAAGGCAGCCTCTAATAACGGCATATCTAAGGTGTCGGACTAGATAGTGGTGTAAGCCATGGGCAACAATGCTACCACCGCCAACAAGAAGGTGGACGCCGCCGAAAGCGTCAAGGAGTTTCTCGACCAGGCCAAGGAGGACTTCGAGGAGAAATGGAAGAAGAATCCTACCAACACCGCCGGACTGAACGACTTCGAGCGGATAAAGACCCTCGGCACCGGCTCCTTCGGTCGGGTCATGATAGTCCAACACAAGCCGACGAAAGAATACTACGCTATGAAAATATTAGACAAACAAAAAGTAGTAAAACTGAAGCAAGTCGAGCACACGCTTAACGAGAAGCGAATCCTGCAGGCGATCAACTTCCCGTTCCTGGTGAGTCTCAAGTTCCACTTCAAAGACAACTCTAACCTGTACATGGTGCTGGAGTACGTCCCGGGCGGAGAGATGTTCTCCCACCTGCGGAAGGTGGGCCGCTTCTCGGAGCCGCACTCGCGCTTCTACGCGGCGCAGATCGTGCTCGCCTTCGAGTACCTGCACTACCTCGACCTCATCTATCGGGACCTCAAGCCCGAGAACCTGCTCATCGACTCACAGGGATACCTCAAAGTGACGGACTTCGGCTTCGCGAAGCGCGTCAAGGGCCGCACGTGGACGCTCTGTGGCACGCCCGAGTACCTGGCCCCGGAGATCATCCTCTCGAAGGGTTACAACAAGGCCGTGGACTGGTGGGCACTCGGCGTGCTAGTTTACGAGATGGCGGCCGGCTACCCGCCCTTCTTCGCCGACCAACCGATCCAGATCTACGAGAAGATCGTGTCGGGTAAGGTCCGCTTCCCCTCCCACTTCGGTTCCGACCTGAAGGATCTGCTCCGTAACCTGCTGCAAGTAGACTTGACCAAGCGCTACGGCAACCTAAAGGCTGGCGTGAACGATATCAAGGGCCACAGATGGTTCGCGAGCACCGACTGGATCTCAGTGTTCCAGAAGAAGATTGAGGCGCCGTTCATCCCGCGCTGCCGCGGTCCCGGAGACACCAGCAACTTCGACGACTACGAGGAGGAGGCGTTACGTATTTCATCCACTGAGAAGTGTGCCAAGGAGTTTGCAGAGTTCTGAGCTGGGAGTTGGTGCCTGCGAGCGGATGTTCCCGTGAGTAGGTGTTTTGTATTAGTGAATCTTCCGTGACAGTGTGTCGTGGAAAGGTGACGTGTGCGTCTCTTTGCCGGCGGCTATGAGTGAGCATAGACACTAAGTGCCCGTCGGTTGGTTACCCATGCCAATCAAATTTGGAGTGTAGGCAAGATGATCGTAGAACCAATTTCTGATATTTTGGTGGCATTCATTTGCTTAGTGCCCTTTATCGACATAGGAAATAGTTGAAGCGGAGCTGTCCCCTGTACTGGTGATATTCCTGGGTTTACTATTTATGATACCTAGTTACCTTATGTTCATAAAACAAGTTTTTATTGGTTGAATTGAATATCCTACAATGTTAATTAATGTGGTACATACTCTTAATTTGCTGCTATGCAAAGATCAGAGAGTACTGATACATGTTCACTATCATTATTTACATTTTGTAAAATGTTCCTGGGTATCTACATACTTTGTTACATTTTCTAACTCTAGCTTCTTTTAGATTTTACAAATTTATTATCAGTATTTAGATGATTTGCAATCACTGACTCATTTGGGGTATGTTTGTAGATGAATTATTCAATCATAATTTCTGTTGTTGAAATGCTGTAAGTTAAAATGATTGACATTTTGTTATTGGTTTTATTTATGGTTATTATTGTTGTATCAGTTGATATTTTTGTCTAGGGAATATAATATCTACATCAAAAATTTAAGAGATTAATTTATTGTATTTGTATTATTCATGTAGGTAATTGTGTTCACTTGTGCAATTTGACCTTATGTGTTTGTGATCTGATGTAAGGGTTCATTTAATTTAAGTGTAATATGCATTAGTTCCTTATTTTCTAGTTGTAAGCCAAGTTATTTTTATTTAATAGTAAAAAAAATCATGTATTTACTTAAATTTTCAGTCTTATCACGAGCAAACTTTATGCTGGCACCTTAAAACTTATTGTTAGCATCAGCTCTACTATTAAAAGCAATAACATTTACACTTTTTCTAATTACACAAATTCCTATTCATGTGAAAAATGTTCTCTAACGTCTATGCTCTAGTTAGTGCAACTGCACAAATAAAATCATGAGAGAATTTTTATAGAAAGTATTTAATTATAACATTTTTTCAATTGTAATAGGAATATGTTTGTAATTGTTTATATGGATCATTAAAAGGCCATTTTTGTGGCATATCTTGTTATTGAGACTGATGTTACCAATAAGCTTATGCAACGGATCAATGTTGCAATTGATTTGGAACCTTCAGTCCCATCACAATTCGAAGTAAGTGATTACAGCAATGAAAATTTGGCAATGTTTACTATAAAGTTTGTTAGCTATTAGTTGTAGGACTTTGAATCCAAGCTGTACAAATAATTATCTAGTAATTCGTAGTGCATTTTACATTGTGGACATTGTGAGCATTTGTGGTTATAGCTGTTAGGTCGGAAATCACGGGGAGTCGCCCCTTGCACGTTCATTTTAAAATGTTATATAATCTAACGCGGCCATTTGCGGCTAGTTGCCTTTAGAAACTATCCTAATAAATCAACTTTGAGAATTTAAGTGATAGTAAATGTGTAAAATCATATCAAATTGTTTGTAATAATAACAAAATAGTGTCACTTGTGAAATTGTGCATTGTATGTCATTTGATTCTATAAAATCTACTTATTTATAATTAACGAATAAAAACGAAATTGTATATTGCGTGGTTATATATTATCCTAAAATAATATACCTACCTATCTACTTAATTCATAAAACTGTGCTATTCTGTCAATGAAACAATGTCCCGCTGGTGAAATGTCTTAAACTTTAAAGGGTATCCTTCATACAAATAATTGGTTCTATTTTTAGGTTTAATTGGTGCCATATTTTTTTATATCTTTTCTATATATATTATCATAAATCAAATATAATATAAAGCAAATAATACAATTTGATATGTTTAATTAGGTATCAAATCAAGTATATCTTGTTACCTTAAAAATTTGTTCTAAATAGTTAATGAATCATAGAAGAATTTAAGGAATATAGAGCTTTTGCAAATTTTTATAATATTTAAATATTTTATTGAACATGTTGCTTGAATTATGTACCTAGGGTAGTATTATTATCATGACCAATGTGGTTTTCATAAAAAGTAGCTAGTCATTTCTTACACTACTGTTTAAGATCAGAAATAAATATTTGTCTAAGTGATACATAGATGCGAACACAATCATGCCAGGTTAAAATATGTAGGTAGAGTTAAAGTTCATTATATTCTAAACTAAAGCATAGCTGATTACTGAGTGAGTGATGGAGATAATTTTTAGTAAAAACCAGCTAACAGATAATTATTCTCTAGCAAGAGTATCACATCTTTTGTTGTGGATGATTGGTTGATGAGTTTTTCTGTGAGAAGTCATTGCTGTATTGTGTATTATAGCTTGTTATACTGTTTTGTAGAAATCGACATTTACCACTTGGGCATTGTTTCACAAAATAAATCTAGGTACCTACCTTGCTTGACATTGCAAACACTTGCGTTGCTTACTTCATTTACAATGGCGTAAGGGCTGAGTTATCAGTTTTCTAGTAAATTTATTACAAAATGTTATTTAAAAGTAAGATTTTTCATAAATCATAATATCTAATTACCCTGGCAGTCATTGTATATAGTGTAGCAAAGTGATTGTGTCCCTGGTGTAGACCCGGAGGCTCGAGTCTGGCATTGCAAGAAAACCTTCATTCCAGTAGCTTCACATCGTTCTCATTAACACAATATCGACATTCTAATGTGAACATTTTATTTAAATCCATTTTGGATATTATGAACATTGGTGTGACAGTATGTGTATTTGCGAAAAGTCATCTTTTTATATCTGTGCGTATTAATATTAAAATGTTCACGTCTAGATCTATTATATTGAGTGCCTATAGCATTGAAAGTTCAAGTGTAAAAAGTCAGTTAATTTCAGTAATTGTCATCATGTATTGATCTTCCATAAAAATACGATGAAATTAAAATATCGATGTAACAAATAATATTTTTTATTTTTGGATTAAGAATTTATGTGCAAGTTTTCTTTTAAATCATGTGGAATTAGAAAAATGTCCAATAATCGTGTCTTTAATGTGGACATTTGGCAACTAGATATCTACATCAAGATAATTTGTAGCATTCATGGGTTTGTTTAAGTACCTAGTAATGTTTGACGTGCGTGTTTAAATTCACACCGCTCTGGTACTGCACGAAGCATAAAACAACTAGGCTCGCAAGAGGACACGAAGGCGACTCGTGGGCCCACCGAGACGCTTAATACGTGGCTTCCTAATAAAGCGGAATGCTTTGCCCGTGCTCACTCATCATTGCCAGACAGATAAGAACGAATTTATTGTTTTATCTTGTGCCATTCGCATCTTCGGTCTTATTTTGGTCCCATGAGCCAGTGAACATTTCGTGCAGCGTGTTATTCTAGTTTATAACCGCATGTTGGTAATTAATCAAATTGTATGTGGGCTTTACAGTTTTAGAAGACGAAAATATTGATGCTCAGTCGCAGAAGCAATAATTTAGTGCGACTTCCTTGAAAATGTGAGGTTTCTTCGTCAGAATCTCAATTTAGCTGTGAGTTATTTAACAGTTTTTAAAATAGAGGGGAAGTTTCTGTCGTAAATAACAGCTTCAATGTTTGAATTTTCAAATGATCACTGGAACGTTGATGTTTCGCTAAAGTCGTTGTTTATTTAAATAATTATGTGCATCATCGCATCACCATTTTCGCCCAAACAAACGGCTAAAAATTCACATTTTATGATTGTCTGATTCCTGTTGGAACCTTTCAGTGACGTAAATCGCTCAGCTCTCACGTAAGATATTTACTCAAGATTCGGGTGATGTCTCGTATCTACGCAAATCTTTGAACAAAAATATGTTGTGATCTCGTGGTTATGGATTTAACTATGAACATTGAACAAGCTCTTGATGAAGTCACCAGTTTGAACTGTTTTTCCTTATTTCGTGCATTTGTGTATACCTACTGTATCTATTGGTCATACCAAATACTGTAATCAGTGGGTACTTGCATTGTCGGTAGGTACTGTTAATAAATTACCTATGTTAATTTTACCTGTAAAAGATTGCTGGATTGGCATCGATTCTGTTCAACATAAACTAAATGAAATAAGTAAAAAAAAACTTGTTTTTATTAGGCTTATATTCATTGTAACAATCCTCACTCTCTACGGACTCTCACGGCGCGGCGACGTGACAATACTTTTACGATCCCAAAATCAGAAATCCTCCAAACTTCTGCTAGTTTATACCTACGAAATATGCCAACGACTTTATTCAACATGGCACCTGAGGTCTTAAAAGTTATAAAAATAATATTTGTACCGTATAGCCTTTAGTCGTGTTACCAATAATGGTATGTTCGTTCGCGCAACTGTCTGATATAGCCTTGAGGCCTGTGAGAAAGCATACGATACGTGCACATGTATATTTGTATGTGTTGGTACGCGGCACACCTGTACCAAAATATTCTTAGCAAATGAGTGAGCAAGGCTTAATTGCAACATCCTCTTCAAATTCGATAACTTCATAAATGTTGTTGGGTTGCTTGGTAGGTAATAGGTACATTAATATTCAAATTGAGTCACTACAACGAAAATAGTAAGTAATCCTTGTGTTCAATTTTACAAGATAAACTCTCTTGTTTTATGCATTTACAACGACAGACAATAATGTTTTATTTTTTTGATGTTGTGCCTTTGATTCGCCCAGCCTTTGCTTTTCTACTATTGCACGGATTTGTCTCCTACCGCTTGTTCTAATATTAGAGGTAAATCTATCTGACCAAGGTGTTTGCGTCATCAGAATGTCCTCTACAAATTATAGTGTGTATGCTAATTTTTACAGTAGAAGTTACGCCTTCTGTAAACATGGGATAAAGTATCCTATTTCGCTTCATATTGTACCCACTGTGGGTACACGTTTGTCACACGTTTCAGCTGATAGTCAGCCAGCTCCGATATCTAGGGTACCTAAGTACCTACCTACCAACTCGATAATTTTATATGTTTGGATTACCAAGACCAACGTATCTTCTACTGATATTATAAATACCTTTCTACTTGGCACTAAAAATCTTCGTATTTACCATTTAATCATTTTACACTTGACACTTCGTCTTTCTTCAAGTATTTTTTGGCAATGTCTAATGCGTATATTTCGCTGCGATCAACAGTTGCTCAACGATTTAGTATTGTTCTAAAGAATGCAGTTCTAGCAACAATGTTCATTGGAATACGTAAGACGAGCGTTACGTTATTGGTTAAAATTGTATTTTTATGTAGCTGGAACGGAGTGGCTCTAAGCGATTGTTTTATTACTAAGGTCGGCATTCTCGTTCAAGGCTTCTAGGAAACGGTTCCGAACATTTTGTAAAGATCCATTTATATCAAATCACGCTTGGAATTTTCTTCGCTTGTACTTTGCTTTATTAATTGTTATTTGAATGTCTGATTGCATGTTCACCACTCCTCAGTTATCCGCATTTTATTCAACCAATCAGGGACCCTAGAGATAATAAGCCGAGACTCGACATAATTTTGGCTGCTGTGTCATCTGAAGTTTTTCTTCTTTAAGTATTTTTTTTCCACCGTCCTAAATAAATTAATATCAAATTTTAAAGAAAACAGTAGGTACTGCTCATCTTATGGAACTTTATTCACCATATGAGAGATCAATCTTTAATAATGGCTAAATTGGTTGGTTGGTAGTAGTGAATGGCTAATTTAACTGTTACCAGACTGGTGAACAGTAGGTACGTTAATTTATAAGACAGTATTTTCGTCGCTCGCTTTGTGATGTAGATCCAGTCACATTCACAATGTTCACATCAACATCACGTTAAACTCGTAAAACATGGTGTTTCATTCGGTAAAGACAAGACATTTGATAAACAGCGTTTATAAATCAGAAAATATGTTTGTTAGTGAAGTAATGCCTAAACAATGGACGAATTTAGGACTTGAATGTAGTTGTTTTTGGTTACAACTAATCTCTGTTTGCATGTTTTATATTTTTACAAGTGTACAAATGCCAAATGTACAAATGTACCTGGACCAAATCAGCGACGTTCTGGAAAAGGGCCAGGTCAAGAGTACCCTAAACCGACGAGCATGCATGAGGAATGTGATGAGAGTGAAGGAAGCAAAAGAAGTATGTCAGGATCGTAGCAAATGGCGATCCGTGATCTCTGCCTACCCCTATGGGAAACAGGCGTGATTTTATGTATGTATGTATGTATGTATGTACAAACACTGCAATTAGTTGCTGAATTTGATGTGAATATGTAATTTATTGGAGATCCAAGTTGAAGGCAAGAATTTGTTAGACAAAACGTTGGAAATTATCTTTCGGCTTCTTGTCTAAAGACTGATATCTTATCATAAGCGATAACAGGCGAGCTGGCTTTTGGAAGGCACTCGACGAGGTCATTATTTCTGTTGTTTTCATAACATTTTGCTATTACATAATTTTTTGTTTGCGTTGCATATTCCGAAATA
Organism: Scotopteryx bipunctaria; assembly: GCA_949320045.1. Taxonomy (NCBI): domain Eukaryota; kingdom Metazoa; phylum Arthropoda; class Insecta; order Lepidoptera; family Geometridae; genus Scotopteryx; species Scotopteryx bipunctaria. Next base: position 2,757,379 of record OX439449.1, read on the forward strand.
ATATTCACAACATCAGCTTTTCTCTAGACTTATAAATCGTCCCATTTGGTTATTTTATTACCATGCTCATTTTAAACAACCTTATTGTACATGCTACCGGTGCTAACTAGTATGTCGATCTACCTTTGTTATGTGTACCTGTAGAAGAGACATTCTTATCGTTAAATTCGACTTTGATAAGATCTTTTATAATTTGTTTCTTTTTCTTATCGCCTAATGCAGGTAATAAATAACGTACGATATGTGTCGAACTTTAGATTATAGATTTAGATATAACTTAAGCCGATCTATAGTACCTACCTACTACTTAATTCACTTTTTTAAGTTAATATTTTTCGATACCGCTCATCATTGTAAGTAATATTCAATTTGCATACTTTTAAGGACAATGGTGCTTTTTATTATAGTGTGTTTTTTATTGTTTTCCGCTGTAATTACCTATTTTCTTATTATTTATTTATGAAAAAAATAGTGTCACCGAATAAACACAGCCGACTCGTACCCAAGCCGCGTTTGTTTCAGATGCTTATCTAGGATCGGCTGAATTCTCCCGAATGTGCGTCAAAATATTCGGCTCTAGCAGTTGCTTTGCGCAAGTCTTTACTTCTTGCTCCGACCGACATTGATTTCTAAACAAGCAGCCCACCTGGCTTCAACCAATTTTATAGATGCGGGAATAGTCTAGCAAATCAATGTCTTCTTCACTACGAGTACCTTAGTGCCTACGTATAGAAAGAACTTAGGCGTCTGAGCCTCTAGTGTTTTACCTAAAAACAAACTACAGCACTTCTGTGTTGTTGAACTTGAATTACCTGTATTCCTACCTTCATAATACTTTACTTTTATTGCTGGGCTATGTAAGCAGCCAAAGTATTTGTTAATTCATAAATATATTCAAGTTTTATTGACGGAATTCTACAAACAATCATCTTGTTCTAAATATCCATTCACATGCTATCTAGAAGATGGTTTTGCCAAAATGTATTTTAGACAAGAACATTAGCATTTTTGTCCATCATCTTGTTTTAGCTGCATTGTAGAAGTATTTCTGTTCGTCTGTCTCTGTTTGATATTTGGCAAGTTTTCAACAGATTTTCAATGACGATATTCTATCTATTCCTGGATGGCATTGCTCTTGGACTGTGGCTCTGTCCACCACAAGGACATAACGAGCTCGTCTATGTTAATCCGATGAAATGAGTTTAATGCACTCAAGTTCAGATTCAAGTTCAACAAAACAAGGTAAATTATTATTGTTTCTGACGGTATAATGCTTGTAAATATTTTTTGCAACGGTTCATTCGTTCGCAACTTATTGCTTTCGTTCTTTCATTGACATTCCGCTTGGGACAAGTTCACTCTGAGTGTTGAATAAAACACTTGCTTTGGTATGGCTAGATTTTCGAATTTCAATTTGAAGCGTTTGATGGGTGAGTTGTTTAATTATTCAGGAAAATTTAAAAATATCTTTCGCCACGCCCCAGCTTCGCACATGACGCAAGGTCGTCACAATGTGATAATTTGTTGTTGTAATTTTGCACGAGTGGCGCTGATGTTAGCTAGAAACAAACTGGACAGCCAGCTGTCCGTAAATAATTCCCGATTTTAGAACGAAGCAACGTCGAGCGCGCGACATCGACTTCCGTGCTGAGATGTGTTCGAACCTTTGGTCCATTTACATTTATATCTATGAAAGATTTTTTCTTCACTGATTCGTAACTAGTTATTTAAAATTAATATTTAATTCATGTACATAACTGTGTTTCATAACCAGTTACAAAACGGATAAAATTTTCTTGTTTAGTAACCGAATAACATAGTATAGTTCGTGATCATTCTCTTGCAAAACATGAGAGTACAGTAGTACCACAAATATAATTGTACGCCTCGGCAATTTTCGTCTAGCTTCTGAAATACGAACTAACGCGATGATGACATGTAATAATTATAGAGATGTTACAATAAATATGTAGGTAGATAGGTACTTATTTTTTTAAAGGGTTTATTAGTTCAGTTATTAATCAGTTGACTTTTAGTTGCATATTCGGACCAAAGTTGGGCGAGGCGCACAATATTTGTGGTACTACTGTACCGTCTTCCACGAACGCCTTTTGTCTATTGTACTAAAATAAAAATAGACTTTATTCTATTACATTTAAATTGAGAATTCATAGTTTATCTAGATAAGTACTTATATTAATTTGAAATAATTTAATAAAGTACAATAATAAATGTCATAAATGTCACGAAGTTAGTTCTGTCAAAGGCCTTCCCTCGGAACAATAAATTCTTCCAAGGGCCTTCCCTGTCTCTCCAAAGCTCTCTGACTCTAGCCTGTCTCATCCAGTCTGTTCAAATAGTTTTGTTGAATATGTCATCCCATCGTGTTCTTGGACGTCCTCTTTTCCTTTTGTTGTGGAATTACCGCGTGGAATCCATTCCAGTACTCTATCGTCTATTGTACTACCTATTGATATTTTTGTAACCTTGAGCGTATCTACGTAACTGTACAATCGTCTTAGTTTCAGTTTGTGCCACGTTGTGCCATCAACCCAGTTATCTAACTCTCACTTTCGTCAATCGGGTTTAGCATAATTAACTAGAGTAGCCGCATTTTAAAAGCAATTCTTTAAAGATGGATGAAGAAGAAACTGGGCCTTTACGTTTTTACATAATGGTGTAATTATTGTAATGAGTATTCCTAGATTAGTATTCGTACAGATTGAGTAGGTGTATGTTATCGCTTGTTTTATCGCACAATCTACGATTGGCCGTCAACGTAACATTAGGTAGGTACAGTAAGCAACGGAAGTTCATTGACATCTGGGGATTTTAAATAGGTATTGAATAGTCTAGAACCCGCGATCTTGTAACTAAAATTTTGAAGATTTGCAGATTTTCACATAACAATAATTTTTTAAGGCTTACAGGAATATTATCCCATAGATTTTACTATGTAGGTCTTTTATGATTATTGTTAAATATGATGTGAAGCTTGCTATGAATCAAGCTTTGTTATCTTATGTTTTTGCAATCAAAGGTAGGTGTGTCAGCTCTCTTATTTGTAACCGTCAATTGAACATCAGCGGATTTTGTATGGATGGAAATTGAAGTACCTACTTACTGATGTCCATATTGCATTATTGGGTGGTCATCAAAGTTATAAAATAAGGGGGCAGATTCTTCCTGAGCTGAAATGAACTTCTTGACTTCATTTATCGAATTTTAACGACAGTGATTCGCATAGTCGAGTTTTGCGTTGCCAATTGGCGACTTTATGAATCAAGTTTTATGAGATGATGATCGTAAGCTTGCTTGCTTCATGCTTCAGTACGACCAATCGACGTAGGTACGTCAAAGATTATTTTTAAGAGTTCTTAGTACAAAAAAACTAATCATCTTTTGTCTATAAATACAACGATCGAGTTTAATAGAATATCTCGCATCGTAGGACACTGTTACTTAGCGAGCTTACCTATAGCTAAGCTCGATCTTGAGTAAGTATACAGAGTTATTTACCAAAGGAATTATTATTCCAAGGTCCATTTTAGTTATGATTGTTTTTTCCATCAAAACAATTTACTGGGCATAAAATTGGTTTCTTTTGATTTTCTAAAATAATCTTGATCAATGTATCGAATAGTTCGCAAGCAACATCAGTTTGCATTATTAAAAAAAAAAATTACCTAGTAACGAAGTTAATTGTGTTAGTTTATTTGTAACAAGCCTCTTATAAAGGCAATCTAATAAAATTATATTGAAGCGATTTGACTGACGTCTTAGGCTCATAATATGCACGAGTGTGACGCACGGCCTCAGCAAACAGACACACAACATCGCTGTAACTAGGTACCTGCCTACCTACCTACATGTAGTACCTACTTAGTTGTCGCCTGCAATCGAAGATGAATTCATTTCGATATGTTGGAAAGGCAGTTAAAGTGGGTAAAGAATACTTGTACCTACCGCAGTTGTTATTATGGTTACAAATAATTTGTTGAGTTTTTGAACACAGGTTTTTATATAAGGTATGCGGTGACAAAATTCTGAAAGTAACGATACAATTTATTGTAGACGACTGTACCTTACAATAGTATCGAAGTTAGTCACTCTCAATATGTTATACTAGCTGCCACCCGTTCGCTAGCGTGGTACCCGGATAAAAAATAGCCTATGTGTTAATCCAGTACATGTATTATGTATATTCCAAGTTTCATTCAAATCCGTTCAGCCGTTTAAGCATGAAAGAGTAACAAACATCCATACATACAAACTTTCGCGTTTATAATATTAGTAGGATTATGTTGCCTCTCTTATCTGTACATTCAGAATGGCTAATTGACAATTTTTGATTTGTTTACTTCGTGGGAATAGAAAAGAAAACAGTGGCACAAGAAGTAATGTTTTCTCAAACTCACGCTGTACTGAAACATTGCTAGACACCTTGAGTAGATTTATAAGCGCTAGGCCGTGTGTGCCATTAAACTCGATCTGTCTCTGTCGTCCTTCGCAACAGAACAAACAAAATTACCGCTATTAGAAATGGATATGAACTTTTCATTTGCTTTCGTGTTATTATTTATTTCACAAAATAACGAGGACAGCTATAATTTAATTCCTAATCCTAGCGTGTTATGAATATCATGATAGATAGATTAATTAATCAGTTTAGTTCGATACTTTTGCGTCATCTTTGACTAGTTAATTCTCATGTAAAACCGTTTTCCTGCCTGCGCTTTGCAATTTTTTGAACCAAAAACTAGTAATTCTAAAATTGATAAAATTAAAAGTAAGAATATTAAACCACTTATTATTATGGTATCTACTAGGTTAGCCTGTCAATATATATATCGTCACTGGAAAGGCAAAATTACGTAAGCGCCAAAATGGCGCCAAATAGGCATATTGAGTTATTATCCTAAAATAGCAGTCCAAATACAATAATATGAATTGCTGGACATAGAAAATGAAAAAAAGAATGAAATCTTACGTTGACGTCATCAAAATTCGATAATTAGGTAGAAAGTTATGATTAAAAAAACGAAAAAAATGAACTTCAAACGGCTTTTTCTCGATTGGCGCTTACGTAAATTTGCCTTTCCAGTGACGATATATATTTTTAATAAAATGTTCTAAAACTGTTATGAGTGTTATGGAAATTGAAAAGGTCAGCCGAGAAAACAATTACCGCTGTATGTCGCCAACAACGGTCTGTCGCAAACACTCTAGGTACATGTTTGTAATCGATTCAGCTTTTTTGTATTGTACAGTTGCACATGAATTTGTCAGATTTCCTGAAGCTATCATTTATACTTTAACAGACTTTAACCCTGTTGTGCACAATACACATATCAAATAGCTAATCCCAAAGCTTATACGACAAAAATGTTGTCTTATCGTTGACATAAAAGTGACAGAGACAAATCACTCTATAGCCTTTATAAAATTTCAATATGAGTATGATATTTGTCCTATCGTGTAGGTAACTACTAATTCCATTTTCGATTTCATGGGCACTGGTGGTTTAGTGGTAGCCGTCTCGCTTTTCGATCCTAAGGTCGTGGATTCAAATACGGTCGTGCACCAGGGGATTTTTCTGTTCAAAAAATGCTAGTAACATAAATTTTACGCTAGACGGAAAATATCCTGAGGAAACCGTCATGTTGTAGAACCTAAAAAGTTCGAAAAACTATTAAGGCGCACTTTAAATCCTTTCACCACGCTGGTTCGAAAGAACTAGTGACACGACATGACTAGTGTATTCTCTCAATCCAGATGCACATTTCTCGATTTGCGTTGCTTGCGCTAGGTAGTCTTGTTCGATAATTTCTTATACATTACCTACAATAGGCCCTCTCTGAAACCAATTACACCGACTTCTACGAATCGTGGTAATTACGCATAGTTGTTGACCCTCGAACATGAGACCGGAGCCTGTAGCTAAGTCATTGCATCTAACGAAGTCGCTAGACGCTACGTATAATGTATGGGACATTATTATGTCTGTGTTGTGTAGACTATTTCAGAACATCGATGGTTACATGTACTTCGTTACCTGTACCTACTGAAGTTATACGGAGGTTTACGTAGAAAGGTTAAAAGAACTGCTGTGTGGCTGTATTTGGATTTATTGGGTTGTTCCATTATATTCCTAAATTGTTGGTTGACTCTCTTTGGAAACTCGATGATGATAGATAAAGTAGGTTGCTATGACTCAGGTAGGTAGCTAGAATTCAGTCTTTCGTCTGAAGTTGCATAATTTTTATATACATAGGTACTTGTTATTGGTTTTTCACTGATTTGGTAATTCGATTCCTTACTTAGATCCAAACAATTTATGTCACTACTTAGTTATTCTAGTTATATGTACCACTACACCTGTTTTTGTTGCAATAAATTTATTCTTATTATTTATTTATTCTTATTTGGATACCAGGGCACTAGGAGTAGAAGTGGATAACAAAAATTTTACGAACTTGGTGGTGTGGCGGGCGAGTGCTTGCCTGAGACGCAAGAGGCGCGGGTTCGATTTCCGCTGCTGGAGTATGTTTGCACGTTTTGCAAATACTTCTTCCTGGTTTGGGTGTTGTAATATTAGGTATGTATAAATAAGTACGTATTCACAAAAAAATAGGTATATAATGCCAATATTCTATCTCGCGAGATTGTAAACAGGTCGAAAGATTGTGAACCGTAACATATTGCTTACAATTTAATTGCTTTAAATTTCTGGCGCTTTAGCGGCCGCTGCCTCGTGCGTAGTTTTTCACTAACCTAACTTACTAATTTCAATCTAAGCAGATGTTCGATAGTTTACTATCTCGCGAGATTATAATCTAACGGTATTTACAATTTTACGGTGACATTTACATAATGTGTAAGTATATTCCATTAGCCATCCGGTTCCCATAGAAACCTTTGCTTAATTTGGGGCTAGATGGCGCTGTGTGAAAAGTCCACAAATATTTATTTTATTAATCCCTATCTTTAACTTCTCTGCTGGACTGGGAGTAAAGAAAAAACATAGAATGCGTCTAGCTGCTTCTCTCCCCGAGCATATCGTATCCTAACACTATAAGATACAATAAGCAAGTATTCCCAAGGAGGGTTGACGTCAGGCAGGCGGCCGGTCATAAAACACCTTAGCCAAAACTCTTACAGCATGGGATCATTCTGTGCCGACCCCACATAGAGTGGGGAGATAAGGGCAGGAAGATGATGATGATGATGATTAATCCCTATCTTTGTTGAGCTTGGATGGAAGCATGCCAATGGAAAACTCTGCAACATTAACCGTTGGTACGCAGCTATAGTCCAACCTTAGCAATATAACCTTTATTGGTGGAGAATGACATCGTAAAATGTTACATCGTTCGTTGTTGGCTGAAGGAATATTATGGAATTTCGGCTCGTCGTTTTTCGTCATTATCTGTAGATACCATGGACAGAAATATCATGTTTCATTGTCAGGGTCAAAGACTACTCAAATATCTATATAGGATCTGAGTATTAGTATTTGTTAAAGACACAGGTAGGTAGCTACAGCGAGAAATAACCTTGCTATACGAACAGTTACCTATCTTGCCACTTTAATATCTGATAGACATCACTGTCTTTAAATGTCTAACGCACTATGCGTTGACCTTTAAAGACTCCATTCAGTAGAGGGAGCGTTAAATTGTCCCATATTCGAAATCATCTATGGAATCATTATTTTAATAAGGAACACTTAAACACTTCCATTACTTTAATAGAAGCCTATGCGTTTATTAAATACCTACCTACTCGAAAATCTACCGCAGTAAAAATAAATGTAGTTAAAAGGGAATGTTGTCTCCGGATATGAAATGTTGGTAAAATATATACCTATTATTATTTTCGAAAAAATAAAATAAGTCAATATAAATATTTGGAATCTTAAACGGCCTAAGAAATATAAATGTCATGTTAATTACGAAAGTCTGTTACGTAACTTACGTAGGCGTACTAAAGGGTCACAGTGTATAGGTTACGTGGGTGTAAATCTTACTTATATTATAAATGCGAAAGTTTGTGAGTTTGGATGTTTGGATGTTTGGATGTTTGGATGTTTGTGCCTCAATCACGCCTAAACGGCTGAACGGATTTGAATGAAACTTGGAATATACATAGTACATGTACTGGATTAACATATAGGCAATTTTTTATCCAGGTAAAACGCGAGCGAAGCCGCGGGCAGCAGCTAGTTAATTCATAAAACAAAAACCCCTTCGGTAAATAAAACTGGATTTTACTGATTAGGAGCAAAACAACAAGAGGTTCGAACTGGCATGAGGAATATGATTATTTTTCAATTGCAAAATTTTCCTCATGTTAATACTGTAGTAACTGGGTGACAACAAGTAATTATTCTTCATTCATGACAGCGCGAAGCGAAACTAGGTCTGGGATATTAAAACCAGTTAAAACTGGTAAAAACATGGATTTTTATTCTTATTTGTCTTGGAGCCTCTGAGATTCTCTTTTAGGATTTAACTTGGCCTTGTTTAACCACTCCTAAAAAACTTATAGTAGGTACCTATATTTAAATACACATCAGTTTTTTTAGGCCCGATTTTTTTAGGTAGGTATTGCCCATTCTCCATCTAATCGCAACTTAAATGGACAACCTTGACCATTTTACAAAATGGACCATTAATTGTCCTTTCCTCAATTTGAATTTATGTTGACTAACAAAAGCAATCTGACATATGAAAAGTGTGTTCGTTTTAAAAAAAAAAATTGCCGCAGCAGTTATTTAGTGTTCTATGCCGGTAGTCAAGCACCGATTTGCTTAGGTAATATCCCGAGTGAGTGGGGACCGTGATTTGATGGCCAATTTTGCAATTGTACATTCAATTTGCTGAACCCAAGAGCGCTAAAAAGTATTCCATGATTGTCTCTAACGGACACCTTGTAATATTCCTCATTTCGAATCTTCTTCCGAGCTTGTTAATTTGGATAGTTTTCGTGATTCGAATGAATTCTGATCGACGGGCCTCTTCCTCTTCCGACATCCGCTGTTTGATGTATTCAAGTTGTGCCAACTTCTCATGAAACTGCATGCAATATGTTTATCTGAGCATAGTTGCAGTTAGAAATAGAACCAACTGATAGTCGATGTCTACCGTAGCCGAGAACCACAACTTTGGAAAAAATAAGGCTTAAGTGCTTTTGGTATCAAAGTAGATTTGACTACACTATACCTAGTAAAACTTGATTGAGTTTAACCCGGGACATCGAAAATCAGTACGCTACGCTAATTTGCTATTGGATGTACAAAAGTTGTACCGAAACGAGAGTCTAATGAAGGAGTAACAAGACCGAGGCCAAGCAGCCAAGGATTAATAGTAACTTCTCATTTCTCTATGGCTTCACCCACTCTTTTACAAGTTTTCCCAAGCATTGTTTGCTATGAAGGTAAGTAGGTACTGAAATATACATTGTGCGATTTCAAGCAAAACGTGCCCGATTAATTACGTAAAACCATTACCAGTGTATTTTAATTGCAGATACGAAAACAACTGGTGTATTTATTCGTTACGTATGTTTGTGCTACTAGTCAATTGACGTAGTCTGGTCTGGTATTATGGTCCACCTTTGACCTAGTCTGGGGTATTACTCCCGACTCTCGACTCGATTCCAATCCTAACATGATTTAGGATTTTTATCGAATTATTCGTACAAAAGTTACAAAGGGTTCATAGTTATATAGGCCTTTTTAACTTTCATGATCATCCTAACGCAAATTTTATTAGAAAAAAGAATATGTATAAGTACCTACTGAATTTCGTAGGTCAATCTAATAACATCATAGTGATGGAATAATTTAGCTTTTAACCATGAGCTTGTAATAGTGTAAAATTCCTTGTCAGTTTAGGATGTATGTATGTTCGTATGAGCTAGTGGCCAACTCTATTGACGGAGTTTATAGGCCGCCTAAAGGCCTCCGTCATGTCTTAGTTTAGGATTGGAAGCGAAGAAATGGGTTCGAGTGTCGGTAGTAGCTCCTAGCTATAGACGGAATAATATCTTATTGGTAGTTTGTTGCCAGATAGTATCGTTGTTACAATTACTTGTAAATTATCCTGAAGGTCGCTGGACGGAGCCGCCTCTGTAATAACTTCGTTCTGATCCTGACAAACTTAAGGAAATGTACCTACTTAGATATGAACATGTCCGCTACTACTGCTATAGATGATGATAAATCGATTTTTTATTGAAATCAAACGTTGGAAGTTTCAATACACACCAACCATAAAATATCAAATCAATCTGAGAAATCATTATATTTGCTTGACGACTAAAACACTCCATTAAATACTTGGTATCTCGTAAACGAATTCATCATTCGACCTTCCAGCCCTCATTAAGGACATAAGCTGTAAGCTAGTGCGATTATCGTTTGATAGAAGGGTCGGGGTGTTATGGTACCCTGGTAGTAGTTATTCGTAGTGTCTAAAACCCGTGGGTTTGGCAATTAGTGTGGGGTCCTAACTAGTGACTGTTATAAATTCTATAGAATTCTACAGACGTATAAATAGTGGATAACATGCAATACAAAGTGTTTATCGTCCACCCAGGCAGAATAAACAGGTGGACCACGACAAATGCTCGATTCTTTCAAATCAAAACTGAGTCCATCTGTTTCATAAAAACGAGTTTGATTGTAGCTTCAGAGAAGACCCTCGAACGAGGGAATTCGCCCTGTGTAAAAACACATCTAAATAATATTACACTTACGTTACTGAGTGAAGACTGAAGATCAACACAGTCTAAATCATAAGTCCTTGAAGAATGCAACTTGGAGGGTATATTCCTCTTATGGTGTAGGGGTGTACTATGAAAAGAATTGACGTAACTCGACTCTTAGGGGACGCAGCAGGAAGATGAATTTGTATGAAAAAACTCAACGCGGTCGAAATTGCGGGGCGTTCCTCTGGTTCTGTATAATATTTCAAACAACGTCTAATATCAGCAGCTAGTATAAAGTAGGTATATTATGCAATCGGTCTCAGTCCCAGGCTATTAAAAATGAAGGTGATGGATGGAATTTGTTTACCACTCTGCAAATAGATCCTTTGTTGACTTTGATTCGACGGGTATACGATCATACTACAGACTGGCTTCCTCCTGCGGCTTTCCTATTACCATCTACTACTAGTCTTGTCACTAGAGTTCTTTTAAACCAGTACCTATGGTGCAGAAATTTAAAGTGCGCCTGAAATGCTCTTTGCTCCTTTCATGCATTTGATGCATGCATTAAGGTAGGTAGTTAGGCGTTTTGGGTTCTCTGCATCTGCTTATCTGCATTTTAATAAATAATTTCATTTCATTTCATTTCATTTGACTCCTTGTTTTCGAACTTTTAAGTTTCTACGACATGCCGGTTTCTTCACAATGTTTTCCTTCACCGTTTGAGAGTACACATATTTTATTCAAACAGTGATACTCATTGGTACATGGATGATTGATTTGAACCTACGACCTTACGCTACCACTGGCTTGTGGCTTGATTTTATATTATATCCGGATAAAAAAATGACTAGGTATTACTCGTACTCGTATTAGGTCATATACTCTATTTTTCTTAGTTTCATCGAAATGCTGAACTGTTAAGACATGATTGAAACAAACATACAAACTTTCACATAATATTAGTAGGAAGTATGATTGATTTATTTCCAGTGTCTTATCTCTATTGTGTTCTTTGTTATTCTTTCATTAATTGCGCTTTGAATTTATTTCATTTAAGTGTTCTCCTTACGTTTTAAGGGACATAAGTAACTTCTTCATACTTACCATAATTATTTTAATTCAGCTTATTGTATGGCTCTGAAATTTAAATGCACGTTAGATAAGGATATATCTGACAAATCGACCGATCATAAAACACATTTTTTTCATAAAAAAATCTAAACACTCCTCTGAAAATTAAGATTTTCCCAAATCTTATGAAAACAAAGAGCGAAAACTAATCGGCGGTAGGAAGATGTAATAAAAGTACGAGTATATAGTAGTACCTATCTAGAACATAAGTACTACAATAAATATTCAGGCGAAAGGATCTACAGAGTAGAGAAAAACCGGTTTTTCGTATTGGCTGAATTTTTCAGCCAAAACCGTTGGATATCGATGACTTACTCACACTGACTTTCTCATTTACGATATTCATCGAGCATTAGTTAAATGCTCGATGACGATATTGCTGCGATTAGGTTGTACACATGTTTTCGTTGGAACATTGATTATTTTGTTCGTTGTCGATGTCTAGATAAAAAAAAAATCAAGTGCGAGCCGAATACGCAAAATATTAATAGCCGATAAATATGAATACAAGAAAAATGTTTCTTACGTTAATATTTTTATTTTATTTTTATTATTTGTTGTTATAGCGACAATTAAAAATACACACTCTGTGGAACTCTACCTATTACGGTTCATGAGAAACAGCCCGCTGACAGACGGACGGAAGGATGGACGGACGGAAAGTGGAGGCTTAGTACCTAATAGGGCCCCGTTGGCAGTTTGGCACCCTTCGGGTACGGAACCCTAAGGCAGCACAAATTCGTTCGTCCTGGAAGTTATTGGGAAGATTTATGTCCATCAGTGGAATTGTATAGGTTGATGATGATGGTGAACTAACTTAAATCTAATTACATGCTACCGAGAGTTTATTTTTAAATAGGTATTCCATGCGAGTGAGTTTGGTGCACGGAAAAATAGCTCGAACGAGCATAAAGCCGTTATGTAGGACACCATCGCTCCCAGGGTGTGGGCGTGTGTAGAAACACCAATCGACTTAAAATTGTAATACAAAAAATAAACTAAGCCCTTTTACCAATCTATAGTAGATGATTTAGGCAACTTTTACCTTCACAGACGGGACGCTGTAGTGCCTGGGACGAATTAAGATGGAGTAGGCTTGCCCAGCACTTATTCCATCCTCTCAGCTTAGTCGGCCTTGTCCACAGGAAAGACATGGTCAATACGTGCGGAGCTGACTAAGCCGCGGGTTTCCTCACGATGTTTTTCTTCACCGTTTGAGAGTACTGGTATAGCGCACATAAATTTTTCACTCAGAAAAATCCATTGGTACACGACTGGATTTGAACCCACGACCTTAGGATCGGAAAGTGGGGTCACTACCAACTAGACCACCAGGGTTTATTTAAACGGCGGCTTCGGTGGCGTGGCGGACGATTGCTCGGTTGAAACCTGAAACGCAAGAGGGTTCGATTACCGCTGCGGGAGAAAAGTTTGCATGTTCTGCAAATATTTCTTCCGGGTCTGGGTGTTGTGGTACCATGGTAGGTACTATTAGTTTCTGATACCCACAGCACAGGGAATCTTAGTGTGGGGAACTATGAATGTGACTGTTGGGTGTTACTAACTTATTTATTTATGTAGTAGATAGATGTTAGGTAGATAGTATAAATAACAACATATAGGTAAAAGTGCGTAGCATTTTTCTATCTTTTTTATAAAAAGTTGGAGTTGGCAAAATTTGATTACGTTTCAGAAGCACATTTCTACTGTAAATTTTTATAAACAAAGATCTCTAGATGATAGTCTAGCTAGAAGATAGAAAACCCCCAGTAACTAAAGGTAAGTAAACTTACCCCCGAATACTCAAACGCGACTCAGAGTTGAGCATGTCTCGAGTCACGGTTTTTTGACAGTTTTTGATGATAATCTATCAAAAACTCGTCACTTGAGACGTGCTCAACTCTGAGATGCGTTTGAGTATTCAGGGGTTAGTTCTTCTTAGTATTCGGACGGAAAAGATCTGCCAGTAGATAAGAGATTACTGTCAAAAATGTAGGTACCTATTTAAAAAGCTTTCGGCCACTATTTAGTTCTTAGTGTTTTCTGGAATCTGGCTTGAATTAGCTGTCAGCACTCAAACTGTTGGCCTCGACCTCATTCCCACTGTTCCACGATCTCATCCGGTTTCGTATGAATTCGTTTGCATTATTTGTGTCTTGGAACTCTATAGAACTCTTACCTAATGTTAGTAAAATGCATCTTATTCATTTTTTGACGACCTCGGTGGCTTGGCGACGAATGTTCGTATAATCTGCAAATATTTCTTCCGGGTCTGAGTGTTGTACATAGTATTATGTATTATAAGTATGTATTTACAAAAAAGCATATTATTAAGTATTCTATCAGCCATCTGGTGTCCATAGAACAAGCTTTGCTTAGTTTGGGGCTAGATGGCGCTGTGTGAAATGTCCACAAATATTTATTTATTTAATTATTTTATTCATAAAGACATCATTTTATTTGACAGCCTCGGTGGTAGGCGAGTGCCCGACTGAGACGCAGTACCTACGATACAGGGAATCCTAGAGTTGTAATGTATGTGATTATTCGAATTTATTTATTAGACAACACATAATACACAAAAAATCTTCTAAAAATAATTTTATAGAATGTGCACCAATTACTGAAAGTCATAGACACCCTACTCACGTTGGATATTGCGAGGCTTTTATGCCTGAGGTGTCTTTCCCTTTGTTTTAGTTGGATTTTCCGCACACTCCCTTTAACGTCGTCTTTGTTATATTCAGAAGAAGGCATTTTAATTAACTATTTGCTTCGTACAAAAGCACAAAAACTTGAGTTTAACTTACTGATATAGGTAATTAAATTGTAGAGAATCCTGATACAGAATCGGATCCCACATTCCCTCTCATGGATGTTCTAAGACCAGGGGATGGGCAGCACCTGAGTTGGTATACCTATGGCAAGCCCCCTTCAAGATGATAAGTGGTAATATTGAGGAGGCATGTGTCCAGCAGTGAGTAAAAGACGCACAGGACCGAGGAGGCTGGCAAAATTGAAAGGCATTGAACCAGCAGTAAATGATTATGCTGATGTCCAGCGGTGGACTTTTACAGGTCGATGATGATGATATCGAATGGCGCTATTTCCATACTTTTCCTACATTTATTACTTAAGCCATTGAACAAGAGCTTGGACGCCCACACGCCATGGGCATTGATGAAGTCGTTCTAATTAATTCAAACGCGTCATAGCGACTGCGGACAATGAAATTGTTAATTTCACCTCCCGTCTCTCAGGCGATCGATGTTGCCAACTCTATCTAAATTCTTCGCCAAGTTTAGCTTGAATTATTTTGCATCTAGCTGATTTTAGGTTAGTTTAGTACCTACCTAGTTTCTTAATTTAAACCTTATAATTAACATAATTTGCAGGTTTTTTATATTGGCATATATTTACGAGTAGAACTTTAAATTTATCTTTTTTTCTTGACGTACAGGACTTGAACCAGTTACTTCGTCTTTACCGTAACAGTGCTGCGCCGCTATTGGATAGGCGTCGTCGGTGGTTTCCTGGTTTCCTGATACTATTACAAGAATCAATGTGCGAAATTTTAAGAACTAATTTTAAATTTTTACAATGCTCTAAGATAAATTGCCAGATCTATCCAAAGTTCGCGGCAATTCCATCCGCAGATTACAGCATTCCATGCTTCAGATTCACCACATTACTTGCCTGTCTTGAAATAATAATAAACATTGCTCGTCTCGAAATAGTAATAAATTACATAAGCTAATGTTTATTCGAGTAAAATTATTTCGTATGCGTGATGACCCCCAATTGAATGAGGGACCTTGCTTGCTTTGAATTATTGGCTGAGATTGGGGATTAAATATTCGAAAAATGGTTTTGTATGTTAGTTTGGTTTTAGTGATATTATTTCAGTAGCCTAAATTGAACAGCACACGTATTAACGTAACGGTGAAAGACCTCAGGTACCTACTTGTTTTGTGTACCTAATTGTTTGCGACCATTTCATTTCTTTCATAGCCTGACTACGAAGGGTAGGAATTAGAATAAAATTGTTCACTAAGAGAACGGCCGAAAGTGGTTTGTATCACGCAAGTTGTACAGGAGTCAAATTTATTAATATTGAATCAAAATGTCAGTACGCCCGGTAGCGGACGACCTCTAAAGGTCGCCAATGTTTCTGGGACGACGTTCACGTAGAAAGAAGATCTAGGCATATGTGACGACCAGCTTTCTGCTTCAGGTATCATATTGGTGGCAGTTTGAAGTCATTGTTGGTGGAGTTTTCTAAACAACAAGCAAGCTTATCCTGGAACCTGAAATTGTTGGGAATAACTGGCCATTGACTACATAAGGCATTAATATGGTTTAATGGTATTTGTAAGTTTTACTAATTACCAAAAAAATAATGGAGATAAAAACAATAATGGCTTTATTTTGCCAACTGAAAGGCTTCATTAGTTTCGCTATTCTTCACTAAGCTATCCCTGACACTTGTAGGGGTCTGTAGATGTGAATGAGTAGGTCGGATATGAACGACCAGATGAACAGATTTACATGAAAATACCCTGACTTCGTATATAACCACTAACCAGCAAGATAGCCAGTGAGTTTGTTGAGCGTTGGATTCTATATGAACCTGTTTTGTTTGTGAATGCCGGATAAAGGTCGGCAGTGTTTCTAATGCAGACGTGGTTTGGCAACTCGCATAGTAATGAGCCTGAGCCTCTGTGTCTCCTCCATTTTAACAGAATGTTATTGTAAGGTTGTTTTGGGAAATATCTGAGGGAAAATTAAATATGGCTAGGCAGCAATACCCTTAGCCAGAATGTTACAACAGGGGCTTACTACCGACTCTCGACTCGATTTCGATCATAACTCTTCCCCTGGGATTTTCGAATTCGTTGGATTTGACAGTCTTGAATGCTAGTGGGGGTTTTCAAACTTTCGAACATTCTCTGTATAAAATTGTGCAAAACCCTAAGTTAGAATTGGAATCTAGTCGAATGTCTTGGATAAACCCCCGATCACCTTACGCAGTCGACTGAAAATTTAAAGCACGTTCTAGTAATTTAAATTTCATTCGTGGGTAACTTATTTGTATTCAGCTCTTTCTGTTATTTGGAGCAATTTACCTCTTGAGGTCGTAAATAGTTGGCTTTTACCGCAAATCTTTGTGCCAAAGTCTCTGCCCATTAGCCTGTTATATAAACGGAGCGTTACCATTCCGGCACAAATAACAAAATTTAACAACAACCGCGTCCGTCCGTCCGTCTGTCAGCGGGCTGTATCTCATGAGCCGTAAGTAGAGAGTTGAAATTTTCAGTGTGTATTTCTATTTCTATAAAAGACAGTCCCATACAAGAAACTTCTATGTAGGTACATCTAAGATGATACGGAACACTTCGTGTGCGAATTCGGCTCGCACTTGACCGGTTTTTTTTAATATCAAAGTTTCGGGGTTTAAAATCGACCAATCACCTTTAATGATGTACTTTGCTTAGGCCCGTGTCCATTGTTTATATGCCGGCTCTCATAGAAGCCGAGACTATAAAAAAGTGTAGATAAAATAATGATAATTGGTTTATTATTATAATCTTATAACACACAGAAAACAATATTCACAAAAAATTCAACTTATTATTATTGTTGATATTACTAAAAATAAACAGCATTGTGATATAAAATTATTATATAATGTTAACTAGCTGCCGCCCGCGGCTTCGCTCGAGTTGTGACCGGATAAAAAGTAGCTTATATTAATCCAGCACACGTATTATGTATATTCCAAGTTTCATTCAAATCCGTTCAGCCGTTTGGGCGTGATTGAGGCACAAACATACATCGTCATATTCACACATCCACACATCCTTAAATCCTCGCAAACTTTCGCATTTATAATATTAGTAGGATAAGTTTATTTTATGAATGTTGTCTTCTATGTTTAGTTTGACGTACAATTAAAGTTACATGAGAAATAGCCTGAAATAGCACATGCAAAGGATGCCCTTCGACTCCCCTTCCACGTCATTGCCTGACAGTTGACATTCTGGAATCGATATTGGGATGGTGCAGTTTATCGATGGAACGTCATCTCCACACCCATTCTCTATTATTGAATAGACATAGCTGCCTAGACTACCTACCGATCACGCATTCGCTTTCAGTTTATCACTCGCTTCATTAACATGACTGAAAACCCTGAAAATGCTCCATTAAAAAAATAAGCCAAGACGTGTGGTTTCTTGTCTGAAACTTGATCTGAATGAATGAAATATTTCTGAATTTTGAATTTTAGGGGACACGTCTGGATTGTCTGATTTATGTTGTAGTACTATAGGAACGTCCCGCGGCTTGAGTTATTTTTAGGGTTCCGTACCTGAAGGGTGCCAACTATTTTCATACAAACTTCATCTTCCTGCGTCCTCTAGGAGTCCTTTGAGAATTAGCACCAAAAGTGGAGTACGTAGGTATATAATTTCAATTCTATTTATTACTTATTTCTATGTTTCTCTACTGTTTTTTCTACTTCCAAGTTTCATGCTTCTAGGAGTTATGGTTTAGGCTGTGCGTTGACTGTCTGTTAGTCAGTCAGTTACATAAGCGTTTTATATATTTAGATACCTAGGTATCTTTTCACGTTTACTCATCTCCGCTGACTACATTAAAACGTTCTTGTAGGGCCCTCTTACATCAAGCAACATCTCAATTTACTCGATTTATATTCGAGCAAAATTACGTTTTCCTCTATTCAAAATCAGTACTGTGGCAAATGACACCTTATATCAAGGTGTTTAAGCTGTGTAATAGGCTGGAATGATTTAATTTTGCGGTTTGCTATTCACGCTTGTTTTACAAATAGACCGTCACACACAGCACAACTTATAATTTGCTTGTAGGTAGGTACATACCTATCTACCTTTTGTTTTTCTTAGTCATTCACGGTGGTTTGTTATAACAAAAGTATAGCTTTAATATTACTAGTACTATGTAGTCGTGTTCTTTCGAACCAGTGTGGTGGAAGGATTTTAGGTCTCAAAGGACCCTAAGCAGCTTTAAAAAGAGAAAGTATTAAGGGCCATAAACTTTAATCCGTCGATAAAAAGATTATTATTATTTATTGAAGATAATTTATTTATTAGGCAACGCCAACAAAACACATAATTCACATTGTCAAGGATAATTCACAAAAAATAGTAGGTAGGTACTATAGAATGTACACCAATTACAGGCATGCACAGCATTTGCAACAAATTAGCAAACAACAGCTAGTGAAAAGGTAAGATAATTATTAGAACGGTTTACATAACCAATTACACTATTTAAATACAAATAAATTATTATAATCTTCGAGGCTACAAGTTCCAACTCACGAGAGAAGCCGCGTGCGAAAGCCCGTGTTTGAATATTCCCACCCATAGGAAGTTCCACTTGACTTCAACCGTATAGGTTAGACAGTTATGTGTCGATTCAATGAATGAAGCAATTTGAGTTTGAAGAGATGTTTTAAAACTAACGTACATTGATGTAGAAAACGGTGTAAATAACATACTTACATCAATTGACACTTTTAACGACCAATTTTAGTTTGAGTAGTTTTTAAAACCACTTTAAAATGACTTAGAAAACACTAGCTGCCGACCGCGGCTTCGCTCGCGTTGTACCCGGAAAAAAAATAGCCTAATGTTAATCCAGCACATGTACTATGAATATTCCAAATTTTCATTCAGATCCATTCAGTAGTTTTTGCGTAAGAGTAACAAACGTTAATACATCCATGCATAGTAAGGATTAGGATAGGATTCTTATAATATTAACGTATCCATTTTACACACTTTCGAGATTACGTTCATCGAACTCGTATGCTTTCTGGTAGGTATTCATTCATTCGTCTTGTGTAATTTACGGCGAATCGAGCTGGTAAGTGGACGTAGTTGCTCTGATAGGACTCAATCCACAAAATGTCACTTTAAAGATTTAAAAGTCATTTTAAAGTTTAGACGATGATTCAATGTTATTGCATTCGGAAAATTTCTAAATTATTGTGTCAGATGATCAAAAATACTATTATTTTTCTGATTTCTGATTTCTGATTTTATATGCCTAATTTAGTTATTGAGAAAAATATGGGGTTGAGTCGTTTCTGCTAAAATGGTTTGGACATTACGGCGTTTTTTTAATTTCTCTAAAAGGACAAAAGTGACAAAAAGTACCTACTAATCAAAAATATATTTATTATTAAAAAAGATTTATTATTGCGCAAAATATCATTTATATAAAAAAGGGATGTTCTTAGATGTCATCTTCAAAGTTCTCACCCTGATCCACAGTAAAATCTAGCTGTGATCGGATACGTCCTCTATAAAATGCATCCCTTTCAAACTCTTAAAAAAACCCTGGCAGTCTTTTGGAATCAGGTGCATCATCGATTTTAGGTCATCTAATTTAGCCTGGGCAATTTCTTTGCCTTCAGGCCAAAGACAAACGAAATTGTTTTCCGTAACATCGGACATTATTTTTCCCCTAAAGATTTTTTGATGTCAATCTCTTTTTCCGTCTATTTTCATAAATATGGAATGTTTACAATGTTTTTTATCAAAATTTATTTGGTTTTTATCCAGTTGACTTTTTCTTTTGTTGTAAATACTTTTCTATTAATTATTTTATTTTCTGTTTTGGGTGTTCCGAAGAAATCCTCCTGCATTCTATAAGGTCTAAGAGGATTTTTCTTTTTGCAGGATTTGATTACATTTATATACTCTTCGGTGGTATTATAATCTCTTGTGATATTTTAGCAAATACTCGATTTTTGAGAAGTCGGTGTAATTCGGGAGAAATGTGTGCTTAGACTCTAATTCTTCAAACGTGTTGTTTGCAGGGTCGGATGCGAATTTAATAGAGCTTTCAGCATCAATACTATTTTGATGTTACGATTTTGGCTTCCGCAACAATTATACAAACATCCTTACAAAATTCCACATTTTAGTAGGATAGGATTCTTATTAACGTATCCATTTTGCACACTTTCGAGATAACGTTCATCGAACTCGTATGCTTTCTGGTATTAGTTCAGTAGTCTTGTGTAATTTAAGGCGTATCAAGCTCGTAAGTTTTCTACAATTAGTTCGTTGAACTGTCTTTTCAGAAACAGTCGAGAATGACACACCGTCGTCTGTCTCAGTCTATTAGACTCGGCTGACATATCAGGCGTGACGGTTATACACGGTAAATCCATACTACAATAGAGGTGTGGGTAGGTACCCAACAACCTACAATAACCTTTTACAAGTAGACGCGTCATACGTGAATACCCATTACACTACAAAAATGAGAACTCGAAGATTTACGTTATTGATGACGTCACAGTCTATACTACTAATGTTATGAATCCGAAAGTTTGTGAGAATGTGAAGATGTCTATATGCCTTTAATCACGCCGTAACAACTCTACGTATTCGATTGTGAATTGAAATATAAATGGTACGAGTGATTGAATTACACATAAGCCATTTTTATCAAAATAACCGGCGGATGCTGGTAATATCTAGGTAGATATAATGATTATGATAATGATCTTATAATTTGCTTATGATAACTTACTGTAAGCTTAATATTCTCATGTGACTTTGTCTTTTTAGAGAAAAAAATACCTACATACAACAATTTTCAAATAGTACTTAGTAGAGTAGTAGTAGTAGTAGGTAAGGTACTAGTAAAAACAAAAAAAAATTGTTTTTTTAATTATTATTGCAAGCGACTGTACCTGGGTAGGTGGTACCAACTAATAAAGTAAATTCCGATTCCATTGGTTAGTTTGTAAACTCACAAAGCAACTGCCAAAAACTGAGACTGTTTGGCAGTTGCTTCATTATCAAATTGCTCTTTTAAACAATCATTCCGGTTCTCAAGGTGACTTGATTTGACCCTTGGATTTTATTAGTTGCGGGGAATTTTGGTTTCACAGAATCTGTGTAAACAAGTAAAACTTCATTTTTTTAACCTAAACAATCCTTTTCTTATTTTGATGACTTTTGACTTCGGAGGCAATTCTCCAGCCAGACGAGTGCTCGGCTTGAGAATTGGTTGCGGGTTTGATTCTGACATCGTTCTAGTTTTGGATATTCCTTTTTGATACAGATTTACTCATTGCATCTGATTTAGGTACACGACACAAGGTGGAAATATCAATGTGGGATCTGGTGTCTCTTAATCTTGAGCGTTATCAAAATATTTGGTAAGTAAACCATCACCTTTCTTAGTTTCTTAGATATTGCTTAAGGAAAGTTCCACGGTATGTATTATCATAATGTAAAGTAGGTACCTACTTACCTACGCTCGAGTAGGTACCTCCTCATAACATAAACAAAACAACCTCTCTATCGAATTGGGAACATTCAACGGGATACATTCTGTATAATCAAAATTTTACACAAAATGTTTGAGTAGTTAGTGAAAAAAGTTTTCTTTCAGATTACCTACTACATAGTTACAATACATTAAGAGAACCGAAATAACATTATTTTTGGATATTATATGTATTTATTTTTTATTACTTGGTCCATTGCGTTGGGACTGCCACTACTAGACGTGTCACTAGTACTTTCGAACCTGTACCTCAGGTAAGCTGATTTAAAGTGGGCTTTGGTGCACTAGGCGTAAACCTGAAATCTGTATTATATATGTGAACTCGAAACGTAATTTTTAACTGATTTCTTCATTTATTTCAATTTGTAAACTTTTTGAACACTACGACGCAGGCTGTTCCCAAAATCTTTCTGCCGCCATATATTTCTTATACCACAGATCATAATTATTTCTTTTATAATTCGATTCCAACCAAAGACAAAAGCACACTGGCCGGTAGAATATTTTGATTAACATCAGCAACTGTCAGTGACAGTTACTTGCTCTGTTCAGTTTATTTTCTTTTCTTTTTTTTCAAGGCGATTGTGACAAACTCATTTTACCAACGGGATTTAACCTATTTACACAAACTTAGACATGACAATTATACAGTATTGAAAAGGCCGTAAAGTTTTTTTTTTAACTTTTTCTGAACAATAATACCTGTATAAAGGTAGTGTAAGTATTATATTGTTCAGAAGCGGCTAAGAGGGAACCGTTTACTTCGAACTAAAGTCAGTAACCTAGATGCTGGAAGTAATTCTGCCAGTGCCTCTTAAATGTCTACTCTAAAAATAGGTCTTTCGTGTGTCTGACACATTCAAAGTTTTTGTTTCTAGGGCATGCCAATTTCCTCGCGATGACGTAGGTCACAATATTAGGGTTAACGTACACTAAACAGGAAAATGCTCAGAAATAACTGTTTGCTCGATATCTGCCTTGGATGTATTCGAATAAAGTTCTCATTGAAACTGACAACATTTTGTCATGAAAACAAGCTCACTAGTGTGCTTCAAACATCCAGGTTCTTGATTTTGATGATGCCTGGGGATAGTAGTGGTTGGTGGAGGAAAGACTCCGTTGCAGATTGAGGAAGGCGACTTTTGTCCGGTGAGCTATAAAATGCAAAGATTTTAAATCTTTGATAAAATGCTGATAATGATACAGAGGTATGTATTAGGTAAGAGGAACGGCTTTCAGAGGCATGGCAGAGCACAACCTAAGTATTTATTTTTAGTACTGTAACCGGTGTAGTGAAAGGACTTAAAGTGTGCCCCAAAGGCTCCTTTAATTAACTGGACACAATGTCTAAAATGTTTTAATTCTATGACATGCCGGTTTCCTCACGATGTTTGCCCACCGTTTGAGGCTATATTTTTGGGACAGATTTAATGTATATGTCACCGTTAAATTGTAAATACCGTTAGATTATAATCTCACGAGGTTGTAAACTGTCGAACATCTGTTTAGATCAAAAATAATAGATTCGATTCACGACACACACATAGATAAAAAGGTGGCTTCACTTTTGTTGTTTGCGGCGCGCCGTCTTTTCTTTTTATTTGGTCTGAGGTATCGAGCATTCTCGATGGTCTGAGGTTACGGTTCACAATCTTCTTTTCAAGGAGATATCCAAGAAGCTAGTAGATGTGACCAATGACCAAAGGGCTGGCGCTTACCTCGGACAAAGGATAAGTATAGCTATCCAACGAGGTAACGTCGCCAGCCTTTTGGGGACCTTACCTGTGGTCGGTGATCTGAGCTCTGTTTTCTATCTGTATTCGAACTTAGATAGAAAACTGAGCTCATTTTTATTTTTTACTATTATACCGATTACCTTTTTAATGTTCTTGTAGTTTGTCTTTGTAACTGTGTTCTAAATAAAGTTATTTGTTTACCATATAACAGTATTTACAATTTTACGGTGACATTTACCTAGGTACGGCTTGGTTGGCGCTGGCCCTTTTCCTACGCAAAACGTGACCGTTCGCGCCATCTGTTGCTGTCATCGGCATTCAGTCCACGAGAAACTAATTATTTTCGCGTAAACAGTTTTGTTTACGCAATTCTATGTGATTATTAGGAACCTATGGTACTTACTTACCACCATACAGTAATGGTAGGTAAATAGTACCAACTACGGGTATGTCAGTGAACTGTTGGCCTTGGGGTAAAATACAGACCTAAAAGTAGCATGCCGAGTCGAACTCTGTATTTACGTTTAATATGCTTTATTTATTACTGTAATTTTATCGATTTTCAGTTAGCTATTCTTGAGTGGAGGTACCGAGGTAATTTTATGAATAACTTTACAACTATAAACTACGATTTAGTATCGTATTTAAGAACACTGGTGGTCTAGTTGTATCGGCCGCGCCTTCCAAAGGCATGGGTTCGAATTCGATGGATTTTACTCAAACGATAAAGGAGAGGAGAACATCGTGAGGAAACCGGCATGTCGTCTAAGAAGATGAAAAACATGTGTTAAGTGCATAAAAGTAGCCTTTG
This sequence comes from Scotopteryx bipunctaria, assembly GCA_949320045.1. NCBI lineage: Eukaryota > Metazoa > Arthropoda > Insecta > Lepidoptera > Geometridae > Scotopteryx > Scotopteryx bipunctaria. Next base: position 2,782,129 of record OX439449.1, read on the forward strand.
AGGCGCACTACGAATCCTTGAACCAGTGACACGCCTAGTAGTAGGTAATCGTATTCTAATCGTATTCTAAAAACGTACGGGGGTGTATAAATGGAGTTCCCACCCTTTTCACATTCGTAAAGATGATAGTTTGACAGTTGTTTGTTTACGTTTTTTGCAAAGGATAAAAACCTGTGTGCTTTTAATTAAATAAAGGAGCAAATGAAATACTTATAACTTAATATACCTACTTATGTATACCTGCCGTTACAAACAAGTGCCTCAAAAGTGAACGAGAGAGACTTCGATGAGACTTCTGATCTGAAATTAATTTTGCTATGAATTTTGTCGCAGGAAAATTCTGATAAATAATAAAATTAATAAGGAGTAATACAAATCCAGAAGCTAATTTCGGAGTTATTGTCAGATGAATCGAATTGTCATAATTCGAAAGAGGCCGAATTTAGTCCTGCCTTGTATCCCTTTATCCCTTTGCGATCAACATTCCTTTTAGAACTGAATTATATTTTATCCAAGTCAAAGCGTTTTACGCCCTTTTCTAAACTCAATCCTTTAATTTACATGAAACAACACAATAACAAGCGGCTGACAAAGACAAAGGGTCATCATCATCATCAGCCTATAGCAGTTCATTGCTGGACATAAGCCACCCATGTCTTTGCGCAAATTGTCCAATCTCCAAACAATATGGAGATACTCAAACAACCCAGAGGGAGATGTTTGACCAAGTGCCTGACTGTACAGATAACGTCACGCTTGCTTCAGGCCGACTGGGACAGATAACGTAGCGATTATTTGTTCAGTAGGACAGATGGACATAATCCATAGATCAAGTCCTGCAAGTCACGACCTCCGATAATGAGAAAACGATAAAGGAAGAAATGGAGAAAGGACACAATAACAATAAAATTGTATGGAACACCTACGTGCGAAAAATAACGAGCAAAGAACGTACATAAGCGTAAATTGACTAAATAGAAGTGTCAGGCGTAAAAAATATTGCATTCAAGTAACTTCTAAATTTATGACAGTTTTTAAACCAAATACGTAGATGTATAATCAAGTAAGTCAATAAGTTCGTATAAGCTAGTGGCCAACTCTTGTAACGGAGTTTTTAGGCCGCTTATAGGCCTCCGTCATAGCTTGACGAGTTAAAAACCGGGACCGACAATTTAACGTGCCCTCCGAAGCACGGAAGCGCTATATTTAAGTAAGGCGACGCTATCATCCGAAAAATTAATACAGATACATAAAAGTGTTACCCCGGAATACTCAAACGCGACTCAGAGTTGAGCACGTCTCAACTCACGGTTTTTTTGACTGTTTCTGATGAAAATCTGTCAAAAAAAATAATCGTCATTTGAGACGTGCTCAACTTTGAGATGCGTTTGAGTATTCGGGGGATAATGTACCTATTGTTATGATACTGCAACTTAAAGGGCAAACGCAGTTTATTGCTATTCGTGTATTGTATCCGTGCAGGCGTACCAGACGAAAAGTAAAAATTTTATTTCAAAAAAGGGGCAGATAAAAATTAATGTTGCCGAGGCGTTGGTGTGAGCGAGACAACTTACATATCGACGGCAGAAAGCGGAGATGTCGTATCTCAAAAAATGGCCTAAATTACTTAAAACTTGATTGTTGATAAGCAAAAAAAGCCGCGTCGAATGGTCTATGTCTCGTCTTTCTACGATGAAAAATTTTATGATACGCCCTTGATTTTTTCCTAGTATTTTACTGTTCACACGACTAAATGCTGTAAATAAAGGTTTTTTGTCTCCGGTGTAAAATTTAATATTTTGAGATACGACAAAATCGCTTTCTTCCGTCGATATATAAGGTCAACTAGCTGTGAGCGACGGTTGTTTGTATTATGTTGAGAATTTTAACGGCTTTACAAAGTTTGCAATACCAAAAAAGCGTAGGTACATTAATGTAACAACGCAGTTTCCTTTAAAAAACAACTGCCCCACTGGGGCTTCTAAATTACGAAAGTTTGTGAATTTCGAGGATGTTTGGTACTTACCTACCTACCTACCTGTTTGTGGTTCAATCAATCCTATTGTAACGACTACATGGATAAATCTTGGATTGAGAAAGAACTTACTTGTACTTAGGTAAGTTCTTTCCTAACCCAAGATCTTTACTAAGTCAATGCTTTTGTACTCCGTATTATAAATACATAATCAGCATAGGCAAGTAAAACCGAGCAGACAGGAATTAATTCACTGGGTAGATAAAACATAAACATGGGTAGATACTATTAATTGCCAACCGTTTATTATAGCTTTGGTTTGGGTCTCTACATGTTTGATTTTTACGTAAAAAATACTCGCCAACACAAAAGATTTTTTTTTGACCGAATATTTCGGCACATCCGTAATAATAATAGTCTCGGCAGCGCTCGGCGAAGCTCGTCTCGCGCGAGGCAACCAGTCGATCTCCGGCGATCCGTTCCGGAGTTCCGGACCCCCTCCTCAGTCGCGATCGAACCGCGCATGCGGACAGACGCGCTATGCCCATCACGACCAACAAAAACAAATATTTTGATCAGTGTGCCAAAATGGTCGATTCCGAAGATATCATCCGCGCAGTCAAAAAGTTCAGAGCTATTTGGGACTTGGAAGACGAAAGATATCATAACAAAAACTTGAAGGATGATGCATGGAATGGTGTTTGTCTCGAAATAATTCCTGAGTGGGAAACTTTAAACGAAGGAGAGAAATATATTAGACGTAAGTTCTGCATGATTTTTACTGATACAGTACAACGAATCGGGCTCTAAAGAAGAAAAGTATAAACAATGACCACGTGTGTCGCTTATTGCCACAATATTTTACAGAAGAGCGCGCTCGCGCCGAATCTTTGTGGTCCGGACGAAGTGTGCCGGCCGCCATCTTGCTTGGTTGCGCGCGTGACGTCACTCATCTCTGATAAATAAAATACACATTATCAATGATTCTGTTAGTTCATGGCGACACGAAGCCTGTACCTACCTATGTAAATACTAGAACTCTTGGGCATTATTTACAACCGAATTTAATTAGATAGGTAGGTAAGTTAAGTTGAGGCACAAATTTTGAAAAAAAAACACGATTTCCATTGATCAATTGAGTTTAAGTTTACAGAGGTACCTAGGAAGGCCTACCTGTCATATTCCAAAAACGGCGAAGTCTACATACAATATTGCTAATTACAATTATTTAGCTGCGAGCTGATCTATTATCAAAGTCGTTGCATTAAACTTAAAAAACTAACAAGCAGTTTCTTTTTCAGAATTAGAACTAAAGAAAAAATGGAATAACATTCGGGATTACTATAAAAAGCTCCTTGCGGACACGCGTTCGGGCGAGCAGGAAGTCCGAGCCAAGAAGAGAAGATACCTGTACTCCGACATCTTGGAGTTTATCAGACCAGTTTATGACAAGAGGCGTCTTGAATTGTGAGTAACTTGGTGATTGAAAAAGCCACTTTGGCCAACAGAGGCCAACACTGGTTCCTAAAGGCCAGTGTCGCAAGTAAAGTGACACCTAGCAGATAGTATTTTGTTGATGACCACCTAAACATGTCATTTGAACATTAGAACCTACAAACTTCAGTAGACAAATTGTTATCCATAAAAATTAGGGCAGTAGTTCGTACTGAGCTTTAGGCTAGATGATGTTATATAAGTTGTTTTCACATCACACGAGGGTGCTGGCTCGTTGGTACGGCAGGGAAATTACTTATGATAAATCTAAAAGAGAGCACTACTGGTGGTCTGGTTGGTAGTGACCCCGCCTTCCGACCCTAAGGACGTGGGTTCAAATCTGGTCGTGTTCCAATGGATTCTTCTGTGGGAAAAAGTTATGTGCGCTATACCAGTACTCTCAAACGGTGAAGGAAAACATCGTGAGGGAACCCGCGGCTTAGTCAGCTCCGCAGTATTGACCATGTCTTTCCTGTGGACAAGGCAGTTGAGAAAATGGAATATTCGTCCCGAGCACTACAGCGTCTCGTTTGTGAAGGTAAAAGTTGTCTCCTGACGCTGTATAAATCATCTACTGGGTAAAAGGCCTTGGTAAATCTAAAATAAAAATAATCTATCCTTATCCACAATGATTGAGCTTACCATTACCATAGCTAGCTAGCCGAAAATATTGACTGTTAGACAATTCCAACTTGATCATTAACATCATAATTTTAATTTCCAGAGAGAGGGATAATCAATCCAACGACTCCAACATAACAAACGATTCACATAACGCGGACAGCGACGACCAAGACGATCACGATTCAGACCTAGAAACGGTCACATTCATCGGTGTCCCTACCAAGGACAAACCTCGCAAAAGGAAATCACCCCCTCCAATAACACAGGAAACGACTCCTGCTCAATCCAGCAAAACCACAAAATCGAAAACCAGTGGTGGGAGGAAACTGACGCCTTTCGAACAGTCCATCATAAAAACCCTAGAAAAGAATGTTACAAAAAATTACGATTCCGATCTCCTTTTTCTAAAGAGCTTGCTGCCCGATATGAAGGCGTTAACAGCAAGCCAGAAGTTCGATTTCAAAATTGGTGTAATGGAACTGTACAGGAACATAACGAATGGTTCAAACGAACCGCACCGAGACCATGACTATGATTTTGATCGTCTTTCAGAAGCTCAAGTCAAAGTGGAGACTGTACGATTGTCTGAAGATGACTCTTACCAGTCTTCATGATGTGTGATGCGATCTCTAGGTTAGGTTTTATTTAAATAAATTGCATTTGATGTTGTTGTTGACTGGTTGTGTAATTTGTAGTTGTTAGGGTTCCGTACCCAAAGGGTGTCAACGGGACCCTATTACTAAGCCTCCGCTGTTCGTTCGTCAGTCATCGGTCAGCGGGATGTATCTCATGAACCGTAATAGGTAGAGAGCTGAAATTTTCCCAAAGTGTGTATTTATATTGCCGCTATAACAACACAATCAAAATAAATAAGGATAAAAAAATAAAGAGGGCCCCATGCAAGAAACATTTTTGAAGGTACGATTGTAAGGAACCCTTCGTGTGCGAATAAGATTCGCACTTTTTCTGTATGTTGTATCGAATTGCAATGTAGGTATGGGAAACGGTATCTGTAATAGTATACCAGAGGACCGGTGGTCTAGTGGAAGTGACCCCGCCTTTCGATCCTGCGGTCGTGGATTCGAATCCAGTCGTGCACCAATGGACTTTTTTGTTCGCAAACCTCTCGAATGGTGAAGGAAAACATCGTGTGGATACCGGCTGGAGAATTGCATATTCTTTCATCACACTGGTTCTAAGGAACTAGTGATATGACTATTATTAGCCTACCTAGTATTATGTTGTCTGTGGTACTTACTAATAGAGACGCAGAATTCTTGTGACGTAAGGGCATTTACTCGCTCCTTTTTAGATACTCTTTGTAGTGAAAGGGCCTAAAGGGTGTCGGGTCGATAACGAAGGTCGGAGATGAGATAACGCAAGATTTTAAACAATCAGCCCACTTTTATTTGTTTTTGAGGGCTCTGTACCCGAATGGTGCCAATTACTAAGCCTCCATTTGTCCGTCCGTCTGTCAGCGGATTTCTAATGAACCGATAGGAAGTTGAAATTTTCAGTGTGTAGCAAAATAATGTTATATAGGTCTTCGAATTTGATCGAAGATATTGTACATAGGTGTATAATTTTCTTTTCACTAGCTGTTGTCTGCTAATTTGTTACAAATGCTGTGCATGCCTGTAATTGGTGCACATTAGATAAATAAATACATAAATAATGTAATAACAAATAACAAAAATAAAATATATAAAAATAATAAAAATATGTCCAGCTGTTTCTCTCCCCGAGCATGTCGTAAAAGTCGACTAAGGGATAGTATCCTCTCCAACATGATGGAACATCTATATGGGCGACGGGCTGATCACCTGTCACCATGATTCACCATGTCCATCTTGGGATTTTGAATCAATCAAATATGAAAACTTGCAGCCACTCCTGATTTAATGATCCGATGGTGACAGGTGGTCAGCCCATCGCCCTTTTAGATGGTCCATCATGTTGGAGAGGATACTATCCCTTAGTCGATTTTAACGACATGCTCGGGGAGAGAAGCAGCTGGACGAAGCGAGGCAGCTGCATCATCATCCTAAAGATGTTGTATTGAACTCGCAGGGAACTAGCTGATCGACGTGTGTATTTTAACCAGAGGCTTTCCCAGTAGAAGGACTGCTAGTAGGCCTTAAAAATTGTTCTTTTAACTTCTCTCGAGCAGCGGACAAACCTACGTATAAGCATGTTTCCACTAACAGCTAATGCCCTGCGATTCCTTTCCATGTCACCTGTAGAGCATCACCGTAAATCATGATGGGTGGAACACTATTGCCAAGTTAATTGCCAATTTTAGTTTTTCGTAATTAAAAAATGGCTTCTCACAGTCGCCGTGTTGGATTTTTTGACTTTTGTATAGCCTATGCCACTTCTAGAACAATCCAACGACACCTCATTTGTCAAAATCCGTCCAGCCGTTTAGGTTAGAGATTTCAGCCAAAGAAACCCACATACATGCACATACAACACACCCCAAAAAAATTAATCCTCCTTCTGCGCAGTAAGGTAAAAACAAGGGCCAGGCAGGTTGGCCCTGATCTTGAATCTGCGATGACGTCATAGAGGTGGGGGCCACCCTCTTAGCACCTGCGCTATGTAAGTACTACCTACCGATTCCACTGCTAGACTTTGGAAAAGACGAAACAGTCATTACAAATGACTTTCTCTCTATTACCTCTATTTCACTCTATTTGTGAAATTGTTATCTAAATAAATGAAACTTGCGTTACTGTCTGACTGAAACATGAGAAACATGAGACTTGGAGAGTCTATTTTATGGTGTAAGACTGCATATAGACAGGAATTCCCAAAATTAAAACCCTAGAGGACGCAGTGAGAAGTTAAATTTTTCATGTAAAAAACTCAACAAGGACAAAGTCACGGGGAGTTCCACGTTCCGCATTCCAAAAGAAATGATGGGATTTCCTCGTATTTTTTTTGAAATGCGTTATCGTTTCCCGTCGTTGAAATTAAGCTTATGTCACCCGGAAAAACGCATTATTTGACACGTCATGGACAAAATTCGATCAACAGTTTAAAAGCTGCGAGGATACAATATAATACAAGTCTCTGCCCGCGGCTATGCATGGCATCCGGATAAAAAGTCATCATTGTATCATACCTAGGATAAATCTTTTTACAGCACACGAACTATTTATTTCTAAGTTTAATTTAAATCCGTTTAGCTTTGGCGTGATTGAGACACACACATCTTCAAATCGCTACATCCTCCTAAACTTTTGAACTAAATTTTAGTAGGTAAGTAGGATTTTTCAGTCGAGAAAGATACTGAGTAAGGGTCATGGAGCGAGCCAGGGATCGTCGTCGGACGAAATTTCAAGGCGTTGGTACCGTGCAACAGATTTAAAATGGAGTTTGGACAACTAGCTTGACATGGTGATGGCCGCTGGGGTAAAGCTTTAACCGAGTAGTGACCGAGGACAGGCCGAAGAAACCCTGGAAGTCCGACCGCGCGTTGGGTTGATGACAACGAAAACGCAGACAAAACTTGGATAAGAGATGCACAGGACCGAGGAGGCTGGCAAAATCGAAAGGAGGTTTATACGGTGATACCAAGCTGAAATGATGAATAAATGTAGGATTTTACCGATGTATAGGTTTACATAAACAGTTTTTGAAATAAATACCTATTATGTAAGAAAAGAGACTATTGAAAATGTGCCTTGTAAGTTATTACAAGCAAGAGGAAATTGTGGTTCACAAAATTCACCAAAACCGACAACTTGACTCGCTCAATAGAACTAGGCCAACGCCTCTGGTCATGAATTATGTATTTGGATGCTATAACTTTGATCCGATTTGCCAGAGGATTCTCTGCGTAACTTTAAAAAGTTAGTCAAACTTCATTTTCATATTGAAACCTTGGAATTTTTAATTTAGCTGACACCTAACTTTATTGCGTCTTTTTAAAACTCTGCTGTATGCCTGAAATTCTCCGCGATGTTTGCTAATCGTGATTGAAAAGGATAATCCTACTAATAACTTCTCTGCTGCACTGGGAGTAAAAAAAAAACATAGAATGCGTCCAGCTGCTTCTCTCCCCGAGCATGTCGTACAAGTCGACTAAGGGATACTATCCTACCCAACATGATGAACCATCTGTAGGGGCGATAGGCTGATTACCTGTCACCATGGTTCACCACATCCATCTTGGGATTTCAATCAGGAGTAGCTGCAAGTTATCTTATGATTACTTGTGACTCTGCCCACCCCATTAGGGATACGGGCGTGATAATTATGTATGTATGTAATCCTACTAATAATATAATAAGTTGGGGATGTGATGATGTTTGTACCTACCTCATTCACGCCATAACGGCTGAGCAGATTCGAATTAAATTTGGGATATACTTTACATAGTATGTGTGCTGGAATAACATATAGGCTACTTTTTTTCTGGTACCAGGCGAGCGAAGCCAAGGGGGTGAACGTCCTTTGTCAATTTAGTAAAATGGCTTCAGTTACTTTTATCATCCAGTTGCGTATAAAATATTCCTAACCTTTGAACATACGAGTACATTTGTGTTTCCACTGTGCAGAACAGAAGCACAAACTCGAAATTTGGGTCACGTTCCGCTAAACGGGGAAACAGGTCAACACTCACAGAATTGCAAATCAAAACACAATAATCCACAGGTGCAATCAACTTCTACCGCAAACTGTACACGTAATAATTAAAATGTAGTGGAGTGAGACTGCGACCTCGCCTGACCCATTTCTCTTATGAATCCGCCCAGGTCAGCCAACCCGTTACGCGAATTTCGACTTTCAGTATTTAGTGTAGAGGATATTTTAGCGTGGTGGTATTATATCCTGAAATAGATTTACGAGACATTTAGCGACGGATCGTATTGATTGTTCTTGCAGGTCGTAGGTAATAAAATTAACAGAGACCTTCTCGTGACAAACATAATCTTATATCAGGCCATTTAACTTTTTCCCAATAGTCAGTCACTTGAACGGCACCAGCGCTATATGAGGCCTTCCAGGGTGTAAAAGCTTGTAAGTCCCTACAAATCCAACTTACAAGACACGGTAGCATGATTTGTTACGCGCCACATTCTCTCATTCTCATCACTTATCATTTCCTTGCCCTTATTCCACTAGGTGGTGTCAGCACTATATGTTTCCCTCTTCCATCTTCTTCTATCACTCGTCATCTCAGTATTCATTTCACGCGCATAATCCTCTTTCACACAATCCATACATCTTTTCTAAGGTTTTCCTCTGCCTGTTAATCCATCAACATTCATACATTCTCTCATCCTCAATCTACTATAAATACTCGTGGCACTGGTCCCAGGATCAGTGTGATGAGAAGATTAAGTTGCGAGTCGAAGAGGATCCTTTCGTAGATACCGACATCCTTTAACTATATATCTTCTAACTTTTAGGTCTTACGACATGCCGGTTTCTGTTTCCTTTTATCATCGTAGGGAGTACAAATATTGTGCAAATAATCTTTTCGAGCAGATAAATTCATTGGTGCACGATTGATTCGAACCTACAACTATTGGTTTGAAAGGCGGGGTCGATTAGCGCGCATCACATGGATTTTCCGAGAAAAGTGCACTGAAACGCAGAATGCGTTTTGTATGCATCTTACCTGAACATATCACAAAAGCTGAACACGTTTTTCTGTTACATTACGGTAGAGTAGGTACTGATTCAATGAACATGCTGTGCCAACCACAGTGCCATAGAGTAGGATAAGGGTAGGAAGATGATGACTACGGTAGAGTACTTAGGTACTTGAAATACGTGTCCAAGTGATCCCCGTGATTTTATGGAATAAAGATTTTTGATTTTGACTTTGACTCGAGGTGGCGTCACGAGCATGAACTGTTGTTTATACTTACATAGTTTTATTTTGTATGAGTTCCTATAATCTGAATATTTCAGCTTTTGTTTTAATAAATTTTTCAGCTTTCAGTTTTTCATATGGACTCTTTTACTGGTTTTAAGAAGGAGGTACATTTCTGTAAATTTATACCAACTACATGTTGGTGCTATAGGATGGCTCGAAAGAGTTTCTTCAGTGATAAATCCCTCTTTCATTGAACAAGTCGGTTTCATTTTAGTTTTTAAAACGTAATTATTCTTGCGTAAGACATTTTGAATACATCTCTCTCTGTGCTTCAATTACTCACTGCAGAGGGTCGTGATCCCCGTCATGATTATTTAGCGTCTTCCACTTCTTTCGGCCCAGCGACATGGAATGGTTTTGTGAAATTGAATTTGAATAACGATCATAATTATTATTAATTTTACAAAAAATAAGGTACCTACGAAACAAAACCTAAATCAATCAATACTAAATGATGTTGTTACATTTAACCAAACTTGAACTACATTTACTTAGGCTGTGTGTTAGTTAAGCTGTAGTCTGTGGTAAGTACCGAAATGTACCTAATTGCTTTGGGCAGACCAATTTCGGTAGCTAAACGTAATTGAAACGAGTTAAGGCAGGTCTTCACTTCACTACAAAGTACGCATTTGACTTCACTTTATACATAAGTATTGTTTTTACAATACAAAACAAAATCGTTTTTTATGGGAAATGTTTGTATATTCTGCAAATATTTCTTCCTGGTCTGGGTGTTGTAATATTACGTATTGTAAGTACCTATGTATTCACAAAAAATAATGTATATAATAAGTATTCTATCGGCTATCTGGTGCCATGAAATATCCACAAATATTCATAATTATTTATTTATACTTACTTCTAGGACAAACGATTTTGTGCCGCCTTACCGTCCGACTATCCGCGACCTTCACAATGTCATCTTTCCCGGTATGTGGACGCCATTCCAGAACCATTACCCTCCAACGGTTATCGGTATCTGTTTAAGACTTTAAGCAGTAGACTTAGGTTGAAATTTAGGAGCAACGTCAACAAGTTCAAAAACATGTATCAAGTGCACGAAGGGAGCCTTTGAGGCGCACTTTAAATCCTTTCACCACACTAGTTCGAAAGAACTGGTGACACGACTAGATAGATAGACTTTACATACTAATGATAACTAACGCTGATAACTCTGCTATAAAAGGTGATCGCATGCGGAGATATAAGACCAAAGCTTTAGGTCGCCCTAAGTACTAAAATAAAATGGAGGTAGGTATGCAAAATGGGTTACTATACTACATGTTTTTTGCTTACTATTGTACCTGCCTAATGTCTTTCCTCCCTAAAGTGTTATAAACGAAATTTGTCCCTTATCCAGCACAAAATTATCCTAAACGAGAAATTGGAAAGTATTACGCTACGCACTAAGAATACCAACTTTCCTGCCTAAGTGCTTCTGGTGCTTCAAGGTACAAATAATATCTAATCTACGACGGCACGGGCGACGGGTGAGTGCTCGGCTGAGACGCAAAAGGCGCAGGTTCGATTCACGCTGCGGGAGAAACGTTTTCATGTTCTGCAAATATTTCCGGGTGTTGTAATATTAAGTAAAAACAAACAAAAAAAATGTAGGGACACAAGTATTCTATCAGCCATCAGGTTCCCATTAGCTTTGCTTAGTTTGGGGCTAGATGACGCCGTGTAAAATGTCCACAAATATTTATTTATTTTAGAATCTATGTTCGATCTAAATCCGCTTAGTTGTTATGGCGTGATATACATATATGTCAGGACAGTAGCAAATGGAGATCTGTGATTTTTGCCTACCCCTACGTAAATATTGTGCGCCTCAAACTACTTCTATTAAAACCGAATTTGTCCGAATATGCAACTAATATTATAATCGAACCAACCCTTAAAAATTTAGTATCTACAGAAATAATTGTAACGTCTCTGTATTACATAATCATCATCGCGTTAGTTCGTATTTCAAAAGCTAGACGAATATTGCCGAGGCGCACAATATTTGTGGTACTACTGTATATGTTTGAACCGTAATTAAGACAGTAACCTATTTCAACTTCCAAGTTTTTATTTTATTTTATTTTTACGAGACAGACTCCAGGTTCAGTACAGTATTGTTACCAAAGAAAAGGAATATCTAACAAAAGATGTTCCTAAAATAGCAATAGTGAAGTAAAGTACCGATGGAAAGTACCCATTTGTTTGGTTGCTGCCATCAATCCCTTCCTTTTATAGCGTCGTAAAAGGTAGTAAAGTCGGCAAAGTTCTTTGTCAAGGCCGTGGTATGATTTACTTTCAATCACAGTCAGTTTACATAACAAAATGGAGAGTTTCTGTCGAAACCGTGGAAAATTTTAAGCGATCTAGGTACAGGGAGTTGACGGAAAAATTTATAGTTCTGCTTTTGCTATACAGGGAACATTGTATCCGTGCTTATCCGTACAAAGTATTCTCCTAAATATTCTTATAATATCTAATGTCTACTTTAATAAAATGATAGAACGTTTGCAACGGCCTGTAGATAACCCGGCTGTTTCTTTTGTGAATTATGTATTGTATTATTTGTAAGTTTTTTCTGTTAATAAAGATGTTATTTGAAGTAATTTACAAGTGAAAAGTGATTCCAAGAGACTTTTTATGTGATTTGCTGCTGTTTTTACAAGTTTTCACTACACAGGAAGGCATAATTCAATTTTAAAATTGAAGTTTACAAGACGACGACTCGAGAGTGATGAGCATGGCTTTAGTGTAGGCGTGTGCGTGTGCGTGTATGTTTACTTGCAGGAGCACGGTTTTGTGTGGCTTCACTTTTGTTGTTCGCGGCGCGCCGTCTTTTCTTTTTATTTGGTCTGAGACGGGAACTCAACATAAACAAGCATTTTAATCTACAGGATTGCGCGTTCGCGTTGACTTCTCCTTGACTTGACTCTCGTTCCTGACGCGTCTAACAGGCCAGGCCTTAGATCGTCTCACGGCTGAATATAATGGCCTTCCGCTGTTGGCTTCGCTCGCGTAGTACCTACCAGAATAAGTGTTCAATTAACAAAGTACGTAGGTACTTAACCCCCGAAAACTCAAACGCATCTTAAAGTTGAGCACGTTTCAAATGACGATTTTTTGACAGATTTTCATCAGAAACTGTCAAAAAACCGTGAGTTGAGACCTATTCAACTCTGAGTCGCGTTTGAGTATTCGGGGGTTTGTAAAAATATCATAAGTACTAACAATAAAAGGTTTTGTGTTTCAAATAGTCGTAATTACACGTAGGTATATTACTCAATTAAAATTACAAACTATAAAGGATCAGTCTGAATAAAAAACTATAAGCACGCATTTCCTTCAGACAATTTATTGGTTTTAGGTTTTACATAAATGGTACTGAATACTTAGCCGTCAATCAACTTGATGTTGTAATGCTAGCAACTAATATTTATTATGTACTTACTACTACAATCTTTTTTATTCACTTTTATAGTTTTAATAAACCAATGTAACACGTACTTGTTTTACCTGACTGCGAAGAATTTTGGGAAAGTTCCTTTGGCTATCGTTTGTCTTTTGTTTGTATGTTGGAAGTTTTTTTATGCTTATCTTATGTTACGTACTGATACAGAATAAAGTACTGACTGATAATCAACATACAGTTTAAAACATTTTAGAAGCATTGAAACTTGGAAGGTATATTCCGCTTATGGTGTAAAGACGCACTAAGAAAGGATAATCTGAAATTCAAATGATAGAGGATGCAAGAGGAATGTAGGGGAAGATGAAGTTTGAAAGAAAAAAAATTTATCGCGTACGAATTTTTTTGGACTGTGTAGTAGTTTTTGGTTCTTAGAAAAACAAAAACTTTGTACATAGGTACTTAATAATTTAATATAATATACATACATATTATTACGTTCGCACATAATTATCCCTAATGGGGTGGGTAGAGCCACAAGAAATCATAAGAAAACTTACAGCCACTCCTGATTCAAAGTTCCAATAATTCAGATAATTATGGTGATCCATGGTGACAGGTGATCAGCCCATCGCCCATTATATGGTCACGTTGGTGGATTTATTTTAAGTAGGTACATTTGATTTAAACATCCGTATGTTGGTCTATGGTTGGTCCTAATTTGCGATCAGATACAATATTCCTAAAGTAATGCAATGAAATCTCCATTTTTATAGTTTAGATATGCAAAGCGTCGAATATGTTTCAATATTATTAATTTAGTTATTTATAAAATGTTGATGCAACACAGTTCGGTAGTTTCCAATATGAAGCAGTACACTGCATTTGTTTTACTCTATGTTGTCGGTGTCTCTTGTATAAAATTTGATAATGACACTGTGGACCCTGCAACACGTCATTTGTATGACTTTAAAATAAAGAATCCTGTAAGTTACATTTGCAATTTTATGAAACTTTCACATACTATGGGACAAGGGCCGGAAAATTAAAAACTCTTTGAAAATTATGTTGTGATATTTTCTTTTGGTTTTAGATCATAATAATCATATTTTTTCAGGATATAGACATGATGACCACGAGCAATGGCGTTCCTGTGGATGTAAGAAGAACGTTTACGATCAACGCAGATCAGTTCATTAATGACTACCACATGGACATGCATTTGAGTATATCTAGGGAGCGCATACCAGAGCGCATAGTCCACGCCAAAGGAACAGGTGCTGAGGGCTTCTTTGAAGTAACGCATGACGTTTCAATGCTCACCTCAGCTGATGTTTTCAACGGAATCGGTAACAAAACTCGAACACGAGTCAGATTTTCAACATCCATACCGGATAGGGGAGGAACCGACCTTATGAGAGAATTTAAAGGTCTCTCCATCAAATTGTATACGAGAGAGGGAAATCTAGATTTTTTGTGTCTACAAACACCTGTTTATTTCTACAAAGACCCTATAAACTTTTCTCCACTTGTGCATGCGTTCAAACGGAATCCAGTGACGAATTTGCATGACATAACCCAGGTTTGGGATTTTGTCACTTTGAGACCCGAGACGTTTCATACATTTCTTTGGCTACAATCGGATTACGGCGTCCCAAATGGCTATAGAAAGATGGACGCTTTTCCCATTCACACATATGAAATAACCAATAAAATCGGCGAAAGGCATTACGTCAGATTTAATTTCAGGTCGGAACAAGGTTTAGATAATCTTACGAATGCCCAAATCGCTAAAATTCAGAGTGCCGATTTAGATTACTATATTAGGGATTTGTATAATGCCATCAATCGAGCGAAATACCCATCTTGGAAATTGGAAATGGATGTTATGTCTATAGAAGACATAAAGAAACAAAAATATGATCCCTTCGATGTAACTCGCACGTGGGAAAAGGGTTCGTACATCACGGTACCAATCGGTCGCTTGGTTCTTGACAAGCAGCCACGAAATCAATTCGAAGTCATAGAACAATTGGCTTTTAACCCCGCAAATCTGGTGCCTGGTATTCCGGGGCCGGTAGACAACATGTTTAAAGGTCGTAGGTTGTTTTATCGAGATACTCAAAACTACCGTTTAGGGGCTGGACTTAATAAAATAAGGACAAACTATCCTGAATACATCCGGACTTACAACCGCGATGGACGAGCTCCTGTGAAAGAGAATATGATCGATAACCCGAATTACTACCCGAATTCTTACAACGGTCCTGCACCCTTCGTGGACTCTAGAGAGCCGTCTGAGAAGCTACAGGTTCTACAGACGAACGCTGCTGATTTGGAACCGGCAGCAGATTTCTACAGAAACGTCTTGGTCAATGATGGACAAAGACAGCGGTTGGCAGAGAACTTGGTCATGTCACTACTATATGTGACACCCCCGGTCCAGAAAAGGGGCTTGACATTTATGAACCTCATTGATCCCGACCTTGGAAAGCGAGTAGAGCTCGGCCTGGAAACTGCATTAATAAGTGACAAAAAGAGCCGATCGGACTGTCGCAAAATGTGTACACAGACATAAAATAAACTAAACATTGTCAAAATTCTTGATTCGAGTAAATAAATACGAGTTATATTGGATTTTACTTTCAATATTTTCGAACTAAAAATAAAAAATATGAAACTTTTTTTAAGTATTGTGGAATTTAGGCTTGGTTAAATACTTTTAACGTTTTTACTCGAGCCGTTGCTGTGATTAAAATAAATGGTTTATTTGAAAACCACCAAGTGTATGATCATTAATAATAGAAAAATAATATACAAACGTTTATTTCCTGTCCGACCGTCCGTCGGTCGGATAGATCGAATGAATGGCGGTTCGTGATACAATTACTGGATTATGACTCTTAAAGTAGACTTTTGAAGACGCTTGCTTCGGCAGCTAATCGGCAGTAGGTATTTTATTAAGTAATTATAAGTATCCGTCATTAATTGAAATGTACTTATATGGTCAGAATCTGTGTTGTCAGAATCGAGCAGCAGTTTCAGCGATGAAGTCGTTAGGTGCATTCGTAGTACTTTGCGTTGTTGGTGCTTCTTGCATAAATGTAAAATTCAATAATGCCTCGGTAGACCCATCAGCTCGACAACTATACGACTTTAAATTGCACAATCCAGTAAGTTTTTTATTTAATTCTCCGACGGCCTCGGTGGCGTGGCGGGCGATTGCTCGGCATAGACGCAAGAGGCGCGGGTTCGATTCCCGCTGTGGAAGAAATGTTTGCATGTTCTGCAAATATTTCTTCCGGGTCTGGATGTTGAGGTACCATGGTACTCGTAGTTTCTGATTTCCACGACACAGGGAATCCTAGTGTGGGGTCAGGACTATGTATGTAATCATAATCATAATCATAATCATAATCATTTATTAACTGTATGTAACTGTTGGGTGTAACTGTAACTGTTAACTGTTAAATTACCTCTGTTTAAAGTTAGGTACTTTAAGGATCAAATGAACTGCCGCAGTAATCCCGCTACGTTATTGGTACTGCTATTTTACTTGCTGTATTTCCCCTTTATTCCCAATAGTTAATTTTTTTAAGGCGTCGCCTGCAATTTTTTCCTCTGGTTCGATTTCTGACAGAACATATATACATAATATGGCCACTCCGTGCCTCTTCAAAGTTTTATACTCTCTACCACAGATCCTGTATGGTACTCTCGAAAATAATATAAAAAATACCTTACAGGAAATAGACTTGTTGACTACGAGCAATGGTGAACCAGTGGACGTACGTAAGATATTTACGATCAATGACGATCAATTCACTAATCAGTTCCATCTGGACCAGCACCTGAGCATGGATCAGGAACGTATACCCGAGCGCATCGTCCATGCCAAAGGAACGGGCGGGGAAGCCTACTTGATTGTAACGCACGATGTATCCAAGTACACCTCGGCTGACGTATTCAATGGAATCGGGAAGAAAACGCCTGCTATCGTCAGATTTTCGACGTCCATCCCAAGTCAGGGTGGAACAGACCTCATGAGGGAATTCAAGGCCCTCGCGACAAAGCTCTACACCAAAGAGGGCAATTTGGACTTGCTTTGCTTACAAACACCCGTTTATTTCTACAAGGATCATGTCAATTTTTTACCACTCGTACATGCATTCAAGCGGAACCCAGTGACGCATCTGCACGACTTCACGCAAGTTTGGGACTTTGTGACTTTGAGACCGGAGACGTTACATACTATGCTTTGGTTACTGTCAGATTACGGAGTTCCAAATGGATATAGAAAGATGGACGCCTTCCCAATTCACACATATGA
This sequence comes from Scotopteryx bipunctaria, assembly GCA_949320045.1. NCBI lineage: Eukaryota > Metazoa > Arthropoda > Insecta > Lepidoptera > Geometridae > Scotopteryx > Scotopteryx bipunctaria. The sequence continues at coordinate 2,799,854 of OX439449.1, forward strand.
AGTAACCAACAAAACCGGTGGAAGGCACTACGTAAAGTTTAACTTCAGGACAGAACAAGGCTTAGATAATCTCACTAATGCTCAGATCGCCCAAATACAGGGTCAAGATCCAGATTACTACATAAGAGATTTTTACAATGCCTTAGATCGTAAAGAATATCCTTCTTGGAGACTAGAGATGGACGTTATGACTGTAGAGGACATTAAGAAGCAAAACTATGATCCGTTCGACGTGACACGGGCGTGGGAGAGAGGCTCATACCACACGGTGCCCATCGGGCGCTTCGTTGTGAACAAAAAACTTCAAAACCACTTTCGACAAATAGAACAAAGTGCATTCAACCCTGCAAATTTGGTACCCGGTATCCCTGGCCCTGTAGACAATGTGTTCAAAGGTCGCAGACTGTTTTACCGAGACACCCAAAACTATAGATTAGGGAGTAACCACAATAAAATAAGAGTCAACTTGCCTAGATACGCAAGGACTTACGTCCGGGATGGAGTTCCTCCAGTAAAGGCCAACATGAGAGATAATCCAAATTACTTCCCGAACTCCTACAACGGTCCCGCGCCCTACGTTGACGACAGGGTGCCATCCGATAAGCTTCTTATTCTCCAGTCTAATACCGCTGATTTGGGACCAGCGGCAGATTTCTACAATAACGTGTTGACGAACGATGGGCAAAGGCAGCGGTTGGCGGAGAGTCTGGTCTTGTCCCTGGAGTCCGTCACGCCTCCGGTGCAGAAGAGAGTCTTGACGTTCACCTACCTTATTGATGCAGACCTCGGGAAACGAGTGGATCTCGGCCTGAAAGTTGCATTGTTGAACGCAAGAGCTAATAAATCAGGTTAAATTCACGTAAAAATATAATTTAATAGTATTACCTATGTATATGCTTCTATAAACTTATTTCAATTGTTTTTTTCAATGTCCAATAAATCCGTAGTAAAATTTTTGTATTAGGTGAATCATTTAGTTACATGGATAGTTTTTGGTATTGAGGTGCTTGTAAAAAACTTCTCTTGGTCCTTTTTAAATGGACACTTAACTTTTGTTTTTTTTAGCCCATCGTTTCCGTAAATTATTATTTGAAAAATAAAACGATTATGTGCCTACACGTTTGTTTTGTTTTATTACATTTGTACTTCAGAAAATCAGTTGTTCAGGATGATACCACTTAGGCCAAATACTTTGACCATGAAGAAAGAAAATGCCGACAACACACTTTCCTTTGATGTTGCAGGTGTCCGTGGGCGGCGGTAATTACTTACCATCAAGTGATCTGCTTGCTCTTTTGCCCCCTCTTCAATAAAAAAAATATTAATTCCTTACGTAAGTTTAATTTCGGAGCTAAATCAAACCAGTTTGAGAAAAGAAAATTGTGAATTTTGAAAGATTGCAATCATGGTAACTAATTGTACGGAATTGTACGGCATCACCATCGACCTCACCTACACAGCCTCAACATCATCGAGGATACTGGAACACTGCAGCCAACATCCCAAATTCCTTCTTCGGTACTTCAAGGAGTTGGGCTGGCTGGGGGAGGGTTAGCAGGGGGGATAATGCACAATACACCCCACCGCGGGACGTCAGTGCAGATCTTTGTTCCCCTAACACCAATAAGAATTAGAATTAGAATCATGGTAACGTGGCGTGCACGTGTCTTGCTAAGACGCGAGAGGTGCGGATTCGCTTCCAGCAACAGATTATAATCATCTGTATGTTCTGCATTTCGGGTCTGGGTGTTGTGATTCTTATAAATCATGATATCCACAGGGAATCCTAGTGTGCGGTCTGAATTATATTTATTTATTTAAGTACATACACATCATACATACATATTAAAACATTTTCAAAAAACAATCACATAAAATATATTTATAGGACAATTTACGGTGTACATAACTTAAACTAATATATTATGCTCGTGAAAGACAAGAAAAATTATTACTATGTACTTACTTGAAAAATAAAGATAATAAAAAGTATTATAACTGAAATTAAAGTTAAAATTTAAAAAATATACATTGGTAAAGCAACGAAAATAAGGAGAGAAGGAAAACATATTGTTTTTAAATACACCTTGTATTTATTTAGTCAGTCCTGTTTCAATTATTTCAACGGACTTGTTTGCATTTAACAATGTATAATTATAATTATGTACATTATATCAAAATTATAGATCAATTACGCTAGTTATATAGCAAGAATATTTACGAGAACGTTTTATTTGAGGTTTGGACAATGTATCCATGGGCCTGCTTCGTGCTGTGTTTAGTGCAGTGTGTGTCAGGCTTAAATTATGACAACGTTACATTGCAGCCTGCCCTCAGGCAGCTCTATGATTTCAAACGAGACCATCCGGTGAGTGACAACAGCTTACTTCTCTCTCCGATGTCTACATCTCTCAGTACAAAATATTGAAAGCGCAACACATATAACAAACCATTAAACGTAGACAGTAGTAGTCTACCTCTATTTCTTTATTTTTTACTATTCATTCTTTCCTACATACCTACCTAATATTTTTTTTGTGACTGTTTTGCACTATCCGCGGAGTGGGGCACTGGTGACCTGTATCACAGGTGTCAAACCTACCACAGGCACCAGTCTCTCACAAAACAGGTTTTGCATAAACTTCTGTTACCATTAACTTAAATCCTACTACTGCATAAACAAACCTATGTGAGAGAAAATAAATAAAGATTTTATTATTATTATCAATGAAAATAAAAATCATTTTGAAAATTTTTTTTTGAAAATACATCTACTTCTTAACAGTAGCTATCATCTTCATGATTCATACAGTCGTTCTGCTAAGTTCATCTATATTCTCGTTGTCTTCAATATCATCATTTATTATCAACGGTTGTTGAACCTAAAATACAATCTGTAAAAATGTTTTTTTTTGAAACATTAATTATGAAATAAAGTTTTAGATAGGTGTACCTAATTAATAGGCTTAATATAGGTGATGTCATCATTTCTTACTATTTAAATACAAGACAGTCAGTCAAACCATGCGCTGTAATAGATTTTGATCCAGAATATATAATTACGCAAACATTTAGGCATTACATTTATTCTCAATCATATAGGTATCATAATATATATAATAAACCTATATACGGTGGTGGTACACGAAAAAATTACAGATAGGTATAAAATGTAAAAAAAATCCTAATAATATTCTAAATGTTAAATATTTTATTAAGAAGATGGTTGGATTTATCCTCGCAAATAAATTAACATCAGTTAAGTTGTTATCAAGCAGGTACTGCCAAAAGCAAATCTGCTATTATCATTTCATAATTGTTCGAGTTGTATTCATTAAAATTAAAATACTTATTAAACAAAAAGATTAGTAATTTTTAAGTTGCGTAACGAAACATTTTTTTTTCAGAAACCTATCGGACTTCTTACCACAAGTGCTGGAGAACCTGTAGACCTCAGAGATGTTGTTCAATTCAATTCCGATCAGTTCACAAGCCAGTACTTTCTAGATTTGATGACCAAATTCGTCTCTGAAAGAGTACCTGAACGAGTGGTCCATGGAAAGGGAACAGGGGCTCTTGGGTATCTGATTGTGACCAACGATGTGTCCGAATACACTTCGGCAGATCTTTTTAACGGGATTGGAAAGAAAACTCCTCTTATAGCCAGATTCTCATCTTCCTTGGAAAGCATGGGTGGATCTGATGTTGCTAGAGATTTGAAGGGCTTGGCCTTTAAATTCTACACTAAAGAAGGAAACTTGGATCTGACATGTCTCCAGACTCCTGTTTACTTTTATAGAGACCCAACTCTATTCAGCCCAATGAATCGCGCTTTCAAACGGAATCCCCGTACATATATTACTGACCCCACCGCTTTCTGGGATTTTATAACATTGACGCCAGAAATAGTTCACACTTTCCTTTGGATAGCATCTGATTATGGAGTCCCTAACGGCTACAGGAAAATGGACGTTTTCCCGATTCAGACATACGAACTTAGTAATAAACACGGGGAGAGTCACTATGTAAGGTTCAACTTTAGGACAGAACAAGGTCTCGACAGCCTCACTGTTGCTGAAGCTGCCAGGATACAAGGCACAGACCTGGATTACTACAATAGAGATCTATACAACGCCATCGAACGAAAGGACTATCCATCTTGGAGACTTGAGATGGATATCATGACATTGAATGGAATCAAACACCTCGACTACGACCCCTTCGATGTAACCAGGCTGTGGAGGAATGGCACTTACAAGAGAGTACAAATTGGTAGAGTTATTATGAACAAGAATCCAGATAATATGTTTAGTGAAATAGAACAAGCTGCATTCAATCCTGCTAATTTAGTGCCCGGTATCCCGGGCCCTATGGACAATATATTTAGAGCCCGTCGATTGTTCTATCTGGATACACAGAACTATAGACTAGGAACTAATCACAACAAAATTAATGTCAATAAACCTCTTTACGAGAAGACTTACAATCGCGACGGTGTACCGCCAGTCCGAGACAATATGAAAGATGCTCCAAACTATTATCCAAATTCTTTCAATGGACCTCTGCCGCTTGTAGATGTCTCAAGGCCGAAGCAAAAGTTGTTAGTTCTGCAGAGACATGCGGTGGATTTGGCACAGCCTGCGTATTTCTACAACCATATTCTTGAGAATGATGCCCAGAGACAGCGACTGGTAAACGTTCTAGCGACATCTCTTGCACTAGTGAGAGAACCCGTTAAGTCGAGGGCTTTGGAGTTATTATACTTGATTGACAAAGATTTGGGTAAACGGGTCGAAGTTGGCGTTAAAGCTGCTACATTAGCCGCAAGTGCGAACCAGTCATCATAGTGGGATACTGCTTTAGGCTTCGTTTGGTTTAAATTTGGTAATCATGCATCATCACTATCATCATTATAGCCAAATTCGATGTAGAACAAAGGTAAACATAAACCTGACCTAAAATAATGACAAAAACCTAATAAACATGTATCCTGATTATTTCAATTACAATTTTGTGAACAAATTTAAATAATTAGATTATGTTTGTATTAGGTTTCTGACAACATTTTGGGTTAGATTTTTGTTTACCTTTATTCTATATTGAATTTGGCTGGAGTAGCCTATAGAAGCTGGAGATAGGCATCCTCGATATACTTTCTGAACAAACGATTTGTGCTGGATGTTGGACTATTAATAATCCGGTCAAGTGTGTGTCGAATTCGCACACGAAAGGTTCCGTACAATCGTATATGTAAGTAAATGTTTCTTGCCCCCTTTTATTTTCTTTATAATTTGTTGATATAGCGGCAATATAAATAGACATTCTGTGAAAATTTTATCTCTACCTATTACGGTTCATGAGAAACAGCCCGCTGACAGACGGAGGGACGGACTGGCGGACGGACAGCGGAGGTTTAGTAGAGTGGGTCCCGCTGGCACAATTCAGATACGGAACCATAAAAATGATAAATAAAGTTAATAAGATTTCAATGAGTGTTTTTTTTTCAACTACGTTGTATCACTTGTATCATACTACGTACAAATAAATATGTACAACCAGGTGACTCGCATAGTACAAGCTTTACTTAGTTTGGGGCTAGATAGCGCTGTGTGAAATGTCTACGTATATTATTATTATTAAATATAGACACAAAATTTCACTTTCTAAACATAACCTGACTCCAAGCTCTGGCAAACCAATAAAATTGAGGTCAGTTTTGTTGTCCAGTGACCTAATTTCGAATCAATACCTCTTGGATCTTACACCATGTCTATAATGGCCAAGATGAATACCGAACGCTCAGTTAACTCAAGTTCGGATTAATTCCAGCTGCTGATTTCCACTATCATACACAGCGACACCAGTAGGTACACATACCATCCATATTGTGTGAATGGTTGGCAGTACACACTGTGCAGTTCACACGACTATTTCTGCTTCGCACAACTGTCGTGTGGAATCAGCTGTTGCCAGCGGTAATTTCCGAACCGATACGACTTAGGGACCTTTAAGAAACAACCCTGCTTCTACCTCAAAGGCCGACAACGCATATGCAGTTCCTTTGATGTTGTAGGTGTCCGTGGGCGGCGGTAATCACTTATCGGGTAAGCCGCTAAGTCGTTTGCTCCCTCTTGCATAAAAAAAAAGTAAGCTAAGTGCATACTTGATGGCCTCGACTATTGACGGCCTTGGTGGCGTGGCGGGCGATTGCTCGGCAGAGACGCAAGAGGCGCGGGTTCGATTCCCGCTGCGGAAGAAATGTTTGCATGTTCTGCAAATATTTCTTCCGGGGCTGGGTGTTGTGGTACCATGGTAATCGTAGTTTCTGATACCCACGACACAGGAAATCCTAGTGTGGGGTCAGGACTATGTATGTGACTGTTGGGTGTATTTATTTATTTATACAGCTATAGGCTATTTAGGAGAACACTGGTGGTCTAGTTGGTAGTGACCTCGCCTTCCGATCCTAAGGTCGTGGGTTCAAATCCGATCGTGTACCAATGGATTTTTCAGTCCGAAAAATTTATGTGCGCTGTACCAGTACTCTCAAACGGTGAAGGAAAACATCGTGAGGAAACCCACGGCTTAGTTAGCTCCGCACGTATTGACAATGTCTTTCCTGTGGACAAGGCCGACATGCTCGATGAGGCCGACTAAGCTGAGAGGATGGAATAGGTGCTGGGCAAGCCTACTCCATCTTAATTCGTCCCGGGCACTACAGCGTCCCGTCTGTGAAGGTAAAAGTTGCCTCCTGACGCTGTATAAATCATCTACTATAGATGGTAAAAAGCCTTAGTTTTCACCATCCTGCCACTATACTATTTATTACTAAGTACTACTACGAATGAAGGAAGTACAACATTGCAGAAATTGGCGACAGTTGCTCAACTACTACACATACATTTTCTACACCGAAAAATCCCTTGGTACACGACTGGATTTGAACCCACGACCTTAGGATAGGAAGGCGGTGTCACTACTAACTTAGCCACCAGTACTCTCTAGGATGGTGAAGGCCAAAGTAAAACAGTAATTATAAAAACAATTGGCGTGAAATCGGTATTAACTGCACGAATGCAAACTTCAATCGCGGTTATCCGTACATTAAACTCATACCTACTCGTAAGCGTGAAATCTGAAATCATCACTTAAATGTTATCCTGTTCTTATAGGTAAATATAAGAACCTAACAACTAGTTAGTCAGTTATTTGTTGTTAACTCGTACTTGGTCACTCTTACTTCCTGAGTCCCAAGATAGAAGTGGCTTTCACGCCTAGTTTGAGCCTCGCCAACAATTTTATTAATTACTTAAAAAATGTAATCTTGTGTACAATTGAATACGGTTTACTTGGTGGTGAAAGGATTTAAATTGCGCCATAAAGGCTTCACGCACATGATGTGTACATACCGTGTACATACTTAGGTAGATACATAAAAGACAAATTAAAAAAGTGCAAAGTTGACTATAACAACTTGACACCCTGTATAAACGGGCCGTGTGTTCCGTGCTCATTGTTTCGGAAAACCACTCTCTTCTGTCCTCTCGTCTGTCCGCCTGCGTCCATTCTACTGGAAGACTCTATTTATACACACCCCTTTATTAATATTCATCATAGACAAACGTTAGAGCACTGGTGGTCTAACGGTAACGGTCCCGCCCTCCGATCCTGAGGTCGTGGATTCAAATCCGATCGTGTTGGTACCAATGAATGTTTCGGTTCGGAAAATTTATGTGCGCTATACCAGTACTCTCAAACGGTGAAGGAAAACATCGTGAGGAAACCCGCGGCTTAGTCAGCTCCGCACGTATTGACCATGTCTTTCCTGTGGACAAGGCCGACTAAGCTGAGAGGATGGAATAAGTGCTAGGCAAGCCTACTCCATCTTAATTCGACCCGGGCACTACAGCGCAGCGTCCCGTTTGTGAAGGTAAAAGTTGCCTCCTGACGCTGTATAAATCATCTATTATACTTAGATGGTAAAAGGCTTTAGTTTTAGGTACCAATGAATATTTTGGTTCGGAAAAAATTATGTGCGCTATACGAGTACTCTTAAATGGTGTAGCAAAACATCGTGAGAAAACCGGCATGTCGTAGAACCTACAAAAATTTTAAAAAGATTTTTTGACAGCACTGGTTTAAAAAGAACTTGTGCGTGAGTAGAAAGATCAGGGGCACACCAAAGCTCGATATACTCTGAAATTTGTCAGTTCAATGAAAAGAGATGGCAACAGATTCGTTCTCATTTAGTTTTGTTAGACTAATATGAATAAGACATTGGAACTTTATTTATTTAATCGTATTTTAGAAGCGGGCGGCCAGCTAACTGCTTTGGAGCTTTGCTTTGGAGACGTTTTTTGAACACTTAAAACTTATGATCCCCTTGCCCACTTACGGTGTCCACAGTACTTCAATTAAGTCTCGCATTTGAAAATATGAACATTTTGTTTATTTGTCGAAGTATATGTACCTATATACTTACCTATTAGGTACTTTACCTATTCGCTACTTTACCTATTCGCTACTTTACCTATTCGTTACTTTACCTATTCGCTACCAACCATATTGGTACTTTTATAAATATTTTTCTCATTCGTATTAGCTAGTGGCCAACTCTAGTGACGGAGTTTTTAGGCCGCCTAAAGGCCTCCGTCGTGGCTAAACGACTTAAAAGCCGGGACCGACAATTTAACGTGGCCTCCGAAGCACGAAAGCGCTCAGCTCGTAATACCTCTTGCGGTCACCCATCTTCAAATTGTGACCGCGCACAACGTTGCTTAACTTAAACGATCAATCAAGAACGTCTAAGAAAGCTACCCCACGAGTGCTTTATATTTTTACTACTTACTTATTCTTCTCATGTTAGTGCTCCATATCTGCCAGTAGGTAGGTAGGTACATAAATAAAAGCAGACAGTAATGAATAGATATTGGTAGATAAATGCCGAGGCCCGATTCGTTTCAGACAGATTTCAGGATTGAATATTAATGAAGAATGACGTCACGAACTCTTATTTGAGTGCGTTGTTTATTTCGTGAATACGAAAGCTTTTAGTATAAGTAGTAGTATCTTACATAAATAAGCGTTTTATATACTTACCTACTTAGATTCCGCTAATCCTTTTCGAGAACATGAAATGTGAAAGTCTGGTTTATGTTTGGTTTGAAATAAGTATTATAATTTCCAAAACAGCAGTGCAATTTTTTTTAGAGTTCCCTACCCGAAGGATGCCATAGGCTGTATCTCACGAACCGTAATAGGTTGATAAATTGACGATAAATTGACACACAAACGTCCTCATAAACTTTCACATATAAAATATAGTAGGATATAGATTACATGACAACCATTGTTTGGTGTCAAATTAATGGTTAGGTCATCACTGTCATAGCGTGTGAATCGATGATGGTAAATCACGCATCAACCCTGTACACGCCACTAACTGAACCCTGCGGTTTCACTTACATAGGAATAAAATATCTCCCATCTAAATGCATAAAATTTACGTTACTCACTGACTGACGATCAAAGCATAGCCAAAACCTTGAAATGAAACTTGGAAGGTAAATTCCTAGTATAAGTACCTTTCTACCAGTAAAAAAAATCAGAATCGGTTTAGTAGGTTGAGAAACCCCCTACAAGCAAATATACCTTACCTTACCCTTTTAGGGTTCCGTTCCCGAAGTGTCCCAATGGGTCCCCTATTACTAAGCCTCCGCTGTAAGTCCATAGTGTTTAGGAACCTTATCGGAGATACTTATCGAGCCATTTCCATTATACTGAGGTTAATTACTTCCAAGGGGCGGGCAGTATCGCTTCTTTTCTGGCTATTTTCCAGTTGTGTAGTAAGGTTCTCCTGTTTTATGATTCGTTCGATCTGTTTCCTTTGAGTTACGGATAGGCCTGCCTAAATTCATCATCATCATCCGCAGCTTACTACTACTTATCGTGTCACTAGTTCTTTTGAACCAGTGTGGTGAAAGGATTTAAAGTACGCCTCAAAGACTGATCGCACCCAATGCTCGACCTTCCTTTACTCTTAAAATTGAGGAAGAAAAGGTAAATTGGCAGCTCTTTAGATCTCCAGAATATCAAACAGGTGAGGTAGAAATAGCAAAGTACAAGGTTAAAATGTATTTGTTTCATAAACTGCTATGTAGATACAAAAAAATACCCCTATTTTTATAACACAAGGTACATAGGTAATCGTTAGGATAATGATAAAAAGACAAATTTTGGTGGGTATAAGCTCCGGACAGGGATGTCTGAAAATCCATTTGTAAGAGAGCTTTGCCCAGCAATGGGACGAAGTAGATCAAATAATAAAAACGATTAGCTTTAATTTTCATATCTAGTATTATTATAATTATAGATTTTAATTTAGGGAAATTTTTATTTATCAAAATAAGATTTGATTTATATTTATTATAATTCCTTTAATGATATGTTGATTTTCTTCTAGATTGGCGGAGACTTGCATTTTTACTTTTTGTTCAGATTCATCCCTGGATGTCCAGTGGAAGTTCCATTTATCAACGTCGCGTTGTTGTCTGTTTCACCTCAGATCGTAGATCTACTTACACAGTGTGTGATTGCTTTTCTTTTGTAATAGTCCCTATGAGCAAACATGGCTTGTATGTATTACCTTTGCTGAAGAAAACTGAATATTCAATTTAATATTCTAAACATAGGAAAAGGGAAGGCTTTTGCCCCGCACTGGGAAATAGGTAATAGGGTTGTAAAAAATAAAGGAAAATGGGAGTTGCAAGCAACAGAATAAAACAGAAAAAAAAAATTATTTGGTGATGTAGAAATGCCTTCAGGCAAGCGGCCGATCATAAAATACCTTAGCCAAAACTCATACAGCATGAAAGCATCCAAGAATCATGCTGTGCCGACCCCACATAGAGTGGGATAAGGGCAGGAAGATGATGATGATTATGGAGATTTAGAAGAAAATATAACGTTATCAGTGCTCAGGTAAAAAGATTGGACGGTTTCCCGATATATCAGCGCACAGAACTCAAACTCGAAAAATCATGGTAAATATCTCGATTTATGTGCAAGAGGACTCTCCCGATTTAAGTCAAGCACCTTATGAGGCGAATGGCGCAGAAAAGTCGAGCCACTTTCCCGATTTGACGAGCAGGACCATAACCATGATAGTTTAAAAAGTTAATAACCCTCCGTAGCCGTAGTCGGGTAAAAATAGAGCGTGCGGCTTTTAACTGAGACGTGAAATTTCCACTGACTTGAGAATTGCTCAGTGCTCAGTGTAACAATGCGTGGAACGGAGAGGGGTGCAGTATTGATCGCGGTCGTTGCCCCTCAAGCCTCCGTGTGCTAAGAAAAACAAGTGGATTACATTTTTCTAAAAACCGTCTTCTCAAAAGTCTACGGTTTTTGTACAAAAAATTCTTTGAATAATACAGTTTTTCTTGCTCTTACAAAATATTTTTATTTCACGGTTGTACTTACAGTTGCTTGCAACAAATATTTTAAAGAGATACATAATTTTAAGAGAAGTGACGTAGTATTGACGTGCGACGTAGGGTTCGTACCACGTCATTACTACGTCACTTCCACCCAATGTCTATCCGGCATGTTGGGGTGAAGTCCAAGTAGTATTCTAGTGGACGAGTAGTTTGTACCTAGTTTTATTCTTATGGATAAGCAAACCAAAACGGACAGTTTATTTGATTATTTATCATCATCAGCACCAACTGCTGAGTATAGCCAATGGTGGTTTCTATACTGTATCTTCTACGCTAGATCACCTTATGGGCACGCGTAAATTCAATATTTATAGACAACCTCGGTGGCGTGGCGGGCGAGTGCTCGTCTGAGACGCAAGAGGTGCGGCATCGATTCCCGCTACGGGAGAAATGTTTGTATGTTCTGCAAATATTTCTTCCGGGTCTGGTGTTGTAGTTATAATAATCATGTATTTACAAAAAAATATTATTATGTATTCTATCAGCCATCTGGTGCCCATAGTAGAAGCTTTGCTTAGTTTGGGACTAGATGCCGCTGTGTGAAGTGAAATGTCCACGAACATTTATTATTATAGATTTCTAAGTATATATTTCTAGTGATATCAATCCTATTTTATTTACGTACTAACACGGTCTTGTACAAATCTATTTACTTACCTAAAAATATTTTTATGCGGGATTTTCTATAGATACAAAGGTCTGGTGTCACAGCGACCATGACATTCTAATGGCCACAAACCAACTCCATTCAAAACTATATTTGAAAAACCCAGCCGCAAAACAATACAAGACAAACTGTACCTAAACAATTTAAAATGAAACGAGCCAACACTCTCAGCTCAGCCATGTTGAAAAAACGTGGAGGCACCCATGTGAACACACAACCCACCCTCTTGCGGACCAGAATACCTTGACCTTCACCGCCCCGAGGGGTGAAAGCAAAAATAGAGAGGCTGGAGGACACGGCTCGAGTATCGGGGGTCTATGAAACCTGGCCATTGTTAGTTTATTTGTTAGAAGCACCTTTATTGACACAGCTTTTTAAAATGTAGATACCTGTCTGCTTGTTTTATAAATTGGAGCACGTATTAATAGGAAGTTTATTCTTTTTCAAACGAAGGTGACGTAAAAGCCCAAGTCAAGAGTAGGTATTAAGCCGAAGTGAGTTCATGAAGATGTGATGAGAGTGGATAAAACGAGAGATGTACCTAAGAACCTACTTATGTCAGGACCGAAGCAAATGTAAGTCTGTGGTCTCTCTGCCTACCCCTATGGGAAGCGGGCGTGTATGTTACAAAAAAGCTGTAGGTACCTAGCAGTAGATTTGTTACACCCAAAGATTTGTATATATATGAACGATTTTAATTTAGCTCATCTCATCTCATCATCACTAATTCAATTTTATTAGTGAGAAAAAAGTCATGAGTAAAAAAGATAGTCTTCCCGTACCGGGAATCGAACCCGAGCCTCCTGGGTGAAAGCCAGGTATCCTAGCCACTAGACCATACGGGATATTGATGTCAATTGTAAAATTTTCATTCGGCTTATAAAAACGTTGATTCACAAAATCTGTTAATTAATTTGGATGATGTAGCTAGATTTGTTAAAGAATACTGTAATATTGGAAATCATACTAAAATGTTAATTTTCATGCCAAGATACTAGATTATCAAAATGTATTTTAATCGATTATGGCGCCATCTTTTGGATGTCTCATAAACTACTACAACATTCGGAGTGCAAGATGCTACCGTACTAAAAAGTTCCAGTACATCGTGGTAGATGTCACTAGCTGCGAAAAAAGTTTAGTAAGAATTGGTTCATCACTGGTTCACTAGATAGAGCTGTACTCACGTCTATTCCTAAAGATTAGATACTCTGTTTTGCATACTGAACTAGGGCCTAGAAAACACAGTAGGTGGGTATGAAAACAGGTGTTTTCTAATAGTAATAAAGTACCTAATATATAATACCTAATAGGTGGGGTTTATAAGTAATGAGGGAGTATTCACTTCTGAGAGAGGGAAATGGAAGAAGAATGCAATGTTGTGCCAAAAGGACAGGGAAATATGATGGAAGTTTTGTTTAGTTTTATAAGGACCCAAATATCAATATGTCATAACTAGCTGTCGCCCGCGGCTTCGCTTGCGTAGTATCCGGACAAAAAGTAGTAGTAGTCTATATGTTATTCCAGCACATATACTATGTATATTCCAAGTTTCATTCAAATCCGTTCAGCCGTTACGGCGTGATTGATGCACAAACATACATCGTCACATCCACACATCCTCACATTCTCGCATTCTCACAAACTAGCAATTTTAATATTAGAAGGGAGTAGGATATCGTGTCAAAACAGATAGGTAATTAAAATGAATGGAATATAAACTACCTATACTTAAAGAAATATGCAACATGCAAGGTAAAATCTGATTTTGAAGGCTGCCTGATTATAAAGATGTTACCTAGTCAAAATTATCATCATTCAAACACCATCAGTATCATAATTTTCTTGCCCTTATCCTACTCTCGATATATCAAATACAAATAATATAAAACACAGTTATATAAATATGAATGTCTCTTTATTTTATAACAATAAACTCTAGACAGGAGGTATTATCACATAATAATGATGTTGATTCAATTTTGCCGCATAGGTATAATACATTATGTATCTAAAAGTTATTATAGAATTGCTGTTTTATAACTACTACACAATAGATTTATATCTAAATTTGAAACACTAATTCACAGTTTTAAGCGTTTTCTTAAAATATTGACTAGAATGTACAAAGGAAGGACTAGTTCATTTAAAAAAGTGGAAAACTCAGACTTTATTTATGCGCAAATAAAATACACTAAATACTACCCGCAAAAATGAAAATGGCGATGATATATAAAGTTAAAGTCACTAGAGAGGACATTTTGAGACAAAGATTTTAAACTCTACATTCATAGACGCGTATGAATATTATAGTAGGTATAACAGTTTAATTATAAATATTATCTTCAATTATTAATATTTCTTTAATCTTATTCGAAGGCGAGCTTTTGATTTTTTAAGCGTATTGATTAGTTAATCAGCTTTTCAAGCCAGCAAGAACTGGATGAGATGATGTGTTGTTGGGATGTTATTGACAAGTTTTTTTTCTTCTGCGAAGTGACGAATATCCTTTCAAATTAGTTCCGTTTATTGGCATAATACTTGTAAACGAATCGCAACTTAGCAACGTATTAAAAACTTGTAAAGTAGTTAGGTACTTTACATGTATAAAAATGTTAAATGCATACTACTTAGGAAGTTCGACAAACTGGCCTATAGAGGCCTTAGATCGGGCCGAATGGAAAAAGGGAAGGGAGCCTTATAATTTTACTTTGCAATAGTTAAGATGCTTTGCGAAAACCAACCTTTTTCGCATTAAGAAACGTTGAAACACGCTGTACACCCTCACACTAAAGTGTGCAACATCGTGCGATTTTTGTGCAGGATATTCGTCTCTTAACAAGAGGGAATAGAGTGTATTATGGCGTCTAGTGGGCGTCGCGTCGCCTCCTGCCTGGTCCGCCGGCGTAGTTCGCAGCCGCCACCCCCATGAGGTGCTTCGCTTGGATGGCTCCAGAGTAGCCGCGGCTTAGACCGAGGTCGAGGGCACGCTTGTCACTGAAAACACAACAATTCATATAATTTTTCAGTTTCTGTTCTGTTTCTGTTCTGTGTTTCTATTTCTGTTTTAGCTCCTACAAACATCTAATCATGAGCATGCTTTTATGTTATTTTTGAACTAAGTATAAGTACATAATACTTAAGTTTAATTATTAAGAGTTTAATTATTTTTAAGCACGCCTTTTAGTCTTTAATACTTCAGTCTCTTCCAGCACTAATGATTGCCGTTTATTATTCTACTCAGGTCGATTCTGTTGTGTATTTTTCTAAACTTAACTTAATTTAATAGCTCTAAAATTATGGCGATTCCTGCTGTCTCATTGTATAAGAAACAGACGCCAACATTTTTAGGACTGTGAAATTAAATTACGTTTAAGAAAATGCCCAACAGAATTGATATCGGGACCACTATCGGATATATATTTCAGATAACGGATGGTAGGATAGGTCGTACTATAGCAACGTTGATTTTCTATCAAAAAATGTATGGTGCTTTTCGACAGATATAAATGTTACAATAGTAATCTACAATCCATTGCCAGTTCGTTAAATATAAGCAGACATATATTTTTTATTTAGGTAATTACTTACACTATTCAATGATGTTTGGCTAAAATAATAGGCATGGAATGGTCGATAACACTATTAACTTAACAAGAAGTCCACCTTATTTGTTTGTCAAAAACAAACAGTAAACAAACAGTAGGTGGGTAAATAAGATACACAAAAAAGCTTTTTTTTAATAAGCTATCGATATTGCTACTAGTCATGGTATAGCATCAACTACATTGCATGCTTAGCAAAAACTTCTAGTATTGAAGCTAGTTTGGAAACAATACAGAACAACAGAAACTTACAAACAACAAACACCTAACTAATGTTCAGTAGAGTCTAGTTCTGGCATTATTTTAAGCATGCACAAAGCTAACGAATCTCAACATGAGAATCTACCTAGTATGGGTACTTCTACTTATAGATAGTTTTTGCATTTGTAGGTCATATTTTACATACAAATATGTTTCCTACTTCACTGCCTGGATTTCAATTGTATTGCCTCTGTCTCTGTTGTTTGACAAAAAATCATTTTCTCAAGAAAATTAAGGCAAGTTTGTTTTAGGAAAATAGAGGGTAACTAGTTTCCACCCACACACTTTGCTCGCGTTGTGCCCGGATAAAAAACAATATGTTTATATAAATATTTGCGACATTTTACACAGCCGTAAATACGCTCCAATATGATGGACCATCTATATGGACGATGGGCTGATCACCTGTCACCATGATACACCATATCCATTTTGGGACTTTAAATCAGGAGTATGCAAGTTTTCTTATGATTACTTGTGGCTCTGCCCACCCCATTAGGGTTACGGGCTTGATAATAATGTATGATTGTATGTAAAAATCCGTTTAGCCCCTATAACAGCAATAGGCATTTGGAGGAAACTATGCTTGTCATGATTCATACATAAATATTCATGTATAAAATTATGATTTGATGATATTTGCTACCACACTACCACTACAGGCAAGGCTAAGTACATACTGTGGGCCCATTATTTCGTTGAGCACCTGAATGTTGCGATACAGTTTGTCATTTCTGAAAAAAAGTTACACTTTTCGGTATCCTCCATGAAATCTAGTTAAATATAGGTATCTGAAATATTTTACTTCTAAATTAATGGTTAAAGTAAAGATATTTGCTGATAACTGCGTATATGTTTCATATCTAAGTATAAATTATTTTATACCGTCTGAAGAATCTTTTAGGGGTAGAATTTTCAGAAAGTCCCTTAAGGGGCGCACTTCGCGGTAAAAGGAAAATGCGCTCCAAGTTTGATGAAAATGCGCTCATTTTAGGACATTATGGTTTCTGCGTTGATTGTTAGTAAGTCAGCTTGATAATACTTTTATATATTTGAATTAACTGTTTGATTTTGATAAAAAGAGCGCCTCTGAAGCCCGTATTCAAAAACAATGTTCAAGTGTGAATCATTAAGTTATTAGATTGAGTTGCCTTTTTCTCAAAAACTCTAAACTGTGCTGGAATGTCAATTTACGCTTGATCAATTTTCTTGAAATCGTGTCTCAGAGTCACAAAAATAAGCAATACTTTTTGTGATAAAAATAGGCTGTGCTGTCTACGACTTGAGTGTAATAAAGACAGTAGGTAATTGACATTTTACTCTTTATCGGTACGATTACACCAATACCGTTATCGGCGAAGTATGGTCGGATGTCGTTCACCGAATCCACGGATATGGTGCCGCCGTATGGGCCGATAACGGTTTTGGTGTAATCGCACCATAAGAGTAAACGCGACGAAAGCCAAGGGATTAGTCAGTCTTGTAATTTTACATAATCACCAGCCTTTCATGCATATACATAACATCTTGAACGTATGCGAATAACCAACGTAAAGAAGGTATAATTATATTTATACGTTGGAAAAAAATGTGTTTGAAAATAGTAAAAATAAAAATTGTGTGTTCACCAATACATAACCAACCTTTAACCAGCGAAAGAAGACAGCTTTATTTAAACTAAATCCTTCAAAATATCTATGTTGATGTCATCACGGTCACCCGGTTGCAATATTCTACTAACGGACAACGGATCGTTCATTACAATAGATATGTAGTTTTCTGTAAAAAAAAATTGGTGTGGGTATTGCAACAGATAACTTTGCTATGGTAATGGATCATCCGTCAGCCGTTAGTAGTATATTGCAACTGGGCATTAATCGATGGTTTTGATAACCAGTGTATGTATTGGTGAACATTGCCTTAAAACTATGAAAATTTTAAAAGTTTGTAGAACATGCTCAGACATACCTAGAAATCTCATCTTTATAGCTGCAAAGAGAAAAAATGTTGGATGATGAAAAATATACCACAAATAATGTCATAGTGATTCGCATAATATTTTTCTAGGTGTACACTGTACATAGATTGTTTTAAGGGTTCCGTACCCGAAGGGTACCAACGGAACCCGAAGGATCCAAAGGATAAGTACGCCTAAAAGAGGCTCCTATTGTGCGAATGACATTGTAAAGGTCACGGGTGGTCGGTAGATGGAGACAGCGTCCAGTATCAGATAGTTCATTCTGGAAGCATGTCTAAGGAGGATATAATTATATGTGTCCAGCACTGAACTTCTATAGACTGATGATGATGTGTAAATGGTGGTACACGGCGGTGTTATTGCCAAAAATTTTAAGACCCGTTTTTCCGATCTATGGCAAAATTGGATGAGGGGGTTTAAATTCCGCTTCGTCAAACGTTTCGGATTACTTTAAGAGTCTCTCCCACTACACTCCATAAGATCGTCGTCTCTGTCCCACTTGCAAAAAAATGAAAATAAACTTTTGTTTCGTGCTTTGACTTTGATTTTGGTGATTTTTGGTACTACTACTTTTCTCTGCTGGACTGCGAGTAAAGAAAAAACATAGAATGAGTCCAGCTGCTTCTTTCCCCGAGCATGTCGTAAAAGTCGACTAAAGGGATAGTATCCTCCAACATGATGTACCATCTACTCGGGCGAGGGGCTGATCACATATCACCATGGTTCACCGTGTCCATCTTGGGATTTTGAATTAGAAATGCAACTTTTCTTATGGCACTGTTCACCCCATTAGGGATAGTATGTATGATTGGCCATTGTTCTGCAATCTCTGAAATTGTTATTAAATGCTGAAGAACTCACTTTTCCATCTTGCGTTCCATCTGGATGAGGTTCTCGAGGCGGTTCATCATGTCCATGATCTCCTCGGGCTCGTAAGGCCCGTCGTCCCGGAAGTAGTTGCTCGGACTGGAAAAAGAGACTAGTCCTTAAAAACTTATCTATAGAAACACGATACGTGCAGTTGTACTAAGGCCAACTTCAATATTAGTTCATTCGAAGATGATTCAAATTTTATTTGAAAGTGGAACTTGAGCCAAAATATATTCGCGAAAACTTCATTTTCTAGCTGCGTCGTCTAGAAATTGAATTTCGGATGTTCCTTTTTTTGTCCCCCCTAGATCTAGAGAAGTAATTCTTCCAAGTTTCACGGATCCGCGAACAAATAATAAATAAAATATTCTTGTGATGGATATGGTACCACTACCTGGGATAAGCAGAAGAGGGCATGGCGAGGAGGGCGACGAGCGCACAGCTCACCAGCAAACAAACTTGCACCATTCTGCAACAAAACACCATAGTTTTCATTTTATCTCGAGCATAGTGTATTTCAAATTATTTCACCACACTGGTTTGAAATTTCTGGTGACGTTACTAACAGTAATAGTATCGCAAGTATAATACAGCACGGTTAGTTCACCAGCTCAAAGTCGCTCAGCGAGCTATATAAAGAGCTATGCTTGGAGTTTCTTTAAAGGATAGGATTCGCAATGTAAACATTCGGATTTTACGAAGTTAAAGCGGTTTGGTGTTGTCACATTGTAATATTTATAAAATTTATGTCAATGTAATTTTTCCATATATTTTGGACTAACATATTTTCTAGCAACATCGCTGGTTGACCTTACTAAGGGATAGTAGGTATCCTGCAACATGATGAGATACAATAAGCAAGTATTCCCAAGGAGGGTTGATGTCAGGTAGGCGGCCGGTCATAAAACACCTTAGCCAAAACTCTTACCGACCCCACATAGAGTGAGATAAGGGCAGGAAGATGATGATCGCTGATTGACCTTTGTCATCATCACTTTGACTAGGCCCTCTGACACATGTTTGAACCAATCTTATAAAAGAACCTCGTAAAAAATATTTATACAAGCTATTAAATAAAAAAAATAATAACCCCTGACCCCCGAACATAACACCACAAATCAATCAGACCTGTGAAAGTTGGAAAGTTCCTTTTGTCAAGTAGGAAATGAGCTGATAATCTTAAACGCCTCAACAGATAAACTATAGCTAAGTACCATCTCGATCCATTAGCTTCACATTAAAAAATCACATCAAAATTGGTCCATTCGTTTGGGAGCTACGTTGCCATAAACAGATTCACAGATCAGATACAAATTAAAAACCTTATAACTACACCCCTCTTTTTCATCGGGGATTAAAAACAAGCTGTACTAATGCACCTTTCCACAATAAAGATTTAACAAAAGTAACATTACACACCTACAATGCAAATATTACAACTACGATGCTTTTACGTATCATTATTTTCAATTTAGATACAAAAGACGGTTTTGAAAGTTTAACTTTTACCATAGGAAGTAACAACGTATGAATAATCCACGATTTTGTAGCTTATTTTCTCGAAGTCATCTATCTTGATGCAGTGAGGATACGAAAATCGCTTCACTCAAATTATGATGCATGGAACTTTTATGCTTCTCTTATAATCACGATGCAAGCGAAACAGTAAATTTTTATCTTTCTTGTTTACAATTTTAAACGTAAAATCTTACCTACAAAGGTAATGTGAAGTGTGTGACTTATGTGAAGTGAATTATTTATTAAATGACTTCTGATAAATAGATGCGCCCAGCACTAGCTTCATTGCACAGATGGAGCAGGATTGAACCAAACATTTTTGGTATTGATGACAAGGACGTATAGCCCCATCGAGCATTAGTTAAATGCTCGATGTATAGCCCCGACAACGATTTGTATGCGACTTAAAAGCCGGGCAATTATCTTTTTTCTTGTCAAAAATTAAGCGTTTAGCAACTTCATTTATACAAACATCTTAAACATACCCGCATATATTTTTCTATTGCTGAAATTCATCTATTTATAAACATTTTATGAATGATTTTACATGACTCGAAAAAATCCCCTTCAAAATCATTGCAGAAAGCAGCCATCGAACAGAATAGTAAATGCCAAATGAGAAAGAATCAATTCCTGATACTAAGTGATAAAACATTCAAAGCGATGTGTTCCACCGAATTTCACCAGACAAATTCACGATAAGTGAGAATGGCCCAATTTTCATTCCACGACAACCGTTGAAGTAGAGACAACTCGATTTTATCAGACGTCCGTAAAAATGACGCCCGAACCCGAATCAAAGGAAACACTGACAGTTGAGATTTATTTGTATTCGCTATGCGCTGATAGCTTTATGTACTTTGGGTTCTCTAAAGGAAAAAGGAACTCTATAGGATCACTTTGTTGTCCGTCCGTCTATGACAATGCGTAAAGAAAGAGTTACAATGCAATATTAGTACAACATCTTAGCTATAGGTATAACCTAATATAGATAAAATAACACTAGTCATCTTATCCTTCCCACTAGTTATTACAACGAGATATTACAGTTTTCTTTCGTATCCCAAGATAATGGGGTTTGCATTAAAGCTGAATTTAAAGCTCACCTCAGCACGGCGTACATCTGGTACAAGTGGGGCTCACAATCGGATCAGTGTTTGTGCTTGAATATAGTTCAAGCTTCGTTCAGTTCCTTCGAGTTACTAGAACTTAAATAGTTTAAAACAAAGTCGCGCTATTGTTTGGCCTGAATAATAAGGGTGATGTGAAAGTTTGAACTTGACAAGTGCGTGAAAGGATTCGGCGATACCAGGGTTTAATTATGATGGTTACGTGTAGCCTGTGTGCTTACTTCTTCGAAACCACTTAGTAAATTTAAATAAGGGTTTTAATGTCATGCAGAGAGGTTTCCCTATTACACAGATACATATTATGACGTCTGTTTCCCCAATAGTTTACCAACGTACCAAGTACAACCAATCGTACAGACACCCACAATACAGATACTTCAAAAAATTCTATTATTGGAGTGGCTTTCGAGAAACCAAAAAGAACATGTCCGTAATTTGGTATGTGGTTTCTGAATGAAAATAATCCAACGACAGGTGTTATTAGTGCTGAGGGCTTTGTCAACATCACGCATGAATAGTCGCGATATCGCGAGATTGCTAATTTGACGGTAGAAATATTGCAGGTACCTAATCATTACCAACAAACGCTAACAAACTAAGCACTGTTTGGTTGTCGGTAACAAGCTAACTTATGCACTGTCGATGCGACACAGGTGGAAGGAAACAGCTGGTTCACCTGTAAAAATAACTGGGCTTGAGCATTTAGTTATCAGCAGAGCAGCAGATATTATTAAGTTTTACACATATCGATTAGTAAACAAACGGCTACTTTCGACTTTGTAGAGTGAAGAGTGTTGTCTCCAACATTTTCAGATTGAGTTGTTACTACGTAACTTAAATTACTGCAGTAAAAATAATAGTAGAGTAGTGGTAGTACCTAGTAGTATTGAACTAACTGTTTTATAAAAGCTGTGGTTTATGTCGTTATAGTTTACAGTTGCAATTTGCCTCGTCTGACTTTGGCTGAATTTGTAATGAGCACTGTGTGCCACTTCTAGTTTTCTGTTTTGAACGGAAGTGGGATTTGGATGTCATATCTCTGACTGATTTTATGTTGTCACTGATTTTGTTCCGGACGTTCCACATTGTTATTACTAAGACTCCTGTCTGTCTGTCCGCCCGTCTGTCAGCGAACTGTATTTTATAGGTAAATAGTTGAAATTTTCACAGAGTGTGTATTTCTATTGCTATTAAAACCACCTTCGAGCCTCTACGATCAATTGTTCAATACGCTGGTCGTAGAGATCTACGACCATGTGTATAATAATATCAATCAGTCAGTCGGTCAAGACAAAGATTCTTATAATAAAAGAGTAAGTAAGTTCGTATAAGCTAGTTGTCAAGTCTTGTGACGTAGTTTTTAGGCATCGAGCATTTAACTCGATGTTTTTAGGCCGCCTAAAGGCCAAAACGCGAGCGAAGTCGCAGTCGGCACCTAGTAGATAGATAAATCTAAGTGTAATAAAGAAAATAGGTATTTTAAGGATATTAGGTATATTATTTTTAGGATACCGGTATTCTGTAAGGGGATTCATATGAGAACACTCGAGCAGGAATATGATTTGAAGACCTTTATAGAACAATTTATTGCTTATGACACAGAATAGATAATAGTCAGTATTCCATCCTTAAATAACCCGTCATGGGCAAAGCCCACACAATTTACTGCTGTTATTGCGAATTTTGTAATAAAAAACTTTTAATGTATATTTTTGTAATTTTTTACTTTTATTGTTTCCATTCACCACGTTGTTCAAACTTAACACATTTATTTGAAGCAAGATCTAATGAGCCGCTAAGGTCGAACTTCTCGAAGTAAATGCCTTTAATATGTCTTGGCTCGGAGACTTTTTCTTTTTTCTTTTCTTCAGTGATTTTTTTATTCGGAACTAATCTTCAACGACTAGACAAGCTGAAATATAATCATTTCTTAAAGATAGTCTTATTATATTTAATCTAGGATTGCGAAGTGCTTTAATATTGACTTTTCTTTTTTTCTTCGGTGTATTCGATTCGAGTTAATGTTTCTTTTTTTGCGGGTATTTTACACAGCGCTATCTAGCCCCAAACTAAGCAAAGCTTGTACTATGGGAACCAGATGGCTGATAGAATACTTAATACTTTTTTTGTAAACAAATACTTAATAATACATAATATTACAACACCCAGACCCGGAAGAAATATTTGCAGAACATATAAACATTTCTCCCGTGGCGGGAATCGAATCCGCGCCTCTTGCGTCTCTGTCGAGCACTCGTCCGCCACGCCACAGACGTTATCATTGAAATCGATTGGTTCATTCGCAGTCGTTCTATTGGCTAGTATCATTGATGGTACTATCGCCAATACTTTTTCGCAATAATTTCATTATCAAATGAAATTAAAATCTTGGTACCACCGCTTCAGAGAAGAGCGGTTATTTGCAACAGGTAAAGCACCTCAAAGTGTCAGTTTCCAAGTTGTTATTGCGAAGCAAACGACCTTAGCGTCATTATAATGGTGCAGTATTTCTTTGTCTCTATAAACAGTAATATATTTCAGGATTTTGCAGGATTCTTTGCATAAAGTAAAGCTTGTTCATTAATATACTGGAGTTGTGTACCTATTGTATGTAAAACTAATTTGGTACCTATTTTGTTTCGTATATTTTCATTGAAAATGTCGCGTGTGGCTTGTTAAAGTGAAGCTTATTCATTGGTATACTAGCTGGAATCTTTGAGTATGTTTTTCGTTTAGTATTTATTCATTTAACCTTTAAAAAGAAAATAAAAGGTTAAAGTTGAAAGTACCTAATAAAAACTTCTTTTAAACTAAGTCGTGAGCATTTATCATCTTAGTCACATCCATAAAACGTCCAGAAAAGTTTGTGACATCAGTCTTTGTTCGAGAGCTACGTTGAAGAGTATTTCAAATATTTTTCCTGCAGAAACCGTTGCCTGGGGCATTACGGAGCATGAGTTTTATCTGGTCCCTGTGGCCCTCGATGTGGCACAGTCAACAAAGCCAGTTTTGAGACAACGCAAATTACACTAGGGAGCAAGAACTCTGATCTGAACTGAATGTCATGTCACTTTTTATTTTCTATCTATTTCTAGAAAAACAAAACACTAACAAACATTCTTGTGTTTCGCGTGGCGCTCCAAACGACCGTCATTATCAGCTAATAACTCACTCATCTAACTTACCTAGATCAATTTTCAGCAGTAGTTAACTAGGCGTACGTACCTGTGACAAATCGGTGACTTTTTGGAGAAAGGTCAGGTCAAGGAGTACCCTAAACGAGCATGCATGATGAATGTGATGAGATAGAATGAAGCGAGAGTGGTATGTCAGGACGGTAGCAAATGGAGATCCGTGGTCTCTGCCCACCCCTATGGAAAACAGGCGTGATGTATAAACTATTTTTTAATTAGTGGAAACTGGCAAAACGTTAGCAGGTTTTATCAATAAGGTTGTATAGAAGCGAACAAACCGTGAAAATCTGCTTGGATGATAAGATAGTGATTGTGTTACGAAGGATAAACAATATCGACCTCAGTTTAGAGTACCTACCTATACCATAAACTTTATATTATTTGCAGTATTCTGTTTTAAACTAGTGGAATGCCCGCTGTTTCACTCAAGAGTAAATTCTTTTGGGTGCATCTCGTTTTTGAACAGCTTCGTCATTCCGTTGGTAAACCTCTAAATTAGTTATTCTTTTCATATTGAAAAAAATCAAATCAAGTTTCAAGCAAATCGGACCACCTGATGAAAAGTTCCCATTCTACAATCTTTAACACTTTAATCACTGCACCCCATTTTGGCAGTACTTTTGAAAATATTTTACCAAAGACTTTTATTAAATGTATTTTTCATACAAAAGTTTTAACCCTCTTTGGGGTAGAGCTTTCAAAAATCTTTTCTTAGTATACGTTTACGTGCTTATAAAGAATGCTCCTTCCAATTTTTAAGTCTCTAGAACCCGCGGTTTATCGACCAACTGACCAGTGTCTGTGTTGTCTGTCAATAGGCCAGTCAAACTCGGTCGGTGAACCCTTTATATTATAGTACTAGCTGCTGCCCGTGGCTACGTGGTACCTGTAGATTCCAAGTTTCATTCAAATCCATTCAACTGTTAAGGCGTGATTGGGGCACAAACAAACAAACATCCTCACAAACTTTCACATTTATAATATAGTAGGATGATTATAATTGTGACTATGATAACTATTTGACTTCGTAGTTTTTATTTTTATTGCATGATATAAGCCATAAAGTTTCCTTTATATTTTCATATGCAATTAATATACGCTAGGAGTTAAATAGTCTAATTTGTGTGTACCTACGTCGATCAAAGTACAATTTATTATTTTTATACTGTATGTTGACTTCATAGCTCTAGTTTTTATTTTCAGCTGTTGGTATTCCACATTAGGGGAAGGCTTTTATCCTTTGCAAATATCGTACCTACATTGGACATGTCGTAAAAGTCGACTAAGGGATAGTATCCTCTCCAACATGATGGACCACCTATATGGGCTATGGGTTTCGATGGCAGGTTTCGAAAAAAGGCACTAAATATCACAAGGCGGATACAGTGAGATATCACGTGATTTATTCGTTAAATGCGCGATTTTTAATGCTAAGCTTATCCACTAGTCTAAAACCTCACCTCGGGTTCAAAAAGTTCCTAAATTCATCAGGTGATTAATGGACGATACCTTAAGTACAAGAACAGATATATACATATGGCGGTTTTGTTAATTAACGCGATTTTTTCCAGACAACCTTGGGGTGAAGATGATAGAAGAGATAACTGGAAGATGGAGTCATGATCGCATTAAGCACTCGTTAAAATTTGGGTAGTATTGAAAAATTGCGTCTCCAGTGACAAAACCGTGGTTTAATTGTATACTTCCTCATAAATTGGTAGTAAACTTGTAAGATAAGGCGGTTCTGTGGGAGAATGAATGGCTTAATTACTAAACCTTTCCCGAGAACCTGTCGCGATGTAAGATTAAGAGCTTCCGCTGATTTTACGAGCAATAAAGTGTTTGGTGATAAAAATTGTTTGAATCCGATGAACACAGATTGGTTGAACCGCATTTGTAAAGCGGAGTGTCTAGACATGAATACCGATGCCGCCTTTTCTGTTTTATCCAAGTGCATTCCATTTCCTATGCAAGTATGTAGAGAACCAACACTATCGAGACATATATTATGTAGAGAAGAAAGCACTCTTAACGGTCTCCTATAGGAAGTAGCGTGAGAGTGTGCAATGGCGGATTTTGCTCAGCGAAATCGATGTAGAGTCTCTGTTAGTCTCTGGTAGTTAATGAAAAAAGTTTAAATATTAAAAATGTTATTTTTTGATTCCGCAAAGTGAAAACACTATGAAAGAAAGAAAACACGATTAAAAAATGTAAAAAAATGCATGTTTCGCATAATGTTTTGATATAGATCAGGAACCCTACCATTCAAATTTTTACTTTGATTGGTAATAACTATTTCTTTAGTTGTTGAAACAAGTTTTTTTCATATAATTAGCAATTATTTGATTCAAATATTTTGCGCGGCTTCACTCTGTCTTTTTTGTATACGCCCGAAATTCGTAGCGCTATATTTTTCAATTTAATTCGGTTTAGACGCGATGGTTTGGTGGCCTTTTAGCCAAGAGAACATTTCATTACAAGTAAAGTCAGATTGAGTGCAGTGAAGCGTATCATAAGCTTATCCATTATTCATAAAAATATTAAACGTTCGAACGTAACACGAGATATAAATTGGCAAATTACTTGTTTTATTTTCCCTCAAACGGTTTACCGACGATGAATCCGTAATATCGTTGTTTATGGCCATCAAATTTAGGATTCATACCAATTTTGGGGGAAATTGTTTTTTGTAATTAAAATTTTCAAGCTTCCCTCGAAGATACGTTCTTATTCTCCATAAAAATGTGGAGAATTGTGCTTCAGTTGGTAGTAATATTTTTTATTTACTGAGCTGTGGTTGAGTTTCAAAGGTCTGTTTATGCTGAAACCTACGCATTCCACAAACGTGGCTGTTATTTATTTTGCGGCCTCTGTCCTAAAACTATGAGACCCAAATTACACAAATGTCCCACCGTCATAAACGTAACTCATGTCCTTACCTAAATATAGCAGTGGGACATCCTATCCTACAACATCATAAATGTGAAAGTTTGTGAGGATGTTTGTATGTTTGTGCCGCAATCACGCCTAAACGGCTGCTCGAATTTGAATGAAACTTGGAATATCCTACTAATATTATAAACGCGAAAGTTTGTATGGATGTATGGATGTTTGTTACTCTTTCACGCCTAAACGGCTGAACGGATTTGAATTAAACTTGGAATATGCATAGTACATGTGCTGGATTAACTTATAGGCTATTTTTTATCCGGGTACAAAGCGAGCGAAGCTACGGGCGGCAGCTAGTACATACATGAAATCATGTCTGTTTCCCATTTGCTACGATTCTGACATACTTTTTTCGCTTCATTCACTCTCATTACATTTTTCATGCGTGCTTGTTAGTAGGGTAGGCTAGGGTCTTCCACGAAGTTGATTTGCTGTTCTGAAGTCTTCCTCTTCCATCGGTACCATTCACACTCACCTCATACACCTGTCTCGTTATTCTTCTTTCATTCATCCTCTCTGCATGACCGAACCATCTTAACATACATTTCTCAATCCTCAGTACATCTTCTTTCACTCCACATCGCTCTCTTATCACGCTATTTCTCACTCTATCTCTCAAAGTCCCCCCACACACACTTCGCTATTACTAGCAGTGCAAAAACTAGATAAATTGCTTATAGGATAATTAAAAAACATCAACCAATCAGACAAACCTGGTAGAACAATTATTTTCCTCAATTCACAGTCAAATAAAATGATATTTAATGTAATTGTCCTTTGCAGTCATTTTACTCTCTATCCAGTTTTGGGTGTTTTCAGTAACCGGAAGTAGCTGGCGGATTGATATTTATTTGCTGCTTTTGAACCCGGAGCCTCAGACCAAATAAAAAGAATAGACGGCGCGCTGCGAACAACAAAAGTGAAGCCACCTTTTTATCTATGTGTATGTGTCGATTTTGAGGTTCTGTGTTCCAAGTAACCTAAAATTCCTAGTATATTAATTAAGAAACGATGTTATTTGAAGTACTTACAAGTGAAAAGTGATTCCGTGAGACTTTTTATGTGATTTGCTGCTGTTTTTACAAGTTTTCACTACACAGGAAGGCATAATTATATTTTTAAATTTTAAGTTTACTAGATATAGGTAATAACACGCGAGAGCGATGAGCATGATTTTAGTGTAGGTGTGTGCGTGAGCGTGTATGTTTACTTGCAGGAGCACGGTTTTATGTGGCTTCACTTTTGTTGTTCGCGGCGCGCCGTCTTTTCTTTTTATTTGGTCTAAGCCCGGAGCACAGAAAATTGTAGCTACGTACGCCGGGGTCAGTGTCGACAATTATCATTTGTTGTTATTAGTGCTCGAATAAATGGGAAATACTTATGGGTTTATTTGGCAGACCTTCCTTGTTTTACTAACTCACTCTTTGCTGAGGTTTTCAAGGACTGTATTTTTTCATAGATGAAAATGACTTTAATGCTTGCTTAAAGGACTAGTCTATGGTTCAAAATAGAGATGACTAAAGAGAAGGAAAGGAAGTTTTTGCCCTGCAATTGACCTCAACTAGCTCAATAATATTTTATATAATTATTTGAAAGTGAAAATTCAGTAGAAACCTTAAGCGATTTGCTCTGGTAACATTTTCTTGTAAATTATGAAATTTCTTAGTAATAAAACCAGTCACACAAAGGTAAACTCATGGAACAACTACAAAGCCAAGCTGATGGTAGCACAGATAAGGCACGTCACACACAATGCGGAGGCACAGAGACAGCGGTGCACGTGTCGTGTGACATTCAATACAAATCAAAGAATCTTGAGAAAATGCGCCACTATATCTGGATGATTCTAGATGATTGTATTCCGGATATTTCTAGTACTACTAATCGTGTCAATAGTTCTTTCGAACCAGTGTGGTGAAAGGATTTAAGGCGCGCCTCAAAGGCTCCTTCCGTGCACTTGACATATAAATAAATTACACCCAACAGTCACATACATAGTCCTGACCCCACACTGGGATTCTCTGTATCGTGGGTATCAGAAACTACGAGTAGGTACCATGGTACCACAAACACCCAGACCCGGAAGAAATATTTACAGATCATGCAAACATTTTTTCCGCAGCGGGAATCGAACCCGCGCCTCTTGCGTCTCTGCCGCGCAATCGCCCGCCACGCCACCGAGGCCGTCTTATATGCTTTCGAACTTATTAGGTTCTTCGACATACCGGTTTCCGCACATCAATTTTTCGATCAGAAAAATTCATCGGTGCACGACTAATGCAGACGAAGTCGCGGGCAACAGCTAGTAACAAATAATGAGTTTACGCTAATTTCTTAACGCCATCTGTTGAATATTTTTAGCATCTCAAGTCACGTTCTTTCTGTTGAAAGACAAACATTTGGACAGGCTAATTGCTTTATAGCGATGATGAAAAATAATTGAAGGAATTTATCAAATTACATTTAGATTAGATGTTGCGAAGTTAAGAGAGTGCCGTAGCGGATTTGCTGACTAAAATCGAAGCAGAACTCTATTGTTAATTACCTAATGAAATGTGTTTATTCAAAGAGAAAATGATTTTTTTTCTTTGGTTACTCAAAGTGAAAACACGATAAGAGAAAAAAAAACACTATTGAAAACTCTTGAAAAATCCATGTTTATTTATTTATAGGAAAACCAACAGCAGAAGATAACTAATAGACAACACAGTAAAAACACAATAATACATAATAACACAATGTTTTGAGCCTACCATATTTTCAGATGATTTTTATATACGATAGGTATAGATAGATATTTTTATGTATGATAGGTAGGTAATAACTATTTGTTTAGTTGTTGAAACCAGTTTTTTGATTTGTTGTGGAGGGTTATTTAATTTCAATGCGGTCTCACTCTCTGTCTTTTTGTTGTACACCCGAGATGCGCTATCTCTTTCGAATTCGGTCTAGACGCGATAGTATGGCGATAATACCTTAAATTATGATGTAGGACGAAGGTTACACGATTCTGGATCAGAACTAATTAATCCAAAAGTTAAGACTATTGTAGAGATATGTACCTAATAAAGCAATCATACGTTTTCGATTCATATTTTTACGGTCCACATCTGTAATCTCCTTACTTGTATACCTATTTCTCCATGGAAACTTCTCTGGTCTGTGTTATATAAGAGCAAGTTCAATGTTTCTGTTCCTGACCCAAATAAAGGAAAACAAAAACTTCTTTGACTGCTACATTAAGATACTTATTTGGATAAGTTTATCTTTCTTAAATTATACAGTCCTTATATAGTGTACTTTTTCTGGTGTACTTTGTAAATAACAAATAGTATTTCACTAAACTCCACTTTATATTAATTTCATATCATTTATCAAACTTTGATCCATTCGAGTTCTGCAAAAGATTACTACGTAATGTTTGCAATGAAAGCAGCGATTCAAAAATTGTTCTTTAATAAGATTAGCGCTAAGCGGAGTCAGCGGCGCGTAGAAAATTTATAGACGCTTAAAATACTTGATGCTGTACAGACATCGCAAGAAAAATAACAATTTATTTATTCAAATCCCTCAACAAAGTTAGTAAGTTCGTATGAGCTAGTGGTCAGCTCTTGTGGCGGAGTTTTTAAGCCGCCTAAAGGCCATCTCGGTTTTCCCCTATCCTCTCTCGAAGGAGTCGTGAACATCCCGCCAACGCTTGGCCGACTACTTTGTTTTATAGATTTAAAATTAGGTCCCCTAAATGTATTATAATTTATCTAATTGCTAAAGAAAGTAGGTATGTTTTGAACACAAATGTGAAAGGACCTCGCAAAGTTTTATCTCGCATTCCGAATATATTTTCTCTCAAAGGCTTGAACTGTTTTATAGTACAGTAATTTTACATTAAAACAAGAGGTGGGGAATCCTCTGTGAGCATGATAAACCTGTT
This sequence comes from Scotopteryx bipunctaria, assembly GCA_949320045.1. Classification (NCBI taxonomy): domain Eukaryota; kingdom Metazoa; phylum Arthropoda; class Insecta; order Lepidoptera; family Geometridae; genus Scotopteryx; species Scotopteryx bipunctaria. The sequence continues at coordinate 2,831,452 of OX439449.1, forward strand.
GGTGACAACAGTGCCCCTTATCGTTTTTGGTTTTTCTGCTCTAGACTTTATTTATCTCTGTCTTCCCGGGCTTTTCGGATGAATAAGGCTAAGCTTTAGTTGTTCATGTGAGATTTCCCAGAAAACCTACACTTGCTATCTACTATATTAAAAAACTAGCTGTTGCCTGCGATTTCGTACGCGTATAGCACATTATTTTGTTCTATAATCAATAGTTTTCGCAGTGCACGCCAAAAACTATTTTGGGTTTTCTACCTTGGGTTACAATATTGCAATTTTCTTACGGATCCCTAATTTTTTTGAAAATTTATTGTAGCCTATACTGGTCCCTGATAATGAAGCTTTCTATTGGTGAAATAATTTTTTTAATCGGTCCGGTAGTTTCGGAGCCTATTCGTTACAAACAAACAAAAAAACAAAAACTCTTTCCTCTTTATAATATTAGTATGATAAGCAATTTATATGGAGACTTAAGTGTATGGGGAAAACTTTTGTCAGTGGATGAAATAAGTTTAAAGAAAGTCAAGGTGAGCACTGATGGTCTAAGGTCGTTCAAATACGGTCGTGCACAAATGGATTTTTCTGTTCCAAAAATTTATATGCGCTATTCCAGTGCTCTCAAACGGTGAAGCACATCGTGAAGGAATCATGTTAATCCAGCACATGTACTATGTATATTCCAAGTTTCATTCAAATCCGTTCACCCGTTTAGTAACAAACATCCTTAACAAACTTTCGCGTTTGTAATATTAGTAGGATATAAAAATTATGTTTATAGGAATAAACATTTCAAGTCGAAAATCATTTCAAATGGTTAATGATTTTTATTACAAAAAGGTAGAGAATAAAGTAGATGCCTAATGAGAAAAACAGAATAGGTATACCGTGAATACTAAAGAGGCAGAGGCTGTAAATAAAGGAACAACATTGTTGAACATGAAATATGAAGTCATAATTTAGATTTATAACAATCGGCAACAAGAGGGCTGAAACCATGTTTCATTGAATAATGGTCTGAAGATGAAGTACCTATTTTCGGCAGTAAATTATTTTAATACTGTAAATGAGTGTAAATTAACAAATGTACCTACCTACTTTATCCAGAGCCTTCAGTAATGCGATATCTTCCATTCTTAGTCGCGGAACGAACAGGCGTAAATTCCACGTAGATTTAAAACGATTCGCGATTTTGCTGAATTAATAAATGAATTGAAGTTTTGAATCAATCCATCTAAGCCAAAAAGCCGGAAAAAGTCTAAAAATCCGGACATGTTCGGATAAATCCGGACTGATGATAACCCTATACATAATAAAACTTACTTGATCTAGTTAAATCGTGTCCAGAGGATACTCTCTTAACTGGCTTAAAACTTCCAGTTGGAATGCCAAAGATGATGTGGCTATCTCTAGAAGGACCCATTAGTTGAAATTCAGTTGTGGTTTCAGTTGAACTTAGTTCATCCTCTTGCTATGAAAGTTTGTGGCGACTTGTAATTGTTGCCGCTGACAGACTTTAAATGGAACAGTTACTTCTAGTGTGACTAGTTCTTTCAGACCAGTGTGGCGAAAAGATTAATATATGCCAAAGAGTTTTGTGCAAGTAAATATGTTTTTTTTTCATAAAATTTGAAAGAATAGTGAACTTTTGTCTTCATCTGTATTCCTGATTATCCTGAAAATGTTTATTGTCTAATTCCATTTTCTATTACATAATTTAATTAGCTTCCGTCCGAGCTTCGCACGCACTGTACCCGCAAAAAGTAGCTTATATGTTATTCCAGCACACGTACTATGTATATTTCAAGTTTAAGCCAAATCTGTTCAGCTGTTACGGTTTCATTGAGACACAATCATCGTCATATCACAAACTTTCACATCCATACTAATATAACAAATGCGAAAGTATCTCTAAGTGACTATAACATGAATTGGAAGGCGAGGCTAATACTAATATTATAAACGTGACAGTTTGTGAGGGTGGAGGTCACATGTTTGTACCTCAATCACTCAGTAAGATAAAGCTTAAAATACATAGTACGTAAGCTGGAATAAAATACAGGCTACTTTTCATCCAGATATCGTGCGAGCGAAGTCGCGAGTAGCCGCTAGTGCTCTATAAAGCTCTAAACTTATAAAAAGCAATCTATCAAATTGAGAAATAAAATGACATCGATGAGATTGTCCGTTCCATTCAGAGAATGGATTTAACACATGACGAAATCCAATATATTGACCGCTAATACTTTATTCAATGGACTAAGCTTTAGCGCAAGGAATTGAACTTCTAACGGGAAATAGCTTGAACGGCCATTGAGCTGAGCTAATGTCAGTTATTCGAGCAAATGTATCTAAGGCAAGTAATACGCACTCCATCTGAACCTCCTCAGATCTTTGTGAACTTAAAAGGCGTGTCAACATATTCAATAGTCTGTGGCACGCCTCTTGCGTTTGATAATAAATAATAATAATAAATATTTGTGGACACTTCACACAGCGCCATCTAGCGTAAAACTAAGCAAAGCTTGTATTGTGGACACCAGATAGCTGATAAAATACTTATATATTTTTTTTGTAAACTCATACTTATAATACATAATACTACAACACCCAGACCCGGAAGAAATATTTGCAGAACATACAATATTTTACGGCAATCGAACCCGCGCCTCTTGCGTCCCAGCCGAGCACTCGCCCGCGACGCCACCAAGGTCGTCAAATAATATGTCCACATTTAGCAAAAAACAAAGTATTATAAAACTCTTACGTAACTGACTGATTGACAATCAATGCCTGTGCAAACTAAGTCTTAGAAGCATGAAAATTGGATGGTATTCCTTCCTCTTATGGTGAGATACGCACTAAGAAAAGTATTCTCGAAACTCAGTGGGAAGAAAAAACACGGGGCTTTCCACAAGTATAAAATATATTTCGTTTTGTTACGAAAGAGAAGTTAGGTAGGCTGATACTTGAACAAGAATGGTAATGTTTTCATTAATATTTTATTCATTGTTTAGAACAATTTGCAAAACATAATGGCGTACAAATGTAAAATGATAAGCATTCAAAACAATCCTCGGGGACCACACGGAGCTCTACAAAAGGTATGAATTTGGATCCAGCGTTTTAATTCATGCATCGTTTAGTTTATTTTTATAAAGTTAATATTTCAAGGTTGGCAATGAGCACATCAAGAGCCGATTTCGCTAATCTAACTGTATTTATTGCATTTAGCTTTTAAACTGTGTTTAAGAGTTGTCCATTTGTATTTTAACAACAGATTTTACCATTTCAAACTGTCTAAACTGTCACTACTAACAGTTTTCATACAAGCTGACAGCACTTAAACTCAGTTCAGAGTTAAACAACGTTGAGTTTAAACGGTGAAATCGGCCCAACCTCATTTTAAAGCTAAACGTTGTTTAGCTTGGACTGTGAAATCGGCCTTTTAGTAAGTTTCAGTTTTGTCAAAACAACTTACTACGCTGTAAACTTATTAAAACATAAAGTTAAGAAATGTATTCATGAATCTTAGACAATTATTTATAAGAAAGGACCATCATTCGCCCACGAGTTCATTCTGTACAAGTCATCATAAAAGTTCTTCCTACAAAGGTATTTTGTTTCACACTGAGGATATTATGCAGCATTTGTAACTTCTACCACTTGTTTAATTTAGAATTTCCCAAGAATCGACAACAAAATTATTGTGGTTGATTTAATCGGCAGTCGAAAGTACTATTTGCATAATACCTTTTGCAAATGAGTCTTTGTTTCATATTTACGGCTATTATGAACACCCTGCGACTTTCTTCACATTGAGTTTTTTTTTCATACTAACTTCATGTTACCGTTGCGTCGTCTAGGAAGCGCTCGTGGCGTAGCTTGCTTAGACGTTCTTGATTGATCATTGAAGATAAGCAACCCTGTGCGCGGTCACAATTTAGATGGGTGACCGCAAGTGGCATTACAAGCTAAGCGCTTCCGTGTTTCGGAGGGCACGTTAAATTGTCGGTCCCGGCTTTTAAGTCGTTAAGCCATGACGGAGGCCTTCAGGTGGCCTAAAAACTCCGTCACAAGAATTGGCCACTAGCTCATACGAACTTACTTTTTAGTCGTCTAGGAGTTAAAAGGGTAGGTAATCCATTTTAGAATTCCTCTAGTACGGATGTACGTTTAGACGACTGACTGGTGGAAGGATTTACACCAGTCAGTCGTCTAAACGCCTCTACACCCACTATATATCCACTTAAAGTTCTCTGCCCCTTATAGAAACTTATATAATAGGTATTAGATAGAACACAATAGTTTCCTTTTAAGGGACTCCTGAACTCAGCATCCACGATTGGTACAAGATTTTGCCCAAGGATTTTGCCCACCGCAGACCCTTTCGATAACTCGTAGTATGAATCTAATCTTGCTACGTTATTTTGGATAAGGGTATACAATTATTTCAGATCACTGACTCAGATTATTTTAAGACTGACAATTCATTTCATGAGATTCGTCATTTTTACGTTTTTAGAGGCCCAAAAATTTATTTAACGCTACTTTTGTGGAAATTTTGTGCAGCAGTGATATTGAAAAATTAAAATATTATGTATAAAAAGAGCATTAGTTAGATTCAAGATTTTTTAAATAAACAACAATCATTAGTAGGTATTGCTGTTTCAGAGATTCGTCCCAATAAACAAACATACAAACTTTGCTTCATCAAAAAATGAAAATTAACAAAAAAATTGAGAAGAAAATAAAACTATACTCGATAAAAATGTAGGAAACAAAAAAAAAACACAAAATATCTGAATTTTAATCTGTTAATTATCAAATTGAATACAATTGCTTTCATTAAATTCAGTATCCAATAATCGCCAAATGAATTTCACTATATGAAAATGAGGTGTCAACGTAATATTAATTGGTATTTGCCTGTCACTGAGGGGTAGTGATAGGTAGTGATCCAATCGACCAATAAGTCATTTCCAATACCCCACCTGTCACAAAAACATTGTTTACTGCGCTAACTGCATTTGCACAATAAACACAAAGTAGTAGAAGGTGATAGAAGGTAGGTATTGTGATTGAGATTAGAGCAAGCTCCATAAAATTATTACTATTTATTACTTTAAAACTTTGGTAACAGTAAAGGTTTAAATAAATCGGCTTAAATAAATAGGTTCGGCTGTATTTTTTTGTTTGTTTGTCATTCGATGTCTTCGCCAATTATTTGGCTTTGATGATTATTTAATGTCTGGTTTCAATATTCTACTATTGGCCACGCATCGTTCATCGTTTAAATAGCAACGTTGTTTTTCTGTCAAAAAATGTATGGCGCTATTCAATATATAACGACGTAGCAATTGTAGTTAACGAAAGGTCGTCCGTTAGTAGAATATAGAAACCGGGCATTAATAGAATTGCTAGAAGAACGTCATATTGTGACTGAGATTGAAGTTAGCTTGATAAAATTGTTATTACAATTCGCAAAACCAATCCCCTGTAATCGGTTTCAAAAAGTTTTCAATTCAGCTGTATTTTTATTATATTTTTCTTCCTATATTTCTGCCGATTTTCAACCCGTTTTTGATGATTATTTTAGTTTTCAAATACCATTCTCTATTCTCAAGATCATTCCTGAAATGGTAATATTTAAATTGAATAACTGAAGAATTTCTACTTTAATTTAAAACTTAAACTACATTTTGAGTGTCCATCGTTCATCCAGAAAAAAAATGAGGTGGTCCACGCCAAATAAAAGGTGCCCATGGTGCACCCAGGTGGACTGAGCAGGTGGGCCACGATGAATGCTCGTGATCTATCTTTATCTTTGGAAGAAATTGCGATCACTGTGTTGGAAAAAGTGTGATAAAATAATGAATTACTAAAGTCAATATCATTTAAAGTCAACGGTATCGCGTAATTGAATCAGGTTTTTTATATTTTTTTACTTTTAAACGTAAGGTAAGCTTTACAGACGTACTCAAAATGAACTACAAGCTTACCTTTACGTGATAAAGTGAGGATATTTTAAGCTCCGTTGGATTTACTTCAAGAAATACCTACTGAAGAAAATCCTTCGATGACCTATTTCTAGGATTGAATACTCTACTCGTATATACGTGTGTTATAGGTACGCGTCAAAAGATAAGCAAGTGATTACAGAGTTTCTTCGAATAAGGCTTGGATTTGAAGTTCGAGTTTTAGAGTGGCAATGGGTAGTCATATAGAACTCGAAGAACAGAATAATCGTTTGGTAAAAAAGGTTCTCAATGGCGGCCATGTACCGCGAAACGATATGTAGTACGGTCCCCATTGAAGGACATTGTGTAGATGTCTCAAAGCTACTAATGTCAGAAAGCTAAAGAGCTCGATGTTTTGTTTTTTTATGGAAGAGGAGGCCAACGAGCAAATAAAAAAATAGTAGGATTCATAACTCTACTGATTTCATAATTCTCTATTGATAAGAGTGCGCGCGAGTAGCAACAGAATCCTAAAAGAAATTGCAAACAATTATGCGTGTCCTCTAATGTGGAAGCTTTCCCAGAGGACGAAATCTGTTTTAGTTCTTAAGTACTAACCCATAAACTTAAGTCTTACTAACACTTTGTGTACCCCGATTGTCTTAATAGCTCTAGCCCCAAACTAAGCAAAGCTTGTACTATGGGAACAAGATGACTGATAGAATACTTATATCCTTTTTTGTTTAAATACATACTTATAAATACATAGTATTGAAACACCCAGACCCTATTATTATAACCTTATTTTACTTGGAATGATTCAGACTCAAAAACCACACTGTTCTGACTGTTGTTAAAGAGTAGATTTCAAACCGACAAGTCGAGGTCTCATTAACAGCTAGCGTAGCCCCATTGTCTCTTTGTCTAAGGGTGGGTAGAAGGGGGCTGGGAAGATGAACTCTCTAGACTTGCATTGTAACTGGCCAACACATGGTTTTTATTAAAATCTTTTTAGTTTAACTTCTCTTTTTCATATGGAAAAGTGATACACTTTCTATTATGTTTTTGTAAAGAGTTCTTTGACGCCAAGAGAATCTAAGGCAGATCCAATAATAAGTCTCTTCAACTCAGTTTTACTAATTCGTACTCATATAATTAAAAATTATTTGGATATAGATTAATATGAAAAACATATAAATTTCATTGATTGTTGGTAGATTCTTATTCGTTTTTGTCTTAAATGTCTTTTTGAAAATAATTTATTTTAACCTAAAGCTACATACCACAACCTACATCAACCATCAAGCCTTTACATCTAACCATTCTTTTATTCAACTTTATACTTAACATGTTTTAAAGCAATTGTTTTGTCCAGTGATTGAATGACCCATGGCTCCAATGCGTTCACTGCAGGCTATAGAAGCAATTAGTAAGTTCCATAAATAAATTGCGAAAATATAATTGTACTTCGCACCCATTACTAAGAGCTTTCTAAGTGAAATGTCACTTAGAAATAAGGCCGTAAGTGATTTTGTAATAGGAATGAAAGTCGGAATTCGCAAAGGCTAATTAGAGTTAAAAGGCACATTAATTTAATTTTTCATGTGTGTCGCTGGAAGATTCGTGGGTAAGGTATTGTTTTAATATTTTCTCATTATAAAAGGAAAGTATTTTAGTGGCATTGCCCCAAAAACAATATAGAATTTGGTTAGTTTTCAGTTCATTCGGACCTTGTTTCACTCTTAAGCGATGCTTATCTATTCTATAGGCTCTACACAAACCCATACTACAATGCATTCAATGTACACAGAGCAACGTAAAAAGTCGTCCAGTATTGATAAACAAATAAAAATCAGCAATATTCGTTTTTCTTGCAAGTCTCCTTACTTTTATACAACAACACACAAAAAGACGCATTTGTGGCTTCAACATTATCCGTTTCACATAAATAAATCAACCAAATCTCGCTTATTTTCTTTTTCCTCGGTACTGTAAGTGTGTCACAATGTCAAAGAACCAGATGAACAAACAGTAGAACTAGTTAGACAAAGTTAGGTTTTCCGTGAAAAGGTTTATCAAATGGCATTCTTATATGTACGTATGTACTTAATGAGTACTATACGAGCAATCAATGCTTCTATAAATCGATCCATTTAGGATACTATTATATATTTAGTGCTATTGTGTTTCTAATAAGAGGCATGTGCCCAACAGTCGATAAAATCGGGCTGTGGAAATTGATGCTGATGTGTTCGTTAAGAGGCTACCGTAACATCGCGTCTAGACCGATTTAGCGCTACGGATTTCGAGTGTGTAAAAAAAAGATAGAGTGAGACCGCGCAAAATATTGAAATCAAATAATTGTTAATTACAAGAAAACTACAAAATGTATCAAAAAACTGGTTTCAACAACTAAATAAATAGTTGTTACCTAACTATCAAATCAATATAATCTGTAAATATGGTAGAGTTATCGCGATCTAGATCTAAACATACTCAAAACATGGATTTTTCAAGTATGTACGTGTTTTTTTTCATATAGTGTTTTCACTTTAAGGAACCATAGAAAAAATGTTAAAATTTCATTTCTTTTTGAATAAACACATTTCATTCACTAACAATAGAGTTCTACATACATTTGGCGAGCAAACCCGCTATGGCACACTCTTAATGGAAAGTTTTTACGCGAAGTTCAACTTCAGTAGAATACATTATGCGTTCCCTATTTCCCTAAAAGCTTGCCGCTTGACGCTAACGCCAAACCTCTACAAGCATAGATCTGTCAAAACTATCTATGCGCGTGCGAGTGAACCAATCGTACGCGTTTTTACGCGTCTTTAAGGGTACTTGTATAAATTTTGATTGAATTCTGTTTGTCTAACTACTAACTTTACTCAATTTTTTCCGAAGCGTATTTTACATTTTTAATATAAGTTTATCTGTAAGTGAAATGTAAATTTCTTTGAGATACAATAAATAATCTCTAGCCTCAATCCTCGGCAAGTCTAAGCGAAACCTCCCTACGCTTATTTATACCAAACTATGACAAGCATAATTCATAATTTCTTTGGGTGAAGTTGGACTTCTGTTGAACACAGTGTGCGTCCTCGATTTCCCCACAACTGACGTGTAGAGGCTTCGTTTATAGCACAAAAGGGTTGGCGGCGACGCGTGCAAATTGTCACGAGGACGACTTGCTATCGAGACGTTGTAGAATTGTAACGATGACACGAGTTAACGTTCAAAGTTGTTTAAGGGTTTCCGCTTACCAACACGGTTCATAACAAAATGTATCACAGGGTCTACTGGTTGAATGTCTCGACAGAAAACTAGCGTTTGGCATCTATTGACAAAGCATATGCTGGTTCGAGACCCTGCTGCAGCACACAAAAACATCACACTATTATATCTCTTCTCTCGCTTTTAATTAATTGTTTTGTTATTGTTATGTATCGTTTGCGTTTGTTTAAGTAGCAGGAAAATAACAAATAAAAATTACCGGACTGACGCTTGTCAACACAAAACAAAAAAAGAAAATCAAAGAAACTTGGCTGGACTTGGTTTTGCTTTTTTTTGTGCTATGATTTCAGTTATCCCTTGGTCGCCTTTGTTAGTCTCAGGATTAAATAGACCTATGAGTGTTACGTTTCTACGTGAAATTACTATTTAGTTTAAACACCTGCTACTTTCTACAGCACAGCAAAATAAGTGAACAAAGTGTCTACGTAAAATTTTAAACTCATCTCATCTCAAATATTACTTACGTACTGAAGTTGGAAAATAAGAAAAACTTCAAAGAATTACATTTCGTACTTGCACCAGATGAGCTTGCAAATAAAATATTCGAAATTTTCTTGTCGCAGAAAACGCAAAGTACAGTCACCAACAAAAGTCGATACACATACTTTTTTTTCACCAATTTTGTATCTCGTTGAGTTGTGTAGAAAAGTGGTAAGTCTACCTTAATATTTTTGTGGATTAAGGCATAACACGATTGTGATTCTTAAGTTACAGGGTCCAGAGATATTCAAGATTGAAAATTATGAAATGCTCATGAACATGAAGTAGTTGACTGTACTTTGGCTCTGCTTGAGTAAGTTCTTATTATATTTGGAATGGAACCATAATAGTTCTTCATTAAAAAAGGATTTGTGTGTTTTGATGAGATGAAGGAGATTTTGTTTTATATTATGTATGAGCAGGGTAGGTATCAATTCTTAAAAATTATCGAGTGATAAAAAAACATCAAAATGGTAAATTTCCATTGATTTTTTTCAATTTCGCATCCTTGAAAGTCATTTGATAATTTCAAAATGTATTTATTTTAATTTTAAAGTCACTTAACGACTTTCAAGACTACGAAAACGAAAAAATCTATGGAATTAATTTTCAAGAATTGATACCCGGATTTGATTTTACAAATCTCATAATTTTTCTTTTTCAGGCATGTAAAAATAAAATAACTTTCATCAAAGTAAAAGAAAAAGAATAAAAAATAATTGGTTAAGGTATGTAATTTATGTATGTACCTACAGAGTTAACGAAAACCGTGTTTTTTTACACATTTAACCCTCATAAAATGTATGAACATTTCTTCTAAAGTTATTTATTGAACCAGATCTCAATCACTAACCACTGAATAATAGTTTAAGAGTACCTTGCGTTTCAGCGCTGAAAATGCTGATATTTCACCTGCGTCGAACCAATTCAAAGTGAAACTAAAGTAACTTGAATAAGGTACAATTTTGCTTGAATATTGTGTTGGTCAATGGGGTGCTTTTAAGCTTTGTTTTCCAATAAAAGTGCAGTACGTGGTTGCGGTTTTACCTGGACTTTCTAAAGCCGTGTGGAGTTTTACAGACAATACTGTGAAGCGTGAATGAAATGTGGTTGGATTTTGGAAAAAGCTTAAATTGAACGTCAATAGCCAGCCATACAGATACTGACATCATTCCTAAATGTATGAACGCCAGTGAACTTGCAAAGGCATGTAGAATGACGAAAGATTAAAATCCCACATATTGGATTGGATGTGTTTTTCTTTAATTTTTGATTTGCGGCCCAGCACCTATTCCATCTTCTCAGTTTAGTCAGCCTTGTCCACAAGAAAGACATGGTCAATACGTGTGGAGCTGATTAAGCCGCTGGTTTCCTCACGATGTTTTCCGACACCGTTTGAGAGTATTGGTATAGCGCACATACATTTTTCGCACAGAAAAAATCATTAGTACATGACCGGGTTTGAACTCACGACCTTAGGATCGGAAGGCGGAGTCACTATCAACTAGACCACCAGTGCTCTCTAACTAGATCTAACCTCTACACATCTTACTTATATTATAAATGCGAAAGTTTATGAGGATGTTTGGATGTTTGTGCCTCAATTAGGCCTGAACAGCCGAATGGAATTGAATCATCATCTTCCTGCCCTTATCCCACTCTATGTGGGGTCGGCACAGCATGATCCAAGGATCATGCTGTAAGAGTTTTGGCTTGAATTTAAGCCGAATGGAATTGAATGAAAATTGGAATATACATAAAACATATGCTGGATTAACATATGGGTTATTTATTATCCGGGTACCACTCGAGTGAAGCCGCGGGCGGCAGCTAGTATCGTAATATATCTTTCAGTTTTTTTACACGTGCCTCTAAAACAATGTCACTGTTTTAGTCTCATAAAAGTGTGGGAACTACTTTAGGCACTCTAGTGCATTTCCGCTCGTTTCTCGCGAGTAGCGACGTTGTCAGCCGCAATAAACTTCTTTTATAGGTTACCTTTTACCAACTTTGGCTGAATAAGCGAAAATATATCAAAACTAGCTTCCCCCGCAGCTTCGTTTGCATTGTACTCGTATATATTAATCTAGCACACGTACTACGTATATTTAACCGACGACCTCGGTGGCGTGGCAGACGAGTGCTCGGCCGAGACGCAAGAGGCGCGGGTTCGATTCCCGCTGCGAAAGAAATGTTTGCATGCTCTGCAATTACCTGTGTGGCCCAAAGTTTGGGGCTAGATGGCGCTGTGTGAAATGTTCACAATTTTTATTTAATTTTTGGATTTAAAATATTAGTACGATTAATAAGATAGTACCATTAATAAATAATAATAATAATAATAATAACCAGCCTCTACTTTTAGGGTTCCTTAGTCGAAGGGTGCCAACAGAACCCTATTATAGATTATTAAGGTAGAGAGTTGAAATTTTCACAGAGTGTATTTCTAATCTATTGCTCCTAAAACAACAAATCATAAAAAAGAGGGCCACATACAAGAAACATTTTTTAATGTACCATGGTACGGAACCCTTTCTATGTGAATTCGACTCGCACTTGACGGATTTTTTTATTATAATTTGTAGATACCTACCTACGTATTTAAGGATAAGTTTTTGTAAGATTGTTCTACATTAGTGAAGTACCTTGGAGACTAGCTTGTAACATGCGGTCTGACACTTTGCATTGTCCACCACATTCTGATTTTATGGTTTCACATTGTCGTTAAGGAAATCGCCGTTTTGGAGTACCTAAGGGAGATTTCGGCAGGGTATTACGAATATACCTAGCTTCTTAAACATGACAAAGTTTTTCGTGGTCATGTTACAAGGAGAGTGATGAATATGAATGTGTTCGGTAGAGGAAAGCCAGAGAAAAGTTGGATGTTATCAAATGCATATTTGTACGGAGTACCTATAAGTACCCTGGTACTGAGACTTGAACGAATAATTCGTCCAAGTACTGAGATGACGAGTGATAGAAAATAGAAAAAAAATGATATGCTGTGCTGACTCAGAAAAAATTATGATGAGTAAATATAATTGCATATCTTTGACGACCTCCTCGGTGGCGTGGCGAGCGAGCGCTCGGCTGAGAGGCAAGAGGCGCGGGTTCGATTCCCGCTGCGGGACAAATTTTGCATGTTCTGCAAATATTTCTTCCGGGCGTGGTTGTTGTAATATTATGAAAGTATTATAAGTATGTATTTACAAAAAAAGCATAATGAGTATTAGTCATCTGGTTCTCATAGTACAAGCTTTGATTAGTTTTGGGCTAGATGGCGCTGTGTGAAATGTCCACAAATATTTATTTATTTACAAAATAGATCTAATCAAAATTACTGATTAGCAGAAAGTCATAGCTTATTTCCGAATTATCAAAGGACTGGACAAATCACCGGTGCAGGCAATTAGGACCACTTTATTGTGTGTGTGTTGGTCCTGAAAGTGTCTATGTGTGTATAAACGTAACCAATCAATCAAAGGTGAAACGTGATCGATTGGCTCTGTGCAAACTTCCAACAACAAATACCGTTTATTCTTTTGCCTGTTGCTCTTATAAATAACATTCTTTATTATTGAACAAACATAATTGCATTTCAGGTTTAATAAATATTTATATCCTCTGTTTCATAGTTTAAAGTAGACATGATATCTTGGCTATAAACCGTAGTAAAGAATTATGATTAAGTTTTTATGAACACTAAACTTCTCTTAGGTAGTTAAAAGCTTGCTAAAAATGTTGCCAACTCTTTTTGATGACATGAAAGTGACAGTGACAAGCTCTATAAAGATTTTATAGAATGTAATGTTAATATGATTATTTATGGTCGTAATTATTTATGAGACACATGAACTATAAGACTTTTGATTGATAGGTTAGTCAGAAATTTAATGTACCGTACCTAGTAAATTCGTACTGGTGGTCTAGTGGTAAGGTCGTCGGTTCAATCCGGCCGTGCACTGAAGGATTTTTCTAATAAAAAACTTTTTTTTTCAAAAATTTTATTTTATTTCAAAAGTCTATGTGCACTATACTAGTAGGTACTCTAAAATGGTAAAACGGTCGTAGAATCTAAAAAAGTTCAAGTACATGTGTCAAGTGCACGAATTGAGCCTTCGAGGCGCACTTTAAACCCTTTAACCACACTGGTTCAAAATAGACTATAAAATACAAATTAAATATAAATTCACATCGTAGACCTCATTTGGGCTCAGATTGAGGTCAAGAGAGAGCCCATTTAAAATATAAAAAAAAACTATTGAAATGCACACGACGAAGATAGGGCGCGATGGCGCTCATTAAGGGAGGCCTATGTCCAGCAGCGGACTGCTATAGGTTAATGATGATGATGATGAGTACCTACCAATATTAATTTGTAGGTACTTCTTCTAAAGGGATCCCAGAATTGTAATGAATGTAGTTTAGAACTGTTAATTAAGGGACCCAAACAATTTGCAAGAATTTCCGCAACTTATACAATATCCATACCATTTAAATACGTATTAGCACCTTCATAACTGCCTCCATTAGTCCCAACAGTGGGATTGTGGAATTAAATTCCCTAGCTCATAACTCATTCATACGCCTGTTGGATTGTTCTGATTAAAATTTAAATTAAATAATACAGAGGTGAAGCCGCTGGATTACGCACGAAACTTTACGATGTTGTTGCATTTTGATGGTTACAAAAAATTATAATTATGAAATTCACGTAGGTAATGAAAGTTATGGGCGCGATAGCGCTCATTAGCGGAGGCCTATGTCCAGCAATGGACTGCTACCAGCTGATGATGATGATTATAGGTATAACTCTAAAATATTTTCAAGTCATTTAAATATCTGTGGAATCCTGTCTAAAGTAAGCAGACGCAGATACATTAGGGCAAAGTAAAGATATCAATCATGTCTAACAGAAAAAATAAAAATATAGGTACTTTAAAAAAATACGGTCCAAGCATCAAATTTTTGAACGTAGGACGCAGTGATAAAAATATTCTCGTAAAGTTGTAGCCTTCGTCAGCACATAACGGGTTTCATCACGTACGGGGTGTTTGGGACTAGCGTTGGCGTCATAAATCACATATAAACTGGCGTCACTAAGCATAGATCATGGAAGTTAATGGCTATTTGCATGGCCCATGAATGGTGGTGTTTTGTGCCATAACATTTTTCCATGATGAACATTTAGAATGTAGATCTGACCTGAAATATTCTATGTTCTTTACTGAATAAAAACCTTGCAGCGAAAATGTATTTCAATTGTATGGTCAGTTTAACTACGCACCTATTAAAAACGGTGATGGAAACAACTCAAGGAAACCGCTTCATATTAATTATGACATATCTTTAAATAAGGTCGAATAAGCCGAGTTGGTATGGACAAGCTTACTTCATCTAAAATCATCTCGGGTACTTAAGCGTCCCGTAAGTCTAGACAAAAATTACTACCTGACGCTGTAGTGATGCTTATATATGTAGTAAATAGGAAAGTCTTCAGTTTCTGTTAAATTCATTTATTTTTAGGTATTTTGCGATAACAAATCCAGCAAGATGTTATGCTAGATAAGTAAGTAAGTAAGTTCGTATGAGCTAGTGGCCAACTCTATTGACGGAGTTTTTAGGCCGCCTTAAGGCCTCCGTCATGGCTTAACGACTTAAAAGCCGGGACCGACTGTTTAACGTGCTCTCCGAAGCACGGAAGCGTTCAGCTAGTAATGCCACTTGTGGTCACCCATCTCAATTTGTGACCGCGCATATAGTTGCTTAACTTTTACGATCAATCAAGAACGTCTAAGCAAGCTACGCCACGAGCGCTTCATATTATGCTATATAGATGTAGTAAAATGAAAATAGCACTAAAATGACAAAGTCCTAACTAATAGTGATTCTGTGAGTACATAGCCGGTTGTATGTTTGCTAACGGGAGTGAGGTGCCGTGTTAAAGTATCCATTACTGAATTTGCTGAAACTGTACCGTTAGACGTGATTTTGGCTCGTAGGTACCTCACGTACTCGCATCACGTTTAAACTGTTGGTTATTTACGCAAGATGTTTTTATGTCGTATTTAATGGATTTTACTCATACTGGGCCAGCTTATGGCTTTCTATTACTTAAGCATTCTTGATTGATCGTTAAAGTTAAGCAACGACATGCGCGGTCACAAATTGGGATAGGTGACTGCAAGTGGCATTACGAGCTGAGCGCTTTCGTGCTTCGGAGGGCACGTTAAACAGTCGGTCCTGGCTTTTAAGTCGTTAAGCCATGACGGAGGCCTTTAGGTGGCCTAAAAACTCCGTCATTAGAGTTGGCCACTAGCTCATACGAACATACATACATACATATTGCTGCTTGAGAAAATATAAGCTCTTAGAAATTTTAATTCCTTGGTTATCAGCTCTATAGTGACCTTAATCAGCCAGATGATGTCTAAGTTATGTAAGATTAAGCTCGTTATTGAATATTTCAGTTATCTTCAATTTCGGCCAAGAAAAAATCCTTCAAAATCAAATTTTAATTGCTATACATAACTTGTAAAATTTGTTTTTAAATTTTAATTGATATACATTATGTATCTAATACTATTCAATTGTTTTTTTATAGAGAAATATGATAGTTGTGGGCTTAAGGTATCCCATCTCTCACGTTAATTAAGCTATATGAATAATCACAGAAGGGGACAGAAAATACACGACCTTTACCTAAATCCTGAAAAAGGATAAGAGCCTGAAAGAATTATCGCACGATGATGAATGAATTTGTTTATGTATAAATCTAACCCTTGTGTTTTTACGGTCGCTTGATTGTTCCAAAATTTATGGACATTTTGGCATTTTAATAATCATAAATGTTCAGATTGGTGCTAATGTATGACATGTTACGTATGGAATTTAGATGAAATTTAGTACTGTCTGTAGTAGCTGATGGATTAAAATTTACTTTTTTTGAGCAAAATATTTCTTTATGTTAAATTAAAATTTGGTTTTCCTATTTGTGAAGAAAAACCTTTGTGTAAATTTTTGACAATATGTGTGTGTTAACTAATTTTTAATGTGGTGAAAGGGTTAAAGTACGTCTTTCGAGACTGTGAGGCCAAAAATACCAACAACCAAATCAGAAGCGCGTACGAAACCCAATTTGCCTATTTATGTGGCTACTTTAGCAAGGCAGGGTGTTCTCATCACACCGCCTGATCTAATAACGGGGATTGGATGGTAGACGCTAGCCGAGGTGCAAACTTTGAAAAATAATTAAAAATTATCCGCCAAGTTTGACAAGAAAATTTAGTCGTAATTGAAACTTTTGCAATCTGAGCTCCGAGTTTCAAGTTCAAGCGTGTACGCTTACGAATATTTACAGGGTTGAAAGGATCAATGTCGCTAACATAAATAAATACAAAGGCCTTTAAAATACTAGACCACCAGTGCTCTCGCTCTAAACTTACACAATTATAAATACATGGTGCTCAAACTTTAACTTGTAAATCATATCAGCGATCTTCGCACTAGGATCTATCGTGAGAATCTGCATAGGGTGTTTGTTTTTTTTTATTGTGCTATGGACTAAGTTGTCTGAGAATAAAGATTTATTATTATTATTATTAGAAACTTGCAAAGTTTATAGGCAAGGTTAGAACGTCGATCAATTCAACTCTAGGTAACTTAGATCCAGATCACTAAACAAAAACTCTCCTTTGTGTGAACAGCGATGAGTTATAATTAGTCTTATTTATGTCTTGTTTAGTGGACAAGGCTGACTAAGCTGAGATGATGGCATAGGTGCTGGGCAAGCCTACTCCATCTTAATTCGTCCAGGGCACTACAGCGTCCCGTTTGTGAAGGTAAAAGTTACCTCCTGACGCTGTATAAATCATCTACTATAGATGGTAAAAGGCCTTAGTTTAAAGTTTAAAGTATAAAATTAAAAACTAAAGAAATACGTTCATTGGTTACGAAATACGAGGCACAAAAATCCAAGCAAAGGTCAAACATATCTGATCCATATTGTGCCTGCGGAGATAAATTTGGTGGCCTTAATAATATTATAATCTTTGCCTGTAAATTGTATGACTATGCCTCTTTATTCCATACTCTCATTTTCTGTCATGTTCCTCTGCCTAGCAATATATATATGCGCCGTGCGTTCCATGGAAAATAACATTCAAGGAAATCAAAGATAGTTGAAAAAAAGAGGGCGGCTTGATGAACAAAGACTTACTGTAAGAATTGAATTAAAGAACGACTAGTATGGTTTAAAATATACTATCGCTTGCTCGAAAGGGTAAACTATACAACAACATATCCATTAAATAGCGCGATTGGGGCTCTCTCCTAAGCTTTTATAAGAGGATTCTTCGTTCACTTTTCAGCTAATTGCGTAAAACGTTCACGACACATAACGCGTAATGGCGAAGGCGCGAAGCTATATTGTTTTATATAATAAATAACAATTTCGTTATCAGCGTACCGATTTTTGAAGAAACGACTTTTTATACAATAGATTTTTCATAATTTTGCTCGTCTGTCCCCAAGCATTTAGGGCCTGAGCAGACAAACGTTGCCTTCTGGAAACACAGGTCACATTCGGGTCAACCGTTACAATCCTTACAGAAAAGCGACGGGATTGTCCCGCCACTAGAAAGAAAGAAAGAAGTCTCTGGAGAGACTTTACTCCTCATCATTGGTAGAATTTGACAACCTCGGTGGCGTGGCGGGCGAGTGCTCGGCTGAGACGCAAGAGGCTTGGGTTCGAGTCCCGCTACGGGAGAAATGTTTGTATGTTCTGCAAATATTTCTTCCGAGTCTGGGTGTTGTAGTATTATAAGTATGTATTTTGTATGTAAACGTCCACAAATATTTATTTATTTATCATATTTTTTAAAGGCCTCACAATAAGTATGGACGTTGTTCAAATCAGGTGTTACAAACAAAATGTTTAACGGTTAAGGAGAACTACAAATACAGCGTTTAATGTTGTGTACTTAAGGTACGAAAATTCAACTAATCCCGCGCTCACAGGATTAGTGGGAATCTTTGCATCACGAGTGTAGATGTACTTACTGGTCTCAGTGAGTTCAGAATGTGTATTTATATTACAGTCTTTAGTAGGTAGGTACTATTGCAGAAGTACTCTCAAACGGCGAAGGAAAACATCGTGAGGAAACCCGCGCCTTCCTTAGTCAGCTTCGCACGTACTGACCAAGTCTTTCCTGTGGATATGGTGGATATGTGGATATGGTGTTGGCCACTAGCTCATACGAACTTACTTAGTGTAGGCATAAAGTTGCCTACTGATGTTGTATAAATCATCTAAAATAAGTAGATGACAAAGGCCTTCGTTTTTTTAAGAATATTCTTTTGTTTTTCAGCAGTATTACTTTTCTAATCAATTAAAAAGATGCAATTTTAATAAGCTAGGTATTTTTTAAGATAGGTATTCTGTTGTTTCACAGAAGCGCACTGCCTCCATTAATAGCTGTCTGTACGGTAAATGTCTCTAGAAAACTATTTACGTCTAGGTATATTTAATGTGTGGTTATTATGTGAATGAAATGCCATTGTTGGAACGCCATGCTTTTATTCTTTTGTCATTGCCCACGCATTGGTGAACAAAAATATCTTATTCCAAAACCACACCGTAAAGATATAAAAATGTTAGGACTAAATCGTTGAAAATTACTATTAGGAATTACTATTATTGTACTTTTTTTATATATAATGTAAACGAAATAAAAATTTAGAAAATACATACATATGGAAATAATAATATAATCTTTAATTCAGACAACATAAAAGTATACAAGTAAAAATTATGTTGATTATAACGGCTGTCCGTAATTTAGAAAAATCTGTAAGAAAAAAAAATCAACAATAAGCAATTGCCACGGTAATCTACCTACGGGCATCCGTTAGTTAATATGGGAAACAGGGTAACGTGTGACATTCTAATACTTGTCGTTATGTAAAAAGCGCACACGTTTGGTTATTTCGGCCCATCAATCATTTTGACTTTAGTATTCAGTTCGTTGCTCCCGTGTCGTGCGGTGTAATATTACTCGTATTTGTGATAACATTTAATATCTGTGATATCCTACTAATATTATAAACGTGGAAGTTTGTGAGGATGTGCGTATGTATGGATGTGACGATGTATGTTTGTGCTTCAATCACGCTGTTTTGAACTTAATTGGTTAGCAAGCTCCGAGAAGGGGAAAAAAATAAAGGCCTTTTACCATTTAGTAGATGATTTATACAGCGTCAGGAGGCAACTTTTACCTACACTAACGGGACGCTGCGCTGTAGTGCTGGGGACGAATTAAGATGGAGCAGGCTTGCCCAGCACCTATTCCATTCTCTCAGCTTAGTCGGCCTTGTCCACAGGAAAGACATGGTCAATACGTGCGGAGCTGACTAAGCCGCGGGTAAACTGTGAAACTTGTAATCTATATTGAGTGACTAACCCCCGAATACTCAAACGCATCTCAAAGTTGAGCACGTCTCAAATGACGATATTTTTTTTTTTGACAGATTTTCATCAGAAACTGTCAAAAAACCGTGAGTTGAGACGTGCTCAACTCTGAGTCGCGTTTGAGTATTCGGAGGCTAGTGGGCTATAATGCGAGCGAAGTCGCGGTCGAAAGCAACATACGAAAAAACTAGTTTTACATTAAAAGCTTTTAAAAACCCTAAAGAGTTCTATGCTTTAAAAACCCCATATTTAGTATAGATAGATCAATTTAGTAAAATATCGCTTGAAAGTCGAAATAAGCCTGTGAAATTGGTGTGATAATGTATGATCAGGAATATGCTCAGTTAACCCCCACCCTTTAGGGTAATAATGCTGTAGGTAAATGCTAGGAGCCTTGAGCTCCAATCAATATGTTTCATTTCATGTTATGAAACAAAAAAATATATAACTAATAGATCCCCAAGGTACTTCTACTACTACTAGTCGTATCAGTAGCTTTTTCGAACCAGTGTGATGAAAGGATTTCAAGTGCGCCTCAAGCGCTCTTGTTCGTGCATGCATGTCGGTTGCTTGCCAGTTTCCTTACGATGTTTTCCTTCACCATTTGAGGGTACTGATATAGCGCATACAAATTTTTCATAACGAAAAATGTAATGATGCACGACCAGATTCGAACCCACGATCTTTTGATCGGAAGGCGGGGTCACTACCACTAGACCATCAGTGCTCTCGATACTAGGTAGGTAGTAGCCAAAACACCAACTGTTTCTTTTCCAACTTCAATCTGGGATTTTACCTATAGTACCTACCTATCTTCTGTTACTCGTTTCGCTCTGACGAACCAGTGTGGTGAAAGGATAAAAGTGCGCTCAAATAACCTTCTTTCAAGTACTAATCGTATCGACCAGTAAAATAAAAGAATGTCCAACACGTATCAAAGTATTCACACACCTATAATAAAGCTGTGAAATAAATATCTATTATGTAGGTACATAAAAGTTTAGCTGAGTAAAATAAACTGCGGAATGGGGCTTCGCAAAATATTTTAAAATATTCACGGACTTTTGAAGTTTAAAATGCGGTGTCAGAGCCAATATACCTGTGAGGTTACATAACAGTTTTTGGAGGCACTAACGTTTTAAACCATACAAAAATGGTCATGATAATCATCATCAGCCTTTTAGTATTTATTTGCCTACTGCTTTATCTGTATGGGTGATCGCAAGTGGCATTACGAGCTGAGCGCTTCCGTGCTTCGGAGGGCACTTTAAATTGTCGGTCCCGGCTTTTAATTCGTTAAGTCATGACGGAGGCCTTTAGGCGGTCTAAAAACTCCGTCACAAGAGCTGGCCACTAGCTCATACGAACTTACTTATATCTGTATGACTTCTATATATATTGCCTCCCCAATCCTCCAGGACCATTTTTTTGTGCTGCCTCCATTCACCGGTCAAGAATCGCTATTCGAGTTACCTACATATTATATGATAGCGTCAGGAGGCAAAAATTGCTTATATTAGCGTCTAGCTGTTGCCAGCGACTTTGTACGCGTGTAGTACATTATTTTGTTCTATAATCAATAGTTTTCGCAGCGCACGCCAAAACCAATTCTGGGTTTTCTACCTTGGGTTACCATATTGCAATTTTCTTACGGAACCCTAATTTTTTTGAAAATATATTATAGCCTATACTGGACCCTGATAATGTAGCTTTCTATTGGTGAAAGAATTTTTGAAATCGGTCCAGTAGTTTCGGAGCCTATTCGTTACAAACAAAAAAACAAAAAAATCTTTCCTCTTTATAATATTAGTATGGATATGCTGTGATATGCGGCAATTTGATATAGGCTTGCCGCTGGGCCAGCCACCATCAAATTCTAGGTGCTGAACTTCTAGGAACTCTTCGTATGCGAAATCGACTCGCACTTGACCGGTTTTATTAGATACTATGTATTACTTAATTATAACATTTATTATTGTTAAAATGGTAAATAAATGAGGAGAAGCGAAACAAGCAGTGGGAAAACCACGCAATAATATCTTCTCGCCGATCCTACCGTCAATCAATCGCTACCTCAGTCCTTGGGGTATCGAACCAATATTACGTTTCCGTTTGTAATTCATTGAAAGAAACGAGATTGAGTTACTTGGTTATGATTTCCTAATAATACCAGAAAAATATGCAACTGGCTACTGCCCGCAGCTCCGCACGTGACCCGGTCAAAACGCTTCCAATATGCTATTTCAAGTCACAAAATTTACCTTTAAATTAATAAATATTTGTGGACATTTCACACAGCGCCATCTAGCCCCAAACTAAGCAAAGCTTGTACTATGGGCACCAGATGGCTGTTAGAAAACTTATATATATTTTTGAAAATATATACTGATAATACATACTACAACACCCAAACCAGCAAGAAATATGTGCAGAACAGACAAACATTTCTCCCGTAGCGGGAATCGAACCCGAGCCTCTTGCGTCTCAGCCGAGCACTCGACTGACACGCCAACGAAGTTGTCAATGCCAAGTTTCATTTTCGGATCAGCCGTTACAATATTATTGAACAGCAAACACAGTTTTTCTGGTCTATGGTAGAATAGTTGTATTTTATAGTCATACTACGTAGGAGATAGTAGGGGGCGATGGCGCTCATTGGAAGAGACGTGTTTCATTTTACATTTTTTGCTTGATTTTAATATCTCTCTGAGGCCTTTTACCATCTATAGTAGATGATTTATACAGCGTCAGGAGGCAATTTTCACCTTCATAAACGGGACGCTGTAGTGCCCGGGACGAATTAATATGGAATAGGCTTGCCCAGCACCTATTCCAACCTCTCAGCTTAGTCGGCCTTGTCCACAGAAAAGACATAACACGACTAGATATATAGATAGTATTTTATTTTATTAATTTCATTAATTCGATCGAAATCAGTTATAATGTCACTTGCGTATTTATTTTATTTTCCATACCTTTATCAAATTAACTTTTGCTTTTTACCAATCGTAGTTTAAATGTTTTTGGTTAAAATTGTTAAATGTTTCGAATCCTCGCTACTGTTCAACAATTTTTTCAGGGGCTGGCTTTTGTCTTAAAAAAAGATATCATGATAATGTCAAAACGTTACACAAACGATCCTATAAACTTTTAATTTTCAGTTATTTTCGCCTAAAATGAGTTTTAATTTGTTATCTTCCTACAGTGGCTATTTTTCCATGTTGTTTTGCAAGGCTCTACTTGAAATTTTAATGAAGGTAAACAATGAGTTTCCTGTGGGTGCAATCAGGATTTTTTCCGACTTTCTTTCTCACTTCACCGCTGATGAATACAAATCGTAGTATCGTGACGGAGTCCTTGTTATAATATTTTGTGGGAAAGTATCACAAATCGAAACGCTGGTGTACTGATTGGATTGATACAGATAAATATTTTTGTGACAAAAATAACATGAAAGCGGAATTTCTTTGATCCTTTTCTATAACGGAAACTGTTTAGTCTTGACATTTAGTTTTTCAGCATTTTTTGGTTTCACTTTGTTACATTTAATTCTATCAGTGTAAAAAGCGTAAATTAGTCAATATCCTGTTCGGTTTTCGTCAAAAAATCAAAAGCAAAATACCGAAAAAAGAACTGCTTTTGAAATGAAAAATTGAAGTTCCTGTGGACATATATTGGGTCTCAAGCGGTCGAGTTGATTTGCACCTCATTTGTACACTTTGTTTTGTAACACGACACTTTGCGGGATAAGTGACACCTTGACCTTTACTTTTGCAAAGAAGTTCTAAGGTAGAAGGTAAACAAGTTAGAGTTTCAACGTTTTAGCCACCTAGAAGTCCCTACTTACCGAGATGTACCTACTATCTTAGTCCGGTTCAAAGTGCTATGGATATAAACGTGTAGCTTTACATAAGAAAGAAAGAAAAAACATTTATTTAGCACACACATAGAACAAACAAAAAAAACGGAAAAGGGACTAAAAATTTGGTACAAAAGAGAAAGAAAAACATATAGTGACGAACCTACAAAATAGTACCTACAACTAATCATTAACCCTTCCCGCGAACACATCGGCGATGTGGTGTGGCCAGTATCAGCATTATGCTACTTCCAGATCAAAAAGGAAGTAACGCTGGTTTAAAGATTGAACAATTAAATAAAGCCAATGGTACTACTGTTTCATGTATAGGAACCACCTTTATTTTCTTTTATTATATTATTTGTTGCTATAGCCGCAATAAAAATACACATTCTGTGAAAATTTCAACTCTCTACCTATTACGGTTCATGCGATAGAGCCCTTTGACAGGCGGACGGACGCATGGACAGTAGAGGCTTAGTAATAGGGTTTCGTTGGCATTCTACGGGTACGGAACCCTAAAAAGTACATGTAAAGTAAAGTAGTGTCATGGTTTTTTACATTCACGCTATTTTATAACACATGAACAACGGTACTTACTCGTAGTGTTGGGTTAAGTGTGTTCGAAAACATGTGTCTTTGCACGAAAGGAGCTTCTTTGAGAAGCACTTCAATCCTTTCACCACACTGGTTAGAAATAACTGGTGACACGAATACTACTAGTAGAATACTTTTATGGCACTAATTGAAAAATTCAAGAAAGTCCAAAATTAACTTATTCCTAGACTAGCTGTTGCCAGCGACTTTGTACGCGTGTAGTACATTATTTTGTTCATAATCAATAGTTTTCGCAGCGCACGCCAAAAACTATTTTGGGTTTTCTACCTTGGGTTACTATATTGCAATTTTCTTACGGATCCCTAATTTTTTTGAAAATATATTATACTTGTCTATAGCCTATACTGGTCCCTGATAATTTAGCTTTCTACTGGTGAAAGAATTTTTGAAATCGGTCTAATAGTTTCGAAGCCTATTCCTATAATATTCCTATTAAACAAACAAAAAAACAAAAAATCTTTCCTCCTTATAATATTAGTATGATGAAATCACTAGGGTCATTTGGACAAGACTAGTGACACAACTAAAAGTTGTATCCTTTCACTACACTGGTTCGAAAGAACTGGTGACGTGTCCTGCAGAGTGCTATGCCAAGGGATGGTTATAGCTGAAATGATGATGATGACACGTGTGTATAAGTAGGTGCTAGTGACGTCCTGCAGATGCGGGGGACGGCGTCAATCTCACGATCCACATTAATAACATTAACCAATTTGCGAGCCAATTTCATCATTGCGAGTTGCTCGCTTTGTTGATAAGCTGATGAGTTTCGGTCATTGATTTTGTTAATGTATGTAGGACGAATTCCCACGAAGCTATATTTGATTCATGTTTGCTCATTTTGCAATTTTGGTTTGATTGTCACGTATTTTGTGTTCTCATATTGAAAACTTGCGATCACAGAATGCCCTAAAAATCAAGGGTAAATTTTATAAATCAGTTGTAAGACCTGTCGTATTGTATGGATCTGAGTGTTGGGTAACCAAACGGAAGGGTGAAAGAAGACTGCATGCAACAGATATGAGGATGATAAGATCGATGTGTGGAGTGACGAGAATAGACAAGATACGGAATAATTAATCAGAGGAAGCTTGAAAGTAGTGCCTGTGATGGAGAAGTTGAGGAGAAGTAGAATAGTTAGCGTGGTATGGGCATGTCATGAGGAGGGATGTATATCATGTGACGAAAAGACTGCTATATGCATGTGGATGGATAGAAGAGAAGAGATAGACAAAAAAAGATGGATTGCGTGAAAGATGACATGAGTAAGAAAGGAGTTAATACGATGAGGGCAGAGGACTCGCTTGTCTAATCATTAAAATGTATTTTCTCCAAAAGGGCCTATGACACACCACTGCTTGTTTGAGAGACGCAGATTCTATTATAGTGTGGGAATGTGACCCTTCTATTATATTGTTAGATGAATAGTTATTATCATCTCGGAAATGTCGGCAAGATGATGGAGGTTGAAGATGGAAGTCTATCGTACAAGTTAACTTACTAAAACGTTTATTAAGAGGCTACTATGCCATCACGTCTAGACTGATTTCGAAAGAGATGGTAAAAAAAAGACAGAAAGTGAGACCGCGCAAAATATTAAAATCAAATTACCCGCCAAATCAAATAATTGTTAATTACAAGATAACTACAAAGTTAAAAAAAAAACTTTCAACAACTAAAGAAATAGTTCTTATCGAAGTAAAAGTAATCTGAAAGTAGATTTCCCTAGATCTGGATTACAACATAGATACTCAAAATATGTATATAATCAAGATTTTTTATCTCTTATCGTGTTTTCACTTTGAGGAACAAAGAAAATATGTTCTTTAATTTTATCTTCGAATAAACACATTTCATCAACTAACAACAGTCTCTATCATAATTATGTTTATGGTCACTGTACAGAACAGTGATTAAAAGTTGATAAAAATTATAACTTGTGAGTCTTCTAAATGTTTCAACTCGTGCAAGTGTCTCGAAGACAGGGTTATTGATGACATCGTGGTTGGTTTTTTGCTCTTTTTAATTCACTTCAGTGTTCCCTATCCGCATTTTAAGCGACGATGTTGAAAGGAATTAGGAACAGTTAAAACAATAGTTAGAAAAAAAAAAATCTAGACATTCTCCCTTCAAAAATAAATGAATATACACATAAAGCTCATATAATAAACGTTGAGTAAGGAGAACAGATATCGTTAAATAATATTTTCCTTAGAGCAATGAATCCTACTGCTATGTTTTCTCAAAAACTCGATTTTCAATAAAAAATATGGTATTGTGTAATTCTTTCGACATTTCTTTTGTATTTGATACCGTTCGGAAATGAGATACTGATTAAAAAACTAATAAGATGGCTTCATAAAAATGTTTATATTTCAGTTCAGTTTCAAGAAATGGATGAGTTACTTCAGTTACAAAAGGTAGATGTTTTTTTTAATGAATAATACATATTGCTGTGAATCAGTACCTACTCAGTAAATGGAAGTAAATAATATATTATTTCAGGGTTCTATGTAGTTATAAAAAAAAATGGGCTCGTATACTATGAAAGAACTGTATACATACATTTCTAACAATACCAAAAATTCAGATGCAGTTTACGAAGACAAAACTTAAAAGCTTGCGACAGTCAACATTCACCCAAATGAAGAAATGTTCTTAAAGTATTTTGTTTCTATACAAACATTACTTTAACCAGCACTTACAGAATTTATCAAAAGCTTTTATAGATCTAGAAAAATTACGTTATAAGTCATATTTTCTTTCTAATTTTTCCCACTTACCAGTGGCAAAAAAGTGGCAACTTTTTTAATAGTGTTCACTTATACTGCAGTTTAAAAGTTTCTAATAGTTTCATGCACACTTCACGGAGTTTATTAGCTTCTAACTTCGCCTTAAGCTGTTAAGAGCTCCTATTAAAACGGTGAAGTTGGAAAGTATTAAAAATGTGGAGTTGGCACTAAATACGTTAAGAGATGACGTTTGAGATAACTGGTTGTCTAGTGGTAGTGACTCCCCCTTCCAATCCTATCCGTGGTAGGTCGTGGGTTCGAATTTTCCATTCGAAACATTTATGTGCACCAGTACCCGCGGCTTAGTCAGCTCTGCACATATTGACCATGTATTTCCTGTGGATAAGGCCGATTAAGTTTAGAGTATGGCAAGCCTACTCCATCTGAAAATCGTCCCAGATTTAAATCATCTAAAGCTGGGTACTCACTTAGCCGTGTAACATGTAATGTATCTGTTACTGTATCAAGTGAGTACACAAAGGCGGCTCGCAGTGTGCGCTCGTAGCTAGATACGCGGTGACCGTGGACGAGCCGTACACTCTTGCAGGTTGATACAGTATCAGATACATTACATGCTACACTGATGAGTACCCAGCTTAGTATAGAAAGTGATTCAATACTCGTGAAGATATCTATTACCTACATACTACTGTTACTAAAAGTGTTGAGAGTGTAAGAGTTTTGTTTGTTCCAAATAAACGTTCGATGCTGTAGTGTTGTACAACAAATGGAATACGTTAAAAAGAGTACGGGCTGTCTGTAGAAAATCTATTCTGTCTGACTCACAGTCGTCGCACCATAAGTCCTAGAAGCGTGAAACTTGGAGGGTATATGCCTCTTATTTTGAGGACATATCAATCACACAGCACTATCTAGCCCCAAACTAAGCAAAGATTTTACTATGAGAACCAGATGGCTGATAATATAATACTTATATACTTTATTTATTTTAATACATAATATTACAACGCTCAGAACCATTTCTCCCGCAGCGGGAATCGAAAACGCGCCTCTTGCGTCTCAGCCGAGCAATCGCCCGCCACGTCACAGAGGTCGTCAATATGGTATAGGGGAGCACTAAGAAAGGCATTCTCGATATTCAACTCCGCGCAAGAGGACGCAGTGGGATGATGATGTTTGTAAAAAAAAAAAATCGACGCGGGCAAAGTCGCGGGGCGCTTCACTAGTTATACATAATGTTATTACAAAACTCGGTTTGTCTAAAATAATGAAACCGGTCGAGTGTGAGTCGGATTCGCACACAAAGGGTTCCGTACCATCGTACATGTACATAAATGTTTCTGTGCCACCTATCATATTGGTGGCAGCACAATCCTTATTAAAACTAATTTTTATTTTTATTAGTATTGACGTCAGGCAGGCGGCCGGTCATAAAACACCTTAGTCAAAACTCTTACAGCATGATCCAAAGATCATGTTGTGCCGACCCCACATAGAGTGAGATAAGGGCAGGAAGATGATGATGGTGATAATTTTTGTACAAATTAGTAATTGTTTAGATCGTTTGAAATAAAAACACAAAAAAATACTATAAAAAATGGGCAAAAAGTCACTCGACCCATCCAAGTACTGATCGCGCTTAACATGGCTAAACTTTGATGATCGATTACGAACGCAAAACAATTTTTTTATTGTATATGGCCCCCTTTTATTTTATTTTATTTTATAAATACATACTCTGTACCAATTTCAACTCTCTACTTATATTATGGTTCAGGACATACAGCTCGCTGACGGACGGACAGGCAGGCTTAGTAATAGAGTCCCGTTGGCACCCTTCAAGTACGGAACCCTAAAAAGGGCACAAATTAATTATTCCTAACCGAAATTCTCATTAAAACATAGACCGCTCAATATTGTAATTTATCACCCACATTTTGACCTCGGGGTATTCTATCCTAATATTATAAATCCGTTTGTAAAGATGTTTGTATGTTTATGCCTTAATCTTTATAAATAAATAAATAAATATTTGTACACGCTTGACACAGCGCAATCTAGCTCCAAACTAAGCAAAGCTATGGGCACCAGATAAAAAAAAAACCATTTTTATATATAACTAGCTGCCGCCCGCGGCTTCGCTCGCTTGGTACCCGAATAAAAAATATCCTATATGTGAATCCAGTACATGTACTATGTACATTCCAAGTTTAATTCAATTCCGTTCAGCCGTTTAGGCGTGATAGAGGCACAAACATCCAAACTCACAAACTTTGGCATTTATATATATGTAAGATTTTATAGACAAAATCTTATAGCTGAACTAAAATCGTACGACCGATATATTGACTGATTGCTATAAATAATGCATCATTAGACACGTCTGCTTCACAAAATTTAATTAAAATAATTTGAAGTGTCAAAAAAAAATAATATGAAGGCTCTACTATGTTACCATTTTTGATATAAATACTTATATTAAATATTAAATCAGTGAATGTTGAGTCATTGAGTATCGAAACTAAAAAATAAGTCTGCGAAGTTTTAATCGCTAGTTTTCAGGAGACTTATTATTTTGATAATTATATTTTGATAACCTCAAGTGAACTTTTTGATAAAGTCATTTCTAGCTCAAAAACTTTTGACACTATTGCAAAAATTATGATACAAGGAGATTTTAACAAATTAATGCTTGAGTAGTATGTAGATATTAGTATTAATTTTTTTGCTTATAATGGCAGCTTTGATCTTTGGTTCAGAATTAATTCAACACATTTTTTCACCACTAGTTCTTTCGAACCAGTGTGGTGAAAGGATTTCAAGTAAGTACGCTTCAAAGACTCCTTTCGTGCGCTTGACACACGTTTTCAAACTTTTCAGGTTCTACGACATGCTGGTTTGAGAGTACTGATAATATGTGTATATAAATTTTACCTACAGAAACATCCATTGACGCACGATCGGATTTGAACCCACGACCATAGGATCGGAAAGCGGGGCCACTAGACCACCAGTGATGTAGAAGTAAAATGTGTGTGGGACCTATAAGCAACATTTTCATTCCATTCTCTCCACCTTCGACAACAAAAGCCATTCATCCAGTCACGTTGTATTTAGAGCATTCTGTGTTTCTGTTTAGTATTCCCTGCACATTGTAAAGAGTTTCTTTAAACCCTTTTTACCTATATGAAGGAAAAACATTTTTACACGCTCCGTACAGCATTGTCGCCTAAATTACCCCTAAATACCTACGTGCCTATTTTAACGCCCAGTGAAATTGTTCGCGTTGAGCTTCTTGTCATCCAAAATTCATTGTTGAATTTCGTAAATTCTTTTCCTAGTGCACCCCACAACCAAGAGGAATCTACCTTCCAAGTTTAATGTTTTTAGTACTTATGCGTTGATACGTCAGTGAATGAAATCATTATATATTCGAGCAGTGGGACATTGACACTCACAATAACAATAAAGGAATATATTCAGAAATAAACTTACAACTAATACAAATATATTTTACAAAAGAAACAGTTGGGCTATCTAAAGGCCATTGCAAACGGTCTATCGATATCTTATCTGATCCAGCTCATTGAATAGGAATATATTGCTTGTATAAGGTAAGTCCAGAAAACAAAATTATACACACATACAATATTATCACGCCCGTATTCCTAATGGGGTGGGCAGAGTCACAAATAATCATAAGAAAACTTGCAGGCACTCCTAATTCAAGACTCCCCAGATGGTGGATGATGATGGTGAACCATGGTGACAGATGATCAGACCATCGCTCATATAGATGAGGATCTATCATGTTGGGGAGGACTATACTTGTGGTAAATGTAACTAATTTTATACAATTTTGTTTTTTTAATTTTTTTTACATGAAGCGTAAAAATTAAAAGTAGCGAAGTTGGAATTAAGGGTCCCTAACTTTTAGAAGAGCAATTGTCGTTTCCTTGACTTGAAGTAACTTAAGTGGTTTTTGTACGTAATTTGCATTTAACTTCCAGTGGAATGTTTCGGTACAACCCGAATAATTAGTGTTAATAAAATGCGGTTGTTACATTTCATAGAAAATTTTGTGTTATTTTGCTAACATGACTTGGTATCTTCTGTTATTTTGGTCTATCTAGCCATGTCACTAGTTCTTTCGAACCAGTGTTCTTCTTGAACAAGGCTTCTTTAGTGCACTTGACACATATTTTCGAACTTTTCAGGTTCTACGACATGCCGGTTTCCTTACAATGTTTTGCTTCACCGTTTGAGAGTTTTTGTAAAGCGCATATAAATTTTTCGAACAGAAAAATCCATTGATGCACGACGGGGTTTGAACCCACGATATTAGGATCGGAAAGCGGGGCCACTACCACTAGTCCACTAGTGCTCTCTAATTATTTTAGTAACATGAAAGTTGGGTTGTCTTCAAGACTTTATGTCGATTACGAGTAAGTTGTGTTTTTTTTCTAAACTATCCTTGAAAATATAAAAAAATATATAAACTAAAATTAATTTGAAAGTCATATCAAATTAATTTTAGTTTATGTGTACAACAGAAATACCACCAT
The DNA here is from genome assembly GCA_949320045.1 of Scotopteryx bipunctaria. Lineage (NCBI taxonomy): Eukaryota > Metazoa > Arthropoda > Insecta > Lepidoptera > Geometridae > Scotopteryx > Scotopteryx bipunctaria. The sequence goes on from OX439449.1 coordinate 2,863,452, forward strand.
TATTTCACAGTTAAGTCACCTTGTTATTAATTTGTCAGAACTTTTTAAGAACTTTGATTTCTCGGTGAAGTTTTAACACAATTTCGAAATATCAATTTTACATTTTCACTCACTTGATACAGTTTTTAAAATTAGTTTTACTTTATATTTAAGAGTCTTGTAAATATTTTATAAAAAATTAAAAGAAAAATCTTTTTTGCTGAAAATATTTCGCCATTATCACACAGTCCTAGAACCCTCCAAATATTAAAAACTAGCACTTACCTAACTCGTGTGAAGTTCTCCGAGGACAAACAGACAGACACGTTTGACGGCAACAAGTGTTGTGCCGCCGCCCGCCCTAGCAGCCGCTTATATAGCCAGCACGGAACCGCCCAATGCCGCCCACCGCCCTAATCAGCACCAGATCCTGGATTGCCACTAACATAGTTAGCATTCCAATTTCGCGAATCAAAATTCTGTGACGTCATATTTTTACCCTTGGACTTTTCATGTTTGTTTACTTTTCGTGGAAATCTCTTAACTCGTTTTGTCATTGATAATATTGCAAAGCTCCTTCGTGGGTTTGAGATGCGTTATTTTTTCTACATCAAAGATGTAAGTGGAAATCCATGGGAGAGTTTTGCCCAGCAATGGGACGAAGTAGGTTAGTAAAGAAAATACATAATATGCAGTGAACTTTAGTGAGAAAATATGACAGACTTCGATCATTAAGTATTTTCTGCAGCAGTTATTTTTATTCAAACCTTAAAGGTTACAAACCGGATACATGTAAAAATAACTATGAAAGCTTTTAACAGTGTACTCGAAGTAAACTAATACTCCTACTATGAGTATCCTACTAATATTATAAAATGCGAAAGTTTGTGTGTAAACCATTGTTACCACGTATCTCCGTAACTACAAAACCGATTTTTATGGAATTTGGATTGTATCTACAATCAAGTTTAAGTTCTGGAATAACACATAGGCTAATCTTATTTTCGAAAACCAATCTCTAAGAGAATTAAACAGGGTGGTACAGTTTCTATGAAAAAAATCTTTGATTCAGTTCGCTCAAAACTCGATACAATTAAACTTTGAAATAAATAATAAAACATGTATTTTTATTATTTTTTCAAAACTACGCCAAGGAGTTTTTATGGGAACTCTTAACAACACAAGCGAAGCCGCTCGGGTAAGCTCGTGATATATGCGATATTGAAATCTGGTTTCGGTACAATGACGCTTAGATACGTGGGTGAGGAGATGATATCACTTCCTCTTTGCCTTTATCGAATACATATTTGATTATTCCATTATGTCTAACTATCCCAAAAAGTTTTCGTAGCGCTCTCGTAGCAGTTTCGTAGCGAAATAAGCTACATAATTGCTACGATATTGTTTGTATTTTATTATGGAATTGTCTCTTCAATTAATGCTCCTTCATTCCGACTTCTATCTTATATGGAAAAAAATTTTTGGTGCACCCTCTAGAGCACTGGTGGTCTAGTGGTAGCGGCCCCACTTTTCGAACCTAAGGTCGTAGGTTCAAATCGTACACCAATGATTTGTTCTGCTCCAAAAATGTATGTGCCCTATACTCTCAAACGCTGAAGGAAAACTGGCAAGACGTAGAACCTAAAAAGTTCGCAAACACAAAGGGAGCCTTTGAAGCGCACTGAAATTCCTTTTGCCACACTGGTCCGAAAGAACTAGTGACACGACTAGAAGTAGTACCCTTCACAAAAAGGTAAAACTGAAAGTATGTTTCAGAGTTTAGCTTAAAACTGTTGGTTTTCAGTCAGTCAGTCACGTAACGTTTATATATTTAGATAATCAGTTACTAATATACTGTAAAGTGTATTTTGGGCGATGGGCCTACGAATGATGGATGGGCATAATAAAATGTCGAGACATGATGTAGTATCCAAACATTAATTGATTTTAAAATAAATGTAAGTGATTGAATGTGTCTACAAGGTAACTGTTCTATTTAAAATTTAGCGAAGAATTGTTGTCATAGGGAAGTTAAGTAAATGAAAAAAGAAAGCTTATTTAATAAGGTTTTTTTACTGGCATATCAAATATATGGTACTCTTGACCTATGGACCCTTGGACGAATAAATCCTGGATCCCAATTCTCGCTTCATTCGATACTTTCGTGATACGATATATATCATATCGCAACTTAGGTATGTCTAGCATCTAGTACCGAGTGCTCCTGATCGCTCGATGCAACGATATCAAACGATTTATCGTTGATTTTATTGACAGTAACTTCTTAACTTAACTTCTTAGGAGAAAATGGAAGAGGGAACCATGGTGTGCCGACCCCACCTAGTGGGGTAAGGGCCGGAAAATGATGATGAACTTCTCGAGAATACCGAAGTTTCAATTCATTCGATATTTGGACAGCTTTGGCGATATTTATCGAATTTGATAATTATATTTATTTTACAAGAATAAGGCTCCTGGTTATTTTCCGAAACGTTACCAATTTGTTTAGTAAGTTGTAAACATTTTATTCTGTGATTGGATCATTATTTTCGAAGAATCAGTTTGTTCGTAATTGCGACCATTTCTTCGACAAATTGCATTCGCTCTCAGCTCAACAAAGCTTAGATTGTCGGACAAATGCGAGAAAAATGACCATTAAATTGTATCTTTCACTAAAGGTAATATTTTTTTTTCATTTGGACAATTTAAGATTTGGAAGACAAAGCAGACAGTGACTGTCATGTCTACAAACAGACAGATTTTCATAATGAATTATATAAAAGGAACCTGCTGCAATTTGCCCTATTTAATTTTAGAATTTACTTCACTGCTGGACGAGGAGTAAGGAAAAAATATAACGTGTCCAGCTGCTTCTCTCCTCGAGCATGCCGTAAAAGTTGACTCCTTTTCTCTTCTATCTTATTTTTGACAAACTTTTAAACACAAATCATAAAAATTTCTCGATAGTAAGTCGACTCAGTCATCCCAAAGCGTGATAGAACAAGTTTCCTTAGGACAATAGTCCAGCATGCAGGAGACGCTGGCAAACAAAGGGAGATATGATTGGGCCGGGATGACGGCGATAAGGCGCCCACGTCGCTCTTTGCCTCACAGGCTAGTGTTATAGCCATGGCTCCGAAAGAGGAAATAATCTAAAGAAATCCTTTCAAAACTGTGATGACAAGCTTAGACCGGATGCTTGATTTTGAACGAATCACGTAAAACCAAAACACGGTCATAGACAACTAGTCTTATGGCATGCAGAATACAGTTTTTGATTTCACACCATGGCGTGTCTCGTTTGCGTTTAGAGACACGATGACATTTGGCTCGTTACGTGGCTCGTTTTCTTTGATCATCGTGAATAACCCTCCAGAATAGTATAATGGATTACTAACAAAACATGGCAGTATAAACATGGCGGTTGTATGGTATTACACTGATATTATAAATATATTTTTATAAGTTTGTGTATCTGTGTTGGTTTATGTTTGTTCCCGTCTCCGTAAAAGCTGAACGGATTGGGAATACCTAGACATATAGGGAATAGGTAACTTGAAATATAAATAATAATAATAAATAAATATTTGTGGACATTTCACACAGCGCCATCTAGCCCAAACTCAGCAAAGCTATGTGAACCAGATGGCTGATAGAATACACTTTTTTTGTTAATACAATACTTATAATACATAATTACAACACCCAGACCCGGAAGAAATGCAGAATATACAAAAATTTCTCCCGCTGCGGGAATCGAACCCGCGCCTCTTGCGTCTCAGCCGAGCACTCGCTCACCAAGTTAACGAGGTCGTCAAATATACGTTACTGTAAAAGCCCGAACAACGATAAATCCTATGATTTTCCAGTAAAACCTTAGATTTATCAACTCATCTTGATAGAAGTCTGAACAGTTGAAGTCTGAAATTAGAATGGGCACCATTAGGTATTTTTATCAATCGTGAGCCAATTTTTGTTGGACATGGCACAGACTGACTCTTTGTGTTCATGGTAATTACTGACTCTACGCGTCTATAAACATCTCAGGAGCTGATTTTTTTATGTTGTGGTAAAAGTGTTAACTAAACTTTCCACTATGTTTTCTAATTTATACTCTGTGCATTTGGTCACCCTACGACAAAGCGATCATAATGTAATATTGAACAAGTCTTCTATTATCATTTCATAAACACTGTGTACATTTTGTCATCCTACGGCGGAGACATATCAGATTACTCCAGGCGGAAAACTGAGGTGTTGAGGTCATAGTCTCTGAAGGCTCTAACGTATTTATCACGTCGATTACTTGAGATACTGACGGGATCATGTTAACGGATTATCACCTTGACTTGAGTCCTTAGTTTTCTAAACTGAGGAGTCAAGTAAAAATCTTGACGCGTCAAATTTGGATCAAATCCTTACTAATATTACAAGCGAAAATTTGTATGTATGGATGTTTGTTACTCTTTCACGCAAAAACTACTGAACGGATTTAAATGAAACTTAGAATATACATAGTACGTGTACTGGATTAACACATAGGCTATTTTTTATCCGGGTACCACGCGAGCGAAGCCGCGGGCGAAAGCTAGTAAATTATAGAACACGTATTTTTTCAAAGTTTCTTTTTTTCTATGACCCATAGCGTGATTGGGGTACAGATCTCTGGTAAAGCCATGACAAATCTGAAGTCCTCGACCGAACTAACATATTGGTACAATCGCATACGAATGCAGATAGTCATTTATCGGTCGTAAACCGTAAATAGTTGTAAAGACACGAGTACGCTTGTGACGACAATGTCGGCAACAGTTCAGTTTACAGCCCATAAAGTGTTACAACCGCTGAGGGTTAAGCCTACGTGGCGACTGCCCCTTAAGCGATGGTTTAAAAGGAACGGTTCCGACAGATATCAACTGAAGACAAAATATTAGGAGTTTGTAGTATCTTACATCAGTGCAAAGGCTTACCTTCCTTCTCCAGTCGAGGTACTTCTACCTAGTGGGGCCATTACTAAAGCTTTGAAAACATTATCTAAGCTTCAACTTAACCCAATACTGGGCTATATTTGCGAAGACATACGTCAGTAATCTCATAATTGAGGCGGACTGTAAGGCCGCTTTTACGACGCATAAAGACGCTCGAGTGATTACTATGTACACCCCCTTACTCGGGGACGTAAAACTCTTTGTAAATGCCATTTAGGTTGCGGATTGAGTCATAAGCGGAGCGGTAAGCGACGTATGTTTGATAGTGGAAAAATCTAAAATAAAAAAATTGCGTAAAGTGAATATAGTGTGATTATTTGGTGTCCTTGTTTAGACGATTTATTATTGAATGAGTTTTTGGAGATTGGAGTATTGGAGATTTTGGAGATTATCATCATCATCATCGACAGCTTTACCAACTGCCAGAAATGGGTCTCCTTTTGACCGTCCGACACGGTCTTGTACGAACCTCGTCCAAGGCCCAACTCCCTGTTCTGTCCCACATTTATCTTTATAGACAAACCATGGCGATAACTTAGCCTTACTCCACAATTCTTCACTAGTAATATAACTACTTTGAAGTGATGGAGTTCTGAGAACTTCTAATTAATGTAAGGGGAACAAAGGTCTGCACCGATGTCCCGCGGTGGGGTGTATTTTACATTATCCCCCTGCTAACCCTTCTGGGAACTTGCCTACCATGGGGTTTATACTGGGACAGTTGATAAATCGCTTCCGCTTCTCGCTAACACCAGCAGTGTGCCCCTTAGGCGGAATTCTAATTAGACTTATCGATGGATGTGTAACTCAATTTTATTCATGCCTAACGTAGAAGGCATTTTCTTGGAATCGATTAGTAAGAACTTATGTTGTAAGATGTTTCTTTATAAAGTTTAATTAAATTTAAATAAAACTCTTTAAAATAAATAAATTAAATTGGAATGGTTGATAATTGTGACCGATTTTTTTTTTGATAATTCAACGTTAGATGCAGTGATCCAAATTCTATACTTTCTATATTGATTTCCGAACATGCACGGCTGGAATTCGAACCCACAACCTTAGAATCGTTAGCCGCTAGAGTAATCAAATATACATAGATCAAACGGGATTACTAAGCCAACAGACCTTTGAATTTCGTGTAATATAGATTATGGTAACAGGATATTGCAATTTGTAAAAAATGTTTTTCTGACTTATCAACCGATCTTATCAAACCATTGTGTCATTAAAACGTAGGTAGGTAGCTGAATGAGTAAACCCCCGTCCGTTAAAAGTAGTTTCTATAGATATCTTAATATATAAAACTCTTATGTTACTGTTTGCCTGTCTATTAAGCTACTAAGGCCTTTGCCATGGTAAATGATTTATACAGTATCAGGAGGCAACTTTTGCCTACACTAACGAACCTCTGTGCAGTGCCCGGGATGAATTTAGATGCGAACACAATGTATGTTTGTGCCTCAATCTCGCCATAACGGCTAAACGGATTTAAATAAAACTTGGAACATACTTAGTATGTATGCTGTAGGCTATTTTTATCAGGTTACCACGCGAGCAAACTCGCGGGCAGCAGCTATTAAATAATGCATAGTTTGTTAACAAATTCGCTATAAGTGTTTGGGCCACATTTTGTTCTGGCAACAGAATAAAAAAAATCATTTCCAGCTGTTACCAAATAACCATAAAGATTTCAGAATACTAGTAGAATTTCCACCGGCTTTGGGAATTATACCTACAAAGCTAGCTAAGTTTCGAATATCCTCATAATCTTACTAAACTTATCTAACTAAATAATGCAAGGTTTGCATTCCAATAATGTCCGTCCTGCCAAAGTTTTAATGGTCTTTCCTATTCCAGCAGCCACCGGCTTTTGCAGTGAATGTACTCGATACTCCGATAGTTTTGTTCTGAGTTTACTTTTGTATGCAGTTTGAAGTTAGATGGAGGTATTATTTTATTCTTACTGAGAGCTTGTACCAAAGGGATCCATGTTTCAAAGTCCACACTTGTTTGTAAGAACTAGTGATACGACTAGATAGATAGATGATTGGGCATTCCTTACTTTTTTACGGGTAACTGCGGGTAACTTACAGGCAACGCCATCTTTTGCATTTTGCTAGAATTAATAGGGTTGCAAAATCACAGCTGTAGGTAGTTGCTTTTCATTTTACCATCCAAATGGGCAAGAATGGTTTCTTGCTTGTATCTCTCAAGGTTTTACGAATAGGTGATTTAACGTTGATATTCAACGTAGATATTTCAAAATAATCCTTGTACTTATTAACAGTAATTTATTTACTGAACTGAACAAAAACCCGTTTCAGTAGAATTTGTGTACATAATAGGTACATCTGGCATATTAGATTTTTTGACGCACGATGTTGATAATAAATTGTACCATTACTAAAATAATCTAACACATCTAAGTCTTAGTACCTACATTGAAAAAGGCTTCTTAAAGCCGCCATTTTTTGACTCTCTCGTCACCCAGACGAATCTAACGACACCTCATTTGTCAAAATCCGTTCATTAAGGGTTAGGACTACAACTTCTGCCAAAGAAGCAAATACACACATACATATCTACATAGTATAAACACCCCAAACACATTATTCTCTTCGCAGTCGGGTAAATAGATAAAGTACCTAATTTAAAAAAACTTCTTGTAGACAACCTTCCGATTAAACAAGTCAAAATGAAGTATTTTGCCTCTTTAATCTTGCATTTTTAATTGTACTTACTATAAAATAATCTGTTCATAAATAGGTCAACAATCTCAAGAACAATGTCAGGATATTCTGAGAATATTGCAGATAACTACCCTGGACGATAACGTGTCGTAAACAATGAGATAAATTGAACTCACCTCTGCATTCTGTTTGTTTGTGTAGAGACATACGCAAGTTAGTGCATTGAATTTTGTGCAATACGGCAAAATGTTCAAGTTTTTCATCATCGTGTCCTTGGTAAGGTTTTTGCATCATTTTTTTTATATCTTTTTTTACTTCTCTGCTGGACTGGGAGTACAGAAAAAACATAGAATGCGTTCAGCTGCTTCTCTCCCCGATATCGTAGAAGTTGACTAAGGAATATAATAACATGGGCTGATCACCATATCCATCTCGAGACTCTTGGATCAGTAGTAGCTGCAAGTTTTTTTATGATTACTTATTGCTCTGCCCACCCTGTTAGGGACACGGGCGTGATAATATGTATGTATTTATTAAACATATTATCCGGCGTAAGAAATATTTTCATGTTCTGCAAATATTTCTTCCGGGTCTGAATATTCTGATGCCACTAGTAGTATATACTATGAAATCCCAGTGTGAAATAGGAAAAAAGAAGCACTCGTGACATTGCTTGCTAAGACGTTCTTGATTGATCGTTAAAGTTAAGCAACGTTGTGCGCGGTCACAATTGGGATGGGTAACCGCAAGGGGCATTACAAGCTGAGCGCTTCCATGCTTCAGAGGGCAATTAAATAGTCGGTCCCGGCTTTTAAATCGTTAAGCCATGACGGAGGCCTTTAGGCGGCTTAAAAACTCCGTCACAAGATTTGGCCACTAGCTCATACGAACTTACTTAGTGTGAAATGAAAAACTGTGTGAACCTATGTGAATAGGTGTTTTACTTTTTATTTACTTTACAGATGAATTTGGGCAATGGAGATCTTTTAGGACAAGGAAGAAGTAGGGGTGCAACTTTGGTAAATACTCCTTCTTAGCCTAACATCTAACTATTTTAAGGACCTTTGACGGCCTCGGTGGTGTGGCGGGCGATTGTTCGGCAGAGACGCAAGACAGGTTCGATTCCCGCTGCGGAAGAAATGTTTGCATGTTCTGCAAATATTTTTTCCGGGTCTGGGTGTTGTGGTACCATGATACTCGTAGTTTCTGATACCCACGATACAGGGAATCCTAGTGTGGGGTCAGGACTATGTATGTGACTGTTGGGTGTTATTGTTATTATAATATTATTACTTACAAAATCGTAGGTTATCGAAATAGCCCAACTCAACTCAATTTCTTAACTACTGAACGGAATGGTACCATGTGAGTGAAGCTTACTTATACTCGTAAATCCTTTAAATCCCTTAAATATAATTTAGGTCATGAACCCGTTGTTGTTGATAGGTAAGAGATAGGATCTTATAAAATGATTATCAATTTAATTTGTTTCTACAGAAACCGATATCGGCGTGCTGTGATATCCCGGAGTTAGGAAACTCAAAACAACTGCTAGAATGTTCTACTCCTAAACTACCTGGACCTGTAAGTATCTCTCGTAAATACTAGCACATCATTATATAGAGCCACTGAAAACCAGCAGTTCATCAGCATAAGTATGATAAATTATAATTGACTTCTTCCGCATTGAATTTTTTAAAACAAAAGTTACGTTTTCCCACGATGCGATGTACCAAAATCTGTTCAATTGTATTTATGTATGCTTCAAAATGTTACCTTTTTGACGGACAAAGTAATTACTTTCGCATTTGTAACATGGCTATCCGTGATCTCTGCCTACCCCTATGGGAAATAGGCGTGATTTTATATATGTTTATAGCATGAGTATGGTTTATCGGCATTTATTTTTATGTGCTCATATATAGGAGTGAATTAAGTTTCATCTGCCTTTGATGGAGACGATAAGGTTTAGGTTATGACCTATTAAATAAATATATCTCGTGGATGAAAATTATTCGTATGCATAATATTTTTAGTATGAGACTCAAAATAACCCATTTGGCCGCGACTTATTATTTCTGCCCTCCTAGTGAAGAACGCAGTAACTAGCATTTTTGTAAAAAAATAGATACAAATTCGGAATCGCCTATTAAAATTTAACATTCTGTTCTCACTTACGTATCAAAACATGTTTGACATAGTTACTCCGTTATTCACTAGGAGGGCAGTATTATGTTGTGTTTTCCTTTCCAAAAGGTGTACGCTACTACTTCTGTCACTGATCCTCTCGCAGTGTAGTGAAGGGATAAAATTAAACCATTATAAGTCTATGCACGATCCTGCGCTAGCCTAATGGTCTAAATCCTTCGCCTAGCAGTCTAAAGAGAGGCTTTAATGATGATGATGTATATGATGAAATCCATGAAACTATCCACCTCTCGACTAATAGCACATTCACCATCATCATCTTCCTGCGTTATCCCACTCTATCCCCCGAATACTCAAACGCGACAGCGAAGAAGACCTCTAAATCTATCCACTTTCATATTCATAACTCTCCTCGCAACAACTATCACACTCAAACGCACTTTATTTTCTAGTGCAATGACGTACAATGCGTCTTTGAGAAGTCAGGGTTCCTCACAGACAGGAACACCCTCAACAAAGAAGCTTACAGGAACCACCTTCTTCAATGGTCGGAGGAACACAAAGGCTGGTCTGAAGCTGTGGAAAAGGCAATCAAGGACTGCGTGGACAAAGACTTGAGGCAGTACTTGAGTTATCCTTGCAGATCGTATGATGTATTCACTTGCACTGGAATTGCTATGTTGAAGGTAAAGTAACTGTGAATATTTCTTGCCTTCTTGGGCGTAAGTCTACACCCAGTAGTGGGCAAACAGGCTGTTAATGATGGTGATGATGTCTTAAGATTTAACCATAACTTCCTAATGGACATATTAGATTAGTCTAAGGTAATCTTGTAAATTTAACAATACATACCTAACTACCTAACAGGCATAATACAGCCTCATGACCCCATACTAGGATTCCCAGTGTCATAGGTATCAGAAACTACAATTAAAATAATGAATAAAGAAAAGTGGAGTGGCATAGGTTTCAAATCAGATATCTCTATGCGACCATAACGTAATTCTTGGGTTATTAAAATGTTCTTTAAATTTTCCCTCAAGGAGCCATTCAGCAATGTCTAACTAAAAAAACTCTGAAGATAAAAGAGGATTTAAAATAGGTTCTTTAACCGTTTTTTCGATAATAAAATGCCTCTCAATATCCTTTCCACCTTCGAAACACATCTAAAAAGATGTATTGTCATCAATTGCCATACCAAATGGCCCACGTAGGTATTTATTTATTGCAGTCCCCAGTTTAATATTGTTTTTCCCTTTTAGTTCAGGAAAGCGACAGTAGAATAATATGACCTTTGACTTCACAAAAGATAATGTTTTTTTTTTCAGAAATGTCCCGAAACGGCTTGGAAATGTTGAAGAAATGACAATTACCTACTAAAATTTTTAAAGCAAAGAACGATTTACCGATTATATGAATAAACGATTTTATCTCTCTTTATATTACTGCATAGTACCTATTCACATTTATGCAAAAAGAACAAAACCGGACCAAGTGAAGATCCTTGCGTTGCACCAATTACATTATCTTTATTGCCGTTGCCGGCGCCCATAAACTTACGATTATTATGTTAACAACGACGCATTATAAGTTATTTAATTGTACCTAGGTTATTGTTTGATACTAGGTCTCTGGTTAAGGGGCTTATAGCCAGGGTCCAATGCTACATAAATTTCAATATCGATATGCCCTTTCAAACCGAAAGTCCCGTTTATACAAAGCATGTTAAAGATAGCAATCCAGTCGTGCAAAAAAATATTTAGTACTCTCAAGGGATGAAGGAAACATCGTGAGCACCTATTACGGTTCATGAGATACAGCCCGCTGACAGACGGACGTACGGACGGACAGACAGGGGAGGCTTAGTAATAGGGTCCCGTTGGCACCCTTCGATTACGGAACCCTAAAATGGCCTCTTGACGTCCACCAGTTCTTTGATAACGTAACAATAATACAACGCACACGTACATTGCATCGTTGTGTAGTGTTTAATTGTGTTATTTTGGGACACTTGTCTAGCTAAAAATAAATAAATAAATATTTGTGGACATTTCACACAGCGCCATCTAGCCGAAAACTAAGCAAAGCTTGTACTATGGACGCCAGATGGCTGATAGAATACATAATATACTTGTTTTTGTACACACTTACTTATAATACTATAACACCCAGACCCGGAAGAAAAACTTGCAGAACATACAAACATTTCTCCCGTAGCAAGAATCAAACTCGCGCCTCTTGCGTCTCAGCCGAGCACTCGTCCGCCACGCCACCGAGGTCGTCAAAGCTATCATAGCTTGGTCTCCATAAGCCACTTACTGTGCTCAAGGTCCGTGAAACACTTGACACTGATTCGCCTGGCAAGCTTCCTTGAGGACATCCGACACACTTCCACTATTGTCATTATGTTTGGTAATTGCTTTTGAATTGCTAATGAGGTGGTCCCTAATTATAATTAACTATTGATTGTACTTGAATGAATTGATGAATATTGATTGCGTTGGGGATACAACATGCCTGAATATAGATATTGATTTTACATACTATTTTTGATTGGATACATTACTAACCCCAGAAAACTCAAACGCGACTCAGAGTTGAGCACGTCTAACTCAAGTTTTTTTTACAGTTTCTGATGAAAATCTGTCAAAAAAAAAACGTCATTTGAGATTTGAGATGCGTTTGAGAATTCGGGAGTTAGTGACCTTTATACACTAAGAACGGAATTCCCGAACTCAGCTCCAAGAGAAAGTACCGGGAAGTTGATGTTTGTATGGAAACAAAACTCGAGAAGGACAATGTCGCGGGAATTTCAATCGTTATGATCATCATCATCTTCCTGCCTTATCCCACTCTATGTGGGGTCGGCACAGCATGATCTTTGGATCATGGTGTAAGAGTTTTGGCTAAGGTGTTTTATGACCGGCGGCCTGCCTGACGTCAACCCTCCTTGGGAATACTTGCTTATTGTATCTCATATGTTGGAGGATACTATCCCTTAGTTGACTTTTACGACATGCTCGGGGAGAGAAGCAGCTGGACGCATTCTATGTTATTTCTTTACTCCCAGTTCAGTAGAGAAGTTTCTTTACTCCCAGTCCAGCAGAGAAGTTGACATTGATATTATGACTAATATATATTTTAATCAAGAAAAACGAGCTGCATGTATAATTATAAAACTGATATCACTTCATGACGGCAAATTAAAAGTAGATATTTGAGATAACTGCGTATAACACAATGAAACTCATGAAGTAATTACTGGAAACACCGCAGAAAATAAGACGTTACACGAGGTTACTAGTCCTAAGAACTTAACAAGGCTGATACATGATCTAAAATAACTGTTATAAGCCTACATAATCCTACTATATTGCCTATAAACTAGCTTTCGCCCGCGGCTTCGCGAGCGTGATATCCGGTAAAAACGGACAAAAAGTAGCCTATATTCCATCACACATAGGTACTATGTATATTTAAAGTTTCATTCAAATCCGTTCAGCCGCTACGGCGTGATTGAGGCACAAACATACATCGTCACATCCACATATCCACACATTCACACATCCTTACATCCTCACACCCACGTTTGTGAGGATATTTGTATGTTTGTGCCTCAATCACGCCTAATAACAATTCCTATAAGTGAAGATCTGTTGTCTGCCAATTTATTGCAAATGCTGTGCATGCCTATAATTGGTGCACATTATATAGTACTATTTTTTTTGTGAAACATCCATAACAGTGTATATATGTGTTCTGTTGGCGTTGCCTAATAAAAAAAAAATATTTTTTAATTAATTATAAATATTACTTCAAAAACCTGTATTTTGTATAAATAATTGGAATATAAATTAGCAAAAAATAGTTTGCGCCTCTGAGCTCAATTAGTTTAAACACAAGAATGTACAGTATGAGTAGCCCTAGTAATACGATCATTATCAGAACTTGATGAGTTATTAATTGAGAATCTTTTCACGTCCATTGCTATGCAATAAGTGAACGTTTCATACTGTCTGCTAATGACTAATAACTAAGAGAACCACACGGAAGACTGCAACTAATTTGTTGAGTAGTAAAACCGCATTTTATTTTCAAACCGCAGAAAATAAAATGCGGTCAAACAACTAAATATTAGCGTAAACAGTCATTAAATTGTATTTGTCTCATCAAAAACCTGGCATCAATACTATACCTATTTTCAGAAAAGGTTGATCTAATCTATTTAAAATCTTGTACCGGCCCAACAAAAACCTATCCAAACGTCTGGATATTCCTAAGTATCTACATCAAAATGTGTAAGTGAATAGAAATAAATAAAATTACATACTTGAACAATATGATCAAAGCTACATAATTATGATTATTGGCATGTAACATATTCTTAGAATGAAAATCAGATTCAGTTGTTATTGATGATTTAATCTATGTAATAATAACTGTTATTCATAGAAATATTAGCGGAAATGTGACTGTAAAATATTGTTCGTGCTATGTGCTCATTACCTGTTTTTTATTGTTTGAAATCCGCGTTGCATGTGAAAAACCTGCCATTGGCGTCAACAATGTAAATAATATAATAATCAACATTTTTGGGGTAATTGCATTTTAATCTGAATTGAACAAAAAATGTTATATGTCACTGCTCCAACCAAGTTCATTGTGTTCGCGAAAACTGAGTTTTCCTTTGAATTTAGATTGTAGAAATACCTCGCGTTAGGATAGCTTCATAAGGTGAGGTTAGGTAAGGTTGGCCTCCCCGTGGAGGTTCCGCTTGCCTCTCCTGAGAGGAACTTACCACGAGCCACGAGTCGGGGCCATGGGCGAAAGCGTGCCCATAATAGCCCTGGCTTATGGCATTGAAAGGAACCATCAGGTTTTAGTCGGCAGGAGTCCGACACACCCCTGTTGCCCCCGCAGCCGAAGGTTAATCTATAAGGATTTTTTTATGTAAAAATAAAAGCCAGCTCCATGCTTTCGAGGGAGGGTGGTGGGAGATGGCTCGGGACAGAGATGTCTGGAAATCCACGGGGAGACCTTTGCCCAGCAGTGGTAAAGAAAAGGTTAGAAAAAAAGCAAGCGGGTGGATCACGACCAATAGATACCCAATGTTTTATTGTTTTTGTGCAATCAAATATGTATCAAAAATTTTATCATCATTGTTAACTTTCTCTTTATTTTATCCTACGATGATGTGTCGATATAAAAAAAGTAAATTCTGGACGAAAAAAACTAGGATTACATTGTCAGGTTCTCGCCACATTACACCACCTTGAATGTTTCCCGTGCTGACAATGGTGGCTGGTGGTCACGGCTGCTCCGCCGGTATATAACTAGTGGTAGCTACGTCACAGCAACAGTCCATCCTGCGCCACCATAATGATAAGGTTTAGTTGTCTGTTTGTTTTGGCCGGTGTTTTTCAGGTGAGTGTTTAGTTTGTGAATATTTTTATGTGATTTTTTTTAATTTATTTAAGGGCTTTGTCGCTTTGCGACCACATCACCCATATAAAAACAAAAATGTATAAAAAACCAAGAAAAACTTAATCTATACTTAGATTATAACTTAACTATCTACTTACATAAACCTAACTTAAGTAACAAAACAAAAATTTTTTTTAGGTCATAACATGCCAAGGTCCACCAGGATTTCCCCCCGGAGGTCCTCCTGGACTTGATGACAAATGTAGGGGGCCACCTCCAGGAGTGGTAAGAAAAGATGTAGTTTTTTCTACATATATAGGTATTATCACGCCCGTATCTCTAATGGGGTGGGCAGAGCCACAAGTACCTAATCATAAGAAACCTTGCAGCCACTCCTGATTTAAAAATTTCAAGGTGAACCGTATGGTGACAGGTGATCAACTTATTGTAGATGATTCATCATGTTGGAGAAGATACAATGCTTTAGTAGACTTTTACGACATACTCGGGGAGAGAAGCAGCTGGACGCATTCTAAGTTTTTTCTTTACTCCCAATCCAGCAGAGAAGTTTTATTAGGTTAGGTGTTTATATTTTCTAAATAATATTATTTTTTGGGTTTTTACTATCATGTATAAAATTACTATTATTTTGTTATTAGAGATACCTAAATCTCAGCTTGATACATTATTTGCTGCCAGCAGCTTATCTTGTTTTATCTTTGTAAAATAATACAAATTGTGGACTACCTTAGATCTAGTAATCTCAGGGGCAGTTACAACAACTACAGACAAGTTTAATATAGTGTGTCAAAGATATCCGTGCATTGTTAACAGGCCTTCCCTGATGAATTACATCGATAGATAAAATCTAACACAATACTGACGCAAGCATCCTATTGTGGTGTCAATTTCCTGGTTAACGTTGCAAATGAAAGCAATACTTTTATGTAAATAAACGATTATATTAAAATCTTTATTTTACATTTCTACAAAAACCTTGAGATCCGTTAGTGTTTCCTCTGAATTGAAAAAGGGATTATGCATGGTAACTTGTTAACGTCCAAAGCCAAGGTGTCATTAAGCTACTTACTTTCGGGGCTACTGACTCTAGATTTACCAACCTATACTCGAACGGCCTTACGGAGTATTTTTGAGGCAATTTAGGTTATGTACTTACTTATTATTTTGTTTGTTAGGAAAATCCTGAGCAATGCTGCGAAGTTAAGCCTATGTACACTGAGGAGGAAATGACCAGTTGCGGGTTGAAGAAGTTTGGAGAAGGAGATCAGGAAAGATACCGTGGACCTCCAGATGTAAGTAGTCACCAAATTAGCGGTAAAGGTTTCCACCCACTTTCCCGCTCCATAGTAGAACAATTTCATGGCAAGATTTAGAATAATATAAAATAATATCATATCGATAAATTGGAATTAGTAAAATAAAATTAAAGTGGCTGTAAAGTGGCCTTGTCAAAGGTGAAATCTCTTACTAACTAAAACATAACAATTGGATGCAGCTGTAAAGGGGCTTTGTCAATTTTCCATGCGTTTTTATCATTCAAGTATCTTTAATACATTCTTAAATTTACCTTCACTTAATTGTGTAATACTTTGAGGAATTTTATTATTAAATTGCATTTCCGTTTACCTACAAAGCTTTTGTTAGTTGTTTGTAATCTGTAAGCCGAAATCACTAGTTTATTTTTATTTAGGTTAGTTGGCGGAGATCCTACTCCATGTTAACTGTCACTTGTAGCGCCCCTCCTCGACTTTTTATAGAAGCGCCTGAACCAATCCAAGTAGCACAGTGCCTAACAGTTAACTCTGAAAATTCTAGATGGCGTTGCTGCATTCTATTACAAAAAAATCATTAATTCTATTTTTTTTTAAAGAACCCTTTTGAAAATTAAAGGAATCGTTTGAAAAGCTCCACCTATATTTTCGTTTGAAAGTCATAGTTCTTTATTTCAGTGTTCGAAACCTCTCTGCCTGTTGCGAATAAAAGGCCTTTTAAACGAAAACGACGAAATCGACAAAGAAGAAGTGAAAAAGAATTTAGAAAATTGGGCAGCTGATGGCAACTTCAAGTCCGCCGTGGATACAGCAATCAAAGTCTGCCTGGAACAAGGACAAGTACCTGGTCCTCCACAAATCTGTGAACATGCGAGATTGCTGCATTGCATCGGGGGTATTATTTTTGGTGTAAGTTACTCTTTGTATTATATGCCTCGGACAGCTTCCTGATGTTTCTAAGAATATATTTTATTGATAAAGATATATATCATCTCGATCTCTTCTTTTCGATTCTCGAATCTTGACGACCTGGCGGCGTGGCGGGCGAGTTCTCGGCTGAGGCGTAAGAGGCGCGGATTCGATTACCGCTGCAGGGGTCTAGGTGTTGTAATATTATGTATTATATCTAATATTATCTATTTAAAAAAAAAGTATATAAGTATTCTATCAGCCATCTGGTTCCCATAGCTTTGCTTAGTTTGGGGCTAGACTAGATGGTGATGTGTGAAATTTAAGTCCTCAGATAATCATTATTATTATCTCAAAAACATATTTAAATTGTTCTCAAGTTAAATGAAAATTATCAAACAAACTTAGGACCACTCAAACGAGGATTGTTCCCAATGTAGGTAAAGTAAAACAAATACCATTCGGACAAGGTTTGATCATAGTTACCTAGATCTCCAAAGCATTTTGTATGGCTTGCTGACTGGGGAGACTTGCTTTTGGGCAGCGTACAGTATAATTTGTTATTGATTTCCAGAACTGCCCAGCTGAGAACTGGCAGCAAACTGACAACTGCAAAGCCTTGAAGGACCACATGGAGGCGTGCAGCCCCAAATTCCAATGAAACTGGGAGGAAATAAAACTGAAGATTGTAATCCCAAGTTATTTTTTGTTAAATAAACTATTTGTTTGGAAGATTATTTTTTTCTGTTACTTTATATAAACTTCGCTATTTGTAGCTATTTAGAGATAACGGCATTAATGTGGCTAATCCAATATTAGTGTGATAACAAAAAGACCGAGTCAATCCGTTGTTTATTTAAATTTTTCCTTCTATTTTTCCATTTATGATGTTCTTCATTTCATGAAGTTGTTACGATGTCTAATTATTTCTAAGTACCTTTCTGTTTTGAATACTCCTCATCAAAACCCCCTTTACTCAGTATTTAATCATAGAAAATTGAAGTAAGTACCTACTTATATTTAGTACTGTAATAACATTTTCATATCCTTGTACGTCAATGTTTATGAATGAAATTGTCTGATGAATATACAATATCGAATTCTATCCGGATTCAGACAAAACTCATAACATCTCATCACATTTGATAAACATTGAATTGAAATAATATCTCCATGTTATTTCCTTAGCTGCTTATTCCGAATTCAGTCACTATTCAATCTTCACTTGAACAAAGCGTAAAAAAAACAAAAAAGGAAAATGCACGTGCTCAAAGAAATTGTCTTATTTCTAATTTTTGTTTGTGTAAGTGCTACTAAATAGTAAAACTATATATATATATATACCTATAATAAAAATGAATCGCAAAATGTGTTGGTAAGCGCATAACTCAACAACGCCTGGACCAATTTGGCCAAATCTTTTTTTAAAATGTTCGTTGAAGTTCAAGGATGGTTTTTACGGCGAGAAAAATTAGAATTATTGCTGGAAAAACCCTAAAAATAGCCCTTTTCTTTTTCCCATACAAATGACGAATGAACAGGACGAAGTCTGTCGGGTCAGCTAGTATACCTATAATTTGAACTTATACGTATAATATTATCTACAGTACAAGTGCTATTATTTTTTACATTGTTAATGTTTGCCTCTGTTTAGGTGAAAAGTCAAAAAATTGGTTTAAAGCCAAGACCTGAGAAGTGTGACAGACCAGCAGAATTTATGGTAAGTTGAGTGAACATATAAATCGGGACGAAATAGTTTTGAAGAAAAAAAAAACAAACATCAAACAATGAGTCACTGTAATGTAATAGAAACCATATAAATTACCTATACCATTGTAATAAATTTGGGTCGTGGGGCCCACAGTAGGCCGAGCAGTGCTCAACCTTAGATCTACATTCAACATCAATTTTTGGATACATAGTTATTGAGAACGAATCTATGATGAGCCTTGGTTTACGCTTGAGTGAAATTTTGATCAATTCCTAGTAATATGTATTATGAAACTTTTTCATCATCATTCGCAACCCGACTTCACCCTCCCTTTGTGTGTGCCACTCTCCACGATCCATTGCAAGTCTCATCCAGTTCCGGCCTGCGATGGACGCTATATCGTCAGCCCATCTCGCTGCTGGACGACCGACTGAAACCTTTTCATACTCAACATTTAGAAAATCATTGAACTACGTATTAAAACAGTTTCCAACCACGATAATTTATTCATAAAACCCCGTAAATTTTGTAGCTAATTCAGTTGTAAATCCTAATTTTCAGTACCGCCAATGTTGCGTGTTTCCTCCGTTCTTTACAAAGGAAATAGCGAAGGCGTGCGGGGCTATTTTCGCAATTAACTTCATCGACAAGGAGCATAATGTCACCGCTTTCACCAGAAGGACAATGGATGACCAGGGGGTAAGGTGGTACATTATTACATTACTGTTTATTTGACAGCCACCTTTGCGAGACTGGTGAGTGTTCGTCTGAGACACATTTTGAGAATCTGTTCTACTAAACAGACCATTTGATAGTTGGAAGTTTTGCTACATGGGCATTTCGCTTATTAGGCTTACTGCTTATTAGACGTTTCGCGCCGTTGGATATTTAGCTACTTAGACCTTCTGATTAGGAGGCCACAAGGAGCGGGTTATATTTTCGCCACAAAACAGGGATTCCTTGTGTCGGCTCAAGACTATGTTATTGTAAAGTAAAAGATGTCTGTAAGTACTGGGTTTTATGTTTTCTGTTTATTGTAGAGACTTTGCGTCCAGTGACACTAATAAACAATCACTAATACATTCAAGCACTATTAAACAATCTGTGAGAATCATAGAGTCGTTAATAAAGTTTTGTCTGTGTACCTGGTGTTTGATTAGTGATTTTTACCTGACTGCAAGGAAGAAGGGTAATGTGTTTGGGTGTATGGTATGTATGTATGTATGTGCATTCCTTTTGCTGAAGCTATAGTCCAAAAGGCTGGAAAATAAGGTATCGTTGGATTCTTTAAGATCACTTTCAATGAACTAAGACTTAGGCTAAAATGTATAAATGCATCATGCATCATCATAATGTTGTGTTAAAAAATCTAACATGACCGGTGTACTATACGGTTTACGGTTAAGATACTTTAATACTATCCTACCTAGATTCTACGGATTTTTGTTCTTTTATAAATACATGTTTTATATAGGTATTCTCACAATCAGATTCAATCTGTAATTCTCATTTTTCAGTGTGACCATTGGCGATGCGTTCTCAAGAAATACGGCTTCCTCACGAATGATGAAACTTTAGACGATGAGAAGTACTTTGACCATCTTGATAAATGGGTTGAGTTGAACCCAATGTTTGGTACAGTGGTCACAAATGCCCAGGTCCACTGTAAGAACATATATCGTATGTTCATGCCTTTGGAAGTTTGCGAGTTCTTCAAATTACAAGGGTGCATCAGGAATTTTGTCAATGTTGTAAGTCAATTTATCTTTAATCCGTAGTTATTGTGTTTCCTACTGATTCAATATATCTGTGAAACTTTACAGGATTGTCCTGCAGTAATACCTACCAAAAAGTGCACAGAACAAAAGTTATTCTACGACGAATGCCGGGAATTCTTTATATGAGAAAATTCATGAAAAAGGTGAATGAAAGTATGTTTATTTCTATACCTTGTTTTATTCTAAAATCATTACTCCTAAAGACGATGGAATGAATGTTTACTAACTAATTATTCGCTATTACAATTACTCATACAGATATTACTCATTGCATTCTTTGTACACATTTGATATGATATGAAACCAGGATCGCCAGTTCGCACTGTCGGCAAGTCCCCTGTGCGCGTACACTTATTAATACTGTCACGTAAATGCTCATTGAACCACTTTTATCACACGCACCGTACAGTATCCTCTATCACTTTCCTTTTAGGAAATTAAACTAAACTAACAGTCTTTTGATGGTTCAGGGTAAGAGCCGCGGGTTGTATCGGCCGACGTATAGGATCATGCCTGAGGGGTTGTGCCTCACGAAGAATAAGAAAGGTCGGTCGAACTTTAACCTGGCCGGTTGGACGCTCCTTGTTGGCACACGAGCCTGTCGCGGCCGCAGGTGTAATGGCAGGTGCATGGCTTCACCCACGTCGTGCGGATCGTGGAAAGCTCTCTGGTAGTCACGGGGCTCGTTCCAGTCGTTGTTAATCCACCGCGATGTCCTACGACGAGCCAACTGAACTGTCTCGGGATATTCCTCAATGTGATGCTGCTCTCCAATCATCCCTTCGCCACATGTGACAAACGATGTCATTTGAACCATGTCAGATAAATAAAGATCCTTAGATGGCCCGTTCAGACCGCCTAAATCAGCGTGTTCAGCATCGAATAAGTCTTTCAGACCCATCTGCCTCAGGGTCGAAGAAACGTTAAAGACGGATTTGTGAGAGAATCGGGGTATTTGTAATTCTAGTCCTGGTCTCGGCAAAAGTGCTCTTAGAACACGATTCCATGTGGGTTTCGTTGGGTTAGCTTCCAATAGTCTGCGCTCTAGTTTTTGCAAGTCATCTGCGTGTACGATGTTGCCTTGTTGTCCGGGCATGAGGAATATGGTGCTGACCATAGAGTTGGTGCTGCCTAGAGCCGCTGCAGTGGCATCTAAAGCGGGATCGTAGCCAGCCAGGAAGCCAGACTTGTAGACCACGGCTGGCACAGGCACGAGGCGTCGTTGACGCACGTTTGGTGACACTACGAAGTACATTTCTCCATCTCTACCGTCGACCGATGTCCCGGTGCAGTCGGTCTGAAATATTATAAATATGATAAGTATGATAAAAGTATACTTCCGTTATACTTGATTATATTACACATACGCACGTACATACGTACACACAACACATCTATTTTGCAAACCAACAGCACAATGAGGAAATATTATAAAACCAACCTGGAATATGTTCGCTGAAAAAGCTGCTAGTGGAGGATTCATTACAATGCTGTTTGATTTCATGTACTCAGGAATTCTTCCCCAAGTATATCTCTTCACCAACAAGTTGGTTCTTCTCCTGATGATATCGCTTATCAATTTGAAGTTGACCTCTTCTACGTGTCCATTATAAAAATGCTGAGCTCTTTCTTTGTAGAATGTAAGAATTTTACCCTTATTTCTGTCACTGAAAAGTTCTCTCACAAATGTAGAAACTACGATGCCAGAATCAGAAGCAGATTCTATAGAATCTGAAATATTTTTCAGGGTAAAGTGAGGGTTAAAAGTGACCATGTCATCTAGTTTTAGTATTTCGTTCATTTCTCCAGAAGTTGAACCTCTTGCTCCCATGAACATCATAGCCAACATTGACGTTACTGAATATGGTGATAAGACAAAGCTTCGTTTTTTATCAATATTTTCGACCATAACGTGCCAGTATCTAAACGCTAGTTCGTTACAAAGTTCGGTGAATTGAGCTACATCGTCTCCTAAATGTTTTGTAGTCACTTCCAATCCTTGGTTTTCTTGAGAATACTCCAATACAATATCTTTGTGCTCATTTTCAGGATTGTAAGGATTTTCAGGTTTAACATTTTCTTTGGGGATTTCATTTACTTTAGGAGGAGAAAGAGTAGGGACCAGTTTCCATGAATTGTTTCTATCGTTTGGTAATTCTTCATCTGCTATGTTTACTTTTTGGATTTTCTTTTTGAATTCATCAACTTTTGGTACTGAGTCGGAAACTTTTTCGTTTTTGTTGGTAAATTTATTCACCGAATTGATTTTGTTCATTAGAGATTGAGCAATCGTTTTATTGTTGATAGCACTGAAAACCGGAACCTTTGTTATGTCTGGTTTGGCAGATGTTGCAAGCATTTCTGGCTTTGGCGGAGTTTTTGTTTTGTCACTTTCTTTAGTTTTATAATCAGAAATTTCCTTTTCTGGTTCTTTTTCATTGTTTTTATTTGGGTTTATCTTTTCTGCTTTAAGTTCTTCTTTTTTAACATCGGTATCTACATAACTATCCTCCTTATGGGTTGATGCAGATATTTTAACAAAATCTTTATTTTTGTTCGTGTTTTCAGAGTTTTTATCTTTACTGTCAAGTTTGTTTTTATTTGAAGCTACTATTTTAGTTTCTTTGTCAATAGATAGTTTTTCTGTAGAGGGTGTTTTTTCTGTGGTAGATAGTTTTTCAATAGTGGCCACTTTTTCTGTTGTAAATGCCTTTTCTGTAGTTGATACATTTTCAGTAGTTGACGAAGTAGTAACTTTTTCTGTTGTCAATGGCTTTTTAGTAGTAGATGGAAACTCTTTTACTGTTGTGGTAACTATTTCAGTAGTTACTTCTAATGGAACATCAGTTGTGGTTTCAATGTTTTGTTCGGTAGTTACACTTTTATTGTCTTGGTTTGAAGTATCGTCTGGTATGGTTTGAGGTGCTTCATTAACAACTTGTGAAAGTAAATCACCCATAGATTCAGAAAGGATTGGATCCATTGTAGTATCATAAGACTCAGATAGAGTAGTAATATCAACACTTTCCATTGTAGTCACTATGTGTGTAGTGATTTTTGTTATTTTGTCTTCAAGAATATTAGTTTTAATATTTTCTGTTTCTTTATTTTCTGGATGAGGATCAATTGTAGATATTTTCACGAAGTTGTCGTTATTTTTGTCAACGACATTAGCAGTTTCATCTTTTCCAGAAGGAATGTCTACGTCAATGTTTTCTTTACTCTCCATTTCATTCGCATTGAGCCGTGTGGTATCTAATAAATCATTAGAAGTTGGCAGAGGCCGATAGTTACTCCCTAAATCGGATGCTATTTGGCTTATACTGAGCGCAACATCAAAGAGAGGTAAAGGTGTTTCGTTATCTTTCACGTTGTTGTAATCGGAATTGGTTTCTACGTTTGCTGGTGATATAAATTCTGTGGACGAGACTGCAGTAGATGGTGATACAGATTGCGTTGTGACAGTCGTCACATTTTCCCTGTCAACAGTTTTAGGTGTAGAAGAAGGTATAGCTTCAACAATAGGTTTAACTGTTGTAGTTGTTGAGGTAGTAGTAGAAGCTTTTGGAAGCTGAGTAGTCGAAAGATTTTGTTGAGTTTTAGTAGTTGATGACGGAGATCGCTTTGTTGTACTTGCATAAACTACAGGTGATTTAGTAGTTTCAACTGGTCTTCTGGTAGTCCGTTCCGTTACATATTTAACCGTAGAAACGGGTATAAATGTACTTATTCTCTCAAACTCGATCGTTTTCTCAGTAGAAGGCAGATTGTCTACTTTAGGTTTCTGAGTTGTGTTCGTAGTTAGTTTCTTTGTGCTTGTTATTGGTTTCAACGTAGTCGTTTTAGGGGTTATTCTTACAATCGATTTTGTTGTTGTTGTTGTTGTTGGTTCAGTAGTCGTCGATGTTGTGGTTGGTTTACTTGTAGTAGTAGTTGGGATTGCTTTTCTAGTTGTAGTGGTAGGCCTTTTAGTAGTTACAGGTTTTCTTGTGGTAGTGGTAGTTTTTGGTAGTTCTGTTGTAGTTATTTTGGTTGTTGGTTGGACTGTAGTTGTAACAGGGATGTCCTTTTGTGTAGACGGAGTTTCATTATGAATCTCGTTTTGCTTCTCAGTTGTTGTGGAGTTGAAAATTTGCTCAGTACCTTCTTTACTTAGCGAATTATCATCACTTTCGTTTTGTTCATCCAGTGTATCAGTTTCTGGTGAATATCCACTAGTAGGTTTATCAGGAACGATATCAACTCCAGTATTACCGAAAATTGATGGCAATATCAGACTCCAAGAGTCGGTAACATCAGGGGTGTCAAATGTTGGCTGTACCAGAGGCTTGTTTCTATGAGCTTCCATTTGGGCTTTCAAAACGTTCTGTACATTTGTAACTACGTTGTGTACTTTAGTATAAGGAGGCTGGCTGAAGTTGAACGCTATGGTTGGTTGATTATCGTTTGCGAAAGTCACAAGGCCGTCTGAATCTTCACCAGCTGCGACTATGGCTTGGATTTCTTCGAGGGTCATCAACCTTTTGACGAGTTCTCCAGATTCGTCGAAGGTGTAAAATTCATAGCGGTCGGGGGTGATGAGGTTGACAGGACTGCCGACACTAGCTGGTCCGTTCGTCGGTGGTGGAAGCGTGTTTCCGACAGCATCGGCGACGAAGGGTTTGGTACGTCTGGAAAATACAAAATTCTCAGTTAAGAAGACCATTATTTAATGGATTGTTCGAATACTGGGTGGCTGTACTGTGGTAGATCATTGAAATGAGACCGAAACTTTAGTTCCACAAGTAGAATTGCAAATAATACTAGACGTTCAACTTACTTGTTATCTTTCTTGTCCGCGAACACGCAGACAGCAGCGAGCAGCACGCACAGTGTAACCCGCATCTTAAACTCCCATACAGCCATGAACCTGAAATAGATAGAACATAAAATTTAGTTCATTGCGAACAAAAATTATGATTAATAGACACTATCTTAACGCGTTTTTGAAAGAATACACATCGTAAAATAAATTCATTCTATTGTCTCTCAGACACTTTATAGTGTCTGAGAGACAATACTCTCATGTTATCTTTCACTCTAATATTATCATGATTTTAGTTTCGGATTTATCAAATTACTCAAAAGCATGCTACAGATACCTACTACCTAATTATCTTTTGTGGCATGTTAGACATAATTAGGTTTTCTTATTAACATACCATAGGTAACGTAAACAATGTTCAAAGATCGCCCGTTGCTGTTTGTCATAACTTTACTAACAAAAAAATCTTTCTTTTCAAGAGCACTACATTGTCTTTTGACCTATTTTGACCCTTCCTATGACATTCATTAGAATATGACCTAGTATGCCTGGTGTTTTATTTATTTAATAGTCAAGCCTATCTAGATGGCTACAAAATTACGATCAATATCGTCAAGTTAGAAAAAGAACTGTAAAAATAGTGAATAAACCAGCTGAACTGGTAAATCCGGTCATTGTCGCGTGAACTAGAACCTCTACTTTTCTATCATCATTCTCGGTAACAACATTTTGTTCCGCCACCAATGCTGTTTTACCATTAACATCGTTTCAAAGTCACCAATGAAAACCGCAATGTAAATTTTTCTATTGAAAATGTTGCTGTGAGTTTTGGAGATTAATTTCTTTGACCTCGTCCCATAATGTGGTTCCGTTGTATTTTGACAAGTTGTTTGCCCACAAAAATGTGGGACACCTGTTATATTTGAGAGGTCAATAAACTGAGGCGATCTATTATGAACCGTGTTATGTAAGATGCAGTTATTGGTCTGAGTTAGATGCATCTGATTATTTGGTATTTCATATGGATATATATTTCAAAATGTTCGAAATTCAACATATTTACGGAAGTCTATGCAAAAATAGTTTTGTGTGTCTTTGGACTTTAAAAAGATACGTAACTCTTACCACATTACAAAACTTCAAAAGTAGGTATGAGTTTAAATTATGTGTCATAAATTCCGTACAAACGAAAAATAAAGTAAAAACTATTTACGAAGCAAATAGCAGTACCAACGTACGGTCGACTGCGCGCGCAGTCCGTTAGATGCACCCGCACCAGTGACAGCCGATCTGTCATAACTGACATTGACACGCGATGACGTAACGGTTATGTGGGTCGAGAACAATGCACGCATCTCGTCTCGATTGTGTTTTTAAGATCTGCGAGTATGCGTTTCTTGGGCAATGAATTGTTCAATATTGCAAATTCTGCATTGAAAATGTCTAAACGAATTGCAATTTTTAAATAAACATTAGTTATCGTACATTATCTAATAAAAATAATAGATTCTACCAATCAGCCCATCGGTTTGTATATAAATGTACAATTAATTTGTACTTCGACGAAACCAGCATCAGCCTCTGACTTAAGACATCTTCAAACACCTAACTGAAAAAAAATCGGTCAAGTGCGAATCGAATGGACGGACGCGGAGGCTTAGTAATAGGGTTCCGTGAGCACCCTTCAGGTACGGAACCCTAAAAATGCTGACGAAGCTTAACCACGTTAGTCTGCACAAAAACAAAGAAGCATCAAGAGGCCTTTGAAACTACAAAACATTATGTGGCTTCAATTTATGTAACCCGACAGAAAGGGTAATTTGTCATTAATTCCGCTACAAACGCTCGAGAGGTACTGAAGCTAAATCTGGTCATGTTGAATATTTAATACAAAATCCGCTGTAAAATTAATCCCGAAACCAAACTACATCCCGCAGGCACCGCTTTTTAAAGCTGGGATATTGGAAGTAAAAAGCTGAAATAGAATCATTTTATTTTACGTAACACTTGTGTTACGTAAACGATTTTTACAGACATTTAATTGATAAAACCGTTGATATATGAAAAAGATCTTCGCCTTCTATCCCATTAGCTTATTAGATAATCGGACCACAGATATGTTTTTTATCACAGTCCAAAAACCAAAGCAAAGTTTTGTCAAAATTTGGTAGGAAAAATATTTTGCTAGCGATTCGTGAGCGTAGAGACCAGTGCTCTTCAAATCCCTATAGGTAACTCTCGGAGAGGCAGCGTCAGTCACTGCCAGCCAAAATATGTACAACAGCAGCTGTTATTTTAAATTAAACAAAGTTACGAAGCTCTAGCTGAAATATTAAATTAATCAGTTCTCATTTTGGTATACTAAAGAATTGGATTTACTTAACTTCGTAGTTAATAAGATACCTTATTGTTGTTAAAGTTCCCCTTACGTCTATCATGACAGTAATTTTATTTTTTTACAAAAATAATTCATTTGTGTACATTTAAAAGCTCGATTTTTAAAGAATTTAACTTTTGCTCGCCTATACATTATGGAAATGATGCTTGTAGTTCAGTTCATACTTAATTCATTAGGCGCCGGTAAACTTTACTGTTAGACGAATGCAAATTTGAACAAATTCATGCGATACTGCGAAATAAACGGAGAAAAATACGCCATCGTCTAGAAAGTTGGAAAACCTTCAAAGAACTGTGTCATGAACACAAACAATTAGGGACTTTCTTGGAAGAACACGAGACATTTCTGGAGGGACCTAACGAAACTTCTAAATGATAAGACAAAATATTATCATTTTATCCTGAAGGCAGCTAGACCAAACAAAGGCTTGTACCATCTATACTAGATGATTTGTAGAGTGTCAGGTGGCAACTTTTGCCTACAAGGGGACGCTGTAGTCTGAAAATAGATTACTGTTTATCTGAACTACTGTCTGTCAGAATTGTCCTGCATACTCCCCAGAATCGAGAACTTTAAGTAGCAGTTTCAGAACTTTGAGTACTTATCCAGCACCTACACTTCCTTCTCGAAAAATATTCAGTCGAAAAAAAAGTTAACCCACGACCTTTGGATATAAAGTTAAGATACCTTCTACTAGGCAAACATGGCTCTTAAAGCAGACACTCATTAAAAATTCGCTGACTTATCACACTGAAAATGGAAACAACATTCTCTAAAGAAAGAAAACCTTAGCGGAAATCAGACTTTTTGTACAGTACAAGGTGAAAATACACCTCCATAAAAAGACAAAGAGCTTAGAACTTTTATATCTCTTTGCGAAACGTGCTGAAACTTTTTCTGATGGTGTTTTTATACAACTGGTAAAGCCTATTATGGAGATTCACAAGTTTTAATTTATGCATTATCCATCTTTATGAAGCAGGGCGTTATTCAAAAGTTCCATGTAAAACGAGACAGGATCGTCTGCATAGAAATAGCAAAGTGATAAAAAAGCAGGAACATTCTTACCCGACTACGTTTTAAAATACATGTTTTTACTTCTCTGCTAGAATAAAGAAAAAACATAGAATGCGCCCAGCTGTTTATAAAAATATATATTTAAGTATTCTATCAGCCCGTAGTACAAACTTTGCTTAGTTTGGGGCTAGATGGCGCTGTGTAAAATGTCCACAAATATTTATTATTTATTTATATCATACCTTGATTACTTTTTATCCGGGTACTACGTGAGCGGAGCCGGGGGTGGAAGCTAGAATTTTATATATTTTAAAGTAAACCAGTTATTCTCAACTTCGCTATAAATATAGTGAACATGGACTAAGATGCTTCCAGCAAGTTTTAACATTTGAAACGGCCCAAGTTACAATGTTGGTGAATAATGACTATGTTAGAAGGAATGTTATATGGAACTTTTCCTAATAACTTCTGTAAGTTATGGATCCTTCTTAACGTCTGGATAGAAATAAGTTAGAAAACTTAAGGTTGTACTCTGCCTGAGGCATTTAAATACTCTATTGTGTTATAGTTACAAACTTCTTTCTTCTATCAAATTAGTTAATTAAAAACAAGCTTTCATCTAATAAAACGTTTACGCTAACTGAGTGACTAACAGCCTAAACCGATAGCGAGAAAGCGAGAGAGCACTGGTAATCCCGCCTTCCGATCCTAAGGTCGTGGGTTCAAACCCCGTCGTTCTTTTCTGTGGTCACTATGCCAGTAGTAACGGTGAAGGAAAACATCGTGAGGAAACCGGCATGTCGTAGAAAGTCCTAAAAAGTTCGAAAATATGTCTTAAATCCATTCCCCACACTGGTTCGAAAGAATTAGTGACACGACTAGATAGAGATAGCCTAAACCACAAGTCTTAGAAATGTGAAAATTGGAGGATATATTCCACTTATTGTGTAGGGGTGCACTTAGGGAAAAATTCCCGCAATTTGACTTCTAGAGTACGTTTGAAAAAGATTGTGGGAAAAATCCGGTCAAGTGCTAGTGTCGAATTCGCACACGAAGGGTTCTGTACCATCGTATAATGTACTTTTTAATATGACTTTCACTCTATGAACTTTTTAAATAGATATAGCTTCGATGATCGATTACGAACGTTAAAAAAATGTTATGGCTTTGTAATAGGGCCTCGTTGGCATCCTTTTGGTATGAAACCCTAAAAACTCAACGCGGACAAAGTTGCGGCTAGTTCCACAAGTTGTGTATTTTTGAAGTCTTCTTTCGAATTATTTAATTAAAAACAAGCCTTCATTTTAAGTGGACTTTATTAACGAAACAACACGAAAAAGGTTTGGTAACAAAACAGTGATACCTACTTAAAATTAAATAACAACTTAAAATGAGTAGGTAGGTAGGTCAGAGTCACCCACCTAGTAAAGAAATGAACTATAGTATAGTAGCTTGAACACGTTATGCTCAAAAAACGAATGCAATCTTCGACCAATTCTTGCGGGGCACGGGGGGAATAAACTAGTGTTGCTTTAGTTCCGCATATAGTATGTGTTTATTCGTCCAAGTATAGTAGGCATAGCCAGTATAAGTATAGGTACCTTCCCATCACCCACCAACCCCCCAAAAAGGCACAAGATTTGCGTCCTTTTGAATTTGGGGTCACATGACCCCCCCAAAATCGTACACGTCAAATTAAAAAATATTCTAAAAATTGACAAAACATAAAAAAAGCTATTTTCTGCCCCTAGCCGCGATGCCAGTAAAAATAGAAGGCTTCCATTTGTTTTACAAAATGTGCAATAAAACTGCGTATTGTGCAATAAAATCTGATTTACTCGACATATTCTATTATTAGTGACCCCCTCCAAAATTTCAGGCTGCGACCGCGCCTAGTCCAGTTTCAGCTTTATTGCCATTCCTATAGGAGCCAGCGCTGGCTTTTAGACTGGACCTTACAGGGTGACAAGCTGCCTTTTTAATTCCAGTTTGAAATAGCCGTGTTTGTTTTGCGTAAACCGCAAACAGTTCATGTGTTATATCGCATTCAAAATTGCAAATTGAGAGCACTTTTGCGAAAGAAGATTGTTTAATAAATCGTAACAAAAGCACAATTTGGCAATCTATTCTATCATAAATAGCATTCTCGTTGTGATGAATGGTTTGATAAACCCATTCGTGCTGCGGAGGCGTGTGGTGTGATTGTAAGACTAAGATTGCAGGATTGTTATTTCAAAATTGCCTCTCTATGAAGTTAGGTTAACCTAGAAATCTAGACACGTAGTTACCTAATAACCGGACGTGTGTTCTAGAGTTGACGTCGACAGAGGTGTCTTTAAAATAAGGTTTATTGATCGTGATAGCACTAGCAAAGGAAGACCTCCGCCCAGCTGTGGGAAAAGTCGATGGACGATGATGATGAAATTTAATTAGTCGTGCTCATGGTGACCGCAAAAAGCCAAGTTATTTCTTCAAAACCAAGTATTAAAAAAAGCGGTCAAGTGTAAATCAAATTCGCACACGAAGAGTTCCGTATCATCGTATTATGTACTTTTTAATATGACTTTTCTTTGTACTTTTTGAATTGTATGCATAATACACTTTGTGAAAATTTCAACCCTACCTTTTGACGACCTCGGTCGCGTGGCGGGCGATTGCTCGGCTGAGACGCAAGAGGCGCAGGTTCGAATCCTGGTACCGAAAAAATATTTGTTTGTTCTGCAAATATTTCTTCCGGGTCTGGGGGTTGTAGTATTATGTACGTAAAAGTAGCCATCTGATGTCCACAGTACAAGCTTTGCTTAGTTTAGGGCTAGATGGCGCTGTGTGTGTCCACAAATACTTATTTGTTTTCAACTCTCTCTCTCTCTCTCTCTCTCTTTAATAACGATTCATGAGATACAGCCCGCTGGCAGACGGACAGACGGACGGATGGACGGACAGTGAAGGCTTAGTTACAGGCTCCCGTTGGCGCCCTTCGGGTGCGGAACCCTAAAAAAGTAACTAGAACAGCGAGGTTCAAGAAAAAGGTGAGACATCTCAAGAAAAAAAATACGACGGACGCTTATTAGAACGACCAACAAAACGTGCTAACAAGAACCAACAACCATCGTAAAAACGAGTTTTCCAATGTCTGGTTAAGGCGCGGCTTATACAGATGTGGCGAGTGGCGGTTGCGTGGCGAAGGCGTGGCGCGGACGTGTCTTTTTCAGACTTATGTTGTATAACTAAATTGTACATAGGTGACGTGGAAAGTACTCATGTCTACGCCACGTCAGCGCCACGTCAGCGCCACGTCGCCGCCACTCATCTTTATACACCACACTCAAGATGCAACTAACACACCTAAAACTTAAAAGTCCACAGCGGCGTGGCGCGGGTATCAGAAACTACTAACGTCATAATACCCAAATCTCAGACAAAACAACAGAACATGTAAACATTTCTCGCGCAGGAAATCGAACCCACACCTCTCGGGCCCATCACGCCACCAAGGTCGTCGAAAAGACTAATAACTTGAAATAACGTTGACACAATTTAACATTGTTTAAAGATAAACAAAAAGCTCGAAGTCGGTCTAGCTGAAAGTAAACGCTATGTAACGGGAAAAAACACAGAATAGAGTGTACCTAGTAGGTAGGTTCAATGAACCCTGCCTCTCGGATTTGTGGAAAAAATCATAAATACGGATATCGATGGTCGATGGAGCATGAAGAGTGTTTTTATGCGTGTAATGAAGATGTTACACTACCTGCACACATAGCCTGTAATTTAATGTTATACGTAGTCATTTTGTAATGCAGATATGTACCTATACCGTACAACTAGCTGTTGCCCGCGACTTCGTACGCGTGTGGTACATTATTTTGTTCTATAACCAATAGTTTTCGCAGCGCACGCCAAAAACTATTTTGGGTTTTCTACCTTGGGTTACAATATTGCATTTTTCTTACGGATCTCTATTTTTTTTGAAAATATATTATAGCCTATACTGGTTCCTGATAATGTAGCTTTCTATTGGTGAAAGAATTTTTGAAATCGGTCCAGTAATTTCAGAGCCTATTCGTTACAAACAAACAAAAAAATCTGTCCTCTTTATAATATTAAGTATGATTATAGAATAACTAGCTGCCTCTCGCGGCTTCGCTCGCGTAGTACCCGGATAACAAGCAACCCAGGTATATAGGTGTTCCAGCATACATACTATGTATATTTCAAGATTTATTCAAATCCGTTCAGCCGTTTCGGCGTGATTAACCCCCGAATACTCAAATGCCACTCACGAGCACGTCTCAAGTCTCGGTTTTTTGACAGTTTTTGATGAATATCTGTCAAAAACTCGTCACTTGAGACGTGCTCAACTCTGTAATGCGTTTGAGTATTCGGGGGTGAGTCAATCAGTCAGTGAGTCAACAACAAAAGAGTTTTATATGTTTAGAAAACTCACAATGTTTGTTAGCTTACGTTTGTATAAAGATGGCTCTGACCTCTATAAAGCGTGACATCAAACGCACTTCTACCAAAAGTTACGTAACTTAAGTGATACTTACTTACAAATGACTTCAAAGTAGCCTGTAGGCAACAAGTTCAGGGTATGAAACTGTAAGTGGGCTCAGAATGTTCAAAGTAACTTGTACTTATAGTTCCCAAAAAGTGGAGAATGTGTAGATTGTATTTTAGCGGTGAAAGCAGTTTTTACCCGATTTCAAAGGTACCTATCTTACTTCTTATCATCTCCTTCCTGCCCTTATCCCACTCTATGTGGGGTAGTTTTCGTTAAGGTGTTTTATGACCGGCCGCCTGCCTGACGTCAACCCTCCTTGGGAATACTTGCTTATTGTGTCTCATCATGTTGGAGGATACTATCCCTTAGTCGACTTTTACGACATGCTCGGGGAGAGAAGCAGCTGGACGCATTCTATGCTTTTTCTTTACTTCCAGTCCAGCAGAGAAGTACCACAAAGGTACCTATGGGATATAATAAGTAGGTGTACCTATGGGATACTATCGTTTCAAACAATATATCAACCTGACAGTTTCCTGGAGATGCTTCCTTATAGCAGTGATCTGGATCACTGCTAATTGGATTTTACGGAAAAAAATAAATCTTAAATCATCTCTAGATATCCCTACTACTAGTCGAGTTTCTAATTGTTTTGAACTTGTGTGGTGAAAGGATTTAAAGTACACCTCAAAGGCTCCTTTCGCGCACTTGGTATATATATAAATAACTTACTATACTGAGAGCACTTGTGAGAGCACTAGTTGCCTAGTGGTAGTGCCCTTCGACCCGCCTTCCGATCCTAAGGTCACGGGTTTCAGTCGAGCACCAATGGATTTTTCCGTATGAAAAATGTATGTGCGCAAACCAGCATGTCGTAGAAGCTAAAAAGTTCGAATATATGTGCAGGAAAACAGCCTTCAATTCGCACTTTAATCCTTAGTAGTAATTACAGAGAGGTGATGGAAAAAATATAAACTCGCCTTTGTGTATCATGAACATTATCGCATTATAGGGTTGATGAGTTTCTCAATTATACATTGTATTATTATCGGCATAATTATGTAACATTTTAATCAATTAATGATTAAAATTTTTATTTTTGTTTTTTTTTTTCATTACAATTATTTGATCAAATATTTTTTTTTATTTGATTTATTTAATTTTTTTAATGAAATATATTTACTTACCTTACTATAATTTTAAAACTGACATGTACCTAACCTTTTATTGTTTTTTTCTTTTATCAATAAAGAAATTGAATTGAATTGAATTGAAACATGAATGCCGGTTCTCCGGAATTGAAAGCTTTATGGCTACGTTATACATCGAGTTATAGGAACGCTGTATTTGTAAGTTTGTTTCATTCATCGACCATGTCCGGCTACGGTGTATGGTTGTTACTTTATGAAGATTGCTTCAAAGTGCGCGAAAAAGATGATGTGGACACGAAGGATTCCGTACCATAGTACATGTACATCAATATTTCTTGTACGGGGGCTTCTTGGCTATAGAAATAAACCCTCTGTGAAAATTTCAACTCTCTACCTGTTACGGTTCATGAGATACAGCCCGCTGAAAGACGGACGGACGGACTAACATTGGAGGTATTAGTAATATGGTCCCGTTGGCACCCTTCGCGTACGGAACCCTAAAAAGCTTAGTTCGAATACTATTTAGTTAGTACTTTTTGTTCTGTTTTCTCCGAGTTTTTAAGATCACAGAATAAGAACATGTTTTTTTATATTATCTATAGAGCAATTCTTTCACCACAATGTTTTGAAAGAACTAGTAGCGAATAGCAGCAGCAATATATTATTTTTGCGATGTCTAAGGGGGTAGTCAGCATATCCAAATACAGTAGATAAAGAGTTCAAGGAGCCTAAATGAAAGAAAACCTGGTGCATTACATAAAATATTCGAATACTTCATTAATGCCTTCTTTTAAAGATGATTACAAAATTAATATCAACTGTTTCGCTATTAAGATCTTTATTAGCAGACAAATTAAGCTCTCCCATAAACTTTAGCCGTAAAAAGTTGAGATACTTACTGTTCTAAGAAGCTTTTCTTGTTTCCCGGTTGGTAAGCCAAAGTACTACTAGCCACTACCAAGGTACTAGTAGTAAAAGATTATGGAGGAATTATAACTAATGCACAGACGAAATGAGCCACTGAATCTTCAAATCACACTAGTTATTTCACTATCGGTCAACAATCTTTTCAGAGTCTCCATCCTCGACCTACGTGTTATATGCAAGCTAAACAAACTAACTTTTTAACTGGTCATCTTATACTCCGTAGAAAGAGTCAACCCTAGATCTTGTGGCCCTATTTATAAAGGTTCTGAAGTGGGAAACTGGGTCGAAGCTAGCACAGACCGTACTCTTAACGCTATCAAAATAAAGTTCATTTTTGTAGGACGAATCGCTTTAGTGCTCAACACATGAATCTAATCTACTGGCGGAAGAGACGCACTCTTGAAAATGGGGGCTAATTTTATCTTCATCACAGTAAATTCTATGCAGCTACCTATAGGACATTGCTTTGCTTTCTGTGACTTTCCGGCTATTGACCAGAGCTGTGGGTTTAGTTAAGACCTTTTGACAGAAAATACTAAAAAGGAGTAAGGAAGTTTGTTCAACGTGAGTTGCAATGAAACATAATCCAAACATCTGAACTTTCGCATCCATAGGTGGGTATATACATAGATACAAGTTGTAGGTACAAGAGGTAAGAGGGAGTATATACGAGGATGTAAATTATATTACCTTAATGAACATGGTTGAAGATGTTCAGTGTTGTAATCTACGAAATACACTGAATAGAAAACATGACCTCCTTAAACATCCATTAAACAGGAAGTGCTTGCTTAAGGGCGCATGTATACACTTGAACTATTTATACAAACCGATGATTCTCAGTAGACCCATTGCACGGATCCATTATGGACCCATACCTTATCAAATATACCTTTAAACAAACATGCAACCTGTAGTGAGAAAAATAAATACTTATTATTATTATTTTACTGAAACGTGGAAGCACTTTAAATCTTTTCACCACACTGGTTCACATAATCTATGTTTATTAAATGTGAAAAAAGTGTCTAGTTAGTTGCTCTGAAAACAACGAAAATTTTTGTTAAAACCTTTCGACTGACAAATCGCCCCATACAAAATATAGGTGTATATTTACTGTAAACTTACCTTTGTGGTTAAAAATTATAAAGGAAAATTTCATTCTCAAGTCAATCCATATTCCAAAGTCTGAAGATCCGCTTGTTAAATCAATGTGACCTGACCACCTTGACTTACGATGTTGAGACATGGATGCTTTCATAGGAGGCTGTGTACAGGATGAGAGTTGCACAGAGAGCCGTGGAGCGCGCCATGCTCAGCATCCGACTTGTAGACCGAGTTCCAATTGCGGAAATCCGAAGACATACCAAAGTACAAGACGTTAGGAACCGCATTATGGAACTCAAGTGGAGCTGGGCAGAACACCCGAGTGAAAGCCCCGAGCGAGATGACAAATTTGTCAGTTAATAAATTCAAAACTATAATAAAACGAAAGTTGTTTAAAAAAGCTTACTATAAAATATCCGATTATATAGAAGACAAAAATGCTTAGGACTGAATAATGCTCCCACCCCTTATATAAACATGATTGTATAGGGATCATTTTCCAAAAAGCCAAGCGTGGTTTCTTACCTGTATCTTCCATGCTTGGTCGCGTTACGAGGTGTAAATGCAACTAGGTTAAAGACGTGTTCTTGTGATCCCAGTGATTTTAAGGAATAAATTTTTTTAACCTTGACTTTGGCCCTTCGAGGCTTGGTGATGAACAGTGGAGTAAGACGTTAACTGAATGGTGGCCAAGGTTTGGTTATAGGAATGTGGGTTGTTCTGCAACGAGATGGGCAGACGATATAGTCAAAACCGGGATGGATAGATGAGATTAGCACTGGACCGTGATCTATTTAGTCGTGTCACTATTTCTAAGGACATCCTGTAGAAAGCATAACATAATATCCATCTCATTCAACTAGTCAACTAGTCAGTAAACAGGCTTTGACGGATAACTGTTGGTATTCCAGTTTTCCACCATTAGTTTTACGGCGCCCGTGGCCGTGTTCTCAATGAACCAGGTTCATTGCAAGACGTAAGTGTTCTGTGACAACTTGGCAAGTAACTATGAATGAAAGTCAATGTACTAATATGCGACTGCGTGGCAGCAGAGTCACCATCAAAGCAAATGATGATTGAACCATGTTTCAATATGATTTTATGAAGAAGCATCTTCTGGTGTTCTAGTAGCCGCCTCCAGATGCTAAGTTCATGGGTTCGAATCAGGCTGTAAACTACGAGTATCTATTGATAAGTTTATAAATATTTGAAATCTTTTTGAACGTTTGCAAACGTGTAATTTTAACGCAGGATAGGTAGGAAATTACAAAAATCCTTTCGACCTTATAAAGTTGTGACGTCAAAAATAACAAAACCGAGTACCGTACCCAAGTAAGTGGGTATACCCCATTTTACATAATATAATTTTCTGACAATATTACAAGCCAGACAGTTTATCAGAAATTTGTCTGTATGTTTATTAATATGTTTTTCAATCACGGCGTAATGGCTACTCTTTGACATAAGCTACTCGTAGTATATTCCGACACTATGCTGAAATCGCATAATAAGTTAAGCATTACAATACGTAGTGCTCGAACTAATAATAAAGGCGAATGAAAATGTGCAGATCTCAAATTAGAGGTGCACTTGAATGCAATCGTTAACAGAAATAGCAACACAATGCGGGCTTCCAGTGTTGATAATATTCATGAATATTTATGTCATTTTCAGTTTGCTTTGTTAATTGTATTCCGTTGACTCTCTTATTAATTAATGTAACCTACGCAACTATAGTATAGTCATGCATACATACATTATTATCCCTGACGGGGAGGCCAGAACCACAAGTAATCTTAAAAAACTTTCAGCCACTGATCCTACCTGATCCAAGAGTCCCAAGATGGATATGGTGAACCAGAGTGACAGGAGTTCTGCTCTTGGCCCATATAGATGGTTCATCATGTTGGAGAGACTCTACCTAAGTAGGTAGTATACAATTATAAACTGTTTTCGAATGTCTTTTCTCGAACGAGTTTAATAATAAACCTTGAACAAATGTCTATTTCGTACAAATAGCTACACTAATCGTTAGAATTATTCAATTACCTTCCATTACTAGATTGTTCAATAGTGAAGTAGGTACACAAATAAAGCTCATTCGATCTAATTGTGAAAGAGATGGACCACTTTTGTTTGCTTTACGGCCCGCTCAGTATAATGGGCTAAAGAAGAAGGGATCTAATAGGCGTCTATTCTTTTCAGAATCAATTGTGGTAATGACGTCTGCAATTGTTCATTTATTATCGTATGATTTCATTTATTTGTATATTGTTTACAGTAATATGGATTACAAGTTTTAGGGTATCATCATCTACTGAAGTTTAACGCCCGGTTCTAATGTTCTACTAACGGGCGACGGATCGTACATCACAAAAGCAACATTGTTTATCTGTCAAGAAAGTAGGATCCGGGCAGTTGCAGTTGTTCTCACTCAAGATGAATTTCCACGATCACACAAACCATAAACTGCAAAAGGAAGGTAAAGCCATTATGAGTTCTTAGAAAATACACATGTCCAAGTTTACAAACAATATGAAGCTCGAAGAAAATCTCTAGGAAGTGTCGTTTGACGAAACCGCGGTCATAACGCTAGTAAAATAACGGAAAATTGCGTCTCAGCCTTAGCCAGCGAACCCGAAACTCCGTTATTACGTCTAAAGCGCTTGTCTCATTTTGTTATAAGCCTTTGTCGCTAAAATTTGCTCCAAAACAGATTACCTACCTAAGGGGAGACTGGGGCTACAAGTAACAGTTGGAAATTAATATGTGATTTATAAATAAATAAATATTTGTGGACATTTCACACAGCGCCATCTCGCCTCAAACTAAGCAAAGCTTGTACTATGGGAACCAGATGGCTGATACAATACTTAAATAGTTTTTTTTGTAAATACATACTTGTAATACATAATGCTACAACACCCAGACCCGGAAAAAATATTTGCAGAACATACAAACATTTCTCCCGTAGCGGCAATCGAACCCGCACCTCTTGCGTCTCAGCCGAGCACACGCCTGCCACGCCACCGAGGTCGTGAACAAAGGCATGCCTAAGGCGTCTTTAGGCATGCCGTGCCGTGCCCATAGTATGCGCCGAGCCTAAAATGTTTTTGAATTAAAATGAATTAACAACCAAATTGATTTAATGATGTACGTTCTCGTGAAATAGAAATTAACCCATACAATAAAAACAAATTAGTTGATTCAGAACGACCATCCCAATTGTGAAACATACGAGATGTGAAACGATCAGATCAAACAATTGAACATCATGAAACTGAATTCGAAATACCGAAGCTAGAATAGAATCAAATTTTATTTTTCGTTCCCCTTTGAGCACCACGTTAAATATTGATTGGTGCTCAAATGGTACTCAATGCACAAGCTTTGCTTAGTTTGGGGCTAGATGGCGCAGTGTGAAATGTCCACAAATATTTATTTATTTATTTATGGTTTTGACTGCGCGTTGATTGTGTCAGTCAGTCAGTAAAGTAAAAGTTATACATATAAATTCAATCAGAGCAATTAAGGTAGCTCCAATTTATGAAAATGGAGACACGCCAATAGCAGCAGCGAACTCTACTGATTGATTTTCAGTCAGAAAACCCTTTCCTATAGCTAAATGAATGAATATTGCATCAATACAAATGTTCAGCTTCCGAGAAACTAATTTTCCTTTTATATAAATTACTTTTGATTGGAATAAGGGGAGATAGGGGAGAAACTTAACAAAATGAGCTCATATTTGAAACGAACGGTCATATCATACCGAGTTATACGCCTAGTTATTCAACTAACGGATGTCCGTAAGTAGATCACCAAAAAAATTTGAAAATAGTTTGCTATCCACAAAACCTTGCTAATAATCTTACTATGGTGCCATATCTACGGATATCCGTTAATTGAATATCTACACTACTACTAATGGTGTAACTAGTTCTTTCGAACCAGTGTGATGAAAGGATTTTAAGGTGTGCCGCCCTTTCGTGCACTTGACACACATGCTTTCGAACTTATTAGACTCTACGACATGCCGGTTTCCTCACGATGTTTTCCTTCGCCGTTTGAGAGTACTGGTATAGCGCACATAATAAAATTATTTCGAACAGAATAATCCACTAGTGGACACATGACAGGATTTGAACCCACGACCTTAGGATCGGAAGGCGGGGCCGCTACCACTAGACTACCAGTGCTCTCAAATATCTACAGAAACCGTCATTAACCTCTTATTGTTTACTTGCTTTGATTGTAAAGGTCATGAGCATTTTTGGGTTCCGTACCTGAAGGGTGCCAACGGGACCCTAATACTAAGCCTTCGCTGTCCGTCGGTCCGTCCGTCCGTCCGTTCGTGAACTGTATCTCATGAACCGTAATAGGTGGAGTTGAAATTTTCACAGAGTTTCAGTTTCTATTGCCACTATAACAACAAATAATAAATATAAAATAAATTATAAGGGTGCCCTACATAAGAAACATTTTTTGAACGTTCGTAATCGATCATCGAAGCTACTAAAGAAGCTATCTAAAAAGTACATAGAGTAAAAGTCAAACTAAAAAGTGCATGTATGTTGATACGGAACCCTTGTGTGCGAATATGACTCGCACTTGCCCGGTTTTATTATTCGTTTTCGGCGGCTTTTCCCGACACCACTGTATCAAACGTAAACGCATCGTAAATTTTCCATGATCGTTTTACCCTGTTTTTATCCACTCAGGCCTATTATCCCATGGTCCATAATCCACATGAGCCCACTGGAAATGTCCCATAACTTCTTTTTAGTTGAGACCTCTACGTATTTCCTTATTGTTATGAAGGTATAAGTGGTAAATGAACACATTTATACCAGTTACCCAGCTTTGTTTTTGATGATGGTATCATTACCTATTAATTCTTGGATTAGAAGCAACACAATATTGTTCGTCCTTGAAGTATGTTGGGGAGGTTTATTATTTAGCGTTCCTTACCCGGACGGTGCATACGGGACCCTATTACTAAGCATTCCGTCCGTCTGTCTGTCCGTCCCTCCGTCTGTCAGCGGGCTGTATCTCAAGAACCGTCATAGAGAGTTGAGATTTACACAGTGTGTAATTTCTATTGCCGCTGTAACCACAACATAAAAATAAAATAAATGAAGGTATTTCTTGTATGGGGACAATAAACTTTTATGTACAACAACAAAAAAGAGAATTTTATAAAGTGTCTACGACATTAGCAAAACTGTGAATAGTAATAAACTGTGATACTAAAATAAATAAACAAACATACAAATATTCGAATGTATAATATTAGTAGGATAGCATAATAATGTGATTTATCCAATCGAATGAACTGAAACATTGCTTTTCACAATCTAAATACAGCTTTGCTATTTTAAATTGAATTCTGATTTAATGAAAATAGCAGTGCAAATTGTATAAGGCTCACCGCACGCTCCGATGAGGCGTAAACCACGGGGGAGATACCTTATCGATTGATACAGACTTTACTAAACGGCGACCGACATCTGACGGCAATAAAGATTAAATAGATCCAATCTTACTTATATTATCTTATGTTACTTGTTACTTTTATTATAAAATTGAATAGTCTTAGTTTGCTTGAAATTACCGGCGTAAAGCTCAAAACGCAACGATAGCGCGTACTAATTTTACCTGTGTTGCCATCTATTGCGAAAGTTTGCGACGATGTTTGGATGTTTGTGCCTCAATCACGCCTAAACGGCTGAACGGATTTGAATGAAACTTGGAATATATATAGTACATGTACTGGATTAACATATAGGCTATTTTTTATCCGGATACCACGCGAGCGAAGCCGCGGGCGGCAGCTAGTATATTATAAAATTGAAAAGTCTTAGTTTGCTTGAAATTACCGGCGTAAAGCTCAAAACGCAACGATAGCGCGTACTAATTTTACCTGTGCTGCCATCTAGTACGAAAGTTTGTGACGATGTTTGGATGTTTGGTTGTTTGTGCCTCAATCACGCCTAAACAGCTGAACGGATCTGAACGAAACTTGGAATATACATAGTACATGTACTGGATTAGCATATAGGCTATTTTTTATCCGGGTACCACGCGAGCGAAGCCGCGGGCGGCAGCTAGTAAAATATATTTGTTTTGTCATAAAAGATATTTGTTTTGTCAAAAATAAACTTAACATAAATAACTTTATTTGGCCTTTAAAATTCACAAATTCCATGTGCATTAAAAAATTTAAACTAACTATAATCGTAGGTACATAGTTATAATACGTATGCAGATAAACTATGTTAGTACTAGTTAAACTAATCACTTTGTCCAATTTTATAATAATCCTACATACCTATCACTGAGAGCACTGGTGGTCTAGGTGAGGTAAGATCATGGGTTCAAAATCCAGTCGTGTCCCAATGGATTTTTCTCACATATACATATTAGTGTAAGTACTTAATACGTGGTAAATTGCACAAACACTGGTTTAATATTCATAGGTACCCAAAAAACCCACTTCTCAGCATTGGCAATGGCAGAGCGAGATATGCCAAAGCGCTGGTCTTCCGTAATCGCACTAACACTAAATAAATTAATAGCTCGCAATAGTCACAATCGAAATTCTGACTTTAAACGAACTTCTATAACGTCGCGTTTCGACTAATGTTTTGAGCGAATCGATCGTTCTGATTCATTTGAGTGAATGAACGCTGTAATCATAAATTCGCTCAGAACAATAATCGCTCGGCAGCTAAGTGAAAACGCAGCCTTACAGATTTGTAGCGGTCACCGTTTTTAGAAGAACTAAAGGTTTATCGATTGATACTTATGTAGTTGAAATGATAGAAGCGGGCAGATGAGATGGTTTATGGTTCAATCCGTTGAACAAATCTAAACTTTTTTACTCTTTATTGGATTCCAGGGCAAATCGAAAAACGTGGATTTTAATTTTTTTTTATCCATTTTTTTACCAACCACAGTCGTGTTTCGTAACGCATTTAATGTTACGCTAACTTTGAAAGGATTTACAGTGCGCCTCAAAGGCTTCTTTCGTCCACTTGACGCATGCTTTCGAACAAAATTTTTAGACACTACTACAAATTAATGCTCGGTTCTTTCGTTCTACTAATGGCGATCATTGTTCATTACCAGAGCAATGTTA
The DNA here is from genome assembly GCA_949320045.1 of Scotopteryx bipunctaria. NCBI lineage: Eukaryota > Metazoa > Arthropoda > Insecta > Lepidoptera > Geometridae > Scotopteryx > Scotopteryx bipunctaria. The sequence goes on from OX439449.1 coordinate 2,907,423, forward strand.
TTATCTGTTCAAAAGCGCCATAAATTTATTTATAACAGGTCGTTAAAAAAGTCCGAATCGAATTCACACACGAAGGGTTCCGTGCCATCGTTTATGTACATAAATGTTTTTTGTATGGGACCTCGTTTTTTAATTTTATTTTTATTATTTGTTGTTATAGCGGCAATAAAAAATAAATACACACTCTGTGAAAATTTCAACTCTCTACTACGGTTTATGAGATACAGCCCGCTGACAGACCTTTCGGGTACGGTAACCTAAAAAAAAAACTACTTTGCTATAGTAATGAACGTTCCATCCGTTCGTAGAGTATGGGCAACGGGTATAAAACACGTATTTTAGCAAACTCCCATCTCTGGTGACAACATTTTGGATTATATTAAAGTTTCGTATTCATTTCTGCAAACTGGCTCAGTTATTAAGACGCCCTGGAAGCAACCCCTTGCAAATTGTATGAGCTTATGGAACTTCGGGGCCGTTTCCCATATTAACGTAATATAGGACCTTTCCTCTCCAGTTGAGGCAGAAACTGCAAAATAACTTTTGACGTAGCTCGGAAACACTTGTGGTTTAATAGAAGACTGTCAATAGATTTGTCTGTTAGAAAAAATGTGTGTGCGTTCTATAAGCTATCAACTTTCAAACGTTGAAGCGAAATATTGCGAGAAAATGTTGTAGAACCTAAAAGGTTCATGACACTTTTTTTTTCACTACAATAATGGTTCGAAAAACCAGTAGTTGCCAGGCCATATAATATCTATTTTCTATCATTTTACGTTGCCATGCCAAAAGAGGAAAAATAAGCCAAATTAAAGTTAAGTAATTTTTCTAGTTGGTCCTCTTACTTCTCTTGTAAAAACATGAGAGAGCATCATCAATGTATATTATCTCTGAAACCATACCCGTGTATTCCGCAACTCTCCTTCCAGCATATAACATATTTTTATGGGACAAAATAAATATGAATTTATGGATCCACGATGTACGAGCTACCGAGACTGAGCTAAATGAATTGTGCACACATTTGGGTACGAAACTTAAGTGCCTCTTAAAATACTCGTATATATTTGGATATTATTAATTTCAAACGTACGGCCAAACGAGCGTATTTTTTTTATATATTTTCTACTTATTTTTGGTCATACCTAACCCAAACTTTTATTTAATTCAATGCCACCGAAATCATGCACGTTTGGTCTCACTTGTAAGTAAATAATGGGGTGGATTAGTAGCGGGAATTGAACCCGCGCCTCTTGCGTCTCAGCCGAGCAATCGCCTGCCACACCACCGAGGTCGTCAAGACGTATGTCAGGATCGTAGCTAATGGAGATCCATTATCTCTGCCTAACTATATGGGAAACAGGCGTTATTTTATGTATAGATGTAATGTACGAATGTTTATTTCCGTTTCACCCTACATATCCCCATGGAAATCGAACTCTTACCTTTCGCGGATCAACCTGCCAGAGGTCAACAAGTGAACTGGGTAAAAGCTTACCACAAAAAGCTGTGCAAAGTAGAGCAGTATAAATAACATTATGTACTCAAAAGCGCTCATGTGCTCAAGCCCTCGCTGCCCCACATTCGTAACAAAAGCCTCGTACAATCGTGAATAGCTAGTACAGTCAACATTAGAAGAACTTTTTAAGAATTTGGAAATCATTTGTCGCAAGTACAATGCAATTTGAGCTAAAGTCAGTGTTAATTTTTTTTTTATTTATTTAAGGGTTTTGTCGCTTTGCATCACCCATATAAAAACAAAAATGAATAAGAAACCAAGAAAAACTTAATCTAAACTTATAATAAAACTTAAATAATTACATAAACCTAACTTAAGTTAACTTTTTAAATGAACATGAAGGGTCTGATAAAGTGCTAATCTTTAGCTCATTCTTTACCAAATGATACTGAAACCAATAACTTTTATTTGGTTAGTTTTCCTAGATCGTGTTTGTTGATGTTCTGCCAAAAATATTATTCTTAATATTTGTAACAAAACGACTTGCAAACTTAATAAAGTAATTGGATACTGAATGTCCGGTCTTGTGCGCAACTAAGAAAATAAAAGAGCGTAAATAAAATGAAATGGGCGATACTAATATTTTAGGATGTAATCTCGGACCGACATCTGTAACTCTGTAATTTCATCGCGAATCTTCACAAGTATCAGTTCACTGATTTGGGTTCGCGATTAAGTCATTATAGACCGAGAGCCAAGGGCTCTAAAGGTATGCCCGTTAGGTTTTTCATATTTTAGGTTGTAAGGCAAGTAGTAGAACCTAAAGGCCGAAAACATGTGTTAAGTGCACCAAAGGAGCCTTTGAGGCGCACATTAAATCATTTCACCACACTGGTTCGAAGGAACTAGTAACACAGCGACTAGTAGTAGTAGGAAAAAAAGAGGAGATTAAGATCACCGATCTAAGCATCACCAATCTAGTTGGCCACTAGCTCATACGAACTTACTTAACATCACCGATTCTATTCCATCAAAATGTTTGGTTTAAAAGCTGCAGTTTTCTATATCCTAAGATTGATATTATTGTCACTATTTATATTAGTTGTTAGTTTCTTTTTGTTAATAAATGTAGCTATTATCTCGATGAAGTACAAATAATTAATATACATTAAAAAAACACCACTATCTCTTACTCTATAATGAAATATGAACAGCCAACACATAAATAATCAAGATCTTGATAAAAGCAGATCGTAGCTCATGTACCGGATAAATTGCGACCAATAACGCCGTGATAAATAACTTTTGTTATTAAATAACAGTTTGAACGCCCGATCGATCGAGATAAAGTTATAACATAGATAGTCCGGAAGCCATATGTAATTTTCGTATATCTGTTTATTCTGAGAACATAGTAAAAGGTGGACTAAGGGAAATAAAAATTGACCATGGTCCACCCAGAAAAAAATGCGGTGGACTTCCCAGAAGTAAGGATAGCAAAGCGTCGATATAAAAAATCCAAAATGTATGGGATCACATTGACATTTTAAAATCGCAGAATTCTTTTTTCTACATACTTTGATAGATAATACATAAATTGGGCATCTCTGCGATGCTATTTGTTTGTATTATAATTCACATTAGTTTAAGTGAGATTGAGATAAAGGCTAGAAAGGGTGATTATTTTAACCGTCTTTGAAAAGGAACTCAAAATGAATACATAATATTACTTAATGTATTTATCATTGTCTCTTACACTATAAAGTGGGACTAACGTCATACGCTGACTTCCTAGTTCAATAAAAAGTTTCATCGCCATTATTTATCGGATTTTAGCACTTAACGCATATTTCGATCTGGACAGCTTTCAATATGCGATGTTGCCAGCTCTTTATTGTAAATAGGGGCGGGTATTCTATGAAGCGGTGTGCTGAACTGGGCATTATGAAAAATGATGTGCTCGGTACTTTAAAATGTAATAAATTCGTGTTAAAATCGATGCTTCCGTTGTATAATGAGACAATTTATTATTGTTACGTTGGTACCACTGACCTCGTTTAATATAAGCTTGCAGAATTAACTCTCCTGCCACATTTGCATCTACTTTTACACGGAAGATCAATAAAAAGTAGAATACTTACATAAAAGTGGTTTTAAAAGTTTTGTCATCATTTAGTAGAATCAATAGGTACTACAGCGAGTAGTTTTATGTATGTATCTATGTAGGTACTGGTGGAGAGCACTGGTGGTCTAGTTGGAAGTGACTCCGCCTTCCGATCCTAAGGTCGTGGGTTCAAACCTGGTCGTGTACCAATGGATTTTTCTGTGCGAAAAAATTATGTGCGCTATACCAGTATTCTCACAACGGTGAAGGAAAACATCGTGAGGAAGCCCGCGGCTTAGTCAGCTCCGCACGTATTGACCACGTCTTTCCTGTGGACAAGGCTGACTAAGCTGAAGGATGGAATAGGTGCTGGGCAAGCCTACTCCATCTTAATTCGTCCCGGGCACTACAGCGTCCCGTTAGTGAAGGTAAAAGTTGCCTCCTGACGCTGCAAAAATCATCTACTATAGATGGTAAAAGGCCTTAGTTTTTATGTAGGAACGGAAAATTCACTGGCCGGTATTGGAAAGATGTACCTAGGTTTACAGCCCTCTCGAGGCCGGGAGCCTTCCAGAATAGCACTAATATTGTGCGCACTTTTGAAAATCCACAGGGCTGGTGAAAGAGTCTCACAGATCGTGTCGTCTGTTAGAAAAGAAGGACTGTATAAACACAACACAACGCGATAGAAAAACGGGCGCGGGCGCGTGGCTTAAACCGGGGCAAAACAGCAGTAAAATGCGTAAACGTTCGTCTCCGATTGCGCTGGAGCGAGGAAAGCTCGTTATTTGAATCAGTCGAATGGAAGTTCACGAGGGCACGCGACAGGCGTCGTCAACCCAACCAACCAATCAGAAAATAGATAAATCAAAAATATTTCTTGAACTACCCTCCAAATTGCGTCTGCTTGCATAATGCAATAGATTGTTACGCACACCAACGAATTGAAAAATGTACTCATTATCATCATTAGCAAGTGAAAACTAAATCTTATATTATAAGAATCTTTGTCCTGACTGACTGACAGACAACGCACAGCCTAAACCGCTGGACGTAGAGACTTGAAATTTTCAGTGTAGGTAAACCTTGGTACGTAGGGGTGTACTAAGAAGGCATTTTTCAAAATTCAACCTCTAAAGGGGTGAAAAGGGATGAAAACCTGGAATCAATTTTTGGTCTAAAACTGCACATAACCTATATCAAATTAAAGAGCCGATTTTTCTCATTTAGTTGATGTCATAATTACCTGCAAATTCTTTATTTTTGGCATGTTTTTCATTAAAAATAGAATACTTTTATTTTGACATATGACAGCGATGATACCTCAGAACAAAAAATACATGATACCAAAGATTAGTAATAGATGATACAAAACATATGTAAAAGGAACTGTCAATGTCAAATTACCTGCGAAAGGAAGCATAAATTATTTCTGGTCTAATAAGTTTCCAATCTTGATTATTCATGGAGTTCTGACGTAATTCTACGTCTGAAAACTAGATGTCGCTGCTAATTCTGATCAAATTTTGACGCGCCATCGTTGCGTTTTGAAAAGTTTACCTTAACCATGGGCGCCGGCAAGGGGGTGCCAGAGGGTGCACTTGCACCCCTTGGGAATCTGGGGTCAACAGGAATTATTGAAACTGTGTTGCGCTTTCTCTGCTAAGTTCATCCCATTTATGCTGGTGCCATCTGGTGTAGAGTAGCGGTACTTTAAAGGGTGCGTTCAGAGAAGTAATGGAAATCGATTAATATGGATCCCGGTACTCCTGGCCCACCAATTTAGAATTTTTAAATTTCGATCGTCGTGAACAAATAGGTGTGAGCCGTGACGACTGGGTACCTATATAATAAATTCATAATGAATAGTCAGAAATTTGTAAATGTCTCAAACATTCAGACTAAAATTTCATATTTTTATTAACAATCATATACGGCAAAGATTGTAAGAAAACTAAAATCTGCACCACCTGGAAATTATTTCTGCCGGCGCCCATGACCTTAACTCTCAAAATTTTTACTAAATTCACCGAAATTTCTTAATTTTTAGATTTAGGTATGTTTGTTACTCTTTCACGCAAAAACTACGGAATATACTTACATACCATTATTCATATTCGTTCGCTAAAGTTAGCCATTGCTTAAAGTTAGCCCTGTCACTGTTTGTCATTATGAAATGGTAAGAGATGGCAATACTTTAGTCATCGTTTAGCGTACACTATATTATAATGAATAATGAGGATAGTAGGTACCTACCTACGTGTGCTGGAATGGGACATAGGGTACTTTTTATCTGGGTACCGCGTGAGCGAAGCCGCGGGCGGCTGCTAGTGTAAAATAAATCAATTCCGGTACGGAACAATCTGTATAACTCAGGTAACTACGTATTCGATTCAAAGCTCGGATTTACTATTTTGTAGCATTTCCCGTAATTTCCAATAGCCGTGGACCTATTCAAACACTTTGCGATTAACCACAAACGACATTTCAATAACATTCAATTAATATTATAAATCTGAAAGTTTGTCAGGATGTTTGAATTACGCCGTTACGGCTGAACGGATTTTTATGAAACTTGGCATTATTTATACTACATATCCCTAATGGGGTGGGCAGAGCCATTCATATATTCATAATATGTATTTGGCCTTAAATAAAAAGCCAAACGCTTTAGATAGCCTGACTGTTTTTTGTTGATTTTATAAGTTTACTAGCTGCCGCCCGCGTCTTCGCTCGTGTGGTACCCGGATAAAATAGATTATGTTAATCCAGCATATGCACTTAATATGTATATTTCAAGTTTCATTCAAATCCGTTCAGCCGTTTAGGCGTGACTGAGGCACAAACATCCAAACATCCTCACAAACTTTCAAATTTATGTAAGAAGTAAGATTTCTGTTATAAAATGTTTTTTTTTACATTGGCTATTTATTTAGGTGCAACGAGCCCCGCGAACGAAAGCCAGTTTCTGCTAATAGTTACCACGCAAACCGCCAAAACCACTCCAAAACAAATATACAGACTAGCGGATTGGCATCGGACTCATTGCCAATGAGTCGAAAGTCAATTCCACAGGATCCGGTCAGAGTTGCATTGGTAAAGTCTCTGATTTGTAAGAAGCTGTGGCCGTCATATTACATTCGACTTGATAGATATTTAGTAAATAATACTTCTAGTCATATCACTAGTTCTTTCGAACCAGTGTGGTAAAAGGATTTAAAGTGCTCCTCAAAGGTTCCTTTCACGCACTTGACACATGTTTTCGAACTTTTTAGGTTCTACGATATGTCGGTTTCCTCACGATGTTGTCCTTCACCTTTTGTGCACGACAGGAATTGGATCCACGACCAGAAGGCGGGCCGCTACCACTAGATAACCAGTGCTCTCGCATTTGTTATCTAGTGATCATTTTGTTTTGATCATCATCTTCCTGCCCTGATGTGGAGTCGGGCACCGCATGTTCCCTTCTTCCATTCTCTTCTGTCAACCGTCATCCCTACATTTACTCCTTTCTTAACCATGTCATCTTTCATTCTCATGTTTGTTTCTTTATGTAGGTAAATATTACATTCATATAACGGTAGCATTTTATCGTGGTTATGGAAGCCAAAGTAACACAATCCGCATTTATAGGTAGATGAATAGAACAGGTACAAAATCCGTGGCGTGGTGGATAAGTACCAAAATTAACATTTTAGGTTCATTAAATTATCTTCTCCAACATCATTGACTATCTATGTATATGAGCCATGTGCTGACCATCTGTCACCATGGATTGCCATATCCATCTTGGGACTTTGAATCACAAGTTTTCTTATGACTACTTGTGACTGTGCCCACCCCATTAGGGATGCGGGCGTGATAATATGTATGTAAATTAATAGGGATTCTCATAACTTTCTCTTACTTAGGTAAAGGCCGACTAAGCTGAGAGGATGGAATAGGTGCTAAGCAAGCCTACTCCATCTTAATTCGTCCCGGGCACTACAGCGTCCCGTTAGTAAAGGTAAAATATATAAATCATCTACTATAGATGGTAAAAGGCCTTTTTATTTTTTTTATGTAAACAATGATAACATAACCGTATTTTATTAGACATGCCTCTGATTTTCCATCATCAAAGATCTACTTGAGATATCAGACCTTTTACCATAGATGATTTATACAGCGTCAGGAGGCAACTTTTACCTTCACATACGGGACGCTGTAGTGCCTGGGACAAATTAAGATGGAATAGGCTTGTAGTATAAAAATGTCCAAAAAGTTTCAAAAAAAGCTTTGTTAGGGCCAACTTCGTTTTACACCAGGCGACTATTAAACATGTTTGGCCACAGAGAGCGCAAATGAATTCATAAAAACTTTACTCCGGAACTCATGTGTCACTGGCAACACTTGATGTTCCATCCCCGGGAGACTAAAATTGGATCAGAGTAACCGCAAACTAGTTTTGGTCAGTTCGCTCACGTAATCCTCGCATTGATTCGCGCCGATAAATATGAACGTTTTGTGGGTAGATTTACTTTAATGCCGGCCATTTTGTATGGATTGAGTAATATAGTGGCGCAATAGATTTTGGATCCGGGAAGTTAAATTCATACGGAAATGTTAGAGTTGACTGCTAGAATACTTATGTAGATACTTCAATAAATATACCTAATTCTTGTTTCTTTTATATATTTTAAATAATATTCGCAAATACTTGTTTGACTAAGCTTTGATTTTGAGCAATGCCTTATTAAGGCGTACATTATTCCTTTCACCACACTGGTTCAGAAGAACTAATGGCACGACTAGTAGTAGTATTGTGCATACATACATTATTATCACGCCCGTGTCCCTAATGGGGTCGGCAGAGCCACAAGTTAAGAAAACTCGTAGCCACTCCTGATTCAGTCCCAAGATGGATATAGTGTAGTAGTTTTGTTATCTGTCAATAAGCACCAAATATTTTTTACTTAAACAGAAATAAACGTTGCTATGGTAATGAACGATCCGTCGTCCGGTAGTAGAGTATTAGAATCGGGCATGAAACTTTCGTTATACCTACATTTGAAAAATACAAGTCAAGAAGTTAGGCTTCGCTAATCACAAAGAGCATGAAATGCAAGAAAATTGATATTCTACAAAAATTATAAGTAGGTACTTGAGCTATCCAAGCGCCCATTCCAAATAACGAAGCCTCGCGAGTGCCACTTAAATAATTCACCTCTGTAATGTAATGTTTTAGTAAAAAGCTATCTACTTAGAACTGAGTACTTCTTTCAAACGGAACTAAGTGAAATGACTCTGAATAACCCGAAAATTCCTAGTACTTTAATTATTTTATACTGTTTCATCTATCCGCAGCATGAAAATACACCTTGAGAAGGAATCTATATTTGTTTTATTAGAAATTCAACTCCTAGAGGTTGCATCGGGAATGTAAAGTTTATGTAAACAAAAACTCAACGCGGAGAAAGTTGGACGTTCCACTAGTAAAAATGATTTTTTTGACTTAAACACCTCTCAAAACTAGAAAGAAAATACGTAGAAGCGTACAAAGGACAAAGCTATAAAGTAGACTATCGCCTGCTCAAAAGGTTAAGCTGGAAAAAAAATGACCATCGAAAACCACTCAAGTTTTTTCAGTGTCATTTTAGCACTGGTTCGAAAGAAATATTATAGTTATAGTAGAAGTAGTATTTTTATTTTATTTATGTAGGTTAACAGCTACAATTGCAACATAATGCGAACACAACACAAAATGTGCAGGAAGATAATATTGTAGCCAACAGCACAAAATTAAAATAAAGTGCGCCACTAGAGGCAAACATAAATAAACAAGATATAAAAAAGTTAATTCGTATGAGCTGGTGCCTACTCTTGTGACGGAGTTTTTAGGCCGCCTGAAGGCCACCGTCATGGCTTAACGACTTAAAAGCCGGGACCGACAATTTACCGTGCCCTCCGAAGCACGTAGGAGCTCAGCTCGTAATGCCACTTGCGGTCACCCATCCAAATTGTGACCGCGCACAACGATGCTTAACTTCAACGATCAATCAAGAACGTTTAAGCAAGCTACGCCAGGAGCGCTAGAATATTCAGAGATATATAAAATTGGAACAATAAAAAACAAACCACATTTCAAATAAAAACATTTCATCAACATCATCATCCCCATCATGATTTTGTCCACTGCTAGTAGTAGTATTAGTAGTGTCATATTTGAGGATTATTTGAGTGGTCATAAATTAAGGCTGCACATTGATACCTACTGACCTGATGATCTTGATATCAATAAATATTATGTATATGGAGTTGAGAGTCTGAGACTGGCAGTTCGAGATTACATTTCATAGCGGTCGTGAACTGTTCTCGTGGATTTATCACTCACATTCTGCGGCTAGAGACCTACTAAAGATTGATACATTGTCATTTTACTGAGATGTTCAACACTGATGGTAAGTTTAGTACTCACTGTATGGACATCTACAAAAATCTAGACGTAAATAAGTGCTGATAGAATTCTAAATTGTCTAAGGATTCGAGGCTCCAATAAGTCCAGTCTCTGCAAGTAGCCTTTCGTACGGTCAAGTACGTTAGTAGTAAGTATTATTCACACACGAACTTGTTATAATAGGAGAATTACTGTTATTATGCTAATGGCAAACACAAGACATAATTTGAGCACAACCCAAATTGAAATACATTTTATTCTTCAATTTGATGCAACTATATTGCAACAGACGAAGCAATCTTGCAAAATATTAACAATCACAATTTGGGTTCAATTGTTATGAATGAATAAGGTCCACGAGCCACTAAAGCATCACCGCTTAAAAATACAGAGTACGCAGATCCGAGCAAAAGAGGATAACCAAACATTCATAGCATCAATGTTATTACAATATTGCACCACGTCGCTTCAGTGGTCAATGTACTTGACAATATTTAGAAAGGTGACATAAAAGTCAATGAGGCAAGATTAGATTGCACTGAGATCACTTTTTTATTATAATGGTGTGAAGTATTGACCGTCATAATATTATTTGTTTCAAATATAACAATACTAAACGAGAGAGATGCATTTACAATAGCTAGAATTTGGAAAGTTCTCAAGATTGTGTTTCAGGGTAAATTTTGGCAAGTCTCAAATTTTAAACAAAGCTTCTCCCGCTCTTTTCACTAAATGATCGCGAAAACGGCCTGAGTTAAATTGTTTACCTTTGTGTAAATAATCCCAAATCAATTTTCATAATGCTGTGAGATCATTGCAGACCGACCCTCTTCACAAACATTTTGACGACGTCGATTTCAGAGCTTTAGTTCCAAAGCTCCACTAGAGCCACGGCTGAGTTATTTTATTTACTTAGGTTTATTTATTTTATTTAATGTGTATTCCACCTCCATAAAGTTTTAATAAAATACCTACTTCTACATTTATAATCATCAAAATCAGTCTACAAGATATCCACAGCTGGACAGCCTTCCCAATGTATATATCATTCACATAAAAATATATTAGATTTTTAATTATGGGGGCAAATGCGATGCGTTAGCATTCTGAGCATATAGATGTTTTAATTATTTAAATCCATCAAGATGTACTTCTAAGTAAACGTTGCTTCACCACCCATAGATCACCAGTGACTTTAGCAATGTCATCGGTCCATGGGCACGCCGTCCTGCACTCCGTTTCCCAGTGACTACTTAACCCGTGAATATATCAATGCAAGTCATGCATAGATGCAAGTCATTGGATTACAAAAAGCTCTCGCTTACACGATATCGCGTAACAGTAACTGTACTGTGGAATCCAGTAACAAATAGGTACCTATTGTGTAGAGTTACCGCTAGAGTGAGCTCTGGTTTGCTAAAATGTTGGCCGTCACCTAGGTTTGGTCTACAATGAGAATAAGAGGCAAAGGTATTATTTCTATTTTTTTATCGCAGACTTAAATAAATATCTAATTGAATCTGGATGTCTTTCAATTTGACTTAAATAAATATCAACCGTGCTATAAGATACTCGGCTTAACTAAAGCAGCCCGACCTCATTGCAAAACTGGCGCATTCTGGCAGCCAGGATGTTCCAGGCTGCGCCAAGATCGCCAAAATTCAATTAAATTACAAAAACTTACACAGTAAGTACAGTAGTACCACAAATATTGTGCGCTTCGACAATTTTCGTCTAGCTTCTGAAATATGAACTGATGATACGAGATGTTACAATAATAATGTGGTTACTTAAAGGTTTTCAGTTATTATTTTAATACCTACTATTAGTTACATATTCGGACCAATTCGGTTTTCATACAAAGCACGATGTTTGCTGAGGCGCACAATATTTGTGGTACTATTGTAAGCTACGTATAATATAGGCAGGTATATAGTAAAAACGTGGGCGGAAATCAAGGCCCTGTTTTCGAAAATAAGGCCGTTATAAGACGGTGTGCGTATCCTACGAAGCCGTAGCTAACCGCAACACTTGTCATTGTCGTCGGCAGCGTTGAAATGAAGCCCATCTCAAGATTGCACTACAACGAGGAAGCTCTGAGTAAGCTCTTCTATTTCATTTCATGAATAGACGGTTTGTTCAACTCAAATAATGATAGTGAGGAAAAATGCCTACCCATCATCATATCGATGCCTAACAGCCAACAAGGGATAAGCGCCAAATAGCAAATTTTACAGGAGAGAGGTTTAAAGTTCAAAAAAATTGAAAAAAAATCATAAAAACTCGGCTATTGCTTCGACAAGTTTGAAATTTCAGCCATATCACTTTTAATTTTTTCTCTACAAAATAGCATTTAAAATTTTGTATAAATCACCATTTAAACACCATTTACTGTCGCTTAACCTAAAAAGTACTATTTTTACAAACAGGCAAAAACATCGTATGTGTAAGTATCTTCGTATTCACTGCTAGCCTCAATCAACATAACTGCCCTTTGCATTTTGTTTAAGGTATGGAAAAATAACATAACTACCAACATTTTTTACATCAAATAGGGGAAATATGTTGTAAGCGGTTATTGAATTTCGATATGCAGACAAGAAAATTGTAATAAGTTAACAATTATTGATATAAAACATCCGGCTGTTTAGAAAAAGAGGAATTGATGAAATAAACATTCGGATGTTTTCTAATGTTCACGCTGGTAAGTTTAATACACACAAGTTTATAAGCTACTAGCTGTTGCCCGCGACTTCGTGCGCGTTAAATTTCAAACCGAGTTTCAAGCCATTCGCACCGCCCCCGTTAAAAATTTCCCATACAAATTTTGACACCCATTTTAGCCCTCATTAAGAGTTGCTTTGAAAAATCCTGAAACACTTGTCCATTTATTTTGTATTTGTAGTAACCAAACCGAGTTTCAAGCCAATCGCACCGCCCGTTAAAAAGTTCCAATACTAATTTTGACACCCTATTACACCCCTTTTTAAAGGTTGTTTTGAAAAATCCTGAAACATGTGTCCATTTATTTTGCATTTATAGTAACTAAACCGAGTTTCAAGCCAATCGCACCGCCCGTTAAAAAGTTCCAATACTAACTTTGACACCCTATTACACCCCTTTTTAAAGGTTGTTTTGAAAAATCCTGAAACATGTGTCCATTTATTTTAGATTTACAGTATTCGAACCGAGTTTCAAGCCAATCGCACCGCCCGTTAAAAAGTTCCAATACTAACTTTGACACCCTATTACACCCCTTTTTAAAGGTTGTTTTGAAAAATCCTGAAACATGTGTCCATTTATTTTGAATTTACAGTATTCGAACCGAGTTTCAAGCAAATCGCACCACGCGTTAAAAAGTTCCATACAAAAATATTCACCCCCTTTCACCCCTTTAGGGGTTGAATTTCGAAAAATCCCGCCTTAGTAAGTGCTTTTGCTATAAAAGGAAGCTATCTTTCAAGTTTCAGCTTTCTAGGTTCAGCGGTTTCGACTCGGCGATGATGAATCAGTCAGTCAGTCAGGTAAAGCTCTTTTATAAATTCTTCGTCTGTAAGTTAATCTTAGATTTTAGTAAAGCTTTACCAATTGTATTGAATACCCTTTATTTTTGAGCTTTTTTGATCTAAAACATTAGATTATGTTATTATACGTAATGTAATTACTTATTAAAGCCGTAAGTTCAGTTATTCACCTATTCACATCCATACTAAAAACTTAATAATTGAGTGCAATAATTACCTTTTCATTACCGTAATAAGCTTCAAAAAGGCCCGCTGAAATGACTCGCGTGCTCGCGTGGCGCCTATGCCGCGGTCGCATACGCAACGAAAGTCGCGCTTGAGCGAATGAAATGGATAACGGCCGTTTGAGTTTTTGTTTCACTAGGTAAGCGACAAATGCTTTAAATGGAATGTGTAAATTTTATATCTAACCGCCACATTTAGTTCGGATATCGGGAGGTAAAAAAAGAATAAGCGACAAATTTTAGGCGAGATCCGTTAGGACATTTTGTGTTAAGCTCCTCAGAAATTAGATTTGGTGTGAAGGAAAATAAGGTCAAACGCCAAAAAAAGACTTAAAAATGTGGTCCAAATTAAATTAAACGACTATTTTATTTTTCATAGAAACCTGTAAAACAGGATAAGTGTGTCATTCAACATAAATTATTTTCAGCCCAAATAGCTTAACGTCCGGTTAACAAAATAACACAGAAAGTCAAAATTGCGTATGTCTAAATTTCATAAAAAATCTTTTATATAACCGCCAAAATAATAAAATATTTCAAAAAACATGGCGTTTAAGACGAAAAAATAAGGCCATGGACCTTAGTTTTCTAACTGCCTAAGCGACAAAAAGTTGGTCGTAGAATTTTTTTAATTATACCAAAAGACGCAGAAAAAAAAGACGATTCTAACCATATATATAAGTCAATTTCACCAAAAGTGTCGCTTATCCCTTTTTGGCTGTTAGGCATCGATATGTATTTTTGTTGTATTTAAAATTATTGTATTAAAATACTTATCACTACTGTTTTTGTCTTATACATACATACTATCACGCCCATATCCCTAATGGGGTGGGTAGAGCCACAAGTTAACATACGAAAACTTGCAGCCACTCCTGATTTAAAGTCCTAAGATGTATATGGTGTTTGTAAACCATGGTGACAGGTGATCAGCCCATCGCCCATATAGGTTCATCATTTTGGAGAGGACACCATCTCTTAGTCGACTTTTACGACATGCTCGGGGAGAGAAGCAGCTAGGCGCATTCTATGCTTTTTCTTTACTTCCAGTCCAGCAGAGAAGTATAGCTGAAGATGATAACTCAAATACTAAGTATAACCATAGGTTCCTATTACCATAATATAACTACGTAGACGTCACGGTCAATGTGTCTTAGAAACACTAGTTTAAAGTAATCTACGTTAGCCGTAACTCTTCCAAGGCACTTGCAAAAGGCGCTAGATAGGCGTCCCACAAACGCGTCAATCTCCATACGTAAGCAGGGAAAAACGATGAGATGAAAAAACCGCAGTGTTTTTGACAGAATTTGAAGTAATCCTATTCTATAGGCAGGGTTTCGTAACGATTTACTGAGATGAAAAATGTGCGCTAAGAGAATATTCGTTTAGGGCCTAAAGTTTAGGAGATCATCTAAACTATACAGTTATTTAGTTGTACTAGTTCTCTCTAATAGCTTTAAATGAATGAAGACTTCATATTGATTTTAAAAACAATTTGAACTGCATTGTGTGGCATAACCGTAGGACGCCCTGTACCTATAGGCATTTGGATTTGCACACACAATGCACACAGCAAACTAATGTGTAAACTTTATGTTACTTTTCTGTGTGAAATTCGTAAGAAACCTTTCAAGTGTCACAGGTTTCAGAGAAACGGCTTGAGCGTGCCTCCCAGCGGCTGGCTCAGCTCCGCTTTGAACTGAATTATGGCTAACTGGTGTAATTTGTTTCTCGTTTATTAAGTTTAGTCCAGTCCTGAAGTGACTGAACAATGTTTTCGAAATAAGTCTTCCGAGATAATTAAGTATTTTAAATGGAATGCGCAGATTGTTTTGTGATACAAAATGGTTCTCTGTTTCGTAAACTCGAACAATAAAATGTTTTAATTAAGAAAGACAAAGAAAGAAAAATATAAAACGTGCGATCCACTACGGTCTTGTCTTTGAAATATATAGATTGTACAAATGAGATGCCGCAAATAAACCATTAATATCAAATGCAAATATCTCCCTTTAAACTAAGTAATCATATCCGCAGTACCAATCTCATACAGGAGTTGTTTTGATAGCTCAACACCGTTGCTGGCGTTTGAAACCACAAGCACAGAATAACTCTAGCGCTTACCACCAGTAAAGATACTCCTAGATTAAATTTTGCCGTAATAAACTCCAGCTCTTTATGAGGAGTTGGCAGGTCAGTGCTTCAGAATTAGATTCATCAACGTAAAGGTGGATTTTTGTTTCGAAAAAATCTTGTACCGGATCACCCGTCCCGGCATAAAGAAGCGAAGTAAATGGATATAGGGCATCGTGCCGATACACTCCATCGCTCTGGCTATGGAACGGGGTGGGCTGAGGCTAAACCATTACCTTGCGTTGATTTATTGATAACTCTCATAAAACCAACGCCGTCAGTCTCTTTTGTTTGTGTATACTCATACCGTGGCACAAGTTTACGGCAAGTTTACGGTTTGAAGTATGAACACCGTGGAAGGCTTTGAGACTCACTAATGAGCAAGACTGAGCCTACATTTGAATAGTGGCATGAGAATGTCACGAATGGTGAACAAATTGTGCCGGCATTATGGCTTGAAGCCGCGACCCCACAAAGCACCATTCGGTACATCGTGGCCTCGCGTCCAATGGAGTATTCCATCTGTATCACATAGTATAAAACAAAGTCACTTCCCGCTGTCTGTCCCTATGTATGCTTAAATCTTTAAAACTAAGCAAACGGATTCTGATGCAGTTTTTTAATAGATAAAGTAATTCAAGAGAAAGGTTTATGTGTATAATTCATGCAGAATATAGTAGAGAAACAATGATAATTTTAGAGGTTACTAATGTGATGTCGTAAATAAACACATTTTTTGTGCTTACCTAGCTAACGCTGGCTGAACCCTACGAGATAGATCATAATAATGTACTACAGTAATTGTACACCTTAAAAAGTTCTACAAAAAAGTCTGCAATGGTAATGTCTACCTCTAAGGGATAACCCACAATAACCATTTTTTATCCTTTCCCTTTTAATAAAACAAAGCCGAAAACATATTTGTATTGTCTAATGTCAAAAAAGCTGTGAACGTTGTATATAAAGACATATTGCACCCGTGCGAAGCCGGGGCAGGTCACTAGTTTTCATACAAAGTGAAGCTAAGTACACGTGAGTAGCCTCTGCGTGCTCTGTGGAGAAGCGGATCCAGAGCCTAAGGGGCTCAAAATCCCCTAAATCTACGCTTTATTGGCTACATTAGTATTTATGATGATAAAACTTACCCTTAACAAGGTCAGTCCTCCTCAAACTTGGTTTCATTACTGCACGTCTTTATATGTTTCACGAGCCTACATTATTCCAGTCACTGGATTCTATTAATTCCAGGGAATATATGGCTTTTACTAGGACAAAAATATATAAATAATGTTCATTATTCCTATAGCAATACAAAACGAGTTGGAAAAAGTGTCAAGTGCTCAAGTAGCCTCTTTGAGGCGCACTTTAAATCCTTTCGCCACACAGGTTTGCAAGAACTAGTGACACGACTAGTAGTTGTAGCAACTACTAGCTACTGATTAAATACAGATAGTGAATTGTTGGTAAATATAAAGTATCGGACACTAACTTGTAAAAATAGCTGAGAAAAAGTTACATGTGGCTTCTGAGTGGGTCAGAAAACCGTTGTGTCAATGTTTTTTGATGCCACTGAAGTTGATAATATCATTAACACCTTTCTTTTGTTTATAAACGTTCATTGCTTATTGTTTTATTAAAGTTTTCCCACAAATTAACGTTAGAGTGGCTATGACATTACCAAAGAATAGACGACCTCGGTGGCGTGGCAGGCGAATGCTCGGCTGAGACGCAAGAGGCGCGGGTTCGATTCTCGCTACCGGTGAAATGTTTGTATGTTCTGCAAATATTTCTTCCGGGTCTGGGTGTTGTAGTATCATGTATTTTAAGTATGTGTTTACAAAAAAAAAGTACATAAGTATTCTATCAGCCATCTGATGTCCATAGTACAAGCATTGTTTAGTTTGGGGCTAAATGGCGCTGTGTGAAATGTCCACAAATATTTATTTATTATTATTATTTTATTGATAAAGAAGCGCATACAAATTACTGTATTTTTACTAACTAAAATTTAAAATAGAGCGACAGAACGCTAACTGACAACCACTGAGGTAAACGTTATAAACACGCCCTATTTTTCCAACAGATGCATAGAAGCCCGGAACTGTCATAAGCATAGAAAGTTTCCTTCGGAGCGGCAATATTTTCTTTTCATCCATACAAATGCCTACTATAAAATTCCTTATGAAAACATCCCTCAACTAAAGTATGCGTCTCATACATTCTGAATAGCGCTGTATCTTAAACGCTCTTATCCTCGAAGTTATTCCAGTTATTCACGTCGCAAATCAGATTTTCCGAGCAAAACGGTTTACGCTCAAGTGATGGGGGGTTTGTTTGTTTTGTTTTGACCCGGTCTAGAGCCTACTTTTCATTAAAATCTTTGTAGTAATGCTTGAGAAGTATAGTACATTATTATGAATATATACAACAAATAACGTATGTATGTTCGTATGAGCCAGTGGCCAACTTTAGTGACGGAGTTTTTAGGCCGCCTATAGGCCTCCGTCATGGCTTAACGACTTAAAAGCCGGGACCGATAATTTAACGTGCCCTCCGAAGCACGGAAGCGCTCACCTCGTAATGCCACTTGCGGTCACCCATCCCAATAATGACCGCACACAACGTTGCTTAACTTCAACGATCAATCAAGAACGTCCAAACAAGCTACCCCACGAATGCTTCGTTACTCTTTTGGTATGACTCTTGAGTCTTAGTCGTGTTTTATCTAAAAATATTCATAGATTGTAATAATACCCTACATTGTCCCATCACTATGTTTATATCTTATAATGCGAGTAAATAAACGGGTAAAAATAAAGGCAATGATCTATTGGCGACGGTTGGTGGCAGTAACCAACCAAATTTAAGACCAAGTTTATCAATAAGTAAACCGGTGATTAAAAACCTGCTACACTATTACGTTAATCTTATAGTTTTTCCACCAATCCGCTAAACTCGCAAAATATCTGTTTGTACCTAAATATGTTTTATGCACAATACCCTAGGCACATATGCAATAACTCAGATTATCATTTCGATTATCTACCAGTGAGCTTACGCAAGACCACTGAAGTCGAATAGCGAAAACTGAGCTCTAGAACTCTTTTATAAAACCATATCAAGTAAGTAGGTACAAGTAGGTTGAAAATCTGGGGAAAGTTTGAAGGGCTTTAGAAGCAGGATTCAAACATCAAAGGGAATTTACATAAATGGGTCATCTTAATTGGCAGGGATGGGAAGTGGGCAAGCCTTTCTGAATAATGTTCAAGATGGAAGTAATGTAAGTAAGTACATTAGAAAAATGCCACGTCGCACATTTTGACCTCATGCGTTGTCAGCGCTCTATTTTGGCAAGAGAAGAGCAAGGTAATTGCCTGACTTCGATATGCGCGGTCACAAATTGGGATGGGTGACCGCAAGTGGCATTACGAGCTGAGTGCTTCCGTACTTCGGAGGGCACGTTAAACAGTCGGTCCCGGCTTTTAAGTCGTTAAGCCATGACGGAGGCCTTTAGGCGGTCTGAAAACTCCGTCACTAGAGTTGGCCACTAGCTCATACGAACATACATACATACTTACTTCCTTCCGCTACTTTGCTCACGTGATACCCGAAAATAATACAAAAAATTAAAAAATTGCCTATATGTATGTTATTCCAGGTCACGATCTGTGTATATTCCAAGTTTCAAATCCTGGCGCAAACATAAAAATATTATCACATTTTCACTTTCAGAATTATAATATTGGTAGAATAGGATTAGGATTTGATTGCCCATGTTTAAGATTCAGGATCCTTACAAGATAAACAAATAGTAATTTATACTGGGTCTTCAATAGTCAGGTAGGTACCTATTGTGTATTGAAAGAGTAGCAGTCTTCCGCATAGCTGGAGTCACGAACGCCTTGTTGACTTCTGACCTGACTTTACCTCACTCTGTATAAATCTTACCACAGACATGATCTTTCGAGATGATTTATGACATCAAACAGAGATAAAGGATTTTTAGAGCTGAATATTTAGGAAGAAACTACACATTCTTACTTTTACCTAACATATTAAACTTCGTATTATAATAACGAGTAAATTAAAATTATCTCAATGGAGTACGTAAGTTATTTTATCGTCAGTTGGTAGTTTAACTTCAGACATGGTCTATGAAAAAAATCGAAATAAAAAGCTCCTGAAATAAATGACAAAAAAATCTGTGCAACTTGTGGAAAAATATCAAAAGGTTCAGCTTTATGCAGATAGATAAACAGTACCATATAAAAAATGAATCCTAATAAAAAATTGGACGCTACCCAAAAACACTCCAAATATAAGACAAAAGAATGTGTTAACAAGGGAAGATTGAAAACATTTCTGCTAATAAAAACGTAGAAAATGTAACCTGACTACTTGTGCTATTTAAAACTTTTTAAATCAGCAGAGAAAACAAGGCAATGAATTCAGGTGCAACTACTTTATTTGCACAAAGCAAGTCACAGTGACACTGCGTTAGTGACGCCGCGACATTGATTACGCAAATTTATGTAACGTCATTCAACCGCATGTCAATGATGCGCCGAATGACATCCCATAGGTACATGTGCGTTAGCTCTGTTGAGGCGACACTGACGCGGCGTCACAACGTTTGCTTCGAAAATCAACGTTTAAAAGCTTCCGTGCGACATGTCAAACGCACAACACACCTGGGCCTCAATTGCGCTATTCTAAACGTAATTACCAAAGGCAAAATGTGGGAATCGTTTCAAGCTTTCAATCACTCTCAAACGGTAGAACTTATTTAGATTATGTTTAGAATCGACGAAGTCGACCTGGATTTAGGTACCACGCGGACAAAGCCCCGGATGGTAGATAGTAAAATAAATATAGCTCACAGCCCACAGCCTCATCCAGTCCCAAACTAAGCAAAGCTTGTACTATGGGCACCAGATGGCTGATAGAGTACATTATATACTTTTTCTTTCTTTTTTATAGTATTTACCTAAAACACCGCTGTCAGATGACGGCCTCAGTTACATAGAAACTGTTAACTATTTTCACAAGCTTATTGTGTGAATATCGCAAGTTAATTAATTAAAATCGCTCGAACTAACAGTTACTTCACAACGGTAACTCTGAGATAATGGGTCTTGTTAGTAAATTCCCACGGTAAACTACTGCAACAGTAAAACAGAGGAAGATGACTTTATACCGAAAACTTGCAATTATGCTATGTCAAACAACTGTCAAAATTAATCGGTTAAAATAACCGTTGAAAACAACCATTTAAACGTTAATAAGACATCCACTATGCCTATGTTATTCGTGTTTTTTTTATTTCAAAGGATATTATATTATATCATTTGAACGGTGTCGTGTCTTTAAAACGAGGAATTTATTGCATGTTCTGCAAATATTTCTTCTGGGTCCAGATCCAATTATATGTAGTGATGGTAGTTTCAGGAATCCTAGTATGAAATCATAACATGGATATGTCAGAAGGGAAAGATAACGTAGACAACTGCGACGACGATTCGAAATGACAAAATCGCACACCGGATCAAGCTTCCGATATTTGATCTTTTATACTGTCTGTAAATTTTCTAATACACCATTCAAAGTATAGTGCGCGGCAGCGGCATAAATCAAACGACATAATAAAATGAATCGGCATAAAATACGTCGGCATAAACAAGTGCCGCATGGCATAAAGCCTAGGGCGATATATTGAGGATACAATTTCAAAATCCACGACACAGATGACACAGCAGTTAACTAAACTGGATATTTTCGGCCATCCCAGTCATATTATAAATGTGATGTTTCTGAGGAACTGACTATGTTTGGTTTATAAGGATGTTTGGATGTGTGTGTGCCTCAATCACGCCGTAACCCTTAAACAGATAATGGAACTTAAAATATATAATAGATCGTATGCTGGAACAACATTATAGGCTACTTTTTCCTAGGTTCCACGCTAGCAAAGCAACAAGCGGATGCTAAAAAAAATAATGGGCTTGTACACAGGGTTTTTACATACATAATTCAAATACTCATATTTCGCTTTACCTAATGAGCTCTTGTACATAAAATCAAAAAAAATATATTTGAAACTTCAACATTTGAGCGTAAATTTGCAGAATATCTAAACATGTTTTTATTTACTCAACGAACTGTTATTTTAGGATGTTCAGGAAACTGAACTGATGTCAAAACTTTGCCTATGAAACTATCGTAATCCTATCAGGTATTTACGATGAAGGAAATTAAGAGTTCGGTTTGGGGTATAACCGTGTAACTTCCTAACACCTACTGGATCAAAAACTATCCTTCCTTATTAAAGGTAGACTCTCAGTGTAGACATCAGTGGCGGGCGTTAGTGACGCCGCGTTAGAGTGACCACGAAAATGTATAAAACTATATTCGCAACGTATTATCACGCCTGTATCCCTAATGGAGTGGGCAGAACCACAAGTAAACATAAGAAAACTTGCAGCCACTTCTGATTTAGTCCTATGAGATGCATAAAATATGGAAAACCAGTTTTACAGTTTTAAAAATTGTATTAGTCTTTTCTTATAGATCAACCCCAAAATAATATAATCTACATTTGCTACGTATAAAAAGGACAGATTTAATTTTAGAGCTGTCAATTAAGTTTAGTTTATAAAAATGAACAGAATCGACAGTAATATCTCAATGGTGTTTTTGCTCCAGAAACTCATTATAGATGCGTACGTGTTTTCATTACGTCGAAGCTGCGGCCAGCATTATAGATGTCAATAAGAGCTTTGGAGTCAACATTGTAAAGTACTACTAGTTCGAACCAGTGTAGTAAATTCAAGCATGTTACAAAGAGTTCAAAAAGAGTGTGCTTTATAGGGGACTTTTAAGGAACTAAATAATGAGGTCGACCTATAGTGACATTGAAACTGAAAAAGCACTATATATTTGACACGGGCTTTCTCTACTCACGCTTTACGGTAAGTAAAGTAACAAATCAAATTAATCTATGAAATGTTTCATTGTTTCTAAGTTGAATTCAAACCGATTCAGCAAATAATGCCTAAGCCACAAACATTGTTAAAAACTTTTGTATTTTATATTACTAAAATTATTTTGTTAAAATTCTGTGACAACAGACTCTGTTTTGTAAGTAGGTTTAACAAAACAAATGCACAGATACTCGTAATGAGATAATCAAAGGTCCTCGTTCCTGACTTGTGAAAATGTCAAAGTTTAATTAAGTTGTCGAAAACTGTGCCTACTTTTGCACAGTAAATTGGTTTCCAGAGTTTAATAAGTAAGTTTTTCTGTTGAATTCCCAAAGGACTGCTAAGACAAAAAACCAAAGGCCTTTTACCATCCCATAGTAGATGATTTATACAGCGTCAGGAGGAAACTTTTACCTTCACAAACGGGACGCTGTAGTGCCCGGGACGAATTAAGATGGAGTAGGCTTGCCCAAAACCTATTCCATCTTCTCAGCTTAGTCGGCCTTGTCGATAGTAAAGACATGGTCAATACGCTGATTCCTCACGATGTTTTCCTTCAAATGTTTCACTTCACTTTGCTAAAGACAAAAGGTAGTGAAAAGGTATGTTGAAACCGGGGCGACCGATCGTCAAAACTGCGACAACACGCGACACGATAAATCATACGGCTACACTTGTTACTCTACGCGACAAGTTCGCTGAAGCCTGATAATGTAACCGCAGGGCGCAGGGTAAACGATAGTGTGACAGCGATGACATAGGATTGACTGTCAAATTCTGTCACGCATTTTTAGGTAAAGGTCAGCTTTTTTTTATTGGCCCACTAAACTAGGCTTTACACGAATACAAAACGAGAAGAACAGAAATAAAATAAAGTTAATTACAGTGTACGCCCTTCTAGAAGCAGGCACGACATGAGTAAAAAGTAAACAGTGACATACAAGAGATTTAAAAAAAAAGCTTATGTTTGATGTTTTCCCTTCGCAGCATTGTGATTATCGTAGATAGGTACTAAACTCAGCTATAAGTACTCGATCCTTGCTGATTAGTAGAATAGCCCAAGGGACGACTGTGCAATGCTGTATGAAATAATTACGAGACCCTAGCGGCCGATATTAATTCTAGGGTAAATAGGATATCCGTTTGTTGCCTACTAATCAGAGAAATCGATGAGAACCGGTTTTTATCTTAAGTTGATATTTTTGTAACTAACCCCCGAATACTCAAACGCGACTCAGAGTTGAGCACGTCTCAACTCACGGTTTTTTGAAAGTTTCTGATGAAAATCTGTCAAAAAATCGTCATTTGAGACGTGCTCAACTTTGAGATGCGTTTGAGTATTCGGGTGTAAACAGTCTAACTAAACAGCCTGGCATCAAAAACAAAAATTGCATTCATAACATTCTTCTTCTATCGAATTAAAGTATTAGATTCTGAAAATCATGTGAGCTGTTTCGGTTATTTAAGTCGCTGACGTTACCTACAACGTAAATCGACAACCGCTGGGGTAAACAAGTTCTTGAGTGGAGAACTCGAATCGACAAAGGCTGGGAAGAGGCTGGATGTGTCAAGCCGAAGATAGGATGCGATGGCGCTCATTAGGGAAGGCCTATGTCCAGCAGTGGACTGCTATAGGCTGATGGTAATGATGATGACGTTACCTTACTATTTAGATTTTCTACATCACATACTTAATTCCCTTACAAAAGTTTCACAAAAGGCCGTATCCCCGACCAAACTTAATGGAATACATACCTGGGTCCAAGTGATAACATAACGATTCACGGTCCCGTGATCAAAGGGCCAGACGGGCACATTCTCGATCCAGGATCAAAGGAGGTTTCACGATGTTACCGATTTATTTAAGACTTCCATATTCCTACCCTGACTAATTCTGTCAAACAGACGCATGATCCGTATCGCACATGAGTTTGTACTTAGCTCTATATTATTCAGATACGTTTACTGGTTTAAATTGTTAGTTATATTCTACAGATGGAGTTGAGCAGAACCCGTAGTTCTGCTAAAATAGGTAAAATAGTGTTAAATGTGAGACTTGGGATTACGAGCTTGTCGAAAGAAAATGGGTCATTTGTTTATGTTTAAGCCTGGTGAATTAAGTCTACCGGATTGGGGCTTCAACTTTATTGAAAGCTGTGTTAGTTCACCCAGGTGCATTAAGTCTATCGTGCGTAGCACTTAATGCACCCAGGTGATTTACTTCAGGTGAATTAAGTCTATCGGGCCAGTTTTTTTAGAAACAATATTCGGCGATTATTTCAGCAAAAACCAATGAATTTCACTATTCTCCAATTCATGTGGGACTACTATATTTTTCCTTTGTAAACAATAGTTCTTATTTTATTTGTAAATATGTAGAGTTGGATCGAAATCCGGATTGAATGTAGTAAAACTTGAATCTAGAAATACAAAATGCAGGCGTGGTAATGCCTTAAAGTAGGCTTCTGCCAGTTCACCATACCCATCCGTTAGGAAGTAGGTAGGTAGTGTTTAGGTTTTACAATCCTATTACAAAACACATATCAATTTATTTTTACCGCTATAGTCAATTGTATACCAAAGCTCATCAATTTAATGTTAACTTACTATTTAAAAAGATTTACCCGGTTTAGCCAAACCACTTTAAGTTCAAAAACCTAGTAAAAATTAATAATGGTGATGAGATAGTGAATTCGTAATGAACCTAGGCTCATTTAACGTCTACAGTTTTAGCTTAAATAATATTATGACTATAAATATACTTACTCATTCATTGTGTTTGACCTACGCCTCTAAGCATTACCGGGTCAAGGTGAAACCAGGGATCCAAGCTATTAGTGATAACAAGAACACTAGAATATAAAGTAAAAAGAATGTTCTCTAAAAAATTGCTCTTCAAACTCAACCTAAAGCAATATTATTCTGATTACTAAGCTTCAACGTCAAATCACGATGTTTCATTTCATTTTGAATTAAAAAAAAATTGATGTTCTAATTTTGTGGTACAGTCACGTTTGAGACTGAAAAGAGATTGAGAAAATGCTTTCAATTTTGCTATAAGTTTTACACACTTCTTTTAAACAATAAAGAACGAAATTTTTCGGTCAATCAAATTACGTTCACAACAAAAGTACGCGTTACAAACGGTACTCTTAATTGACAAAAAGCCGAAAACTTGAAAGCTCAGTCGCGTATCGCGAACAAAAACAAAGAAAATAAAATAACACTCAACGGTTATTTAACTTCGGTGTGAAAGAACTCACGACTGAACTAAAAACGCATCGAATAGATTACCTCGATTACCGAGTCCGAGTATGACTGAGCATTTTTTCTGACAATTGCATTCTCGAACGTATAATTTTCTATCAGTTTGTCTCAGGGCTGAGCGAAAGTCTTTTACAAAAGTTCTATTAAATCGTTCCAATTCAAATATTTGCTCGGCATTACAATAACCTTCGATAAAGGAATTCAAATCTGATTTATTGGACTTGGAAAAAATGGCGCGTTTGTGTGGAAAGCTTGAGCATAAAAATAGAAATTATTTTACTTTGTAAACTTGGTTTTTTAAACTGTGTGTTAGAGTAACTATGCTATAAAATGATGGCACAATATCTATTGCACTATCATTATTAACATCAACATCATCATTGGCTTTTTGTGTTACATCCTCAGCTTCTCGTCTAAAGGGTCGAGGTCGTCTTTCACTTGGCTTCTCCTACCAAATACAGCGTAGTAATAAGTAACCTTCGAAAGTGTTTTATGGTATCGACAAAACCGACAACCCTAAGGGCCTGCAATCGTAATCAAGTCCTGCGAATCCCGCGATACGTAAGGATGAATGTTTTTCCCTGTCCTTGGCCCAACCTGCCAGACCGCTTTTATCGCTGTTTTACTGTTTGCAATTTAACTTGAAGCGTTAAACTCAACAAACAACAATAATGATCACGTTTTCGCATCAATGCGGAGAGTTTATAGCTCTATTTCGTCTCGTATTGAGTTATTGCACCTGCCTTATGGAGAACTTACTATGTGGAAGATTTCGGAATGATTATTAAATCATGATAATGAAAATAACTGCATCATCATAATCAGCGATCATTATCAAAAGTCCACTGCTGGGTCATAGATTACCCCAATATACTTCAAAAATGAACGATTTTGTGGTGCCTCCATCCATCCACCGACCCTCATAATGTCATCGGTCCATCTACAATGTATACCTGTCATAAAAGAGAATATAATCCTACTAATATTATAAATACGAAAGTTTGTGAGGATGCTTGTATGTTTGTGCCTCAATCACGCCTCAACGGCTGAACGGATTTGAAAGAAACTTGGAATATACATATTACATGTGCTGGATTAACATATGGGCTATTTTTCATACAGGTACCACGCGAGCGAAGTCGCTGGCGGCAGCTAATAATCCTATAACATAATTGAAGCGAAGAAACAATATCTCAAAACGAAAATCCGAAATCGACAGGTTTGTTTTTACAGAGATAAAGGCGTGATAATATGTATGTATGTATGTATTTTTTTCTCATCGAAAAAAGCAGTGGCTTTCGACCATTAGGCCCAGCGTACACTATCGGCATGGCATATCAAGGGACCCTTAGGCGTCCTTAGAAATGCCGTGCCGCGCCTTAGATAAACTATTGTAATTTATTGCAATTTATATAACTCTATTTTTAGCCTACTTTAAGGCCACATATAGCCGTCAAGACAAAATTTATGATATTGGAAAGCTGTCAAATCTCCTCAACTCCGCAAGTAACGACTGACCTAATTTTTCAATGGCCTGCATTGCAGTTATAGTCGGGCATTTCTAGATCCATAGAACAATTGGGCATATAGTATTCGTGACTGTTTGTAAATAATATAAAAGTATCACATCATCATTATTATCCACAGCCCGAATCTAGCCATTTCTGGGCATAGACCTATCTCTGTTTATGCTATCTATCACGGTGTTGTCCTGGTCTCGTCCATCTAAGACCCATGGACTTGACAATATCGTCCACTTACTAGTAATGCAGGACTGGATCTACCATTTTTAAAACCGATACTGTGTTTCAAAGTTTCAAGTCTATAACAAAACATTTGTTTTCAAGAATTTTGCACTTTTCTTCTGTTTTTAATACATATTGGATTCCATAAACTACCTAAATTTCTAGTGCAGTATCAATGACGAGGCGACACTGCCTTCAAAAGTTTACCTGATGTTTTAAAAAGCAATAGAGATGTTATAAAGTAGTCCCCTACAAAATGTTATCTACTAAACCAGGTTGAATAGGTAGCGTTTCGTGACTTTACGTGTTATTGTATGCGAAACGATCGAAAGTGGAGTCGAAGTGAACGGTATATCGTGATGTCATACACATTTCTAATTTAAGTATACCGTCTCTCTTATAAAAAATACAATATTTTTCCTACACAAATCAATACTAATTTTATAAAATAAATGCAAAAATAACTCTGTCTGCCTGTCTGTCTTTTACCATTTCATGCCTAAATTGCAGAGCCGATTATGATGCAATCTTCGGGATGCAATGCGGAGGCATTGCCGGGTGCGTACTTGGCGTTTTTTTATCAAGTCCAAACGCTGAAAATCATATACAATGCGAACGAAGTCGCGGGCGTTCAACCAGTATGGAATATAATACTTATGTTATTGTAGTAAATTATTTTAAGAGATTTTAGTGTATTTAATCTGTATTTTATGTCAAGTGCGTCTCAAAGGGTCCTTTCGTGCACTTGACACATGTTTTCAAACTTTGCTGGTTTCCTCACGATGTTTTCCTTCACCGTTTGAGAGTACTGGCATAGCGTACATACATTTTTCGAACAGAAAAGCCGGACTGGATTGGAACCCATGAGATTAGGATCGAAAGGCGAGGCCACTACCACTAGACCACCAGTGCTCATAGAATCTACTAAAGACCTTTGTTGATGCCAAACCACAGATACTAAACAAGTAGCAAACTTCTACGTTCTTGGGTTTATGATCTTTATTTCCTGAAAAGCGGATTACGTTTGACGAACGTAATAAAGAGTCTCTTTATTACTCTATACTATTAACTCTATATTACTCTATACTAGCTTTCGCAGGCAGCTTCGCTCGCGTGGTATCCGGTCAAAATGTAGCCTATATGTTATTATATTATGCCGTTACGGCGTGATTGAGGCACAAACATAGTCACATCCTCACAAACTTTCGCATTTATAATATTAGTAGGTTTATAAATTTATTGGTATGCCTGGTGGTTCATTATATTCTACTAACAAACGGTATATTGTTTTTTACCAACATTGCTAACGTTATATTTTTCTCAAAATATGTATGGCGTTTTTTGACAAATAAAAGCGATGCTAATGTAATGAACGATCTGTGGTCCGTAGAATATTGATGAATAGAGAATATTATTTTAGTTTTTTACCCTTATTAACCTTAAAATACTGGAATTCTTATTTTAAATTATTTCTTGGTATAAAAGTCAAGCGCAGAATATCTCTTGATTGAAGCCATTTTAATCGCTTCCAAACACGAAACATCTTACTTCCTACTATAATTGGCATATGCCGTCACTAGTACAAAAACGGCTGCCAAATGACAGCCGCATTTTTTAAGGAAATTCAAAGTTTTGTAACAGTAGGATTTCAAGGGATCAGACTTAGTTCGGACAACTTAAATCTCTCTACTTTCACAGTATGGAAGCCAGTGTTCAACTTTAAACGACTTTGTACTATTTTACTGGTTATTTCATGGCCAATCTTATGTTAGTGACCTGTTGTACCTAAGTATTCTGGTTGATCGGCAGGACGAATTACGGTCGAATACGGACGAATTACCGGACAGTAAAGAAAGAAAAGAATGCGTCCAACTGCTTCTCTCCCCGAGCTGTGTAAAAGTGACTAGGGGATAGTATCCTCCCCAACATTATGGACCATCTATATGGACTATGGGCTGATCACCTGTCACCATAGTTCACCATTTCCATCTTGAGAGTCTTGAATCAGGAGTGGCTACAAGTTTCCTTAAGGCTCTGCCCACCCCGTTAGGGATACGAGCGTGATAATATGTATAAACGCATGTACTATGTACATTCCAAGTTTCATTAAAATCCGTTCTGCCGTTACTGCGTGAATGGGCACAAACTTACAAACATCCTCACATCGTCACATCCTCAGAATCTTCCGCATTTATTATGTTAGGATAAGGGTATGAGGATAATTATAATCAATATTATTATATACGATTCTGCGACATCATGACATGCCGTTTGAGAGAGTACTTAGAAACTCTTGGCCTGGGTACTTAGAAATTGTGTTAAGTGCCGTAACAATAAACAAAGTACGTGACAAAAGCTCAGGCTAAATGCAAGTCAGCGCCCTCACGAATTGGTTGACTGATAATTGGAATCCGCTGCCTTACTTTGTACGCTTGTCGCTGTTGTCTGCTGTCGTTCCAGTCAGGTCGTCTTTAGGGCTCCGTAGCTGAAAGGCGCTAACAGGAGCCTATTACTAAGCCACCGCTGTCCGTCCGTCCGTCAGTCAACGGGCTATATTTCATAAATACAAATAACAAACTATATAAGAAAAGCTATAATAACAAATAACCCGCACTTGACCGGTTTAATTTACTGTAGGCGTGAAAGAAATGGCCTGAAACAACAGACGCCAGCGACAGGCTTACCAAATAAGGCAGCAACTTTGAATTTAGGCAGATCGTAAACGTTTACGTCTTTTAATTTTATGCTTTTAAGATAGATCACAATTTGATAAGAGCTCGTTGGAAATCTCGACAAACACCAGTCTCGCATTTTATTCAAAATATTATCTTATCCTTAATTTTGCCATAAATATCTGACGCCTAGGTATACAGGTTCTAGTTGGTAGTAACCCCGCCTTCCGATCCTAAGGTCGTGGGTTCATATCCGGTCGTGTACCAATGGATTTTTCTATGTGCGCTATACCAGTACTCTCAAACGCTGAAGGAAAATATCGTGAGGAAACCCGCAGCTTAGTTATTGATATATTTAGTATTGACCATGTCTTTGCTGTGGACAAGGCCGACTAAGCTGAGAGGATGGAATAGGTGCTGGGCAAGTCTACTCCATCTTAAATCGTCCCGGGCACTACAGCGTCTATAGATGGTAAAAGGCCTTAGTTAGGTATACACGACTATGGATATGACTGAATTACAAATATTTTTCATAATTACTAGTGTTTTAGTAGCAACAATTTTGATTAGATAGTTTTTTGAACGGTTATATCACTGTACAAGAATTTTCCGTATCACCACATTTTCTCAATGTAATGCTATTCGCACCACCTCTCGTTCCAAGTCTACTTTTCAATCGAACATTTTCTTTCTAACCAATGTCGAACTGCACAAATAAAAGTCTTAATAACGTCAAACATTGGGAACTACCGATACCGTTTTGATAGCAAAGCTTTCATCGAAAGCTCAATTTTTGAAATGAAATTGTTTAAAAAACGAAAACATTATAACAATGTGTGATGTACTAAGGGTACAGTAGTACCACAAATATTGTGCGCTTCGGCAATTTTCGTCTAGCTTCAGAAATAGGAACTGATGCGATGATGATAATTGTGTAATATAGAGATGTTACAATAAATTATGTACCCAGATACTTATTTTTTGAAAAAGTTGGTTCAGTTTTATAGCTATCTAAAACTATTAATCGAATATTCGGACAAATTCGGTTTTCATACAAAGCACAAAGTTTGCCGAAGCACACAACATTTGCGGTACACTGTTCTTATTTGAAAATTGTAAATAGCGATATTGATAATCATCCTATAAACATCTTTGCGATCACTAAAGTGCAGGCTTACATACATAATAACAATAAAAATAGCCATAAGTATAAACCAAACTTACCAATGAAAATAAAAATGCAATCAAAGCTGCAAAACCATCAGAGCATCTTCTCTCTTCAAACTTGGAACACGAGAAATGTTGCCAGTATTTCTTTTTATTGATAAGTGGCAATGGTATCGGGAGTTATAGAGCGTAAGCGTCGCGCGCGGGCTCCGTCTCGAAAAGGCGGCAACACACTGAGAGCCAGTCCGCACACTGCAGACCCCCTCCGGCTATCACTCTGCTTTTGGTAGTCCTCTCGCCTCCCCCGAGACTAAGGCCGATTTATCACGGTGCTTAGCACTAGACTATCCAGACTCAACTAAACCGTAGACCTCACAATGTTTCTTATACCATTGTAACTGAAGAATGTAGAACCGATCTTCACAGAAACGCCACTGACCGCAAAATGTAGAATAATGAGTTTGCAAGAAACGAGAACTTTGTAAAATTGCTCGTTCCCAAAAATGGAGATTTGATGCAACCGTTGCGGTTATAATTTTATAAGATTTTTAGCTTGAATGGCAGTTCAATGAACTGTAGGTCAGTCCAGTTACAACGGTTTCGAGTTTATTTGTAAAAAAAGCTTGTAAACAGGTGTTAAAGCTATTTATAGGCTCTCTCTCTGGGCACGATCTTCACGAATATTTATTTATTTGATCAAAATATTAACAGTGATGATGGTTTCATAGTATTTTTTTAACATAACGTAATTTTCCACGGTCAATTATAGAAAATAATTTAAGTAATATTTTGTGTACAAGCATGAAATGTCATTTATTTTACACACATTCATTTCACCACTCTTTTGCACTTTGGTTGGGTATGTCTGCCATAAAAATTGCAAAACGAACATGACAACGCAGTTGGGCGAGCTTGACAAATTTATGAGGGTTTTGTTTTTGTCGTTTTATAGGGAACCCTATACAATGCCATTTAAAGGGTACTTCTGGGTGAGAGGAATATATGGGACCCGGGGTAATAGATGAATTATACATAGGTACTTGAATCTGGACCTCATCATCATCATTGTCATCAGCCTATATAAGTCCACTGCTGAAAATAGATAATTATAATACTTTCAGGACAAACGATTATGTGCTGAATCCATCCACCCGCAACATTTATAATGCCATCAATCCTGTTGTCCTGGTTCACAGTGGGGCTTTATACTCTATGTTTTCCGATCCGTGGCCTGTTATATCCTTCAAAGTATGTGGCATACACATTACCACTTCGATTTGCTTATTCTAAGAGTTATGAGGTTTACCCCAGAATACTCAAACGCATATCAAAGTTGAGCACGTCTCAAATGACGATTTTTGACAGATTTTCATCAAAAACTGTCAAAAAACCGTGACTTGAGACGTGCTCAATTCTGAGTCGCGTTTGAGTATTCTGGGGTTAGTATATCAACTATCAAAAATGAAGTTCGTTACGTGAAAGAAGGACAAACGCAAAATCTGTCAAAAACTCGTCACTTGAGACGTGCTCAACTCTGAGATGCGTTTGAGTATTCGGAGGTTAGTTGACAAGAGTTGACAGGCCGTGGTTGACATGATTTTTACATGACAAGTTTTATATGCAAGTAGCGAAGTCGCAGACAATCGAAAGTAATCGATAATTTTGTAATTAAGTGTAGGTAAGGTACCTGCGAATTTTGGGTCCGAGATGAGCCGGGCTATTGCAAAATGCCAAGTAAGGCCATCTTGTTGCAATCAGATGTATAGAAGTGATGCCATCACTCAAATCTGACAATTAATTAGCAGCCACCATTATCGGATCGGCCATTGTAACTGATTCATAGTAATTTACTCAATCAAAGCTATAATTTATTACTCTTTATTAAATTAAATAGCCATTGTGGTCTCACTAATATTTAGCCTCGCTTCTTTACAACTTTTTTATACGTAGTCGCAATACCTATTAAAAAACGGTCAAGTGCGTGTCAAATTCGCACACAACGGGTTCCGTACCATCATACATGTCCTTTTTATAATTTCACTCAAGACTCAAGCATTAGTTTGCTGACAATTTTCCATCGAAAACTGACAAACTAATATACCTATGCTTGTAATACAAGAATCTCTCTTAAAAAGAAAAGGAAAACTAAACTAGGTACATCCCAGGTAAGCCATTTTTAAAAGTCACTTTTAAAATACCTATCACACTCAACTATCTGCTCCAAGAAAACTAAAGGTATTTTCTTAAGAGACATCCAAACGAGCATTTCATATCGTGTGTGACGACCCAATTTCCCGGGTGCAAAAGTGCCTTGTTACTACGGACGAAAGTTTTCTAATGGCCCTGAATACATAAAAGAGAATAAGCCTGGATTCATCAAAGTGAATACATTATGGAAAGCGACAATTTTCTAACAACTCTGAATACATAATGTGAATACATGTTGAAAGCAATAAATAAATAAATAACACCCAACAGTCACATACATAGTCCTGACCCCACACTAGGATTCCCTGTGTCGTGGGTATCAGAAACTACGAGTACCATGGTACCACAACACCCAGACCCGGAAGAAATATTTGCAGAACATGCAAACATTTCTTCCGCAGCAAGAATCGAACCCGCGCCTCTTGAGTCTCTGCCGAGCAATCGCCCGCCACGCCACCGAGGCCGTCAATAAAGAAATATTGAGCCGTGTTCGACACTCGACCTAAAAATAAATCGTTGAAAGATCAAAAATCTGCACAAAGAAGCACTGCAAGGCGCACTTTAATTCTATCAACGCACTAGTGAACTGTCACTTGGCGCTAAAATACCTCAAACGTCAAACCCTGGTTATTTATTTATTTATTTATTTATTAAGGCACACAAAACTGAATACAATCAAATACACTCACAATAGTAATAAAAACATGCATAATTTTATAAACTAGTCTGGTTCCTAAAAACATGTGTACACAACATGATTATTAACACAGTAGGTAGGTATTTAGTTTAGATTGTAATAAGGTAGATAATGAAAATAAATGTGAGCTTTACTAAGAAAGCTCGATCAACACTAATGGAAAAAACTAGTATAATTTTAAAGCACACTCTTTAGAAAGAGTGGCTAAAAGTGGTTATACTAAAACACGTCAATAGGTAGGTACCTAAGCATAATCTGAATCACAATTTCCGATTAATAACTTGAATAAATCATACCAAGTAAAATGTTCAACCAAAAGCTACATAATTCTTGCTCCCATCTCCTTGAGTTTCATTATCATAATCTCTAATCTCCTCAGTATTGGCTTGAACAAACATAATATAATATCACAGAATAAATAATAGTACTATCACCCAGGCATTCATAATGGTGTGGCCAGAGTCACAAGTAATCATAAGAAAACTTGAAACCACTCCTGATTCAAAGTCTCAAGGTAGATGTAGTGAACCATGGTGACAGGTCGCCCATATGGTCCATCATGTTGGAGCAGATACTATCTGTAGCGGCGTATTCCAGCTACACAACTAAGTTTTTGCGAAACTACTTGACTTCCTAGTACTTAGGACAGATGGGGATAGGTTTAAGTAAAAAGCCAATTCAGTCTTGAAGCAACAATGCGAATATAATAATTTGTAACGTATTTATACAAAGACAAGGGAAAGGGGTGTGGGAACAGTCGGCCAATTAGCGCACTATCACGTCATGCAGGCGTGTCCTGATTGGTTGGTCCTTTATCACGCGATCACCGGTACCTGGGATCTCGAACATGCCCGCGGCCTTGAAAGCATCAGCTTACAATAACTTTATGCATCTTCCATCAATGGGCATATTTTTGTGTATGGTCGTCTCACGATACCTGACGACGTCTGAATGTCAGCGACTCTTGAGATTCCATCGTTACCGGGTATTGTTTTCACAATTCGTCCCAATTGCCACTTCAGTGGCGGTAGGTTTATATCCTTGATAATAACAAGCGTATCAGGTTTCAGATCAGTGGTGTTTTCCTTCCATTTCGTCCTGATTTGTAGCTCCGAAATGTATTCTTTGGCCCAGCGCAACCAAAAACTGCTGACGAAGCTGCTCCACCCTCTTGTAGCGTGTTAGTCGACGGGCAGGTACTTCTTGCAGGTCATCCTCGCAGACTGGTGCGGTAAGAGGTCGACCAATCAGAAAATGTCCAGGGCTGAGAGGAAGATAGTCCCGAGGATCTGAAGACATAGGTGCGAGTGGTCGAGAGTTCAGTACAGCTTCGATTTGGGATAGTAGCGTCGTGTACTCCTCGAAGGTCAGGTGCGCGTTTCCCATGACTCGGCGGAGATGGTACTTACACGATTTGACCCCAGCCTCCCACAAGCCACCAAAATGAGGAGAATATGGAGGTATAAATGAGAATTCAATAGCTTGACATTTTGCGTATTCAACAATATCCCCTTTACATTTTGATAAAAACTGAGCAAAGTCATTGTTTAGACCAACAAAATTACGACCATTGTCCGAATATATTTTAGCCGGCTTCCCGCGCCGTGAAATAAAGCGCTTGAGCGCGAGTAGGTACGCATCAGAAGAGAGGTCACTAACTAGTTCCAAATGAATCGCGCGTGTGTTAAAACATATAAATAAACAAATATATGATTTTATTAATTTCGCGCCTCTGCCCTTTCGGTTGAGTATGAACACTGGTCCTGCATAGTCCACTCCTGAGCGATAGAATGGGAAGCTAGCGGTTATACGTTCTTCAGGTAAATTGCCCATGAGTGGGCTTAATGTTTTTCCTTTAACGCGTGTGCAAACAACACATTGATGAGTCACCTTCCTAGCTAGGTTCCTACCTGACAACGGCCACCAATCCTCGCGCACTTGGTACAGCAATGCTTGCGGTCCACAGTGCATAGATTGGTTATGTATATGCCTAAACAACAAAAGCGTAAAATAATGTTCCGAAGACAAAAGTATTGGGTGTTTTTTATTATAATCAAAATCAGGAGAATTCTTTATTCTACCACCTACGCGTAAGACGTTTTCGTTGTCTAAAAATAGATTTAAACTTGCGATTCTATTACTTGATTTAACATTATTTCCATTTTTAAGTAAATTATATTCAAGTGCAAACGATTCCATTTGAGATAACCTAGCGAGTGTGTTTACGGCATGTCTTAACTCAATGACAGTAATTGTCCCAGTCAGCTGTTGTGTTTTGTTCCGCGCGTTATGGATAAATCGAAGTAGGTATGCAGCGACATGACTCATGCGATTGAAATTCGAAAACCTATGAAACGGAAAGAAAGTTAAATCTGTTTTGTTATTGTTTGTTATTAATGAATTTACAACGTGTGATTTGAGTTCTGGCAATTCATTAGGTACAATTTCATTCATGTGCGAAATAGAATGTGAAATAAATTTATTAAAATGAACTGATTCTTTTAAAAACTTGGGACCTTCCCACCACAAAACAGACGAAGATAAATCTTCAAGATTGACACTACGCGAGACCAGGTCCGCGGGATTTTCTTTGCTACCTACATGGCGCCATGGACACTCGTCCGTCAGTTCATGTATTTCGGCGACACGATTTTGCACGAAAGTTTTAAGTAAGTTCGGTGACATGCGAAGCCACCCTAGAACAATCGTTGAGTCGGTGCAAAATATTACGTCATCAAACTCCCGAGTAAGTGGTCCTTGAATAGGAGGCCCTACGAGCTGAATATCATTATAATATTTCCTACTACTAGTCGCAACACTAGCGTCGAACACAACACGAAGCTTCGTAGTAGTGCTGTGCTCTCGAAACACATCGTGATGCGGCATGAAGTAGTGAGGATCCGTGTAAGAATTAATCTTAGTCCTATGACCAAGATTAATATATTCGCGTATAAAATCCGTATATAATTTTTTATAGGTATCAGGTGCGTGTAATAACCTTTTCTCCAAGGACAAAAAACGACGCTCTGCCTGCAGGAAAGAGTTACCCAAAACATCAGGCGATTCTTTGAGTGGGATGCGAACACAAAATCTTCCATCACTTTCGCGCGTAGTGGTTGTGATGAAAGATTGTTCACAGGCCAGCTCTTCTTTAGTGCGCATGTCCCGAGGCTTGGGCAACTCCTCCAGCTCCCAGAACTGGCGTAGCTGATTGTCCATGGATTGGGTGAAGTTACATTGGACATGTCCTTCCTTGTGCGTAATATGATTGATAGGACCCGAAATTATCCAACCCAACTTCGTATTTTGTAAGTACGGACCATTTGGTAAGCGCATCTTGCCATCGATAAGCAAGTCCCAAAATAGATCCGCGCCTATTAAAATATCGACCTTTTGTGGTCTTGAAAATTGCGTATTTGCCAGTTGTACGTTGCTAGGAATTTTAAACCGTGCGCTTTGTACTTGGACAGCAGGCAACGTAGCTGTTATCTCCGGCAGAACAAAACATTTAACGCGCGTCGAGTAGGTATTTACGCGTGATTTTATAACAATATCGCACGATTGAGTCGAATGCGAGACTACATTACCTACCCCTCGTATCTCATGAGTGGACTGTATTAGCGGAATGTCTAATGATTTACATAAAGAATGTGTAACAAAACAGCTTTGACTGCCGCTATCGAGTAGTGCACATACAACATGATAATTATTATATTTATCAGGGATCTCGATCAAAGCAGTGGAAAGCAAAACTGGTTTTGAATCGAAACATTGCGTATTTGAATGCGTATCAGTATGAACATTGCTAACTTGAATGAATTGATTTTTGTCACTTTGACTACAAGCTGCCCCCGGCTCCGCGCGGCGCGGGGGGGCGCCCGCCTCAACAACCGCAGTTACCGTCGCACGATTAGAATCATGAATTAATGAATTATGTTTCATATTGCATTGCTTACAAGGTCCAAACAAACAGTTCTCAACAGTGTGCCCGGAACGCAAACAATTCTCACATAATTTGTGATCATTTACAATTTTTAATTTTGATTGCAAATCCATGTTAATAAATGTGAAGCATGTATAAATTGGATGTTTTCCTTTGCACACAACGCATTGAAATCTGTTGTTGGATTTACGGTCAGAAGCCGGCGCAGGCGGCTTATTAGACGAGACGTTACATTGTGATGTGTTAACTGAGCTAGCTTTTTTATTTTGCGTGTTATTATCTTTGTTGTGTGATAAAGCTAATGTTTCCAACAAATCAGCCCTGTCTTTGAGAAACTTAATCAGATCGTTGACCTTTAAAGTAGCTTTAGAATTAGAATCCGACAACAACGAACTTTTGTGTTCTTCCCATTCTCTTTCCGTCGTTTTATCGAGCTTGGAAGCAACGATATAGATTATAAGAGTATCCCATGAGTCTGTAGGCTCACCAAGTGTTTTTAACGAACGTAAATTGTTAATAATTACATCTATCAGTGTCCTAATTAGCGAAGGTGACTCTTTAGACAGTGACTGTAATGAAAATAATGCTTTTACGTGACTATGTACAAGCAGTCTTGTATTGTTGTACCTATTTAGAAGAAGCTCCCACGCAACAGAATAATTATCTGATGATATTTCTATGGAATTTATAACTAGCTGTGCACTTCCCTTCAATGATGATTTTAGGTAGTGCATTTTTTGAATATCACTTATATCTGTAGAATTGTGTACTAAAGATAGATACGTGTCCCTATACTCGAGCCAGTGTTCATATGCACCGTCGAACGTCGGCAACGTTATTGTAGGTAACTTCACTGACACGGGTTTATTAGAATAATGACATGTGGAACAATTAGGTACCTCTCCACCTTTGCTAAGAATAGATTCAGCTCGAGCAAGAATACTATAGTAGCTATCTTCGAATTGCTGACGTTGGTCTAACTGTTCATCGATATCCGAGTCAGGCACAATTTCCTCAATTTTAGATTGAATTTCATTAAATTCGGAGAACAAAATTCCTGCACCCTTTATGCGTAACTTTAAATCTACTGTCAACTCACTG
Source organism: Scotopteryx bipunctaria (assembly GCA_949320045.1). Lineage (NCBI taxonomy): Eukaryota > Metazoa > Arthropoda > Insecta > Lepidoptera > Geometridae > Scotopteryx > Scotopteryx bipunctaria. The sequence continues at coordinate 2,947,083 of OX439449.1, forward strand.
GTAAATGACGGTAAACTATTTATATGGTTAGCGAATTAAGTTAATCTACCTTTAACAATTCCGCGTTTTTTACTTAAATCGCGCATGATTTGCTCAGTTTTTTCATCACAAGAATATTTATAAGGAGATCTATTGCGACTTTTACTAGTACTAATTCCCTCCCCATCTTTAGACATTAACGGCATTTTGGTGGCTTGTGAAAATAGGAGTACTCACGTGCAAGTACCGACTGCGTGTGAAGACAGCTGGTGCTGGCAGCGGCACGAACAGCTGAAGTGTCGATCTGCTCCGTGGTCAATCCAAATCCTTAGCGCTCGTACTTTATAGGTTATTTCGTAGCCTGTTCCGTCCGTGGCAGTGCAGCAAGTAGTCCGTCCAAAGTCCAAAGGTCGCTCCGTACGATGAATTCGCCCGATGAATTCGCCGCGTATTCGAGAAATTCTTCGTAAAATATCCGGCGTAGAAGGATCAAATTATGTAGCGGCGTATTCCAGCTACACAACTAAGTTTTTGCGAAACTACTTGACTTCCTAGTACTTAGGACAGATGGGGATAGGTTTAAGTAAAAAGCCAATTCAGTCTTGAAGCAACAATGCGAATATAATAATTTGTAACGTATTTATACAAAGACAAGGGAAAGGGGTGTGGGAACAGTCGGCCAATTAGCGCACTATCACGTCATGCAGGCGTGTCCTGATTGGTTGGTCCTTTATCACGCGATCACCGGTACCTGGGATCTCGAACACTATCTCTAGTTTTATGACGGGAAGAGAAGCAGCTGAACGCATTTTATATTTTTTACATACATCCATAATTATTATCACGCCCGTATCCCTAATAGGGTGGGCAGAGTCTCAAGTAAACATATGAAAACTGCGGCCACTTCTGATTTAAAGTCCTAAGATGGATATGGTGAACCTTGGTGACAGGTGATCAGCCCATCGCCCATAAATATCTTATTTTTTCTTTACTCCTAATCGAGCAAAGAAGTAAATTGGCTTGAATCAGATTGTAATCTGGTAAATTCGGCGTACAAACATGCTTCGTCATAAATTAGGGCACGACCTACTCTTGTACTGCTATGTGGTATCGAGGGACTATTCAATACCTAGGATTTCGATTCAGTTGGGTATTAGTACTCTGATAAATGTATTGATTATGCTAAAAGCTTTAAAGCAGAGCCTAGAATTGGGTTTTATACTATGTTTGCAGTTTGATAGTGGTCAATATTAAACAAAGGGTATAAATTAGTTTCTCTAAACAACTTTCTGCATTTACTAAGTTTTGCCTACTGAGACATATTACAATTAAGTGCGGTTACAATCAAGTCGTAAACTTTTTCAAACAAGATATTGATCACACAGACATTTTAAAATCCAGATGATACGAACCTAACCCTATTTTTCCTCGCGGTAGGTACTTTGTGCTATCTAAGGACAGATATATTTTCACGAAGAAAAGTGATTCAGCAAAATTCTCTACCATAGAGTTTATACAAACATGACTTCCGCGTTCCAAAAAAACGAAAAACACTGCGACAAATTAAAAGATTCGCCCCTACTTAAAAATGCGAGCTATAAAGTTCCCTTACGCCCCCGGGAGGTTTAAAAAGTAAGTGCGCATAAAGCGACGGATTGTCCTTCGTCTGAAATTCAAACCAGCTCGACTAATTGGTGCAGACCACTACCGAGAGAACCTACCTGCTAAGACGTTTTACAAATAGACGAGTCATACTTCAACAACGATGATGCAATTTTTTTGCGATCAGCGAGCTTTCAGTATTCCAAACAAATAGTGTTGTCCTGATACGTAACAATTGAGGACGCGATTTAGTGAAAGTCAGGCAATTACCTTTATTTCATTTCGTCAAAATAAAGCTTTAACAACGCATCTATGTACTTTGTAAAACCATCGCTACCTACCTACCTCTTTATGTCCGTACCCACTTGAAACTTTATTTTTATACCCAGAAGTAACATCTCTAAGTAATATCCTACCCATTCGTTCTGTAAATAGACAAATAAAGCTAAACTTAGAGAAAGTTTTATGATAAGCAATAACCTTGCAAGATTCCTTGATCATGTTTATGTTAGTTTTATTAACAAAACTTCCTGTTTATTAAAGCTCGTGATCATGGTAACCCTACTTAATAAAAAAATGCAAAGTTTTTGTGCGTGAGTTTTCATTGTTCTTACACATCCGTGTAACGGCTGAATGGCTTATATATTTATAGCCACTTATATTCGGGATGGTTCCATACAAGCGAAGACAGTTTACTACTCTACCACTAGTCGTGCCACTAGTTTCTTTAAACCAGTGTGGTGAAGGACTCAAAGACTCCTTTCGTGCACTTGACGCATGTTTTCGAACTTTTTTTTGGTTCTATGACATTCCAGTTTCTGGTATATCATGGTATATATACCGAGGCAGTGAGTGAAGATCCTTCTGCCCTACTAATTGCATTTGCAGTAATCGTCACTTTTGGGATTTTCACTTTTTTGCAGAAATGGTATTCCAAGGGGCTAAAATCTATAGGTACCTAGGTACATATAAAAAATAATTTTCATTATATTTTTTACTATAGTATATATATGCTGCAGAGATATCTAAAAATATGATTACCGCGTTTTTCTCGAAACCGCCATTTTGCAAGTACTGCATTTGCTATTACGAGGGCAGCCTTAGTTAAAAGCGAAATCGTATTTGTTTTGTCAAAGCTCCAGAATCCGAATAATTAGAAAATCACGAACACAGCCGAGAAGACAACGGAGTTCGTAAACTATGCAAGGCACGTCTTCTTTCAAATATACGGAAATTAGAGCTCGACACAAAGCCGGCAAGACGCGGTAATTCTCTGATTTATTAGTACGGTACCGCTGAACTACTTGATTAGGTCGTGATTGGAGGATTTCGATTTCCTTTTGTAACGACTATCGACATTATACGTCTTTCATAGTGTATTAAGTAGTATTTTTTCAAGCTTACGTCTGTTATAAGTCTATAGTATTTTACATCAAACTTCGCTTTCGATCGTGTAATAAGTTATTTCTGGTAAAATCATAATTTTAGCTTTGTTAAAACTTAAACATCACTAACATTATAAATGCGTGATAGGTGAGAATGTTTAAATTTTGTGCCTCATTTTTTTTTCCTTTAATAGGTTTGCGTTTGACCACACTCTGCCTGATGTTAAATAAAAGTGTGGTCTAAATAATAAAAGTTAAATAGAGCACGCTTACTTAAGAAACCTATAACCTCAAATTACGCCGTAACGTCTAGACGGATTTTAATGAAACTTAGAACACACATAGTACGTGTGCTAAATAAACAATTTACTATTTTTTAAGTACCATTCGAGCATAGCTGCAGATGGAAGATAGTTTTCAATCAATTAATTTGAAACGCGCATGGGAAACGGTAAAGGGAATCCAACTAAGATCGTGCAGCACTTAAAACTTAATAATTTGTAATTCTCCACGCTTCTTATCTAAAAGCTGCTAAGCTAGACCAAGACCAAGCTATAACCGCCCGGGGGAAATCTACGGCGAACCTGACCATAGAGTCCTTTGGTATAGACGACTCCATTAACAGACGGAGCGATAAGCGATTACCATCACCTTGCTACGTCTATTACTAGATCTTATGCACCCCAAAATCTTCTGTTTGGGCTCCACGACTGAAATGGACACAACAAACATAGTGGTGTGCATTTAACACAAAAATATTGGTGTACGACCGGATTCGAACCCTTAATATCGGAACGCGGAGTGACTTCCACTAGACATAGTGATACCATAACCTTGAAAAGGTCAAGTGCGAGTCGAATTCGCACACGAAGGGTTCCGTACATGAAGTTTTGAATAATGTTTCATGTATGGGGCCCCCTTCTATTTTATTTTTTTATGCTATAGCGTAAATAAAAATACACACAGTGTAAAAATTTCAACTATCTACCGATTACGGTTCATGAGATACAGCCCGCTGACAGACGGACGGACGGACGGACAGCGGAGGCTTAGTCACTGGGCTTCTCTCACGTCAAATTCATTACGGTTTGATTGAGGCAAACAATATCGTTACCTCTCATTACAATTATAATACTTAGAGTCGGTCAATAAGAGTTATTGACTGAATACATCCCGCTAAACTCATCGCTCTGTTTCTATTACCAATGACGATACCTTTATTTCATTAAAATAGTATGAATATTTACCTAAGTGACAAATCGTGCATGAGTATCCCGATATCAATATAATATCAAGGACGCTTGTATGTTTCTTTCATTAATGCTGTACCATTTCTTTCATTAAGATTATGATTATCCATATTTACTTACGGGTTATATGACTATTTTTGCAAAAGTATCCCGAAATCATTGAATTATTATTTCTATGTGGTATTTGTAGATATAAAAATATGTAATGTCTCTATAATAATAAATGTTTGTGTAGAAAAATGTTTCTGAAGGGAGATGTAAATGAAGTGCTACCATTACATTTAAGCTGATATTATTTATTTGTATGTACAGCAGAATAAACATGAAGGTACGTGATTTCATTCGCGTAAAATTATACGTAGCTCCCTGAGGGAAACATTTTCAAAATTAGTTTCTCAATATATTTATAAACTAGCTTCTGCCCGCGGCTTTGCTCAGTGGTATGCAGATAAATAGAAGCCTTTCTGTAAGTATAGTGTTTTTAGTAATAGTATAGTCGTCACTAGTCACTAGTTCTTTCGAGCCATTGTGGTAAAACGATTAAAGTGCGCCTCAAAGACTCCTTTTGTACACTTGACACATATTTTCGAACTTTTTAGGTTCTACGACTTGCCTCACGATGTTTTCCTTCACCGTTTGAGTGTTACGCAAATATTAAACAGAAATATCCATTGCTGCACGACTGGATTTGAACCCATGTCCTTAGGATCGAAAGGCTAGGGGTCACTTACGAGTGCCCATTAAGGCAAAAACATACAAACATCCCCACGACGGACGTCACATCGGATTTGTAATATTAGAAGGATGAACCGCAAAGAAAATAATCCTACAAATATATTTATTTTGTTATTAGGGCTAAATTTTCTAGGTAATCAATATGATAGCGTCAAATGACTATCAGTTTATTTAAAAAAAGTTATAAAACTTTAACCCAGACTAACTTTCCGAACGTTGATCGTGAGTTAATATTTTTCATGGAACTTTTCTTTGCAACTGTATCTGTTCCGTATTACCACAGCGTAAGTAATAGTAGCATCTATTACTTCACAGTATTGTTGAAGTTTTCTCATTCTTTATTCCCTAGTTGTTCTACTCTGAGAAAACTTTATTCAAGTTAAGACTTGCGGAACCGAAAGCTACCATACTATCTGAAAAACATATCAAAATTCACATAGTAGGTCAGTATCTACCTACTATATGATATTTGATATGTTTTTCATAAAGAAACATTTTTTAAGCACGCAAGAATGCAACTTTACCCAGTTTTTTTTTCAGCCTTTTATTGTCCGTTTTCTAAAATATCTACATAGTACCTACAGTGTTTTGGGAATTTTTAAAACGGTACATCTACCTATTTTCAAAACTCCTAGAAGTTTATTTATGAATTTATATTTATAGAATTTTGATGTCCAGTCATTTGAACATATTGAGTACGATCGCTACGCGATTTTTTTATGGAAAAGGCAACTCATGTTTGTCCTGGTGTTCAAATGACGTTAGTGGGGGCTGGTCGTCAGTTTATTGCCGGAAGCCGACAAACTGGTATGTCCGCTTTTAGTAATCAAAGCTTATCATAATTAAATCATAGTTAAAGTGCATAAAAATGCAAAAGTTTACGATGATCTTTAATTTAAACATTTCTTCTATTGATAGATATTCTTAATAGTAGTTTAATGTAGTTATGACATCTGAGCATCATTTTCCTGTCCCTTTTCTTATCCCTCTTTCATCTTCTCCTATCACTTGTTATCTCAATACTCACGCTTTTCACACGCATGTCCTCTTTCACACAATCCATCCATCTTTTCTTAAGCATTTCTATCTGTGTATCCACTCACATTTATATTCAACACTTTTATCGTAACATGATTTTCTTCCCTCCGCATAATATGTCCATACCACGCTAACCTATTACTCCTCATCCTCTCTGTCACTTGGGCTACTTTCAGACTTGCTCTGATGTACTCATTCCTAATCTAAATATCCATTCTGGTCAGTCCACATCGGGGTAACTAACGTCATTCGAACTAGAGTATCAGATCCATCCAAAAGGCATAATATAGACATAAACATAGACATAACATTTATAGACAGTATTTACAGACATTTATTAGATGAAGGGTATTATTTTCTTATTATATTTCATTTGTATTTTTCACAGTATTTTTCTAGGAGCCTACCATTTCAATTGCATTACCAGGCAACGGTGAGGGAAGCAGGAGTTGCCAAATGTTACCAAAATTGCGGTCATTACCTACACCAAATAAGAAAATTAAGACCACTTTGTATATTTTGAAGGCTTGAAGTTTGAGTGACTATAACATAATATCACTATACATACCTGCATATTGCAGGTAGTCTCAAAAATTTAGACTCAATTTAAATGTGTAAAATGGTACGTTATACCTAGGTAGGTACTAGTAGTACAGCGGCTAGGGCATTCATTCAAATTGCATAGCAAAAATGCAGCAGAATTCAGGCCCAAAAGCATTCGAAAACTTCGTAAATTCGTAATGCATTTCGCTGGCAGGCTTCGTATTAAAAAATGCATCGGTGTGAATGTTTAGTCACTATTTTTGGCGTCCCGACCAATTGCACTAATAACTAAAGTTTTTTTATTTTAGTTTCATGCTTGTACAGTAGCACCACAAATATTGTGCGCCTCGGCAAACTTTGTGCTTTGTATGAAAATCTAAGTTTTCCGAATACATAGAACTAAAATAATATCTGAACCAACCCTTGAAAAAAATAAGCTAGACGAAAATTGCCGAGGCGCACGATCCTTGTGGTACTACTGTAGGACCCATGGTTTACTTTTTTATATTTAGATAAAATATAAATGTCTATGAGTGCCACCGGCTCCCGTTTTATTATCTAGTTTAGTGCATCGACCAGGTTGATTCAATTGATTCCAGATTAAGTGCTATAAAGTGGTCGGCATTCTGTGTAATAGCAAATGTCCAGAAACGCAAATGCAATCCTGGGTGGGCAGTGGGCAAGTGGTAGTCATTATAATCCACCAGGAAAACCACTTACGGAGTTCACCCACTGACTACTTGTTTATTCTGTGACATTACCAATGAATAATTAATACCCAATAGAAGAGAAACTCGTTAAAACGTACATACATATTATCACGGTATTATCATAGGGAGATGGGCAGAATCACAAGCAATCATAAGAAAACTCGCAGCCACTCCTGATTCAAAGTCGCAACATGGATATGTTGAACCATGGTGACAGGTGATCAGTCCATCGCCCATAAAGATAGATGATCCATCATGTTGGACAGGATCCTATCCCTTAGTCGACTATTACGACATGCTCAGGGAGAGAAGCAGCTGAACACTGGGAGTAAAGAAAAAACATAGAATCTATGTTTTTTCTTTACTCCCAGTTCAGCAGAGAAGTCAAAAAATATTGACGTAAGGGTATCGTATCGACAACTGAGCAAAGTTGTGTTTTCATCACGGTCATAGTTTACGGCTCACAATGAGCCATCAGCTAGCGTCCAAAACAATTTTTTTTTTAATAAACGTTCACACTACCGTACAATATGCATTTAGCGGGTAGAAAAGCAACTGAACTATCTGTGAGCGTAACATAAACACATTTTCAAGCAACCACGAGGACTGGAAGAAAAGGCTTTGGCCCTTCGTAGGAAGACAATCACTGATAACTAAATAAATTTTGATCACATAAGAGTTCTTCATTGCTAAGATTAAAAGTTGCACAGAATTAGGTAAGTTACGTTTATTACGATAGGTATTATCTTTTATAATTAAATTGTACTATAGATGCTATGTTCTCTCCCTTCGATTATGTACATTCTTTGATGTTTCAATTGTTTAGGCTTCCGGGAGGATCGATTTATCAGCCATCTCCAGGAGGAAATAGGCTCCGTAGGAAATTGAATTTCAAATGAATTATTCTTTTATCAGTATGCTAGCGATAAAAAAAAACTGCTACGCTTATAATAGTACCTACTTGCGAGGTACTCACTAATAGTACCTAACTACTTGATGTTGATGCAGTGGCGGTCCGAGGGGGGGATCACAGGGGACATGACCCCCCAAAATCGTACACGTCAAATAGTAAAATCTTCTAAAAATTTACAAAATACAAAAAAGCTATTTTCTGCTCCTAGCCGCGATGCCAATAAAAATAATAGATAAAATAAATAAATATTTGCGGACTTTTCACACAGCACCATCTAGCCCCAAACTAAGCGAAGCTTGTACTATGGGCACCAGATGGCTGATAGAATAGAAGGCTTCCATTTGTTTTATAATGTGTGCACATTATCTGATTCTGATCTGACACGACACAAATCTGATTTATTTACCTACTCGATATATTCTATTATTAGTGACCCACTCCAAAATTACAGGCTGCGACCGCGCCTGAGTTGATAATTGTTCGAAGTTGAGCTTAGTAAAATCCTAAGTACCTATATTAGTAAACATTTCTCCCGTAACGGGAATCGAACCCGCACCTCTTACGTCTCAGTCGAGCACTCGCCCGCCACGCCACCGAGGTCGTCACTTTGTTTATGTATAAGTACCAACTTCTGCTGTTTCGATTTCCGATGCAATTAAATGATCCTACTATATCCAGTCTAACCTGAACTACGAAGACATCGTAACTCTAACAAGAAGGAGCTCAGGTTACAAGGGTTTTTTGAACTTAACTTTTTCAATGTATTTAAAAAACATCTTAGAAAAAGAAAACATTTTGGAATGTACAAAGCCCTTTCATATGGCCCCCCACTCTATTCATTTATAGTAAAACTTTTTTTTTACCCCCATAGAATTCCTCTTTATCTTTACAACCCCTTCACCTATTAAGCTCATAATTTCCCATCAAATCTTGATAGCACAATCTATTGACCTACCAAGTTTCATAAAGATTGGATAATAGCACGCTAGTAAAGCTATTTATACCTACTTATTTCTAAGCAAACAGTTGTATTTTTCCTCTTCTCTTCAAATTTTAAAATATATCCTAACTTGTTCACTGACATTCTGTTCAACTCAATCATCCTATTCACTGAGCTGCAAATTGTCCCATCTTTACTTTACGTAGTAAGCTCGAAGATACCTACATAATTGATTTCTTCCAATATGTTTCTATTGTAGGTATATCTGATTATTTCGAGACGACCTCGGTGGCGTGGCGGGCGAGTGCTCGGCTGAGACGCAAGAGGCACGGGTTCGATTCCCGCAGCGGGAGAAATGTTTGCATGCTCTGCAAATATTTCTTCCAGGTCTGGGTGTTGCAGTATTATGTACATATTATAAGTATGTAATTACAAAAAAAGTATATAAGTACCTAGTTATTCTTTAGCCATCTGGTTCCCATAGTACAAGCTTAGCTTAGTTTGGGGCTAGATGGCGTTGTGAAAAATGTCCACAAATATTTATTTTTATTATTATCTAGGTGGTGTGAACTAAATATAGGAAAGAGTTGATGGTGAATCGGTCATTATTGTATTGATCTAACCTATTAATGTGAAATGGATGATTTTTCTTTTCTTTTTATTTTGTCTTACGTCATGAGATATAAAAGAACCAGTGAGATAAAATTCACACCATATTATTTTGTAGTCCTAAGATGACCTTTCATTGTAATTTGGACATAAATCACCTCTCTCTTCCCAAGCAAAATGTTCAAGTTTTAAAAAAATTACTTCTAAATCTGAAACGACATTCTACCAAAATGGCTCCCTCGGGAGGATAACATTTTTCTCCACTTGGTCGTGGCATCCATGTACCTCTATATTATTTAATTTTAGAATGTTTCTATATAATATTTAGAACCCTGTGGTCTAATAGTAGTAATCCTATGGATTTTTCTGTTCGGAAAAATATTGTTCCCTATACCAGTATTCTCAAACGGTGAAGGAAAACATTGTGAGGAACTGTTGTAGAACTCAACGATTTTGAAGTGCACGAGAAAAGCCTTTTTGACGCGCACTTTAGTCCTTGTATATCATTTGTTCTAAACACCTAGTGCCAAGAGTAGCAGTAGAACAGTTATTGAATAATATTACTGAATTTTTCTAACAAAATTATATATCTGCTCTGTCTAGTGTCAAAATGTATGTAGATGAACCTCAAGTTATTTTCCGTAGTAGCACTAAAGTCCAATTGGAACATGAATAATTTTCTTTTATAGTATGGTAACCTTCGAAACACATATAAAGGGACTTTCAAATTTCCGTCACACCTGTCACCTATACCCCTGGTCACGACCTCACTAAGCCTTATAACGAGGTAATAATATCAGCCGATATGGACCGAATATTGAAAATTAATCTTCTTCGAATAACTTGGGCGTTCAGAATGGAGGTATTATAGATATCGAAATCTCTCGTTTCATGGAACTTATATGGGAGGTGACTGAATTTGATATCTACCTGCTAAATTATTTATCAGTTGATAAATGACGAGGTTGCAAATACGTTTGTACCTGCTACTACTAGTAACTAAACTACCACTTGTATTAATAATTATTTCAAACCAATATGGTAAAAAATTTAAAGTCCACCTCAGTCTCCTTTCGTGCACTTAAGGTATGTATGGGCCTCTCTGTATCTTCCACGCTTCAACGTAGATTAAAGACGTGTCCTAAAAATCCTGATTTGACTTTTCTCTCATCTCTTTCCTCATAGTAGAGTTATAGCAAAATTCTACTTGAGGCAAGTTTCCGTTTTTAAAATTCTTTCAGGGTGTCTGGTCGAAGCGATGCGCGATCCAAGAGCTGGTTCTTATTTGGCTCAACGGATCAGTATTGCCATTCAACGTGGCAATGCTGCCAGCGTCTTGAGCTTTGACCGTCTGATGAGCTGGATCAGGTGAGCTATCTATAGACCGTTTGCAACGGCCTTTAGATAGCCCGACTGTTTCTTTTGTATTTTGTAAATTATATTAGCTGCCGCCCGCGGCTTCGCTCGCGTGGTACCCGGATAAAAAAAGACTATATCGTCACTGGAAAGGCAAATTTACGTAAGCGCCAATCGAGAAAAAGCCGTTTGAAGTTCATTTTTTTCGTTTTTTTAATCATAACTTTCTACCTAATTATCTAATTTTGATGACGTCAACGTAAGATTTCATTCTTTTTTCGTTTTCTATGTCCAGCAATTCATATTATTGTATTTGGACTGCTATTTTAGGAAAATAACTCAATATGCCTATTTGGCGCTATTTTGGCGCTTACGTAATTTTGCCTTTCCAGTGACGATATGTTAATCCAGCACATGTACTATGTATATTCCAAGTTTCATTTAAATCCGTTCAGCCGTTTAGGCGTGATTGAGGCACAAACTTTCGCATTTATAATACAAGTAAGAAGTAAGATTAGTTGTAAGTTTCTTTCTGTTAATAAAAATGTTCTTAGTTTACGTTCTGGGGCCCTATTCACGATGACCAAACAAAACGAGACGCGGAAAAACGTGTGGAATTACCGTGTTATCGTATTCTGCATGACAATGTGACATTGTCAGATTTCATAAACGAGCTCAGTAAACGAGAGTAGGCGCGAGACGAGGCTCGTTTTGAATTGTCAAAATTACATACTTCAATATTGCGTGTTTTGCTAAAACTAGGTTGTGTTTTTACTAATTATGTAAATAAATTAGTCTTCTTTAAACTATTTAATAGCAGAATAGATTATTTGTACAATAAATAATATAATCTAGGTACCATTGAATAATATCCCTAATAAATGATGTGGTAAATAAGTGAAATAACCTAACCCTAGTGTACAGAATAATTATTACTCCCGGAGCCCTAGTGCACAAAAGGAGCTTTTGAGGCGCATTTTGAATCTTTTCACCACGCAGGGTTCGAAAGAACTAGGGGCTAGTAGTAGTTGTAGTAGGTACTAACCTAACCTAACTAATAGCTCTTTTATTGTGAATGCAAAAGTTTGTGAAGATGTGACGATGCTTGTGACTCATAATTTAATTCTAAATGGCTGCACGGATTGAGTGAAACTTGGGATATGCATAGTATGTGTGCTGGAATAACATTAGGCTACTTTTTATCCTGGCAATAGGCGAGCGAAGCCGCAGGCGGCAGATAGTACTTAATAAGTTAAAGAAAAGTGAGCATTTTTGTGTTTTATGGTTTTAATGCATTTATTTAACATAATAAAACTGTCATGAGCTGCCCCTCCTAAGGTAGCACATGAGTAGGTATGCCTTTAATTAAGCCTCTGTTGCAAATCTGAAACGAGGCAGAAATCATTGTTATTGTTTTTATAGGTAGGTACATACTTTCATGTTTTTGGAAATAAAGATTACATTCTACTAATATAATGAAAGTGAACGTTTTTTCAAAGAATCTAATAAAGTTAATTTATTTTAGTTCGCTGATGCTCTCACAAATACTATTATGTAATACCTACTAAAATAAATAGTTGATTAAAATATTACCCTTGTTTGATTTAATTCCTCTCTTGTTCGGAGGTAGGAAATTTGATGTAGGTTGGCATCATTAAAGGCATTCACCGCTTACTCTATGCAGAGGCTTACAGGTGCTAACCAAAAGTTTCCCACTGGCTTTTGATAGCTACTGGTGATCAGGAAATTGAGGGTTGTAAGTATCTGGAAAAATACAGTAAATATAGTAGGTTTCAGTCTAACCTAATACCTACCTAACCTAGGTACCATTTTATTATTGTTCAATAAATTAAGTTTATTGACCGCAAGTGGCATTGCGAGCTGAGTGCCTCCGTGCTTCGGAGGGCACGTTAAATTATGGGTCCCGGCTTTTAAGTCGTTAAGCCATGACGGAGGCCTTTAGGCGGCCTAAAAACTCCGTCACTAGAGTTGGCCACTAGCTCATACGAACATACATACCATACATAATAGGTATCTATTTACTTACTTATTCATATCAAGTGCCTATCAAGAAAAAGCAGGCAATTTGTGGTACAGTACGGTCAACGGATCTAGGCACTCGTGAAGTTAGCCGTTTCGAGTAGTAGACAGTATGAAAAAACTTCACTGCGCATGTCAAACTGCTAACTTCACGAGTGTCAAGATCCGTTGACTGTACTGTACTCGCAGTTTCTGATACCCAAGACACATAATCCTAGTGTCCCTCTGTATTGTAGGTCATGTTTGTATGAGAATTTAGAGAGTTCTATATTTAAAAAAATCAACATTTTTTATGACACAATTTTCCCAAATTGAACCATGTAGGCTCAGACCAAATAAAAAGAAAAGACCCCGCGCCGCGAACAACAAAAGTGAAGCCGCCATTTTATCTATGTGTGTGTCGAAGGTTTTAAGGTTGTGTGTTTCAAGTAACCTAAATTCATAGTATAATAATTAAGAAACGATGCTATTTGAAGTACTTACAGTAAGTGAAAAGTGATTCCGTGAGACTTTTTATGTGATTTGCTGCTGTTTTTACAAGTTTTCACTACACAGGAAGGCATAATTCTTTTTTTAAGACTCGTGACGTACTAAGAGCGATGAGCATGGTTTTAGTGTAGGTGTGTGCGTGAGCGTGTATGTTTACTTGCAGGAGCACGGTTTTGTGTGGCTTCACTTTTGTTGTTCGCGGCGCGGCGTCTACTCTTTTTATTTGGTCTGAGCATGTAGGTAAGTAGTTGTGTTTTATAGTAAACAAGTCATACCTGATTAAATCAGCTGGAAGAAGGTGTGGTTGTTCACGAGTTTCCTGAAATAAGATATAATATCTGATGAGTTTCAAATCTAATAAAGTAAACAAACTATATCTCAGTCTTATTAATCATAGGTTTGGAATTGTTTGTTTGCTTCTATTCTAAGGACAAGTCAGTCTTTTTTAAATCTTAATTAGTATGATGGATCACTAGAGTCTCTTCCTCATGAGCTCCTCCTCCTCCTGGCTCATCTGCACAGGCAGTAGCGCGCGGATCTGGCACAATCCCACCTACAACTTCGCACCTCCAACTTAGTCTTACGTATATTCTTGATCTAAATAGGAATGATGGCTCACCAGAGTATCTTCCTCATGAGCTCCTCCTCCTCCTGGCTCATCTGCACACGCAGCGGATCTGGCTCAGCCCCACCCACATCTCCGCTACATCCAGCTTCGTCTTCGCGTTTATCACATAAGTCTTCTCGAGAGCACGGATCAGTTCGCCAACAGCGTCGTACTGACGGACTAGGAGACTGGAAGGAAGAAATATATTATTATTATCATTAGGAGTCTGTAATATATCTGCCAGTTTCATCATGTTACATGAATAACATATAAATAGTGTAAAACATAAATGGCAACGAAGATACATTTTTTTTGTTTGGTACCTGGAACAGAGATGTGAGTAAAATTACCTGAACATTTCTCTGACGAGTTTGGGCGTCTCGATCTGCGACTCCTCGGCCCAACTGACAATAGTGCCGATCAGGACTTTACGGAACTTCTCTTCTGGAGTTTTCTTTGCCGGTTCTTCTATGGCCTGTACAATAAATAAATAAATTGCACCCAACAGTCACATACATAGTCCTGACCCCACATTAGGATTCCCTGTGTCGTGGGTATCAGAAACTACGAGTACCATGCTACCACAACACCCAGACCCGGAAGAAATATTTACAGAACATGCAATTTCTTCCGCAGCGGAAATCGAACCCGCGCCTCTTGCGCCTCTGCCGAGCAATCGCTCGCCACGCCACCGAGGCCGTCAAATTATTATAAAACACTTTTATTATAAAAATTACTGTAGATTCTAGTTTTTTTTTTGCACTAGTACTGAACCTTTCGTGTGCGGATCCAACTCGCACTTGACAGTTTTTTTTAAATTATACTTTCACTTATTCTAGTTCTCTTTCAACTATAATTAACCTTTCACACCTTCAACTCTTTCTAGTTCTCTCTAAAGTCTTTCGCTCCATAGATAAATGTTTTTCAAGAAATTCCAAATGTTATTTACGTTATGATTAGTAATAGTTACCTCAGACAGTGGCTCTTGCAGAGCGTTGAGAGACACATGCACCATGAGGCTCTCGTGGATCTCGTTCATCCTGACGATGAGCTCCTCGCCACAAGGACAATTCTCCTTCCAAGATTCTTCTTCCTGGTCCATGTGCTTGAAGCCTGTAAAAACATCACAATTACCTAGTAGATTTCGTAAAAGGCCTAACCTCCGAATACTCAAACGCATCTCAAAATTGAGCACGTCTCAAATGACGATTTTTTGACAGATTATCATCAGAAACTGTCAAAAAACCGTGAGTTGAGACGTGCTCAACTCTGAGTCGCGTTTGAGTATTCGGGGGTAAGACAAGTAGGTATATAGTTGAGCTCGAGGCTTAGGACAAGTTTATAGTCAAGTTTACTCCTTTTACTCCATTTACTCTTTTCTAAACTAGTAACACCTACCAGGTAGGTCCTACCTATTACTCAATTAACCTTTGAATTTATAATAAAAGCGTCCATTTTAATTGCGGGTTCCTATCAGACGGAATAGGAAAAAATAAGACAACGATGTTTTTATGAAACAAAGTATTATAATCAGTCTTTTATAAATAAACTATATAATATCTACTAAAAAACAGCATAGAAAATCACAATCTTTTAAACAAATTTTTAACCGTATTCTGGTAATAATTTATAGAAACTACTCAAAATAAAATTAGTCTTAAAAAAAAAACAGGAATACAAATATCTACGAATATTTAATTTTATCTACATAATCATTATAGGAACTATTTTTTTTTTAATGTAAAGTTCCGTAAATTAATATCCTGATTTTAGATGTTAGTTAAATTAATATAAAAGTCAATTTATGATTTTAATGTAAGTCACTGAACGACTACCGGTACGACATCGCCGCCATCTTGTTGTTTACGAAGGATTTGTATAAAAGCGCTTAGCTAAAAGGCTAAAAGGCTTTGCGTGTTTCGACATCGTGCTGATAACTTGTGTTTGAGTAAGTACCTATATCGTATTAATACATTAGTGTTCTGTGGGTAGGTACGTACTCTAAACACAAGGTATCAGTACGACGGTAATGTACATTACCTAGGTTAGTTACATTATATTTTAATGTGTTAATTCGATATTGCTATCTTTGCTGCCTATGCGATCTTTGCTGCCTATGCGATATTTGCTGCCTATGCGATCTTTGCTGCCTATGCGATCTTTGCTGCCTATGCTATCTTTGCTGCCTATGCGATCTTTGCTGCCTATGCGATCTTTGCTGCCTATGCGATCTTTGCTGCCTATGCGATCTTTGCTGCCTATGCGATCTTTGCTGCCTATGCGATCTTTGCTGCCTATGCGATCTTTGCTGCCTATGCGATCTTTGCTGCCTATGCTTAGCGAGCCGAAATTTTTAACTCAATGTAGCTTTAAACCATTTCTGGAAGCCTCTAGAAGTTAGCGAGCGAAGCGAGCTTCAAACCAATGCGAGCGAAGAGAGCCGAAATTTTTAACTCAATGTAGTATTAAACCATTTCTAGAAGTCTCTAAAAGTTAGCGAGCGAAGCGAGCCGAATTTTTTTACTTAATGTAAACATCCAAACTTACAAACTTTCGCATTTATAATATAAGTAAGAAGTAAGATTTTAGTTTCGACGATGTAGATTGTGTGCTTATTTACCTACTATAGACTTCGACTTTGAAACAAGACGAGACACTTACCTTAAAACTGAGTTCATCTGTTCTCTGGGCGGACAGCGGAATTCCCTGGTCTTCTTGGCAGCCACGGCGCTCGGCAAATCTGACTGCTTGATTTCTTGGTAACGTCTGAAAGCAAGAAAAATATGTGTACATAATATTTAATCAGTTCAAGCTGGTATTATTGTTTCTGGTGGCCACAAGCATTGATTGATTGGGTTAGATTCCCGCTGCGGGAGTATTCTATCAGCCATCTGGCTCCCTTTGCTTAGTTGGGGGCTAGATGGTGCTGTATGATAATGTCCTCAAATATTTATATTTATACTAGCTGCCTCTCGCGTCTTTGCTCGCGTAGTACCCAGATGAAAAATAGCCTATATGTTAATCAAGTATATATCCGTTCAGCCGTTTAGGCGTGATTGAGGCACAAACATCCAAACTCACAAACTTTCGCATTTATAATATAAGTGAGATTTATAGAATTTTTTTTAAAGCAGGGTTATGCCGATGTTACCTCAACTGATCGCTCTGCAGATCGCCTACGAAGTCGTGAGCAAAAGATATGATGGCTTCCACTCTATGCCTCAGTTGTATGTCGTTCAGATGTTGTATGACATCTGAAGCTTCGCTCCCTCCGCCATTTTCATGTGTAGTAGACCTTTCCTGTGCTCGTCTTTTCCTTCTATAGGACAGAATTGGAAACATTTATAGAAACTTCAAAAATTTATTTACAAAGACAATCTATATTATCATTAAAAACTTTCAGGTAATCGGTGTAATAATAAGAAAATAGAGTGATAGGTTAGCGTGGGCATGTTATGCGGAGGGAAGAAAGTCATGTTACAAGGAAAGTGCTGAATATGAATGTGGATGGATACACGGACAGAGGAAAGCCTAAGAAAAGATGGATGGATTGTGTGAAAGAGGACATGCGTATGAAAGGAGTGAGTACTGAGATGACGAATGATAGGAGAAGATGGAAGAGGAAAACATGTTGTGCCGACCCCACCTAGTGGGATAAGGAGCAGGAAAAAATAATAATGTTTAATTTTTTAATAATATTTATTTATGTATGTATTTGTATATATATTTGTAGATATATTATTTGTATATATTTATATTGTGTGTAGTATATCTTATTAGTTTATTATATTTGTAAGCTTATCTTTATGTTTTTCTTTTTCCTGTCTCTGTACACATAACTTCCACTTATGTTAAAGCCTCTCCCTTGCCTCAAAGGTTTGCTGGCAGAAAACTCTTTAAGAGTTAAGCTCTCCTTTGTACATGTACTTTTTAATGTTTTGTGTGTATTTGTTTCGTTTCGTGCATGTACAATAAAGAATTTCAGATAATGGAAACTTGTGGGTAAGGCAGTAAAAATTTTATGAATTGTAACTTACCTTTGTCAAAGGTGGGATCCCACGTCTCAGGGTTGATCATGATGAGGAGCTTCTCAACGTCTTCATCTCGCATCATACAGACTAGAAGGAGACTGTCTACAATGAGAGTTGGCCTGATGATAGGGGTAAAGTACTTACAGGAAGAGTGTACTCACAGGAAGAGTATATTGTCAGGAAGAGTACTAACAGGAAGAATGTACTGTCAGGAAAGTATACTCGCAGGAAGAGTGTACTCGCAGGATGAAGGTATTCGCAGGAAGAGTGTACTGTCAGGAAGTGTGTACTTACAGAAAGAGTGTACTGACAGGAAGAGTGTACTCACAAGAAGAGGTTCTCATTGGTGCCGCCCACGGGGTCGCGGTTGTGCACCTGGTTGGTTGTAACTGCGTCCGCCAACGCCTGCATCACGAACTCACGGACCACCTCCAGCGGGAAGTAGGGGGAGTACAAGTTGCTGATCTCCGTTATACTCTCTCTGAAACAAGATGTTTTGCGAGGTGAAGATAAATTGGGACTTGAAGATTTTCTATCGAAATAACAACATTCAGTACCTATTCGTAGGAATTCACAGTTAAAATTACATGTGTCAGAACAAAATTAAGTTAACCTTAGTTTGGGGCTAGATGGCGATACATATTTGTCGGAGATTAATTATAGCGCCATCTACAATCACACTGCAACACTGACTCACTACCTACAGAACGCAAGCGTGACGTCACAGCCGAGTCATGCTTGGATGCGGCCGTTGGAGCTGGCGGGCAGTCTATTTTTAGAGCTCGTGCCGAGCGGGACGTATCTGTTCTGCCTACTTGTTTATTCAAGAGTTACTTGGTATTTGTACTGGACGCTAATAACTTCGTACGGTTATACAGAGTGTGATTTTTTTCTCGAAGTTACCCATTATTTCGGAACCCGACGAGAACACGTGCCCACTGAGCCCTACAAATCGGCCACCTGGGACATATATTCTTCCGAATGTCTGGGAACACGAAAGCAAGCAAACTCACGTGATATCTTTACAGATTTCTTCATTCTTCATCTGCGGTCGAACGCTCTCTGTTTGCAGCGAGCGGAGGATGTGCCCCATCTCTGGGTCTTCGTACAACGCCTTCAGTTCCGGTCCCAGGGGGATCACGAACTCGTTTTTGCACACCTCCCTGGAAAAAACAAAAACAAGCAAAAAAAGTAAGAACTTGTCTGTTATATAATTATCTTCTTGATTCTTAGACATTATGGGCATGCATTATTATTATTACTAGCTGCCGTCCGCGGCTTCGCTCGCGTGGTACCCGGATAAAAAATAGCCTATATGTTAATCCAGTACATGTACTATGTATATTCCAAGTTTCATTCAAATCCGTTCTGCCGTTTAGGCGTGATTGAGGCACAAACATCCAAACATCCAAACATCCAAACTCACAAACTTTCGCATTTATAATATAAGTAAGATTATTAGCCCATATCGTCCCACTGCAGGGCAAAGGCCTCCCTATCCCCCTTCCACCTTTCTCTATCCTGTGCTTTGGAGGACCAATCCTTCATGAATGAGTCCAAGTCGTCCCACCATCTCAGTCATGGTCTGCCACGATGCCGTTTACCACCATTAGGAGCCCACTCGGTAGTGGTTTTCGCCCATAGGTCATCCGACATACGGCAGACGTGCCCTGCCCAGTTCCACTTCAAAGTGGCTGCTTTCCGAGCAACGTCAGCGATTTTTGTTTTGGAGCGCAGTATGGTGTTGCGTATTCGGTCAGTGAGTTTTACTCCGAGAATACTGCGCTCCATCGCTCGCTGGCAAACCCCGAGTGTGGACCTCTGCTGAGCCGTCAAAGATCAAGTCTGCGCGCCGTACGTGAGGATAGAGAGAATGCATACGTCAATGAGCTTGCGCTTAAGGGAGATTGCCTGCATGCATGCAGGCAATAAAATAACGAACGAAACTAAAGTTCACACAATCACTTTAATAAAGTTACGATCTCAATAATTAAATTTGAATACAGATAAGTACTTTAAATTACAAAACTGAACGGAATAACAGAAGTCAAAAACTCGTCACTTGAGATTGAGACGTGCTCAACTCTGATGCATTTGAGTATCCGGGGGTTATACTATATGCTTCTCTCCCCGAGCATGTCGTAAAAGGCGACAAAGGGATCTTCTCCAAAATGATGGACCACCTATATGGGCGATGGGCTGATCACCTGTCACCATGGTTCGCCATATCCATCTTGGAAGTTTGGATCAGAAGTGATTGCAAGTTTTATTATGTTTACTTGTGGCTCTGCCCACCTCATTAAGGATACGGCGTTATAATATGTATGTATGTATACTATAATATTGGAAAGCTTTAGTTTGCTTGAAATTACCGGCGTAAAGCTCAAAACGCAACGATAGCGCGTACTTTACCTGTGCTGCCACCTAGTATTTCATAATCCTGTTCTTTTCCAGATGCTGTTCAAGCGAAGCTGGTGTACTCGCATGGTAGTGGCGTGCGACTCGAGATGCATCGCAATGAGGATGTCGTAGAAGCCCTGGCGTAGTGGACCAGACATGTACTGAGACTGTATTGCGTACAGCAATTGCTTCTGATCCACGTGTTGGCATAGTGCGTGGGCGGCTCTGAAATATAACAATTTAAATGTAACAATCTAAAACACACACACACAGTCATGCTTACACATGTACAATAAACTTCTTAATATGCGCATGTAACTTAAAATAACATAACTTAACATAGCTCTTTTATTGTGAATGCAAAAGTTTGTGAAGATGTAACGATGCTTGTGCCTCATAATTTACTTCTAAATGGCTGCATGGATTAAGTGAAACTTGAGATATGCATAGTATGTGTGCTGTGAGTATTTTTTGTTTTATGGTTTTAATGCATTTATTATTACTTATTATACCTACACAACCGCATGTACCCATACGTTAACACTAAACACACGCACACACACACACACACACACACATCTCATGATTTCTGATTTATTTAACATAATATAACTGTCATGAGCTGCCCCTCCTAAGGTAGCACATGAGTAGGTATGCCTTTAAGCCACTGTTGCAAATCTGAAACGAGGCAGAAATCATTGTTATTGTTTTTATAGGTAGGTACATACTTTCATGTTTTTGGAAATAAAGATTATATTCTACTAATATAATGAAAGTGAAAGTTTTTTCAAAGAATCTAATAAAATTAATTTATTTTAGTTCGCTGATGCTCTCACAAATACTATTATGTAATACCTACTAAAATAAATAGTTGATTAAAATATTACCCTTGTTTGATTTAATTCCTCTCTTGTTCGGAGGTAGGAAATTTGATGTAGGTTGGCATCATTCAAGGCATTCACCGCTTACTCTATGCAGAGGCTTACAGGTGCTAACCAAAAGTTTCCCACTGGCTTTTGATAGCTACTGGTGATAAGGAAATTGAGGGTTGTAAGTATCTGGAAAAATACAGTAAATATAGTAGGTTTCAGTCTAAGCTAATACCTAACCTAGGTACCTACCATTTTATTATTGTTCAATAAATTAAGTTTAGCTAACACAATACTTACTTTGACTTCTGTTGTAATGCTAGAACATCTCTGAAGGCCAGAATTAACTAGCCTGCCTCCAAGAACGCCGCACAATACCAAAACAACTCTTTGGCCACCTTATAAAATGGCACGAAAAATTTAGGGTCCAGCTCAGCAGAATCCCTTGACAGTCTCCTATTTATGTGTGGGCGTTGCTGGCGCCAGCATATCATACGTTGTCTTCGAAGAACGTCTATTCTTATCACTACGTTATAATATAGCCAAGTTTTTTTCAAAACAAACAATGCAATATGTCAATATTTTGATTGACAATTCGTTCGGAAACAAATTGTGGTTGATTTGATTTAGCTAACCATTTTACGTTATATATTTTTTTTTGGGCTCTAAACTTTAAAATATAACGAAATTAATATTAGAAAGAGTTTAGAAATTCTATTATTGAATATTTATTTACTTGAGATGAAGATTGTAAACAAAAAAATAAAATCAATCTAAAACCGATAGTTTTCCGAACAGACCGGATGCTTGATTTTGAACGAATCACGTAAAACCAAAACACGGTCATAGACAACTAGTCTTATGGCATGCAGAATACAGTTTTTGATTTCACACCATGGCGTGTCTCGTTTGCGTTTAGAGACACGATGACATTTGGCTCGTCACGTGGCTCGTTTTCTTTGGTCATCGTGAATAACCCTCCAGTAGAGTCAAACACATAATTCTGCAATCTACCATTTTTTTCTTAAACAATCATAATTTAGCGGCTATACCGACACCAGAGACAGGTTTCACCAAAAGTGAATATATACGTCACTCTAAAACATCCTCTGAAAGCATTCGACTATGAAGTCTCGTCAGAGAATATCACTTTGTAAGAGCATCGCGATGGACGAGTCGCTAGGGCCCGATAGTGTATGAATGGTGCTGAAACATCACGTCCTCTACGTGCCGACAGGGACTTTTGAATTATGACCCAAGTTTCTACCTACCCAGGTAAAGGAAAATCTAACAAAATCCAACTAAAGGTAAAGTTTTAAACTCATAACAAGCTGGAAACTATAGGGTCTTACTAAAGCCCTGTTAGTTTGGTTAACATTTAGTTTATCCTAACGATCTTGCAATACAATCATCATTAACATGATTGTAAAAAGATCAATTTACTAAAATATAGCCATGCGTGGTTTTTTGGTCGCGTTACAAACAAGCGTAAATTCAACGAAGATTTCAAAATGATCCTAGTGATTTCAATGTATATAGCCTTTTATTAGTCGATCAGCTCCAAAACACATTCCTTTGCGATCTATTCTCCTGAATATTTGCAGGAAGCCAAAACCCCTGATATCAAAGTCCAATATCCATTAGCATATCTCCAATCTTATGTATCGTACGTAATGCGTAGCCAAATTGAAACAATGAATTATTAATGCGTTCTGTTCTCAATCAGGTGTTGGGCACAGACGATCCATTGCGGAGATCTATTGTTGATGAGAACACCAATTCTACGGAATTGCCTGGCAAATTTATCCTTTCTGTCACAGGAATAGAGAATTACCGCCTAGACACAGTTGTAGGGAAATAGCTGGTTACCGTCACAATGCCTTTATTTAAATTCATCGATAATTTAAATATACGTGGACATGTTTTTATATAAGCCTCAATTTATCCAATATGTTGCAAGGATTTAAAAATAAAATACCCCGAACATGATTTTGGTCTCATGATTTCTTGTGACTGGATGGATCCTCCACTTAAGTTTCCTAGCTTCCATGACTTTGTCCATGACAACGGTCTATAAGCGCTAATTTATGTCGAACGATACCTTAACTACGTTACCTTTCCCCAATTAAGGTGGTAACTCCCGAAGTGGCAGGGATTTTCCCACCAATTTCGGGGCAATATTTTACGGAAAGGTGCGGAGGGCTGATATTAGGTTGCAGTGATTTTGGGCGAACTAATTGAATTGAATTGGCGATGAAAATTGAGGATCCACGTAAGCTGGAGGCTTGTTTTGATCTCTAAAGCCAGGTGTGGTTCCCACAATAAACCAGAAACAATGTCTTGGTAGCAAGCTTTAATTTTTTAGATCTTGATTTTCATGAAGAATTTCAGTGGCCTTCCATACAGACTTGATTCTTGATTCCACACAGTGAAGATTGTATGTACCTTCTGACTTCAAAGTCAAATGACGCTATTGGATTTGAATGAACATCAAATATGTATGTATATTAAGGGGACAAGTCTAATTTCAAACCAAATGAACTTGTAGTTATAATTATTTAATCGATATTCAGCACGGTCACTAATTGGTTCTTGAATTCGAAACAGACGAACGAGCTTTTGAAAGAGTCAAAGAAATGTACTGACATACTTCTTGGCTTAGCAACTGCACTTTCGGACACACTATCACATTATCTGTGATGTGTTCTATTTTCTTTCAAACTTCAAACAGCTGCAGTAAAGGGGGCTTGAGGAACTTGCGCAATCCCAGGGTAAATTAGATAATGGTTGTGCGCCTGAAATGGTTATTTACGTAACCAGTGTTGCATTATTGACGTAGTCTGGTTTTTCTGGAAGCCGGCCAGTTTGCTCTGGCTTTCTAAAGACCTACAACCGTCATTCTCTGACCATACTATATTTCATTTACACGGGATTATACGAGACTGGTGGAAAAAAAATTAAATAGTAAAAGTATATAATATTTTTACCACTTATTAATATTTACTTCTCTGCTGGACTGGAAGTAAAGAAAAAACATAGAATGCGTCCAGCTGCTTCTCTTCCCGAGCATATCGTAAAAGTCGACTAAGGGATAGACCTCTCCAACATGATGGACCATCTATATGGGATCACCTGTCACCATGGTTCACCATATTCATCTTGGGACTTTAAATTAGAAGTGGCTGCAAGTTTTCTTACGTTTACTTGTGGCTCTGCCCACCCCATTAGGGATACGGGCGTGATATAATGTTTGAATGTACCTATATAATATTTTTTTTGTTGTGACGTCTCCAGTATATTACGGGCGTCATTATAATGTTCGTTCTCAGGAACTTAAGAGCTTTGGAGCACGCCAACCACAGTACGGATATCTAGTGCGGTGATAACATATCTCCAAGCAAGCTTTTATATTTACTCACGCTCACAAATACACTGGAACACTTCGACTACCTTAAGGGTTAAGATGTTCTGCTGCCTTTGCCGGTGGAAAATTCTTCTCCCCCTTTTTCCCTATAAAAAGCGAAAATTCTATAAATATAGAACACTAATATATTTAACACAAGCTTTCGCCCGCGGCTTCGTTTGCGTGATATCCGGACGAAAAGTAGTCTATATGTTATTCCGGCACACATACTATGTACTTTCCAAGTTTCATTCAAATCCGTTCAGCCGTTACGGCGTGATTGAGGCTCAAGCATACATCGTCACATCCACATATCCTCACTAACTTTCGTATTTATAATATTATTAGGATAAATAAGTAGGAAGTAAGTGTATAAAGTTATGATCATGATTTTGACGATATTTACGGCCACGACGTCAAGACAACAAGTTAAGGCTGTGTCATCATCATCATCAATGGCATTTACATCTATTGCAGATGATTTAGGAACCTATGTAATTTGTAAGTTTACGTAAGTTACGAATATATAGAATTAAATTACTAGTTGTGGATACTATGCCACTACTTTACCTCTAACTAGAACTAGTTCAGATATAATGTGGAGATTGGGAACTTCTTGAACTTGGCGACCGAAACCAGGTTACATTAGAAGAGAATTTCATTTTGCCAGATGTGGGTAGTCTAAGTTCCTGTTTGGAAGTTTGCAAATAGTTTTGAGTCAATTAAAATGTAACACCACAGACCACAATGCATGTATATGGTGTACTTTCAACAACAAATAATCAAAATAAAATAAAAGGAGGCCACATGCAAAAAAAAATTTTAACGTTCGTAGTCGTTCAGCGAACGTATCTATTTAAAAAGTACATAAAGTAAAAGACATATTAAAAAATACATTTACGATGGTACGGAACCTTGTGTGTGAATTCGATCCGCACTTGACCGGTTTTTTTTTCTTATGTAATAAAACCTAATAATAGTGTAGGCTATTGAAATATAAACACATTACTCACATGTGGGTTTATTCAACAAGATACATAAAAATCAATAAATTAACATTGATTAAATACATAATTATTGTTCTCCTCAAAATCTATTACGTCTTCATTATCTTACAGCCTTTTTTAAACTTTTTTTTCTCCACTTCCAAATTGGTATTCGACCAAGGAGTATTTTATCATTCTACCAAACAAAAGAGGTTTGTGACAATGTTTAGCGGCAATACTGAGTAGTACTTAAACTCTGACAATATCAATGGTAAAACATGATGTAAAACCTGACAATATTATGTTAAAAATACTTATTTCGTAATTCATCAGAAAATATCATTTAAATAAATAACTAGGTGTGAGGAGGTGTGAGAGGGTATTATCTGATTAGACTTACAATAGTCGTGACAATGTAATACCGAATTATGACATGATTATTTAAATCGTAAGACCATTTTGAAATATTAACATAAATATTTGTTACTAAACGAAAGCGCACAGTAAGTTTGTAATGCTGAACAATGGAGAATTAAGATTCACAGAACGTAATACCTACTCGCTGGTCTCATTATAAATTTTCATCACAATTCGGATGATAACTTTCTGAAGAATATTTCCTTACGGAGAGAATAAAACGTGCTATGTGCAGGTACATTAATGATTTGGGTTTTTATAATTTGCGAGTTCTTCATAAAATGATTCATTTTTATAATCATTTGCCATCCAGACCTTGTGTACCATTGGTGTACGACCGGATTTTAAAATACAGTGAAAAACAGCTGGTTTTATGGAGCCGGGAGCTATTCTCTCAATCTCTCTCTCCATAGACCAATGAAGAGGCCAATAAGCTGATCTGATGTCAAAGTCAAGGTCTGTTGAACCTTTAGAAAAAAAAAGATTAAAAACAAGAACAGATAAACAAAATGTTGAAAGTTTAAACGCTTTTACAACTATCGTTATCTGCACGTAGGCATACGTGGAGTTTAAATTCATGGTTAAAATTTTACAGTTCTTTTCTCCAAGATTTTGAGACGCGTGTTCCCTATTCATGCATTCCGCATAGCAACAGACAGTATTGTCTCCAACACATTGTGTCCACACACGCTTTAATAATTAGTTACGACAATTCTACAATTCGTCACGGAGAAAGTTACCTGAGTAACTTTTCCATTGACGATCTTACCGTTACTTCATTTTCTTTTGCGCAATAAATGTTTCTTCTGGTTGGGTTGTTGGGACAAAGCCAACTCCGTAGTACTTAAGACAAGTCCATAAAGAAATACACCAGATAGACGGACTGATACTGCCAAATTACAAAAAGAGCATTGAAATCATTTGAGCTTTTTTGTAGACTAGGGTAAGGCCCCGCGTTTATTTATTTAGGGTTCCATATCTGAAGGGTGCCAAGGGACCCTATTACTAAAGCCCCCGCTGTCTGCCCGTCCGTCTGTCAGCGGGCTGTATCTCATGAACCGTAATAGCTACAGAGTTGTTTTCAGTGTGTATTCTATTACCGCTATAGCAACAAATAATAAAAATAAAAAAGGAGGTCCATACAAGAAACATGTATGTACTTACATGTACGATGGTACGGAAAACTTCATGTGCGAATTCGACTCGTACTTGTCCGGTTTTTAATAAATAATAAAAAAATATTTGTGGACATTTCACACAGCGCCATCTAGCCCCAAACTAAGCAATGCTTGTACTATGGGCACCAGGTGGCTGATAGAATACTTTTATACTTTTTTTTGTTGTAAATACCTACATACTTATAATAAATATTACCACAACACCCAGACCCGGAAGAAATATTTGCAGAGCATACGAACATTTCTCCCGTAGCGGGAATCGAACCCGCGCCTCTTGCGTCTCAGCCGAGCACTCGCCCGCCCCGCCACCGTGCACAAACATACATTCCACACATCATCCTCACAAACTTTCACATTTTAAGATTAATTTACCCGCGCGACTTTGCTCGCGTAATGTAAATTTTGACACTCCATTTTACTCCTTTTATTTTGAAAAACTCTAAAACACGTGTCTATTTCCTAACCAAGTTTAGAGCCAATCGCAACACCCGTTAAAAGTTCCCATAGAAACTTTATCACCCTGATTAACCACAGAGTTCGGTGTTCAAAAATTAAATTAGCTCGTGTTTTATTCTATATCTCATTAAAATCGGTTTAGTAGTTACGGAGATACATGGTAACAAACTAACAGACACACTTATGTTTAGGCAAACATAAAACTCCTCGGGCCTATTAACTTGTTTCCGAGCATTATCTTTATTATGTATGAAAATTAATTAATACCTGCTAACAAGTATCTTGAGAAACGCAATAAAATCATCTGCTGGTTTGAATGGATTTACGCAAAAACGGGCATATCTTCTCACGACATTGTGTCAAGTTTACAAATACAATGCGTTCAACCGGTCCATTCACTGTTACATGGTTATTGCACTTTGACATTACGTTATCGCCAAGATATACCTCTACATATACCTATACATAATATCACGCCTGTTTCCCATAAGGCTAGGCAGAGATCATGGATCTCCATTTGATACGGCCCTGACGCTACTCTCGCATCGTCGGTTTAGGGTACTCTTGACCTGGCCTTTCTCCAAAACGTCACTAATTCGGTTCAGGTACGCCTAACGCCTTTACAAATTTGCCTGAAAATATGTTTTCATAATAATAAATATTTAGATCACATCCTATTCTATTTTATCCCACTATAATATTACTGTAAATGCGTATAAATATTTGTGTTTTAGGTCTTGTTGGATTTTTTTTATTACCATCATTTAAAGATACCTACGGGAAGATATTCATATTTCAATCTAGTTACTACCTCAATAATTAAGATACGTGTAGGAAAGCAGAGTCCTTGATTTAGTAAATAAAGAAATCATCTATGCAAACTTTTTTAGATAGATATCTCATTAAAAAGTAGGTGACAGTAAAAGTTTAATGTCACTGTTATTTTTACATATTGAAATTTTTATGATTATTTCTAGCTTTTTATTTTGAATGTTATTTTTTATTTCTAATAAAATATTACGGAGGGTATTTTCAGTAAAATAAATAAAAGGTAGGATTCAATTCCTGTAATTATCTCACTTTTGATGCTTGATGAAGAGTTTTTAGTTATATAATTAGATAATAATGTTAATGTCGAGTGCGGTGAATTGCTCATTTTCCAAATATAAATAAAGATGAGAATGAATTCAATAAAACAGTAGGTTCAAAGTCTAAAGAAAAAAAGCCCACGATCTTCGGATTTAATGTGGCGGACGATATTTCAAATCAGATTCTTTGTAACTTTTCCATCTATCTTCTCAACTTTGTTATTGATATCGACTGGTGCCTGTTTCTCGAAATTACTTCACTGTGGTCAGAGTTCGGAACCTGAAATAGATCTAAATTGAGTTAAAATGTTTGGATCACGTTCTATAACTTTATATTGTGGGAGCTTTGTGGAAGGAACCTATTTATAAATCCGGAATACCAAATTTATATACTTAAAGATTCTCTTTGATAAGGTACGTAAGTACCTACCTATTATATCCCTATTGTAAGTTTCACCTTTCATGTTTTATTCCCGTGTTTATGAATATTTAGGTATTTCACAAAGAGCAGTACCTACAGTATAGAAAGTACGTGAGCACCAATGCGTTCCTAGATAATTCTTCACAGCCATTGAAAGATAAGTCATAAAGCACTCAAATATTCATACCGGATCTGGTGCCAGACGTATTGTCCGTCACAGGACAGGTTTCACTCTTTCTCTATAAATAATGCATGTGTCGTGCTGACCATGACCGCGGCACGACTTGACTACAGAACTGACAATACTGTGCATTTCTCCTTAGATTTCCCGCGATCCTTTGTTTTGTATATTAGCCTTGATACCTACATAAACTGTGAACCAATGATTCAGTGGCCTATCCTAAGGTAAAGCTTTCGCATTTGATGCTTATATAAGATAAGATAAGATAATACTTTATTGTGTATACCAACAAAAAACATAAAAATTACAAAAGTTTACATAATTATTCCGGTATCCACAATTGGCGGCCTTATCGCTAGAAGCGATATTTGACTGGCAACCTAAATAAAATAATATACTACTAATACTAATTACTACAATAATTACTAAATACTAATTATAAAATATGTATGACGTTAGCTAAGTCTTTCTTCGTCCAAGATTTATTCTATGCATAGGTATCTAGAACACCAGCGTTCACAATCTAGTAAAAAATTAAAATAAGTACCTACTGCACTAAAATGATTATGTTTCCTTTTCTTTCAGTTGCATCCACAATGACAGAGAAGACGAAAATAAGCAAAGTGTACGCAAGTTATATTGTATAGTTTGAGATGTTCTACGTCTATCAATAATAATTATTATTGATACACGTAGAAACGTCAAACTATACAAAACTCTATTCTTCTCTCTTGGACTGGGATTAAAGAATAAACATAAAATGCGTCCAGCTGTGCTTCTCTTCTCAAACTAAGGGATAGTACCTATCCTCTCCAACATGGTGGACCATTTATATGTGCGATGGGCTGATCATCTATCACCATTGTTTACCATATCCATAGGACTTTGAATCGGGAGTGGCTGCAAGTTTTCTTATAATTTCTTGTTCCTCTGCTCACATTATACGGGCGTGATAATATGTATATTATGTATTCCATAACCTTATTTCTACAAGCATTTCAGCGATTACATTCAATTCATATTTTTTTTAAACTATCTTGGTTGTAAATATTATTGGCACTTATAACGGGATATTCATGATTCGATGATATTTGAGTTTCCCGATATTTCGGCGCCATGTCATATGGGATATTTACTTACCATGATTCGGTGATTTTAGTTTCCCGTTATAAGGTGCTAATTACTTTAAATTGGTCGCGGCACAGCCATCGTGATGTTGCATTTAGTTTGTCTCTGTAGAACTGACATAATTTATACAATGTATTGAACACCGTTGAATATTTTATAACTAATCGTGGATCATGGATGTATTTGATCCCATAGAGAGATTGAACTTTATTCATGAAGCGGCTAAAATGATAGCGAAGAATGTTAGATATACATTGGATGATCGTTACAGGTCCGAGAAGCGCGTCTCGCAATGGGAAGAGCTTATGAGGAAATTCTCGGAAGCTCATAAAGTGGAGTGCAAGTATGTGTCAAACCTATTAAAATAGTAGGTAGTTTCTGTTGGGAATTGGCTTCCCAAGACCGGCATAGTGGAATCTAGCAGGCACGGAGCGACATTACATGCAAGCGACGCAATGGAAATAATTAATCTGCTTCTAATTATTTCAACAACAGCCAAAGTGATTTTCAGTGAGGATATATTTTTTCATGGTCTAACGACAGTTCAAAGTTTAAAGGTCAGTATACTTTTTTAGTAGGATTTTGTAGGATCACTTGAACACGTCTTGAATGATGGTCAGAGCAAACATCATTCATCATCATTTCCCTGCCCTATTCCCACTTTATGTAGGAAAGTAAATAGTGCCTTTAACTTTATAGAACAGGGTCATTGGACATTCCCCGAGCCCCGCGCTCCACAAAGCAGTTCCCGACGGGCTCGCAGTACGAAGGCACCTGGGACGTACTCGGCATGAGTGGATATGGCACTTACATCTTCCCTAATGGTGAGTATACCTACATAATACAAACCATGTAGTGTGAAGGACAATGTTTTGTTTTTATCTTTTCTGATTTGTAATAGTTCACTGCCAAGTTGAAAATAAAATTGGAAAGCAATTTTACTATTTAGGTAGAACACAATTTGTGGTTCTTGTATAAATAATAGTTATATGTATTTCATTCAATTATTTACATCATGGTTGAATCCTTGGTCTTTCACATGCTACTCTTTTATCGTTGCTGTTTGGCCATGACTGGTTTGACGCTAACCAAT
The DNA here is from genome assembly GCA_949320045.1 of Scotopteryx bipunctaria. Taxonomy (NCBI): domain Eukaryota; kingdom Metazoa; phylum Arthropoda; class Insecta; order Lepidoptera; family Geometridae; genus Scotopteryx; species Scotopteryx bipunctaria. Next base: position 2,978,930 of record OX439449.1, read on the forward strand.
CCAATTTCAAGTCATAACCTTAAAGAATAGAAAAATTCTTTTTATTGCAGAAGTGATATACGAAGGTGAGTTTGACGACGGCATGTTCCACGGCGAGGGTGAACTCCGCTACCCCAGCGGCGCCATCCTCCGCGGCAGATGGAGGAAGGGAACTATGATCGAACGGACGCTGTTCTTCGCCGATGGGTTGGAGTACGCTGAGAACGACTGGCTCTATTGCAAGATGCCTGATAGAAGGTAATATTATACATAGACTAGAATAAGACTAGGTCTGAAAATATGAATGCCCGGTACTTATAAACAATTAACAGATAACCGAGGGTAGATTGCCATTAGGAACATTACAAATGTACAAAAAGTATATTTAGTTGAATAGGGTAGGATAACCTGGTCTCGTTCTGTTTCTTCAGTAGGTAACATAGTGGCGAATTGAATTACTTTTGAGAAAAATAATGAGAGAAGTTCAAGGCAAGCTTTTGAATTTTATTTCCTGGGGTTTATTTACCTTTGACCATTGGCTATACGTAAACATAGTGTACCTACCTACGTCAACGTACGATTCTAAATATACAAGTCAATCCTTTACCTTCATGATTATACTTAGAAGTTCATACGGCATTTGTCTTAGTCTAACGCTATGCTAATACTCGCCTACTGCATAATTAACTTTACTAGCAAAGAAGACAACATACCATTATTACTAAACAAACTAATTTTATTGGATAAATGCTATTTTCGTCCTTTAGCTTGCGTATTTTATCGCAATCTTGATCCTATCTTACTTCCCTTGGACGCAGTCTTCAGATACCAAGGTAGAGACAGACAGATGCAATCACGGATTCGATTCCTGTCAAGATTGGCTTGGAAATCAATTTCCCGCGGGAAATGTGCTCGTTCTATCACGCGAACTTGTCAAATGTTTGATTGCGGTTAAATATAACTAGAATAACTAAGCAATCTTTACAATTACGAGTATGACAGAATGCTTGCCTCTACAATGTACGAGTAATGCTTTCAAGTACTACCGTGGAATTTAATACATTAAATTCCAATGCTCGTAAACGGTAAGTGCCTATGTTTACGTGTTCATAAACACTGAGATGACAGCTGATATACTCGTAGAGGGGAGAGGAAGAAGAAAACATGTTGTGCTTACCCCACTTAAGTGAGATAAAGGCAGGGTGATGATGATGCTGCTTTTAAACAGTAGGTAACTATGTTTACGTTGTTTATTGTGCACTTAATTTCTTCTCTCTCAAGTCCACTTAACTGTGTGTACCTACACTTAATTCGAGTCTAAAAATACTTTTTCTAGAATATTCATTGATGCAAAACAGTTCAACGTAACCCGAGTCGCGAAGTCCTCTTAATGCAGTTAAAAGTCCCTATTTCCGCAAATATGACCGAAGGAAACTTTAGCAAATTGGAAGCGAAATCTGATTACAATCTAGTGGGACCCGTTTACCGGAAATTGACCATTCACATGGGTAACCAGTGGACTATAGGTACTTGGAAGAATAGGATGAAAGAGGTTTCATATACTAAGGATTTTGACCTATATTTTGACCTATACATTGAACGTTCTGATCGAATGCGCATTTGGAAACTTACGTTCAAATTTTACAAATAAAAACGTGTGATTACTGTTAACTCAGATCAAATTATTTGATCTGAGACTGTTAACTATTACGTCTTCTAAAAGCGCGCAAAGGTGCGTTCTCATTTCATACCTCTGAACAAAGCCCTGCTGTTGGATTTGGACTATTGTTCCGTAGACAGCTACTTTGTTTCGTTCTAGGCATACCTACATTCAGGACTCCACTGAACATAAAGGTTTGTCTGTTTGGCTGCCCTGCGTAAATTCACATAGCAAAAATAAAAGTCTCCCTAAAATACTGCTGCATGCAGTTTTTGTTCCCGAAACGAAACTCACAATGTCAGTCGCATAGATACATGATTTATTGCATCATCATAAAGCATCGTGATTGACAGCAAATCCTAGCGAAAAAACTGATCGTTTTCTATGCTGTATAGATAAGAAAGAAGAGTTTTTTATGAAACTTTGTATTGAAGTATTTCGGAAACCGGTAGTAAGTATTTAATTTAAATAATAAATTTATAGTAGGTACCTAACAACTTATATTTTTCATACAAGCTCTTATTTAAATACTAAAGAAGAAAAAAAACTTTAAATTAAATCAAACCCATCAATTTATTACATAAACACAATCTATATTATAATAATATAAAAGCTTGTCGCGAGAGAACAGGTTACCTACCTTTGATTTCAGTTTTCTTTTTTGCCACAATGGGTAAATTATTACATCGAACCTTTTCAATTATATTTTACTAGCTGCCGCCCGCGGCTTCGCTCGCGTGGTATCCGGATAAAAAATAGCCTATATGTTAATGCAGTACATGTACTATGTATATTCCAAGTTTCATTCAAATCCGTTCAGCCGTTTAGGCGTGATTGAGGCACAAACATCCAAACATCCAAACTCACAAACTTTCTCATTTATAATATAAGTAAGATAAGATAAGATTGAATTCAATCACACTGCTCTCAGGTTTACAGTGGAATACGATGAAGGTTTGCAGCCTGCTGGCATTTCTTTCCTGACGGCAGACCAGCCGACGAGGGATATACCTGCTGGGTACTACGATACCGGAGACGGCTTCTACGACCCCAAGACCAAGGTGGTCTACAGCGCGGATGACATCACTGCTATTATCAGGTACCACGCCATTTTTAGGGCTCCGAAATCTGTCAAGGAACCCTCGAGAGTTTTGCCGTGTCCATCCTAAAAACTCAACAAACAATCACGGCTGTTTCCTATAGGGTTGAGCAGAGAAATAAACGAATGAACTAAAGCTCAAGAAATCTTTGGAAATTTTTGTTTCTTGACTAAAAGACCGGAATATAATAAAATTATTTCCTAGTTTTCAATCATTTGCATCCATTGTGCAGGAAGGTATTTAGTTGCCTATTTATTTACATAACATTCACAAAATACCTACGTCCGTCACATGCAAACAAAAAATACAAAGTTATGGGTAACACAAAAGTACTGACCTATTTACTCTGCCGAAACTCAGATCGCCCTGGGTACAATTATGTGAGGGGCACAAAAAGTAATCTGTAAAGGTGTTACTGTTGCCAGACATTACACATAACAACGGACAGTAACTGTATGTCCCTGTATATGGGACTATCCTCGTGTGTATACAAACTGAGCGTTGAGCGCCTAGCGGTATTAAATTACACTATCCTAGTCCTGGTATCCTGGTATTCCTACTTTTTAGAAAAGCTAACACTCACTCAACACTTAACAATCACAAGATAAACAGGAGTTTCTTTATAGGTTAGGTACATACCTACTACTAAAAAATGTACAAGAGCTTTTGTGAGTAATTTTGTCGCTGGCTCTCCATATTTGTGCCAGTTGCATGACTGTTCTCAAGATGATATCACAGTCACTTAGTCAAGACATTGTATATGTTAATCACCCCGTCAGTGTCTTGTGGCATCAGGCAAATGGGCGCGGAATGCGCCTTGCCATTCCACTAACAAGCTGTTTAAACTTTGGAAAATTTCCCAAAACAAACATAAAAGAGAAAGCGTTGGGGAATCGTAATCGGTGTAAAAGGGAAGTAGCTAATGTCATTAGAAATAATAACCTGGTATAATCTGATTCTGCGTGATTATATTTCCTCGTTAAGAAAATGGGGACGCCTATGTCCAGCAATGTAGGTAGCTACTTCTTTAATCTGATGATAACTAACATCACTGTAGGAAATTATCAATATAGGTAAAGTATTTAGTATCGTGAGAAAACTGGCATGTGGGAGAACCTGAAAAATTCGAACGTTGTGTCAGGTGTACGAAAGGAGCATTCGAGGCACACTTTAAATCCTTTCACCACACTGGTTTGAAAGAACTAGTGACACAACTCTGTAGTAATAATAGTATTTATAATTGTACTGTTGCTATTTGACTTGTAATTCCTCAGATCCCCATCTCCCCTGGAGCAGAAATGGATAATCGAGAACTGCCGCACCAGCCCTGACGTACCGCTCGGGCCGCGGCCGGATCTCTACGAGAAGTGGGTGGAACCCCAGCTGGAGCCGCCAATGATGCCATCCGCGCCAGAGTCACGAGCCCAGTCATTCGTCGGCTCCTATACTGTGGAGCACGATGAGGTAACCCAGCATTGTTTGATGACCCGTTTGAGTTTTGCCATCTGCAAAGCTAATCGAAACTTTATTATTATGACTAGTTGTCGCCCGCCGCGTACCCGAATAAAAAATAGCCTATATGTTAATCCAGTACATCTACTATGTATATTCCAAGTCTCATTCAGATCCATTCAGCCGTTTAAGCGTGATTGAGGCACAAACATCCAAACATCCTCACAAACTTTCGCATAATATAAGTAAGAAGTAAGATTACTTAACGCCAGAGTCACGGGGCCAGTCTGCAAAATTTGCAGTCTTTCCAATTGGAAAAACTGCACATTTTTATCGGCTTATTAAACAAAGCAAGGTTAAACGAAGTATTTAGGAAATGTCCCAAATCCATGACACGCATTAGGACCTTGCTTCGCTTAATTCGGAATAAGTAGTCCTATAACGTTTCTTATTTCTATGGATTTTGCCCACAAATAAGTAGAATCCCACCCATTTAATCAGGTACCTACTTACATTATTTTTTTTTGGCAGGATGAACAGGATGATTTCGAAAAACTGAAGTCAAGCATGGACTCTACAACTATTGGAAGGTGGAATTCGTGTCCGTTCTTAAAATTCGATTCTAGGATCAATTCGAAATATGTATAGTGAAAAAAAATCCTATTTGTTTTATAAGTTTCTAATCATTCATGGCTGGCGTGTTAGGAGATAAATATAGATTACTTTTCTCCGTAATTACCTGCTTCATTCTTTAATCATGTCTTTCCTACCGAACTGCACTTCTTATCAAATACTCTTATTTGATAATCTAGTGTATATTATGATACCTACCTATAGGCAGGCGCGGTCGCAAACTTAGGTACCTACCCTGTGGCACAATTCGCCTATCCGCCTTCGGTGAATTATTTTGTCGCGTAGAATGACAGAAAAAGAAAAACACCGCCTTTATTATTTTTTATACTTTTTCGATGAATAATAATGTTATTCTAATTTACAGGGAGAGTTTGGCTAGTAGTACAAGAAGACGCTTCAGATGGGGCTCATTAGTAGAATAGTGTTATTTTACGTTATAAATGATTTTAATTTGGTAACCTTATAGTACCTATTTTATGTTTAGTTGGTGGTGCATATAGAGGAATGGTAATATTTTAACTACTTATAGGCATGTTGGAGGTGTAAAGTAGTTTATTGATAAAGCATTTTAAATGTACCTACCTACAGATATTATCTACATTTGGATTTTTATTTTCACTTGTTTCTGCCCTTTTCTCTTACACGTGCGCAAATCATTGCTCAAGTAGGTACCTAGGTACCTAATGGTATCCTCGGCAGGTACCCTGAGCCTCTTCTAGGTAGATAAATTCCTTAGTTCCTCGAAAGCTCGTGACCGTCCATCGTGACGGTTTATCACGGGCATTAATTTTACGAAAGATATAAGATAATTACGGAAAACAACTCACGGCTGCTGCAGAACCGAGCTCCTTCAGGGGAAAATTAAAATATCTACCAATTTGCATTCCAGTCTAAGCAATTTGTTAAAATTGTACCTACCTACTCGCAGACTACAAGGCTAAAACTGTAATGTTGGGACAATTTTATGCGAATTTGTTTGGTGGGTCCTATCTAACCAAATATTGCGAAGTTGTTTTAATAATATGTAGGTAGGTAGATACAATAATAAAAAGTCCTACCAAAAGGTAGGTAGGTACCAACCCATTGAACGCTTGATCACTAATCATTAATTATTTATTGCCTGTTCCACATAATGTAAGTATGGTGTATCATTTAGGTTTCACTATAATGTGACAATTCCTTATATTTAATACCAGTGAAAACGTTTATTTTCAAAAAAATCAATTCATATAAAGCCAAAAGTTGCCAAAAGCTTAGTAGCCGTGATGATATGGTTTTCCGTACAAACTACTACTTTCTTTATGTTCATACATTATTATTCAGATTCCGATTTTTTTTAGAAAACAATCTTGTGTGATCAGTGTGATTTTTTCTAAATTATGTTAGGGATTTTTTGAAAGATAAAATCTAATAATCTGAGATCGATCTGAGAATCGATTCTTGGTCGCATATAATGTTCCAAGTGGTCGCATGAATTTAAAACGTCAAAATGACGGATAGAATGAAAGCAGACAAGCACAAACAAAAGCAAGCATGGCTGACTGTCACGTTAGATTAAGTCAAGTCAAGTCAGTTTTTCGGCAGATTTTCTGAAAATAGATCGATAAAACAATAATTTAACTGCAATTAACGCTGCTAGTTTAGTTTATCTTCTTGAATATAAGTATTTTAGTTCAAATATTTACATCGTGATGTAGTAGCTCTTTCCGATACTGCACATTTCATTGATAAACCTGCGTTTCAGTGAATCAGGTTACTGTCCTTATAATTTACAAAAGGCTGTGAAATATTGTGAAAGTTTGATTATAATGAATAGAAAATGAAGTGTCATTACGAAGTTTTATGCATCGAAAAGGAGGCTGGTGCTTCTGATATCAAAAAAGCGTATCGGCGACTTGCATTGCAGTGGCATCCAGATAAAAATTTAGACAATCTTCAAGAAGCAAAAGAACAGTTTCAGCTGGTTCAAAATGCGTATGAAGTGCTGTCTGACCCTCAGGAAAGAGCCTGGTAAGAATTCCGTTTACTTACAGCAGTTGCAATGTCTTTCACAGAAATAATTTCCGTATTACCTATTGAGGTTATTGAAAAATTTTAATGTATTTTTAATTTTATGCACTATCCTAGAAACGCTTTGATAAATTATTATACTACTATTACCAACCGACCAACCACTCTGTCGACCTACTTGGACGATTTCCTTTTCCTCAACCAGCTACCTGGTTATTGGTAAAAAGATTAAAATATATCACCAACAAAACAGTTTGTAGGTCCAAATCCTTTTTGCTTTAGTTGTGTAACATTGCAGTGCCATCTAAATGCATACTAACTACATAAACTAAGGTGCTTTACCATCTATAGTAGATGATTTATACAGCGTCAGGAGGCAACTTTACCTTCACAGACGGGACGCTGTAATGCCCGGGACGAATTAAGATGGAGTAGGCTTGCCCAGAACCTATTCCATCCTCTCAGCTAAGTCGGCCTTGTCCACAGGAAAGACATGGTCAAAACGTGCGAAGCTGACTAAGCCACAGGTTTCCTCACGATGTTTTCTTCGCCGTTTGAGAGTAATGGTGTAGCGCACAAAAATTTTCACACAGAAAAATCTATTGGTACACGACCTTAGGATTGGAAGGCGGGGTCACTACCAACTAGACCACCAGTGCTCTTAATGCATACTTACTGTGAAATACTATTGTCCAATTCCCACATTATTCTAGGTATGACAATCATCGAGAGCAGCTACTGAGAGGAGCCGGCAGCTCCTACAATGACAATAGCCTTGATGTCTATCAATACTTCAGTCCGTCATGTTACAAAGGCTTTGGAGATGATCCACAGAATTTCTATTCTGTTTATGCTGAGGTATGAGAGATTGCTTTCAATTGTCTTACATAACCATCCATCTTGGCACTTTGAATCAGGAGTGGCTGCAAGTTTTCTTATGATTACTTGTGGCTCTGTCAAAAGTCAAAAGTTTATGTCAAAAGATACATACAACCCTAATTTTCCCATTTCAGGTGTTCTCTAAGCTGGCTGCAGAAGAGACAGACTTCTTGGATGACCCCGAGGAAGTGGAAAAGATTCCCAAGTTTGGCAACTCGAGCACTCCTTACGAAGATGTCCATGAGTTCTATGCTTACTGGATGTCTTTCTCAACTAACAAAAGTAAGTAAAGTACCAAGTATGCAGTAGGTAAAGGGGAAAGTATATTTTTATTGTAAATATTGAACTACGTAAATACTTATAACTCCAACTCAAAATTCCTCATTGAGATAACTAAAATCATTTCAAAACCTACATCTATGTTATCTTCAGACACCTTACAAGGATGACATTACTATTATACATGAGAATGTTTTCTTTTCTACTAAACTCAGACTTAGGTCATAATTATGTGATTTAGGTATGTCAAGAAAATATAAAAATCTTTATAATTCACGAATTTCAGGCTATGTATGGCTGGACCATTACGAAATCCAGCAGAATGACAATCGGCGAGTGATCAAACTGATGGAGAAGGAAAACAACAAGATTCGGCAGAGAGCTCGCAAGGAACGGAATGAGGAGATCAGACGACTGGTCAGCTTTGTACGCAGGAAGGACAAACGGGTCCAGGAACATACTAAACTATTGCAGGAGAAAGCAGAGGCTAATAAAGTAAAGGTGTGTAAACTGGACGAATACTACTAGTGTCTAACCCAAGGTAGAAAACCCAAAATAGTTTTTGGCGTGCGCTGCGAAAACTATTGATTATAGAACAAAATAATGTACTATACGCGTACGAAGTCGCGGGCAAGAGCTAGTAGAAGATAAAAATGCTTGGGACTGAATAATGCTCCAACTCCTTTTATAAACATGATTGTAAAGGGATCATTTTCCAAAAAAATAGCCAAGCGTGGTTTCTTACCTGTATCTTCTACGCTTGGTCGCGTTACGAACAGGTGTAAATGCAACGTAGATTTAAGACGTGACCAAGTGATCCCAGTGATTTTAAGGAATAAAATTTTTTGACTTTGGACCAGTGTGGTGAAAGGAAAGTGCGCCTCAAAGAAGCTCTTTTGATGGCTAAAACTTTTTTACCTTTTTGTGTTTTGTCAAAAATATTCTTTTATAATAATTCTAGGCGGAACAAGTTCGTCGAGAGAGGATAATGCAGCGCCAAAAGGAGATAGAGGAGGCAAAAAAGAAGGAAGGCGAATCGTCCTTCCTACAAAGCGAGGATTATCAGAAGAAATTAAGCGAGATTGAATCACTGTTGGCTGAAGAGTTTGGGTTGTCTTCGGATGATGATACAATCAGTGAGGGCGGAATGGAGAGTAGCAATGAAGAGAGTTCGAAGACTGAGGAGGTAAATAAATATTCATAGAATGGTGGCCTAACTTCAATCCAGTTAAGTCAGGGGACCAAAGATTATCGGCACTGACGCCCCTGCATTGTGCATTATCCTCCTACTAACCCCCACCCAGCCAGCCCAACTCCTTGAAGTACTGGAGAAGGACTTTGGGATGTTGGCAGCAGTGTCCAGTATTCTCGATTGTTTTGTTGAGGCCGTTGTTGGTGCTGACGAGGTTAAAGATAAGGTGCATGGCATTGCTTGATGTCTGTCTACGGTCCAGAGTTGTGTCTTATTTCGTTTGTTGCGGAACAGCGAAGTTACATGTTCCAGTCTCTTCCTCTAGGAATCATTCACGACAGAGGCCGCTGTCCATTGCTCCTATTTTTAGAAGGTGGTGATTCAGCTCAGTGTCCTGTGTTGATGACCACCATTTTTCGAAGGTCTTCACGTCTCACTTTCAGTAAGATTGATGTGAGGCGTTTGTTACGTTTGGGGAACAGTCTTTTAGTGTGACGACAGTGGCACTAATGAGCAGATGATTTAACCAATATTGTGGGTGATAAATGGATTAGGCGAGCACAGGACCGTATTGGATGGCGCAAGCAAAGGGAGGCCTATACTCAGCAGTTGGCAACAGGCTGTGGATGATAATGATGATAAATGTCAACGATTTTAAATTGAAGAACGTTCATAATGACAACATTAAATGCTCTTAGAACTACTTCAAAGTTCAAACTCTTCCACATAATTTTAATTAATAAATAAAAAAAAAATATTCATATTTGGAACATTCCGAAAATTCAAACTAACAAAAATTTCTTGGAGCGCGTTCTCAGTAGATGCGCGTGACGTTGACGGCTCGGACGTCACAATATTTTCGTTCTGTGAATTTAGGGGAATGTTGACTTTACTGTTAAATTAGAGTTAAATGCTAGTTCTATCTTGTAAAATGACAGTCGACGTCCGCAGTTTGACGACTAATGATCTGAACTATGTAAAAGCAATGAATTAACAATTTTTTCTCCCAATTCCAGGCAAGTGAAGCTTCAAAAGCAACAGCTAAATCCTCTAAAAATAAAATGCGAAACCTCTACTGCTCAGCTTGCAGCAAACTATTCAAGAACGTCAAATCTTTTGAAAACCACGAGAACAGTAAGAAGCATAAAGAAAACGTAGCCAACATGGCTTTGGATGACGATGTCGCGATATCTGGCGAGGAAGAAGTCAGTGATGAAGAAGTGGAGAATGAAGTTGAAGAAAATGAAGTTCCGGCTGATGTTCCAGAGGAGACCAAGGTGAATGGAACCACGGAGGATGAAGCTCAGGATAACTCTACTTCAGATATTGAAGACAATGATCTGAGGGAGACTTTGAGCGATGATTCGGATAAAATACAGGTGTGTTATAAGTATTCTAACTGGCTATCCTGCACCAATAACTTAGCCTGTGTTCCCCTCACAGTAAGAAAATGCCCAGTCACAATCGCACAATATTTAGGTGTCTTATTATTTACATATCAACTACTTTGTATCTTCCCTTTTCAGGCATTACCCAAAAGTCAGAAAAAGAAGAAAAACAAGAAGAAGTCATTCATTCCAATGCCAGAGAGCGAAGGCAACGACAGTCACGACGAGATGAGTTTTAACGAAATAGAAGGCCCCGCTCGCAGCCGGAAAGCTAAGAAATTCAACATGCTCAAAAGCCAGATACAGGCCAAGAAGGAACTCGATCTCAAGAAAGGTTCCCAATCACAAACCTCCACAGAAAACTTATACGAGGTTTCCAGCACAACTCCTACTGATGGAGAGGCAGCTTTACCCAGGGATAAACCAGCACTACCTAAAGCGCAAAGAAATGTCAAACCAAACATCCAACACAAGCCGAAAAAGACTGTCGATCGCAAACCCGCCCGAACTAAAACAAGCGAAACTGAAGACTCCAGTACAGCTCTCAACCTTAGATGTGCAATCTGTCAAACAGACTTTCCATCTAAGAACAAACTATTTGAGCACCTCAAAAAGACAGGACACTCAATACCACTACCCCAGACTAGTTTCACACAAACCAAGAAAGGCAAACGGGCCAATAGGTAAAGATGCAAATTAGATAGGATGGAATGTTAATATTAAATAATCATTGTGAATTAATGTGATTTAATTTAAATCTCTCTACAAGTAAAGTGTAAAGTGACTTTATCAATCTATTTATTGAAATTATCAATTGATGTCATTAAAGTATGCCTAATGAATGAAGCTTTGTATTTCTTAACCAAACCTCTTCTATGATTAGGTTTTAACAAGTAATAACATATTAACCGATTCCATGCGGATGTCGCCGGAGACGCCATGGTAATTTTGCGTCTGACTTATGGCATGTGATGCCAAAACTTGTACCCATAAAATACATCAGTGTATGTAAAATTATTAATAACTAACAGCCTAAACCAAAACTTGAAGCTTGGGAGTAATTTTTTTATTGTGTAAGAAATATTACAGAATTAGCTCAACAAAATCACTAGAGTAAAATCATGGAGATTGGCTAGTTATTGAATACAATAATTTTATATTATACACATTGCGCACAATTGCTTCTACATACAAAAACAAAAAATCTATTTAACTGCAAAAATAATTTTATTTAATACTCTCCCGAGGAATGTAAGAAGCTATGCTTTATTCTCACAGAAAACAAATATAAGAAATTGATGTGTAAATAAATATATATTTCTGTCATAGGAAACCTTCATTGAAGTACCTATCTAATAATCAATAAGGAGCACCACTATCTTCATAAAATACAGAAAAGCATTTTAGGTACTTACCTACCTAGACCTAGATGCTAGACATTCGATTTTTATATAAAGGCTAACACTACAGTGAATAGCTTAGATATAACAAGAAGTCAATCTAGTTCTGGTATATCATTAAAACTAAATCCTGGATACTCTTTGTAGGCATAATAAGCTATCCTAATATGATAAGCACCAGGAAGAAACATGATACCACCTAAAACTATCATAGGCCACAAACGGTCTGAATACTTAGTATCTATGTGTCCAGTGACTATGAGACTACCAACTATTAGTAAAATGGTTCCAACGACGAATAGAAATGCTGCAAGGGAGATGGCTTTCCAAGGTATTTTTATAGGAGGCTCTTCAAACTGTGCGTCAGAGAATCCGCTGTCGTCGTTGGACACTAGGCGGTAGCCGTCGTGCTGCCCTCCAAACCTGAATCTTGACATGCTCAGGCTCTTTATTTTCTCTGTGAAATAAACAATCGATCAGGAAAACATTGTAGTACCAGCAAAAACACTACAAAGAATATACCCACCGCTGGTTGAAGGCGTTATGGCAAATAAATAACAGATATTACAGAGACTTTTGATCCTCAAACACAGTAAAGGAAAAATAGGGAAATTAAATTAACAAACAACCAGCCGCACAGAAGCAAATAAAACAAAGCTGTTTTTTTCTTGTTTTTGTTTTGCTGTCAAGTCAGCTGTCAAATGTTTATCATGTCATTGGGTAGCTTTGATCGTTGGTCAATCAAAACATTACGTTTATGTTACAAAAAATAATAAATAAATAGATAGGTACCTAAAACGATAAATACGCATTTTGAGAGCAAAAATATCAAGATTAAAACGGGTTTAACTTAAGTGGCGCGAAGTACCTATACCAATAATAAGTAGGTAGGTATATTACTTTTTACCTTTGACGTGTTGCGATAACCGCGTCATGAAACCCTTGAGTTATGACCTCGACAGGAACCTGTGAAAAAATATGAAATAAATAGTAAGCAAGTACTTACTTAGTAGGTAGGTACCTTTTAATAATTATTATGTACGGTACCTACTGTACTAGGAGCAATTTTAATTGCATAATTTTTTAATAGGGAACGTGCTGCCACACAAGGTGGCACACCAGAAACATTTATGTACCTACCTACCTACATACACGATGGTGCGGAACCCTTCGTGTGCGAATTCGACTCGCACTTGACCGGTTTTATTTAAGGTTTCTTTAAAAATATGCTGATTATCGTAAAACTACAATTAGGTGAAATAACCATTGAACGTTGTTGAGTTTTGTGGGTAAGGCAGGATGGTGAAGTTTACATAAGCTTATAGAAGCAGATATGTTGGTATGTGCGTCATATATAGAACTGCGGATTGCAACGTCCTTGATCCAATGCGACGATCCGATGCGAAAACATGGAGTCAAGGGAACAAATTAGGTGTTTCATTCTGTCGGAAATCAAAGTGGGGGAGAGATCTAGGTACCTACCCTACGCTTGCCAAGACCCAGTAGGTCGGTGATGCCGCAGATTAAATAATAGTTACATGGCATGGGTAGATACTCAGAACAGCAAACCTATAGTAACAAGGTACTTAAAAAAGGTCATTGAAATCCCACTAAAACCTGAAGGTATTTTTGTGTCTCAGGAAGTTTTTCTCAGGAATTTTATAATTTGGTAAATAGGCAGATAGTAATATCGTCACTGGAAAGGGGAAAATGCTAAAGCGCCAAAATTATATTTTCGATAAAACTATTTTTTAAAGTTCACACATTAAATGTAAAAGAAGAAAGTGTTTGAATTTTATATTTATTTATTATTCATGTTCATAAATTCCATAAATTGGCGTAGGTAGGTACTTAAAACAGGTGTAGGTAACCTGAATAAAACAATAGAGAATTCGTTGCTGGTTTATCTTACGTGGTCATGGACGAATAATTCGTCCAAGTTACATGGCGTGATCTACACCTATCTTACTTATCTTACTTCTTACTTATATTATAAATGCGAAAGTTTGTGAGTTTGGATGTTTGGATGTTTGTGCCTCAATCACGCCTAAACGGCTGAACGGATTTGAATGAAACTTGGAACATACATAGTAAATGTACTGGATTAACATATAGGCTATTTTTTATCCGGGTACCACGCGAGCGAAGCCGCGGGCGGCAGCTAGTGTTACTATAAAAATAAAACCTATAAAAGTCAGGTCATGCAGGGCCTACCAGAAAAGGGCCAGTGGTACCTTACTTATATTATAAATGCGAAAGTTTGTGAGGATGTTTGGATGTTTGTGCCTCAATCACGCCTAAACGGCTGAACAGATTTGAATGAAACTTGGAACATACATAGTAAATGTACTGGATTAACATATAGGCTATTTTTTATCCGGGTACCACGCGAGCGAAGCCGCGGGCGGCAGCTAGTGTTACTATAAAAATAAAACCTATAAAAGTCAGGTCATCCAGGGCCTACCAGAAAAGGGCCAGTGGTACGTCAAACGATGTGAAATGAATTTTAATTCACCAATATCGGGTTGAATGAAGCTGTACAAAAGCTCTATTATGTGATCGGGCCCGAAAGTCCTTTGTGCGAACGATGCGGTATGCAGGTTTAAGAGATTAAAATCGCTTACAAAGAATATTTGGAACAAAAGCTACTTTATAGAACCTAAATAATACAACCTCGGATACACAATAACGATGTATAATGGTAAGATATTTATTTTTGTAATAACAGTATCATGTAGTACCTAGTCTTTTTCTAGATAACTCATTTTTCAAAATCCATTCAGCCGTTTATACTACTTACAGCTTCAGTCAAAGGAATGCAACATAGTTGCATTCACCCCAGTAATTAATTAATTAATTTTTCACCTGCGCAGTCGGGTAAAAGTGAAGCAACGCAATTTTCGTGCTTTTATAAATACCTAGGCACCTACACTTTATATTTTATAGGCAGGTAGGTATTTTTTGTTTGTCTTCTTAGAAATATAGATAGGACAATTCTGCGTTAGTGTATAAAGAATTTCAATACCTCAGCAAAATCTTCTACCAACGCACATTTTCTTCTACTGACACAATCATGTTTGTCATCAAAATAATGACGTAGTAATTACCTTAGGTTTGTCAGGTTACACGTTGTTATTTTATATGGACATGGTATAAATTAATACAAATTCAACATAAGTAGGTAGGTACCTATAATATTTGGATTTGTTATCTTTGTGACAAATTACCTTATTATGTTCCGAACGTCCAACATTTTGTTAATTGAATGTTTCCTCTACTAAAGGCCGTTTACCATATATTTATTTGTCGAAGTCTATAGTTAGAAGATTTATCAGCATCAGGAGGCAACTTTTACCTTCACAAACGGTACGCTGTAGTGCCCATCGTCATCATTATCACAACAGTCTGTCGTATACAAATCGTCTTAGTTTGCGTAAATAGGATACTGAACAAAGTATTTAAATAACCAACTTTTTTGCTAAATAGATCGCATGGTCATTCTGTCTACAGTTTATATTGACTGTACCTACCTATTGTAAAATGCAGTTGGTGGAACTAAATCAACCCTCGCTGAGTTAAGGCGAGTTGAGAATAGGTACAGTGGTGACAAAAATAAATGTGCTTTTTTTTTTACAAGGTCAGAAAAAATATCTAGGTATTGGTATTATTTTTAAGAATTAATACGACCTACCAAATTTTCCTTTTCCGTACGATTTCAAGAAAAATCCGAGATTTATTAGAAACTTTTAGATTAAAACATATACAGTAGGTGTACTAGATATGTGTTTTGATACATTAAAAAGATTTATTAATTAATTTTTTGCAAGATCTGTATGTTTAATGTAAAAAGGCAAACCATGAAAGTAAAACGTATAAATACCTACATAATTATTGGCCTTAAGAATCATTATGTATTTTTCGCAACTGATGTAACTAGATGTAATTTTTCCGAAGAGAATAGAATAAATATATAAAAACAACCAAATCAATTTGTAATTATGTACCTTTAAAGTAACAAAAAAATAATTGACTTTTGCAGTTGACTGCACCCCAGATGACATCTGCTCATGCGACGATCCCCACGCTCAACAATCAACATAACAGTTTTCCCCTGTGCGTTGCGGGGGAATGTCGTGACTGATATTTATATTTATTATAATTATTATTTTTATTTTACAATGGCAGCAGTTTACGTAGAATGCCGGCTCGCACATACAGAGTTGATTGAGAATCATTTGTGTAGGTGTGAACTACTTATGAACGATGTCGGTCCTACGCCGAAGAAAGGTGAGTTTTTTTGAAATTATACCCCAATGGTCAAATAAAGGTCTCTAAAAAAACTTATTAAACTTAATAAAAATGTTTATTCTGGTTAGGTAATAATCTCGGTCTCAATTTAGTTTGTTCCCCGTATAACGGGTATTTCTTGTACTTATTTACTTATATGTATATTTTTTTCAATTTAAAATTACTTGGTAGATAGGTACTTATATCTAGTAACGATGCCTGAACAAAATTATTCCAAATTACACTTACTTTTCAATATAGGTATTTTATTTCATTATACATCACCCCACAACTTTATTTCCTAGATTATGTAATGTCATGTTCTATTTATTATAGATACCCAATTATTTTAATTTTACTTTTCTTATTTTCCCGATTTCTTTTATTTGTAATTTTGCAAATATTATTTTTTTGTCTTTATCCCGTTGTTCCAACTGACGACGACAAATTAATAAATCATTTCTGTACTTTTTAACAAATGCTGTCAGGCACGAGAATTGAGGATTGGGTTGGTAGTGAGGGGAGTAGGGTAATCGATTTAATTGAAATATAGTGTATTTAATTGCTTGCACAAAGGCTTGATCAGACATGTCACTCGGGACAGAATAATCACTAAAGTGGAAGGTCCATTTCTAAAGAAATAGAAAAAATAAACAAATATTTTATTACTATCATGCCTATATTAGGTACCTACTCCTAGTAGGGCAGGCAAAAAAATAAAGCTATAAAAAAATTAACCGCCTGATATCATCTTAAACATCAGACGAAATAATACAGTCACTTTTCAAATATTCATGTAAATATTCATCATTAATAATTTTATAAATTGTAGACTAGATACGATAGTTATTTTGAATTTATACACGTTTTATTCTCTGCTTCTACAAATACGTAAGCGTAATCCTTGTGAACTTTCTTATGAAATGTTTTATTTAATTGCCTACGTAGGTAATTAAATGCATGCACCAAACATCAAAGCTAAGTTCGTATTTGTTTAAATCGCATAGAATTCAAAACTTGAACACTTTAGCAGCACCTAAAACAGTAATTACTTCGCGTGCTTAGCAACAGGGAGGGTGCAAGGACGCCAACCACTCTAATTATAAAACAGCGTCAAAACGACAAAAGTCCGGTGGCTTTGTGCCTCTGTGTTGCCAACTCTATCTCACTTTAGTTGCGAGAGGTTTTATGCTAGGTGTAGCTGGATCAATGTCGGCGGCGATGACCATAAAATTACTAGTCTTATTATCATTTTTAGGGTTCCGTACCCGAAAGATGCCCATGGGACCCTATTACTAAGCTTTCGCAGTCCGTCCGTCTGTCTGTCAGCAGGCTGTATCTCATGAACCGTAATAGGTAGAGAGTTGAAATTTTCAGTGTGTAGGTATTTCTATTGCAGCCATAACACAAATAATAAAATAAAATTAAAAATTAAAGGAGGTCGTATTTCTATAGGGCCTCCTATAATTTTTTTTATTTTAGAGGTGAAACTATAGTACCTACCTACCAACAGTTTAGATTTTAAATTGTGGATAAATCCAGTCAAAACGTGACAAAGTAGACAATGGTTCTCCCACAGAACATGTTCAAGTTACTATACCGAAGTAACTATTATATAATCTGTGCTCCCCGTCCGAGAGGGGAGAAAGTGGCGCCAAATCGATACCACTCCAGCGATAAACTCGCAAACAGCTGATTCAGGCGTAACCACAAATGAATCACGCAATGGCAACTTAATTCATGAAAATATACAGCCTTGGACAGCTAATTGTCTCCGTGTAGTCAATAGAAATTGCTTGGCTTTGTTTATACTTTTCCTATGTATAAGTACAGTAGGAAAAACAAAGCACTATACTTACTATTATAGTAAGTAAATAAAATTGAACTTTCGGTTAGTTACTGCGGTTTCCTCATGTTTTTTCTATTACCATCGCAGGTACAGCAGTACCAATGTTGTTAAATTTTTTCCTTTCTCCTTTTTTGATTTTAGGCCTCTGGCTATTTTTTTAGTACAACCTTTCTAAGGTCTCGCTTTGAAATATAACTGAATACATAGGTAGTTAATAAACTTTGACCTGAGCAGTAAAAGCAAGTTACATATTGACTGTAAAAAAGGTACCTAAATATTGTTTGAGAGTTGAATAAACTACGTTGCCCAATTTACTCTAACCGCAACATCTTAGCAGTACACATTCCCAATACATCGAAAGCTTATAAACATCATTCATGAATACCAACAAAATCTACCTTCTCAATGGAGCCTTTGTCTTCAAGATTTCGTGAAAGCAAACAACATTCTAAAGGGACAAGTGACATACAAAGACAAAACAACAGATTTTAATAAATAAGGTTAAGCTTACCTTTGTACTGTAAGCAAATGCACTGAGTGTGTTACTGTGGAGCTAGCGTGTCGTATTCAGGATGGTTTGCGGCGCGACAGGGCGCAGGCGCGGCGGTGGTGCGGGCGCGCGCACCCTGCCGGCTGACAGCCAGCCACTCTGCGGCCACTCCGCCGGCAAACCGACCCTAAGGCACACGCGCGCCCATCGCTCGCCCAGCGCAGCAACGCCGGCCCCTAGCGGCCAGGAGCCCTCCTAGGCGCTTCAAACACCCCATTGCACCACCCCGGCCTAACCGCCACCAGCCGGCGTTCGCACACCAGACCGCCGGATCAAAGGTACTCCATTACTATAGACATGTCCGCCCTGACTCGCTATTCATTTGCACAATGCCACATTTTAATTGTTCACTCGTTCGTGTTAATGTTCTAAAATGGGGCTGCATTATGACAACCAGAAACCTAAAACCATCAAACATAGTCATCTTATCGATAACCCCTCTCCATATGTTCCGTTAATCTCCTTGTACCTATTGTGTTTGACCTTACTTCATTACGGCTTCTATTGCACTGTGCGGATCCGTGTTTGATATACTTGACGGTAGACATACATTGACGGCCTAATCTACGGTCTCCAACGAGCTCGTTCCAACAAGGTTATGTTTGCACTTGGTGCTTTTTCAGTGGCACCTAGGAGGTGAGTGAGTACGTCGCATGTCGGAAAGCAGTCAGGCTTATGTTCACTAATCTGGTCGATAACTTTGATGATAAAGACTCTATTTCAAATATCCTAAGATGTTATTTAGGTAATAATATTTTGAATTTGACTTGCTCCGTTAACTGATAAAGTGTCCATACAAATGTCTCTCATTTGAATGCTAACTTTGAAATAAGTATGTGATTGCTTGAAGTTCAGTCGATGTCGCGATATAAAATCCCGGCTTAAGGCTGAAGCACTACGCTGCTGATCTCAACAAGGTCAGTGTCACACGAGACAGCTGCTGTGACGTCACTGAAGATACTGATACTGATCCATTGCTCCGGTCTGGAACACTCTTTAGGTTTTTATTTACTTAAGTGTCTCTTTAATTAGCTAATCTGAGTAGTTAGGGTCAGTTCAGATCTACCTATCTCGTGTTATTGTCAAAAAATGTTTCAAGTTTTTTACAGCTTTCTTGGCTGGTTGGTTGCTATCTTGTAATTTGAGGGTTAAAGGTTTCAAACCCGTCTCCGGTTTAAACCAATATTCCTAATATCCCATTTTACAGGCTGTCTCCAATGTAAACTTGTAATAACAAAGATATTTACCAGATTCACCAGTAGTATTGTATTCTGCTTAGGTCGTTATAACTGACCCCTTTAATAATAAGTGCCATAATAAGGTGTAAATAAACCAAAGAAACCATTAGTCCTTACATAATTTTTAAGTAAGTGTTTACAACGAAAATCGGATTTCCTTTCATAAATAAAGGTACTAAGTTAAGTGCTAACTTAAAGCATAAATTCAGTCTCCAGTGCCAGCCAAAATAAGTGCTAGATCCGCGATCTAGATAACGGACCGACCGAGGTCTGCCCTTGAGGGGGTAATTTTACAAATACCCTGCAAAAACTATGCTACTTGCTACCCACTACCCTGTATCACTTCAAATTTTTAACACTCCAAAAGGAGCTTTATTGCGTACCTTTATCTACACTAATATTATAAAGAGAAAAGATTTTTTTGTTTTTTTGTTTGTATATTTGTAACGAATAGGCTCCGAAACTACTGAACCGATTTAAAAAATTCTTTCACCAGTAGATAGCTATATTATTACAGAATAACATAGGCTATAATTTATTTTCAAAAAAATTAGGGATCCTTACTAAAACTCCAATAATGTAACCCGAGGTGTAAAAAAATAACCTAAAAAATCCTAAAGTGTTAAATACCCGTGCGAAGCCGGGGCGGGCTGCTAGTGTTCAATATGGCTTGTAAAAAAAAAATAAGTAAGTTCGTATGAGCTAGTGGCCAACTCTTGTGACGGAGTTTTTAGGCCGCCTAAAGGCCTCCGTCATGGCTTAGCGACCTAAAAGCCGAGACCGGCAATCGAAGCACGGAAGCGATCAGCTCGTAATGCCACTTGCCAATATGGTCATCCATCCAAATTGTGACCGTGCGTAACGTTGCTTAACTTCAACGATCAATCAAGAACGTCTAAGCAAGCTACGCCACGAGCGCGAATTAGTCACAGGATATATAAAACGGATAGACTCAATAAGCGAAACTCTTTTTGCTAAAATCGCTATAATGTGGCCGCAGTTAAGTAGTTCCCCTCATTCTGATGTGGCGGAAAACATATAAAAACTTTGTCGTCCGTATGGCGCAAACCCATTTGATTTTTCCTGAACCGAACTTCATTTTCATAAAGGTCACGGCGTAATGTGGTTTGAAATTAAGCTGTCGATTGCTGACATTAAGGATCAAATTAAGGACCTCGGAAGACCAGTGCTCTGACAAGGCTCACCCTGCCATTGCATAATGCTGAGTGGTGGCCTTTTTTGTTACCCTATATTGTAAATGTCGACTAGTGCCTAAAATTGTATTTAGGTTTGGTAACAAAATAAATATTTTTCTTTCTTTCTTCTTTCTTTCAAATTGGCGTAATTCGTGGCCGCAGATTTATTTCTCAGTTCTTTTAGGAAGTGAAAGTTTACGGACTTTCGTAGTATTTTTTCTTCTGTGGCAACGCTTCCAGATATTGATCTGTACAAGAGCACTTATCTGACAAAGACAAACCCTACAACGGTTAGAGCTTTATACTACATCGTTTTCAGGGTTTTCCAGCAGACCCATGTTTATATGTATGTCATGATCATATTATATACCGATCACTTATTTTTTTTTAGTTTTTTATAGTTTCAAAACTGAGAGAGAGAGAAGTGCTTTTTTTGCAATGTGGAACTCTCGCCAGGGTCTGTATTTCTTGAAGAGTAAAAATGGGTGTCTTTAAATCGAGAATCAATAGGTTTCTTCTAGGTAAGCGTGCTTCATCTTAGACCACACTCTTACTTAACATCGGGTAAAGTGTGGTCAAAAGCAAACCTATTTCGGTTAAAAAAAAGTGCTGACAGTTTTAATACAATTTTACAGTTCTTGAACTCAGTTTAGAGCTAAACGCTATTCAGTTTGAACGTGAATTCGGCGCTACATGTTACTCACTTGTTTTATTGTACCTACTTGCCTAATATAGGAACAATGAAATTGATTTTTATATTACTTGTATACGTAAGAAGGTACAATTTGTTTCTTTTGTCCTTGTGTTGGAATTTAGAAACTCCGATTAGCAAATTATTTTCTGAATAAACTTTGACAAGATGAGTTATTTCATTAATAACGGTACGCAACTAACTTTTTAGGGATTATGAAATTGAAATTACGAGAAGCACTTCTGAAATACACAGGGACGCTCCAAGGGGGGGCAATGGGGGAAACAAAATTCACTAGTACACGTTTATACAATACTTAGGTTAAAGTTTCAAGAACAATCCAAGGCATAGATATAAATATAAGAGCTATCAATTTTCCATCAAAACAGGCAATAAATCTGAGCATTGTGCTGTACGTTTTGGAAAATATGTTTAAATTCTTACGCTTTTGTAACTTTCGCTGCCTTTCTAAATTATTGAAATAATAAAATTAGGAATATTTTACTTTTATCCTACGAATAAAATCAAAACACTTCTCACACTCTTAAGTATTTAAAAAAATACGGACTCGTATTATAGGAGGCGTGGGAACGCGTCAAAATATACGCACTATTCAATTTGGCAAGATGCCAGCATTTAGTATCGTCGATGTATTTATCTGGCTATGTTATTATAGACCTTGTGCACCTAACTTCAGAAACAGGGTTGTTTGTATACGTAATATTATAAGGTTACAGTTTTTTTCCCCTGATTTTATTTGGAAACACTTTCTTTTTACGGCAGATTAACTTCTCCCAACGTACCTATTACAAAACAAAAATTATTTATATTGATAAAAACTTACATTCAGATAAACGATTACCCTATCTCTCGTAGGTACTAGGTATTATGGGCAGCCTACGCACGGGTCTAGCAAGGGCAATTATTAATCTGATAAAAATGCTGCCTGCTTTTTATCTCGTCCGCAGCAAAATATTATCCGAGCAAAGTGAGAGCAAATTGAAAATTCTGGCAAAATTTAAGAAGCGGTGATCGTACAATATTTGTAATGAGGAACATTCTTAAAAAGAAAAGTAGCTTTAGTTCCTTACGGGATCCTAGATGACACAAGGATATCCTGATGTATTCTTAGGCACAAACTATAAACCGGAAATCAGTCGTACAATCGGACCAATCAGCTGATTGTTTGCTCTCTACGGCTTCCGGATGTTCGGGTAAAATTACATTTAGGAAGCTATTGAGAATGCTTTCATGAATGTATTTAACATACATGTTGCGTTCTGCTAAAAAAATACCATTGTCCAGGTAAGGAAAATAAAAATATATGTAGTTTACGAAGTTATGTCCAAAATATCCATTCTAAGTGGGCACAGTTCAGTCAAACGTGAGCTCTTGATAAGTTTTGACGTCTCCGAGTCTCGGCCAGTTTACGCTCACCTTGTTTTGCGCGTAAAGAAATCAAATTTTAAGGAAACTTGCAGGTTTCTTCGAGTAATATTTTCGATTCAATTTCGAATTAGGCAAGAAGCATAACTGTCTATTATTTATTTATGTAAACCATCTATTACAATCAAGCAAGTTGTCGTTGTAAGCTACAGGATAAGCTTATCGGCACTTACATCAAAGCAAGCAAAATTATAACTACGAACACGCCACAAAGATGTGACACGCAAGCTTTCTTGTAAAAATAACATCTCGTCACTATAGAAATTTGACATCACTCCAAAACTACAGATATGGATCATACGAAAATAACTTACATGCAATTAATCTCCATGATACTGTCGTGTTCTTTGTATAATTATTTATGTGTAAATATAGAAATGGCGTCGTTATTTTTGAATTATTGCAACCCATAGTGACATTGTTTTATAGAGTAAGTTAGCTGCTCTACGTTCGAGAACTTCATTCAATAAAGAAAAAATAAATAAACTTAAAGTGGCAACATTCACGAAAACTACTTTTTTCGCAATAGGTAACACCCTCGCTTCTCTGTTAGACTGGGAGTAAGGAAAAAAGCATAGAATGTGTCCAGCTGCTTCTCTCTCCGAGTAAGTCATAAAAGTCGATTATGGGATAGTATCCTCCTCAACAACAAATAAACTATCTATCTATATGGGCGATGGGCTGATTATCTGTCACCATGGTTTATCATATCCATCTTGGGACTGTGAATCAGGAGTGGCTGCAAGTTTTCTTATGATTACTTGTCTCTGCCCACCCCACTAGGGATACGGGCGTGATAATACGTATGTATGTAACGCCTTCTCGGGCGCAGAGAAAAATAAAATACACAATATCATCTAAAAGGTAGGTACGTAATCAGGGAAATACAGGGGCAAATTGGATGACCGCGAGCGGTCACATAATTTAAATTATGATCTCTGAGTTTTATTTCGTTTAGCAGGTTTTTACTAAATAACTAAAATTACGTTTTCATTTCCGTTATAATATTTAATTATTATTTAAATGAGAGATCCTTGTGGAATATTTATTACATTTAAGAAGCATTTAGCTTAGCTAACTTTTGCAAATGAAAACTGCTTAATTTTTTTCGCGCTGAAAAAATACGAACTTTTAAAATCTATTTGTGCTACAACTTCCTGCTGCTGAACTACATAAAGTACATATAATTTAGCCGTACAATTCGAAAAGATTATTGGTAATCTATCTACCTACCTTTAGAACTAAAAATTACCTCTAAGATTTATCTCTACCGCTGTAAAGGAATCCAATTTATTCATAAGGAGGTTCTTTAGGATTCGTTCAATGGATCAAGGTTACTCGAATACGTAATCGTCTACCCATCGGGTTCTACTCTTAAACTTTATTCTAGCTTTTATGAGGCTCTCCAATAGAATTGAGACGTCTCATGAATACGTACAGTACAAGTAAGACAAAACTTTAACTTTGCTGTCTACTAGCGCACAAGAAACCGCAGGGCAACTATAATTGGGATGAATAAAACGCAATGGTAAAATTGACTTGTCCTAACTCTCGTCTATTTCATTTTGCTAAAATAACTCATCATCATTATCATCATCCACAAGCTGTTTTTGCCCACAGCTGGGCATAGTTCTCCCTTCGGTTGTGCCATCCAACATGTTCAAGTGCTAATCTAATCCAATAACGACGATCTTGACTATACCATCTACGCATCTGCCCATCTCGCTTCCGGACGTGCAACGCTTCTGTAAACTACCTAATAACTACCTAAAAATAAAAACTGAATAAGTATTATAAACTTTCGCTATTTTTAATATATTTAAAGTTTATAACGGGACTTAATCGCGTATCTTAATTCGTCCCGGGCATTACAGCGTCCCGTTTGTGAAGCTAAAAGTTGCCTCCTGACGCTGTATAAATCATCCTACTATAGATCGCGTAAAAGGCCTTAGTTTTAGTAATCGCGTACCTCTTTTAATTTCCCGACGTTCGAACGCGTTGCGTTCCGTTATAAACTCTAAATATGAATAGGTATTGATGATTATTTAAAATACAACGAGGCAATGTTTGCCTAGCTAGACTTTCGGGGGATGGCAGTAGTAGTACCTGAGAACAAACGCGCCTATACCATCCTCTCTGCTTAGTCGGCAATTTCCATAGGACATGATGCGGTGCTGTGCTGATAAGCCGCGGATTTTCTCTTAACCGTTTTGAGCATTGTTTGAGCACACGAACTTTTTTGAAAAGATAAATCCATTTATCGTTTCATTTGTCGCCAATGTCAGACCCACTTAGTATTGAAAGTCGTGGTACTTCCTTCAAGGCCGCCACACGGGTATTTTTTATTTATAAACGACTAGCCGCCGCCCGCGGCTTCGCTCACGTGGTACCCGGATAAAAATAGCCTATACGTTAATCCAATACATGTACTATGTATATTCCAAGTTTCATTCAAATCCGTTCAGTAATTTTTACGTGAAAGAGTAACAAACATCCATACATACAAACTTCGCGTGTAGAAGATACTAGCTTTTGCACGCGGCTTCGTTCGCGTTGTACCAGGATAAAAGGTAGCCTATATGTTATTCCAGCACACATAGGTACTATGTACGTTCCAAGTTTCATTAAAATCCATTAAGTAGTTTTTGAGTGAAGGAGTACCTAACAAACATCCATAAATGCAAACTTTCGCGTTTATAATGAGTAAGGAAGTAGAAAGTAAGATTTACAATTAAAAAAATAATGCTATTGCCAGTTTACTCCACAACGAACAATGATATAAGTAGATTTTCAATAATAAAGGTAGTAAGAAGATAGGTCAGTATACAAAATGTAGGGGATAAGATTCAGATAAAGAACACATCGATCGATGACGTGAACACTGCATTGCTCCAGACTCGAGGGCGGCGGGTGGCTAGCAACTGAATGTTCACACGCAACGCCAACTCTAGTACACTCTATGCTCTACCTTCAGTCTGTGGCTTTGCTCGCTTTGTACCCGGATCAAAAGAAGCCTATATTCCTAAACTAGCCTAAACCATAAGACCTAGAAGCATGAAGAGGACACCCATAATTCGTCTTTTGGTGTAGTGGTGCAATAAAAATAAATTACCGAAATTCAACTCCTAGAGGACGCAAATAAAGAAAGAAAAGAAAGAAACTATTTATTTCGTTCACAAATACTTATAAAAAAAATAATAAAATTACATAGTTAGAACAAAAAAATAATAATAAGTTTTGAGCCAAAAAGGCAACCACTCAGCGTGTGCTGCAGAGCCCGGAAGCAACTACAGCGCTGTTCTTCCGTGGCACCTTTCTTCAGAGCACGTCACTGGCCAACACACACTCTTCATATATTTTAAACTAGCAGCCGCCCGCGGCTTCGCTCACGCGGTACCCAGATAAAAAGTACCCCATGTCCCATTCCAGCACACGTAGGTACCTACTATCCTCATTATTCATTATAATAGTGTACGCTAAACGATGACTAAAGTATTGCCATCTCTTACCATTTCATAATGACAAACAGTGACAGGGCTAACTTTAAGCAATGGCTAACTTTAGCGAACGAATATAAATAATGATATGTAAGTATATTCCGTAGTTTTTGCGTGAAAGAGTAACAAACATACCTAAATCTAAAAATTAAGAAATTTCGGTGAATTTAGTAAAAATTTTGAGAGTTAAGGTCATGGGCGCCGGCAGAAATAATTTCCAGGTGGTGCAGTCAGTCAGGACAAAGATTCTTATAATATAAGATTTAGGTACTCGTAATATCAAGTTTACATAATATCCAACTAACATAACACAAATTCTACACTGTAAAAATCCACTGTGATGGATGAAATCTAACAAAAATTAAAACTAAAAGAAAACAAAAATTCAAAGAAAACAGAGCAATAGAAAATAAAGTATGAAAAAAATAGTATTAGATATTTAGGTTACTTTTTATCCGATTACAAAGCGAGCAAAACCGCGGGCATATGCTAGTTTTTATCGTTATATGGTAATGGCTCCTGGAATATTGTAATGGTTTGATTTTACAAACAAATTAATCACGCTCTACATCAAACAATTTAGAATTCAAACGAAATCACGAGGTCAGCTACCCTCTATTATAAAAATAATATTTTTAAGCCCATATTAACTTCTGGGCAGCTGATTTCAAAAGGCCTCAGAGCTTAGCCGTTTCATGTGTCACCCTACTTATTAAGCACCCTTGTGTTTCGTGATCGATGCCCCCCTGCTCAGTCGCCCTAACTAGCTTTTTGACCCAAGGTCATTGTATTTTTACTATAGTATTTTTATAAGTAATTAACAATAAAAATTAAAAAGAAAGAAGCATCAAACAAGTTTTTATTTAAGAGAACAAAAAACCCGACAGCGTAGAATTTAGGTAACTAACCCCCGAATACTCAAACGCATCTCAGAGTTGAGCACGTCTCAAGTAATGAGTTTTTGACAGATTTTTATCAAAAACTGTCAAAAAACCGTGACTTGAGACGTGCACAACTCTGAGTCGCGTTTGAGTATTCTGGGGATAGTAGGTCTGACATATTTGATTATGTGACCCAATGATGAGGATGATAATGGTGATGAATTTATACCATTTTAGTCTACGTTTTTAGTTTTGTACCATCTTAAGTTAGTTGGAAGTGGCTCCTTAAAGCTGTCATATTGGATTTTTTACACTTTATGTAAAAGACTGTGTCAATAGGCTGAAATAGACACTCTCGTTATGTAGAGGAAACCACATTTCACAACAACACCGAATTTTGTCAAAATCCATTCGGCCGTTTCGGCTACTGAGGTAGCCAAAGTAATAAATTGAAAATGGCATCTTACAGCCGTCATGTTGGATTTTTTGACACTTCATACAGCCAATGACACTCTCGTAGTCCAGATGAATCCGAAGACATCTCATTTGAGAAAATCCGTCCAGCTGTTTGAACTAAAGGAATGCACATACATACATACCTATCCACATACCCACATATTCACATACATATGTACACCCCAAACACATTACCCTCCTTCTTCACTGTCGGGTAAAAATTCTCCGTTTTCTTTTCTAGCTTTTCGACCCAAGGTCATTGCATATTTACAATACTGATTTATTTTTTAAGGAGGTAATAAATAATAACAATAAAAATAAAAATGACATCCATTCAAAACTTTTACATTCCAATTTGTTTATAATTTACTAGCTAACGCCTGCGGCTTCGCTCGCCTGGTACCCCGATAAAAAGTAGCCCATAATGTTATTTCAGCACGCATACTATGTATATTTTAAGTTTCATTCAAATCCGTTCAGCCATTTAAGCGTGATTGTGGCACAAACATACAAACATCCTCACAAACTTTTACATTTATAATATAGTAGTACCCGCGCAGTTTCGAAAGTAGCCTAATGTCACTGAAAAAGTCAGTCTTTACAGCTTACCAGAGCAGAGGATAAATTAGCATATTTGGCTCTAGGGGAAAAAGTTTTTTTAATTTTCTTCTGTTACCAACGAGCCTACAAAAACGAAAAGTCTTCATTCATAACTAAAATAATCATGAATAAACTTTGAAACTCGACTTACTTATTACTGTTTCATAAAAATAAACTTTTTATTTTTAAAAATGAAACTCAAAGCGGCGATATCTTCGGTAGAATGCGTGCATTGCGTTGCGGCTACAGAAAAATTAAAAAAAAAAGTCATTGGCGAGAAATCCTTAGAATTTTTCTCTAAAGACAAATTGAATTGGTGACTATTAAATAATCCATTAAATACTTTTATTTTCTCGCAATCGTAGTGAAAAGTAGAGTGTAACACACGGCGCTAAAAACCCATTATTATAACTCGGTTTTGCCTCGTCTATGGGTAATGAGTAATGAGTCATTTTAGCCCCTTGTATAAAAATCTACTATTTCAAAACCGGTTTAGTACTTTCTGCGATTATTTACACATGCAAACTAAAACTAAACATACAAACTGATAAACCTCAGGTACTTTTTTATAATAATAGTGCACCTAGGCAACCAAAAGTCTAAAAAAATAGCAACAAACCATTTAATACATACATAATTAATTTAAACTGTGTCCTTAATCATCTATATGACTGGTGCAACGTAAATTTTTAATTAATGTACATTTATAATTAACTAACACGTGTGGCCAGATTGCATGCGGATAACGGCTTTGTGACGTCATCCTCGCCCTTGAACCCCTTGCAATCCTTACTGTGCAGGGGTGAATTTATATAAAACTCTTTCGTTACTCTCTAACCTCTTACTCTCTTTCCTAAGTCTTCTACTTAAACTTGGAGAGTACATTCCCCTACATTTCACTCATGATGTACGGGTGCGCTGAGATAGGAATTTTCTAAACTCAACTCCTGAAGAACTTGGAATAGTTTTGATGCTTACCGTGCTCAAACCACAAAAAATGATAATAATATTTTTTTTTCTTTTAGGGTTTAAAAGTGCGGCCAATTGCCCCCACTCTGTTAGAGGACATCCCTGAAGTAAACTCGTACCCTTCTCGTACCTATATATTTAGTGCTTTGAATTGCTAAGTTGGATTACGTGCAGCCTTGTGAAACAGTTTAATAAATGAGGTGCAAAAGCGGAGCGTACTAAGTGATTCATAAAGACTTTACACCACTATTCAGTCCAAAGTTCGAATTTGATAAAATATTTATTTTAGGATATCCTATGAAACTTTTGGATCTTTTACTTTTTACCTATAAGTTTTTTTTTACCTACTACAAGTACTACCTAACAGTAGTTAGGTACTTTTTACTTACCACTTGAAATAATGCGCGTGCAAAAACTAGAAGTTATTTAAACGTGCCAGATAAAAAAAAATATTGATAGGGTACCAGTTCTCCGCAATATTGCATCTAGTTGCTTTGTTTGTACGCTTCGAGCACTTCGGATTTTATTTACTCCCAGTTAAAATAAAGCTGGAGAAGAGAAACTGTGCCGTTATTGCAGTCGGTTTCAAAGTGTTCCGTTTTTAAAAAAAGTCTTTTCATGTTTTCTTTTTTCAAATATCATGACGATAACACGAGCCCCAACCTTCTATAGTCTGTGCTCCAATATCGTATTTTTATTACCGACATCCCTAACATTTTATGGAAGGTCTGGGGAGTCAACTCCTAAATAAAATCTGTAATAGCTAAACCATCTCATACCTTGATATATCTATCTAGTTGTGTCACGATTTCTTTTTGAACCAGTGTGGTGGAAGTGATTTAAAGTGCGCCTCAAAGGATAAAGAATAATATAAGAAAATTATAAAAATAAAACAGCTGTAAGCTATTTTGACAGAAATGCATTATCGTGCAATTTGCACATGTTTCCGAACTTTGTAAGTTTTACGACAAGCCGGTTCCCTGACGATTTTTCCTTCACCGTTTGAGAGTACTGGTATAGCGCACATGCATTTTTCGAATAGAAAAGTCCATTATTGCACAATCGGATTTGAACCCACAACCTGTATCTGTTGGTTTTTGTTGCTATCAAGACGTAACGACTGAACAGATTTGAATAAAACTTACATAATATGTAGTTCGTAACCAGGAATAACACATCCTACTTTTTATCCATGTATGCGTGTGAAACTGCGTCTTGTTGACAAATTGTTATTTGTGACAAAATACTTGTATGGTAGATATTTTGATATCGACATAATTCGTTCCAATATTCTACTAACGAACGACGGATTGTTAATTACCATAGCAACGATGTTCTGTTAAAAATGTATGGCGCTTTTCGACATGTTATCTGTCGTTGCTGTGTTAGAATGATCCGTCATCCATTGGTAAAATATTAGAACAGGGTCATAGTCACTAGAGCATGAAAATGACAAATAATAGTACATTGGGATGGTTTGTATTTATTCTTCCAAGGTTTGAGAGGACGCAGATGTCACAGGGTAAGTATAGAAGGGTATGTGTATTTGTTTGCATTTCGTTAGCGATGGGCATGCGCACTAGACCTCACGATGAAGGGGTTTAATATTTCATCTATGATGACCTCGGTGGCGTGGCGGGTGAGTGCTCGGCTGTGACGCGGGTTCTATTCCCGCTACGGAAGAAATGTTTGTATGTTCTGCAAATATTTCTTCCGGGTCTGGATGTAGTAGTCCTACGAATATTATAAATGCGAAAGTTTGTGAGCATGTGTGGATGTGTTTGTGCCTCAATCACGCCGTAACTGCTAACGAATTTGAATGAAACTTGGAATTTACATAGTATGTGTGCTGAAATAACATTAAAGGCTACTTTTTGTGCGGATACTACGCGAGCGAAGCCACGGGCGACAGCTAGTCAAAAATATATAATATATATATATTTTTTTATGAATAAACTTACAAAAATACTGCTACGAATGTTTCGTAGCTCAGTTTCTCGTAGCAGTCAGTCAGTCACTCGCAAATCACTGGGGTGATTCTCGGGGTATAGACATAACGATGATGACTTGGCCATAAATATGTAAAGTGGCCAATATGTCTATCCGCTTAGAATTAGGGCACTACCTTTGAGGTATTTTTCCTAAGGCGGAATGGTACATGAATATAGGTAACGCTACGCCTACAATACCACCAGCCTGAAGAGAAACTGAGCCGGACATTTTTACCGTATGTCGAGCGACTAGTGGGCGAGGAGGACCACAGAGTCATCATCATCTTCCTGCCCTTTTCCCACTCTATGTGGGGTCGGCACAGCATGATCGTTGGATCATGCTGTAGGAGTTTTGGCTAAGGTGTTTTATGAACGGCCGCCTGCCTGACGTCAACCCTCCTTGGGAATACTTGCTTATTGTATCTCATCATGTTGGAGGATACTATCCCTTAGTCGACTTTTACGACATGCTCGGGGAGACTGGGAGCTGGACACATAATGCGACGCTCCGAAGTGGAAGACCCAGGATGAGATGGTGGGACGAGCTAGACACTCACCTTGGAACATGGCCTGGTTCAGCGTTGAATCGCAAAAAGTGGAAAATGGCAATCGAGGCCTTTGTCCTGCAGTAGAACGACAATGGCTAACTTATAATAATACCATACTCAGCCGAAAAATTGAGTAAAGTTATCCAGAATTTTATTCCCAAGGAAAGCTCGCGTTGAATGAAATGTCAGCGAAATAAAGTTACGTGTTTTGGTGCCAGCTCTCGACAGACACGATACCGTTTCGCTCACCTCGAAATTGCCAGCAAATGGAAATACCTTGTCATTCCAACTACATTTTGCATGGGCTTTTTCAAATACCTAACTTGAAATGATACCTATATGCAATATCATCATCATCATCTTCCTGCCCTTATCCCGCTCTTATGCGGGGTCGGCACAGCATGATCCTTGGACCATGCTGTAAGAGTTTTGGCTAAGGTGTTTTATGACCGACCGCCTGCCTGACGTCAACCCACCTTGGGAATACTTGCTTATTGTATCTCATCATGTTGGAGGATACTATCCCTATATGCAATAAATGATAAAAAAAAGTTCCTCTTTTCGCGAAAACCCATTACCCGTCATGGACATGGAATTAATTCAGACTAAAGTTTTCGTAAAGGTACCCAAATAATTCTAAAGAAGAACATAATTCACACTAAGTAACTTTGGTGATATTACTCAAAAATAAATAAGTAAATTCCATAAATAAAACTTGCCAAAACTTTTTGAACGGAAAATAAATTCTTATTAAAACTTTAACTTTTGTTACGCTTACGCCGTACATATTGTTTCAAAGACGCCATGCAAATTAGCACTTGCTTTTGGGGAAAACTTCAGCTAAATACAAATAATAAAACTAGTACTGGCTAACAAACCATATCATGAAGCTGCAAAATTAACTGAGGTGGCGATAGTTAGTAGAAAGATGATGGACCCCACAATGGTATAATGGCAATAAAATTCAAAAAATCAATGTACTTTGGTTTAAACGGATATGTTAAAAATAATAATATAATTTTAAATCTTTAAGGTGTATTTAATTTTCAAGAAAACCATCGAAAACTGTCAAAAAATCTTTCTTGAATCTTCTAGTTCACGATATGTATGTATGTATGTTCGTATGAGCTAGTAGCCAACTCTAGTGACAGAGTTTTTAGGCCGCCTAAAGGCCTCCGTCATGGCTTAACGACTTAAAAGCCGGGACCGACCGTTTAACGTGCCCTCCGAAGCACGGAAGTGCTGAGCTCGTAATGCCACTTGCGGTCACCCATCCCAATTTGTGACCGCACATATCGTTGCTTAACTTTAACGATCAATCAAGAACGCCTAAGCAAGCTACGCCACGAGCGCTTCACAAGTTCACGATAAATTTTAATTTTCAAACACATTTTGTTACAGAAATGGAAATCGTGGCAGAGGGAAAAAACTTTCGATTGGTAACAGAAGACGAGCTTCCAGCGGTGGCAGATGTTTTAGTGCAGTATATGCCTGAATCTCTTAAGGTGAGCTCCCTATGTCTTAGGGTAGATTTTCGAAGCAAGCGTAGTGATGCCGCGACTGAGTGGTACTACCAAAGCGATGACAAGACGAAAGAAGTGCAGTTACGTATTCTAATAGTATTTGACTATCTATATTGTGAACTGATGCTAAATGATGTGGCTCACGATAGAAACATTTTATTTACCAGAGGAAACAAAATGTTTGTAAAAAAATAAAAAATAAAGGTAAATAAAATAATTTGGTAAATAAAATGTTGTTATGTTTTTGAGTTTCTGAGTCTACAGAAAAACATCAAAAGTTCATGAATCTCCGTCGCTGATTCTTTTTATTACATTTCTGTAAATATAACCTTCCAAATCAAAATAGAATGCCCAAACAATCAAATATACATTAATATCAGTCTGTACATAATACTAAATGGACACTTTGTTAAAACCAATTAATTTGAATAATGTCGCTGTAAACACGCACACAAATGCTCTATTCAAACTGCCGAATTGGAGGTCATTTCAGGCTTCAGGTAATAACTTTCCATTGGCTTCTGTTATTGGTTCACTTATTACATATTTGTACCAGTACCTAACCTACCTCCTTCTTTAATACAGTCACCACAAAAAGTAATAAGTGCTGATAGGAGCAAATCTTAAGTGCTTACTTCTCTCTCTCTCTCTCTTCCTCTCTCCCTCTCTCTCTCTAATCCGTACGCAAGCTATCCGACGCGTTCTGATATCTGGCTAAAAATAGTCGAGTTGTGTTAAATTAGGTTTTGAGAATCATTCCATCCAATCCATGGAAATCCATGTGAAAATCTGTACCACCTTATTCGCTAAATCCACGTTTTCAATATGAATTCTTAATTCACAACTGTGAGTCGTAGAATGAAATGTGCATTAGTCAACGGTTTAGTCCAGGGAAATACCTAATCCTTGAAACAAATCCAATAACTATGGCCCACCTTCAAAAATTGTGTTATAGGTAGCATATTTTAAAAGCATTTTTAAATTCAACAAGTATCAGGTGATGATGATGAAAATATCCTGAAAAATAGAACAAAAGCATCTTCACACAAGTGTGTTTTAAGTAGATTGAGGTCAACAAGTCATAAGAAACTGTGTACCCAAGTTATAACCACTTCTGATGGTTGATGTACATAATAGAAGTTTATGACGTAA
Source organism: Scotopteryx bipunctaria (assembly GCA_949320045.1). Lineage (NCBI taxonomy): Eukaryota > Metazoa > Arthropoda > Insecta > Lepidoptera > Geometridae > Scotopteryx > Scotopteryx bipunctaria. The sequence continues at coordinate 3,013,776 of OX439449.1, forward strand.
CACAAGCACAAAAACTATAACCTGACTACGTAAAAGCTAGTTTACTTATATTTTACCAAGACTGTCAAGATTGATGTCAAAATGTAAATAATTTGACACCTCATTTGTTAAAATTTTACCAGTAGTTTCGAAGCTATGAGGGAACAAATGAACATAGGTACATTGACTTGTTATAACCCTCTTTTACTTTGCGTAATCGGGGAAAAATAACAGTCGGAAATATTAGAATTTATTTTCCAATCTTCCAATTATTCAGAAGGTATACTAGGAGCTCTAATTGTGCGTATCTCGATCCCAATTAATCTAAGCCAATCAACTCTGTACCAATTGGATACTGATGTAATTCAAAAAGGAATTATACTTATCACAAACTGGAGTCTGAATTGAATTCAGTTCGAATGTCAATAGCATGAAAATATCGTATTAGGTTTTGTACGAAAATAAAAATCGGTTCAGTTTTTTGGGCATTCGGGTGATCGGTGAATGGAGGCAGCATCCAATCATTCTTAGTAGACGTATATTGGGGAATCCCATATCTAGCTGTTGCCTCTATGAGGCTGTGATGATGATGAACAATGAGGATAAATAAAGTTACAAACACACCGACTTTTTATAAATATTAATTAGATGAACAAATATTTGGTACAACACGACGACGTAGTAGACTTCGTAGAGGGTCTACGATATTCTACGTAGGCATTTTAAAACAAGGTAACATGGTGAACTGAACATTCCATTTCATCAAATATTTAACTTTTTCCTGTCTTTTGAAATTTGTACCAGCTGTACCTAAAATTTTCTTTTTTATACCATAACCGGACGCAAACTTTGCAAGCAAACTTTGGACAGCACTTGAGTGACCGTCTCCCCATTTACCATGACCACCCTAGAAAACGCTAATCCCTTCGGTAGAATGGGTTCGTTGTTGCTATGAAAGGAGTTGTCTACCTAGATACTCTTTATACTTGTAACACCATGTTCGGGGAGAAAAGATAATTTTGACTTAGAGAAATAGCTCTTTCTATTTTGACGACCTCGGTGGGTTTGATTCCCGCTGCGGGAGATTATGTTTGTATGTTCTGCAAACATTTCTTCCGGGTCTGGATGTTGTAATATTATGTATTATAAGTATGTATTTACAAAAAATATTAATCACATTATAAAATAAAGATGGAAGTAACCACGTATTTTTTTATCCACAGTTTCATCAGACGATTCAAACATATCTAAACAACAAAGTGTGGGACTTCCATTTTTATGTAGCGAAGAATTGGCCGGAGGACCCGATCTGTCTTCATTTCCCCGGATGTACTAGCACGGTAAGAAACTTACTTTTTAAAGCCCCTTTAGCCCTCTATATTAATCCGTCTGTCCTTCTTTATGGTCATCTTTTCACTCAAATATAACGTAATAACAAATCAGGATTTCAAATCACAAGCGTGCCCCAAGCCCTTCATGCGTCTTGACTGATTTCGTCTGTAGAGTACTCTGTCAGTTCAATAGAGAAATGGATAACCTACATTCCGAAGTTTAATACTTACCTAAGATAGATCTCTATTCTGTGTAGGTATCTGTCTAGACTGGACTTTATCTAGGTTATATTTCGAATCAGCTCAAGTTATAGTTTATTGGAAGTCGTTCTGTTACGTAAGTTTCACATTAATGGTATGTAGATACATACAGATAAATAAATCTTTATTTTTAATTAGATAGTACTCTAATAACGACCAAATCTGAATTGTTGTATATTATACTTAACAGTTAGTCGGAATGATGAATTGACGGTCTCGTTGGCGTGGCGGGCGACTACTCGGCAGAGACGCAAGAGGCGCGGGTTCGATTCCCGCTGCCTAAGAAAATGTTTGCATGTTCTGCAAATATTTCTTCCGAGTCTGGGTGTTGTGATACCATGGTACTCGTAGTTTCTGATACCCACGACACAGGGAATCCTATTGTGGGGGCAGGACTATGTATGTGACTGTTGGGTGTTATTATTATTATTTATTTAAGTTTATCTCATTACCATATTACTCGTACAAATCTTCAGAAATGACATACTTAGTATCATAAACATCAATCATTTTGTCATTTCAAATGGTTGTGTTTTTTTTTCAATATGTCATCACAACGTATAAGAATAAAGATACCTTTGCGCCCAAAACACTTTTGTCATTTAGAGACTTTGAAAACTCTCTTCGTGGATAGACGTCTTGAAGGGACGCTTTATTAAGAGACGTCTGTTTTGTCCATTTGTCCCATTGAAAGTGTCCACCAAGCACTCATGCTATTTGCCACACAAAGCGATGCACATCCCACAATTGTCTACAACGCGATGCCACACACGTATAGCTACACAATAACGCAGTTTGTTTGTATACCAACAGGATTACTTCATTCAATTTAGGCTAATCCTAAACGGAAAGAAAAAGTTAAATTGTCGGTCCCGGCTTTTAAGTCGTTAAGCCATGATGGAGGCTTTTAGGCGGCCTAAAAACTCCGTCACAAGAGTTGGCCACTGGCTCATACGAACTTACTTACTAACGAAAAGAAGAAAAATAAAACCAAACATGATGTTCTACAATCGAGTTTAAGATTACTTAGTAATCTATTTAACCCGACTGCGAAGACTAATGTTTAGTAATGCAGAGTACCTAATGTTTTTAAAGTCAGTGATTTAATAAAGTCCTAATTAAAATACGGGTATCATACTAATAATATGTGACGAGTGAATATGTAAGTGGGTAAATGAGTGAGTTCATATTTGTCGTCGTAACGGTTGACTGGGTTTGTCTGAAACTAAATCCGGGAAGCGACTATTCGCAAATATTTGCTGTATACGTGTATTTGTTATAAGTTAGACTTCTTGACCGCCTCGGTGGTATGGCGGGCGATTGCTCGATTCCCGCTGCGGAAGATAATTTTTGCATGTTCTGCAAATATTTCTTCCTGGTCTGAGTGTTGTGGTACCATGGTACTCGTAGTTTCTGATGCCCACGATACAGGTATCCTAGTGTAAGGTGGGGACTATGTGTGTGACCGTTGGATGTTATTTATTTATTATTTCATTAGAAACACATTCCATTCTAAAAGACAGTAATGATATCTCACTTGGAAATACCGTACATATTCTGACCTTGAGTTGAGACGCCCCTCGGCGGTGCGGCGTGCCGGTCGGGGCCCTGCGCCCATCTACATATGTTACAAGAGTTTCCTGCTTGACGTCCCTCACGTGTTCACATAATAGCTTTGAGAGCAAGGCATTTTTAAAATATGATGTAGGTCCTTCCGCTGGCGAATACTTTCTCGTTGCACTCAGATAAAAATAGCTACCAAATTTGCTATTCCATGTTTCAAGTTTATCAGGTCCAGTTATAAACAAACATGAAGAAACTTACTGTTTTATTAGTAGAATCCCATGGCGGTATGGTATTCTATCCCAATTTTAATCTAATTTTGCGTCAACTATTGGGTTCTTAGCTTCTTACTATATACTTAGCTTGACAAATTAGTGGAATGTGTAGTTTAGCAATAGCTTTTGTGGCTGCATCGTTAATTAGTTGAAGGATACGTGTCGTTTTACACCTTGGCAGGATCATGCGATACCTATAAATACGCTCAGTTGTCCCTGTTACTCAAAAGTCCAGTTAAATTTAACCTCGGTCTGCTTTCAATTCCTGTGTGATCGCTACATCAATGAAGGTACACAAACTCAAAAAATATTAATCCTCTTTCTGACTTTCAACAACAAACGGAACAACAGAATTCGACTACGCCACTGGTAAGACTTTTTGAGGTTCATTTATGAGAGTGCTTTGAAATTGTGGCATAGATTCGTTTGGTGTACGGTAGTGCTTCAGTAACGTCACTGTCATCAGCCTGGAAGTGATCTCGCTGCTCTCGTCTAGCGAGAGTAAACCACCGAAGTGTGCTTTGAACGTTCAGAAACATCAATCTCTCCCGCAGAATAGTGGGAGTCGAAATCGTGTCTTTAAAACGTTTCATAATTGATTTCATTTGTTTTTGACATGTTATCTCATTATTGGTGTCATTATTATTTGACAGTCAATTTTCAAATGTTTTTGTTTCGATGGAAAATCAAACTATGAAACAATCGGAGCTAGTTTGTATTCTACACCTCGCTTTAGCACTTTCTGCAATAGTTTTCGACTGCCACTAGCCTAGCAGGGTTGTAGGTACTAGTCTATCACACCACTAACATAACAATTATTGCAGCCGAACAGTCAAATCTACGAGAGCGTGACGGTTTTCTGTCCTTCGGAGCGCGCTGAGCTGGTTGATTTGCTGACGTCAGAGGACGTTCTGCTAGACCTGACCCAACCATTGTACCTGAACTTTACTCACGAGGCGATTGTGAATCGCTTCGAGAGGCGATATGAAGCGCACGACAAGATCACCGGCGATGTGTATGCGTGCGAGAACCCGCCCACTGAAGCGGATACTGATGGGTAAGTACTTTTACGCTTGCATGATTCGACCATACAAAACATTCTTCAAACCTCTAAATAAGGTCTCTAAACAAACTCATAATGTAAACGGCATGAGAATTGATACCCTTCCTCTTATAAAGTCGACAAGCTGAGAAGATGATATACTAGGCAAGTTACAACAACTTCAGTAAAAGCCTCCTGACGACTGCGTGAAGAAAAAAAATCGTCCTGTATATACCGCAGTCTATTATATAGATGGTAGACGCCTTTGTTATTAGTTCAATACAGTATCTATGAGATGGGGTCGAGGTAGACCACGAAAGTGATGTTGCGATGAGCTTGACACTTTTAGCGACTGTTAGTGGCAGGCATGAGCGTTGGATCGAAGACCGTTGAGAGAGCGTTGGAGATTGTCCAGCAGTGGAACGACACAGACTGATAACAACAATCTGTGGTTCCAAGCCTAGTTCCTATTGATCTTGCAGACTGCCATCGGACGTGGAGCTAGTTCGCTTGCGGCCGGAGCACATGAAGGCGGTGCACGACCTGTACCCGGCGAGCGACATCGAGTGCCGCGAGGTGTTCGAAAAGCTGGTCGCCGAGCTGCCGGCCTACGGCATCTTCGTGGAAGGCCAGCTCGCCGCCTGGATGGTGCAGTCCTACTACGGCGCCATGTTCTCAATGCAAACTCGTCCGGAGTTCCGCAGGTAAACCTACAGTTAATAGTAGTAGTAGTAGTGAGTAAAGTAAACGAGTAACCTGCTCGTCTCGTATTCCCTGAATAAATTAATCAAGTTAGATACTAATCCACATCACACCGTCAGACTTCGTCGTTGTAGTTAAGGTTTTCTTTCTTTGAGGTTCTTATTTAAAAGCTACGCTAGTTGCCTCAAAAACCCCTTTTGAGAAGTCGCAGCTTCTGCGCTCACCAAAGCTATAAAAGTCAGTCTTGTAAAAAATATACGTATTGATACCACATCTATCCACAGGAAAGGGTACGGGATCTACCTGGCCCGTCGTCTGACGAAGGAGGTCGCGGCTCGAGGTTACAAACCGTTCGTCGTGATCCGTCCCGAGAACGACGCCTCCCGCTCCCTCTACTGCAAACTCGGCTTCGAGAGGAAGTTCCGGACGGTCCGCGCCGTACTGCGCCCCCGCTAAACCCAACGGCATACTCTGCGACAGATAATGACCATTGCCAGCTATGAAACTACAAATTCAGAATAATCAGAGGCAAAAGGATAGCATGGCGTGTCTTCTGGCGCGGAGTGTTAGCAGATTTTATTTTTTTAAAACTTTTGAAATTAGCTTGCGGTCATTGATCGTTTAGAGAATTCTAGTAGTAGCTTTAAGAGGAGCGGCTAGCGCTCTTGGTCTGAGCAGTGATAGCCACCGCTATATTTTTCTGCCGTTAGCGTTTTTAAATCTCTTTAGAGTCTATTTCGAGTCTACAGCGAAGGGCTTTCTTGTTGAATTTCTCGATTTTGATAATTGTTAATCGTCTAGCTGAGTCACTGCTTCGCTTCAGATCCGAGAGCGATGGCCGCTGCGGGCGCCTGGCGCCGGCCTAGTTACCGATCTCAACGATTCTAGCGATTCATGTGGAACCTTGTCGTCTTCAACCCATAGCGATCCCCGAACGGTCGCCTTCTTATCAGTTGAAACGGAAAATGCGATAGGGTTCCAATAACTTTAGGGCGAGTCATTTAGGCGAACGCTTCGTGCTTCGTCGGACCGGAAACTGTTCTGTCTCATGGTTCTTACAATGTGCGGGACTCGTTATTCTAACTGTGAAAATGCCATGAGATTATTATCTACGTAGTACCTTGATAATATAATGAGAAATAAAAGTTCCCGACATTCATACCTAGGTACATACACAGCCTACACTACACCGCATTGCACAATTCGACTTTACCTACTCATGCACAGGACAAAGATAATTAATTTTTAAATAACAAGTTAATTTAAAGGCCATGGAGGATGGTTTTTATTAGGTAACCTTTTATTGTGCATTTTCTCAATTTTATTTTTTACTAGTGATTTGCTAAAATGTACTGAAAACTAGCCATAGAATTTCTTACAAAATTCAATGTCGTTTTTACCAAAGAATATACAAGTTAATAGATAGGTAGGTTTGTAGATCTGTGCCTAGTTTTCAGCTAAGTGTTTGAGTTGGTAGTTTTTCCTAGAACCCAGTTTTATATCAGGATAGATTGTTGGGAAATAATATTGAATTTGATACGAAATCGTAGATAGGTAGGTATTTTAATACGGGGTGTGTTTAGCATCTGTTTCGACGTGTTTTATACATAGAGGGACATCATTCGCTTATATTTTATTGGTAAAAATTGTGTATTAAGTTTTATTACTATTATTGACTTGTATAATTTTGTAATAATAACTATAGTGTGTTACGAATATGATATTATTTTTCTACAATACCTATTGAAGCAAAAACGATCTTTTGAAAATGTTCTGTTCCATATCTATAAAATAATACTTATTTACCTAAGTTTTTACTTTAGCAAGCCTCATGTATTTTGCGCGAATTCACAGAATAGAAAAATTAAGTCTTATCAATTATTTGAGATAAAATTCGTATAATTTGGCATTATTTACACAAAATTTTGCTCAATAAAATGCTTCCATGCCATTTATTTGAAAAGCCAAATTATTACTATTAATTGAATTCTATTTAATCTACTATGTTTGTAAAATTAATATTGTGCTGTCTTATTTTAGTCCGTGATTAAAAGAATAATAATAATCAAATTTGACGGAACATATTGTATGTAACAACATTAATTGCTCATAAGTATAACTTATCTACAATATTTTCAAATTAATTAGAAAGAAATTACTCTTTTTGGAGGATATAATATTTTTCCTTTGAAAAGATTCCCTAAATAATTTGAAAATATACTTCATAAATCATGCTAAAGCTTTCCTAAAGATGGTACATTGTCAAGTAGTTCAAAATTTCTTCGAATTCCTAATTGTAAGAAAAAAAATTCTGTACCTACACATTCCTAAGATAAAGAAAAGGACACTGCCGTCCTCATGAACTTCAGTTGAACTTTGGAATAATAAACAGTAAAGTGGCGTAAATTACCTACAACAGGAGTGTGAATCTAGTGTCCGTTCTGTACCGTTAATACGTTTATCACTACTACCTTGCAAAGGTATTGAGAAAACAATAAAATGATCAAACCAATCTTGTATTTTTATTCTAAGTATCTATTTTATCGCCTATTTTTATTCTATGATATATTGGCTAGATATATTATATACCTCATCTGAATTACTCATATAATAGGGTATCTACCTTGTTTCCATAATTATGATGAAAAACCCTAACCTCAGAACAGCAAATCTACTATAATAGTAAATCAACTAACGTAGTGGCACCAATGATCGACACTTTAAGGAGATAGTGGGCTTCTTTATAAAATTAAAGGTCATTTAGTCATCTTTAAACCAAAAGTAACGATTGATTATGGTAAGGTATATTCTTGAGATAAGAATAGGATGTATTATTTTTATTAAGTAGACACGGACTAGAAAAAAATCCCAAAAAAGGAAAAAGTATATAAATCTCCAGTCTTCGACACCGAATCTCCAGTAATCAACACCCAGTCATCGACAGTTACCAGTAACCGACACCCAGTTATCGACTATTACCTATAATGTGTATCTGACAAATCATCACCCCCTTAGTGGGTCATTAAAATAAAATTAACTGTTTATTAAGTATTCATTTAATGTCCACAGACACATACACATACACACTTTTGTAACTATAATAAAAAAGGTCAATATAAGTAAAAAACAATTGTCAAAAAGTTAAAATTGCAAAAATCAACAATATTTACTGTAATTAAAGTTATTCTTACTTAACTAATTATTAAATATTTATTAGTAATCAAATCACTCTTTCAGTTCGTAATCAAATATCTATTTGGAAACAATGTTTCCTAACCAGTTTCGTAATCATTATGAATTATTCTTGTTGTTTTCTTCTTCCCTTTATTTAAAACTGTGCTCGGCCCCATAGCGCAACCCATTGTTGTTTTTCCCGAAATTTTATCATGGAGCGTAATCCTAGGTACTCCGAAACGTTTCGCAGCAACTGCAATCTTTTCGCCATTTTTTACAGCTTCTACGGCTTTTTCTAACTGGTCGGGAGTATAATTTTTACTCGGAGCCATCTGTAAGAACCAGTCATTGACACATTATTCCCCAATAATCGTCACTTGTCGATTACTGGTAGCTCGACTTTGATTAGTTTACTTCAAATATCTACCAAATATGCAAAGTAAGACGAACTAAATTCGCTTGTCAAATGAAAATTTTTTCAAAAAATTATTATCGACACGTGTCGATTATTGGAAAAGTCAGTTTGTGAAAACCAGTGGTCGACACCAACATTTTACTATTATTAAAATAACCTTTAACTTTCGTTATAACAAAAATCGATCCTATAGTTCTTATAATAACCCGTAAAAAACATAAAATTCAAATAAGTTACAATACATTAGTATAATTAACAAAAAAATGTACTCACTTCCTTAAGGATTTCACTAAGAAATGTTGTTATTTTCACCGGTACTCCAGCCGCAAACAGTTGTTACACCGCCATATTCAAAACAAAATGACGGATTTCGTTCAAATTTCAGTGGGAGCCAGTCAAAAGTGTGCTATCTATGGTACAGTGTTGTTATATTAAGAAATCGGTTTCCTACTCTTATTTTATTGAACCAAAAAATAAAGTGTCGGTTATTGGTTCTTGTCGGTCATTGGTGCCACTACGTTATGGAAGAACCTGATAAAATATTTTTCAAGGTTTGTGCTGCGCCATCTATTGGCAGGTAGCAACTTAAGTCTGCAAAGTCAAGGAGGATAAGTAACTCCATCTATTGACAGGATTACTGAGTCCCTCGTAATTTGAGGTATTTTAGCATGACCTCAAACTACGCTAAGTAAGTTCGTATGAGCTAGTGGTCAGGTCACCTCTTGTAACGGAATTTAGGCCGCCTAAAGGCCGCCATCATGGCTTAACGACTTAAAAGCCGGGACCAACAATCTAACGTGCCCTCCGAAGCACGGAAGCGCTCAGCTCGTAATGCCAATTGCGGTCACCCAAACTAAGGTTAAACTCATAGATCCCGCCAGTTTCCGCGGGAATTTTTTCGTTTATACGAATCTATATACTTTGACTAAAGCTATTCTAAAACTACTATTTCGTGACGAAAGTTAAAAAGAATATGGCCATGGCACCCTCTTTATAAAAGTCGTAGACAGAGAATAGAAAAGTGTATATTTCTTTTTACAAATAAAATTACAAAATGACTTTGACAACTTTGATATATCAATTCTGTTTGATTCACTGACATTTGTTTCACTGTCATGTCATATCAATCTATCAAACAAACAATCAAAACATGGCGACAGAGGGCGACAGCGACAGAGTGATCTACTACTCAATGATTACCTTGTGTTTATTTGGGTAATTATTGAGGAATACAATAAAAATGACGAGTCTAATGGACAAAATTGAATTACTTATCAAAAAAGAAAAATCTTCTCCGGAGCGTAAAAAAAATGAGCCCGTGAAATCGTCAAACGAAATCCTTTCAGAGCTATTTGGTGCATTCAATGCGGCTCCCCCTAAGATCGAAGAAATAACAACGAAGAAAGTGAAAAAGGGTAAAAAGAAGCACAAAAAAGAAAAGAAGAAACGTAGCCGGAGCAGCAGCAGTGATGACTCGGATGATTCTGATTACTCACACAAGCGTAAAAAGAGGAAAAAAAGTAAGTCAAAGAAGCGTTCTAGCGTTCATTCCCCGTCCCAATCGCCGTCCAACCATCGCTCTAAATCCCCTAAAATCAAGATCGATTCTTCCTTGCTCCTCAATTATAAGCATGAGATAAAGTCTGAGAAAACTGCAGAGGTTAAAGTGAAACATGAAAAGGTGAAATTTGATTCTCAAGATGTGCCTAAACGTCGGATATCGATCAAGATTGAAAACAGCAATGCGCCTAATATTGACGCAAGTCTTATCCCCATGCCCGAATCACCGAAAGACCTTGACTCCAGTGACTTAAGGCTAAAATTGGACGGGAAAAAAGCGGAAGCTGATGAAAAAAATAAGGGTAAAATTCAAATAAAAAATTTAAAGTTCAGTGCGGTCTTTGAGGAGACGGTGAAGCAAGCTGAAGAGCAAGCAAGACTGAAAGCGGAGAAATATGAAGAAGGAGAGTACACAGACTCGTCTAATGAATCTGTAAAAGAGATTGTAGTTAACTCACAGTTTCCAAAATCAGCTGATCCAGGAGGTATTTTGAAAAAGGCAGCTGAGGATACCAAAGTGTAAGTATATAGAAAACTTATTGAAGCATTATTTTTAACCTTTCACGCAAAGTTATATGAACTTGTAAACTATTATAAAAATCTAGATTAGTCTTACACTTAATGTATGTATACAACGTGTAACATAATGTCCCTATAAGCCCGAAAGGGGTGTATTCAGACCGAGCACTTGAATACATTGACGTGTGCAAAAGTTCAATACATCATATTTGAAATTCCAATACAATTAAAAACAAATTATTTCATGAGAAATTTGTGACAACCCTATGTGTTTGTTTACCATTTGCGTAGGTAACAAACACACGCGCACCCTCCTATCGCGTCGGACCCACACATACGCAGACAATTGAACGCGCGGCAAGTTTCAAAAAGTACCTAGGTGTAATCACCAAAGTTTTCGTAAGAATTTGCAATTTTTTTAATTCTACGTAGAAATTAAAGTCGAAGATTAAAATCACGATATCTTTCACACATAAGAAAACAACTACCTACCTACATCTACCTAGGTAGTTACCTAAGGACCTAGGTATAGGAAAAGTTAAGTTATAGGTACCTTTTCTCCCTTCTTCTTGGTTGGCTCGGAACACGGCTAATTGACATGGTAGGTATTAGGTAGGTATGTAGGTACCTAGGTTGGTATTACTGGTACACATTCACATTCACAATCACAAAATTATTTTTGTCATTTTTTATTAGTAAGCTAGGTACTAATGGGGTACCTACTAGGTAGGGTGATAGGTTAGGTACCTATCATCATACCTACCTATCACTGAATTTTATCACTGTTGACACACACAGTAGGCACTCGGTATCCATCAAAGGGAAGTAGGTACAACACACCACCGAATTCCCGGTCTTCCCTCACTGGTGCGCCGGTGGAAAGATCCCGTCGAGAGAAGACGGTTCACCAATCCCAGAAAATAGCCCGTAAGATGGCAATGGCCGCCCTGGATAACGCTCTCTGTAGATCTGACGCGCCGCTACTAAGTTATTAATTATTTGGTGCTGCTCCAACACACACACACAACACCATATCATAATACTCACCGTTTGAGTACAAAGCCGACATCGTATCGTTAATTAGTTACGCGAACCGAGAGATTGCTTGTTGCAGTTGTTGCAAGGAACGAATCCTAATTGCGACTGATAAAAACCGATCTGTTTTGCGACCAAAAGTAGGTACCTATTGCCGAAAGCCGAATTTTTAGGGTTCCTTGTCTGGGGTAACCCACTAAATACCGATTGGGAAAAAAAAGGAAAAAAAACTTCACCATACATCTACTACTACTACTACTACTACTGTCGTCGTGTCCGTGTCGCTAGCTCTTTTGAACCAGTGTGGTGGAAGGATTAGAGTGCACCTTGAAGGTTCCTTTCGTACACTTTGACACACGTCTATGACATGCCTGGTTTCCTCACGAGGTTTTCCTTCACCGTTTGAGAGCATTGATATTGCACACATAAATTTCGAATCGAAAAATCCATAGATTCGAACTCACGACTTAAGGATGGGAAGGCGGGGTTCATACCAATATGCTACCATGTGCTCCATCCCCATTTGCTACTAGGTACCTACCTACTTACATAATAACCTACCAACAATTACGTAGTTCAATCAAGAAAAGTAAAAAACAAATAAACCTACGGAACCAATTTGATTTTATTAAACAAACGCTTGCGGTGCGGTGTAGGTTGACGGTTGCGGATTTTGAATTTAGCAAAGGCACCGACAGCCAATTAGGGCGAGGTGCCATCCCACTTATTGTTGTTGTTGTTTCAATGCAACCAATGACAAATAGGCTGTTCACGATGAAAATGAAGATTAGTAAGACAGATAAGTCACAACCTTTGACTTTAGTGCCCAAGTAGGTAGGTACAAAATTGCATTGAAAAATGCTCCAATGAATATTGGAATAATACATCGTTGGAAAAACTAAAGTGGAATAGGGTCACGGCTTTATCCTCAGGCACGGTAGACCTCTTCTCATACTTCTTGTTACCTACTCAAGATGCTTTTAAGGCCCGAGTAGGTAGGTACAAAATTGAGTAGGTATCACGGCTTTATCCTCAGGCACGGTAGACATCCTCTCATACTCCTTGGCACCCACTGAGGATACCTTTAAGGCCCGAGTAGGTAGGTACAAAATTGAGTAGGTAAGGTACCTATCTCCTATACTAGGTACCTACTTAACAAAGAGATCTGAAAGGATGTTTACGGTGCCTAGGGATTTTAGTCGTGATGTGACCTTACATTTTAATTACCAATAAATACCAAGGTACCACTAGGCCTTCAAAAAAAAATAGAAATTACTCATTAAGCCACCTCGTTATTAGGTAAGTAGGTAGGCATTTTACTAATGGTGTCTGTTCTGTTACCTGTTTCATCTAGAGTTCACACTTAAAGGTCAAAAAACAGCTGTAAATAGGGATGCCTCATGTTGTGTCAAGTTACGTATTGGAGCAAAGTTTAAGAGACATTTCATGAATGAAAACCTTTGAAATTTTAAAAGTCGTTGAACAAACGTTGTTCGCAATGACGTATAGAACACCCCCGTTTCGGGCTTATAGGGACATTATGTTACACGTTGTATATGTATGTTCATATGAGCTAGTGGCCAACTCTAGTGACAGAGTTTTTAGGCCGCCTAAAGGCCTCCGTAATGGCTTAACGACTTAAAAGCCGGGACCGACTGTTTAACGTGTCCTCCGAAGCACGGGAGCGCTCAGCTCGTAATGCCACTTGAAAATGAAAAATGAAAATGAAAAATGTTTATTGCTTTAGGTTATTATAAAAATATTACAGGGTTTTGGAGACTCCTTTTAAGCAATAGGTATGCTTGTGTTAGGAGTAACCGCTCTTATATAACAGGGTTTACATTTGTTCCTAAAACATACCTTTATTATATAAACATTTATGAAGTTTAATACTTAAAGCCACTTGTGGTCAGCCATCCCATTTCACTACACCGCGCATATCATTGCTTAACTTTAACGATCAATCAAGAATGCCTAAGCAAGCTACGCCACGAGCGCTTCATGATTATACTCAACTAAATTGATAATTCATTTCAAGAATTGTATAACAAATTGTACCAAGATTGATTGGTAATTCTTAATTCCTTATTAATGTTAGTTTGATACTGCTGTTAACAAACAATAAATTCATGTTATTCTTTTCAGGACTGAAGAAAATAAATCCCATAGAAAGAGTAGTAAAAAAGAGAGTTCTTACAAGTCTTCCAGAAGAGAGAGAGAAAAAGAAAAAACACCTAAAAGGTAAATAAACAACTGTTTTACTTTAAGATAAGTGAGGCTTTAACTAAGACTTATTATTTCATTGAGTTTAACTGTAAAACACTAGCTACATTTTGTGGTTTTCCAGATAAAATATAACTTTTAAGCTATCCCTAGTCATACTGCATCTATTTCAAGTTTAATTTGAATAGGCTTAGACATTACAGTGTGATTTCACAAACTTTCCAATGACAATATTTTAATAAATAAAGGCCTTTTATCATCTATACTATATATTTGATTTATACAGCATCAGGAGGCAACTTTTACCTTCATTAACGGGATGATGTAGTGCTTGGGACAAATTAAGATGGAGTAGGCTAGCCCAGCACCTATCCCATCCTCTCAGCTTAGTCGGCCTTATCCACAGGAAAGACATGGTCAATATGTGCGGAGCTGACTAAGCCATGGGTTTCCTCACAATGTTTCCTTCACCGTTTGAGAGTACTAGTATAGCACACAGACAAATTTATTGGCACATGACCGGATTTGAACCCACCACCTTTGGATTGGACGGTGGAGTCACTACCAGTGCTCTCAGCCAGTTTTTATTTTTTTAATTAATATATAAGTTGGATATCTCAAATACTCCCTTGAAAACATAGCTAAATGAATTTAAAAATATTTATGCTTTGGAATGAAATAAAAAGCCCTTATAACTTGAAAACCAGTAATGGTATAACATGATTAAAAAACAATTTTCAGGTCAAACAGTAAACCCCGACGGTCAAGGTCGCGTTCAGCCTCACGAAGACACCACATATCAGGGTCTAAGTCGCGGCATAGGTCGCCATCTAAGTCACGGCATAGGTCGTCATCTAAATCACGGCATAGGTCATCATCCAAGTCACGACGGCGGTCTAGGTCACGGACGCGGGTCTATCTACACAGGCACCACTCACCGCCTAGGTACCGAGGCGGTAGGAGGCCCAGGTTAGTAACCTGGACTGTACCAATTGTTTTGCCTAAACTCCAGCCAAATTCGATCTATAATAAAGGTAAACAAAAATCTAACCTAAAACGTTGACAAAAACTTAATGAAAACGTATTCGGATTATTTAAATTTTGTGAACAAATCGGCAGAGGAGCTATCTGTTCACGAAATTGTAATATAAATAATTGGATTATGGTTTTATTACATTGAATTTGTCTGGAGTAATAGGTACCTTTTGCTAGCGTCTAATAAAAGCAGACTTAAGGGCCCGTTTCACCACCAAGGTCCCGAGTAAGCTATTCGCCAGTTAAAATAACCGGTAACTAACAATGTCAATTTCACGACCTTTCAGTAGCGCTTATCATAGGATTAATAATTGAAATTAACAGAAGTTACCTTTGCGTAAGTAACATTACTTAGAAATTAACTAATCGACACTTTACTCTGAGATGGTGAACAAGGCTCTTTATGTTATTTAATGATAAAGCTTTTCTCTTCCAATTTGCCGTAAAGGCTGAACTTTTGAAACAGCGTTTTGAAAGCATAGTAGTGCGCCGCAGAGAAGCTCCTTTCGTGCAATTGACACACAATTTATGTAAACAAACCGTCAGTACTTGGCTGAAGTATAGATTCTACGAGATAATAATAAATAAATAATAATATAAAAAATAAATGAAAGTAGAAGCCCGATAGTTTTACTGCAGGGGCAATGATAAAATAATTACTACCTACAGCAGATCCCCGTCGGGGGTTAAACTAGCGGATAGCGAGAAGAAACGTCTGCTAGAAGTGGCTAGACGGAACGCCATCAATATGCTGAAAAACGGAGAGGTGCCGGGAGGAACTGCGGCATTGCCGCCTCACACTAGGAACCAAGTCATGGCTGCTATACAATCTGGAGGTACATTTTTCCACTTTCATAATGTAGTAACTAATATAGGGATCTATCAGACGGAAGGCGTTCACGCGTTCATGCGTTCCGCGTTCAAGTTCTGCGTGAGCGTGCAGTAGCCCACGAACCCCGCTGTTGGGCGGTCTACGCGTTACCACTTACTGTGACCATGTTTCTTGACGATTATTCTTCATAATTATTTCGAATTCTTTATTTTGTGGTCATTAGCACGAGCGCAAAATTGACCGCTTGAACGCTCGAACGCCTTCAGTCTGATCGATCCCTTAGGATATAAACTAATATAATCTCCTAAAACAATAATGAAGTGTAGTTTATCTTCCACGCTTGATCGTGTTACGAACAGGGGCCTTATTCACTATGATAAAACAAAATCTACCGCCAGAATCTAGAGGTCTAATTTCTTAAACCTATTATGTATTATGTACCTAGGTTCACAGACAAATAAATGATATATGGGAGAAATGTTTGCATGCTCTGCTAATATTTCTTCCGGGTCTGGGTGTTGTAGTATTATGTATTATAAGTATAAGTATGTATTTACAAAAAAAAAGTATACTATGTATTCTATCAGCCATCTAGTTCCCATAATACAAGCTTTGCTTAGTTTGGAGCTAGATGGTGCTGTGTGATATGTCCTCAAATATATATATATATAATTTAGATGCTCTGCTGGGACGATAAGGACATATGACATGGTGTTTTAATGTGTATTACACCAATTTCTCCTTTTTCCAGGTAAATCAGTAGATGAGCTCACTGACTTCTGCAAGCATCTCTCTAAGAAGGAAGCACTGGGTGAACTCTCATCCGTGTGCTCTGAGGATGATGACATGAGCGAAAATGAAGACACTATGGCCTTCCATCATCCCTTCCTCGTCAAGGAAAAGGCTCCTATTATTATGAATATAAGGGTGAGTATGCTTTCAGATTTTCATCAAAAACTGTCAAAAAACCCTGACTTGAGACATGCTCAACTCTGAGTCGCGTTTGAGTATTCGGGGGCATGTGAATGAATGAAGCATGTTAAATAGTAATACTCCTTGAGAACTACAATTTATTGGAATATTATGATATTTAGACAGAACTGGTAATATACTGTATACAGTTAGGAATATTGTCATGGAAGATATTAAATATGTATAAAAAAAATTCTAAGCTTGTGAAATCACAAAAATTTAAAAGTAGATAGTATAGATTTTAAAAAGTTCTTATAAGGAAGCAGTGCTACATGTTTTGACAACACTATAACTGTGATGTTTCAACAAGTAGTTGCTAAGCCATGACGGAGGTCTTTAGGCGGCCTAAAAACTCCGTCACAAGAGTTGGCCACTAGCTCATACGAACTTACTTACTGATTCTTAAACAACATATACATAGATCTATTTACTCTTTTCGAATCTTTACATGTTTATGATTCGACTAAGGACCCCAAACTTAATAAGATATTATTATTAGACAACCTCTGTGGCGAGGCGGGCGAGTGCTCGACTGAGACGCAAGAGGCGCGGGTTCGATTCCTGCTACGAGGAAAATGTTTGCATGTTCTGCAAATATTTCTTCCAGGTCTGGGTGTTGTATTATGTATTATAAGTATGTGTTTACAAAAAAAAAGTATACAAGTATTCTATCAGCCATCTGGTGCCTAGTACAAGCTTTGCTTAGTTTGGAGCAAGATGGTGCTGTGTGAAAAGTCCGCAATTATTAGTTAGCCACTCATCCCAGACCTCTCTTCCCTTTTTCCACTCTTCGCGATTTAACGCTGAAACATAAATTTCGTCCCGCTATCTCATCCTAGGCCTTCGCCGTGTCACATATGGGGTCCACTCAGTGCTCCTCGCCCACAAGTCGCTCGACATTCGACAAATAAGATGAAATATTTTTTTTTCTTTCAGGGTGGCGCTCCGCTACCTGTAAAAAGCACAGCATTAGTAGCTAATAAGGATGAGCTACGGTTACAATTCCCTGTCTCATCGGGCAGCCAGCACAGAGATAAAGCCTCCGAGTGGGTACCGGTAGAGCCCAAAAAAGATATGGTGAGTTTTAATGTTCTTTTGATCCCTTTTTCAATAAAACAGATTTACTTCTTTACTTCTTCGCTGGACTGAGAGTAAAGAAAAAACATAGAATGCGTCCAGCTGCTTCTCTCCCCGAGCATGTCGTAAAGGTCGACTAAGGGATAGTATCCTCCAACATGATGAGATACAATAAGCAAGTATTCCCAAGGAGGGTTGGTTTCGTCAGGCAGGCGGCCGGTCATAAAACACCTAAGTCAAAACTTACAGCATGATCCTTGGATCATGCCGACCCCACATAGAGTGGGATAAAGGCAGGATAATGTGATGTGATGATGATTTTATGTATTTTCACAGACAATAGCAAAGCTGAACTCGAAGACTCCGCTGCCGGTGCCGGCGCCGAAAGCGATCGAGCCGGCCCCAGATTCGCCCCCGGGGTCGATGGACTCCGCGACCACGGCGCTGACTGCCGCGCCCTCGCAGGTCGGGTCCGCCAGCCCGCTGCTGACTGCGGCCTCATCACGGTACGTAAATAAATTAAAAAGCGGTTAAGTGCAAATCGAGTTCGCACACGAAGGAGAACCCTTCGGGTACCATCGTACCATGTACATAAAATGTTGCTTGACTAAGATAAGGCCGCCCATTGTAATACTCATTATTATGTTAAGTGCCTATTTTGTTTTTATTTGATGTGTTTTTACAATAAAGTTATATTGTATTGTATTGTAATCTCGGGATTTTCGGGATTGCCACAAACAAGCCGTTTGAATTCTTGGTTAGGGTAATTTCCCAACGAGCCAACGGAGGAATCACCCGATCGGCTCATATCCAATCAAATCCATATCCAATCGTTTTGCCAATAAATGAATAACTAAAATAGAGATCATAATATTCTTGCGGTGTATTCACTTTGGGGATTTCCTGTACGAAAGTATTATGTACCTACGCCAATTATTATTTTACCAACGACAAGTCAAAGTCAAAAAAAATATTCTATAAAATCACGGGGTTCACTTGGACATGTCTTAAATCTACATACGTTGCATTTACACCAAACAAGGTTACGAAACCTACGTCATTTTTTAAAAGTCAATTTAACTATTTTATAAGTTATTTAAAATGGCGAGAGGCTTTGTCAAACATATAAAAGACAGTGGCATATCGTCAATGTGGAGTTATTTTTTAGTTTTTAGATGACATATAAAAAAATCCTGGGATTAAAAATCATGCTCGGGATTGTATTCTCTAGGTATATTGCCTGCCTGCCCCTTGCCACTTCAACTTCCTTATTGTAAAAGCTACGTCGGTGATAATAAGTTCTACGGAACTGATAATATTAAACTGATATGTTTTGTACAGGCCTGCGCCACTGGCTTTGCCAGCGCCACCGGCTGCGCCGGTCGTTGAACCCCCTCTGTACATGAAAGGATTTTCCAGCGGTCCTCGTAAGTATTACTTACTATTGGTATAACTAGCTGCCACCCGCGGCTTTGCTTGCTTGGTACCCGGATGAAAAATAGCCTATATGCTAATCCTGCACATGTACTATGTATATTCTAAGTTTCAATCAAATGTTACGGCGCGTGATTGATACAAAAACATCCTCAAACTTTTGGATTTATACACATACATTTTACTGCACAAATAAATTTAGCTTAGTAGACTAAAGAAAGAAAATAATTTATTAACATCATACAATAATAAATACAGAAACGAATAATTTAAAAGACAGAGCATAGGACAAAAGAAAAAAGAACATTATGCTATATAGGCATATAAATACAGACCTACTTACGGGGCTAGTACATAACTCATGCTTTGGTTGCTCTGTCTAAACCAAGGTCCTAACTCAGCTTTGAGCTAACTTCACGTGGGTACCAGGTGAAAAAGCGCTGGTGTTCAAGACTACCAGGAAAAGTAAGGTACTTATACCTATTACGATAAGATTCTTATATAACTAGTAAATGAGCGTTTTATTTACCTTGCAGATTTGTCGACGGTCGTGACTTTGCCATCTTTACCCGCCCCCGGTCCTCAAGCCTACCCGCCCGGAGTTATACCCCCTAAAATTGTAAGTATATACTACTTACTGTAGTTCTATTAATAACTTCTAGTATTAGAACTATTGAGTGGTGGTCCAGTGGTACTGACCCGCCATCTCCATTAAATGATAAATTACATTTATTTGCACGAACATGTGTGATAAAATAATACAGTCTCAAAAATACATCAGTCCAATCTATGTCCCACCAAAATCTTTGGCATGCAAATATCTTAGGTCCTATTTAAATGTAATGTTATAGTCATAATTATTTTAAGAATATCAAATTTTAGAATGTCTAAATCTAAATATAAGGATACATAATTTAATGTCCAGAACTGTTTAAATATTCGTCAATGGAGTAAAAAGGGACTACATACATTCGCGTCCGTATCCCTAATGGGGTGGACAGAGCCACAAGTAATCATAAAAAAACTTGTAGCCACTTCTGATAGCCATTGCCGGTCCTATATAAAGTAATAAGTTCACGCACCAATGGATTTTTTTTGTTTGATAAATTTATGTGTTACAAAGTACTCTCAAGTGGTGGAAGGAAGGAAACGGCATATAGTCGAACCCTAAAAAAGTTGAAAGACTTGTGTCTAGTGCACAGAAGTCACTTAACTCCGTTTAACATACTTTGTAATAATAATGTGGTTGTTTTTACGTGGGACAAGAAGATAATGTTGCATTTATTTTTCAGGATATAGCATCGATCGTGTCGCAGAAATTGTTAATGATTCGACAAGAACAAGAGAAGAAAGAGGGCCCTTCCAAAGGCGTAAGTTTTTAGACTACCTCGGTGGCGTGGCGGGCGAGTGCTCGGCTGAGACGCAAGATGCGCGGGTTCGATTCCCGCAGCGGAGGAATGTTTGAATATTCTGCAAATGTTTCTTTCGCGTCTGGGTGTTGCAATTATGTTTACTAGCTGCCGCCCGCGGTTTCGCCCGCGTGGTATCCGAATGAAAAATAGCTTTTAAGTTAATAAGCCATGTTTATTCCAATTTTCATTCAAATCCGTTCAGCAGTATAGGCGTGATTGAGGCACAAAGCCATGTTTATTCCAATTTTCATTCAAATCCGTTCAGCAGTATAGGCGTGATTGAGGCACAAACATCCTTACAAACTTTCACATTTATAATATAGTAGGGAAAGTATGTATTTAAAAAAAAGTATTTAAGTATACTATCAGCCAACTGGTTCCTATACAAGCTTTGCTTAGTTTGGTGCTAGATGGCGCTGTGCGATAAGTCTACAAATATATATTTATTGGATTATATAAATAAATATTACGATTGGGACGATACTTCTAGAAGGATGACTGGGGTGTAATTAATCAAATGTTTTTTTAGTTCGGCTGGTCGAAGGACAGACACCTGGGCCAGTTCACCGGCTCGACGGGCGCGCAGATACTAACGCCTCGGGAACTGGCGGCCGGTACCCAAGCCTGGGCTAAGAAGGTATTCTCGACCTACTGCCGCACCGCACAGGGCCCAATTCGCCTTGGACACACGCTGATTTGTGTGCCACCACCGATTTCCGTTCTTTGATAATCACTTTTACTTATTTATAGCTTTTTGGAGAAGCTCAGCTTTAACTTTTCGAATGTACATGTATTCAAGAACAACGCTCAAGCATCAGAAATAGATTTTGTGACAGTTTTGGATGCCATAATTGACAGCAAGTCTATGCTTGAGCGTTCTTGAATACAGGCCTTATTCTTCAGGTTTTTGTGATTGGAAGTTTCATCTTCTCCAGAGAATAGGATTTTGACGTCTAAGATTTACAAATTTCACGATTTAGACTTCTTTTTGGCCTAGTTATAAGAGTTTTTCTCTTCTCCCTAATAGCATTAGTAAAATAGAAGTGGAGAATGGAACTAAGGGTATCCCTTTTCGTGTCAGCAATATCCAAACTTTTCAACCCATAATTAGATAAAGAGAATAGATTAGTAAAAAGTTTTGAATATACTTCAAAAATAAATATTAAATGACATCGTATTTAACAATTCATATTTTGGAAAGTGATTATTGAAGAACTAAACGCCTGTCATATCGTTTGACGATACCGATACCGATAGTGTTGGACGAAACCTAATATGGCTGCTGTATTTGTACTGTAATGTAGTATTTACCAAATTTATTTTACATTGCAAGAAGTTGAATGGGTACTAAATAAAATAAAGAGACTATAATAAATACACCAAAAAATGGTGAAAAAAATATTTACATCATTATTTGGGTTCCGTACCCGAAGACTGACAACGGAAGCCTATTACTGAGCCTCCGCTGTCCGTCCGTCCGTTTGTCAGCGGACGGACGGACCGTACCTCATCTCATGGACCGTAATAGGTAGAAAGTTGTCATTTTCAAAGAGTGTGTATTTCTATTGTCGCTATAACAACAAATAACAAAAATAAAAGGAACGTACAAGAAACATTTTTATTGACGTTCATAATCGATCATCGAAGCTACCTATTTAAAAAGTACATAAGAGTAAAAGTCATATAAAAAAGTACATGTTCGATGATACTGAACCCTTCGTGTGCGAATTCGACTCACACTTGACCAGTTTTTAATGTTGTCTCTTAGGCCAAATTATTTGTTCTTCAAGCGACATAATATTTAGCTAAAACAAACAAGCTCTATAGGTTTATGGTACAAATAAAGTCAGCCGGTTTCGTTCAACACTTTAAAAAGCTACTGCAAATTTTCTTCCAGCTGTTCGGCGGACCACATCGGAGTCGCGGTCAGAACTCATAATACAACCTGTATTACGCTTTCTGACTTTTGTATTCAGAAATGGTTGCAATGACATTCTATAACAAAACTTATGTTAATCCAGAATAATAAAATGATGATGAGAAAACATTCTTAAAAAAATATATGCAAAGCTTTCTAGAGGCGGTATGATGATCATACCGGAACGATCGAACGAAACCTACATAAAATGAATGAAGAATGAACTAGCTATGCATGATTTGATGACCGATTGTCGGCTGTCTGTCGTTCCGGTCGTACCGCCATCTGGCAAGCAGTTGAGAACTACAACAAAAAATTGTTCCATAATACATCACAAAAACAAAATACGAAATATATAATGTTTCTTGCTGAATTTAATAAATGTTGCTGTAACCATTTCACAAAAACGTATTCGCTGGTTTCGTGTAAAGTGGGAACTCAATTAGTTCACACATAACACTTGATCAAATAAATGATAATTTCAATGCCATCAATGATGGCATGCCAATTATCATTGAGTCTTGCATACAAATATTCAGTTTTCCCCATTTGTTTTGACTGACTAATATTGTTTATGCTAAAGCACTTATTTTGTTACTTTGAAATCCCACAAATTATATTTTTGTTTACATCTCTGTCAATTTTGAACTTTAATTATTTTTGCGAATTATTATTGGCTTTATGTCTTTTTATATTAAAAACAGATTATTTATTTTATAAATTGTAAACTCATATTTTATATGTATGTATTTTATGTCAGTCTTTATTCAAAAGCCTAGTGATTCTTTGAGCGAGATTAACAGATTTCACTCACCAACAGAATGTGTCCGTTTGAAAACTTTAAAGTTGATGGCTAACTTGGCGATGATATCTTTAATGTAAATTGCCATCGCAAGAAATTGATGCCCGGTTTCAATATTCTACTAGCGACGACGTTTATTACAATTGCAAAGTTTTTTTTAATAATTGTAGACGTAATTGTGTCGTCGAAAATCGTAAGCATAACGAACGATACGTCGTTTGTCAGTAGAATATTGTAGCCGGGCAATAGATGTCAAAGTTTAGTGCAAACGGATACCTATGGGTGAAATCTGTCAGGTTTCAAAGAAAAGCATGGCTTACATTGGGGAATTCATGAATATTTGTTACAGTTTTTAAGTGAAACGCCGACGCGGGTACTACGATGATAGGTGCTTACCGAACGAAGGTAAGTATGCTAGTGGTGATGAATGAAATGTTTGGGAATGACTCAAGTGTGAAAATATTTCTTGCAGATTTAAATTAGGAAATTCAAAACTACAATTTAATGTACTTTCTGTGTATCGAGATTTTTTTCCACTGCAATTTTTAGCTAGAAACACCCAGATCATTTCCCAATATTAAATACCTTGATAAGTATTAATCTGTGCATTTATTTTCTTATTTATTTACTTTTTATTACAGTCACAGCGTATTTTTACTTATTTGCACTTAATAAAAATGGACACCTTCCAATTTGAATACCTTTTCAAAAACTTCAGTCACATCTAAACAAATTAAACTTCAAAATTACTCTCCAGAATATTGAAGGCCAATTATGAAAAAAGCAAATGACTTTCCGTAGATTCAAAAACAGAACTTCTAACTTACAATTTCCTCGTAGAACATGGCGTGTCCAATTATCGTGCATTTATACCAAAAAGAACTACAAACAATATAATGCATTTTCTTGCAATAAAAAACAGTACTATCAATATTCTAATGCAAATCTTCTATCTAGGACCAATTAACTCGGGCGGCGCCCGTCGCCGGTGGGATGGGAATGCATCTGCTACAAAAGATGGGCTGGACGCCTGGGCGAGGCCTGGGGAAGGAAGGCACGGGTACCTTACAGCCTTTGCTTCTGGAGGTCAAACTGGACACTAAGGGACTACAGGCTAAGGAAGAAACCTCACAGCGGTATAATAATAAGGGGGTAAGTCAGTAATCCCCATCAAAATAACATGGCACACCATCTGTAATATAACTTTGACGGCCTCGATGGCGTGGCGGGCGATTGCTCGGCAGAGACGCAAGAGGCGCGGGTTCGATTCCCGCTGCGGAAGAAGTGTTTGCATGATCTCAGATCTGTAAATATTTCTTCCGGGTCTGGGTGTTGTGGTACCATGGTACTCGTAGTTTCTGATACCCACGACACATGGAATCCTAGTGTGGGGTCAGGACTATGTGTGCGACTGTTGGGTGTTATTCATTTATTATTTTTATTTAACTTATCTCTGCTATGTGACATATCGGTTATTTACAACAGGTATTCAATATGACTATTTAATACAAATTGATTGACCTAAGCTCAATGTATGAATTAACAAGGTGGAGGGAAACTAGAAATGATGTCCAAGAATATACCTACCTGAAGAGTTACCATTCGTATAACCCTATGTTGTAAGTCGGATATTTTAATCTGCCCAAATAGGTACCTCTGAAGAACTTAATATGCATAAAGCCCTTTGTAATAAGAAACTTTTTAAATATAGGTCGCGCCATGTATATCAATAACCTTAAGATGTATAACCATGTATGTATAACCTTAAGAGGCCACCATACGATCGCATCTTTTACGACCACTCTTGTAATTGCTAATTACAAGAAAACTACAAAATGAATCAAAAAAACTGGTTTCAATAACTAAAGAAATAATTTTTACCTAACAAAGTAAAAATCATCTGAAAATATATTAGGGTTCCCGAGATCTAGATCAAACATATGTGAAACATGGATTTTTCTTTAATAGAAGTGTTTTTACTTTAAGGAACCAAAGAAAAAATATTAAATTTTCAGTTTGAATAAACACATTTTATTAACAAACAACAGAATCTACATCGATTTTGTTGAGCAAAATCCTCTATTGCACTCTTATAGAGCCTACTTATCCTTAGTTGTTGTCCAGGGTAAAATCATGCGAGGGCGTGGCTCTGCCCGCGGAGCCCCGGCCGCCGCACCTGCGCCCGTCGGGTCTGGAGGGAAGCACCCTGTCTCGCTGCTAGGAGAGTACTGTTCGAAGCATAAAGTGGGCCCGCCCGAGTACAACCTGTGCTTTGAGTGCGGACCGGATCATAAGAAGAACTTCTTGTTCAAGGTTAGATAATTTTTTATCTGAATATAAAGGAAACTAATGCATTTCGTTCGCTGTCGCTCTTGCCCAAATGGCTGGGCTGGTTCAGACAAAATAAATACCTATAGATTAATAATATTGGATAAATAAAATAATAATATTGGATTCGTCTGAATTACGAGAGTTATATCCTCTCCAATATGATGGACCATCTTATATGGGCGATGGGCTGATGATCACCTATCACCATGGTTCACCATATCCATCTTGGGACTCTTGGATTAAGAGTGGCTGCAAGTTTACTTATGATTACTTGTAGCTCTGCCCACCCCATTAGGGATGCGGGCGTGCTATTATGTATCATACATACATATTTAGGTTATATGAAATGACAAAAAATCCAATATAGCAGTTGGAATGTTACAAATTATATTATAGGTACAGTCAGGATTATTTTAATAACAGAAAAAGTAGTTATTCAATTAAAAAAATATTTATTTTTTAAGTGTGAAAGGAGTGAGTACTGAGATGACGAGTGAAAGAAGAGGGAAACATGTTGTGCCGACCTCACCTAATGGGATGAGGGCAGGAAAATGATGATTTCTTTTTATTTTCAGGTAAAAGTAAATGGTATAGAGTACCAGCCAGCAGTGGCAAGCCAAAATAAGAAGCAAGCTAAAGCGGATGCAGCTTTATTAGCACTGCAGAAATTAGGCTTACAACTGTAATGACTATGTTCAAGAAGCTTATCTGTGAATATTGTGATTGAAACCTTACAGGTTTCGTGTTTTATGGATTTTTGAGCTATGTAGAATGTCAGCAATAAAATTTGATTTACAATATTTGTAATTTATTTTAACAAATAGATGGACTGTACCTATGTACCTGCAATGTAGGGTGCCTACAACATAGCTCACATAAGGCTCGGACTCCACCAAAGCTGAAAGGAGTCTCCACTCAGCTTCAGTAGATACCATTGAGCGGAGGGAGATGTATCATATTTGTGCTCCAGTCTAGCCAGTACCTTTGCATCTCCGCACAGCTTCGGTGGATACACCCTAACTGAAAAACATCCCTTCTCGTCTCCACTTCAGACATCTCTGCACATGTCCCCTTTGGTGGAGTCCGAGCCTAAGAGGATGTAACATCTATAATCCTTACATCAAAAGTGTGGCCCAGTAGGGATCAACAATACCCCTATACCATAAAAATAAGCATAGGATGGACAGGTGGTATAAATCAAAGAAAACTATTTTTGACAACACATTTACTCTAACAATAACATTTCCTAAACTAGACTCTAATTTTGCAATCAAATGGTTGTTATATGACTACAAGCCACTATGACTACAGAGAATACCAATGACTTTTCAACCCTGAGCTCATCCATAAATATTTCTCAAATTACATGATAATTTTTACGAAAATCTATGCATGGATGACCTCTATTCTATACAAAATCACAGATCTGTTCCATTCTTTTCCATATTCATGGTTTATTCGTTCTTAGCGGGCTGCTGTTTGATCCTGTAGTCTGAAAGAGCAGCTTTGATAGCATCTTCAGCAAGCACTGAAACAATTGGAAATAATTTTTTTTATATAAAAATTATTTATTAAGAACAATAGGAAATATATTCTCTATGAAAGCATAGTTGTTGTATAGTTTACCCTTTGGGATATTGTTAGTTTTCTTATGAAAGTAGTGTTTTTATTTCTTTAGTAGCTGCCAGTTACTTTCTTTTATTATAAACCAGTTGCAATTTTATTTTCTTTTCTATGGGCTTAGCAGTGTTCTCAGATAAAGTAATCATGATCATTATTCTCATAGATTACATATTGTTTGGAGTATGGAATGATAATAATAAGGTTCTTTTTCAAAGAAAATTGTTATAGGTCAGTGTGAACAAAGTTGTTTACCAAAGGTAAACATAATTATGTCATATGACCCATGTGTATAACCCAGAATTGATTTATAAACTTGTTAGTTTTCCTTTAGAGGACTCTTTGGTATATCTAATAGGTTTTTTATTGGCTAACTTACTAGAGCAATGTAGCTTGACTGGTGGCAGAGACAGCTCTTTAGCAATATCTGTGTTCTTCAGTTTCAAAGCTTCATCCACTGTCTTGCCCTTCACCCATTCAGTGGCAAGAGAGCTCGAAGCAATGGCTGACCCGCATCCAAATGTCTTGAACTTAGCATCAACAATCTTTCCATTCTCGTCCACTTTGATTTGCAGCTTCATGACGTCGCCACAAGCGGGGGCGCCGACTAAACCCGTACCGACACTCTTGTCTTTCTTGTCAAGGGAACCAACATTACGAGGATTCTCATAGTGGTCAATAACCTGTAAGTAATAAATATCTTTAACAGGGGTTTATCTTCTGACTCTGCTTGTTAGCTCTATTAGGTTGTAGTGATTAATTAGCATTACGAGCTGAGCGCTTCCGTGCTTCGGAGGGCACGTTAAATTGTCGGTTCCGGCTTTTAAGTCGTTAAGCCATGACGAAGGCCTTTATTTAGCCTAAAAACTCCGCCACACGAGTTGGCCATAAGCTCATACGAACTTAATTTTATTAAATGTGTGAACTAGGATTGCAAAACAGAAACTAACGTATAAAATAGAAGTAAGAATTGTGATTGTAAGTTTCATATTTCGAGAGTAGGTCTGATTTATTTTATCAGATAATTCTATTCTCATCAGATTATGTATGCACCGAAGTTCAAGGTTACTTGGTGAAATTACGTCGCAGGTAGTGAAATTACGTCGTAGGTGGTGAAATCAATAATCCTTGGCATTACAAAAACAACTCACATTGGCGTGATAACCAGCGGTCTGGACGATATTTGGGGTGCTGAAACTTCTGAGGCATAAACACCTACGTACACTGGAAACCACAAACGCCATTATATTTGTGATTTTTCACAGAATTAGCTTTATAATTTAAACGGAACAACGTATGTAGACTTCAATTTCGTGAATACCAATACAATAATACAGATCTGCGCGCCACTACGTTGCGTTGCGTTTCGTGCAAAACAGTGTTGCCGGCAGTCAACCTGGAAAAGTTCCGAATCCAAGGCCAAAATGGTACAAAATAGGCTTGTTGAAAATATATCGATACTTTTGATTCGAAATATCGCTTTTTTTAACCGATATATTTATATCCGATACATCAATATATCGATACAAACTAATTCAATATTGAAAATCGTATCAAAAACAATATTTTTTTCAAATTTAATTTATTGACAGCTCAAACCAAATAAAAAGAATTCTTTTATTTGTTCTAAGATTGGCATAATATTTAACCAAAGCCACTCTCATTCACACACGACTCACTCACTCGTTCTTTTGCGTTGTGGGGTCGCTCGGAACCAGGGGTCGTGCGTGACGTGCGTGACTCGTGCGTGATACCACCGCTAGGAGTAATATTGTTCTGTGCGTGGTACCTATCTAATAATGTTGAGCTTTCAATCAGTGCTGTGTTCGCCTACTTGGCAAATATTAGATAGTAAACCTCATGTTATGTTTTTTAGTTTTAAGTTAAGATACTTATTGCTGCTGGCGATCCTTTTTTGAATAAATAATAAATCAATTTTACTAATTTACTATTATTATAAATGCGAAAGTTTGTGAGGATGTAAGGATGTGTATGTGTGATTGTGACGATGTATGTTTGTCCCTCAATCACGCCGTAACGACTGAACGGATTTGAATGAAACTTGACATACACATAATAAGTGTGCTGGAATAACATATTAGGCAACTTTTTGTTTGGATACCACGCGAGCGAAGCCGCGGGCAAAAGCTAGTAATAATGTAAGATGAAAAGTTTTTGGAACTTTTGAGGTCTGTAGAGGCCTAAAAAGTTTCAAAAACGGACCAAAAAGTCCGCGTCGTCAAAGCTGTAACAGAGAATTGACTTGACTGAAAGAAATGAGTGAAACACTCACGTAGTGTTTAATGCTATTTGAAACACTTCATACTACCCTATTGCCTATTTGTATTTAAAACCAGTCAAAACCATAAGGCGAAGGCGAGCAAGGCAGAGAAAATCTCTAGAATAGAAAACATTGCCAACTCAAACCAAATAAAAAGAAATTGACAATGATAATTGTATGACTTGACACTGACAGTCGTTTTTAACCAGGCCTGAAACGTTCAGAAACTACTCACAGAGATTATTTAATCTTATGAATGATCAAAGCTACAATTTTTTAAATCGTTGTATAATTGTCGTTGTGTAATTATTTACACTGACTGTGTAACTGATTTTACATTTAATTTTCTACGACGTCAATCTAATTTATTTCTGTTTGACTTAATATTCACTATCGTTTCCCTGCCCTCATCCCACATAATTTATGTGGATATATGGGGTCGGCACATGTTTTTATTTTCTACCCTCCTTTTACCAGCTGACTAAAAAATATCGTATTGTACATAAACAAAAAAATGTGAATAAAAAACCAACTGCATACCTAGTGCGAACCAACTTAGTTAGAACGAATGAAACAGTATTTGAACGCGTTTTGAACAAAAATATAAGTACCTACTACTCGTCTGTAATAATGACAATCGGTTTTCGAGTGCTATCTAGGCTTGTTGCGCCTATTCTCGCAAACGGAATTTGGATATCACGAGCCCAAATAAGTACAATGTGAGTTTCAAGATAATCTTCAATTTAGTAAAATATTGGTTACATAATGAAAAAGTGTATTTTTTCATGTTTTTTGGAGTTAACTTCACTTTTTAACGTCACCACACCGCCCCGGCCGGCGATGATGGGGCCGGCCGCGGCACGGCGCCGGCGCCGGCCCGGGTAGCCCATCACTACACTACACTAATCTCAGAGAATCGACTCTTACTCAAAAGTTAAAATTAGAAAAAAAACAATTTGGTGAAAACCGTCAAAATTAGGAAAAAAAAAATTTGTTTGTCAACAATCAATCAACGCAACATTACGACGTAAAATAAAATAAAATTTTGAATTCTATCACAGTAAAATGGCTGAAGCTGGAGTTAACCCTGATTACAAGAGCGCTACGTCTATCCACGAGTTTACAGTAAAAAACATCAAGGGAGAAGATGTAAAACTCGATGTGTACAAAGGTCATGTGTGCATTATTGTGAATGTTGCTTCGCAGTGCGGTCTCACCGCTAACAACTACAAGCAACTCAACGAATTGTATGAACAATATGGGGAGAGTAAAGGTAAGCTATTTACCTACATGCAATTTCAAATAAAATAATGGAATTACTTCTCTACTGGACCAAGAATAAAGAAAAAACAGAATTCGTCTAGCTGGTTTTCTACCCAAGCATTTCGTAAAAGTCGACTAAGGGATAGTCCTCCAACATGATGGACCACATAGGTGATGGGCTGATTACCTGTTACCATGGTTCACAGGAAGATATGATGAGTGTGATAAGATGTATGTCATGTACAAAATGTGGTAGATGCCTACATAATGATTGTTATAACCTCTATTCTAGGGCTTCGCATTTTGGCCTTCCCCTGCAACCAGTTTGCTGGTCAAGAGCCTGGAAACCCTGAGGAAATAGTCTGCTTCGCTTCGGAACGTAAAGTAAAATTTGACCTATTTGAAAAAATTGATGTCAATGGGGATACTGCCAGTCCATTGTGGAAATTTTTGAAGGTAATTGATTATCATCCTCAAAACGACTATCAAAGGTAAACATGTTATCGTCCAAGTTTCAGATAAGGGAACAATAACAACTTTTTCATGAGTAGAACATTCCCTTGGCATTAAATAATGAGATTCTATTTAAAGCATTTTTACAATACCAAAAAACTAATATAATTATTCACAAATGATTTTCAAATAGCTACATGAGTTTTCAAGTCTAGCAATTTCAACAACTAAGTAGATCTGAGAATAAGAAATAGATACAAAAATGAATTAAAAGAACCGGTCAAGTGGAAGTCAAATTTGTAGACTTATGACAGTGGAGGCATAGTAATAAGGTCCCGTTGGCACCCTTCCGGTATGGAACTCTAAATAAGTACTAGCCAAAAAAATATCTAACTCATTATAGCTAAATCTACCTATCATGACTTTGCCTTTTCATTTTCCCATCTACACAATGATATTCTGCGAAATATTGAAGTGTATATGTGCAGTATTTAGACTCATTCATTAGGTCTTGACCGAGACACTTGGTGTGGGTTTGATCCCTGCGCAGGAGAAATGTTTGCATGTACTGAAAATACTTTCAGGTTGAATGTTGATTGCTAATGATAGTTTCTGATACCCACGACTTTGGGAGCCCTAGTGTGGGGTCAGACTCTTGGTTAGATAACCAATTTTATTGTAAAAATACAATAGTACAGTTTTCTGTATGTTTGAATTTTGTCAAGTCTGTATGACAATAATGTATTTTTACATCTAAAACTTAAATACAATGACATAATAACGAACATCCTACTAATATAATAAACGCGAAAGTTTGTAAGTATGGATGTTTGTTACTCTTTCATGCCTAAACGGCTGAATGATTTGAATGGAACTTGGAATACACATAGTACATGTGCTGGATTAACTTAATAGGCTATTTAGTTATATAGATATATAGTTTATTAACCTGGGTACCACGCGAGCGAAGCCGCGGGCGGCAGCTAGTAAATAATAATTGTCAGTTATATAGCAATTTCTAATACAGTACACCTAATAGGTACTATGACCTACAATACAAAATCACTTCAGTCCTTATCTAGGAAAATAGATTAAATATTAATCATGGAAACTAACATATTTTATTGATTTTGTTGAACCTTGAAACTGAACTGTGTGAAGCAATTATGTAGGTTTACAGTGTGAAAAAATCAATACCCATAGCTTCAATAAAGCATCATGACTTGCTCTATGGATTCAAGGACAAAATGAAAAATTCCTTTGAAATCTAATTCGACAGATCTAAAAACGTTGCTAATCCCTCTCTCAAATAACAAGAATCATGATAGTTTTAGAACTGAATTTGCAAACCAAACTGGTTACAGAAAAGTTGGTCATCCAGGAAGATAAACTGGACAATATAACATCTGTCGCAGGCCTGACCTGGATGAGGCTAGCAACGACTGTGGAGAATGGCACACAAAGAGGGAGGTCTATATACCCAACCCAGCTGTGGGTGAAGTCGGGTTGCGAATGGTGGTGATGATGTTAAAAACCAACAATATTACTAATTTACTTTGCACATTGATTAATTAGTTATGTTTTGAGCATTGAATAATTTTTTTGTCATCATTTCGTTATCAGAACAGATAATGGAGTAGCAAATTTAGTAGTAAATAGATTTGCAGCCTGGCAATTACTATTCTAAATACCTCCATTAGATATGAATTCAGAGATCTTAAAATTGATTAGCTACTTGATGATAAGTTAGGTACAGTAGGTAATTTAAATTGTTTTTTTTTCAGCACAAGCAAGGTGGCACCCTGGGCAACTTCGTCAAATGGAACTTCACGAAGTTCATTGTCAACAAAGATGGCTTGCCAGTGGAGCGTCACGGGCCTAACGTAGATCCTCTGGACCTGGTCAAATCCCTTGAGAAGTACTGGTGAAAAGGATGTCACACACAACTTTGCATTTGTCTCTTTCTCACTAATGGATATGGTTTATTTATGTGACATTCCTGGATGTTTCCAGTAGGTAGTTGTTATGGGATTGTTTTTTTATTTCACATTTATTTTTCATTGTAAAATTGAAAGAAGGCACTAAGCCCCTTTAGTCAACTTATTCTAAAGTACCTACTAAAAGTTTCAAAAACAAGCTTTTCTTACAAAATGTTGCATAATTTAGTGTGCGTGTCTTAAAATGCACCATGTGATACTGTAGTTTTAAGGCATAAATAGTTTCGTTTACTTATTAAAGCACTTTATTGTTGTATAAGTTTCATTTTTGTGTCAATCTACCTAATCTGTGAATGTTGAACCGATTTACTTATTATTCATATTCATACGACATGACGACCTCTGTGGCGAGGCGGGCGAGTGCTCGACTGAGGCGCAAGAGGCGCGGATTCGATTCCCGCTGCGGGTCTGAGTGTCAATGATTATAAGTGTATTTACAAAAAACAGCATTCTATCAGCCACCTGGTTCCCTTAATAAAAGCCTGCTTAGTTTGGGGCTAAATGGTGATGTGTCCTCAAATCATTTTTTATTATATCTAATCTGCGACTACCTATCTAGTCTAGTATCTGTAACAACATGAGAATACGCTAAGGACGCTGAAGATGGGTCTCGCCCACTATACCCAATTCCATATCCAAACCGTCACCGCATCCCACAGAACACTATTACTCCTAGCAGAGCCGCATCCCCACCGATCGATCTGGCACAAAATACAAATGGCACCTGACACGTGCCGTTCATAAAACGATCCTAATAAAGGACCTGGATCAGAGATGGGCGCTTACCCGGTAAAAACCCGACCTTTGGGTTTTTACCCATTTATACCCATTTTTACCTTCCCATTTCGAATTAATACCGGGTAAAAATTCAATGCATCTGTTTTTGAGGTACAACTAATTATATATGCTTTTATTTGTTAGTTTTTATTCCTAATTAGCTATAATGATTTGACTGGCCTCACAGCTCACCAAGTGAGTAGCTCTTCCTTTGCGCTAAAGGTTGTGGCTGCGATCCCCACCCAGAAAAAATATTTGTGTGATGAATAATAGATGTTTGTTCTGTGTCTGGGTGTTCTAACGTATTTACAAACAAAAAGTATATAAGTATTTTATCAGTCATCTGGTGGAAAAAATGTGGAGAAGAGCAAAGGATGTGGCACTTTTAAAGCCTGGGAAGTTTCACGATGACCCTAAAAGCTACAGGCCCATTTCATTGTTGTGTCACCTGTACCAACTGTTTGAGAGACTCCTCCTCAACCGTCTCACACCACTTGTGGATTCAAAACTGATCCACGAACAAGCAGGATTTAGACCCGGAAAAGTCTGTTGTGGGCAGACTCTTAGACTCACCCAACATATCGAGGACGGCTTTGAGACGAATAATATAACAGGCATGGTTTTAGTTGACCTAACTGCTGCTTATGATACCGTAAACATCCGAAAACTCCTAGGAAAAGTTGAAGATTTGACCAACGATCTTGGGTTTGTTCAAATACTTGGTGAACTGCTTCGTAACCACCGCTTTCAAGTTCACCTTCTTACGTAAAAAAGTAGATGGCGCAGCGTCAAAAACGGACTTCCCCAAGGGAGTGTCCTTGCACCAACCCTGTTCAATTTGTATACGAACGATCAACCTAGCAGCCCAAATACAACCCGTTTCTTATACGCGGACGACCTAGCTTTGACCACCCAGACAAAAACCTTTGAAGAGGCGGAAGAGAACCTGACCGTCGCCTTTGAAGAACTAGGAGCCTACTACGATGCAAATGGTCTAAAACCCAATCCATCAAAAACTCAAGCCTGCGCTTTCCACTTGCGCAGCCACCAGGCTGATCGGTCTCTCAACATCACGTGGCAAGGAGTTACCATCCAATGTGAGCGCTATCCAAAGTATCTTGGCGTAACACTGGACAAATAATTGTGTTACAAACCACACTGTCAAAAGACAAAGATGAAAGTCGGCTCTCGCAACAGTCTACTACGGCATCTAACATCTACCAAGTGGGGAGCAGCGCCAGACGTTTTACGTTCTACAGGTATGGCGCTGTGCTTCTCCGCTGGTGCCCAGTGTGGCACATGTCTGCACATGCCAAACTCGTTGAAGTAGCGCTCGACGAAACGTGTCGCATAATTACTGGGTGTCTCAAGCCAACTCCTCTCAACATGCTATATTCTTTAGCAGGTATCACACCACCATGCGTGCGACGGGATGTAGCTAGTTCAATGGAGAAATCCAAGCAAGAGAGTGATAACCGACATCCTTTGTATGGGCACGAAATACCTGAAGCTCGCCTCAAAAGCCGCAAAAGCTTTCAGCGTTTCACACAGGCTTCAAATGACCATCCGGCTTCCGCAAAGTATAAGCTTTGGAAGGAGAAAAAACCCCCACCTCCTAATTCTATCACCCCGCAGGAAAAATTACCACCAGGACACGCTCTGCCATGGCTAGTCTGGAAGTCGTTAAATCGGCTCCGCACCCAAGTTGGTCGTTGCAGATTCAACATGTGCGAATGGGGATTTAGGGAGCCTAGTTTGGCACAATGCGACTGCGGTGCTCCGGCGCAAACCATGCCGCACCTGCTGGTGTGCCCCCTGTGTCCAACCACCTGCACAAGGGATGACCTCAATGCCGGTACAGATAGCGCGATTGAGGTGGCCACCTTTTACTCTAAAAACATTTAACGAAGCATCGACACGAGAAGAAGAAGAAGTCATCTGGTTCCCATATTACAAGTTTTTCTTAGTTTGGGGCTAGATGTTGCTGTGTTAGAATGTCCGCCACTATTTATTTATTATTTTATTTGTTTACTAGCTGTGCCCCGCGGTTTCACCCGCGTTTTTCTCGTTTCCGTGGAAATACCGAGATAAAATATTGCCTATATTATAGCCTCCCTCAATAAATAGACTATGGCCCATAACTCATTAATAGGTACCAACTCTTAACATCTTACACACGTGATAACTTTTAAACGAAATATCCGATTGAGATGAAACAAAAAGTTTTTTACTTCTTCGTAAATACTCTTGATAACATAATGCTTAATTTCGATAAAGATCAATATTACGATACATATTTAACGTAGTTTTTTTTCTTCAGACGATTTAATAATTATTTTGAACACAAAATCGGTTATTGTGATTAAACCATGATAGCTAGATATATGTTCTCGCGGACTTTTTTGTAGTTCTTAATGGGATCTACAAACCCGTAGTACATCATTTTTTTCTATCGTCAATAGTTTTTGCAGCGCACGCAAAAATAGGTTTTCGATTTTGCACCTTGTGTTACAAAATAGCAGTTTTATTACGGATCCCTAATTTTGAAAAAAAAAACATAGCCTATAGCCTTCCTCGATAAATGGACTACCCAACACTGAAAGAATCATTCAAATCGGACCAGTAGTTCCAGAGATTAGCGCGTTCAAACAAACAAACAAACAAACACTGCAGCTTTATAATAGTCTTTGAATTGTGAATTTCTGTATAAACAAAACAAAAGGTGAGTGAAAAATCGTTTTCGTTACGGTACGGTTACGGACGGGTAGGTGGATATAGGCAATCGGTTAAAAAAAAATTTAAAATACAGGTCGAATTTTTACCCGGTATTAATAAAAAATACCCGGTATAAATGGGTATTTTTTAATTTTTACCTATTTTACCCTTTCCTTCCTATTTTACCCACCCGAATTTTTACCCACCCGCCCATCTCTAACCTGGATACATGTTATGGATATACTCGTACATTTTGTTAATTTCGGTTATTATTGTTGTAAACAAACAACCCCTCAATAGGGATATTAGTAACTTTGTATGTATGTGCATGTATTTTTTATTATTTTTATTCGACAGTAAAAAAAGTATTAAAAGGTAGATGGATGGTAGGTATTTCAAAAAGATGTTAAAAATTATGAAAATTATAGCCAACTGACACGGACACGCCTGCTGTCAATGATATTGTATTAAAATGAGTAAAAATATATCTGCCTCATGAAGTCATGACTGCCTGCCGTCATTTCATCATGGTCCATATCGGCAAAATACTAAACAACCTAATTTGTTCCCAAACACTGCCGCATTGACAATTTTGTTGACATAGACTATTACATTACGAATAGTAGTAGTTTAATCTAATCCTAATACTGGCATCTAACTGCTTAAACCCTCTGACCAAGTGACCAATGGCGTCGCTGCGCTGTTTCAAATATTTGAATATCCTTCAATAAATCTATTGATTATACTCTTTATAAATATTTTTTTACGCAAAAATCGACTACCTGTAATCAAAAATATTGATGAAATACAATTCGTATTTCTAATGTCGTATTATTTTACCCTCATTTAAATCACACGCGTATTAGCAATTAATTTCATCGATTGCAACTAGTAGTGATGTATCGATTTTATCAACTGAATACAAAGTCAGATCACTCAAGCAACATGTCTACCAACCTAACGACTCTTACTAATATATTTTTCTTGTTCCCTTGGAAGAATAAATAGAGCTTGTTCCATAGCTGACTTCGTTTGTATTGTAGAGAAAACGCCAAACACTATTTTTAGCCAATCACAGGAGGTATTTTGAATTTATTCCGGCGTCGTCACTGGCATTTGGCTGGGCTTCTTTTTTTCGTTCGCAACGCTTTCATTCACGTTTATTTACATTGTACGTTGAATTCGTTTTGATTTGTGTAAAAGTGAAATGTAATACTTATTTTCTTCGTTGTGTTGATAAATATAATTATTTGACCCGATTTCTATTCAAAAATAGCCAAGTCAATTTAATGTGGAATGTGTGAGACCATCAATGCGTGTGGTCAAGTGATAATTTTAGAAAGATAGCGTTGCATTAAATCTGGTTAAAGCATGTCTACTAGAAGAAGAACTCGAGTGCCGGAGCCTAGTCCTCCACGGATTCGGCCTTCTCGTTCTCCCGCCAGAACACGCAAAGTTTCACCGGCTAGGAAAAGCCCGCCTGCGCGCCAAATCGCGATCAAACCGAAATCGCCTGCGAGGAAATCTCCAAGTCGTAAACTGACGTCCAAATACCCTGCCCGTAAGTCTCCTGCGAGAACTGTCAAAGAAACCGCTGAGCCGATTGAGCCAGAACCAAAGGTAGTCCCGAAGTCTCCTGCGAAGCGTCCCGCCATTCAAACAGACGCCGTACGCCTTAATGACATTTCCACTATATACCGCACTACGCGTTCAAAGCGCACCGAATATTCAGTGAAGGACATAATATTCCCCCAAAGGGAGCCTACTCCGGATGAAAATGGAGTAAATGAAATATTTAGCTTGAGAAATAGAATTACCGTTGATGAAACCCCAAATACACCTCGTAGATCCAGTAGGCTTCGAGAGTTTGTTGATGTGGTCCCTTCCTTGCCGGACATCAGACGTAGTGTTAGCAAGTCAAGCAAATACAGCAGAACTCCTAGCAAAACTCCTAGCAAATCTGTCAGTAAGTCACTTGACAACTATTCAGATGACGATATTATAGATGAAGATGAATTCAGAGAGAAGGAATCTACTTATTCTAGTAGAAAGCTGTCTACTCCGTTGAGAACAAGTGTCAGTAGCTTTACATACATTCCTAGACGATGGGAATTTGGTGGTCGTGTTGGCACAGCAGCCTTGATAATTTTAATACCTCTATCAGTAATTTCTATTCTTACATCTTGTATGAAATCATGCTCGGTTTACACCCTTCTAAACTTCACTCCGTTCAGATCTTTAGGTCTGTGGTTTAGTCTTCCTACTAGTGCCTTGATTATAGCTCAAATATTGATACAAGCAGTCATAGCTGTTTTTCCATATCTTGGACCGAAAACTGATGGAATGAATTACTCTGGAAAGAAGCATTGTTTCAATGCATTTCTATCAAGCTTTATTGTTGTACATCTCGTTTATCAGTTGGACTATTGGAAATTAATCAACAAGGATCTAATACTTGAGGAGTATTTGAAACTGGCAACAGCATCATACATTTTTGCCTTACTCCTTAGTATTGCTCTGTACCTAAAAAGTAGAAAACTGGAGAATGATGAGCTGAATGCATATGGGAACACGGGAAGCTTGCTCTATGACTTCTTCATTGGGAGAGAGATTCATCCGAGCTTCCAAGGCCTTGATGTTAAAATCTGGATATCAAGAATTTGCAATATAAATGCTGTAAGTATTATTTATTTAGTAGAAAATATCTAATTTTAACTTGACGTCAGGGAGGCGGCTGGTCATAAAACACCTTAGCCAAACCTCTTGCACCATGATCCAAGGATCATGCTGTGCCGACCCCACATAGAGTGGGATAAGGGCAGGAAGATGATGATGATCTAATTTTAACTTGAAAGCATTTGTGCCATCTGTTGATTGACCACCAGGTTGTTATGAAAATAGCACTGCGCTGTATCTGTGTCTGAGGTGCTTAGGTATTTAAAAGCAGTAGAAATGTAGTTTTACTATTAAAGTTTCATAAAAGTCATTTTATGTTTTACGCAGATTGACAGTTACAATACAACGTGTAACATAATGTCCCTATAAGCCCGAAACGGGGGTGTTCTATACGTCATTGCGAACAACGTTTGTTCAACGACTTTTAAAATTTCAAAGGTTTTCATTCATGAAATGTCTCTTAAACTTTGCTCCAATACGTAACTTGACACAACATGAGGCATCCCTATTTACAGCTGTTTTTTGACCTTTAAGTGTGAACTCTAGATGAAACAGGTAACAGAACAGACACCATTAGTAAAATGCCTACCTACTTACCTAATAACGAGGTGGCTTAATAAGTAATTTCTATTTTTTTTTGAAGGCCTAGTGGTACCTTGGTATTTATTGGTAATTAAAATGTAAGGTCACATCACGACTAAAATCCCTAGGCACCGTAAACATCCTTTCAGATCTCTTTGTTAAGTACCTAGTATAGGAGATAGGTACCTTACCTACTCAATTTTGTACCTACCTACTCGGGCCTTAAAGGTATCCTCAGTGGGTGCCAAGGAGTATGAGAGGATGTCTACCGTGCCTGAGGATAAAGCCGTGATACCTACTCAATTTTGTACCTACCTACTCGGGCCTTAAAAGCATCTTGAGTAGGTAACAAGAAGTATGAGAAGAGGTCTACCGTGCCTGAGGATAAAGCCGTGACCCTATTCCACTTTAGTTTTTCCAACGATGTATTATTCCAATATTCATTGGAGCATTTTTCAATGCAATTTTGTACCTACCTACTTGGGCACTAAAGTCAAAGGTTGTGACTTATCTGTCTTACTAATCTT
Organism: Scotopteryx bipunctaria; assembly: GCA_949320045.1. Lineage (NCBI taxonomy): Eukaryota > Metazoa > Arthropoda > Insecta > Lepidoptera > Geometridae > Scotopteryx > Scotopteryx bipunctaria. The sequence continues at coordinate 3,054,559 of OX439449.1, forward strand.
CATTTTCATCGTGAACAGCCTATTTGTCATTGGTTGCATTGAAACAACAACAACAATAAGTGGGATGGCACCTTGCCCTAATTGGCTGTCGGTGCCTTTGCTAAATTCAAAATCCGCAACCGTCAACCGACACCGCACCGCAAGCGTTTGTTTAATAAAATCAAATTGGTTCCGTAGGTTTATTTGTTTTTTACTTTTCTTGATTGAACTACGTAATTGTTGGTAGGTTATTATGTAAGTAGGTAGGTACCTAGTAGCAAATGGGGATGGAGCACATGGTAGCATATTGGTATGAACCCCGCCTTCCCATCCTTAAGTCGTGAGTTCGAATCTATGGATTTTTCGATTCGAAATTTATGTGTGCAATATCAATGCTCTCAAGAGGTGAAGGAAAACCTCGTGAGGAAACCAGGCATGTCATAGACGTGTGTCAAAGTGTACGAAAGGAACCTTCAAGGTGCACTCTAATCCTTCCACCACACTGGTTCAAAAGAGCTAGCGACACGGACACGACGACAGTAGTAGTAGTAGTAGTAGATGTATGGTGAAGTTTTTTTTCCTTTTTTTTCCCAATCGGTATTTAGTGGGTTACCCCAGACAAGGAACCCTAAAAATTCGGCTTTCGGCAATAGGTACCTACTTTTGGTCGCAAAACAGATCGGTTTTTATCAGTCGCAATTAGCATTCGTTCCTTGCAACAACTGCAACAAGCAATCTCTCGGTTCGCGTAACTAATTAACGATACGATGTCGGCTTTGTACTCAAACGGTGAGTATTATGATATGGTGTTGTGTGTGTGTGTTAGTAGCTACTTAGTAGCGGCGCGTCAGCTCTACAGAGAGCGTTATCCAGGGCGGCCATTGCCATCTTACGGGCTATTTTCTGGGATTGGTGAACCGTCTTCTCTCGACGGGATCTTTCCACCGGCGCACCAGTGAGGGAAGACCGGGAATTCGGTGGTGTGTTGTACCTACTTCCCTTTGATGGATACCGAGTGCCTACTGTGTGTGTCAACAGTGATAAAATTCAGTGATAGGTAGGTATGATGATAGGTACCTAACCTATCACCCTACCTAGTAGGTACCCCATTAGTACCTAGCTTACTAATAAAAAATGACAAAAATAATTTGTGATTGTGAATGTGAATGTGTACCAGTAATACCAACCTAGGTACCTACATACCTACCATGTCAATTAGCCGTGTTCCGAGCCAACCAAGAAGAAGGGAGAAAAGGTATAACTTAACTTTTCCTGTACCTAATGTGGTAGGTAGTTGTTTTTTTATGTGTGAAAGATATCGTGATTTTAATCTTCGACTTTAATTTCTACGTAGAATTAAAAAAATTGCAAATTCTTACGAAAACTTTGGTGATTACACCTAGGTACTTTTTGAAACTTGCCGCGCGTTCAATTGTCTGCGTATGTGTGGGTCCGACGCGATAGGAGGGTGGGCGTGTGTTTGTTACCTACGCAAATGGTAAACAAACACATAGGGTTGTCACAAATTTCTCATGAAATAATTTGTTTTTAATTGTATTGGAATTTCAAATATGATGTATTGAACTTTTGCACACGTCAATGTATTCAAGTGCTCGGTCTGAATACACCCCTTTCGGGCTTATAGGGACATTATGTTACACGTTGTATAATAAAATAATCACCTATGCTTCAGAGCTTGTGCTATAGGTACATTCATAGATATCATAGCAAAATGATTTTCCTTGCGTTATCTAAAAACCTTGAACAGACATGCCTAGAACTGATTAACTATTCTAGAATGTCGCAACTATATCTAATAGCTATGTAGGCAAGGTAGAAGTACCTAGGTCCTATGTATCTATATAACTGACTAGCTGTGCTCCGCGGTTTCACCCGCGTTTTTCTCGTTTCCGTGGAAATGCCGAGATAAAATATTGCCTATATTATAGCCTCCCTCAATAAATGGACTATGGCCCATAACTCATTATTAGGTACCAACTCTTAACATCTTACTCACGTGATAACTTTTAAACGAAATATCCGATTGAGATGAAACAAAAAGTATTTTACTTCTACATAAATACTCTTGATAACATAATGCTTAATTTCGATAAAGATTAATATTACGATACATATTTAACGTAGTTTTTTTTTCTTCAGACGATTTAATAATTATTTTGAACACAAAATCGGTTATTGTGATTAAACCATGATAGCTAGATATATGTTCTCGCAGACTTTTTTGTAGGTCTTAATGGGATCTACAAACCCGTAGTACATCATTTTGTTCTATTGTCAATAGTTTTTGCAGCGCACGCAAAAATAGGTTTCCGATGTTACAAAATAGCAATTTTATTACGGATCCCTAATTTTGAAAAAAAATAAAACATAGCCTATAGCCTTCCTCGATAAATGGACTACCCAACACTGAAAGAATCATTCAAATCGGACCAGTAGTTCCAGAGATTAGCGCGTTCAAACAAACAAACAAACAAACAAACTCTGCAGCTTTATAATATTACTAGCTGTGCTCCGCGGTTTCACCCGCGTTTTTCTCACAGGCGGCCAGCAAGCGCGGCTTCCTCGTCTCGCCCGCCGCCGCGCCGCCAGCGTCTCGTCTTGCTTGCATCAAGCGCGCGTGGATTTCCTTAGCAGAGTTATTTTAGAAATGTATTTATTATACTCTTCAAAGATCTTATACTTACAATCATCAACAAATATATTACAAAAAGATTATTACAGGATTTCATGTTGATAAAAAACTCTATGGCCCATAACTCATTAATAGGTACCAACTCTTAACATCTTACACACGTGATAACTTTTAAACAAAATATCCGATTGAGATGAAACAAAAAGTATTTTACTTCTACATAAATACTCTTGATAACATAATGCTTAATTTCGATAAAGATTAATATTACGATACATATTTAACGTAGTTTTTTTTCTTCAGACGATTTAATAATTATTTTGAACACAAAATCGGTTATTGTGATTAAACCATGATAGCAAGATATATGTTCTTGCGGACTTTTTTGTAGGTCTTAATGGGATCTACAAACCCGTAGTACATCATTTTGTTCTATTGTCAATAGTTTTTGCAGCGCACGCAAAAATAGGTTTCCGATGTTACAAAATAGCAATTTTATTACGGATCCCTAATTTTGAAAAAAAATAAAACATAGCCTATAGCCTTCCTCGATAAATGGACTACCCAACACTGAAAGAATCATTCAAATCGGACCAGTAGTTCCAGAGATTAGCGCGTTCAAACAAACAAACAAACTCTGCAGCTTTATAATATTAGTATAGATAAACAATAGATTCGTTTCACTATAGAATACGGATAGGTGCAAGGTTCCCATTTGTTCTTTGTTTCTTACCTATTTATTAATCTGCAAAAAACGGAAAACATTGAGGATACTACAGCAACAATAAACATATTACTACCTAATTAAATCATACTAATAATTATAAAAGCAAATGTTTGGATATTTGTATTTCTATTCAACTGTAATGACTCCAATGTGTTTGTTATACACATCACATCTAGTACTTTAATTTTTACTCTAACATACATACATACATACATAAAATCACGCCTGTTTCCCATAGGGGTAGGCAGAGATCACGGATCGCCATTTGCTACGATCCTGACATACTTCTTTTGCTTCCTTCACTCTCATTACATTCCTCATGCATGCTCGTCGGTTTAGGGTACTCTTGACCTGGCCCTTTTCCAAAACATCGCTGATTTGGTCCAGGTACGTGCGCCGAGGTCTTCCCCTTCCAACGGTACCATTCACACTCGCCTCATCCACCTTTTACTCTAACTATTTTTTATTTTATATTCTTTAAATTCTATGTTATGTGTGCTATCTAAGCAAATAAATGTTATATCTATGTCTACTTTCTGCATGGCCTACAACCATTTTCATGCCATGACAGCATCTTTTCCAGCATCATCAGAACAACCATAAATAGATTTGGATACATTTTACCCAGGAGTCTACAAACAAAAAGTCATAAGCATTTTTTAATCATTGCATTTTTCTTTCAGCTCGTGCTCTCACTCCTGATATTCACACGTGCGATCAAGATAGACTGGACTGTAGACTGGACAACCAAACTGAGCATATCTGATGTCTTTTCAAAACTAAACATCGAGATATCAAACTCAACCATCCTAGTATTCTCCATGATGCAAATCGTATACACCCTGAACTTTATCATTAAGGAGTACAGAGTGACTTCGACATTCTTCTGGCACTATGAAGGGGTGGGGTATTTGCAGACCGTTTCTAGTGCACTGTACCCGTTCTACTTCACAACACTTTCTAAGCACATTGCAGATACTGGGCTTACATTCTCAACTAAAGTGCTAGTAGCCGCTTCGCTGGTGTATTTACTGGGATACTATCTAATGCTTATTAGCAACGATATAAAATACGAGTTTCGGAGAGATCCTCTGCAACCGGGCTTGGCATGTAAGTTTACATAATTCCTTTGTATTCAGCATCACAATAATTTTACTAAAAGAAACTGGCTGAAATGTTCCTTGTTGAATTCAGCCCTTGAAATAGGGTTTACTGATTTAATTATGCCACTAAAAGCAATACTTGTCTAAATAAAATATTGTATTGACTAAGCTTTACCACTTCACTGTTAACTTATTATAAGCTTACGGCACTTCTCATTCTAATTAATCTTCCTATTTCTATGAAAAATATTATTTATTATTTCGTTCAACAAAGTAGACCTAAATTGAATGATTTTTTATGTTCTTAACATGATTTCTCTACATTCCAGACCTAGAATCGATGATAACATTCAACGGCAAGAGACTTATAACATCGCATGTGTGGGGAGTCCTCCGCCATCCTAATTATGCAGGGGATATTCTCATCCACATTGCTCTGGCTCTACCAGGACTGCTGACCGGACGGATCATAGCTGCAAGTCCAGCACTCATCACTATATTGCTTTTGCTGCACAGGTAAATTTTATGAAATACTAGCTGCCGACCTCTGCTTCGCTCGCGTGGTACCCGGACGAAAAATAGCCTAAACGTTGGTCTAGCACATGCACTATGTATATTCCAATTTTCATTCAAATCCATTCAGTAATTTAGGCGTGATTGAGGCACAAACATCCTAACAAACTTTCACATTTATAATATAGTAGGATAGGATAGTAGTATCTAGTTGGTCATACCGAAATTTCATTATTGCTATTCATATTATGAAAAATAACAACAGACTAGTTATTTTATATTATTTATATATACCAGTTGGTCGTTATTTCAATATTGCTATACCTACATATCATCATCATCTTCCTTCCCTTGTCCAGTTGTCCCACTGCATGTGAGGTCGGCACAGCATGTTCCTTGAATCATGCTGTAAAAGTTTTGGCTAAGGTGTTTTATGACCGGCCGCCTGCCTGACGTTAACCCTCCTTGGGAATTCTTGCTTATCTCATCATGTTGGAGAGGATACTATCCCTAGTCGACTTTTACGACATGCCCGGGGAGAGAAGCAGCTGGACGCATTCTACATATGTTTTTTTTTAACTCCCAGTCCAGCAAAGAAGGTTATAATATTGCTATCCATACTGATTTTATAAATGCGAAAGTAGCATTCACGCCAAAACTGCAGATTTCTATAAAATTTGCCAAAGAAATAGAAGGGACAAAATTTGTTTGTTTGGCTGTTATTTTATTTTTGTTCCAGGGCTTGGAGAGACGACGCCAGGTGTCAAAGACGCTATGGGTCTGCCTGGTCGAGGTACTGTAAGAAAGTGCCTTCAGTTATAATACCCAAGGTATTGTAATATTATTATTATAATTCATAATGTCTTGTAGTTTTTTACGGAATAATGTCAGTTTGTGTAGGATGGTCCAATACATTTTTGCTAATTTTAATTTTGTGAATGAATAAAATGCGTCGAAAATTAAATATAAAATTTAGGACATTTTATTTTTACATACTAGAGTTTTATGCTTGTACATACAAATATGTATTTTCATTTAAATTAGATAAAAACATTATTTTAAATACTTTAGTTAGGTATATAATTTTATTTTGAAGATAGTAAATACATTTTATTTTAGAAATCTTCATATTAATAGGCATTTTTTAATAGTAATTTTATTTGTAAGCTTTTAAGATTCTGCCGTTTTAAACCACCGTGTAGTTTAGTCAATTAGCTCTCTAGTGTTATTCTTGTATTTTAAAGTTTGGGAAAATTCTTGGTTATCGCGATTAATTTTAATTAAGTTACATAAGTTTGGACGATAACGATAATACTTTTAGTATTGTATAATAGTAACATCGCAAATCTGATATTTGGATCTTTTTATTATAAAATTTTGTGTGAACTAAACGTAAATTGTTTGTGTATTAAATCTTAAGTACGTATAATTTGAGCTAGCTCTTGTCAGTGTAATGATGAAGTTTCCTCCATTTTTCCCTCTCCAAAGCAGTGCCTTATACTTCTTTATACGACATGACAATGACTTTCTCCTTTATCTGGCTGTTATAACTAGTTCTTGGTCTTCTTCCTCTATTTCCTTCTATGGGATCTATCAGACAGAAGACCGTCACGCGTTCACGTTCTGCGTGAGCGTGAGGTAGCCCACGAACCCCGCTGTTGGACGATCTACGCGTTACCACTACTGTGTCCATGTTTCTTGACGATTATTCTTCATTAGAAGACGAATTATTAATTTTGTGGTCATTAGCACGAGCGCAAAATTGACCGCTTGAACGCGCGAACGCCTTCTGTCTGATAGATCCCTATTGTCGTCTTTATGAAGCTGTCATGTCAAACTTTATTTAGAATGTTATACTATGTCTAACTAAGAGCTTTAGAAGCGAGTGAATTTAGCACTAGGATTATTTGTGCCATAAGGCAAAATGCTCAAATTTTAGGCATAAAAATAACACGTTTTTGAAATTGATAAGTACATTACTTTGAAAGATTCGTGCAGAAAATTGCTAATGCTAAGCATTTTATACATGAAATATTTTGAAGTAACTTTGTTTCTTTACTAATCTCATGTTTTCTGTAACTACAGAAGTTTCTAGTTTAAAGCATTTTTTTTTAGTTTGCAATCCTTGCACACATCTTGCACAAGTGTGCAATATAAAATTATATAAGTTATCTCACTAATTACTGAAAACCAGATCAAATAGGTACTACATAGACTTGATATTATGTAATTTGTACTTTTTTATATAAAATTCAGCGTCTTTTTATATATTTTTTGTGAGACTTTTACAAAATGGCCAATATAAATAATTTTCAAACGAGATCGAAATATTACCAAAAATAATGTAAACTAGTATTTTACTTCAGAAATATGCACATACTTGTATTTTGATAAATTGTTGATGATCTCAATAAATGTTTGAAAATAATATATTGTTATTATTTTCTTCAAGAACTTATTCTATATGATTGTTGTATTGAAAATGAAACTAGATTGTCAATTCAATTTATTTATTTTTCTATAAAAACACATACAATTTGTAAATAAACAATTTAATATTCAATTATCTAATTTACAGAATTCGTACCTAAACATAACGTCCACGCTAGGTAACGTTATTTCAATTACTGATGGATACATTTACGTTACACAAATTAAAAATTGAATCAATTCCAGAAAGCCATGGACTGAACTAGTGACTGATATGTTATTCAATACTCGATGAATGAACATAAATCACCTATAAAACTTTAACCACCATAGATTGCGGCTCCCCGTTCATTTCGCTCTACACAAAAACATGCTTATTTCTCAGAAGCATAGGAAGAACAAAGTTTTATTTAATAGCTGCATAGACTGACCGATCAGCCTCGCGAGGCAGGTGCTCACCCGTAGATTAGCGGGTAAGGCACGCCCTTAATACTCAGAACGAGCATTTGCCTAACACGAATGCCTCGCGAAGCACTTGATCAGTCAGTATGCAGCTATTGTAGTTTTGTAGAACGAAATGTGCATAGGAGACGCGGTTTAGCGAAGTCACAAAACTAAAGCGTTTTGTTTATATGACACCGCATGTACTTTCGGAAGAAGTCCTTAGGACTGTAGCGACTACTCTAAAAAGCTAACATCGAATACCTGTAGGTAGTAGCTAAAATGACATACGAAATCGATTTTTACTTTTAGGCCTATTTATAACTAGATCCCGCTGTTACCATATCATTACACGTCCCTTTCTTTGGCACTATTTTTACTGAATATCTAGGAAAATGGAATAGGAAATTATACTTGGTATACACAAGGTACCTCACAAGATAACATCGTGGTCGTTTTATTATTAAAAATGATTTCGGGCTGTTCAGGTTTTTATAAAAATATAGCAACGTATCGGGAAGATGTAGGTAAGATTTACCTAATTATTATTATGATAATTGAGAAATCTTTATTTTAACAAAGTTGATAAATTTAATTAACACAATGGCGATGACTAAACCGTAGAACTGGCCATGGCATATAATGATATTTTAAGCAATTTATGATTTTTAATTATCTACGTAATGGCTATTTTTCATCATAAGAACTTTTCAATTCATTCCTTATTCTAGGTAAGTAAAACGTTTATTTACCTACACAATTGTAATGTATTCATGCTACAAACACTCATGTTTACAACAAATGGTGGGGGATTTTGGATAAATTGGGGAAGACACGAAAATCTTATCTATTTAAGCTCGACCTCGACGTAACATTATGCTTTTACTGAAAATATTACTTTCTCTTCAACTCCAATAGTATAACTACGTGGGTCAGACAGAATCCATAAAAATATGTTGGAATACACCCGAAACAGGAAGAATAGTAAGTATGTAATAAAATAAAAACTGTGTAAGCAAAAACACTATTTTAGTAAAATATCTTTAAAAATATTTAAGTTCGCTCAATCACTTAGATTTCTTAGTTTGTGGGGTGTAAGACATTTTGAACTCACGTTAACATCAATAGGTCGAATATTACGAAGCATTTTAGGAATAAGATTAAATATTGTTTGATCACGTTATGTAAATCACATCAATTTTCCTACATTATTACTTTTCAAATCGGATTTAAATAACTGTTTATTCGTACTAGTTATTTGGTTCCATTAAACACCACTATGAAAATATACACATTTAAGTACATAGGTTCTATAAATTATTTACATCCTATTTACATGCTATGGTAATAAATAAATAGGTTAATAATTTGAAACACGTTAGAGATAGGTTTCTAATCTAGTGCTAGTTAAAAGGTTTTCGCTTTAGAAATACAATAAAATAGGAAGTAAATTTAAAAATTTCGAATTATTGTCTTAGCGACAAACAAAAACGATGAAAATATTATACAAACGTGGAAGTGGATAAGTGGGTCAAATAATGTGATAAATAAATTAATACATACTTTTAAAATAATGAGTATTCTAGACTTTCGTGTTTTGTGGCAGTGCTTTTAGAATTATCAACGGTTTGGTTAGACAGATGATTCGTTCTAGTTAGTTAGACTATGCCTAAGATTTGTCTCCAAAAGTACCTAATCAACCAATGTTTCTAGATTGTTGCACATTTTTATAAACCCTTTATATAGACAAAGTTTTCTATTCAATTTAATTATCATGATCAATCTTAACATACATATAATGTCGGGTTTGTTTGCTTTGGAGTTACAATCTATTCCGTATATTTATATTACGGTGGACATGCATATATCATAAATATGATTACCTCTTAAATAAATATTATTCTAAATACTATAAAAAATGGCCGGAACGATTTAAAAATCAAGAAAAGAAAGTATGTAGCCAGTGATAGGAAAGCTTTTAAAGAAGTCACAGTAATACGATTATAATTCTATCTAAGCACCTAATTTAACACGCACTAAGCATTGAATAATTTAAAGGGAAAACAATTATGTATCTACATCAGATGGTACAGTCAGCGTCAAATTGATATGAGCGTCTAGAGTAGCCAAAATTATCTGAAAAACATAAAAGCAATTTGATATACGCAGTTCGAATCATCATATTGTTGTAAGCACCCAAGGTGTTAAAAATATCTTACTACTCATTATTTCATATTTATATGAGCAGCCAGGGTGTTCAAATAATCTTAACAAGCAGAGGTGTCAAAGGTATTTCAAGTATTCACTCATAAGAGTTTGCATACTACCTTTAAGAGCTTCGTTTTCTAAGATAATTTTGAACACCCTGACTGCTCATATAAATATGAAACAATGAATAGTAAGATATTTTGGACACCTTGGGTGCTTACGATATATGATGATTCGAACTGCGTATATCAAATTGCTTTTATATTTTTCAGATCATTTTGACTACTCCAGACGCTCATATCAATTTGACGCTGACTGTACATAGCTCAGTATTTTTATCATTTCTATGTGTGCCTAACAAAATGCTTGGGGTCGAAGATGTACTAGAAGTCTAAGCTATATGTCTCCAGCGCCCTGTTTGACTTATACTTTAGCATACTACATTGGGACGCTTTTAAAAAAATGTTTTACCATGGATCTTTTTTTTATTTGAGCTACAATAAATTACGTAGGTCATGTATCTAAATATGTAGACAGACCTCTTTCTAAATATGTAGAGGTTGAGGAGGCTTAATAAGGACTTAATTTTATTATACAACGTGTAACATAATGTCCCTATAAGCCCGAAAGGGGTGTATTCAGACCGAGCACTTGAATACATTGACGTGTGCAAAAGTTCAATACATCATATTTGAAATTCCAATACAATTAAAAACAAATTATTTCATGAGAAATTTGTGACAACCCTATGTGTTTGTTTACCATTTGCGTAGGTAACAAACACACGCGCACCCTCCTATCGCGTCGGACCCACACATACGCAGACAATTGAACGCGCGGCAAGTTTCAAAAAGTACCTAGGTGTAATCAAATCACCAAAGTTTTCGTAAGAATTTGCAATTTTTTTAATTCTACGTAGAAATTAAAGTCGAAGATTAACGAAACGAAAACGAAACACGAAACAACTACCTACCTACATCTACCTAGGTAGTTACCTAAGGACCTAGGTACAGGAAAAGTTAAGTTATACCTTTTCTCCCTTCTTCTTGGTTGGCTCGGAACACGGCTAATTGACATGGTAGGTATTAGGTAGGTATGTAGGTACCTAGGTTGGTATTACTGGTACACATTCACATTCACAATCACAAAATTATTTTTGTCATTTTTTATTAGTAAGCTAGGTACTAATTGGGTACCTACTAGGTAGGGTGATAGGTTAGGTACCTATCATCATACCTACCTATCACTGAATTTTATCACTGTTGACACACACAGTAGGTACTCGGTATCCATCAAAGGGAAGTAGGTACAACACACCACCGAATTCCCGGTCTTCCCTCACTGGTGCGCCGGTGGAAAGATCCCGCCGCTACTAAGCTATTAATTATTTGGTGCTGCTCCAACACACACACACAACACAATATCATAATACTCACTGTTTGAGTACAAAGCCGACATCATATCGTTAATTAGTTACGCGAACCGAGAGATTGCTTGTTGCAGTTGTTGCAAGGAACGAATGCTAATTGCGACTGATAAAAACCGATCTGTTTTGCGACCAAAAGTAGGTACCTATTGCCGAAAGCCGAATTTTTAAGGTTCCTTGTCTGGGGTAACCCACTAAATACCGATTGGGAAAAAAACTTCACCATACATCTACTACTACTACTGTCGTCGTGTCCGTGTCGCTAGCTCTTTTGAACCAGTGTGGTGGAAGGATTAGAGTGCACCTTGAAGGTTCCTTTCGTACACTTTGACACACGTCTATGACATGCCTGGTTTCCTCACGAGGTTTTCCTTCACCGTTTGAGAGCATTGATATTGCACACATAAATTTCGAATCGAAAAATCCATAGATTCGAACTCACGACTTAAGGATGGGAAGGCGGGGTTCATACCAATATGCTACCATGTGCTCCATCCCCATTTGCTACTAGGTACCTACCTACTTACATAATAACCTACCAACAATTACGTAGTTCAATCAAGAAAAGTAAAAAACAAATAAACCTACGGAACCAATTTGATTTTATTAAACAAACGCTTGCGGTGCGGTGTCGGTTGACGGTTGCGGATTTTGAATTTAGCAAAGGCACCGACAGCCAATTAGGGCGAGGTGCCATCCCACTAGTTGTTGTTGTTGTTTCAATGCAACCAATGACAAATAGGCTGTTCATGATGAAAATGAAGATTAGTAAGATAGATAAGTCACAACCTTTGACTTTAGTGCCCAAGTAGGTAGGTACAAAATTGCATTGAAAAATGCTCCAATGAATATTGGAATAATACATCGTTGGAAAAACTAAAGTGGAATAGGGTCACGGCTTTATCCTCAGGCACGGTAGACCTCTTCTCATACTTCTTGTTACCTACTCAAGATGCTTTTAAGGCCCGAGTAGGTAGGTACAAAATTGAGTAGGTAAGGTACCTATCTCCTATACTAGGTACTTAACAAAGAGATCTGAAAGGATGTTTACGGTGCCTAGGGATTTTAGTCGTGATGTGACCTTACATTTTAATTACCAATAAATACCAAGGTACCACTAGGCCTTCAAAAAAAATAGAAATTACTTATTAAGCCACCTCGTTATTAGGTAAGTAGGTAGGCATTTTACTAATGGTGTCTGTTCTGTTACCTGTTTCATCTAGAGTTCACACTTAAAGGTCAAAAAACAGCTGTAAATAGGGATGCCTCACGTTGTGTCAAGTTACGTATTGGAGCAAAGTTTAAGAGACATTTCATGAATGAAAACCTTTGAAATTTTAAAAGTCGTTGAACAAACGTTGTTCGCAATGACGTATAGAACACCCCCGTTTCGGGCTTATAGGGACATTATGTTACACGTTGTATACAAAGATAATATTTTTAGCAGTATGAGACTTAATTTTTTGTAGCAACTTCTGCTTAGTTACATTTTGAGTTCTAGGTGTGTATGGGTAACTCTTTCTAAAATTTATTGCTTACTACAAATTCCAGGATTCGGCTTACAAAATTATTTCAACTGGAACCAAATTAATGTGATTTTTATTTTAAAATTCTGGCTTCCCAATCTGTACGTTTATACATTATTCTATTATTTAAAATGATTTTATATGAGTCAGAACCAATGCTGGAGACCGTGTGAAAAGTAACTCTAAAGATTAATTTTAATTCACATTACTTTAGAAGATACTACAACTTTAGAAGTTAAGAAAGACTTAAAATTAGATTAAGACCACGTTTCTGAAGAGAATTTTGATCCTAAAAGGTTTCTAATCACGCAGTTTACCTTGTTAGATCCTAGATTTATTTCCTATCTATTGAAGAGGCCAGTTATCGACCATTTCTCACTATAGGACTTACCTACTTCTGATCTAAGGGAAATAGTATTCGTACACATTTTTGCACCTCTACACTCACAGAAATCTAAATAATAAAGCACTATTATTTAGATTTCTGTGTCTACACTACACAATGCACTTTCACAATAATATTTTTAAGGAGAACAAATTAGGAATGTAGGTATTTCTGAGTAAGTAGAGTATATGATTTTAAAAGCAAGTTAAGACAATTCTAAAGAAAGATACCAAGTATTTAGGTAGATATAAGAAAATTAATAAACAATGTCAGCTTATTTCTACGACAGACATAAAGTAAAGCGGCTAAAAATTACCCCTGGGTCACACAAGGTAGGTATTACGTGGTAAAAAGAATGAATACTTCTTTCTGAAGGCAGTAGCCGTAAAAAAAGAAAGAAAATGCTTAGCAAAGCTTTCTATGAATCGAACACTCTTAGATTAGGTAAGTATTAGTAGTAGTTAGTTTAATTTATAGAAGATTAACAATGATCTGTTAATAGAACATTTTATTAACAAAATATGTATTAAGTAATCAATTCTGATTTCTGAAGAAATTTGACAAGACCAACTTGTATATTCGTTCTTCTAAATTGAATTAACAAGAACCTTAATTTTAAAACTGACTGTTTCCCTCCGTCTCAAAACTACTGATCCGATTTATGCAATTTTTTTATAAATATATGACATCTACGAAAATAAAATAGTTTTATTTCGTGCCAAGTTTGATCCAAAAGCAATGTAGAAAAAACTTCTAAGCTCTGCGGAGTATAAGAAAATATTTGTTGTTACATGGCTTGGCCATTGAGTCAAGCTAAAAACAGACCAGTAGTATACAAGCGAGGGCCCAAGTGCCTCCCCTGACAAACCCACGATTTTTTCTGACTCGACTTCAATAGTCCGAATACAACCTACATCGCTACTTCACAGTTCATAACCTCAGGGGGGGCGTATCCTAGTCTACAATATTTAAGGGTTCACGGCGGTAACACGACGCTTGCGTCGGTGGCCGTCGGCAGAACGTCAGAAGCTGCTATCGAATACCCCCATGGATCTGACGAGGGCTTCATCGCGGAGACAGCAGTCGAGGAATTCGTCTAAGGTCAGCACACCATCGCGGTTTAAGTCCATTTTCTGGAATAAAGCGAGCTTTTGAATTTTTTTGCACTAAAACTTAATTTACTAGGATACTTTTCAAGTCCGTTTTTAGCACAGATATCGAAATTTAGATTTTTGTGGTCTTTAGATTGCTCGATGTTTCGCATAATGAAGGGCAAAAGGTGATCTTTGAAAACGGTGGTTGTTGAAAGGAAGAGGAGATTCTTGTGATTGTGTAATTTGAGGGCTTTATAGTAAAATAACTGAATGTATGGAATTAGATGTCTGCTCACCTGAAAAAGTTTTTCCACCTTGTCCCTTACGATCTCATCATCAACGTTGGGGTCCGCGATCCGGCCCATGAGATCGTAGATCGCGTTGACGATCTCCGTCATTTCATCCTTCGTAATGTAACCGTCGCCGTTGATATCGTAGAGGGAAAACGTCCAGCGAAGTTTCTCTTCAAGCGTACCCCGGGATAGGACGGAGAGACCAGTCACGAATTCCTGCGGGAGGAACACACATCTGAAGATACAGGAATAGGTATAAAGCATGAGTTACCTATCTACAAAAAGAGGAATTGAACCGATGACATTGTGAGGGTCGCGGGCTGTCGATGGATGAAGGCGGCACAAAATCATTCGTCCTGGAAGACAGTAGACTTCTATATAATATGATGAAATAGGAATTGGTCTCATGAGAAGGTAGGTATAATCTATACTTATAGACGTTAGCGTATCTACCTTTTGATGGCGGTACACCCTTTCTTTCTAGAATTCCCCTATGTTTATGAATAAGTAATGTGAAAACTTACCTCAAAACTAATCAAGCCACTTCGATCTTGGTCCAATGTGTTGAAAACTAGATGAGCGTACTGCGCCGTGTTGGCTGGAAATAAGATTTGACGGTTATGAAAGGAAGAAACCTTTAAGAAAGACAGGCTTTAGAAGAGTTGATTATTGTAGGTACCTAATCATGTAAACGGGTGGGCAACACAAGTTACCTGTAATATTCCTGTCCCCTTATTTGGCAAAAACCGTATTTGACTTCAAATCTACTCTCAATTTTTTATGAATAAAAGGGGTAAGTAAGTACCTATAGGTACTTATTGTAAGATTTAAGTTGAGCAAGAAAGCCTCAGTAGGTGGATGATACCTACCAATAAAAGGGTTTAGAAAATTACCTATTGCACAATTGATAGCAATAAATATTCATACCTACCATGACATCATTGAGATAAGTCATGATGACGCCATGCGTTTTGAAGTTGCTTGGAAGCATAGTAGGCACATGCCTGGTTCCAATATTCTACTATCGGACTAAGGATTGTCCATTAGTTCTTGTCAAAAAAGTATGGCGCTTTTCGTCAGATAACGTTGCTCTAATACACCCCAGGACGTCAGTGCAGATCTTTGTTCCCCTAACTTTTAATTAGAATTAGAAGGGTTTACCTACAACCCTTACTATAGAAGCCTGACACGTGACTAGTCTGGAAATCGTCAACAAACATACAAACTGTTGTCCAGTTCAAACCTACTAACGGGCGACGGATCGATCATCATTAGGGTCCGTTTCCTGTCAGCGTATTTTCGCCCGCGCTCGGATCTGGTCCGCATGCGGGTGTATTATCCCCCCTGCTAACCCTCGCCCAGCCAGCCCAACTCCTTGAAGTACCGGAGAAGGACCTTGGGATGTTGGCAGCTGTGTTCCAGTATCCTCGATGATGTTGAGGCTGTAGGTGGTGTTGCCGTACAGTTCTCGATGATAGTCTGCAGTCCCGAGTTATATCTTATTTCATTTGTTGCGGAGTAATGTAGTGTTACATGTTCCAGTCTCTTCCTCACGGAGGCATCCGCGACAGAGGCTACTGTCCGTTACTCCTATTTTGAGTAGACGGTGATTCAGCTCACAGTGCCCTGTGATGATGTCCGCTATTGTACGAAGGCCTTCAAGTCTCATTTTAAATAATGTTGATGTGGGGCGTTTATTACGTTCAGGGATCAGTCTTCTGGTGTGATGACAGTCCTGCCTTTGCTCCCATTGTTTTTGATGTTCTTTTCACAGAGTTTTCAGCCTGTTTTTGATCTCCGTTGACGTGGGTTTGCATAGTTGTAGGTAAACCCTTAATAGAAAAGAAAAGTGTGCCAAATCAACTATCTTAAGGAATACTTGTTGGCTATTGCTTTTTTTAAATAGCTGCTTAGACACCTAAGCTAGGTTCTGGAATCAAACAATCTGATAATTACATTTAGTTTATTTCAGTTAGGTACAGACATTGATAATCAGTATGAATGGACAGAAGTCCTATAAATTAGTTACCACATACAGAAAATGCATACGCCCCTACAGCACGGCTGTTAAATACAGATGATTCTGTGTGTTACTAAAAAAAAAACTATCACAATGGAATAATTTTTGAAGTTACCTAAGACATTTGGTTTCCCTCAAAATTTCTTAATTTATATGAAAGTTTTGAGATGTCCAATACTAAGGAAGTTGGGCCAGGCGATTGCTCATCTCAAAAGTTTCCTTGCCGTTACAATGGATATTACAATTAACTTAAAATTACGAGTGAGAAAGGGCACGCCATAGAAATCTTCCCACTGGAGATGAAATGTCCTTATAAGTAAGAGTTTATACTAAAGTGCCTCCGGTCTGTTGCTGGTAAACTTCTATTGTGTCTCCTTCTTCCATCTCTAGTGATGTGGGGGTGTCATTCTCGTTGATAGGTTGCCCGTCGAATCTGAATCGCACCACTTGCATTGATAGACCCTGGAAAGGATACATCATGGTTACAATCACACTAATATTATAAATGAGGGTGTCGGTCCAGACTATCTCATAACAGCTTAAACTTGAAATACACAGTTTATGACCTGGAATAAAGTATCCAATGTGCCTACTAGTAGGCACCATCAAGCTTAGTTGCAAACTTACAACTAGTATTATCATATTGAAAATGATGTTTGAATAAAATTCAGAGTTCATAGCCATGAATAGAATAGGCAGCATATTATTCAGAATGACCAAAGTTTTGATAATCATAAAGTCAGCAAAGATTCATGAAAAACATGGTCTAGACCAGATTGATTCATTCTTAAAATAGATTTGATAAATATTCTGCGTCTAAAATGAATGAACTGTAACTGGGCGTGTCTCTACAAGCTTTAGCTCCATATACATTTTAACATTAGATAGGACATTTTAAATGTATAGTTTAGTAATGCAATTGAAGTATCCAATAGTTTAATTATAGAACAGCAGACAAAAATAACATTATGATTTCTAATCTCAGATTAAAATTTGTTGATGTTTAGATATTGTTGGCACCACAGGGTCCTCAACCTAACAAAGATGGTGTTCTTTATTTAAATACCTTCAGTATTAAGTTTGCCTATAGAAATGCTAACCTACTCACAATATGTCATTATTGATTATTTTTTTCGAACTGTTTTATGTCAGTGAATGGGTTATGAATTTAGAAGGCCGAGCTCAAAATGTTATCTGGACAGTCGATGACAAAGTGAAACTATACCTACTAGGTAATTCTTGGACACAATCACATCACCAACAGGATCTTGAAAATAAGTAAGAATTTCTTAGGGTGGTTAGATAAAGAATAAGGAGTAGGCGGCCCAATGTTGGTCTTGCAACTCAATAACTACCAGTTTCAGACAAAATCGTAAATTCGCAATAAAAAGGGTGGAGTAATGAATAAAAATAACTGACTGATATCATCTAGAATGGTGTACTTACCGCTCTATCACAGTACGCGTTCATCAACTTTCTGAGGGGTGTGTGTTTTTTGATTTTGAATTGGACGATGGCATTGTCCTGACCTAGCACTTTCAAGTTGATGTGCTCACTTTCTCCCTGAAAACGAAATACATTGCAGATGTAATAACGTGTAGATTTACTGGTAAACTTTGCACTTGTCGCACAAAATAGTTAAGGTAACCACATTTTCCAAGCAACGCCATGTCGGTGAAGCACTTTTGTTATGATCACACTGATATTACGCTAAGACACGTACCTTTTTCTCGTCAGACATTTTGATCTATTAGTGTTTTAGAAAATTAGCAACACAAAGGCTAGAATCTGAATGAATTCGAAATAATATTCATAAAACACGCACTATTGACAGAATATGATCCGGTGGCGTGGTAATGGCGTCCGGGCCGAATGAAATGACCGTGGCTTGGCGGAAACGGTGCTGCCAACATATCGAACATGCGCACCTGGTATGCGCGGCAAATAGGTAACGGAAAATGGCGGGCATTTGGGAATTTAAATATTCTTTTTTAGATATTTTCTATTAAGTTACTTACAAATTTACTAATACAGAGCGTTAAAATCCCTTCTTTTGGTTAGTATTTCTCAATTGAAATTATTCACACAAAAAAGTCAACAATTAAATTTTCTAACAATACGAAAAGGTACTGTTTTTTTTTATTTATTTTTTCAAAAACTGTCTTAAATTACTTAACTTTTAGATAGTGACACGCTTTTCATTACCATAAAATTAACTTTCATGACTTCCGTAATTTTCATATGTACCAACATAGAGAGTGTAACTTCCGCTTGCTAGTGATGTGAAAAATATCGATACTTTTATACTCACCGGAAACGAATAGTGTTGTGAAAGTGTCGAAACCGCTGAGTCATTCTACGTTCCGTACCACACAGATATTGTTATGAAATTGCCTTTGTGCAATCAGGACATTTTGGCTTTGGGGTTTTATTTATAACTTTGTTTTAGGTATTCACGATAAAAATAATTGTTTAGTTATTTACAAATTTTCAGAAAACTTCAGGAAAATATAAGGTAAGGTATGGTACTTAGAGCACCTGGTCTACCTAATATTATGTAACTAGGGCTGACCACTATACTTTTATCCGGCTTTTTAGTTTCTGATTACCTACACAGGTTTATACGACCGATGAGGCCGAAGCTAACAAATTGTTAGAATTCAGACTTTTTAGTAACTTTGTAGGTATTTTTGCACACAAAAGTATTTCTTCTCTAAGTCCATTGTTTTATATTATCACACTTGTATCCCTTATGGGGTGGGCAGAGCCACAAGTAAACATAAGAAAACTTGCAGCCACTTCTGATTCAAAGTCCTAAGATAGATATGGTGAATCATGATGACAGGTGATCAGCCCATCGCCCATATAGATGGTCCATCATGTTAAAGAGAATACTGTCCTATAATTGACATTTACGACATGCTCGGGGGAGAAGCAGCTGGACGAATTGTATGCTTTTTTTTACTTCCAGTCCAGCAAATAAGTGTTTTAGGTACCTATAATTTATTTATTATAATTTTTTAGACAAATATAGCGCAACAGCGTCTACATTCTACATTCAAACTTTTTCTCGCAGGTTCATATTACCTGGTGCGACCATAGACCTAAACATAGTCTAACACACATACTTATCTACCTATGCTTTCCTGTGGAAAATAATTATATTGACCTACATAATGTAGGCATTATATTGTAGTACATTTTGGAGAAGGTTGGCAACTTACGCAAGAAAGGAAAATTATGTCACACATTTAACCGTTTCCCCGTCTCAGTTGCTACCGAAAAACGAAACTATTAGGTATAGGTACCTATTTCCGGGTTGTAATCGCGCGCTCGATTGCAGAAATGCAACGAACCGCCCGTGGATAATGGGCCAGGAATAAAACGTCGATCCGAGAGCACTTTATTATAATACAAGCCAGCCACAGAGGTGACTCAGGTTGAATGTGGAAGGTACCTACCTACTTCACTTCAACTAGTTCAATAATATTGAGTGTTTCCCAATCCAAACCAATGCCATAGGGAGACAATTAAAAATAGCAATTCACTGTGAAATTTATTTTTATATCTATAAAAAATCAATTGCTGTTCGTTTGTCTCGCTAAAACTCGAGTACGGCTGGGCCGATTTAGCTGATTTTGGTTTTGAAATGTTTGTTGTAGTCCAGGGACTGTTTAAACGGTGAAAAAAACATAGTACATATACTGGATTATCTTATAGGCTATTTTTTATCGGGGTACCACGCGAGCGAAGTTGCGGGTGGAAGCTAGGTATAATAATAAACATTTGTGGACATTTCACACAGCGCCATCTAGCCCCAAACTAAGCAAAGCTTGTACTATGGGCACCAGATGGCTGATGGAATACTTAAATAGGTAACTTTTTTGTAATTAGATACTTCAACATCCAGACTCTAAGGAAGAAATATTTGCAGAACATACAAACATTTCTCCCGTAACGGAAATCGAACCCGTGCCTCTTGCGTCGCAGTCGCCCGCCACGCCCACGTTACGTCTCACATTATACTTTCGTACTTATATTATTAATGCGAATTCCTATAATCTTACTTACATTATTAATGCGAAAGTTTGTGAGGATGTTTGGATGTTTGTGCCTTGCGCCAAACGGCTGAACGGATTTCAATGAAACTTGAAATCCGTTCACCCGTTTCGGCGTGACACGTGTTTCAGCATTTTTCAAAACAATCCTTAATATGGGGTAAAATGGGGTGTCAAAGTTTTTAACGGCGCGTTGCGATTTGTTTGAAACTCGGTAAGGATACCTACTCTTTAAAGGTCCTTAGAGAGGTCGTCAAATTCAACTACCGCATCTTCCATCACATTTCCCACTTACTGATCTTAACTTATACCTACCATTAAAAAAATAACTAATGCAATACGTAGGTACTTATAAACGTAATCTAACGCGTGCGAAGTGGCGGGCAACAGCTAGTTTATAGAATAAAATAAGGTAAAAAAACTTCTTGCTTACCAAGTACCACCAGTTCCATTTCTCAAGCCCTATGCCCCATTACATTCTAAGCTCCCTGAAAATTATGATTGAATCAAATCATTTGCTTAAATAGTAGGAAATTCTTTTTTTGTCCTTTTCCGCTTTTCCAGAAATCTGCGCCTTAGATTTGGAGTACTAAAGACTATATTTGGGTATCAGGAGAACATTGAATTGAACCTGGCACTAAGGACAATTCCATAGAATGTAAAGCATCAGAGACCACTCAACTTGATGGGATTATATGGCTATGTGATGTGTTTTTCATGTTCCCATTTCGCTCCTACCTACCAACGGTCGTCCGTAGGTATAAGTATTTTATGGGCTAAAAGTTTTTTTTGTATTTTCTTACCTTGCAAAGTATTTTTTCTTCCGTTTACCTAATCTGCTCTATTATTTGAATAGCCTGTTGTTGGTAACATTGGGATGTTAGTAATCTGTGATCGCAGAATGATTTGCACGCGGGTAGAATGGTATATCAATTTCCTTACGTATGGCGAAAAAACGTGTTCTGCCATGCGTTTTGCTATGATAACAAAATGGAGAAAGTTTACATGAGAGCTTATTTCAACGAATGTTTCTCATTTACCACTTACCTCATTGGCTCCAGGTAAAATCCATGTGGACTAATAAACGGAGATATTTTCGGGTAGACAGGAGTAATAAAACAAATTCTATATTGATGGATTTTTATTTTGGGATAAAAAGTATAATAGCCGCTTCTTGAAGTCCACAGATAATAAAACAATAAGGTACCTACCACAAAAATATCCGGCAATGACGATAATTATGTAATGTAGATGTTACAATATTTTTTTAAAGGGTTGGTTCAGTTTTTTTTAGTTGACTATTAGTTGCATATTCGGACAAATTCGGTTTTCATACAAAGCGCGAAGTTTTCCGAGGCGCTCAATATTTGTGGTACCTCTACCATGTCCCGTTATGTGCTGCTGTGGCATTATGTTAGACCACGAAGATTTATAACGATTCACGCACTTAAAATCCTTTCACCACAATGGTTCAAAATGTAGTGACACGACTAGTACGAGTAGTATAATGATTGAAAGTTCAAAATCATTGCTGCGATCTCACCATTGAGTCTTGTATTTTTCTAGTCTAATCTTACCTCCTTGTGGGAAGAACTGACTATAGATCAGTTTGAAGGTCTCCTCCTTCACGACTCCAGTGGGGCACTCTGCTTTGAATCCTCTGTACAAGCGCTTTAGCTCCGGTTCTGTGAATCTCGTCTGCCGCCGGAGCGCTGCGATGGAGTCTGGCCGGTACCTCGGGAGTTGCTCACCCAACTCCTCGAGCTCCGAATCTGGAAAGAAAGAGGTTTGTTAGGTTCTGCTCGTTTTTTGGGTTAGAGAAAAGAGGTTGGTTGGTACTTTGTTGGTTTGGTGCTGTTCGGATTTGGAAAAACAAAAAATTATAGTGCCATTAGCTGGGTATTATAAATTTATTTAATTTTTTATCTGGGAAGTCTTGAGACCCCACTCTTAGTCTTTCGTGAATTTATTTATTATACCTAATGTTAAAAAGTTTTCCGATCACTTATAGCGATGGCGCTAAAAATGGTTTCAAAGCCACTTTTATTTTTACAGCTTTTTGAAGTTGGCAATAGTTCTTAAGAGCAAAATAATAGTAATTCGTTGATTTGTTTTCGTGCCCAGGTAAGTAGGTTACCTAGTAGCTCACCTAGTAGGTACCTAGTTATAACGGCCGCCACCTTTTTTCAAAGTTCTGTTTTTAAATCAGAGTAAATAAGGTTTAAGGCACTTTGATTGAATAAAATAATACTTTTTGCTTTTTTTTTACTTTAATTCCTTTCACCACATTGGTTCGAAAACAATTAGTGATACGACTAGATAGAATAGATTTTGACTAGATAGAATAGATTTCCATGAAGTATCTTCTATGCTACATAACTAAATTCTACGTAGTCGGGTTTTTTGTTCTTTTAACTAAATATCTACTTGATTTTGTAATTGTTTGCTTTTGTGAATTAAAATGTTGAGTTCTCTGAGAAAAGTTTATTTGAAGATTTTAAAGCCAGCGTAACTTTCTAACTTACCTACTCTATGACTCTTACAGATATTTTTTAAATCAAAAGTTTGTGAAGATCTACAAAATGTTATAGCAATACTATTCATGAATATTTGCTAAATTCGTAATGAATCTAAATAAATCCTTCAGCCTATTTGCTACAGAAATATACGAAGCCCCTCGGAATCTTGTATTGACACTGTCCCGTTTGGTAAGGTAACCGCCCATAACTGGTAACTGGGCGCCATTGTTCTAGTTCTCTGTAGGGTAATGCCGGGCCTGATAACAAAGCCACTATACAATAGCCTTAAGTATATCATAACTATAATGTATCGAGAGATGATCCTTGTTATGAAATGTTTGCTGAAATAACTAACTAACTAAGGCCTTTTACCATCTATAGTAATAGATGATTTATACAGCGTCAGGAGGCAACTTTTACCTTCACAGACGGGACGCTGTAGTGCCTGGGACGAATTAAGATGGAGTAGGCTTGCCCAGCACCTATTCCGTCCTCTCAGCTTAGTTGGCCTTGTCCACAGGAAAGACATGGTCAATACGTGCGGAGCTGACTAAGCCGCGGGTTTCCTCACGATGTTTTCCTTCACCGTTTGAGAGTACTGAAATACTTAGGTCTGAAAATGATCATGATTTCAGGTAAAGCGTATTTAATATTTAAGGGATAAGTAGCAATGTCTTATGACATTTTTGGGACTACCCCGGGATAAATCTTTATTTATTTAATTTACAAAAATATAGTTAGGTACTTATATAATGAAATAGTGACGTTAAACTTAGGATAAGTTTGTCTTGTCACTAGGTTCTCACTGTTATAACAAAAAGAGTATAGTAAACACTTAAAGTAATTTAAAAACTAACTAATCAAAGATAAGATAAGCGCACGCACACATACGACATCAGAACATTATACACCAGCGAAATCATTTTGACGGATCTAGTCACTAAAAGCTTTTTCCATGCCTAGATGTTCAGCTTTTTCCCGGGACGCTGTAATCAGTGTTTTCATCCATCCTTTAGCCCGGAATTATTTTAGTTGAAATAAGCTTACCCAGATTCTATATCCTGTAAAAAAAAACAGAATTGAGAGCACTACTAAATTAGGTACCCACCTATTTACGGAAAAAAACAACACACTGAACTCATGTATTTTTACAGCAAACTTAGAACCAACTAAGATTTTAAAGAATAGCGAACACAAGTTTCATCTGAAAGCAAAGTTTTCTTTGTAACAGAGCAATTCACTTAAAACTGCGGAATACAATTCAGTTTCAGGACAGAACAGGACAAGGGACAAAGCACACGTGTCTTTCTCGAGTTTTGTTGACAAAGATACACTCAAAAGGGGTATGTTATTACCCTGTTTCATCGTGAAACGAATAGAGGACGGAGAAGAACACACGGTATAGATAAGCAGTACATCATCATCACCAGCAGCTCAATATACCTACTTCCATGACCAACGATTTTGTGCTGGATCCATCCACAACTTAAAGCGGCTTTTATTATGGAACTTACATAGCTCTTAGAAAAATCAACTTGACGTGGCAAAAACTAAGGTCTTTTACCATCTATTAGTAGATGATTTATACAGCGTCAGGAGGCAACTTTTACCTTCACAAACGGGATGTTGTAGTGCCCGGGACGAATTAAATGGAGTAGGCTTTCCCAGCTAGTTGCCGGGCTCCTTCCTCTCAGCTTAGTCGGCCTTGTCCACAGGGATGATTATGGTCAATACGTGCGGAGCTAACTAAGCCGCGGGTTTCCTCATGATGTTTTCCCTCACCGTTTGAGAGCACTGGTATAATAGCATGCATAAATTTTTCACACAGAAAAATTTATTGGTACACGACTGGATTTGAACCCGCGACCTTTTGATCGGAAGGCGGGGTCACTATCAACTAGACCACCAGTGCTCTCATCATCATCATCATCATCTCCCTGCCCTTATCCCACTTAAGTGCTCTCATATTGGACAAATAATTATACACATCTTATCTTACTTCTTACTTGTATTTTAAAATAGAAAAGCTTTAGTTTGCTTGAAATTACCGGCGTAAAGCTCAAAACGCAACGATAGCGCGTGCTAACTTTACCTGTGCTGCCATCTAGTATTGGATATATTGGAACAGGGCATTAACTAATAAGACATGTGTCCATAAAAAAAACTTAGATACTTATTAGTTTTTTTCTACCATAGTTCAGCTACTGCTTGCTGCTACAAACTGTGAATATAACTGCAAAAGCAAAGCACGTGGTAGCGATTTGTGTCGCAGTTGCTCACGTGATTCTGCTTTCTGCACGTGCCACTTCAAACGTGAATTGTCTCTTAGCACCAGGCGCGGTCCGAAGGGAGGGGGGGGGGGGTCACAGGGGACATGACCCCCCCCCCCCCCCCGAAATCGCCTAAATGTCCATCTCTTTCCATCTCATGTCTTCCATTTGTTTTATAATGTGTGCAATAAAATCTGATTTACTCGACATATTCTATTATTAGTGACCCCCCACCCAAAATTTCAGGCTGCGACCGCTCAGTAGGTACTCACATTTCTTAGCACCTAACTAAAGTACGTTTTAAGTATTTTACAAAACCTGTATCTGACACACAGCTACCTATTTACCTCACTATCCATACCGTACCTTACTACCTACTTAAATAGCTTTAAGAACACCGGGATTACCGGGAAGAAATATTTATATTAAATAAATATTTGTGGACATTTCAAACAGCGCCATCTAGCCCCAAACTAAGCAAAGCTATGGAGCTTTGCTTAGTTTGGGGCTAGATGTTAGATAAATAAATAAAATATAGTAATAATATTTATTAAAGTAAGTAGATTTCATACCGTAGAAACGTTATCTGTAGAAAGAGATGACTATTTTTGATGAATTAACAATGTTACCACCTACTAAGGCAATTTAAGTATGGACATCCGTTAGTTGAATAGATAGGTACTGAGCAAAAGCCATTTCCTACATTACATTACCTACGTCCCATTACCCATTATTATAGGAACATAGGTACCTAACTACACCATCTGTGATCTTAGCTAATGGTGCCTACGTTCCGTTGCACGCAGATCGTCGCTACAATTGCCGCGTCTCCGTGCTAATTGCCGACTTTGCCAGGCGATTTACGTTCCGTTTCACGTTGTTCAATTAGGTCTGATAACGGCAATTTATTGCTCTCCCTCGGGCCGACAGTGTCCGTATTCTCAAATACGCGGACAGTTCTATTTGCTTGAAATATTCGTACTGTTACTGATAACTGATAGGGTGGATGATAATGGAAAATGTTTGTGAATAAAGGGGATGAGAGAAACAGTTGAATTAAGGGTCGTTTAATGATTTCTTAGCTTGTAGCTTCAGAGTAACTTAACTGGCATATTTGGGTGTAATTTATGTTCATTATAAATCACTTTCATTTGAGTGCCTCCGAAGTGATTAAATAGGTAAACATTAGAAAGTATTATTAGCATATATTCTATGAAGGGTTGAGGAAAGTTGAATTCTTTAGTTTTTTATTAAATTTTTACACTATCCTTAGTACCTTTTTAGAATTCTATGTATGAAAAGGTAGCCTTAGGTAGGTTTTAGACTTGACTATGAAGTCATTGTTATTTGTCCTTAGACAAACCTATGTCTATTAAAAGTAAATTACAAATTGATTCAGCTCTTATGGCGTGATTGAATCACAGACATACATTAAAATTTTCGCATGACAATATTAGAAGGATTTGGTGCCTTTTTACGTGTCTCTACTAAATTATAAGCAGCTTTATCATAATATGATAAAGCTATCCCGAACAAAATCCCATTACAATTTACTCCCGTGAATAACTAAAAGAAGCAATTATAATATTATTATGGCCATCATAACATGGCTCGTATTTGCAGAGGACTAGATAAACACTGTAAAGTGCTTCTAAACGAGCAACTAGTCAGCAAGTTGTCAAAATAAAACTGCATTAAAAGCTCTTTTTTTACAAATTTGCAACAGTTTATCATGGTTTCTATTTTAAAAAGACTTCAGACAATAGAGAGAAAAATATATGTTGTGCCCCTTCTCAATTTGTCTGCTTTTGGCAAATTAAGTTATGTTTAGAAAAATACACGTCAAAATAAAAAAATCAATGAAGACCGTAAGCAGTAAATTGAGTTTAAAAAAGAGATTTTTCTCAAACTAGAAATTAATAAAGTTTTTAATTAAAAAGTTTGGAAGGATCAAAGCCTCATCACTCTACGAGTTCTTTTAACAGAAAAAAATAATACCAAGTATAAGAGTAAAACTGTCGTAAATCACGTCGTAATTGCCAAGAATTGCTCAATTCTAATCGCCCGTGTAAGAGCGCCGTAAACGTGTAAACAGAGCAAATGAGATGAAACAAAATGACCTGGAAGGCCGTATTTGCTTTATCAGCAATAGAGTTGGTGCCTACGGACAGTCGTTTGCTGTAAGTGCTCGTAAATGGTATTTTATCTTCGGATTTACATTTTCTTCGACATAATCATCAAAATGAATATATCTCATCATCGTCATAATACTGGTGGTCTAGTGGTAGAGACCCCGCCTTCCGATACTAAGGTCGTGGGTTCAGATTCAGTCCGGCGCAAATGGATTTTATCTGTAAAAAAAATGTGCGCTATACCAGTACCTTCAAACGGTGAAGGAAAAAACTAAAAAAATGTGCACGAAAGGAGTCTTTAAGGAGCACTTTAAATCCTTTCACTACATTGGTTCTAAAAAACCAGTGACACGACTAGATAATTTTATTCTTCTATGCTCTCTTCTATATTCTATGGTTCAATCAGTGATGAAGGCTTAACTTATGTTAAGACACCTTCTTTTAACCTTGAATTTCCCTTGTTTTAATTAAAAAGTTACAATAATCACTTTAGATATATATCAATAAAACAAAAGGCAGGTCTGATTAGAATATTAATTCAGCAAAAAGGACAGAATCCGAAATTAGGCAATTTTGCAGGGCGACCCGACACAAATCCCTGCACGAAATTTAATTCTAGGTACCCTCGTTTCTATTAAGGTGAGAAATCCTTAATATCGGATTATAGGGTACATTCACATAGAAAACAGGTTTTAGGTTCTGGAAAGAGTAATTGAACTGGAAAGCAAGTTTGTTTACCCTTTCAATTAGGTAAGTAGGTTAGGTACCTACTTTCATTATTATGTATTTATCTAATTATTTATGTATTTATTTTATGTAGGTATATGTTTGTATTTATTTTCTATGTAGGTATCTATTTGTGTATGTTTATGTAAGTATATTGTTTTTGACATGTATGTAGGTTTAGAAATTATTATCACATTATTTATTAAAAGTGCACCTAGGCCAATCTTCAACTTCTTTAAATTCCTCTCCATCCAAAGGTTGTCTGGAAGAGATCGCTTATTAGCGATAAGACCGCCAATTGTACAATATCTTCATTTTGTTAATTCATTTGTTTAATTTGTAAGATGTGCAACAAAGTGTTTTCATTCATTCATTCATACTTCTTGTAGGGCATCATTCAAGTTGGCTTGTCTCTCGATACCAACACTTACAAACTGCGCCGATCAACTCTCTGGTCTGTGAAGAGCGGATCAGACATTATGTCACTCGCGAGAATGCTCACTCAAGTGAAAGTTTCATTTCTGTTTGAAATCGTGCAAGATTTTTATTCTTACGTGTTCAAACGGTATTTCTACGGAAAATTGAAAAGTAGGTACATTAATTTAGGCCTTTTACCATCTATAGTGGATGATTTAATACAGCGTCAGGAGGCAACTTTTGCCCTCACAAACGGGACGCTGTAGTGTCCTGGAGTAGGCTTGCCCAGCATCTATTCCATTTTCTCAGCTTAGTCGGCCTTGTCCACAGGAAAGACATGGTCAATACGTGCGGAGCTGACTAAGCCGCGGGTTTCCTCACGATGTTTTCCTTCACCGTTTGAGAGTACTGGTATAGCGCGCATACATTTTTCGCACAGAAAAGAGAAAAATCCATTGGTACACGACCGGGTTTGAACCCACGACCTTAGGATCGGAAGGCGGGGTCATTATCAACTAGACCACCAGTGCTCTCGGAAAAGTATACAACTTTTACGGTAATCGCTTTCTATGTAAATGCAGCCGGAAAGGACGAATCGGCCACTCATGATGCAAATATGGACCGGCTTGCGGAAGTTATTCAATAAAACTAGGTACTAGGTGCTCGGTTCACTAGTTTGAATAGCGAACCCATTTACAATGCTGGCGTTAATTTCAGTTTTTACGGTAATCGCTTTCTATGTAAATGCAGCCGGAAAGGACGAATCGGCCACTCATGATGCAAATATGGACCGGCTTGCGGAAGTTATTCAATAAAACTATGTAGGTACTAGGTGCTCGGTTCACTAGTTTAAATGGCGAGCCCATTTACAATGCTGGCGTTAATTTCATTGGGAATCGAACTTTCTAAAGGTAGTTTTAATGATGATGAAATGGCGGTGTGGGATTTGTTTATTTATTTATTAGGTTCACCAACAATTTACACATTAATGAAATGTGTAAATGTCACAAACAGTTGTCATAAGCTACATGCGAAACCAATTACAGATAAACACAACATGTAATTGATTGATGACATGGGATTGAGAACTATAGGTAATTAAGTCGTGAAGTAGGTATGTTCCTTATGTCTTACTTTTGCCCACGACTTTGCTCAATTGTTATTAGAATAAAAGGTAGCATTGGTGTATTTTCTTTCAGCACACGTGCTGTCTACATGTAAGGGATAGTATCCTCCAACATGATGAGATACAATAAGCAAGTATTCCCAAGGAGGGTTGACGTCAGGCAGGCGGCCGGTCATAAAACACCTTAGCCAAAACTCTTACACCATGATCCAAGCTGTACCGACCCCACATAAAGTAGGATCAGGGCAGGAAGATGATGATGACACGTGCTGTTTACATTTCAAGTTTAGCTGTTACGCCGTGATTAAGGACAAACAACCTCACTTAATTTTTTTGAGAGTACTCGAATAAACGCTTTGATTTTAGTATTATTTTGTGGATCTTGACATTACTAAATGGCTCGCAAGAAGTTCTGAAACTTAGACAGTATTTAGATGACATAGACAGTAAGTTAAGTCTAGTTTTAGTCGTTGCTTGTAACATTATAAATTGTACTGTGATAGAGTCCGAGACAAGTAGCTTTGACCCTTCTGTACAGAAACAGGCTCTACAGAGACCTAATGCGGGGAACAGAGCTCATCACATCCTCAACATCACAACACTCATAACAGAACATTTTGTTAAACCTATTCATCACCTTTTGTACCAAGTCGTGTATTTTGTAAAACCTTTTATTGGATTTATTCAATTTGAAGAAGAAAGCACTTGACACAAAATGATGGCCTCTGAAATTGCCTGTGCTCGTCAAAATCCTTGGAGATCTCTATGGAACTTTTCAATCGAGGGTAGCGTAAAAACCGCATAGAAGTGACTGACTACGTGCGCCGGGCTCTGGCCACCCTCATGAATTACAAACACCGCTTCACACTCCACCAGGGTGTGAGAATGTTCATAAAGTGTGTAGTCGTAGGTATACTGGCGCATTGTTGACACTCCATTTTATTCCCGTTACGGTATGATTTGTACCTGAGTGCGTGGAGTTAGTGTTATATGTTTAGTCTATATAGTTACCTACTGTTTATCTGTTTTAACTATACGTATTAACTACATTAACAAAATGAGATGTGAAATGATGAATTGGTGGTCCGGGAGACTTAGACTTTATGGTATGATAAATAAATGCGAGATTCGAATTTGATTTAGAAGTTTATGCCAGAAAATCGCCTGAACGGATTTTAATTAAAATTTGAATATACATAGCCTGTGACCTGCAATAGTGTTACATAATCCATTTTCTTATCCAGGTAAAACGCGAGCAAAGCCGCGTACGGAGTCTAATTACCAAATAAATTGTGAAGTTTTTGCAAGAACACCAAAATCTTGGCGACATCTCGCCGATACCCAAACCCCTCGAGTGGCACGTTCGAGGGGCGATAACACTCAGCCCGGCAATTGTGAGCACCTGGCGGAGATAACTTGTCGTTTCAAACTTTTTCAACTCCAATCCTTGATCGATTCGCCAGATTGGCCGACTACAATGTTTGTTATTTAGACGAAACATTTTGACAAAGGTACGTAATTTAAACTTATTAGCTGCGTACTGACTGACTAATCGAGCAGCTTCGCGAGGTCAGGATGTGCCTCGTCCGCAGTCTGCGCGTTTGCACATCCTCGCGAATTTACTTGGTCAGTCTGTCAGTACGAAGCTAATTAAATATGTTGCAGTCTATAATGTGTTTTCAATCAGTAGTAAGACATAGAGGTTCCTTGTCACTTGTTTTTTTCAGACAGATCGTTATGTCAAAAAATACAGGACCCAAAAAGGACCTAGTTGTTTGTAAAAGGAAACAAACACTAGCCGTAATAAAACAGGGAAAGTTCCAGATGTAATAAAATAAGCGAGAAACCTCGAAATAAAACGTTAAATGGTGCCGTGGCCAACCCAGGCGGAGATGGCTTGATTCTCCTGATGGACTGACCCATTAAAGTGAAGGATGGAGAAGTGAAAATGTTGGAAGGAAGATGACCTTTTGGATGCAGGACAATGGAGGCTAAAATTAATGGGCGGGTTGCCACCGCAGGGGTTCGCCGCAAGAAACTTTATACTACCCATTAGCGAAGATGTCTTATAAGGTGATTTTAATTTCGTTTTTCTTTTACCTGTCTGTGTTTTTGAAGGATTACCTTGTTTTAAACAATAGACAGAGCTGATAGACTATACAAAACTTTAAGAAAAAAAAAAGAGTAAATTTAGGTTCGTTTTCTAGATGACTTGATATTCTAGTCTAGGGCGTTTCTTATATAATAAGTACTTAGATAATAAAGATTCCTACAACTTGTGTCTCCTACTTTCTTTCAAATCGGTGTGAGAAAGGATATGCGTCAATTGTGTCAAAGGCTTCTTTCGTCCACTATTAAATAGGGCCCATAAATACATGCAATGAATATTACAGTCCGATATGACTGCATTGTGCAAGCTTTCCCGCTACCTATAAAACAACTTGAGATTTCTGACGTCTTTCAAGTTGATTTATACAAGTTTTACTCTCGTTTTTGAACCCTTCTTGAGACGGTCTGTGGGCTCGTAAGAAATCGTGTCTTTATCTCTTCAAGAAAGGATGGCCTGACAAATTGCATGTTTGAGGGCAGTGACGCGAACTTATAGGGGTCTAGTTGTTTATGTTTTTTGTTTTTGACTTGTGTAATTTATTTGAATACGAATCCCAGTATATATTTTTTTGTTTGACCAAGGTATACCAGAATAACGCAAATAAGTAAGTACCTTTTATACATGCATACATATTATAACGTCTGTATCTGTCTCCATAATGGGGTAGGCAGAGCCACAAGTAATAATAAGAAAACTTGCAGCCACTCCTGATTCAAAGTGCCAAGATGGATATGGTGAACCGTGGTGACAGGTGATCAGCCCATCGCCCATATGTATGATCCACTATGTTGGATCAAGTACCTATTTATAAAGTAAGCTATCCTTAACTTGACTACTAAAACATTACCTTCCACGCACTATATGGAAATTAATACTCACCTTCTCAGCCCCAAGATTTACCGCCGATCTTACAACCGCTATCAAAAGCAACTGCCGTGGATAACCTCTACATTGTCGGCATACCTACAAGTAATTATTCTGTGGCTTGGGGAAGATGCATTGCGAATATAAAGAGCTCTCAGAACACACATTATTTGGAACTCAGGGCCAATCGGCAATTGCTGGTTTCTCTTTTGTTCATTTCGAAAAATGATACGTCAGCTAAAACTCAGCGTTTATTCATACAGGATACTGCAGTCAGTGTATCTGAGCTCGGTATGTTTTACACGTCAATTCCTATCTAGATTCCCGGTAACAAATCTGATTCATATTGAGTTGGCGAACAGTAAGTTCACTCCCTGCCAAGCCGACATAATAAAACAGAATTCATTTTTCTTTAATAGTTCGTATGATACCTGAATAAATAATAATAAAGCTTTATTTTTAGACAACTTAGTACATAGCGCAATAAAAAAAAGAAACACAGTCAAAACACAATAAAAATATACTTATACAATAAAAAAATACTAAAAATAAAATTAGGTAACAGCATTACTATAAGAACTAAAAGGTATGATTGTTTTCACCCAGTAGTGAAGTATGGGACACTCATACTTGTTAGCTATGACTTTTAGTATGCTGTTGTGACTGCTTCTGACTTTATAAAAGGTCCTCCATATTAATATATTATTCCATGCCAGGAACTATGTAACTTCGCAAGTTTTACTTAAATCCGTTCAGTTATTTATAATTCAGTGGTTTAGCTACTAAACGCCGGGAAAGAGCCCAAATTTTATTACACTAGCTGGTTTCATTTCATCTATCTCGTTTACTTGTTTATTTTTTAAATTCTGCGACGTTTTGTTTTTATAAGTTCACTGCTCACTCTGAACCCTATCCCTGGCAAATAAGTAATCAATATAATAGAGAAATAAATAAATAACACTCAACAGTCATATACATAGTCCTGACCCCACACTAGGATTCCCTGTGTCGTGGGTATCAGAAACTACGAGTACCATGATACCACAACACCCAGACCTGGAAGAAATATTTACAGATCATGCAAACATTTCTTCCGCAGCGGGAATCGAATCCGCGCCTCTTGCGTCTCTGCCGAGCAATCGCCCGATACGCCACCGAGGTCGTCATAATCTTCTATAATATAAAAATGAATCGCAAAATGTGTTGGTAAGCGCATAACTCAACAACGCCTGGACCAATTTGGCCAAATCTTTTTTTAAAATGTTCGTTGAAGTTCAAGGATGGTTTTTACGGCGAGAAAAATTAGAATTATTGCTGGAAAAACCCTAAAAATAGCCCTTTTCTTTTTCCCATACAAATGATTACAAATCTTTTTGACAGGACGAAGTCTGTCGGGTCAGCTAGTAATCAGTATAAATAATCAATAATGTCTATTTGTTGAATGAACTAGCTGAACAGGAGTTGGAGTGCCTTCGAACCTTCGGATGGCATTCACGTCGACTTCGTGAGCCGATTATCCGATATGAGAGTCGGAATTGAATTTAGCAAGACTTTCGTAGATCTGACGAACGCCACAGTATTGACACATTGGGTAATCCTATCATAGTAGGCCTACCAGATAATTTAGACGATGTTAACATAAACTAATTCTAAGTACTAATATTATATAAAGTTTGTAAGTATGGATGTATGGATGTTTGTTACTCTTTCACGCCTAAACGGCTGAATGGATTTGAATGAAACTTGGAATATACATAGTACATGTGCTGGATTAACATATAGGCTATTTTTTATTCGGGTACCACGCGAGCGAAGTCGCGGGCGGTAGCTAGTACTTCTTATTTTGATTACACTATTCTATCTACTATTCTAAGAGAGCCTAAGGAATGCATCTACATAGGTAAGTATACCCATTTTGCCATAGGCAGCAATCGCAAGAATCAGACATTTGAGTAGGTAGGTAAGGTACACATCCTACAAAAACATCTAGATTTTAAGATATTACCAACCATAAGAACCAACGAACACAACTACTTGTTATTTAAATCTAAAATGGCGAAGGATTCTTATCAGTCGAAAACAGAGTTCCAAATATTCATACTCTACCTAGACACCTAATTCGTAAGGTAAGGTGGGGCTTTAGGCTTGCGTATAATTTCACCGTTCCATTTCACGCATAGCTGATTACGCCCCACGGCTTATTACTTACGAAACACCACAAATATGGCACTTGTCACTAAGCACTTCCTAATTAGCACTTAAGCTTTAGTTTCCGTAATGTAAAGACCGTTACATTATTCCCGTAACGTGACAGCTGCCAGGTTTGACTAAGTTTGAGAACGAGGCGGAAAAATGGCGCTCTGAGTGAAAAAAGACTAACAATAAAAGAAAATAAATCCACTAAAGACTAGGCAATAAGGTCTCA
Organism: Scotopteryx bipunctaria; assembly: GCA_949320045.1. NCBI lineage: Eukaryota > Metazoa > Arthropoda > Insecta > Lepidoptera > Geometridae > Scotopteryx > Scotopteryx bipunctaria. The sequence goes on from OX439449.1 coordinate 3,090,004, forward strand.
GACTATTCTGCCCGAAATGTAAAACGATAAAATGATAGTATAATTTTGATCTAGATTAGGTAATCGTAGAAAGCGTAAAAAAACGGTTCACTAGATACCCTCTGAAAATTTCAAATATTTTCGTCTTAAAATGCATTTTTTGGTATGACGTTTTAAATCTGTCCATCATGCGTTATTTATTAGATTTTTTTTAAATCCTTGAATGTCGAATATCTATCACAAAGTTCAGTTTGTCTTTCAACCTTTTTTTATACGAAAGTTTGTTAAATTGCATTTGATATAAAATTTTAAATAATTAAAGAACAAAAACGAATTTGGTGTATCCCAGGTTCTTCTCACAAAAGAAGATGTTTCAATGATTGCGTCCGTCATTTGCAAAACGGTGAATTTAGTAAAACAAAAGCTTCACACCCCTTTGTGTAATATCTAGATTTGGATGCGAAATATAGTTGGGGTAACCTCTTTTGTGGTTTAATTTCGGGACTGGCTCTTATTTCTCGGAGTTGATTAAGTATTTCTGAAAAGTTCTTATACTACTTTGCATAGTTTAGCAAAATATTTTATACTACTCGTACACTGTAATCTCTTTATACGTCATTCATACCAACTTATATAATCAGTTTTTTTTTACGTTTGCTTTTTAGGGTGCTTTGTAAAAAAATATAATAGGTAAGTACTTAACCCAACGTTAAAATAGCTTGAGCCCCTTCAAGAGGTACAGTAGCGTACAAAAGTACAAGTGCAGTAATTAAGGACGTTCATTTATTCAGTGCATGCGGCCATGCAGGAGTACCTGCTTTATTATGTGAAAGTAATTTCCTGGGCGTTCGCTTGCCTGGAGAATTTACCTACTTAATATTCAGAATAGGCGGAAATAATAGTGATACAAATTATAATTTAAATTAAATGTTTAATAGTAGATTTTTAAGGTAGATTTTCTATATTATTAAGAAAAAGATTAGGGTCAGTCTAGGGCTCAATTGGGCACGAACCGCTAAATTATTCTCTTTTACTGGTTGTCATGATCTTTTTATTCAGGTCTTATTTTTGTAAGTATTTTCTTATGGAAACAGTTTTCTTCAGGAATAAATTAAAACATTTCTGAGGTACCTACCTTGATTTTGGGTCAATCTACGGAAGGAGGATCTTGATAGAGGACCATAAAAATTATGCTAATTTCTTTGGCTAAATGAGATGAGTTGGGCCGTAATTATTTATGCTAAAACATTTGAGATGTAGCTAACGAACAGCCATAGCAAGAGAAATGACGTTTATTGTTTTTCATAATAAGGTTCAATTCCAAATACTCTCGAAACTGTAAATTATTTTAATGAATCTAATTCTGTCTTCTACCACAGGTCACTTAACACAGACGGATGAGTTGATGATGCCATGAGTTTTTTTTTAGAATTAAGTTCAGAAAGTTACCTACGGAACACATATTTAATTAATATGTAAACTCACTCACTTATAAATTTAAGCACAAAATTTCTCCATTTTGGATTAACTAGACTATTACAAATTTGTGTATTCAGGTACTTACAGAACGCTTTCATTCACGTGCAGCTTCTTTCATGTAAAAGTCGACGCTTTTGTTCACGACTGTACAAGTGCACCGCGGACGCAGAATTGAAATATTCAGTGAGTTTTTGTTCGCTCTTTGCTGGATAAAATTTTAAACGCATTGCAAGCTAAAATTGTCCTATGGAAGAGATGAAGGCAGGGAAAAAACTTATAAGTTTTCTTATGATTGCTTGTTGCCCTGTCCATCCCATTGGGGATGCAGGCATGTATTATGTATGTTTGTATGGCAGGGAAGGTCCAGTGACCTGAGCATGTAACATCCAGTCTTCGATGTGTAAATAAGTTCCTACCACACTCCCTTTGCCGTGGGTATCAGAATAAAACGAGTTTATTTTTGTAAAAACAAGCATTTGTTTCGCCGCCTGAATTGAAACTGCAACTCTCGCGTTTTAGCAAGGCAAACTGCAACTCTCGCGTTTTAGCAGACAATCGGGGTCAAATGTGTCAAAGTCAAAGTCAATTTTTTATTCCATAAAATCACGGGGATCACTTGGACAGAAAGTGTCTTTGAAAGAAGTGTGGTTAGAAAGTTGTCAATCAATGCGACAGATTATAGCCACAACACTACAAGTGGCCTGTTATAGGCAGCACGGCCCGTAGGCAGAACGGCAGGGCAGCAAAAAAGGCCGGAGAACCCCAAAATAGAGAAATAGCTATGCATCTGCATAATTTACTATAACATGTTAGTGTTAGGGTATGATAGTTATGGGAATTCGGGGATTTTATAAACGTAGGGTATCTCCCCATGGAGTTCCGTATAAAACGACCGAAAGGTTAAACTAAATACGTGGGTTTTTAACTTATAAATTGAAAATCTGTAATTTTGACCTTCTAGAACCTTTGGCAAACAAGCGTTATCCCTTACGTAGCATTTATTGAATACAAAGAACGATTTATCATTTCATTCAGGTAAATCCCCGAACACCGATTTCTCTCATTATTTACTTTCTTTCGTTATTTTTTTCTGTAGGTAGTTATTATTTATTTATTTGCCGTAGCCCTACTAAATGCACCCATTTTGTCAAATTAGTTTTTTTTGTAATTATCACCACCTAGTTTTTGATATCAAAAGAACAGTCATGCTTAAAAGACTTAGGACATCCCTTGCTTTTGTTAAAACTATAAAGCAGCCACATTCATCTCGATAGCCTTTGCTCGATTTTCTCGGTTTGTCACTAAGTAAGGATTTATCATTTTGGCCGAAGATTGTGTTCGACTGGCGACTAAAAGTCCACCATTGGCTAGGTTGCCTAGGTTTACAAAATAATTTTAACCTTTCGACATTAGCACTCATGGTACCTACTCCATAAGGAGGTTTAATATGATTTGTGCGAAGTTCCTTCCTTCTGCCGTGCACCTTCGCAAACATTCATAAAGGAATTTATTTTGAAGAGTAGAAGTAGACTTTTTATCGACTTCTAGAGGCTACCAGTAATAATTGAAAATGGTGCGTCTATTTTTGGAGTAGAAAAGTACAAAAAAATTTAGGTTTGTTGTTGTTGTAATCGTTGTTGATTTGATGATTTTTTGCTTCATGAGTTAGGTTAGGTTAGATTAGAATATCAGTTGTCCTTGCCTTCTCCTGATAAAAAGTATTTGATATGTGTATTTTTCTAGCTCAGTGGACTTATGTTACTCTAGGCCAGGGATCCCCAAACTATTTTGGACAAGTGACCCCTTTTCCAAAATGAACTGTAACCTCAGACCCCCATGGCCTAGACATACTTTTAAGATCAACCCCCTTATTCATAATGGTCTGCTAACTTAAAACAGTTGCGAGTTTTTCATCTTGTACGAACTTGAGACTTTATATTACTACAACAATGCTATTTCCTACAAAAATATTAATTATTCTTAGTACACATGACACAACATAAACAATACAGTACCTACCTATCTTGAAAGTTTTAAATAAGAACTTGTGTTAATTTAAAAGGGATCGATTTTTAGACCTCGTCGACCCCCAAAATCAGTTTTCGTTTATGTCGACCCCTAGGAAACCGATATCGACCACTTTGGGAATCCCTGCTCTAGGCATTTCATTTATCAAGTTAATAACCATTCTGCTGGTCGTTTATCGGAATTTCAATCTTCAAGATTCATATACCTACTACTACCTATTAATCCTAGAAGTGTCACAATGTTTTCCGTTATCGTTAAGGCGAATTAAATGATTTCAACAGTTTTTTTATACCTTCAACATTCCTATTTTTTTCAACATACCAAGTTTAAATCTTGCTATCGAGATTGGCATTCGACATTCACCCATAGTAGGGACTCCAGTATATGAATTGTGTGAGGTTTCTTCCGGTCTTGGAGCTTCGATTTTCCTCAGAAAACCACAGAATATATGCAAGTAGGTACTACATAACGCTAAGTTATAAGGAAAACATTTGGCTGGGGTAATAATTGGAACATCATCACATGAGGCACTCCATTATTTGATTAGTTGCGTTTATTCTAGCTTAGTTATATGTATCCTTAGGATGATTACAGGAAATTTGTGAATTATTATGTGGCTTTTTCACAACAGCATGCACAGTCAGCCCAAAACACAAGACCACAGGGCAGAACAGGGCAGCAGCAGTTTAATTAAAGTGCCGGTTTTCTACACGATGTTTTTTTCTCTGCTGGAAAGGGTGTAAAGAAAAAACATAGAATGCGTCCAGCTGCATGAGTCCATCTCATGTCCATCAGTCCATGCGTCTGTCTCTCCGAGCATGTCGTAAAAGTCGACTAAAGAGTACCTAGTATCCTCTCCAACTTAATGGACCTATATGGGCGATGGGCTGATCACCTGCCACCATGGTTCACCATATCAATCATGGGAGTCTTGGATCAGAAGTGACTGCAAGTTTTCTTATGATTATTTGTGGTTCTGCCCACCCCGTTAGGGATACGGACGTGGTAATATGTATGTGTGTATGTATGTTTTCCTTCATTGAATTATGTGCACATAAATTTTTCAAAATTTATTGATGCATGCCCGGATTCAAACTCCCAACTTAAGATTGGAAGGCGAGGTCACTACCACTAGAGAGTAGAGATCACAGTGTATAAGTAATAAGTAGTTATTTAAAAACGTTACAAAACTTATATGACTTCTCCGCTGGACTGGAAGTAAAGAAAAAGCAAAGAATGCGTCCACCTGTTTCTCTTCCCAGCATGTCGTGAAAGTCGACTAAGGGATAACATCCTTTCCAACATGATGAAGCACCTATATAGGCGATGGACTGATGACCTGTTACCATGGTTCATAATTAATCTTAGGACTAAATCAGAAGTGGCTGCAAGTTTCTTATGATTACTTGTGGCTCTGTCCACCCCATTAAAGGTACGGGCGTGATAATATGTATGTATATATGTTTAAAATTCTATTATTATGCTTCCTGTATAGTTTATAACTCCAATGACTTTTAAAGACACAAAACCGAAGTAATTCAGTTCTACACAAGTGTTCCCAGTTAGTTTGTAACAAGAGCCATCTTCACGTTTTTCTATCACCTCCATAATTCTTCGAAAGGCAGTCTACTGAATTGGCAGAACATCAAGTCGACACAAAGTGCTTAGTAACTATGTTTATTTGTTCAGAGCTGTAACCAGGATCTCACTGCCCTACCTGGGAAGTGTCAATTTTTGGAAAAAAATTTTGCATATCTCGGGATTGTTAATTTCTTCCTAGAACAGCTATATGAGCGATGGGCTGATCATCTGTCACCATGGTCCCAATTTATATATTGGGACTTTAAATTAGAAGTGGCTGCAAATTTTCTTATGATTACTTGTTGCTCTGCCTACCCCATTAGGGATACGACCGTGATAATATGTATGTATAATGAGCTCTTTTTCATTTCTTAATATTATTATACCGATTACCTTAAAGTTTTTTAATGTGATAGTTTGGTATTTTTAATAAATATTTGAAATATATGTATGTAGAGTAGAACATGATGTGGTTGTTTTAAAAATTATGTAGATTATGTTATAGTTTAAGTCCGGGCCTTTGTGGTTAAAAATAACATAAGTGTTATTCCAAGTCACCATGTATATTCCCAGACGACCTCGAGGGCGTAGCGGGTGAATGCTCGGCTTAGACGCAAGAGGTGCGTGTTCGATTCCCGCTGCGGGAGGAATGTTTGCATGATCTGCAAATGTTCTTCCGGGTTGTAGTATAACGTATAATAAGTATATATTAAAAAAAAACCAGAGAAACTCCATCATTCTTACAAATAAAATAAGGTAAGGAAAAGGCCACCATTTGTTATGACTGCACTTGCCTGTAACCTAGATCCAAGGACTTATGTCTGGAAAATAAGAACAAGATACCTGTCCTCACCTAGCTGCGTCTCTGTATCGTTACGTAAACCAAAGCGATTGTTACTTTTCTTCGTTATCACCTCTGTAACAATGTTGGCGCTGATCTTTACTGCCGATAGTTCAGACGTTTCTACCAACAAACAACTGGATACCTAGATAAATGAATATGTTTGCATATTGAGTAGATACTCGTTGTGTCACTAAGGTTTAGCATTGTATTTGTCTTGTTCTATTTGAATTTGTTCTGTGTTATGTCAATTTAGGACAGTGCCCACAAAATACAGAAGAAATCCTACATCTGATTTTTGTGGGTATACCTACAACTGAGACAAGTGGGATAGTATCCTCCAACACGATGAGATACAATAAGTAAGTATTCCCAAGGAGGGTTGACGTCAGGCAGGCGGCCGGTCATAAAACACCTTTGCCAAAACTCTTAGCAACAGCATGATCCAAGGATCATGTTGTGCCGACCCCACCCACATAGAGTGGGATAAGGAGCAGGATAAGGGCAGGAAGATGATGATGATGACAACTGAGACAGTCCGATTCTAGTCGTGTTCGTATGGTTGTGGTTTTGATTGCAATAAAGGCATTCCTACCGGTTCACCTGTACCGGGGATTCTACTTATTTATGCGAGCACCCTATATGAATATTTCTAAGGAAAGATGTACCCCTCTACCTTTACAATAATCCCACTATAGCAATTCAAGGCAGTTAATGCCAGAAATAGCAGAAGTTTCTGAATGAAATGCTTTATTGCTATGGAATTTACCATTGCCGTGCCAAGTATCCCGCAGTTTGAATGAACTGTAAAATAGTTCACGACCACAGACAGTGCCCTTGACAAGTTGGAGTGAAACATCCAGAATGTTTGCTGTGAACCATAACTTGACACACCCTTGAATATCAGAACAGTCTTATTTTAATGTTGAGTATTTTAGGGGTGTGTCTCTTCCATGATGGTGTTTTTTAAATGTTATAATATATATGATGTGTGTACTTAAATAAATAAATAAATACGCAATCATCATCATCATCATCAGCCTATAGCAGTCCACTGCTGGACATAGGCCTCCCCTAATGAGCGCCATCGCGCCCTATCTTTGGCTTGACGCATCCAGTTTCTGCCAGCAGCCTTTCGCAGATCGTCACTCCACCTAGCCGGAGGGCGTCCTACACTACGTTTGCCGAGTCGCGGTCTCCACTCAAGAACTCGTTTACCCCAACGGTTGTCGGTTCTTCGGCAGATATGACCAGCCCACTGCCACTTCAGTTTGCTAATTCTCTGAGCTATGTCGGTGACCTTGGTTCTCTGTCGGATAACATCATTACGGATCCTATCCTTCAGAGAAACTCCGAGCATAGCTCTTTCCATAGCTCGCTGAGCGACTTTGAACTGGTGGACTAGCCGCACTGTGAGTGTCCACGTTTCGGCTCCGTAAGTCATTACAGGTAGGACGCACTGATTGAACACTTTGGTTTTCAGGCATTGTGGTATAGGTGACGTGAAAACTTGACGTAATTTTCCAAATGCTGCCCAACCTAGCTGGATTCTCCTCTTAGCCTCCTTCTCAAAGCTGTTTTTACCTAACTGCACAATCTGCCCGAGGTATGTATATTCCGAAACAGCTTCAAGAAGGTGGCCATTTACGACGACAGGTCTCGGATCTATGCGGTCATTGTACATGACCTTGGTTTTATCCAAATTCATGCCGAGACCTATCCGTCGCGAGGCCGATGCTAGGCTGTTCAACATTTGTTGCAGCTCCTCCAGCGACTCCGCCATTAGGACTATGTCATCTGCGAATCGTAAGTGTGAGATGTGCTCGCCGTTTATGTTAATGCCCATGCCTTTCCAGTCCAGCGTCTTAAACATATCTTCCAACGCGCTGGTGAACAGTTTCGGGGATATGACATCCCCCTGTCTCACTCCTCTGCGCAGTTGGATGGGTTTAGACTGCTGGTCCTGTACTTGGACACACATGGTGGCGGCTTCATAAAGACATCTCAACACTTCGATATAACGATAGTCCACTTGGCATCGCTGTAAGGATTCCAGAACAGCCCAGGTTTCAACGGAGTCAAAGGCCTTCTCATAGTCCACAAAAGCGAGACACAGAGGCCGATTATACTCTTCGGACTTCTGTATAATCTGCCTCAATGTGTGGATGTGGTCTATGGTGCCAAATCCTCCTCGAAACCCAGCCTGCTCCGGTGGCTGATGCTCGTCAAGTCTTCTGGCGAGACGGTTCGAGATGACTCTTGAGAACAGCTTATAGACGTGGCTCAGAAGTGAGATGGGTCTGTAGTTTTTAAGAAGAGTTTTATCACCCTTCTTAAAGAACAGGACCACCAAACTTCTGTTCCACGCCTTTGGAGTTCTCCCACGGTGAATGACGGAGTCGAAGAGGATCTGCAGTTGTTTCGCAACTGAAGTTCCTCCTGCCTTCAGAAGTTCTGAGGTTATTCCGTCTTCTCCGGGGGCTTTTCCATTTTTAAGCTGTCTCAGAGCCAGCACGATCTCGTCTTGGCTGATGTCTGGCAGTTCGTCGGTGTAGTGGCGGGTGAGAGTGGCTCTAGAATCGTGATCTTCACGTTGAGGGCAGGGAGCATGTGCGGCATACAATCGGCCATAGAAGTCCTCGATCTCGGCGAGAATCTCCGGCTTTGACAGTACGGTTCTGCCATCTTGCGTTCTGAGCTTCGTCAGGTGGCTCCTTCCAAGCTGCTGAGTGAATACTTTGGACCCTCGGTTTCGCTCTATTGCCTCTTTGATAAGGCGTGTGTTGGAGCTCCGAAGGTCACGCCGTATCATCTTCGCAATTTGCTTGTTAAGGTCTGACCTCGCTGACGAATTCGCTTGAGTGGTTTCCCGTCTTTTTGTCATAAGCTGAAGAGTCTCAGTCGAGAGTTGAGACTTCTTACCCGTATGCCGCGTTTTGCATAATTTGATGCCCTCTTCCCTCAACGCGTCAACCACGTTTTGTAGGGTCTCGTCAGCGTCATCGGTGGGTTCCATAGCAACAAATCTGTCTTCGAGAAGTTTCTGAAACTTCTCGGTGCCCGCTATGATCTGGAGAAGATTAGGTCGGAGCGTGGACTTCATCAGACGGGATCTTTCCAGCTTAAGATTGATATTCAGAGAGCCTCGAACAAGTCGGTGATCAGATCCGGTATTAAACCTGTTGATCACTGAGACATCTCTGAATATGTGCTTTTTGTCCGTCATGATGAAGTCGATCTCATTTTTGGTCACAGCATCGGGGCTTTGCCACGTCCACTTCCTGTGGGGTTTCTTCTTGAAGAACGAGTTCATCAAGAAGAGCCCCTCCTTCTCTAGGAAGTTGACGAGCATTTGCCCCCTGTGGTTCCTACATCCATAACCATGCGGGCCCACTCTAGATTCGTCGCCAATCCGGACTCCCACTTTGCCGTTAAAGTCCCCCATAACAACGTTGAAGTGAGCCTTAGTGGTGTTGTGCAAGGCTTTGGATATGTCCTCGTACATATCCTCTACTTCGTCATCCGAGTATGTCGAGGTCGGTGCGTATACCTGGACTATCTTCATGCTATACCTCTTTGATAGCCGAAGAATCAGGTACGCTACCCTGGTCGACACACTGGATATTTCTTCAACGTTGTTAGAGAGGGCCTTATTAACGAGAAACCCTACGCCACCCTGAGAAGTTTTGTCACCCTCGCGGAAGTACAGAAGGTGGCCTGATTTTAGGGTGATAGTGTCCTCTCCCTCTCTACGGACTTCACTCAACCCCAAAACATGCCACCTAATGTTCTCTAGCTCCACTTCCAACTGCGCTAGATGTTCGTCAAGCCTCAAACTACGTCCGTTATACGTCGCCAGGGTCAGGTGTTTTTGGTAGCCTACGGTAGCCCGGTGATTCTTAGCACCCCTTGCCCCGCAGTTACCGTGACCGCTACCATGGTCAGGACTAGCAAGGCGGCCGGGAACTAGGGGCCACTTCATTCTGTTTCCAATCATTGGGGGGTTAATGCCCATAATCCCCACGCTGGGCATGCGGGTTGGGGATCGCAGAAGCACAGCTTCTCGCATCGCCGACGCTGCTGCCCGTCGACGGCCACGGAATTTAGTTGTGCCTTAAGGGCTGCGCTATACCGCAATCAGCCGGTCGCCAGAGCCTCGTTTGTTATTTAGCAGGGTATACCACGGGCAGGTGAGGTTGGCTTGGGTCCCTAAGATGTTAGTCGGAACCCCATATACCCCTACTAAATACGCAAAGAATCTCATAAATGCACTGGGACAGAGATGATAAGATAGTGAAATTGTATGAATACCGACGCGTGAAGAAGTTGGCGAACCGAACAGATTACGATCAGGAAAGATGGACATTTCTTTGAATATTTTCTTGGGGACATGAATGAAGTGTAGGACGACTCCTATCCGATAAACCAATTACATCGGAGTACTCGCTGTAAAGATGTAGCACAAAATCTTTCGTCTTGGAAGTAATTTAAGGAGTCCTAAGTCAAAGAGTAACAGTAGGTACATTGCCCCCAATCCCATACTTAGATATACCTACTCATCATTCTCATCCCTTATCTAGAAACTGCTGGGGTATGTCTCTTATTTTATGCCAATCAGGGCCAATCGCATCAGACTTTGTTAATTTTTATATGTTTTTATTGTTTACTTTTCTTTTCTATTCTGTAACTCGCTCTAACCTTAATAGCACGCTGTCTGTCTCCTATAATTATTATGACACTTGACATGTTTAAATCTAAGCTTTTATATGGTATATTTTTAATTAATGAATCGGTGTACATAATGTTGGTGACACTAAATTAAATAAAATAATAAAAAAAAGGATACCCTCTAGATATAACCTACTTGACAAAAATATGGTCCGTGATTGTAGAAAGACTTTACTGGAGCAGACTAGCTATTACTATGGTAATTGCTGCTTTTGTAGGTACATTTTGGCAGTTCAAGTGGTGTCGACTTTAGGTGATAAAGTTGGCAGCACGTCCGTCGCGGTGTCGGCGCACGCGATCGCGTGGTAACCCTTGACATTGGAATTTGTAGACATTGCCTTGTATTTATTTGTCAACTGCACGAAGTCTACTGCATACTTCACTCCTTCCACCACATTGGGTCTTTCAGAAAGTGGGCAATCGTGCCTTTTCAACGTAATTACCAAAGGACATTTGTCACGTTTAGTTTATCCACATATTATATTGTGGTATAGTACTATTTTTTACATATCTTTTTATTACGGCTCTTTCCCAATTTTTTCTTTTGTATTTTGCAAATACTATTGCAATATGTTGGTTTAATTAGGAAGTTTTTGGCGTTTTCCTTATTTTAAGCAGAAGCAGGGAATTTAATAAGCGTTTTGTGAAATAATTCAGGCTATTCTTTAGCTAACCTTAAACCCAAGTAGAAAAGCTTGTACATCGGGTAACAACAGGAAATTCTCCAAAAGACAAAGAGTTTCACAGAATTACTAAACCTAGGTAAGTACCTATGTAGATTGTAGTTCCACCACAGAGCAGATATTAGTACCTATTCCAAGCTAAAACGTGCTCCAGAGTTTGTATTTCTTTAAGCTTTTAGAGTATAATCTTCATAAAATATATATTTTTCTTTTCTTGAGCGCATATTTCTAGCAGTTAGGTACGACTCACAAAGAACTAAAGTCTGAGAATAAATGTCTGTGCATAATGAGCGAGAAGTCTAGGAAAAATGGATTTATTTTCGCAAATATTTTTACAGTAACTTTTAGTAAGCTACACGTTTTTGTACTGATATTGCACGGAGCTGAGTAGTAAAAAATCTTATTATATGTCATCATCATCATTGATAGCTTTAACAATGGCTCACTGCACGGTCATAAACGTCTAAAACTTCGTACCGAGCAACTTCTCAGAGAGTTGGCATCTGCACAAAATAAAGCTAAACGACTATCAAACACATTGAAAAATAGCGTGGTTGCCTTCCTGGTCTTTCTTTGTATTGTTTCTTTGTCATTCGGGTTGTCTGCAAATCATCACCAATGCAGCTAAAAAATAAGTATTACCGAACAGTCACATATTAGGGATTCCCTGTGTATCTGAAACTAAGAGTACCATAGCACTACAACACTTATGGTAGACTTTCGAAGCAAGCGTCATCAGTGAAGAGTCATTTATCGGAGGTACCACAAAAATTGTGCGCCTCGGCCAACTTCGTGATTTGTACTACGCCTCACAGGCCAATCATTACCCCATTTACACAGGTCTATTAAAATTGCAGGTGACTTTTGCATCAAAATGTCGACCAGGGCAGTTGCACTGCGTACTGGCATGTTCGACAAGACATTCGGTCGCCGCACGGCTAAAAGTCTGATGCTAGTCTACTTTGAAACTTACCGATCTTACCCCCGAATACTCAAACGCATCTCAAAGTTGAGCACGTCTCAAATGACGATTTTTGACAGATTATCATCAGAAACTGTCAAAAAACCGTGAGTTGAGACGTGCTCAACTCTTAGTCGCGTTTGAGTATTCGGGGGTTAGTCACCTGAACTAGCCGATTTGCAGTTTAGACAGGCGAATTTCGCGGTGCGGCGGAAATCGTGCGGTTATAGTCACCGCGTCATTGGCACTGCACTTGAATAACGTCCTATACATTTCCGCAGTCTACCTAAAAACCGGTCAAGTGCGAGAAGTCGCACACGAAGGGTTCCGTATCATCGTACATAAACATAATTATTCTTGTATTGGGCCCCCTTTTCTTTATTAATTTATTTTATTTTTATTATACGTTGTCATAGCGGCAATTAGGAATACACACTCTGTGAAAATTTCAACTCTCTCTCTCTATCTATAACGGTTCATGAGATACAGTCCGCTGAAAGATGGACGGGCGGACAGCGGAGGCCGTTGGCACACTTCGGGTATGGGACCCTAAAAAAAAGCTAAAGATAAGAAGAAACAAATGAGAAGCAGCTCAGTGTAGCGAACTGTCCATGAAAACCAATTTCCCTCGAAAATGTAATAAAACTACCGTTCTCTAGCTTTTAGCATAAACACAGTCGTTTATCGGCATAGTTTGGTTTTATAACTACGATGCGAATGGATTATGTCAGACTGAGAAATGCTAGGATCGAACTTGTGTGAACAGAATAAAATAGTATTTTTAACACCAGCGAAAAACTGGTTTAAATAATGAAATTCGGCTCAGGGTCCACCTATCTTATATTATAAGAATCTTTGTCCTGACTGACTGACTGACTGACTGACTGACTGACAGACAACGCACAGCCTAAACCGCTGGACGTAGAGACTTGAAATTTTCAGTGTAGGTAAACCTTGGTACGTAGGGGTGTACTAAGAAGGGATTTTTCAAAATTCAACCTCTAAAGGGGTGAAAAGGGATGAAAACCTGGAATCATTTTTTGGTCTAAAACTGCACATAACATATATCAAATTAAAGAGCCGATTTTTCTCATTTAGTTGATGTCATAATTACCTGTAATTTTTTTATTTTTGGCATGTTTTTCATGAAAAATAGAATACTTTTATTTGACATATGACAGCGATGATAGGTACCAAAGATTAGTAATAGATGATACAAAAAATATGTAAAAGGAACTGTCAATGTCAAATTACCTGTGAAAGGAAGCATAAATTATAACTGGTCTAATAAGTTTCCAATCTTTATTATTCATGGAGTTCTGACGTAATTCTACGTCTGAAAACTAGATGTCACTGCTAATTCTGATCAAATTTTGACGCGCTATCGTTGCGTTTTGAAAAGTTTACCTTAACTCTCAAAATTTTTACTAAATTCACCGTCATTTCTTAATTTTTAGATTTAGGTATGTTTGTTACTCTTTCACGCAAAAACTACGGAATATACTTACATACCCTATTATTCATATTCGTTCGCAAAAGTTAGCCATTGTTTAAAGTTAGCCCTGTCACTGTTTGTCATTATGAAGTGGTAAGAGATGGCAATACTTTAGTCATCGTTTAGCGTACACTATATTATAATGAATAATGAGGATAGTAGGTACCTACGTGTGCTGGAATGGGACATAGGATACTTTTTATCTGGGTACCGCGTGAGCGAAGCCGCGGGCGGCTGCTAGTTTGAAATAAAACGGTCAAGTGCGAGTCGAATACGCACACGAAGGGTTCCGCACCATCATACACATGTACATAATATTTTTGTATGCCATAATAGGTATGCCACTTATTTATAGGTGTTGTTAGCACGTTCCTTGAAATCAAGCAAAAAATGCAAAATGAAACGCGTGTCTTCTATGTGGACCCCCTCAATTTCATTATTAAGTATTTGTCTATAAATCAGTAAACTTTAGATCTTTTAAAAATATGTACACAAAATACTACAAAGAAATGTGCAAAAAGTCACTTAACTTAGTCAATACTAAAGTCACTTCACAGACATAACTTAAAAGTCAACACTTTTTTTCTTGTATGGGGGGCCTCCTTTTATTTTATTTTATTATTTGTTTTTATAGCGGCAATAGAATTACATACTCTGTGAAAATTTTTACTCCGGTTCATGAGATAAAATAAATAAATATTTGTGGACATTTATATGGATGTTGTAAACTATCTGAAAAAAAAAAAATTAATTTATAATTTCATACAGCACCAGATGCTTTGGGCACCAGATGGCTGATAGACGGACGGACGGACGGACAGCGGAGTCTTAGTAATAGGGTTCTGTCGGCACCTTTTGAGTACGAAACCCTAAAAATTAACAAGCAAACTTTTGACTGGACTTTGCTCTGCTTTTTTTGCGCCGGGACGGTGATATCCTATGGCTTTGTAACGCATTCAAGTCGTAGTCGCAGTCATCCGTCCCTTACTGCGACGCTGACTCGAATGCATGACAAAAATCCAGGGCCGGATTAAACCTATCAGGCCTCTAGGCAATGCAACTCACGGGGAAAAAGGAATAATATTGAGCAAGTATACAAATAAAAAAAAAGTATTTTTTTTCTTGGTCCGTGCACGGGGCCCCTAGTCGATGCGGGCCCCGAGGCAGTTGCCTAATCCGCCATATGGATAATCCGGCCCTTCAAAAATCACGCAGTCTGTTGGAACCTACAATCAATCACGTGAAACTGTTTTCACACAAATACTTCAAAAAATCCTCTTTATATACGCCTACCTATAAAATAAACATCTAGACGTTATACAAATGTCTATCGTATTAACGTTTCGCTTAGTATTCTTTTTCAGGATCCGGCCGAACCCTTCATATCTTACTTTTTATAACACTACACTAAGCATCAGAGACCCCTAATAAAAAACAAGTCAAAAGCATTATCCAGTACAACAAGGATCACTTTGAAATGTCTCAGAGGAGGTAAGTATATAATGTTTACGCATGTTTTTTTGACAAAGAATAATGAACGATTGTAGGATTATCTCGTCGGAGAAGGAATTTTAATTCCCGTGTGGTAAGAGTTAGAGTATACATGTCCCTAATGGGCAAAGCCACAAATAATCATGAGAGAACTTGCAGCCACTCCTGATTCAAAGTCCCAAGATCTCCAAGAGCCTATTTGCTGAACCATGGTGACAGGTGATCAGCTCGTCGTATAGATGGTCAATCTTGTTGGAGAGGATACTATCTACGAGTATAAACTATGTTTATTATGTGTATATTACTCGTATGTTGTGTTTGCTTAGCTATTAGTGACTCTGTGCCTTTTTCTTCATTCAAGCAACTTTCTCACTTTTATTGCGTTTGTTGAGGTATCGTCATGTAATCCACCATTCGGTCAGGTCGTAAACAGCTGATTTACGAGAAACTTTGAAACTTCATGGCGGCTGTAAAACACGTGATACCTGCTCGCATTGTTGCTGAACATTGTTATGATTTCTTTCCTTTGTTCCTTTCTATCTCACCTTATTTGTGTTAGGTGCGAGAAGGACAGCTATAAATAAGAGAGGAAAATAGGTACTACATTGTCACGTGGGCCTTGTCTCGAGTTTATGGTCAGTTATCGTTATAATTTTATTGTTTTGCAGCCAGGATAGTATTTTTACGTTACGTTAGAACCCAATTAAAATGTCTTCAGCAGATGTTTTGAAGGTGAAGTTAAATTGTATATTTGTGAAGTATGAACGAGAATCACTTTTCTTCACAAACAATAAGTCCTAGAAGTATGAAAATGATCATGATATCCTCCGTGAAACTTGTTAGCTTCGAACATTATTGTGTTCGAATATAGCTTGCAAAGCCGAATTTAGTTTTCAAACTTCCATTGCAGGGCGCACAGTGAAACTGGCCTGAGAAATTTACATAACAAAGCAACATTTTGTTGTGATTTCCACGGAAATCGTATGGTAATTCGGTAAGGAGACCCAGTGGACTACTTAAACTAGCGGTCACTGTCCGAAGGCCGATGTTCTGACCTCCTTTAGCAGTCCTATAGTCAGTTTTACTGCTGTCGACCAGTTTAGTATCTATAGTAGTTTCTAGTAGATAGGTGGAGGCATTAGGTGAGTAGAACAATTAGACCCAAAGACCCCTTTTTTATGATCAAACGAAACTTGACAGCTCGTAACTTATTTGTAACGCGCCTCGTCATGTTTTTGCAATACAAAATTGTCATATAGAATACATACATAGAATACAATAAAACGGTGATTCCACAAACCTGCCCGCGTTTGCGCGTGTTACGTTTTGTTTGGTCATACTGAATAAGGCCCAAGTTCGTGTTTTAGTTATAACCTTATTATTATTATTAATGTAGGTAGGTACCTTCTATTTTGGCAAATTAATTTGGAAATACAAACATTATTAAGTATCATAATATATTATCTAACTGTGACCCGTAACATTGCATGCGCAACCAAAAAGCTATATAGCACCAGCTAGAGGCCCTTACCCACAGCTCTGCAAGAAAAACAGAGCCCGATTGACATGAATGATATTGTCAATTGTCAAAATTTTATAAATGTCAAATTAACCGTCTTGTCATAAATTAATGTCTAAGAAGGATTTATGCGTTATCTTGTTTATCCTTTTTCCATTTTGGAATCTTTTACAGGATAAAAAGTAGGTAGCCTATGTCCTTCCCCGGGATGGAATCTATCGATCTACGATGGAAAGTTCAACAATAGGTACTTAGATAAATATCTATGTCTATGTCTTTGGGAAGAAAAATAAGTGGAAGCTACTTAACTTAAGAGCTAAAGTCGTGGAATTTCCCATCGGCTTTCCCATACCAACTTTCATCCCCTATTTAGCTCCCTTAGGGGTTGAATTTTTATAAATCCGTTCTCAGTGCTCTCACATAATATGAAGAAAATTGCTCACATACCTTTAATAATATAACTTTTATGATTTTTAGTATTCCGTACCCGAAGGGTGCCAACGAGACCCTATTACTAAGCCTCCGCTGTCCGTCCGACCGTCCGTCTGTCCGTCCTTCCTTCCGTCTGTCAGTGGGCTGTATCTCATGAACCGATGATAAGTAGAGAGTTGAAATTTTTACAGAGTGTGTATTTCTATTGGCGACATAACAACAAATAATAAAAATAAAATTAAACAAAGAATAAAAGAAGGCCCCATACAAAAACAGTTAGGTAATTGTACGATGGTATGTAACCCATCGTGTGCGAATTCGACTCGCACTTGACCGGTTGTTTTTATTGATCTAGATCTGACTTTTGTAAGTCAGTCATAAGAAGTTCAACTACATGTTTTGTCACCAAGCATCTTAAGGAACTAGTGCGGATCAAATAACCTCGAACCTTTCAAATAAGAAAAAAAAATATTTGACTTTTCTAATTCCGTCCGTGTCAAAAAAACAATCTAAAAAGAACATTAAATTCATAAGCGGCATTAATCCCAAATGGAAGGAAGGAGGCATAATAAGTCAAGATCATTACCATAGGTCACGGCAATAAAATGTGGGGAAGGTTCTATTCACTTAGAAATCCGGTTTTCATATGCCACCAGAAATTACTCGTAGATTTGTATTCATAAAGTCTCAATGAAAAATACGATGAGAGAAAAAAAAACACGATTAAAAAAACTTGGAAAATCTATGTCTCGCATAATATGTTTTGATCTAGATCTCCGGAACCGTACTATAATATTTTCAGATGATTTTTACTTTGATAGGTAAGTGATGACTATTTCTTTAGTTGTTGAAACCAGTTTTTTTGATTAATCTTGTAGTTTTTTTGTAATTACCAATTATTTGATTTCGAAATTATGCGCGGTTTCACTCTGTCTTTCCTTTATAGGCAAAATAGCTCTATCTCTCTGAATTCGTTTCGAAATCGGTCTAGACGCGATCATATGGTAGCCTCTTAATGTGCGCTATACCTACTCTTAAATAGTCAAGAAAAACGTCGTGATAAAACTAGTTACAACATAGTGGTAGTAGTAGTAGTAGTACAATGAAAAAACAACCTAATAAATAGGAGGATTGGTCGCTTCAGAAGTATATGGAGAAGACACATAATTATATTCAGTGGTCGTCCTTTGGCGTCCATATTTTCGAGGAAGCCTGTTTTTCACCTGAATGTGGTATATGTAATAATGAGATTACGCATCAAGGCTAAGCTCACCTTAGAACTACTCCAGTGACATTTTGGATAATTTATGCTCATAAAATGAGAAAGGTGACCGTCATAAAAATGTTATTACGGAGTTTCCTGATGATAATAATTTTACTGTAAGATCGTTCTCAGAATACCAAAACTTTTCATAATAAATATTTTGACTGTTATATATACCGTTAGGGTTCGTTTTCTCGATAGCTCTCCGAAGCTATGTTTTAAACGGCTGCAGTGATTAAAAATTTTAATATAAAGTCATGGGGTCGATTTTTATATAAATACAAAATAGTAGAAAAAACTTATTGAGAAATGGTTTTATTCGTTATATTTATGCATTTAGATCTTCTATAATTCTAACTAACAAACAAATACCTACAGCAAAACAACTATGGGTCTAATATAGTTAGAAAACATAGAAAACCATTTTACAAATATTACAACACCCAGACCAAGAAGAACCAGGAATTTGCAGAACATGCGAACATATCTCCCGCAGCCGGAATCGAACCCGCACCTTTTGCATCTCAGACGAGCACTCGGCTGCCACGCCACCGAGGTCGTCACTATTGTGTACCATGTTGCTGGAAAACGTAGAAAACCATACATTTCATATTCGTACAAAACGTAGCGTAACGTAGCGGAAGTATAATTTATAAGATTCAAAATGATCCCACCCCACTTTCGCATCCCTTGTTTGAGTGACTACTACTTTCTTGTATCGGTTGGCTAAGCAATAAGGCTGCTTTTCGCGTAACCCTTGAGCCCGTCGGGAGTTTGACGTCAACTCGGCACCTGTCCCCGACATCGGCACATCGTCCACAGATCGGGAGGAGTAAGCCAGAACACTTTCATTAAGTGGCTTTACAGATGTAGTATTGCTTCTCTGGTGGACTGAGAGAAAAGAAAAGAGAGATTTGCGATGTTTTTAGCTCGGGTTCGTGTTTGCTGTTCGTACTCAATTTAATATTGGACGTGCCTTTTGATAACTACATACTTTAGACATAATCAAACCCTGAACATAATCAAATCAATACCTGGAATTTTAAGACATATTTTTTCAATTTACTTCTTTCAGTAACCTTATATTTTAACATATAATATAAGTGTTTAAGACCCCTCTTTTAAATATTATAATACTTTATTTAGAGGATCTTGCTTTTACATGGCTTGTATATCTTGTTTATATTTACTTACATTAAAAAGTAATTTTTAAAAAGCAAAAGACTTGCTGATACAGTTTTGAGCCTGTTAACTTTTGTTATAATATCTAATATTTTAATTGTGATTATGTGATGATGCATAGGAACCTAGCCATCTCACGTAGTCTGTGACACTGTCAACGCGTCACGCCAACCGCCCGGGAAATTAAAACCACTGTGACATGCCCTAATGTGCAGAATTAAAGTACGGTCCCTTTAATTTATTGGATGGAACGCGTACCTCCATTCCTCAGGATTAACCTATGGCGGGATCGTGTATTTTAATTTAAGTTGTTTGTAATTCAGTGTTTCTCTGTTTCCATTTGAGTTATTTTGGCATGTGAAGAATTTCTGTGAAATTGCAGACGGAGATACGTAAGGGTCTCCTCCCACTACCCCTAAATAAGAGAGTCAACGATAAGGCACAATATAGTGCAATTACAAGTAAATTTTTGAGAGGAATTAGTTTTGCTTTTTTGTGCCTGTAATAAGACAGTAGGTAATTTCTGTGTGACACTCGCAGGGGCAAGACGGTTCTGACGCACAGTCCAAGTCAACAACCTGATGATGCCTCGTTTGCTTTGTGTAGATGTATGTGCTGCCTCGCAAGGCCATGCAAGGCTCATCCTTGCGTGGTTAATTACGGGTCGGCGGGCGATGACTTTTCTGCATTTTGGTAAGCTTTTTATGAAGAATTAAGCGGATTGGTACTAGAGATTTAATTTTAAAATGGACTTCCGCAAAGTCACGCCTGAATCAATGTTAACTATCTTTTTGTGCCGGTTCGATGACACTCAGGTCACGGAAAGAATTTGACGATCTACGAACTACGAACACAGGAAATTTCAACCATGTACATATGCCTTTCAAGGTATCTAGAGGTCCATTGGAAGAAAGGAGATGGCAGAACTAAATCGTACAAGTTCCTACCTCTGAAATGTATCCGACAAAAGAGCCACAAATTAGAGACCCGACGGCGATGCTCAAGGCTTTGTAGACTCAACCAAGGAGTCGTGACCTCTTAGCTTCCTAGCGCGTCCTTCAAATGAATCTAGTGCCTTATTAAAAATATACCATTTACAGATAGGTAATGTATTACAATTTTAATTTCAAGAAGAAATAAAATAAGCAGAGATATAAATCAGTTTCGCGCTTTTTATAAATTCCTGAGATGTGTCTACCTCTAAGACTTTACGGAATTATTTATAACTTTTATGACCTAAAATTTCGCTTACTGGATATTTCAACCCGTAAAGCCTGTAGGTAGATACGCCATTTTCCAGAGATGGATTTTATTCCAAAGCTAATTGGACCCTCTCAGTATTACAGCGTAGGAGGTTTAAGCCACTGGAGGATTATTCTAGGACTTTTAATGGTAACTTTTAATCCATAAATGATTGTGTCATTTTTAAAACCCAACGCAAAAAGAGAGGTGTTATTTTTTTATGTGTAACTGTATGTCTGTGGCATCGTAGCTCTTAATCGAATGAACCGATTTTTATGCGATTTTTTAAAGCTGATGTGATCGAGATACTTCTTAGCTATAATTTTTGAAGATCTATTCAGGCGTTTTATGATAAGCAGTTCATTACCTACTTCACAAAAGGATCTCACAAACTTTCACAGGTCAGATTGATTATAAATTTGCTGTACTGTTTGGGTGTCGGGGATTATTTTAAATTTAATATAATTACTTTTATTATTTTACAAAGTAAGCAGGGTACAAAGCTTAAAACTATATAGCTTTGGCCTTAGTGCAATCGCGACTTTATGAACACCTGTTGTTTCCACGATCTCAGTGGTATAGCGAGCTAGTGTCCGGTTGAGACGTGAAAGGTGCGGGTTCAACTCCCGCCGCGGAAGAAATGTTTACAAGTTATCGTGTCTGGCTGATGTAGTACCATGATATAATTTCGGATAACCACGACAGTAGAAAATTGAAGTGTGTGTTGTTGACGTCCAGTCGCTAAGCCCCCCTTCATCCGGCCGCCAGTAAATCTGAAAGCACTCCGGGTGAGGTGCTACTGACATTTATTTTACGGCCAGATCCGGCCCTGGGGAGTGAAGCTGTAAACACATTTACGATTCGTCCCTGTTTGACCGATGTTTACGTGACCGATATACAGAAACAGTGTATTTACATAATACTAAAATATGAGTATGCGCATCGGAAATCAGTTTTTCATAGAAAAAAGGTCGCTTTCTGAACCTTTGGAAATAGAATATGGGAACAGAGTCAAGCGAATTCGCTGCATGAAAAAGTAATGATTGTTTCGTATATATTTAAGTGTTGTTAGTGATTTATCTCTTAGTGCTACAATACTTATGCTTGTGGAATATTATATTCTTCAATTGTACCAATAAATAAAATTATATTAAAAAAAAAATAGCAGAAAAATTATGAGAAAGTATGAAGAAGGTTCGTTTCATTGTTTGAAATAGATTTAAGACGTGTCCAAGTGATCTTCGTGATTTTATGGAATAAAAATTTGACTTTGACTTTTAGAGCATAAAGAAGGCAGCTTAATAAACCAAATCCTACCTAACTTTATTTTTATTATTTTCGACGTTTCTCATTTAGAATTTTAGCTGTGAATTCAAACTCGAATAACGGCAAATTTATTCGATGCCACAGTTGCAGGAGAGGCAATATTCGTGAGCACGCTCCCGTTCAGATTAGGTGTGATTTAAGCCGTGTTTTATTGGTTTTAATAACTTTTTCGCTTTATAGAGTTTGGGAATTCAGCAAGTTCAACATCGACATAAATGAGGAACAATTGTTTTTGTGTAAAAACATTCTTAGGTAAATCCTTACTGATATTATAAACGCGAAAGTTTGTAGTATGTTTGTTACTCTTTCACGCAAAAACTTCTGAAATTTGAATGAAACTTGGAACATACATAGTTTGCGTGCTGGAATACAGACTATTTTTTATCCTGGTACCACGCGAGTGAAGCCCCGGGCGGAAGCTAGTATGTCAATAATGTTAGTTATATTAACAAAATACAGATCAGCGCCACCTATTGAGCAGGTATATAGTCTTATATTATAAGAATCTTTGTCCTGACTGACTGACTGACTGACTGACTGACTGACTGACTGACTGACTGACTGACTGACAGACAACGCACAGCCTAAACCGCTGGACGTAGAGACTTGAAATTTTCAGTGTAGGTAAACCTTGGTACGTAGGGGTGTACTAAGAAGGGATTTTTCAATATTCAACCTCTAAAGGGGTGAAAAGGGATGAAAACCTGGAATCAATTTTTGGTCTAAAACTGCACATAACCTATATCAAATTAAAGAGCCGATTTTTCTCATTTAGTTGATGTCATCATTACCTGCAAATTCTTTATTTTTGGCATGTTTTTCATGAAAAATAGAATACTTTTATTTTGACATATGACAGCGATGATACCAAAGATTAGTAATAGATGATACAAAACATATGGAAAAGGAACTGTCAATGTCAAATTACCTGTGAAAGGAAGCATAAATTATTACTGGTATAATAAGTTTCTAATCTTGATTATTCATGGAGTTCTGACGTAATTCTACGTCTGAAAACTAGATGTCGCTGCTAATTCTGATCAAATTTTGACGCGCTATCGTTGCGTTTTGAAAAATTTACCTTAACCATGGGCGCCGGCAAGGGGGTGCCAGAGGGTGCACTTGCACCCCTTGGGAATCTCGGGATCAACAGGAATTATTGAAACTGTATTGCGCTTTCTCTGTTAAGTTCATCCCATTTATGCTGGTGCCATCTGGTGTAGAGTAGCGGTACTTTAAAGGGTGCGTTCAGAGAAGTAATGGAAATCGATTAATATCGATCCCGGTACTCCTGGCCCACCAATTTAGAATTTGTAAATTTCGATCGTCGTGAACAAATAGGTGTGAGCCGTGACGACTGGGTACCTATATAATAAATTCATAATGAATAGTCAGAAATTTGTAAATGTCTCGAACATTCAGACTAAAATTTCATCTTTTTATTAACAATCATATACGGCAAAGATTGTAAGAAAACTAAAATCTGCACCACCTGGAAATTATTTCTGCCGGCGCCCATGACCTTAACTCAAAATTTTTACTAAATTCACCGAAATTTCTTAATTTTTAGATTTATGTAAGTATGTTTGTTACTCTTTCACGCAAAAACTACGGAATATACTTACATACCATTATTCATATTCGTTCGCTAAATTTAGCCATTGCTTAAAGTTAGCCCTGTCACTGTTTGTTATTATGAAATGGTAAGAGATGGCAATACTTTAGTCATCGTTTAGCGTACACTATATTATAATGAATGATGAGGATAGTAGATACCTACGTATGCTGGAATGGGACATAGGGTACTTTTTATCTGGGTACCGCGTGAGCGAAGCCGCGGGCGGCTGCTAGTATTATATGTAATTGTCACCTGTCACTTCTAAAATAAAACCTCTTCCGCTATGAACCCTGCAACCGGTGTTTTATTAGGTTATGCAGGTTTTAATGCACGAAAAGAGACTTTGAGTCGCACCTTAAAATTATTTCATCACACTGGTTCGAATGAACTAGTGACACGATTAGTATTAGGTAAATTGTTTATGGCAGACCACTCTTTCTACTGAACGAATGGGTTTTGTAGTGAATGCATAAATCCCGGTTATTCAACCTGTTCCCTTGCGACCCGTAAACTTGAGCTCTCGTGGAGTGCTAAGTGCCAAACGTAATGTTTGGACATGCCTCTGCCAACCCCTTATACATCATCGAAGCTTGGAGAGTAATTAAGTCTGACGTGCTTAAAGGTCTATCCGTCTGTTTTGACCGGTAAAAAAGTTATGTAGGTACCTATTGAACAATTTCTACATAATGTTCGAATGGACGATCAATCAAAGTTTATTGCTTGTAGTTATTTCATGTATGGCTAGTCGAGACCCCGGGAACTGACTTTGACAGATGAGGATTCGATCGATTTGTGCCTATTTTATTAATAGGTCTCGTAATCGATGGTATGTTCACGAATTTTGACGGCCTCGGTGGCGTGACGAGCGATTGCTCGGCATAGACGCAAGAGGCGCGGGTTCGATTCCCGCTGCGGAAGAAATGTTTGCATGTTCTGCAAATATTTCTTCCGGGTCTGGGTGTTGTGGGGTACCACAACACCCAGACCCGGAAGCAACTACGAGTACCATGGTAATGGTACTCGTAGTTTCTAATACCCACGACACAGGGAATCCTAGTGTGGGGCCAGGACTATGTATGTAACTGTTGGGTGTTATCTTTATCTTTATTTGTGAAAAGTGCGAAATGTAATGGAATGTACAAACATTTCAGGCGAATTTACCTGCGAGTTATGTCGCGCGTAGCCTATCGCACGATTGTGAGACTGTAGGGACTAGAGGGACGCCACTACGCACTAAAGGAGTCTTTGAGGAGTACTTTAAATCCTTTCACCATACTGGTTTGAAAAAATAACCCCCGAATAGAGTTGAGCACGTCTCAACTCACGTTAAGTATGGGCGGTTTGTTTACATAAATTGTATCTCCAGTTTGATTGAAATAAGTAGTATAGGTAGTAGCTAGCTAATAATAATATAATAATACAATAGTACCACGCCATTGTAAACAGGTTCATCTCATTTGTAAATTGTTTCATCTAGAGAAGCTCTAGTGAATGAGCTAGTCTAGAGCTCTAATGTTTTTCAGTTTGTTTCACCCCTTCTTATTCAAAAATTCTTAGGCACTCTAAAATGTGTGAGCATGTTTACTACGAATGCGCCTTGATTGGATGATTTTGACTCATCTTAAAAATACTTATTACGTACCTACGTTGTAAAATTCTGTATCTCAAAATTCAATACGACTGTTTAACTGTTTTGTCATTTTTGTTACTTGCTACTTTTTTTTTTCTTGTATTCATGTACATACGATTAGCCCAACAAAACAAAAATACTATTAAGATTTCTCTGTAAGTGAATATTTGTATTCTTAAGAGAAATAAATTATCTTAAACCATAACTGATTATCTTCTTCTTTCCGTGTCGATGCTTCATTCTTGAAATGTTTCTAGAGTAGAAGATGGCCACCTCAATCGCGATAACATAACCTCACCTCAATTACTGATTTATGGAATTGATATTATATATGTAGTCGATAATCCATCGGTGGATTCGTGAATTACATCAGTAATCCACAATCACCGATAATGTGCGGAATTGGTCGTTATGCAAATCGCCTGCTTAATATCCTTATTGGTACCTTAAAGCCGCTGAGAGCACTGGTGATAATAAATAAATACTAATACTCACTAAGATAATGAGGCCTTTTACCATCTATAGTAGATGATTTATACAGCGTCAGGAGGCAACTTTTACCTTCACAAACGGGACGCTGTAGTGCCTGGGACGAATTAAGATGGAGTAGGCTTGCCCACCCAAGATTCCACCCTCTCAGCGTAGTTGGCCTTGTTCACAGGAAAGACATGGTCAATACGTGCGGAGCTCACTAAGCCGCAGCTTTCCTCACGATGTTTTCTTTCTTCGTTTGAGAGTTCTGGTATAGCGCACATAATTTTTCGCACAGAAAAATCCATTGGTACTCGACCGGGTTTGAACCCACGACCTTAATATCGGAAGGCGGGATCACTACCAACTAGACTACCAGTGCTCTCTAATACTCACTAACTACTGTAGTAAAAGTATGTGTTGAAAACCTGTCCTTATGAACATCTAAATAATTTGAAATTCATCCTGATAATTCTTGTGCGGATGGGACTTTTGGAGGGGGTGTGATATTATTTTTTGACTTAAGTATTTATTTCTTACTTCTCTGCTGGACTGGAAATAAAGACAAAACATAGAATGCGTCTAGCTGCTTCTCTCTCCGAGCATGTCGTAAAAATCGACAAGGATAGTATCCTCTCAAAAATGATGGACCACCTTATGGCCGATGGGCTGATTACCTACCTGTCGACATGGTTCACCATATCTATTTTAGGATTTTAAATCAGAAGTGGCTGCAAGTATTTTTATGTTTACTTGTTGCTCTGGCCACATTCCGCCACGATATGGGCGTGATGATATGTATTCGATCCGCATCCGGTCATGAATATCCCTCGAACGCAAGCGACCTCTGACGTGCGCTTTGACATAGTCGAGGTGTCATCGATCATTTGATAGACAGTCAGTCTTAGTCTGATCGCAAACGAGTGAAGACCTCTCGGAACTGTCCTCACGTTTCGTTATTAGTTCTAGTGACGTAATAATTGTACAGTGACTTTAATTTCGATTATACGGTGTCTCGAACAGTACATACTTTATTATTTTCACGAATAGCTACACGCCGCCAACAGTATGTCAGATGATAGCCCAAGGAATCCTGACGAGCCGATATATATATTAATGTTTTACCTTCTTCAAGTCAAATGCCATCATCAATAAATCATCTGATTCTGGTTGGGAATTTGAGTTTGCTTAGTGCGAAACTAAACATATTCCCTTACACAATTGATTTGATCCGATCTAGTCGTTGTAGTTCTACGAGCAGCCTGGAGCTACTAGCAACAAGTGTGCCGCCCTAATTGCCATTCAATATTTCACAACATTATCGCTCCGCTTCAATAGAACCGAATGGGACGTAACGGGTATTATACAGGTTATACTTTCCCGGTGTAAATGGCATGATTGTAGCTAAGGGAGAGGAGAGAGTAAGGTATAAAATAGTTTTCGTAAGGATTTTGGATGATTCAGCAGATATTGCTAGATTTTGCTGCATAAATATACTACAATAATTGTAGGTCTATCAAAATAAAGATTTTATAAGCGTGTCAACAACCTTAACCTCAGATATGAAGCGCTCGTGGCGTAGCTTGCTTAGACGTTCTTGATTGATCGTTGAAGTTAAGCAACGTTGTGCGCGGTCACAATTTGGATGGGTGACCGCAAGTGGCATTACGAGCGGAGCGCTTCCATGCTTCGGAGGGCACGTTAAGTTGTCGGTCCCGGCTTTTAAGTCGTTAAGCCATGACGGAGGCCTTTAGGTGACGTAAAAACTCCGTCGCACGAGCTTCATACGAACTTACTTTTTTTACCTCAGATGTTATTTACAGAATTTCGATTGTTTTAAGATAGGGGATCGAAACAATAAAAAACTATTTTCCTGAAAAAATCTTGGAATCTTTACTCCCCTTCCCGACATTCCAGGCGCGTAGTATTGCGATTTTGCGACAATCAAATCTTTTTGATACTATTCTTATTGTAATAAAATAGACTCCTTTGAAATTGAAGTTGCAATTATTGCCTCGGAAAGTCATTGAGTCAATTCATTTAGTTCAAAAACAGTGCAGCCATTGGCGCAGGTACTCGTAATTTCGTTCTATTGTCTTACATTACAAAGCTCGAATGTTGAATGCAAATGAATATTGAAGGAGAGGGTACTGGTTGTGCCGGAGATCATACTATGTGAACTCAATCAGAAGTAACTCGAATAGCAATTTATAAATAAGTAAATATAATATTTTTGCGGACATTTTTCATACAGCGCACTCTAGCCCCAAACTAAGCAAAGCTTGTGTTATGGGCACCAGATGGCTGATAGAATTCTTATAATTTTTTTTTTGTAAATACATACTTTTAATACATAATATTACCCGGAAGGAATATTTGCAGAACATACAAACATTTCTTCCGTAGCGGGGAATCGAACCCGCGCCTCTTGCGTCTCAGCCGAGCACTCGTGCACCATGCCACCGAGGCCGTCGTAAAAATCGTCGTAAATGAACGTAAACAGGCAAGCAAATAATCGTTATATTTTGTAGACAGGCAATATAACCTTATTATAACCAGGTGGGTACATTAGATTTGTCATGCATATTTCTTTAGGTAGGTTTATTTCGTTTTTCGGTATTCAGTATATTTATTCTCATAAGATAAATTTTTCAACAGTACTTTTCATTTTGTAATTCTCTACACTAAGGGATAATATCTCCAACATGACGGACCTATATGGGCGATGGGCTGATCACTTGTCATCATGGTTCACCATATCCATCTTGGGACTCTTATATCAGGAGTGAATGTTTCTTGTGATTACTTGTGGCTCTGCCCACCCTGTTAAGGATATGTATGTATGTACTTATCATTTTACATTTTTATAAAATATCCGAAAATGTTCGTTGGTTTGTACGCCAGAGTTTGTAATAGGCTTTTTATCCGGGTATCACGTGAGAAAAATTGCAGGCAGAAGCTAGTGATTTATACTTATTTCTTTTTGGAATATGTAGATACTAAACACTAAAACATTGTATTAGGCGAACGTTAAACGAGCTTTCATCACGAACGATGAAGGTTGATAGATTTTTAATCGAGCGAGCGAAGCGGGCGATGATATCAGCTGCAATTTGGGCGATTTGGCGTTGTATGTTTGTTAGAGCATAACTTTCGTTTATCCGATCTGTATAAAACTTGGTAGGTCAATAGATTGTTTTATGAAGATATACTAGAAGCACCAGCTTAAGCGGTGGAGACGTTGTAAAGATATTTAGGTTCCCAAGAGGGTAAAAAAATAAAAGTTTTACAAATGTGTCGAGTGGGGTGTCATATGAAAAGGTATTTGTACATTACAAAATGGTTTTTATTTTAGGATGTACAGTTTTTGAAATAAAACGAAATAAGTAAATTTAGAAAACCGTTATAACCTGAACTCCCTTTTATTAGAGTTTCAATGTCTTCGTGGTTCAGGTTAGACTGGAAGTTCACGCACGTAATAAGCGCGCGAGATCTCAGTCAAAGTCAAAATTTTTTATTCCATAAAATCACGGAGATCACTTGACTACGTTGCAGTTCGGGGCAAACTACTAGTAAACAGTATTTTTTTCTATATAAGACTACGATTTCGTGAACTGATGATTATTTTTAGAATAGTTTTCGTATCCAATTAAAACAAGTTTCGTACAAGAGGCAGATAGTAGTGGTACAGCGAGACGGAATGATGGGAGCTGTTTCAAGTTGAATGAACAATTGGGCAAAACTGGTAGAAACCAGTGCACATCTTATGTCAGAAATTGGGCCAAACCGGGCGTTGCACTTCGAGGAAATTACTGGTGATGTCAGTATACTCTTTACTTTGTATTGCATCATTCTGTTTTGAAATATATTTTTTAGCTGACTTCGAAGGAGGGTATGTGGGTACGTGCATTTCTTTGGCTGAAGCTCTAGTTCAAACGGCTGGACGGCTCTTGATAAGTTTTTTTAATGGTTTCGTCTAGATAATCCGAGTGCCATAGAGACAGCCTATGACACTTTTTTGACACTATAGTGTACGCCATAAAATCTACGATACGGTACTGGTACGAGTATATCTATCTAAGTGAAACCTAAGCTTAAGATTTCAAGAATCACGTTTATAATTCATCTTAATAAATAGGCGCACAATAATTTTTGATTAAATTATCACGAAAACACCGACTTTTAATTCGTGATATTTCAAATAAATAAAAATTGTGTGGAAAACCAAATAGACTTTAGTCAGGCTTTGTAACAGAATATCTTAGCTAAAATCAGTATTAAAGTAAGTCTCGTAATATTCAAAGCTCATTACGACGTCTCACATAAGCAGGGATCGCTGACTAGCCCCCGCGGGACCTCGCTTTGCCATCTCAGATACTTTATAAAACGAGTCACATTTTCTTAGCGGCAAACTTTTTTATTCAGTTACTTACAGCATAAAAGTTTTCGATGACTGTCTGTTTTTATTGGCCTTGTTTGTTGCTATTTTGGCGTAGAGTTTGAGGAAACTTAAGATAATAACTGAATGAATACGGGTGCTATAACTATACTTCAAAAATAATTACTGACGCTCTTGGCTTTATCAAGGTTTTGAAATATGTGTATGTTTTTGATAATGATTGTAAAAACTCACGCTGATGTTATAGATTACTAGGTACTAAGTTACTAAACGAAACTAAGGCCTTTTAACATCTATAGTAGATGATTTATACAGCGTCAGGAGGCAACTTTTACCTTCACAAACGGAACGCTGTAGTGCCAGGGACGAATTAAGATAGAGTAGGCTTGCTCAGCACCTATTCCATCCTCTCAGCTTTAGGTTACTAGGAGCATTAGAACGCGCTGTCGTTGCTTTTTAGGAAATCCTTCTGTATTTCGACAAGAATAACAACTTCCTTAGGAAATTGCAAAATTAGGATATAATTTATTAGTAGGTATGTTTAGATACAATCTAACAACAAACCTCGGCTCATGTTATTGAGTCTTTTGAAACCGTGGGGCTCAGGTGCCCACCGCGTTTTCAAAATTCTTTCAGGGCGTCTGATCGAAGCGATGCGTGATCCAAGATCTGGTTTTTATTTGACTCAACGGATTAGTATTGGTATTCAGCGTGGCAATGCAGCCAGCGTTTTGGGATTCTACCATCTCATGATCAATCAGGTGAGCTATATATAGACCGTTTGCAACGTTCTTGAGATAGCTCGACTGTTTTTGTATTTCGTACATTATATTTGTATTATTATACTTCTCTCCCCGAGCATGTCGTAAAAGTCGACTAAGGGATAGTATCCTCCAACATGATGAGATACAATAAGCAAGTATTCCCAAGGAGGGTTGACGTCAGGCAGGCGGCCGGTCATAAAACAACTTAGCCAAAACTCTTACAGCATGATCCAAGGTTCATGCTGTGCCGACCCCACATAGAGTGGGATAAGGGCAAGAAGATGATGATGACATTATATTTGTATTATGTGTAAGTTTCATAACATAATTGTACGTTTGGTATGGCAATATAATTTACAGAACTAATAAGCACTAGCTAAACTACAAGTTATAAATTCTATCTAGGTACCTAGCTTTTAATAGGTGCTTTCGAACAACCATCAACTAGGACTAGTGATGGGACTCTAATCACATTTGATTCAAATGATTCGAATGATGACAGTTAAAACTCAATTCGAATGAGATTTTATGTTGATTCGAATCATCGCTTGATTCGAATGGTCGAGTTGATTGGAATCCACGATCTGATTTGAATCAATTTATCTCTTTTATCTGTTACGCGAGTATGCCTAGTGATGGTTGTAATTGGAGAGACCTACGTCATGCAGTGGACTGTGATAGGCAGATGATTCAAAAATGTATCTAAGTATTTATTTATTTATTTATAAGTATCTATTGTTCGAACCATCGTGTCGATTCGTATTGATTCGAATGATTATATCGATTCGAATCATCAATCAATTCGAATCAAGGGTTAATTCGAGTCATGATTCGATTTTTTTTCCGGATGATTCGAGTGGATTCGAATATTCACTTTCGGTTCGAGTGCCATCACTAACTAGGACATGGCCATAAACTGGGATTGTTGTAGAAACCAAGTAGTAGGTCAGGTACATGAGATCAGTTGTTCGATATGTACAAATTAGAATTTCCACCTGTTCAGATTGAGCCGATACCTATAGCAATTACAATGCGACACGGGCGTACTCACGTATAACCAAAATGTGGGGTACGTGAGCCGAATAACCCTTTAATACGATTAGCGTACGTCTTTGGGAAAGAAATTGAACCGGCACGAGGCGATTATCAACAGCTAGCTTCTGCCTGCGGCTTCGTTCAGTATTTACGATGTTGGTTACGAGCACTGGTGGTCTAGTTGGTAGTGATCCCGCCTTCCGATCCTTAGGTCGGCTCAAACCCGGTCATGTACCAATGGATTTTTCGGTGCGAAAAAATTATGTGCGCTATACCAGGTTGTGTATGATGACCTCACGATGTTTTCCTACACCGTTCGAGAGTACTGACTCTCGAACGGTGAAGGAAAGCATCGTGAGGAAACCCGCGGTTAATCAGATCCGCACGTATTGACTATGTCTTTCCTGTGGACAAGGCCGACCAAGCTGAGAGGATGGAATAGATGCTGGGCAAGCTTACTCCATCTTTATTCGTCCCGGGCACTACAGCGTCCCGATGGTGAAGGTAATAGTTGCCTCCTGACACTGTATAAATCATCTACTATAGATGGTAAAAAGCCTTAGGTACTATGTATATTCAAAGTTTCATTGAAATCCGTTCAGCCATTACGGCGCGATTGAGGCACGAATATCCAAACATCCTCACAAACTTTGAATTTTTAATATAAGTAAGAAGTAAGATAGTAGGAAGTAGGATTTAAAATTCCAAAAACTTCAGAACTACAGAAGATAATGACTTTCTGTCATAAAATCGGTTCATCTTTTCGGGCGTGAATAAAAAACAAACATACACACATTTATAAATAATTTATATTTATATTAGTAGGACTTCTGTCGAATGTTTGTGGGGTTTCTGTAAGTCACGTTTTTATCATGTTTTATGGAGTTTGGGTTATTGGGTCTCTTGTTAAGTAATTATTCAGATACTCCTTGTATATGAGTAGGTCGAGAGCACTGGTGATCTAGTGGTAGTGACCTTGCCTTCCAATCCTAAGGTCGTGGGTTCAAACCCAGTCGTGTACAAATCGGTTTATCGATTATAGCAGCAGTTAGCAGTACTCTTAAACTCATTGTGAGGAAACCGGCATGCAGTAGAACCTAAAAGGTTCGAAAAACATTACTACTTGTCTAGTGCACGGAAGGAGCTTTTGAGGCACTCTTTAAATCCTTTCACCACATTGGTTCGTAAAAACTAGTAATACAGTTGGCAAACCTACAGGCACCAGTCTCTCACAAAACAGGTTTTGCATAAATTCTGTAACATCCAAAATCTTACTACTGTAAATGCTGACCTTTGTAAGAGAGAATAAATAAGGATTTTATTATTATTATTACTAGTAACACGACTAGATAGTTTCATGTTTGATTATTATTTTCTTAAATATGCCCCAAGAGGGCAATAGTGAGGTACAATAAAAATTGCCCCTTATTTTACGAGCTGCGGTTGTTTTCTTAACTTATCTTAAAACATACGCACTTGTAGTAAAGTCGGGTTATCTTTGGTATAACCTCCAGTTTTATTTACAAGTAGTAAAAAATGTACAGATGTTTTATATAGTAATCTTTTTAGGCTGACTATATGACGGTACTTCTTCGCTGGACTCGGGAGTCAAGAAAAAACATAGAATGGGTCCAGTTGCTTCTCTCCCCGAGCATGTCGTAAAAGTCGACTAAGGGATAGTATCCTCTCTAACATGATGAGATACAATAAGCAAGTATTTCCAAGGAGGGTTGACGTCAGGCAGGCAGCCGGTCATAAAACACCTTAGCCAAAATTCTGTGCCGACCCCACATAGAGTGGGATAAGGGCAGGAAGATGATGATGATGATGATGATGTTATAAGACGGCGCGGACGGACAGACGAACGGACAGCGGAGGCTTAGTAAAACGAACGAGTTAAAAGTTTTAACGTTCCTTTCCTTCCAATGACGATGTAAAAAACGATGTAACATGCATCAAGCCAGCATCGACCTCATTCTAGCTGATCATATAATTTTACAACCAAAACAAATTTTTATTTCTCACGAAAAACACAATGGAACGGTAACAGATAACCAACGACGTATTGGTGTATTTTTGCGATTTTTACGAGCATCACAGATAAAGGCGCGGTTAAAATTTTATTGGACACATAATCGACGCCGGGTGAAAAATTGATCATGAAAACACTTCCGATTTCACTACCGGAGGGTTACGTAAAAATTCATTGTTGTTTTTGTGTTGCGTGGTTCGTATTGTGAACATCGCACGTTCATTTTTGAAGCGTAGATTGTTTAATCGTTGCTCTATTGTTGACACGTTATTGTACTCGTATTGTGGAGTGAAGCCTTTTGTATGGCCCACTTAAATCCTTTCGCCACACTGGTTCGAGAGTAGTGACGATAAGACGTTCATAAGACAAACTTTTATAAATATTTTTACGTATACATGATTTCAATCTCTTATCGGCGTTATTTTAAATTCCCTTTACATTCAACAATATTAATTCTATGTTACTATTTTTTCACTTTCGTTATATTTTTGCATATTAACTCCTGTCCTACGTAATCCTTACTAATATTATAAACGCGAAAGTTTGTATGTATGGATGTATGAATGTTTGTTACTCTTTCACGCAAAAACTACTTGGAATATACGTAGCTCATGTGCTGGATATAATACAACATAATGGGCTATTTTTTATCCGGATACCACGCGAGCGAAGCCGCGGGCGGCCAATAGTAATAGATATTTGTATTCACGTATTTTAAATTTATATGTGCATTCCATTCAGTGGTCACATGTAATTGAAAGAACACTAGATTTAAGTAACTCAGGAAATAAGTTCAGCAATATTGTGTAACTTTCGTTGGTGATCCTAAATAAATAAAATAAAAATTACGAAAGTCTAAACTAGCACTGCTTTACCACAGTTTGCTGTACACGCATTATTTTCGGCATTCTCATCAGTAACACAATAACATCCAAATTGACTCTCCAGTTATCTTCTTGAGTTTCCGGAGTCAATGATACGGTAAGTTAAAGTTTGTTTTCGGCCCTTGAAGCTTGACGAGGGTTCCATCGCTCACTTCTCCATTCAATCACTTTCACTAACTAATACGTGTTTTTACTCGCCTTTTACAGGAGCAATCATACTAACGAGAATTCTACGAGTAAATAAAAATAAAGAAATAATAATTATTTGTGGACATCGTCATCTTGACCTATGAGAACGAGATGACTGATAGAATAATTAATAGATATACTAAATACATAATATTACAACACTATAACTCGGAAGAAATATTTGCAGAAGATACTAAATGCTAAATTGCTGAAGTATTTCTCTCGCAGCGGGAATCGAACCCGCGTCTTTTGCGTCTCTGCCAAGTACTCGCCAGCCAAGCCATCGTTATATACCTACCTATGATTGTGTTATATTCTCGGCTTGGTCGCGAGTTATATATATAAAATTTTGCACCTAATTACTTATCTTGATTAAAATGTTTTTAATTTACATTGTTAATAAGTGATCGACACTTGACTTTATCTACCTTCCATCCACAACGGGGGTACAGTTAGTTAGATTGATTTTAAAGGGGGTTTTAAACGTTTTCGAAAGAGGGTAGTGTGAAAGCGCTCAGGACAGGGATACGTGGATATCCATGGGGAGACCTTTGCCCAGCAGTGGGGCGAAAAAGGTAAATAAACAAAAGTTATAAGTGTTATTTAATTGATGGTGTTTTAAGAAACGGAAAATTTCCTAATTTATTTGATTTTCAACTCTCTACATAAGTATCCGTTTTCGCATTCAATGTTTATAATCACTTCTACTCCTTTCTTCAACTTCGATAGAGAAAAAATATCAGAAAATACAATAAAAGTACACCATAAAAATATTATTTTTCCGTTATTTTTTGAAATTCAATAATACAGTTTCAACTACCAACTGTAATAATGTTTTCTCGTTAAACATTACGTCTGTTTGTACACGTAATTGGATGTGTTACTTACTGAATTTTAATGGGTGCGGAATAATTTTAATGTTACCAGCCGGGTGGCCGGTTTTGGACGTGCTTTATTAAGTTTGTTATATTTTCTCTTTGAATATGTATTAGAATAAAACTGAGCTCATTTTAATGAAATTAATTCTTATTATTATACTGTTTACCTAAAAGTTTTTAATGTGATTATAGTTTGTCTTTGTAAATACATAAACGTATAGGAACTAGTTTTAGCTTAAAAAAAGACTTCAGATCGATATTCGTAAAAAAAAAAACCTTAATGGTATAAAACATCCCAAGATTAATCAGTGTCAGAATTCCTTCAACATTTAATCTCTCGGCAGTTAACGATGCTGTATTATACCGAAGCTTTTAATTTAATATCAGTATTCTGCTGACATTCAAAATTAACGTTCTAATGGCGTCGAGTTGACGAGTAAGACGTATTCATAGGTTCCATAAAGGTCTTATATTTAACGCGATGTAAGGAAAATACCATGAATATACTTATCATCATCATTTTCCCTACTCTTTTTCCACTTTTCTAATTTAGCGCACTTTAGAGCGCTTCATGAAACGTGAATATAATATCATACTAATTGCCCTGACTTTACTACTAATTACTGTCTAAACATTTGCTTATAACCCTACTAATAATATAAGAAATTCATACGTTTGGGAGGATGTGAGGATCTCAGTATATGTGAGCCTTAAGGGCGTAATGGCCATTAATAGATTTACATAGCGGGAATATACATTATCAATAATAAATAACACCCAACAGTCACAGACATATTCCTAATCCCACACTAGGATTCCCTGGGTCGTGGGTATCAGAAACTACGAGTACCATGGTACCACAACACACAGACCCGGAAGAAATAATTACAGACCATACGAACATTTCTTACACAACGGGAATCGAACCAGCTCGGCTACCTTTCATCTGAGCAGAACAGCTGTGCATAGCTAGTACTAAAAGTAAAGCAAGTAAATAACAGAATTCGTAGCGCATTATTTACGCAGCTACGAGGTGCTACGCATCACGTAGAGCCGCTACGCTGGATTAATGTTGACAGATGCCACAAAGGCCCAGATTGTGAGATTGTTTGCCACATTCGCTCCTCACATGACAGAATCGGGTCATAAGCCTTGAAGGTATTTCATAGTGACTGCACGTTTAAACGTGACGCGGCGTCACGCGTCATACAACATTATTTCGGATACAAACTTAAGCCTTTTACCATCTATACTAGATGATTTATATAAAGAATAAAAAAATAGTTTATTGGCAACATAGACATAATAAATACAGAAACGAAACATTAAAAGACAGAGCATAACGCAAAAGAGAGAGAACAACATATTTATACAGGACGAATTTAGATAGAGTAGGCTACCCAGCACCAATATTATGAACCTGTATGATGGTCGGAACCCTTCGTGTGCGAATTAGACTCTAACTTGACCGGGTTTTCTGACACCATACTACCATTACTCTAGTAGCTATCAAAAACTACGATTACACATAACACTCATATAAAACATGCAAACATTTCTCCCGCAGCGGTAATCGAATCCGCACTTTTCGGGTCTCAGCCAGATAATTGCCCGCCACGCTACTGAGGTCGTCAATATGTGAGTGCAATCATCAGTCAACATACGAATCAATTTCAGGCCACTTGCGCATAGCGCTTCGAGGCGCGCCCTAATTCAGATAAGGCCTTCGATAAGCCCAGCTTTGTGCCGACATCGGTGCCAAATACGAACATTCCGATAGAATTATCTTTGGCAAATCCCTGAAGTTTATTGCTCTTAAAATATTTCAACACAGTGTTTCCGGTTTTCTGCTTAATCGATTCCTACACATCTTAAAGTCAATTTTATGGTTCCGTACCTGAAGAGTGTCAAAGGGACCCCATTACTAAGCCTTCACCCGTAATTATCACAAAACATACGCGAAATATGTATAGTGTATGACGTAAAAAACACACGTGTTTTTTTCATACCGTATTTTAACTTTGAGAAACTAAAATAATGGTAAAATCTTATTTTCTTTTTTATTTAACAATTTTTTAACTAACAACAGAGTTCTAAATCGATTTTGGATGAGCAAAATCCGCTATTGCACACCCTAAGTTGTTTGCACATAAAATGCTGATAGATACAAATCGATAAATCAAAAGTTATTTTGATAACCAACAGTTCCGCGATATCCGATTTAATTTCACATAACGTCATAGAGTAAGTTCGTTTGCTCAGATTTTAATTAACATGTCTCCGCACGCCTCGCATCACTACCATACGTTATAATTACATTTGTGCCTTCCGTAATACCAACATACGAGTAGCTACACTCTTACCCTTTTATGTATAAATAATACTATAATACGCTTTAAGTACCACATACTGTGTGTTAGGTAATAACCTACCTACACAATAGTGTAGGTAGTGTTTTTAGCTTCTCTGCTGGACTGGGAGTAAAGAAAAAACATAGAATTCGTCCAGCTGCTTCTCTCCCCAAACATGTCGAAAAAGTCAACTAAGGGATAGTATCCTCCAACATGATGAGATACAATAAGCAAGTATTCCCAAGGAGGGTTGACGTCAGGCAGGCGGCCGGTCATAAAACACCTGTGCCAAAATTCTTACAGCATGATCCAAGGATCATGCTGACCCCACATAGAGTGGGATGAGAGCAGGAAGACGCTGTACATCAGCATCTTCCTGCTCTTAGTGTTTTTAGCGTGAATAATAAAAATATTTTCTTTCTTTCTGTCTTTTATAATGAATGAAGTGAAACTGCGATTCCACATTCCGTGTGAAAATTGACATGGTCAAGAAAAGAGTGATAATGACGACTGTAGAGTATGGAAGAAGAGAATTTGCTGCACCGACCCTACGTAGTGGAAAAAGAATGTCACTTCCAAGCTGAAATTATATAGTTGGTCATTCGCTTAAATCTCTAGATGCATACATAGAGGAGTTATATCTGCATAACTATTCGTAACTCTCATTTTGTCCCGTTTCAGCATCACATAACCACCTCACTTTAGCTTTTAAACAAAAAAACTGCATCAAAATCATTGCAGACTTTGCACACAGCGCCATCTAGCCCCAAACTAAGCAAAACTTGTACTATGGTAACCGATAGCTGATTGTAAATACATACTTATAATACGTAATACTACACCCAGACTCGGAAGAAATACTTGCAGAACATACTAACATTTCTCCCGTAGCGGGAATCGAACCCGCGCCTCTTGCGTCTCAGCCGAGCACTCGTCCGCCACGCCACCGAGGTCGTCATAAGTTTCTAGTCCGGGGTGTTATAAGTTTGTAGATATACACTACAAACTCGTTAGGTCAGAGAGAGCAAAATAACAATTTCAGATGTAATTATGTACTCTGTCTATCGATCTATCTAAATAATATATCTATCTGTCTCTTTCATCAAACCAATCAAAGAACATTTTGAACTTTTACCGCAAAGTGTTTCAAACGAAGCACCTCAAAGCCTGCATTATCAGCTTCTAAGGAGATAAAGTTCCTCAAAGCAATTACAATTATGCGGGTCGTCTTGGCACGTAGTAGCTACAGCCTAAGCTGTGGTTCTAGTTTTATTGTGCGCACTTCATTCAGCTCTCACAGATCTTTAAAGTGGTTATGCTATGACCTGTTCATATAATTTTACTAAAAAATGACGGATCGTTTATTACTAAACAGATGGCAGCACAGGTAAAATTAGTACGCGCTATCGTTGCGTTTTGAGCGTTAGGCCAGTAATTTCAAGCAAACTAAAGATTTTCAATTTTATATAAGTAAGATGGTGTTATCTGTCGAAAAGCGGCCTACATTTTTTTTACCCGTATTCGAAGGAAGGTAATACTTACTATCGTTGAAGCGCTCGTAGGGTAGCTAGCTTAGACGTTCTTGATTGATCGTTGAAGTTAAGCAACGTTGTGCGCGGTCACAATTGGGTGACCGCAAGTAGCATTACGAGTTGAGCGCTTCCATGCCTCGAAGGCCACGTTAAATTGTCAGTCCCGGCTTTTAAGTCGTTAATCCACGACGGAGGCCTTTAGGCGGCCTAAAAACTCTGTCACAAGAGTTTGCCAATAGCTCATACGAACTTACTTACTTACTACCAATCTATGCAGGAAATTACTAGGCGTGCATAAATTATGAAGAACTTAACAAAAAAATGTGAGGTTCAGATTATAATGACTTGGCACGTCCTACTAATTCATGTTCTGGTAATTTTTCCAATGGAACCATCGCTGATGATGTGTGCAGTGGTACTAAAGTGGATTTCAATATTGGTTCATTCGCTAAAGTACCATGATTTGAATTTTATCTGATAATGGTGCTAGGGCGAAAAACATATTAGCGAAAGTACCATGTATGTATGTATGTATTAGTTAACTTCACTTGATAGCTAACTTTTTTAATGTTTTGATGTTGTCAAACTAAACCCAGTTTAACCTCTTCAAACTTAAATTAAACAAAAAAATCAAACTCATAACGTTACAGCAAGTAAAAATTACATATACTTTCTTATTCAAAATAATTATTTCAGCCTCTCAGGAGTACCATGTAATAACGCTCACTTTTACTTTTGTTTCGCCTATTTTGTCCATCTTCATAAAGGTCATCACAGACGTAGCTATTATATAATATTAATATACTGTGCTTTTGTATGGTGTGCTATAATATATATTGTAGCTACGTATGTGACGGCATTAAGCCTCGAAACTTATCACAACGAATAAACTGAACAGATACAACAAGTAATATATAAATTAATTAATTA
This sequence comes from Scotopteryx bipunctaria, assembly GCA_949320045.1. Taxonomy (NCBI): domain Eukaryota; kingdom Metazoa; phylum Arthropoda; class Insecta; order Lepidoptera; family Geometridae; genus Scotopteryx; species Scotopteryx bipunctaria. The sequence goes on from OX439449.1 coordinate 3,130,948, forward strand.
TCGGTTGCATTAATGTTAAATGAATAATGCATTGTACCAAAACGTGTTTGCATTTGTTTAAAGCTAGCAAATAATTTTAAATTTCAAGTTGATTTGTATATCAGAGCGGCTTTTATTGAAACTCGGAAAATCGACAAAACATTTAATTTGATTCGCATTGTGGTATTAAATTTCAATAATAGTGTCCATTGTTATCAAATCAACTATTTATTTAATACGAGGTGTATGAACATATGTACGCGTAGGACGTTTTTTTACATCATAGTGGTTTTTTGAAAATTCCTAGTCCATATGATCCGGCTTTCCCATTGCTGCGCACCTTTCCATTCACATTTCCATCTTTTTTGTTCTCTCGACTTTCCAAAAGCCTTTTGAAAGGCGTCACGCCAACGGTTCTTTGACCTACCCCGTCTACATGACTAGTCAAACTACATAATGACTCAGTATTTCATACAAGGTTCGAAATAATAAATATATTTTAGCGACGGTATTACGAAAGCACTCTATATTTTGACCCTAACTTCACTACTAACAATTGAACAAGAGACGTTCTGACTGACTAAGTTTGCAAAATTGAATCGCAAAAAACAGTCTTGGCAGGCCGTCACTATAATTATTTAAGCTCTACTCTATACGATACGGTAAATATTGTGATCGTACGGTAAATTCTCTCCTTCTCCACAAATGCAAATCAAAATGTTGGACTTGGCTCCTTTCTCTGTCTTAGGAGGAAACTGATAATCTCCTCATAATAGTTTCAGATATTTTTGGTCTTCAAGTTAAATTTTATATTATAGGAACATTAAAAACAGGTTAAGGAGGTGGGCGCTGAGACTGCTACTCAGTTTTATAACTTTTGCAGTCTCATCGTTATATTTTGTTAACCCTGACTATTGTACATTTTGTTAAAAATTAAGAAAAAAAAGTGACAAGAATACTCGTAGTAGTATTTCATGCAAAAAATGTCGTGACATATTGAATAGTCACCGCACTACCACTCGAAGTGCTCGCTTGGTCGAGAGGGCCATCCAGCCTTCTCGAGACGGCACTTCGAAGACATTTGCGGGCACTAACTTGATTGGATTTCCGTCAGAAACCCAAGCCATGCTATGGAATATTGAAAATTTAATATTGGCTCAGAAAATGTAGAGTTACGTACGAAAGGTGAACCGATCAGCTTTTTATAGAGAAGTTCGCCAGGCTGTCGAGGATTAAATACATATATGACACCCGATAGTCACATGCTTAGTTCTGACCTCACACGGGAAACCCCTGTGATTATTAAAAACTACAAATTATCATCCTCTCCAACATAATGGACCATCTATATGGGCGATGAGCTGATCACCTGTCACCGTGGTTCACTATATCCATTTTAGGACTTTAAATCAAAAGTGGCTGCTAGTTTTCTTATGTTTAATGGTGGCTCTGCCCACCCCATTAGGGATATGTGCGTGATAGTATGTATGTATGTACAAATTATTATAATACCAAGACCAGAAAAAATATGCAAATATATATCTCGCCGCGAGTTCTTGCATCTCGCAAATTCACCCACCACACCACTAAAGCCATCGTTTCCCTAATACTGGTACTACTAAAATAACGTAGAATAAGTTCTAACCAAAGGCTATTTTCGTTTCGTTCCCCTGTGTCATGCCTATTAGAAACTCCGAGTAACTTAGATATAAATATTTTTACGAGTGAAGCTATTAATATCGACAAACTTAGGTAACGTAAAATAATTTGCTGTGTATCTACGTCCGTTTGTAACATGCGTCGTGCAGTAGACATGTCGACTTGTGGAGTGTACTCAAACGAATGGAGTAGGTACCTAGTAGTCCAGGGTAGAACATAGACCTTGTTATAGAATACCTACTTTACAGTCAAACTGAAGGTCTCTTATCCTTTCAGATATCGATAAATAAATAAATATTTGTGGACATTTTATACAGCGCCATCTAGTCCCAAACTAAGCAAAGCTTGTACTATGGGAACCAGATGGCTGATAGAATACTTATATACTTTTTTTGTAAATACATACTAATAATACATAATACTACAACACCCAGACTCGTAAGAAATGTTTGCAGTACATACAGACATTTCTCCCGTAGCAGGGATCGAACCCGCGCCTCTTGCGTCTCAGCCGAGCACTCGCCCGCCACGCCACAGAAGTCGTCGAACTGATAAATTATGAAAACATGTTAAGTACCTAAATTAACCCATGTAATAAAATGTTTTCCTTAATACCTTTTATTTAATGTCTGAATATAATAAATAGTTTTCAGAACTGCCATAGAGTTCATCTTGGTAATTGCAACATCACAAACTTGAAATGACCGAGCTTCGGACAGCGAGTCGTCAACTACAGCCGGCAACTTAGCTCCAACTTGAATAAAGTTTAGCTTAACTGATCCCGGCAATTAAGTTAAACGGCTTAGTGATTCCGTCCTTTGTCACTTGAATAGTTCTTGGTGCAAAAAGATCCCGGTAACTTATTCACTGCTAAGTTTGCAGGAACTATTGGAAAGCTCTTTAAAATCTACCTATTTCACCTGAGGTTTTCATGTTCTCTTAAGTAGTCTTTCATTCACTCACGTTGAGAAAGATAAGACATGACTTCACTGACGCAGGAGTGCGTACATACATAATACCCCGTCTGTTTTCCAAGAAAGAGAACAAAGGTCTCCAGTCTTTGAGGAGTACTTTAAACCTTTCATCACACTGGTTCAAAAAGCCAGTGATATGATAGATCCAGTTGCTAACATACTTTCACAGGCCTTTGCCATCCAGATTAGATTATTTATACAGCGGGATATACGGGACGTTGTAGTGCCTGAGACAAATTTTAGATGGAGTAGGCTTGCTCAGCTATACCATCCTCTCAGCTTAGTCGTCCTTATCCACCGCAAAGTTATGGTCAATACGAGCTAAGCTGTCTAAGCCGCGGGTTTCTGTACGATGTTTTCCTTCACCGTTTGAGATTACTAGTATAAAAAAAAATAGCCTTTATTCTATTACATGTTTAAATTGAGCATTCACAGTATTAAAATATAATAATAATCATGCATTTGTTTAGGTAATAATTAGAAATTAGGTTTTTTTTAATAAAATATAGTATAAATGTTATAAATGTCATGAAGTATATAATAAAATGTAATAAATGTCAGTCAATCATGTAAAAGTCGCTTCTCGGGCGAAGGCCTCCCCCATGTCTCTCCAAAGCTCTTTGTCTCTAGCCTGTCTCATCCAGTCTGTGGATGAGGCACATAAATTTTTCGAACTGAAGAATCCATTTGTGCACGACCGGGTTTGAACCCGCAACCTTAGGATCAGAAGGCCACTAGACCACCAGTGCTGTCACCCACCAAACCTACTAGTCTTGCTTCACTCCCTCTCATCACATTCTTCATGCATGCTCGTCGGTTGGGGAGTTATGTTTTACTAATCGAGTGTAACATAAAAACATACATTCAGATTACAAATATGTAAATCTAAGCCAAACATTCATTAAATGATTCAGCTCAATCTGTTCTAAATTCAAATACAAAACCGCACATTTTTCCAATACCGCACAGAATTCTATTTGCATTAGAAACGGGCGATTCATTTTAAACTATTGTGAGCGCAGCGCGTATTGTGTCCATACAATATGCCGGAGCTATCATACGCACTCCATACGGGCACGAGCTCTATATAATCTATCTATCCATTGAAAATGTTTACAATAACGTTACTGGACAATATATTTAAATTGTCGATTTTACCCGTTTGAACTTCACATACGTAATTGATTGATGACCTTATCCATCTCGAACGAAAAAAATTACTAGTAAATCGCTGTTTTGATTGAATACTTTTTATAAAGTCCATCGTATCGTTTAGTAATAAGTGCATTTCTGAGGAAATCGGCATGCCGTAGAACCTAAAAACATGTGTCAAGTTAACAAAAGGAGCGTTTGAGGTGTCTTAAAATCCTTTTACTTTACTTGTTCGAAAGAGTTGAAGTAGGAGTGATCAAAAGCCAAATGCCTTTGATGTATCAAATTCAATGAAAATTGCAATAACATAGCGAAACCTCCATAAAGGAAAAACAAGCGCGTTGAAAAAAGGGAGAAGTAGAGGCTTTGATTCGAGCCAGTGCACACTGCTTTGCATCCAGCAGAACGCTTCAATCTAGTTTAATAGTTGGTTACATTTGTACAAATATATTTTTCAGATCCTACTATATAAACGTGAAAGTTTGTATGTATGGATGTTACTCTTTCACGCAAAAACGGATATGAATGAAACTTGGAATATACCTACATAGTACATGTACTGGATTAACATATAGGCTATTTGTTATCCGGGTAGCACGCGAGCGAAGCTGCAGGCGGCAGCTAGTAGGTAATAAAAGTAAGTAAGTAAGTTTGTATGAGCTAGTGGCCAACTCTTTTGACTGAGTTTTTAGGCCGCCTAAAGACCTCCGTCATGGCTTAACGACTTAAAAACCGGGACCGACAATTTAACGTGCCCTCTGAAGCACGGAAGCGCTCAGCTCGTAATGCCACTTGCAGTCACCCATCCCAATTATGACCGCGCACAACGCTGCTTTACTTCAACGAAAGTAATAAATGATACCTGGTTTAGCAGGTGTGGTAGTTTACCTTCTCTTAGAGATTTCTAAACACTATTAAAAATATATTTGCATTCAATAACGTTTTCGGCTTGGTAAAACTGTATTTGCTGTACGTAGCCTATTTTTTATTTAGGTTTAGTTTGTTTAATCTTTTGTAAACACTTTATTGTATTTTGTTAAGAGTAGGTACATTGTCAATTTGTTGATGGGCATCACATCAGGTAGCAACTAGTCTACCTACTACTTACTACCTTTCTTTGTAATTGCGCGTGTGCTTACGCATTGTTATTTTTTTTTTCTTCTATCCGTGAGGACCTTTAATTGTCTTCTCTTTTTCTCAGTCTGGTTTACCATACCATTACTAATGTAAGCTGTTGGTCTTCCAAATAAATAAATAAATAAATAAGCCTATTTGAAACTCAATGCTCGTATAATATGATTGGGACTGAGAAGTGGAATATCGAAAACTCGAATAAAGTGCACCAAAGCCAACATACAAAGACTTATGTCAGTAGAACATCGGCGTAATTCCAAATATGCTAGAATTTTATCTATCCACCGGGAAATGGGAGGATATTGTCCAATACTCTGCGGGAAAGTGGGTAAATTCGGATTTGAACTGACTTTATGGATATAAGGCTTGTTTCACACAAGTTTACAATTAGTGTGGCATACGAGCTAACGCTCTTTGTCTTTGGAATGCGTTCACGCTATGCGCACAAGTTTGCGACGAAATGCGCGCAGTAAATGATTTGTAGGGAAATTATGCACGAACTATTTATTTATTTAGTAGAATGCGTCTGTTTGCTAGATTTCTGTTTCCGAAAGGTGCAGGTTCGAGTCCGAATGTTATGGTGCCATGTTACTCGTAGTTTCTGATCATTTCTGATACACACAACGCAGGGAATCCCAGTGTGGGTTCAAAACTGTGTGTTGGGTGTTATTATTTATTTATTTATATGGTCAGCTGCTAATTGTGAGCCTGATATAAAATAAGTCCGGCCAAGTACGCGTCAGACACGCGCATCGAGGGTTCCGTACAAACATCGAAAAGGAAAAGTCTCGAAGATTTTTCCGGGTTTCCCCGAAATATGCGACATAAACTGCCGTATTTATCGTTTTGTAAACTATTTTTACATTTTTTTCGCCGTAATTCTAAAACTGTGCATCGTAAAAATAATTATAAATTTGTTATAGCTTGTAATAATAAAGTCATTTCATACGATACCCCATATGATACGGTCGCCTCACTAAGAAATTTAAACTTCCCATTCCTTGTTAAGGGAACAACTTGAACTTGTTACTTTTTATGGATGTAATTAAATATTTACGATTTTGAGATTTTTTCCCTTGTGCTATAAGACAATGCTTTTTGTGTGTGTATTTATATTGCCACTATAACAACATATGATAATAAAAAATCTAGATTTTTTTAAATGAACAATGGTACGGAACCCTTCGTGTGCGAATTCGACACGTATTTAACCGGTTTTTTATTTATTTTAATTATGCTTACGTATGAGCAACTGGCCTAGAGTATTATAACTCAAATCCATCCATAATGTGAAACGAAGCAGTGGGCTTACGACAGTAGTCCATTTAAATTGAATTTTGATCCATACAGACTTTATTTAGCGCAAAAACCTACATGCTGATCATTTCATTTTATTTCCATCAGTTTAACAACGTCATACCCATACGTTTCAAATTATATGTGTTTTATCGCAAAGGAGACAATTACGGTTTATTTTGAGAATGATAATTAAAAAATATATGAATTGACGAATGTATAATAAATCTAACTGATGATATAAAAAAAAAGATAATTGGAAACCTACATCGGAACTTCCAAATCGAAACAGTGGTAGAATATTTCATTATTTCGGTCCTGATTCACATTCATTCAACCGCCCGTTTTCGGTTTCCTGTCAGCGAAATTGGTACAATGCCTTTTCGGCATTCACTGCAATTTATCAACGAAAAATGTATGCGCAGATTTTTACAAATTACGAGATGGTATCGGTACAAAGCGAGGGTGATAAATCGAATGATATATATTTCATTTCGAATGTTAAATAATTTAACGTGATGGAATTGGAAGGACACAAAAGGAAAAATACTTTTCGGTTATTTTACACAGTAAATATAAGGCGTGGTTTATACACAAGTGGCGGGACTTATCGTGAACATGGCGCGTTCGTTTTTTGATGAGTACTTTGTAATTTCCTCTTAACGCGGTCACCTCGCCTATGTACATTATAATATATAGTATAATACAGGAGACACACTTTGTTATGTCTGCGTCATTCACCATATCTGTATAAAATATCAAACTCGACAACTGGCAGCGAACTAACAAATCAGTACTCAAAAATATTACCCTGAATTATTATTATTCATTGTATGAAATAATGAAAAATAAAAATCAAGTTGCTGGGTAAAACTTAAAACAGATTCCCGTTTCACTATGCATTTTATAGCAAATGCATAAAGCGAGCTCGGCTACCACGGTCTGACAATCATCGTATTCTTGGAGGTTTAATTTAATACCTCGAGGCAGATCCATTCTTGTCTGGCTTGTTGGTTCGGGCATTCGACTAAGCAAGCTCTGGACGCTAGTCGGGAAATACCGAAAAAGAAAAATGATCATACAATGTTCCATGAATGCCTTTGTCTTTGTTCTACACAGCTTTGACATCTGCAAAGGATCTGTGGTAATTTTTTTATTACCGGCACATTTGAAAGTGACAGTGAATTGAAAGGAAGTCTAAAAGACTCTAAATAATAATTTTAAAGCTGCAATTTTTAGACAATTATTTTGACAGATTTTGAGTGGTGTTTATAAGTGCTAGTCATGATCTTCCTATCCTTACCCTACTCTATGTGGGGTTGGCACAGCTAGTTCTGTTCTTCTGTTCTCTTCTGCCAGCCGTCATCTCTGTATTTACCTAGGTACTATCCATAGGTACTAATGCATCCAATTGCTAGAGTGGTATGAAAATTCGGCTTTTCAGAGCCATGATGTCTGGAGTTGACAAGGAGGAGAACATCATTGTCAAAGTCGACCTGATGTCAGTGACGTCAACATATGGAGTTGCGCGTGACGTAACGAAACGCTCAACTCTTTTTTTTTGGTTGAGTTGAAGTTGTATGCATACTCAAGAGCCATAACTACAAGTCCAGTAGTTAGTCATTCCGTGGTGAAAGCACAGATTCCTATTTAGCCAGCTTTGGCTCGTGATCCCTGAATAAAATATTCAACTCCAGCTGCTAATGTGGGTCTGGTCTGGCGGATGGGTTACATTAACTTTGCAAGCCAATTATCGTCGTATTTTAAACCGGAGGTCAATTATTTTGAACTAGAAAATCTAAATTCTTAATAGAATGTACAACGTTTTTTTTTCCTTTTTTCTGTATTTTCCTAACTGTATTTACTTTTTAAGCTTTACATTAATCTCGCAGAGCGAAGAAAGTTTTCTAATTGTAATCATGCCTCAAACTCATCTACAATTTCAATATAAGATAAATACAATAATAAAAACAAAGAGCAAAAAGTTTTATACTTTTCTCATAAAAACTAAATAAATTGGCACAAAAACAGTATTTCTCAAAGCTGAACGAAGATAACGATAGTTTTTACTTCGAAGTAATTTAAGCAAAGTTTATACTTACGTGCTTAATGTTTTGTATTCTTTGATAAGTCGTTTTGCACGATATAAAAGCATGAAAGAAACATAATATTGCCTGAGTAAATATTGTTTTGAAAATAAAAGTTTTAAAATTTCTTGGCGTTCTTCGGTATTATTTAATAAATGATTTGTTAATACTAGTTCTTTCCTTACAAAAAACAGTATTTCTAAGGCTCGTAAAAACGAAATTCTATAATCACGACGCACGACTGACCAGTGTCATCTATGACTTCGTTTATATCACGCATTATCCTTTATCTAGATTCAAAATCGGAACACGTACAAAATGGCTGGACCACGGACAATGAATGGAGTTTTGTACTGGCATTGATGTGCCTAAAAATTTACCCCAATTTTGTATATTCCGACGTGCAAAATGTCAAAATTCCAAAAGCATTAGTGAAAGATATTAAGCTCCTTCTTCGCGGTCGGCTAAAATAACACAAAACCTTTTTTTTGTAATTATTTCAATTAAAAATTCGTTCATAGATGTATTAAAATGTTTTATAATTATGTTGGTTGATTTAACTAATAAAACCACAAAAATGTAAGAGGGAAATATCAAGTCATACATAGGGTTCCATGATATGGGTCGAAGAATTTGATAACATATTCGTTTTATAAGCTTTTTATTTGCATACTAGTAGAACCGGCGACTTTGTCCGCGTTGAGTTTTTCATACAAACTTCATTTTTCCGTAAAAAGTTTAAAAATATAGCAGGTAAACGAACGTGGCATGGCGGGCGACGGTCGGCTGAGATGCAAGAGGCGCGTGTTCGATTCCCGCTACGGGAGAAATGTTTGTATGTTCCGCAAATACTTTATCCGGGTCTGGGGTATGTTTTATATGTACTAAAAAAAAAGAGTACATAAGAATTCTATCAGTCACCTGGTACCCATAGTACAAGCTTTGCTAAGATTAGGGCTAGATGGCGCTGTGTGAAATGTCCACAAATATTTATTTATTTACTAGCTGCCGCCCGCGGCTTCGCTCGCGTGGTATCCGGATAAAAAGTTGCCTATATGTTAATCCAGTACATGTACTATGTATATTTCAAGTTTCATTCAAATCTGTTCAGCCGTTTAGGCGTGATTCAAACATCCAAACTCACAAACTTTCGCATTTATAATATAAGTAAGATTTACTGTATGTTTAACAGGTACTATGTTTTTTGGTGTACTATTCAGTCTAGTTTCATGCACTAAAATAGTGTCGTGAAAGTGGGTTCTATAACCACTATAGATAGTCACGCGAGGAAGTTTAGATACGGTTTAGTCTACCTCAAAGTTGTCCAAATCGTTTTGACGATTCGGCTGTATTCGTGCCAAAACGTAGCATTCAGCTGTGGTTGCTTAAATACTGCGACCGTAATATATCCTACTTATATTATAAATGCGAAAGTTTGTGAGGATGTTTGTATGTTTGTGCCTCAATTACGCTTAAACAGCTAAACGGATTTGAATGAAACTTGAAACATACATAATACGTGTGCTGGAATAACATATAGGTTACTTTTTATTTGGGTATAACGCGAGCGAAGCTAATTCTTTCACCACAATGTCTCTCTCAACGGCTACGTCAACAGCCCTTAACTTGGTAGGCTCTCCCCAAGACCACAACAGTCTAGTATATTCTATTAATGTTGAGCATCTTAAGAATCTAGATCTAGTTGAGATTTCTTGGTTGTCTGCCATGTAAAGACATTTAACCAAAGTTTTTTGAGAGAACATTGACACGAAATGATGAATATACTCTCCGAAATGATGGACCACCTATATGGGCGATGGGCTGATCACCTGTCACCATAGTTGACCATATCCATCTTAGGACTTTGTAGCTGCAAGTTTTCTTATGTTAACTTGTGGCTCTACCCACCCCATTAGGGATATGGGCGTGATAGTATGTATGTATGTATGTACATTGACACGAAAGAAGAACAAGAAGACTAAGGTTACTATAGAATAGCCTTTTTCAGATTGATAATAGAAATTCAAATTCAAGATGAAGTTTGTTTAAAATTGCTCAAGACGTCCGTCAAATTGCGGCCACCGCCGTCTAGAAACCTTCTATATAAGCTCTTATCATCGCAAATCGGTAGCACTTTTCCGACAGTAGGTACTCGCAGTCAGCTTACACGCCGTTGAATAATACATGGTAGTAAGTGCACACGGTTTAGCGATGCATCGGAAATGTTACTACGTGTTGGATACGATGTCAAAGGTCTGGTTTTTGCAACAGAATAAGCCAGCTAGAGCAGTGATGAGCAAACTACGGCCAGTTTGTCATATTTTGTTAGAGTGTGTTCGAAATTCCTCATTCAGATCATCATGTTTTGTACAAAATCGCTTCATAGATATAGGTTACCTATGTAAATAGTGTATTATCCGACCTTTCATGTAAAGAAGTTGAGTTTTTAGTTTTGTTACTTAAGTTAGGTTTATGTAAGTAGTTAAGTTTTATTATAAGAAGATTAAGTTTTTCTTGGTTTTATTCATTTTAGTTTTTATATGGGTGATATGTGGTGATAAATTAAGAAAAAAACTACGGCCCGTGAATTGTCTTATCGTCCGCGCCACTATCGCCGTACTCAATCCGTAGGTACTCGGCTCGAATAGTCTCGAAAATAAATTTAGTTACTTGCATAATCGTTACAAATCATTAAAAAAACTCAGTAAAATCAATAAATGTAGGTGTAAAACGAAAACTGAAAAACGATTTAACAATTTGTTCACGTCGAAATATATAGAAAAAAGTCTTAACAGTTGGATTTGTTAACTATTACATTAAAATGTGAAATGTATACATGGCTGTATCCAACGCCATTTGGCGATTTATCGTTGAATATTTGTATATTTGTGGCTATGTTTATTAGAGCATAACTTTCGAACCGTTAATCCAATGAACTGAGTGAACTGAGTCAGTCAGTAGTCAATATTAGTTGAAACCTAATAAAATATGGATACCTAATATAGTATGTCTACATTTCAATAAGTTTGGCAACCATCGACTGTCAACACAGTTTGGTTTCTGAAATTCTGAAATTCTTTATTGTACGAAACGAAACAAATACACACAAAACATTAAAAAGTACATGTACAAAGGCGAGCTTAACTCTTAAAGAGTTTTCTGCCAGCAAACCTTTGAGGCAAGGGAGAGGCTTTAACATAAGTGGAAGTTATGTGTACAGAGACAGGAAAAAGGAAAACATAAAGATAAGCTTACAAATATAATAAACTAATAAGATATACTACACACAATATAAATATATACAAATAATATATATCTACAAAAATATATACATATATACATATATACATACATATAAATAAATATGGTTTACAACGAAAGATAATGCTCTTTTACTTTTGACTTGAAGGAATTGAGGGATTGACAGCTACGAATAACGTGGGGAAGGGCGTTCCATAACCTCACAGCGCGTACAGTGAAAGAATCACTGTAGCAGCTAGAGGAATGTGAGGGAGTTTTTAAAAGAAGGGACGTGGCCGACCTGCTAGGCTCATCACGAGGGACAAGGAAATCAAAGCGTTCACGGAGGTAAGGCGGGGATACAGGATTATGAAGGATGTAGAAGAGGAAGGACAGAACGTGCAAATCACGACGACGACGGATAGGGAGCCACTTCAGACGGGATCTGAACTCAGACACGTGGTCAAACTTGCGCAAACCGAAGATGAATCGGATGCACAAGTTTTGAAGACGCTCCAATTTGTTCACTAGCTCCTCCGTGGCGTCAAGGAAACACACATCGCCGTAGTCAATTAAAGGTAATAAAAGAGTTTGGGCTAGGGTGACCTTAGTTTCGAAGGGTAAAAATCTCTGTAGACGTTTAAGAGAATGGAAAGTAAAGTTTACCCTTTTACTGACATCATTGATATGATGAGACCATGAAAGATTGTTGTCAAAGATCACACCCAAGTTCTTGGCTTTATTGGTTTCGTCGCTTCGGAGAGCCATCGGAAACGGAAGTGGCCAGACGTGAATGTGGCACAAAGGAGGCTTTACGGTGCGGTATCTGCGAGCTAGTATGTATCTACTAGACTTAGTAAAGGCACATGTTTAACATAACCTAAACTAAGGCCTTTTACTATCTATAGTAGATGATTTATACAGCGTCAGGAGGCAACTTTTACCTTCACAAACGGGACGCTGCAGTGCCCGGGAAGAATTAAGATGGAGTAGGCTTGTAACATAACCTAGACAATTTCGATCATCTACTGAGTTATTAGGCTATTTCTTTTGCCCTTGTTGCTATGTGCTAGTAAGACCACAGGCAACAAACGGGAAATTTAATATTTCAAAATGACCCATATGATTTTTTATTTTATTGAACAAAGATATTCATTACAAAGAGATATGGATGTTGTTCTTTGCATCTGAATTTTGAATGTACCTAGATATCTGAAATTGTTTAAAAGTTAGAAAAATTAGAAAATTTACACTTCTACAGTTCTTGAGAAAATTATCATACTTTAACTTCTGTATAGTACTCATACTTACACACTAAAACGAACATAAAGCAACATATAGGTAGTCTCTTTTACATATAGTAAGTAGCTAAGCTAGGTTTATTAAGTCACAACTGTAAATTTTTTCTTGACGTATAAATAGAATTTTAAATGATATAAAATAAGAAACGATTTAATTTACTGAACAACAAGATTCGTCAGCATCGAATTATCCTCTCGTAAATTCTAAATCAAAAATGAGTCCAGCCAGTTCGAGTTCCACAATGAGCTCTGGATAGTTGACGGAAAACTTTCCTCCATTCATCTTGGAACTTTCAAAGTAATTGTCGACTAATGATCTGCATCTTGGAACTTCAGAATAAGGTTGGATTAAGTTTTTCTCGTAGAGAATACTCATTAAGATATTTAGCATTAGCTTTCGCCCGTGGCTCACTCGCGTAAAATATATCTATCTATCTAGTCGTGTCACTAGTTCTTTTGAACTAGTGTGGTGAAAGGATTTAAAGTGTACTTCAAAGGCTCCTTTCGTGCACTTGACACATTTTCGAACCTTTTTGGCTCTACGACTTAAAAGCCGGGACCGACTGTTTAACGTGCCCTCCGAAGCATAAAAACGCTCAACTTGTAATGCCACTTGCCACCCCTGGTCACCCATCCCAATTGTGATTGCAAGCATCGTTGCTTAACTTTAATGATCAATCAAGAACGCCTGAGCAAGTTACGTCACGAGCGCTGTGTTTTAAGCAAAACTGTACATTTTTAGCGTATGCAGTATGCATACACTAATAGTGTTACATACAAAGTTGTGTAAGTGTTTTTTTGTCTCTAAATACTACAACAGTACGTTGGCTAGCTGATTCAAAAATAACGGTTACGAACAAGGTACTCTAATACCCCATCATATGCATCATGAGTAAAAACGAGAAGGTCTGAAGTTGAGCCATACTCAACCTCTTTTTATAGGGGTCAAACACAAACACTTTGCAGTCATGGTGTTGCGGGCCGCAAGAAAAATCACTTAGATGTTAATAAATAATATCCGGTCAAGTGTCTCGCATGCGAATTCGTACATTCCGTACCATCGTATATGTATAAAATGTTTCTTATATGGGGCCCACTTTTATTTTATTTTTATTATTTGTTGTTATAGCGGCATTAGAAATACACAGCCTGTGAAAATTTCAACGCTCTACCTATTATGATTCATGAGATACAGCCCGCTGACAGACGAACGGATGGACGGACAGCTATAGTCTTGGTAATAGCGGGACCCTATTTGGCACCCTTCGGGTACGGAATCCTAAAAACGATTTTTATTCAATTGTTTTAAAACTAATGACTAAATCGAAAATCGTATGCATGCTACAGCGACTGTCGATTTACTCGAATGGGTGGTGGTTTTAGACGTCAATTCCGTATCGCTAATGCAACACATCACGCTAGGGTTATCTAACACCTATTTTAATCAGCGGCCCACTATTGGGTCCACAGCTGATAATAAATGTATAACTCCAGGTGGGCCATATAGAAAAGCCCGGTGGGCCGCATGCGACCCGCGAGCCACAGGTTGAGTATAGCTGCTCTAGTCTAAAGGCCACATTAAGAGTGTAGCTATTTAAAACCGTCTCAACTGGTAATAATCCCCAGTTATCCACAGAGTAAAAAGTAGAGTTGAAGTCGGAGTTTTTCTCATAAATCGTCTGATAACTGTGTAAGTTGGAATTGTCATATTCTCGAGCTCGTTCATATTAATTAAAATATGAAAGAGATTATTCGAACCACATTTTAAAATCTTATTTGAAAGTGGATTTCTTCCTCATGCCATCGACATAATTAAGTGATTTATCACATTTTCTTTTAATCCTTACGAGAACGCCCTGCAACTTTGTCCGCATCAAGTTTTTTTTTTGTAAAATGGTAATTCTTCCTCTAGGAGTTGAATTTTGGGATTGTAGTAAGTGATCTTAGTTTTCATCGATTTTTGTTTATTTATTTGTTTTCCTTGATTAATTTAATTTTGTTTTCGAGCTTGTCTTCGGAAGAAGGTGGAAGGGAGAAAGCTTAGGACATGTTTGGAAATTTATGGGTTTAGCAGTGGGACAAAACAGGTTAAAAAACCTGTCATCTTTTGAAATAAAAAATAAAATTGCCATATTTCAGGCTCATTTCTTGACCTAGTGGTAGGTATCCCGATTTTCTATCCGAAGGTCGAGGGTTTGAAGAGATTCGAAACCGGCCGTGAGGCCGCGGGCTACGTTTTAAATACCAAACACCCAACACCCTTACTGGTACAGCTGGTATCACGAGAAACAAACACGCTTATCAACATTATACCGAAATACAAAGTTGAAAGAAATTTTATACAAATTGTAAATTCACCAAGCCAGACCGTCCAGATCAGATAAAACACGTTCCTTGAAAGCCTCCTTGAACGTGACAGCGCAACAGGATCTTCAAAGTAGCTCGTGGAGAGCAGGATTACTTTGAGAATTCACCTTAGTTAGTACTAGAGAGTGTTGGAAAATCATTAACTGTACAGTCAGCAACAGTTTATGACTTTTTGAACTTTGAAATGACTAGTTCTCGCGCTAGTATTTGGATAGTCTATGTTATGATAAATGAAGCCTATGTGTCACGAACTATTTTGATACGCATTCTAAGTTATATCCAAATCTATATCCATGTCTATGTGTGCTTGACACACACACAAACTTACGCATTTATGTGAAGTATTATTTAGTGTTAAAACTGAATGCAATATTGATGAACAAGTACTAATCTTTAGCTCTAAATCACAATTAAAAATACACTTATAATTGGTTATTTTAGATACTGACTGTACCTACCTACGCTTAATAATTCCGTTTGAGTTCTAGTTTTCCTGTTACTAGGAATACTAATTTTAATTAAAGTTCAAAGTTTAATACTATTTATTTCGTAGGATCTTATGGGATCACTTGATAACATCTTAAAAAGTAGACACTTAAAATATTAACTAACCTTCATTCGCCTTCAGAAAAAGATGTACCTATTATTACAATACTTCGAGTATCAGAGTAGTACAATACGATTATATAAAAATACTTAAAAGCAGGAAATAAGTTGATGAATTTAAAGTTTTTGCTCTGGTAATATTTATTACTTATTGCAAGCAATTTTTGTTCAATGTAATGTACCTAGTACGCATTTAAGATGTTTCTTTTAGTTTATAATAGACGGCCTCGGTGGCGTGGCGGGCGATTGCTCGGCAGAGACGCAAGAGGCGCGGGTTCGATGCGGAAGAAATGTTTCCATGTTCTGTAAATATTTCTTCCGGGTCTGGGTGTTGTGGTACCATGGTACTCGTAGTTTCTGATACCCACGACACAGGGAATCCTAGTGTGGGGTCAGGACTATGTATGTAACTGTTGGGTGTTATTTATTTTATTTGTACTTTTTATATTATTAGCCCGTGCAGTTTAACCACTCAATAGAAAGGTGTTGTTTCAATAACCTGTCAAAGTCATTCACATTTTATTTTAGCACTCACTCATTATTTTGGGTGATACGTCAACTAACGCCTCGTTAGCGGCCTGCCAAACGAGTGTGAAAATATTGTGCGCTCATTACTTTCCAACCGTAAAAATGCAAACGAACCGTTCGATAGGCCAAGGCTGTGCATACTCATAAATGCGTAAACTTGTGAGTGAATTTTTCTATTCATGGCTGAAACTTGGAATACACATAGTCTGTGACCTGGAATACTACAAAGGTACCACGTGAGCAAGGAAAATTTTATTATTACCCACTAGACTAGTAGAACCCGCCGTCTCGTTGAACTTTTGACACAATTTTCATCTTCCCGCTCCGACTTCTAGGAGCTGAATTTCGGTAATTCCTTTCTTAGTGCACTCCTAAACTATAAAAGGAATATAGGGTATATTCCTTTTATAGTTTAGGAGTGCACCTAGTTTCATACATCCTGATAGTCAATCAGTCAATCAGTAACGATAAAGTTTTGCATATGTAGATGAAATAAAGTATTTAGTATTCAAAACATTTAAAACGGAAACGATTGTTTAGAACGCCTGAAAGTAATTACTGTTACGAGTTTATTATCAAGTTTGAGAATTTAATCTTTTGAGAGGCTTTATGGTTGAAACATCTTTGCATTTCTAAAACACTAGGAGATATTACCCAACAGTCTGCATTTTTATAGGGCATTAAAAACGCTTTTAGCTAGTAGTACCTAGTTGTATTAGAGTTTTACTGTTTAGTTTGAATGCATGCGTCATGAAATTTACTATTTACCCGTGAAACTATCAGTAAAACTTTCATGAAACTAACACGCAATTAGTTTCATAATGAAAATCCAGCTTTAGCATGTTTCGTATGCGAGACGAGCGCCTAGTTCGTTGCCGATACGTATGAGTTCTAACCCAGTCTTAACAAAGAAAAGTTTTCTTTGTTAAGGATTCGTATCGGCTGCAGTGGAAATTACTAACTATCGGAGTTAACCTTTGTTGGAAACACCAAGTTCTAGTCAAAACTTCTTACTCGACTTTTATCTCCTTCCCTCTACCTAAAAACAGACGCACAATTTCAAAGCAATCTTCATGCCTACACCTATGTAGCTATGTTCTTCTAGCGAACATTACCAAAGTAATGTTGTTTTTTTTGCTAAATATTTATGACAATATTTGACAGATGACCAGGCATATTCCGGTTACGCTTAATCACCGTTATAAAACAGTTGTTAACCCTTTTGAATAAGGGTATACCAAAACTATCCGTTATAGAAATATGTCTGTTACCCTAACCGATTTACCTTACTTACCTATACCTAATAAGGGTATTTTTCATAAAGTTTAAATTAAGTATCTCAGATAACATTATTGATATGGTAGTCCGTTAGTAGAATATAGAAATTGGACTTTAGTATAAGTAAAAGGTATAATCAACAAAAAATGGAATTTACAAGAAGTCTATAAAAAGATAATATTTTTTTAAAATCCTGATTTGGTATTTTTTATCATTAAAAAATACATTAAATTGTCGGCCCCGGCTTTAAGTCGTTAAGCCATGACGGAAGCCTTTGGGCGGCCTAAAAACTCTGTCACAAGAGTTGGCCACTAGCTCATACGAATTTACTTTTTTTTATCATTCACCATTCATTCATAAAAGTAGAGATAATACATAGGCCAAGAAATGTAAACAAAAAACAAAGAAAAATATTTTGCGTTTATCAAGTCTCAAACAAAATCTGTGAAAGCAATGTTCTCAGACTCCGCGATAAGCATTGCTATGTAAGATGCAATCTCTGCTCTCATGGGAGAGGAGTAGCGGAGTGAGCAACTGAATAAGTTCCCTGAAAAACGAGCTGTTTGTATACCGTGAAGTTTCTACATCTTAATACACGCCTGTGTCTACTTAGGTACAACTTAAGTAATTAATAATTACTACTTAAGTACTAGTCGTGTCCTAATTCTTTCGGAGAGCCTAGAGAAGCAGCTGGACGTATTCTATGTTTTTTCTCTACTCTCAGTCCAACAGAGAAGTAGTATCATATTTTTTTTCTAGCAGTAAAATTACTTGGTCCACGACCGGAATTTAACCTACGGCCTTAGGATCGTAAGGCGGGGCCGCTACCACTAGATCACCAGTGCTCTCAGTGCTGCTTTTTGTGCGGGGTGAAGGTACTATCAAGCTAACTAAGAGAAAATTATATTTATTTTCTCATAGCTGTAATTAAAAATTTAATGAGATATTATCTGAAAGGCTAGAGAGAATAGGGGCCTTACAAGCGTACGAGAATCAGTGAACACTTTGAGTTCCCATTCAGAGCGAATAATGAAAAAATAAGCTGGTTTTTATGAGGGCGTGCGATCCTCACTATAATAAAACTGTATTCTTGAGCTCTCCGCCGTCCTCTTATGAACCTTTGTCTAAAGCCTTTGTAATCTACCCCTGTATTCATTAAAGACGCTTTACAGACTTTGCAAATCTCTAGTAAATTTTTACGTTTGGCGTGTTTGTTTTTTATTACATTTTCTTTCGAATAACGATTTAAAATGACGCTGTTCTTGGCGCAGCCGGGCAGGCTAGCAATGTCAGGCTGCGCCGAAAACATTAGCTTTTTGTTAGTAGATAACTTTTTTGTACAAGTCCCGAGCTGGTAATCAATAACGTATGTTAGACAAGGTTGCCTCTTATTCTATGAGATTACTTAGCATTTGGGAAATAACTTTGGAATGATGCCTTTGTATACTTTTCAAATTGCACATAATAATGGCCTGCTTAGAATTCATACTGAAACTTTTAAAATTTTTCGTCTCTTAGAGGCTTTACGAGTATCTCCAAAGTTTCTTTGCAACGTTTTTGTAAACTCATTGGAATAATTTCTCTAGAGCCCTATTTGGGAAACGGCGTGCGTTGTGCATCTTAAAAAGGGAATGTTTTAGGAAAAATAATGTTAACCATTCTTAGTGCATTAACATAATTAGGGAGATCTGGGGGTTCGATGGAGGAGACCCTGCCTTCTGATCCTAGTTCGTGTGCGGTCACGCACTAATTATCTACTAAAAACAATTCTTTAAAAAAAATTATACCTACCAGTATTCCTAAACGGTGATTGAAAATCGAAGACATAATTATGTGTTAAGTGCACGAAATAAGCTTCTTTGTAGAGTACAATGATTCGAAAGAATCAGTGACATGAGTAGGTGAAAAATATGTTTACATTTTCACACATAGCATTTTGACATAATATTTTGAACCTTTACCCACATAAATAGGCATCTTAACCTCTGATTCAGTGTAAGCTTGGACTATTAAGTGACTATAACTAAGCTTAAGCCAACAGTAACAGTCGAAAATACACTTTCTTTCATCTACTTTTATAGTTACTCAGGTTCACGCGAAAATAAGTCTTATATGTAGTAAAATAAAGATGTTTCCAGAACTTCTGAAGTCATAACTATATAATAGTAAAAATAAGCTTCTTTGAATTTTGATACGGTAACTTGGGATTTTTATACTCTGCGTTGTGGTCCAGGAATCTTATCTTATTTATCTTATTTCCTATTAGTATTATAAATTCGAATGTTTATAAAAAATATATCGTAGCAACTGAATGAATATGAATGAAGCTGGAATAATAAAATAGATAAATCTACCTTTAAAGTTCGTGACGTGGAGTATCATAAACCACTTTTTCTGCGGATAGCGCTAGCAAAGCCGCCGATAAAAACTAGTACGCTAATAAAATGGAACATTGCAGTAGTGCGGAAAGATTCTGCAGCTTTTCATTATCAAACATAGTAATTTGGAATAGCGCTACTTTGGGAGTGAAGCACCAAATATTAAAGCCATCCTATTATGCAGTAGGTAAGTAGTTGGTGTTTGTACACGCTCATAAACTCTCATAAACTTGCTCGCTTTGGTTTCCATAGCACATACTATTTCCCGTTCCCAAAAAATGTCTTGTCAAGTCGTGATTCCAAAACATGGCGTTATTTTAAGTTTTACAGGAAAGTAGGACTTTAGTTCACAAAAATACAGCCGAATTGAAAACCTCCACCTTATTTTGAAGTCGGTTTTAACTCATCATTGATTCATTACAGCCAATAGCGTTTAATGTTTCATTAACTCTACAGTATCGTTACTGTAATTGCATCATGAATAATGCAACAGTACAGACTCAGAATCAGATGGGCTCTGGAGATTGGGTGCTAGCAAACAATGGCACAGAAAAATGTGAAAATAACTCTTAACTGTTATCTCTAAAGGGAAACCTGAAAGTAGCGCTAGTGACAGAAATATTGAGGAGTAATTAGGCTAGCGTGGTATGCTATGTCACGAGGAGGGATGAAAGTCATGTTGCGAGGAGAGTTATGAATATGAACGTGGATAGATTTAGAGGTAGAGGTAGGCTAAAGAAAAGCTGGATGGATTATGTGAAAGAGGACATGGTTAAAAAAGGAGAGTACAAACATGACGATTGATAGAATGAAATGAGAGAAGAGAATATGCTGTGTCGACTCCACATAATAGTGGAATAAGAGCTGGAAGACGATGACTGTTATCCCTTAAAGTGGTAGTGCCTACGATGAAATATAGAGCCGCGATATGTGCGCTCACTAAAGCGACTGTGTACAGAATATGTGCTGCACAGAAAGCCATGGACCTTGCCATGCTCTGTATAAATATGCTAGATCGAGTTCCAAAATCCAGCGCCGGACTAAAGTAGCAGACATCGGGAAAAGGATGATGGAACTCTGAAGTGATGGCAGGTAGAATAAGCTTTAACCGAGTGGTGGCCCAGAAATGGATACAGAATAAGAGGTTGCCAACTGCGCGCTGGGTCGACGACATCAGAAAGGGTCATAGTTTTTGGATACGTGAGTAAGGGGACCTCACGTATGTGAGATA
Organism: Scotopteryx bipunctaria; assembly: GCA_949320045.1. Lineage (NCBI taxonomy): Eukaryota > Metazoa > Arthropoda > Insecta > Lepidoptera > Geometridae > Scotopteryx > Scotopteryx bipunctaria. The sequence continues at coordinate 3,152,158 of OX439449.1, forward strand.
CTATGGGCTGTGGATGATGATTGTACTAAGGTACAAGTATTCTGTTCAGCCTTTAAGACAAACAAAAGCCACTACATAAAAGCCAAAGGCGAGTTGGAGCCTATTATTTCCAGTCGTAAAATTCGGCCGAATCGTGAATTCATCAAGCAAAGGAATGGCCTATAATTCCGGCAATGTAATTCTATCGAATCAAAGTTACATTTGTTTGAATGAGTTCGAACAATGATCGGAGTTCTGTATCGAAAACTCTTAAAGTACCTATAATCACCTTCAAAAGGATCTGGCAAGAAAATCTGGCAATATCTGGATTATCTTAGGTTACTTTTGCTCGTGTCTTTATGAATGGATTGTTTGATAGAGGACATGTGTGCGAAGAGAGTGAGTACTGAGATGACGAGTGGTAGGAGAAGATAGTAGGAATAGGGAAATATGTCCCCCTGGTGGGATAAGGGTAGGGGAATAGTGGTACTGCTCGTATCACTGTTTCTTTTTAAACCAGTGGATTAAAGGATTAATATACGCCCCAAAAACGTCTTTGAACTTAGGTTCAACGATATGCAGTTTTTTTCACGGTGACAATAACGTGTCCTTTACCTTTTGAGAGTAGGTACATAAGGTATGTACATTGGTGCCGAATTTGAAGCCACAACCATAGGATCAGAAGGCGAAGGTGCTATCCACTGATAGCACCTTCTCCACCTTAGTCCACTGACTCAGCGCTAAAAAATCGATTCGGATTTCATATTATTACATTTTAAGACTAGATATTTTTGACAAGATGTTAAAAATGTTTACAAAAAAAAGCATTTTGTCTAAATTTGTATTTTAGCTGACATTCTCGTACAAGTGGATTGTGTAGTAGTATAGAAGTAGATGTTTCTAAAAACACCTAAAATGTATGTCAAATTAAAGCAGTAGTATCTTTGCTAAATAATCTTCTCTCTGCAAATCCAGTTTGCATAATTTATGAAAATATTATAAATTATTCACACTCTATTAAAGAATTATAGTTTCAATAGCGCTAATGTACAGTACTTACCATATCATTAATTATGTTAAGTTTCATTCGCTCGTTGAACTGTGAACAGAATCTATACAAATAATCTCATACAAAGGAGTGGGGATGCTATGTCAACCTAGATACGAATATGTTGGATCACTATTACAAGTAGCTTTGCAACTCAAGTAACCAAATATTGCTACACACTCAGAATTAACCATTCGATGCAGAACTTGGCCTAACTTAAATTAATGTTTAATACAGGTAACAGTTATTTGAATATCAAGCTTTATCTTTATCAATTTGAAGTATAGTTTTAGTATAAACCTCATCCATTTTAAATTCTTTCTAATTGAGTTTTTTTTATGGTTAAAATATCAGTTATTAGTCTCATCCACCATCTTTTACTTCGTTCTTCAAAGTATCAACTTTGAAACTATGAGAAGTGTCAAGTTATATTTGGTTACTCGAGATGTAAAATCACTTCCAAAACAACGTTCTATATATTGCTACTATGAGTATGTATGTATAGGTTTCATTTTACGCAGTGGGTGTGTAGCCAATTTGGGCTATGTCATGCTTTTGGGCGGGGTCGGAATAAAAAGTCGATCAATCTAGATACTGGTTAACTACTTGATTACACTTAATTGCTAATCGATAGACCTTTGATATATTGTGTTTTTGTGTGCAAGTGTTACTTAAATATTCATAAAATTGTATTTTCATATTTTACTACTCTTTAGTATAAAATAAAGTTAAATTACAACAATTTTATAGGTTTTAGGGATGCTCGGTGTTTCATTACGTGATAAAATCTGAAGTGGAAACCTGAAGAGTCAAGGTTACTGATACAGGCCTAAGAAATAACAATTTTGGTACTAATAGCATAGGCTTCTTTCAACTGTGCTAAGGAAGCTAAATTGCTATTTGGCCCACATGCTTCCATCAAGTAACCTGGAATATGGAGCCATTGATATAGCTTCTAGAACATAAAGCATCGGGTGAACCCACAAATCAGAAATTGCATTTTAAGTTGAAGTCATTAAATCTTGGGTACTATTCAACCAACGATTTTTATTTTACTTAAAAAATGTGTTAATATGAATCACTTCAAAGGCTACAAAAATCATTTAAAGGTAAAAAACCTTTTTTCAGTAGGTACACTTGGGACGTTCAAAAAGTTACAGGGAAATAAGTAAATAACTCCGAGTTCTCTATAAAAGGTTAAATAGTGACTTGGTTATTTACTATTTTATTTTAGGATTCCATATCAAAACTTAGTATGTCAATATATTGGAAAAGTTCGCGACCCTTCATTGGAAACACGTGTTTAGTAACCCATTTTCTGAGTACGAAAGGAAAAGTACCACTTGCGATATCGGAAGGACTGCACAGAGTGAGTGCCTAAATATATACAGTTGATATTGCACAAAATAATTATACTGTTTTTTTTCTGAAGTTTTCTTGCCATGAACAGTTTTATTGTTTCACAAAAAAATAGTTAAGACTTTCCAGAGTTTTCAAACTATACTTTTAAATTAAACAAAAAAATAGCTTTACAGACTGAGAGTTTTTTTACCATTATTTGTTTGTTTCAATCGATGTTGTTTAAAAAGAAATATATAAAAAATCATAAAGTATGGCTATTTATTAGTACAATTTACAAGACTGGTTCTAAGACGTGGTTGGGGAATGGATAGAGTTGCGTTTCTATTTCACAAACAGTGTAAGCAAGGTCAACTTATCGATTTGCAAGTAAGTGTATTAGAATAGGGACTAGTCAGTCAGAACTACGTATGTGACAGTGAAGTATCAGTGTCTATGTCATACTAAAATAGCTGAACAAACTTGCCATTCTTTTTTTGGAATGGTTTAAACGTTGGTTTCCTAGGAAGTCATCAGCTATCAGCTCTTGGTCGTGTAGTTAGTTGATTGGATGACGGTGTGTTTTTCTTATAGCTGGGTACTAACCAACGAACTCGAACGCCAACCCGAAAGGGAAGAATCGAAGGGAATCGAAGTTGAGCATCGATATTCGCTCTGAATAGAATAGGTCGAGATACTGCTGGCAAGAACTAGTTCTTCTTGTTTACATTAAAATGTCTTCGTTCGGTGGCCGCTCACTTTCGTTCAGTTGGTCCGTACCCAGCTTTAGTAGGATCTGTACTACCGTTCCCCGACGAGCGTCGGACAACGGCCTAGGAAACCAAGGCTTACGTGTGCTATTTTGATAAACCTTTCTAGTGAAGTATCTATATGATGTAAATTTGTGACTCTAGATCATGCTTAGTTGTAGTTTAGCTTACTTTCTGACTGCGCTGTGAGACCTGGGAATATAATACAGCACGTTAGTATAGCTGTGGTTTATCTACAGATGAGTGTGTAGATCGACCACCCGTTTATGGATCGATAACTGTGGTGTTCATTTCGGCCCTAAAGTGTCTGAATATGGTCTGTTTTTGGACCACATGATTACATTAAGCTTAGAAACATCATAAAATAATTTTATTAAAAAATCTTCTGACATTTCTAACCAGAATTAAATAACAATGTGTTAGTGACCAAAAATGTTTGTGGTTTTATGTTGAATAATAAGTACTCAAAAGATGTTGAATCATGGTCGGGTTAGGTGAACTGAAGGTAAAAATAAAAGAGTATCGTATAAAAGCGTGATATTCAATGAACAGCAAAAACCGATTCAATATATCCAAAGATTGCAGATTCTTTAAATAGGATAATATCCAAGAGGTAAAAAGGTGAAAAGCATTGAATTATGAACAAATCGTATGGGTATATGGAGGAAAGGGCGAAAAATCCGTGTAAAAATAAACAGGTTAACCTTGTAGTCAGCAGATTTATTGCTCTGTATCAGTCACCCGTATCTGGATGTAGGGCTGTCAGAGCTCTGTACACATTTCGGCCCTTTGTGGGACACGCACGTTGTTTTGGCTAGTCTTTATGCTGCCCACGTTTGGGCAAATGCCAACTTCTGTCAATCTCCTTCGAAGTCCACCAGGTCATCTTCTAATTATAATAAAATAAAGATATTGTAATAAAGATTCATATTTTAAGTTTGCCGTATGTCATTACTTCCCAGAATTCGTTCCTTATTAGCGACACTATCGAATGGTGTAATAATAGAATGTGTTTTTTTTTTCAAAAATAAACGGGTTCGGTTCCTGGCTAGAAATATTGATTTTTCAAAAATCCAATGATGCTGTTTTAGATTTCGTTTTCATCATAATCGGGCTCGAGACTCCTTAGAGTAGGTACTTTTCGCTATTCCTCATAATTTCGGATTTGGCCATGTACGCCCACTTGAAAAATTCACCCTGTATACTTATTAATACTATCTACTTGTACTAGTTGTAAGTTTATGTAAAAGTTAAAATTAAATAAAGTAAAAAAGTCCTAAGTAAGTAGTTGGTTACAAAAGTCAGTTACATACGGGCACTAAATGAGTACCTAACCTATTCACATTATGACTGCGATTACGTCTCTATTTTATTGTCAAGCCTATATACAAAACCGAACAGCAATCAATGATTAAGACAATATGGGTTAGAAAAAAGTTAGCGAGTGCTGATTATTGAAGAGTTTTGTAAGGTACGTTTGTTGTTTCCGTAGCAACCCTAAAGGGCATAATCACAGAATACCCTGGAATACACGCCCAACAATGAAATAAGGAATAGATGATAGCAATACATCACGGTTCGGTGTCGTGTTACGAATCAATGGCTCCCCATACATCATTAATCATACAAGCACACACATTTGTGTACGAGTACCACTTTCCCAGTGATTAAAAACAGTTTACAGGGTTGTGACCAGGCTGTTGAGTACAGGGTCAAGTGAAGGCAGATAATATAGAATGGTGGCCAAGTGATTTGCGACCCGATGATGGTCAGTCAACATTTTGAGAGTAAGTGGTCTGAGCAGTGGATCTGATTAGGGCTAGACCGCCATTACCGTGATAGAAGACCCCTTTACCCAGTGAGTATCACCATCTGAATAGAAAGAATATAGATTTACAAGGTCGTGACAAGTGCCCTTGGGATATTTTTATGTGGGCAGTTTAGACCATTATAAAAGGTAATAGTTTTACAGTAACGTAATCCAAGATAGCTTATGCTATGGTGTAATACAAATATATCGTTTATAAGCGTCTGCTCGGCGGATCGTGATAATCTCGATCAGAATTATTTTTTATGCTGTTCCAGTATATAAATCCAAATCAAATGTAAATTCAAGTTTCATCCAAATCCGTTTATCGGTGATTCAGATACAAACATGCTTATTATTTTTAGGATCGTATTAGTCACCATAAAATGTTTTTTAAAAAGAGTAAAAATCGACATCAAACGAAAAACTACAATAGTAGGCACATAATTAGTAGTAATATCTAGTTCAATTAAGAGGTAGAGTCTGTGTTTTTGCGGGATATCTTTCTTGAAATGGTCTCTAAAAAGGGGTTTTCTCCCCTCACAGCCCTGTAGTGTCGTTCGGACAGTAGCAATACTGGCAGTTAACTGTTGGTGGTTTTTTGATGCCCTCGACGCGGTCGTCGCTTTGTCAACGACGAGCACAATGCCGATTTAATTAATTGATGCAATTTATCGTGGAAATGTTGGACTCGCTGAAGGGTTTTAATTTATTTTTAAATTATCCGAGCTTTTTGCTAATGCTGCAACATATTGTATTCTCCAAGACCATGTTAGACGGCAAGTATAATATTTGTATGTCATAATATTATGTACATATTCAAGACAAACAAATTATCTTATCTTATCTTATCATAAACAAGGCGTCACAAGTGCTTATTACGTAGTGTGCAGCCTTAGCTTGGTTAGGGATAATATTATGACGTCCGAACGGTAAACGTCAGGAGTATGAACTGTTTGAAAATTTCGTCGTTCTGTTCCAAGACTAAATGGCCGAAGTGACACCACGCTTGCCTGCGGATTCGGGTACGTAGGGTTAAACTTCGCCGACTCCCAAAGAGTTTTTTTTTGAACATTGGGATTTTGGAATGTTCTAAACGGGTCCAAATATTAATTCAAATTTTCGGAATGATTTGAAGAAGTTCTAGAAATTTCAAGAAAGAACAAAGAAAAGATTAACGATATGAAGAATAAAAAGAACAACAAAAAGACAAATGACGATCGAAATTCGGGGTATAAAAGGCGGCACGAGCCGATCAGCCGGCAGTTTGGAAAAGTCCAGCGAACAGGAGCAACTGGTAGAAGAAGAAAAGTGGAGTGAAAATTGAAGTGAAAGTGAAGTGAAAGTGAAGTGAAAGTGAAGTGAAAGTGAAGTGAAAGTGAAGTGAAAGTGAAGTGAAAGTGAATGTTAAAGTGAAGCGAAGTGAGTGCCGTGAGAGGACTATGTCAGCTCTGCGTGGACTACATGGACTCTACGTCAGTGAGGAGGACTACGCGTCTGTAACGCGTCAGTCAAACATTCCGTCAGCGCTACGTCACTGTGAAGATCTGTGTGGTGTGGTGAAGAGACCCAATAAATATCATCTAAGAAGATCAATCTTTTCCTTCTATCCCGTACCCACTTCCATAACAATAATAATTATATTAAAATCGTATGAATGCTACAAAAAGTTTCAATATCTGTGAGTACCTTTCATACAAATTGCTATGAAAACCCTTATTGAATAAAACTACCTAGCAAAACTTTTAGGCTATGTTCTCACTATGCTTACAGATTGCGGCTCACTGTTTATTTGTGGCCTACCTGAAATAGCAATGTCGGGCTAGCGGCCTACTAAGTTGATCCATAAAGAGTATTAGGTATGACAATTTCAAAACTAAACTGTTACATTGTGTGGCGTTTAGTAAAATTATTCTATTACGTAATCTCGTAATTATTTCTCGTATTATCGTGTACTCGTGGTGGCATTGGTAAGGTTTGTGCTCTTATTGTTCGTGAAAAAATAAAACAATATCCTATTTGATTTGACTGGATATACGAGTATTATCACTTATTTCGTTTGATACAAATGATTGTTAAAAATGATATTGTAAGCCGTGAGCCATTTTATCGAGGATGAGCCGTTTACCGTGAGCCTAATGGAAATGTTGCGTTATTTTTGCACGCTCTCATAGTTCGAAGTCACACATGGAGGGTACCGTTTGAACCCTTTGTAGTCGTGACTTATCACATTCGAGCCCAGTTCAAACCCATTTTCCTTTCTTTGTATGCGATTTACGATATTTGAAGTTAGTCTTTAATATAATATTTATAGAGTTTGTTGATACAACCCGAACTCGAGTAATTTATTGATTTATATTATGTTTGCAAATGATTATGAGAAAATTATATTTATTCTTTTTTACACGATAGCATCATACTTATGTCATTCTAAATGGGCTAAAATCTTTTAAAAAATGAATTTTTTTACAAATACGAACGGAATAATTCACATTTTTCGGTTTGTTTCCCGGTTGAGACAGTCAATTATTTAAAAATGCATGTTTTTTAAAATAAAAATGAAATCTTCTTTTAGTTAAATTTTCTATCTACTATATATAAGGTAGGTTCCCTTCGTAAAAACCGAAGCCGCGGGACACCCTGTATAATAGATTACTATAATTTTATGGGTTAGGAACCAATAGAAGATTTCAATTAAAACATAATTAAAAACAAGAAGTAAACTGCGAAATTAATTGAAGTGACCGTTCAAATTAAATCCATTAAAAGAAGTAGGTATTATTAATTAAAATTTTAGTGATGATCAAAGCGAAAGGGTAACGAAAAACGCCCCAGGGGTTTGCAAAACCACGGATGAAATAGAAGCTATATATACAGGAGGTTTCATTTCGACCCTTTAGGAAAGCTTCGACTAAAGATGAAAAGAGAGATGTGTAAATCAGCATGTAAAATTAAACCAAAAGAACTTATAAATGACTTTACAAAAATCTTATAAACGGAATATCGTGTAAATGACGAGATGACACGATTTTATCAACGATAAACGATAACTAGAATGTGTTACTGATTCATTAGTGCACGATTTGATTTGAACCTTAGAACCGCAACCTTAGAATTGGAAGATTAGACTATCAGGTATCTGTAGCCTCCAAAATAGTACCACTAGTTGTCTAGCCCATCTTAAAACTGAAACATATCGATATATTTTAGGGTTCCGTACACGAAAGGTGCCAACGGGACACTATTTCTAAGCCTCCTCTGTCTGACCGTCTATCCGTCTGTCAACGGACTGTATCTCATGAACCGTAATAAGTAGAGAGTTGAAATTTTCAGTGTGTATTTCTATTTGTCGCTATAACAAATATGTAATAATAAAAATAAAAGGGGGCCCCTTACAAGAAACATTTTTGTACATGTATGATGGTACAAAACCCTTCATGTGCGAATTCGACTCGGACTTGACCGTTTTTTTTATAATAATAGGTATTACTAATCGTTCTTTCAAACAATTCAAAGTCAAAGTCAAAGTAAAAACTTTTTTATTCATTAAAATCACAGGGATCATTTGGACATTTCCTTTCATCACCATTAATTGTGGTAAAAGATTTTTTTATAGATAATTACACGGTAGGTATTTAAATTGGTCCTGCCTCATTCATTATTGAGTCAATGTTAGGTATAAGTTCATTTCTCGTTCAAAGCCGCTTTGGGGTGTTCCGGAAAAACCAGGGAACCGGTCCGGAACGAGCGGCTAATGGGACTGATAATTCGGGCAGTTTCAATTACGAATATTTTCATTCGTTTTGGTTAAGATAACAAGGAGGCTGGCTTTAGGGATGAAAACGGATTTATAGGCAGAACATCTGTTTCCAAAATACCAGGGCTGGTTGTTTGCATAACGGCCTCGACTGTGCGGCGGGCAAGACGCAAGCGGCGTAGGTTCAATTCCCGCTGCGGGAGAAATGTTTGCAAGTTCAGCAATTTTTCTTTCCGGGTCTGGGTGTTGTGGTACCATGGTACTAAGTAGTTTGTGATACCCACAAGACAGGCAATCCTAGTGTCACAATAATGTATCTATGTGACTGTTATTTGTTATTTTCGCAATTACTTATGGCTGATTCTTATATTCAACTAAAGTACAGTTAGTGTTAACAATCTAGTGGTAGCGACCCCGCCTTCTAATTCTAAGGTCGTTGGTTCAAATCAAAGGATTTTTCTGTAGGAAAAAAGTGTTTGCTCTGTACTAGTAAACTCAAACGGCAAAGGAAAACATTGTGTGGAAACCGGCATGTCGTACGACTTAAAAAGTTCAGAACATGTTTCAAATGTACGAATGAGTCTTTGAGGTGCACTTTAAATCCTTAACCACACTAGTTCGAAAGAAATAGTGACATGACTCTAATACCTAAATGAAATTTCATTTTCTTAAATGCGGTAAGAATTCTTGTTAAGACATAAAATATTTACTTAGTTTTAGAACAGGGTGGGCAATTAATTAAATTTAGGTCTGAGTAAACCGTATCTTGTTATAATTTTAAGGGCGATTATCTCATATTAACTTACTGTAATAATCCCTTATGTATCGCATTTTAGAGCTTGAATTAATGAAGAATGAAGAGATGTGTGATGAGGGTAATGTTCTTGTTTGATACATTTTACATACTCGGTCTTTTAAAGGTTGAAATGAAGAATAACTTGAAGTTGCCCCTTAAATGTACCATGAAATAAGTAATTATTTAAATGAACAAAAAACCCGACGAATTTAGGTAAACATCTGCCGTTTTAGACACATGATGAACTAAATTTTACCCTTTTAGTATCATTCTTATTTCATTTAACTCACACACGACACAGGGAATCCTAGTGTGGGGTCAGGACTATTGGGTGTTATTTATTTATTTATTCGCTGAAAAAGTCTTCATAAAGCCGCTGTATAGTATTTTTTCACACTTTGGTGTCAAAAAAGTGTCATAGGCTATACCCATGAAACTTGTGTTATCCAGACGAATCCAACAAAACCTCATTTGTCAAAATCCGTCCAGCCGTTTGGCTGTAGCCTAAGTAATGCAGATACCAGCATACATACATACACCACAAACGCACTCTCCTTCTTCGCAGTGGGGTAAAAACAGTTGAGAACTGTCAGTTGCAATGTAGCTATTTGTAGTCTTGGTAGAAACTTGGCAAAGTTGGCGTGTATCTACAAACAGGTCGGTCAAAAGTTTACAAGTTTGAAACTACATCGTATTTCGGGAATGACCTCGATGACCCCCGGAGATACAAAGTTCATAGTCTTCTGTTTTCGATGAATATCAGAAAACATCTGATATATATTTTTTTACCTTAGAAAGCACTGGTAGTGACGCCGCCTTCCGATATTAAGGTCGTGCACCAATGTATTATTCTATTCGAAAAATGTATAATCATTACTATACCAGTACTCTCAAACGGTGCAGCAAAACATCGTGAGAAAACCGGTATGTCGTAGGACAAAAAAATGAGTTCGAACACATGTGTCAAGTGCACAAAAGGAGCCTCTTTGAGGAGCACTTAAAATTATTTCATCACACTGGACATGCTAATCCCCACTGCTGGGCAAAGGTTTTTTTACTCTTTAGAAAATAAAGGAAATTTGAAATGTTTCTTATTGCTAAATATCGTCTATGCTGTTTGCTTCCCAAATAAAGTTAAATAAAAGTTATTAACAAGCAAACATTTGACAGAACTTAAAAACAAAAACAGCTGCCAGAGTACGCCCGTATTTCGAACTGAAATAATTTCTAGTTTAAATGTTTGTTCAAAAATACAAAGTAACAAACAAGCCACGTTCAACAATTTCAACACCCAGTAAAATTGAAGCGAAAACAGTGATACGTTACGGAGCTCCACATAAATAATGCTTGTCTGTAGCTCCGTAAACATCCTAGCGCACTCAGCACGATTGGAGGGAAATAAAACTATCGGAAATTGAGTAAAATGTGGTGTGATAGAAGAGTTTTAAAATGTACGTGCACTTTTTACTTGATTTGAATGAAGTAAGATCAGCTAGGACGAATGTTTTGATTGACTGCCAGTCAGGTTTAGATGCCATTGGCACCCACCTAGTAATATTTCGGTCAAGTGCGGTTCGAATTCGCACACGGAGGGTTCTGTATCATTGCAAATAAATGTTTCTTGTACCTATGTCTAAGCAAGTATTCCCAAGCAGGGTTGACGTAAGGCAGGCGGCTGGTCATAAAATACCTTAGCCAAAACTCTTACCCACATAGAGTGGGACAAGGGCAGGAAGATAATGATGATGATGTGTATAGGGTCCGCTTTTATTTTTATTATTTGTTATTATAGCGCAATAGAAATACATATAGTCAGTGAAAATTTCAGATCTCTACCTATTACGGTTCATGAGGTAGGTACAGTCCGCTGATAGACGGACGGACGGACGGACAGACAGACAGACAGATAGACGGACAGCAGAGGGTTAGTAATAGGGTCTCGTTGGCACCCTTCGGGTACGGAACCCTAAAAACCAATATTTTTTAAGATATGGTTTGTAGATCCTCACGTTTTTTGTAAACGTATTTCTTATAATTACTGTTATTTAAATTAAGTACTAAAATGCTCTACTCGCTTAGATTTCCTGATGAAATCCATTAAACCTTGCAAAGTGTCAAAGAACAAATGGTTAGCAGTTTTCTCGAGTCTTTGTTCAATTTAGGACGGGGGCGAAGACTCGTTTTTCACTGCAACACTTGGAATTGCTTATTTAATTTACAAGAAAAAGTTTCTTATACAAAAGAGCGTAAAAAGAATAATGGAAAAGCAATACTGAAAGTAGCCAACCTACTTGAAGGGTCCTCACAATATAAGCAATTTCTTATTTACAAACGACTCTAGGCCGGTCGCCACACAAATTAAATTAAATTAAAATTAAAAATTATTTATTCAGAACAAAACAAGTTGGACAAGTACAAGTAAAAACGATGAGACTGCAAAAGTTTTACAACTGTGACGCAGTCTCAACGCCCACCTCCTGAACATGGGAGTTGGTTCTGAAGTAACATTATCTATCTATAAACTATGATGCTACTAAAGAAAATAATGAAGTGAAATAAAAATACAATGAATGACTGAAACTATGAGAATGTGAGTAAAATATGTGAGAATGCTGAGTGTGTTGTGTAGTGTGTGTGTGATAATGTTGTAATGTGATTAAAAGATGTGTGAATGCTAAGTGTGTTGTGTAGTGTGAGTGTGATAATGTTGTGATGTGAGTAAAGGATGTTTGAATGCTGAGTGTGTTTTGTAGTGTGAATGTGTTAGTGTGAATAATGTGAATCAGTGGACTAATAATTGTAAGTGGTTGTGTAACAATACCAGTTTATGTGAAAGGAATGAGGAGATTTTCTGTTTGTTCGTATGAGAGGGATAAGAGCCAATATAAACATTTAGTTTTACATTTATGTAGGGGAAGAGGATAAATATTGGTAGCTTTATTAACTCTGTTATAAAGTGAAGAGCTTAAATAATAATAGTGGCGGCTAGCTGTAGTTGTTTTATGCGGAGGAATTTTGCACACAATATCTGATCGACGTTTGTTAACAGAATAATTTGTATCAAAGAACAAGTGCCGGTGCTTGCGTAAGAAAGAAACGAAATTCAACCAGCCTTGTTCTGACAGACACAATTTCGGGTATAACGTACAGACACAAAGCGAAATGTTTAGGAGTTTCCCTTCTATTTCAATTAAGGCGACCAACCAGTTGCAATTCGAAGTGCTACGTCCGTTACAAGCGTTATTGAGTGTACGAGGGTTAAGTGGCGTAGGATCCAATATGTCATGTCTTTTATGAACATGTAGTCTTGCCCTTAGAGCTCTCAGCTATAAGATAGTAGTACTACACAGCGAATTGCTTGTGACAGCCCGTTGTATAAGCCAACAACGCTTGATAGTTTAAAGGAAAATCCACATCTGTGCACGCCCACGTTCTGCGCGGTTCGCTTGCGTCTTAGAAACAGTTTTGCACGTGTTTGTATGGGCGGTTCGTGCGCACTGCGCGCACGTTAGATTCCGACCCGTCCAAAAGCCGTGCACGGTGCGTTGTGTGCGCGGTTTGTGTCTGCGTACAAATGTGGATCCTCCTTTAGACGCTTCTAAATAGATATTTTTGAACTTGTATAATTAAATTGATATTTACGTTCACGCATAAGCGGTTTATTTTTTGTTCAAATTACATAAAAAAGAGACTACGACTGGTTTGTACATAAAACCAACAAAAGTCCATTAAGAAGCCTTATCTCCCCATAAAACATTTTTTAGATGCTCGCCACCCGCGAACAAGCCCTGATTATCCTTCAATATTATGCGGGGGCTTAAGAGACGCTTGTTCCATTCGCGTCATTTAAATGAGCCCCGATGGCTCTATCGGCTTTAACACGTCATCAGTTTCGTAGCACCCTTCACTTTCAATGGAGGTTTCAATGCTAAGGCTTGCTACTCCTGTATTTGCCGACAAGGCGCTTCGTTTCACGAGAATACGTTATTTCAGGGCCGCTGGGTTTATTGGATGGGATTTGAAGTTTTTTAACTAATGAGGGTGACACTTGCTATATTCTCTTAAGAAAGGTTCTTTATATAAGCGTTTTTTAAACGTACCGCACACAGAAATCACTACATAGTATAAAACAAAATCGCTTTTCGCTGTCTGTCCCTATGTATGCTTAGATCTTCGGATTTTGATGCGGTTTTTTTAATAGACAGAGTGATTGAAGAGGAAGGTTTATTTGTATAATATAGTAAAGAAACATTGATAATTTTAGAGGTATCTAATGTGATGTCGTAAATAAACACATTTTTTTGCGCTTACATTGCAAACGCTGGCTGAACCCTACGAGATAGATCAAAATAATTTACTACAGTATTGTATACCTTAAAAAGGTCTACAAAAAAGTCCACGATAGTATAATATGTCTATCCCCGTGCGAAGCCTGGGCGGGTCGCTAGTTAAAAATATATAAAAAAATATATTCATTCACCCATTTTGTATTGTTTTTATCTTCTGTACAACAGTAACCTAATAAACATGAGCGCTGTGAAATGGGCAAAAGCAACCACAACTATTCCGGTTTCCTTACTTAAACATACTAAAACTTCATCCAGCCAAAGTCATTTTCAATTCTCTAAGCAGACATTGTTCCTAATACATTTTGTAAGTCGAGAACACATTGGGAACACGGCAAATCCTGTAAGCTTGCGGCAGCGCTGGCTTGGAAACCTGGATGCAGTTGCAGCTTTGAAGATACGACTGTATGTAGGTACTCGTATGTACAGTTTGCCCCAAAAGGTATAGCACTGAATAATAATAATAATAAAAATAAATATTTGTGGACATTTTACAGAGCAAACTAAGCAAAGCTTGTACTATGAAAACCAGATGGCTGATAGAATACATAAATACTTATTTTTTTTGTAAATACATACTTATTATGTATGATATTACAACACCCAGACCCGGAAGAAATATTTGCAGAACATGCAAATATTTCTCCAGCAGCGGGAATCGAACCCGCGCCTCTTGCGTCTCAGCCGAGCACTCGCCGGCCACGCCACCGAGGTCGTCAATAATGCTCCAACTCCTTTTGTCAATAAGAGCATAAACTCAACGTAGATTTAGGCCGTTTCATATTTATCGTAGTTATTTCAAAGATAACTTAAACTTGACGTAAAAACGAGTTGTAATGAGAAATGAGTATGCCTTTTTTATTTTAACCCTTTGCTGCTGACATAGGCACTAAAGACATTTTTTGTACACAACGAACGAGAATTGACAAAAAGTTTGGTATCATTAAATTTTGCCATCAACATATTTTGTATCTGATTAGCTTCTGAAATGATGTAAAAACAAAGTTGTCGTATATTAAACCTACATTGTCAACACGAGCAGCTTACACAGTGTAAGTTACATCGTTACTGTGGGCTAATATCATAAAACCTGAGCTATATAGACGACAACACCTGGAAAACAAACCTAACCACCTTATGATAAGGGCTATTTTGCTTAGATATTTGTTGGTATAAAATTTTAAAGCAATCCACGTATTGGTGATACAGTTCGTATTGTTTTAGTAAAGTGCTATTATTTCGATACTTGTAGTAAAGGATAGAACAATACAATACAACGGTAGGAGTCAAGATAGGGCTTCCTCGGAAGTAGGGTTACCATTTAAAAATATAATAACTAGATATAACTGATTAGCGTCTCAATGGGTAACGTTATTTGTAGGTTTTATTTTTAAGTAGGTTTAGGTACTAATTAAGGTTGTAAGTTGCTACTAACACAATATGGGTCCTAAGTCTGAATTAAATACATTTTTATTTTTTTATTGAGAACCTCCTCCTTTTTGAAATCGATTAAAAAGTCCAGACAAAAAGCCTGACACATAAAAATAAAAAATCGGTCATTTTTGTCACAAAATGGAAACATTGCGATGCAAGATTAATATTTTATTTGTGATGAATGAGAAGTTAACAAACAAAGATTAAAAACAAATTTGATATTAGGTATTTATGTAAATTTTATTACCTACTCGTATAAAATCCGGATAAGTTAAAAAGCCGGTAAAAGTCCGGACATTAATTTTACTGTTAGAATATCTGTTAGTTCGAAAATATGTGTCAAGTGCACGAAAGGAGCCTCTGAGACGCACTTTAAATCCTTTCACCATACTGGCTTAAAAGAACTAGTGACACGACTAGATAGAAGTTTTGCTTTATCTAGGGATATCCGAACTTCGTGTACCTACAATAGCGTACTAGTGTATGTATACGTAGAATAAGTTTTTCCTTGAAGTTTTTTTAATTTATTTGAGGGTTTGTCACTTTTCGGCCAAACCATCCATATAAAAACAAAAATAAATAAAATAAACCAAGAAAAACTTAATCTATACTTATAATAAAACTTAACTACTTACATAAACCTAACTGAAGTAACAAAACTAAAAACTTCCTAGAAGTTGAACGCTGATACGCACTATGTCTGATTTTATAGTGCTGAGCCTCTAATCCTACTGATGCTATAAAAACCTATAAACACAGTATAACATTCTAACGGTATATCTTTGAATTATTGAATTTTTGTATATCCTTCCCTTATCCTCCCAGTAATTTTTATTGACAAAAGTACATAATTTTTTTTACGTCTCCGCTGGACTGGGAGTGTAAAAAAAACATAGAATGCGTCCACCTGCTTATCTCTCCGAGCATGTCGTAAAAGACGACTAAGGGATTTCCAACATGATAGATCATCTATATGGGCGATGGGCTGATCACCTGTCACCATGGTTCACCATGTACATCTTGGTACTTTGAATCAGGAGTGGTTACAAGTTTCTCATGATTACTTGTGGCTCTGCCCACTCCATAAGGGATACGGGCGTGGTATTATGTATGCTCGTATTTTTTACTTGAATCCCGCCTCAAGATACTTACGGACTGAAATTACTTCGACTCCTCATCTCTTTTCTGAGCAAATATTTGTAAATGAATTAATTTGCTCGCTGTAAATATAAATACAGCATTATTGCCAGCAATATTGTCTGTTCCGTGACTAGCGATGGATATTGACTTACCGCGACTGCTGAATAATCTTACTTATATTATAAAATTGAAAAGCGTTAGTTTGCTTGAAATTACCGGCGTAAAGTTCAAAACACAACGATAGCGCGAGCTAACTTTACCAGTGCTGCCATCTAGTCTAGTATTATTATAAATGGGAAAGTTTGTAAAGATGTTTGGATGTTTGTGTCTCAATCACGCCTAAACGGCTGAACGGATTTGAATGAAACTTGGAATATACATGGCGATATAAAAGGTATAAAGCAAGAAATTATTTTCATCTGAAATTGTTATGTACAAACTATTCTATATATAACTTATAGGTACGTAATATATTTTAATGTATTTATAGAGAGAGAATACCAATTCACAAGCGTTGTATCGAGCAGAACGTCCTAAAAGCAAAACGGCATATTAGCATAACGTCCTAGCCACATGACCTAGTAGCAAATGGGACTAATATCAAAATGACACCTTAGCTGAACGGCCTAGTACAATTCAATACAAATTAAATAAACACAAAATTCAGCAACAGACCTAGGCTATATATTTTTAATTGAACATTTGATACCCAAAAAGGAATCATTTAAAACATATTTTATAGTTTGTGACTTTATGTCCTCTAGAGGGCGCCATATTCAATCTAATGTAACGTCACATAGGTACCAGCGGATAACAAAAAGGCTTCCTATCTCATTTGTATCAAACTGAACAGATGAACATACATAGGTACATACCTACCCACATAAATTCCGGTATTCATTATTCATACAATTAATTTGTATTCATTATCAAATATACACCTGGAATTATCCAGCAAGTAACATACTGCTCTTTGACAAAAAAGGTTCGGTTAGCTTTTGTATAAATAAATGTTCATTAATAACAGAACAGAGTTATACTTATAAATAACTTTTGCATCCTTTCTAGACGTACACCATTGCTGGACTTTCACCAATAGTTCTAACGAAATCACTCTCCCACTTTTAATCAAGTCGCCCGTCCCATTTATAAGGTCTTTCAATAACTCTAGTCTAGAGTTCCTTTGTAACTTTCCAGTATTATTCAACAACTACAATTACAGAGTCCGTATAAATTAGAGAAGGTTAAAAGGAAGACATCTTATTACGTCTACAATTGCACGCTTTTATCTTCCTATTTTTTTATTTAACTCGAAATTGTACCCTATTGGATGGCTCAAACAAAGGAAGAACTAGCTCAGTTGAAGGTGAAGTGTGGATGATGATAAATAATGAAAAAATAAAAAATAGTCGTATCTTTCAAATGCCACATAAACCCCCGAATACTCAAACGCGACTCAGAGTTGAGTACGTCTCAAGTCACGGTTTTTTGACAGTTTTTGATGAAAATCTGTCAAAAACTTGTCACTTGAGACGTGCTTAACTCTGAGATGCGTTTGAGTATTCGGGGGTTAGATTACTTTACGAAGAGTGTAAATGAAACCTTATAATATATTTATTGAAAGCTCTGCCTAACGCGAAACTTGTATAAACTTTTAATATGGACAAGACCCTGATAAAACGAAATGAAATGAATAAAATATTTATTTGTCTGTGAAACTAGGTAGTACAGATGGTGTTATGATCACAAAGTCCTACCAACCGGTGTACAAACGACGGTGTACGAGGTAGTTAAAGTTGAAAGCGCACAAATGAAAGTCGTCTTACGTTTTGCTCATTCGACGCGAGCTGGCTTATAATTACTCCTCGTGAAATATCACAAGTCTTAAGCCCTGGTCTTAATAAAGTAGTAGCTACTAAACCTCTTGACCTGACTTTCCTTAAAAAAACTGTTTCATCGATGGTATGCAATTTTTTTCCAACACTGAAATAGTTAAAACATCGACGTTCATACACTGTCGAATTAACGTTTTTGATTACGTTTAAAACGTTGAATTGTCGGTTACCTGTCAGGTCTGGTTTCTAATGAACTCTGAGCTGAGCGCTTCCGTGCTTTGGAGGGCACGTTAAATTGTCGGTCCCGGCTTTTAAGTCGTTAAGCCATGACGGAGGCCTTTAGGCGGCCTAAAAACTCTGTTACAAGAGTTGGCCACTAGCTCATACGAACTTACTTACTTTTTATGAACTCGCAAGGTGGATTTGAACACATAAACGAACAAACGCGTGACACCTTTAGACCTGTATGGTTGCTACATAATTATTCGAACAGTGTCGTGTTTGCGCTGTGCATAACTGTGTTTAGCCACAACTTCCTGCAAATTGCATCATGCCAGGATCTCAAGCGAGATTCAATAACAGCTCCAGGCTGATGCGGTCAGCTGGGTAACTTATTATTTATGAGTTCTGTACCCGGATAATAAGTAGAATATCATGGCGTAGTTGGCCATCGTATTCTGCCGATTATAGGGGAAATTGGGTTTGAATCCCGCTGCTTCGTCAATTTTGGTTAATTAATACATTTAAAGAAGACTTTTATACTATATATGTTTAAAATTTCATTCTAATTCATCCAGACGTTACGCCGTGTTTGAGGTACAAAAATATACAAACTTTCTTCTCACATACTTTGTAATTTGTAATATTAGGATGGAAACGTGGACACTCACAGTAGTATGGTCCACCAGTTTGAAGACGCTCAGCGAGCTATGGAAAGAGCTATGCTCGGAGTTTCTCTGAAGGATAGGATCCGTAACGTTGTTATCCGACAGAGAAGCAAAGTCGCCGACATAGCTCAGAGAACCAGCAAACTGAAGTGGCAGTTGGCTGGTTATATCTGCCGAAGAACCGAAAACCGCTGGGGTAAACGAGTTCTTGAGTGGAGACCGCGACTCGGTAAACGTAGTGTAGGACGCCCTCCGGCTAGGTGAAGTGACGATCTGCGAAAGGCTGCTGGCAGAAACTGGATGCGTCGAGCCGAAGATAGGGCGCGTCAATTAGGGGACTGCTATAGACTGATGATTATGATGATGGACGAGATAAATTGTTATTGGGATTAAGTGGGATGAGATCAATTGATTATTAATTATTGTCCAGACTAATAAATGATAATAACAAAATAATCTAATTTATGACAACCATTCGCTCAGCCGTTTATTGAATGGTATTTAATAATGTAATTACCAGAAAGAATTCTAAGTATCAGCTAGCTGTTTCCTATAACATAAAATTTGCTTAGTTTGGCGACGAGTGAAATGTATAATATAAAAACAAACAGATTGAGCTCATTGTTCCCTATGAGCTACCCGCTCTACCGAAACTATGTCACGATGCCTTCGATCTCGAGGGTGTGTGAAATTGATGAATAAATTACTAGTAAATTAATGTTGAGTGCCCCAATTTGGCCTAATTTTTCTGTCTAGTCGTGTCACTAGCTCTTTCGAATCATTGTGGTTACAAATTCATACAATTTTATATTAATTCTACCGTTCGGTTTAGTTTGAAATTATTTTACAGGAGCCGCTCTTTTTCTCATCCCCAGTTTCCTTGTTGTATCTTAAATTAAAGAAAATTGAACCAAGTCTTAGCTGACAGGTTCTACTATTTCTAATAACGACGACGGATCGTTCATAGCGACGTTGTTATTGGGCAAAACACACCATACATTATTTAATTTTCGTTAAAAAATGTATGGTGCTTTTTGATAACGTTGCTATTGTAATGAACGATCCTTCTTCCGTTAGAAGAATATTGGAACCAAGCATTAGTTTACAGTAATTTAGCAGACGCCGTTCCTTTAAGCCTTGGTTTTCTGGTTGTCTCTTAAATTCTACAGAAATTCGAAACCATACCAGTCGTTTCTAAAAGCCACGTAGAACACCTGGGCTTTATATAAATATTAATTTTAAAATATCGAGTGTTTCAGTATTCAATGCAATTTTAAATTATAGAATTCAAATAATGCAAATAATTGTTTTAGAAATCATTTAATTCCATGCTGTTGTTGTTGGTATTGAATATTTCAATTGATATTCAATTATTAACAACGTTTAGATTTTAATGCCGGAAGGTTGAATAGGAAGTGGCTTCATTCATTCTAAACAATTCAACGAAATGTCAGACAATTTACAACGGACTTTTTTTTCAACAATCGTGACACATTATCTGGCATTACTTTTTTCTTTAAGATAATTTGAAAGTATGTGTGACAGAAAGATTGAGCAGTAATAGGCTAGCGTGGTATGGGCATGTCACGAGAAGGGATGAAATACATGTTGCAAAGAGTTATGATAATCTATCAATTCAATTTATTGACAGTATACAAAAATACAAAATAGTTTATTTGGAACAAAATATACACAGGCTCATAAAAGTATACATATAAGTATGTATGTTACAAAATAAATGAATCCTTAGGCTCCTGAACTAGTAAAAACTGTGTTTTAGGAGCCAATGGCTTCTCCCATGAGATATGAAAACATAATTATGCCGACAATTTAAGTTGAATAACCTCCGAATACTCAAACGCATCTCAAAGTTGAGCACGTCTCAAATGACGATTTTTTTTTGATAGATTTTCATCAGAAACTGTCAAAAAACCGTGAGTTGAGACGTGCTCAACTCTGAGTCGCGTTTGAGTATTCCGGGGTAGTTCTTATAAAACAAACTAGTACCCTAAAAAAATGAATGTGGATGGATTTAGAGGTAGAGGTAGGCCAAAGATAAGGTGGATGAATTGTGTGAAAGAGGACATGGGTAAGAAAGGAGTGAGTACAGAGATGACGACTGACAGAGGGGAATGGCAGTAGAGAACATGCTGTGCCGACCTCACACAGAATAGGACAAAGGCAGGAAGATGATGAGTTAGGAAGTATGTAACTCAGGTATTAACATTTTCTAGCTCTTCCTTTTTTGCTCTTTTTTCTATAGTGTTTTTGCTTTTATTATTACATAAAATAAGTATTTTAGATAATTCTTTGGAATACAGTTTTTGTTCTGTTCGGGAGGCGGGCGTTGATTCTGCTACACAGTATTTCTATTTGCAGTTGTCAACGTGTCATTAAATAAAATTTTGTATTTTTTTTTGTAAATTTGTTCATTTTAAGATTAAGTTGGAGCTATTTGTAAAAAAAATTATTTCATTTTGATAATTTCAAGTAGAAGGTAGATATTTGAAATGCATGAATTATGAAAATATGAACTATTCTTATGCGCCATAAACTGACGTATATCACAAATGAGATGAATTTTATATCTATTCAAATTGCTTTTGACGTTATCATGCACTTATGATAGGTAATCATATTTTTGTGAACCGCAAAGTTTAAATTATGTCTTCTTAACCGTAAATATATAATTTTTATCATCATTTACTTCTTTATTTTTCCATTTTATGTGGGGTCGGCACAACATAATTATATTCTTCTTCCATTTCCATATTATGTCAGAAGTTACTTGTACCTATTGAGGTACATGACTCATATATTTAATTTGTCTTCCTTTCACACACTCCATCCATATTTTCTTGATCCTACATTATATCCTTCTACACTCATACCTATCTAACATTTGACGACCTCGGTGGCGTGACAGGCGGGTGTACGGCTTAGACGCAATAGGCTCGGATTCGATTCTCGCTGCGGGAGAAATGTTTGCAAGTTCTGCAAATATTTCTTTCGGGTCTGGGTGTTGTAATATAACGTATTTTAAGTATTTACAAAAAAGTATAAAAGTAATCTATCAGTCATCTGGTTCCCATAGTACAAGCTTTGCATATTTTGGGACTAGATGGCGCTGTGTGAAATGTCAACAAATATTTTATTGATTTTTTCGTCACGTGACATGTTTTCTTTCACATAATTATTCCTTATAATTCTAACATATTGTTCTTCAACATATCCGTTGCTGACGCTATACTTTGAAATTCATCATCATCATCATTCACTATTTTTATCCCAATCTATGTGGGGTTGGCACTATACTATTTTAATAATTCGTTATTGCACAAAGAGCCAGCCAACCTCAACCTCTCCTTTTAAAGTTAGATTTTTTGTCTTATTTTTCAACGCAAGCTCTGCAGGACTCGACTTTTTTATTGAATCACGTTTTTGCAGAGTTTATTATCGTATTGCTGTTGTTCCAGTCTTCAGAAAATTGAATAAAGTTATTATTAAGAAACTATAATTTGACTCGAAATTTACGAATGGAAAATCAATTTAAAGAAAAATCTGTGCTTTATATATTTATTTCTGAACAAAGACACGCTTAACCCTTTCTTTTTGAAAACTAACACCAAATAAAAAAACAAATGCCGCGTAAAAAACATTTTACACCGGAAATTGAGGTGTTGGGATAAGCTTTTTTGCTTAAAAATGCTTTTAAGAGCCTAACAAAAACCTCCTCCTACTTCGCCAACACTTAGGCCCAAAATTGTTCGTGTTTCTATTTAGTAAATTTTCTTCCAAATCTCAGGCTAAAGCTTTCATATCCCGATATTTCTAAAAACCTGTGGTCGTTGTCAATGACGGCCGCAAATTAGTTATATCCTATCTACAAGAGACGTTCTCTAACAATCATCATCAGCATATCCCTAACCTTTTTTCCACTTTACTCCATTGCCTACTATCCGCCGGACGGGTCAGCTCATCATCATCAACAGACTGTTTTTATCAACTGCTGAGCATAGGCCTCCCTTCGCTTGTGCCATCCGAGAAGGTTCTATGCAAGTCTAATCCAATTACGACCCATGATCTTGACAATATCGTCTACCCATCTTGCTGCCGGACGTCCCACATTTCTATAGGCATACTTCGGCCACCATTTAGTTATCGCCTTACTCCACCGGATTTCACCACACCTCGCAATGCAGTTCTCGATATCTTGCACTAAAATAAATAAATATTGGTGGACATTTGACACAGCGCCATCTAGCCCCAAACTAAGCAAAGCTTATACTATGGGAATCAGATGCCTGATAGAATACTTTATTCTCTTTTTTTTGTAAATACAAACTTATAATACATAATACTACAACACCCAGACCCGGAAGAAATATTTGCAGAACATACAAAAATTTCTCCCGTAGCGGGAATCGAACACGCACCTCTTGCGTCTCAGCTAAGCACTCGATCGCCATGCCTCCGAGGTCGTCAGATGTCGACGTACTTTATATACAAGGTGATGTACTTTAGTATGTCTTTGTATTTCTGCATTAGGAATCCGGTCTGTAAGTCGGAGTCATAGCATGGCCTGCTCTCATCCTGTACACAGCCTCCTGCGTGAGCGTCCACGTCTCAGCACATGTCATGTCAGCTCAACACTCGCAAAGAGACTTTCTCCAACCAACGGGTGCCCATCTTACGTTCGGCTTATAAAGGTGGTCTCTTCCTAGAATATCTTAACTTAACCTTTCCCATCCAGACAAGGGTACAGTAGCGCAACGCCCCTGAGCTCGCAGCTTGTACAAATTAACGCGTAAATAATCCCCAATTCTCAGTGATTTAGGCAAAACGGATGAAAATTAATGGAAACGCCTCTACCGGATCTCGTGAGTTGGATTTGTTATTTCTGATCACGCGATAAAAGGAATCCTTCAGGGTAATTAATCGGGCCATTAATTCAGTGGCCTTGTATCGCGTGGAAGGCTTTGTTTTGACACGGTATTCGTCTGGGCGTGAAAACCTTGGATTGATAAATCCTATAGAACGAGACCGAAACATATCCTAGCTGTTCTATAAAACCAAGGTCGAGGCGTTAACTCGAGACTCGGGGTGAAATAACTGTAGCGGTTTTTTTGTGAAATCCCTTTTCTATTTCAATTCAATTCAACTGTCTATTTAGTCCTTTTTCTATTTCTTCGATAACTTCAATTCAACTGTCTATTTACTAGCTCATAATATTATAAAATAATAATTCGATAAAAATTTACAAAAGCACACTAGTTTCCTAAAAATAGTTACATATATAATACGTTTTGTGAATACAATTTTACGTGATCAACTTATCCTCTGAAGGGTTTGTTGGTTCAAATCGAGTACCGTACAATAAATCTCAGAGGCAGTACATTTCGCTATTATAACGCATCAGTGACTTGTTAAGGGCTCCCGAAGCGGTCAGGCTGAAAATAGCCGAAAATTCCTGACGTCAAGTTTGGCTCGTCTGTAATTGAAATGGCAGAGAATATGGCTTCTGGACGTGAAACTACGTGAATAATGCATGAAGTCAGTTTCAACTTTCACCGACTGCAAGCATAGTCACAGGCAGGCAGAGAATAGGTATCAATTTCACGTGGGATCAAGGAGACAAGCGAAACTCAATAATGATTAAAATTTATAAATAACTGTTTTCTGAGGTATATTTTTGAAAACAAATGTCCCAATGTTTTCTAATAAGTTAATAACCTATGCAGATTGCAGTTTTAATTACATTTTCTTTAATACATATAAACGTCAAACCATTTTTAACTTTAGCTGCACAAGTTCTAAGTAATTATCGATACCGTACGTAATACATACATTAAATCACGCCTGTTTTCCATAGGGGTAGGCAAAGATCACAGGTCTCCATTTGCTACGATCTCGACATACCTACATAGGTACTCTATTTTTGCTTCATTCTCTCTCATTATATTCTTCATGCATGCTCGTCGGGTTAGGGTACTCTTGACCAGGTCCTTTTCCAAAACGTCGCCGATTTGGTCTAAGTACGTACGCCTAGGTCTTCCCCTTCCAACGGTACAATTTACACTCACACATTCATATACGATACCGTATAAATGCATAATTATTCTCTTACGCGCTTTAGTCAGTATTTTTATCCTGGTTTTAACTTACGGACAAAACGCCTCGAGGCAAAATTGTAGTGTTTTTATTGAGTAGGCGAAGTGAAAAATAAGTGCTAGGCGGCCCCTGGTGTCCTAGCCATTTTAATTGGTTCACACTGAAGCTCTTCTGTGATGGAAAACTGTAACAGGGTTTCACACTCTGAGCACGAAAATAGATCGCGAAAATTGGATAGCAGAAAAACGTGAAGCTGGAAGTTTGAATTTCATGCTGCATCCTCTCAGTTGCGCATTACTGAGTGTTTTTTACAGTTTTGTACTTGTAACATATTGGTTATGAAACTTATTTCTATCTTCACTATTCAATTGATTATTATAAATCCCACTTCTTGGCAAAAGGCCTCCCCTCGAGTTTCCCAGGTTTTGTGGTCTAATGTCTATAAATTATGTGACTTTATTTTATTTGAATACATTTCATTCAACTCTTACAAAGACACAAAGTTTCACACAAAAATTTCGAATTAACCCTTTTAGGCACATTTTGCAAAAGCGCAAGTATGCTTTAGGAATATGACAGCTCACGACTTTTAAGTTTGCAAAGAGCTCATTTAAACTCCATGCATGTGAACTTGTGTCATCATAAACTACGTGACTGCGCTGAGCCGTTATCACATTAAACTGATTAAAGTGTAAGCACTACAGTATTTTTCACTTAGCCCAATTCCGTGCATGCATCTTGGCGTAAAAGGCTCCGAATTTAACATCGTTTTTCACGGGTTAAGCGTTCTAGTTTTAAAGTTTTTCTTTCTTATCTTACCAGGGGATTTCTTTAGGATCAGACGGCCAGGATTAGGATGAACAGAAGGGCAAGTCTCTATTAGGTGTTATCGAAATTTAGATTAAGCGTGTTTAATTGGAATCGATCTTTTCATCTGTAGATGAAGTTATTTTTACTGAAATGTGGGTTTATCCGGATATTTCTGAGATCAAAGCTTCGTAAACAGGGAAATCGATTACATTAGTCACAGTCGTGTTTACAAATCTTCGGGTGCACGCGCCGCAGAATAACTGTTTTGATTGGGTGGCAATGGGTTGTGAGTTTTCGATATACAAATCGACAGAAAAATTCTGGAACGAACTCAAAGATATGGTATTAAATGGTACTCTTAAGCTTAGCTTCTTTAGGTAGACTTAGAACGGCACGGTTGATAAACTTTTATTTGTAGTAGGTAATTAGGTAATATGAGCTTAATAACTAAGGCTTAAAACGTAGGTGAATTTACTTTAAAATACAAGCTAGCCCCGATTTTCGTTCTTCGTATCCTTTTATGCATGTGGGTTTCGCGAAAACTACTGAAAACCTATCACTGTCAAACTAAACTTTAAATCCTTTCTAAATTACATACAGACGACGCCTCCATATCCCCTCCTTCTACACAAACAGGTTCATACATTCCCCAAAGTTTCTGAACTTGGTATCAAGAAAGTCTGTAACTTCTCGGAAGCTTTCAATCAAGTTGGCCAGTCGTGGTCGTATCTCGCATGGCAATGAGCCATGGGGCTGAATTGGTCACATTGATACCGTTGACCGGGTAAACTAACTAAGGCCTTTTACCATCTATAGTAGATGATTTATACAGCGTCAGGAGGCAACTTTTACCTTCAACAGTGTTTTCCAAAATAAACGAAAACTGCGCTAACCCAAAGAAAACAATGCTATAGTGTCAACAGTGCTGTAGGTAAGATAAATTTGCCTTATTTTTTCGGAAATAACTTTGTCGAAATACAAAATAGCGAACAAGATGCGAAAATTTCCTTACAGGCAGGTCACCAATTTCCTCTGTAATGTTTAGAGCAGGTACAGTATAGCCGATTCGTAGGCGCCACGCGCAGGAATTCAAATGGCGAACGGGAGGCTTGAAGAGATTATTCTGCCCCATAAATAGAACCTTTGTGCTCCAACTTTGAATATTGACAAAAAGCTGAAGAGCTTTGAACTTGGGACCCTTTGGATCAAGGGATTGTGCAAAGTATGTGAGACTATTTGGCTAGTGAACGGACTATCGTATGAATATATTAGTACAATGAATAATGATAAAGACTGGGATGGAGAAAATACGCCCCGTTTTATTTAACATACATACATATTATCACGCCCGTATCCCTTACGGGGTGGGCAGAGACACAAGTAATCATAAGACTGTCAGCCACTCCTGATTGAAAGTCCCAAGATGGAAATGGTGCACCACGGGTGATCAGCCTATCGCCTATAGGTATAGATGGAGGATATAATCTCTCCATCATGTTGGAGAGATATATCCCTTAGTTGACTTTTATGACATACTCGGGGAGAGAAGCAACTGGATACACTATGTTTTTCTATAAGACTCATTCAAAATAGAAACTAATCGGAGTAAACTAAACTATTTGTCTATTCGAAGTTTTTAGGATCAGTCAATCAATTATCCAGGCGTAATTGAATTTTATTTCGCTTTCCAGAAGCGAATCTGGTTTGTTTTAAACAATATTATTCACAACATCTGTCGATTCTCTTTTCCCGTTTAAAAAGTAGGTACTCTTTGTTTTATTCTAGGTACATACCCATATTCCAAGTTTAAAGAGCACTGGTCTAGTAGTAGCACCCCCGCCTTATGATCCTAAGGTTTCGGGTTCAAACCCGGTCGTGACCCAATGGATTTTTCAGTTTGAAAAATGTATGTGCACTATACCAATACTCTCAAACGGTGAAGGAAAACATCATAAGAAAACCTGCGGCTTAGTCAGCTCCGCACGTATTGACCATGTCTTTCCTGTGGTAAAGGTCGACTAAGCTGAGAGGATGGTATAGGTCATCTCGGGCACTACAGCGTCCAGTTTGTGTAGGCAAAAGTTGCCTTTTGACACTGTTTAAACACTATAAATGGGAAAAGGCACACATATTTTTTCCAAGTTTCAGCCAAATCCATCTAGCTGTTAGGAGACAAACGTAGCCAAACACATTCACACACTTAAACACTCACTCCAACTTGCAATAATAATAATCAGTAATAATCTTGTGATTAACATTACTTCTTTGCTGGACTGGGAGTAAAGAAAAAACATAGAATGCGTCCAGCTGCTTCTCTTCCTGAGCATGTCGTAAAAGTCGACTAAGGGACTATCCTCTCCAACTTGATGGGATACAACAAGCAAGTATTCTCAAGGAGGGTTGACGTCAGGCAGGCGGCCGGTCATAAAACACCTTAGCCAAAACTCTTACAGCATGATCCAAGGAACATGCTGTGCCGACCTCACATAGAATGGGATAAGGGCAGGAAAATGATGAATAATCTTGTAATCTACGGCATCACAACTAAACCTTTCTCCCTAAAAAAATACTTGTACTGCACCTGTTTAAGCCTCAGGCGGGGAGTACTATGTAATATACAATCTTGCAGATAGCTCTCTTGTCGTTGACTATGTTCTACAGTGACGCGACATGATCTACGAGGGGCTATGTGCAGATGGCAGATAGTGCCGAGCGTCGAATATTATTCCCTGGACAAAGTAAATGCCACACTTCAAAATAGTGGATGGCCGTTGAAATTGACGATATATTTGTTGCTCTTTTTGTTGACATGATAAAAGTAAATAATTTATTTTAGACCGTATAAAAAGCTTCCTAAAAACATCATAGTAGGAAAGCTAGGAGGATAGCGAGGTAGGAAACCCCTGAATTAATTACATGAGCCAGATAAAAGAAAGAGTCAAGTAGAACACTAGTGAGGGGAAAATAGAGGAAACTGCATCTTTGCATCGACTTCTTAAAAATATAAAAATAATGTTATATTATAATAGATTGACAGCCTCAGTGGCGTGGCAGGCGATTGCTCTGCCAAGAGACGCAAGAGGCGCGGGTTCGATTCCCGCTGCGGAAGAAATGTTTGCATGATTTGCAAATATTTCTTCCGGGTCTGGGTGTTGTGGTACCATGGTACTCGTAGTTTCTGGTACCCACGACACAGGGCATCCTATTGTGGGGTCAGGACTATGTATGTGACTGTTGGGTGTTATTTATTTATTTATTATTTATTATAAATAAGGGATAACAGTAAAAACGCCACGGTATTGCTAAGTACGAGGGGGTACTAATTTATACAAAAAGGCGTTGTTTGTTCCGCAACTTTGAGACTGGATTCGTGTAGGTTTGGAAACGAAACGCGTAGCTCGATCCGTGGTCTGAATAAGGAATAAGTGTTGCAGTGCAGATCCTAGACAAATACCAACGTTTATTTATTTGTTATTATACTTCTCTGTTGGACTGGGAGTAAACAAAAAACAGAATGCGTTCAGATGCTTCTCCCTCCGAGCATGTCGTAAAAGTCGAATATGGGATAGTATCCTTTCCAAAATGATGAACCACTTGTAAGGATAATGGGCTGATCATGTCACCATGGTTCAAATCAGAAGTGGCTGCAAATTTTCTTATGTTTACTGTGACTCTGCCCACCCCATTAGGGATACGGGCGTGATAATATGTATGTATGTATTAGCTTGTTACATTTTAAATTGTTTATTATTATAAGATGCATACATTTCGTAATTATACCTCAAAACTTAAAATTCAATTTTTTTTTGTCGTTTATGTTTTTTCATATGCTGCAATTCAAGTGCAATGTAAGTAAATACTAGGAATCTGAGATTCGGTAATATTTTTTGAAGTATGTTGGGGTGAACTAAGTGTGCCCTGTCATGATCGGCTAATTATCATCATGATGATAAAATAAGTAGTTTAAATACTCTTGTAAACAAAATCATTGGATTTCGAACTAGTAATTATGAACTGAACTTCATAAAAATTCTTATTACGCTTGACATTGGAATCGTAAGTTATTCGATAAAGTTAGGAACCAGTGCTGCTGGTACTGGTGGCGGTGCCAAGGCTTGCCGCAATACGTCATGCCAGATACGTGGATGTCCAAAAAAGCGTTGCATTTGAAAAGATTACGAAAACCTGTTCGTTCTCAAAAAAATAAAAAAAAATGTTCACATTGTCTCACGAATAAAAATTGACAATTTGTATTACCAATTTATAAGATGAGCTCGGTGACGAGACAGGCTGTTCCGGGTCTGGATGTTCCTGTTGAAGTATTTGACCATTGGGCATTATTTCTTTAATTATTTTTTTCTCTGCTGGACTGAGAGTAAAGAAAAAACAGAATGAGTCAAACTGCTTTTCTCTCTGAGCATATCTTAAAAGTCGACTAAGGA
This sequence comes from Scotopteryx bipunctaria, assembly GCA_949320045.1. Classification (NCBI taxonomy): domain Eukaryota; kingdom Metazoa; phylum Arthropoda; class Insecta; order Lepidoptera; family Geometridae; genus Scotopteryx; species Scotopteryx bipunctaria. The sequence continues at coordinate 3,182,658 of OX439449.1, forward strand.
GTACCTAGTATCCTCTCCAACTTGATGGACCTACATGGACCTAAATGGTTCACCATATCCATCTTGGGAGTCTTGGATCAGAAGTGGCTGCAAGTTTTCTTATGATTACTTGTGGTTCTGCCCACCCCGTTAGGGATACGGGCGTGATTATATGTATGTATTTCTTCTTAATTAAATCAATTCGATTCTAGTTTTAAACTCTTATTTTATTAGTACAGTATAGAGATGTGGGTGAGTTCCTCTATGATTTGTACTAACTAGTCTATAAGCTAAATTGTGGGTACGGGCTAATTATTCCAGTTCATAGATCATTCAGCGGTAGCGCACGGCAGTGCGGTATGACGAATGGCGACAGTGTGACGTTGGCCTAATGCAGACTGGAGTGAACTGGAGGGAATTGTGCTTTCAACCCCGTTTCTACTCGAGAGTACTAAAAATATTAGTGGACATTTTCACACAGTGCCATCTAGCCTCAAACTAAATAGAGCTATGGGAACTAGATAACTGGTAGAATAGTTTTGTTTTCATAAAATCAACATTAATACTCAAATGTTTATCCTTAGTTTAGAACCCATATTAATTTAAATCTCAGATTATTCTCTGTGGAAAGCAATAAAGTCAGGGTGTGCTTTCGTGTACAAAAACCAAATAATAGTAAGTTATAAATCACTTCCACATCTCATATCTAGATGCTTAGCTCTCTAGCTGCTTCGTTCGAAGCACGTATTGCATCGGTTTCATCGTTCACTGGCCTGATAAAAGACGCTCTTAATGCTTTATAACGTCTCTATCTCAACATAATTTTCCTGTAGATCATGATTAAGGAATTAAACTGATGTACATAGAATTAATGATTCCACGCGTCTGGCTACAAAATCTATGCATGAATTTACTCGCAGCAAAATATCAGGTCATATAAAAATAAAACTGATCGATAATGTGTATCAAGCATATGATAAAAGTTTAGTCTGAATTTATCCGTTTATAACCGTCGCATTCGATAACTCTACGGGAAGATAACCGATCAGGAAACGTTCCTGGGAATAAAGGCGAGACGGGAACGTATTGCTTCAAACGTGCAAGAGTCCAGAATATTTACTACCTGAATGTGAATAAGTGAGAGCATTGGTGGTCTAGTTGGTAGTGACCCCGCCTTCCGATCCTAAGGTGGGTCGTGGGTTCACAAATCCGGTCGAGTATAATGGATTTTTCTGAGCGAAAAATTTATATGCGCTATACCAGTACTCTCAAACGGTGAAGGAAATCTAATAAATCTAAATGCATCTCATTATAATGGTGATGATGATGATTATTCACGACCAACTGCGCTATGAAATGTCAACGTCATAAGGCAACCATTGCTTGATAGATTGCCAGTATCATTATGAGCTTCCTTATGCTAGTGTTGATAAACATAATATAACGAGTAACTTAAGTTTTCAGATTTAGAACAGTTTAATAAGAAATAGTGTGTCAAAAACGTGTCATGTGACATTGAATGCTTTGTTGAGATTTAGCTTTGTTTTTAACAACACACATTTGTTTCTTAATTAGATTGGAACGTTATCAAAACGTCTTTCAACATTTAGGAGCTGAATTGGAGTTGAGCATGAATATGTATGTCATTTTAGGTCCCTCAGGCGTGTTTATAATTTGATCGCCTGCAGACCCACGGTGGGCGCCAGTATTTGCTTACCAAAGTTTGCGGTTTGTTGAATCACCACTCCTGTTTACAAACACTCTCGATTACTGCCACTTTGACTAGAAGTATGAATAGTGATTTCATTGTTTAGTTTTAAAATGACCCGGTTGAGTCGTTTTTCTTCTTCTTAGTCGTACGCTCCTGGGAGTGGTCGTGGTTATGGATCGTGTGATAGGTTGGTTGCGGCTTTTCTTCTCTATCTCTCTCTACTCATGGCACTGCGTGTTCATTCAGTAAGCGAACACTTTGTAGAGGATTTAATGAGGTCTGTCCATCTTATGTGTGATCGGCCGCGAGAACGTTGACCTTCCACTCTTCCTTGTACCACCAAACGTTCTAAAGAGCTTTCGTTGCAGATGATAAATGTCCAAACATTTTAAGGATTTGTACTTGCACAATTAATGAATGTTTTTGTTTGATGCGAAGCTTTCTTTTCATTTTATTCTCAGTAAGCGCCGTTTTTCTAACTATCAAAATCTTTATGGTTATGATTTTGGCAGTCTTTTTAATGTAAGCGGCTTGCTTTTATTCAGCTTAGTTCAGATTTAATGTTATTTTGGCTCCGAAAAGTAGAATAATTTTACCAATTTGTATTGTAGTCCCAAATTGAAAAACATACAATTTAATAAAATAAATAAATAAAACTAAAATAAATATCTGTGGACATTTCACACAGCGCCATCACACATTGTGGATGATGTTTCTATATGCATCAATTACTCGAAGGCGTTTAGCAAATCTAGTTTATTTATGCAAATCCATTCCATAATTCATCCAAGCAGACGATTGTAACGTCAAATCACTCGAATGAGACAATACTGTATTGTCCATGTTCATTAATAAATGTCAAGATTTGGCCCGATTCTAAATCCGCGGATCTCGTAACAAAAGGTGAATTGTAACGAAGAGTTTTCAAGGGTAGGGGGAGATAGTCTTGACAAACAAGACACTTGGTGGAAGTGTTCGCGAGTGACGAAGCCTGTTTAGGACGGAGTGAAAGAGCACAATGCTTTCCCTGAACCCCAGAATGACACCTTCATTATAGGCGCCGACGTTTTGCAAATACTCGGCGAATTGTTATGACGCCTCTTTGCGCGAGAAAAGTTAGTCCCAAACCTAATGGTTTCAGTGTTTCGGACCGAACTTAACTACAACAATATGCAAATATTGAGGCTTTCGTTGCCAGAATTTAAATTTTGCTACAAAGATGAGTCGTCTGTTTTCCTTTGGGACCTATGTTTGGTTAAAATAAACGGGTAACAAAAATTAAGAACGGTCCTAGGACATTAGGTAAGATACTGTCAAGAAAAACAATTCTAAAGTGATCCTTAAAAACCTTTACGTTGTTTATCGATATCGCCTTAAAATAAATCCAGAGTTTTTGCGGTAGAACAAACTGACATAAAATCGAACACTTCGCTTGTGACAATACGATTGAAAAGCACTTACTTGTTATCTGCTTCAACGCCGACACAGCCGACTTAAGCGTATTCAAGGTGCGCCTTCTTAAATTTTTTTTCCTCGAAAATGTATCCATGTCTATATTCACTGACATCGTATTTTAAGTTTTATTTTATTGGCACTAGGTTTCAATTCACTCTGGTTGAATGGTGTAACGGTATTAGGAACCTTTTGTTTCGGAAGCTGGGAATATACTGCGCGTAAATGCATATCAGTAACAGTCAGTCGACGTTCGACATTCTGAAGTCTATATAACGGACACAAAAATATGTGGAGATGAAATTCCAAAATAAAAAATGTTTCCTAAACCTGAGTAAGAATGAAGAGTACGTATGAAGAGTTATTCTACGTTATTTGAGTTCTTTTTACTTCTAGTTATTATAATTATTATTGTAAGGATTTTATTTCTTTCAAACTGGATTTGCAAAAGTAATGATTTGCAAAGTTTTGCTGAAGCGTTAGTTAAAACATTTCAAAGGAAAATTGATCTGTTGATAAAATCAAAACATTATGATGCCAGACAATTGAAAATTTAAGATACCTACATTATATTTGTCTTAATTTTTATTATTTTTAACGTGGACTGAACTGACGTCTCTGCCCGGACAAAGGTTTAAAAAAGTCATTCAAAATGACCAGTTAAAGAGATAAGCAGAACTCAATACACAGAAGAACCATCAATCGAAAAACCGGTTCAGAACGGACAAAGCCCATCGTATCCACTCCATCCGTTCCATCAACTTATAATAACACCTGGAAAACTAGATAGAAGAGTGTGAAAACGCACTCTATCACCTTTAAAATAACGTGCAAATTGCAATGCAATGTCTGACGTTACATACAAACATTGAATTCTAAGTTCACAAGTTAGTATTTGTTAGGTCTATTCTCATATGTAGATTGGAACAGACTAGTTAGGATACGAATAAATATAACACGATGACCTGGATTTCCAAATACAGCTCCATCCAAGCTAAGTCGAAATTAGTTAAAACCGAATACTCTTATTAAGTATTTCAGCTGTCCGAGCGGATGCCTGGAGAGTGCCAATTCCATAAACTTTAGTTGAAAATATGCTGGTGGCTTGTGAAGCATTCAATGTTTTGAGAAGCCATTATAAACTCCTAGGTTATAAACAAATAGTTTGATGGTTATCGGTTGTATTAATAAACTTATCGCATTTATCATAGTGACTTATATACAATTTAATACGTTGCAATAATAACATAATTTACCCGGATTTTGACTGCAAAATTTTACATTTCGCTTGTTACATTTGTTGAAGAATGCGAGGCATCTCCAACCAGTTTCTTTGAGATTTTCCGAGTATGAACACCTGATAAACGGAATATTACATCTCTCAGTACAGACGTGTAAACACTTCTATTCTTGTCTGCATCAGGTTCATTAACAAAAGACGTATTCACGCTCGGCCTTTGAAATAACAATCGGTGATTTTATGAGCGTACTGTTTTGCTCGTCTCACACAGTCTAAATGACGGATTATAATCTACCTCATGAACATATAATAGAAAAATATTACAGTATGACTCGTTTGGATGTTACTAGATAGCATTCCATTGAATATCGAGCCTTTGCGGATCATTTAGATCCTGTCACCACAAAGGTTTGAAAGAACTTGTAGTAATAATCCACTGAGGAAAAATATGAACAATTTATTTATTGTCACAAAAATAATAATCAAATTCAAAAATTATTCAATTCCATGATTATGAAAAGATTTTTACAATGTCAAAATACCATCCATCTATCTATTTAGTTCTTTCGAACCAGTGTGGTGAAAGGACTTGAAGGCTCCTTTACTGCACTTCACCTCGGTTTCCTCACGATATTAAGTATCTATGTATCGACAAAAAAGTATATAAGTATTTTATCAGCCATCTGGTTCCCATGGTACAAGCTTTGCTTGGTTTGTTAAATGTCTACAAACATAATTATATTTATTATTATTCATTTATTTAATTGTAAACGCCAAAATTCTGTCAAATCCCACTAATATTATAAATGCGAAAGTTTGTGAGGATGTGATGATGTTTGTGCCTCAATCACGCCGTAACGGCTGAACGGATTTAAATGAAACTTGGAATATACGTAGTATATGTGCTGAAATAACATATAGGCTACTTTTTTCCTGGTACCATGCGAGAAAGCCGCGGGTGCAAGCTAGTGTTGTATAAAGTACTGTCATCCCGTTCCATTAGATAGTGTCAAACAGTCACAACGCGAATCTTTAAACAGTTTATTAGTAAAAGGATGAGACGTTTACTCGTGCCAAGTTAATTTCCTTCTGGTATGTATTTATTCTGTGTAGTAACGTGAGAATTGGTTAATTTTAGATACGATTTGATAGCGCTGTTCTGTAGTGAAGTAGTTTTAACCACTATCTTCGTAGCTACTAAAAGATTACAGCTACAATGATCTCATTGTGGCTCTGAATCCGCTTTGTTGCTTTAGAAATAGTTCACATTAAATTATGACACCTATGTAGATGTAGTAAGGATAGATTTGTGTTACTGTTAAACATAGGTTACTAAATAAAAATAGTGATATCTAATACATACTAGAACGAGCATACTAAGTCCTTTTACCGTCTAGTAGATAATTTATACAGCGTCAGGAGGCAACTTTTACCTTCACAACGGGGACGTTTTAGTGCCCGGGACGAATTAAGGTGGAGTAGGCTTGCCCATCCAAGAACGAGCATACAAGCTTCGACAAAACGAACTAAAAATTGTACTGAAAAAAAGTTTATGTTTCTCTATTTGAAAATCGAACGGCCACGAAAAAAGATCTACAAATGAATGAAAATAGAAGACTAGGCGGTAAGGTATTCATCACCATCGCCTACTCGAAAGGAGACTCAAACTCAAATATTTGAAAATTGATTAATGTTTGAAAATTTTACGATACCTTTTTTGGGTTGTTTGACTATACATATCTGTAAACATACCTACCCAAGCCGGCAGACCCGTATTAAAAAATAAATAAAGAATAAAAATAGCCTTTATTCTATTACATTTATAAATTGTGAATTCATAGTACTAAAATGTTAATCATGCATTTATCTAGGTAATCCTTACTAATATTATAAACGCGTATGAGCTAGTGGCCAACTCTTGTGATGGAGTTTTTAGGCCGCCTAAAGGCCCCCGTCATGGCTTAACGACTTAAAAGCAGGGACCGATAATTTAACGTGCCCTCTGAACCACGGAAGCGCTCAGCTCATAATGCCACTTGCGGTCACCCATCCGAATTGTGACCGCGTACAACGTTGCTTAACTTCAACGATCAATCAAGAACGTCTAAGCAAGTTACGTCACGAGCGCTTCAAATGCCGTGTAGGAATAAAAGTTTCCAGATTCCAGTGAAACTTGAAATTGCATCGCATTTGATTGTACATCGTATACTTTATTATGAACATTAAAACACCTTGATGTTCCGGATCGTATGACGCCATAAACTCAATCTAGATCTGTCTGAAGTTTCGGATGTTAATCTGAGTTTAGTATAAATTATAAAATAATGAGCACTTTATTTAAGGTAAATATTTTAAATTAATTGTTTACCTTTTATGACCAATATTCAAAGAGCGAGCGACGGACTGTTCTTTACCATCGCAATGTTGTTTTTCGACTGATAACAGCATTGCTAAAAAGAACGATTCTGCTGGTAGAATATTGGAGCAAGGCATTAAATGACTTTTAGGTAAGCAAAACATTTAAGTTATGTAATAATAATAATAACACCCAACAGTCACATACATAGTCCTGACCCCACACTAGGATTCTCTGTGTCGTGGGTATCAGAAACTACGAGTACCATGGTACCACAACACCCAGACCCGGAAGAAATATTTACAGATCATGCAAATATTTCTTCCGCAGCGGGAATCGAACCCGCGCCTCTTGCGTCCCTGCCGAGCAATCGCCCGCCACGCCATCAAGGCCGCCTATAATTAACTCTAGCCCTAGGCGTGAAGACATGAGTGAAACTGGGAGGATCGGCTAGTTGTCTAGTATTAATGTATTGTGGACCAATTTGTAAACCTCTGCTTAGACAGATAGCCGTAACGTAAAGCTAGGTACGCACCAAGCAAACGAAAGCGAGCGAAGGCTACTGAATGAACGCAATCGAACCAATGTGGACGTTTTAAGGCAGACTACAGTATTTCCACAATCCTTCCCAGTAATGGCGCGGTGCGATTTGTAACAACCAAAAAAAGAAATATCCACAAATATATTATTTATTGTTATTGACGTCAGGCAGGCGGCCGGTTATAAAACACTTTAGCCAAAACTCTTACAGCATGATCCTTGGATAAACTGTAAGCTGTGCCGACCCCACATAGAGTGGGATGAGCGCAGGAAGATGATGATGATGATGATGGTGATATTATTTATTGTTATTACGTAGCGCTCGTGGCGTAGCTTGCTTAGACGTTCTTGATTGATCTTTAAAGTTAAGCAACGTTGCGTAATGCGTTATGCAGGCCTAAGATGGCCACTTTAACAATTCATCTATAGCAATTCATTATTCAATTTTATAGCAAACTAGCTTTCGCCTGCGGCTTCGCTCGTGTAATATCTGGACAAAAAGTAGCCTATATGTTATTCCTGTACACATACTATGTACATTCCAAGTTTCATTCAATTCCGTTCAGGTGTTACGGCGTGATTGAGCCACAAACATACATCGTCACATCCGCACATCCTCACAAACTTTCGCATTTATAATATTAGTAGGGTATCCTAAGCGATTTCTGTAATTTTTATAAAATGGTTCGATTTTAGGTGAACTTTACGCAGCAACTTTATTCAGCAGCAGATCAAATAAAATGGCCTTTCTAACCCATCTATTCTGCTTCGATAAGTAAAAGAAAGCGAGCGAATATTAGCGTCCACCGCAGACTCACTAACCGCTTGCTTAAGTTCGCTTGTTGAGTGTTCAGGCTACTACTACTAGACGTGGCACTCTTTCTTTCGAAACAGTGTGTTAAAGTATTAAAAGTACTCCACACTTCTTGCACTTGACACATGTTTCCTCACGATGTTTTTTCTCACCGTTGAAGAGTACTGGTATAAAGCGTAAAAATCCATTGGTGACGACCGGATTTGAACGCACGACCTTAGGACCGGAAAACAGGTAACCATTAGACTACCAGTGCAACACGTTTAAGAAGGTGCTCGTTCTCTTTCGTTCACTTGGTCCTTACCCAGGCTAACAGTCACTCACTTGGCAATTACCCCGGTCTATATTGCACCGAAACCTAATCAGTTTGTGGTTTAACCGAGCCCGGGTTAGAGATGGCAAATTAATTGCGGCGATTGGCGGCGGAATTCAATCAATTATAGTGCATTTGACCAATTTCCAGAAACATCCGGATAAATATTAGACATCCTAAATGTGAAAATAAAGCCCGTTTCCAATATTCCACTAACGAATGACGGATTGTTAATAACCATAGCATCGTTATCTGTTTAAAAGCGTCATACATTATATAGAGAACAACGTTGTTATGGTAATTGAATATGGTTATGTGCGCTATACTAGTACTCTCAAACGATAATGGAAAACATCGTGAGGAAACCCACAGGAAAGGATGGAATGGTGCTGGGCAAGCAATACTCCATTTTAATTCGTCCCGGGCACTACAGCGTCCCGTTTGTGAAGGTAAAAGTTGCCTACTGACGCTGTATAAAATCATTTACTAGATGGTAAAATGCCTTAGTTTTTTTAGTTATTGACCGTCATACAGTGAGACATCATTTAGTCTATATCACCCTTATCGTATCGTAGACGCAATTTTTGACACACCATTTCCCAAAATCTTACCTACAGTTTTAAATCTACGAGGGAACATAATATTCAAAACATAGCTTCGCGTAGTCGGTAAGATATTTCGATTATCTTATCTCTACTTCAACAATACTTCGTTTTTCCTTCAAATGTCGGAAATTGGTGATGCCTTTGGGACCAACTTATAATAGGTGTTCCCAAGTTACGGAATGATTAATTTGTTTTCTTTGTCCGCAGTACCGAGCCACGGGTTTTAGGTGATATCTTATTTTTAGGTAAAAGAGCGTTTGTTAGATACATAAAATCGTGCCTCTTCACCTTAGGGTTAGGCAGATACCCGAGACATATCGACACGAGAAGAAGAAGAAGAAGATAACACGGATCTTTATTTGCTACGGTTCTGATTTACTTCTTTCTCTTCATTCACTCTCATCAAATTGGCTTGGCCGTTTTTCCAAAACAATGTGAAGCAAACAGTGAATATGTAAGTTCGTATGAGCTAGTGGCCAACTCTAGTGACGGAGTTTTTAGGCCGCTTAAAGGCCTCCGTCATGGCTTAACGACTTAAAAGCCGAATGTGCCCTCCGAAGCACGGAAGCGCTCAGCTTCGTATATTGGGGTCACCCATCCCAATTGTGACCGCGCACAACGTTGCAAGTAAATAAATTGTGTGCTAAGTCAAGTATCGAATCACAATTGCGTTTTGTAAACGACAGATGGGCGCAGGTTAATAATTAGGTTGTGTATGTAATGTGGTCATGTTCGCGTGCATTAGTCACGATGCTTGATGTATTGATTGATTAGTTAATGATCCGTCCTCATTAGTAATTTATATCCAATGATAAATTGGTATGTTACGTAGGAACTTACAGGCATCAAAGCTTGTTGATTTATTCATAACTAAAGTCCTTGCGCGGCTCCACTTGCCTTGTTCTCACATAATAAAACTGGTCAAGTGCGAGTCGCATCCGCACAATAAGGGTTCCGTACATTTATCTACATACATACGCTCGTATCCCTGACGGAGTGGGGAGAGCCACAAGTAATTATAAGAACACTTGCAGCCACTCCTGATCCAAGAGTCCCAAGATGGATATGGTGAACCATGGTGGCAGGTGATCAGCCCATCGCCCATATTGATGGTCCATCATGTTGGAGAAGATACTATCTTAGTTGTCTCTTACGACATATTCGGGTGAAAAATGACTGGACACTTTCTATGTTTTCTTTACTCTCAGTCCACCAGAGAAGTACATGTACCTGTAATTCAGTAAATTTGAGGTCGTTTGAAAAATAAATACACAAAAATACTACAAAAAAAATGTGAAAAGTCACTATACCACCAGTGTTAGATAGAAACATAGATTTCAGAACAAATTCATGCCTAAATTAAAAACCAGTTATGAAAATATACGAAACAGAGCGACTCGTAATAAATTTATGGAAGTAATTTTCCTAAGCAGTGTACGAATGATTTACAGGAACATTATACTGCGCTAATTCTGAAGTATTATAAAATAAATTATCACCTTTCTCGCTGTTTTGAACTCTGAATAAAAAAAAAAGACTGAAAGAAATTTTTAAGACCTCGATGACGTGGCAGCGAGTGCTCGGCTGAGACGCAAGACACGCGGGTTCGATTCCCGATACGGGAGAAATGTTTGTATGTTCTACAAATATTTCTTCCGGGTCTGGGAGTTGTAGTATTATGTAATAAAAGTATGTATTTACAAAAAAGTATATAAGTATTCTATCAGCTATCTGGTTTCCATAGCTTTGCTTAGTTTGGGGCTAGATGGCACAGCTGCTTCTCTCCCCGAGCATGTCGTAAAAGTCGACTAAGGGATAGTATATATCCTCTCCAACATGATGAGATACAATAAGCAAGTATTCCCAAGGAGGGTTGACGTCAGGCAGGCGGCCGGTGATAAAACACCTTAGCCAAAACTCTTACAGCATGATCCAAGGATCATGTACGTTACTTTTTTTTTTCTAAAGTTTTCAAGTGGAATTTTTGTTTTATAACTCTCTAAGCTTCTATAAGTGGTAGCAAGCTTAGTTCCCAAGTAATAATAATGTCAGAATCTCGAGTTGCAAGTCGCAGTTTGGATCGTTAATAAAGATTGCGTGGTTCTCGCTGAGCGTGTGATATGTTATTCTAGTACTTAGCTCTGGGTTGTAAAAACTTATGACATAGAAATATAAACTTGCATTCCTTTTACAAGAATATGAAACTACTTTGAGTGCTTTTATGGAAAACTTATAGAGTGACGGTCAGTTTGGCTGTTACCAAACTGTCCGTTAAAAGCTTTTCATAAAGCTTTTCTTAGTAACAAAATATGACAGTTATAAACGTCATTATCATCACTATTTAGCGTGGGGATTGAAGAGTCAAAGTCAAAATCAAAAGTAGTTTTATTTATTAAAATCTGCTTTGAAACGAATTACAGATCGATATTTTACAAAGTCATAATTTATCTTTTAAAAATCGTAATAAGTATGTTCGTATGAGCCAGCTCTTGTGACGGAGTTTTTAGACTTCCTGAAGGCCTCCGTTATAGCATAACGACTTAAAAGCCGGGATCGACAATTTAACGTGCCCTCCGAAGCACGGAAGCGCTCAGCTCGTAATGCCACTTGCGGTCACCCATCCGGTTGAAGTTAGCAACATTGTGCGCGGTCACAATTGCCGCGCACAATGTTGCTTAACTTCAACAATTAATCAAGAACGTCTAAGCGAGCTACGCCACGAGCGCTTCGTAAAATCGTATTGATGCCCACACATAAAGATTCAAAGTATCAGAACTTTACCAAAATTGAATAAGAAATTGAACGCGATATCAGAAAGTCTGAACATTTTAAGAATATTTGGAGAAATTCAGAAGCAGCCCTCAAATATAGCAGCGCTCCTATCAAAAGGAGGTATTAGGAAAATTGCTACGTTTTTGCTTTGAGCATAAAGGCTAGTTACAAGCTCGGCGAAGCGTGCCGGCCATTCAGCGGACAATCTCCTTTCAAGGGTTTGCTATAGAAATATTGAAGGCACCTATTGTATACTGTGTTTAATACTACTCTCACCTGTCTTACCCAGAATACTCAAATGCGACTCAGAGTTGAGCACGTCTCAAGTCACGGTTTTTTAACAGTTTTTGATGAAAATCTGTCAAAAACTCGTCACTTGAGACGTGCTCAACTCTGAGATGCGTTTGAGTATTCGGGGGTTAGTTTACATACATACATATTATCACCCCCGTATCTCTAATGGGATGGGCAGAGCCACAAGCAATCATAAAAAAACTTGCAGCCACTCCTGATTCAAATCCCCCAGATGGATATGGTGAATCATGGTGACAGGTGATCAGTCCATCCAATTAATACGCCGAGAATAAACTTCTTTACCCTATTATAGTCAACATATGACTGGACAATTGGTTTCCATTCACTGGACTTTCTGGTCACTTCGCTTTCATACCATTTGAGCGACCTTACTTCAATGCAGCACAAGTCAACCTCCAATTTACGTCGGGCACAGAAGCCTTAGGGAATTGAAATGGCTCAATTTGGGTGTCGTGAAAAATGAGACATGGGTATAAATGCTCAGGATATTTCGATATAATAAATTGCGATAAAAAATAAGTAGTACAGACGTTGCGGAGTTGTGGGATGAATAAGTGAAAGAAATTATGATGTATGCTTAATGCGTACCTACATAACGAAAAAATATTGGACAACAAAAAATATCTAGAAGATAAAAGCCACGTTTTTATTGGGAAAAATGTTTTGAGGTAGAATTTCTGTTGTCGTAAATTACCGTGTAGCGAATCTTCGACTTGCATTTTACCTTAGGCCAATGATCCTCATCTCATAATTTGAACGGGTTTAAAATATGCGTCAAACTCATTACGTAGGTAACTAAGTACAATAAATCTTTCACCGTAAAGACGATGATCAATATTTCTCGTATAAGGTGGGTATAGCTAACGACAAAGGAGAATTTCATTAATTTTGCAAATTCAGAACTTCGTCGCGAAAGTTGGACGTGTAGTTCTACAAAATTGTTGATCAAAATGGAACCGAAACTTAACTATTTCTGCTTAGTATATATATTGCATCAGATATCTTTGAAAGTTTCCGGATTCGGTCATGATACACGGAAGTTACCCAGTTTATGGAACTGCTCGACTTAACGCTAAAAACGGGTCGTATACATGTTTATACTATTCCTATACGCTGCAAACGACAAACGGAGTTTGCTTAGATGTTAATCAATATTTTATTCTCTGACGATGTGTATTCAATTGAGAGAGAACTTAATTGGAACGTGTGAGCGGATATTTCGCTCGCACAAAATGATTTGAGGAAAGAACGGAAATTAAAGATAAGGAAAAACAACAAACAAGCGTAACAATGTTAAAAGAAAAACTCACTCTTGCTGAGAACCGTCGTGACTGTACGCGTACAAGTCCAAAGGAAGCGGAAAAAGCTCACAAAACGTTCACACAACGAACTCCGCGGCTGAATAATATCGTCTAAGAACCTCACCCTTTTCTTACTCCGCCCGCCAAATATCCATGTTTTTTTGCACGCCGCTAAACTAGACTTGGTTGTTTTCACTTCGTTTTCATAAACCACCTCGGATTCACAAGATAAGTTCGGCTTAGCGTCCTCTATAGTGCATGTACTTTCTACATTTTTAGTCATTTGATTTTCTATGTTCGCAAACCTCGCTGCCACATGACTGGGCTTGCTGAAGTGTTTTAACTCCGTATTTGAAGATTTCGAGCTATTCACAGAATGTCGTCCTGTATCTTGTGTATTGTATTCTGAGCACACAATATGACACTGAGAACACACTCAGCTGTGGCGCATAAGATTTGCAACACTAGAGTACGCGACACTAAACTTGGCTTTGTTTCAACTATCGACAGCGAAACCGATCAAATAAAATGACAAATACGTTAAGATTGTTGTAAATTAATTAAATACATAAACTTAAAGTATTAATGTTTGTATTTCACAGTATTTATGATATTATATTGTTTACCGACAGGCGTAAGCGCAGGTTACTTCGCGACTAGATTATTGGTGATGTGCCAAACATTTGTTTGGAGACAATTTAGATACGTCGTGCTAATTATGAACTGCTCTGAATTAAATGAGTAATTGAATGCGCACAGAAATAATGCAACACTTTCAATCATTGTACAACGTCACAATTTATTTACAAGAAACTTTTGTATAACGCTCTTTTGATTGCCAAATGTTCAGTGTTATTTAAAATTACAAGCACGACAGTTTGTTATTGAAGATGTTCATCATATTTTGTTAGAAAGTGTTCGTAATGCCTCATTCGGATATTCATGTTTTGTACAAAATCGCTTGTTAGATATAGGTTATGTAAATAGTGTGTAATCCGACCCTTCTTGTAAAGAAACCGAGTTTTCAGTTTTGTTACTTCAGTTAGGTTTATGTAAGTAGTTAAGTTTTATTATAAGTATAGATAAAGTTTTTCTTAGTTTGTCTTTTATTTAGTTTCGACAAAACCATCAAATAATAAAAAAGGATGAAATTTAGTTTTCTTATCCCCTAACTATCTATGTACCTATACGTTTTTAATTTTAAATTATTGTTTTATAGTATGATATTGTACAGCAACGGACCGTGGAGAGTGTCATACATAAAATCAAGCCTAGGTACTACCCATCAGTGGGTGAAGTCGGGTTACGAATGATGATGATGATGAATCTAATGTAATATTTGTGATCACAGTAACATAGATTTTTGTTCATTTAGTAGACATCAGGTAAAACAAACATACTTACATTATTATCACGCCCGTAATGGGGTGGGCAGAGCCACGTGTAATTATGAGAAAACTTGCAGCTACTCCTGATTCAAAGTCCCAAGATTGATATGGTGAACCATGGTGGCAGGTGAACAGCCGATCGCCCTGATCCATCATGTTGGAGTGGATGCTATCCCTTAGTCGACTTTTACGACATACTCCGGGAAAAGGCAGCTAAACGCATTCTATGTTTTTTTTCCTTACTTCTAGTTCAGTTGAAAATTGAATTGTAGAATAAATATTCAAAAAATCATAATTTTGTGTGTGAAATAAACCCATTTCGTAATTTCGCGATGTTTGGTTGCTCAAAGGGACCCGGTAGTTTACCATTTGCATTTTGGTCCAATTTCAATGACTCTGTACGGCCATTGTTGCTTCTAAACAACCGAAACGAAAACCCAAACGGAATCCTGATGTCGAAATGTATGGTAATTGGAGTCACGGTGATTGTTAAGGGCTTGAAAGTTAACTACAGGTTACAGGAAAGTTCACTGGAGTTACTTTCATAAATAGCAAGTTAAAGTGGTGATGGCAAACTACTTCAAGGAATCGAGAACTGTTTACATAAGAATATAGTTTTTTAAATCGTAATCGTACACGTAGCTCAGGAACATTATTGTGCCTGTTGGCCTGTTGGCGACAATTTGAATGACATATCTCCGCTCAACTCTGAGTCGCGTTTGAGTATTCGGGGGATAATGTCACCGTAAAATTGTAAATACAGTTAGACTATAATCTATCTCGCGATATTGTAAACTGTTGAAAAATTGTGAACCGTAACATACTGCTTATAATTTAACTGCCTTAAATTTTCGGCGCTTCGGCGGCCGGTGACATAGATTACCTTTACTATGATTAGGTACCTTTTAATTTTCATAAAGGTTATAATCATTATCTGCCTTTTTCCCACTATGTAGTTTCGGCACAACATGTTTCCCTTTTCTATTTCCTCTTAATTATTGATTAAGTGGTTAACTATTAAATATTTTTAAAAATAGCCTTTCTATTGAATAGAATGATGAGCAATTCGAGAATGGACAATTTAGGATTTTGTAGACTTTTTTGTAGGTATTGAAGTGTAAAATTAACCAGTATATAAAACTTGTTCTCCACTGAGAGAGTAATTTATATGCACTCTGTAGAATCGCAATGGTACCTATAGGTATATTCCGATAAAAAATTGCTATACGAATTAACACGGCTAAGCAATATACGCCTTTATTGAATAAAAGACAAAGCCTACTTTCGCTTCCTGGAGGTGTAAAAAAGAATAAAAACCCAAAATTGTATCCTCATGGGGGCAACAACGGCTCATTAAACTTGTTAGGTAGAGCTTATGAAGGAACATATATTTAATCTGTGGTAGAGGTAGCTAGTTGACCTGGAACTGTCATGTATTTACCAAGCACTTGGACATTGTATATCCGTTGCGTGTAATCATGCCATAAACTCTGCATGCACTCGAGTTAGATGTGACTACTTGAACAATTCGACCGACGAGCTTAGCACCTCATAGACTATGCATAAGGATTACGCAAACCGAAATAACCACGCACAACACAATCTATCCCAAGCATACCTAGAAATTGTTTGCAAACTTGCAAATAAACTAGAGCGAGATAGATATAAAACTTTGTTTGGATATTGGCCAATTTCTAGGCTACTCTGTCTCGCTCGGTTTGTTCATTTTAGCGTTGGCTTGGCACGTACCTCTAACTAAGCTGCTTTATGAAGGCTAGCATCGTTACGTGGCGAATGAATGTGCGGAATGAAGGATTACTATATCGCTTCACACAATGGGCCGCATCTAATTCCGGGTGAAATTCATCTCAGTATAGTGTGAACACTATACTGAGAATTTCCGCTGGCAGTGGAAGACGAGCTTAATGTTCGAGCCTTAAACAACCTTTCGGTAAAATGTACAAGTATTTTCGACCATTAGCCCCAAATGGTTACTCTAAGGACTCTTTTGTTGAAGGAGAGCCCGCAACGCTTAAAATTTCGAGTTTCGTTCTAGCATTCAAATAATGAGTTCAGTTTAAACACTCAAAAATGTTGGTGTATTTTTCAGAGAAAACTTTCAAAAAAAAATGGGTTTGAAATCAGTCAGACCTTTGTATCAAACTGTAAAACCGTCTTCTGTAAAAACCTCTCTGACTATTATTTTCTTTCATAAAACGTTTTGCGAAAATGAAAGTTTCACTAACGAATTATGGTAGGATGGAGAGTAATAAAGATTTTTAGATCAAAATACTGTTTGTGAGCGACCATTTACCGCAAGTCTACTAGGTACCACGATTTCAGCCGATGAGTTTCTGAATGAGATCGAATATTAAGTCGGGCGGGATTCGCTGCCCTATTTCGTTCGTAACTTTAGAAGCATGCGAATTTATCGGGACAGTGAAAGTTTTCTCATAATTATTTACTCAACTATCTTTGTCCGTAATTACTATAAAACTTTTCGGTTCAGAACCTTTGTTAGTGAATATGCTACCAAGGAGGACCCATTATTTTATAAATTATAATTTGCTCTTTTGGGCACGAAATTTACAAAATACAAACGTAACAGTCGGGATTTCTAGAGGCCGTTGCAAACGGTCTATAGATAGCTGCCTACGCCTGCTATACTGAACAGGCGTGATACTATGTATGTATGAATTATTTCTTTAATATCTAGTTTACTAAAAAGATGTGCGAAAATAAGTAGGTATTAGGCTTGAGGGAATCAAATCAAATCTGATATTGTTACCAAATTACTTTTTTTTACTTCTCTGCTGGACTGGGAGTAAAGAAAAAACATAGAATGCGTCCAACTACTTCTCTCCCCGAGCATGTCATAAAAGTCGACTAAGGGACAGTATCCTCTCCAAAATGATGAACCACTTATATAGGCATTTTTATAGGATTACCTGTCACCATGATTCACCATATCTATCTTAGGACTTTAAATCAGAAGTGGCTGCAAGTTTTCATGTTTTCATTATGTCCACCCCATTAGGGATACGGGTGTAATTAATATGTGTGTATGTATAACTTTTATTTAGAAACATGAGAGCTACTTTTTCTCTTACATACTGACACTGGCTATCATAAAACTTTTTAGGAAAGATATGTAAGTTTTTAAATCTATGCTGTTAGAAATTCGGATACAGTCTATTCCTAAAAGCTGTTTGAAAAAGTAATTTTCAAAAAACCCATTGCTTTCAAAAGCTGCGGACAACTTTTACACCCCTTTTTTGTCGATTTTCATTCCAAAAACACGATGTTCGGTATGTGCCGAGCACGTTCTTTAGTGTTGCCCGCTCGCAAACGGAAGAACAATTTTGTGGTAAAAATTTTGGACTTTTTCTGAATTCCCACGAGGTAACCTATATGGTACATAGGTATAATTCAACGTTGCAGTAATTTAAGGTAGGTATTATATTAGCTTCAAATCAAATATTATGTGATGAGATATCCCTTGTTACATAAGGTCACCATACACTGATTTTGAAAATACAATCTTAGCCTGTCTGCTCGGTAAAGCTGGGTCTTTTCCACTTTGGTCACCAGCGACTTTCTTATATCCAATTATCCACGTCCACATGTCAACGTCTACATCGCCACCAAATCGCTGGCGACCAAAGTCGTTACCGTGGACTCAGTTAGACTCAGTTTTACCATCAACATACTTTCGTAGGTAGTTTAGTCAGGTAGGTTGTTAGTCATTTTGAAGATATAGGTTGATAATGTAGAAAAAGTGAACTGAACTACGGTGATGGGTCGTGCATGTAAATACGATTGATATTATAACCGTTGACATCAGTCAATTGGAGCTACGGCAAAGTTCAAAAGAGCCTTTCACTATTCGATTAAACACATTCACTCTCAATACTTAGCACTTCACACACGGCAGCTATAATGTAAAGATGTACATTATAGCACGATACATCTCATTACATCTTTCCATAGAAATCGTCAGGAGACCACACACGACAGCTAAAATGTATATTATTACACGGATACGATTTTTACGGATGTAATGTAGGTACATTAATATACAATATATCTGCCGTGTGTGAAGTGCTTTATTTATGAGATTTTATGAGCTGGTTGACTGGTGTCGAGGAATACGGGAATACGAACCTAGTGCAAACTTGACGCCAGTCCACGCGGTGCGGACATAGTGGAAGATCCGGCGGTAGAGCGGGCGGTGGCGGCGGCGGCGCGGGGCCTCCGCATCGGGCGCGGGCGAGGGCGCGGGCTCCTCGCCGCCCGCACCCCCCCTCCCCTCCACCGACGAAGCCGTGCTTTAAGCGAATCGCACCCAGCTTTACCCGCTCCCGCACCGCTAATCAAACCGCACCGTCACAACATGCACGCATCGCAAACACATCACAGCACTATTCCATCGTTCACAGTCAGAGGCGATCCTCAATAATTCACCGCTCTCTGGAACTATGCGGCTCTGTTAAGTGTTCGTAAGTTTGACTTCAATAATGCATAAGGAGCTTTCGGTTCACTGTTCTCGAATAGATCGCGGTAATACCTCGATGTAGTTATAGTCCGTCCTCAATGATTTAAGGTCGTTCCAGGTACAGTTCTGCTTACAAGTGTTTTGAGTTAAGGTACAGTCCCGGTAAGCGTTAGGTGAAAAGCCGGAAATCTGTGAACAAAGAAACGAGCTGTTAGTAATGTTAGTAGCCAATGACGGTGCAAATTAGTAGGTACTTGTTAGTACTTTAACTAGTTTGTACCAGTTTGATCCGGAGTTAGTTAGATACAATGAAAGCTGTTTGTTTACGTTAAGTTTAAAGTGTTTTGCATTTAGAGGGGTCCGTTGAACACTAGCGTTACCTGCGGTGGCTGTGTTATAATCTAGAGTTCTCTGGAATAATTATTTTAGTCCGGAAATAACAGGAAGAATTTCTGGATAGCAGTTTAATTATGCAAATTAAGTTGAATTATCAATTCCGATCACATCTTTGTACGATCTCCGTAAAGGTAAAATACAATATTCCGAAAGTATGCTTGTATTTTCCCAAAGATTCCAATTCTAGATGCACTATAAAATGATGAACAGTAAAACTTGGCACAGGCGGATATAAAATATAAACTGAAAGAAAAAAAGCCCTGAATACCGAGATAAAGCTCATAAAAATAACGATATTGGCTACATTAAAACTTTACCGCTACTATTTTATATATTAACTGGAAGTAAGATATGTACCGACTTTTGACTTATAAACGTTCGTTTGTTGTAGTAATATTCAAGACATAGGTTCGTTTTAACTTTGTGGAGTGCCGAGCGAGTGTCGGCTGAGATGCGGGTTCGATTCTTAAGATATAATATTTGCATATTGAAACTCGTGGTACATATACCTCTCAAATAAAGTACATCCAACATTTATTTCTTTAGATGCGTCTTAAAAATCGACACCGTAATATATTGTCATAAGAGAAAATTCTTGTTTTTCCTAGAATATATCATCATCATCCATCATCTTCCTGCCCTTATCCCACTCTAGATCATGCTTTTCCACGAAGATCATGCTGTAAGAGTTTTGGCTGAGGTGTTTTATGACCGGCCGCCTGCCTGACGTCAACCCTTCTTAGGAATACTTGCTTATTGTATCTCATCATGTTGGAGAGGATACAAGTATATATAGATTTCTATATTATGTAGTAGGTGTCTACTTTTAGGAAAACCTGGCTTAACTGGTTTAGCTCAAGACCCCAAACTTGTAGTTTAATCCTATCCAGTGAGAAGTTTGTGCTAACTTTTAAGTTTATTTTGAGGGAGGCAGAGCTTCGTCAGTTACTGATATGACAAAGTGGTTTGGAAATTCCCATAAGGAGTGCAAAACCCTTTGAGAATGTAACCAATAAGTCTTGTGAGAAAACATTTTATGTAGGTAACTTTTTATAATGGAGGCGGTTGTTGCACGCGGCTTGTTTGCGTTCCTGGATTAAAAGTGATCATTATAATTCAGGGCATAGATGAGATAATCAAATACAATCATTTGAGCATAAATAAATAAATAATTGTAAACATTTTACACAGTGCCATCCAGCCCCAAACTAAGCAAAGCTTGTACTATGGACACCAAATGGCTGATAGAATACTTATTATACTTTTTTTTGTAAACACATACTTATAATACTACAACACCCAGACCCGAAAGAAATATTTGCAGAACATACAAACATTTCTCCCGTAGCGGGAATCAAACCCGCGCTTCTTGCGTCGCCCGCCACGCCACCGAGGTCATCAAACACCGGTCGTTGTTATAAAATAAGGACGTAGAAGGCCTTCTAAAAAAACGAGTGATAATTATAGATTGCTTAAGGCTGATGACGATATGAGTCACAACTGGAAACTTATTTCACTATTTTTCAATGTATTTCGGCAAAAGTTTTAATGTGTGTTTGACTGTTTGTGTTATTCAGTTTTTTTTAAATATTCAAATAAGTAGAGTTTTAATGGATTTCTTTGTAGTCGTCTTTTGACGGCACCGTTAATTCAAAGACCAAAGCTAACAAGTCTCTGGTGTGTTCCCCAATAAGCGAGACCTCGATTTGTCAAGTTCAACTGCTATAGAACGGGCAAAGAATTTTAATTTAGGTTAAGAATTCAGTGGGAATAGGTCTGGAGAACGAACCGTAATTGTGCAGAGTCTAATTCTTTGAAGATTTACTCCAACCTTGAAGCGTACATATAATGTTGAGAAGCGTGTGTGCGTACCCGGGAATAATTGCTGAAGCTTTTGAAGACGATCATTCACGATCCAGTTTTCCTATTACATATCGACGGAAGAAAGCGATTTTGTCGTATCTCAAAATATTCAATTTTACACCAGAGCCAAAAAACCTTTATTTACAGTCATGTGAACAGTAAAAAACAACTAGGAAAAAATCAAGGGCGTATCATAAAATTTTTCATCGTAGAAAGACGAGACATAGACCATTCGACGCGGCTTTTTTTGCTTATCAACAATCAAGTTTTAAGTCATATAAGCCATTTTTTGAGATACGACATTTCCGCTTTCTGCGTCGATATTATAAACCCGAAAGTTTGAGGGAGTTTCGATGTTTGCTTGTGGCTCAATCACAGCGTAACTTCTGCAGATGTAAATGAAATTTGATATAGACGTGGTTTGTAACGGATTATTATCGTCTGCCGTCGAAGAGGTCAAATGATGACATACTGACGACTTCGGTGGCTTGGCGGGCGATTGCTCGGCTGAGACCCAAGAGATGCGGGTTCGATTCCCACTACAAATATTTCTTTCGTATCTTGGTGTTGTAGTATTATGTTTTATAAGTATGTATTTGCTTCGTTTGGGGCTAGATGGTGCTGTGTGAAATGTCCACAAATATTTATTTATTACTAACTGTTACTACTGGAATATTTATACGTTATACGTTACGTTGTAAGTTTCTTTCTGTTAATAAATGTTATTTGTTAATTGTACAAAAAAATAAATTAAATAGGAATTTTCTGGGATATAGAAGTTGGCGTGAGATATAAAAGCAAAAATTTACACCAGTAATTAATATTATTCGGTATCTACAGCCATATGGACTATTTCTAAGAATATACATACATAAGTCTTATTCGAACTAGTATTTTAAGCTCATACTCGTGTTATTTATCAGGCCACGCATTCCCCATCCTGCCTACGCAGTTAGTCATGAATAAAGGAGGTTCGATATTTGCCTTTGATTTGCATTAGAATTGATTCAGCGGAGGCTTATGCAAAGTGCCCACCAAAAATGCGAGCTCTCACACAAGACGCGTTCTAGTAGGATATTGGCATTCGGGAAATACTCCAGCGTCAGTTACTTTACAGTAAATAAAAGTACCTTCTACTTTACCAGTAGGTATATCTTAATCTAGTCGTGTCATTAGTTTAAAGTCAAAGTAAAAAAAAAATATTTCATAGAATCACGGGGATCACTTGGACACGTCTTAAATCTACATTGCATTTACACCTGTTCGTAACGCGACCAAGCGTGGAAGATACAGGCAAGAAACCACGCTTGGATATTTTTTTTTCGAACCAGTTTCAATGGATTTTTCTACACCTGGTGAAGAAAAGCGTTTTGAGGAAATCAACATGATATAGAATCTGAAAAGTTCGAAGCCATGGTGTCAAATACACGAAAGAAGCCTTTGAGGCTCACTTTCAATCCTTTCACCACATTGGTTCGAAAGAGGTAGTGATACGACTAGTTAGATAGATCAGTAAATTGTAATGAAAGTTGTACTAACTTTAAAAAAAATACAAAAAATCTTGAAAACCTCTTAAAATCTTTTATGAATCGAAAAAGGTTGGGGGACCGAACCTTAGAAAGCACTTGAAGTAGATAATTCACTATTCGTCAGTATATCTGGTTAAATTCTTACATGGCATATTGACTCCTATGTCTATAGGAAAGGGTTGAGTTTCATTTGATGAGAAAGACTGGAATAAATCATTGAAGGTAAATCAAATCTGCCGCGCAAAAGATTTTGTCTATCACATACATCATGCCTACCATATATAACATAAGAACTACCTATACTAACTTTGTCCTCCATGTACAATGGAGGACGAAACAAAACGAATAGGCTCCGAAACTACTGGACCGATTTCGAAAATTCTTTCACCATTAGAAAGCTACATTAACAGGGAACAGTAAAGGCTATAATATATTTTCTAAAAACAATTAGGGATCCGTTAGAAAATTGCAATATTGTAACCCAAGGTAGAAAACCCAAAATAGTTTTTGGCGTGCGCTGCGAAAACTATTGATTATAGAACAAAATAATGTACTACCCGCGTACGAAGTCGCGGGCAACAGCTAGTAGACTATAAAATTCATAACCTTATTTTCCGCGTAGTACAATATTTACATGTGACACGAGTAGTAACTTCATACTAACATGCAAACATCCTCACACACTGTTTTAAATATTAGTAGTTAAATATAACACCAGTGGAAGCTTCACTATAATTGAAAACATTACTTACTTTTATTGGAAGCACTCTAGTAAATTGAAAACACGCCGCTACAAACATTTTGTTAATTCGCATCACCCTTTATAATTTAGCGACCTATATTTATGAACTATATTTTATTAAAAAGTGACCCCCCGCCTTCCGATCCTAAGGTCGTGAGTTTAAAGCCGGTCGTGTATTAATGGATTTTTCTGTGCGAAAAATGTATGTGCGCTATATACCAGTACTCTCAAACGGTGAAGAAAAACATCGTGAGGAAACCCGCTGCTCAGTTAGCTCCGCACGTATTGACCATGTCTTTCCTGTGGACAAGGCCGACTAAGCTGAGAGGATGGAACAGGTGCTGGGCAAGCCTACTTCATCGTCCCGGGCCCTACAGCGCCCTGTTTGTGAAGGCAAAAGTAGCCTCCTGACGCTGTATAAATCATCTACTATAGATGGTAAAAGGCCGAACTTTATTATTTTTTTTTATCAAAAATTCAAAAAAAATCGTGAAATTGATAATGTTATTGTAAGAAAATATTTAATTTTATCATCGTCATAAATAATTTATAGTTGATAAATTACTGGCTTTGACTAGGACTGGACTTGGCCAGGACTAAAATTAAGGAAACCTTCATACATTGCTTGGTTTCTGTCTCATAAATACAAAAAGTCATCTCGTTTCCAAAGTTAAAGACATTACTTATATTAAATTCTCATTTCTTAGAATCTTTCGAAGGA
This sequence comes from Scotopteryx bipunctaria, assembly GCA_949320045.1. Taxonomy (NCBI): domain Eukaryota; kingdom Metazoa; phylum Arthropoda; class Insecta; order Lepidoptera; family Geometridae; genus Scotopteryx; species Scotopteryx bipunctaria. The sequence continues at coordinate 3,207,190 of OX439449.1, forward strand.
TACAAAAATAAACAGTTGGGTCTACGGCGTAGAAGAGCTACGGTGTAGAGCGGCTACGGCGTAGAGAACTTTGTGGTTGGCTTCCAATGTAACTTAATTATCACGGTCTCGTAGGCACTTATTTGATCCTACTGGATCTTAAATTTTAGAAAATAATACAATACATTACTGGGTGTAAGACTCCCGAATACTGTTGGTACAGGTACAACCTAAAACAACTATATACTCGTTTATAAAAGCTGCGAGTTAAAACAAAGTCTTTACTTTTAATATATTTTTTTAACTCAGCCAGCAATATAAGTCAATCATGTCGGCTCGCGATGGCTGACGTGCGGGTCGGTGCCTGCGAACAGATGATTATATAGATTAAACTGCATATTGCGTTTTTTTGTGTTTATTTAATGAGGCAGTAAGGATATTATCTGCTTTTTTATTACCATACCATAAATAGAAGTTTTTTCTCACAGATATAATGTTTATTTACAAAGATAAACTATAGTAACAATAAAAACTTTAAGGTAATCGGTATTATAGTAAGAGATGAAAATGAGCTCAGTTTTCTATCTAAGTTCGCCTACATATAGAAAACAGAGCTCAGATCACCGACCGTAGGTAAGGTCCCCAAAAGGCTGGCGATGTTACCTCGTTGGATAGCTATACTTATCCTTTGTCCGAGGTAAGCGCCAGTCCTTTGGTCACTGGTCACATCCATCAGTTTATCGGTCTTTTATCGGATACATTTCGGAGAGTGTGCGCAGGAACTGTACAATCTAGTTCCGCCGTCCCCCTTCTTCCATCGGACTTCCAGATACCCGGAAAGGCGCCATCTGTACATGGTTGACATTCCAAATGTTCGTACTAAGCGCTTTGAGTCCACATTCTTTATACGAACTGCAAAAATGTGGAACTCTCTGCCGGGGTCTGTATTTCCTGAAAAGTATAATATGGGTGTCTTTAAATCGAGAGTCAATAGGTTTCTTCTAGGTAAGCGTGCTTCATCTTAGACCACACTGTTACTTAACATCAGGTAGAGTGTGGTCAAACGCAAACCTATTTCGGGTAAAAAAAAAAAAAAATCAGCTTCTTGATGTTAAAAAATGTTGAAAAAAAACATATTAATGAGCAATTTTTTAAATGTTATTTCAGCCTCAATATAGTCAGAATCATGGTCTGAATGTATTATTTCAGATTTCAGTAGCAGTCTTATTACACCCAGTATTACGGTACAACTACACCAAATCCGTCATCGGCTCAAGTATGGTCAGACGTCGTCTATCGAAATCGGCCGATTAAATCAAACGTATGCTAAAAAAACATCGTCCATTCCACGTGAAATCGCGAAATGTCCACAAATATTTAATTTAATTTTATTTTATTCCATCAACATTTAATCGGCCGAGTTCGGTCGACGACCTACGATCATACTGCGGATGACGGATTTGGTGTAATCGTACCGTCATTTTCACGCAGAGTCAATTTCCCCTAAATACAAAAATGATAAATGTGTAAATTACAGCGAAGTATCAGCTTGTCTCACTTGCAAGGGACAATAGGCAGTCGTGGCACAAACTTCTTACTCTTGAACGTCAAGCCAATTTGAACCTTACTGGTATATCAATAAAGTCGTTTCGCGTTGAAGAGATGGTAGGTTTATAAATTAAAGCATGCGTCACTGTCTCCATCAGAAGGGTAGGTAATATAGGGTACGACCGACGATCGTGGCCGAAAAAAAGCCGAAACCGAAATAAGGAACGTCTCATTTGTTAAAAGATATATGGTTTTTTTTTCATCTAAGCAAGATATCTTAATATGCCTTGAGATATGAGTACCTATCTATATATATACTAAATAATACACGTGTTACAAAATGATGGACCACCTATATGGGCTGATCGCCTGTCACCGTGGTTCACCATATCCATCTTGGGACTTTGAATCGTGAGTGGCTGCTCTAAAATAAAATAAAATAAAATAAAATAAAAAAATATTTCCTTATGTTTACTTGTGGCTCTGCCTAGCCCATTGGGGATACGGGCGTGATAATATGTATGTACATTTGTTACAATTTGCTCACTTTTTATACTATAACAATTAAGCAAATAATGAAGCAATTTTTGAAACATTAATGTTTAGTTTTATAAATGCACGATTTCAATAAGAATAAATGGTCGATGGAGAATTTATTTTCGTCATATTTTTAATCTCTAAAGTTTTCGGGCAAATTTTCGGCCATTTCTAAGCCGAAACAGTATATTTGATGAGCGTACTCTCGGTAACAACCTGTGAATTGAGCGATGACCACTCGCTCGGCTCTCAAGATGAGACGAACAATAACGTGATTTGAAACATATATTTATAAGACGTTCGAAAAGTTTCGGGCAATTCTAAGCCGAAACTGCCGTGTGAACATCACTACGCTCGGTAATAACCTGTGAAATGAACGGTTGATGACCACTCGCTCGGCTTGCAAGATGAGACGAATAATAACGTGATTTGAAACTCAGTTGCTTGGTGCATGATGAGAAATTAAGGCTTGGCGAAAATTGCCATTTATGTATTAAACTTTTAGATTAAAGGTCAGAGAAGCTGGTACAAAATAATTTGCAATACATTTTTTTTGAAATAAAATTATATTAACCTGTTCCCGGTAAAGCATCTGTGCCAACGTCGACGAAGGAGCGATAGTTTTCAAAAGACGTTTTAAAAATCTCATAAATCAATTACCACCGGCTTCAAAACTTGATAACTAATAATAATATCTTAGTACAAGAAAAACGCCCCGCAACTTTGACCGCGCTAAGTTTTTTTATACACACTTCATCTTGGCACTGCTTCCTCTAAGGTGGAATTTTGGGAATTCCTTTCTTAATCCTACACCATAAGAGGAATATACTTTCCAAGGTTCATACTTCTAGGTCTTATGGTTTATGCTCTGCACCGATTTTCAGACTTCGCTCAGTCAGTTAGTAACGTAAGAGGTTTATATATTTAGACTAGCTGCCACCGGCGGCTTCGATCGCAAGGTACCCGAATAAAAAATGGCCTATATGTTAATCCAGCTCATGTACTGTGTATATTTCAAGTTTCATTAAAATCAATTCAGTAGTTTTTGCGTGAAAGAGTAACAAACATCCATACATCCATAAATACAAACTTTCGCGTTTATAATATTAGTAAGGATTAATTTATTTCCCAATGGATAAAAAAGAAGTACAGTTGAAATCTCGATATCGACTTCTTCAACAAACTCTAGATTCCACTTGAATAAATCTGTTCTGTTTCTTGACTTGAACATTGAGGTGTTCCTGGAACTTTGCTGTTTTCTATGTTAATAGCAGTACTTGACATGCAACGACTTGAGTTGGGGTCTAGGCGAGAACTTCTCCGTGTCTTTGAGAATTAAGTCTCTAGTCAAAGATAAATTGGAGTTATTCAACCTTTAGAATCTAATTTGCTTGAATATGTATGTACATAGGATAGGTAAAGGGGAAATAAGTAGAATGTGTTTAGAGAAAAACACAATATATAAATTTAAAAATAGCTTGGCACCTGGGTACGTGCCACGACTGTAATAACCAAGATCAAAAGATAAGGAAATAATATAAAAGTGCGTACCGCGTGTGAAAGCTTCTGAAGTCAGTAGAAGATTACAAACTTGACTATTAGGTACTTGTAAACTAATTGTATATTTCCAGTGCAAGTTAATATGTATATGAGTGGGATCAAACATACACACACACACACATATATACCCCCGCACACACCCCTACTCGCTCATTTAAACACAAACTTTAACATTCACAATATCAGTATGATCTGCGATCGACTCGCTGGTAAGTATTTCAGTTTTAAAACATTGCTATTATAACGTCTAGAAAATAATGCTTCCCGAGAAAATATTTTTAAAGTCAAACGAACGATTCAAAGAAAACAAAAGTGTTATTTCAGCAAACTTCGCGTTCACGGAGCTACTTTATTTTTATTGAATCAATTAAAATACCATTACAGTACTTTAATGTATCTTAAAAAATCTTACATTATCCTTTTAAGTTTATATGCCACACGATGGTCGTCATGGCTTTATATTTGAGTATTTTTGTAGTGTATCCATTATGATGTAGGTACTTTTCTGCTGGACAGGGAGTAAGTTTTTTTAAAGGGCGTCCGGGGAATAAGCAGGCGTGATGACCTTTAGTTAAAATAACTAAACTGAGAAGATGCTATAAGTGCTGAGCAAGCCAACTCCATCTAAAATAGTCTCGTACTGCGTCCAGTCATAAAAAATGGTTTTTAACGCTGTGAAATTATTATAATATCACCTCCTCCTCCATAATCGCTCCCTCCTTTCATATGGGATGCCATATGAAAGGACTATATTTTTATACCAGGATGTATGATTTTTTAAATACAACAAAAAAAGTATTTTTAGAAAACCGCTGTATAATCAGAGCTCTCTTTGTTAATGTTTCCATGTCTTCGAAGTTGAGGTTAAATAGGATATTAGCTAGATAGCGGTATCGTTGTAATTTGCAGTAGTTGTGCTTGCTACGTCTCCTATAACAAGTTAGAGTCTACATATCTTGATTTTGTACTGTAACAAAGACATTTCATTTACTCTTACTTCTTATAGAATAGAATAGACAATGGTCTAATGAGGATTTGTACTTAAATGAAGTGTGTAAGTACATACAAGAAACTTCAGGTCGTGAATACTAAACTTGTGGATTGTGAACATGGCGGATTGAGACAAACACGCGTCAGTTCTCGCCAGATCTCAGTTATGTGGAAGTTTATGTATGAGCGTGTAAGTGTTTATGTCCATTCGTTTCCGTGATGGCTGAAAAGATTTGGCTAAAACTTGAAATACACATAGTATGTGTCCTGGAATAAGAAAGGTTACTTTTTATCTGGGTAGGACCACGCGAGCGGAGGCGCGGCCTGATACTAGTCTAGCCTATTATTATAAATGATAAAGGCCTTCGATTTTATTTTTAGTTTGAATAAAACTTAGTTTTTCTTGAATGAAGATAAACTTTTCACTCCTTAGCACGTAAATTAAAGCATTTCTCTCCCGAGTAAGATAAGGCTGAAGAAATAGAGGACAATAAATCTTCTTAGCAGATAGTGAAATCATAAAAAGCGGTCCTCAATGGAAAGATACGATAAAAGAATCCCGCGAGAAAACTCCGAGAGTTTAAAAACTGCTAAGAATTAAAACGAGTGTTTCTTTGTAAGAAAAAGTAACTTACATCTTTACAAAATGAATTAAAATTTATATATACGATTTTTTATATAAATGTTTTCCAATAATCGTACTACATTTATAAACAGAAAGAAACTTACAACTAATATAAATATAATTTACGAAAAACAGTCAGGCTATCTAAAGGCTGTTGCAAACGGTCTATAGATAGCTCACCTGATCCAGCTCATCAGTCGGTGGAAGCGTGCCCAAGACGCTGGCCGCATTGCCACGCTGAATGGCAATTCTGATCCATTGAGCCAAATAATAATTATCAATGAATTTGGATATAAAATTACAACCAATAAAATTTTGTGCCGAAATTGTATTTATGGCAAATTAAATAATGTAGATTATGTCATTTCTTGGGCATAAAATGTACCAAGATAAACTACCAAAACTGAAATCCTACCAGTAATCATACTGAATAATTTAAAACAAAATAACCAGTAAAAAAAACTTGTCACAACTTCTTTCGTCTGTCGGGAACTTCAGTAAAGTACTTAAGAATTTTCTGTAAGTAATTTCCGAGAAAATGTGCCTTAGTACCAGAAGCAACGAGTAAGAAATTGTGAATTTATTTTAAAATACATTTTTCATACTTACCGTAAAGGTGGCTGTAGCTCATCTGACAGTTTCACTGGACCTGTAACAAGTGAAATTATACATTAACACACATTATATATTATCACTCCCGTATCTGCAATGGGGTGGGCAGAGCTACAAGTAATCATAAGAAATCTTGCAGTCAATCCTGAAGTGTCATAATTTTATTGACAGTGTTATACACCGCATTTCCGAGAATACCCTGTAACTTTGGCAAACACTTCTAAAGCTTTTAGTGATCAATTCTTACAAGGGAAGTAGTCCTTAAAAGGCTTTGTTTCAAAGTTATTTTTAATTTTATTTTATTAAGTTTAATCGAATTGTCCAGTAAGAAGGGGATTTCGGGAAGTTTATTCGGGCTATGTTTCCATTTAATGCAGCTAGAAGCAAAAATCTACCAAACTGGAGAGGAACCCGAGAGTAAACGAAGAAGTACGTTCCATTTTGATATAAAAATTATTCAGTTTGTAAAAACAAACCGCGCTGGTCTTCCGTTAGGGCCGATTCTAGAGAGTGGACATGAAAAAAAAAATAACGAACAAAGGTATACATGCAAAAATAAGGTATTAAGTTTATTTGAAAATAAAATAAAGAAAATATTTTTTTTTAAGTGTACATAATGAAAAATGTTTGTTTCGATAGTCTGAATAGCGTGTCGAAGTTAATGGATATCATTGGGAACACGGTGTCTATTATAGATTGATATTAAATATAATGAGCTTCACATTATTGTCTGATGGTTTATCATTTTCACTTTTAATAACAATCCCCCAGGCCTTATTCTACGTCACTTATATAAGGCTAGCTTTCATTCGGTGTTATCTTTAGGTAACAACTCTAAATGCTATACTATAAAACAAACTATACTATACGCCAAGTTTTATCCAAACAGGCGCAGCAGTTAGCCACCAACAACCATCAGAAATCGTCATAATTTCAATTATACTCGAATATTATCCGCACTTTCTGACAATTTCTTTTATTAAAATAAATGGTAAAAACACAATAAAACCACGCAACCGCCGCTAAAAGCTCATTTAAAATATTGCAATATATAAATCTCGGTGAACGGTATCGTATTCGTGAACGTTCCGCCTCATCGAGGACGGTATGTTGTGCAATAACGATAATCGACTACATAATGTATCATACGATAACCGTAATGTATAATAACTCATCACATAGTCAGAAAATGTGTGTGAACGGATACTTTTTGTTTAGATATCAGAGCTTTTTCCGTATTTTGGTATTCGTAAAAAATGCGGTAATAATTCTGTTGTTGCTTACGCCCAACAGTGGGCTGAGAATGGGTGTGGATAATGATAATGATTATTCTTGATTCTATGTAAATCTCAGTGAACGGTATATCGTCACATAGAGAGAAAATCTGGCGCTGTGTAGATGGTAAAAGGCCTTAGTAGTAGTAGACAGAAAATGTGTTGTCGTCAAACAGATTGAGTGTAATCATTTTCGAGGGTACATTAGGTGGTTTTGGTAGTACATAATTATTATATAAAATGACTGGCTGCAACACATACAGAGTTACCAACACATACAGAGGAACATTAGATAAGGCAGTTTAAAAAAAATTACAAAGTGCTTCCGTATTTAGTATTCATTAAAAAAAAATTAACGCTGATAATTCTGTTGTTTATTGTGACGTCCGAGCCATCAACGTGATGCGTATCAACTATTTGAAAATTTCGTCAATTGTTTCTACGGACTAATGGCCGAGGTGACATGACGCTTGCCTGCAGATCTGAGGCCGCGAGTTCAAATCTCGCTGACCTCCAAGGAGTTTTTGTTAAAAAGTTTGTGTTTTGGAATGTTCTAAAAATGTTCCAAATATGAATTTTGATATTTGGAGGAATTTCAAGAAAGTTCCGGAAGTTGCGAAATGAAAATTAGATTGAAAAGACAGCAGTTTGGATAAGTCCAGCGAATTGACAGCAATAGCAACAAAGAAGAAAAGTCAAGTGAAAAGTGAGTGATAGTGAAAATGAAGTGAAAGTGAAGTGAGTGCCGTGAGAGGACTACGTCAGCTGTGCGAGGACTACGTGGACTACGTCATCGTCAGTGAGTAGTATTACGTCGGAAACGCGTCACCCCGTCAGCGCTACGTCACTGTGAGGAACCGTGTGGTGTGGTGAAGAGACCCAATAAACTTCATCTAAAAAGACCGGTCGTTTTCTTCCAATCCCGTACCCACTTCTGTAACATTATTTTCCTAAACTCAATGACTGTTATAAAACACAAAAACAAGTCTAGCACAAAACTGTGATGGATGGCATATACCTACAGGAACCTGCAGGGACAGATGCTCGTTTATTTTTCTTTTTCCATTATTTATGTTTTAACTAGCTGCCACCCGCGGCTTCGCTAGTATGTATGTTCCAAGTTTCATTCAAATCCGTTCAGCCGTTTAAGCATGAAAGAGAAACAAACATCCAATATCTTTTACACCATGTATTTAAAGCAATAAATATATTATGACTTTAATTTTGACTTTCATCAGTGGATAAAGTCGGGTTGTGGATGATCAAAACTTTAGCGGTTCTTGATAGGAAATGGACAGTTACGTTATTAGGACTCAAATTAAGTTAAGTATAAGAAACTACACAACAAAATTGACACCAATGTAAACCAAATTAATGATTTGTCGGGTTGTTGATTTGATTCTGAATGATTCCTAGATTTTTTGAAAGCTACATTTACTAATAGCATACAAAATATTGTAATGTTTGTATTGCATGTGCAAATACAGTTGCTGAAAGCAATTTAAATATGACGACTTCGTTTTAGAATTCATAGAGACTTGATATTTGTCACAAACAAATAAATGTCATTTATCATTCATTTAACAAAGAATAATATATATTAGTTTTTGTGTTAACAAATAATGTTTTGCGATATTTTACTTCTACGAATGGCGTTTAATAAAAACCTCAAAGTATTTTCCGAGCGGAAAAAATACATTCTGGAAATGTAACATACTGAAACAGAGCAAATAAAATGGAACGAGAATACAATACACACATGTATATACAAAGTACATCTACCTATACAAAGATTATTCTTTTCAACTCATACACTCAATATTATGGCAGCTGAAATGCCAACAATAGCATTTCGACTGCCATAATATTGAGTGCTCTTGATTGGTAGATGTTTAAAAAAGGTATACTCTTGATCGAAAGATGGCGAAAAATAAACCATTGATTTTCGTAATCTTCTATTTTCAGTACTAGCCTTTAGTAACATTTTATTTTATTTGTACACATTTCACACAGCGCCATCTAGCCCCAAATTAAGCAAAGCTTGTACTATGGGAACCTTATGGCTAATAGAATACTTATATACTTTTTTGTAAACAAATACTTAAAATACATAATATTATAACACTCAGATAGTCAGACTCAATATAAGAAATATTTGCAGAACGTACAAACATTTTTCCTGTAGTGGGAATTGAAACCGCACCTTTTGCGTCTCAGCCGAGCTCGTCCGCCACGCCACCGAGGTCATCGAAATTTAGATATATTATTACTATTAGGTATGAAGAATTACTTTCATAAATTCTATCAGTTATCTGGATCTCATATTTTCCAAGTTTTTGATGAAATGTTTATCAATATGAAAAAAAAAAATTATTTCATCTTCTATGAACAAAATGTCAATTAAAATCCATAAAGATCATACAGGGTTTGTAAAGGGCCATATTTCAAAATTATCTTTTAAGGTAGTGCCATCCTGTTTGTGACAAATAGTGATAAGGCAAATAATGTTTAAAATCAGGTGAGTTATCTATAGACCGTTTGCAACGGTCTTTTGATAGCCCGACTGTTTCTTTTGTAAATTATAATTATTGTATTAGTTGTAAGTTTATTTTACCTTATGTTTAAGTTTAACTTAAGCAACGACGTTTACAAGTAAAGGCTTATGATAATTATTACGAAAAACGTATTTTCTAAAATAATATTTCATCTAAGAGCACCTGAATTTGCGCGGTACGTAACCCGAAATATAAATAGGCCCAACATTGTGGAATCTGTGTCAAGCGACTTTCGGGAACCCTCCAGAGCTCGCTGCGGCCCGCCAATTACCTCGCGAAAACAACGCTTCCTCGTCAACAATCAGGAGTGCACTAAGGATACACCTTGGGGCCAACACTTTTAAAGGCATTTTAACGTTTTGATTGGTCGACGTATAATCATCTTCTTGCCCTTATCCCATGTGGGGTCGGCACAGCATAATCCTTGGATCATGCTGTAAGAGTTTTAGCTAAGGTGTTTTATGACCGGCCGCCTGCCTGACGTCAACCCTCCTTGGAAATACTTGCCTATTGTATCTCATCATGTTGGAGAGGATACTATCCCTTAGTCGACTTTAACGACATGCTCGGGGAGAGAAGCAGCTGGATGCATTCTATGTTTTTTTTTTTACTCCCAGTCCAGCAGAGAAGTAAGATTGGTCGACGTATAAATAAACAAATAATTTGTGGACATTTCCCACAGCGCCATCTAACCCCAAACTAAGCAAAGCTTGTACTATGGACACCATATAGCTGATAGAACACCCTGACGCGGAAGAAATACTTGCAGGACATGCATACATTTCTCCCCCAGTGGGAATCAAACCCACGCCTTGCATCTCAGCTGGTCGCTACGCTACCAAGGTCGTCAAGTATCTCGTAGATCTCGCACTGTTCCAATATTCTACTAATGAACGATGGATTGTAGACCGTTAGTAGAATATAAGAACGGGGCATTAAATGTCTTGTTGGTCACCAACGATAAGTCGTAGATGTACATAAATATTCAGAAGTTTTGTCAAACAGGTAAAAGTGCAGTTTATATAAAAAAAAAGCTCTGACATTCATTTGATTTCTTTAAAATACACCTATAAAATTACTTATAAGGTATGTTAAGATGATTACGAATAACTTTAAAAATTAAAGCTAAATACATATGCTTAGCACAGAGTTCGTCCTTACTGCATATCTGTAACAGGCCGTTGAGTATCTACTGAAATGGGAAACTCTTTTGTTAACCACGTCTAGTAAACGATCACTGCTACGTAAGCTCTGATGCTCGAAGTAAGGGTTAAATTATCTTAACATTACTACGGACACATACTTTGCTTAGTAGTATTTATGTAACAGTGCTACGGGCTCATCATTCCCAGTCATTAGTTGGGGCTTTTTATTCTACCCCTATTTACTGTTGGCTATACTGCCCTCCTAGTGAAGAACGCAGTAACTGCATCAGACATGTTTAGTTAGGTAAGTGAGAACAGAATGTTGTATTTTGTTATGCGATTCCGAATATGTATCTAACAATTTTTTGAATGCTAGTTATTGCGTTCTTCACTAGGAGGGCAATATAGGCCTCCGTAAATCTCGATTTGGTGATTTTTAACTTTCATGTCGTATATGGGGTATATGGGGTTCCGACTAACATCTTAGGGACCCAAGCCAACCTCACCTGCCCGTGGTATACCCTGCTAAATAACAAACGAGGCTCTGGCGACCGGCTGATTGCGGTATAGCGCAGCCCTTAAGGCACAACTAAATACCGTGGCCGTCGACGGGCAGCAGCGTCGGCGATGCGAGAAGCTGTGCTTCTGCGATCCCCAACCCGCATGCCCAGCGTGGGGATTATGGGCATTAACCCCCCAATGATAGGAAACAGAATGAAGTGGCCCCTAGTTCCCGGCCGCCTTGCTAGTCCTGACCATGGTAGCGGTCACGGTAACTGCGGGGCAAGGGGTGCTAAGAATCACCGGGCTACCGTAGGCTACCAAAAACACCTGACCCTGGCGACGTATAACGGACGTAGTTTGAGGCTTGACGAACATCTAGCGCAGTTGGAAGTGGAGCTAGAGAACATTAGGTGGCATGTTTTGGGGTTGAGTGAAGTCCGTAGAGAGGGAGAGGACACTATCACCCTAAAATCAGGCCACCTTCTGTACTTCCGCGAGGGTGACAAAACTTCTCAGGGTGGCGTAGGGTTTCTCGTCAATTAGGCCCTCGCTAACAACGTTGAAGAAATATCCAGTGTGTCGACCAGGGTAGCGTACCTGATTCTTCGGCTATCAAAGAGGTATAGCATGAAGATAGTCCAGGTATACGCACCGACCTCGACATACTCGGATGACGAAGTAGAGGATATGTACGAGGACATATCCAAAGCCTTGCACAACACCACTAAGGCTCACTTCAACGTTGTTATGGGGGACTTTAACGGCAAAGTGGGAGTCCGGATTGGCGACGAATCTAGAGTGGGCCCGCATGGTTATGGATGTAGGAACCACAGGGGGCAAATGCTCGTCAACTTCCTAGAGAAGGAGGGGCTCTTCTTGATGAACTCGTTCTTCAAGAAGAAACCCCACAGGAAGTGGACGTGGCAAAGCCCCGATGCTGTGACCAAAAATGAGATCGACTTCATCATGACGGACAAAAAGCACATATTCAGAGATGTCTCAGTGATCAACAGGTTTAATACCGGATCTGATCACCGACTTGTTCGAGGCTCTCTGAATATCAATCTTAAGCTGGAAAGATCCCGTCTGATGAAGTCCACGCTCCGACCTAATCTTCTCCAGATCATAGCGGGCACCGAGAAGTTTCAGAAACTTCTCGAAGACAGATTTGTTGCTATGGAACCCACCGATGACGCTGACGAGACCCTACAAAACGTGGTTGACGCGTTGAGGGAAGAGGGCATCAAATTATGCAAAACGCGGCATACGGGCAAGAAGTCTAAACTCTCGACTGAGACTCTTCAGCTTATGACAAAAAGACGGGAAACCACTCAAGCGAATTCGTCAGCGAGGTCAGACCTTAACAAGCAAATTGCGAAGATGATACGGCGTGACCTTCGGAGCTCCAACACACGCCTTATCAAAGAGGCAATAGAGCGAAACCGAGGGTCCAAAGTATTCACTCAGCAGCTTGGAAGGAGCCACCTGACGAAGCTCAGAACGCAAGATGGCAGAACCGTACTGTCAAAGCCGGAGATTCTCGCCGAGATAGAGGACTTCTATGGCCGATTGTATGCCGCACATGCTCCCTGCCCTCAACGTGAAGATCACGATTCTAGAGCCACTCTCACCCGCCACTACACCGACGAACTGCCAGACATCAGCCAAGACGAGATTGTGCTGGCTCTGAGACAGCTTAAAAATGGAAAAGCCCCCGGAGAAGACGGAATAACCTCAGAACTTCTGAAGGCAGGAGGAACTTCAGTTGTGAAACAACTGCAGATCCTCTTCGACTCCGTCATTCACCGTGGGAGAACTCCAAAGGCGTGGAACAGAAGTTTGGTGGTCCTGTTCTTTAAGAAGGGTGATAAAACTCTTCTTAAAAACTACAGACCCATCTCACTTCTGAGCCACGTCTATAAGCTGTTCTCAAGAGTCATCTCGAACCGTCTCGCCAGAAGACTTGACGAGCATCAGCCACCGGAGCAGGCTGGGTTTCGAGGAGGATTTGGCACCATAGACCACATCCACACATTGAGGCAGATTATACAGAAGTCCGAAGAGTATAATCAGCCTCTGTGTCTCGCTTTTGTGGACTATGAGAAGGCCTTTGACTCCGTTGAAACCTGGGCTGTTCTGGAATCCTTACAGCGATGCCAAGTGGACTATCGTTATATCGAAGTGTTGAGATGTCTTTATGAAGCCGCCACCATGTGTGTCCAAGTACAGGACCAGCAGTCTAAACCCATCCAACTGCGCAGAGGAGTGAGACAGGGGGATGTCATATCCCCGAAACTGTTCACCAGTGCGTTGGAAGATATGTTTAAGACGCTGGACTGGAAAGGCATGGGCATTAACATAAACGGCGAGCACATCTCACACTTACGATTCGCAGATGACATAGTCCTAATGGCGGAGTCGCTGGAGGAGCTGCAACAAATGTTGAACAGCCTAGCATCGGCCTCGCAACGGATAGGTCTCGGCATGAATTTGGATAAAACCAAGGTCATGTACAATGACCGCATAGATCCGAGACCTGTCGTCGTAAATGGCCACCTTCTTGAAGCTGTTTCGGAATATACATTCCTCGGGCAGATTGTGCAGTTAGGTAAAAACAGCTTTGAGAAGGAGGCTAAGAGGAGAATCCAGCTGGGTTGGGCAGCATTTGGAAAATTACGTCAAGTTTTCACGTCACCTATACCACAATGCCTGAAAACCAAAGTGTTCAATCAGTGCGTCCTACCTGTAATGACTTACGGAGCCGAAACGTGGACACTCACAGTGCGGCTAGTCCACCAGTTCAAAGTCGCTCAGCGAGCTATGGAAAGAGCTATGCTCGGAGTTTCTCTGAAGGATAGGATCCGTAATGATGTTATCCGACAGAGAACCAAGGTCACCGACATAGCTCAGAGAATTAGCAAACTGAAGTGGCAGTGGGCTGGTCATATCTGCCGAAGAACCGACAACCGTTGGGGTAAACGAGTTCTTGAGTGGAGACCGCGACTCGGCAAACGTAGTGTAGGACGCCCTCCGGCTAGGTGGAGTGACGATCTGCGAAAGGCTGCTGGCAGAAACTGGATGCGTCAAGCCAAAGATAGGGCGCGATGGCGCTCATTAGGGGAGGCCTATGTCCAGCAGTGGACTGCTATAGGCTGATGATGATGATGATGATGATGAACTTTCATGTCGATGACATTAAGCTATTTATTTTTTTATATTTTTGGCGGCCTTGGTGGCGTTGCGGGCGATTGCTCGGCAGAGGCGAAAGAGGCGCGGGTTCCATTCCCACTGCGGAAGAAATGTTTGCATAATCTGTAAATATTTTTTCCGAGTCTGGGTGTTGTGGTCTGGTACTCGTAGTTTCTGATACCCACGACACAGGGAATCCTAGTGTGGGGTCAGTACTATGTATGACTGTTGGGTGTTATTTATTTATTTTATTTTTATTTTTTTATACTTCTAAGGTGGCACACAAGCATACGGCCCGCCTGATGGAAAACGGTTACCGAAGCCAATTGACGCTTGCAACAATAAGGATATCACTCACGCGTTGCCGACCCTGCAAAACTCTTTTCACACCCTTTTTGAAGAACCGTGAATTTTTACTAAGAGATTATAGGGGGCGAAGAGTAATAATAGTAATACACACATACATTATCATCCCTCACGAGGTACGCAGAGCCCCGAGTATTCATAAGAAAACTTACAGCCACTTCTGATCCAAGACTCCAAGATGGATATGGTGAACCATAGTGACAGGTGATCAGCCCATCGCCCATATAGATGGCCCATCTTGTTAAAGAGGACACTGTCCCTTAGTCGACTTTTACGACATGCTCGGGGAGAGAAGCAGCTGGACGCATTCTATGCTTTTTCTTTACTTCCAGTCCAGCAGAGAAGTAAGTAATACAGGCTACATTTTATCGTAAAGCTAATATTACCTTTAGTACTTTAAACGAAACCGCCAACCAGGGTATTCAAGGAGTTTAATCTGTGCGATAATGAGCAATGAAGGCTTCGCAAGTATCAGCTAATTCAAGACGTGGCTAAGTTTAAGATGACCTACAAGTAATAGCAAGAACATAGATAGTTAAGTTAAGATGACCTAGTATAATGGCAAAGTGCCACTTTTGCAATATCAAAACTTTGAAATTTGACGAAAGTTTGAAATTAATCAATTTAGACTCAACTCGAGATGTTGTAGTTTTTGATGTTACAAAAATTGTTTTAGTAAGTCATTGAGTTGCTGTGTCAACAATAATTTGTAATTGTATTGACAAAGTTTGCCATGGCGGCAATAAGACGAAATTGTGTTTTTAAAGAATTTCCTCTCGCTATTTTTGGTATAAGACGCAAGATAAATAAATAAATATTTGAGGACATATCACCCAGCACCATCTAGCCCCAAACTAAGCATACCTTGTACTATGGGAACCAGATGGCTGATAGAATACTTATATTTACTTTTTTTTTGTAAATACACACTTAGTGAAGATGTTTTTAGTAAGTTCATTGACTGAAGATCAAAAATACTTTAACAAAAATATGTATGAAAAATATTACGTGTTTCAACAAGATAGTAGGTACTTTACAGGTTTTTATTTTGACAATATTCATGCATGATCAGAAGTTGAAAGGGACAACATATTTCACGCTTATCATCTTATCCATCGCACTACGGACCATGAAACACAATCCCAGATCGAACTAGTACTCACAGAGATGTCTAAGTAGATAGCGTTGTATCGATTACCAGCCATTAGCTTCCTTGTATTACAATTAGAACAGCACTGGTGGTCAAGTGGCCTCGCCTTCTGATCCTAGGTCGTGGGTTCAAATGCGGTCGTCGATTTTTCTGTTCGAATAATTTATGTATGCTATCTTGATGATGATGATGACCACACAAAATTGCAATTTTTTAAATCTGTTAGAATGATGTGTGAACTATATAATTCTGACAAAAAAAAAACACCTTAAAACTATTATAATATTCATGTGATCCCAGTTATAGCAATCCAGACTATGAGGGCCAATCTTATCTTGGCCCAAAATTTAGTACCAATACGTGGTTACTAGAAGTCTGACTAATACCTATTAGATGTGGATTATACACATGTGGCTGACATTGTATGTATGTCTGCTCACACTACTACTACTACTAGTAGTTTTGTATGTATGTATGTTTGAATGGGCTAGTGGCCAACTCTAGTGACGGAGTTTTTAGGCCGCCTAAAGGCCTCCGTCATGGCTTAAAGACTTAAAAGCCGGGACCGACTGTTAGACGTGCCCTCCGAAGCACGGAAGCGCTCAGCTCGTAATGCCACTTGCGATCACCCAATTGTGACCGCGCAGAACGTTGCTTAACTTTTGTTTAAAAAGTGTATTTACACTTTACAAACATAAAACTAAATAACACCTATCACCGTAGTTGTCAAAAATTTTTGTAATCAAATAAAAAAAAAACAGAGAACCATGTAATACCACGCCTTATCTTTGAAATAGCAGAGGATACTAATCATCGTAACTTGAATACATAAAAGCCGAGGAGTAGCCGTCCGGCGCCTTTAATTGGATACAATGATAATAATATAGTATCGAGTGCTCTCTTAGGCCCGGCGTCCACTATCGGCACGGCACGGCATGCCTAAGGACACCTAAGGATCCCTTGGGATGCCGTGCCAATAGTGTGCGCCGGGATTTAGGTACGTTTGACCCCTTTCTAAATTATTTGTTATATAAATAAAAGTCCATCATTTCTTTTTTCTCCACTGCACTTCCATGAAATATTTCAAATCAAAATAAAACATCGCTCAAATAAACCATTCCACCATCCAAATAACTTTAACAAATACAGAAATGATTAATGATGCACACCGAAGTACACAAAGAGTGGATGTGTGCTATTATTCATTCTGATAGGAAAATTCTTTCTTGTAAACAGCTGCAGAAATAAAGCTTTTTATTTGCACTACTCCGCAGAACTTTGCAAATTAAAAGTTAGGGCATGTGGTGGGCGGAACGACGCACGGTATTTAATTATCTTCAAAACTTTCTAGCAAATAATATGAGTGATATGGAAATTCGAAGAAATGGCTTTCTTAAATTGAAATCTATAGTAGATGATTTATTCAGCGGTAGGGGGCAACTTTTACCTTCACAAACGGGACGCTGTAGTGCCCGGGACAAATTAAGATAGAGTAGGATTGCCCAGCACCTATTCCATCCTCTCAGCTTAGTCAGCATTGTCCATAGGAAAGACATGGTCAATACGTGCGGAGCTGACTAAGCCGCGGGTTTCCTTACGATGTTTTCCTTCATCGAAAAAAAATTTTGAGTCCAAAGATAAATAGACAATCCTGCGGCACACCGCTGTGAGGCCACAGCCTTACAGCATATTTATAAGTTTTAAACTAGTTCGCTACGCCCCCAGGCCTTTTACTAATAGGTCCCAGTGTATCTTATAAGTTCTTCTTTCTAAGGACTTGCCAGTTCAGATCAATAATATTAAATATTTTGTTACTCTTTATTGACGACCTCGGTGGAGTGGCGGGCGAGTGCTCGTCTGAGACGCAAGAGGTGCGGCTTCGATTCCCGCTACGGGAGAAATGTTTGTTGTTCTGCAAATATTTCTTCCGGTTCTGGGTATTGTAGTATGTATTATAGTGTATATTATATATGTAGGTATTTAAAAAAAAATGTAAGTATTCTATCAGCCATGCGGTGCCCATAGTACAAGCTTTGCTTAGTTTGGGGCTAGATGGCGCGGTGTGAAATGTCCACAAATATTTATTTATTTATTATTAATTATTATGTACATAAAAAAAAACTTTGCTATGGCCCGTCGTCTGATAGTAAAATATTGGAACCGGGTATTAAATATATCTAGTTATTTTTTAAATCCCGCGACTCATCCGTTTCTCACTGAATGCATTATTCATATCACGTTATCATACCATCCGTTTATTGTACCTTCAAAAATAACTTATCGCAATATCTGTTCTCGTGATATTGAACCACCAATCTGGTGGCTTCGAAACTTAGATTGAAATAGTGTTGAAGGCGATTGATGAGACTTGCTAGTTGGAGGACGATGTTGGTCGTATGTTTACTTTACGGGTGAATTGATGGCGTCCAAGGATGAAAAACATATAATTTGAAGTCTTTCCAGGGAGAATTTATATGGGTTACAAAATATTTATCTATCCAGTCGTGTAAACAGTTCTTTCGAACCAGTGTGGTAAAAGTAACATTATTAGGATTTTTATCATAAAAACTTCAAAGAATCTTATTCAAAGATTTAGATCTTATGAGTGATTTTCAGGAAGTACTTATTCATACACGTAAATAGCACAGTAAATAAACATCGCAATAGTTTAAGTTAAGAGAATGTTTCTAAATTGATATTTATGTATTTTCCCCTTACTGGATTGGAATAAATGAAAAAACATAGAAAGCTACTTCTCTCCCCGAGCATGTCGTAAGTTCGTATGAGCTAGTGGCCAACTCTTGTGACGGAGTTTTTAGGCCGCCTAAAGGCTTCCGTCATGGCTTAGCGACGCCGGGAACGACAATTTAACGCGCCTTCCGAAGCACGAAAGCGATCAGCTCGTAATGCCACTTGAGGTCACCCATCCAAATTGTGACCGCCCACAACGTTGCTTAACTTCAACGATCAATCAAGAACGTCTAAGCAAGTTACTCCACGAGCGCTTCAAAGAGTAAAAGTAAAAGTTGATTAATGAATCCTCTCCAACATGATGGACCACCTATTATGGGCGATGAGCTGATCACCATGGATCTTGGTGATCCATGGTGACAGGTGATCAGCTCTTTGAACTTTCGGGACTTTGAATCAGGAGTGGCTGCAAGTTTTCTTATGATTACTTTTAGCTCTGCCCATCCCATTACTTATACGGGCGTGATATGTGTTTATGTATTTTCCGCGACAATTAGGCCCCCGAGGTCTTTCTCTTGCCTGATGGCATGTTGCAAATTGAATTTTACGAAGGAAAGAGATCGTTCTACTTCCACATTACAAGCGGTGCCATTAATAAAATAAAATATGAATAGCTCATATCTTGCACCTATCTTATGGCGGCAATAAAATAACTCGTTTGCGACAAGTGCCTACGTCGTGTTAAGTACATCATCGTATTACGGAAATGTCATGTAATTTTTAAAAAGAAATGGTTCGTTGATTTTCGTCACTTAAAAGTTTATTTAAGACCTTAGCTAAACCGTTGTCATGCAAGAAGAAGTTAAACGTAATGATGAGCGAAAGCATCTTAAGTGTGGCAAATGGCAACCTATCCTATATGGACAACAGTAGTCCAACTTAAATACTGCTTCTTGTCGTCCTGCACAGTAAAAAACAAAACGATAAATATAGTGCAATAGTACTAGGCTTGAAAAGAACCCAAATATTTTACATACATATTATATTATCACGGCCGTATACCTAATGGGGTGGGCAGAGCTACTAGTAATCACAAAAAACTTGCAGCCATTCCTGATTCAAAATCCCAAAATCGATATGGTGAACCATGATGACAGGTGATCACCCCATTACCCATAGGTTAGGGAGGGTACTGTCCCTTAGTCGACTTTTACGATTTTATGTTATTCACGAACCTAAACTATTAGAATGTAGATACTTAAAAATTGGTCAAAAAATTTAATGTATTAAATAATTGGACACGTGTTTCAGGGTTTTTCAACATAATCTACAAAAAGGGCCAAATCAGGTGTCATCAAAATTTGTATGGGAACTCTTTAACGGGTGATGCGATTGACTTCAAATTTGATTTACTGGGAAGGATACTTTAAATAAAAAATCAATGAACACGTGTTTCAGAGTTTAAAAAAATGTATGAATGTTATATTATCACGAAACTATCTACATTAAAAGGGAGACAGGTTGTAACAAACATTCACACACACACCAACTTTCACATATATTGTTTAACTACTTTGTATTAACGTTTTGACTCTTAAATCATCGGTCTAATGAACATTTACCAAAAAGAAAGAGGGAAAAAATACTGTTGTAAACAACCTGAAGACAAACTTTTCCGAACATTCCAGACATTTGCCCCCAAGTTTGTTATTTCTTTCCCACTGTTGTTTTGCAAAACCTTTTTATTCACACACATGCGAATCTAATCTTAATTTATACAGAGTAAAGCAATTACATATTTCAACCTCCAAACGCGTATGAAATTCTTCACTTCAAAGTGACGAAACTATTCAGTAATGCATTTAGTTATGTGCTTTATTTTAAAAGTCATAAAGTTCATAGTACCGTAAAGTATACACGGCTTTACAAAGGATATATTTTAAGAGTATTTGACGAGCTTTTAGAGATAACTGCCTTGAAACGCTTCCTTTGTACTATTATTCATTGTTTCAGAGGAGTTGTATTGTGAATGGGAGCTGACACTTTTGTTTTTGTTTCGAATAAAAAGCGATTTCTTTTGTTTTCAGGTGTTTTGCACAGTTAACTGTCTACGTTGACCTCGATTATCCTACGACTGTTTTTAACTTGTCGATAATTGTAAAATATAATATACGGCCTGTACGTTATGCATACATATTATCACGCCCGTATCCCTAACGGGTGGGCAGAACCACAAGTAATCATAAGAGAACTTGCAGCCACTTCTGATCTAAGACTCTCAAGATGGATACGGTGAACCATGGTGACAGGTGATCAGGCCATCGCCCATATAGGTCCATCAAGTTGGAGAGGATACTAGGTACTCCTAAGTCGACTTTTACGACATGTTCGGAGAGAGAAGCAGCTGGACTGTTTTTCTTAAATATCTCAACTTGTGTTTTTATTTATTTTTTACATTTTGTCGAGCATAAACCTGTATGTATATGCAGCAATTATTTGCGAAAATCAACTCTCCGTACTTTTTTAACAATCAAAACTCTGTGACATCGAATTTCCTAAAAATTCCATACATTTTTCCAGCAATGCTTTGTCCAGACATTCCGCACTATTGATTGTCAAAGCTTGGGTAACAATCATACAATGCATACTGACATGAAATGTTAAACTGTCAATCTTTCAATGTGCTGTTTTTTTTATTACAGACATATAAAAAAGCCCCGTGACTTTATCTACGTTGAGGTTTTTCGTACACACTCAATCTGAGCTCAAGCTGAGTTCTGTATTAGTTCAATTGCGGTTCTTTTTTCTTAGCGCATCCTACACTATACGCTAAATATACCCTCCAAATTTCATGCTTCTAGGACTTATGTTTTAGGCTATTTGTTGATTGCCAGTCGTCGGATAGTAACGTAGGTTTTATAAAGATGTATTTTTTATGATAGTATACTAGAAAATAATATGTTTGAACAACATAAAATAATCTTAATATTATGGCACGTAGGGTGATGTGTCAATGTCATAGCTCATATTTATCGTCGCCATGATACGACGGTATTTTCATTTTGTCCGGATCTTGTCACGTAAGTTCGTAGTAATATATTTTCAGTGCCATTGAAGTTAATGTGCAAGACGTTTTTCAGGTGTAAGAAATGTATAGAATCAGTGAGCCAATTGTGCTATTCAGAACGTAATTATAAAGGAACATTTGTAATGTTTTGTTTATGCCCATTTCTTATCGTTGTATCATGCATTTTTTAATATGCATCTTACGCTGTAGAAACAAAATAAACTCAATATGTGTTCCATAGAATGTAATATCAATTAAATAGTGCGATTGGGGCACAGGAGGTATTGTTTTATAATAAACATAATCAATATAAGAAAACTTCAATTAATATTGCCATTGCTATTTATATTCCCAAAGCATCTCTCGATTAATCTGGAGATAAAAGTTTTTTCTATTTCCAGTGTCTGCCGAAAAAAGAAAGAAACAGTAAACAAGCTACATTTCAAAATGTCATCGGTTACCTCATACAAGAGCGCTATCCCCTACCAATATCCATCTTCAACAATACTTCTGTAACTAAAGCCTTTTACCATCGATGATTTATACAGCGTCAAGAGGCAACTTTTTTTCACTGTAGTGCCCGGGACGAATTAAGATGGTGTAGGCTTGCCCAGCACCTATTCCATCCTCTTAGCTTAGTCAGCCTTGTCCACAGGAAAGACATAGTCAATACGTGCGGAGCTGACTAAGCCGCGGGTTTCCTCACGATGTTTTCCCTCACCGTTTGAGAGTACTGGTATAGCTCACATAAATTTTTCGCACAGAAAAATCCATTGGTACACGACTGGATTTGAACCCACGACCTAAGGATCGGAAGGCGGGGTCACTACCAACTAGACCACCAGTGTTCTCACTTCTGTAAAAGGCTCAAGAAAAGCAATCAAGTAATCAAGCCACATTTCAAAATGTCATCGTCTCTTCCTTGGCATGCAAGGGCGCGAGGCAATCCCCTACCAATTCCGTCTTCATCAACCTCCGTGGTCGCAATGATAAACGTGTACGAGGTGCGGTGCGAAAGCTTAGAATAGCGTAGTGGAACTAGGGTTGCTAACTTTTTTATACTTAAGTTTATTTTTCTTTGGTCAACAACTTCAATCCTTACACTAATAGAAAATAATGCTAGTAATAAGTACGTGTAGCGAGACTCATTGCCCCCCACTAATACTGTCCTCGCTATCTAACGCTTAGCAGCAAGCAAGCAAGGCCTTTTACCATCTATAGTAGATGATTTATACAGCGTCAGGAGGCAACTTTTACCCTCACAAACGGGACGCTGTAGTGCCCGGGACGAAGAAAGATGGAGTAGGATTGCCCACCACCTATTCCATCCTTTCAGCTTAGTCGGCCTTTTCCACAGGAAAGACATGATCAAAACGTGAGGAGCTGACTAAGCCGCGGGTTTCCTAACTAAGTACGCTTAGCTGTAGTACGCAATTAAATCGGTTTGCTTGTATGAAGTGTGATAATAGTTTTGTCGCTAAATGTTTATACTGGCTTTGTTGTTATTTTTTAATTTGACTGAGATTTTACAAGTACCTTATCTTATCTTTCCTTTTCATTTTTCTCGCTTATCTTTCCTCTTTATATCAGAACCTTTCGATAATAATTTAAAGTAACCCAAATCGGACAGGACGTTGGGATGCCGACAAAGAAAAAGTATCGGAAAGAACTGGAAGATGCACAGGACTGATCAGGCTGGCAAAATCGAAAGGAAGCCTAGGCAGCAGTGAGTGATACCAGGTTCGAATGATGATGTTGAACCCAAATCTAATCTAGAAATCTTTAAAACGTTATCGCTTTAGGTTTATGAAGATTTTCAGTCTTTACTAGATTTTTCTTTACCTACAGATTTTAAAACCAAAAAAGCCAGATAAAAGAAAGTCGCTGTCATGTCGTAAAAGAAGTAAAAGAAATCGCATTGGAGAGGGAAAAATGGAGGAAACATTTCTTCATTACAGCGACAAGAGCTAGCTCTCAAATAATATATTATAATACAGCTTTTATAATTCTTATTTGACAACCCTAAATGTAGCTCAAGATTGCTGTCATGCAAAACGCTAATATATTCTGATGTGTAGTCAACTTTTCGCCTTTCAAGGGTTTGAAGCATAATTTATTTGGATTTTGTCTTAGAAAAGACAACTTTATAATGACAGTGATTGAGTAAAATGGTTTTGAAATCGTAATCGCTTCCTATTAAGATATAATATTACTAACCAGTTTCCAGGCTATTTATATTCAGATATAGCTACGATGTATATTCCAAGTTTTATAAAAAATAATTAAAAGGTTTTGTGTGTAATTGAAACACGAACATACAAACATACTGTCATCCAAACGTCAAAATAATTATGTTTGCGGTCTCCTTTTATCCTAATGTTGGGTACTGAAAGGTACAACACAGTTTTCAGTTTTTACTTTTCAGAATCTACTAAAACTCTCGTTTCCTGTTATCTGAACTCACATAAATGAAAAAAACTTGAATTTTAAACTTTCTACACACTAAGGCCTTTTACCATCTATAGTAGATGATTTATACAGCGTCAGGAGGCAACTTTTACCTTCACAAACGGGACGCTGTAGTATCCGGAATTAATATGGAGTAGGCTTGCCCACCACTTATTTCCATCCTCTCAGCTTAGTCGACCTTGTCCACAGAAAATACATGGTCAATACGTGCGGAGCTAACTAAGCCGCGGGTTTCCTCACGATGTTTTCCTTCACCGTTTGAGAGTACTGATATAGCGCACATAATTATTTCGCGTAGAAAAATCCATTGGTTCCACAGATTTGAACCCACGACCCTACTAGACCACCAGTGCTCTCTCACACTTTCTACACACACTTATAAAAAATCTAAGTAAGAAAATCGACGATACGTGTAGTTTTCCTTTGCATTTTTTAATACTTATTTACGTGTTCGCTGAAGGAACACCTAATATTTTGTAATAACTCGTGGTTCTATTAATGGGTAGCCTGTTTGTGAGATACGTGGAATTCGTTCTATTGAATGGAGGATGCTCATTATCTCGCGTGTTCCAGATCTGCGGGCAGAAATAACGAATCTCATGGATTTCGTTCGAGCTCGGAGAATTGACGTTGCCCGAATAGATTACTAAGGATTATATAAACAGTAATTTACGTGATATTATTGAAGTAAAAAAAGTAAAAAAAGGAAGCGCTCGTGGGGTAGCTTGCTTAGACGTTCTTGATTGATCGTTGAAGTTAAGCAACGTTGTGCGCGGTCACAATTGGGATGCGTGACCGCAAGTGGCATTACGAGATGAGCGCTTCCGTGCTTCGGAGGGCGCGTTAAATTGTTGGTCCCGGCTTGGAAGTCGTTAAGCCATGACGGAGGCCTTTAGACGGCTTAAAAACTCCGTCACAAGTGTTTACCACTAGCTCATACGAACTTACTTTTTATTATTGAAGTGGCAAATTTAAACCAAAATGTAGATAAATACTACATCACCTAGACTCGGGAGAAATATTTGCAAAACATACAAACGTTTCTCCTGTAGTGGGAATCGAACCCGCGTCTCTTGTGTCTCAGCCGAGCACTCGCCCGCCACGCCACCGAGGTCGACCGAAAGTTTATAATCATTATCGTTTAAAAAGTTATTTCATGTCTTTTCACAGTTCACCCTATTCATTGGCGCATATAAAACCCGATTATTTAGTTATACAACAGGCTAGGTACCCGAGAAAGGTTGAACTCATTGGAATATCAAACGCTTTCACAATATCTCCGCCAGCGAATGTTGATTCGGGCAAACCGTGCTCGGTCCCTACAACCATAGTACCTAAGTCCTGCACTACACTGATAATTTACATATCCATTATCTTGTGTTATTTCCACTGAGGATAGTTTTCCTAGTTATCTTGAGGGTAAAGTTAGTCAGAGGCAAGACTTCGTTCTAATAAATGAATAAATCATTTTATAGTTTTTGGCAAACATGTTTAAAAAGCTGTTAAGTAATATTTTTAATTAACCTATATCGTCCTACTGCTGCTCAAAGGTCTCCCCGAAACAACGCCAACCACCTCTGTCCATCGCGGTCTCGCATCATTCTCTCTCGAAAGAGTTAATAAAAATGAAGTAATTAATATTTGCTTCCCTTTCTCTGCGTTTTGTTAGCACAGAGAAACTAAAACCAAACTACGTAACCAACTAAAACTTAGATTTTAAAAATTTAAGACAAGCTTTTTCATTTTAGATACCAAACACGATATTAATATATCGTATTTTTAAAATTGCTTTGAGTATTGTTTCCTTGTTAGCAAATAAAGAATAAAGTCAAGTAGCAAACATCACTCGGACTTTCAAAACGCATCATTGAAAACTCCATCTGTCAAAATATGAGCTACATAAATTAACTTACATTATGTAAAACTCATAATCCTTCTGCTACACATACATACAAATATTATCACGCCCGTATCCCTACTGAGGTGGGCAAAGCCACGAATAATCATAAGAAAACTTGCAGCCACTCCTGATTCAAGAGTTCCAAGATAGATAATGGTGAACCATGGTGACATGTGATCAGCCAATCGCCCGAATAATATAGATTGTACATGATGTTGGAGAGGATACTATTCCCTTAGTCGACTTTTACGACATGCTCGAGGAGAGAAGCAGTTGGACGCTGGTGTAGTAGGATAAAAAATACATACACTTGATAGATACGGGAGAGTTTCATTTTCACCCATGTAATAACTTTTGGTCAAATAAATTAGTGTTACTTCAACTTTTGCGCAATATTCATTACTTAGTATAGAAAACTACATCAGCAAACCCATTTCATAAATTACAAAGCTTTCAAAGCCAGACAGTATGGAAATAAAAACCTGAGCGGCGGAGACCGTCGATAATCTTGTTGACTCGCGCAAATTGGAGTAAGTCTGAATGACTTATTGTCCACAGACTTTGCGATTCAGGTATAGACGAGCGATTAAAACGGCTACATCAGGCAACATCATGAGCTGAGCACTTTTATATGAAACTAATATGTAAAAAGGTCAAACGATGTAACTTGTAATGTTTTACGTCATAAATAAACTTATTTTATTCCAATCCATCTTTTGACTTCATTTATGTATACTAGTTAGTATTACTCGTAGAATTTCTCTCTAATTTGATGCAAAAAATTATTTTCTATAAGTACCTAATAGGGACTCTATAATTGAATACATTTCATGTAGTTACTTCACCAAAAAATCAATATTGTAGATCTAATTGCATTGACGGCATTGCTCCCTTGTATTGTTATTTGGTCAAAAATTGACAAAAAAAAACAACTGCTGTATTTAATGTTTGGATTCGGTGGTAATCGTTGATGCAGTCGATTGCACTAAATTGGATATTTCGACATCGGAAAATCCATTGAAGTTTGTAAACAAGTTAGAGCACACTTTCAGTAAAAAAGTGTAGCAACTGTGTTTTGATCGCGTAAATGCGCGATGAGCAAAGAATGAGCAAATAAAACTGTCTTTTTAATAAAAAAAAGGACAATTGTATATGCTCATTCTTTGTAAATGTTGTTTCAAGAACAAAAGGGTACTTTAATGTTTCATATTTGGTCAGTTTCCACACGACCGAGCTGAAGAAAAAATCACAAACAAAACAAACAATTTTCACTGATCTAAATATCTACACTTCCATAAATTTATGTCCAATATATCACGAGTCGTAAATAAAGCTTCATTTCTGGATTTCTCGGTATTTTCGGTCAAAGTAGCCAGGTATCTGTACTAGGTTTTCATGAATAAAATATAATGGCCGTTTTGCGCCGGAAGCCCGGTACCGGTCAAACGATGCGAGGTCACCAAAGCTCGAGAAAAAACTATTTACATAGTTTATTATTATATGTGACTAAAATTTATAATATTGTATTCAATTTTCATTGAAACTACTGCCTACCAGCTTTCGTTCTGGAAAGTAAGCTCAATTAGGGTTTTAAATGAATCAAGATCTGAAGTTGTCTCTATCTCTGTATTGCTCCAGTCCCTCCAGAGCTGAAGATATGGAAATAGTACTCGTTATAACGATTGGTTCCACGGGGCTTCAGTCAAAGATATAATGTAGACTACAACGAAACCTTTACATCAGTTGTACGTCACAGTTCACTGCGGGTTTTGATAGCATTTGCTGCTAGAACTGGACTCCTCATAGATCAAATGGACGTAAAAACAGCTTTCTTGAACGGAGAGATTTCAATGAAAAAGAAACTGAATGTTTAGAATAATCTATAGTAAAGAGGCACTTAATAATAAGCGCAGTATTTGTATTTGCCTCAAAGTCGCAACAGAATGCAGGTATGTACGAGTGTGTTCGATGCAATACTGAGAATCCAATAAATTCAACACGATCCAACCTCAATATCAGGTCCAACACGGTTTTGCATTGTTTGTCGTTCATCACTGCGAGAGATGGAACGCCTCTGAGATTTATTTGACGATGTGTTGACGTCCTTCGTATTCTCATGCCAACTTCCAATCAAAATTATTGCTCGATCTCTTTTTATGGTCGAAAACCTGACGCGTCCAGAAATGACATTTATTTCAAGTCCACTTCAACAATATTTGATTTCGTTTTTTTTTTCGACATCTTGTTATAAAATGCTTTGAAAAGTCAGGCATTGTTGATTAATAAAATTATAATGTTTTGAAATATAATCAAAACTTGGGGATCAAAATGTTTAGCATATAAAAGAATATGGAGAGCAAAGCGCTCCACGAAGAGACAATACGCCAAAATTGGACTCCTAAATGAGGATCTGAAGTTTTAAAAACAAAGAATCATAAAAAGTAAAAACTCATTATAGCCGTCTCAAATCGTCTTCTCGGCTTATGTTTTCATACGTTTCTTTGTGAATAAGTGAAGGGAATCGAAAAGGCAGTCGCTCGAGTAAACAAAAACAAAACAAAGCAGAAAGTAGACGACTTTTGCCGGAGGTGTCGAACAAAGTTTCGAGTTTTGGCTTTTCTTATCAACTCAAGCAGATGTTAAATAAGGTGCTGAGAAGTTGCGTGTTCGATAAAATGGAAATCATGCTCAGTTTTGATAGAACTTCAGGTAAACTCGAGAAACAATCTAAAAGTAAAAAACATTAGGGAAGAAACATCAGTCATTATGAACTAACTGTACCTATCTAATTTAACGACTTCGGCTATTCAGATGGTTCTTTGTTTGTTTTTACAGAATATCTTTTAAGTACCTAAATAAAGTTCCTTATTTGAAAGGAGCTAAATAACAAAATCTTTGTTGTCATGTAATTCCAAATTCAAAACTAAATACACGACGGGGGAAAATATTTTCGCTACAACAACCCATTTTGCATTCGCCTGGGCTGCCAAGAAATTATCATGTTCCACCTTCAGTGCTAAAAATAAAACAAATTCCGTCTGAGGCAAAAGGCATATTGCAGTGACAAACGGAGAACCGTATTGGCACATTCTTGGCACCTCCCCGCCCGTTGCCACCTGTCTTTACTGAATGAAATCGTATAAATGGCATTACTAGATTTTATGGTAATAAAACTGCAGTTTAACTGAGCTTATTTGCAATGGAAAGTAGGCAGCGTGCCATCGAATAGCTTTGAATTTTCCGACCGTACGATGCTGAAATTTTACTCGGAGATCTGTTCACTTCAGGAATTACAATTAAACGGCAAGTCAGAGAAAATAACACAAAGGATGAGAATGCCTCATGCAAGATAAACAAAAATCAGCATAGAACTTGGATACTAATTTAAATTGAACGGCATAAATTTTAGGTGAGCATAAAACCTAACGAATTCAGAATTTATTTCAACCGAACTTTATTGAAAATGCAGTGTGCAGTACCTACTGTAAATCCATTCCTGCCCGAATGAGCGGACATTAGTACAATGGGAGCAGCGATTTACTCAGCTACGGAGTATACGAACAGAAATGGTATACGGGTCTTGGGGTTGCTCTTTACACAGACTAGGTATTTAAAACGCAAACCTATTTCTCAATCTCGGTGATGTGGCAGACGAGTGCTCGGCTGAGACGCAAGAGGTGCGAGTTCGATTCCCGCTACGGGAGAAATATTTGTATATTCTGCAAATATTTCTTCTGGGTCTGGATGTTTTAGTATTATAAGTGTGTATTTAAAAAAAAGTATATAAGTATTCTATCAGCCATCTGGTGCCCATAGTACAAGCATTGCTCAGTTTGAGGCTAGATGGCGCTGAGTCAAATGTCCACAAATATTTATATTTTTTTATTTATTTCGGTTAAAAAAAGACTAGTGCAGCACGTTCTAAGAAATATATCTTCAAATGGATGATTCCACATAGCGTTGAGAGCATGGTGGTCTAGCTGGTAGTGACTCCGCCTTTCGATCCTAAGATGGTGGGTTCAAATCTAGTCGTGTACCAATGGATTTTTCTGTGCGAAAAATTTATGTGCGCTATACCCAGTACTCTCAAACGGTGAAGGAAAATATCGTGATGAAACCGGCGTGTCGTAGACACGAAAAAGTTCAAAAATATGTATCAAGTGCATGAAAGGAGCCTTTGAGGCGCACTTTAAACCCTTTCATGACACTGGTTCAAAGGAACTAGTGACACAATTAGTAGTAGTAATACTACTCTATATTGTTACTGGCCTAAAGGATATTTCCATATTTATTTTTGGCTACAGCTTACACACAGATACTAGATACCGCAAATATTGTGCGCCTCGCCAATTTTCGTCTAGCTTCTGAAATATACGAACTAACGCGATGACGATTATGTAATATAGAGATTTTACAATAATTATGAAAATACTTATAATTTTAAAGAGTTGGTTCTATTAATTGCAATTCTTGACGGCTAACTATTAATTGCAAATTCGGACAAATTCGGTTTTCATAATAAAGCACGAAGTTTACCGAGGCGCACAATATATGTGGTACTACTGTACGGTTTGATTTTGCTATAACGGCTTTTGAAAAAGATCGTCTTAATACCTTTATACCTTTCACTCTATCCGTTGTTCCTTTATGGCTGCGGTCAACGATTTATGGCCACCAGGTGAGTGCTGACATTTTGTTGCTTCATTAATGGTGGCTACAGTTTGCAGGCGCGGTGTGCCGTTAGAAGAAGGATTAGAAGTGCTGTGGTCCAATTCGGAGTCCGATATTCCCTACTAGCTTTTGCCTTCTTCTTCGCTCGTGTGGTATCCAAACAAAAAGTAGCACGAAACAGAAATCTTTATTTTGTTGTTTTTATTGAATATTCTGAAGCGCTCGTAGCTTGCTTGGGCATTCTTGATTGATCGTTAAAGTTAAGTAACGATATGCGCGGTCACAAATTTGATGGGTGACCGCAAGTGGCATTACGAGCTGAGCGCTTCCGTGCTTCGGAGGGCACGTTAAACAGTCGGTCCCGGCTTTTAAGTCGTTAAGCCAAGACGGAGGCCTTTAGGCGGCCCAAAAACTCCGTCACTAGAGTTGGATACTAGCTCATACGAACATACATACATACATTGGATATTCTGGAAGCCCGTAGACTTTCGACAAGATACAAGTAAGTGATAGAGTATCTATCTATATGTGCGATGGGCTGATCACCTGTCACCATGGTTCACCATATCCATCTTGGGACTTTAAATCAGGAGTGGCTGCAAATTCTCTAATGATTACTTGTGGCTCTGCCCACCCTATTAGTCATACGGGCGTGATAATATGTAAGTACGTACGAGGAAGTGTTTAAAGATATATTTATTTTCAATTTACTACAAGGATTTTTATTTAAATTGGTAGCTACATTTCGAAAGTCTATTTATTTGGATATAAGCAAAGAGATATGACCAGTCAACCAAAAACTATTAGTCATAGTGAGTTATGAAAATACCACAAACAGGAAGACGAAACATTAAGAATTTTAAACTAGATTTTTGAACCAGAAAAATCCTAGTAATATTCTGTTGTACATACATGTTACTGTCAAAGGACAATAGCGCTATTTTTAGGGTTCCGTACTCGAAGGGTGCTAACAAGACTATTACTAAGCCTCCGCTGTCTGTCAGAGAGCTGTATCTTATGAACTGTAAAAGTTTAGAGAGAGTTGAAATTTTCAGTGTGTATTTCTATTGCCGCTATAAGAATGAATAAAAGGGGGTCCCATACAAGAAACATTTGTGTACATGTACATTGGTACGGAACCCTTCGTGTGCGAAATTGACTGGCACTTGACCGTTTTTTTAATTCATGAAAGCTAAGAGTGACCGACATGAATATACAGCAATAAGTTTGTACTATTGTTAGTATGTTCGTATGAGCTAGTGGCCAACTCTAGTGACGGAGTTTTCAGGCCGCCTAAAGGCCTCCGTCATGGCTTAACGACTTAAAAGCCGGGACCGACTGTTTAACGTGCCCTCCGAAGCACGGAGGTAAGTACTCAGGTTTCAGGTAAGTACTGAATATCACCTTCGGTTTAAAAAAATGTATTTCATTATCTCTAGAGTCTAAACTATTAGAATAATTAGGTATGCGCCTTTTTGTAAAACTTTACTTTTTTATTCTCCTTTATACAGACTCCACAAGTTTAATTAAACAAGATACACAAAGCAAAGGCTATCACGGCTGGACTTAAAGACCTGACTTATTGGACAATGCGGTTCTATTGCCCTTAAGAATACTTGTCTGGGGAGAGTTTAACCACCCCTTAATTAAACATTCCTTAAGCGTGTTTATTAGAGTTTGAGACGGGTAAGTATATCATAAAGTAAGTTAAGTTTGAAATATGTTTTCGTTCGGAATTTGAAAGTTTGTCCACGAAAGGTTACCTAAGGATTTTAAGAAACATTTATGGCTACAAAATGTAGAGATAAAATATGAGGCTGGTATTTTATGTGTTTTCATTAATTTATTTAAACTAACTGATCCCTGCAGTTACTTTCGATTTCAAGGGTGTGTTTATTCTTATCCATAACTCCGCTCTTATAGGCATTTTAAATACAGCTTGTGCCTCGACTTGAAAGATATTATTCTACCACAAATTTTCTATAGTAAATAAAACCGGCCAAGTGTGAGTTGAATTAGCACACGAAAGGTTCCGTACCATCGTACATGTACTTTTTAATATGATTTTACCTTATATACTTTGGCCACAAAAATGTTTATTGTATGGGGCTACCATTTTTTTTATTTTTTTGTAATTGTAATGGTCTTTAATCTATTCGAGGAAAGTGAAGGGAACCTTTGTTCAGCAGTGGGACACTACAAGTTATTAAAAAAAATATTGTGGTAGTAGAAATAAATACAACGACGGACGGATGGACGGACGGATAGCGAAGGCTTAGTAATAGGGTCCCGTAGGCACCCAGGTACGGAACCCTAAAAACTATATCGTCACTGGAAAGACAAAATTACGTAAGCGCCAAAATGGCGCCAAAATAGGCATATTGAGTTATTACCCTAAAATAGCAGTCCAAATACAATA
Organism: Scotopteryx bipunctaria; assembly: GCA_949320045.1. Taxonomy (NCBI): domain Eukaryota; kingdom Metazoa; phylum Arthropoda; class Insecta; order Lepidoptera; family Geometridae; genus Scotopteryx; species Scotopteryx bipunctaria. The sequence continues at coordinate 3,240,441 of OX439449.1, forward strand.
ATATGAATTGCTGGACATAGAAAATGAAAAAAGAATGAAATCTTACGTTGACGTCATCAAAATTCGATAATTAGGTAGAAAGTTATGATTAAAAAACGAAAAAAAAATGAACTTTAAACGGCTTTTTCTCGATTGGCGCTTACGTAAATTTGCCTTTTCAGTGACGATATACTCAAAATTATACAGCCACAGAACTAATGGCCTAAAACTCCACTACAAGAGCTGGCCACTAGCTCATACGAACTTATGTACTTACTTATTTTGAGAATGAATACTCCCTCCCCGATCTGTTTTACCTCACCCTGTCTACAATTTCTTAGGACTTTTGTTTCAAACATATTTTTACTAGTCTCGACTATAATCTGGTTAAATTAATGAGCCACTGAGAGTAAAGAGAGACCACATGACAGCACTATCTAATCGAGACGAGTAATAGCTCCGCAAATGAGTGGTTTGCTGCCGTGAGCGCACCTGTGTTTACTCACCTTTGAACGCCCTGTGTACGTAACGCAAGGAAGAGCAATTTCGCGAATTGTACCTTTTCGTTGGCCATTTCGGTGTACAAAGGTTACCATTTTCCAAAAGGAATTCTGCCAATCCGTTAGTTAATAACACGATTGGGAAGAAGTGTTACTACTGCTGAACTGGGAGTAAAGAAATATTATGGAATACGTCCAGCTGCTCTCTCTGAGCATGTCGTAAAATTCGACTAAGGAGGACCTAGTATCCTTTCCAACTTGATGAACCTATAAAGGCGATGGGCTGATCACCTGCCACCATGGTTCACCATATCCATCTTGGCAGTCTTGGATCAGAAGTGGCTGCAAGTTTTCTTATGACTACTTCTGCCCTCCCCGTTAGGGATACGGGCGTGATAATATGTATGTATGTGACTACTGCTACTAGTCATTTTCATCATCACTTTTTGTGGGGTCGGCACAGCATGTTCTCTTCTTACATTCCCTTCTGTTAGCCGTCATCTCCGTACTCACTCCATTCTTAACCATATAAACTTTCACACAATCCATCCACCTTTTCTTTGGCCTACCTCTACCTTAAAACTATCCACGTTCATATTCATAGAACTGAGCACTGGTGGTCTAATTGGTAGTGACCCCGCCTTCCGATCCTCAGGTCGTGATTCAAATCCGGTCGTGTACCAATGGATTTTTCTGTGCGAAAAATTTGTGTGCGCTGTACCAGTACTCTCAAACGGTGAAGAAAAACATCGTGAGAAAACCCGCCTTAGTCAGCTCTGCACGTATTGACCATCTCTTTCCTGTGAACAAGGCCAGCTAAGCCTACTCCATCTAAATTCATCCCGGGCACTACAGCGTCCCGTTAGTGTAGTTAAAAGTTGCCTCCTGACGCTATATAAAATATCTAATATAATTAGATGGCAAATGCCTTAGTTTTTTTTTATTTATGATAACACGTTGCTACTAATCTCTCTCCATTTGTACGTACTAACCTTTCATATAGAAACTTCTTATTCAGCGACATGGTTATTAACTTAATGACTTATTAACCACTTTTCGTTAGAACAATCTCAACACCAATTACTTTTACAATCAAAATAATGGTTAGAATTACTTGGTCGGTTAGCAAAATATATCACCCATTTCAAGACGAGCTGTGTTTGACAGATTCTAAATGTTCCAGCCAGTGTTCTAACCACAAGATGACTGCTCGGAGAACCATTCACTCGAATTAATTGGTGAGGTCCAAATAAGTTAGATGCTGATGAATATTCTATGAGACGAATTAAATGCAAAGTGAATCGCGGCTTCTATTGAAATCAGATACGTATTGATTTTGACTTCTGATGGCTTCTCGTCTGAGCAAAACAGTTCTTAAACATAAATTGAGTCGATTCTACCTCTATAAGGAAGAAACTGTTCTAATGAATTATATCATTTGACGACCTCGGTGGTGTGGCGGGCAAGTGCTCGGTTGAGACGCAAGAGGTGCGGGTTCAATTCCAGCTACGGGAGAAATGTTTGTATGTTCTGTAAATATTTATTCCGGGTCTGGGTGTTCTAGTATGTATTTACAAAAAATATCAATATTAGCCATCTGGTTCCCATAGTACAAGCTTTGCTTAGTTTAGGGCTGGATGGCGCTGTGTCAAAAGTTCACAAAAAAAAATAATTTTTATTTTTATTAAAGGTTGCTATTTAAACGTCAAATTAAGAAAGCATTTTGTTCAGAACTGCTCAGTGTAAAGTTCTAAACTTTACAAGACAAACGACAAGTGGCTTCTTGTAAGTCTCCTTATAGCTTTAAGTTAATTCTAGCCTAATGATTTATCTTCTTGATAACCCTCTCAGAAATCGTCCACAACTTGGTGCGGCAAGTAACCCGAACCTTAGAATGCTTTATGTGGGTCAAATCTCGACCAAATTTATAGCGAGCCCAGGCGATAACGGGCCATAATTACATTATCATTTATTAACCGAATGATCAGGTGGATGGAGTGGTAATGATGTTTCCCTTTAAGGGTCAATGTGCTTAAGCCTTTCTCTTTTGACTGCAATTTTGATTCTAGTACTAGCTGCTGCCCGCGGCTTCGCTCGCGTTTTACTCGGATAAAAAGTAGCCTTTATGTTATTCCAGTACACGTATTATGTATGTTCCAAGTTTTATTTAAATCCGTTTAGCCGTTTGGGCATGATTGAGGCACAAACATACATCGTCACATCCACACATCCTTACATCCTCACATCCTCAAAAACTTTCGCATTTATGATACTGTAGGTTTTGAAGATTTTCGAATGTTTATGGTTAAATTATACGCTAAACCAATTTAGGTGAAACTTGTAAAAAATAGCATTTAAGCTATTTATTAAGTACGTAGCGACCCGCCTAGCAAGGAAGTGAAGGAAAATAAAGCTTTTTGGAGAATCAAATGCAGATCTTAAAAACTCAATCAAACTTAGGAATGAAAAGTTACGAACTATATGTAAGTATATAGTTGCCCATGTTATTGTGCTTAAAAAAGTTAATACTAAGGCAAGATAGCTATTTCGTGACATTCCATCTTTTTTATTTCAGGGGCAGTTCTGTAGGTAAATTTATTTGGTTATTAAAATAATAATTAAACCCGCCATGTTCAGGTGTTGTTTTAATGAGTGCCAATTATTTCCAGCTTAAACTTAAAATTGTATATTTTTCGTGACGGGAGTTTCAATTACGAAATGCTCATTCATTTTAATTTAATTTCTACAGGTTTTGAAAGTATTTTATCAGTCGCAGTGCAAATAAATCATAGTAGGCTGACGTTAAAGAACATGGTAACATGATTGGTATACCACTGAAATTTCAAATATGTCAATTTTTCTGAGCCCCCGCTAAAAGTGGTAACATTAGATATTAATAATTACAGGTCAAGTGCGAGTCGATTTCGCACACGAAGAGTTCCAAAGAGTTTTCAAATCTACTTTTTTCTCATCGTTGAATATTATTCAGTAATCATGACACGCTCGTGGCGAAGGTTGCTTAGATGATCTTGATTGATTGTCAAAGTTAAGCAACCCTGTGCGCGGTCACAATTGGGATGGGTGACCGCAAGTGGCATTACGAGCTGAGCGCTTCCATACTTCGGAGGGCACGTTAAATTGTCGGTCCCGGCTTTCAAGTCGTTAAGCCATGACGGAGGCCTTTAGGCGGCTAAAAACTCCGTCACAAGAGCTGGCCACTAGCTCATACGAACTTACTTACTTTAGTAATCACGACTTTAATATTCATGTTTTTGTCAGAGCAGAATGTTTTATACAAATAACCCATTTTGTTGAACAACATAATGGTTTCTTTTGCGAAAAATAAATTATAAGGCTGTATAAATCCTTGAAAAATGCGAACAAGTGTAATTTGGCGCGGCAGAATATTCCGTTGGACAGTTAATTTCCCGGAGCTGCCTGCAGTGACATCAATCAACGCGAGGCCGAGATTACCTACTGACGTATATTATACTGTGTCCTTCTGTGGTCCTTCAGCTAAGCTTGTCATATTTTGTTACAAACGAGTAAACAAAAGAGTAAACATTTATAATGTTATTCGAAATCACTGATGGTCTAGTGGAAGTGACTCCGCTTTCTGATCCTAAGGCCGTGGCTTCGAATCTGATAGGTAGGTATGTAATGGGTTTTCTGTTCTAAAAAATTGTGCAATATGATAGGCTCTGAATGTTTTAGACATAAAAAAAAAAGTTCCAAGACATGCGTCAAGTGCACGAACGGAGTTTATTTGATCCCTTTCATCACACTTGTTCGAAAGAACTAGTGACACGATAGTAAATGTTATTTAAATTTTAAATACAGCATTTCGGAGTAAATTACAATCAGCCTAGTTGTTTTACATTCAATTTCTACTTAATATATTCAAAAGTATGTGTATCATGCGTACTGGCTAACGTAATCTTCTGAATGTGGAATTAATACACTGAATTCTCATTTTTTAGGGTTCCGTACCCGAAGGGTGCCAACGGGTCCCTATTACTAAGCTAATGCGGTCCATCCGTCTGTCCGTCTGTCCGCCCGTCCGTCTGTCCGTCCGTCAGCGGGCTGTAAGCTGCTAGGAGTTAGGCAAAGACCACGGATCCCAATTTGTTACTTTCCGGACACACTTCTTTTGCTTTATTCAGTCTCATCGTATTTTTAATGCATGCACGTCGGCTTGTTCATTTGACCAAATTGGCGACGTTTTGGAAAAGGGCCTGGTCAGAGTACCCTAAACCGACGAGCATGTTTGAAGAATAAATAAATAAATGAAGTGAAAGAAGTATGTCAGGATCGTAGCAAATGGAGATCCGTGATCTTTGCCTACCCCTATTGGGAAACAGGCGTGATATTATGTATGTATGTACTCGTATTAGTTAGCTGTCGATACTTAAATTAATGATTTTGAATTTTGAATTCACCGCCAATTTTTGATGTTCTATTGTTTTTGGTGCACAAAATGTCTAAAAATTGCAGACAATACATTTTCAAACCACATGACATTTTTGTGTTACAAATCGGTCAGCACCGTAATATTTTAACGAACAATAGCGTTGTGGGTGACATAGAGGTATTATGACACATTGCCTGACCGACGCACGCAATGTATGTAACCATCATTTTCTGATAAGCTTTATGGTAGGTATACTAGCTTTTGACCGTGACTTCGTCAGCACGGAGTTCTTAATTAAAAAAACTGAGTGCAAAAAGTCAACATCACGCGGAGTTCTCAGGCGGTCACCCATCCAAGTACAGACCGCGCCCCACACTGCTTCACATTAGGGTTACCCATACAAACTTTCATCCCTTATTTCACCTCCTCCAAGTTTATTTTTGCAGAAAAAGCTAGATTATGTCCTTGGAATGCATTCTATCTCCTTGCTGAATTTCATTAAAATCGGTTCAGCAGTTTAGGCGTGAAAAGGTAACAACCAGACAGACAGACAGAGTTAATTTCACATTAATAAAAAACTTTGATAAAATAATAGCCGTCAATTTATTCCAAATTCTTATAATATAAGATTGTTATAATCAGTAGATATATCACTTTTTAATACAACACCTGGTTCCAATATTCTACTAACGAACGACATATCGTTAATTACCATAGCATCGTTGTTTTTCTGACAAAATGTATGGCGCAATAAAACAAGCATTTAACAAATTATTATTATTAAAACAACTAGCAGAATTATAATAAATAATAATAATAATAATAAATAACACCCAACAGTCACATACATAGTCCTGACCCCACACTAGGATTCCCTGTGTCGTGGGTATCAGAAACTACGAGTACCATGGTACCACAACACCCAGACCCGGAAGAAATATTTACAGAACATGCAAACATTTCTTCCGCAGCGGGAATCGAACCCGCGCCTCTTGCGTCTCTCCCGAGCAATCGCCCGCCACGCCACCGAGGAATTAAAAATCAGTTTTGTATTTAAATGATAAAACTTTTAGAAAAGAAGAATGTTATCGAAGTCTGTTATTACTATACTGTAGTCTGTCTAGTTTTAATTTGTTTAGGTAAGTTCGTTTGTTTTTTTTTTGTACTTGGATGATGTGATCGCAAAGCGATAAAAGCCAAAAGTAAATAAAAAAAGAGTCTGTTATTACGTAAAGTCCTTGTAGTTCTGTAATGAATATTTGTATTCTAATACCATTAGTTTAACGATGTGTGACGTAATGCGAACATGTTTTTCAGTACAAGTCGTTCATTTTTATAGCTCTTATTTTACGGGCCTATAAACTTCAATTTACAAAGCAACAATTTAATATTCAACCTATTACAATGTTTATCTACGTAATAGATTTACGATACTGTATTTTGTATATGACAGAGTAATATAAAATAGATTATTTATGTCAATCTCAATACGTTGGAAAATAGAAAATTCTACGTGGGCGAGGTCTGCCTTGCCTGTCTCAATAATAGTGTAAACTACGAGTACTACAAACTTAGCCGTGTGCTCAGTCAAAATTATTCTGGTGCTATCCTTTTATAGTCCTTCCTTGAAGCGCAATCTTTTATCTCACCATTACACTGATCAAATATATTTATCACAAAAACATACCGCTCAGGACAAGTTCACTGAACTATATCGAACCGGAACAACTAAAACGAGTGACCTGTCGCGTCAGGATCGATACGCAACTGATGATCTAGAACATTGGGACAAGAACTGCTACAAAAATCGAGATGTATCGGTTCTGAATCGGAATGTTTATTGAACTTGGAACGGAGGCAAGTCGTAAACGGCAATTCTGTTCGTTTGTTCGGTTGGTATGACAGGTAGATGAATGACATTGAATTATGTAGGTCATTCATTGTCTGACTGATCGATATATTATTATCACCAGTTGTTCATTGTAGGGTTATGCTTCTAGTTTACTAAAAGGACTGCCCTAAACATCAGAATATTCCTTGTTATACGAAAGTTCGCAGCGTATTTAGCAAACTGGCCGTAGAAATATTTATATAGATATGGGTGTGCCAGTTGCAAAGTCGTCATAATTCAAGGAGGAATAGTTCCGTTTCTTTGAAAGAACCATCCGTCTTTCTTCGTAGGTATTTTTGCCACAAGCAGGAAATAAAACTCATTCAGAAAGATCTTGAAGCCAATAAAGGAAAAAAAACCACATTACGGTCGATCGAAAGTAGAACTTCACTGAACATTCTAAGTAATTTAATTTCTCCGGCATACAAATTTCCGTAAAACTATACAAATTTTATTCAGTTAGTCTAAATTCAGGTAAATCAAAAGGATTGGGATTGAATTGGAGTTAGGCCAAAGTGAATTTAGGCCTGTCCTTTGCGTCGGGGCTTCCTATCTAATCTAATCTAATAAGCTCATTGGATCTCACTGCTGAAGAACTCTAGCATCCTATTCACCTCGATCTTAGGTTTCTTTTGCTTAGTTTATAGATTGAGCGCTCCAACAGAATGCCATCAGGCCATCTTTGCTTTAGCCGTCCATTTGCTTAGAAACTTGTGTCAATGCTGAAGAAATATTACAATTAAATTGTCGATTGTCAAAAAGCCATTGTATCTTATAACGCACTGGTGGAGTAGGTTCAAATTAGATCTCCATCTAATTTTTTCTAACTTTTTATTTCTTCAAGAAATATAACGCTTTTTACCAATAATACTAGGTATATTAGGCCTTTTTATTCAGATCAAGGACCCTTCTTATCCCCCCCTTATAAATTCGGAACTTTGTTCATGAAAAATTGGTCATTTCAAAAGTTAAATCGTCCGGAAAATATTAAAAGCGATCGCTGGGTGTAGCCCAATAAATTAGCTGCGGGTATCAACTTCATTCGTTAAAGGGCGAACATTGGTACCTCCGCTTTCTCATTCCAAGGTTGTGGATTCAAACCCAGTCATAACTAGGTATGTATTTGTTACAATGGTAAGTTGCGTGATTATAGTAAAACATTATGGATGAGATAGTACTCGTAATAGTTTGACCCCAAATCGTGATATCAGCGATGGCGAAATAACTACAGCTATCCCTATCTAAAATAATAGATAGTTGTTATCTTGAGATTTTTAACTTTTTTTTAAATTCTCTATGACAGGGGTGGCCAACTTGTTTAGGGCTGCAATCTACTCGAAAAAAATCATTTAATCGACTAATTGTGGGTTCAGTTGTATGAAAAAAAAAACATAAAACTAATGTCATTATAACTTTGAAAAGAAGTAACTTACTGTGAAGTACTTGTCATGTAAAAAAATGGTGATTTGTACAAATATGTACGTTGATCCGAGCGTTTTATATATCCTCCGCATTTTATCTGCCGCGTAACTCTGTCTCGTACAGCGCAGAATGAATGTACGAGGGCCCAGTAGACTGAGCCCGCCGATGTACATTGCCTTCGGTATAATACGCTTCATACCTAAACTGCAGAGTGAGCCTGGCCGGCTTTCCCAATCGACCATCATGAGTCCGGCAATCGACTGGTCGATCGCGATCGACATGTTGGGCACCCCTGCTCTATGACTTTTCGGTATACTCATAATCATTGACAGGTAAGCCTATAAGATTGTCGACCCTTTCACACCTACAGTGCATACCCTACGTGTGAAAGAGACAGCAGTCGTACCGGTTCACTTATAACTGAAAACCACCGAGCATTGCCCGTGGTCCAACCTATAGATACCAAACAACCTGCTTTTTATGCGAGAGCACTGGTGGTCTAGTAGTAGTGTAGCGACCTAATTAGAAAATTAGGTCGTGGGTTCGATCGTGCACCAATGGTTTTTTCTGTTCAAAAATTTGATACGCACCATACCAGTACTCTCAAACGGTGATGGAAAATATCGTGAGAAAACCCGCACGTCGTAGAAAAAAAAGTTCGAAAACATGTGTCAAAAGGAGCCTCTTTGAGGCAAATATAAATTCTTTCGCCACACTGGTTCGAAAGAAGTAATGACGCGGCTTGTAGCAGTACGCAAGCATTCTAACGCTTGTGATTGAAAGAACTAGGTATCACGATAGGCAAGCACAGGGGCTGGGGAGGGGAGAGGGGAAAAGAACAATCCTAATCCGGATTTATCGAAGTGCTGTGCGGTCCGGACCGTTCTAGAACCAATCGGAAGAATTAAAGGATTTTAAGTAAGTTCCATTGATAAAAGAGCTCTGTTGAGGGCGATGGTCAACACTAATTATTAATGACTTCAGCAACAATAAGTGGAGACTGCGACTCGGCAAATGTAATGTAGGACTCCATCCGGCTAGGTGGAGACCGCTGGAGTGACGTAGTCGAGTCCAAGATATGGGAGGTCTTTGTCCAGCACTGGGCTGCTATAGGCTGATGATGATGATGATGATGATCAGCACACTTTAACACTGTAATGTCCTTCTGAACTATAAATGGGCTTACTGACCTTACAGTAAGCCAATGGTATAGAAGAACTTTTCATCCAGCCACTACCTCGTTTCATAATTGTATGTTACCAGGTACGAGTAGTAGGTAAATAAGAAAGGATAGTATAAAAAAAATGATTAATGTTTTCCGAAAATCTATAATCAACCTTTCAAACTACCATCTGCTATCAACCTGTCGAACAAGCGTAATCAATGAACATTATTTTCAGAAATTATCAGAAATGATAAACGATAACTTTTGCGGCTGTCAGCCAGGCACAGGCACTTGTGGAAAATCCAATATCCAATATTCTTAAGTAGCAACAAAACTAATAATCTCATGAAAGCGTTCTCATGGACTATTCAGAAAGCTCAGCGTATCTACTAAGTACCTGGCAGCAAACCGGAATTCTGACCTTTATACCCAACACAATAAGATCCATTTGTACTGGATGTAAGCGATTGTCTGAACTTATTCATGAAACATTAACCTGTTGCTATACAGTGCTTTTCTTTGCTTTCACTTGGTTTTTATGGTAATAGGCAAGGTTTCTTGAAACGACGGCATTCATTATAACGACCGTTTTATGGAGTAAGCCAGCTTTCGCGATGTCTTGGTGTCTGGTGGTTTTTAATTATACCTTATAATGTCTAATTACACCAGCACTCTAGTTTCAAACCTGATCCAAAAATCTAAACTATTACGTTACTAAAGTAAGTTCATATGAGCTAGTGGCCAACTCGTGTGACGGAGTTTTTAGGCCGCCTAAACACCTCCGTCATGTCAACGACTTAAAAGCCGGGACCGACAATTTAACATGCCCTCCGAAGCACGAAAGTGCTCAGTTCATAATGCTACTTGCGGTCTCCCATCCCAATTGTGACCGCGCACAACGTGCTAACTTCAACGATCAATCAAGAATGTCTAAGCAAGCTACGCTACGAGCGCTTCTTCTAATTACGTTACTGACTGACTGATAATAAACGTACAGCCTAAATCAAAAGTCCTAGAAGTATGAAATTTAGAGAGTACATAATAATACATATTCCTCTTTCAGAAAGGAAGACAAAATTTGTGTAAAATCCAAACGCGAACAAAGTTCCACGTGCATGAAATGAGCGTCGAGGCCTTTTAATTTGCAAAATTAACAAAAATAATAAAATAACCAAAACTAATTCTACAAATCCCGTTGTTAGAGCTGATTTAACCAATCAAACTGGAAAGAGTGTAACTTACAAACTGAGTTCAAGAACTGTTACTATTATGAACATCTTACTAGTATATTTCTTACTTTCGTATTTATATCGATAAAACATTTATCTTACTTAAAACGCCTGATAAAATGCTTTTAGCATGAAACGACTAAACGATCACAGATTTTTATGTAAGAGCCAGGTCAAAACGTCCAGTTTCCATCATTTAAAAATCCATTAACAGCGATTTCATTGAAAACGACAATACGAATTCAGTCATTCGTAAAATTATCCGACGTGAGAATCACCAGGTGAAAATAATAGCCCTTGAATAAATGGACACATTTTCAAGTCTTTATAATATAAACCTGCGTAAAATGGGTCACATCTAACCGCGACTTCAACAATTTATGTTTAACTAGCTGCCGCCAAAAAAAAAATAGCCTATAATATGTTAATCCAGCACATGTACTATGTATATTTCAAGTTTCATTCAAATCCATTCAGCCGTTTAGGCATGATTGAGGCACAAACATCCAAACATCCTCACAAACTTTCGCGTTTATAATATAAGTAAGATAAGATAAGTAAGACATAAGATAATCAGTAAGATAAGATAAGTAAGAAATAAGATAATCATGTGTATTAATGTGTCGTGGACATTACAAAGATAGGGCGCGATGGCGCTCATTAGGGGAGGCCTATGTCCAGCAGTGGAATGCTATAGGCTGATGATGATGATGATGATGATGATGATGTGTGTTGTGTGTTGTAATCTTTTTTTTTCTGTATTGCTATTTTTTCTAGTGTCGTCTACTTTACCTGTTTGTGTTTACAATCTATACTCTTCTACTTTATTTGTGAAAACTTTTAATTGGCCTTCCTCTACATAATACTTATTTTCAATTTTTATAAATTTTTAAGCTAGCTGTAAGTTTTTCTAAGATAATAAAATAAAATAAAATAAAATGATGAACATTACAAACAAACACAATTATGAATTTCTGAGGTAGTATAACTAATGGTTTGTTGTAAAATAAGTTAGGATCAAAATATGTAGGTTTGACTATAAATAAATAACACCTAACATAGTCTTGATCCCACACTAGGATTCCCTGTGTCGTGGGTATCAGAAACTACGAGTACCATGGTACCACAACACCAAGACCCAGAAGAAATATTTGCAGAACATGCAAACATTTCTTCCGCAGCGGGAATCGAACCCGCTAAAACTATAAGTCTTAACTAAATTAAGAAGTGGTGCAAGTCGTCCATTTTAATAAACTGTGATGATGTGTAAAATGTTTTGTGCAGCGCGCAGAGTGTGAAAATAAATAAATAATGTAAACTTGAATTTATTTGCTTTTTTACTAAATTTAATGTTTTGTATGGCTCATAAATTGTGCGTTGGATGTCACTGATTTCCCTCGGGGATGTCGGCTATCATAATAACAGAATTCTATACCTTTATCTGAACTATCTGAAATCTGAGCCATAAATTCCCAATTGTACCAAACTTTATATTTATATTCCAAACTTACAAAACATTTATCGAAACAAGCTTATCTTGTTGTAAAATTCAAGTGATAAATTCAAATTATATTTGAGTGTAAATTGCTTGCAGCAATAAAGCGAGAATTTGTTCGGACAGCTAACTACGAAATTTAGAGGTTTATTCATGAATATTGGAGGTTTATTATTCGGTACTTTCAGTAGTTATCATAATTGACATGACACGGAATCATTAAATTCGGTTAATAAATGGAGACATCGCTTAAAAAAATACAGCCGAAATGGAGGTCCTCATCTTTGAAGTGTTCAAAATACGAATCATGATAAACAATTTCCACAGAGTAGGAAGTTCGATTTATTTCCTTCGTAATTGGGGAAAATGGTGATACAATTACGCAATTGAAGTGTTCAGAGTTTTTCGATTGAAAAACTCTACTTCACGCCCTTTGTGCCTACTAAATCTTGACGAACACTAATACGTGAGTTGAATACCAAAGAATTTCGATCCAACTTTTTCAATAAATACTTTCGGTGCCAGTTCTGTTTTATTTGTTCCCCCAAATTTGTTTTATGCGCTAAGCTGTGTCTACATAGGTATCTATTGTGATCCAATCGGTGTTATACAGTCGAATGGCTAAGGATTTTAGCTCTAAAGTTTGTACGTTCGTGGTTTACTCAAATCGAAATTCAACCCGTAAAGGGATGAAAAGGGGTGAAAACGTTTGTATCGAAATTTTGAACGCGTAATGCGATTTGCTTGAAACTTGCCCTAAATACTATTATGTCAAAAAAAAACTTAACACGTGTTTCAGGATTTTTTAAAACACTCCTAAAAGGGGGTAAAATGGGGTTTCAAAGTTTGTATCAGACAGAACTTTATAACGGGTGGTGCGATTGGCTTGAAACTTGACTTGGGTACATTGAAAAAAAAATTAACACATTTTTCAGTGTTTTTTAAAATAACCCTTCAAAAGGGGTAAAATGTGGTGTCAAAGTTTCCACCACGTGAGCGGTTTGCATGGCGTGTAAGCTGGTTTAGAATAAAATGACTGGTTAGGTACATCCTCGTACCTACATAGAAAGTGATTTTGAAAAATCATATAACAGAGTAAATCACCGGTAATCCGTTTTTAAAAAACTAAAATTTCTAATAAACAATGTCTCCTTCTGTTTACATAGCAGCGCATTTAAACAAAGGCGTTACAATTTTGAGGTGTTCATCAAACGCATGGCAGGCGCGCCACGTCGACTTAAAAGTTAACGTCGAGTTGTACGTTGGAAGTTATTTACTCGTAACCACTGTAAGTACAGCTTTAGAAAGGACAATGGTAAATAAGCACTTATAAAGTCACGCTTTACGATTGCCTTAAATTTAATGTGTTTCTTTGTGGACGGTAAGGTTTTATGTGACAATTTTTGGGATGCCGTTGTTTGGTTCTAAGTTGCGCTAATTTTATTATGGCACTGAAAATATTGTAAAAGTTTATGCTTCGTAAAAATGGGTGTTTGAAAGTGTCAGACGAATCTTGGGATCACAGAATGAATTATGGACTCACTAAAATGATATTACATATTTTTTACATTATAAAAGCTTCAAGAGTTATTGGAGTAGGCATCTAGGCAAAGTTCTGGAGCAGCTTTTGAGCTTTGATTCATTGATTTTGCTTCGGTTGAACTTTATTAAAAGATTTGAGTATCTTTGTCCCGATTTGAAACAACATATTTTCTTTACTTATTACTTATTACCAGTATAAAAGTAGCACGTAAAATTGTCATAAAGTTTAATGTTATCTGTTGTAATGTACGCAATTCATTTCGGTTTACTTTATGACAAGACACAAAGTACTGAAAAACATATAAAGTGAACATCTAAATAACACTAAGAGTGCGTTATTGCTCGCAAAATTACAGACTTTTTCATCAGGTAAATGGGAGGTAATTACTATAGATATTTTACGTGTCATTTTTCAATTACTTAATGCACTCCATGTTTTTAATATTCAATACGGACGACGTCGTGGGCAACAGCTAGTTTATAATATACATTGGAATATATCTTTGAAGCCGTTTGACAAGATTAGGTTCCTTTCATATCAAAATACCAGTGACCGTACCACTGGTATCTTTCAAATCTGTGTCCCTTTGTCACTATGTGACTCATAGCTCACAGGCTCATAACTCAGCTCAAATGAGTTTTTCTCCGCGTCCGACATTAATGCGTTTAATTTCGTACGCACGACATGTTTTGAAAAGCAAAACATTTTATCATTTTAACCCTTTAATTAACCTAATTTAAGGGTTTTTTCAAGGGACGGTGAAGAAACCTTACTGAGGCATCGTAGCCTTTATCTAATTAACTGTATGTTTTCTACAGATTATATTTTTGTTTGTTTACAATGAAATCTGCGAGGGTTTTGAATTCAAAAGGTGGAACGGAGATCGGATCCCACCTAGGAAAAACTGTTTGTTTACTTTGTTCTGTGTCCAGATGTTCTGGTTTACCAAAAAACCAGTCAAGTGCGAGTCGAATTCGCACACTAAGGATTCCGTACCATCGTACTTTAAAAATGTTTCTTGTATGGGGCCCTATTTTATTTTATTTAAAGTATTGTTGTTATAGCGGCAATAGAAATACACACTATGTGAAAATTTCAACTCTACCTTTTACGGTTCTTGAGATACAGCTCGCTGACAGCCGGACAGACGGACTGACAGCGGAGGCTTAGTAATAGGGTCCCGTTGGTACCCTTCGGGCAAACCCTAAAAATTAATTATTTAATCAGCCACTTGGTTCCTAGTACTTACAAGCTATGCTTTCATGGCACTGTTTGTTTCTACCAATCTTATATTATAAGAATCTTTGTCCTGACTGACTGACTGACTGACTGACTGACTGACAGACAACGCACAGCCTAAACCACTGGACGTAGAGACTTGAAATTTTCAGTGTAGGTAAACCTTGGTACGTAGGGGTGTACTAAGAAGGGATTTTTCAAAATTCAACCTCTAAAGGGGTGAAAAGGGATGAAAACCTGGAATCAATTTTTGGTCTAAAACTGCACATAACCTATATCAAATTAAAGAGCCGATTTTTCTCATTTAGTTGATGTCATAATTACCTGCAAATTCTTTATTTTTGGCATGTTTTTCATGAAAAATAGAATACTTTTATTTTGACATTATGACAGCGATGATACCAAAGATTAGTAATAGATGATACAAAACATATGGAAAAGGAACTGTCAATGTCAAATTACCTGTGAAAGGAAGCATAAATTATTACTGGTCTAATAAGTTTCTAATCTTGATTATTCATGGAGTTCTGACGTAATTCTACGTCTGAAAACTAGATGTCGCTGCTAATTCTGATCAAATTTTGACGCGCTATCGTTGCGTTTTGTAAAGTTTACCTTAACCATGGGCGCCGGCAAGGGGGTGCCAGAGGGTGCACTTGCACCCCTTGGGAATCTCGGGATCAACAGGAATTATTGAAACTGTATTGCGCTTTCTCTGTTAAGTTCATCCATCCCATTTATGCTGGTGCCATCTGGTGTAGAGTAGCGGTACTTTAAAGGGTGCGTTCAGAGAAGTAATGGAAATCGTTTAATATCGATCCCGGTACTCCTGACCCACCAATTTAGAATTTTTAAATTTCAATCGTCGTGAACAAATAGGTGTGAGCCGTGACGACTGGGTACCTAACGTGTAACATAATGTCCCTATAAGCCCGAAAGGGGTGTATTCAGACCGAGCACTTGAATACATTGACGTGTGCAAAAGTTCAATACATCATATTTGAAATTCCAATACAATTAAAAACAAATTATTTCATGAGAAATTTGTGACAACCCTATGTGTTTGTTTACCATTTGCGTAGGTAACAAACACACGCGCACCCTCCTATCGCGTCGGACCCACACATACGCAGACAATTGAACGCGCGGCAAGTTTCAAAAAGTACCTAGGTGTAATCAAATCACCAAAGTTTTCGTAAGAATTTGCAATTTTTTTAATTCTACGTAGAAATTAAAGTCGAAGATTAAAATCACGATATCTTTCACACATAAAAAAACAACTACCTACCTACATCTACCTAGGTAGTTAAGTTACCTAAGGACCTAGGTACAGGAAAAGTTAAGTTATACCTTTTCTTCCTTCTTCTTGGTTGGCTCGGAACACGGCTAATTGACATGGTAGGTATTAGGTAGGTATGTAGGTACCTAGGTTGGTATTACTGGTACACATTCACATTCACAATCACAAAATTATTTTTGTCATTTTTTATTAGTAAGCTAAGTACTAATGGGGTACCTACTAGGTAGGGTGATAGGTTAGGTACCTATCATCATACCTACCTATCACTGAATTTTATCACTGTTGACACACACAGTAGGTACTCGGTATCCATCAAAGGGAAGTAGGTACAACACACCACCGAATTCCCGGTCTTCCCTCACTGGTGCGCCGGTGGAAAGATCCCGTCGAGAGAAGACGGTTCCCCAATCCCAGAAAATAGCCCGTAAGATGGCAATGGCCGCCCTGGATAACGCTCTCTGTAGAGCTGAAGCGCCGCTACTAAGCTATTAATTATTTGGTGCTGCTCCAACACACACACACAACACCATATCATAATACTCACCGTTTGAGTACAAAGCCGACATCGTATCGTACGTTAATTAGTTACGCGAACCGAGAGATTGCTTGTTGCAGTTGTTGCAAGGAACGAATGCTAATTGCGACTGATAAAACCCGATCTGTTTTGCGACCAAAAGTAGGTACCTATTGCCGAAAGCCGAATTTTTAGGGTTCCTTGTCTGGGGTAACCCACTAAATACCGATTGGGAAAAAAAAGGAAAAAAACTTCACCATACATCTACTACTACTACTACTGTCGTCGTGTCCGTGTCGCTAGCTCTTTTGAACCAGTGTGGTGGAAGGATTAGAGTGCACCTTGAAGGTTCCTTTCGTACACTTTGACACACGTCTATGACATGCCTGGTTTCCTCACGAGGTTTTCCTTCACCGTTTGAGAGCATTGATATTGCACACATAAATTTCGAATCGAAAAATCCATAGATTCAAACTCACGACTTAAGGATGGGAAGGCGGGGTTCATACCAATATGCTACCATGTGCTCCATCCACATTTGCTACTAGGTACCTACCTACTTACATAATAACCTACCAACAATTACGTAGTTCAATCAAGAAAAGTAAAAAACAAATAAACCTACGGAACCAATTTGATTTTATTAAACAAACGCTTGCGGTGCGGTGTCGGTTGACGGTTGCGGATTTTGAATTTAGCAAAGGCACCGACAGCCAATTAGGGCAAGGTGCCATCCCACTTATTGTTGTTGTGGTTTCAATGCAACCAATGACAAATAGGCTGTTCACGATGAAAATGAAGATTAGTAAGACAGATAAGTCACAACCTTTGACTTTAGTGCCCAAGTAGGTAGGTACAAAATTGCATTGAAAAATGCTCCAACGAATATTGGAATAATACATCGTTGGAAAAACTAAAGTGGAATAGGGTCACGGCTTTATCCTCAGGCACGGTAGACCTCTTCTCATACTTCTTGTTACCTACTGAAGATGCTTTTAAGGCCCGAGTAGGTAGGTACAAAATTGAGTAGGTATCACGGCTTTATCCTCAGGCACGGTAGACATCCTCTCATACTCCTTGGCACCCACTGAGGATACCTTTAAGGCCCGAGTAGGTAGATACAAAATTGAGTAGGTAAGGTACCTATCTCCTATACTAGGTACTTAACAAAGAGATCTGAAAGGATGTTTACGGTGCCTAGGGATTTTAGTCGTGATGTGACCTTACATTTTAATTACCTACCAATAAATACCAAGGTACCCCTAGGCCTTCAAAAAAAAATAGAAATTACTTATTAAGCCACCTCGTTATTAGGTAAGTAGGTAGGCATTTTACTAATGGTGTCTGTTCTGTTACCTGTTTCATCTAGAGTTCACACTTAAAGGTCAAAAAACAGCTGTAAGTAGGGATGCCTCATGTTGTGTCAAGTTACGTATTGGAGCAAAGTTTAAGAGACATTTCATGAATGAAAACCTTTGAAATTTTAAAAGTCGTTGAACAAACGTTGTTCGCAATGACGTATAGAACACCCCCGTTTCGGGCTTATAGGGACATTATGTTACACGTTGTATAATAAATTCATAATGAATAGTCAGAAATTTGTAAGTGTCTCAAACATTCAGACTAAAATTTCATCTTTTTATTAACAATCATATACCTACGGCAAAGATTGTAAGAAAACTAAAATCTGCACCACCTGGAAATTATTTCTGCCGGCGCCCATGACCTTAACTCTCAAAATTTTTACTAAATTCACCGAAATTTCTTAATTTTTAGATTTAGGTATGTTTGTTACTCTTTCACGCAAAAACTACGGAATATACTTACATACCATTATTCATATTCGTTCGCTAAAGTTAGCCATTGCTTAAAGTTAGCCCTGTCACTGTTTGTCATTATGAAATGGTAAGAGATGGCAATACTTTAGTCATCGTTTAGCGTACACTATATTATAATGAATAATGAGGATAGTAGGTACCTACCTACGTGTGCTGGAATGGGACATAGGGTACTTTTTATCTGGGTACCGCGTGAGCGAAGCCGCGGGCGGCTGCTAGTACTTATTTATAAAATAAATCTTTTACTAAAAGTTTTTGCTCCATACGTAACAGAAATATTGAGCCAAACGTAGTGTGAAGTAAACTGAGACATGCAAATGAATTTTGCGTAATATTCAAAGTAGGAACTAGGATTGCAAATTGGCTTGATAAGGTTATATTCCTTTATCAAGGCCCTGAATTCTCAATTACCATGCGAGCTATAATCCGGCACTCCGGGACAAATTGAGAAATCATTTGATGAGAAGTTTCGGTGTTCTGTTTCAATTGAATTTTAAGTACCTACGTATATTTCTGATATGTTAGGAAAATCCTCAAAGATATGAGATAATTGATTTACTAAGAGTAGAACATAAGTACTTCAATATTGTGTGTACACTACCATAAAAACGTAGTGTACACATAATAAGGTACATACTTTCCACAAGTTCCAATGATATCTTATTGTAATGCTGATTAAAATGATAAATCATATAACTACTACTACTTCTTTGCTGGACTGGAAGTAAAGAAAATGTATAGAATACGCCCAGCTGTTTCTCTCCCCGAGCACGTCGTAAAAGTCGACTTAGGAATAGGCAAAATGATGAACCATCTATACGGGCGATGGACTGATCACCTATCACCATAACCATCCATTTAAATCAGAAGTGGCTGCAATTTTCTGGCTTGTGGCTCTACCCACCTCATTAGGGATATGGGCGTCATAATATCTATGTATGTATCATATAACTCAAGGTTTAATGATGACAGTTACTTGTGTAACAGAATTTATTGATAGCCTTGGCCTTGTAAAATTGTGGCAGCCTTGACCTCAGCTGGATAAAGAATAAAATGAAATGACCCAAGTATATTCGACATTGATATAATGACTGTATCTAAGCTAGAAAAAATATTTATGTATTTGATGCATGGAGAGGGAAAAATTAAGAAAACTGTATTATTGCACTGACGCACTCTGTCTATCTATCTAATCGTGTCATTAGTTCTTTTGAACCGGCGTGGTGAAAGGATTAAAGTGCGCCTCAAAGGCTCCTGCGCTTGACACATATTTTCAAACTTTTTAGATTCTACGACATGCCGGTTTTCTCACGATGTTTTCCTTCACAGTTAGCGCACATCATTTTTTCGAATAGAAAAATCCATTTGTGCATGGATTTGAAGCCACGATTTTGGGATTGGAAGGCGCAGTACTCTCAGTACTGATTAGCGCTAAAAGCCCTTAAATATGAAATATAATAAATTACGGTAATAAATACAATTAGAAAAGTATAAAAATCAAAGTCTTACGAGAAACTCCCCTGTGATCACCCTAAGAACTTCAATAGAGAATAAGGCCTCGACACACCTGCTAATAGGTTCTACTGGTATAAGGTTTCTCGGTATTGTGCGGCCGACATGTCTATAAATAGCTCAAGTAATCATGCGATGGGACGGGATACTCTGTTTATTTTTAAAATCTATGCTACACTGAAAAGCACTTACTGAAAATACTGCCTTTTACGACCCTGATGTGTAGGTTATAAAATATGGTATATGGACTATTATCGTTGTTTGATCTCTTTTCGAAGTTTGTCCTCTAATTCTATAATCTAAAGGAATTACAGTTTTAAATTTTTCATTTGTTTATCTAAATCTAATCTACAGACTCATTATGTTATTGTCCGTTCCCTTTTTTGCTTAATTCAGTGTTTTTCTACCTACTCAATTTGTTACGTCTCTTCTACTCTTGTAGAACTTAATTACTTATTCTGTTTGTTCCCGGAATCTAGATACTGGATCTTTTCTTTAGTAGGTACTTCACCTACTTTTATTGTTTGCGTACTTTTCTGTAAGAACTATAAATTATATAATTTCTCTTTGGTTCAAAATTAGATTTACCTAGAAAAGAAAATATATAATCTAACTAGCTTCCACCCGTGGCTTCACTCGCGTGGTACCAAGATAAAAAGAAGCCTATATATTATTCTAGCACACATACTATGTATGTTCCAAGTTTCATTCAAATCCGTTCAGCCGTTACGGCGTGATTGAGGCACAAACATCGTCACATCCTCACAAACTTTTGCATTTATAATATTAGTAGGAAGTACATACTTGAATGGATTTGATTAGTTACGTCAGTAAAGCTATTATAATATTTGTAATTTTGCGGTAGGACACATCTGTGTCACCCTAGGAAATAATATTTTGTACCTACCCAAAACCTACGGTATAATGGTATCAAATCGTATTTAATCTGACATTACAAGAACGGTCATTAAGAAGCCATTTGTATTCGGCGGAGTAATTTACACATTGTCCTCCATACGTCGAGCAAGGCGTGTCATACCATGCCCATTGGTCTGACATCATGACTTCCATAGAATTCGGGGACAAAAAGCGAATTACTGCAGTGACAATGAGTGACATGGACGTTTGAATAAAAGAGAATGAAAGCTAGGGAAATACTTTTTCAATAGAATTGTATAGAATTTAAAAAGCATATTTAGCGTTATTTCGCGTACGTAAAAATACTATACTCTCAAACGCTAGACGAGACGTTAGAAAAAAAGCGATTGTTCTTTTTAAATGTTTTTTTCCCTGGTGGAATGAAAATTGTAAAACATACTCGTAAGTAATAAAATAGATAAATAAGTCAAAGTATGTAGAGGATAGATCTTTAGCAAATTATTTACAGACACCAAACAAAAATTACAGAGCTATGATGAGTTTTATAGCTATGACCACTCTTAGTATCTTCAAGGAAATTGGTAAATATTTCAAGTTTTCCGATTGTCAGGAGCTTGGAGATAATATTCGTGTATGTCGGCGTACTGCCGTAATACTGCCCTCCTAGTGAAGAACGCAGTCACTATGTTAAACATGTTTTGATACGTGAGTACAGAATGTAGTATTTTGTTAGGCGATTCCAAATATGTATCTAACTATTTTTTGACAAAAATGCTAGTTACTGCGTTCTTCACTAGGAGGGCAGAATACTGCGTCGAGCACTCGCTCGTAGCAAAACTAGGAAGTTACCTATGTCAAAACGTATCGTCCGTCCGCATGTGAAAGTAAATGCGGTGTTCTACTATGTCATACGTTTTAAAAGGTGCCACTCGCACGTGGCTCGTCACAACTAATGCGAGTGTGGGCATGTGTGGCGAGCACGAAGGTTTTCCAAAAGCGGTCGTCATACCGCGGTCACCGTTTCTCGGAAATTGAACTTTGTGTGGTGAACGGTGAAATGCTTATTAGTCAATGGACGTCTGATGGAGGGTAATGTATTTCTGTTGTATCTCTTTTGGTCGCCATTTATAATCGTGAGCGGTATTCATGTGGTGACCTCGCCTGAAATAACAAGGATACATTCATTTTATTCGATGTTAATTTGCTTGTTTCGCAGTTATTTGAAATCATTATATATTAGGGTATTTTGATATTTATTGTGAATGTTTTAGAAATGTTTGAAGTAGGTAGGTACTTGAATGTGCCTAGTTATTTTGATGTTACTGATAATTTCAATCCTTTTATGGTACTGTCACTGAGAGCACTGGTGGTCAAGTGGTAGCGGCCCCGCCTTCCGGTCCTAAGGTCGTGGGTTTAGATCCATTCACTAACGGGCTTTTCTGTTCGAAAAATTATGTGCGCTATAACAATATTTTCATACAGTGAAGAAAAACATTGTGGGGAAAATGGCATATTGTAGAACTGTAGAAAGTTTGAAATCATGTGTCAAGTGCACGAAAAGCCTTCGAGGCGCACTTGGTTCGGAACAACTATAGTGATACGAGTAACAGATCAATATGAAATTCGATAATAATTTAGGACGTTTTTGTCACCTATAAAATGACCGCATTAAATAAACTAAGCAAACTGCACCTCAAAATGTGGATAACCGCAGGAAACTACACTGGACTTTTTACGTTTGATATCAAGATACGTTCCAGGTCGAAAAGCACAATGTAGATAGAGCTTAAAGTTTTTATGACCTACATTTATTTTTGCTCACTAGTTCTGTTATTTGTTTGTTATGAGAAAACGGCAACAAACAAAGCCACTATGTTTGTTATTCAGGGAGGAGTTCGAGAATTCTGCGATTGAGGTCAAATCCCAAATCAGTTCTTGAAAGTTATTGGTATTGTAGAATTGAATTATTGCATTACTCAGAGCCTATAGACAAACAGTACCGCCTGGAAGCGATTCAATTTCTTATTGACGCCTTAGTCTTGCAACTTTTATTCGTGAAAACCTTAATGGGCTTTCTGCTTTCATTATGTTATCTATAATTTTTCTTCTGCTGTTGGTTTTCCTATAAATAAATAAGCCTCGATGGTCGAATGCCTGCCTGAGATTTGCCAGTTCAATTCCTGCTGTAGGAGAAATTTTTATATGTTCGCAAAAAAAACTCTAGTTTTTTTTAGGTGTTGTAATACCATGGTACTCGTAGTTATTTCATACGTAGCTCCCGAGGCTATTATTATTATTTTATTGCTATTAAATAAAGACTAAATAAGCGTTACCGTAATTCAGTCTTTAAGGAGAACGAAATAAAAACTATTGTCAGGCAACACTTTAAGTTTTTCTACTAGTGACATCGCTGATCGACACTTGAGATCTTTACTTCAGGGCTTCAAGATTTTGTGACAAAGGGCCATTGTTGACTCCATAAACATCTAATTGGAAATTTCATCTTGAAATGCAAGTAGTTTACCACAGATTATAATTATATATTACCATGTTATTATGACGTAAACATTACTTTATTAGTATTTGTTATTAGATCAGAGTTTAATTAAGCATTTTATGGTCTTTCATAGCTGTTTATGGGAGGAATAGCTGTAAATTATTCGGTAATATAAACACATTTAGTACAGCTGTGTTAGAGCTACCCATTATGTATGACGTCATGTGTGTAGTGATACTATTAACATACATATAATATTTTAAACCATTTCACTTTTTCCATCCACTTATCAGCCCTTTTATTCAGAACTTGCCCACGTTTTATTTTTAAGCACAGTATCTATTTGTTTATCTATTTTAATCGTATTACAGCGATGCTGATAATAAAATAACCAAAACAATTTTTTTGACCTAATACGAAAAAGAACTATTCATTTTCATTGAAAAATAGCGTATTATGTATACTTACTAGAAATTAGAAATAATTTGTTAAAAATTGTTGAAAGTTATAAGCTCTTTGTGGAAAATAAAGAAACTTTATTATTTACAAATAAGATTGTACGTGAAGATGTTTGCATGTTTGTATTTCAATCGTGCCATCACTTTAACAAGCACAAAGGAAAGTTTGAGCAATTAATAAAAAAAAAACACCACACAGTATCATACATAGTCCTGACCCCACACTAGGATTCCCTGTGTCGTGGGTATCAGAAACTACGAGTACCATGGTACCACAACACCCAGACCCGGAAGAAATATTTACAGATCATGAAAACATTTCATCCTCAGCGGGTATCGAACCCGCGCCTCTTGCGTCTCTTCCGAGCAATCGCCCGCCAGGCCACCGACCGAGGCCGTCGTATGTAAGCAATGTCGTAGACTCAGTTATTTAATTGGAAAACATCGTGATAAAACCGGCATGTCGTTTTAAAGTTCGAAAGGTGTCTGGTTCCTATTGTACAAGCTTTGCTTAGTTTGGGGCTAGATGGCGCTGTGTGAAAAGTCCGCAAATATTTATTATTATGTGCACGTATAATAATTTAAAGTGCTCCTCAAAGGTTCCTTTGCCTTTGAGGAGCACTTTAAATTATTTCCACATTAGTTCGAAATAGCTAGTGACACGACTAGATAGATTAATAAATAACAGCGATATTCTACATACCAAAATATACCAACGCAAACATATTGTACCTACCTACTAGATATAACTGGTAAAATATTTAAGTATAGAAAAATTCAATTAAATCTTATGCTGCAAAATCTCAATAAATAAAATTCGCAACATAAGAACTGAACTAAAAAATCTTCTACTGAGTTTTTGGATTTGGGTATTGAACTTTTCATAAAAGTTCTTTAATCAAATATTAATCATCTAATTACTCAAAAGTTTATCAATCCAGTTAGCAAAACCAATAGGCACACCGTCTTTGATGAAAACAGAATTATGGGGCAAGTATAATGAGAAATTCAGCTTCATTTTGGATCGTCAATATTCGGTAACCACATTTTAATCAAGTACCAATCTAATTTACGTTGGGTCCATCAAACAACCTAATTCGTTGTAATCTGAATTTTCATCTATAGAGCTCGAGTACGAAAGAAGTTGAAAATAAATAAAATGTGTCCAAAAAGTATGTTTCCGCCCGGGATCGAACCGGGGGCCTTCTGCGTGTTAGGCAGATGTGATAACCGCTACACCACGGAAACGATGGCAGTAGGTTTCGAAAATTGTACTCGTATCGAATTACCTATGTATAAGACCTTATTTATATTCATTGTGATCAAACAATGATAAAAATAGATTATACGAAATGAATAAATTCGTAGTAAAATTCAATAAAGCATGATACATAACAGTACCTATATTAAAGGATTTGGTAATTTGTTGTAGGTAGGTACTCATTATTTGCTTTCTCAGCGACCGTACGATTATTTTTTACGGTAACGATAATGTGAGGTATTACGGGCTTGTGAAAAGGGAGGGGTTTCTGAAGCTCTATAAATTGAATTTTATTTTCCGTGAAAGTATCTCATAATTTCGTAACTTAGCCGCAGTTCCAAAATTAGTTAGTTTTCTTTTGAGCTCACTCAGTCACTCGAAAGAGTGACATTGTTGTGGATTTTATGTGCGATGAAAGGATAAAAGATATATTTTCTCTTGTTGCAGAGACGGTGTTTTCATTGTCATATACTAAGTAAATTCGTATGAGCTAGTGGCCAAATCTTGTGACGGAGTTTCCTTTATGGCTTAACAACTTAAAAGCCGGGAACTACAATTTAACGTGCCCTCCGAAGCACGGAAGCACTCAGTTCATAATGCTACTTGCGGTCACCCATCCCAAAATTGTTTTACTTACAGGTTATCTAATAATGTAAGTCAGATGAAATTTTGTCTTTTGTCGATGTTTATAAGGTAAAAGAGGCATCATTTAAAATGAAGTCAAAAGAAAAGCTCATATTATATTGTTTAATATTTTTTGCTACTTCTCTCCGAGCATGTCGTAAAAGTCAACTAAGGGAAAGTATCCTCTCCAACATGATGGACCATCTATGAACGATGGGCTAATAACCTGTCACCATGGTTCGCCATATCCATTTTAGGAATTTGAATGTCTTGGCACCCCACCAGAAATACAGCCGTGATAATATGTATGCATGCAATTTAAAAATGTACATTGGAACATAAATATTAACCGTGAACATTACGAGTTTTATATCAAATAAAATCACCCGAAAATGTTCAAAATTAAGCCCACAGACATATCGACTTCGGATCACAAGATACGAAAGTTTAGCGATAGTGGGTGACTTTGGTTCTTTAGCCTTAGCGAATAAATCTTACACGGTCACAGACCCGTCAGAGCCTACGACTGTGCGGTTTTACGAATACAACGGGGAATATATCATGGATAAATTATTTGAAATCCCTTTCATTTTATAAAATGTCTGCTGGAGAAATATGGTGACGGTTTTAGGGCTAACACAGTCTATAAATTATAATGGGGAGTATAATCTTAGATCAAAATTGAAGTCAATGAAAAGGGTGCGTATAGTTTGAAAGAAAATGATAACAAAATACATACATTATTATCACGCCTGTAGCCCTAAAGGGGTGGGCAGAGCCATAAGTAATCATAAGAAAACTTGCAGCCATTCATGATTCAAAGTTTTTATGATGAACCATGGTGACAGGTGATCAGCCCATCGCCCTTATAGATGGTCCATCATGTTGGAGAAGATACTATCCCTTAGTCGACTCGGAGAGAGAAGCAGCTAAATAAGCCAAAAAAGTGTACCTATAAAACAAAATTATTATAATTAAAAAATAAG
This sequence comes from Scotopteryx bipunctaria, assembly GCA_949320045.1. Taxonomy (NCBI): domain Eukaryota; kingdom Metazoa; phylum Arthropoda; class Insecta; order Lepidoptera; family Geometridae; genus Scotopteryx; species Scotopteryx bipunctaria. The sequence goes on from OX439449.1 coordinate 3,267,184, forward strand.
CTATGGATAGACAGGTGAACAGTTTTGTCTATTGAAAACCGATAAAAACTCTGATGACTGATGACCAATGAAATGAACGACTCTGCCAATCAAAAGATCCTACCTAGAACTGGAGATCCGCTTCCTGCCGTTCACTGCTTCTTAGAAAACTCTTCCACATTAAGTTACAACCAAAACTATCGGACAACTGAATCGAAATCCAAAGACTATGGATATAAATTATAATGACGACTGGTTTAGTGGACCCCAATAAATTACTTTAGCAAATTCCAACTCGCTGTCCAGTCAGCAATTTGTTCTGAAGACGGACGTTGGCTCTACCCTTTGGAAATTCAACCGCCGTCACTGATTTGAGAGTGTGGGTTCCGGTAACGATGTTCAAATATATTTTTGCATCGGTGAGCAAGCATAAGTATTTTTGAATAAAACTGACCAAAAATACGCCGTTTTCAAAATTCTTACCTTTCAATCATCCATTAATAATTACAGCCACTTTCAACATTCTGAAACAAAATAAGAAAATATTATTATTGTTGCTCATTATCTACTTCTCTGCTGGACAGGGAGTAAAGAAAAAACATAAAATGCGTCCAGCTGCTTCTCTCGTGGAGCATGTCGTAAAAGTCGACTAAGGGATAGTCCTCTCGAACTTAATGGACCACCTATATGGGCGATTGGCTGATCACCTGTCACCATGGTTCACCATATCTCTTAGGACTTAGTCAGAAAGTGGCTCCAAGTTTTTTATATTTACTTGTGGCTCTGCCCACCCCATCAGGGATACAGGCGTGATAATATGTATGTAAGTATGTAAAAAAGCTAAAGCGATGAAGCTCACTTGGCTCACTAGTTAAGTGACATGATTACACTAGAAAATGCTTTACAATTTTAGCGGCCAAAAGACGAAGCACCCCATTGAAATAAAATCAATTGAAATCAGTTGTGGAGGTATTTATTACGTGTGAAGTGTACGTTGCGATGGCACGCTGCCAAGTGATGTCGGTTTGTCCCGCTGACCACTGTACTACTAAAACTATGCATTCTGGTCTGAATAGCAGGAATTCCGGTAGTGCAATCCGGATTTTTGGCATACTCGGTTTTTATACCGGGAAATAAAAAACTACATTAGGTACATTTTATTTCATTACATTACACTTTACGCAACATTATTATTGTCCATGCCTATTGTTAATAACTGAAAAATAGAGTGAAAAATTAACTTAATAAAACAAATTGTATGCTTTATGTAGAGTGAGTGTTCTTCCTAGCTATGGGCTGGCAACTTATTACATTATGAAATTGTACTGTAAAATTTGATCAGAACAAACAAACGGAAGTACAACGAAAGATCCAAAAATAATGTTTATCCGGAACGCTCGAAGCGTTGCTCAAATTGAAATATGACGAGAATTTTTCCGAATTTTAATAATTTACTGAAACATTCGAATATCTGCGTTGAATTACTGCTTTAATTCCCTCGCTCAATGAACCAGGGACGGAACTTTTCGGCTCATATGACTTTATGAAGCAAAACAGCAAATGTATTCCGAGTTTGACATGTAGGTGTCGCCAGAATACCAGTGCCTAGCTACCGTCTAATGGCAAGGCATATTATGCTGAATCAAGAGCACACAAAAACATTGCATTATTGCCTACATATCTCTTTCACTCATTATAACTTGCCTACTACATCGCGTATGACCCGGGTCACCGTGATGCCCAAACTGTGCTGAATACCAATACAGAAAGGTCACCATATGGTGCGCAAAATTCTGTGAATTGAATCGCGATTGAAGTGAATCCCGTAGTCTATAAATGAGCAAGGGTCGCCCATGAAGGTTTAATTTAGAACAAATTTTATTTTCAGTTTTATGAAAAAGAAATAAAGTTCAGCTGTTATTTTTTTGATGTATCAAAAAGAATCCGATGTGAACATAACAATTGATACATGGCAACTTTTTGCATTGGAATTATATCATGAAATGATTTTAAATATACGCCAAAAGCAATGTTCAGATAAAATGAGTGAATTTTCGAACAACTGCTTCTTTGTCGAGACATTTTAATTTTAACGTATTTATCAAGCCTAATTAAAATATTACATTACATATTAAAATATTGCAGGGTAGGCAGAGATCACGGATCCCCATTTGATCCCCGTGACTTCGTCTGCATTGTTTTTCGTATCTATGTCCTTCCCTAAGATTATTTACTCGTATTGCCTTGCCAAGTTTTATGAAAATCTGTTCGGCAGTTTAGGCGTGAAAAAGGAACAGAGCGACAGACAGACAGTAACATCCATGTTTATAATATTAGTATGGGTTATAGAGGTATAGTTTGCTTGTTTGATTGTTAGTTTTCATTGGGTAATCTTGGAAACTGCTGAACCGAGTCTCATATTTTTTTTTCTTGTAGAAAATTACACTATCTACTGAGTGATATAGGTGATATCACCATATTATATTTATAGTTGAGTGACACTACGGAGGTTCAGTAAAGTAAATAATTCTATTAAATCTTATCGAGACAATGTTATAAAGATTACAAAATTTAAATTCGTTGTCGTATCTAATGTAACGACTCAAATCAGTGAGTTTACAAGTAATGAACGTAATAGATTTTCTCATTTAAAGAAGAAAATTGACGTCCTCATAATTAAAAATGACAGTTATTTTACGGGTTGTCTTTCACTCTCTGTTTTTCCTTTCAGCAGGTCTCACTGAATTCAGTCTCAGCAATTATATAATGAAATTGTGAATTTAAATCACTAACAATGTTTGCTAAATATTTTTCAATATAAATTTTATTCTACAAAAGAGACCTGTTTATTTCGTATTTTGTAAATTGAATTTGTATATTAGTTTAAGTTTCTTTCTGTTAATAAATTATAACTCATTTCTACAAAAATATAAACTCATGGGATAGCTTGCTTAAACGTTTTTGAGGGGTTGTTTAAGTTAAGCAACGTTGTGAGCGGTCACAACTGGATGGGTGACAGCAAGTGGCATTACGAGCTGAGCGCTTCCGTGCTTCTGAGGGCACGTTCAATTGTGGGTAAACACATACTTATAATACATAATACTACAACACCAAGACCCAGAAGAAATATATATTGCAGAACATACAAATATTTTTCCCGTAGCGGGAATCTAACCCGCGCCTCTTGAGTCTCAGCCAAGCACTCGCCCGCCTCGCCACCGAGGTCGTCGGTGATTGGCATACAACATAGTGATTCTACACAGATATCGTAACAAGCCCGCGTTACTTATTTTTTGGTCATAGCGAATAAGGCATCATCATCTTTCTGCCCTTATCTCACTCTATGTGGGGTCGGCACAGCATGAGTCTTGGATCATGCTGTAAGAGTTTTGTCTAAGGTGTTTTATGACCGGCCGCCTGCCTGATGTCTCATCATGTTGGAGGACACTATCCCTTAGTCGACTTTTACGACATGTTCGGGGAGAGAAGCAGCTGGACGCATTCTATGTTTTTCTTTACTTCCAGTCCAGCAAAGAAGCATAGCGAATAAGGCCCTAGTTTCAAAGTCATGCGAGTCCAACAAAACCTGATTTTCGGGACCTCTTTGCTTTTTAGATACAAAATGTATCTAAATTTATGCCAATCCTCTCGCTAAGAGTGTGCAAAACGTCATAATGTAAAATACTGTCTGCGTATAAATTAACATGTTCAGTGTTTTTGTTAAAACAACTGAAATTCAGGATATGAATAGGTACATTCGCTGAGCAGAATTGTATAATTTTAGCATTTTAGTTCAAGATAAATTATAACTCCGGGTTTAAATAATTATAAAATGCGGTGCATAGTTTCTTTAAGTTTTTCAGTTACTTATATAGTTTTTAAAAAAGGTTGCGATCAAAGTACCTACAAATAAATTTTAGTCATGAGAAAAGAGTTTTAGCTTTTAATAATAATTGTTCTATACCTAACCTAATGAAACAGAGTCCATCTGCGGAGATCTAAGGGCTTGTGATTATGGTGCTCAAAGTTCAAAGCAATATTTACTCACATATATTCAAAAAATATCCATTCAATATAGTCCATTGCAAAATGCTAACAAAGATGTATGTATGTACCAGTGTATTTATGTACCAAAACATCAATTCTTGAATCGATATTTTATGCAACATTAAATAACGAATGAAGTTACTTTTATTTCTTCAGTATATTCTTAGCTTCTCGTAAAAAGTAGAGCAATTAAATTATGAGTGTCTTTTGACCTAAGTAGAAGTTTAAAGTGGGTTTCACATTGATGGTTAATAATATCAAAAATAGTTAAGTTTTCAAGGTAAAACTACTTTTCTGTTCATAAAAATACGACGTGGAGGGAATTCGGAAACACCTTTAGACAATAGCCCAGCGGGTTTCTTGTTTGGTCACGTAATGAATAGGCGTAAATTCAATGTAAATTTAAAAGGGTCCAAAATCACCACACTGGTTAGAAATTAGTAACACGACTTGATAGATAGAATGTAGAATTAATACATTTCAAAATTAACTTTGTGTTTTTAGAATAATACATTTGCATTTAAAACTTAGATCTGCTTTCTACGTAAATAAGAATAAGACACTCGCCGGCAATCTGCTTTCTACAAAAACGCAACCGTGGTGTCCTGTTTTACGTACATTGCTTACCCACAACGCTTCATATTCCGCACAGCACGAGTGAGACACTAATTAAAGCAGCAATGTAACCGTAGCACGCCGATTCCCTCGGGGCACTCCGACGCTAATTTTCCACATAGTACCTAGTTAGTGCCTGGCCAGAGGCTATTTGTATAATAGGCTGTATGTAGGCCATCCTTTTAACAGTAATTGTGGTAATAAGACGAGTCGAAAATAATGTTTATATTACAGTCCCAGTGGGAAAGACCCAATTTTACTGTGACCCAAATCTTACAATCAAAAAGTTGAAGTGGCAATTTGCAGGTCATATGGCTCGAAATACATAACTGTTGGGGAGTAAGGGTTCTCGAATAAAGTCCACAGAAACCAAGAAATTAAGTGTAAGATGACCCCCACTTGATGGGCTGAGGACATTGTAAATATTGCGGGTGGAGACTAAAAATGGAGAAAATCTATGAATTACATTGGACAGGCTTGTCTAGCCGTCCAATGGTAGACTTCCATACACTGATGATCATCATCATCTCCCTGCCCTTATCCCACTTAAGTGGGGTCGGCACAACATGTTTTCCTCTTCCATTCCCCTCTATCAGCCGTCATTTTAGTATTCACTCCTTTCTTACTCATATCATCATTCACGCAATCCATCCATCTCTTCGTTGGTCTACCCTTGTATCCATCCACTTTCATATCTAACATTCTTCTCGTCACATGACTTTCATCCCTCTGCATGACATGCCCATACCATGCTAATCTATTGCTTCTCAAGTTTTCCGTCACAGGCGCTACTTTTAAACTTCCTCTAATGATGATGATGACCTCATTTGCCGAGGATCTTGCAAAAGTACCAAAACCTCCGATGTCACTAAAATCAGGTTATTCCGGCTATTAACGTGAAGTAATTACTAAATGAACCAGTGACACGTGCGAGTAGTTTGTATTAATAGTATTACGGTTAAGAGGGTGCTCTAGTAAGGACAAGTAATAAGAGATTGTAATTAACTAACAGAAAATCTCTTACTACTTGAAAACTAGAACGAATCTGAAATACTGTACATAATATCACCCCTGTTTCCCATAGAGGTAGGCAGAGACCACGGATCTCCATTTTTCGACGACCTCGGTGGCTTGGCGGGCGACTGCTCGGCTGAGGCGCAAGAGGCGCAGGTTCGATTCCCGCTACGGGAGAAATGTTTGCATGTTCTACAAATATTTCTTCCGGGTCTGGATCTGTATTATGTATTATAAGTATGTATTTACAAAAAAAAGTATATAAGTATTCTATCAGCCATCTGGTGAACATAGTAAAAGCTTTGCTTAGTTTGGGGCTAGATGGTGTTGTGTGAAATTTCCGCAAATATTTTTTTTTTCTACGATCCTGACATCTTACTCTCGCTTCATTCATTATCATTACATTCTTCATGCATGTTCGTTAGTGAAGGGTACTCTTGACTTGGCCTTCCTACAACATGTCACTAATTTGGTCCAGGTACGTATGCCTAGGTCTTTCTCTGCCGTTTTGTTTTTTTCTAAAAAAAAGCAAAATAAGAGATACTATTTTTGCACAAAATATATCTTTGTTTAGTCTGTGAGCAACCAAGCTCCGTAAAACATTTATATGACGCTCAAATGCATGAAAATTGATAAAGCACGCTTTTATTATAATAAAATTTTTATACGAGTATACAAACTCACTTTACAACCTATCGTTATTAATTCCACCACACAACAAAATAAAGCTCTGCTCATATTAAATCACTCACAAAGCAGAAGCATTATCTACTTTTACGAAGCCTGTGATTGTATTCGACGGAGCCAATGATTGCAGGGACTTAGGTAGTACTTATTAGTATTCTCTCCTAATTGATGGACCACCTATATGGGCGATGGTCTGAACACCTGTCATCATAGTTCACCATATCCATCTTAGGACTTTAAATCAGAAGTGGCTGCAAGTTTTCGTATGTTTACTTGTGGCTCTGCCCACCCCTTTAGGGATACGGGCGTTATAATTATGTATGTATATTATCATCAAGTTGCGGAACTTGAACCCGTGGTACTGACCTTACCGTCTGAGCTATGGGGGCAGTCATCGTCTCGGCCGAATTTCTGGAAATACATTCAGCTTTTATCGTAAACATAACCCTAAGTCTTGTACGAATAAACTCACTCGTCCAATCCCTAAGTATATGGTTCATACTATAAAAATAATCAGGCTGGCTTATAACCTGATCAAGTGATTATACCCCATATTGATATAAGGCACATAATCGAATATGTAAATGCCTGGAATCATGATTAGGTCCTATTGAGGTCTCCAAGAACGTGTCTGTGATCCCGTGATCACCTCCGCTGACGTGGAGGGGAGTCCCCCATCACGCCGACGTAAGTTAAACTAGCTCACATCACACCATACCGACTCCACTGGCGGAGTCGACGTTTTCTTTCTCGCTCGCCACCTCTTTGCGCAGCCATTAGATTTAATACTCAGCCTGGTAAAGATGCCAGCGGTCATCTGCGAACCACAGTATTTATATCCGTCCGAAAAAAAAAGTATCCAGGATTTGCTATCATCAAAATCAAAGTACATATTACGTCAAATGTTTCTTGGAGTTCTATTCGAGGCTTCACATTTTAGCTTACAAACAGAAGACAATTTTCCGGATAACTGCACTTGTTTACAGGATAAACGAACTAGCGTACCTACGTTATGTTCTTGTGTAACGTCTTGTCAAAATCAGCGAATACTTTCCTAAAACCATCTACATACCTAAGTACCTAGAGTTTCGAATTAAAGTTTTTTAGTAGGTAGCTACTGTTTGTGTTGCTGCAAATAAAAATATATTATATCTCATTTTATAAAGCCTTTTGGGTAAAATCGGCAAGAAGTTGCCGACGGACGCTATATAAAACATCTGGTATAAATGGAATTTTCTATGTGCACTTAATAAAAAGCCTTGGAAATAATAGGTATGTTTTTCTTTATTCTGTCATTCACTTCCATAACCTACTATATTTATGTACATACGAATTAGAAATAAACAAAACTTAATTTTAAGGCATAATTCATAAAGTGCCTATAAAAAATGACAGATTTGCTTAGTGAAGTAACGGAAAATATATTTTTACGTAAAAGGCTGTCAATCAATAAACGATGGTGATAGGCAAGATAAAAATATAATTTTATCAAAATGTTTTTTTAGTGTAAGAATCAAAACATAAATGACATATACACGTATGACGGCCTCGGTGGCGTGGCGGGCGATTGTTCAGCAGAGACGCAAGAGGCGCGGGTTCGATTCCCGCTGCGGAAGAAATGTTTGCATGTTCTGCAAATAAATTTCTTCCGGGTCTAGGTGTTGTGGTACCATGGTACTCGTAGTTTCTGATACCCACGACACAAGGAATCCTAGTGTGGGGTCAGGACTATGTATGTGACTGTTGGGTGTTATTTATTTATATTATGCTGAGATTTGAACCCACGTCCTTTGGATTCAGGTTCCTTTCAACTACACAACCGACTTCAAAATTAGAAACCTGTTTAACTAACGTTAAGTTAGACATGAATGTTTTGCAGATGTTGGACCAACAATGTTGAAAAACAATGTTTTGCAATTCGGTTGGGACAAGGAAACAAGGAAACTGGCTCTCCCGGAATGTACGAGTATAATATGTACGCGTACTGGCCCTCAGAACAGCAAGTAACTTTTATTTCTCTATGTTCTGGCCATGCAGCTTGGCCACGCCCACTATTCATTAGCGTTGACATGTTTTGCATAAAACAGGGATACTCTCCACTCGCTTTGTTTAGCTTCAGATTTTTGTAACCGTCCATTAAAAATACTATTATTCTTTTAAAAACACACCTAGATTTATTAATTAACAGAGTGCATCCTGCAGCCACCGTTCCTTAGGGACACCGTATTTAATGACTTCTGCTCCTCAGTGATTGTTATTTAATCTGTGTGCTCTTTGTGCTTTCCACTGTGTTATCAGCGGTACACAGGCGCGGCAGAATGGTTCAAGGATTATGCAATTTATATCGTATGGGTACCCTTTTGGGATTCTGATGTCCTATTTGGCGACCTCGTCGGCAAGTGCTCGGCTGAGACGCAAGAGGCGCGGGTTCGATTCCCGTTACGGGAGAAATGTTTGCATGTTCTGCAAATATTTCTTCCGGGTGTTGGTGTTGTAATATTATGTACCACAAGAATGTATTAAAAAAAAGTATATACGTATTCTATCAGCCATCTGGTTCCCAAAGTTTGTACTTGGCTTAGTTTGGGCTAGATAGCGCTGTGTGAAAATTACACCACGCGAGTGAAGCCGTGCGGGTAAACTAGTAAAGTAATATAAAAGCAAGATTGAGTCGCTTTCACGCAACAAGCCAAATGTGTTTCCGTTCTCCTCAAATTAAATGAGCAGACAACATGAATAAGATCACAGCTCGAAGGTTGACAAATCGCTGTCGGGGGAAGTGTTTCTGTTTAACGAGTATTTAAACCTCTTAAACAAATGTGTAGGTATGTATAAAACACTACGGCTGTCATGGTTGCGGTTTTTTTAGTTCAAAATTATGTCGTCACTGGAAAGGCAAATTTACGTAAGCGCCAATCGAGAAAAAGCCGTTTAAAGTTCATTTTTTCGTTTTTTAATCATAACTTTTTACCTAATTATCGAATTTTGATGACGTCAACGTAAGATTTCATTATTTTTTTCATTTTCTATGTCCTGTAATTCATATTATTGTATTTGGACTGCTATTTTAGGATAATAACTCAATACGCCTATTTTGGCGCTTACGTAATTTTGCCTTTCCAGTGACGATGTATTAACACAAAAAGTTCAATTACACATTGTGTCACGTTCATTAATGAAACTTCTTTGTTTTACCGCCTTTTCCGAGCACTGGTTGTCTAGTTGTAGCGGTACCGATTCTAAGATCGGATCCAGTCTTCAATCGTGGGATCAAATCCAGTCGTGCACCTATGAGTTTTATATTCGAAAAATATAAAATGGTGAAGGAAAACATCTTGAGGAAACCGGCGTTGCGTAAATCCGTAGAAAAATTTAAAACTTGTGTCAAGTGCACGAAAAGAGCTTTGAGGCGCACTTTAAATCCTTTAACCACACTGGTTCGAAAGAACTAGTGACATGACTAGATAGAGACAGTCTTTTCGAGTAAATATGGAAGGTCTGAAGGAGCTCTACGTGCACATTTATTACAATAATGTGTGTGTACATTACTCACACACACACACACACACACACACACACACACACACACACACACACACACATACACACACATACACACACACACACACACACACACACCTCACACTTCCTACAACCAGTTATAGGCTGTTAACACCTAACATTCTTTGTTTGTTATGTTATAAAATGATTCTATTCTATTACACAAGAAGCAAGTTTGTTACATAGTTGAAACAACATAAGATATTCATGCCGACTGAGCACTTAAATGAAGCCCCAAAATGAAGCTTCCTTGTGTTTAAAAGGTTAAGTAGCTATCTAATAAAGTTGGAGATACCTGCCGACCTGCGGCTTAATTAAAATGACGAGTCACTTATGCCAAAAAGTGAGGACCTCCCTACATGTAATTTGCAGAGCGTAAATGCCTTACACTGGGTCGTATTTTCGGTGCTTTTGATACAAATATGTTACATCCAAAAGTTTGTAAGGATGTTTGTGGTGACTCTTTTGTGTAAACATATTTTGATGAATCTTGAAATACACATAGTTTTCGACTTGATAAGATATTAGAAACTTGTGTTTCAGTATACTTTTTTTATGAAACAATTTTCCAACTAGTTCACTTCAGAGTTTCGTATTTAATGTATGATAATTTTCAACTTTGAAGTCAAACTATAGCTAAGAGTTTCACTAAACAGGCGGCACTAGTACGAGTATAACTTTCAGTGAAGTTACAGTTTTGTAAAGTTCTCTTGTGATGCATTATTCAGACAAAGCTTTTTATAACTCACAATAAGCTCAGCTGATGATTGACGTTGACAAACGTAGCTAATTTAAATGTTACGTTTAAGGGTTTCCGAAAAAAGGTTAAAAGCCATAAGAAAGCAACGCAAAGTTACATGAAATGTTTGCTTGTTGTTTTTAAAATTGAACGGAATTAAGAGTAGAAACCCTTGATATTATATAAAGGCCTGCATCCTATAAAATTAAATACTTAGAAAACTAAATTACATTGGTAGAAAATGTCAAGTGTCAAATTGGCGGGTGTAGTTTCCCTAATGAAATAAAAATAATCACCCAGTATTTTATCACCTTTAAACATTTTCTCCCGAATTTTCAAATTTTATTTCATCCGCCATTAAAATAGAGGCAGCAGTAAATCAGAATAATCAAATGCATCTCAGTGAATTGAATCAAACAATTATTCAAATTAGCGGTGAATGAGCACGATATGCAAATGGAAGCGTTCTTTTAAAAAGCGCACGTCCAAATGTATGAGTTAATTTCGTTAGCCCTGCCCGATTCCCGTTTGATACGTCGATGATATGATGACCAATTCCTATATTCTGTTAACCTTACTTTTCTGCCTCCCCTATTGAGCCCACTGCCACTTCAGTTTGCCAATTCTCTGAGCTACGAGTATATCGATGACTTTGGTTCTCTGTCGGGTGGTATCGTTACGAACCCTATTCTTCAAAGAAACTCCGAGCAAAGCTCGTTCCATAGCTCGCTGAGCGACTTGGAAATTTGATTATCCACCAAATGAAAACTCAATAATATCAAAGAGCAATAAAACATGGAGAATCGAGAGAGTGTACTTTCACGAAATAGCGTTTTAAAATCGAACAAGATTTTACTATTGACTGAACAAAATATTGGAAGAACTAAATTGGAATGAAAGCGTTTAGTTTCCAACGAACTTCTATCAATAAGCGATGGATTTTAAAACAATTCCAATTCTAGCTACTGGCTAAATTGAATTTAGCTTTGGAATTAAATTTTGATTGAAGTGGATTTCATGTGAGCCTGTTTTACGTACGCGATAATTAGCCAATAATTGACTATTGAAATATGTTTATAGTTAGATGCAATCGTATAGTTTGAATGTATTGTAAAAGTGTGTTAAATTCACTATTGGTATAATTTTTTGTATTCTGTTGGTATTTTGGCAATAACAAAATGTAAAATATTTTTTTTTATCTAACCTCAATCCAAACCATAAAAAAATAATCTATACTAATATTATAAATGCGAAAGTAACTGTGTCTGTCTGCCTGAATACTGAGTGCTCTTGGAACCTTGCCGAAAGACAAAAATTTGTTTGCTTTTTTAATTTACTTGAGTTAATTAGGTACCTACATTTATTTTTATTATTATTTTGTTGCAAATAACAAGTAATCAAAATTAATATATGAAAGAGCTTATTCTGAAATTAATAAAATTTAAATATTTTTCGTCGCACAACTCCTATTACACACAGAAAATGAAAAATAGCCCGTAAAATAGATACTACTAAAATCTAACTGTACGATAAATTACTACGTAATTTTAAACTAGTAAGTAGGTAAATACGAAATTTACGAATGAGTATTATATGGCCGATTAACCAATGATGTAGAACCGTCATTAGCATAATTGGTCATTCTACTCGTTATCACACATTTGCATTAAATAAATAGAGATAACTACTAGATAAGCAATAGCACTAGAGATAACTAACGTACTTCACTACCTTGATATTCCAAAAAAACTGGTCAAGTGCGAGTCGAATTCGCACACGAAGGGTTCCAGTCTGTGCAATCGTACATGTACTTATATGTTTCTTGTATGGGGGCTTTTTTATTTTTATTATTTGTTGTTACATATATATTATCACGCCCGTATTCCTAACGGGATGGGCAGAGCTACAAGTAATCATAAGAATACTTGCAGCCATTCCTGAGTTCATGATTAAAGTCCCAAGATATTATAATATGGTGAACTATGGTGACAGGGGATCAGCCCATCACCCATAAAGGTCCATCATGTTGGAGAGAATACTTATCCCTTAGTCGAGTTTACAAACTCGAATTTTCGTGATTAAAAACATTAAAACCCGGGTCCGTTTTATCACAAAAACAATAGAAATAGGTTGACTTTTTTCGCCTATTAGCCTTTCAGCTCAATATATCTTATTGGGCAGTGGGACGATGTTGTTTTGGCAGTACCCTGCTGAGGCGGGTTTTATTATTTTTCGTTGTCTCATATACCAGTAAGGTCAGGAATAAACACGGATTCTTGCTTTAGGGAAATATTAAGTTGGGACCTACGTAGCTAGTATAGTTAGGCAACGGAAGGTAATCTAGCTCGATCTTAGGCAAAAAGTAAGGTAAAGTACACAATTATGTATGTGAATTTTTGTTCTAAAATTGCTACAAATCTTCACTATTTGCTCATAACTCCTCTTTGTAATTCTTAATTTTGTTTTATACTTGGGTAAGCAAACTGATAGTTCAATTTATCCATACTAATATTATAAATGTGAAAGCAACACTGTCTGTCTGTCTGTTGCCTATTCACGCCTAAACTGCTGAACAGATTTTAATGAAATTTAGCAAGGAGATAGATTCCATCCCGGGGAAGGACATAGGCTACTTTTTATCCTGTAAATCGATCCCAAAATGGAAAAAGGATATAAAGGGAAAACCAGAATGACGCATAAATACTTCGTAGACATTAATTTACGACAAGACAGTTAATTTAACATTTATAAAACTTTGGTAATTGACGATGTCATTAAATTGATTTCATGATTTTTTGATTTTTTTGATTTGTCTCCGCCCCGGATAGCAGAATAACTACATAATAAAACATTTGAAAATTTGCATTATTAATTCTAAGGCGGTACGAAGTTCGCGGGGTCAGCTAGTACTTAATAATGCCCAGTTCTAATATTCTACTAACGGATGACGGATTCATTATAATATCAACGTTGTTATCTTTTGAAAAGCGCTATACATTGCTTGACAGAAAAGCAACGTTGCTATGGAAATGAACGATTAGTCGTCCGTTGGTAGAATATTGGAACTGGATAAAATTCAAAACATTGCTATAGCTAGATTTGGTTAACCGATCATGATTCGAAGATATAAAAGAACCAATAACCGTTATTCACAAACCTCATCGATTTCAAATACTATATCTTTAAGAATATCTCTGAGCCATGCTTTGCCAGCTGAGTTGAACTGGACAGTATAACTTCGAGATGTAACACTTTAGACCAATCCAAAAAGAATTGGTTTTAATAAAATTTACAAAACGCAAAAGAAACAGTCGGGCTATCGTATATAATATAGTATAGTTTTTTTACCACCAGTACCACCCACCAATGGGTCGTAAGTATCAGTATGAGGTGATGATGAGACCTTCCTTCTTAGAAATGTAATTTACTAGCATTCCGTAGTAAAGTTTCAGATTGTATGTGAACGTACAAACATAATGTACATACATACATACATAAAATCATGCCTGTTTCCCATAGGGCTAGGTAGAGATCACGGATCTCCAATTGCTACGATCTTGGCATACTTCTTTCGCTTCATTCACTCTCATTACATTCCTCATGCATGCTCGTTCGTTTAGGGTACTCTTGACCTGGCCCTTTTCCAAAATGACTCCGATTTGGTCTAGACCAACGTACCTAGGTACCTAGCCTAAGTCTTCCCCTTCCGACGATACCATTCACAATCGCCTCATACACCTGTTTCGTTAATCTTCTTTCATTCATCCTCTCTACATACATGTGAACGTATATTTATCGTAAATGATTTTTAGATTTTCGGAATTTCTTAATTGATGGTTGAAGTTAAGCAACGTTGTGCGCGGACACAATTTGGATGGGTGACCGCAAGTGGCATTACGAGCTGAGCGCTTCTGTGCTTCGGAGGGCACGTCAGTCATGTTGACAGAGGCCTAAAAACTCCGTCACAAGAGTTGGCCACTAGCTCATACGAACTTACTTACTTTTTACCTTCTCAACTTTTCTCGTCTCCTGGCCACATAGTTCACGACAGGGGCACGTGAGAACTGCTGTAAAGCATTAGCACGTAGCCGTGTGTCTAACTTTAGGTCAGGCATAACCTTCGATCTAGTTTTATTACTTCTCCGGGGACCAAGTAATCCCGGCTCTTCGACGTAGGCAGGGTTCAATTGTTTTCTATTAATTTTATTCGCAAATCGACCGTTTTGTGGATTTGACGGTTAGTAAATGAAATAATATAATAGGCTTAATCGTTTTGGAGCTCCAGGTAGTTTCAAAGGTTTTGAACCTTTTAAAATGTATATGAGTCAGAGGTGCGTTCAAATGAGTTTGAATTTTTAAAAACATAATCAATTATGTTAAGATTTGTGAGTGTGCGCCTGTGTGTGTAATTTAATTTTATAAAGAATTTTCATCATTAAAAAAATCGGTCAACTGCGATTCGATTGACACACCGAGGGTTCCAATCAATGTTTTCACCGACGGACATTGCACCGGGATTCGTTTCACTATTTTGTTTCAGAATCCTGAAAATATTGTGTCAAGTGCGTGACATATCTCATTAATGTGCTCTATATTCGGTCGCCTTTTGAAAGCACCTTCATACTAAGTTTCATCTTCGGCTTCGAGGGCTATAAAAGGGACACTAAAGAAAGAATTGCCGTCTCGAAGCCTTGACACGAGTGATCCTAAGGGGCTTTATACACACACCGCTGAAAGCGTGATTCCCGTTGAAAATAAGCAAGGCGATAGATGAGCAAGACAGCCGGCGCCGGCGGCGGCGATTAGTCACGGCGGCCGGCGGCGAGCAACGTGGCTTCGCATTGCAAGACAGACATGATTCAGTTTATTTTGAGCGAGGCCACCAAATCGTACTAAGCTTTCTTTCTTGTATGTGATTCGCCTAAAGCTGGGTCAGTACCCAGTTCGCCGGCGCTAAGCGATCGAAAGGCTGTTACTCATCATCATTTTCCTGCCCATATCCCACTATATGTGGGGTCGGCACAGCATGTTCCTTGGATCATGTTGTAAGAGTTTTGGCTAAGGTGTTTTATAACCGGCCGCTTGCCTGACGTCAACCCTCCTTGGGAATACTTGCTTGTTGAATTAGCGTTACTCATTTTCGTTAAATAAAACGTCTGTATGTATTAATTTATTACGGAACAACAAACAGTTTCATTATTATGGCTGAAGCAAAATCTATATAGATATATTCTGCGAATGCAGATCAACTTATTAATAATGTAGCCCACAGCGTTATCCACAGATTAAATAAATAAGTATACAACAAATATGTACTGTAAGAGAGTTTAGAAGTATATAAGTCTATCATAATTCAAAAGGCAAAGAACAAGAAAATTTATATGTAAAAGAAAACGGATATTTAAAACAGAGACAATTAACTTAAATATAGGTAACTTAGAGTCTGCACGGAAAAGAATACAATCAATTATTTTTTTAAATTTGTAAATAGTGCTGACAAATATAGCCATTACCTAGGAAAAAAATATATTAGGACTGTATTGATTTGTACAGACGCGTAAACTTCGCTGGCGTTTACTAGGTTCAGACTCAGCTTAAGGTGATAGGGTGTCCTAAGATATACCTACCTAGACATATAGACTTAATTTATTAGGTAGCTTGTCTCTTGTTACTTCGTACGCTAAAGGTCACAGGAAGCCTTGGACACAAGGGAGGCCAACGTAAAATAAGTAAAGGACCTACGTAGACGTGGCTACAAGAGAGATGACAATATTGGTAATAATAACAATAAATACCTGTCTATTTTCGCCTACAGTGACTTTCAGTGAGTTGAGACTACAGAGAGTTTTATTTGGTGTTTTGCCCTTTATGGTTGACGACGTCAGTGGCGTGGCGGGCGAATGCTCGGCTAAGACGCAAGAGGCGGGGGCTCAATTCTCGCTGTTCTACAAATATTTCTTCCGGGTTTGGGTGTTGTAATATTATGTATTACTAGCTGCCGACCGCGGTTTTGCTTTCATTGTACCTGTATAAAAAGTAGGTTATATGTTATTCTAGCGCACGTATTATGTATATTCCAAGTTTCATTCATATCTGTTCAGCTGTTTAGGCGTGATTGAGGCACAAACATCCTCACAAACTTTCGCATTTATATTTAACTAGCTGCCGCCCGCGGCTTCACTCGCGTGGTACCCGGTAAAAAATTGCCTATATGTTAATCCAGTAAATGTACTATGTATATTCCAAGTTTCATTCAAATCCGTTCTGCCATTTTTGCGTGAAAGAGTAACATACATCCATACATACAAACTTTCACGTTTATAATATTAGTAAGGATATTGTATTATAAGTATGTATTCTATCCTCCATCTGGTTTCCGTAGTCCAAACATGGGGGTAGCGCAGGGATCTGCCGTGTCAAATATTCTGTTCTCGCTTCTACTAAATGACCTTCCAGATGCCATTAATACTGCAGAGATACAAATGTATGCTGACGATGTGGCCGTGATAGTATCCGCCACGACACTGGATTCGCTAGAGTTGAAGCTGAACCAAACTGCCTCAGAACTTGCAGAATGGTTCACAAACAACGGATTGGTTCTTAACCTAAAGAAGACACACTTCGTCCACATATGCCTTTCGGGACGAATAGGTAGAAGTCTTACGGTTTTCGCAGGGGGTACAAAAATAGAACAGGTGGAGAGCACCACGTTTCTTGGTTTCGAGCTTGACAGGTCGCTCACCTGGGAGTCCCATATCGATAAGATATGCCGAAAATTGGGTGGGGCATGCTACGCACTCGGCCGCCTGTCAAAGGTTCTGCCAGTAGGCGTGGTGCGCTCCTGCTACTTCGCCACAGTCCACTCGCTTCTTCAATACGGAGTCGAGCTGTGGGGGCGCGCTGCCGACTGGCAACGCGCCTTTCGCATGCAAAAACGAGCCATAAGAGCGATGGTCAAGATTTCGCAGGATACCTCCGTGAGACCGCATTTCCTTGAGCTGAAAATCCTGACGCTACCCTCCATATTGCTATTCCAGGTAGCAGTGTATGTGCGGACCAATCTGCAACTGTTTAAGTTGAACAGTGATAGGCACGCGTACAACACCCGACGAGCCAATAAACTCGCTACTGCGTCCCGCACCTTGGCAAAGTCGGATAAGCTCACACACATAATGGGACCGGCGGTGTACAACAGACTGCCTGCAAGTATAACTGAGACCCTTACACTAAGTTCTTTCAAATTTAAATTGAAACACTGGCTCATAGGCAACAGCTTCTACAGTTTCGAGGAATTTATTGACAAAACGCAATAGGTTACTGCCTAATCAATATATTTAGTATTTTTTTTATTTTTTTATTTTTATTTCTTTATTTGGTAGAATACAATTGTATTAATATGACTACCTTAATTTAATTGACATTTATGACTATTATTATTTTTGTGACTCTTATATTTACTTCTATTAACTTGTGACGTGTATACCCTTACGAAATAAATGATTATGATTATGATTATGTAGTCAAACTTTTCTCAGTTTGGGGCTAGATGGCGTATTGTGAAATGAGTAAAAAAAACACGGTTCTTCTTGCTTTTTGGTCTGGAATAGCAACGACAGGAAAGTGGGAGAATACCCTAACTTTAAAAATCTTATACGTATCTAACTCTCTACAAGTTTCTCTAAAAGCAAGTTCAGTGGTTAGAGAACTATCTAAAGATCTCAGAAATTCTTAAACGTCTTGTAAAACTACTTACTTTGAAATACTGAGAGCTGGATTTTAATCTGTTTCCAACCAAAATACTAATCGTACATGAACAGACTTTTTAAAATATTTATAGAACTTGTAAAAGGCAAGGGTGTTTGAACTTGCGATGTCACCTTTGCGTGTCAGTGAATACTTGTGACAGTGTTTGAATAGTACCTCATCATTATCATTATCATCAGCCTATAGCTATCCACTGCTGGACAAAGGTCTCCCCTAATTATAAATAAATACAAATATTTGTGGACATTTCACACAGCTCCATTTAGCCCCGAACTAAGTAAAGCTTGTACTTACAATGGGCATGAGATGGCTGATAGAATACGTACCTATATACCTACTTATTTTGTTTATACATACTTATATACTTTTTTTGTATATACAGACTTATAACACATAATACTACAACATCCATACCCGGAAAAAAATATTTACAGAACATACAAACATTTCTTCCGTAGTAGGAATCAAACCCGCGCCTCTTGCGTCTCAGCCGAGCACTCGACTGTCACGTCACCGAGGTCGTCGCAATTAAGCGCCATTGCGCCCTATCTTTACAGTAACCTGCCGACTAGTAGGTATTTCCGGAAAAAGTATTTGATTTAAAAAATAAAAAAAAAATCTGCAAGACAATAAATTGTAAAAGGATAAAAAAAATGCCTCATATTTCACGCATCTGCGATATTCAATAGTATTTGCTTCAACCATTATTCTTCGCTCATAATTTATAAGTCTTACATGATACATTAGAGCACTGGTTGTCTAGTTGTAGCGGCCCTGCCTTCCAATCCTAAGGTCATGGGTTCAAAAACAGTTGAGCAACAATAGATTTTTCTGCTCAAAAAAAAAATATATGTTCGCTATACCAGTACTCTCAAACAGTGAAGGAAAAAAACATCGTGAGGAAACCGATATATCTTAGAACGAAAATATGTGTCAAGTGCACAAAAGGAGCCTTTGAGGCGCACTTCAAATCCTTTCACCACACTGGTTCAGTAGTGACACGACTAGATAGATAGATTATATACTAGTTGTCAATTCTGTCGAAAAAACATTTTCCAAAGGACTTACAAAAAGTACAGAGATAATTTTATGAATAATTTGGTCTTGCCACATGTCAACGTACAAAATGCAAATAAGAGGCGCGTAGGCTGTAACAAATGACATTGTCCACGAAAATGCCAACATGACCTTTTCAACGTTTTAACTTTATCACTGTGGTGGGGTATTTTACATCTTGCTGAATGATAATGTATAGATAGAAACTTAAGTTAGTGCAAGACTAAAGCTTGGTTCCAATATTCTACTAACACGGCGGATCGTCCCGTCGTGCCCTCCGAAGCACGGAAGCGCTCAGCTCGTAATGCCACTTGCAGTCACCCAAGAGTTGCCTGTATTTTTTAGGGCATAAAAAATGTGTAGTCAAAGTTTAAGCCATTTAGCCATTACTGAGAGGAGTGTGTATTTATAAATTATAACATCAGTGTAATGTAATAAAAGTTTTGCACCGTTTTTAAAATACTTCGAAATTCAAAATAAGTTTATTCCGTAAAATCTGTATACAAAACACCCAACAGTCACAAACATAGTCCTGACACCACACTAGGATTCCCTGTGTCTTGGGTATCAGAAACTACGAGTACTATGGTACCACAACACCCAGACCCAGAAGAAATATTTACCGAACATGCAAACATTTCTTCCGCAGCGGGAATCGAAAGCGCTCTTGCGTCTCAGCCGAGCAATCGCCCGCCACGCCACCGAGGCCGTCATCATTTAAAATCAAAAATTTGTTGTCAAATTATAAATCATTTGGAAAAGTCTTAAATCTACGTGGCGTGGAAGATACAGGCAAGTAACTACGCTAGGATATTTTTTTGGAAAATGATCCCTTTACAATTATGTTTATAAAACATGTTGGAGAATTATTTAGTCCCAAGCATTTTTGTCTACTGTATAACCGGATATGTTGTAGTAAGCTTTTCTTACCCCCGAATACTCAAACGCGACTCAGAGTTGAGCACGTCTCAAGTCACGATTTTTTGACAGTTTTTGATAAAAATCTGTCTAAAACTCGTCACTTGAGACGTGCTCAACTCTGAAATGCGTTTGAGTATTCGAGGGTAAAAGTTTTTAATTTATTAACTGACAAATTTGTCATCACGCTTGGGACTTTGTTATAAAGTGTTCTGCTAACTTTATCTAGCCTAATCGTGGGTACAGCCCACAATAAGGCTGTTTATCCTCTCCTAACGGAGTTTATCCTTATTTCCAGTATTAACATTATGATTATCGCTATTTTTCTTAAACTTACCAACAGATTTATGAACGTAGGTAGGTACATCAAGTTTTCCTCAAGAAAATCAAATCTTCGAATGTTTGTAAACATTTTGACCAACGGTCAGAATCTTCAGGAAATATTCAATACTAGCTGCCAACAATACTAGCCGCGCGGCTTCGCTCGCGTGGTCCCGGATAAATAATAGCCAATATGATAATCCACTACATGTATTATGTTTCTTCACCGTTTAAACATTCCCTGGACTACAACAAACATTTCAAAACCAAAATCAGCTAAATCGGCCCAGCCGTTCCCGAATTTTAGCGAGACAAACGAACAGCAATTGATTTTTATATATATAGATTTAAAATCATGAAATATCCATAATTTCCGTTGATGGCTGTACGTACATTAGTTTTTGTTGTTGTGAGTGTGACTCAAGAATATTAAAAATACACAGCTTGAGGCTTTAATTTATAAACGATTGTTTTCGTTTTGAAACATAAAAAGTTAATGGCTTATTAAAATCTTTTTCATCTAAAGTTTAAAACATTCCCTAAAACTGTCGGAAAGTTAAATTAAGCTTTTGTCGGAAAACTCTGAAAGAAAATGAGATGTCATCGTAAAAATAAGGGTTCTGCAAACACACTCGTCAAGTATTTTTATGATCTAGTTAGATTAGATTGTATAATGTTATCTAAACATACTTTGAAGACCTTTCTTTTGACCAAAATTGATTTATGAATTACGCCATGATTTTAGGGTTCCGTACCCGAAGGGTGCCAACGGAACCCTATTATTAAACCACCTCTGTCCGTCTGTCCGTCCGTCAGCAGGATGTATCTCATGAACCGTAATAGGTAGAGAGTTGAAATCACAGATTGTGTATTTCTATTGCCGCTATAATGAAGATAAAATACAATAAAATGGAACACATAAACATGGTATACATGAAACATTTATGTACATATAAGATGGTACGGTATTCGTGTGTGAATTTCGATTCGAACGTGTCCGGTTTTATTTATAAGTATAGTTGAGGGGCATTTAGGTCAGCATGGCATGGACATGTCATGTGGATGAATATAACGAGTCATATGACTAGAAAAGTGTTAGATATTGTGACGTCCGAGCTGTCAACGTCACGCGCATCAACTGAGAACGCGCTCCAAAAAGTTTTTGTCAAAAAATTTAAAATTTTCGGAATGTTCTACGGATTTTCCAAATTTGAATTGAAATATTTGAAGGTCTAAAAATAAAATGAAGAACAGAAATGACAAAAGACGATCGAAATTAAGCGAATAAAAGGCGACACGGGCCGAGCAGCCGGCAGTTTTTGGTAAAGTCCAGCGAACTCGAAAGAACTGGAAGAAGAAAAGCCATGAAAGGACTACGTCAGTTATGTGAGGACTACGTTCGTGTACTTTGAGCGGTGTTTGAAGAGTCCAATAAACGACATCTCAGAAGACCAGCCGTTTCCTTCCAATCCCGTACCCACTCCCGTTACAATTTATAGAGGTTGATTTAAGAAGAGATACTCTTACACCATGATCCAAAGATCATGCTGTGCCGACCCCACATAGAGTGGGATAAGGACAGGAAGATGATGATGATGATTTAAGAAGAGATAGATGGACTTCTGGAATGATGTTATGAGAAAGGGGTGAATACTAAAGTGACGGTTGATAGAGAAGAGAGTAAAAACATGTTGTGCCGATCCCACTTAAATGGGATAAGGACAGAAATATGATGATGATAGTAATAACGTCGCTACAAATATCCCAATCGAAATACCTCCCAAAAAACAATTTCCACGAAATCGTATCTACAGACCTAAGGCCGGTCGAGCATTTTTCATTCACGATCTAACGAGTTCCGAGTTCCTCCAATACTAAAGCTTAGAAACGCCGCGTTCTGTTGAGGCACTGCGGATGGGAAATAGATGGAAATTGGACAGATTGCTCGATCGTGGATTGCTATTTTTGTAACAATGACTTTGGCTTTTAGGCTCTACGTTTTCTGGTCTATTTTTATCTGACAAGTTTTATACAAAAACATTATTCTTTTGCGCAGTCAGGTCAAAGGGCTTGATGATGACTGTAGTAATATTGAGTTGGCATTAAAACCTTAGTTTTAGGCGTTTTACTTGAGATCATGACGCAGTCGAGTAGATTTAGTAAGGCAATTTAATTACTTAATTTGACAAGGTAATCCTGTTATAAATTTAAGTAATCCTGTTATGTATCGCTAAGAGCAGAAATACATATTCTATTCAAATATTAATAGATCATTTTGAATCTAATTATAGCTGTAACAAAATAACATTTTAGCCGATTGTCGAAGTAACTTCATTACTGTCGAACAAATCCTTAAGATGGACTTTCGATAATAAGATGAGGAAAAAAGCTAAGACAATGAAAGTTCTCAATTACATTGGATAAAGTTCTGAAGGGTCTTTTTATTGGCTGTCGATGTGACCCTTAAAGCTACGAGTATCACTTAAATAATTACTTAAAACGAAGACCTTTAAAACAGTTGTTCGAACACTCAAGGGAATCCATTCAGTGTTTTTGGTTTACAATGGGAAAACTTTTCCTTTTAGTACTTTTCCGATACGCTCTTGTAAGGGCGCGATCACGTAAACTGCCATAACAGCAAACGTCTATAAATATGTGACTTTTCACATAAACATTATGTAACTAAAGAACAGTAGTCGGGAAAAACAGGCGTTGGAAAGGTATAAGAATAAATAAATATTTGTGGACATTACACACAGCGCCATCTAGCCCCAAACTAAGCAAACTTGTACTATGGGCGCCAGATGGCTGATAGAATACTTATATACATTTTTTTTGTAAATACATACTTATTACTTACAATACATAATACTACAAAGACCCGGAATAAATATTTGCAGGCCATACAAACATTTCTCCCGAAGCGGGAATCGACCCCGCGCCTCTTGCGTCTCAGCCGAGCACTCGTCCGCCACGTCATTGAGTTCATCAGTTCAGTAAGAAAAATCTCCAGATTCCAGGCGTTAAATCTATGAATGTCAATTAGGAGTTATGAGGTCTTAAGATAGCGTGGTTTTGTCTTAAGATAGCGTGTTTTCTGAAAGTGATTGTCCTCCTCTATTGGATAATGTGTTCATTTTGCACAAGACGGATGCGCAAACCGGGGCTATAAGTCACACGCCTGATTCATTTCTGTAGATAAATAATGGGACCGGCCCCCGAAGAAAACGCACCTTTATGAAGGAAAAGTTAAAGTATCGATGGAAGTACTCAAACCCAAGGCAGAATCGTCAGGTTCAATGATGTGAGTGTATATAATTCCTTTCATTCAGACAGATCGATTGAAAGGCGATGGCGTTGAGTAATCTTTACTGATAAAAAAATTGGGTACACAAAATATACAGCATAAAATAAAACCTTTTACGGTAAGTAATTTTTAACTACCTTTTACCGTATTCCGTAGTATTTAGCAAGTTATTTTAATAAGTAAATATTGTTGTTACCGCTGGGAAATCCATCTTGTTCAGAAACATTTTCCACGTTACGACTGAACATTGAAATTGAAAATCTTACCGAGCATGCGGCTCACTATCTCACGAACTCAAATCCATCACACATCAGCCGTGACACAGCGTAATAAAGTACACAGTTAGCAGGATAAACAGTATGAACATTTTGAGCACTTCACAAGAGTAGGGGTTATGCGATCGCGGCTAGGGTTGGCGCGGCGCGAGCGGTCGGTGGTAGGGTCGGCACCATACTGGCAGGGATGCTGAGCGTTGCCACGATACACCCGCCACCCCCACCACCCGCCGCACCCTACGCAACCTAGTTTTACGTATAGCCACTGTCTGCGTAATGGGCTCTCAGCTATTTCCTGATAAAATGGGTCCTGATGCTATTTGTTTTCAGTTTGTAGATAGTTTATTAATAGAATATAGATTGGTTTGTTTTGATTTATTTTCTTTTGTTTTTTATTATTGGATCTGATTCTGATTGTTGAGGTAGCTTAGTAGTAACTGATACAAGCGAAACAAGGTGAAACAGTTTTTACTAGTTCAGGAGCCTAAGGATTCATTTATTTTGTAACATACTTACGTCAATAAATTGAATTGATTTGATTTGAAGGGTAGGCTATGATCAAGCCTTTCGTTTGTTACAATTTATTCCTCGTAAGGGTCGCATAGACTGTCTTTTTTATACATAAGTTGAAGAACATCTAATTTAAAAGCTAGATTTTTTTCTATTTAATTTGACATTAACAATCCTTCAAAGTCCTAGGGCGTTCAATCATGACAGCCTTTTAAACTGTCAATTCGGGTTAATCTCATTTTCATGTTTTATCTGTGGTCACGTCTGCATCCAAAGAGTGGTGTCATCAGTCTTCGTCTCTGTCACCTTGGACTTAGAACCACTAGTACGTCCATTGAACTTTAGTTTTTCGTTAAACTTTTGAGGGGTCAATTTGTTCACAAACAGTTAAGATTATGAGACTCATTTTATCACGATTATGAAGTTTAATATTATTATAACGATGTGCTATCGTGATTTATCAAATAGCGAAGATTTTATTAAAATCTTAGTAAATCAAAAATTACTTCTCTGCTGGACTGGAAATAAGTCTTCACTGCTGGACAGGAAGTAAAGAAAAAGCATAGAATGCGTCCAGCGGCTTCTCTTCCCGAGCATGTCGTAAAAGTCGATTGGGATAGTATCCTTTATTGGACCACCTATATGGGCGATGGGCTGATCACCTGTTACCATGGCTCACCATATCCATCTTAGGACTAGATCAGAAGTGGCTGCAAGTTTTCTTACGTTTACTTGTGGCTTTGCTCACGCCATTAGGGATAAAATCCTTATAAGTTTAGTCGGTGCTAAGTTTTTAATATTCTTATTGATAATGTACTAAAAAAAGTTTTTCATGAAATTCATCATCATCTTCCTGCCCTCATCCCAAATAATTAATTTATATAAAATTTTTGCAGACAAAGCATTCATCGCGTGCTAACTAGAGTAAAATCAAACTCAATAGAACACACAAAGTTCATATTTTTTTTAAAGATAAATATAAAGGTAAAGATAATCAACTCTATTTAATCGAGTGCAACTGCACTAGTTCTTTTGAAGCAGTGTGGTGACAGGTATTAAAGTGCGCTTCAAAGGCTCCCCTCATGTAGGTATATATATTTCTGAACTTTTTAGGACCTTTCTTTAAAATCTACAACTAGCGGGTTTGCTCACGATGTTTTTCTTCGCCGTTTGAGTAGCATAGCGCAGATATTTTTTTCAAAAAGAAAAATCTATTGGTGCATGACGGGATTTGAACCCACGACCTTAAGATCAGAAGACGAGGTCGCCACCTCTACCAGTGCTCTCAATTGCCAGCTCCAATGCTCTACTATCAATTCAATACGTAGATAGCCCGAAAATTGCAGACTACTGCACCGAAAACACTTTCGCCTAAACTCCACGCCTCAATCGATGGTGATCAATCAAAATCTCATTTGGTCGCATCGCTCCGTCGGCTCCCATAATCCATCTTGTATTCCACACATTACCGCACTAACTGCTTGTTGAACTGTGGAGGTGTACTAACTGTTAGCCAATCTGTGGAGCTACCGCAACTTTCAGGTGATCTGTGAAAGTTTGGCACAGAATAAGCATACAGAGGAATAACTCTACCAAATAATACTCTGGTGATACGTGGAGACTTTAGACGAATGTGGAGATCTAACAGTACATGTAAGATGCCATAGTGGTCCGTCTTTTAACTTCTATCTTTCGCTTCTTTCCTTGGCGTTCCTACTAAGCCACCAGGGCTTAGTAGTAGTGACCCCGCCCTCCAATCCTAAGGTCGTGGGTTTGAATTTAATCGCGCACAAAATTATTTTTCTGTTCGAAAAATTTATATGCGCTTTACCAGCGCTACCTGACAAATTCAAATTCAATTCTGACATGAAGTATACTGTGACTCTACCGCAGTCGTGAGGTAATCCATGACGTCACTAGCAACTTGTCATCCGTTTCCACTTTGATAGTAAAATTAACTTACAATATACACCGTTTTTCAAGAAAACAGAACAGTAAAAATACTGTGAATAAATCATATTCAATAATATCTGCTTGTTACTTTAACAAAATTTATTAACAGAAAGAAGCTTACAGCTAATCTTCTTACTTATTTTGTAACTGCGAAAGTTTGTGAGGATGTTTGGATGTTTGTGCCTCAATCACGCCTAAACGGCTGAACGGATTTGAATGAAACTTGGAATATACATAGTACATGTGCAGGATTAACATATAGACTATTTTTCATCTGGTTACCACGCGAGCGAAGCCACGGAAAGCAGCTAGTACAAATATAATTTACAAAATACAAAAGAAACAGTCGGGCTTTCTAAAGGCCGTTGCAAACGGTCTATAGATAAGCTTATCAGACGCTGGCCGCATTGCCACGCTGAATGGCAATACTGATCCGTTGAGTCAAATAAGAACCAGTTCTTGGATCGCGCATCGCTTCCACGTTTGTTTATTTTATTGTGTTTATTCTGATATTAAATCAACTGAGTATATAAAAGTTATTTTTAAAGCAACCATGGACATGGAAACAGATAATAATGTCATATTATATCCCGACGCAAAAAGAGGGATGTTATAGTTTTACATGTGTATCTGTGTGTCTGTCTGTGGCATCGTAGCTCCTAAACGAATGGACCGATCTTACTGCGGTTTTATCTGTTTGAATGCTGATGTGTTTGAGATATTTCTTAGCTATATTTTAGTAAGATCATTTCAGGAGTTTGAAGATTATCAGCTCATTACCTACTTTTGACAAAAGGATTTTAACAACTTTCTCATTGATATGTAAAAAATCTTAGCATTTCAACATTTTTCTGCAAATAATTTTGCTTAAAACTAATTTGAATCATACTTCATGAAATTAACAGTTTTTTTTTACCATTTTTCTACAATATACGTAACTAACTATCCTGCTATAAAACATCTCCTTTATACCTACTGTTCGGGGGTAGGCTGTTATTTATTATTTTCATCCATTCGATATTCATTTACAAATATGAAATGTTGTTTGAAATTCAAGTTTCGAACAGTTTCATGATTTTAAAAACCTTTTAATTCAATTGAAATTGTGAAATGTAAAATGGATTCTTCTGAAATTTGTGAATAAACTGCTGATCTTTTGGGACTATTTTCACCGATCCCAGTTTTAATTTAAGGGTCATTGACTTCTTAATACCTCTTAATAAATAGACTGAATATACCAGTCACACGATGTAAGAGAAAGATTCGTAAATGTACCCATTTTACAAGAAATTAAAAAAAATGTATTTATCTTTATTTTCCAGCTTTTGAAGATAACATAATCCTATGTAGGTTTGAATCGGCTTAGAATAATATAAAAGCTTTCTATGACCACTGAAAAATAGTGTCAAGCTTAGAATTCCTGAAAAACTGCCACCGCTTTTTGACTGTGTAGTACTCAATAAGTGGACGACACTTATTATCGTCGTCTTCCTACCCTTATCCCACTCTATGTGGGGTCGGCAGTAAGAGTTTTGGCTAAGGTGTTTTATGACCGGCCGCCTATCTGAGGTCAACCCTCCTTGGGAATACTTGCTTGTTTGTATCTCATCATGTTGGAGAGGATACTATCCCTTAGTCGACTTTTACGACATGCTCGGGGAGAGAAGCAGCTGGACGCATTTTCTTTACTCTCAGTCCAGCAGAGAAGTATACGTAAGTAAGTAAGTCTCTTATTATCATAATAATCAGTATTTCGAATATGCCAACATTGCGATTTTAATCAGCTATTTATCGAAAAACCAAGAATCAAACACACAACAATTAATGTACAGTTCAGTAAACTTCTATTCAACGCCACATCTTTGTTTCTTCTTTCTATAAATAAATTATTAATTTACTTTTTATCATATTATAGATAGGTTTGTTGGTAAGAAAAATATCAACCAGGATTTAAACAGTGAACCCGACGTGTAACTAGAAACTAAGCTAACAGCACGATGTTGTTACAAGCAGCTTAGAGTTGACGTTGACTAGGAAGCGGCTTATACCTACACGGTGTATGCGGTTTGCACCTATATGGACATACGTGGAGTAAGAAATGTTGTTTGAAAATCCCATGAAAGTATTTTTGCCAATCGTAGAGGCTGCTACAGCGTAGCACATCGTAGCATTGACAGTGGATTTTGTCTACGATAAAACCACAATTTTTTTTTTTATTTTCCTTGAACCTTGAAGATATAGAGAATGAAAAGATTTTATGTAAAGTATATCGCTTTTGTTAATAATTTTTAACTCCTCTATCTAAATCCAAAGAGTAATTAAGTTTTTCTGGCTTCTTCCTTTAAATTTACGTATATTAATATTAAGCCATTCCGAAATTTAAATTTAATCACAAAACATCATCTCAGTTTTTGTTTAATTCTGTGAATTCATTTCAATTTTAAAAATGAATTCAAATACTGTATTCTAAAGTGCAAGATTGACACAAAAAAATTAAAATCTCCAATTTACATAACCTACAACAAACCACGCTCAAACTAGGACACTGAAAGTCATAACCATTTAATTAAAAATACCTCAGATTTCGTACAGCGAGTTCAAATTCCTTGTTCCTTCGTTCTATAATACAATTGGCTGATGCTCCCTAAAGATGCTTGCGAGAGGCATGCAAGCCAAGTCAGGAGGAAGGATATGTGGCTTGCCCAGTCAGCTATGCAGGTGATTTTATACGGGCAATTACTGTGTACGACACAGAATAGAAATGAAATTGAACTTATGGAGTAGCTTAACTTATTATCTAGCCGCGTCACTAGTTTTTTCGAACCAGTGTAGTGAAAGGACATGACACATGTTCTTGAACTCTCTACGGTTCTACGACATGTCGGTTTCCTCACGATCTTTTCGTTCACCGTTTGAGAGTACTGGTATAGCGCACCCTATTAAATACACGACTGGCTTTGAACCCACCTTAGAATCGGAAGGCGGCTCAGCTACCACTAGACCACTATATTGATCTCTCTTTATTAATTAAAAATACAATTACCTATAATTTTACGTTGGACTTACGCTTAAGCAACCTTTTACCCTTAAATGATCAAACGTGAAAGATATTTATTGAAACACGAGGTACAGAAGATGATTATAGTATTACACTTGAAGTCAACACTCCTCCCCTGAAACAAAATGATGGTATTACCGTAAATTGCCTCGCAATTTGTATTGCCCGTATAAAACCACCTTCATGAGTTGGCAAGTGGGGTCGGAGGTTCATTGTAAATCAGATGTGTAATGTATCAGTGTTTGGAGGTGATGGTGTGCACGAAGTTGCTTGCAAGGTGTGGATAACATTATCTTAATAGAAGCAACTATGGCAGAAAATGCTTTTTGTTGCTCGCATAGCAAGTACATATTTTATTGCTTTACAATAATTTACAATTATAGACCGTTTGCCTTTAGATAGCCCGACTGTTTCTTTGTGTTGTAAGTTTCTTTCTGTTTAAAAAATGTATATTTATACTCTCATAATTTACAATTAAATGTGTGGAACAAAGAATGTTCCAAAATAATGCAATGTTTTTTGTGAGATTAGTCAATGCAATATACAAAAAGACTTTATTTTTAAAAGTATTTAAAACTTATGCACACTACTTTTACGCAATTTTGTATGATAAAACTTTTAAGATTCTTTGTTTCGTTTAAAGTTTTAATAACATCTTTGATACAATTCTAGTATAATAAAAATGCTAGCCAACTCTTTAACTTTAACTACCTAGTACCTAGTTCTTTCAAACCAGTATTATAAGTTACTGCTCGTGTTACTAGCTCTTTTAAGCCTGTGCTTTCAAAATTAAAGTTTCTTAAAAAAGGCTCTTTTGGAACAACTTGAACTGTATCTCAAACTGCCATCTCCATATCCTAAAACGAACATCCGACGTGTATCGACGGCAAGGACATGCAACCGAGTTACCTGCTTAATTGAATTTCTCATGGAAGGGGTCACTGAGTATTTACTCCGCCGGACAAATTGCATCGTCCGAACTTATTGGCTAACTGCAATTTATACCGTAATACAGTCAGCTTAAGGTTTATTATTGCTTGGAGTTCTCTGAGACTTTAGCGAAATGACTGTCATCAACAGTTCACGTTGGTCATTGCAGTTTAAATCTTAATTAGTTTGGTATAAGGTATATTGTTTGTTTTCATCACTGAGTTGGTGGATAAATGACTACGTATATTCTGAGCTGTATGCCACTGCAATATAAACCTTAATGTAATAGGTATAAGGCGTTGAATGTTTTTTCAGATTTTATATCTGAGAAAATCAAGAAAATTATGAACAGTTTACGCTCATTCGTACCTACACTTAAGCCTTAATGAGGTTCTATCACACAAGTATTATAAATACGAAAGTTTGTGTGAGTGTGGATTTATTTTTGTAACTCATCTCCGTAATAACCAAAACGCTATTAAGTAAAATGTTGAATATTTCTAGTACATGAATAAAATATTATTTTTTATTTGAGTGAAAAACACGCAAGCGAAGTCTCAGGCGCACTATGATAGATCATATGCGTCTTGCGGGATACTGCAGAATATAATATATTGCGTATTATATAACATGCATTGTAGTATACATAATAGTGATATTTTTATAAGGGAGGTCTATACCCAGCAGTTGGAGCCGCTACTACGAAACCACCAGTACTCGTTGTAAGGACTAACTCTACTTTATCATTACCTATTTAAACTTATTTTCATCGCCTCGGTTAGCAGCTCTTCCAGTTAAATACAACGTAATACTATTTAGAGAGTATGCTGTTGCCAACTTGTTATAATATGAATAGAATAGCACTTAGTCAACCTAACTTTATATGAAACACTCCTAGGTAAAGCTTTCGTTTCCTAACCGGTCTTCAGTTTTAAAGATACTCTAAAAATACTCTCTCTTTATTAAAAAACAAAGGCTATCATAGGGCCTTTCACACACATCTCAGTTGAAGAAAGAAGTATCATCTAAAAAAGTTTTAAATAAAAGTTGGGTTACTGTGCTTTATTTCCAAGAATATCAAACTAATATTCTAAAATCGATATTTTTTGTGTTAATGTTTGTCTGTTTTTACTCACTCAACTCCGTAAGTGCTGCATGAATTAGAACAAAACCTGTGAAATATACGTAGCCTGGAATAATACAAATCCTACTTTTTATTCTCGTATCCAGCGAGAGAAGCCGCGAGTGGAAGCTAGTATGATAATAATTATGCTGGTTTATCTCTGGATACATAACTAGGAAATCAAGGCTTAACAGTAGTAATTTGTTAGACTCTGGCAGAGTCCCAAAATTCAGCTAATCTGTATTCTAATTATTTTGTGACCAATTTTAGTGCGTACACTAAAGTTAATAAGAGAGCAAAATTACTAAGACTGTCATATTGCAGTTATTGCATTATATGCAATAATAATATATAATAATAATAATAGAGTACATGTACGCAACACTTCGTGTGTAAATTCGACTTGCACTTAACTGGTTTTTAAATTAGTTTTTTACCAAAGATATCTCTATCGGTATAATCATAAATACCTACAAGATAACTCGTAAAAATATAAACAACCTTCAAAAAGCAGCTGAGACATGTGACATTATTCGACATACGGATTCAAGTGTAACAAAAAAGTATTAAACAATTTCTCAAAACCTGCAAACAATTTTGAACTTTGCTCCTGACAAATAAACGTTAATTTCTTATGAGGTTTTATAAGATGGTTGCCATAGCAACAGGTTGATCCTCCCCCCTCCTCTTCTCAAGCCAGGCTAAGCTTGAGTTATTGCTTACGTCGCTAATACGAAAGGGTATAATAATATGATGTCTTTCTGTTCTCCTTTTCTCAAGTCCAATTATCGGCCAAACATGATGTTATCACAGAATTAATTTGTAACGTAGCTGTTCATTTCATTTATTTCATTTATAGAGCTTCTATTATTCAATATTTATTATGTTTTTATTACTAGCTGTTGCCCGGGACGCTTTAGATTTCAAACCGAGTTTCAAGCAATTCCAGCCGGCCGTTAAAAAGTTCCATACAAATTTTGACACCCATTGTAGCCCTTATTAAGGGTTGTTTTGAAAAATCCTGAGACACCTGTCCTTTTATTTTGTACTAGAGGTCGCCCCGTGGTTTTCTTTAAATTGTGGGGGTGGGGATCAAATTTTCATTCCATTCCAGAAACGGATTGGAATATTTGAACGTTATTTTATGTAACGTATTGAAAAGTTTCAAATGCTCTTTCATTAGTAAAATGGTTAAGAAAATTACCGAGTTAAACTGGAGAAATAGTCAAAACAAATTCTAAATAAGTAAAGTAGATACCACTTTAGACAAAATTACGTAAATTCAAGCAAAACTTAAATATAAGACAAAAGTTGTGCCATTAAATCTCGTAGACAACAACAACCATTACCTTAAATTAACTCCAACAAAGTCACTTAACCTTCGAAACGAAATATTGTAATCAAACAATATTAAATAACAATTTTTCTCTTTTCACTAATGAGGCTTTTCTGCGGGGCTTTTTAGCACGAATGTCAGCGTTCCAAACAGACGGCGATGCAATGACGATAAGGAAGCTGTCATGGTACTCGTCTAAAGGAATGTCAACTATTTGAATGGTTTGGCTTTTGTATTTGACAAATAAATTATGTATTTAATATAACATGTAACAGGCCCCATGTGTGATTTTGACTTACAATTACCAAAATTAACAGTCTTCTTCAAAAGCCCTTAGAGCCCTCGTCAAGTCAGCTCCATCTACCTGGCTAGAAGGATCTTTTTAGGGTCCTATTACTAAGCCTCCGCTGTCCGTCCGTTAGTCTGTCAGCGAGCTGTATCTCATAAACCGTAATAGATAGAGTTGAAATTTTCACAGAGGATGTACTTCAATTGCCGCTCTAACACTAAATTATAAACATAAAATAAAAGGGGGCTCCGTACAAGAAAAAAGGCAAACACTACAAAGCAACACTAGGCGCGGTCAGTGATTGGATGGGTCGAGTGACTTTTTGCACATTTTTTTGTTTGTTTATTTTTCAAACGAATTTAAATTTAATTATTTGTACAAAAATAATAATAAAATAGATCCTCATAGAAGAAACACAACGCCAATAATTAGGTGGCATACAAGAAACATTTATGTAGATGTACGATGGTACTGAACACTTCGTGTGCGAATTCGACTCGCACTTGACCAATTTTATTTTTTTATCTCTTTTTAATCGGAAATGAAAAGCCTTATTGGTATTACGTATTTTTGTAATTACAACGCTTCGTTTACCTTTTAAACAAAAGAAGAAATATTCGGACCTTCAACATTCATCTTTTATCTTTTGTAAAAATTTTAATTTTGTAAAATTCCATCAAAGATAATTGTAAATTGAGCATAAAATAAAATATGCGCATCTGAAATATCCCTACTCAGCTTTCTATACTTCGGTTCAACGTCGGTTAATTTGCCTTCAATCTTTCAGCTTCATAAAAGTTAATACAACTTACGTATAGAAGTTCAACTCTTTAAAGCTCAAAAACAATAAACTATGGCCCTATAGTGACCTCACGGAGTTGTCTGCTCTGAAAGTCGCCTCACCAAGCGTATGAGACAGACAGACAAAAATGAATCATGATGACCGAGTTCACTTCTAAGGGGTTAATTATTAAATACGTTGCAGCCGCTATTTCATGCAGACCTGAATTTTTTATTCAATCAACTTGAAATATCGAGTGCTGAATATAATTTCCAAGCTTGAGCTTCAAACCTTTTTTAAACCGTATTTCAGACCTCGCTGACGATGAGCTAGGATGCTGATTTAGGGATTTTTAAAGTGTTTTATGGCTTCATACTGTAGTGTAGGTATATAAAAAGTAATTTATTCCGATATCCCTGTCCTCATTTTGGGAGCTTAGGTAACTAAAAAAGGGTACTTACTTTCCTGACCCCTACTTGACAGAAAAGAGTCTCCAACGAATACATACAAAAAGCAAAGCTAGAACACATTGCCAGAACTCTCAACCGGTAAAGGAAAGCATTGAAGACAAGAAGCCGACAAGAACAACTAGACGTAGAACCTGATGCAAAGCCATGTGTCAGCACGAAAAGAACTTCAATGAGCAAAACTTTCATTTACCAAACTGATTCGGAAGAACCACATGAGCAGTAGTTTTCGGGTTCACAAATACCTATTACAACTGCCACGTAAACACAGGACGACAACTAAATATAATGATCCAAACTTTTTCTTTGTGTAACTGATACTGTAGAAAGACAGCGTAAAAATAATCTTTTCTTGAAAACTTTAACACAAAAACAAGGATAAATATTGTTGAGCATAGTTTGTGAGTTCCCTAAGGATAGCTCGTTAGCTTCGAGAGCTGCCATGAATAATTTATATAAACCAACTAATTAATGGAACCATCTGAATCAATATTCAATTTGCATTCTTAGAATATTCAAAGTCTACGAACAGTTTCTCGTTCCAAATACCTAAGTATAGTACCTACTCGTCAACTGGACTCATTCGAGTGCAGTTGGGACAAACATTCAAGTTATGAACATTAATGTTGGTTCTGTGTCTGGAAATTATAATAGCAGGCATTTACAATAGTAGGCATAACTTCTCTGCTGGACTGGGAGTAAAAAAAAAGTCGACTAAGAGATTGTGTCCTCCCCAACATGATGGTCCATCTATATGGGCGATGGGCTGATCACCTGTTACCATGGTTCACCATATCTATCTTGGGACTTTGAATCAGGAGTGGCTGCAAGTTTTCTTATCACTACTTGTGGCTCTGCCCACCCCATTAGGGATACGCACACAATACACATTCATGCATTTGCAAAAAAATATACATAAGTACCTATTCTATCAGCTATTTGGTTCTCATAGTGTGTGAATTATCTACCATCAACATGTATTTTTTTTCTATTATCTATGTTTTACTGACAAACAATCTTTATTAGAAAGAAACTTACAACTAATACAAATATAATTTACAAAATAAATACAAAAGAAACAGTTGGGCTATCTAAAGGCCGTTGCAAACGATCTATAGATAGCTCACCTGATCCAATTCATCAGACGGTGTAAGCGTGCCCAAGACGTTGGCCGCATTGCCACGCTGAAAGGCAATAATGTTTTACGGAGTATAATAATGTCGAAACATAATAATATGAAATTAAACAAAACAATTTCTAGGTTTCCATTTTCTACTCAAGCGAATGGCTGAAATCACAACAGAGTTACTAAAATGCAAATTTAAGTTAAGTTGAGTACAACACGATGCGATGCGGCGTGTTCAATTGAAGTGAGTAGGTAAAGTTTTTTAATATAGTCCCTTAGTATTTTATATCCCTCTTTAATATTATGAAAGTTTATGGAGATGTGACCAAGTATGTTTGTCTCTCAATCGGATAAACGGATTTGAATGAAAATTGGATAATACTTACATAGTATGCTAGAATAACATACATACTCTTTGTACAGCTAGTACGGTAGCAAAGGTCCATAGGAAAGACATGGTCAATACATGCGGAGTTGACTAAGCCGCGAGTTTCCTCACGATGACGACGACCATTTGAAGTTTCGCACAGAAAAAAACCATTGGTACACGACTGGATTTGAACCCACGACCTTAGGATCGGAAGGCGGGGTCACTACCAACTAGACCACCAGTGCTCTTGCCAAATAAGGACGTGACCAAATAAGGAAGTATATTTTTGTTAGAAGAATACAGTGTCGCATCGTGTCGCATCGCACCGTGTGTCTCTTAAAACAAACTCACCTGTTGAAAGATTGGAAGCTAGAATGGATAATTAAACGAAAACAAAATCTCTTTTTGTAACGAAACGAGAAAGAACGGGCGGGAATTCAAACCTTATTACCTACAGTAGGAGTAGGTACTTAGTAGGATGAAAGACTTCATTTTTTTGGAAGTTTTTTTTTTCATTTTTTAAAGAAAGTAACATTGCTGTTAGATATACCTATAAATAAAACCGTAACATCGTACATTAAAAAATGTTTCTTTTATGAGGTCCCCCTTTTAATTTTTTTAATTATTAAATTTGTTGTTATAGAGGCAATAGAAATACACACTCTGTAAAAAAATCAATTCTCTACCTATTACGGTTCATGAGATACAGCCCGCTGACAGACGGATGGACGGACGGACGGACAGCGGAGGCTTAGTAATAGGGTCCCGTTGGCACCCTTCGGGTACGGAACCCTAAAAATGAACTGAGGTCCGACCGATCTCGCGATAAGAAAAATGTGTTTATCAATCCTCATAATTTTATTACTATCCCTTATACATTTGGCCTACAACTGATCATACACTACGCACTAGATTAGAGATTTAGAAATTTAGAAACAAGCTCAAAAAAACATCTTGCAAATAAAATGACGAATGGGAAATAGCTACAGAACTATTCTTCATCATCATCATCATCATCTTCGCCCATCATAGCAGTTGTGAAGGTGTTGTTGAAGATGGCGCGGTAGATGCCTTTGATCGTCTTTCGCGCACTCTGCCGTAGTAGGGTCAGCTTGAACTGCATCAGCACGATCAGGTAGGTGGACATGAAGGATATGTTCTGAAAAGGGAAAAATTACTCATATTTCTAGACATCACAATTGAGAAAAATTGGACTTATTTAGGAGCTACGAGGGAACTCATAAACATGGTGTGATATCTGTACCTATCTGATAAACAAATAACCCTTGCACTTCGCGGAGTCGATCAGTTATTATTGGTATTAAATCGTCATATTGACGGCCTCTGTGGCGTGGCGGGCGGTTGCTCGGCAGAGTCGCAAGAGGCGCGGGTTCGATTCCGGCTGCGGAAGAAATGTTTGCATGATCTGTAAATATTTCTTCCGGGTCTGGGTGTTGTGGTACCATGGCACTCGTAGTTTCTGATACCCACGACACAGGGAATCCTAGTGTGGGGTCAGGACTATGTATGTGACTGTTGGGTGTTATTGATTTGATTGATTTTTATATCATCATCATACCGATAATATTGTTTTTCTTTAGCGTAATTGTTCATGACAGTGTTGTATCGTAAAATGTTTTTACACGTGAAAACCTGTTATTTATTGGCTTTCTGTTATTTATAAGTGTATTTAATTTGTTACTGAAGTTGTTGGTTTTCCTATAAATAAATAAAAAAGCAAATAAATACGGCATAGAGCACTAGTGATCTTATAGTAGAAGTAACCCCTGTTTCCAAACCTTAGGTCGCTGATTCTAATTTGGCTGTGCACTAGTGGATTTTTCTGTCAATATCAACCATGAAAGTTTAAAAGACAAGTAAAGATATAGACAAGTGAAGACAACTAAAAGAGCAGTCAACGTGTCAATGCACCTAAGAAACCAGCTGATGATGATGCTAATTGTCTTACGGCTGTGAACAGCTCCCTGTTGATGTTGGTGAATCCGTCCAAGTTCATGATAGGTGGGTTCTTGGAGATGGCCACCAGGAACATTTCCACCTCGCGCTGCGTACTGCGGTCGATGGCGCCGAGGTTCACGTTCAGGAGACGCACCTGGAATTCCAGCCCCACCTGGAAACCAAACAGACCTCCCACCTGGTGTAAAGTGGTCACCATATTTACCTCTAAGCACGTACACCGGGGGCATTATAGTTTAGATATTTCTGCAAATATTTCTTCCGGGTCTGGGTATAGTATTATGTATTATAAGCATGTATTTACAAAAAAAAGTATATAAGTATTCTATCAGGCATCTGGTTCCAATAGTACAAGCTTTGCTTAACTTGGGGCTAGATGGCGCTGTGTTAAATGTCCACAAATATTTATTAACATTTTAACCTTCCTCGATGCATGATTAAAATTAAATCTTTTGACAAAACCTGTGTTTTATTTTATCTCGGATGAGGTTTGTGCATGGAAATCGACCTTTATATTACCTTCCTCGAAGCATGATAAGCTTCATTGCAGATGATGTAGAGCAGCGTCATGCAGTAGCCGACGATCACGAACAAGCCGAGCTCTTTGTAGCTGAGTCCTCGCTCCAGCACCTCCGAGAGAACCCCGTACAGAGAGATGGTGGTCGTAAAGAAAATCACCATGCAGTAGATTCCGTACATGTTGGAGTATGCTCTGCCTGTGGACAAAATAAGTGATTACTTGGTGGTAGAGCATAAATGTCCACCTCTGGTTTTCTATCATTCTATTGTTATTTCTGTTCTGTTTTATCCTCTCCAAAACGATGGACCACCTATGTGGGCGATGGGCTGATCATCTGTCACCATGGTTCACCATATCCATCTTAGGATTTTAAATCAGAAG
This sequence comes from Scotopteryx bipunctaria, assembly GCA_949320045.1. Lineage (NCBI taxonomy): Eukaryota > Metazoa > Arthropoda > Insecta > Lepidoptera > Geometridae > Scotopteryx > Scotopteryx bipunctaria. The sequence goes on from OX439449.1 coordinate 3,306,288, forward strand.
TGGCTGCAAGTTTCCATAAGTTAACTCCCCTGACACTTGTTAATATAAACCGTTATTACACGCCTTGTGACATTGAAACGAGACGCATCTTTTATTTAAAATATTTCCAAAAGTCCAGTAGAAAGGTAATTGACTACCTCGGTGGCGTGGCGGGCGAGTCCTCGGCTGAGACGCAAGAGGCGCGGGTTCGATTCCCGCTACGGGAGAAATGTTTGTATGTTCTGCAAATATTTCTTCCGTCTCTGGGTTTTGTAGTATTATGTATTATAAATACCTATGTATTTACAAAAAAAAGGGTATGTAAGTATTGTATCAGCCATTTTGGTGCCCATAGTGCAAGCTTTGCTTAGTTTGGGGCTAGGTGGCGCTGTGTGAAATTTCCACAAATTATATTTATTTTATTTATTCAATTAGACTATCACAAATAGTATCACCACCGCTAGGCAGATACAGCCACATACATAGGTATCACATAACATTGACCTGGAAGCCGGGCAAAAAAACTGTCTTAATACACTAAGTATACCTACTAAGAATAGGTACCTATATATGTGTGTATTAGACAATCCCGTCGTCACCGCCCGGGTGCGAGATTTTATGAAAATATTCGTACATTTTCCCGCCAATTTGCCATAGGTCGGTGTTGATACAAACGGCGGCGTATGGCGAAAATTGCTATATTGCCTTTCTGCTTATCCTGTTTTATAAAGGCTTGGGCACACGATTACGAAGGGAGCATTTTCTCAGCTGTTATTACATCATACATAATATCACTACCGTTTCCCATAGGGGTAGGCAGAGACCACGGATCTCCATTTAATACGGTCCCGACACACTCGCTTCATTCCCTCTCATGACAGTTTTCATGCATAGGTACTACTACTACTAGTCGTGTCGCTAGGTCTTTCGAACCAGTGTGCTGAAAGGAGTTTAGTGCGCCTCAACGAGGCTCCTTTTGTGCACTTGACACATATTTTCGAACTTTTTTTGTTCTACGACCGGTTTCCTCACGATGTTTTCCTTCACCCGCGCACATAATTTTTTCGAACAGAAATTTCATTGGTGCCCGACCGGATTAGAACCCGCGACCTTAGGATCGGAAGGCAGGGTCACCACCACTAGATCACCAGTGCTGTTTTTTTATACCGGCCGCCTGCCTGACGTCAACCCTTCTTGGAAACTTGCTTATTGTATCTCATCATGTTGGAGGATACTATCCCTTAGTCGACTTTTACGACATGCTCGGGGAGAGAAGCAGCTGGACGCATTCTATGTTTTTTCTTTACTCCCAGTCCAGCAGAGAAGTTAATACAGTCCCAACTACAGGCTCTAAATAACAATAATAAATACATTCTAGTAAGAAAAAAGTTTCTTCTGACTCAAAAAGACTGTGCACTACGAGCCTTAGCAGTTAACAGTTGTTACAAATGGATACTTTGCTACAACGGCCGTATTTAAATAATATTTTGCGATGTTCTTCTGGTTTTACGGTATTTCAACGTGTTTCTGTCTTGTTGAACGTATACGTTACTTGTAGAGACGTGGTAATGACACTAGGGGAGTTGCTTTCAGTGTTACCATTACCTTACGTAATATAATGTATGTATATTGTACATGGGATTATATCCTACTAATATTATAAACGCGAAAGTTTGGATTTATGGATGTTTGTAAATCTTTCACGAAAAAACGCCTGAACTGATTTGAATGAAACTTGGAATATAAATGTGCTGGATTAACATAATAAGCTATTTTTATCCGGGTATCACGCGAACGAAGCCGCGGGCGGCAGCTAGTTTTGTCAATAAATGTATCTTGTATCATAAATTTTGGTTTTATAATATTAGTTGGATTTCAAGTAGGTACCTAACTGCTGCATCATGTGTGATAGGTCCACCCATAGATGGCGGTACTGTGCCAGCTTCAGAGCTGGGTGTTCTGCTTCCAGCGCCTTGTGCAAGTTCATAGCAAGGCCCTTCGATGCCGTCCCGAAGGCATTGCAGTTTATGTACCTGGATGGTTCAAAAGTGAGAAAAACATTTCAAAATTATATTCTCAGACCAAATAAAAAGTAGAGACGGCGCGCCGCAAACAACAAAAATGAAGCCACACAATTCCGTACTCCTGCAAGTAAATATACACGCTCAGGCACACACCTACACTAAAACCATGCTCATCGCTCTCGCGTCATCGTCTAGTCAACTTAAAATTTAAAAATAGAAGATATGCCTTCCTGTCTAGTGAAAACTTGTAAAAACATCAGCAAATCACATAAAAAGAATCACTTTTCACTTGTAATTACTTCAAATAACATCGTTTCTTAATTATTATACCATGAATTTTAGGTTACTTGGAAAACAAAACCTCATAACCTCAAAACCGACACACACATAGATAAAAAGGTAGCTTCGCTTTTGTTATTCACAGCGCGCCGTCTTTTCTTTTATTTGGCCTGAGATTATATTTTATTTAGGGACCAACGACATATGAAAGATCAACTAACGAATGCTCTGTGTATAAATCATCTTGTAAATGCTGAAGTCCTTAGTATGAGTATTACTGATAGAAACATTACATTATGAACATTTTTGTCAGTCAGCCAAGTCTGTGAGTAAGTCAGTATATCTCACTCGCTTATATGAAAGCGAGCAAAAACAAACGATTTAGACGCTGATGGTCTAATTGTAGCGGTCCCAGAAAACATCTGTCAATGAAAGGAGCCTTTGAATACTTTCACCACATTGGCTCAAAGTAACTAGTTACACGAACAAAGTACCAGTAGCATAAGCGAAGCTCTCGTGGTATAGCTTGCTTAGGCATTCTTGATCGTTAAAGTTAAGCAACTGTATGCGCGGTCACAAATTGGGATGGGTGACCGCAAGTGGTATTACGAGCTGAGCGCTTCCGTGCTTCGGAGGGCACGTTAAATAGTCGATCCCGGCTTTTAAGTCGTTAAGCCATGACGGAGGCCTTTAGGCGGCCTAAAAACTCCGTCACAAGAGTGGGCCACTACCTCATACGAACATACATACATACAGTACCGGTAAAGTCCAGCTAATGTGGACTTTTTAACGAAAGCAAGCAACCTCCTTCAGATACATCGCTCGGTCTGTACCAAACAGTATAAAAATAATCCCACTAATATTATAAATGCGAAAGTTTGTAAGTATGGATGTATGGATGTTTGTTACTCTTTCACGCCCAAACGGCTGAACGGTTTTGAATGAAACTTGGAATATACATAGTACATGTGCTGGATTAAAATATAGGCTATTTTTTATTCGGGTACCACGCGAGCGAAGCCGCGGGCGGCAGCTAGTAATTTACAAACTGGTTTTCTCATGAGAATCTTGGAGCCACTTACCAAAGAGAGCAGAAACCGTCCAGCATAGCTATGATGTGGTAGTACGCGAAGGAGTGCCACAGCTCGAAGTCGTCCTGTAGATAGTGTTGGGAGAGTATCACGGCGAAACTCAGACCCCAGGAGAAGACGCACAGCCCCCAAGTTAGAGAGTACAGGTTCGGGAAAACAATCGGTGTACCGGTTATTTTAAGGTATTTCAGCTGTCAAAACAAATCACACTAAAATTATGAATGTGAAATAATAGTCCTACTAATATTATAAACGTGAAAGTTTGCGTTGCGTCTGAATGTTTGTTATTTTTTCTGAATCACCCCCCGGGAAAGGGAGTTCTAAAGTGCGATTTATTTGAAAATTCATCTGGAAATTTAGAGCGCAAAATTATTTGAACACGTGTTTTAGGGTTTTTCAAAACGACCCTTAAAAAGGGGCTTAATGGAATACCAAAGTTTATATGAGAACTTTTTAACGGGTGGTGCGATTGGCTCAAAACTTAATGGCTGAAGGGATTTGCCTGAGACTTTGAATACTTCTTATCTTTTGAGAGCACTGGTGGTCTAGTGAGAGCACTGGTGGTCTAGTTGGCAGTGACCCCGCCTTCCGATCCTAAGGACGTGGGTTCAAATCCGGTCGTGTACCAATGGATTTTTCTGTGTGAAAAATTTATGTGCGCTATACCAGTAGATACTCTCAAACGGTGAAGGAAAACATCGTGAGAAAACCCGCGGCTAAGTCAGCTCCGCACGTATTGACCATGTATTACCTGTGGACAAAGCCGACTAAGCTGAGAGGATGGTAAAGGTGCTGGGCAAGCCTACTTCATCTTAATTCGTCCCGGGCACTACAGCGTCCCGTTTGTGAAGGTAAAAAGTTACCTCCTGACGCTGTATAAATCATCTACTATAGATGGCTAAAGGCCTTAGTTTACTTCTTATCTTGGTAGGTACCATGAGAATACAGCCGAGGGCGAACACTGGTATTCAAATTGAGGTCGCTCCCTCACCGGAGCATTCACCTTCGATGTAACAATCCCAGATTCGATTTTCACAGTACGCAAAGCTCAAAATCGTATCTTGGGGCTATCACTATAGGCGAATGCTCCTATGAAAGACCTCCCTACGTTTGTGTATGCCATTTGAGAAGATATTTTGTCGAACAATATTTTTGTTTTGCTAGCTTCGATGGTAAACTGTAAAAACATGTTATTCTAGAGTACCAACTGACTGAGGAATTCAGACATTTTGCTACTAGGGCACTTTATTTTTAGAAGGTTGTATACTGAGATTTTTCACAAATTTGGCGGTTTGAATGAACCCTATGTGTTTAACTGTTATGCTCCCCAGCAAGAGCTTACCTAACCTGACTATTTTATTGCAAATAATAGTATATAGAGTTTTTGTTTACTAAATTTAGGTTTTTCATTGGTCCACATTTTTTATACTCAACGCTATACGCCGCTGCGTAGAAAAAATAACAAAGTATACCAAAAATGTATTAAAAAATATTATAACTACCAGGGCAACATAATCGATAAAGAGGTAGGCTAGTAAGTATCTTCACTTTACCTGATAATGGGTCCACATATTCTTGAAAATCGCGACTTGCGGTCCATGCCGCCACGACGCGATGGGCAGGAGAAAATGAGGGATGAGGATACTCAAAAATATAATATTGTAGATGACTTCGTCAAAGCGTTTGTTGGAATTACTTTGAAAGTTCTGAAGGCGCTCTTTTCCGACTGAAAGAAATGTTAGTCATTAAAGGCGTGACAGGTTTTCTGGGAAACTGAATTTGAAAGTTGTGAAAGGAATAATGTTCGGTCATCAATTTAACTAAGAAAGAATCGTTAGTAGCAATCTCAAATATTTAGATATGTACAAAATACAGTATAAAATGTAATTTTATAAGAACATAATTATGAGATACTTACCACAAAACTAAAATTAGAAATTAAACCGGTTAAGTGCGTATTTCATAATAATTCGTACATGAAGGGTTTCGTACCATTGTACATGTACTTTTTAATATAACATTTATTCTATGAACTTTTTGAAAAAACTTTTTATAGCGGCAATAGAAATACACACTGTAAAATTTATTACTGTTCATGAGATACAGCCCGCTTATAGACGGACGGACAGCGGAGGCTTAGTATTGGGTCCCGTTGACACCTTTCGGGTACGGAACCCTAAAAACATTACACAAAATTACGTTTGTAAGTATTGTTATCCGTACTTACAAGAGTTTATTTGACTTGTTAATTAGTGCTATTTTTCATGGTTTCTAACAAGTGTACGTACTAACCTTTTAAAACAATGATGGATTCTAAGCTCCAGACCAAATATGCCCATAGAGTGGCTTTTGATATCCAGTTGTATGTTGTCCGTTTAGTCGTTTGAGCTTCTGAAAACGAACACCCAACAGTCACACGTAGTTCGGACTCCACATTAGGATTCCCTGTATCGTAGGTATCAGAAACTACGAGTACCATGGTACCACAACACCCAGACCCGGAAGAAATATTTTCAGAACATGCAAACACTTGGTCCCGCTGTGAAAGAAAGACTGGTTATGACCAGTCTTTGACGATTGTTGCCTATTGTTGCACATAGGTCATCTCCCTTGCTCGGGTCATCCAACATAGTCATGTTCTAGCCTTATCCATGTATAGTCCACAATCTTGACTATACCGCACGTCCCACAATCATATAGTACACAGATTAAAAAAGGACTTATTTCTATTTATTTTTTTAATATAGGTAAAACGTATAAATTGACGATCCGTTTCACGTACCAACTCCTGCCAATATCCTTCGAAATCCACCTAATAATGGGTGGGAACCCTTTGCCCAGAAGTAGGAAAGTAAGCTATTAAAAAAAATGAGGACCTTTAGAAAGTTTTTATTATAAAAAGGAAAAAAAGTCAAACAAGATCAGGAATAGCTTTTGAGAATTGTCTATATTATGTAGATTAAAAAATACGAATATTTTAAAATGTAAATGGCGAAGGTTTTATAGATATGGTGATTACTTCGAGGGAAATTCCTCGTTTCATTTGAATACCTGTACCTGTGGCTTTTGTCTTTGTTAGGTATATATTTTGCGGACCCTTTGTTATGGCGTCGTCATATAGATATCCCTTTGTTCGGATTTCATACACAACGTTTTAGTCTATTTTTACTTTGCTATATTTGAAAAACGAAAATCAAATCATTATCCCCAAGTTCGCAGGTTAATTAGTGGTATGTTTTAACATAAAAGTTCTTGTATATAAACATACATACATACTATCACGCCCATATCCCTAATGATGTGGGCAGAGCCACAAATAGACATAAGAAAACTTGCAGCCATTTCTGATTTAAAGTCCTAAGATGGATATGGTGAACAAGTGATCAGTTTGTCGCCCACGGGTGGTCCATCATTCTGGAGAGTATACTATGCCTAAGTCGACTTTTACGATATGCTCGGGGAGAGAAGCAGCTGGACGCATTCTATGCTCTTTCTTTACTTCCAGTCCATCAGAAAAGTACTAGCTAGTCCCCCTACTTTTCCAATCCTTGCGCTCCAAAGCTAGAGTCTCCCACTGTGGTTCAAATTCATCCAGATCTTCTCACTTTTTCTGGGTCTGTCGTGTAGAATCACTAGTAATCCTTTATTCAGATACTTGCCGATCACCCCACCCACAACTTCGTAGGATGTTTGTAAGACAAAATGACGATTAGCAATTATAGTCCTTGAAAACTCATGGTTGAGTCATAATAGGTTGCAATACAAACAATATTAGATTTATTTAATGTCTTGATATGTTTTCAAATCCTCAATAAAATTTGGGTTTGCAAAATCCATAAAAAATAGCAAATCGTGGTTTCTTGCCTGTATCTTCCATGCTTGGTCGCAATACTAACGGGCATAAATTCAACGAAGATTTAAGACAATTTAAAGTGATTCCAAAAGATCCTAATAAATACACTTTTTTTACTTTTATGTGTTCGGGAAAATAGAAAATGTTAATATTCATTTGTTATTCACTTACTCCTAGGCACTCGCATGATAGGCATGATGCCCATGATCTGGAACAAAACCAGCAGACTCCTCGTGGTCCAGTAGAAGCTGTCGTGCTGGTCGAGTAGCGCGCCATCCTTGTCTGTTATCTCCGGACCGTGAATTTCTTCTGGCTTAAAATCTGTCAAAATAATTTGGTATAAAATATATATACACAACTACTTCAACAACGACCTTGGTTGCGTGGCGGACGAGTGCTTGGCAGAGACGCAAGAGAAACAGGTTCGATTCTACGGGAGAAATGTTTGTATGTTTCCGGGTCTGGGTGTTGTAGTCTAAGTCTTAGTATTAGTTGTATTTACAAAAAAAAAGTATATAAGTATTCTATCAGCAATCTGGTGCCCATAGTACAAGCTTGGATTAATTTGGGGCTAGATGGCGCTGTGTCAAATGTCCACAAATATTTATTTATTTAATGTTCTAGTTGGTCGTCATAACAGTTTTAGCTCTTTATACCTACTTCTCATGCCACTAGTTCTTTCGAACAAGTATGGTGAAAAGATTTAAAGTGCGCCTGAAAGGCTCCTTTCGTGCTGGTATAATTAAAGTGTGCCTCAAAACTCTTTTCGTGCTCCTGGCACCAATTTTGTTGGCATTTTTAGAACACTAATCTGAACATCATCAATTTTATCCCGCGTTGAGCACATATCTTGGTGACCGTGAGAAATTTTACGTTTGACTATTTGCTAAGATATTTTGTACTGGAATTTTGTCCGGTCATGGAACGACATTGAGACTTTCCACTCTAGTTCTAATAAACTGAAATATAGCATATTTACCTTTCATCTCTTTATCGCTCATCTGTCCGAACATATCTCTCTTCCTGATGTTCTCATTCTGGTTCGGGTTGTAGATCCTAAAGCTGTCTCTGCCAAATCCATCCATGCTAATTGCTTAGCCTTGAAAAAAAAAAAGATTATTGTAAGTACCCACTTGAAACTTACAAGAGGGCCATCGCGCTAATTTTGAAGATTGGAGCCAAAACATATTTTTAACGTCTAAAAACTTCGTTTCACTATAAGTTCAAACATATACCAAACCAAAGGTAAACGTTGAAAAATATCGCGTTTACGGATATCTGTTATCTGATCACAGTTATCTGCAGGGAACAAGCGTCCAAACACTGTAGTCATCGTCAAATCTCAAACCTCCCGAGATTATTTGATTGTGTCTATAAAGAAATTAGAACGTAGTGATTTAGTTATTGCTAATTCAGCGATTGTGTCTAAAGACCGCATCGTGTCACTCGGGAAAAAGGTCACTCGAGTGAAAACAAAATTGTCGAATCATTTGATAGATACCTACTTTTGTTTTATTCCGTGTCCAGACGTTTCTAGGGAAAGAAGATATGAATAAAATATGAATCGATATCACCTTTATGGGTATGTCGAACGTTACTTGTTCGTATATTACATAATGTCTTCATTTATATCGTTTTTTTTTATTTTACATACATTTTTTTTATATTCCTACTCAAGTTTGAGCTTTTGATGAAAATCAGGTCTTCAGTATTAACTTTTTATTTTTATTCCGATAAACAAATAAGCCAATCCAAATGAAAACATTTTTTTTAATCAATAGACGATAAATAGTATTGCTTGTTACAATTGAACAAATTTTTACTATAAATATTCCCAAATTTACTATAAAAATATAATATTACCGAATCTCCTATGAGGGTTGAATGTGGTTCAGGTCTACACAGTAAGAGCAGGGTCCAATAACTGGATATAGTGGAAAACAAAGTAATCAATCATAATGAAACCAGTCATACGTGGCTTGGTTGTGTGCATTTGTTATTTGAAATGTATAGAGCAGACTCACTACCTTAGCTACTGATTAACATTATAATTCCATCAACGCATTCTTTTTTTTTCGACCACATTGTGCGCAGAGGTGCATTATCTTACTTATATTATAAATGCGAAAGTTTGTGAGTTGGGATGTTTGGATGTTTGTGCCTCAATTACGCCTAAACGGATGAACAGATTTGAATGAAACTTGGAATATACATAGTACATGTACTGGATTAGCATTTAGGCTATTTTTTATCAGGATACCACGCGAGCGAAGCCGTGGGCGGCAGCTAGTAGTAACTAATTATTGTTGGCAACATCGAAGGAAAGCGACTATGAGATCGTTCACCAATAAGATGAATATGATCAAGTGAAAGATTCATCATTTACAAAATTTGACACGGTCGTAAGGGATGCGCTGGACAGACACCGATGAAGGCCGAGCGTCCGTTATAGAAATAAACCCTAAGCAGACCACGATCTTCGGATATGAAGAAACAACCAGAGAGAGAGAGAGAGAGAGAGAGAGAATAGATGATTTTTTGATTTGAATGCTTTTTTTAATCCTTGTATTACAAGGATTGAAAGTCAGACTGAAAATGAATGATTTCTAAAACAAAAACTGTTTTTGAAATGAGTCTTCATTTCTTACCATATTTTTATTCTAAGTTTTGTAATAACTTTTTACTATTTAACTTCTATTTTTCTAATGTAACTTTAACTCGTTATTTTTAAAGTTTTTTAATTGTGAGATATTTTTATATATTTTTTTTACAGCGTTAATTGTTAACTGTAAGCATTTTAATTCTAACGCATGATGTGGCACCCTATAATTGGAGGAACACATAGTTCTAAAATTTTATTGACTTTATTCATAATTTTCATGTGATTTCTTTGTTGGGTGTCCTCAATAAATAAATAAAATAAATAAATTTCTCGTGCTAGAACGTACCTACTAAGAATAATACATTTACCAACAAAGATATTTAGTCCCAATATCATCTCCATAGCTTACAAAACGGAAACTGAATGACGTTACAGCCATTAATTCATATTTCATACAAACGTCTTTCAAAAACACCTAACGAGCCTTAAGTGAGACGTTGGCACGGCCCACCGACCTGCCCTTAAATATTCTATGAGAAGTTAGGCACTTACCACCAACTCCCACAGGTACGATTAAGACAAGAATTTATGAACGTAATTGAAAGACGTTTGGTTCGGATGGTTTATGATCTTGTACTAAAGTCGAAGGTGTTTCATGGCTAGAATAGATGACGAGAGGGGGACGAAAGTACGATCACTGAATGGCCTCGGGACGCTCAGCAGACAAGATACAGACCGCCCGCCCGATGGTCGAACTACCTAAACGTTGTCGGCTATCAGTGGTTGAAACTCGCGAGGGATCGGAAAGAATAGCATAATGAAGAGGAAGCCTTATACTTGGGTGCAATCGAGCTGAGATGGTCATGATGATGATGAGTTGAAGACGTAGGTATACACATAGTGGGAAGAGAGCTTGGCGTCTGCGAGTTTTTTGTTACATAAGAAACTTCTCTCTCCGAGCATGTCGTAAAAGTAGACTAATAGATAGTATGCTCTCCATCATGATGAGATACAATATCTCAAGGAGGGTTGACGTCAGGCAGGCGGCCGGTCATAAAACACCTTAGCCAAAACTCTTACCGACCGACCCCACATAAAGTGGGGTAAGGGCAGGAAGATAATGATGAAGAAACTGATGTGATTTTTTTATGTACCACTGTCGATTGCGTCAGGCTATTTTTAACTCACAAAGTCGAGACGGAGTCGAGACACGGAAATGAAATATATTTGAATCTACGGAATTTGCTAGAATTTTTAGCGTCTTTGCTTCGGCCCCGCCTCGACTCTAGTTTCTGTGAGCGACGAGCCTTAAGAGTACGCACTGCAGGTACGAAAGAGACGCCCTAGTTTGACGATAGCGACTGGATTACAAAATGAAGAAGCCGATCACAATTTCTTGTTCACAGTTCCTTTTGATGCCCGGTTAAATTATTTATAACCATAAAACTTTTGTTACCTGACGAAAAAGCCAGATAAAGACGAAAGAAGAAAATGCCATTTTATGACAGTGTTGCTGTAATATGTTGAAACCAAGCATGAATCTTAAACTAAGTCATATCTGACAGACTGACTGACTGACTATCAACACAGGTTAGATTTTTGGAAGAAACAAATAATATGTATGAACATCAGGGGATTAAAACGAAGTCAGACACTCACTACTTGACAAAACGAGTTCCAAGGGTTTGTCGGACCGACATGAATATGAAAATGATTAGAATAGTTTCTATCCTTTCAGTTTGTGAATATTTGAACAGCAACCTACAAAGAGCACGCAGGTGATGTAATACTCGTAAATAAAGCCTGGCCCTTGTGGCAACAAATGTCTTACCGGTTTCAAGTCATTTCTCTTTAGATAATTATTTCTCTTAAGACATAATTCACTTACAAGTATATTCGTATGAGCTAATGGTCAGCTCTTGTGACGGAGTTTTTAGGCCGCCTAAAGGCCTCCGTCATACTGAAAAATATCTGTTTCAGATCTATTTCGTAAAATGAATAAGCTTTAAAATAAATAAGATACAATTACCTCTATAGTCCTAACCCCACCTCCATCTTAACTAGAATTTAAGTTCTGTTGCCACAATACCCAGACCCGGAAGAAATATTTACAGATCATTCAACCATTTTTGTCGCTGTGGGAATCAAACCTGCACCTATGGCCTCTCAGCTGAACATACGCCCGCTCCGCCAGCTCGTGAAAATACCTAAACACCTTCACACACTTTCAACTGTTTTAACCTCTATTTGAGGTTTATTGTAGGTACGGTAAAACTGTTCCGAATAAATCCCTATTAACCCGATTCTCGGTTTCATTAAATTTAATAAATTTAATTTCAGAAGGCAATCTGCTCCGCTATCTGAAAGTTACACAATGAAAAACTTTATTAAGTTGCTGAATGACAACCGGTAAATATTAATTAAGCCTTACTGATTACAGGTAAGTTCTCATTGGATCCGCTTGTGGAATAAGAAGCTTGTATCTACTATGGGGACCAGATGGCTCATTATAATACTAATAATACTTTTTATTTGTAAAATCTTTGCTTAGTTTGGGGCTAGATACGATGTGAAATGTTAACAAATAATTATTTATTAAATTATATTTGTCTACCCTGTTTATAACCTAATAAAAGGATTAAAATGCCTTATGTCTCAGTTTTCAGAAAATTAAATAACAATTTATTTTGCGTAATAAAAACACTTACGCTACGTTCTACCCTCGTGTTGGTGGGACCGAATGTAGTCGCTGCAAATTAACGAATCGAAAGTATCGTTTAGACTTACTGTAGTTATACCAGCTAAAGGCTTCATAATACTTTAGGAATTAACAAAGTTATCATATTATATAGCAAACTAACCTCGCGGTTTCAGTTGAAAAGGCCGGATATAGGAAATGAAATAGAATGATTAATTTCTTATATTTTACTAAGCCATTTGTTTTCTATTATCAAAACAAAGCAAATATTATTCTATTGTATTCTGAAATCCGACTTATAAAAGCAAAAAACATACAACTGATTTTAAGACTTGATTTTAAACTTTAAGCATAAATAGATTGCGTGTTTCATTTTGTTTTGTTATAGGGTTTTATTAAATAAAACAAAATATTGGGCAAAAATAAAATATCAATGTTAAATCGATTAAAAACTTCTTCACAAATAAAGTCGATTGTGCGAGCCCTAAAAATATAAGTACTTACATTATTATCATGTTTGGTATCAAAAGAGAGAGCTCGATAATTAGGTACTGTTACGTGTCAGGTTGAAATAAAAACTAATTATTTACAAGTATTTTTATTAAAACTAATGAAGGGCGCCAGGAGGGTTTTACAGGCTGGACGACGGAACCCTGCCTATCCAAAATCGGCTGCTCACGGAGAGAATTAGACTTATAACTAAGTAAAGGAAGTTTATAGTGTGTGCTTCTCTGACACAGGAAATGTGGGTTGTATCTTCTCATGGGAGTGGGCACCACCCTTGATGTGACCAAAAATGACAGGGCGTTTCCAAAGGCTACAACAATAGGAGAAAATGCCAAATTAACCAACCGGTCAAAACCTCACTGAATTATGCCCACTTAATACAGACACTATTTAAGCACTCACCCCTATAACTGCACACACAACACAGAGTTTGAAATAACTGTTACAATTACAATTAAAACTTGTAACCTTTGCATACAAAAAGGGAATCAAAATTCAATGGCGGAGCACGCATACGCTCTGTTCAAAGACATGTCCCAAAATGGCCGATGCCCCTGATTTACACGGTTGTAATTTTATATTTCTACCTGCAACTACTACATAATTTCTAGTCGGCATTGGAACGCATTATAGAAATATTTTTAAAAAACTAAAAGATGCAAAAAGTTATAGGACGTCGGGATTTGAACTCGGTGATGTCAGCCTTGCAATCGGCCCTGTTCCGACTCAGCCACCGTAAGCTTATGAAAGACGTTCGAAATAAGCAACAGGATGCACTTACTCTATGACGTCACTAAACTGACCGAAATGACCATAACAGTACGTTCGAAAAATAAGTTTTTGTCTTTTATATAGTCGTGATATAGTTTTTATGTGCTTGTTGGCGTTATAACCATATTGCGTGTAATCGAACAGGTCCCAACTGGAATACACCAATTGATTCATGAACCAACAAACTGATGGCAAACGTTTGTGTATACTTGTATTTAACTTTGGAGCAGTCACGTGAAAACCAGAAAAAAAACTAACCTGAACTTACTTAATCTAACCCTAATAAGAGCTGACACCCATTTTGGGTGTCAACATTTTGTATGGGAACTTTTTAATGGGCGCGGTGCGAATGGTTTGATTGAAACTTGAATTAAAATCTAACGCGTACGATCTCTTTGCTTTGGCGATCTCTTCCAGGCAAAAACTGTAGATAGCATTTAAATAAATATTTATAAAAGGCTCGTTTCATTTTGAATTTTGCAAAATATTAACCCGTTGAATATAAATCAATTTCTTCACGGCTCATAGCCCGCGGTTATTAAACACGGATTTTAAGAATTTGCTGACAAACTTTGTAATTTAATTCGTGAATTTTCAATACTTTTTATGGAATCGTGGTATGAAGTACGTTATAGCAACTGTCTACCTACTACTTATTGTAAGCCAGCTATTCATGGATACTACTACTAGGTACTTACACTGGTTATTCTTTTACGCGTCAAAGGCTTGTGTACTTTATATTATGTTTTCGAACTTTTTACATTCCGGTTTCTTCATGATGTTTTTCTTCATTGTTCTATAGTGAGCACATACGTTTTTAGAACTGCAAAATCTATTGGTGCACGGCCGGATTGAACCCACACCTTAGGATTGAAAGGCGGGGCTGCTAAGTAAGAAAGGAGTGAATACTCAGATGTATCATACTCAGTATCTAGAGTACCTATCAAATATTTTTATGCATTTTCTAAATTATACTAATCGCGTAAGTTCTAAAATTGCGGAGAATGTCTAAGAATGTTTCACGCCTTGAACACCGCATTGCGTACGTTGGAATTCCATGTTTTAAACTTTCTAATATTTTTATCCTCGAATCGGAAAAGTTTACACGGACCTCAAATAATAAAATATTATTAAACTCTTTTGGAAGTTTTTCAACGACTGTTAACTAAGGTTTCCTAATAAATAGTGATCATAAAATGAGGACGTTTTCTAAAACCTAGAGAACTAAATATTTTTTTACTCCTACGACGAAGCGAATGGCGTATAAAATCATCATCAAAAACCATCATGAGATGATGACTTCTACAAAATATAGTCATCACTTATTTATGTACCAGAAATAAAATGTTTGACTTTGAATGCTGACGGCCTCGGTGGCGTGGTGGGCGATTGCTCGGCAGAGACGCAAGAGGCGCGGGTTCAATTCCCGCTGCGGAAGAAATTTTTGCATGTTCTGCAAATATTTCTTCCGGATCTGGGTGTTGTGATACCATGGTACTAGTAGTTTCTGATACCCACGACACAGGGAATCCTAGTGTGGGGTCAGGACTATGTATGTGACTGTTGGATGTTATTATTATTATTTTTTATTATTACCTAGCAGAGTAGTTTCGCAGAGATCGACACTTTTTTAGGTCCATGTTATAGCGTTCAATAGTTCTTGGTAATACTCTTAAACCAACCTTTACATAAATTAGTATGCAAGACTGCACACCAAACTTCATAAGCGAATTCGTATCTAGAAGTTTGCTTTTTGTAACTCGAAACCACTGTTTACAGCTTCATAACTTCTTTTATAAGAATAAAGATGTTTTATTACACTGTGGCAATAAAAACAATAAACTATGTACATAAATAACCATAGGAATATCATTTTGTTTGTAGGCTGTTCCGCTTATGCGCCACGTGCGTAGAACGGTGACGAAAAATACGAGAATATTTTCACTGGCTGGTTCAAAAATAGAACGTACTAGCTGCCACAAGCGGCTTTGCTCGCGTGGTTTTTGGCAAATAATAGCCAGTGTTATTCAAAGTCTTATTCAAATCCGTTCAGCCGTGATTGAAGCACAATCTAACAGATAATACATTTTTGCGAATTTTATTAATATCCACATTTATAACTTCTCTGCTGTGCTGGAAATAAAAAAACATAGAATGCGACCAGCAGCTTCACTCACTCCCCAAGCATGTCATAGGAGTCGACTAAGGGATAGTATCCTAGGCTGATCACCTGTCACCATGGTTCACCATATCTATCTTGACACTTTGAATCAGGAGTGGCTGCAAGTTTTCTTATCATTACTAGTGACTCTGCCCACCCCATTGGGTATACGGGAGTGATTATATGATGACGTCACTCTTGGAGCAAAATATATCCTAACCTCTTTTGGATATACTTCGAGTCAATATAAAGTACGAACGCATACAAGTTATTTATCATAATATGGTTTTGCTATAGGTAAAGTTAAATGGTTAAAATAATAATTCCCTCTATAAAACAATAGCTCAAGACGGCATACCTCAGATAACAATACCAAGAAGAACTTCCAAACAATCTGGAGCAAACACAACTTCTCCATTACAGTATCGGCTTAATCGATCCGATCCATTCCACACCAATATAGCCTTTAATCCAATGAAATAGAGTTAAAAGTCAGATGTGTTTTCTGTGTAAATGTAGTAGATAGTATAGTAAATGTAGGTGGTACTGTTATCATTTACTTGTGATTGTTGATGTGGAGAATGTTGTTTACATCAATTAGTTATAGTTTACCTAAAACATGTGATAAGTCAATGGTATTTTGACATACTAATTATAATTCTAACTAATTTGTAAAATACTCGTGTAAGTAAATTTTAAAAAAGAAAAATAGTAGTAAAAAACTTTGAGTTTTTATGTGCTAATGATCTGAATCAGGTGAGCCGACAATTTTTTTTGCATTTTGTTTGTAAATAGGTACTTGTTTCAGTTGTAAGTCTACATCTGAAACAAGTACGTAATTACAGTTAGTATTTTAATTACAGAAAGAAGTCTCTTGGACTAATATAATTAGCAACTACCAATCTTTACAAATCAACTGTATCTTAAGTTGCTATTTCATTAAAATAATTCCGTCACTAGAGTTGGCCCTACCTCATACGAAAATAAATTTAAATAATACTCGCAAATTCCAAAAGCGTAATTAGGCTGTGGTTCTTTAGCATACAAAATTATTATGAAAAATGTTATAGAAAAGCTGGTATTCTCGTAATCATTTTTAACGCAATGACTATGCAAAATTTTGTCTCAATATCGTAAGTCTACACAAAGTTACGCCTTGGGACCTAATTCTCGGGAAATAGGCATAAAGTCACATTAGATAAATAACCTTACGAACGGGCGTAAATTCAATGGGATTCCACCGAACATCCCAAGGAGTAAAACAATGTGTTTTTTACACTGGTCTTCTCTATCGAATCACAGTTTCAACTTATATTTTAAATGTGTTTTGCCCAGTATGTTTTACTGTATGTTTTCTTTTTTTTTTCTCTGCTGGGAGTAAAGAAAAAACATAGAATGCGTCCAGCTGCTTCTCTCCCCGAGCATGTCGTAAAAGTCGACTAAGGGATAGTATCCTCCAACATGATGAGATACAATAAGCAAGTATTCCCAAGGAGGGTTGACGTCAGGCAGGTCATAAAACACCTTAGCCAAAACTCTTACAGCATGATCTTGGATCATGCTGTGCCGACCCCACATAGAGTGGGATGAGGGCAGGAAGATGATGATGATGTTTTACTGTATGTTTTCTATTAATGTTGTATGGTAATAATAACTACTGGTGTTGTATGGTAATGCTGGCGATGATAGAGATAACCAGTGCACTTGGTGGCTGAATGCGGACTGAATTGATTCAATAATCATTTGAAAAATTCGTTCTGAAAACTAATGTAGCTAAATTAAAATACACTGTCTATTTTCTGCGGTGTGGCAGTCAAAAACCGCCAGTTGGTTTGACAACTCTACAAAGTTATTCATGGGGAAAGTCCGGACATTTTTCGGGTCGCTGGCGTCTGCCATATGACGCCTGCTGAAATGATCCACGGGATCTTACGTAGGATTGTCACTGTACATGTACAGTCGCCTATTCAAGTATTACTTATATAATTAGCCTCGGTGGCGTGGCGGGCGATTGCTCGGCAGACTCAAGAGGCGCGGGTTTGATTCCCGCTGCGGAAGAAATGTTTGCATAATCTGTAAATATTTTATCCGGGTCTGGGTGTTGTGGTACCATGGTACTCGTAGTTTCTGATACCCACAACACAGGGAATCCTAGTGTGGGATCAGGACTATGTATGTGACTGTTGGGTGTTATTTATTATTATTTATTATTACAGTAAGTAAATTATATTCAAGGATTGCCTATGTCGTGGGTATTAGAAACTACGAGTACCATGGTGGATATCAGGATTTCCAATACTCAGACATGGAAGAAATATTTGCGAAACATGCAATCATTTATCCCTCTGCGAACTAAACTGTACCTCTCGCTTCACAGCCAAGCATGGTTTGTCCACCAGCGTCGAGGTCGTCAAATGTCTGGAAAGGACTATCAACTTCTAGATTCGTAAGTTGACAGTCAAAAATGTTCATGGCACAAAATTTTGTAACTAAAATCATTCTACTAGTATATAGCAGGACAATACGTCAAAATAAAATTTAACTGGGTTAACTTGACTGTAGTTAAATTCTGCCTATGACTGTACTTAGATAGGTTTCCTTCAGTGATATATTTCGTTTGTTCTGTAACATCTGTTGATGTTTGTTCTGTCTGGCGCTTGAAATTACAAAGTTGCGGAGATTAAACTAAGCCGAAGTTCACCGACAATTAAACGGCTTTTGGATGTAACCATCCGTTAGTATGACAGGTTAATGATTAATACATGTATGTGTTGTGTCACAATAAGGAATTACCTGTTTAGTAATTCGATGAGGGATTATTTCGGTTAAGCAGGCTCTGTTTTGAAGTAAGTTATTTTACTTTGTACCTGAAGTGTATATTTACGCGTTAAATCGAACGCGTTCATGTGCTGGTACAATTGACACAATACAAGTAAGTAAGTACCTAGTAAGTACCCCCGTTCCCCTTAGAAACACTCAAACATACAGTTCTAAAACAATAAACACTACAAAATACTGCTATAGAATACTCTGTTCCCGTCGTTTGGAACCCGCCCGGAGCAACGCCCGGGAGCTCTAATTACCGGGCGGATGACGTTTTATGCAATTACAACGGAGGATTTTGTTAATTTTAGGAAATATGAATATATAATGAGTTTCTACGTTTAGCTTCAATTTTTATTTTAATAGGTTAAGTACCTATTAAAATAAAATTGAAGCTAAACTCCGGCTAGGTGGAGTGACGATCTGCAAAAGGCTGTTGGCAGAGACTGGATGCGTCAAGCCGAATATAGGGCGCGATGGCGCTCATTAGGGGAGGCCTATGTCCAGCAGTGGACTGCTATAGGCTGATAATGTTGATGATGATGATGATGATGATAAAACACCTTAGCCAAAACTCTTACAGCATGATCCAAGGGTCATGCTGTGCCGACCCCACATAGAGTGGGATAAGGGCAGGAAGACGATGATGATGATAGTAAATTCCTACTTATTTTCCTTCATTTTAGGCTTCGTATTCTCTAGGCAAACGACACGTGTCGCTAAAGATGTCTAGATCAATAAAGTCTTGCAACTTTTTGGGCAACATTTTATCCACATTGTTGAGGATTTATTCTTAAGAGGATTTCACTTTAGATTGCGTGAAAGATAACATGAGTAAGAAAGGAGTGAATATTGAGATGACGGCTGATTGAGAGGAGTGGAAGAGAAACACCATGTTATGCCGACCCCGCATAGGTCGAATAAGAGCAGGTAGATGATGATGATAGCACTTAGCTGTATACGCACTAAGTGCTATCATCATCATCAAGCAAAAAAAAAATTGTTCGCTTGATCCCGAATTCTCCAGAAACGGATTCAGATTTGTTTTTGTGCCTTCTTTAACAAAAATATCCAAATAGTACCTTCTAAGTAACTTCTTAATAAAATGAAGACGAATTCACAAAACTTTGAACTGCAGAAAAAGTCCTCTTATAAAAACACATTACCTTCTTCAAATCCGGGTAAAAATAATATCAAGGAAGAATCTTTAAAAAATTTCGTACATGAGCCAAATAAGTTTGAATTTCCCAACAAACATTCCAACCAGAGAGCGTCAGTTCTGAACGCCGATGCTTCAGAGAACTCTTGGTAAAATTGCTTTTGTAAAGAACTTCAACAAACTTCTCAATTCAATGTTAGTCGGAAATGCTCTAACGACTTTCACACCTTCGTTGTACTAACGGTTATTTTCTATCGAATCCCTTTGAGGAAAAGGGTTTTGGGTTAGAAACAAGGAGTGTTAGAGGCTGATAAAGCCTACTCTTTTTCAAAAAGGTCAAATGAAATCCTTACCTGAAATATATTTACTTTCTTACTTAGTAAAAATTTGCGGCAAGTTTTTATGGTTCCGTACCTACCTGAAGGGTGCTAACGGGATCCTTGAAAGCCTCCGCTGTCCGTCCGTCCGTCCGTCCATCCGTCCGTTCGTCTGTCAGCGGTCTGTATCTTCTGAACCGTAATAACTAGAGAGTTAAAATTTTCACAGAGTGTGTATATCTGTTGCCGCTATAACAACGAATAATAAAATTATGACTGGTTTTATTGTATTTCATTCTAGTAGCTTTACCATCTAATCTGTCTAAATAAATTTGACGACCTCTGTGGCGAGGCGGGCGAGTGCTCGGCTGAGACGCAAGAGGCGCGGGTTCGATTCCCGCTACGGGAGAAAGGTTTGTATGTTCTGCAAATATTTCTTCCAGATCTGGGTGTTGTATTATGTATTATAAGTATGTATTTACCAAAAAAAGTATATAAGTATTCTATAGCTTTACTTAGTTTAGGGCTAGATGGTGCTGTGTGAAAATTCCTCAATTATAAAAAAAATGAATAGAACTCAAATGTTACTGACTGATAGACCATCAACGCATAACCTAAATTTGGAGGGCATATTCCTCTTATAGATGTAGGGGTGCACTTATTTCCTCCGCTGGGAGTTGAATCCCCGTAATTCAACTCTTGAACGCGGGATGCAGCGGGAAGATGAAGTCTAAATAGAATGCTCAACGCGGACGGAGTCGTGAGGCATTGCAGTAGCTTGTTATATTATGATTTTATGCGATTTTTAATTAACAAAGCTTCACCATTAGTGGGCATTTACGAGAGTTTTTCCAAACTAGAACCTGTTACCCAAGCTATGATAAACTGCTTACTTCTCTGCTGGACTGGAAGTAAAGAAAAAACATAGAATGCGTCCAGCTGCTTCTCTCCCCGAGCATGTCGTAAAAGTTGACTAAGAGATGAATCCTCTCCAACATGATGGACCTCTATATGGGCGATGGGCTGATCACCTGTCACCATGGTTCACCATAGTCATCTTGGGACTTTGAATCTGGAATGGCTGCAAGTTTTGCTTATGATTAACTTGTGGCTCTGCCCATCCCATTAGGGATACGGGCGTGATATCATAATATGTATGTACCTATCTAAAAAATCTTGGGCCAAACATTTTAAGAACTATGCAACAAGAGAATGCAGGGAAAAAACATGAAGAAAAATAATGAAATCTTGCTCTATTTTATCATTTCATTTTACTGACTTTGCATGGCGTGTCTTTATGAAATGGTGTACGTGTGAGCCAACCACTATTGCTATGTGAGCCACAATTTATCATAATGAAACGCTGATTTATAGAATCGAAACTACGATATCACAACTAATAACTCCACTCTCTATGATATAGAGGGTGGAGGCTATACTAGGTACATTATGTAATACTCATTTTATAATTTTATTATTTAAGGTTTGTCTTAAACCATAGTTTTTTGAGCTCAATAACATTCACAATCATTAAGAAATATTGTTTTATAAAACACATAATTATCAACTTGGAAGTAGGTACCTACTGTTAAATCACATTTTATTTCAAACCGATCCTCAACACTCGATGTGATCCTTGCCGATTCTACTGAATTAATTATTATTAAGATTTGTTTTTTTTTCATGGCATGATTCATTGTCTGCGAGCCCTTGTACTTGCCCTGGTTGGTCTAAGATACTAAAGCCTTTTACCATTAGTAGATAATTTATACAGCGTCAGGAGGCAAATTTTTACCTTCACAAACGGGACGCTGTAGTGCCCGGGGCAAATTAAGATGGAGTAGGCTTGCCCAGCACCTATTCCATCCTCTCAGCTTAGTGGGCCTTGTCCACAGGAAAGACATGGTCAATACGTGCGGAGCTGACTAAGCCGCGGGTTTCCTCACGATGTTTTCCTTCACCATTTTGTTTTCCTTCACCGTTTGAAAGTACCTACTGGTATGGTGCACATAAATTTTCCGCACAGAAAAATCCATTGGTACACGACCGGGTTTGAACCCACGACCAGGATGGCAGGCGGGGTCACTACCAACTAGACCACCAGTCCTCTCAGATAGGTCTAAGATAGAGTCTAGAACTTTTAACGAGAAACGTAAATTCAACGTATTTGAGATTTATGACGTTTCGATAAGGTCCTTGTGATTTTAATAAATAAAGCTTTTTGAAGTTAACGATATAGAGCAATTTGAAAAAGGTGAGTTGCTCTTCTACACGCTAGTGTAGTTTTATTATTTTCCTTTTGCTACATCATAAAAAGGTTGAATCCAGTTGTTTGAATTATTCATAAGTTTTATGTGTCGAATTCAGTAGGTACGATAAAATAAACGAACCATAAGTTTTGTAAATGAAACTCAGTTATTCGCACGGGTGACTTAGGGTACGAAAGAAAAGGCTTTAGATAGGTACCTTACCTACATATTTTGAAGGAAAATCGAACTCTACCCTTTCTTTCCTAAATTATTTTGACTTTATGGAACTTACCTACATGGGTAGGTCGTTCTTTCGAAGCTCTCTTTTCAGTGTGCTGAAAAGATTACAGTGTGCCACGAAGATTAAAGTAAGTAGTATCTCCTCTGCTGGTTATCTATATTGCCGCATATGCTCTATTATTTAATTTGAATTCTTGCTTCAGTGATATTGAAAGAAAAAAATATATTCATTAATTCAAAATAAATTATACTTAGGTACTTACTTAGACATTCTCTTTGAAAAATTATTTATTCATAAGCATTTTTATGAAATATTCTAATAGTTTTAATTATTATTGTCGTTTAATTATTATGAATTTTTAATGGTAGGAGGGCGCTGAGAACTGTTATACAGTTTTTAAGTTAACAAATGCAGTTTTCGATGTAAGTATTCCAATCGTTTTCATTGTAATATAGATTTATTTTTCAAATAAAATCATCTTGTTATGTTTACGTTTAAATATTCTAAATATTTTATTGTGACTATTTTTTTATGATTTTTAGACATTGTATAAAAATAAAATTTACTGAGTACATAAAAGTGACATCTGTTACAATATTGCGTAACCAGTCATATACCAACCACAAGGCTCATTTCCAGCTAGTTTGTTTTTACATTAACCACTAGATGGCTCTAAAGCAAACTATGATTGATACTGCTACTCGCTCATAGATGGCGGTAACATAGATCAATTCGTTTATTATAAGAATCTTACATGCAATTTAAAATGTTACAGGTAATGTTAATGGTACAATAATATCTAGAGTATCAAAAAATTCTTCTTCATTCTATTTTTTGTGTTTTTTAAACACTTAAAATATTCATGACGATGTGAAGAGGTAGTAATACTCAGTAGTCAGTAGGTACCTAGGTAGGTACCTACTATCTAGGTAAATAATTTATGTGCTTACCTAAACTCCGAGGTAGGTAGGTACCTAAGGCTACCTAATAAAAACATTTGGGAATTTAAAGCTAATAAAGATCAGATGTTTATCGTTCAAGACTCAAATCGAACATAACATAAAAAAATTGAAGCTTATAAAAAATATATCTATCGGTACGCAGACCTGCCTTACTTACCTGGGAACTAAAGTTGGTAGGTCAACATTATGAAAGTAGCTAGGTAAATAGTGGTGTTTGTTACCTACTTGCAATCCTAAATAGCACATAAGACATGCAATTGGTTCTGTCCCCAATGAAGCCCTAGAGGGGTAATTTTGCATGTCATTATGTGCAAGAAAAACGGCACTGGTATTGGCTAAGAGGCGGCGCTGGACCGCCGACTGGTTGTGATGTGATTATCTACGCCTCTTTCTGTCATAGCATCTTCCATTTGTAGCAGGTTTTGCTCTAGCATGCCACACTAAGATGGAAGATTGAGATGAGCTCCATACCCGAAAAACCTTCTTCACAGTCGGGTAAAAATGGAAATAGGACGCAAAAATCTGTGTAGTTAAGTAAGTATCTACCTAAAAATGTGAATAGATTATTTAATGTCAATGTTGAATAATGCACAATTACGAGAATTCAAACTTTTAGGTAGGCATTTTTATAGACCGGGAGATCATCGTAGGCTAAATTACAACATCGAGTACAAGTTAGTAGGTAGGTACATTAATTAAATTATCAAAAGAGAAAGAGCTAATATTCTCTAGGTACACAGCCGAATTCAGAAATTGTACCTACTTTTTTTGAAGTCTGTTAAATATACTTTGTGCATACTTTTCATAAGATACCTACTACTCTTAAAAATGTTGGTTGAATTTAATTGTAACTCACAATCAAAGCCAGAAGAATAACTACACAGTGCAATCATCATTCAACTTCCATTGAAGCAAATAATCTTTTTGTATGACTGCGCCTTCGAAAAATAATGAATAAAATCCGGTGCAAAACCATTATAGTACGAAAACAAAGTCTTAAGTATATAGGCGTGCCGGGTATTATGATGAAAACGTATTCGAAATCGATAGTGATAAAAAATAATGAATAAACAATTAAGCTGAGTAAATACGTAGAAGTACCTACACATCTACGTTAAGCCTACATACAATACATATCTATAGTAAAATAAGCTGTAAAGAAAAAGCAAAAAGCAAATTTTAATGTAATTATGACAATATTATTGTCAGGGATTAAAAGTAAAGTAAAGAAAAAACATAGAATGCATCCAGCTGCTTCTCTCCCGGAGCATGTCGTAAAAGTCAACTAAAGGATAGTGTGCTCTACATGATGGACTATCTATATGGGCGATGAGCTTATCACCTGTCACTATGGTTCTTTACTTATCTTGGGACTTTGAATCAGGAGTGGCTGCAAGTTTTCTTATGATTAAGTACCCGTGGCTCTGCCTGTGGATACGGGCGTGATGATAATTATGTATATATGTATATATTGCCAGGAAAAATAATGCCAGTGGAAATCTTAGCCTTTCAACATCAACATTTCAGTCGAGTCTCCCTTCTTTTAGACCAAACATTTTTTTATTCTCATACATTAAATCAAACTTTTAACCGTTTTAAATCTTGTCAACTTTGACATTGGCAAAATTGTAGTAAGCTTAGCAACCAACGTCAAAATTTAAAAGAAGAAGAAGAAAAATCGACTATGATTTTTGCTGTGCTTAACTTTGAGAGAAGTCCTTTTATAAATAAGAGAGTCGCTGTTTCCTCATAACTTAAAATGACGATGAGCCGAAATATAAAACTGGTTAAAATAACTAATTGCAATTACTATGATGACTAAAGCTCGGATATTGGAGGATATTACATCAGTCTTCCAAATACAAATGTGAAGTCTGATCTCATTTGTATTCCGCAAAAAATTCTGATCAAGCTAAATTGCCTTCATCGGATTTTATAGTTTCAAGTTTAATATAATCCTCTCTAAATTTATCTTTTTATTTATTTATCCTTTTCAGTGATTATTATTTTAATACACACTCGATTCGCAAAGTGTTTGAAAAAGGTTTCAGTGTAACCATCTCACTGATTGATCAATGTAGAAATACATAATATCACGCCTGTTTCCCATAGAGGTAGGCAGAGATCACAGATCTCCATTTGCTGACATACTTCTTTCGCTTCATTCATGTAAGTAGAAATAAAGCTTCTTTTATAAAATTACCAAAGAAGCAGTTGCTGAAGAAAACTTTCTGACAATTAGTTACCAATTAGTTAATAATTACGTAATCATATTAGGACACCTACCTACAGGATGTCATGTTGACATAATATACCTACTCTGAAACATGGTCATGTTACTTAACTTTCATGGTGAGAGCAAATCGCAGTCGCCATTTTTGTTATTATCAACATTAACGATAATTTCCACCGTTGCTTCATGAGTTGACATTTATTTAACCACCACCTTACGACGCCATATTAAAATTAGTGCTTTCAGAATTTCTGCACCAATTAGGCGTCTCACCATCCCAAGTTCTATCATTACATATACCACCGCCCCTGGCAAATTGCCTTATAATTTGACAAATGACATTAATGACATGTATCGAGAGTTGGAATGTCATTTCGTAAATTACGACGGACTGTTGTAATTGGTTGAGGTCACGCATTGCTAGGAATGTCGTCCTGTCGGCGAGAAGCAGATCAGATTTGTTGTGGAAACATTCTTGTATGATGTATGTCTTGTATGGTTCTGAAATATCAACAGATACCTATTTGAATCACTCATTAAATGACAGGTACTCGTACTAGCAATTGCAACATTTCAAATAAAATCTGATGACACGCCTTCATTATAGGTACTGTTTAGTCACCTTTATTTACATCATCAAATCATGAAATGCACTTGGTTTTTACTTATTTGCTCTTGATCACGTCTTACATTACAAAAGAATCAGGAAAGAAAAAACTATACATCATTGTACGTTATCTCTACCTATATCACCGTAATACTCTTATTGATTGAATTAAATTGCCACAAAAAGCCAACAGGTGTTTGCCTAACCCAATAAACTAAAAAAAGGAATTAATTAATTTCATGGCGCGTGGTGAAGCAAAAAATATACGTGAAGAAATTTCCCTTTCAATATAAAAGTAACATCAGACAAGTCGACGCCAAGCGAGAGTGAGTTTTGGTTTCCTGGAACTGCTCATCATCGTTTTGAATACCCTGGCTTCCATTGTTGCTTTAATTAATTGTGGTAACTTGTATGTCAACCAATCAATGCCATAGATCCGATCTTCTCGTCACTGGTCAGCCTGTAGTGTTCATTGTTTGATTCGACTAGTATGGCATGGCATAACTTGACAGTTACACTTCGGTTGAAGCTTATTTAGGAAGCAAATATTTATTTAAAAGAACAAAAAATTCGACTACGTAGAATGTAGAAAGCATAGGTCTGACATATTTGATTTTGTACCATAATCATAATGATGAAGATGATGGTGATGAATTTAAACCATTTTAGTTTACGTTTTTAGTATATTATGTATGTACCATCATCATTATCTTCCTGCCCGGCAACAGCATGATCCAAGGATCATGCTGTTGCCTTGGATCAACTTTACATAGCATTTTACATATCGATTGAACTCAGGAAAGTTCATGCTCCTACTTTCCCAGAAACCATGACCAATTGTGGAAAATCGATAAACGAGGTTTTCGCAGAAACCCACCCCTTGATGATACGTGTTTCGTGGTACGAAACCGATATTGTAGGGTTACTTCTCTTAGAAAATTACTTTTGATTTAGAAATCTTACTATACCTACGAGTACCTACTATCATTTGCCGGTAGTTTTACTCATTGTAAATTGCGACTGAATTTGTTGGTAAGACTGATGTGTTGATGTTATAAAACTTTTTCGTTTTGATAAAACATTTTATAATTAGTCAAGTAATCACGCCTATATTAATGCAAGTTACAAAAGTATCACTTGATAAAATAAATGGAAAGCTAGGGAAGGTCAGTGATAAGTATCTGGCCTATATCTGTGGCTCCAGTGACCTAGGGTTAGCTTGCGTGACTACTTATACCTGTTATTAACAATACGATAGTTTTAAAATAAATACTGGTATTAGTTTAGCACTAACATAACTACAATATTTAATTCAGTCCTAACACGACCCATGTCATGACTTTAACATAAGGATGCAATTTTACCGTTACGTTTTCCTATTCCACTTATTTAGGAAGTTCTTTTGTAGGTCATTTTTTGGTAATTTTAATATGAAATAAAAACTCTCATTTTATTTCTACGAGAGTCATCATCATCTTCCTGCCCTTATCCCACTCTATGTGGGCTAGTTTTCTGCAAGTGCATTAACACTACGAGTAATATTTTTCAGACAGATTTCATGCAATATTATGCCGGTCATCGATTCTAAGCAAACCAATTGAAACCATCATCTTATAAAAACCATATCGAAATGGTTTCTTAGGAAGTGTCAATCGCACAATTCATTTGAATACCAACGTTAATAGTTGTCCGATGAAGCGCGGAAGGATTTTTTACTATTGTAGTACAAACGCAGCCTTGCAGTCAGCCTTGTAAGGCCTCAGCTTTGTCTCATTATCGCCTACACTCGACCGTGGTATCTTGATACTTACAAATACTCTTTTCGATGTAACTTACTTTTGTAACTTACATGAGATATTATTTTATTTTCCCTTAAAAATAAGGGGTATACTTGTTTATCGATTTTTCTTTCATATCCAGTTCAAACGAAGTCAAGCATGGTGTGTTTTGTCAAACATGAAATTTAAATCGAAGCATAATACCTACGTATTGGTATCACTTGAGCAAGGTTGCGGGCAGGTTCGGCTATTGTTTGCATGATAGATACTTAACATAGTGTTTGGTCTAAGCAAATATCCTGAACACTATAGTGTGGGTGGTACGAAGCAAATATTCGTGTGTAAAAACTCTATTAAATCGATATAATTAGACACCTACCTACTTTTTTTATGTCACCCCGTTAGGCCTCATTTAAGTTCCATTTATTAGCTACACGTTGAATTCTTGATACTTCATGATATCTTAGATCAATCATCAAGGTCTTAGGTCAATTGTGCATACTCAGTTTCTTTAGACGCCGTACATAGGTGTCTGAATTAAACACCGTGTAGTGAAAGACAAATATTACAGCAAAAGACCGTAAAGGGTGGTTCTAGTTAAATAAGCTACTATCCCCACATAATGACCACTGATATACTACCATTTCTCCAAGAGTGAATAGATTAGAAGCAGTTTATTTTAAACGACAACTCTTACTTACATTAAAACAAATTAAGTTTTTCAACGTCTCATTTCTAAGTCATAAAAGTATATTACGATATGAAAAACTTATGACAGAAGTAATACAGACTACTTAGTTGAAACAAAATTGAAATACGCAACTTACTCCTAGTAGATATTGATGACGTATATAACCTATGATCACTGCTGAGTCTCAAAATTTGCAAGTTTTATGTTGTAGGTTAGATGACCAGTTTGCTAATATTCCATAACAATATCATAAAATTCAGTTTGGTTAAACTTAGTATCCTCTCCAACATGATGGACTTATAATGGACGATTGGCTTGGGCTGATCACCTGTCACCATGGTTCACCATATCCATCTTAAGATTTTAAATCTGAAGTGGCTGCAAGCTATTTTCCTTATAGACCTTAAAGTAAAGTTAGAGGATTGGTATATTAATTAAATCATGTACAGTAAATTATTAATATTTTTTTGTGTTTATTGTACTAATTGAAACTCAAATAAATGACGTGTTGATATTCTAATTAATTTTGTGTCATCAAGAAAGAAGGATAGACAAACTTGCTAATGAAACAAAAAAGCACCATTTCTATTGCGTGCTCTAGTGACACACAATTTACATGGATCTTAGGTATTTAATTTCATAATGCTATCAACATTCAGCAGCTCCGATATTATGAACAAATTATATCATAGACGTATCTAACATTATTTTTTATTAGTCACATATAATCCAATACATATGGCGCTAGCGTATCAAGATCATGCGCGCGCATTATAAATTGTATGTTACGACCACAAACTATATATTTAGCTAGAAACAATATAGACGGCGGGACCGAAATAAAACCGACGTGTAGCGTAGGTGCCGGAATGCCGGTAGTATCGATACGAAAGGCCAGCCCAAAGCTTCTTAGTCGGATTACGCAAGTTGATATAAAACATCTGAGCATACACAGATACGATAAGACCGGTTCCACCACTATTTTCGCGGTTACTATTGTGCTGGCGCATTAAGATAGACGTGCTAGTGAATTTAACATGCCTCAGTGTTAGTATAACTGCGATAACAAAAGGCGGACGACGTGCATTTAAAATTGAAACAGCAAGTTCAAATAAAAATCTTCGAAATTTCCAATTTTTAAAGAGGCGGTCCCTTTTTAGTGATGTGACAAGTTTTATCGATCAAATGATTGGTTTTTGTTACCAGTCTTAAATGTTATCGGTAGTAGTGCAGTGATAACGTGTAGTGGATTAGTAGAATATTATGTGAAAGTCGTATTATCGTACCTACTGAATTAAATGGTTATGTAACCAATATCGTTAATTTAGCCTATGAATAATACATCAAGGAAACACGCCCCTTCTGTTTATTAAACGTTTGCTAAATATTTAATAGTGTGCGTGATAAGTGAATTCTAATAGACCTACAGCTGATAAGACACTGCAGAACTGTGACTATTTTATGAGCATTGAGGTAAGCTATTTCTGCCTTCTTGCTGGGATGTATGAAATGCATAGTGAATCGTACATTGAGGATTGGCGTTGAACTATCCACTTACTAATTAACTGATAATAAGTAGGTACTAAGCTGATTCTAGGTTTGTTGTTGTTGTCAGTTTATATCAGTGAATAACTAAGTGGCCCTGAAAATGTATACTTAATCTATGTAGAATTGTAGATACTTAATGATTTATCTGTCTATAAGGTAACTTAAATTGGTTAATATTACCTTTTCTAGTTTAATAATAAGGGGAGCAATAATACGAAATCTACCGCTTTTCCGCTATTTAAACGCTAGATTCTTTAAATGCCTACATTTTGTCGAGACGTTGAGGTGAACGTTCTGGAAAACACGATAAAACAAACGAGCATCATCCGTCATATTCTTGATGAATTGTCAGATTAATGAGATCAATTAAACTATCATTAGATGCACAACTAAACTAGTCGGTGACTGATAACACAGTAACCTGTTTCCTCGTATCGTGTGCTATTAGATAATAATTAGTGATTTGCATTTTCTACTGTTCTGCATTGGTATGTTCAACCTTCATTGTCATTAACACTTTATTATAGATTGTTTATCCGTTTCAAGGACAGATGATAGAACATTTATTATTATTTATCAACGTGTATAACAGTGATTCTATATTGGTTAGGTCAATTCAAACTTTTATTTAAACTACTAAGAAGTACAGATGGATGTTTCTGAAAGAGGTCATTATATTCCATCATTTAGTCAATGATGTTTAACGAACCCAAACATAATTTACATTCTGTTTCTGTATGGATTAGATTAATCCAAACTTTTATTTGATTTACTAAGACGTACAGATAGGTGTTTCTCTAATCGTAAGTAGGTAATGATGAACAAACACAAACATCATTTTAAGTTTCTCAACTAACGTAGGTATGTAATGTAAACCTGTACTATATTAAAATTACGATTCTTGCAATTATCGAGTTCATAGATTTGTATACTGCGTTATTATTATTTTACTAATCGAATCGTTTCAACTTTTATGTCGATGATAAAATAACACTGATTATATCGACCATATCGATAAACATGCAGCACTAGTTATTGACCTCAAGCTTTAATTTTGTCAGATGATGTAATGGACTCTGTTGCTATGGTAATACTGAGACACAAAAATGAAATTTAAATGGACTTGTAAAACATATCGATTCGAAGGTCGTCAAGGCATTTTTGGGTAAATGAATTCGAATCTTTATGTTTAGTTGCTATCTAAGTACCTACACTAACGTAATAATCGTTCATATAATGTCACTAACATCGTTTATATAATGTCGAGTCCCTTAAAGATCTTCCTAGACTGATCTTATGTTGGCTAAACGGCATGGGCTCCTTATAATGCCTAATAAAGCCTAATAAAAGCCAACCTTGACCACCACTAAACTTGTTTATTATTGTCGGTGAGTGAGATGGTATTGTTAATTTGGATTATTTAAAGATCATTGAAATAATAAAACAACTTGTTTCATTGATTCAGTGTGAATAAATATTTGTGTTCATTTCACATAACGCCATCTAGCCCCAAACTAAACTTGTACTATGGGAACCAGATGGCTGATAGAATACTTAGGTGCTTATATACTTTTTTGTTATAAATACTTACTTATAATACTACACCCAGACCCGGAAGAAATATTTGCAGAACATAATAAACATTTCGCCCGCTGCGGGAATCGAACAAGCACTCGCCACCAAGGTTGCCTGTGTAACAATTGTTGTAAACCAAAAAATAAAATAAATAAATGTATGAGAACATCACGATGTACCGAAAAACATGTCGTTATGAATTTACTTTGTAGGTTAGGTAAGTACCTATAATTATACCCTATTGTCATTGTAGTAAGCTAGTAGGTAGTAGGTAATGGGGTAATGGAACTATGTGGCGTCTACTCGCTAAAAAGTAGCGTCAATATCATAAACAATGGTGCTCGTCCTCTCTTTAAAGATAAACGTTAGCTATATAGTTTATGCATTCGTTTTTGTTATATGGAAAATATGAAAATACACAAGGCTTACTGATTACGTTACGTATCTAGGATTAGCATATCCACAATATTTATTGTGGTTATCTCTTATCTCTGTTATCAATTACGTTCCTACTAATAAGAAGATTAATTCTTCCTAGTGCAGTTAGCTTTTTATTTTATTTTACGTGTATAACGTCAAATTATTCCGCGAGGTACCGTTCTGGTACTAGATAGGGTAGGTAACTTTACGTACGCTGCTTGGTCTATAAAAAAATCATATTAACCCTGACTAGGTCCTTATTTATTACCTACCGAAATGATGATTATGCTGCGTCAGAAGGCAAAGAAAAATTTATTTTATTAGTATAACAATTTTGGTTACTTAAGAAAACATCTGAGTGGAACTAAATTAAACGAAAAAAAGTTCTCATCCAACACTTTTTCACTATTATCTCAAAGAAAAGAGTTAGGTATTAATTAAAACTTGGTTATAGGTATTAATTAAAACTTGGTTAAAACGTAGCCTTGTTAATAAAAACTAACAAACTTTCCCGCTGAGATGGAACACTGGCTGATCTAAAACCATTCAGTTAAATACATCGCGTCAGTTCGCCTACTCTAGGTATTATTAAAACAAACATTTGCCACAACAATTTGCAACAGGCAACCGTAGCCCACGGTTGTCTTTGATGCCAGCCATGTGGACTCTATCACGATGTTCTATAATTTATTACTACTGTTATTATCTATCTGTACATAGATAAGAGATACACGAGAGCCTGGACTAGGTTATCCTGTGTTTCAGGCGGTCAGAGCACAAAGTATCCTAAATAACAAATAATAACATTAAAAAACAAGAAATAATTATTATACAAGGAATCTATATAAATTGGTTTAGTATCAATATAACATAGGTAATAAAATTTATATTTTTTTAAGATCTACGCTAAAGAATAAAACTAAGCAAAATGATGACCTAGGTATGTTAGTAGGTACCTCGTATTTTTTTGAATTCAGCTCTACATTAGTTTAGGAGTGGACAATTATTTTAATACCTAGATACTTATTAGTATTAGCGCGTAATTAGTAAAAAAATAATCAAGGTAGGTTGGCTATCTACATACTACCTATCTCTATTGTGCGTGGGTGCCTAAGGAAGTATATAGGTATCATCCCTAAAAATAACCTTAGAAACCTACTAGAGAAGTCAACAGAATGTAAAGATCAAGGCTTGTCGTTCAAAGACGCAGTTCAGCACGTGTTGCATCCCACTCACTAAACTATTTTGGATTAAGTATAACTATTTTGGTAAAACTAGTCAAGTTGGTAACTACTTAGGTACTTACCTACTAGTTTAATCACAGAAATTTAATTAGGTACTAGCTGCCGCTCGCGGCTTCGCTCGCGTGGTATCCGGATATAAAATAGCCTATATGTTAATCCAGTACATGTACTATGTATATTCCAAATTTCATTCAAATCCGTTCAGCCGTTTAGGCGTGATTGAGGCACAAACATCCAAACTCACAAACTTTCGCATTTATAATATAAGTAAGATTATGGTGCCATAATATTTAGATTTCTGTGAGTTTCATATTTAAAAACATAGGTACCTAAGTACTTAAGTACAGTTTAAATAAGTAGGTAATAACATAGATTAAGTTCTTTCGTAGCTACCTACCTACTTACCTATGTCTGTCAGGTAATGTAGTAAGTACTTATCAGGTTACCTAACTATACCTAGGTTTAACTTTGGTTACCTACTACAAAAATACTTTGGTTACTAAGTACTTACCTACATTCTACATGCATACTTGAATAACCTATAGCAATAAAATAGAAATCCGATTAAACGTGCTTGACCGGCGCTAAAGAAAAATCGAGTGTGGAAATAAGAAAATCCCAAAACTAGACTACTAGAGCACTCTATCGCAAGACTTTGCTAACTTTAGTACAGCTATTCGACGGCAGATGTCGTTATTTAGAACGGGACTTACATGCTCAAATTTGGCAGTTACTCGCGAGATGGCGCAAAACCTTAAATAATTACATTACTACTTCAGCTACTCGATTCTAGATGTCGCTAGTAATATCTAAGAAGCTCAATAACTTTCACACAGAGTAAATAAATTAATAGAAACTTAATTTTATTTTCATGTAAAAATATACATACCTAGGAATACCTTTATTTTTAAGGATTAGGTACATTTTCATATGATACCATATGTCACAGTAGGTACCTATACCCAATTGCCAAAAAATATAAAACTTATATGATTTTAATAGCATTAAAACAGAAGATCTTAGTTATTTATGTATAACACCCACAATACATAGGTACTATTGAGAAATCTTTCCGTTGATCAGCTCAATTTTTTTTGTTATACTTACTACCTACTAACTACCTAGGTATAAGTAGGTAAGTACCTACTTATGTTTCTTTTTATGTCAAAAAACGTGGAATCGTTTTGTAGATTCAGATATAAAATATTCCCTAGGCTTTACAATGAAAACTTAAAAAGAGCTTGAGTTTAGTCATCAAAGAATGCACCATGAAGATTCGCGACTTCACATCCTATGGAAAAGACCTTATAACCCTCATACGTCGCTTGCAATGGAAATATTCGCTGAGTCAAAACTTCGTGGAACATTTTCTATCAATGGGTTTCGAAGCGATTTCTGCTTACCTGATTCCTGATTGAAGATATGAGTGATGCTGTAAAACCCCGCGTGTGATGATGGAGGCGTAGTGACGTCGGTCGGTAGGTACTTTGGTGCTTACAGCTAGGTCAATACGTGCGAACGACAACATTAACAAAATTTAAATATTTTAATAATCGAATATTCTTTCCTATATATTTCTAGTGGTACCTACTCGTAGTTAATATTATTCAAATAATTATCTATAGTAAGACGTATTTAAGCAGCTGTTATACAGATTAGTACTTTCTTATTTTTTTTTTAATAGATATGTATAAAAATTTATCGCATATGTGGTTAAAGATATTTATTTCTCAAAAAACAAAGTTCACTTACAGAGAATATAGTTATTGTAAGTATGTACATAGTGTACTGGTTATAAAAAAGTATAAGTACTCCAAAAACTCCATGTGCTTGTTACTCATACATAAAATAATTAAAGACACCATAAATGAACCATATAAATAACACCCAACAGTCACATATATATAGTCCTGACCCCACACTAGGATTCCCTGTGTCGTGGGAATCAGAAACTACGAGTACCATCGTACCATAATGTATTTAAAGAAAAGAGCACATTTTAAATTGTCAAATTAAGTTAATATTAGTAAAAGGGGGCAGAAGAGTTTACACCAATTATATCGATCTATCAGAAAGGGACACATTTTGAGTACAGTAAAATAAATTTAAGGTTAAGAAAATACGCAACAGAAACGAGTATTTTGGAGTGAGCTATCTGTTACGCACAATCCTCTCACGACGTCACAGTGACGCGACGCGTGACGTTGCGCCGCGTCGCTCGAAGGTCGCGGTCAACACGGAATCGAGTCGTTACATAATCGCGTATTATAATGTGTGCTAGTGACCTACTTGTACTATGTTAATTGCTCCTAATAGGAGAACCGTATCTTCAATGAATGATTTATACTGGTATTATACCAATTTTGTCTAAACTTTATGCCTATTTGTTTTATAAGTAAAATTCTATGTTTCCCAATGTACAACGAAGAATTGCTTAACTTATGATTTATAATATTACATTAGATAAGTTGGTATCTACCTAAAATTGTTTTATTGGTAGGTACACATAAAATATACACTACATTATATTACATTATTAGTATAATTTAACATCCAAAGAACTATCAGGCTACTGAACTACTGACCTATTTAAAGAGATCATGATCAATACAAGGATAATGCGTAGGTAGACACAATTTCCTATATTTTGCTTCCTCTTGCTGAGATCTGGTAGAGATAGCTTTTAGCAATAAGGCCGCCCATTGTGTTAACCTTTCTATATTTTGTTTGTAAGCTTAATTTAAGGATGTTCGTGTGGATAACAATAAAGTGTTATCAATTTGTCTATGACCTATTTTAAATGTTTCAATTAGTTTTTTTGGACTATGAGCAATTTTTAATACTTTTTATTTCTCATGGTTTACTTATTTTTTTTCTGGGTTAGCCATAGGCAGTTTTTATTGCTAGTGGCCCTCCTCAATTGACTAGGTATATAAAAAAAAATGATGCTGCACTATTTACTACACGTTTTCTTCTTATCTTACACCCCTGACCCGTGCCTAATTATTGAGAGCTTTTTAAATTAAATAATTTGTGAAATGACCTAAGAAGGAGAAAGGACGCTCAAACGGAAATTCCGATGTAGCTTAGTATGAAGCTGAATATTTTCGAAATAAGTCATTTTTCTCAATGAGTCGATTGATTCATTCCATGTATATAACAAAAGTTTTTATGCCACGTGGCTACTTATTACACGTATTTTCAAAAATCATTTAATGCAGTTTTATTTCATAAATAAGGTAATGTTCCCATTGACTAAAACTTGTGATGTAGAGATATTTCTCTCCAGGTAGTATTAAAAAATTCCACCATGTCTAACAGCTGTTATGTATATAATAAAGATAATCGAAATTATTTCATGGACAAGTGGGTTAAGATATTTATAATTCCACAAGTAAGTAAAAGTCGGAAAGCGGAGATAAATATCATAACCAATAGTTATTACAAAAATGAATGGATTTTAATGAAACTTGGAATATACATAGTATGTGTGCTGAAATAACATTATACTTAGGCTACTTTTTGTCCGGATATCACGCGAGCGAAGCTAGATATTGTATAGTCTTCGCATTTTAAACGTGAAATAGTTTGTAGGTAACTGCCATATATATATAAGTATTTTGACAGTTTTATGATTTTGACATACAATTCTATGCGAACAAAATGCAGCCATTTTACCTACTTGTCAAAGTCAACAGCTGTCAAAATATTTCTCTCAGTTTAGCTCCGCCATATTGTTTTTTGTCTTTGTGTTGTTCTCCGTGAGAATGGTATTTTAGGCACACACATTAAATTATGCAAAATAATATAAAAACGACAATGTGAAAAGGTTTTACATAAGATTTAGCTATGTTTATCCAACCAGCCTAGTTTCCATATATTTTTAAAACAATTCCTTTGGAGGGAATATTCCTCGGAATGGAAAGGAAGATGAAGGTGTGTATGAAAGTCGGGGGAGTTCCACTAACCTTCCCATAATTTATTTTATAATACAGTGTTTTTTTTTAATCTAGATGTAAAATATATTTTAAATTTTGAAGTTAGTTGTAATCTCCGTGTGGGCTATAAAGCAACCCAGGTGGTCTTTGCTATGTGTCATACAAAATAATAATGGTATCGCCATATTGAATACCTACATACAATCTTACTTAAAAACGCATTTAAACGTAAGTATAAAACCAATACTGCAATCTTGGGGACATTTTCTTGATTGTGCCATAGTGAATATTAAGATGGCTATGAAAGTGATGTTATAATCTACGAAAATTTAAATAAAGATATCTTCGATACGAACTAGATTTTTAAAATTAATATACGAAAAGGGTACACTACCCTAAAAAGTATTTAAGGCCTTTCGGCCATTTAAACTATTTAACACAAGAGGCGCGGGTTCGATTCCTGCTGCGGGAGAAACGTTTTATGTTCTGCAAATGTTTCTTCCGGGTCTGAGTGTGATATTATGTATAATGAGAATATATTTAGGTACAATAAAATTTATAAGTATTCTATCAGCTATCTGGTTTCTATAGTAGGTACTCGTACAAGTTTTGCTTATTTTGGGGCTAGAAGGCGCTGTGTAAAATGTCCAAAAACCTATTTATTTATCTATAATAGATGATTTATACCTTGTCAGGAGTCAACCCTTGATCAACCAGTAAACAGACATACAATTGTTGCTAAACTTGTAGATGTAGAAGTAGGTATAGTAGTGTATTGTCATCATCATCATCTTCCTGCCCTTATCCCACTCCATGTGGGGTCAGCACAGCATGAACCTTGGATCATGGTGTAAGAGTTTTGGCTAAGGTGTTTTATGACTGGCCGCCTGCCTGACGTCAACCCTCCTTGGGAACATATATTAGTGTATTGTACATTTCCTTTATTAGCTGTGACCCTGTCTCCATATCTATATACTAAGCGGCAGCTCATTAAATGTCTGTTAGTCACACATGGCAAATCTGCAAGTAAAAACGCAAAGGAATTTTACATTCGTAGGTTTTCCCATACATAATTGTAAATAGAGATTACTCTGTTATTCCATGACTAATTTCAGAAGTACTGATAGTACCTAAGTAGATTTGCATGGGTCTTTGTACTTGACAGGATTTGGATCAATTTAATAACTTAAGATCATATTTTTATTATAAAATCTCGATCTTATTCATACTTAAATAAACAAATAACACCCAACAGTCACATACAATAGTCCTGACCCCACACTAGGATTCCCTGTGTCGTGGGTATCAGAAACTACGAGTACCATGGTACCACAACACCCAGACCCGGAAGAAATATTTGCAGAACAAGCAAACATTTCTTCCGCAGCGGGAATCGAACCCGCGCCTCTTACGTCTCTGCCGAGCAATCGCCCGCCACGCCATCGAGGCCATCGAGGAGCTGGGGAAGTTTGTATGTTTGATTCAATATGGCTGAAAGAAACAGACTCCAGAATACTCAAACGCATCTCAAAGTTGAGCACGTCTCAAATGACGATTTTTTGACAGATTTTCATCAGAAACTGTCAAAAAACCGTGAGTTGAGACGTGTCATGTTTAAAGATA
The DNA here is from genome assembly GCA_949320045.1 of Scotopteryx bipunctaria. Taxonomy (NCBI): domain Eukaryota; kingdom Metazoa; phylum Arthropoda; class Insecta; order Lepidoptera; family Geometridae; genus Scotopteryx; species Scotopteryx bipunctaria. The sequence continues at coordinate 3,345,661 of OX439449.1, forward strand.
TGTAAGAGAAAAATCCTCTAACACAAGTTTATAATATTTAAAAGAGGGTCTTAAAGACTAATATTATGTTAAAAGAGAAGGTTACTGAAATAAATAAATAAAACATTAAAACTTGTGAATATTTAAAAAATTACTAATATTGTACTTCCATAAAAAAAATATCATGTATGAGGGGGGGGGCTTTTATTTTTATTATTTGTTGTTATAGCGGCGATAGAAATAACATTCTGTGAAAATTTCAACTCTCTGCCTATTACGGCTCATGAGATATAGCCCTCTGACAAACGGACGGACGGACGGCGAAGGCTAAGGGTCCAGGCTAAGGGAGAGCTAATAGGGTCCCGTTGGTACCCTTCGGGTACGGAACCTAAATAAGGAAAATCGGTGTGATTATTACGATTATCTTAAACAGTACCCCATTGTTACTGTTGAATCATTCGGACTTAATGTTAATCGTCCAACCGGACATCCTACGAGTACTTCGAACACATAAACCGTTGGTTTTTCCGTTGACATTAATATATGCTAGGAAAATTTACATATTTTACATTGTTTTGAATATACTGAAAAAACATAAAAGTGTTAAAGACGGTTTTGTGAAATATTCTATTGCATCGAGGGTTTATTTGTTAGATGTTTGAAAGAAAATAATTATAAGTAAAAATAGCCTTTTTAGGGTTCCGTACTCGAAGGGTGCCAACGGAATCCTATTACTAAGCCACCGCTGTCCATCCGTACGTCTGCCCGCCCATCCGTCCGTCGTACAGTCAGCGTCAAATTGATATAAGCGTGTAGAGTAGTGAAAATGATCTGAAAAACATAAAAGCAATTTGATATACGCAGTTCAAATCACCATATTGTTGTAAGCACACAAGGTGTTCAAAATATCTTACTACTCATAGTTTCATATTTATATGAGCAGTCAGGGTGTTCAAAATTATCTTAGCAAATAAAGCTCTCAAAGGTAGTATGCAAACTCTTTTGAGTGAATACTTGAAGTTACTTACCCTAGTTTATAAGAGTATGACGTAGAGCGTAGAGACAGAACAGAACAACAAGAAACATTTATGTTAATATACGATGGTACGGAACTCTTCGTGTGCGAATTCGACTCGCACTTGTCCGGTTTTATTTTGTATATACGTAGACGACAACACATTTTTAGTAAAACATAAAATTAGGTACTACTTCGTTACTTGCAGACTTGTTTTTGCTAAACAAGTCAGTAGTTTAGTTTGAGATTTACCTATACGCAGCGGCGTTGTCTTGTTATGGTCATTTCGGTCAGTTTAGTGACGTCATAGAGTAAGTGCATCCTGTTGCTTATTTCGAACGTCTTTCATAAGCTTACGGTGGCTGAGTCGGAACAGGACCGATTGCAAGGCTGACATCACCAAGTTCAAATCCCGATGTTCTATAACTTTTTGCATCTTTTAGTTTTTTAAAAATATTTCTATAATGCGTTCCAATGCCGACTAGAAATTATGTAGTAGTTGCAGGTAGAAATATAAAATTACAACCGTGTAAATCAGGGGCATCGGCCATTTTGGGACATGTCTTTGAACAGAGCGTATGCGTGCTCCGCCATTGAATTTTGATTCCTTTTTTGTATGCAAAGGTTACAAGTTTTAATTGTAATTGTAACAGTTAATTCAAACTCTGTGTTGTGTGTGCAGTTATAGGGGTGAGTGTTTAAATAGGGTCTGTATTAAGTGGGCATAATTCAGTGAGGTTTTGACCGGTTAGTTAATTTGGCACTTTCTCCTATTGTTGTAGCCTTTGGAAACGCCCTGTCATTTTTGGTCACATCAAGGGTGGTGCCCACTCCCATGAGAAGATACAACCCACACTTCCTGTGTCAGAGAAGCACACACTATAAAGTTCCTTTACTTAGTTATAAGTCTAATTCTCTCCGTGAGCAGCCGACTTTGGATAGGCAGGGTTCCGTCGTCCAGCCTGTAAAACCCTCCTGGCGCCCTTCATTAGTTTTAATAAAAATACTTGTAAATAATTAGCTTTTATTTCAACCTGACACGTAACAATGGCGCCCAACGTGGGGCCCGAACCTAAAGGTTGAGTCATACTCGGTTAAAGGTGGTTCTACACTCTTTAAGTTCGAAATTGTATATGTACTTTTTTTAAGCAATTGGGTTTAGGTTAAACGGCAGGTAGCAAATACGCTTCTTATTTCCTTCCTTATATTTTAACATTTTTATCTAAGTTGCTTGCTAAATCTTATTATTGTACCTACATACATAGTTAGATAACTTTATTTTGTGAAGGCATTGGAAGGCATATAATTACCAAATTTAAGTAATCATTTACACACCTTTCATCTTAAAATCTCACGATGGACTCTAATTATTTGTTAAAGGATGAATTGGAATTTGAACTGGCATGTAGGGGTGTTTATAGCAAGAGCGTGGTATCCGTGTTGCGGAAATTACTGAAGGAATTATTACTTACAGAACAAACAGGTGTGTCGTCCTACAAAATAAAAGCACCTCGTCAAAGTGTCGAAGAACCGTTGGCTGAATTAGATACTTGTGCTAATAAGATAAAAATTTTGACACAATATATAGGAGAAATAGAGAGCAAACCAGTGCGTCAGAGACAATACAATTTTTCTCCCGTAATAAAAAAACAAATAGAGAAAGAACTAGATGACATGTTGCAAAAAGACGTAGTCGAACCATCGTACAGCGCATGGTGTTCACCAGTGCTTATTGTTAAAAAACCTAATGGAGAAAATAGATTATGCTTAGATAGTCGACAATTAAATAAGGTTACTAAAAGAGATGCTTATCCTCTTCCTCGGGTATCGGCCATCATTGATAATTTGAAAAACGCTAGATTTTTGAGTACAATAGATTTAAAATCAGCATTTTGGCAACTACCCTTGGAAGATAGTAGTAAAGAGAAGACTGCTTTCGCTGTCGCAGGAAGGGGTCTGTTTCAGTTTAAAGTAATGCCATTCGGTCTAGTAAATGCTTCGCAATCTCAGCAAAGATTAATGGATATTCTCTTTCAGTCATACGAGGATAAAATTTGGGTTTACTTAGATGACATTATCGTAAGTTCGGAAACATTTGATGAGCATATTAACCTTTTAAGGCAGGTAATAAAAACGCTTAAGAATGCCAGTTTAACTATAAACGTCAACAAGTGTAAATTTGCAAGATCTAGTTTGCGATATTTAGGCTATATTATTGATAAAGATGGACTTCGTACAGACCCAGAAAAGGTTTCAGCTATTTTGAACTTTCCCAGACCTAAAAGCGTCACGGAACTTAAAAGGTTCATCGGGCTGGCAAGTTGGTATAGAAGATTCGTTAAGAATTTTTCCTTGGTAGCTGCGCCTTTACACAATCTTACTAAGGGAAATAAGAAGAAGCTTTTTGTTTGGACTAGGGAGGCAGAAGAGTCATTCAGATCACTCAAAACTTCACTCACGACAACTCCTGTTATGTCGTGTCCAGATTATTCCAGGCCATTTATAATTCAATGTGATGCGTCAAATGATGGAATAGGAGCGGTTTTGTGTCAAAAATATGAAGATTGTGAACAGGCCGTGGCTTTCTTAAGTAGAAAACTGACTGACACTGAAAAAAGATACTCTGTCTCTGAAAGGGAACTATTGAGTGTAGTTTATGCAATTGAGAAATTCAGACCTTACATTGACGGAGTACATTTCACCGTTGTCACGGATCACAGTGCTCTGCAATGGCTCCATAAAATGAAGGATCCACATGGTAGATTGGCTAGATGGGCTATGAAATTACAGCAATTTTCATTTGATATCATTCACAGGCCAGGAAAGACACACACAGTACCTGATGCATTATCCAGAGCCATTACAGAACTAAACATCCTCGAAATAAAGGAAGAACATAAGGATGAATGGTACAAGGCTAAAGTAAGGGACATTCATTCAGGTCAACTCCGTGATAAAACAGACTGGACGGTAGCGGACGGTTTACTGTTCAAAAAGGTTTACATGAAGCAATATCCAAATGAGGAAAATCTATGGAAATTATACATTCCGGAAACATTACGACAGGAGGTTTGTCGGTTGAGCCATGATAATCCTAAAGCTGGGCATCTAGGTATTCGCAAGACACTTTACAGGATGAAGAGGGACTATTTTTGGCCAAAGATGTTACACGATGTTAAACATTATGTTAAGAACTGTGAAGTTTGTGCAACACATAAGGTAACGCAAGATTTACCTTTTGGACAAATGGGTCAACATAGAGAAGTTTCGGCACCTTGGCAAATTATATCATTAGATTTAATGGGTCCGTTCCCGAAAAGCAAGAAAGGAAACACAATATTGCTTGTGATTACTTGTTGGTTTAGCAAACTGGCTTTGCTCTTCCCGCTACGGACTGCTAAGGCCGACAAAATTTGTGAAATAGTAGAAAGTCAAATTTTATTATATGGTGCTCCTAAAGCAATAATTAGTGATAATGGAAAGCAGTTCAATTCAAAATTGTTTAAAGAATTAGCAAATAAATACAACTGCAGGTTGTGGTTTACTCCTAATTATCACCCACAAAGTAATCCTACTGAGAGAGTTAATAGAGTAATAGGGACTATGTTGGCAATTTATGTCAAACATAAGAAGCACAATGAGTGGGATGTGCATTTAGGTGAAATAGGTCACGCCATTAGGACGGCTGTCCATGAAACCACTGGACACACACCATCTTATCTGTTCTTCGGTAGAGAGACAGGTCTCCTAGATTTCAACATTCCCTGTAATTTGAATCTTAATGAGGATCCTCCTGACTCTTTTGATATACGCATGGAGAAATTTATCAATCAGTTACATGAACGTGATAAACTGTATCAACTTGTAGGTGACAGACTTCGCGAAACACACTTTCAAAGTCAAAGAACCTATAATCTAAGGCGAAGACCGGCCAACTTTGATGTGGGGGATTCAGTTTGGAAGAAAACAAAATTTCTATCAAAAGCCGATAATAAATTCATGGCTAAGTTAGCACCTAAATTTGAAAAAGCTACTATTGTTGATAAAATTTCGAATAATATTTATCGATTACACAATACACAGGGTAAAGATCTAGGTACGTGGCATGCAAAAGATCTCAAACCAATGTGAATACATAATAGCATAAAAAAAAAAATATATATAAATATTTTTTTTTCTTCAGGGAGGGGGATGTTTGTTATGGTCATTTCGGTCAGTTTAGTGACGTCATAGAGTAAGTGCATCCTGTTGCTTATTTCGAACGTCTTTCATAAGCTTACGGTGGCTGAGTCGGAACAGGACCGATTGCAAGGCTGACATCACCAAGTTCAAATCCCGATGTTCTATAACTTTTTGCATCTTTTAGTTTTTTAAAAATATTTCTATAATGCGTTCCAATGCCGACTAGAAATTATGTAGTAGTTGCAGGTAGAAATATAAAATTACAACCGTGTAAATCAGGGGCATCGGCCATTTTGGGACATGTCTTTGAACAGAGCGTATGCGTGCTCCGCCATTGAATTTTGATTCCTTTTTTGTATGCAAAGGTTACAAGTTTTAATTGTAATTGTAACAGTTAATTCAAACTCTGTGTTGTGTGTGCAGTTATAGGGGTGAGTGTTTAAATAGGGTCTGTATTAAGTGGGCATAATTCAGTGAGGTTTTGACCGGTTAGTTAATTTGGCACATTCTCCTATTGTTGTAGCCTTTGGAAACGCCCTGTCATTTTTGGTCACATCAAGGGTGGTGCCCACTCCCATGAGAAGATACAACCCACACTTCCTGTGTCAGAGAAGCACACACTATAAAGTTCCTTTACTTAGTTATAAGTCTAATTCTCTCCGTGAGCAGCCGACTTTGGATAGGCAGGGTTCCGTCGTCCAGCCTGTAAAACCCTCCTGGCGCCCTTCATTAGTTTTAATAAAAATACTTGTAAATAATTAGCTTTTATTTCAACCTGACACGTAACAGTCTTACAGAGCATTCGCACAAACGCCTCACAAATATTAAAGCTTTATAAGAAACAGGAGTAGCTTTATTCTTTTATGTTTTAATAACATCACAATGACATAATGTACGCTATTGGATGCAAGGTAATAGTGATTTTGTAACACATCACAGTCTAATTGTTACGCGTAAAATGTGCGGAACTCAATCACTGACTCAGATCAATGAGTCATTCATTCAAGTCTTCATGGGATTCATAAAAACGTTGCGAGTACGCCGAATTTTCACGGTAGTTGTCCGAAACATTTGGGAAATACCAATGCAAAAATAATGACATAATTTTCAGTCTGTGCACACATTTTGTTTCCGGGGTATTGTATTGTTATGAAATAGGCTTAAATATGGTCATTTTTGTAATCTTGAATACCTAGAAAGTAAGTAAGTTCGTATGAGCTAGTGGCCAACTCTAGTGACGGAGTTTTTAGGCCGCCTAAAAGCCTCCGTCATGGCTTAACGACTTAAAGGCGGGACCGACAATTTAAAGTGCCCTCTCAACTCGTAATGCCACTTGCGGTCACCCATCCCGATTATTACCGCGCACAACGTTGCTTAACTTTAACGATCAATCAAGAACGTCACAAGCGCTTTGGTGAAAATTACACTAAATTAGATGAAGTCATGCATGTGACAAACATTTAAGTATTCTCACACTACAGCTAGGACCTAGCTAGTAGTACCTAGCTGCTAGGTACTACTAGTAAGTAGTAGTAGGTATCATGACTAACTATCACCAATGAAGCGCGTGCCATTTGCTCGGTTACTCTTAATTGATTTGAATGGACCAGTCATCCACTTTCGTTTTGACAGACTCATCTGGCTGTGATGTATCATGCAATAGCTACCGATCTAGAAATACCACGTATAAAAAGATACGTGAACAGGTTCTAGGTCTCTGTTTTAGGGCTCTAGGAATACATCCCCAAGCATATTATCCTACTTATTTATAAAAATTTAGAGAAGACTATAACTTAAAAATTATTTGAGATAAAAGGCTACTTCTCTGCTGGACTGGAAGTAAAGAAAAACCAGAATGCGTCCAGCTGCTTCTCTCCCCGAGCATGTCGTAAAAGTCGAATAAGGGCTAGAATTCTCTCCAACATGATGGACCATCTATGAGGGCGATAGGCTGATCACCTGTCACCATCGTTTACCATATGTATCTTAAGACTTTGGATCAGGAGTGGTTGCAAGTTTTGTTATGATTACTTGTGGCTCTGCCCACCCTAATTAGGGATACGGGCGTGATAATGTGTGCGTATTTATGTTTCATAAGTCAAGACTTGAAATCTCCTCGAAGTCTACATGAATACTTACTACTTAGGGGGTAGGCAGAGACGCATCCAAACACTACATTTACCACGTTAAAAACCATAATTATTGATAACTAGCTGTTGCCCGCGACTTGAGTTACTTGAGACAAAACATAGCCCATGTCTTTACCCCAGGGTGCAATCTATCTCCTTGTCCAAATCGAAATCTGTTTAGCAGTTTAGCTGTGAAAAGATAACAGACAGACAAAGTTACTTTCGCATTTATAATATTACTAAGGATTATTATTAAAGAAAAGGATTATGGCAGAGGAAAACATGTTGTGCTGACCCCACCTGTAAGGCAAGGGCGTAAGGGCAGGAAAATGATTGATTATTTATAACCGGCTATTCTTGTCATCCGATGTTGTTCTTTCGATTTTCTCACGATATTTTCCCTAACCGTCTCGAGCACGTGTATCTATATTCGTACAAGGAAAGATTTAAATAATTCATAATAATAGCATATTCACACCTGTGTCGTACAGGTGTTTAAGTTAGATTTATTTCTTTTCATCCAAACTTCTGATTCACAACAAATAGAAATAAAAAAATGTATGAACTTATTCATCACTGATTCATCTATTTTTCTAATCAGCCCGTGGGCATCGATTGCTGGGTGTAAGTCACCTTTCTAATACGCTACTCCTACCGGTTCCTCGCCAGCTTTATCTTTATTTTATTAATAAAAATTGAACCTACTTACCAGTCTTTGTAATAACCGCATTATGCCAATCCAAAACTTTTTTAAATGTATTTCTAGACCTACATAGACAGCAGACCTCGTATTCTATAACTTTGCAGCAAACTGTCGTTGACTCAAATCGTCGCGGAACTACAAAAAATTGCGCGAAAAGTGCACTTTTGTTAAATTGATTCTATCAAACAAGTAAACCGTCAAACTAATCATGCTACTTCCGTCCGCGGCATCGCTTGCGTTATACCTAGATCATCATCATCTTCCTGCCCTTATCCCACTCTATGTGGGGTCGGCACAGCATGATCCTTGGATCATGTTGTAAGAGTTTTGGCTAAGGTGTTTAGTGACCGGCCGCCTGCCTGACGTCAACCCCCTTTGGGAATACTTGCTTATTGTATCTCATCATGTTGGAGAGGATACTATCCCTTATTCGATTTTTACAACATGCTCGGGGAGAGCTATGCATAGAGCTATGAATAGACTTTGATCCTAGTGGACTTTGTATATTGCTGTGTCACCTAACAATCTTACTTATATTATAAATGCGAAAGTTTGTGAGTTTGGATGTTTGGATGTTTGTGCCTCAATCACGCCTAAACGGCTGGACGGATTTGAATGAAACTTGGAATATACATAGTACATGTACTGGATTAACATATAGGCTATTTTTTATCCGGATACAACGCGAGCGAAGCCGCGGGCAACAGCTAGTCAACAATAACAGTATGACAACATAACAGTTATGAAGAAACGCAAATCACTAGGCTCTCGCTCGATACTATTTTACATACATACATATTATCACGCCCGTATCCCTAATGGGATGGGCAGAACCACAAGTAAGCTTAAGAAAACTTGAATTTATTTATTTAAAATTTTAACTCATTATTTTAAAATGAAATTAATTTGTATGAATAATAATTATCAACAATTGAGGTGGTTAAAGGCACGCCCAAGTGCATTTATTGCTTGCCCAGAGTTTGTCGCGAACTTGCTTTATGCTGTTTTTGTATTATTTTAATCATGCTAGGTGAAAACAGGTACAGGTTTTACTTATAAGTAGTTTCTTCAAGCTCTACCTAATTAGAGAAAGTGTGATGCATCAACGTCTTACAATTTTTAAATGACTCATCTGAAACCACAAGGCACCAAAAGCAAAGAACTAAAATTTCTTAGACCTTAGTCAGACTTCGGGAAGTCCATACAGCATCTTTAGGGTTCCATGACCGAAGGGTGCCAACGGGACCCTATTACTAAGCCTCCGCTGTCCGTCCGTCCGTTTGTCAGAGGGCTGTATCTCATGAACCGTAATAGGCAGAGGGTTGAAATTTTCTACTAATAATAAAAACAAAATAAGAGGCCCCCATACATGAAACATTTTTTTATGTACGATAATACGGAACCCTTCGTGTGCGAAAGCGACTCGAACTTGACCAGTTTTATTTTCAAATGCCCTCCTTTTAACCCGTTGTATGTCTACTTGTTTGTTACCTTCATTCTTGGTTTTATGAAACATCCAAATATTGAAGGATTCACAGAATATGAAAATTACCAAATTTCATTACCAAATCTTATTATTTCACGAATGTTTTTCCTCAAACATTCACTTGTCTTTCAGCACGTTTATTACTATTGAAAAACTTATAGTAACTAATATAGGTCTAATATGAAGGTTTATGTTATTGTGTTTTAGTAAATTAAATTAAATAAAAACTAAATATTTGTGGATATTTCACACAGCGCCATCTAACCCCAAACTAAGCAAAACACTATGGACACCAGATGGCTGATATAATACTTACTTACAAATACAAAGTACTACAACGCCCGGACCCGGAAGAAATATTTGCAGAATATTCAAACATTTCTCCCGCAGCGGGAACTCGCGCCTCTTGCGTCTCAGCCGAGCATTCACCCGCCACGCCACCGAGGCCGTCAAATGTAAATGAATCACGGAGAAAGTGACCTTCACATTGTTGGCGGCAAACAAACAAACCAAACAAATAGTTATTACGAGGGCGATGAGTGGCTTGACTCATGCGAAGATCACATTTCTGATCGAACCCATTTTTATTATGTTTTATTTCATTTTAGCTGGACCTTCGTGGTTTCTCTCACGTATACGTTACCTTGTACTTGTAGATTTCAAACTTAACTTGAAAGACGTTTTCAGCCTTTCAAGATTGGGGTTAGATTGGGGCTAGATGGCGCTGTTTGAAATATTTAGTTAGATAAATTAGGTAGTTCAAATATCCACAAATAGGTAATTAACGCAATATTGTTTACCTCCTTACTTACCTACCTTTACTTGTATAATTACTTTTATCTGATCGTTTATTTATAATCCTACGTAAGTACATTGTATATTTTTGACGAAAGTGTGTGCCTACTCAAACCTAATAAGGTTTCCAGGCACAATATTATGTGTAACAAGTGTTTATTTTAAGTGAAATTAAATAAAAAAAAAAATATTTATTTGTTTATTTATGACGAGTGTCCATTTTGTTGGTAATGTTTGTCGGATTTGGAGAACGGTGAGCTTCTTCGTGTTAGTTTCTTTGGGGGATTTCAGGCCGACGCTCGTTATATTTCACGGAACAGTGTGATTATGTGTTTGCTTTAGATTATCGTCATCAAGTAAGATAGGAGCCGATGTTTAATTTCTTGCATTACTCTGATACTACTTCTAACTTCTACTACTTCTACTACTTTTACCACTTACTGTCAGAAGTTTTCAAACAGTGTAGTAAATTACACAATTTCCTACGTCTACTACTTCTGTCACTAAACCTTTTAAAATAATTTTGAGTTTACTTCAAATAATATAATGTTTTTAATGGGAAATGGTGGTGCGAAACAGAAATCTCCAGGAATACGTTGGATTGGTACCTTGTAACATAATTATAATGGCACTATCTCTCAATCTATAATTTTGGGTCGTTCGTCCATAACCCTAGATGATGTCATATCAATGATCCGGAACGTTTGGTTCCGGCGCTTGTCGTGTTGCTATAATTAAATTCAAAGTTGACAACTTACGTGTTTTAGTTACGCAAAAAAAATTGTTTTTTTAGAAGTTTAGTTAGAACTTTCAAAGCATAACAAACGCACTTAATTTCCCTTTATTAAACTTAAAATAAAACTGAGATTTTATTTAAATGGAAAATCGTTTAGTATTAAACTGAACAATGATTGCTACGGAAATCGCGAAGGCCGAAAAATTATCATATAAATGAATAGACTAGATTTGTCGATGAGTTCCAAGTATCAATAGACGAAGAGGTGAGAATATTGAAACGGGAGAACAGTTTAAAAAATTTGAAATAAGGCTTTTTTACTATAGTAAAGGCAAATCATTTTAATTAAACTTGTACCTACTCTATTTATAAATTTAGTATCTACCTGTTTTCGTCAGAAAAAATCTTGTTACATATTATTACGCCCCCGAATCTATAATGGGGCTGCAGACCCCACAAGTAATCATAAGAAAATTTGCAGCAATCTACAAAAAAACACGAACTACTTTAATAAATGTTGCCAAATCGGACCGTGTGTATCACACAAAAAAGTATTTTAGGCACAATGTCACGAGCAGCAAATCTGGTACAAAATGAAGATAAGACCAACACGGTCATCTCTCAGTCTATGAACACTTAATCCAGCTTAAACAATGCAGACTAGATAAATATTTTCACGTTCGTCACACAATGTCGAACATCCTACGGATATAGTTGCAATTATGTCATATCCTGTTGGAAAATAGGGCTTATTGGTTTTGAAAAATCCTAGGGGACGGTCGCGCAAATTTTGAACGTTTTTACCAAAGCCGCATCGTCTGAGTACGAAATTGCGTAACGCATAAGTTCATTCATGAAAGTGTTTTTGTTTTGATAAAAACTTTCATAATTTTCGTGATGCTTTACAGGCTTTTCTTTTTCATTTCTTAGCGGATATGCTGTTTGTCAAAGATAAACGGATAAAATAGTCACCGAAATTCATTAAAATATCGAAGTTTAAATCTTCAGTATCAATTTTTTTTTGGTTTAAATATTTAATTACCTTACTTATTCATTTAACGAATTTCTGGGTTAGAAGAAGAAATCTCAACATCAAGTGAAACAGACTTCATTCCTGAGCAAAAATCATAAAATCCGATGAATGTAAATGAGCTAATTTGCGTCCGTGCAACTATTTACAGAGCTAAACATGGCAAGCACTGACATAGCGAATGTTAGGTGCATTCGCTATGTCAGTCGCGAGAGGAGGTAAAAATACTGAGTAGATCCTTATTTTATATTTTTTTTATTGTGTATATGGAACCTTTTATGCACACTTCAATTCCTTACACCACACTAGTTAGAAACTCTGAACAAACAAAGTAACTGAAATACACATACCTGAAATAAAATACCCAATACTCAAAATGATAAAATAAATTCATCGAAACTAAATTTCTTGAAATCATTATGCTCATTACCGGACAGATAATTCAAGTCTAGAGCGCGTAGTTTGCTTGAAATAACTCCGCATGAGTTACGTATATGCAAATAGCGATAGCCAATAAGGATCAGGTTGTGCTTAATTTGTTTGAAAAGAGGTAGGTTTTACATCATATCCGTAGCTGATGAAGATAAGATAAGAATGAAATGAATGAAATATGACCACATACATCAAAATTGCAAAAAACAGACATATTTTATCAATCTATATCATTAAAACTGCATATTAAATATCAATGCTTAGTACACAGATTCGATATACATTATAATTATCATTTTTCTTTTTTACCTATAGCTATCAAACCGCTGCTGGACAAATATATTCAAACAAACATTAGTTGTTTAATAAACATATTATATTAAAAATTTTCAACTCTTCTTTTAAGTAAAAATCACAAATTTTACCTGTAACAGCACGTAAGCTACTTTTAATTCGGTACTTTTATACCGGTACTGCGGCTGGTAATTAATTATTACTATTACTAGGTACTTCTTTCTATAACATTGAGAATAAAAAACGGTTTTAGAAATAGCAAAACTCGTTAAAAATAAAACAAGTAATAATGACATCGCCCAGGTGTGGTTCAATAAAATACAATATTTTTCAATTGACGTCTGAGTCACGATCAAAGCACAAACATTGGCGCCAGCTGACTGAGTGCCACAGAACATTTTTATAGTAGAATATTTGCTATGAGTAACCGAGAAATCCAATTTTAGTTTTGTTTGCGCACTGACTGTGCCAAGTCAGTGATTAATCCCAATACATCATCATCTTCCTGCCCTTACCCCATTCTATGTGAGGTCGGCACAGCATGTTCTCTTCTTCCATTCCCCTCTGTCAGCCGTCATCTCTGTATTCACTCCTCTCTTACCCATGTAGTCTTTCACACAATCCATCCACCTATTCTTTGGCTTAGGTACCTCTACATCTAAATTCATCCACATTCATATTTATAATTTTCCTTGCAACATGACTTTCATCCCTCCTCATAACATACCCATACCACGCTAGCCTATTACTCTTAAATCTTTCTGTCACTGGCGCTACTTTTAAACCTCCTCTAATATACTCATTTCTTATCTTATCAATTCTAGTCACACTGATTTATTCGTAAACGATCTAAATATATAAAACTCTTAAATTATTGACTGACAGTGAGCCCACAGCCTAAACCATAAGTCCTTAGAAGGTGGAGCTTAGAGGGTATATTTATTTATCTTATGGTGAAGGGGTGCACTAAGAAAGAAATTCCCCTAAAATTCAACTCAAGCCAACTCGGAGGCGGGTTATTCTACTAGTACCTAAAGTAATGATTATCAACAAGAGGTTTTACTTGCGGATAAAAATGCCTGAAGTAACATTATTACAATACTAAAGAAACAAACTACGTCAAGGTCACGAACTATGTTTTTAATACACATACTTATTATCACGCCCGTATCCCGAACACTTGCAGCCACTCCAGATTCAAAGTCCCGAAGTTGGATATGGTGAACCATGGTGACAGGTGATCAACCCATCGCCCATGTAGAAGAGAGAATAAGGAATAGCCCTTATTCGACTTTTACGACATGCTCGAGAAGAGAAGCAGCTGGACGCATTCTATCTTTTTTTTGTCTTTACTCCCAGTCTAGCAGAGAAGTAGCCAGCAGTTTTTCATGTTTCATTCAAATTCGTTCAGCCGTTATGGTGTGATTTATATATTTATAAACATCCAACTTTCAGATTTATTATATTTTTACACTAACAGGCGGTTGTTGACAGATACTTCAAGTTCATTGCTCGACATGTATCGAGCAGCCTCGTTCAAGGTTCGACCATTGAGAACCACAGAATACTACATACTACCACCGTGATACGTTACCTCATTGATAATTTGCATTCGTGTTGGTGAGGCTACATTTAGACGTGCTTTGTTGTGTGCGTTTTTAAATACGGATTTTACAATTGTATGATATCTGTATCTTAGTATCTATGTTTATTTTTTTTATATGACCCTGTGTAATTCTTCGCTTTTATTATTAATTATTGGGTACTTGCAAATATGTTGTTACGGAGGTGGGTACGGGATTGGAAGGAAACGACTGGTCTTCTGAGATGACGTTTATTGAAGTCTTCAAAAACCCCACACTGGCGTAGAGCCCACGTAGTCCTCACAGAACTGACGTAGTCCTCTTATGGCACTCACTTCACTGCACTTGACATTCACTTCACTATTTTATTTTATTTAAATTCATATTTGGAACATTTTGAGAACATTCCAAAAATCCATATTCCATTCCAAATTTTCTAATATAACTTCTTGGAGGTCAGATGACGAAATTTTCAAACAGTTGTTGCGCGTGACGTCGATGGCACGGACGTCACAGTACTGCAATACAAAAGCTTGTAATGCCTATGTGAATAGTTATATTTAAACGCAAAAGTGATGTCATAGAAGAACTAAAATGAGTTAGAATTATGTTTAAAGTAATAAAAACCACAAACGTGACAACTTAACAACCTATCTATTACTTAATTTGTCAGAAAACTTCACTTTATCCCACACTCCTGAAATATGTTGAAGTTTTAACAAATTACGTGTCACAGTACAACTTAAAAAAATGTTAATCTCCACATAAAATCTAAAGAAAAAACATACTGGCGTTTCAATTTACATTAATAGCGCGTAACTGCAAGTTGTTGTCAAATGTGTCAAATTATACGCAGCAAATGTCAACACTGTCATTGCATTTGTCGCGAGTTGACAAGGGAAGTGACAGTTCACCTTATTGTGGAAAACGCAGCAGTTAGATTGACACTAATTCAGTATTTACATACATAAATAAACTTTATAAATGCATCTGTTATACCAAAATACAATATAACGACCATAGTATTTAATTTTTACTTGAGTAAAAAAATAATTGGTCTGTCAGCTAGTTCCACATTGATTGGCAGTTGTTTCTATTTATTGTATTTTAAGTTAAACACTAGAATGTCACTTTTCAAACAACGTTGTATTTAAGGCTTACCACATATTTATATTGTATTAATTTATTTTTAGGTATCAAAGAAAATATTACAACTCAGTTTGGATATTAAAAATGAAAATTAATGGACACTTGTTTCAGGATTTTTCAAAACAGCCCTTAATAAGGGGTAAAATGTTGTGTCAGTTTGTATAGAAATTTTTAAACGGTGCCATTGGCTTGAAACTCGATTTGGATTCTATTTATGTAAAATAAATGGACGTACAGGTGTTTTCGGATTTATCTAATTTTTGGGACTAAAATATTACTAATAAAAAAAATCCTTAATTAATACGACAAATTGTACAATTATCAGGTTTGGGAACTCTTTTGATATGCAAGAATAACCTGTGTTAGAAGAGTAACCTCTTTTCTGTGGTGTATATAATATTCTAAATTCAAATTATAATTCTCCAATTAGAGTTTGGATTTATTGTTCTGAGGTTTGGGCATAGATCTAGATACCTGTAAGTCGATGGTATTATGGTTCTATGTATTTATTATTGATGATGTTTATTTAACTTCAATGTCAATAAGTATTAATGACATAAGTGTGTAAGCACTGCTTGTAACAGGACGTACAACAATAGCCGGAATAGGAAGCGACGACAACGGCAAATTGACAATGACGTCTCAAGTCAAAATGTACAGGTGACAGAACTTTAACCCTTATTACACCAGTGCACTAAGGCGATTTTGGCATGAGGTAAAATGTTCACTTATGTTGTTTAGGTACTGTCGTTTTAGAACAGACTGGCTCTCCCAGACAAGATCCGTAAACGGGTTCTTGGTCTCTGTTGTGATTAATTTTTAGTTTAATTAAATTCGATTAATGACGGTCTAGTACTCTGATTGTTTGAACGGAAATCCTAAAGGAAATCCTGGTTCAAAATACTCTTTCAATATTGGTTCGTGAAAACGTCGAGTTCTCCTATTACCACAATTTATGAGTGAATGAATTAATAACACTGATGATTGAGATATTCGAAGCATAGGTAAATAAGCACGTTTCCTTATTATCATCATCTTCCTGCCCTTATCCCACTGTATGTGGGATCCAAGGATCATGCACAGCATGATCCAAGGATCATGCTGTAAGAGTTTTGGCTAAGGTGTTTTATGACCGGCCGCCTGCCTGACGTCAATGTTTACATAATATAAAATATTGGATCTGTTCTTTACTCTTAGTTCAGCAGAAAAGTTAACTAAAGACGGTAAAAGAATTTTATTTTCAAAATAATTTATACATTTTACGCTGGACTGGGAGTCAAGAACAAACATAGAATGCGTCCAGCTGCTTCTCTTCCCGAGCATGTCGTAAAAGTCGACCTAAATCGACTAAGGGATAGTATCCTCTCCAACATGATGAGAGGGTTGACGTCAGGCAGGCGGCCGGTCATAAAACACCTTAGCCAAAACTCTTACAACATGATCCAAGGAACATGTTGTGCCGACCCCACATAGAGTGGGATAAAGGCAGGAAGATGATGACTTAATGAGACACTATTTTAAACTAAGTTAATAAATTAACGACAACATTACAGTGAGCGTACAAGCACATCTTACAAGAAATGATCGATTCAAGGGAGGCGTCTCTCTTAGGGCGTCACATGGCGTCACATGGCGTCACATCGAAATTGTTGTTTTTGAAAACTGTGTCTGTCACGGACTAACACCGACATCATAGTTTCCAATAACCCATTGATAATACCCAGCTGATTATTTGGATGTTTCATTGTCATCTGGCAAATTATCTTGTTTTCATTTTAAAGTTTGCAAATAATTATCATGAAATACTAAAATTAATTGTTTTATAGCTGGAATGGAATCTTGTTAATGCCCGGTTCCAATAATCTACTTAGTGACGATGGATCGTTCATTACCATAGCAACGTCAAAAAGCGTCATACATATTTGGTTAGGAAATCAACGTTGCTTTAGTATTTAACGATTCGTCGTCTGTTAGTAGAATATTGGACCTTTTTTTAAGAATCTGAATTAAACATGTTATGATTTTTTGGACGTGTCTCTAATATTAAAGTAAGTCCGTATGAGCTAGTAGCCAACTCTTGTGACGGAGTTTTTAGGCCACCCAAAGGTCTCCTAAAGCCGGGATCGACAATTTAACGTGCCTTCCGAAGCACGGAAGCGCTCAACTCGTAATGCCACTTGCGGTCACCCATCCAAATTGTAAACACGCACAACGTTGCTTATCTTAAACAATCAATCAGGAAAGTCTAAGCAAGCTACGTCATGAGCGCTTCTTTAAATGAATTGTTTTCATAAAAAAATATATTTTGACTTCAGTCAGATCCACAAGAAACGCCTACAAACTAATATGTATTCTATGCTCAAAATGGCTCCGTATAATGGCAATCTTTAAAATGTATCTTCTATGGCTTTACCAATAATTATTATTGTCATGACCTTCTGTTGTTCCTCATGATCGTGTCTGCTGTTGGTCCGCGATATGACAGGTTGTAATTTCGATATCAACAACCATTTCTCATAGACCCTCAATTTATCCACCACATCCGAGCGATACTCACCTCTATTGATTGGTAACAGAAGCTTTTATAGCGTAAAGTTTTGTCTTAGATGCATAGGAGGCAGGTTTTTGTTAACTGGTGATATGTTTAAGATCTAGGTCACGAAAACATTGCTTGCCCCAGGCACAACCATCGAACTAAATACTAAATTATCGTCAAATGCAGACTGATCATTAGCCAAACAAAAACTTATTTAAATATGAAATCGCTGTATTTAAATTGCTTTGTAGTCTAAGTCCTTCTAATTTGTTATTTTTTGTTGCAGACCTGACCAGCGCAATCTTTATCGCGGACTTTGTAAGGTAAGATTAATTTATATTCTTCATAATCAACATTTATATAATTTATAGCAGAATAGATCTATAAATATTTCATAGGACAATGAACTTAGCACACATAATAAATGTTCCGTTGCGCTATTTCAAGTTTAGTTTTTTTTTATTTCTTTCAACACAATTCATTATCTACAAATAAATATTCTTCCCACTTTGTAGGTAATGTTGTTTCATCCTTACTAGACCAAAAATACCTAAAGCATGCTTAATAAATGATTTAAACTGTAACTCTTTTGAATAAGACACATTTTTCTCTAAATAATTTTTTCGAAACCGCCCTTTTCCACGCGACCGCAATCCAAACTTAGTCCAAAAGATTTCAACGAACACGCTTTGCATGCGTTCTTTTTTTGAAATAAAGAAAAGTTTGCAATCCTCCTTGCGATTTTAATGTGAAGTAAAACCTCCTTGCAATTTCACCTTTATTGAATCGAGGAGCTGTCTAGATTACGACAGTGTCATCTTGGCATTTTCACGTGATTTCAACGCGTTTACGTGAAAAATTTCGAATTTAATTTTTGAAAATATTTTTCGTTGTTGTATTTTTGAGGTAAATGTTTATTCATTTGGTGATGGTAAAGTATCATGTGTAAACTGTTTAGGTGGGTAGGAAATTTTAGGCGATCGAGAGAAGAGATTCTTGTTTTGTCATGATGTTGAACGAATGGTTTCATCGAAGAGTAGAAAACACTTGTGTCGAAGAAGAGACTTTACAGGCAAGTACTTGATTCACAATCTCATAGTTTGAGAACCACACTAATGGATAAAACATTTTTTATAAATTGGTCATAAAGGGCTTTAGCGTATAATACTCTAAGACATTTTAGCAGGCAACTTTTACCTTCACTAACGGGACGCTGTAGTGTACGAGACAAATTAAGATGGAATAATCTTTCCCAGCACATATTCCATCCTTTCAGCTTAGTCGGCCTTGTCCACGGGAAAGACATAGTCAATACCTGCGGAGCTGACTAAGCCGCGAATTTCCTCACGATGTTTTACTTCACCGTTTGAGAGTACTGGTATAGTGCACATAATTTTTTCGCACAGAAAAATCCATTGAGACACGACCGGATTTGAACCCACGACCTTAGGATCGGAAGGCGGGGTCACTACCAACTAAACCACTAGTGCTCCAATAATACCCTATACCATATAAAATTTTCTTTAGTTTTCTTCCGATATAAAATTTACTTTCTCATATTTCACCTAGGAATCGAAAAACCATTACCGAACAGTTCCCGTATTCCGACGTGTCTCGCAAAATCATTTATCTCACTAATTAAAACGTTAACAACATATTTGTCCTGCTCGGAGGTAATTAGGCGTATTTACCTGTCCCCTGGTCCCGTTATAATGGTCCCACACATGTTGAACGCTTACTTGTGGGTATACACACAGGCCGCCTTTTTTCTAAGCCATAGAGTATAGAAGCAAAGAACTATCGAGAAGATATCGCATACTTGACGACCCCGATGGCGTGGCGGACGAGTTCTCGACTGAGACGCAAGAGGTGCGGGTCGATTCTCGCTACGGGGGAAATGTTTGTATGTTCTGCAAATATTTCTTCCGGGTCTGGGTGTAGTATTAAAAGTATGTATGTATTTACAAAAAAAAAGTATTTATGTGTTCTATCAGCCATTTGGTGCCCATAGTAAGAGCTTTGCTTAATTTGGGCTAGATGGCGCTGTGTAAAATGCTTACTAATTTCCTTAATTTTATATTTGTGAAAATTTTCTAATGATCCTATGATTTAAAGTAGTTTAAAATGATCTTTCAAATTTGTCTATTAACGAATGCTCAAAAAAATTGAACAGTTTGTCCAAAATTAAGTTAAAAATTATTTTATCTTTTGATAACATAACTTATTTCAAGTCCTTTAAGAATCATTATTATCTTCTAAGGTGGCTACTTAAATAACAAACTTATTTGTCTAATTTTTCATCTTTGCAATTATTATGTAACTAAAAGTTTTCTGTCACTTCTAGAACTTTCTAGAGTTGCATCAAGTGAAAGAGGATCACTTCCCACTCCACTTTTTACAACGTAATGACCTTCGATTTAATTGTCCGGCTAATTACAACATAATTTGACGACGAAGTAATGTTTTAATTACATTTTCTCTTTTCCCGTTAATGAGCGATATTTTAATTATTAAAATATCTAAAAGTTTGATTTTAAAATCATAATTTTCGTGCTAAAAGATTTGAATCCAGGCCTCTATAAAAACTTTTTCATATGGCAATGTTGAGTTCTAAGTTTGAAAGTTTAAAAATGGAAGGCAAAAAGTGTAAAGGGCTAACCGCCCTCGACGTGGTTTGCCCACCCAGTCGGCGGGGTAATACCGGCCAGCTATGTCTCCCATTGCGGTCGCTGGCGAATACCGCCAATTCCTTCGCCATAGCTCGCCCTATTCCACAAGGCTTATAATCATTTACACAGCATCACGACTTTCGACCTTCGGAATACAACCATAGAGTTCAAAATAGATTTTGGTATTTTGAAATAATTTTCCGACAGACATAATGATTAAATTGTTTCGGCATGTCAAATCAAACGAAATTATGCTGTTATGTCTTGTTTAATAGCAGTACGTTTATGTTTGTTTCTTAAATACTGTTGTAAGATTTCTCCTTCGTTAAGGGATTCCTTAAAAAACGTCTACTTCATACAAACCATGTTCTGTTACAGCCACTTTCTTACAAGCAAAAAATTACTGTGTTAATTTTGTCATAATATTGTTATTTTGTAATAATTTTGTGATGGAAGCCTATAACATCAACATTACCTAGTGGCTCGGGAGGAACCTATTATGCGATTTAATTTCCCTTACCCATAAAAAATAGATTGCGTCCAGCTCTTTCTCTCTCCGAGCAAAGTTTGGGACTTTGAATCAGGAGTGGCTGCAAAATTTCTTATTACTTGTAACTTTGGATACACTCCCCATTAGATATTTGGGCGTGATAATAATATGTATGTATAAAACTGATTGAAAATGTATGAAAACTAGTTCAAACAAAATAAAAACAAAATGGTCGTCACGGTATTTACTTTCCAAATGTAAGTATTTTTATTTTTATTTTATTTTATTGAGGTAAAACAACAGCGTTACAGAACACATAACGAATATACTTAAATAATAAGGCCAAATGGGTTTTACACAAATATTTAGTTAATAAAATTTTGGAATCTGATACAAAGGTGCTAGGTTAACTGAAGAATATAAAGATAAAAAAAATATGTATTTGTATAATTTACGTTTACATCAACGCTTACGTGAGCGAACGTACTTGCATTTACTTCCTAGTTGTCATAAAACATTTAGAAATATCACCATCACTTCTTCAAGTATCGCCATCTAAGGATAGGTGTGAGGAAAGTACGCGGTTCAAATAACCCAACATAACTTTAAGTATCGTGTATGTCCATACAAAGTTGCTAACCCGATCACCATTAATTATGTCAATGAGAACCGGGCTCATGAACTGCATTTTAGTGAAATCAGAAGCATTGAATTTAAATACTTTTGCCGTAGGTTGATGTAGATTTGGTTTTTATTTTGAAATTGTCAGTTTATTTAGTAAACTTTGCTTTAATATTCGTTTAAATTCTTCTTGGTGTAAATGCAACGTAGATTTAAGACGTGTCCAAGTGATCCCCGTGATTTTATTGAATAAAAATTTTTGAATTTGACTTTGACTTTATTAGTATTAAAACCAGGTGTCGCGGTTGTAATATCTGTATTGAGTATGACTACCAATACTTGCCGTCTTTAAGATAATTTTCACTATCTCGTCTACTTATTATCTATCAAATCAAGAGTATTATGTAATTACTTAGGGCGAATATTCATTCCTTTATAAATAGTAAGAATGTAAAAGAGATATTTGTAAAACGATTTAAAAATTTGATTGTGAAGCTAAATGATTAATTAAATTAACAGAAGTATCAAAACCAGTTAAATGAAATCTATGCATATAACAAACTAGTTTGCGTCCGCGGCTTTGCTCGCGTTGTACTCAGATAAAAAGTAGCCTATTTGTTATTATAGAACACCAAAAACATGTTTTTTACTCTGTGCCGCGCCCTCTGTGCTCTCCAAAGCTTGGTAACGCTGCCAGCGGTCATCTGCGACCCACAGCTTTTATATTCATCTGAAAAAAATACAACACACCTATTACGTATAATCTAAGTTTCATTCAAATCCGTTCAGCCGTTTAGGCGTGATTAAGGCACAAACAAACATCCTCACAAACTTCGCATTCATAATATAAGTAGGATAGGATATAACACCCAACATCACATACATAGTCTGACCCCATACTATGATTTCCTGTGACCCAGCACAAATACTTGCAGAACTAAAATCATATCTCCCGTTGGGGGATTCGAGCCTGCACCTCTAACGTCACAACAAGGCACTCGCCCACCACGCCACCGAGGTCATACGGCTGTCTCAAGTCCGTTAACTTGACTCATCCATGTGCAATGCAAATGTTGTAACAGTAGGACGTAATCCAAGGCCGTACGAATACGTGATACGGTGAGTGAAGGCAGTTCCGATGAGATGGAAATTGGTTCCGTCAGTTGCTAAGGAAAACTGTTATTTTTGCCGTCTTTACTTTTTAGTGATTCTTCTTATGTTGTCTGGCTTGGGATATGAAGACCTCTAAGATTGATGGTACTCCTTCTAGTCTCGTCACTTAGTTCTTTCGAAGTGTGGTGAAAGAAATTAAAGTGCGCCTCAAAGACTCCTTTAGAGCAATTGACACTTGTTTCCGAAGATTAATGGTGTATAGAATAAGAAGCGATTTTTTTTCTAAAATTAATACTAGAGGTATGACTACTTATGCCTCTGCTCAGCCCATAAGACATACGGGCGTAATAATGTGTTTCTATGTAGCTATAAGTGGAGACGATGACCTAAATGAGAATGAGGTTAACAATTTCCAGGAAAAACGGATGCTGAAATGAATTTCCTATAATGGGAATACTGTAATATTATTTATTTTATCTCGACGTATCCGGTAGCTAAATCGGAAAATACAGTCACCAATCTCTTAATGATTTAAACCTGTTTCGGAGTAATTCATTTACGTCACAAAACTTTGTTTCATCATCCATTTGTTTATATTTTTAATGACGATGTGCAAGATAGGGGAATACTAAAGCTATTTCTAGTTAAAATTAGTAGCATTTTGAAGGTTTCAGTGGGTTTTATGAGTTTTCCTACACTACACTTGTTATCAACTTTGCCAATATGTGCACAGTGCCAAAAAACAGTTAATAAGTAGTACTAAACTAAGACCCCACCCCCTTTTATAGGTCCATTTTACCTCACCCCATTTACGATTTCGTCGACTTGTCCTTGGAACATCCTACCTTAATTTCAGTCTTAATAAGTACAGTTCTATTAAATAAATAAATATTTTTGTGGACATTTGACACAGCGCCATCTAGCCCCAAACTAAGCAAAGCTTGTACTGGGCACCAGATGGTTGATTGAAGATTTTTGTTTAGTAAACACATACCTATAATACTACAACACCCAGACCCTGAAGAAATATTTGCTGAACATACAAACATTTCTCATTTCTCCCATAGAAGGCATCGAACCCGCACCTCTTGCGTCTCAGCCGAGCACTCGCCCACCACGCCACCGAGGTCAAAACTTAAGATAGAGCCCGTAGTTAGATAATATTGTATTTAAAAACTCCAATCTCTGTTTGCAGTGACTAGGACGTACAGTCTTCAAATTTATAATACATTGATGTTTTTATTCAGTACATTATCGGTCTTATACAGGCTTGAGACATATAATCAGCTAGTGAACCAGTAATGTGTTTCGAACAAAACCACGCTATTTATGGTATTAAGGCAACAGTGTTAAGAAACTAGTTATGTAAAAATTAATATTTATTTAAACTCTTATGACTCATTGGCCTCGAAGCGATTTTCGGTCATTAAATTTCAATCAATTACACGATTCTGGTGTAACTTTTATTTAACTATACAGTAAAGTTACTATTTTATCTATGAAAAAATGTTCCAATACAAATTATTAGACTTTTGAACTTCCATTTTATTTACAAGTTGATAGTTTTGAATAAAATAGAAGTTCTAAAAGCAAGCATTTTATCTTGCTTTTCACAAAATAACAACAATATTACAACCTATCAAACGATAGTGAGTAGTTACCTGATGAATCAAACCTGTATCTCGCGTTCGTTCCAATCGATTTTTAACTTTATCGCAAACCCATTGAGTTCAATTCACACCAAAACCTCGCATAGCTTAACAAGTAATGTATTACGTTACTATTACTATGAGTAGTAACTGGTCTTGAATGAATGTTGCTCAAATCACATGCAGCGTCCGTTCTATTTAGTTTTAATTCCTCGATCCGCATTCATTTTCATTTCGTAATCAAAATACAGTCACTTCACGCAATGTTTTGCATAAAATTCAATCTTACTCGTATCTTACTTCTTACTTATTTTATAAAATAGAAAAGCTTTAGTTTGCTTGAAATTACCGGCGTAAAGCTCAAAACGCAACGATAGCGCGTGCTAACTTTACCTGTGCTGCCATCTAGTTTGGTATATTTATTTGTAAGATTCTCCTAATGAGCAGGAAAAAACTGTAAGATTGCTACAAAAACTACACTTCGTTTGTTTTTTCTAGATTGTGTCAGGTGAGGAGATATTATTATGCTTTTATTGCGTGTTTATAAAACTTTAATGCTACCTGATGGCTCAAAGTGACCTGTAATTAATGTGAGAGTAATGTGAATAGCTTTTATATACTTATTGAATTGTTTTCACTAATATATTTTACCTGTATAACGATTACGGAACTAGGAAGGGTTCCGAAATCATAACCGTATTAGCGTAGGATACGGTTCCTCGTTGGGATTTTAGAACCCCAAAGACTAGTGACACGAGGATCATTAGTTTCTTTGGTGCTCTATAAATAGAAAATAATTGTATAAGTCTCCTAATGCTAATACGGGCTAATAATATGTCTTGTATAAGATCACATCAGGTACAAACCAGTCTGATTCAATACTAATTAGCAGCAAAATGACCTTGAAATTTATTGTTATACAACCTTAACCGTGACATGTCCTAACAAGCCTCCGACATCTTAATTATAGTTTTCGGCGCTGAGTGGAAATGGGGCGTATTGTTGTCACACGATTCATCAAGCAATGATACGTCTATTTCAGGACCCCTGCTGGCTGCATAGGCTGTTTCTAACTCCGATTTCACGGCTCTCGTTGTCGGAAAATAATTGTATTGCGTACGGTCGGAAAGCATTGTATCCTACCGTTTATAGAGCCGACAATGAGTAGTAGTTTTTGTCACAGTACCTCCGCCAAACTACTACCGTTAAAATAAAAACAAAGATTTTAAATGGTGCCCTTAAAATGGGACTAAGTTGAACAAAGCGTGTTTATTGCGTCATATATAACGTAGTGAAAGTTACCAGGAGCTTTGTTCTTGATATTCGCTAACGGTACTTCTGTCGGTGATGAGACAAAGGCAAGTCCTTGTACAGTACAGGAGTCGACTATTTACAGTGTAATAAAGAATTTGCGAAATCGTTTGTTTAAAACATTTTTGCTTTGATTGTGCGTAACTGTTACGCCTTTCTGACTTGCAATATTTCATTGTTATACAAATAAAATTGGCCTCTTAATTATTTACATCATTTTGCATTTATTTTACAAACAATTCTTTTTCAAACAATCATGAAAATTAAGACAAGGTTCGGGAAATACTGTGGTAAAGATACTGCCTTAGTTTTCATATAGTTTTAACTACTCAAATTTATCAAATTTAATTTTATTCAGAGTTTTTATTTTATTTTCTAATTTGTGTTTGTTGAAGACATTTAATGAGTTTGTTCAAAATGTCTTGGTCAATGCTATTCGTTCTGAGTGGGTATCAGAATCCTATAGAATATTCAATGGGTCCGCATTCAAAGATCTTCTCAATTTTGCGCGACTGCTGAATGAGTGTCATTGTTAACGTAACATTTCTTAATTTACCCAGTCGGGAGTCAGAACACCTTGAAGTTTTTTTTTTAACTTAAGTATTGGGAGGCTTTTACAAATATTTACTATCTTTTGAACTATAATATATCACGTTAGATAGGTAATTTTTTATGGTTCCAGCATTCATATATTAAGTCTACGCCAATTTGGTATATTTATTGATTGTTTTCTTTCGATTTCCATTCTGTAATGCCCAAACGTAAAGAGATTTTCCATCAGTTCTTTCATCACATTACATTTTACAGTTTTACAATATAATTAGCACCATGAGTACGTAGTTACGTAGGTGCAAATGCGTAAAGCTGTGCGCTGGGAAGTGGTTAAAAACTATAAAAAGAAGTTTTTTCCTAGTCAGTAACCGGACATCAAAATGGTCAGTTGTTTACTTTAAATTCAATCGAACAATAGTCATATTATTTGTAAAAAAAATAGTGAAATATGTAATAACTTTTTGGTAAGTGATTTTTGAAACTATTTATGTTCTTTTTAATGCTACACATAACTTTGTTAAGTTTGCATTGGTGTACGTTTTTAAATGTAGTTTCGTGGTTCTCTCGAAGCAAAGCAAAAGCTATTTTGGGTACTACTTCACATTGTGAATTTGCAGTCGGCATGAAATTCCTTTGTATTAAAAGTGGTTCAGTCCAAAAATTGTGACGTCATCAATACACTTGCATGACCTACTTTCATCTCAGATCCGCGTAAAGAAATAAGAATCATCTTGCTTCTTAGTAAGTTCATGATTGAAAAAATCACGGATATCGGTTTTACCTAAGAATGGTGCGGTTGATATAAAAAGATAAGGGAGACCACAGATGCCTGGTCGGTATTTAAAAATGGAATAGGTTTTTTACAGAAGAAACTATGGAAGTTTTTGCAAGTCATTCATTGATTACGAATGATTGATCTATTAAATACATTTTCACGTTACAACTATAACCTCTATATCGTTATACTTCCTCTAAAATCTCCAAGCCCTTTAAATTAACTTCTTGATATCTTAGAGGCTAGAAAGTGACACACTTACGTATAATAAGTATAAGTAATACTCTTTGTAAGTTTAATAAAATGAAAACACTATTAAAAAGCTGTCAAAGCTTATTTTAACTTCTCAACCATTTGTTTTAGTCGGCAATGAAATAGAATTTTTTTAACTTATTTTGCATCTGCCTAGCTATGAATAATTTATAATTTACTCGAAACGTGAAATTAAATTAAACTTATAAGGAACCCTTTCCTGTGAAACTATATTAAGTTCTCATTATTTTTAAAAATAGCTGGTACGGTAATGTGCACCGGGTAACTCCTTAAAAGTCAATGTCAACAATTAAAGGATATGACTTAAGCACTGAACTCAAGTTTACTGTAACTTTGTGACGTAAGATGGAAAATGTTTGCTCTTAACAAATATAAAATAAAACCGGTCAAGTGCGAGTCCAATTCGCACATGAAGGGTTCCGTACTATCGTGCATGCGCGTAAATGTTTCTTTTATGGGGCCTCCTTTTACTTTTTTATTTTATTTTTATTATTTGTTATAATAGGGGTAATAGAAATACACAATTTGTGAAATTTTCTACTCTGTATCTATTACGGTTCATGAGATACAGCCCGCTGACAGATAGACGGACGAACGGACGGACGGCGAAGGCTTAGTAATTGGGTCCCGTCGGCACCCCTTGGATACGGAACCCTAAAAACTACGTGTCACCCGCCATGTTTTGTACTAGCAGAACTGTAGACGTTCAAGTTAGATGGTTAAAATCATCATTATCATCATCATTCAGCATCATTGGTGCCAAATACCAAAAAAAATTCTTGAGTACTAGAAGTGTTCTTAGAGTCATCACTTATTACAAGGGAGCCTACGTGTCATCTTTTATTGAAATCAGAATTTAAAATTTACTTTGAAATTATACTTAATAATAATTGTACTAGAGAATTTTCAAAGGTCTAAATAAGTTAATGTCTACAATTCCTCTAAGATAACACTCAAAACCGATTACATGGTATTTTATATGACGTTTGTGGTCTATACGAAGGAGTGGTGACGAATTTTGGGACAAACATTTGCTCTGTGACACGTGTCACGTGCTCTTAAATATCGTCATTATATTGGCACACCTTTACTTAGAAAAGAAGATATTAAAATACATAAAAAATACTCACGCTTATTCTCAAAATAAATCTTTTCCCTATTACTAACAGATCGCGAGGCTTTTACATGGTCGAACCATATTTAAATCGGGTCATTGTCCTAACCTAGAAAGATCTAAAAGAAGTAGCTGTACAATAAATTTAGGACATTTTTTTTCTATCGTTTTCCCTTTTCTTTTGTTCTACAGGACTTTTTTCTAGAAACATTCCGTGAGATGACCTAACGATTATTTAGTGTTGAGTCCGCTTCGGACGAGGAATTTATTGTCAGCGAAAAGAAAGCAATAAATTTCTAGACGGCATGTCGACGCTTTATCGGCTCGCGCACACTGCCACGTTATAAGTGTGGGTATCATTCACAAAAACTGTCATTTATAATTACATTTATATAGAACTAGATGGCAGCACAGGTAAAGTTAGCACGCGCTATCGTTGCGTTTTGAACTTTACGTCGGTAATTTCAATAAAACTATAGCTTTTCAATTTTATAATATAAGTATGATTACTATCAAAACTGTTACGATATGGAACACTCATTAAATTACTACGACGCTTTTTAAACTAGCATTTATCATGCGCAGATTTTTAAGAGAAAACACCTTTGTTTTCCTAAAAAAACCGTATGTTTAATTTACTACGAATTAAAACGAATCTCTTCAAACAGTGACAGAAAAATCGAAAAACAAGTACCTAATAATATACTCGTGTGATAAAAATCGTCTGTATATCCTAACTGGCTAATTCGATTTGAATTCGTTTTTTTTACTGCTACGAGCATACAACGAGGTCTAAAATAACTAATTAATTATACTTACATACAAAGATACGAGCGAAACTAATAACTTGTCTTTGAGCCGGGTAAAATACGTTTTAGGACAAATTCGGACAGAATCGAGATCTTTTCATAATGATTTATCTTGTACCTACTTTGCTAACGGTCCTGCAACATAAATCAACAACAACGAAGGAAAACATCGTGAGGAAACCCGCGGCTTAGTCAGCTCCGCACGTATTGACCATGTCTTTCCTGTGGACAAGGCCGACTAAGCTGAGAGGATGGAATAGGTTCTGCGCAAGCTTACTCCATCTTAATTCGTCCCGGGCACTACAGCGTCTCGTTAGTGAAGGTAAAAGTTGCCTCCTGACGCTATATAAATCATCTACTATAGATGGTAAAAGGCCTTAGTAGTAGTGCAACATAATAACGTTAGTGTGTGTGGGTATCAGTGTAGGCGTGTTGTGTTATCAGCAGGAAACTCCAAGCTGATGCAGCGCAGGTGTCACTACCTTAGACAGTCCTTTCAGAGAACTGCTATTGACGTAATACACCTTCCGGCTTGCTATCAGTAACGTATTCTGATAATGGTGAGGAAGTAACAATACGAGTATGTGACTCGTGAGAGGAAAATTGGGTTTAAATTTTTATCCTTCATTGGAACGGACTAAGTATGCTTTGAAAGAAGAATACTTATAACTTTTGATCTTCCTTACTATCTTCTTAATTTTGTTATCCATCTAAGGAACACTTAGATTAAGTGAAAGGTTAAATCAAAGGATCATCTTAAAATGTAAGCCTAAAAGGAAGATAAAAACAAGAAACTCTTTTTGGTTTAAAAAACGAACACTTTTTAATTATCATTATTTTTAAACATTACCTTTTAGACCAACTTCACCAACCACCCTTTTTCTGTGACATTCTTCACAGTTCTGTGCAAACCTCAGTTCAACCTCAGCCAGTTCATGTGTTCTATATCACATGTACTTACATCTATTAAGAAAACGAATTAAGTATAACATGGAAGAATTTATTTACGAGAAAGATCCAGAATGAGATGGCGGAACGAGCTGGACCTCGGCACATGACCTGTTTCTGCGTTAAATCGCAAAGTATGGAAAAGGGAAAGCAAAACCTTTAGAATAGTAATAAATAGTAGTATTCATCGGTTAAGGATTACCAAGAACCTATATAGTAGGTACCGTGCGAAACCGAAAAATGGTCGTTTAAAAAATGTTTTATGGTAGCTATCGCCATTAGCTAATTATGAGAACACCTGCCACTTTAAATATTATGAAATACAATCGGAAATCGTACTTCGGTCTTAATGATTAACTAAGTAACCGACTTTGACGCTCCTACCTGTACTTAGGAAAGTCCAAATTAAATACCCCAAATAAAGTGGGAAAAGGGCAGAGAAATAATGTTAAATTTTGAATACAAGTCTTTAAATAAAGTTATGAACACCGCAGTTATACGCTCGGTGGTTATGAATAAAACCACGTATATTTTAAATCTTAAGTATATTCTATTATCCTATTGATTTGGTGAATTCCACCGCAAGAAACGCGGGTTCGATTACCGCTGCAGGAGAAATGTTTGCAGGTTCTGCAAATATTTCTTCCGTGTCTGGTTCTAATATTACCTACATATTTTAAGTATGAATTAAAAAAAAATATATAAATATTCTATCAGCCATTTGGTTCCCATAGCTTTGCTTACATACAAGCTTTGCTTAGTTTTGGTCTAGATAGTGCTATATAAAATGTCCACAAATATTTGTTTATTTTATTTAGTATTAATATACATTATTGAATAGATCTTCCGATTCTGACTCCACATTATCACTGTTAGGCTCATTCATGGCTTATTAGGAAAGATTTTTTTTATTTAAAATTTAAATTATTTAACAATTCACTGTTTACACTAGATAATCCGGTCAGTTGGTTCAATGTAAGGCAATCCTGGTAATTTGCCAAATAGTAGCATATTGTCATGTTAAATACCACCAAATCCGAGAAAAAATGTTAGCTATGCAATTTTTTGCCTTGGATTTCTGCCAGAGTATGGAGAAACTACATGTACCTACGAACGTAAGTACCAATAGAAAATTTATCAAATATTTTTTTGATAAATCACACACGAACGAACTAAAATCATAAGCCGATAAGAATTCGACAAAGTATTTCTAAATTATATATAAGGAGTTTTATATGACCTATTTATTTATTCAAGCCTACTCCGTCTTAATTCGTCCCGGTCACTGCAGCGTCCCGTTTGTGAAGGTAAAAGTTGCCTCCTGACGCTGTATCATCTACTATAGATGGTAAACGGCCTTAGTTTATTTATTTTTTACACGAGGAAAACAACAATTCAACTATACATTTAAATGCACACTCGTAATGTTTGTTTACATAATTGCGATGGTATCTGAGTCAACTGAAGAATTCAGTGACTAACTGAAACACTGAAAGGAATCGTGAGTCAGGTTCAAATAAAGACCCTGGAGAAACCATATCACATGCCAATGAAAACCGATGATTATTCACAACCTATAATACTTATTACACTTCTATGTACAAGTATATCTACGTACATATGCATAAAAATACAGTAGAGCAAGGCCTAACCTAATCTAACAGAGCCGGAAGACCTCCCGCTAAATGGGTCTATGAAATTAGACGTTATTGGGATAGGTCTGTGTACGATATGCCGAATTCAGATAAATAAATAAATAATTGCGAACTTTTCACACAGCACTATCTAGCCCCAAACTAAGCAAAGCTTGTACTATGGGCACCAGATGGCTGATAGAATACTTATCTACTTTTTTTGTAAATACATACTTATAATACATAATACAACATCCAGACCCGGAAGAAATATTTGCAGAACATAAATTTCTCCCGTAGTGGGAAGCGAACCCGCGCCTCCGAGCACTCGCCCGCCTTGCCACAGAGGTCCTCAAGATATGATTTATGTTTTGGAATAAGGCTGACGAATATGATGATGATGCTTTTCTGTGCCCTATCTTTTTCCACAGCAGTTTGAGTCTTTCGTGACATCGCGAAATTAAAGTTTGAACATCTTGGTCTCAATATAAAAAACACACATCGAATATATGATCCGTGATACCGGATTATGTAATATTGAAATTCCTTTCCTATCATAATCTCAAGACACATTTCTACTATATTAGGTAGGTACTTTAAATACATTGACTATGGACTTGTAGAGGCACGAGTTATGCAGATTTTTTTCAAATACATTTTTTTCTATCGCTTTATGTTAACTGAATCAGTAATATTTATATCGTTAATAATTCATCTAGAGAACGGAATAAAAAGGTCAATGATCTGATCGCTCTTTATGTTTTTACCTAACCATACGAATTAATGAAGAGTTATGACATCTCATCTCATCATAGAGTCTATACATAAATGTTGATTTGTTTGTATGTATGTTTGTTTGTTTCCTCGTATCTTTTAAACTGGTATACAGATTTAGATTTTGACTTTGGGCTGTCACAATTAAAAATTGCGTCCTGGTGACATGACCCTGGTGACTGCTTGATCTAAATATCTTTTAATATAAGTCTTTTACGTAATCGGGTAGTTTTTATCTTTGAGGAAACCCATGCGAGTAATGAAACATAGCAGTCTTAGGTTGCATGAGGCACGCATCTTCCAAATTCTAAGATTCTGGTCCAGCCAGCATCTTGGTAAAAATTATGTCAGATATGAGTCACTCATTACCGAGTATTTTTTAAAGCTTGATGAAGATTGTCTGCTCGAATGAAGATGGAAAAACCCATGCATGACTGTGTTCTTATGAATGAAGTGGAACTAAATGAATGAATATACGTCATAGCCTTTCAAAAAGATATAAACAACATTCAGGGTTTTGTTAAAATTTTCGTAAACTTCCATTTTTATCTTGCGTAGAAATAATTTTATTTCTCTGATATTGTTCGTCATCAACTGAGTTAAGTTTTAAGCAACTTTAAGCTTGCTCGCAAGCTTAAAGTTGCACAATAATTAAGCACGCACACTGAAATCAAAAAGCAATAAAAGCCAACCCTTATCTACCATGCGGGCCAAAAAGACCCCTATGTCGTACATAAAGGTACTTGCTGGGTGGGAGCCGGACCCCGCCCTCGGCTACCATTGGCGCGAGCGGAGAACCCTACATTCACACCCATCTATTCGTCATTGCGTCCCCACCTGTGCTCGCTACTCTCCACGTGGTGTAGTTTATCTTCGCGCGGTCACTCGAATTCATTTAGTCTCTGACAAGGCTTCACGCGTGATACATCGCGGCATTTTGGGAATGTCGATAGCGATCGTCAGTTATGGATCTCATTAGTATACCGGCGTGTGCATTGTATAGGAACGTGGGTACTGTTATAGTTAGACTGAAGATGGAAGTGATCCACTGCTGCAATCGGCGGCCGTCCGGTTGTAAGCCGGTGCACCCCTTGTCAGGATGTGAACTATGCAAACGGACTAGACGCATTAGCAAATACAATAGTGACTGTGATAGTGTTGTGGAGCAATGTCGCCCATACAAATCGAGTTCAGCGAGAAGTAGTAAGCATTTTATTATTATTTATTATAAGAAACAAAAAAAAGCATTTTATAACTTTGCAAATTATTTAATTAAAAACAAAAGTACCCCGGTTTTCGCAAATAATAACTTATTATCCTTCCAATAGTTCAAACTAAGCTTAAAAGGTCCAATTCATCAAATTCACACTAAATAATAATTAAAATAATTCGCGTACAAAATAATATCAAATTGTACCTAATCGATATTTTTTTAATCCATAATGGTATCAGTGCATAAAACGTCCTAGTTATTGCATTTAGCCCAGAATTGCTGACGCGACGTCTAAGCTCAATAAGCCACTCAAAACAAACGTCATCTTTAATACAACCAAGCTTACAGAGAATAAACAAAAGCACTGTAATAAATCCTTATCACAATAAAACAGTGTCACCTATGCCTATTTATTTATAAGCTGAATATCCGGCACAGAGTTCCCACATAATAGGTATGTTACAAGTATTGTTGACACTCACGCCCTAAGCTTACAATACAAACAAAAAGCAAAGCTTTACTCGGCTCAGTTTACAATGTTAAACACGAACTAACTAGCCGTAGCTCGTTAAAGTAACGTACTGTTACCGGAATGACATATCTGACTAAATGTTTCTATCCTTTAAGAGCTACACAGTTACGACTGCAGATTCATTTCGTAATTAGTACTATCGCATTTACCTCTCTCTCTATATAGGGATGGGAAAATCATTTAAGTATCTCGCAATAAAAAATCGAATGTCATCGACACTTCGAACATTATAGTGACATATTGACGTAATTTTTAGCTTTATGATTGGGCAGAAAATTATTTAAAAAAATAGATTTCTAGTAGCTTCTTAGGTGGTGTTTTACCGGAAACCCCGAAAGCTACACAGAGAACAAACGGTCATTTTATTGGTTTGATTGTGTCGGCACAGATAACGTAACACTAAAGCAATCCAAATTATTAATCTATGAACTACATCCTACACCCTAATACAATCTGGTATGCCTTGAAAATATAACATTTCAAATGGCATATTTTTTCCTAATTTTTCAATACCTATGATCTACGGTAACTAAATTTTTTTTAAAGCTCTGTATTGCAAGTTGGGACTTGAATTTTGCCAAGGTTAAGTAGCTACAAATCCTCTTTAACAAAGCCATTATTAAACTAAGCCATCATAAAAAAAAGCTTAAGCTTTTTAATGACACCCCTTGATCAGTTTGAGTTCAGCAAAGAATTTTCAGAATTTGTACTGGCGCACCAACTACATGTAACAATTTTGCTCCCGATCAAAGCCAAGTAATTAAGCTCGCTGTGTGTAAAAGCCTTTAATTACCCCGACAGGGGCTAATTGTCTTTTTCAACACAGAATTGTTGGTTTACTTATGATTGTTCCTTTTCTTGTTGGTGTTTACGTGATACGTGACGGACGGGCGGTCTAAGCAATTAAGTGAAAACCCGTTTTTTGTTGAACACAAATGTCTTGAACTCTTGAATTAGATTACACCTAACGTCTCGTAACTGGAAACCTTAAACTGTGCGAACAAGTGCTACGTTTTAAGATGGTTCATTCTTTTCGCACTTCCTTTGAAATATTTTTGACAGAAACATTTTTAATATATATTTGTTTACTATATAATTCATATCCTTAAATATACATACATGTTTTTAAGGAAATAACAGTTCGGTTATGAAATGGATAAGGGGCATAACCTACCGGATATGGCCTATTCTTGCGCGAAGGTTAAAGTAGTATCTAATAATTACTTTTGTTATTAATAGATTTCATTGAGGCACGTGGAATAGGTGGGAGTTGTTCTTTATTTGTTTTCTAGAAAACTGTTTTTCCGACTTATATAAGTATTTATAAAAAAGGTACCTACCTACGTAATTTGTAATGCTATTAGTACCTTTGCTTTATTTTAATGTATTTAAAAAGTCTCATTCATCGGGAAGAAAACAAGCTCAGTAACTTATGATAAAATGGAGAATCATGGAAGTATTTTCTTATGTACGGAAAAAATATTTGCACGCGTTTATAGTATACAATTACTAAGATATAAATCTTATAGTCTGAATAATAAATTAGCTACCAACTGTATAATAGCTTATCCATACCTTGCCTTGACAATCGTAGTTCACACTATATAGACGTTATATATACATATTATATCTATACATAGGTATTATTCTTGTTGGAATGTAACGTCATTGTTGAAATTTGATTCTATATTATTATCTAAATGAACACGTCATTGATTGCAAAATTATATCGTCATTTACTGCGTATGAACTGATCGTGATAATGAAGTTTTTGCTATGCTTCTCGGTATACAACGTCATGGTTATTTACAAAATACACAAAAATATTATTTCAAATATTATATCATAATTCTGGTTTTTCAGTGACACAAATTTAAAGCAGTTAAATTGCAAGCAGTATGTTACGGTTAACAATCTTTCGACAGTTTACAATCTCGCGAGATAGATTATAATCTAACGGTATTTATAATGTTACGGTGACATATACACTACATAATGTTATTAGGGACATCAGTTTTTTTGTAAGGTTTCAACTTTCAAATAAGTTACTCAAATATTATATCGTAAGTAATCTTGGTTGTTTGTAGGTTGTACAACAATATTATTGTTAATTATACCTGACATTTATTAACAGAAGGAAACTTACAACTAATACAAATATAATTTACAAACACACAAAAGAAACGGTAGGGCTATTTGAAGGCCGTTGCAAACGGTCTATAGATAGCTCAACAGACCTAGAGAGATAGAATATTATTTGAAAAATCTCATTCCATATAAACATAATGGAGTCATCCACGGAAAGAACACAATCATTAATGATGATAAGATGAGCTCAGTTCCATTTCACCATGTAGTGCATCACGGAATTATAACAGCTGGAATTGTCTTCTAAATTAATTTATTCCTGCTCTTGATGGGTGACTCATCCACATATTAGATTATCAATACAGATCAGTTTCAAAGAACAGAACATGAGTGGCACTTACGTTTCAATTTTATAAGTTTCAACGGGAACACTTGGAATATTTTTTAAAACTTTTCCATGGAAGTATTTTCTTAGTTAATTTTCCTGTTATGGTTTTCATCATCTTCATCATCTTCGTTAGTGATTGGGTGTGTTTTCGCACTTCATTCCGGTTCTGAATTTCTAATTAAAACCTATGCCCTTTTTGATATCATTGACCTTTTGCTTGTTTTATAAATATTGTTCCAATTGAAAAAAATATCTATAATTAACCTATACAAACCCAATGATGAGAATTATCCTAAGAAAGTGTAAAATACTTTACTGTAGTATTTTCTCACAGAGTATTGACTTTTTTCTGTTCATGGTATTCGATGCAAATAGCAAAGTTTTATTCATTCTCCTACAAATGGTACTTGCCCTTAAAATATTCATTAATGCTCATTATAATTTTCTACGAACTGTCCGACTGAAAGAATGTGGGAATTGAACTCGCGTCCTTTACTTCGCAGCCGGCTTCCTACCCATCATGTGTCAGTCATGTTGAGGTGGGGTAATGACAAAATGGCTATCAACTGTGACATCCATTACTCATACCAATCATTGATAGAATATAGACAATTTAACATTAAGATCTTGATATTACTCAATATTAATTAAGGATAATATATTGTTTCTGCCATTTTGCTACCTCAGATTTAGTTCATGGAGTCAGAATAAGTACACAGTTTTTAAGTATTCGTTCCCAATAGTAAGAATAGTGGAATAAACACTAGTATTTTCTGATTAAAAATAAAAAAACCTTAACAAGATTACAGTACCCGTAATAAACACGGCACTCAACAACAATATCTTAGTTCTATTACGTTAATCATCTTTAGCGATGTTGATTCTACTTTTTGCATCGCTCACTTATCTAAGAAAGTAAAGGGACCTATGTCACTAATTCAGGCTATAATTTTTAAAATAAAGTATTAATAGTTTGTTCAGATTGTTGAAGATTGCGCGAGTTACTTTCACAAAACTTGTAGCAATTGTAATTTAAATAATAATCTCAAATAGAGATTATTTGGTGAACCCTTTCATGTACTGTTGTTTGTACTATGTCCTCGCGGCAAATGGTTGTCGTCCAAGTGATTATTCAGTACTTGATGTACTATTATCTATTCTGTGGCAAGGTACGGGCTGAGCTCGATTTCATGAACTATGTCCGCGTCATTATAGGGCTGCTGCGATCCTCACTCATTAGCAACATTTTCACATAAAACGTTGTACGTTTAGCCGGCGCAAGGCAGCCGCATCAATTATAAACAGTTATTTCAGTGAGACGCGAGACTCATAATTGCAGTGTTTAGCTATCACTCGTTTAGTAAGAGATGTCGACCCTAGCTCAGACCTACGGGTAATTAGCTCTTTATTCGATGAAACAAAAAATAAAAGCACGGCTTCATCTGAAACGACCGCATCCGATAACCGAACCAGATCCTGCCTTCGAGAACATCGACTAAAAACAGTTACTAAATACATAACGCCAGTTTGTTACCTTATTAAAATTAATTCAAAATAAATTTGCACTTGTTTCGTTAATTCCAAGTGGACGGGGTCGATCGACGGACATCTCAAAGCTATTACCATTTAGAGCGATTTTCAGTTAATGAAGAGTGGTATCACCGTATAGCCTGTGATACGAGCCGCCACGCGCCTCTTCGAGCGATAATCGCCCTTATTATGCGCAGTCAAATTTTACGAGCACAACAAAATAATGAACTGACTCAAATTAAACCTCTATTATGATTGCTGGACATGGTCCCCGTGCATACTCGTATCGTCACGCGGCGCGCGGACAGGATCAGTCGTCCCGTTAAAGAGCCAGCGCGCCAGCCCTGGCGAGCAGAGCGCTCCCGCGGCGACTCCCGGCTTCAAAATAAACAACGCCGAGATTCATAAAAGATAAGCCGCCAATAATTTGACGGGCGTTTCGTAACGAGCCGCGAAGATGATGATCGCAACTTCGATCCCAATTTTTTGGGCGCATTTATAACAACAATAATCGAAATTTACATAATGAGTGCGCGGGCGCCTGCGCCTGCGCCGACGACGTCCGGTGCGCGAACGCCGCACCGCACTTTTCTCGGTTTTCGAGTCGAAATTCTAGTTAGCGGGCGCGCGATTTCTTTTTAAAAAGGTTAACAAGATGTTCTCGTTTCGGTCGTTTTTCGTGCCGCGAGGACCTCTTTTGTGAACGAGCGAGCTGTTAAAAAATAAACGAACTCTTTGTTTCTCGGGTAGTCGGTCCGACCTCCGACGCGGTCTCTACTTTTTTATGCCCCCTTATAACCTGTGTACTACCTACGTGTAGGTATCTACGGTTTTTATGGTCACCCGGTCAGTTCTTCAATGGGCTAAGGAATTCGATCGAGTCTCATTGTTCATCTTAAATATCTCCACGTAACATGGCTGGGGGTATAAAGAGGATATCAATTACACGCCATCTATTATGAAAAAAGTCTTCATTTGTTTTTAATTACGTATCAGTAAATCCTATTTAAATCCTAATGATGTTCAAGTTCTTAGCTAATAAGCTTGCGGTAAAAATAAACCTAAATTAGCTTGCTCTATTAGCGATCTTTTTTAATGCAGAAGCTTTTGTCTATAACGACTAAAGTTCGTAGATCTTTTTAATCTTGTTCACGATATCTCGAAAGGAAATATTTGTCTGTGAGTGACTCCATATCTTTTACGAGTTGACCCGGCGTCGTCGTTTTTTTTTCTTGAACTCTTGACGTCGGTCGCGCGGTTGCTTTTGACCAAACCACTAATAAAATGTTATGGTCGTGTGTTTAACGCGTTTTGTGTGTGTCGGACCTTCCTTTTGACATGATCGTTATTCACCGGCTTTACCTTTGCGGTTGCCTTTTGTAATCCCATTGTAACAACATTA
The DNA here is from genome assembly GCA_949320045.1 of Scotopteryx bipunctaria. NCBI lineage: Eukaryota > Metazoa > Arthropoda > Insecta > Lepidoptera > Geometridae > Scotopteryx > Scotopteryx bipunctaria. The sequence goes on from OX439449.1 coordinate 3,385,595, forward strand.
TTGTGTCAATTAGAGGGCAATATAGTCTACAACTAAATCGTGGATAGTTAGTCCACGCGTAGTTTTATGGCAGCTGATCTTTTATTGTTAGCGGCATTGGTAATGGTCTGGTTTATTTTAATTGAAGTAATTCGATTAGGTACTTTTGAAAGGATGCAAATCTTTAACATAAAGTTTTTGCACTAATCAAATAAAACGGTACCCTAAAACTGATCGATTTAAATTGAGATGAATGTATACGGCTCTCCCTTTCATTCTAAAACAAAGGGGGCGTAAAGTATCAGTTCACAGGCTCTAGTTAAATAATAAGCGGCAAGGCGCCTTATAACTATAATCTTCTTTTATTTGGACGCCGCCGTGCCCCTGGGCCGAAACGAAACCACAGATTATGTTACATTTACTACGTAAAAACTGGCTAACGAGATGGAAAACAAAAAAACACACGCACACATTCGCGCTATCGTGTGAGTATTGATGAATTTGACTTTGTATCCCTTTTGACCGTTCCCATCGTACTGGTCAGTTTTGGAAGTTAGGTGAAATCGTTTTATTTAACCATCAATAGTTTAGAAAATTATATTATTTAAATGTAAGAGAAATCAATGGCAAAAATTGAGCACCAAAATGTAATGCTAGGAATTTGGCGTGAATTCAGTAAATTCTCTTCAGTAGTTCAAATTTAGTGATGATAGAGTAATTTCACATTTCTTACGATGTTGTAATGTTAGTCACAACACTAGTGAGTCAGCGTTGACTCAAAATAAATAAATAAATATCTGAGTAACGCCAAACTATGAGACTGTGACGACGATTATTTATTTTGTCTAGTTATCATATAACCAGTTTTCTTATGTACAAACGAATTAGTGACGAAAAATAGCAGTGAAAGATGAATGTAGATGTCATAATCAAGAATTGTTGTCTAAAACAATTGCAATGGTTAATTACTTCTTATACAATTAATGCATAATGAGAACAAGAGACAGGTGGTATGTTTTTAAACTAAAACATTTAAATAAAAAATGATGTCAATCACACATCAAATTATTGCCTTTTATAGTCGATAAGCGTATTCCGTTTTAACGAGTTGTCGATACTCTAATGTCAAGTCATATACGTCACATTGAACCAGTCTACTATGTCAAGTACAATTATAGCAATTGAATAAAACGGTTTTTTTTTCAAATACGCATTCAAGTAAAACTCTAATTAACTTATTGTACAACTAGTGACTGCCTGTCTTATACTGACACATGTGACTAATTTTTGCGATTTCAGCACTGTAAAAACGTCACAGATAGACAGCAGATATCAGAAAATTGTCATGGATGAAATTGACAGTCAATGACGGGTGGGACGGGTCGATGCAAAAGAGTTTATCGATATCCAGTTATAGCTGCAACGTTTTGGACAAATTGCCGTTCCGTAAAATAGTGTGGCATTACTGATTCACACAGGTTCACTGGACAATTAGCAAAGGCTGTCCACCTCTGGGCCACGATGTATTTATTCATCGGATGTTCATCGATTACCATAATCGATAACATCGCGCGTGCCGCATACGGAACAAGTAGCTTTTACGAGTTTTAGTTTAATTAGATGCACCAGAGAGCGAAAATAAACATTCAGCTACTAAGATTTACGAAAAAGAAATTGGTACTGGATACTTGGAAAATTTTATTCATATTCTGCTACTCAAACCAGTTAAGGTTTGCGTTGGCGGCATTTGATTAACCATTGCTGTCTTCCCTCAGGATACGTCAACGTCTGTGCAGCTGTTTGCTTGCTTCTCCTCGTCGGAGGTCTTTCTCCGCAGTCGTCAGCGGCGCCGCACCGGAGCCGAGTCATGGAGCGCCAGCGTCGTGCCAACGGCGAGAACCGTCTGTGGGCAAACCCCTGCGATTATAATGACTCTAATGTAAGTCACTACAAGGTTTAAAATCGAACATACCTTTAATTAACATTAAGATGTTGTTTGGATCTTAACAAAAACAGTACCTATAGAAAAACTTGGTGAGCTTATGTTTTTTTTTTATTTTTCCAGTCCAAACCAGCATCGTATTCGCCAAAGCAGTCAACAGATATTGCGCCTAAGCTGGCCGCGCAAGCAAGAAACGCTCACACATCAGCGTCGAAGTACAAGGATACATTCGTAAGTACCATATGATTCCACATTCAATGGTCTTTCTTCGCTTTCATTGATTGTTTCGAGTACGTAGTATTCGCGAGCGCATCTGTATGCCCGCCGCGTGCTTCTAAATGAACGGACGAAGCCTTCGACTGGCCAATACTAATAAAACTGCTGCTAGCGACGCATACCATCAACCGAACGCAGATATTATTGATTTATGAATGAGAGTCTGCGGTACGCTTCCGTCTCTAGGGGAAGCAAGCGTGACGTAGTTTCTTAACGCTACATGTTCTGATGAATAGGTGGCAGCTACTACATCTGAATTCGTAATGAGCAGTTCGGTGATCCTTGTGAGTTATATTTGAAGGACAAAATACCGCCTAGAATATGAGAACAGTTCCAGTGATTTAATACTGTAGTGTTGAACCAAAGTGTGCCAGATAAATATGTCCAAGAACGTGTCAATGAACCAGGAAATTTCAGATTATGGTTATATTTTAGCAGTAAGTCATGTCGGCCGCATTGCTGTCTTCCAAGTTCAAACTTTACAAAGTGGCGTTTTGTACAAAATTTCATGGTAAATTTGACCCATTAAAGATTCAGTGCGTGCACGTTTCGGCGCAGTTTTCTCACCGCGTATTGCCGTCCGTGTTGTCGATAAGATTGCATCGCGGCCGCCGGTTTCGCCTCCCTATGTCCGCCGGCTCCTTCCTCTCTTTTAATTATAATTTTGCGCTGCACTTCTGTGACGTGATATCGATATTATTATATCGACCCACGACAACCTTATGCATGCGTTGCCTAATTGATATTGTGCGTTATTTCTTCAAATTGTTAATTTTTTGGCGGCGCCTGTTTAAGGTTTAATGTATGGCTATCAAGTTATTGAAATGTTACCAAGATAAAATTTATACCCGAAAATTAGTAAATAAGATTTTAGAATTTGAGTCAGCTTATATTTTTAGCCTTTGCAACATTTTAAACTCGACATTAAGTAGCTTTATAAAGTTTTTGCATGGAACTTGAAGAACAAACGTTTAGCTTGTTAATACGACAATTCATATTAATATGACAGCTCTATAAATCCAATGCCAGGAATATAACAATATCCGAATCGGAAGTAAGGTAGGCCGATCATCGAGAAATAATGCAGTGTCGATGTCGCGCCTCGAATCATTTATGGATTACTGCCCACCATGATACACGACGATATTCATCAGTGGTTATTAATTGCGAATACATTTCGGGGATAGCAGGGCATGTCATCGATTGATTGAGTATCGAACAGTCAATGGTGGCGGAACAATGGCAGGGAACAGTGGTGAGACGGGTGGCATCGCCAGCGATGAGGTATGGTGGCATTGTAATAGGCTCGACGGTCGTAACGACGGCGACGTCCTGTCCGCTGCCTCCTCGTAAAACGACATTATCGACTCACAGTAGCCGGAACGAAGTACAGGACGATGCGCGTACGCAGAGAATACTGATTGCGCATTAGTATTGCGCGACACACCTGCTCGACGATTTTTTCTGTCTCTCCCCTTAATGTCGGTCATTCATTACTAATACATCATATTTATCACAATACCTACTAGGTGCGAAACAGTGGCGATGATCCACTATTGTTACCCATATACAAGGCCGACACTGTTTGATCTTTGTCATGTCACCTCACTATAATCTTTGTTTCTATAGTTTTTATAAAATCTTGATAAGATTAGTCATGCGGCGCGCTGCGAGATAAAACTCTGAGGTAAATGTAAATGCTAGTATACCCCAAATAAATCAGACGGTCACATCTGTCGTCGAGCTCGTTCCGTATAAATAATAACAGGCCGCGTTGTACTAAGAACGCAATAACAAATTCAACGAACTCTACAGGTACGGTACTGTGTGACTCGCAACCGGCCACCGTGTGAATGTGTCATAACCCTCATGCTTTTGACCACGCCGGTGTCATATAATCGCATCAAATTTTCGGCAGTGGAATTCCAGGCGACTTTAATACGACCTCATACTTTAAGAAGTAATTATGTTAAAGTGAGGATCGTCGGTAACTTGATAGGCTCGATCGCGGTAAGCGATCGGTTGCGACAGACGCTGACCCGTGCATAGCTTATCATGTAATAGCGACGAATAAACATCGAATTACATAGAGTTACATACAATATACGACACGTATATACAGTATAGATAGCGTTGTTCACGGCGACAAGCTGTCTGCGGTCGGTAGGTGCGTACGTGTGCCGTAAATACATCGATGTAACGCGCATGTGTGGGTGCATGTTTATTTGATAAGCTTCCGACGGCGAGCTAGGCATTCAGATGCTAACTCGTCAAATTTCTCGCATCGACGCCCACCCAGTCTTTCACTGAAAATGCTGTAGTAATCGATTTGTACGACAGTGCATATTGGAATTTTTATGGCTGCATTAATACTATGACCGCGTCAGGGCAAAGCTCGTTCGAAGCTTGGAATTCACAGCTGAATAGGTTATTTACATATAATTTCATCAAATAATCTACTTGCTTACGAATAAAGGATGATATTAAGCTATTTTTTTTATGAGATTTTTGGTCCTTCTGATAAAATTCCGAGTTATAAAAAGCGTGAACTAAAATAAATATCCTTTCTAAATACAAAGTACCAAATCAATGTATGCATTTTATTTATAAAGTTGTGTTGATATTACGTAGGTACTATGTAGGTACTTCATAATCTGTATTACCGTTTCGGACATAGCCGGACGCGCACCTGTGAATTCGGTACCTAACCTACCATCAAGCATATTGCATTCCTATAGATGTGATTACTGTCACATTCCATTTAGTACTGTGTTCTTTTCACGTGATCAAATTCATAGAAATTATATTAATAAGATTAAAGTAGTTCAATGATGATCTTAACACAGGAAAAAGCGGTACAAAAATAGATATCTATGTACCTCTGATACAAACGATATAAATAGAATCAAAAAGTACTCGCGTCACTATATTTTTTTGGTTAAATTACAATACGAGATCAAAATTTCAATCAGTTGCAATAAATATTTGCAATTTATGACACATAGATAGAAATCGCCGATAATAATGATTGGCAATTGATAGTTTGCTACTTTTGTCACGTTTGCCGGACTCTAATTAGAAGTATTGTCAATGTTTTTACAAAAGGGACACTGTTGACATCTGCTTGCCTATTGATGGTCAACCGCTACAGAATTACTAACTTTATTAACCCTCTGCGAAGGATGAATTTTGTTTGGCGATAGAGTATGGGGTATAGCGTCAAATTTTTAGTGCTATGAAATTATCTTTGATGGAGACGATCGTCCAGTTGCAATATCATCTTACGCTTGACCTTCAATACTGATACTGCTGTCAATTGATCCTTCATTCATCGACACTGACTATAATTTACAGTTCAATAGTAACTGACACGTAAGCTATACAATAACTAACGAAGTCTAAATTAGACAATATTACTCTCTATTCTATAAAAGTAATTTGTTAATCTAGTTAAACGGAAGTAAGGTTAAATGGACGGATTGAGATAAATAACCAGTTTTATATGAACTCTGAGATGAACATACTGGCTTATAGTTAGCAGTCCTCAGTTAATGGTTTGGTGTCCATCATCATACCGAGTGCACTATATTGTGATTTCTCAGAACAGTTTGCGCACGGATAGCTTTGTGTGGGTTAAATCTTATTAGCTTCTATGCAACTTATCTTAATTTTGTTATAGCTTAATTGCTCGTTGATTCATACCTTGGCACTTTTTTTTATTTGTTTACTTCTTATCCTGAAATTTTTAGGACATATAAGCTTTACAAACTATTCTTGCTTTTTTATTTTATAGGTATTCTACTCATCCAAATTAAAAATTTTGACAACACTTGATTATTTTCACTATAAACCTACTAAAAAGTCTACCTACTCTTCAATCAGGCCAAGAACTGCTGGTCCTAATCATCTAGGTGCAATATATACCGGCCATCTAGGAAACCTACGATCCCACTTCGTCTTCCAGAAAGTCAATCAGCCATATTAGCTGGTCTATTTCAATCATTCGCAGAAACAAACGGTGCGACTGACTCACTCGGCCAGTGGTCTTGGAACAGTGACCATGATTGTCAAGTTCGAGGGCATAGCTAGTGAGCTAGCTCGTTTATTGAGAATTATTAATACGGGCTTTCGGTTTTTTGATGACGCATTTATGAAAGCTAGGGCGGAAGTTCTGTAATCTTAAAATCGATTTGTAGGTAGTCATTTAGCAGTTAGTATCTCGGAAATTTTTTATTATAAAAAACCTCTGACTAACTTTTTCTACCAATTCTAAGTCGTCGAAATAATCTTATTTGGAATAAATTTATAAGCAGTATATTTCGTTTATGTTGTTCAAGAAGTTATAGAACTGTTTGAACTTGTTTCAGGCGTACAAACTGCACAGCTTCTCGAGTTTTGACTCGCTACTCAACGTATGGGATGAGTACGAGTGGCTGCGGAAGTTCAGCTGGTACGTCCCTGAGCTCCTGCCTAAGGAGAAGAAACTATACTCGAAGATGTCGGACGAGTATATGAATGAGCTGATGGTAAGCATACTTTTTGTAGATTGGCTACATTAGAGTAGGCTCGGTGAAGTCTCGCATTAAACAGTTTCGTAGAGCTTTTGGTTGTTTTATTCGGTTCGCTACTTCAAGTCAGGAGCAACTCATATTTGAATCGTCATCTGAATTGGTCGACTTCAATCGTGTACAACAAACATGCAAATTTGAAACATAGTTACATTCAGATGAATAATAGCAAGTATGATCCAAAACACCTTTCAAATCTTAATGTACAAGGAAGCGAATCGTGACATATTTCGATCATCAAAAATCAAAAGCGTCCAACGAAAACAAGCGGCGAACCCGCTGACGCCGCAGACGTGCATCCGTACGAGTTTTTCAATCGAATTCAAAGAATCGGACAACGTCGGTGGCACTCATTGTTGTCCGCCGGCTTACGTGAGAACACAATGGTTTCGCAATGTTATCGAAATTAGGATGTACCTAATTGCAAATTATTGGGCATATCAATTTGGCAATGAGATGAAATTTTGGATGTGACACGTAATGCTATGAAATTTACTCTTTTGGCGTAAATTTATGCAATTCAATTTTGCAAAACTATACTCTCTACGTGCTACTCTATAGTTTTATGTACTTCGCAATAAAATTAACTTCTTTCCAAAACACCTGCTTTTCATAAAGTCTTACGAAACTTCTGTTTTGTTTACAGGGAAAGATCGATGACGTTCTGCCTACCATGTACAAGGGTCTGAAGATGATTGTCGCGGGATTGTACGCCTTCTCCACAGACGGTCTCAATGACAATATCGTCTCCGATGAAACGTTGAAGGAAAACATCAACCAAACCATGCATGATGTGCGAGCTGTGCTTTGCTATTTTAGCGTAAGTATTTTTAACATAACTTAATTCAAAAGTTTATATCAATGATGAAGAAAATGTAAAGAGTCATTTGTTTTAAGATACTTTATTATATTATTTAAAGGTTTAGACAATGAAATACCTACTTCCAAATTATTATTTTTTATAAAGAACTGACCGTACTAAAATCTTATTTCTATCTTTACAGGACATAATGAAAGCTCGCAACCTAGACGTGAGTCCTCTTTTCGACTCGGAGATCCCAGATTTCAACTCCGAAGACCGACTATCAGTGGGTCTACTTCTCTACAGAGATACCCTCAACTATCTGGAGTACTTAGCACAAGTTTTCGAGCATCTACACAAAACGGAATCAGCCTAAACACGGATATAAACCGCAGCGTTACTTAAATGGTGCTTACAGTTATCGGTCGATCTTAGCTTTCTGTGATTCGATGACCGATCAACTGTTAAGGGTTTATAGCTATTATGACCAATCAACTGTCTAGGGGATATGAGCACTATAACCAATTACCTTTCCAGGGGGTTGTAGGTACTATGAGCGATAAACTATCCAGGGGGTTGTAGGTACTATGAGCGATAAACTATCCGGGGGGTTGTAGGTACTATGAACGATAAATTATCCAGGGGGTTGTCGGTACTATGAGTGATAAACTATCCGGGGGGTTGTACGTACTATGACCGATCAACTATCCAGGGGGTCGTAGGTACTATGAGCGATTAACTATCCAGGGAGTAGTAGGTACTATCAGCGATAAACTATCCAGAGGGTTGTTGGTACTATGAGCGATAAACTATTCAGGAGGTTGTAGATGAGCGATAAACTGTCCGGGGGTTATAGTTACTATGGTTTTTGTGACCGATGGTTTTCAAGATGAAGGTCAATAAGATCGTCACTGGATGGTTTAAAGCAGTATACTCTAAGTTAGCCCACTGAGATGTCTATATGTTGCGTCTGGCTGTTTAGCGAATGTAGATAAATCGTCTTTGCCATTACATTGCCATTTTGGTCTAGAACGAATTAGTTCCTTTTTTGTAAATAGTAACGAATTTAAAATGTATTATTTATTAGCAGCTGACATTCTAAATTTCCCGATTATCCTAGTCAAGGTCTTAACTTATTTATTTCTCTCTTTACTCAACTTTAGTTTGAATTTCTTGTATTATTTAATTTTAGATATTTTAGTGTTAGATTCCATTCCATCACTGGGTTGTTTGATGATGATGAAATTGTTGCGTTTTTAAGGTTGTACTTTATTAATTGTGAATCATGAAGACTCCTGCACTAACGTGTAAATGCTTTAATGATTTTGAATCCTCGTTGAATCGAGGCAGCTATTATTAATTACCGAGGCAGCTAATTTAATTAATATTTGTACATTATATTCCTACTTCTTTAGTATTACACGACTATTTGTTAACTATTTATATAAACTGTTATAAATCCATTATGTCTCTAGCTTTAATAGAGCGGCTGATTATATTGTAAAGAGCAGAGCCCGTGTATTTATGACTTAATCATTATTTGTATAGTTCAAATAGTACCTATTTATAACTACGGCAAACCTATGTTTGTGAAATTAAATTATTATTATACTTATTCTCACGTATTTCTTTACTTCAATCCCAATTTCCAAACGCAGCGTGTGCAAGATTTCTCTTAAAATGAAAATACGATATTTATTTGTCTGTGAAATCAAGTAGTACATAATATGGTGTTTAAATCCATTGACAAGTATCTCTACTTACGAACCTTAATTTAACAAATCCATACTAATATTATAAATGCGAAAGTAACTGTGTCTGTCTATCTGTCTGTTACATTTTCACGCCTAAACCGCTGAACAGATTTACATAAAATTTGGCAGAGACATAAGATAATACCTAAGAAAAGACTATTTCACTATTGGCATGAAAATCATTGCAGACAAAATTGCGGGCAACAGCTAGTTGAATATAAATTAAATTCTATAAATTCTTTTCCTTCAGAGTAAAAAGCCTTTTCAATGAGCAACGTTTTTGTTGAGGGCATACTTATTTATATTCGTACCTTCTTTTCACATCTTCTTTTAGCATTTGCTCTCGAAGGATCTTGTGATTCTTTCCATAACGTTGACATAGTTTACCTAAGTTGATAGTTTAAACGGTTTAGTACTCACTGGACCTTCATAATTGGACCCTACCTTCACTATAGGACCTATTCGACCTCCTATCAAAAACATGGTACCCACTGGACCTTCAAAATAGGAACGTACCTACATGATAGGACCTATTCGACCTCCTATCAAAAACATGGTACCCACTGGACCTTCAAAATAGGAACGTACCTACATGATAGGACCTATTCGACCTCCTATCAAAAACATAGTACCCACTGGACCTTCAAAATAGGAACGTACCTTCACTATAGGACCTATCAAAAACATGGTACCCACTGGACCTTCAAAATAGGAACGTACCTACATGATAGGACCTATTCGACCTCCTATCAAAAACATGGTGCCCACTGGACCTTCAAAATAGGAACGTACCTACACGATAGGACTTATTCGACCTCCTAAACGGGTAGACTATATCGACACGTCATGGAAAGTTCAAGAAACTCTACATACATACAGGTACAGAGAGTACATACAGACAGTACATACAGGTCTCATAGGTACAGATATCGGTGGATATTGAGCGCTCTCTACTCCGTGTGTATCCCGCACCCCGCACCCCACTCTTTCGTATAGATCCCATTTGTTCTATAGAACATGACGTCATCGAATAAAGTTACACATTTTCTTTTAAAATTTTTCCATAGATCTACTTTTCACCTGAGTTTCATGCCATAGAACAAAATGGGAATCAGATTCCCAAAATGTTCCATGAGAAGCTAAATGAGACTGACAATGTAAACTATTCAATTTATACATAACCATGAATATCAATCCAGTCAATCACAACAAATTATGATTGTTTTCTAGAGCCAGTATGATAAGATAATCGTAAATAGGTCTTATTTACCTTGTCCTATAGAACAATTTGAAAAATAAAAGTATTGCATGTTCCATAGTACAAAATAAGAAAAAATATCTTATTCTGTCCGATGACGTCATGTTCCATCCTTAATCTATATAATAAAAATAATAATAATAATAATAATAACTATAACTAATAATAATAACTAATATTATAAAGCTGCAGAGTTTGTTTGTTTGTTTGAACGCGCTAATCTCTGGAACTATTGGTCCGATTTGAATGATTCTTTCAGTGTTGGGTAGTCCATTTATCGAGGAAGGCTATAGGCTATGTTTTTTTTTCAAAATTAGGGATCCGTAATAAAATTGCTATTTTGTAACACAAGGTGTAAAATCGAAAACCTATTTTTGCGTGCGCTGCAAAAACTATTGACAATAGAACAAAATGATGTACTACGGGTTTGTAGATCCCATTAAGACCTACAAAAAAGTCTGCGAGAACATATATCTAGCTATCATGGTTTAATCACAATAACCGATTTTGTGTTCGAAATAATTATTAAATCGTCTGAAGAAAAAAAAAACTACGTTAAATATGTATCGTAATATTAATCTTTATCGAAATTAAGCATTATGTTATCAAGAGTATTTATGTAGAAGTAAAATACTTTTTGTTTCATCTCAATCGGATATTTCGTTTAAAAGTTATCACGTGTGTAAGATGTTAAGAGTTGGTACCTATTAATGAGTTATGGGCCATAGTCCATTTATTGAGGGAGGCTATAATATAGGCAATATTTTATCTCGGAATACCACGAAAACGAGAAAAACGCGGGTGAAACCGCGGAGCACAGCTAGCAATATTATAAACGCGAAAGTTTGTATGTATGGATGTTTGTTACTCTTTCAGGCAAAAACTACAGAATGGATTTGAATGAAACTTGGAATTTACATAGTACATGTGCTGGATTAACATATATGCTATTTTTTATCCGGGTACCACGCGAGCGAAGCCGCGGGCGGCAGCTAGTGTATGTATATATTTGAAGACACTTTGATTTTAATTAAATTGTTATTTGTTATTATTATTAACATTAGGTTTTGAACGCCTTGCACTGTGTCATTGTCACTGCGTTTTGAATGACGTTCCATACATTTGCTTAATAACTCTGTTGCGGCATCACTAACGCGTCGTTACTAACGTGGCGTCACTAGCACGGCGGTACTGAAACTTCGAAAATCTATCTTAACCCTAGTTTTTTTTCTGATTGGCCGTAATGACCGGTTTCAATGATGGCACCAAAGTTCCATTGGTGGTCCAATCATCCACAATCATAATACCCTGAGGGGTTAAAGTCACTTAGGGGTCGACATTCCTCCCTCATCAGTTCCCATGGCCCTACTGGAAACAATTTCGTATCTTTACACAACATATTCACGTCACAGAATCCAATATTTGCATTGGTGACTTGGACGCTCTGACAAATTAGTGCAACGCGACCAGAAAAACAATCAAAAAGGATTAAGATCGACTCCTTAGTGCAACGGAATAAGGTTCTATTTTGTATGGAATATCTATGGTTTCTGAGCAGCCGATTTGTCAAACGTCGCCGTATATTTGGTTAATCTGTGTGTTAATATAGTTTGTCGGAAGCTAGGTGTTAGGTTTGAGCGGGATAGCCAAAGACCTCCTACATTACGCCTGAAAAAATTATAAAAAGTATGACCCCGCTTTCCGATTTCGTCGGAAAGCGGTCGTGGTGGTGAAAGGTCGTGGGTTTAGATCCGATCGTGCATCAATGGATTTTTCGAACAGTTCGAACAGAATATAACAGTGCTCTCACACGCTGAAAGAAAACATCGTGAAGAAACCAGCATGCCGTAGTAGGTTCTACGTTATAAGTTCGAGCTTTTGAGGCGCACCTCAAAACCCTTTCACCACACTGGTTCAAAAGAAATAGTGACACGATTATTAGTAGTAGCAGTGCCAACTGAAAGCTTCCCAAGAAATAAAGCATAAAAGTTTGTATTTACGTCGCATTCCCATCAAATTACAAGCGCGGTTCATCAAAAGCGCGTCGTTTTTTCTCATATTTGGTACAAACTCATGGAGTCATATTACCGCGGCATCACAAACAGAGTTTCCCCAACATTCCTGTAGATGTCGCGGTGTAAATGAGAAGCACGTATTTACACATTAACAACCAAAGCTCATTGAGGATGACCTACCACATTGTGTGTCGAGTTGGGTCACATTTTTTAGGATGAAAATGTTTTGAAGCAAGGTTGTATATTGTAGATTCCGTATCTGTTGTCTGGAGGAAGTTTCTGAGGCATTACCTACGGCGAACGCTATGCTGTGTGTATATTTTTTTCACTATTTTAATAATTATTTTATATACAGAAATAATAACTACATAGTCGTCAGTTAGCACGACGACATGATATAAACTTTTGCATGAACGGCAAAGGATTATAATTTTACGGGTCAACCCATTGAACCCTAAAAGGGCACAAAATATTTTCACATTCGTTTAACGATCGTCGGCGCTTAAGGGCTCCAGTATCTTTATCTCACTCACGTTTCCTTGTTTTATTTATTAGAAAGATTTATTATTTACCGAGGACACTGGACGCACACGGTGTCACGAATCTGGGTTGAAAAAAGCAGGGTATGTTAATGTGCACCCTTTACACGTGACTATCATCTTCATCGGGAAAGCTTGCTCCGAATACGCTTCCTACTGGTCTGAGAGAGATGATAATAAGGCGGGACATCGACTGTTCAAAGCATCGGGATTTAACTTTGACCAGCGGCCAGCAGCCTCATCATCATCAGCATTAGCAACCCGACTTCATCCAGTGCTGGGTATAGGCCTCCCTTTGTGTGTGCCACTCTCCACGGTCCTATGCTCCATGTTAGCCCCATTGCCTCTCAATATAAATCCGATTCCATATTCATTCTTATAGCTTATTTATGTTTGAAATAGATACTGATTGCATCACGTCGTGGTCACCAATTTAAGGGATGATAGATGAGCATATTCATCCCTACTATAGATATTCTACCTTCCGAGGAGCAGGTAAGTTATATACGTCAGTTTTCCACATACTGAATATACATTTTGCACTTTAAAGCATTACCTACATAAGTGAACCTAGCGAGCGGGGAATAGGTAATGACTGGCGACTTCACATACAAAAGTTACGCGTCAGTCCGATTACTTGTAGCTAGATAGTCGCCACACAACTAAATTTTGCTTATCATTCTTGTAATAACAATGCAAGACTGATAACTTGTGTGTTGGTACGAACTTTAAAGAAAAATGTGATTTTTTACCATAAGTTATTCGGTCCACGTATATATCTCATAGGTACGAAAATGATTATACAAGCTGATCAAAATGTCCGATTTACAAAGGCACTAAATACTACACATCGTATCTTTCACCTCCTTGATTATGGGTCCCTCGATGCCAAGTCACCGTCGAATTTCTTCCTACATTGGGATTACCATGCAACATTGTACCACCACTTGATTTATGGGACCACGAAGATGACCCTAATTTTAATGTATTTTGGACATTTTGAGAGCGTTCATTTTAATGAGATTTTTACAGTGAAAAATTCATGAAGCTACCACATACATTATTCAAATACATCATCATCATCATCATATTCCTGCCTTTATCCCACTCTATGTGGGGTCGGCACAGCATGATCCAAGGATCATAAGAGTTTTGGCTAAGGTGTAATACATACAATACGCCCTTATCCTTAATGGGGTGGGCAGAGCCACAAGATAAGACAACTTGCAGCCACTTCTAATTTACTTCTAAGATGGATATGGAGAACCATGGTGACATGTGATCAGCCCATCGCCCATACAGGTGGTCAATCATGTAGGAGAGGATAATATCCCTTAGTCGACTTTTACGACATGCTCGGGAAGAGAAGCAACTGGACGCATTCTATGCTTTTTCTTTACTTCCAGTCCAGCAGAGAAGTAGTACATACATACGTATTCTACTTTAGAAAATTCATACGATCTAAACTGGTGGGTCTCTAGAAGCATGAAAGCTTGCACTGAGCAACTTCAGCAGGCACATAGAAAGAATACAGAATTTTAAAACAATTTTTTTTCGCCTTTTACGTTATATAATTACTCACTTAGATCATTTCAATGTCTCCTCTGAAAAAAATTCAATAGTCAATAGAGTAAACTAATAAAAAGCAATATCGGCCAATACTTGCCCCTAGTTCAGTTGACCTAGACCATGGTTAGACCACAAAACAACCCTTAAATCCATATATGTATGACAAGTGCTCGATATAGGTACTTCAAGAAACGGAATTCCCACTCAGTTTGCTCATTTTTCTCAGGTAAATCTCAATAACATTGACCTACGTAAACCACAATTCTGCCATGGCCAAATTGTCTACATCATCACCTAGGAGTTTTTCACTAGCCTTTCTCTCTCTCGATAAGCGGAGTTTGTGGCATACTAAGAAAACATTACTAACTAGGTTCCGCCCGCGGCTTCGCTCGCGTGGTCCCCAGATGGTGATACGTCAAACTGGATAAAAAGTATCTTATGTCCGTCTCCTGGCTCTAAGCTACCTCCCTACCAATTTTCACCCAAATCTGTTCTGCCGTTCTTGAGTTATAAGTGGTGTAACTAACACGACTTTCTTTTATATATATAGATATACATAGTTGCAAGCATCTCTTAAAATGAATGATTACGAGGCTTGGGTGTTATTTCTAAAAATAATATTCAAATTAGCATCGGGTCCCCCTGGTCGCAACCCTCTGCACTGAGGATATCGACGCGAGGAGGATATCATCTGATAGAAGAGGAAAACATGTGCGGATCCTACAAAAAAATGATGATGGTGATGAATTAACTAACGGATCGATCTTTCAGAAACCAGAAATGAAGAGAACAAGAGGAGAAACGGAGTTGTGTTCTTGAAAACTATAATGTCCTTTCAATAAATTGTTTGTAATGTGTAGGTTCTTAACAAAGTCACACCCGCTACCGGATTTGAAGGTATTCCACCTTTAGATATAAAGGTGGGGTCTCACGCTAGTCTAGATGTAAATCACACTGACCTACGCAAAACCACAAGTCTGCCCTGACCGAGTAGGCAAACAAAAAGGATGGCAACAAGGACTGTTTATTATCTGTATTTGCGGGCCCTTAAACAAACTGACTTGACAAAGCATGAGTTGAAAAATAAACTTATTGCGTGTCGTGAATACAAGGGCATTTTTGTTTAAAATACTCTTTGAAATGGAGTACAAATCAAATGAGTACCAATACTTTTCATCATAATTAAATATTGTACCAAAGCTAATATCAATGCTATAGAGGCTAACTCTTCTCTGATCGTGCAAAAGCTTTAATAATTCAAGATTTATAAGCTCTACATAATTAGCACAACTCGTCAAAGTTTACTAACTTGGTTGAAATCATTAGAGATTTTCCAAATATCCACGGCCAGTAAAATGTACCCATGGTTCATTCAGGAAAAATAAGGCTGGCAATAAAAGTATCCATAGTCCACCGAGGTGGACTGAGCATGTGGACAACAGCCCGTTTCAAAGTCAAACTACCCAATGATAGTGGAGTCCCACGCAGGATACAATCAATTAGCATTGTCAATGCCCAGACAGTTTTGGCGACGCGTGATTTAAGCAATTATGTTTTCATCTCATAAGGTCATACGTGTTCCGTTCAAAGAGTTCTGACCTCGTGGCTTTGGGAGTCGAGTTTATCTGTGCAGTGACGACAACACGCTCGAAACCATGACAGGAAACGCCGCGCATGCCTTTCCTCAGGGACTGGCAACTCTTGGCTCGGTATAGTTCCAATTTCTATGCGGTCCATTTGGTTTTCTACTCCAGTAATTTTTTGCTCAAAAAGGGACAAGGTTTTTAAAAATCGCATCATACACTTAAAACAATCTAATTATGGCAACCCAAGTAAATATTTTATAAGAGGTGGCAAATTAAAAATTCTTATAGAGCATAGGCAAAAGTGCCAGTTTTCAAAACTCCCGAAAACTTACCGGACTAAATTCTCAAATGTTTGGACCAATATCATCCACTGTAGCACCCAACTAATCAATATTTTTGCATCCTCTTTTGTTAGCCTGTAAATTCGAAAGTAGATGACTTTTTATTAAGTGCCATTGCGTGCCGTTGCACTGAAACCCAAAACAGAATGTCATCTTCAATGCCAGCCAACAATAAACAAATGAATTATTTGATATCTTTCATGGTCTTTGTAAATGAAAAATAATTGTTGCGTGTAAAATTATGTATCCCTGGCTATGATGCAATGCTTTACAAACAGATATTGAACGTAATTTGCCTTAACACTGTCGTCGTATTATAGCATAAGAAATAATGAATTATAGAGTTAACGAAACATTGATTTTTTGCCGTACATTTTGCTAAATAAAAGTAGCCACAGAAAGAAATAAGTGTTTTTAAAATGTTTTTGTTTTTAGTCTCTGATGAAAATTATGTCACGGTCATTACATCCAATTGAACTTTTGAAGCCATTAGTCCGGAAGAAGTAAAATACTTCAGCAGATCTGTCGGCATTTCTCACGGCAAATTACAATAATGAAATCTATGAGTCATCGTGGCACTTGCCAATAGTGACTTTTACAGGTTACGTTATAAGAAACTGCAAATCTATTTTGAATCTTATCACAAGTGAACAAAGCTCTACAGTACTTCAACTTGCCAGGTTTTGCATAGTGATTAAATGTGACTTTCTTAGCTGTCATTGGAGATTGCATACGGGGTTTCCCACTCTCGTAAGCTTAAGTTCAATGCTTACCTTTCTATTTAATAGGCAGGCATATTTGACTTGTATATTTTTTTCTTAAGCAGACGAAATTACTCCATTTAATTATAGTTTCTCCCCTTTAAATGGAAACTAGAAATCTGACTTTCCTTTACTCCAATTCCAGTTTTTCACACATACCTTTTTTGTAATCATGTTTGCATATGATTTTATTTATATATTTCAATTATTTGGCTAACCACTTCAAAAATATAGTTCTTTTACTGTCGTTAGGTAATCTTTCGACATGTTGTGTCGTGTCTCGTCATCGATTATTACTCAATGTTGGGTGTTAATGAACTTGTCATTGGCTATTTTTGGCGACACGACATCTTGGAAATACACGTTTATTTCTTAGAAAACTTATGTTGTAGACATAAACACTTATAAATTAATTAGATCAGTAAGGATGGTAGGTAATTAACTAATAATTGTTACTTCTATTAGTTTCTTTTTTAGAAAATGTTTCTACCCTAGTCTATCAAGTCCACATTAAACAAAACTTGAGCTGAATTTAAGAAATATGCAAATATTTTTTATTTGCATATTTTGCAAATATTTTGTATGTAAATAATGGTCGTAATAATATACCTAATATTTTACATAGTAATTTTGGCGTTCGATGACTAATACGAGGAATTCAGGAATTCACCGGATTTCTGCTCCCATTGTTTCTTAGTTCCGACACACCAAGGTCGTGTTTCAGCATCCGAGAGTATCTGAAATGATTCACAGCCAAATGTGCGCGAAAAAACTGACGAAATGACGAATTGATGCTGGATAATATAGGCCTTAATGGATGGAACACTTAACGCAAGGTAGTTCAGCTTCCTTAGTTTGATGATGAATCATATAATTTTTAAATGGGTACCTCTGGATGCGTCAAACCGAAGATAGGCCGCGCTCATTAGGGGAAGCCTTTGCCCAGCAGTGGACTGATATAGACTGATGATTATAATGATTATGATATTTTATATGGAGCAAGAAAAAATATTATGTTTCAGCAAAAAAATAATTGATAATCATCAAAAACGGGCAGATACAAAAACATATTCGCATTTTTACATATGATATTTCGTATGTTGACCACAACTATGATATTTTGAGCATTCCAACAAAAACCTGACTTTATCTTCATCACACAGTCACCATTCCAGATTGGACCAGTTTGCTTATATGGCACATTCCCATAGATTTCCCATGGAGATTCGCTGAAACATGAATCATTCTTATAGGCTCTGAGTCATTTGGATGGTCACCTGTTTTGTGGCTATTGTACACAAAGTACAACCTGTATTTCACATGAGAATCGTGACGTCTTTGGTGAAACGTATGGTCAAAGTAACGACCCGACCCAGTTTTGTTTGACGGCCTCGGTGGCGTGGCGGGCGATTGCTCGGCAGAGACGCAAGAGGCGCGGTTTCGATTCCCGCTGCGGAAGAAATGTTTGCATGCTCTGTAAATATTTCTTCCGGGTCTGGGTGTTGTGGTACCATGGTACTCGTAGTTTCTGATACCCACGACACAGGGAATCCTAGTGTGGGGTCAGGACTATCTATGTGCCTGTTGGGTGTTATTTTTTATTTCTTTGTTTATTTGTTTGCACTGATCAAGGTATTTTATTTGAAAACTATGTATTTCTCTGCTATTACTTCTGATCCTGAAATAATTTAATTTATTAAATAGGTACCCACGGTTTTAAAAGTGACTTCTATTACCCTTATTACCGAAAATCATTTTATTTTGCAAGTGTGTAACATTCATATTTTAAAAAAGTTGATGTAGGTAAGTACTTACCTGCTAAGATACTTAAGAGGCCACTATCCGATCGCGTCTAGACCGATTTCAAATCAAGTTGAAAGAGATAGAGCTACAAATTTCATGTGTATAAAAGAAAGACAGAAAGAGATAGCGCAAAATAAAAAATCAAATCAAATAATTGATAATTACAAAAAAAATAGAAAAACGATTAGAAAATCAGTTTCAACTAAAGAAAAAGTTTCAACCTTTCAAACTAAAAATCATTTAAAAATATGGTAGGGTTCCCGATTTTTCAAGATTTTAATCATATTTTTTTTTCTCTTATCGTGTTTTAATTTGAGGAACTAAAGAAAGAATGTTAATATTACATTTTCTTTTTGGATAAACATATTTTATTAACGAATACAGAGTTTTACATCGATTTTTGTGGGCAAAGTCCCGCTATTTCACACTCAAAAATAAAAAAGCACGCACAAACAAACAAGCACAGAGTCGATAGACATAAATTGATCTTTTCCTCACTTTGAAAGTTTACTTTAGAGCCACGAGTTGCTATTTTCTTTCATTATTCTTTTAATGATTTAAACATTCATCTACCCTTGTGTGGTCAATTATACCTCTCTTATCCAATCCTGCTTGATTTTAAATTTAAATTCTTGCGCATAAAGCTTAAAATCCAATAACAGGACACTGTGAAAATAAATAAACACACAAGGCTTCGTTCCCAAGCAAGTTTACTTTGCCCGCGATAATTGATTCATAATCTGTGCTCGTGTGAATATAGTCTGTGACACATATACTTTTTTCTTTTTTATTTGTACAACAGGACTGTTTTGTTAGGCTGCCGTGCTCTATTTTTTTGATATTTGTATTCTTTTGGCACGTTTCTCGGTGGTCTTTATAAAAAGGTCGCGGTATGGGTGCGGCTTTCGTTTATCCAATTAAATACATTCAGTCAATATAAGATGACTATTATAGATGTAGGTAGCTATTATATTTAGAATACTGTTTGGTAAGTTTTTGGGTAGTAAATAAATTTATTAAATTTATTAAAAATAATAATAATAATAAATAATAAATAATTTATTGATGAAACTTAATGCTATGTACACAAAACATTTTTTTTGTTTACTAGCCCCACACTAGGATTCCCTGTGTTGTGGAAGCTAGTTTCTTCCGGAATGTACAAAAAACAATAAAAAAAAAATAGAATAAATGTAAAAATAATCAAAAGAGGGTAGGATTTCTTACAACCTACCTATTGCCTTATTTCTGTGCATGTGACGTGTCTGTGTATGTGTGGTGGTGTGCGTGAAAGATAGTGATTATAAAATTGTTTCTGTGTAGTGTAGGTGCTAGTTACGCTAGAAGTGAATGTTGGATGGATGTGTGTGGGTGGCGCTGGCGGTGCGACAGTGACAGCGAGCTAGAATGTGGTAGTGAATGCACGAGGTAAGAGAGAGGGGTTTGGTTGTAATTGGTTTGGTGCGTAGAAAAATTATTATAGGCAATAGGCTGAGGGCACACTTAGCGTTAGCTTTAGTAGCGGTAGCGAGTAGGTAAGCTACCTACTGTAGCAGTTTCTATCGTGTGATTAATTATAAAACCTTGTAAATCAATTTTAATTCATTCATAATATTAGGTAATAAGTTTATTTATTGATTGAAATTAAATAATCGTATACACTACATATTATTTAAATATGTGTGAATGATCTGATTTAAAAATAATAAATAAGTATTTTGATATAAAGTATGTTAGGTTAGGTAATAACACTCTGTAGGCAAGTATTTTAGAGATAATGTAAGAAGGTACTTTCAAAATAGAACAAACATAATTTAAATCATTGATCAACATGTAATAATCTTTCAGTTTCAAGATAGTTGTGATTTAGTAACCATCTTTCAACGATTTTTTTGCAACTCTTATTCAGGAGATGTAGGATATCAGCTTTTTTGTGAGCTCTTGAATAAAGCAGTGGTTCCAAAAAGAATGATGATCTATGCGCAAACTGCGTCCTAGTTTTTGGCCTATGAAACGACAAACGTCTGGCGGATCTGGACACGGAAGAGTAAGATAAAGCTATTTTATGGAAGCGCTGTATTGACCTAAAGATATAGAGTTGCCGAACTCTTAGTAGTTGGCATTCATTGTATAAAATTGTAGTGGTGCCTATTTTCCTTTTTTTACTACTTGATTACAAAAAAATCGTAAATATTCAAGTACTTACATAAAAAGTAAAGTTTTCTGTGATTTGAGACATGGTAGAAGTATGAAGTCTCTCATTCAGTTATTTATTACCTGCCAGTTTGAAAAAGCTTTTAAATCATTATTATCGATGCATCTTAATCCTATCTAATCGATAACCGATAATCGTTTAATATTAGTTATTTTTAAAAATTACAATAATCCGATGTTAACCTGTAATAAGCTGAGCTAAGCCGGAAGGTAATTCGATAGTTAAACTATTGTGTTCTATTGTAGAGGTAAATTCAAATCGACGGTTTAATGATCTCACTTTTAGTATCGAATTTCAAACAAAGCTGTGTTTTGTGAATGAAATGTATTGGAAAATTGTGGTTTTGTAATTGCTGAGCAAAAAA
Organism: Scotopteryx bipunctaria; assembly: GCA_949320045.1. Lineage (NCBI taxonomy): Eukaryota > Metazoa > Arthropoda > Insecta > Lepidoptera > Geometridae > Scotopteryx > Scotopteryx bipunctaria. The sequence continues at coordinate 3,407,367 of OX439449.1, forward strand.
TATAAGGAGTGTAAGTTAGTAGGTAATAGTTATTTGTTATTTAATCATATATAATTGAATAAAATATCTATGTTTTTTAGTTAGAAAACGTTTTTTTAACCGATAAAATGTTGGAAGCAGGAAATTATTTTTATTTAGGTAAAATAATTTTACGTTACAAGATGAAAAAAAAACTATATTTTTATACATAAGTACAAAAACGAATACTATTTTTCAAATATCATAATTATTACCTACCTACTATACTTTTCTATGAACATACCAAAAATTATTAAATTCAGCAAAAAACAATGGAATCTCAGCAGAACAGAAAATTCCACCAAAAACACCGCGTATGTCAAATAAAGGAATTTTGGGGTCCGAACAATAACATAGGTGAATCGGATGCGCCGGCGCCGGCCCGGCGACCCTCACAATGGACCAAGAAATATTATAAAACTTACACCGAACTATGTCACTTCATATAGACACGCAATGTAAAATGAGCTCTTTTACACTGACTTAAGATATATTGGAATAACAAGCTCTATGAATTTCAAAAACTAAGGAAACATCATGTCCTGCTCCGACCAGTTTACGTTGATACTAGCTGCCGCACGCGGCTTCGCTCGCGTGGTACCCGGATAAAAAATAGCCTATATGCTAATCCAGCACATGTACTATGTATGCACCAAGTTTCATTCAAATCCGTTCAATCGTTTAGGCGTGATTGAGGCACAAAGATACAAACATCCTCACAAACTTTCACATTTTTAGGCCTTTAGGCGGCCTAAAAACTCCGCCACTAGAGTTGGCCGCTAGCTCATACGAACATACATACATACATAATTCACATTTTTAATTTAATAGGACGTAGGATATGAAATCAAACTGACTAACATCAAAATTCAAACTCACTTACATAATTATAATATTAAAATGCCACAGATTTATTCTTAGTGTTGTTACAGTACGATAAAAGAGAAACGACAGACGATCGATACTATTGTTTTTTCTATGCTTATTTAAACTATGGACGTGTGAAATCACAGTGACACTGATATAACAAATAGAGAACAAACAAAAAATATAGCGATGGGGGTTTTATTCAAAATGATAGGGGATTAAATCGCTTAGAAATGTATAAATAAATAAAAGTCAAGTGCAAGTCAAATTCATACACGAAGGGTTCCGTACCATCGTATATTTACTATTTAATATGACTTTTGCTCTATGTATTTTTTTTAAATAGGTAGCTTCGATGATCGTTTAAGAACGTTAAAAAAATGTTTCTTGTATGGGGCTCCCTTTTATTTCTTTATATTTTTATTTTTCTACTTATTACGTATAGCCCGCTGACAGATGGACGGACCGGCAGATAGCGGAGGCTTAGTAATAGGGTCCCGTTGGCAACCTTCGGGTACGGAACTCTAAAAATGTGGCGATGGGGGCTTTAACTATTTATTAGATACCTATAACATAAGTTGTTATCAGCTGGATCAGGTGAGCTATCTATAGACCGTTTACAACGGTCGGGCCTTTAGATAGCTCGACTGGTTTTTTTTTGTATTCTGTAAATTAGTATTAGTTGTTAGTTTCTTTCTGTTGCTAAAAACAGTTATTGATATATGAAATATCATGATATTTAACTAAGTTTTATAAATAAATACATAATTATTTTATTAAATATAGATCTATAACAACATAATACCTAACATTTCCCGAGCTTCATAATTCACACACTCATAAATCCAGGTTCTAATAAATAAACTCGTTGTCAAACAACTAACCAAATTGCCAACTGTTTAAATGGCGAAAATAGCGCGTCAGACGAACCATACCAAAATTAATTAGACATAATTAATAAAGCGTAGAAACAAACTCCTCCCAGACTCCACTGAATCTTGTATGTTAGATTATTTTATTTCTCAAAACAAACCTGTAACCAATCTGAAAATACCCTTCAACCTTATGTGTCGGTAATAAAGTTCAAAATTCGGAAATTGTGCGTTGGGTGATTGCAAATTGTAGAAGTATCATTGTGTGTATCTAAGGCTTTTTTGTTACAACATTCCGTACAAAACGAGCGTTGTAAAGAGCCCCCGACGATACCACCCATTCATGAGGACACTGGTGACCTATTGAGATTTGAGTTTGTTGTAATAGTGTGGATAAGACTTCATATTTTTACAAAATTACAGCTATTTAAGTGCCAAAAATTATTAGTTAGTTAAAAACATATCGTTAATACTTGCTCAGCATTGTGACGGGTTTGGATGTTTTCGAACTTCCTGCGGTTCTACGACATGCCGGTTTCCTCACGATCTTTTCTTTCACCGTTTGAGAGTATTTACTGGTATAGCGCATACAAACAGAAAAACCCATTGGTGCACAACTGGATTTGAACCCACGACCTTAAGATCGGAACGCAAGGCCACTACCACTAGACGTGCCACTAGAGTGCTCATCCATAAAACTAATGGTTTTATAATACTACTAAAATTTTTAAATAATAAAAACATTGAATTCTCTCAGTTTTACTCTCAGTGTTTCATTATGTAATTTTAATGATATGTTTTACTACATATTTTTTCCATTTACCTTAGATCAAAGTTATTAAACCTCGTCCACACCTCTTATCCACACTACAACCACCTCTTAACAGCCCACACACGCGTCACAGGCAGCCTCTTGTAAAATCGACTTTGGGATTGAACGACACTTTGGTCCTTTTGTTGTTTGTCCTTGGACGAACAAATTTACGATCACTCGCCTTCGTATAATGAGCAGTGGCTATTAACACCTCTCAATGAAGATGCGTGGCGAATTGGACCGGAGACAATTGAGGAAATAGCTTTTCAAAACGTTTTAAGGGTTAAAACTATTGCAACTTCAGGTGATTTTTTGCTGATTGCTCTAAAGATATAAGTTTCTTATAATATACGTTTTCAGGGTTTGAAAATAAATAGATAATCTGAAAAAAATCTTATATACGTAGCCACTGTATAAAATCAGGATGGTAATCTACATAATTCACTTTTACATACTTTTATGCTGTAAATATTTTCAATGTCGTGGTTATCATATTCTTTAATCCTATAGTGTGGTTGTACGGTAACCAAACTTACCAAATTTGGTCAAGCATGCCCAAAATATCCAAGCGTATAATTAGCAAATATATTCTAGCAAACAACACCCCAACACCTCCACACATACAATAAATCCACCATAGAAAGACCTTTTATGATTTTTAAAAGATTTTGAACATTCAAACCGAGATAGGCAGAAAAAATAACAATTTATGGGCACTTCACCCCCGCTGTAACCATTCAAAGCCCAATAATTGTATATTCTTTTACAGTAGTATGCCGTTTATTTTGTATGGCCGATGAAGGCAGCGCAGAAAAAAAAGCATTCAACCAAAATCACAGGCGCCTATAATCACCGCTATTGAGATCTATCGCGGGATCAAAGCGTGTGCGGCGGCATGACGAACTAGCCTCTCAAAATATTGACATAAGGTTCAATTTCCCGGTGCGATTGGTCACGCTTTTTTGCGGCCGAGCGGATGCTCGTGTCAAACGCTTTAGTATTTTGAGTTTGTTTTGAAAATTCTTTTATCTGATGTATTCTGTTGTATTGTTGCGTGGGCTCGCCGCGCGGGGTTGGCAAGGGCGGTGTGTTGCTGAAAACGCGTTGGCAATAATTTAGACGTCAAATTGAAGGTTTTTGTGCGGGGTGGATGACGTGTCGATCGTTTCAGGGTTATTTATGACTTGGACAGGATATCGCACAATATGCGTAGGAATTCGCGGCGGCTTTGAAGGCAGGCTCGTTGGTGGCATTTCCGTTAATGTTGGCGAAATGCTTTTGAGCCGGCGCTGGACCTACTTGTATTGTTGGGCTCAAACACCTGGATAGACGATTAAAGTACTTACCATGCATCGTTCTATTTATGAATATCCGAATTTAATTTTGCTCCAGTTTATTATGTGAGTAACTTTTCTATTTCAGAATTGTTTACCCACACGTGGATAATAAAAAAAAAGTTTTCGCTCATTTTTCACAAATTAAAGACTTCAACGCGCTCGCTCTTCTTCGATTCTTTAAAATAAGTACAAAACGTGTTTATCATAATGAAGACAAAAAGCCAATTAAAGGTTTTCATGAATAAAAAAAAAACAACTTAAAAAATTATATAGAGCAAACATTTAACAGAACAATTATCTGATATAATCTGATCTTAAGAAAAAGCTGGTGCAATTGATATTCGGACATCTGAAAACCCTATCTCAAATCGTCAATTTCGTCAACACAATCAAAGCAAACCCTCAATCGAAGCCTACATGTGCAGAACATGGCCACCTGTCGGCGCGCATGGCAAGGCAGCTGCTCTCACCACATTGTGGCCAATTGTCCGAACACGTGGCGCAGATAACGAGATTAAATCAGCTCGAAACTTACCAGATTTTATTGCAGTTGATGAAGAAATCGTGCAAATGTGGTTTTAGAACAAACTCTTCTTGTTCAGTGTCTGTTATATATAGTAGATCAACGATATTTTGAACAATCAGTGGTCACATTTTACGACATTAAAAACACTGGTGGTTTAGTGGTAACACCCCCGCTTTCTGATCCTAAGGTTGAGGTTTCAAACCCGGCTTGAAACAATGGATATTTCGGTTCGAAAAACTTATGTGCGCTTTACCAGTACTTTCAAACGGTTAAGGAAAACATCCTGAGGAAACCCGCGGTTTAGTCAGCTCCGCACGTTTTAAACATGTTGTGTTTCCTGTGGATAAGTTCAACTGAGCTGGAAGGATGGTATATGTGCTAGGCAAGTCTACTCCATCTTAATTCATCCCGTTAGTGTAGGCAAAAGTTGCCTCCTGAAACTTTATAAATAAATCATCGACTGATTAATTATATTAATTCGAATGGCAAAAGCATTGGTTATGAAATAATCCGAGCAGAACAGGAAATAGTTTTTTTACATAACTCCCAAAACTTACGAAATTTTACGTATATTCATCATCATCTCTTCTCACGCATAGTCTACTGACAGACGTTGAAAATGTCATTTATAAAATCCTTGAAAATAGAATAACCTTTAATATGCCATCCCACACTAATACAACGATCCTGGCCTCAGCAGTGTGAAAGATCGGATGCGGTTAAATACATAGTGTACTTAAAAAGAAAATAGTACAAAGCCATATCTTTGTATTGTGTGTAATCAATGAAACAAAAGATAGTAACTAGTACTTGGACTAGGGTAGGCCAGAACCATCACCAACCGCCCTGACAAAGTAATTTGCTAAACTGTTCTGCTATTATTTTAACCATTTGATTTATAATATTAATAGTTCATCCAAATAGTGTTTACTTACCACGAAACCTACCTGATTTGGCAGTCCTTCCTCATAGTCCAATAATCATAAAACCACAAAACAAAGTTCATCTCTAAAATATCATGTTACTCAATAAAACCCTTGTCCAAATATTTGGTAACAAAAGCGATTTAAATGTAATATATAGCATAATCGGCAATATAGGCGCATTTGTATTCAGAACGACCTGTTACAAAAATACTGTATTTTAACTTCTTTTGATAAAAAAAGATGTTGTTGCACGGGCAATTTAAAAACTATTGCCTGGTGACAAAGTGAAAACTTTTTATTTAACAACTAAATTAAAAATAAAATCTGTCAGGCGCAATTCAATCTTTTCAGCTCAGTGGTTCGAAAAGGACCAGTGACACGAGTATAATAGTATTCATTTTTATAATCTGCATACATACACATGTACATATTATAACGCCCGTATCTCTAATGGGGTGGGTAGATCCACTAGTAATCATAAGAAAACTTGCAGCCACTTCTGATCCAAGACTCCCAAGATGGATGTGGTGAACCATTTTTATACTGTGCTATAAACAATCAGATTTTTTTTATCTGGCAGCTTTGTTACTTCGAATTCGTATCAATCTTGCGGGATCATTTTTGGCACTTCTGACCCAGCCGTGACGTTAGTTGCTCTAAATGGAGCAACATAATTGCCCGTGTAAGAGCCCCTTTAAAAGCGGTCTCTTAAAGCTCGTCACGTATAAACACGTTATAAAAGCGACTAATATATAAAAACACCAGTCAGTTAGTTTGTTTCTTTCGTTATAATGGCTAAAAACTAACCTTGTTGTTTGAACTTTGCCTTTAGACCCAGTTTCTGGTGTTATCGACTTGTTAGTGAGTCCCTCTCGTAATTATGTACCTACTAAAATATTTGCTCAAGGTTTCAACAACATTAGTGTAGAGTATTTCATTGTGATATGTCTAAATAACTTCTCTCCTGAAGTGAGAGTAAAGAAAAAACATAGAATATGTCCAGCTGCTGTTCTCTCCGAACATGTCGTAAAAGTCGGCTAAGGGATAGTATCCTCTCCAACATGATTGACCATTACATCATATAGGCTATGGGCTGATCACCTGTCACAAAGATTTACTATAATTCATCTAGGGACTTTGAGTGGCTGCAAGTTTTGTTATGATTACTTGTGGCCTTCACCCTATTAGGAGTAAGGGCGTTATAATTTTTATTTGTATGTATTTCTAAATAAAAAGGGGTTAAATTAATCTAAAATCTCTTTTCTATCTGTAGGCGAACTCTTGTAGAAAACTGCGTACATTTTAATTACTTACTTGGTTGTTAATTTTTAATGTTATTATTTTTTAGTTAGTTTTAAGTTGTTTTTGGTTATTAAACTAAAAAAAATAACAAAAAAATCACTTTGTAGTTATTTTCTTTAACGCGTTTTAATATTTTGTGAAATTGCTATCTAACAACTTGAATCTCATACAAAAGATCAGATATTAAACGGTGAATTTTGTAAAAGGCAATCTATCGCATTAGCATATGAAAAGGGCATCTTAATATATAAGAATCGGAATCGATCACTATTCACCATAAAACCGACATCAAAATCAATTTACGATCGGCCTCTTAAATAAAATAGTTTATTTCAAAATGATCCTTATGATCCATAAAATGAAATCCAATTTTCTTTGATATCTTGATGAAGCTATTTGAGAGAAATGCATCATAATACTATGCGCCACTTGTCAAAATCCCTATATCTAAAGTGACAAAGGTGTAAGTTCGGCTGTGTGTTTGTTGGTCACGCTCTACCGTCAAGATTTGATTGTTTCAAAATTACACATATACACACATACATGGGGTGGGCAGAGCCACAAGTAATCATAAGAAAAATTGCGGCCTGATCCAAAATCCCAAAACGGATTTGTTGAACCATGATGATAGATGATCAGCCCATCGCCCATATAGATGGTCCATCATGTTGCAGAGGATACTATCCCTTAGTCGACTTTTATGACATGCTCGGGGAGAGAAGCAGCTGGACGCATTCTATGTTTTTCTTGACTCCCAGTCCAGCAGAGAAGTATTTCTCTGAACTAACTACTATTCATGTCACTACTGGTTATTGCAAAACCAGTGTAGTGATATCATTTAAAGTGCGCCTTAAATGCTCCTTTTATGAACTATTCTTCTAAAACAGCTTCTGAAACAACTTCTACTACTACTACTTCTACTAATCATGTCAGTAGTTTTTTCGAATCAGTGTGGTGAAATGATTTAAGGTGTGCCTTCTGAAACGACTTCTAAAACAGAAAGGATTTTTACATAATATTGGTACTACGCGAGTAAAGCCGCAGACAGAAGTTGACAACCAATATTATGACAGTAAAAAAGCATTCATTGAGACAATAGAGAGTTGGGGCCACGATTTATTTTGACGCGGTCAATTTATCACTTCGATAATCATCGCACAGGAACGCTTGCCTTGCTATACCGACACAATAATGTTTAATTGTTTGTCTACAAAGCTACAAACCATGTTATTTACGGATTACCGCTTATTGATGCGGTTTATAAAACTGCTATAATAAAATGACAATTAATCGAAATTTATGATAACAACGTATTAAAAATAACTATACTAAACATAAGTTAGATGGAAAAGACTAGCACAAAACCGTTATGGATGGCACAGACAGTGGCCTTACTAAGCAGTGGGCAAAGTCAAGCTGTAGATAATGATGATGATGAAACATAAGATTGCGTTTAGAGACGCACTATGTATAAAAATAGTGCTTCTAGAGTATTTTAGTAGGTACTAAACTGTACTTTCAAACCTATTTACAATCATTTTCTCAGCGCAACGAGGCAGTAAATTAGGCATAAAGAACCCTTGTCCGAGCTCTCTCATACTGACAATTGGTTGAACAAATCGACTACAATGTTAGCGTCTTCAACCAATCACAATTCTTTTCAACTTCATTTCGATTTTACGCCCAATATTCGATCTATCATATAAACCTTTTTATTTATGTAAAAACATTTTTATTTATGGTGATATAACTCAACCACACCCGTCTTTATTGGCAGTAAAGTATAAAATTGCGCATTAGTAAGCTTTTCACGTGCACATCAGTGAGGGCATAACTCTAGATATAATTTTAAGGTGTTTTGTCGAGATGCGTCTGATATTTTTATGGAAATATATTTTATTCTGACAGGTCTTTCGGTTTATTGCTTTTGCCACTTTGTGTTGTTCCGATGACAAGTTTGTTGTGTGGTATTCTCTTGTGCTTCGACCTCGGCTTTTATGAGGTCACCTCATTAAATGTTTCATCGCTATGCTGATTTTATAATTAGAATTAACTATAAAAGTTTTTTTAATATTGTGGTTTTATGAAAATAAAATCATACCTACTTATCATATTACTCTAGGCATACTTTTCTGATCTTGCAAAGAAATACTATAGGCAAAAATATGCTGATGAAGGGCTCATAATTTCAATGGTTCTGCAATCGACAAAAACCAAAATTACTTTTTCCGTACCCTGAGACTCAAATGCCTGAACAATGCCGCCAGCATTCCGCACGCAAAGTAACACCATATCCATGGGAATGTGACGCTCCCATCGAAATATTTCAAAACGATCACTATCTCCATACGCATCGAGTTATTGAATGAGACGTGAAAAATGATGTCCAACGCGCAAAGGCTTCGCCGGCATACACCCCTCTTTATTTACCACAGTGTGAACAAAAGGGAGGGAAGATAGGACAAAAGCGACAGGAGCATACCTTCAGCCGATCGGTGAGGTCTTCTAACAGCGGGGGGTTACTCAGTGTTCTCGCTCGTTTCTCGCCCACAGCGCAAACTTCTCACCGTTTCGTTGTCACTTAATTAATTTATTGCAGTTCGTGAACTGCAAGCTCTGGGCGGTGTGTTTGCCCACAGACCCACGTAGGTCTTCTCGAAATTGAGACATTAGTTACTGATTTTTTCGCTTATAATAGAGGCGGCCTCTTTTACCTTTACAATGGCTAAATTGTTTCAAAATTTACGATCCTATACTAATTTCGCATGGTTACAATTTAGATACGATCTTGTTCGGTGGTCGTTCGTGTTAGCATAACTAGTTTTAAGACAAAGAATAGTCGTCTAACCTAAATAACTGGTCAAGCAAAATGGAAATAAAAGTCGTTTAGTATTAAGGAAGCCATTGAACTATAAACAAAGGATGAAAACGATTAGGACTCTTGAACTAGTTCCAAATGTTAGACATGTAATGAACTATCTAGCATTTTTTCATCTATATTTCAATAATATATATATTATATACAAGACCTACAACGGTTCGTTGGAATGCCCATTAGTTACTGTTTAGACACAAGACATAAAGTTTAATCTGGAAATTGCCACTATATTATGTCATTGCATTATAGTCACGATTGCAGGAGAGCACTGGTGATCTAGTGGTAGTGGCCTTCCGATCCTAAGGCCGGATTCAAATCCGTTCGTGAACAGATGGATTATTCTGTTCGGAAAATGTATGTACGCTAAACCAGTTTTCTCAAACGGTGAAGGAAAACATCGTGAGGAAAGTGGCATGAGGAACCGAAAAGTTCGAAAACATGTATTTGTGTTTGCGCCTTTGAGGCGCACTTTCAATCCTTTCACCACACAGGTTCGAAAAAACCAGTGACACGATTGGTAGTAGTCACGGCACAATTCATTTAATTTATTCACGCAGAAAAATAATAAAATACCTTGACAGTACGTATGTTAGTATTAGCTAGTGGCCAACTTTAGTGACGAAGTTTTTAGGCCGCCTAAAGGCCTCCTTCATGGCTTAACGACTTAAAAGCCGGGACCGACAATTTAACGTGCCCTCCGAAGCACCTTGACTGTGAAAACATACCTTTTATGAAATTGAATTAGCGTAAATTATCATTTTAGGTGATCTAATAGAAATTACCCAGAACTATTAGTTTCTTCATAAATATAAATTTATTTAAATAATGAATCTATTGAAGTCAAATAGGGAAGAACAACATTCAATACGGAAAAGTAAATTGAAATGTATCGTTTCCACTGCTATTACTCATGTAGTTATTCAAATTATCTAGTATGGTGAAAAGTTTGTAGGGTGCCAAAAATAGTAGACACAAATTACAAATCATAATATTTAAGTCACTAAACAACTCGAAAATTAAGTACAAAGACTCAAAGTATTACTCATAAAGATGCCAAATGAAACAAATCTGTAACTCAAAATAACCCAGTTTGCATTTACAGTTTTGATTTAATCATTCAACTCACTAACTCTTTTGGCTTCATTGAAGCCTAGCCACACAACCGATTAAACTATTTCATTTGCATTCACTGAACACTTTCAAGTCTAATTCAGGAGCGTCAACGCATATCCCGTAATGTAATTTACCATCTACAATACAACCTCCATTTATTCTACCTTCACCCTTTGTTAACAAATAAAAGGTGCGAGACTTTGTTTGGTTAACAATTGTAAAAATGATTATGCTGTCGGCTACTTTAACGGATTACTTTCATTGTACTAAGTGAAAATATTATCTCTGCATCCGATACAGGAGACATCTTCAGCACACTCAAAAATAACCTTATTTTCCAAACTAGTAGAGCTCAATTTCCAGTTGCCAAAATATGTTTAGAAAAAATAGTCTGTTCACACTAATTTCTACTGTAGGTGGTTGGTTTAGGGTTTAGAATCGAGTGGGATAGTTTTAGTTTGGTCATCCAGGCTCAAGTACAAATTGAGGGATAGCGTCCAGGTACAGTTACGGTCATTGAGTGTTTGGCTACAGATGTTATCTGTAAAACAATGTTGTAAGTTTTGCAAACTGACACCATAGTAAAGTAGCAGTATCAAAACTAATGATACCATTACATAAAACCTTCAAAATTATTTTTTTCGAGATTTTATTGAATAAACAAATTAAAGTTTAAAGTTGGACCTTGTGTTCTTGTGTCCAGCCAAAAGATTAACATTAAGCCTCTACGTCAACTATGAATTAATGACTATTTTATTCTACCTACTGTAAGATTACTTTTTTTTACAATTTTGCATCCTTGAGGCTTCCTTGAGGCATTCTTTGATTTTTAATCAGCAGCCACAAAAATATTATACATTTTTGTACAGTAAAAACATAATACTACTGCTACTACTTAACGTTAGAAGCTCAATTGCAGAATAACTAATAATACTAGCGTTTTCAATGTTGTAGGTATGTGTGTTAAGTTTAGTTACTTTCAATTTCAAAAGTTAAAATACTGTCAAACGTTTTACTGTGCTTTAGACGGCTTGCTATCTCAAGCGATCTTGTAGCGGCGTGTATTAGCACCTATTTGTAAGAAACTTTATCTGAGATTAGAGCCTGGTTTACTTCTATGGCCCCGGTACGTCTTGTCGGTCACTTTGGTCGAACTGAGGCAAGGACTCAATGAAAGATAACACCTTGGGTTTTTGTTGCGGGCGTGAGAAGTGAAAACTTACTTTTGTGTCTATCGCATAATCTTTGACTAGTACTTTCTTTGCCTGTTAAATATCTTGTTCTTTGAATTATGATCTAGGGAAAGAATTTGTGGTAAATACTTAATAGACAAACTCCTCTTAGAGTATCCGCTCATTATAAAACATTGAATCGTCACTAAAGAACGCTATGCTAGTAAATAATAAAATACAGATGGTAAAATAAAGATTTTTTAAACTATTCGGATAGGGTATATAATCAAAGCCGAATAGTCACTCAAATAAAAATTCAGGTATCTCATAATACACCCGCTATAATTCACATTTTGACCTGAATTGATTTGAAACAGAACAAAAAAAAAACTAGTATCAAAGTAAAATATATTGGTCAACCTCTATAGGGACTGGTGAGATCTTGAACTGATATAAGAGCCTTTATTTTGTGGATACACAGGGGAGGTCTGGATTACAGTCTACATGAATCACCTAACAAGGTTCTGAGAAGACCACCTGAAACGAGAGTAAAGAAATCCGCTGATTTCCGGTGGCGGTGAAAAATAATCATAAATAATAACATAATAAGTCGTTTTCGACAGATGAAAGATGCCGAAGTCTGTTGAGATTGCCTAATACCTATACTCATTTTTGAAAGGTAGATAAATTGGTCTTTTCATCTATCAGGTTAAATAAGAAACATAATAACAGAAGGTGATTTTTTTTTTAATAAAAGGTATGTACCTTTTATGATTAAACCGATAAAGTACGATATATTACACACATTATTCACTAGGTAATTAAATTATTACAATAAAAATAGTAGAACTACTTACGCCATCTAGCGGTGAGTAGCAAAACTCTATTCAATAAAATCGATTTCAACAGATATACTCCGAATTTTCTCAAATGTCAAAGCCTATACCTATATATTTTTTTATTTATATTCATTATTATTGTAACAATTAATGAAATAGGTTGTTCCTGAATACTACATTTTATAAGATTCTTATTCAAAACCAGTTACGCTTAATTCTTGACAGATGGCAGCACAAGGTATCCAACTTTATTAATATTTTTTTTAACTGTAGAAAATATGATTTAAAATATAAAATAAATAGAACGGATTCAATACTGATGTATATTTTTTATAATATTATGTTTTTTTCGCAGTTGTCAAATAGCCACCACCGAACAGTTAAAATAAATCCTAAATATTATTTTAAATAAAAAGCGACATAATGCGCTCTAAAACCGAATGGATTCCAACAGGAGCTAAAATCAAGCTCACCTAATTAAATCCTTATTTTCAAAAACCAACATCGAAACTACACCTAAAATCACGTCCTCGATAGCTATCAGCCATTCAGAGCTAAAGACCGCGGCAACATCCTGTCATTTCTACCATTTAGCTTTTTTAAACAAGATCAACATAAAATAAACGAAGATAGACATGAAACTCATCTCACGAAGTCATCCCGTGACCACGATCGCTATAACGCATTTGAAACCTCGGGAAAACATAAAAGGTACGCGAAGTCCCGTTATAAACTTTAAAACATGAAACTCATAAAACGTGTGAATCAAACTTTCTAATTTATAACTTAAACCTTTAACAAAAATGTGGATTTATAATGCAATAATGAACATGAATGTAACTACATCATTAAAAACTAAAATTGCATCCCAGACATTCGATAGATTCACTTACTGTCTCATAATAAAAAAAAATCTTAACGTTGAACATTAAACAGCCGTAAGTTTACGAACCACATCTAAGAACTCGTGCCCAGTCGTATGTATAAGGACTAAAGCTAAAGCGGAAGCTAAACTGCTAAATATCAAAGTGTTCAACGAGTTTCACATCGTCTGTCATTATTATCTCTTACAAAAGAGCTTAAGCGTTTTATCTCCAATCGGCACCCAGTTACATGTTCCACGTGAAGGTTAACACCGATTCATTAAAAAAGAAGGTCTCTAGACCCCCAAAAGACTGAAAAAAGACCGAAATGACCAGGAGAGCATCAAAAAGACAACATTTAGTTACTGACCGGCGCCTAGCGGGTGCCGCGGCGGCGTCTGTGAATTTGAGGAATTTTAGAGAACACGACTTCTTATACTAGTCGTGTCGTCTGTGTGGTAAATGTTTTCGAACTTTTTAGGTGCTACGACATGCCGGTTTCCTCACGATCTTATCCTTCACCGTTTGATATACTGGTATAGCGCACATAAATTTATCGAACATCTATTGACCAGATTTGAACCAACGAACTTAAGATCGGAAGATGAGGCTGCTCCAACTAGACCACCAGTGCTTTGGACACGACTTCCTCGAGACGACTTTTCTTCATTCTTACTTTTGACTACCATGCTTCTGAAATGATCATGTTATGTTTGAAAAACCAATAACAACTAATTGATAGAATATTCATCTGATGCTAAACAAAGAAGATATACTAACCTACCACGTAGACACTGCCTGTTTATATCTGTCTGCTTACATAAACAGGCAGGGTATTATCAAATTCAACAATTTAGATCAGAAAAAATATTTTTTACACTAAACGCAAATTGGTACAATCGCTAAAATCAAATGACCTTTCTTTTCAATTGTAATCAAAACCTTCATTTTTTAATTGGCCAATTTTTTTTTAAAATACAATTTGTCTAATACATACAACACCCAGACCCGGAAGAAATATTTGCGGAGCATGCCAGCATTTCTTCGCAGCGGTAATCGAACACGCGCCTCTTGCGTCTCAGTCGAGCACTCGCAGGCCACGCCACAGAGGTAGTCCAATTGATTGTACAAAAACATAAGGCTCAGTGGAACTCAGTCGTGAAATATAAAAGTCGTATTAAGATGTTAGGAGCGATACACCGCTCGTAGTTTTGTTGGTGAGCACCTCGTTTATACGCGTCGGGCGACACGGCCCTATAATGCGTATAATATAATGTATTGTTGTCTTTTAGCAACTACATATTTGTTTTTATTATATTTTACAATCAGATTTAAACACCTTTTAACTTTAACCCCGGTTCTGATATTCTACTACTTACTTCTTCTACTAACAACCCGTCGTTCATTAGTAGAATATAGAAATCAGCCATTAAAGAACATCAACAATATAAGATTGATATTACAATAAGTTTTGATCAAATTAGTACAACATCTCTAAATATTTATTAAGTCATTTCTGGCATACAATTTATTTAATTAAAAAATCTATAAATTTTCAAAAGAACTCGACGCACTTCAAAAACAATTTAAATTAATTTTTCATAAGCATTAAAATATTTTCCAATTGATACAAATTACCATTCCAAACCGACAACAAACAATAAACATCTTATTGCTCAACGAGTAAATCTGAGTCGCAAGCGAATTCTTTCCATTCCACCATACATCTTCCCATGGCATCCATGCTTATTATGTAACCCTCTGTTTCTGTCAAACTTTAGCAAATCACTATGGTAAACCATTTAATTCAGACCATTACCCTGATTTTTACAGACATGAGGGTGAGGATATGTGTCCCTATTTAATAGGGACACAAATATTGATGGTATTACAATAAATTTTATTGTAATAGCATTAATAGAAATACACACTGTGTGAAAATTTCAACTCTACCTATTACGGTTTTTGAGATATAGTCCGCTGACAGACGGATGGACGGACGGACGGACGAACGGACAATAGAGGCTTAGTAATAGGGTCCCGTTAACATCCTTCGGAACCCTAAAAATATATTTTGATAGCTTGATATAATTTTATATTACGAGTACCTATAATGTATAATTACAGTAAAATATTTTTAGAGCCTAGCAATTATTAATTAGAAGCTAGATTTGATTACTTTATCTTTAACATTATCGGTAGTTTTGGAAAGGGAGTTCAGTACACGTTCAATGCAGGTGATGATGATTCAAAATGAATCAGCCTCGAGTCGACATTACCTTCGTTCCCGTTCCCATTTTTTGTGACAACAATAATTTGCAATGCAAGCTCACCAAGATGAGTTCGTCGATTAGAATCAATTATTTGTCCATTTACAGTCCATTTACAGTATTACGAGTGCTGGCGGTGATCGCTTTTTGCAGCTGCAATATGAATTCCGAGGGAATATGGGTTTATATGGAATACTAGTGGGATGCCATCGGTTTGTTCGCTTTGTGAAATAAAAAACATTTGCACCGAAAAATTTACAATACATGCCAATTATTTAAATAGTCATTTACTTTTTTGTAAGCATACTTATAATACGTAGGTAAAACTACAACATTCATATCCGGAAGAAATATTTGCAGATCATGCAAACATTTCAACCGCAGCGGGAATCGAACCTGCACCTCTTGCATCTCAGTACTCGCCCGCTATGCCATCAATTAAATTATGAATGTTATGATCTATCAAAACTCAATAGTCGAGACGGACAACGAAAGCCGGGCGCGCCCACTCGCGAACTCTCGACATTATTATTAATATTTACTATTGAAAGTTTAATAATAGATTTACCTACAGAGCAAAAGACTCACAGAAGACAATTTCGTTATTAGGTAGGTACCTAATCGTTCAATTGAGTATCATAGTGAAATCAAACAGCTCTTTACCAGGACGAGTAAGACTTTTAGAGGTTATATTATATAAAAAAACTTACTGATATATTTTTTTATGTTTGAATGTATTATCATCTTAATTCATTTTCGTAACCGCTGAACGGGTTTGTCTGAAACTTGAAATTTACATCGTTTATGCCGTGGAATTACACATTATGTATTTTATCAGTGGAACCATGGGTGAATACTAGTACCTAAGTAAAAGTGACCTATTTCACATATTCTTAATATTTCAGCGCCTCTCGGTGACTGTACTTCCAAGCTATAATACGAGCGACATTTATTTCAATGCGTCCAGCTGCTTCTCTCCCCGAGCATGTCGTAAAAGATGACTAAGGGATACGAGTAGTATCCTCTCCAAATTGAGGACCATCTATATGGGCGATGGACTAATCACCTGTCACTTTGGTTCATCGTATCCATATTGGGACTTTAAATTAGGAATGGCTGCAAGTTTTCTTATACCTTGTAACCCTTTCCATCCCAATAGGGATACGGGCGTGATAATAATGTATGTATGTGTGTATTTATTTCATAGAAGAAACTAATGTCTCATCTGTTGTAACTCTTTGCCTAGATCTCGTTGAGCACAAACAGCAATTAAATCTTTACACTTTCTATAGGCCACGATTAGGCGGTGCGAATTCGGTCATTGACCTATCTGCCTACTTTGCTTTGAAGGACGAGATGTGATACATAATTGAACTTCTATGTGAATTACTCCAAAGTGTTACAGCGAAAGTTTTTTAGTAACTAGTGATATTTACGTTGAATGTAGCCAAAAGTTAGTGACATTTTTTTTATTATTAGGACACAAAATCTCATACCTACACAACAGCCTTAATTATTTTGTTTTTTTTCAGCGCATCTAGCCCCATCTACAGACACCATCTACACCCAGACCCGGATGAAATATTTGCAGAACATACAAACAATTCTCCTGCAGCGGGAATCGAACCCGAGCCTCTTGCGTCTCAGCCGAGCACTCGCCCGCCACGTCACAGAGGTCAAAGTTATTGATTCTTAAAAAAAAATGGATAATTCTCAAAGCTATTACATAACTATATCGTTGAGACTAGGTACATCGTGTCAATAACATTTATTTTGCAAAACAAAGATTTTCTTAAGAATGCTATTTTTGAACTTCCACCCCGGGATCAGCAAGGTCTCGCCCACACACATCCTGTCAGACACATAGATATCGTCTGTAATCGCCCTAATTGCAACGTGCGTTCTAATTTGACGCACACACCCTGTATATGAACATAACATAGTATAAAAACAAACAGAGTCTCACCTTCATATATTGTTTATCTTCGACGACCTTGATGGCGTGGCGGGCAAGTGTCCGGCTGAGACGTGTGAGGAATGGATTTGATTCTAGCGGCGCCGGCGTTACAAATGATTGTATGTTCTAAAAATATTTTTCAGAACATGCCATGTTGTACCATAGTACTCGTAGCTTCTGAATATTTCTCTATGAACTATGTAAGTAATTTGTATTATTATTTATTTATCTTCAGAGATACACACACATACATACACAAGCGGAGCGCTACTTGGCTCTTTTCTCTGTCTTATGAAGAAACTGAAAATCTCCTCATATACACCAAATAGGTAATCTTACCTCCGAATACTCAAACGCGACTCAGAGTTGACCACGTCTCAACTCACGGTTTTTTGACAGTTTCTGATGAAAATCTGTCAAAAATCGCCATTTGAGACGTGCTCAACTTTGAGATGCGTTTGAGTATTCTGAGGTATTGTATTAGATCCTAGTACTAAGTATTATAAATTATTATTATTATAATATGCCTACACTACCCCATGTACCCAACCCATACGAGTACGTTTATATACCATCACACACAGACACACACACAGTTATTTTTATCTCAGTTATATTTTCAGTTAGTTTAGTTTCAGATATTTTTGTTCTCCAAGTTAAATTTTAAATCGGAACATTAGTATTTTTTTTATGAACACGTTTCTCTATTTCAAAATACCAAATGCAATGACGTTGTGACGGAGTTGCAATACTGTATACCGATTTACTATTCCATACGTAGGTGTCTCAACATCTCAACAGTACATTTCCATCTCAACAGCGATTCTTTTGTCATTGGCAGTAATTTCAGTTGTGTCATTTTATTACGTATTATAAGTTAGGTCATTGTTTTTGAGAAACGAGAGTCATATTCGAGAAGCCTACGCGTGAATCTATTTCCTTGGCTGATTCGCTGCCAATTTCCATCAAAAACTGTAAAAATCTATGCTTGATTAACGTTTTAACATTGATAATTAATAAGAAGCCCACTCATGTAGGCTATTTGAGTTTGTTTATATATTTAGCTATGCCTTTCTTATAAAAACATACTGACCATACGTCATTTTCTATCACCCTTATTTTAACTTAACTATTTTCTCGACATTTTTGTATTTATTTGTCGTGTTTAAGTCATCTGAGCTATAATACTGTTTTTTATGATTATTTTCTGTAAAAAACGCGCGAAAAATCACCCGCCCAACTGCTATTAAACCAGCCGCCCAATGATCTAACCTGTTAAAAAAACACCATCTATTAATAAAACGTCGCTAAATCGCTGACATTTTCTTTTTGGCAAGCTGGCGTCTTGTCAACTAGATTGTCTTGAGTTGTTTAGTAGGCTTCAGTTCTATGTTCCTAGCAGGTCCCAAAGGAATATCCCTACAATTAGTCTTCAATATTCATCAACGTTGCTTGTTGAGGAATCAGAAGCTCTCGTGACATAGCTTGCTTAGGCGTTCTTGATTGATCGTTAAAGTTAAGCAACTTTGAGTGCGGTCACAATTGGGATGGGTGACCGCAAATGGCATTACTAGTTGAGCGCTTCCGTGCTTCGGAGGGCACATTTATCAGTTGGTCCTGGCTTTTATGTCGTTAAGCCATGACGGAGGCCTAAAAAGCATCGAAATTGTCAAAATATAACTTTTTCAAAAAGATTTGTTTTGTAAGTTCCACCGAAAATAAAAACGAGACAGGATATTTTCTGTGAGAATAGCAAAAGACCGACAGAATATATCTTAAACCTTGTTGATATCTCAAAATGAGTCACAAATTGTCTATTCAGATTGTCAACTAAAATATTTTAGCCTGAGAATGTGTAGGTACCTAATAAAAAGTATCCCTCAACCGTCGGCTAATGTTTGAAGCACTCGCTCGCAAATCACATCTGTATTCGAGATTAACATCCATTATTTTGCATATTATTGACATTTACTACCTCACTGCTTTATTTATTTGGCTCACAGAAAAGGCTGAAGGAAGCTAGATCATAACCTGTAGACAGACACACTACCTTGTGCAACTTCAACATGGTGGGACAATACACACTACATGGTACAACTTCAAGGGACTGTTAAGTTTTGATAATAAAACTTTTCTCCTCTGATCAAATGAAATTTCATCCAAACACATTCAGCCGTTACAGAATTAAACACAAAGTTAAACATGCTCAAACTTTGACAGTTTTTATAATAAATAGAGGCCTTTATTACCATCTATAGTAGATGATTTATACAGCGGCAGGAGGCAACTTTTACCTTCACTAACGGAGGCTGTAGTGCCCGGGGCGAATTAAGATGGAGTAGGCTTGCCCAGCACCTATTCCATCCTCTCAGCTTAGTCGGCCTTGTCCACATGAAAGACATGGCCAATACGTGCGGAGCTATGGGTTTCTTTACGATGTTATCCTTCACCGTTTGAGAGTTTTATAAAATTAGTGAATAATCTATGTTATTGTTTTCAACATCGATTATTTAATCAATACTGAACGGCATTAACTCTGCTTCTCTAAGAAAGTTTAAAAAAACCATGGTAAACGCAGGCACGTTTGTGAAATCACCGTGTTATCGTATTGTATAATGATAATTTTGTATTGCAAAAACGCGACGAGGCACGTTACAAACAAAGTTATGAGCTGTCAGTTTTGGTTTGGTCATAGAGAATAAGGGGCCAGCAACAAGATTCAGATGCTCTCGATAGAATGGAGGAAGCCAGCTACGCTGTCTTTTACTGCGCACCTCCAGAAATATTTGGGAAGTATTTTAAACAACATAAAAATGTTTATAGGAAACAAAAAGATCGATATTTATGGGCGGACCGATGTGTGTCAAACGCAAAATTTATACTGTTTAAAACTGATTTAAGTCTTAGCTTTCCTTGAGAATTGTTCTTTGTGATGAGACAGAAGATAATATCGTATAAGGATAATAGGGATATAAGATTTTGATACATACATACATATTGTCGCGCCCGTACCTCTAATGGGGTGGGCAGAGATCTTGAGATTATTGTTAATTTGGAACCTAAGTGTGAACTGAATACATTTTGTCCCAACAAAAGATGAGGTACCAATTTGAATTAAATATAATAAATTCGTTGTCGTTTGGCTGACAGGGGCTACCTTTCAGTGGTTTTATGTTTATGCGATTATCGTAATTTGCAGAAGTTATTGTGTGTTTTAGCCTGATTTGAAAGGATTAGTTGTTGAACGGATTATTTTGACATAATCGTCTTTGTCACCCCTGACACTTCTCGAGGCGTGTAAATGTTCCAATGTTGCATTTTTAAAGTTCCGTACCGATTTTTGTTACATTTAGTCCATTATCATCATTATCATTTCAAGCTAGCTCCACTGACATATGTTCACCTATAGCTGAATGGTAATAAAAGGAGACATATGACAATGATATCAGCCGGAATTAATTTAGGTATTTACTCAACTACTTGTGTGTTTAAGTACAGGATCAATGAGTCTTGTGTGGCGACATTTTTGATGTTGGCGACCCAATACGTTGTCAAATCTAACGTAACTTGGCCCCTACTCCTAATAGTAAAAAAAAATTGTGAACATTTTATACAGCGCCATCTAGCCCCAAACTAAGCAAAGCTTGTACTATAGGAACCAGATGGCTGGTAGAATGCTTATATACTTTTTTTGTAAATACAGACACTTAATTATGATCTGAAATAAACATTTGTAGAACATGCAAACCTATCTCTCGCAGCAAGAATCTAACCCGCGCCCCTTGCATCTCAGCCGAGCACTCGCCCGCTAACCCACCGAGGTCGACTCTAAAATATATGCAAATAATAAATTAATTAATGTGTACATAATTTCGTTTTACAAGTAGGAATCCTTTCTCTGGTGATCTCATTGCTACCGGTTTTACTTTTTAATTCCTCTACACTGACTAAGAATATAAATTATACAAAATGAGTATAATATATAAATTCTATGTAGGTACATACTGATATCGAAAATTACATTATTTGTCAAGTATAGAGAAGGCGGTTAGGTGACATACATAATGGAATTTTCTTGTTTGTAAACTGTAGTATAAAAATAAGTACATTCATATCAAAAAAGTAATTTTGTAAAAGACAAACGTACTCATTAAAAGATACATTTTTCTTTTAGAACTTATTTATTCAAATAGTACGATTGTGCTAGTGTTTTATCCTAGACCCTAAAAAGTTCGAAAACATGTGTCAAGTGCACAAAAGGAGCATTTGAGGCGTACTTAAAATCCTTTCACCACATTACAACTATTACAACTTACAACAACATTGGTTCGAAAGAACTATCGACTAGCAGTAGCTTTAAAATAATGTATTTTATATAAAAGCGTAATAAGCGTAGCTATTTTTTTATTTGTTTAGTTTTATTTTTTTAGCTATTTAGTTTCATTAAAAAAAACTGAACTAAGGGATAGTATCCTCTCCAACATGATGAGATACAATAAGCAAGTATTCCCAAGGAGGGTTGACGTCAGGCAGGCGGCCGGTCATAAAACACCTTATAACTTGAAACTTATAAAATAATTATATTATTACCTATCTCATCTCTACATGACTACTGCTTTATAAAATGACATCAGTTCGCATTCACCAACAAGGTTTAAGTAGTGAAAGTCAATTATACAAACTACTTAACGACAATATCTCTTTAATCCTAATGATAACTAGTTCACTTTGGTTATAAAAGTAAAATCACATTATATGCAGTACAAGCTACCACCCGCGGCTTCGCTCGCATTCCAGGATGAAAATAGCCTATATGTCATTCCAGCACATGTAAGTACTATGTATATTCCAAGTTTCGTTCAAATCTGTTCAGCCATTACGGTGTGATTGAGGCAACTAACATACAACCATTCAAACATCCTCACAAACTTTCGCATTTATAATATTACTAGCTGCCGCCCGCGGCTTCGCTCGCGTGGTATCCGAATAAAAAAAGCCTATATGTTAATCCAGTACACGTACTATGTATATTCCAAGTTTCATTCAAATCCGTTCAGCCGTTTAGGCGTGATTGAGACACAAACATCCAAACATCCAAACTCACAAACTTTCACATTTATAATATACTAGCTGCCGCCCGCGGCTTCGCTCGCGCGGTACCCGGATAAAAAATAGCCTATATGTTAATCCAGTACATGTACTATGTATATTCCAAGTTTCATTCAAATCCGTTTAGCCGTTTAGGCGTGATTGAGGCACAAACATCCAAACATCCAAACTCACAAACTTTCGCATTTATAATATAAGTAAGAAGTAAGATCTAGTAAAATAGGGACATACAACTGCAATAAAAGTTGATATTATTTTACGACTATTAGAATATATGAACGATAAACGATTGATCGGATACGAAAACGATTTGTATCGTTAATCGGATATCGATTTTGAACGGGAAGTCAACGTACTTAAGGCAATTGCAGAAAATCAAGAATCGAAAACCTAAATATATAAAACTGTAACGTTACTGACTGACTTACTGACAAACAACGTACAGCCTACACCTTAAGTCCTAGAAGAATGAAACTTGGGTATATTCCTCTTATGATGTAGGTGTGCAGTAAGAAAGGAATTCTCAAAATTAAACGCCTACAGGACGCAACGGAAAAATTAAGTTAGTATGAAAAAAAAAACTCAACGCAGCGAAAGTTGCGAATCCTTCCACCAGTAGACCATAAAAGGCAAATGATTTCATAGTACGTAAGTATTTTACATTTATAATTTATTTTATATTTTCTAGGTATCATCCAGTGACCATCGAGGTCTTCTTACGCCAAACAATTATTTACAAAAAAAATATGTTTTTTCAAAGATTGGATTGAATTGGAACCGAAAGCCTCTTGATTCATTTATCAATCTGCTTTCATACTTACTAAAAATTTGTTTGTGGTTTTATTTTTACTGCTTTTTCATACTTAAGTACCATTGAATATTTTTAATTTAATATATATACATATACGGATCAGTATTTGCCATTCAGCATGTCAATGCGGTCAGCTTCTTGGGCACGCTTCCACCGTCTGATGAGCTAGATCAGGTGAGCTATCTATAGACCGTTTCCAACAGCCTTTAGATAGCCAGACTGTTTCTTTTGTATTTTGTAAATTATATTTGTATTAGTTGTATTTTTTTTTCTGTTAATAAATGTAATTGTTAATACACTGTTATTGTTAAATTGTCCAAGATTGTTGAATTGCAAGTAAGGAAAAAGCATAGAATGCGTCCAGCTGCTTCTCTTCCCGAGTATGTCGTAAAAGTCGACTAAGGGATAGTATCCTCTCCAAAATGATGGAACACCTACTCGTATATGGGCGATGGGCTGATCACCTGTCATCATGGTTCACCATATCCATCATAGGACTTTGAATCAGAAGTGGTTGCAAGTTTTCTTTTGTTTACTTGTGGCTCTGCCCACCCCATTGGGTATACAGGATAATATGTATGTATGTATGTCCAAGATAGTCGGCTTAGTCAGCTCCGCACGTATTGACCATGTCTTTCCTGTGGACAAGGCCGACTAAGCTAATAGGTGCTGGGCAAGCCTACTCCATCTTAATTCAATAAAATATGCCTCCTGACGCTGTATAAATCATCTACTAGGTATGGATGGTAAAAGGCTTTAGTTTTTATGTCCAAGATAAACTTTAGCTTTGGAACGCATCAAACAAAAAAACCGTGAAAATTGAGATCAACTACATTCATTACACATCACCTACAAAGTTAGTACATACAAGCCCCACCCACACAAGTCGTTCACTCGACTTAGGTTCCGTACTCGTTATAATTAGCTATTTGTGTCACATTTGTGTACAGGCTTCGGCGTAATTTGAGATGTTGTGGAACTAAATAGGGCTTAGTGTCGAATATATGGGTTTCATTTGGTCTGTTTTATAGCCTACTAATATATTAAACGCGAAAGTGTGTACGTATGGATATAATGGACTCCTACTAATATTATAACGCGAAAGTTTGGATGTATGGATGTTTGTTACTCTTTCACGCTTAAACGGCTTAACGGATTTGAATGAAACTTGGAATATACATAGTGCATGTACTGGATTAGCATATAGGCAATTTTTTATCCAGATACCACACTAGCGAAACCGCGGGCGGCAGTAGTTTAATATAAATCTTTAGGCGTTACTGTGCAATATTTTATTTAAAAATGGAATATTGAGGATTTGTGATGATACATACCTACTATCATACCGGTACCCCTAAGTGTGATAATAATAATAAATAAATACTGCTGGACATTTCACACAACAATACCATCAGGTATTCATCATAAAAAAAACAACAAAAAGAATAATATACAAACAAGATATTGCTCAGTTGCAAAGAAAAACAAAATTAATTTATTCAACTGCAGCTGTTTCAAAAAGATTTACAAACGAACCCTAAAAACTTTACATCAGTCCTTAATCTTTTCGTCCTGCCCTCCGACCCGTTAAATTTACCGTTAATTATGTGTGTTCTTTATTCAAAATTCAAATTTCGAATACGGTAACGGTCGCGCCTTTTGCGGGACAATTAAAAAGTGACGCATCGCATCGCGTTTACTCGACGATTCACTCGATGTATCAATACCTTTTTATACGAGATTTACGATACAGATTTGCAACGAATTAGACTCTAAAAAATATTTTTGTTTACCCAAAACAACGAAAACAATAAAAAAACATGAGAAAAATTGAAAAAAAAAAATGTAATATACATATAAAACGAGAGAAATACAAATACAAATACAAATATTTTTTTTCACAAAAACCTATGCCTACAAACTTAGTGATGCACTTCTTCCTGTGTTAGTTTACACTGTGTTACAGGAAGTAAGTCCTTCCCCAAATGAGTAACATACAGTTTGTTTAGCCAAATGTAATTAAAAAATATGTAAAACCAATAATGTCAGCCATAAAAGTAAAAGGGTCTAACTGATCGCGTTTGTCATCCCGTTACACGCAGCGTTGTATCATTCACGCTAATCGAAAATTCTTTACCCACCTCTCACCAAATGAATCATCCGAAAATAAGGTATCGAATTATCGAAGCATGTTCTGTACAAAGAAAGCACTCTTACTTTTTACGTTCATTTTTCTCACGATCCGGTAACCTGACTCATTTTGTACTCTCGTGTGATAGGGTCCTTAATTATGACGTCATAACAGAGGATCGCGATTTGGCGGGCCATTCTTTTTTCAATTGTTTTTTTTCGCTGACACGGAGGCTGTATTCATTTATAAATCTTGTCTGTGTTGCCAGCTTTAATTCAATAAGAAAAGGAAATGTTGGCGCTTAGACAGCAGCGTAGGACCGCCCAGGGTTACATAAATTTAATTACCTTTCAAAATCGTGTAACTTTTTTCTATAACATTTAAAATTATTGTTACCTTTTAATATCAGGCAAAAACCTTTTATTCTAAATTATTAAATTCCAGACTTAGTTCCAAGGAGTGAGAACCGAGATTACGGCTGACAGAAGGGAATGGAAGAAGAGAATGCTGTGCCGTAGGATAAGGGCAGGAAGATGATGATGATGATTCCATAGGTGGGTAAAAAATAGTATGGACCACGCCTGTTTCCCATAGGGGTAGGCAGAGATCACGGATCTCCATTTGCTACGATCCTGACATACTTCTTTCGCTTCATTCACTTTCATAACATTCTTCATACATGCTCGTCAGTTTAGAGTACTCTTGACCTGGCCCTTTTCCAAAACATCGCCAATTTGGTCCAGGTACGTACGCCTAGGTCTTCCCCTTCCAAGACTACTAATATTTACCCCTAAATACAATACGTCCCATTGCTGGGCAAATGCATCTCCCTCATTTCCTCCATTCTATAAACAGGTAAAGGTAATATAAAACATGTATTCGAGTGTTCGATAAATGGGACTTTCGCAATGCAAGCAACAATAAGCAACATTAAGTCCTCAGCAGTATTAACGGCATTGCACTGACACATTTCTCATTACTAACCGACCGGTGCACAATGGAGACCGTTTCTCGCCTACTGCACAGGCGCACATCCAGAGTTGAGCCTTCTTTACACAAACCGGCAGGACTTACTACTAGCGGCCATCCGCGGCTTCGCTCGCATGGTATCTTCATCTTCCTGCCTTATCCCACTCTATGTGGGGTCGGCACAGCATGATCTTTAGATCATAGTTTTGGCTAAGGTGTTTTATGACCGGCCGCCTGCCTGACGTCAACCCTCCTTGGGAAAACTTGCTTATTGTATCTCATCATGTTGGAGGATACTATCCCTTAGTCGACTTTTAAGACATGCTCGGGGAGAGAAGCAGCTGGACGCATTCTATGTTTTTTCTTTACTCCCAGTTCCAGCACACATAGTATCCGGATGAAAAATAGCCTTATATTATTTCAGCACAATGTGTGTATGTTCGTATAAGCTATTGGCCAACTCTAGTGACGGAGTTTTTAGGCCGCCTAAAAGCCTCCGTCATGGCTTAACGACTTAAAAGCCGGGACTGACAATTTACCGTGCCCTCCGAAGCACGGAAGCGCTCAGCTCGTAATACAACTTGCGGTCACCCATCCCAAGTTTTGACCGCGCATATCGTTGCTTAACTTTAACAACAAATTAATTAATGTAAATACATATTACAACACCCAGACCCGGAAGAAATATTTGCAGAACAAACAAACATTTATAATTTCTAATTCATAATTAAAATATATCACGTCTCAGTCCCGTCCCTTTGAAACTTAAAATGTCTTTGAGAAATTCAGTCTGCAAATAAAATATGAGTGTCAAATGGTGTCAGTGGTAATAATAGTACTTCGCGAAGGTACCTCGTAAACCGATGTAACAACTTAGTTATTGTTACAATAGCAGAGTACCTACATTGTCGGTTATTTAAAAAAAATAATGAGTATAAATTTTAATATACTTGTTTGTATTGAACATGTGCCAAATGTTAGGGCGTCTGACTACCTAAATAGATATAAATAATAATAATTAATTAATAACACCCAACAGTCACATACATAGTCCTGGCCCCACAATAGGATTCCCTGTGTCGTGGGTATCAGAAACTACGAGTACCATGGTACCACAACACCCAGACCCGGAAGAAATATTTACAGATCATGCAAACATTTCTTCCGCAGCTGGAATCGAACCCGCGCCTCTTGCGTCTCTGCCGAGCAATCGCCCGCCACGCCACAGAGGCCGTCTCAAAGGCCGAGGAAAAATAAAATAATGAGTATAAATTTTAATACACTTATATTAATAATTGAACATGTGCCAAATGTTAGGGCGTGCATCTGACTACCTAAATAAATAGGTAAATACAACTAACTAAATAGGTAATTAAATACCCTCGAAAGCCTGGAGCTTTGGATATATATATTTACCTACGTTGTTTACGAAATTGACTGTGAATCTATGATTTAGTACGGGCCCAAGAGCTATTAACACACAATAAACTGGAACATTCTGTTTTTTTTTTTCAAATCTTGCAATTTTTTGTACAGTACACAGTAACAAATTTTGTACAGTAACAAATCTGAATACTGTGCGCTTCGGCAAACTTCTTACTTTGTATGAAAACCGAATTTGTCCGAATGTGCAACTAAAATAATAACTGAACCAACCTTTAAAAAAATATTAACATAATTATTTTACATCTCTATATCATCATCGCGTTAGTTCATATTTCAGGTGCTAGAAGAAAATTGCCGAGGCGCACAATATTTGTGCTACTACTGTACTGCAGTGAAAGGCAAAATCGCACCTCTAAAGTCCCAATTAAACATCCCTTGGCATTGCCACCGGTATCAAATAAAACAATAGAAATTATTGTGTAAATATAGTAAAACTAAAAGCTCGTAGCGCTTTTCTCACGGAATCTTGAGATCCCACACGAAGTTGCGTCAAATAATAAAATACTTTGTGACGTCGCGTTTTAGGTACCTAAATGTCTGGCTATTCAGAGCCAACACTCTGTCTTACCTTGGACGATTTGACCTCAGGAGGTGAAATTAAGTGTTCATAGATTAGTAATATCTAAAATAAGATTTCACAGTACATACACCTACGCTGAAATAAGATCGATTTCTAGGGTCAAATACCTTCGGTTCTGCACTCAATAAAAAAAAAATTACAAGCAAATGTTTGAAAGGGAGCTTTTTTTGCCTGAAAGGTGACTACCCATTTATGGTAATGGGAGACCCTTAGCTTAAGTTTTTGGTGGTAGCGCAAGTACTAAATAAACTACATTTTATTTCGACTTATCTTAATATCTGAAGTACTTATTTATTATTATAAATCTGAAAGTTAAAGAGATTGATTTCCTGGATAAGATTTGGGTATGGATTCCCAAAACAATAGAGCTTTCTAACAATGACAATCTAATAGTGGTGCCATCTAGTATGTTAATTGATAACTACCCGTGAGGTATTAATAGTTTTCCTAGGTCCTGTACGAAATCGTCAAAGTGCATAATTTCACAAGCGGTGACTTATTGCGGTAAGCCGGCTGATACGTCCCGGCTGAGTTATGGCTACTGGTTTCATTCAGGGCTCCTGCTTTCATTCATGTAGGCTCGGCTTAGACTGGTCAAGTGCTTCTTAGATGCTTCTGTACCTTCCTAAGTTTCGCGTACATTAACGGGTCCTACAATATCACTTTCATACATTGGTAATGAGAAATTATTGATGATAGATAATAATCATATCAAAATGTAATAAGCCGATATAACTGCTACTGGTTCTTCAATACTCTGTCGAGGTCAATGACTGGAGCGTTGAACTGAAAAGGATCGATAGTGTCTGTTGGTGACCTAAATGAAAAGTAGTGAGTTCAATAAGCTTTATATAATGGTCCGGGATATATTTAATAATAACGGATCATACATACATACATACATACATAAAATCACGCCTGTTTCCCATAGGGGTAGGCAGAGATCACGGATCGCCATTTGCTATGATCCTGACATACTTCTTTTGCTTCCTTCACTCTCATTACATTCCTCAAGCATGCTCGTCCGTTTAGGGTACTCTTGACCTGGCCCTTTTCCAAAACGTCGCTGATTTGGTCCAGGTACGTGGGCCGAGGTCTTCCCCTTCCAACGGTACCATTCACACTCGCCTCATACACCTGTTTCGTTAATAACGGATCAGCTTATGATAATCCCATTTGAACATATTAAATCCATATTATTTTTCTTCCGTAACGTTCTATACGTTTCGAATTTAATCACATTTTTTATAATTTCATAATAAAATCAATTAAAGAAATCCTTCAATCAGTTAAACCCACGCAGGACAGATGTAGGCTGACTATAGATAAATAATTTATATTTCTTTGTCTCATAGATTCTAATTATAGTATTGCAAAAATAAAATGTCATTGCGCACATAAATATATCGATTAAAAGTTATTACCACTTTATAATGATTAATTGACGAATCGATTCAATTATTTAATTACTCAATATTTTTTTAATCGATCAATTACAAAAGTTTCTCATTCATAACATCGAACATCGTTTACCGTGAATAGTTTTGATCACAGTAAAAACAAAATTAGGACATTATGAAAATGATCCTTATGACTATCGAAGTAAAGTTCAATTTACGTCGATAAGTTCATGCTTAGCTAGTAAGACTCAAAAGCCTCAAATAAATTGAAAAAAAGCTAGTAAGACTAAGTTTAATGACCAAAGGAGATTTAAAAGGCACTTAATAGAACACAACATTCAATGTTGCGTGTTAATGCTTTTGTGCAGATTATTTTCCTTTCAATGAACGCCATCAGAGTAATGGCTGACACGGAATACACATGGTTTAACCTGGAATAACACATAGGCTACTTTTAATCCAGGAGTACCCTAAACCGACGAGCATGTATGAAGAATGATATGAGAGTGAATGAAGCGAAAGACTCGGCCTACCCCTATGTGAAACAGGCGTAATCTTACTTATATTATAAAATTGAAAAGTCTTAGTTTGCTTGAAATTACCGGCGTAAAGCTCAAAACGCAACGATAGCGCGTACTAATTTTACCTGTGCTGCCATCTAGTACGAAAGTTTGTGACGATGTTTGGATGTTTGTGCCTCAATCACGCCTAAACAGCTGAACGGATCTGAACAAAACTTGAAATATACATAGTACATGTACTGGATTAACATATAGGCTATTTTTTATCCGGGTACCACGCGAGCGAAGCCACGGGCGGCAGCTAGTATTATAATAATTATGTATGTTGTACCAAGTGATCGTAAGCACAGGCGAATACCCATGTCTTATAAAATCGTACCGACTGCTTAAAAGCACAACGAACCAACCCCGTATTTATTGCAAAGTTCGTCTTGAACTTTATGTCTCCACCAAATAAAAAAAGAGTATGTTACAATGTTTTTCATGTTGAAGTTCGATATTGTATCAATACTCTGAGTAATCGAACCTCCATATTTATAGTCTCACGACGACAATAATAATGCAATTTATTTTTTCATTGCTATAAATAACTCATTCTTTTCCTGATATAAATTTCACATTATATTCGTAGTTTCAGTATAAAGTAGCAATGTAATTGTGATTCAGATTAGTGTCTTTGAGACAAAGAAGAGAACAATAGCCTGAAATATAATGTAATTTTATCTGACTTCTTTATTACGTCGTTTTTGCATCGTAAGGTCGACACGCCTTAGAATCGAAATCTCCAAGGCGTGTCCACTACTACCTTCTTTAGTGCTGGGCTTAAAGCATTACAAAAAATTACGTTTTGTAGAATTTTTTTGGACATGTTTAATACAAGTCCAAATATTATCAAATCTACCTTGCTAGTATGCCGTCATTAGATAATTTGAAAGATTAAAGGGTTTTTTTATCGTTACAAACTACAAGCTATCTTTAATAATAATAATAAATATGTGTAGACATTTCACACAGCGCCATCTAGCCCCAAACTAAGCAAAGCTTGTACTATGGGCACCAGATGGCTGATAAAATACTTATATATTTTTTGTGAATAATACATAATAGATACTACAACACCCAGACCCGGAAGAAGTATTTGCAGAACATGACATACAAACATATGTCCCATAGCGGGAATCGAAACCGCGCCTCTTGCGTCTCAGTCGAGCACTCGCCCGCCACGCCACCGAGGTCGTCTTTCGTTCCCCTGGATTTAATACGTGCGTCAGAACCGCGGGTGTACCTTGTTACTTTCGCTAGATATTCAAATGAGGGGCTCAGTACCACAGAATAAACAAGTGACTTCGCGGCGTCCCTACATAATATTTCAAGCCTCGTGTTCACTAGGTATCAAATATCCTGCGATACGTGGCGTTAGAGATGTCGACAAGTCTGGAAACAATACACACAAATAAATTCGGACTAAAAAGATATGCGCGATGTTGCCAGATTTCTAATGCGACGTCGCTTAACCTCGCTCAAGATCTCTAGCGACACGTGTCTCTGGACATTTGTCCCCAAGTGAATACGAGGCTTCAAGCTCATCCACTGTATTGTCCCCTGTCGCATGTCCCGATCCACGTGAGCAGATAATGCAGTTTCAAGATTCTAGTCACCCTTTGTTTTACGAGACGTGAACTATGAGAAAGTAAGAATGGAAATTATTTTGGACTTTTTGTTAGAACTTTTCTTTGTGTAATATCTCAAGGTATATGCAACTTTGTGATAGCTTCAGCATTTTTAAAGCAATTTATGTATAACTAGCTGCCGCCCGGGGCTTTGCTCGCGCTATATATATTCCAAGCTTAATTTAAATCCGCCCAGCCGTTTAGGCGTGATTGAGGCACAAACATACAAACATCCTCACAAACTTTCACATTTATAATATAGTATGGTAGTAGGATAGGATAGGATATCAAAATGGTTCTTTTAGTCACCAATCATTATCATCATTGCATGATAACAAAATAGGAGGACCAGTTGTGTGGTGAAAACATTAAGGTGCTCTGAGGGTTTATTTTCTCTTTTAACACATAAATTCAAAAACAAAAATCCATGGCGTTACGACTGAAATTGACCTTACAACCATAAGATCGACAGGCGGGGTCATTACCACTAGACCACCTGTGCTCTCACTAATATTATCTGGAGGTACATGAGAATCTGTGAACTTATCTCATGTAATAATTTCTTACTAGCTGTAGCCCGCAACGTTGTCTGCGCAACAAAAACGTATATAGCACCAGCTAGAGGCCCTTACCCACAGCCCTGCAAGAAAAAGAGAGCTGCTGACGACCCGAATGATAATATGAATAATATCGTCAATTGTCAAAATTGTTTAAATGTCAAATTAACTGTCTTGTCACAAATTAATGTCTAAGAAGGATTTATGCGTTATTTTGTTTATTCTTTTACATCCTTTTAACTCTTTGGGATCATTTTACAGGATAAAAAGTAGCATGTGTCCTACCCCGGGATGGAATCTATCTACTTGAAAGATTTCATCAAAATCAGTTCAGCAGTTTAGGCATGAAAAGGTAACAGACAGACAGACAGATTTACTTTCGCATTTATAATATTAGTATGGATTACGATTTCATAAGCACATTAGTTTTAAAAAGTAATAACATTCATTATAAGACAAACTGCCCAAGAACACGGAACCCAAATAAAGATAACTGAGCTTAATTGAAATGTTATTGGTACGTTTAAAAATATTGTTTAATGTCAATAAATTACACGATATTATGTAAATTGTGTTTATTTTTGTACTTTATTTATATTTAAAGAGTTCAAAATTGAGCTTCTTCTCTCCCCGAGCATGTCGTACAAGTCAACTAAGATATAGTTATCCTCGATAACATGATGGACCATCTATTATGGGCGATGGGCTGATCGCCTGTCACCATGGTTCACCATATTCATCTTGGGACTTTAATCAGGAGTGGCTGCAAGTTTTCTCATGATTTCTTGTGGGACTGGTCACCCCATTAGGTATACGGGCGTGATAATGTATGTATTTATTCAATCTTAATTATTTCTTATGCTGGTTTAAAATGTTCTGCTAACGGACGACGGGTCGTTCATTACCAAAGCAACGTTGTTATGTTTCGTCGTCGTGCATTAGTAGAATATTGGAACCGGGCGTTAATTTACTCTCTTATTTGTTTATTTGAAGGTCAAGATGATAAAGTTCACCGACCTAGACTTTGTATACGAATAATACCATTTATAAACGAACTATTTGTTTTGTATGATCTGAACGAATTATGAAGACCGTTATAAAAAAATACCCTTATTGCACAACATCTGCTTTGTCATTTTTTATTGGAAAATGTATTTTCCTCTATAGTTATTAGTAATTCTCCCCTCGTAAACCCTCGGTTCTAATAATAAATCCGAAGGTCTGTGAGTCCGTGGGGATAAGTTATTTATCACATTAAAGAATTTTTGAAATTGAAATTGAAAATTGAGTCCGTGGGGAAGATTGTTTGTTTGTGTTTGAAAGATCCCTTATTTTATGTTAGGTATTCAAATATTTTTTAATTTCATTTCAATTCGTAGTAAAGTAAGTTCGTATGAGCTAGTGGCCAACTCTTGTGACAAAGTTTTTAGGCCACTTGAAGGCCTCCGTCATGGCTTAACGACTTAAACGACGACTTTAACGACAATTTAACGTGCCCTCCGAAGCACGGAAGCGCTCAGCTCATGCCACTTGCGGTCACCCATATAATCCGTTATAAGTATTCTATCAGCCATCTGGTTCCCATCGTATAAGCTTTGCTTAGTTTGGGGCTAGATGGTGCAGTGTGATATGTCCTCAAAATATTTATTTATTATTTCTACGCTCGCAATGGTACCCGGATAAAAAGCAGCCTATATGTTAATCCAGTACATGTACTATGTATATTCCAAGTTTCATTCAATTCTGTTCAGTAGTTTTTGCGTGAAAGAGTAACAAATATCCTTAGATACAAACTTTCGTGTTTATAATTAATTAGTAAGGATTATCCTTTTAACACACTGGTACAAGAAGTAGGTACTTCCGGTTTAATCGGAAGGGAAGGAAGGTGTGGGTTGCTTCCAACGCCCACTTATGTTTTAATGTCATAATTTACGTCACACAATGACCAGGCTATATTGACGGCTTAAGCCTTAATAAGCAAGTTAAAAAGTCTCTAAACAAAACTAACATAGAGCTTTAAATTAATTAATAGACGGCCTCGGTGGCGTAGCAGGTGATTGCTCGGCAGAGAAGCAAGAGGCGCGGGTTCGATTCCCGCTGCGGAAGAAATGTTTGCATGATCTGTAAACATTTCTTCCGGGTCTGGGTGTTGTGGTACCATGGTACTTTTAGTTTCTGATACCCACGACACAGGGAATCCTAGTGTGGGGTCAGGACTATGTATGTGACTGTTGAGTGTTATTTATTTATTAATTGTTATTTATAGAGCTTTAAATCATTTACACTTTGATAGAAAGCTTAGTTACGTGTGTATTTCAACCTGCTTGTTTTTGAAGACGTTTAAGATCCAGGCAAGATTTGAAAGAAAGCACTGGTGGTCTAGTGATACCCCCGCCTTTCGATTCTAAGGTCGTATGTTCGAATCCAGACGCGCACCAATGGATTTTTCCACTCGAAACGTGCACTAACTATACCAGTACTCTCAAACGGTGAAAGAAAACATCGTAAGGATACCGGCATGTCGTAGAGCCTAGAAAGTTCAAAAATATATGTAATATAAACAAATTACTAGTCGTGTCACTAGTACTTTCGAACCAGTGTGGTGAAAAGATTTAAAGTGCGCCTCAAATAAACAAATAATACCTACTCGTACTAACCTATAAATATATAGTAAGGTTATAATCTATTCTTTGCTATAACTGAAAAACTAGGCACCTAACCTCAAACCAAATAAAAAGAAAAGATGGCGCGCCGCGAACAACAAAAGTGAAGCCACACAAAACCGTGCTCCTGCAAGTTAACATACACGCACACGCACACCTAAACTAAAACCGTCGTCTAGTAAACATAAAATTTAAAAATAGAATTTCTGTGTAGTGAAAACTTGTAAAAAAAGCAGCAAATCACATGAAAAATCTCACGGAATCACTTTTCACTTGTACTTCAAATAACATCGTTTCTTAATTATTATACTTTGAATTTTAGGTTACTTGCAACAAAAAACCTCAAAACCTTCGACACGTACATAGATAAAAGGTGGCTTCACTTTTGTTGTTCGCGGCGCGCCGTGTTTTCTTTTTATTTAGTCTGAGCTACCTAACATGAATAAAATATCTCAGCGTAAGTGTGATCAAAGATAAATATTTCCCGTTCCAAATAGAACCCCCCACATTGCACTTCATTCATGTTTTCTACAAGCCTCCATTCACCGAAACCACAGACTTCAAAACTTAAAATCTGAAATCGAACTCTTTTGCGACTGATATAGGGTTGAATTTCGAAAAGCTTGATCGGTCCGTTCAGTGTTTTATGTGGTGGGTGTTCCAGGTTGTCTTCAAGGAAACAATCCATATTTCATCGTAAAACGCCTCTGCTATCACGACACTGTGCCAGTAGTGAGCAATTACAGTAAGCAAAACCTACTAAAGCCCTGCCACCTGTTCTCAACGCAATATTGTTGATAATTTCCTTTATAATTCCATCTTCACTCGATTTTGAACTCAATAATTTTCAGCAGAACTCCTAATTTGTCTTATTTAAAAGCTTTTCGAGATAACAAAAGAAATTGAGCTTTATGTCTTGTAAAATAAGATTGGTTTTCGTTTGAAGGCAATGCATATTCGATATGGGATAACTACCCACGCGCTTTCATTCGTAGGAAATCCACAGCTTTGTTTTGTAATGAAATTGTTAGTGTATTTCTTCAAACAAACGACGTGTGCTAGGTCAATCGTTTGATGTAACGATATATTTTTATGGGTGGTCTAATTTGTTATAAGACTATTGTAATTTGATTATTTTGTGGTATATGATGCAAATAAAAGTTTTCATAATAAAATTGTTTTTTTAGTTGATCTGGACAACTGTTCCTGTTAATTCTGACGTTCGATTAAAAAAATATCTCAAAAATTAGCGACTCAGCTGGCCCATTCACACACAAAGCTATTATCGAATGAGACACTACGTGGGTGTGACACACTATCTAGTGGCTAAAATTCCTAATTCAATTAACATTTAAACATTACAAAGCACAAGTATTAGTAAAGAAAGCGAGAGAGGCTGTAGTGTTTGCTTGAACGTGGCTTATTGCTCTTGACGTCCCGTTACTGTTGCCTACACAAATTAGTCTGAGTATGCAATGAACCAGGTACTCGCGTACTGAGTGGGACTTTGGAAGACTTTAACATATTCTCCTTTATTTTTGTACCAGTATTCTACTACCTGTTACTAAGGCTTTTACCATCCCCATGCTAGATGATATAAACAGCGGCAGGAAACTTTGTACAAGCCATTCCTGCTCTGTCTGTAACTGATTCGCTTCATCATGGGTCATCCAAATGACCTTGAAAGTGAAAATGACAAACAACTGGCCTTTCCTTGATGAACACCAGGCTTTAGTGACTAATTAAATTGTAATACATATTGGATCTTATTCGTAGCTATAGCCCAGTATAAAATCCATCTACATTGTAATAGCTATATGATATATAGCCATCTATATTGTAATAGCTATATTATATATATAGAATATCATCAACATCATCGTCATCCGTCTATAGCAGTCCACTGCTGGACAAAGGCCTCCCATAATGAGCACTATTCGGCTTGATGCATCCAGTCTGTGCCAGCAGCCTTTTAAAATTGACACTCCACCTAGCTGGAGGGCGTCCTACATAACACATTATAACTTAGAATACAATGAAAATAAATTGATTTAATTTGTCACTCAATCCTAGTGTATTATTGACAATTTCATTAAGCTTTCGTATCTTATTCAGCAGTGGAATCTTTAATTCTGAAGATACTTAAAAGTACATAAATTACTTCTTTATTTAAAGTTATGCATTTAGATAAAAGAGCTCAGGTTACATAAAACTGCTACGACTTATGGCAAGTGAGAAATTTGCGCATTTGTTGAGTCACAGTGGATTCTTTATGTTTGAGTCACTCATTAAAACATTAGGACAATCTCATCAAGATTATTAGTACATTGTAAGTTTTGTTGTCATTCCCTTCTACGATTTTTTCTTTTTTTTAAATCATGCCTGTTGAGGTGTAGACATGCAGGCAGAGATAACAGATCTCCATTTGCTACGATCATGACATACTTCTTTCTCTTCATTCACTCTCATTACAAACCGACGAGCATGCATAACTCGTCGGTTTAGGGTACTCTTGACCTGGCCTTTTTCCAAAACGTCGCCAATTTGGTCCAGGTAGATGCACCTAGGTCTTCCCCTTCCAACAGTACTATTCATACTCGCACCATACCCCTGTTTCAACCTCTTTACATGATCGAACCATCTTAAAATACCTTTCTCAAACTTACTCATATTATAAATAGGAAAGTTTGTGATGATTAAATTGTATAAGGGCTTAAACAATTTTTTAAAGTCAGGAAGGATGTTTTTTAAATAAATCATCATCTAGACTTCTGGAGCATGACTCTACTGCTACATATAAGGCCTCACTTAGAGTTTGCTATTCACTGGGATCCTGCTAGTCTAACCTAACTACGGCCCACAACTTTGGCTTTGTGGCGGGCGAGTGCTCGGCTTAGACGCAAGAGAGGCGGGTTCGGTTCTCGCTGCGAGATAAATGTTTGTGTCTTCTGCAAATATTTCTTCCAGATCTGGGTATTGTAATATTATGTTTTATAAGTATGTATTTAGAAAAAAAGTATTTAAGTATTCTACCAGCCATCTGGTTCCCATGGTACAAGCTTTGCTTAGTTTGGGGCTAGATGGCGCTGTATAAAAATGTCAAAAATTTCATGATGTCTGCCCATCTTGCTGATGGACGTCCTACATTCCCATTAGCCATAAACTTTAGTAGTCTTCGATAAGCTTTGATCAATAGCTTAAGTAATATACGACTTATAAAATCGTTTATCATAGATCTATAAATATCAGATATAGATAAGATCATTCTCACTTTCAATTAATTACTTCAACCTGCCGCCATGAATCACTAAGACACAAGTAATGGGTTATTGTTTCAACTCTGTGACTTTAATTACAGCTATTGACCCCAAAAGCTACCACAAAAGCAGAATATGATTAGATACCTATAAATTAGTTTAAATTATTTTTATAAATTTAGTGCGTGATGATTTTTTTAGGGCTCCGTATCCGAAAGGTACAACAGTACCCTCCATCCGTCTGTCTGTCAGAGGGCTGGATCGCATAAACCGTAATAGATAGATTTTCACAGGCCGTCACCTGCCTTCTGATCTTAAGGTCGTAGGTTAAAATTTGGTCGTGCACCAATGCATTTTATTGTTCGAAAAAATGACGTTTTCTTTCACCGTTTAAGAGTACGGTTTAAGAGACCTGTACTCTCAAACGGTGAAGGAAAACATCGTGAGGAAACCAGCATGTCGTAGAACCTAAAAAGTTCGAAACATCTGTCAAGTACATCCTTTGAGACTCAATTTAAATCCATTCACCACACTAGCTCAAAAAAATTAGTGGCACGGCTAGTATTGGTATGTAATAAAAACTTAATTTCAAGAAACAAATAACAAACAATAATTACTCCTAACCTCTGCGTGCATCATAAAATAATGAATTTTAGGTCTATTCTATTATATTAGCTGTAAGTCAAATAAAATATTAATCAAATATTCGAGATCTTATTGCCTATAACGGACAAGTTTTAAATCGAAGGGCACGTTTGAATTTAACATTTGCATTCCTTAAGTCGTACACACTAAGAGCTTTGCATAAAAACATATTTTTTTAACTTAGACTCTGTTTTTTCTTTTTGACTTTCTATTTATCATCATCAGCCTATAAAAGTGTACATCTGCTTTACATAGGCCACCCCGTCATACATCATCATCATCCAGGACCATTGTCACTCAAGCATGAACTTCCAATCACCACTTTGAACATTGTTTAACTTTTGACAAAAAAAAATCACAAACATGTCAAGTGCGAAAAAAGCCATTAGAGCGCACTATAAAACCTTTCAACACATTGGTTCAACACATTTGTAGTATGAAATAGTGTTAATGAATTTGAAAGAAGTTTCTATCGGGCACAGTTTCGTCACCAACTGTAAAACTTTGTATATAGCTTTAGGTATCTCAACAGCTTGGCTTAGATTTTGTGTGCACAATGTGTACGAGGATCAGTCGACTGTCGATGGAAATGGCATACCACTGACGTCATCAATGATGTAATTCGGTTCACATCGATCCTCATTCTCTGACAGTTCGTGTGCTCAAATAAAGGAATGAAATAATTAAATTATATGTTACTGTTGCATTTAAATCTTCTTTGACAGATATAAACATCGGTAAGCCCAGTTCCACTATAATAGCCAATTGTAGGTAATTATTATGATGACGTTACTCCCCACCTTCAACTTTTATGTTATATTCTGACGTTAACATAATGTAAGTTGACAGTTTTAGACAAATGTTCAAATTATATTCATATACTGTATATTATCGGGCTTCAGCGCACTTGTGGCGTAGATACCTCAAGTCACAGAGGTATATGTGTTGTGTAATCCTACTAATATTATAAATGCGAAAGTTTGTGAGGATGTGACGATGTTTGCGCCTCAATCACGCCGTAACGTCTGAATGGATTTGAATGAAACTTGGAACATACATAGTGTGCTGGAATAACATATAGGCTAATTTTTATCCTGGTTTAACGCGAGCGAAGCCACGGGGGGAAGCTAGTATATTTTGTGTATTATTTTATAGATCAATCGTGAATCAGGAAAAATCAGCGTCTATCTTTATTAAGCACGCAAACTATATTGTAAACCAACGTGATAATGTATGTATGGATTTATAAGACTAGATACAAGGTAATGTAAATAATCTAGTTAAAACGTTAGCTTAAACAGTGGTTATAAGCCCGGTCAATAAGTTGGTGTACACGAGCTTAGTTTTCTTTGAGATACAAACATAGGCTATTGTTACATAGTTGTTAATAGTCTAATGCCAGCGCTCTTGTAATTACTATTGTAAATAAATAGGCTTTATATTTATCCATTTACAATGTGAATTATGGCGTGTGTAGCCTTACATTGTTAGAATGGTAAATACAGACTTTTAAGTTAGATGATCTAAAATCCTGATTTGGCCACTTTCAGTATAGCGCGAGTAAGCTCAAAAAAGAAAAACATGTATTTAAAGAGTGTGCAATAGTGGATTTTGCTCACTAAAATTGACGTAGAACTTTGTTGTTAGTAAATAAAATGTGTTTATTTGAAAAGAAAATGTTTTTTTTTTTACTTTTTTCATTAGTTCACATAGTTCACATTCATACACTTAGTTCACCAAAGTAAAAACAAGATAAGAAAAAAATACAATCAAGAAAATCATGCAAAATCCATGTTTTGCGTATGTTTTGTTCTAGATCTCGAGAACCCTACCATATTTTCAAATTATTTTTACTTTGATAGATAAATAATAACAATTTATTTAATTGTTGAAACCAGTTTTTTGATTAATTTTGCAGTTTTCTTGTAATTATCAATTATTTGATTTCAATCGATCTTGTCTTTCTTTTATACACACGAAATCAGTAGCGCTGTCTTTCAATTTGATTCGAAATTGGTCTAGACGCGATCGTGTGATGGCCTCTTAATTTTGAGAGACCATTATTCAGTACACGTAAACACACAATACATACGTTATGCACGGAATCGTCTGTCTTGGAAGTATATTATTAGGAAGACCTTTACCAGTGGTGGACTTCTATAGGCTGACTAGCTGTTGCCCGCGACTTCGTAAGCGTTAGATTTCAAACCGAGTTTCAAACAAATCGCACCACGCACTAAAAAGTTCCATACCGTTCTTACCCCTTTACACCCCGTTAGGGGTTGAATTTCATTGCTTTTGCTTTAAAAGTTTCAGCTTTCTAGCTTCAGCGGTTTCGACTCGGCGATAATGAATCAGTCAGTCAGTCAGTCAGTCAGGTTAAGCTATTTATAGGTATAGATGATGAAAGACTCAAACATTATAAACGCTACAACATTCTTACTTAGCCCAACTTTATCATTTGGCTTTGGTAAAAAAATGCCTGTAAAAAAATGGTCTTATCTACACAAAGAGGTTTCCATCCAAATCATTCATGCTAATAATAGCCATACGAAAACAAAAGGAAGTATCCTTTATTTGCCGAGATATAAATAAGTATCATATTTTGTTGTGAGCCGATGATACTCCGTCTGTAAATCTGTTGGTCAAATAATAAGGTCCATTGAGAGTACAATGAATGAACAAATATTTGGCTTGTAACCTTTAGTTCTATTCATCTTTTTGTACAGTCTACCTTTGAGTGGAACAGTCAAAGACAACAGTTTAAAGGATTTTTACATACA
Organism: Scotopteryx bipunctaria; assembly: GCA_949320045.1. Taxonomy (NCBI): domain Eukaryota; kingdom Metazoa; phylum Arthropoda; class Insecta; order Lepidoptera; family Geometridae; genus Scotopteryx; species Scotopteryx bipunctaria. The sequence continues at coordinate 3,449,663 of OX439449.1, forward strand.
TACATAATCATCACTTAAGTTGGCCACGAGCTCATACGAACGTACATACATTGACGGCCTCGGTGGCGTGGCGGGCGATTGCTCGGCAGAGACGCAGGAGGCGCGGGTTCGATTCCCGCTGCGGAAGAAATGTTTGCATGATCTGTAAATATTTCTTCCGGGTCTGGGTGTTGTGGTACCATGGTACTCGTAGTTTCTGATACCCACGACACAAGGAATCCTAGTGTGGGGTCAGAACTATGTATGTGACTGTTGGGTGTTATTTATTTATTTATTATACATACATCACTTAAGTTCAAAATTTAGTTTCAAGATTCGACTCAAACTAACATAACAAGTGAAGTAAAAACTTGTAAAATGTCAACAATCAACATTGGTATAATCTATTTATTGAAATGATGAAGTATTTTGCTCTGAAAACAAAAACAAAAAGTTAATTTTATTTATTTACTTTTCAAATCACTTCCAAAGGCACTTCTCAAGGTACCTAGCTCCTTTTTGTCAATAACTGTACACTGTATACTGTGACACACGGATCTCAGTTCTGTCTGCGTTTTGTTTATTGACCTCAATGGCACACTATGCGTTTCGTTACTAACTTATAACTAAATAATTATAAATAGTGATTATTATCGTAATACTGTATTTCAATATTTTGTTTATGACCATTGCTTGAAGAATAGACTTTTGATTCTATTTTGCTTAGACCAGACAAGGCCGAATTCATTATTATCATTCGCATACAAATGTCTTTATTTTCGGATTTAGGATCGTCATTGTATGACATCGAAATGTATGAGAGAGTGGTGGGGAACAAGACCTAGCCCCTTATACTCTATGACCAAACGAAACTTGACAGCTCGTAACTTGTTTGTTGCGCCTCGTCACGTTTAGAAATAATCGCGTTTGCTCGCGTTATGTTTTGTTTGGCTATAGTGAATAAGGCCCTTGAACTGAATTCCCGGATGAAAAAATATATCAGAGATGTGACTATTGACTTTTTCCGGCTTCGGTAGATGGTGAAAGGTGCAACCTAACAAAAAAATATTATTTGTAATTCGATTGAATTACCTACAGATAACTTGATAGTTAGTTTTTTGTAGTAGGTAGTTATTTGAAAATACTCCTACAGCAAATGCTCTTGTCTCTGATACTAAAATATTATTTGTAATTCGATTGAATAACAAAACAATATTACAGTTAAAATTAAACGCCATTGTTATTAAAATCATAGATTGTGTCGTAGTCACGGCTAGACACAGTAAATAATATACAGGTAATTTATGTGCGGGACATTATTTATGTATATTTACGTAAGACTGTTTCCGTGAGTGTGCTCGGTGACAATATTAAAGATAAGCCAAAATGGTGTGAAAATGCCGTTCTTAGGGTGTGCTAAGCACGACCACAGCTTTTAATGGAGAAGCTGTCTAAGTGAAAGGAAAAAAGCTTCATAAATGAATACAGAAATCTTTACTTAAGGATGTAATAAGATGAACACTGAGATTCAGCGTGGCGACCTCGGTGGCGTGGCGGGCGAGTGCTCGGCTGAGACGCAAGAAGCGCGGGTTCGATTCCCGCAGAGAAATGTCTGTATGTTCTGCAAATATTTCTTCGGGGTCTGGGTGTTGTAGTATTACAAGCTTTGCTTAGTTTGGGGCTAGATGGCGCTGTGTGAAATATCCACAAATATTTATTTCTTTATTTACGAAGATTAGATAGTTATCTAACTTTGGGAATGTAACTTTTGTAGGTAATTGTTGCTTTAAACAATTTAAATGGTACAATATTGTATGTACTGAATTCTATAATACCTTCTTTTAAAGAATGCAGTGATGCTGCAATAATATAAGCTACTTTTGTCTTCATATTTTTATAAATGTCCACTGCTGGACGCATGCCAACTGTTTTTTTTTTCAAATGAAAACAAAAAATTAGGAGTTATATACTAACTAAATCATTGACACAGCTAGGTACCATTTAAAAGTCTTCTTCAAAGTTTCTTCTTTATAAAATCAACCAGATTGCAGTTAGGGTTTGAATCTCTGCTGGTGAGAACTAGCCACGTCCTGTGTGAGCTGTGTCACGACAGCCAGTAATATCTAAGTGCAGGGCCAGACATATAGACTCGATTTGCATTAAGCCTAATTTACATAGTTGTAAACTCTTGCTTTCAAATCACCGTTGTATTTGAAGCGGGTTGATCGCAGTTATAGTTGAAATAAGGGTCTATGCCCAGTTCTAATATTTTTGTGACGGATAATGGATTGTTTATCACTATAGTAACTGTTTTATCTGTCGAAAAGCACCATATTTATTGTCAAAAAACTTTTTTAATGTACCTAACTTTAGTGTTGTATTTTTCTATGGACCTGTGTCTGAAATAAAGTTTTATTATTATTATTATTATTACTGAAGTCCGTTAATAGAATATTGAAACCGCGCACTAGTTGAGTTACCTAATGTTTATGTCATAAAATTTAATGCGTTTATTTTTGTGGAATCTTTCCAGAGTAAATAATGTCATTGATACAACACACCTAATTTTGCGTAGTGAGCTATATGAATTAGCACAGAACCTGTATCGACATATGTGAGTTATTTATATGTAAGTATAGCAATAATAATAAAAACCTAGTTTAAATGCAAATCACCTATAAAATACACTTTGATTGTCGACTTGATGATTTGGCTATACCTACACCTGACGTCATCGACCGACCAGACGCACAGGTGCCAATTCTCATTTACATTCTTGACCCTCGACACTACAAGCAAAACTATACTCTAAAATTATAAGTACTAAGGAGTAGTTTTGATTGAAACTGTTTTAGAATGTTTCAAAAGCATTGGCTGATGAAATATAGTAAGAGACATTTTGCGTTTGAACCAATGTAGTTACAGTCGGCAACAAAAGTGGCTAAGAAAAAAAATCTATATTTTTTCAGTCCTTACCAACACGTCTCAAATCAGAACCATAAATTGATAACATCTTAAAAATATACGTACTAAGTAGGCAACCGTAATCATAGCGACTGATATTGAGTCCAACAACTCAACGTGCCTTTCAAATACCTACAATATAATACAAAATATATTTTTTGTAAAAACACACATAAAAACAATAACAGAAAATAGGCCTGCCTACAAAGAACCACAAAATTAAAACTCAAACCGGTCTTAGTAGGTATCCGTCTGTCTTAGTGTCTTAGTATCCGGTCCGTCCGTCTATCCGTCTGTCCGTCCTTCTGTCAGCGGGCTCTATCTCATGAACTGTGATAGAAAGAGAGTTGAATTTTTTCAACTTGGGCCCCACACAAGAAACATTTTGTTTTTTAAGTACATACAGTAAAAGTTATATTAAAAAGTACATGGAACCCTTCGTGTGCGAATTCGACTCGCACTTGACCGGTTTTATTTTACCAATGTAAAACCCAGATTAGTAAAGCAGGATCACGATATAACTGAAAGAAACTTACAAGTATTACAAATATAATTTACAAAATACAAAAGAAACAGTCTGGCTATCTAAAGGCCGTTGTTATATAACTTAATAATATCACGATAAATACACATTGAGAAAACTATTTTTCCCGTTTTTTTTGACAAATTTTTCGATAGCTATTTGTCCACTGTAATAAGATCATCTCCCTGAAGAAATCATCTCTTCGGCGCTGTATATGAAGATAGTGTCATCTAATGGTACTTTTTAGGAATCCACTTCTGTTCACGATTTTACAGTAGGTACCTACCTACAACTAAAGAGTATTGACTTGTACTGCTCAACAATAGAATCAATTGACAATGATTCACAACAGTGCATCCGCCTACACGAGCGAAACTATGTTGCTAAACGGTAAAAATCTATTGAAAATCAATTATGTGATCCATTACCTTTCTAACATGAATAATTACTTAGCACTACAGTAGCACAATTTTATGCTGTAGGGAAATATGCGTTATGTAATGAATAGCAAATTTTCTGTAGCTATAGAAATATAATAAAACTAGCTTAGATGCCTGGCTTCGACCGCGTGTTGTAGGTACATTTTGACACCCCATTTTACCCCTTTTTGAGGGTTATTTTGATAAACCCTATGTGGACATTTCACACGGCGCCATCTAGCCCCAAACTAAGCAAAGCTTGTACTATGGGCACCAGATGGCTGATAAAATACTTATATCGTTTTTTTGCAAATAGGTACTTATAATACATAATACATAATACTACAACACCCAGACCCGGAAGAAATATTTGCAGAACATACAAACATGACAAAAGGCATCTTCTGCAAAGCTTTTCACACAACACAGTAGGTACCTACCTACCGAGATAACAAAGTTAGTTTATCTTACGTTCGTTCTAATCAAGCTTGATATTATATCGAATTATTATTGTAATCACCATCAAATGTTTCATAAACTTTACGCATAGCGTCAGCGAATCCACTGTTCTATGTGAAGGAAGATGCGACGCGATATACGAAGGTACTCAAATACGGCAAAGCTATAAAACACATTTAAGCTTATAATTGAGAGTAGTTAAGTGCTCTAGTGGTAGCGGTACCGCCTTACGATCCTAAGGTTATGGGTTCAAATCCGGTCTAATTCTAATTCTAATTAATGTTAAGGGAACAAAGATTTGCACTGACGTCCCGTGATGGGGTGTTTCAAATCCGGTCGTGCACCAATGGATTTTTCTGTTCGAATTATATACGATATACCAGTAGGTACTCTTAAACGGTGAAGGAAAACATCGTGAGGAAACCCGCGGATTAGTCAGCTCCGCACGTAATGATGATGTCTTTCCTGTGGACAAGGCCGACTAAGCTGAGAGGATGGAATAGGTGCTGGGCAAGCATACTCCATCTTAATTCGTCCCGGGCACTACAGCGTCTCGTTAGTGAAGGTAAAAAGTGGCCTCCTGACGTTGTATAAATCATTTAGGTAATGGTAAAAAAGGCGATGAATAGGTAGGTACCCAATGAGTATCTTACCAACTCTTCTATATTATGAAGAAGCTCATGGTGTTCTTTGCTTAGCGCTTTTTTATTGTATGTTATAGCTTATTGATCACATAGGACATCCAAATGCTCGTTCAATTAGATTTAATATATCGTCGTAATTCATTTTAAATGCTAATTGTGCACAAAGGGCAAACGAAGCTACGACAGCTACTAAGTGGGTGTGAATAGAGTCAAAATTCAAGGCTTCCCAAGGATTATTAATTTGAGCGTGAAAGTTATTAGAAAATGAGTATTTCTAATTTCTTCACTTCAAATAACTAGGTATTTATATTCAAAGGTGTTTATAATAAGCCGGCAAATCTGGTTTATCTACTTGAAGCACATACTTAAGCCCCGTTCCTATATCCTACTAATGTACAATGGATATTTCATTAAGTAATGAAATATCCATCGTACATCTTTTCGTCAGATAACAACGTTGTTATAGTACTATAACAACGTTGTTATCTGACGAAAAGCGCCATACATTTTTTAACAAAAGAACAACGTTGCTATGGTAATTAACGATCCGTACTAAGTCCGTTAGTAGAATACAGAAACAAGACATAGGTGATATCACCTGGGCGTTTCAAAAAATCTACGAAACTCGTAACAAGTAAATCCGTATCTACAAGAAAAAAGTGAACAACATATAGGTCGAATTATGTAGCAATTAGTTGACCGCAAAAGAATCCAGCAATAAAAGCTATAAAATGTAAATAATAAATTTTCAGAATCCTATCCTACTATATTATAAATGTGAAAGTTTGTGAGTTTGGATGTTTGTGCCTCAATCACGCCTATACTAAACTATAAAACTTGGAATATACCTACATGTTCGAGTACCACTCGAGCGAAGCCGCGGGCAACAACTAGTAATCTATAAAATTCACATACGATTGATAAAAGCAAAATGACATCACGCACGCCCGGACATCCTGAATTGGCTAAAAACCGTACAAAATAGTAAATGAATTAGATTATCCGTTGCAAATGTACAAACGGATGGAAAAACCGAGTTGGTGAATAGTTTTTGTTTTGATTTTGGTTCGTTGAGCACTGATATCCGGGACTGGGTGCAGAATGTCTACGACCCGTGGCCTGATTCACGGAGAATAGACAACATTTTCACAATAGATAAAACTAAAAAAAAACAACTGTCTATTTTATTTATCTACTTACATACATACTTAATACCACGCCCGTATCCCTAATGGGGTGTTATCATAAAAAACACTTGCAGTCACTCCTGATTCAAAATCCCAAGATGGATATGGTGAACCGTATGGTGACAGGTGATCAGCCCATCACTCATATTAAGGTGGTCCATCACGCTGGAGAGGATGCTATCCTTGTCGGTTTTTACGACACGCTCGGGAGGATAAGCACCTGGACGCATTCTATACTTTTTTATTACTCCCAGTCCAGCAGAGAAATTAGAGATTAAAAGATTATTTATCTAATGCTATTTTAAACCTAGCTAGACCCAATAGATAGCCGAGGACAGGCCGAAGAAATCCTGGACGTCCGACAGCGCGTTGGGTCGATGGCATCGAATAAGTCGCGGGCAAAACCTGGATAAGGGACGTACGGGAATGAGGGGGCTGGCAAAACCAAAAGAAGACTTATACGCAGCAGTGGATTACCAGACTGAAATGATGATGGTGATGAATGTGATTTTATACCTTTTCTCCGAAAATTAGGCTCCGTTACTTAAATAATTTAGCCATTCTGTACATCATCATCTTCTTGCCCCTATCCCACTTTATGTGGTCGGCACCCCAGTTTTGGCTAAGGTGTTTTATGACCGGCCGCCTGCCTGACGTCAACCCTCCTTGGGAATACTTGCTTATTGTATCTCATCATGTTGGAGAGGATATTATCCCTTAGTCGACTATTACGACATGCTCGGGGAGAGAATCAGCTGGACGCATTCTATGTTTTTTCTTTACTCCTAGTCCAGCGAAGAAGTATGATATTCTGTACATTTAATACAAAGTAATGAAGTAAAATAAGCAGAGAAGAGAAGAGAGATTGCGGGAGTGTTCTTAGTTGAACTCCTATTGGCTTTTTACTATTTAACTAGCTTACCTTTACATCGGAGAGTTTTACATACATAGCCGGGTTTACGTCTTGCCACCGAAAATTCTATATATATATATATTATTTAAGAGCTAGCTCTTGTCGGTGTAATGATGAAGTTTGTACTTGCATCATTACTTTTTTGGGAGATATTGTGCAGTAGTTTCCCGTTGCTTTCTGCACCGCAGTTACGAGGTTGGTTTGCCCATCTCTGATGTCTTGACAGAAGCCCTTCCAGAAAACTATTCTTCGGCCTTCTGCCAGTACTGATACGGCTGCTGCCCGCATCAGGGGAATGCTTATCCGAAAATTATAATACACCTTTATTTTGCACTCATAAATATTATATTTATTTTAAGCATTGTGATAATAATAATATCTTACGTAGGTAAACAGGAAAAATATGTAGGTATGGTACAAATAAATTCACACCTGCTATTTTGTGGACACCCAGGTGTTGAATTTGAACCAAAATTTTAATGATACCTTTTCATAGAAAACTATTTCTTTGTACATTACAATGCTTTTATAATACATACATTCATAAAATCACGTATGTTTCCCATAGGGGTAGGCTGAGACCACAGATTTCCATTTGCTACGATCCTAATTTACTTATTTTGTTTAATTTATAATAATAATAACGGGACCTTATAGATGTGTAGGCATAAATACCTTCAACGATATATATTAAATGTGAACACATTTATTCCTGCCAATAAATTTAAACAAAATATTGTTTTATTTATTGTCCTAATAATAGGCAAAAGTCCCTTCCATTTCCGTTAGTGCTTACAGCTCCAATTAATAAATAAGGAACCTATGTTACTTCGCACTTTGTCAGCACATAAATACAGGGCAGTAACAAGGCGCGGGCGATATCGTAACAAATAATAAACAGTAATTTGACACGACAAGTCAATTATGAGCCGACATAAACACGTAGCTTCGACGGGATTTCGCTTGTAATGCCCGACGTGAGAAACGAGTTTTAAAAGAGCTGAGAACTATTGACAGGAATCTAATAATGTTTATTCAAAAAGATTTTTGAAGTATCATTTACCTAACGACAAAAACTCATTTCAAACATACAGCAAGCTTTCGTTGGGTTAGGTACATGAGAAACTAAAATGGGTGGGAACTTAATTCATGAACTTTATTTGCTGGGAATATTATTTACGTATTGGATATTATATTATGTAAGTCATTGGAATACATTATAGGTTCAAGAGACATGTGAATTCATAACTCGTACTTGGAAAGTAAACCCATCAGCCACAAACCCCATCGCCAAAACGAGACACAAATTACGACAAGAAACCCCGACCTTTCGACTTTCACTCAAAATCCAATCACGAACAGTCCAGTAGCTCCGACTTCACCTCATTAGCCGATATCAACACGTCTTATGCCTTTAATAGATATATAATCATGCATATTATTTAAATTGCTTGACAAATTATATGTCGGTACGCAGTTGTACCCGCTCAGATGTCGGTTACGTTTCGTATTGCATTTCTTGCGAGCTGTGAGATGTTGATGGGTGAGATGTAGAGCTGATAATACCCCTCTCATTACATATGAAAGGAAGAAACAACATAAAATAAGTACTTAAATTGGGCCATTGATTGAATTTACGCCAGTTAATACTCAGTACAATTAGTTTCATGTTTTGTCCACAGGAATATACATACGTATTCATTAATTATATTAGAATTAATGAATACATATGCCTATTCGTTAGACAAATGGTAAAATATACGTAAGTGTGAAAAATAACGATCTGTAGATGTAATGAATTTAATCTATAAATATCAGCCGTTATAAAAAACAAATGCGGTCACACATAAAACCTGTCCCTGATTATGTATGATGATGTCATAATATGTAGGTCATAATTACTTCACGGAAGACCGGAGTTTTGGCATTTGCTCTGCTCTAGCAAATACTGAGGGCTATTTTTGTTACCTATGTTTAATATACATACAAACGCCGGTTTTCCATAGGGGTAGACAGAGATAACGGATCTCCATTTGCTACGGTACTTCTTTTGCTTTAAAATGTATCTTTTGATTTTTAATTGCAATCAAAAGCACGGTTGCGTGCTTTTGATTTACCTTTTGAAAATATAAAAAGTTAGCTGTTGCCCGCGACTTCGTACGCGTGTAGTACATGATTTTGTTCTATAATCAACAGTTTTCGCAGCGCACGCCAAAAACTATTTTGGATTTTCTACCTTGGGTTACAATATTGCAATTTTCTTACGGATTCCTAATTTTTTCGAAAATTTATTATAGCCTATACTGGACCCTAATAATGTAGCTTTCTATTGGTGAAAGAATTTTTGAAATCGGTCTAGTAGTTTCGGAGCCTATTCGTTACAAACAAAAAAACAAAAAAATCTTTCCTCATTACAATTAGTATAGAAGTATAGATAAACAGCTCAATACACATCACCCATAACGTCCTTAGCTCTCAGACACGAGTCGCCAATTAGTAGTGGGTACTAAAGGAAAATGTGGCCGACAGGTAAAATTACGCGATTCGCACACACATGCATAGTTCATATCTGTATATATGTACTACTCACTCATATTATGGACATTTGCTAGACAATTTTGTATGGACACGAAATTAATTTACAATGCATTTAAGTACAACTTTTATCTAACTATTTGACGGCAAGTTGGGTGTTATTTATTTATTTATCAATATTTTGTGCCGCGAACGAAAAGCGCTGTGTTAATTTTAATTAAATCCATAAGTTTTTATTTGTTTTGTTTTTTAAACGATTTTATTCTTCGTGACCTCATGAGTGATAATGATAAGCCTATATTATCTACATTACATGCATACATACATATTATCACGCTCGTATCCCTAACGGAGTGGGCAGTGTCAAAATTAATCATGAAAAAACTTGTGCCACTCCTGATCCAAGAGTCCCACGATGGATATGGTGAACCATCGTGACAGGTGATCAGCCCATTACCCATATAGATGGTCCATCATGTTGGAGAGGATACTACTCCTTAGTCGACTTTTACGACATGCTCGGGGAGAGAAGCAGCTGCACACATTCTTTGTTTTTTCTTTACTTCCAGTCCAGCAGAGAAGTATACCTACATTACATCAATAGAATAATGCTATCGTCTCTCTACCAATGGATGTGGGTTCAAATGCGGTCGTGTACTAATGGATTTTTCTGTGTGAAAAATTTATGTGAGCTATACCAGTACTCTTAAACCGTGAAGGAAAACATCGTGAGGAAACCCGCGGCTTAGTCAGCTTTGCACGTATTGACCATGTCTTTCCTGTGGACAAGGCCGACTAAGCTGAGAGGATGGAATAGGTGCTGGGCAAACCTACTCCATCTTAATTCGTCCCAGGTACTACAGCGTCCCCTCTGTGAAGGTGAAAGTGGCCTCCTGACGCTGTATAAATCATCTACGATAGATGGTAAAAGGCCTTAGTTTTCTCTACCAATCCTTTCAAGTCGGTTTAATGGTTGTTTTAAGACAAGTCTCGTCGTCTAATGCTTCTTGGACACATTCGTCCACACAGACGTGGATTTTCAAAAGTGGCCATAATATCTGACTGGCTCTCGGGTATCCAATTGCTGAGCTACCGCGCTACAAGACTGTTTATCCGACTGCAAACAAAAGTCAACTTTTAAGAGCTTTCTTAAGATCATTTCAAAAACAAGAGATTCAGATACATGTTCAATTTGACATTGTATACCTACGTCATTTTTGGTGATTTCAAAAAGTCGTCTGATGAGCTGTATCAGGTGAGCTATCTATAGACCGTTTGCAACGGCCTTTAGATAGCCCGGCTGTTTCTTTTGTTTTGTAAATTTTATTTGTATTAGTTGTAAATTTCTTTCTGTTAATAAATAGTCGTTAGTTAGTGAAATGTTTAAAAAAAACAATACAGTCAAATATAAACATAAAAATTATGTGTGAGTGTATGTTTGTTCTCACGTATATCCGGAGTTAATTAAAAGTTGGAAAACATAGTTTATTTAATAATAAAAAAACACTTTTTATTTGGGTAGCCATGTAAGCGGGAGCGAGAGGGCAAAAATAATACTAGTAAATAAATAAATTATTAATATTTGTGAACATTTGCCACAGCGCCACCTAGCCCCAAATTAAGCAAAGCTTGTACACCAGATGGCTGCTATACATTTTTACTCATATAATTTATTTTTTTGTAAATACTTACATACTTATAATACTACAACACCCAGACCCAGAGGAAATATTTGCAAACCATACAAACATTTCTCCCGCAGCGGGGATCGAACCCGTGCCTCTTGCGTCTCAACCGAGCACTCGCCCGCCTCGCCACTGAGGTCGTCGTTAAAAATGTCTATTTATATTCTATAATGTTAGTTTAAGTCAATCAATGACAACTAGCAAAACCGCAAAACTATGTCGGCAAGTTAAAAATATACCACCGGGTGTTTATGAGTCACTCAATATGGAGCAAGATTACCATACAAGGCCATTACATGAGAATTTTTAAAAGAATTCGCTATTAAGGAAATTGGATTTTAATAATGGCAGTTGGTAAAATGATCTGGTGAAACGATGGGGTATGATTGGAGGAACGACTGAGTCATATGGTATTTTTGGGCTAAGGTTCACCAAAACATTAGACGGCCGTTACTGTAGGAACCGTTTTTGTTTGACATTGATTGTCATAACTGATGTTTGATAAATAAAAACAATAATATATGGTACTAGCTACCGCGCGCGACTTCGCTCGCGTTATACCCGGATAAAAAGTAGCCTATAATTCCAGCACACGTATTATGTATATTCCAAGTTTCATTCAAATCCGTCCAGCCGTTTACGAGTGATTGTGGCACAATCGTACAAACATCATCACAAACTTTCTCACTTATAATAAAGTAGGAAGGATTTAAAGTAAGTTGTAAAACAAGTATTTATTTAAAATAACAAAGAATTTAGGTAGCATAGTATCTGCCATATTAGATTTTGGACACTTTTTTATTTTGTCGTCCAGACGAATCCAACGATAAATCATTTGTCAAAATTAGTCTAGCCGTTTGGACTACTGCTTCAGCCAAAGAAATGCACATACATACCTACATACATACCTACATACATACCCACAAACATTACCCTCATTCGCAGTACAGTGGAGTGGAGAACCACTGCGATTTTCGTGCACTTGATAATAAAATTATAGTTGACAAAATCTCTCTATGTTTCTATCACCGTTTGAGATTAGGTATTAGTAGGTATAGCTTTTAAACCCGAACAAAAAATTGATTGGAGCATTAAAAGATTCGAACATGACCTTAGATTCGGAAGGCGGGTTGGGGTCACCAGGTACCACTTGGAAACGACAGTAATTCGTAAAATTTATATCAATTACGTAGTGATAAAAACTGTGTAGGTACCTACCAGAAAGAAAACCCACCAATAATAACACCCCAAACTTTTTTCATCTAAACATCAATTGACTATGACTGTATTTTAATTAAATAATTTATAAAGCTAGTCACACTGACGCCAATCAGTCACCTGTATCATATTACATCAAGTATCATATTATTTCTAGTTTTAACAAATATAATGGCTCTTACCACACCTGTTGCCAATATTTCATAAAATATCTTTCTTTGTTTTTTGCCCAATATTGCGTTATTACGATTTGCTTTTTATAACTAAAAGATTAAGCGTATATTATGGGTTTGGGCTAATTGTTATTGACATTTTATTTATGTTTTTATCGATATAACGGGTGTTCTTTTTATGGAGACCACATATTTTGACGAGCAGTATCAGAGAGTGGAGTATCAATATAAATTCCATCACTCTTTTAAAATTCCATTAATGCAATATTGCAAGTGCTGTAATGTCCCTTCACTTGAGATTCATCCCCTCAAACTGGTCTATAACAAAATACTTAGTTCCACACTCCCAACTTAAGAGTCTCTATCAAGAGAATCTTCCTAAAAGAAGGACTTTCAGATTAATTTTGTACTATGGACACATACTTATTAGACATATACATAGGACAGAATACTTATTTACTTTTTTTTATAAATAAATACGTATTATATAAATACTATTACTACAACACCCAGACCCGGAAGAAATATTTGCAGAAAATACAAACATTTTTTCCGTAGCGGGAATCGAACCCGCACCTCTTGCGTCTTAGCCGAGGATTCGCCCGCCACGCCACCGAGGTCATCAGTTATAATCGTATCTGATGAAATCAAACAAAGGTTGGACACCGAACTGGGGCTCTCTGGTTTGTGTTAGGTGTAATAAATTTCCACTGTGAGAAATCGAAAAGCCCTCGAAGAAGGAAATTATAGCGTCTCACAGCTCACTTTAACTCAGGGGACTCCGAAATATTCCACTGGTACCAGGGATCACGAACACGTTTGGAAATATATTATTTTTACTATTTTACTTTGCCTTTTCGCATTCCTATTAATTAATTATCGCTGTATCAGGTGAGCTATCTACAGACCGTTTGCAACGGCCTTTAGATAGCCCGACTATTTCTTTTGTATTTTGTAAATTATATTTGTATTACTTGTAAGTTTCTTTCTGTTAATAAAGTCGGTATCGTATCTAATAATAACTTTATATAATAATGCGTTTTATTATTGTCACATTCGTCTAGACCGCTGACGCAAGCTAACGAGGTCCCTGACTACAGTCACGACTGCATTAATGGGTGTTGCTGATGTAATGGGACTAATACAATCATTCAATGACTGACAACTGATTTATAGGTTCGAATGTAATTGTATATGTAAACAAATACAAGGGATTAACGCCAATTGAATGTTAGTTATACTGCGTTGAGAATCATTCTACAAACAAAATAATCATCATTAACATTATCGTGCTACGCTAGCCTAATTTTGAGGGTTACATACACGAAAGGTGCCAACGGGATCCTATTACTAAGCCTCCGTCAGTCCGTCTGTCGACGGGCTGTATCTTATGAACCGTAATAGGTAGAGAGTTGAAATTTTCACACAGTGTAGGTATTTCTATTGCCGCTATAACAACTAATAATAAACACAAAAGAAAAGGCAGCCCCATACAAGAAACAATTATGTAAACGTACGATGGTACGGAACCCTTCGTGTGTGAATTCGATTCGCACTTGACCGGTTTTTTTTATATGATAACTGAAGATATAAAAAACTAAATACTCGTTTCATATGACTTTTTACTTTTTAGCTTTTATTTAACCCATGATGATCATTGATGGTAATGTTATCCATCTATTTGCAAACATTTAAAACTACCGGCATCTCATAAAGTAATAAAAAATAATAAACGCTCACAAATTGGTACTTTCACGATGCTCTTTACTTTCCATAGTTTTATTGTTTTAGCAAACAGAGACATACGATATTCTTTATGCCGGTCAAATAGCGCTCCTAGACTGGCCATCACTTTGTTTTACGGCCCGTTAAAGGCTATATTTTTTGCATAAGCTGAGCGATGAGCGGCGCTATTAGCAAATGTAATAGCGGATCCTTGCCTATCCTTATAACAGACACTGGCTAAATACATTGCTTCGATGTGCTTGTGAATTTCATGCAAAATTAGATCATCTTCAGATAAAGCCGGATATTGCACGTCAGTATGTAATAGTGCATGTGTGTTGCTCTTAAATGTCATACTTTTGTTGTCTCATTGTCTCTTACTAGTGTGTCTAGAAACATAGATCTCACCAAAAACAATCCATGTTAAGATGGCTGCCAAGACTCGCAAGTTCATAATGCTTTCACTGATAACAGGTTATGAGATCTCCACTGGTAGAGCCAAGCCCCTAGCTCCGATTTTTGTTGCTCATCACATAGTCCACGGGGCCTGTCTCAAGTCCATAGTAAGTATAGCTTTAAGTGCTCTTGACTGTATCACATTTATAAATAACAAATAACTCTACCTGTAAGCCCTGACTCTACAAACTCTACATCTTGAAGCACTCGTAGCGTAGCTTGCTAAGACATTCTTGATTGATCCTTGAGGCCTTTAGGCGGCCTAAAAACTCCATCACAAGAGTTGGCCACTACCTCATACGAACTTACTTACTAACGATCAGTTGATACTTGGTATGTTTGATAAGTCTACCGAGGACATCTTATCCAGAAAATTTCAGCTTTCTAGTATCATTCGGACCGAAGCAGTGACGTTGCGAAAATACGACGAAACGCTTCGAGAAAAGGGAGGTACTGCCACGCTTCTTTTGGTTCGTCAGATTTGGGCCAATAGTTCTTTATCTATAAAGTAGGTGATCTCTAAGAAAGTATTTTTGAAAATTCATCCCCTAAGTTTATACAGGCGCAGAAAATTTATATGAAAAGGACGATGACTTGTTTACAAAACTCGTGTACAGATCGCTCAGCTTGTGTCCGTAAACGAAGACCACCGAGAGCCAATCCGCTGATTTGTATAGCGTGCCAACTGAGGAGAGTTGTACAGGTTAAAAGCATCGATTTATTGTTGTTGCAACTTACATTTGTGTACAATTCCACATTCAAATAGCAAAACTATACAAATACTCATATTTCTTAATAAAGTACCACAAAATAGTTGCTCCTCCAAAATAATGTAACCACAAAAAACGATGACAAAAAAAATTTAAACTGATTGCGAAGATAAGAAAATAGTTTCTCATAATCAGCTAGTCACAAAACTTAGAAGATGAACTAAAAAAAATGTTCTGGGCTACTTTTTTTTCTTACCTAAGTTGTGCCATTTTAACAGCCGATAACTGTATTCCTTTACACATAGCAGAGGAATGATCGACAAGACGCTTTCCGACATCTGACTGATAAACTTGAATTGAGAAATCATAGGATAAATAGTTGCTTGGAGATGTGGGTGTGTGTGAGGGATTATTTATAATGAAATCTTGAAGTAGAAGTGGCTAGCGAAAACATAAATATAAGAGAAGAAGAAAGAGAGTTTATTTACAGAAAAAGAATTAACAATTTCTATTAACAAAATACTAATGAAATCGTCAGGCTATCTAAGGACCGTTGCAAACGGTCAGTAGATAACTCACCCAAAAAAAGTGATTTGTAGGTACACAACCATTGGACAAATATATAGCATGTTATATACAAGATAGGGGTCATATTCACTATGACCAAACAAAACGTAACGCGGCCAAATGAAGGCAAGTCTGTGAAATCACCGTGTTATCGTATTCTATTATGACAATTTTGTATTGCAAACGCGACGCGGCGCGTTACAAACATTACCAAATTTCACGGCCAACTCGCGCTTGGCCAAAAAAATACTATGCTATAATTGTTTTCACTAAAAAGAGCAAATGGTTCATAAGACACTTTTCCTGTATCTCATCTGGTTTCGGATTTCCCCATACTGTCCCAGTTAAAAAAAAACACTCTGTATGTATCACAATAAATGGATGAGCATTGTTTTCAAATACCTCTATACGCACATGATCGTGATATTTATGTTCGGTTTCGGCGTCATTGAAATAAAAATAATGATTTGAAGGTTAGTTTACCCAGGTACATTCATACAAACACATCGAAAAACCTATATTTAATTGCTTTGATTTCTAAAATGCGGTGACCGTAATGACCAAAATATAGCGGAGAGATCACTGATACTTATGGTGATCACAATCATCATCTTCCTGCCCTCATCCCACTCTATGTGGGGTCGGCACAGCATGATTCTTGGATCATGCTGTAAGAGTTTTGGCTAAGGTGTTTTATGACCGGCCGCCTGCCTGACGTCAACCCTCCTTGGGAATACTTGCTTATTGTATCTCATGTTGGAGAGGATACAACTATCCCTTAGTCGACTTTTACGACATGCTCGGGGAGAGAAGCAGCTGGATGCATTCTATGTTTTTTCTTTACTCCCTGTCCAGCAGAGAAGATCTGTCTTATGGTGATCACAATACTTACGCAAATTACCAAAAGGTTGAAAACTTTAGGGGTATACTCATAAACAATTTTTGTCGAACAACTATTTAGTCATTTGCTTATGTTAATTCCTACATGCGCATGGCACACACTTGCTATCAACTCGATTATTGTTTAAAATAAAAATCTAAATCATGTACCTATCTGTTTACCAATCAGTCTACCAATTGACTAACCCCCGAATACTCAAACGCATCTCAAAGTTGAGTACGATTTTTTGACAGATTTTCATCAAAAACTGTCAAAAATCGTGAGTTGAGACGTGCTCAACTCTGAGTCGCGTTTGAGTATTCGGGGCATAGAGTCATTATCTATTTTCATACAATAATAATTATATTTGTGGACATTTCACACAGCGCCATCTAGCCCCAAACTAAGCAAAGCTTGTACTATGGACATCAGATGGCTGA
The DNA here is from genome assembly GCA_949320045.1 of Scotopteryx bipunctaria. Classification (NCBI taxonomy): domain Eukaryota; kingdom Metazoa; phylum Arthropoda; class Insecta; order Lepidoptera; family Geometridae; genus Scotopteryx; species Scotopteryx bipunctaria. The sequence goes on from OX439449.1 coordinate 3,467,140, forward strand.
TAGAATACTTATATACGTTTTATTAATACATCCAGACCCGGAAGAAATATTTGCAAAACATACAAACATTTCTCCCGTAGCGGAAAGAACCCGCGTCTTGCGTCTCAGCCGAGCACTCGTTCGCCACACCACCGAGGTCGTAATTATTAGAGTGCATATTTTCACGTTGTTTGATGAGCGCAGTTATATAATGTTAGACCTTTTGGGAGGACCCGGTACTAGTAATTATTGTCGAGCTATTGTCGAGCTATCTTACTTCTTACTTATATTATAAAATTGAAAAGTTCTAGTTTGCTTGAAATTACCGGCGTAAAGCTCAAAACGCAACGATAGCGCGTACTAACTTTACCTGTGCTGCCATCTAGTACGAAAGTTTGTAACGATGTTTGGATGTTTGGATGTTTGTGCCTCAATCACGCTTAAACAGCTGAACGGATCTGAACGAAACTTGGAATATACATAGTACATGTACTGGATTAACATATAGGCTATTTTTTATCCGGGTACAACGTGAGCGAAGCCGCGGGCGGCAGCTAGTACCCTATATTATATCGCATTTTAGATAAATGATGTGAGAAATGTGTGAATTTTTAAAACGTCAAAAAAGCGCGCATCTTAAAAGTTGATCAATGAAATGGCGTAGCCATTCTATATGTATGTTGCTACGTAGTACATGCTACGAGGTATAAATGTCGCATTGAAATAGCGTTAACAAGCTCTACAATTTGTTAAATGTTCTGCTACTTGTATTTTCATTCTGTTTTCAGTGCCGTTCGTTCAATGTTTCTTTATTTCGCCTACGCAGGTCATTAGCACTTCCTTTTCCAGTGATGTTTATTATATTTATTGACCCCATTGATAACTAGCGAACATCCGCTTCCATACCATCATTTTATTTTTTAAACTTATTATCTTGTAGAAAAGTGTGTTTTGAAAGAAAGAAAAATATTTATTTGGTTATCAAACAAACATAAATAAAATTAAAAGGAACTAATCATAGTCAACACTTACAACATAGGGTAACAAAAAAGGCACCACTCAGTATAATGCAATGGCAGGGCGAGTCTTGACAGAGCGCTGGGCTCAGCTGATACACTGATTACCTTCAGTATCAGACAGACAGAGATACCTAATCATTATGTTAATATTAAACGGGGATATACCCTTTATAGAACATCTATGGTTATTATTATTCGAGTTTATTGCATACACTTGATTATGTAAACTAAACATCTATAAATAACTTTGACGGAGTTCATTGAATTAAATAAATATTTGTGGACTTCACACACAGCGCCATCTAGCCCCAAACTAAGAAAAGGTTGTACTATGGGAACCAGATGGCTGATAGAATACTTATATACTGTTTTTTTTTGTAAACACATACTTATAAAAATACATAATACTACAACACCCAGACCCGGAAGAAATATTTGCAGAACGTACAAACATTTCTCCCGTAGCGGGAATCGAAACCGCGCCTCTTTCGTCTCAGCCTTTCGTCCTTTCGTTTAGCCTAAACTAAACTAACTAACAAAAGGGCGACGGTTGCAAACGTAGCTATTTGCCAAAAAGAGCCATACATTTTAATGACAAAAAAAATGCTATAGTAATCTACTATCCGTCGCCCGTTAGTAGAATGTAGGAATCCGGTATAAATTAAAAGAGTTTGAAATTGGAACATCGACAATAAACAGTTACCACAGAGTTTGGTATAAGTACATATGTAGATAACCGTTATAATTCAATGATTCTTGCAAAAACTGTTTCTTCACTTGTCAATTGATCAATTACATTTTTTATTGATCAACCCACAGTGTTTTCATTGACGTTGACATATCGTAATTGAATTGTTAAACATTGCAATTAGCTGATTATCGGCGGAGATAAGGAGGATACCGTTGGAACGCTATCAGACTATTACTGCTAAGCTACAACTTCTTAGAAACCGTAGTATAAATAAAGCAAGAAAAACTATAGACCTACATACATTTATCACGCACGTATACCTAATAGAGTGGGCAGATCCACAGAGAATCATAAGAAAACTTGCAACCACTACTGATTCAAGTTTCAAGATGGATATGGTGACAGATGATCAGTCTATCGCCCATATAGATGGTCCTATCATGTTGGTGAGGATACTACCCTTTAGTCGACTTTTACGACATGCTCGGGGAGAGGAGCAGCTGGACGCATTCTATGTTTTTTCTTTACTCCCAGTCCAGCAGAGAATTCATTGAATAAAATGTCTCTATCAATGTTAACCTTCCCATGAATTTGCATGTTCCCGAGAGATTTTCATCAAAGTCGTGAAATGCTAACGCGTTGACATACAGAATCCACTAAACAATACCTACCTACAATGATAGAGAGCACTGGTAGTCTAGTGATAGCGGCCCAGCCTTCCGATCTTAAACCGTGGGTTCAAATCCGGTCGTGCACCAATGGATTTTTCAAGAAAAAATTATGTGTGCCGTACCAGTACACTCGGAACGGTGAAGTAAAACATCGTAACGATACCGGCTTGTCGTATAACCCAAAAATCACGACATATATCAAGTTCACGAAAAGAGCCTCTCTGAGGTGCACTTTAATACTTTCACTAGACAGGTTCATAAGAACTAATGACACGAGTTGTAGTAGACAATGGAAACATATCTGTCGAAAAGCGGTATACGTTTTTTGACAGAAAACAATGTTGCTATATAAGTATACTAGCTGCCGCCCGCGGCTTCGCTCGCGCGGTACCTGGATAAAAAATAGCCTATATGTTAATCCAGCACATGTACTATGTATATTCCAAGTTTCATTCAAATCCGTTCAGCCGTTTAGGCGTGATAGAGGCACAAACATCCAAACATCCTCACAAACTTTTGCATTTACTAGATGGCAGCACAGGTAAAGTTAGCACGCGCTATCGTTGCGTTTTGAACTTTACGCCGGTTTTTTCAAGCAAACTAAAGTTCTTCAATTTTATCATATAAGTAGTATTATAAGCAGGTTGAAACAAATCATGTTAACTGTTAGATCGAAGTACCTACAACATGCAACCTGTAGTGAGAGAACCTGTCCTAAGAGAGTGTACCTAATCTCGTATTGTTACAGTTGTTTAGAATTAATAGGTAGCCTACTTATGAATAGGATTAGGAATAAACCCATTTTTATACCTAAAGAAAAATGTTGCTATGTAAAATAATGAACAAACTGTCTTACTTTAGTAGAATATTGGAAACAGGCATAAGTTACCTCGTCCACTGCTGTCACTGCTGGGCTAAGGTCGCTGGCATCATGTTTTCAACATCCACCATTTAAGAATGATGACTAATCAACGTTTAAATTTGCATAATAATATTCGATAGGTGTAAGATAATGGCCGGTTATCGGATTGACGTTTGATTGATAAGTATAACTATTCAATTTAACGCTCTGGGCAAGTTTTTTTAGGTGTCTGGTGATGTTACGGGCTTCTAAACGTGCTGGGTGAAATAAATAAATATTTGTGGACATTCCACACATCGCCATCAAGCCCCAAACTAAGCAAAGCTCGTACTATGGGCACCAAATGGCTGATAAAATACTTCTATACTTTTTTTAAATACATACTTATAATACTACAACACCCAGTCCCGGAAGAAATATGTGCAAAACATACAAACATTTCTCCCGTAGCGGGAATTGAACCTGCACCTATTGCATCTCAGCCGAGCACTCTCCCGCCAGGCCACCGAGGTCGTAAATAAGTCTACTAAGTAGTGAACTCAGTGCACCTGGGTGATTACCTCAGGTGAATTAAGGATCCGCCTTCCGATCCAAAGGTCGTGGGTTCAAATCCTGTCGTGTACCAATGATTTTTTCTGTGCGAAAAATTTATGTCCGCTATACCTACCAGTACTCTCAAACGGTGAAGGAAAACATCGTGAGGAAACCCGCGACTCGTGCAGCGTCCCGTTAGTAAAGGTAAAAGTTGCCTCCTAACTCTGAATAAATCATCTACTATAGCTGCTAAAAGCTATTATTGCTATTATTTATATTTTTTTGTTATCTATCAATCTATCATAGCCTTCTTCAATGCGTTTTTCTTTGATATTTTTTCACCGTAGCGGTCCAATTCGTGTGCGTGTTTCATATAAGATGATGCTGTCAAATGCTGCTTTGTGTGTGGTTATCAGCAAAGTGTGGAAGGCCTATTGAGTAGTGGGTGGTATAATAGGAATGTACCTACTAGCTACGACCTAGTAACACAGTAAGATTAAGTTGTTAAGAAGGTAATTTACAGCTTGACCTCTGTTTATATTTAGTGGTACTAGTAGGCGTGAGAGCACTGGTGGTCTAGTTGGTAGTGACCCCGCCTTCCGATCCTAAGGTCGTGGGTTCAAACCCGGTCGTGTACCAATGGATTGTTCTGTGCGAAAAAAATATGTGCGCTATACCAGTACTTTCAAACGGTGAAGGAAAACGTCATAAGGAAACGTGCGGCTTAGTCAGCTCCGCACGTATTGACATGTCTTTCATGTGGACAAGGCCGACTAAGCTGAGAGGATGGAATAGGTGCTGGGCAAGCCTACTCCATCTTAATTAGTTCCGGGCACTACAGCGTCCCGTTTGTGAAGGTAAAAGTTGCCTCCTGACGCTCTATAAATCATCTACTATAGATGGTAAAAGGCCTTAGTATAGTAGGCTTTGAATGAGGTCAGGGTAAGGGATTGTCATCCAGCGAAAAGATCTTTATATTTTTTCATATCCCATCTTGGGACTTTGAATCAGGAGTGGCTACAAGTTTTTTTATTACTTGTGGCTCTGCCCACCCCATTAGGGGTACGGGTGTAATATTATGTATATTTGTATATTTTATTCTTATTTTCTTATCTTTACACTTACATTATAAATGCGAAAGTTTGTGAAAATGTTTGTATGTTTGTGCCTAAATCACGCGTATGATTGAACGGACTTAAATGCAACTTGGAATATATATAATACGTGTGCTGGATATAATCTACTTTTTATCCGGGTACAAGGGGTCAACCGGGTTCAACCGGATACAACAGTCATGCAACAATGGGTTTTTCTGTTCGAATTTATGTGTGCCATACCAGTATTCTGAAACGATAAAGGAAAACATCGTGAGGAAACCGGCGCGCGGCGTACCGTAGAACATAAAAAAGTTATTAAAATCCTTTCACCACACTGTTTTGAAAGAACTAGTGACACGACTGGATAAAGAGATCTTATTTTTATCTTATAGAGTGACATAGAATAAGCACTTACATAATGTTATTTTGTGATTTTTAGTCTCATGAGTTATTGATAAAAATAACGTAAGACGCTTTTTTTGTCATTTCGGCAATGGTCTATTTTGTTGACCTCATTTTTGCCAGCCCGTATAAGATGGCACGAGCAAAAGGAAGCATATTCTCAAGAGTGAGCAAAGACATGCTGTGGATGATGAAGATGATGATTTTTTGCCATCTATTCGTAAAATGTTTTTTTTATACAGTTACCGATTGATCTAAGACTACATTGACTGGCATAAGGATGAAATCCGCATATCAACCGCATTATCAGTTCACTTTTTATTGGAACTCTGAATTACTCCGAAATAAGATTAGATTCACCATAAATGGTTATAAACCACAAACCGCCATGCGCCAACGCAAACATTGTTATCTGTTCCTTCATTGTTGTGGTGGCGCCTTCTTCTACATCAAATAGATTATGACGTCGTAGAAATCACTTCGGAGAACTTACAATCGCAAGGAAACTGGCATTATTGGCATTATGTAATACCTATTTTTATGTATTTATTAGGTAGGGTTTTATTTATTTTCACAAAAATATCAGAGCTCTAAATATACTCATTAACTAAAAGTTTTTGGGCCGCCTGAAGGCCTCCGTCAAGCTTATCGACTTAAAAGCCGGTACCGACAATTTAACGTGCCCTCCGAACTCCGAAGCACGGAAGCGCTCAGTTCGTAATGCCGCAAATGAAACAAATTGTGACCGCACAATGTGTGACAAATTTTATTTTGACATAATAAGAGAGACAAATATGGGTGATGTGGTCGCAAAGCGACAAACCCCTTAAATAAATTAAAAAAAGAAAGGCAAAACTTTTGCCTACCTAAAGGGACTAAACTATGATTAACAAAACAAAGGTCTAAAATAAAAACGAAAGCGTTTTTGTCGAAATCTTCTAGTCATTTCTAAAGAATTTGAGCGAAGGAAATAGCGTCATCAAACACTCCTACGTACACAGATCTAATAGATGTAGGCACTGATAAGGGATTCGCCGAGTCATAAGTACTTAGGTACCCATGTACTCACGACTTGGGTTTCTCCTGAGAACCAAGTATCAGTATAGTCCGCATTCGTAACCATTTAGCACGTTTCTTCAAACACGTCACAATTTATTTGATATTCCTTTATTTATAGATCATATAGGATTTTCCTCAAGGTCATTCATTCATCAACATGGAAACATTATTTCAACCCGTTTGCATTCACTGTTGATTATAAGCTAGCTTTATAAAATGTCATTCTTTCCGATCTCTTGAGAGTAACACTCGGAATTCTGTTGTTGAACTTACCCCCGAATACTCAAACGCATCTCAAAGTTGAGCACGTCTCAAATGATGATTTTTTTTTGACAGATTTTTATCAGAAACTGTCAAAAAACCGTGAGTTGATAAGTTCAACTCTGAGTCGCATTTGAGTATTCGGGGGTTAGCCTGTTTAGTTAATTAAATTATTTATGAATGCCAACAGCACACATAATCATCATCATCATCATTTCAGCCCGTCTCCGCCCACTGCTGGGCATAGGCCTCCTCTTTATTACGCCATTCTCTCCGATCCCTCGCGAATCTCATCCAATGATTCCCGGCTACGTTCACGATGTCATTCGACCATCGGGCGGGTGATCTGCCTCTTGGCCGTTGAGCGTCTCGGGGCCACCATTCACACATAATACACATTTTAAAATAAAATACTATACAACTAAAGAATGTGCACCAATTACAGGTAAGCACAACATTCTTGACACTTAAATAAAACACTCAATGGTCACGCAATACTCACACTTAGTCTTAGTGCCATATAGTCCTACAATATAAGATACCTTCGTAAATATCATATGCAAAATCCAATAATACTAAAAGTAACTTAGCATCAATTGTTTCCTGTACTTGTTTTACTTTCTATAGAGATCAACGGATGATCAATACACCTTATTTTTGACTCACGATTAGCGATCCACGTAAACACGACATCCGCACAAACACAACCCACTTTGCCATCAACAAATAACTTTGCAAATATGCGTTTCTCAGTATCAACAGAAAAAAAATCCTGTGATTTGCCAAAATAGAAACAGTCGCACAGAATGACGTCAGAGCTAGGACAATGACGTAGGTAGTAAGCATACATCCAGGATGGGTGTATTTATACTATTTCTGGCATCATAGAGTAACTATTAACCTGTAGTAGGGGAATCACTGTGTTATTCTGAGATCAATGTTATAGTCATTACTAGTTGCCGTCCACGGCTTCCCTTGCATTGTTTCCGGATATAAAGTTACCTTTTAGTTATGTCCAGTCAGCAACGACAAACTATAATCACATCAAAAACTTTAAGGTAGGTAATCAATATAATTATAAGAAATGAAAATGAGCTCAGTTTTCTATCTAAGTTCGCCTACAAATAGAAAACAGAGCTCCGAACATCGACCGCAGGTAAGGTCCCCAAAAGGCTGGCGAATTATTTATTATTTATTTATATTCCAATTTTAATTCAAATCCGATCAGCCGCTACGCCGTAATTAAAAACTATCAGGTTTATAGTAAAAAGTAAGTATGTTCGTATGAGCTAGTGGCCAACTCTTGTGACGGAGTTTTTAGGCCGCCTAAAGGCCTTCGTCATGGCTTTACGGCTTAAAAGCCGGGACTGACAACTTAACGTGCCCTCTGAAGCATGGAAGCGCTCAGCTCGTAATGCCACTTGCGGTCACCCATCCCAATTGCGACCGCGCACAACGTTGCTTAACTTCAACGATCAATCAAGAACGTCTAAGCAAGCTACGCCACAATCGCTTTGCGGGTTTATAGTAGTAAGTAAAGTCTTGAGCACGTGTCATTAGACTACGTTTGTGTACGTACTAACTTGTGACTACGTATTACAATTCACAGAAGTGAATTGTAATACTTGTACAGTTGGGTGCGAAATCAATATTTTGTAGTATACAGGTTCTTTTTAAACGTCATCATTTTTTTACGCTCAAGTGTGCAACCTATTTTAGAAATGGGAGACCCATATAAAAATAATAAATAAAAATGAACTCTTTACTTAAGATTAAAAATCTATAAAATACCTACTTTACTTAAGTGCCAAAAAACTTTGTCTTATTTTCACCGTTATCCTACTAAAATATTATAAATGCTTATTTTTTATGTTTGTTTGAAGCTCATATAGCTGGCTTAAATACCATTTAAACCAAATACAAACACTACCTAATGTGACCTGGAAATCCTGAATTTGCATACTTGTGAAATACGTAAGTTGAAATACGTTGTGAATTTTAAGTATTTATTTTTTCATGTTTTCTTGTGTTTTACAATAAAGATATATTGTATTGTATTGTATTGTAAATACGCAAACTGAGCCGCGGGCGGAAGCTAGTTTTCGATGAACGGAAGCTTTCCAGTTCTATGGGGGACTTTTAAACAAAACAAGAGCGAGAGAGAGATAGAGGAGTCGATATTGTACTGTGAGAGTAGATATGCTTGTGGTTGTCTTCCTACTGTATTTCTGATGATGTATAGACGCTGACAGAAAGCGCCTACGGCACTTACTAGACTTTAAAATGTCTTTGCGCAACACGGAGGCATTGATTACAATCTAATGTGGGCCGCGACTCAACGGCTTTTGTATTCTGAAACTGTTTCTACTCCTTAATCTTATCTTCCTAATTTTATCTTTGTAGTACGTTTGGATGTTATAAATCAAATCGATTTTATGAAACAGTTGTAAGTCTATTCGAATTTGACCTGTTAAGTTCTTTTAAAATGGAAGCGGAATGGACAAACTTATTTTTCCATTATGGCTTTGGTGAGACTACTTGAAAAGGACTTGTAAAGTTATTTTAAAAATGTAAATGTTTTAACGAAAGCGAACAAGAGCTTTGTTTACTTTTTATCAAACCAAAACATGGCCCTTAAACGACCAAAAACTTTTTGTCGAGGTTTTTAGTTTAAGGCTGAAAGTTTTATATCTGACAAAATAAAACTAAATTGCGTTGAAAAACAGCATGATTAGCTTCGACGTCTGTTTAGATACAAAATATATTCTTCCAAATCCGCACATCCGTTTTTGAGGCACATATATTCGCATATCCTTAAAAACTTTCGGTTTAATTATTATAAAAAGCAAAAGTAAATAAATTAAACAGATTATTCTAAATTCACGCTTTGTGGATGTTAAAGTTGTTAATTTATTCAGAATCATAATACAAACAGCTGGTAACGAAGTTGACATTTGCAAAATAGATGATTTCATGTAGAATCTATCAGACGAGATGGCTACATAAACGATTATAATTTACACTAGCTGTCGCCCGCGGCTTCGTTCACGTTGTCCCCGGATAAAAAGTAGCCTATATGTTATTCCAGCACACGTATTATGTATATTCCAAGTTTCATTCAAATCCGTTCAGTCATTTGGGCGTGATTGAGGAACAAACATACATCGTCACATCCACACATCCTTACATCCTCACAAACTTTCGCATTTATAATAGGTATAAGTAGGAAAGTGGGATTGCGAAAACATATAAAAGTTTTAAGTGACTGACTGACTGACTGACTGACAATGAACGTACAGCCTAAAATCATTCTGTATTAGTTTATAGGTAAGTATATTATAAGTAGATAGTGTTTATATATTTTTATTTTCTAACTTTTGTACACCGCCGTCTTTCTGCTCTGTTTTTATCCTCTCCATCCAAAGGTTGCCTGGAAGAGATCGCTCTTAGCGATAAGGCCGCCCATTGTACAGTTCTTGTTTGTTTTTTATTTACATTTTTGTGTGTGTGTGTTTTTCTTTTTGTTTGTGTACAATAAAGTGTCTATCTATCTATTTAAACCATAAGTACTAGAAGTGTAAAACTGGTAGGGTATTATTATTCTTACAGTATAGGAGTGCACTAAGAAAGGAAAAGGAAAGGAAATTTGACTCCTAGAGGACGCAGTGGAAATAAAATTCTCAACTCGAACGAAGTCAGGGGGCGTTCCACTAGTTGCGAAATAAATGTCTAATATTTAATCTATTCACTATTAGAACAGATTATCCATGATGGTTTCATGGGTGTTATTATAGCAATTTGCGAAAATCACCGATAAATTTAGATTAAAGGGATAACAAGCAGATGGCTCTCTAGCATTCCCAGTTTGATCTACTGCAAACCAAAACGAACTGGATGCATAGTAAATAAATCATATACCTAAGTAATACACCATGTGTATCTCCGTGAAGGTCAACTTCTGTATTTTGCGATACAGGAAGTCGGCAGCTATTTTTACAGACTCGTTTCATTTTTACTTTCGAAGGTTTTCTGCAAAACATCTTATATCTAATGCAACCTATCATTACTAGAAATAGTCCTATTCGTCAGTAAGCATACCTAAAGGTGCAGTATGTAATTTAGTAGGCGTGGCGTAGGCAAGGTGTAGTACCGTACGGTAGCGCCGAGCGTCCATCAGCATTGAGTAATTGTCTGGCAGTCGAAAGCATTGCAACCGTACGGACTGGCAATTTTCGGAGTAGATAATACCTCTGTACAATTTGAATGAATGAGCGATGAATGAATGTGTTATTTGAAATTATTAGTTGTACAAATAGGTAGTGGGGGGGGGGGGGGGGGTTTGGGGGGGTAAATTTAGAATGCAATAAGCAAAGCAGGATAACTCGCGGGATGGACCGCAGCGTCTTGACAGGGAAAAAAAATACCTCTGTACATAGGGAATTTTACTTATATTATAAATGCGAAAGTTTGTGAGGATGTTTGGATGATTGTGCCTCAATCACGCCTAAACAGCTGAACGGATTTGAATGAAACTTAGAATGTACATAATACGTGTGCTGAAATAACATATAGGCTACTTTTTATCCGGGTAAAACGCGAGCAAAGTCACAGACGGCAGCTAGTGTTTTAATAAATTTCTGTCTTTGGTTTCAAAGGTAATATACATACCTAGTTGAAAAATACAAAATCTTACTTATATTATAAAATTGAAAAGTCTTAGTTTGCTTGAAATTACCGGCGTTAAGCTCAAAACGCAACGATAGCGCGTACTAACTTTACCTGTGCAGCCATCTAGTGACGATGTTTGGATGTTTGTGCCTCAATCACGCCTAAACAGCTGAATGGATCTGAACGAAACTTGGAATATACATAGTACATGTACTGGATTAACATATAGGCTATTTTTTATCCGGGTACCACGCGAGCGAAGCCGCGGGCGACAGCTAGTACAAAAATAAATATATAAAACCACATCGGTAGTTCAAATAACTATACTCGTAAGCGTATTAAAATATAGTTTATTAGCACTAAATTGACATCTTAGCAATAAATCAGTAAAATAATATTAATAGAATACAAATCTCAAATCTAAGCTATGAATGGTTTACTTATTTAGGGCAAATTTTTAAGAACGCCATAGAAACTAAAGTTTAGACTAATCTAACCTTTACATTTTCCCACAGAAATCGAAATACAAGCAAACGAAATGTCGTATTGCGTCAGTAAATCAATTTGTAACCGAATACAAAATATCGCAGAAACCGAACACTCTTCGTTTCAGAATTATCATATCTACGATGTATTTCCATCCAAGATTTCCATAAAAGATACATAATCACACCTCTTTCCTCACTGACACACTTTTGCATCATCTCTGCATGCATGTAATAGGCCAAAGTTATAGTCTATTGAACAGGGAACGATTGAGTGGAAAGCGTGTTCATTCAATAACATGCTCTATTCAAGTTCAGTAGTAAAGTGAATACAATCGTTTAGGAGACAGCAATGAAAATAAATTGACTTTCCTCGATTATCTACAACTTTGTACTAACTTTTATCTTGTTTACTTTTGTACTACCCCATGCCCATATTCGCTCTAATCGATGTTGCTTAAACTATCTCTTTGTCTATTTTGGACATAAAGCAAGGTGGAGTGTACTTACAAAGGCCTTTTACCATCTATAGTAGATTATTTATACAGCGTCAGGAGGCAACTTTTCTCTTCACAAACGAGACGCTGTAGTGCCCGGGACGTATTAAGATGGAGTAGGCTTGCCCAGCACCGATTCCATCCTCTCAGCTTAGTCGGCCTTGTCCACAGGAAAGACATGGTCAATACGTGCGGAGCTGACTAAGCCGCGAGTTTCCTCCCGATATTTTCCTTCACCGTTTGACGAGTGCTGGTATAGCGCACATAAATTATTCGTACTGAAAAATCTATTGTAAACGACCGGATTTGAACCCACAATCTTAGGATCGGAAGGCGGGATCACTACCAACTAGACCACCATGTATTATACATGATCACTTATATTCATGTACCTACTGATAAGAACGCAACCCAGTAGAAAGTATTTACAACAAATTGTATCACAAAATTGGTGCTTTCCTTTCGTAAAACCATTCAACACAATACTGTGACATTTGTCGAAGTCTATCGAAGTACAAATACATATTTTACAACGTGGTATAGTTTCGATCACCTCAAAACCCCACTATAAAATTATTTGAGCCAAACTGACTTTATCACCTCATAGCAAAAGATTTATACAGACTACGTACTTAACTAAAGTAGACCCCATGTTTTACGCTATAAAAAGGCCCTTAGATGTGGATTAAATTGTCCAATTATAATAACAATAAAAACCTGCCCTTTTTCTATTCCGCTATAACAACAAATAATAAAATATCTCATTAGTAAATTAAAACTGGCCAAGTGTGAGTCGAATTCGCACACAAAGGGTTCCCTACCATCGTAAATGTACATAAATATTTTGTTGTATAGGGCCCTCTTTTATTTCATTTTTATTAGGCTCTTTTATTTAAGTTTTATTTCATTCCTATTTGGTGTTATAGCGGCAATAAAGAACACACTGAAAATTTCAACTCTACCTACGGTTCATGAGATACAGCTCGTCGACAAACGGACAGCGGAGGCTCAGTAATAATGTATCGTTCGTTGGCACCCTTCGGGTGCGGAACCCTAAAAATCATAAAGGAACATACGGAAGGCGATTTGTAATCGACCAAGAAAGTTCCTCTCCGCTCGACTATCGACTCGTGAGTGGAAATACAAGTAGTCCTTGGGACCCGGGCTTTTTTCCAAATTGCAGACCTTAATATTATTTTAATATATCAATTTTTACGTAACTTGACTGAATGACAACTTAATTGGCAATCAACACAATAGCCTTAAACGTAAGCCTAGAAACACTAAACTTGGATGGTATATTTTTATGGTGTAGGGGTGCACTACGAAGGGAATCCCCGAAATAAACCTCTAGATATATTTTCAAACTTCTATTGTGTATAATTGACCACCTGCTTAATCCAGCTGGGTTGAAAAAATATGGGTAGTTCCCATTTGTTCTATGGAACATGACGTCATCGAACAAAATGACACATTTTCTTTTCCAATTTTTTCCATAGAACTACATACCTACTAGCTTTTCATTTTTCGAGTTTCATGCCATAGAATGAAATGAGAGTCAAATTTTCCCAAAATCTTCCATGAGAAGCTAAATGACACTGACAATGTCAATTATTCTATTTAACCATAGCCATGAATATAACATAGACAAGCGATCGTATAGTAGCGAACAACCATTACTGCCAATCTCAAGTCAGAAGACATTTCTCATAATGCGACACGACAATCAAGTCAATCAAATTTTTGTTAAGTGCCACAATAAATTATTATTATTTTCTAGGCCTCCAGAAAATAATAATAATTTACTGTGTATGTATGATAAGAAAATCATAAAGAGGTCTTATTTACCTTGTCCTATAGAACAATTTGAGTATTACATGTCCCATGGCACAAAATTAGAAAAAAAAATTTTATCCTGTCCGATGACGTCATGTTCTATAGAACATAAGGGAACAACCCAAAAATATCCGTGCAGACCAAGTCAGAGGTTCCACTAGTAGAGAAATCCAATATTTGTCACCCCACACATAGACATTACTGTCACGGGCGGCTGTAAAGCAAGTTACTTTATGTTCTGCTCTCGCTGTAAATCTGTTGATCGATATTGCGTTTCATTGCAAAATGCCAACTTATTGTTGGGACAATAGATCTGTCGCCACTACAAAGTTCATGTAAAAGAGAAAAGTTAAGTTATAAAATAAAATTAATAAAATCATGTTGAAGAGCATACTATCCTTTAGTTGACTTTTTCGACATGCTCGGGGTCTCTCCCCAACGTTGTCGAAACAGCTAGAAACTGAAACGTTTTGTTTTTCTTTACTCCCCGTCTAGCAGAGTAGTCCGATGTAGAAGACTTTCTAAATAATGTACTGAGATTTTATATCACACTTTCAATAATTTATCTATCTATCTTATAATGGTAAAACATCCAAGCCCTAACTAATCTTACTTCTTACTTATTATATAAATGCGAAAGTTTGTAAGTTTGGATGTTCGTGCCTAAACGGCTGAACGGATTTGAATAAAACTTGGAATGTAGGTACATAGTATATGTACTGGATTAACATATAGGATTTTTTTATCCGGATACCACGCGAACAAAGCCGCGGGCGGCAGCTAGTTAAAATTTAAATATAAATATACATAAAGCTTGTAAAGGTACATCCAGAATGTCTTTCTGAATCTGAATCAAAAAATTGCATGTTTGTACGCTACTACTTACTCTACACATATATATTATCTAAATTATATGATATTTTATGTAAAAGTGTAAAGAATAAAGCTTGTTTTAATGATTTTTATGTTATTTTGAATTATACCGATTACACGAAGCATAGTTATTCATTTAATTTCCTATGGAATAAGCCCTACTTGCACGTTCAAGATATTTATCAACAAATACAATTCTACCTACTCACTATAATTTCACGGATAAACGAAGCAATAACCCAATGAGACGATAAACCTCTGACGTACACACAAATCTAGTTAAGCACTAAAACGCACTACCACGCGAGGCATCAACTACAGTTATCTGGCATATATTGTCATGTCACTAGTTCTTTCGAACCAGTGTGGTGACAGGATTTAAAGTGTGCCTCAAGGGCTCCTTTCGTGCACTTTACACGTATGTTCTAACTCTTTAGGTTCTATGCTAATAGAAATATTTGCAGAATATACAAACAATTCTCCCGCAGCGGGTATCGAACTTGCGCCTCTTGCGTCTCTGTCGAGCAATCGCCCGCCACGCCACCGAGGCCGTCAATTATTTATGTTTAACTCATCATAGTTTTACTAATAACCACCCACCGGTTATTTTTGGACAATCCTATTAGAAAAACTAAAGTTAAGACTAGTCACCGATAGCTTTTCACATAGTTGAAGTGGCAATGGCCGGGAACGAATAGTATAACAGTCCCCCACCCGATGGACCGATGACATTGTGAAGATCGCGGATAACCGGTAGATGAAGTCAGCACAAAATGCTTCGTTCTGGAAGTATATTAGTGATTTTTATGTTCAATAGTGGACTTCTGTAGGCTCATGGTGATAATTATGGCTTCCGATCCTAATTTGACGACCTCGTGTGGCGAGGCGGGCGAGTGTTCGGCTGAGACGCAAGAGGCGCGGGTTCGATTCCCGCTGCGGGAGAAATGTTTGCATATTCTGCAAATATTTTTTCCAGGTCTGGGTGTTGTAGTATTGTGTATTATAAGTATGTATTTACAAAAAAAAGTAATGTATTCTATCAGCCATCTAGTTCCCATAATACAAGCTTTGCTTAGTTTAGGGCTAGATGGTGCTGTGTGATATGTCCTCAAATATTTATTTTATTAAATTGTATGAAGTAAAATATATAGGCGAGAATACCACTGAGAGGACATTACAAAGTACTTTCGTAGAAAACACCACGGTACTTGTGTAACCGCATCCTACATCCGTAATCGTAATGCTCATCCGTACACTAAGCCTTTTTCGGATACTGAAACACTGATTCATAGATCAGTAGGCGCTATTCCGTCACACACACGTCATAGAATGGCGTGCCTGGAATTCAGATAGTTATTACATGAGTTATATCACGCCGCTTCCTTCCTTTTAAACAAATAACTATACACACATAACCTATGCCACAAAATTCTTATGGGAATTTTGGGCCTGATTCACTGACTCATTGACATGGTTGTTCTTCCAGAAGGGGTTGAGATGGGTGATAATGATGTCGGATATGTTCGGGAGACAAGATAAGTCACGGTGAGTGGGAGAAAAATCCTAAAAGACCAAGATTTAACCCTCCTCGCTTTGCTTAGTTTGGGACTAGATGGTGCTGTGAAATGTCCTCAAATATTTATTTATTTTTATAATATATTTGTACATTATATAGGAATTACATAATATGTACAAAACGTAGGGTTTATAACTCAACTATCCTTCCTTCCTTGATTAACTGGGAAATTCAATGTTTGTTAAGTTACACGGTGTATAAGAATAGCTATGATCTGACGGGATTTTTTTGAACTATACACAGTTTCAGTTGTACCATGTAATGATGAATTCACCTGGGGCCCTATTCACGATGACCAAACAAAACGAGACGCGGGAAAACGTGTGGAATTACCGTGTTATCGTATTCTGCATGACAATGTGACATTGTCAGATTTCATAAACGAGCTCAGTAAACGAGAGTAGGCGCGAGACGAGGCTCGTTTTGAATTGTCAAAATTACATTCTTCAATATTGCGTGTTTTGCTAAAACTAGGTTGTGTTTTTACTAATTATGTAAATAAATTAGTCTTCTTTAAACTATTTAATAGCAGAATAGATTATTTGTACAATAATTAATATAATCTAGGTACCATTGAATAATATCCCTAATAAATGATGTGGTAAATAAGTGAAATAACCTAACCCTAGTGTACAGAATAATTATTACTCCCGGAGCCCTAGTGCACAAAAGGAGCTTTTGAGGCGCATTTTGAATCTTTTCACCACGCAGGGTTCGAAAGAACTAGGGGCTAGTAGTAGTTGTAGTAGGTACTAACCTAACCTAACTAATAGCTCTTTTATTGTGA
The DNA here is from genome assembly GCA_949320045.1 of Scotopteryx bipunctaria. Classification (NCBI taxonomy): domain Eukaryota; kingdom Metazoa; phylum Arthropoda; class Insecta; order Lepidoptera; family Geometridae; genus Scotopteryx; species Scotopteryx bipunctaria. The sequence goes on from OX439449.1 coordinate 3,484,437, forward strand.
ATGCAAAAGTTTGTGAAGATGTGACGATGCTTGTGACTCATAATTTAATTCTAAATGGCTGCACGGATTGTGTGAAACTTGGGATATGCATAGTATGTGTGCTGGAATAACATTAGGCCACTTTTTATCCTGGCAATAGGCGAGCGAAGCCGCAGGCGGCAGGTAGTACTTAATAAGTTAAAGAAAAGTGAGCATTTTTGTGTTTTATGGTTTTAATGCATTTATTTAACATAATATAACTGTCATGAGCTGCCCCTCCTAAGGTAGCACATGAGTAGGTATGCCTTTAAGCCTCTGTTGCAAATCTGAAACGAGGCAGAAATCATTGTTATTGTTTTTATAGGTAGGTACATACTTTCATGTTTTTGGAAATAAAGATTACATTCTACTAATATAATGAAAGTGAACGTTTTTTCAAAGAATCTAATAAAGTTAATTTATTTTAGTTCGCTGATGCTCTCACAAATACTATTATGTAATACCTACTAAAATAAATAGTTGATTAAAATATTACCCTTGTTTGATTTAATTCCTCTCTTGTTCGGAGGTAGGAAATTTGATGTAGGTTGGCATCATTAAAGGCATTCACCGCTTACTCTATGCAGAGGCTTACAGGTGCTAACCAAAAGTTTCCCACTGGCTTTTGATAGCTACTGGTGATCAGGAAATTGAGGGTTGTAAGTATCTGGAAAAATACAGTAAATATAGTAGGTTTCAGTCTAACCTAATACCTATCTAACCTAGGTACCATTTTATTATTGTTCAATAAATTAAGTTTATTGACCGCAAGTGGCATTGCGAGCTGAGTGCCTCCGTGCTTCGGAGGGCATGTTAAATTATGGGTCCCGGCTTTTAAGTCGTTAAGCCATGACGGAGGCCTTTAGGCGGCCTAAAAACTCCGTCACTAGAGTTGGCCACTAGCTCATACGAACATACATACCATACATAATAGGTATCTATTTACTTACTTATTCATATCAAGTGCCTATCAAGAAAAAGCAGGCAATTTGTGGTACAGTACGGTCAACGGATCTAGGCACTCGTGAAGTTAGCCGTTTCGAGCAGTAGACAGTATGAAAAAACTTCACTGCGCATGTCAAACTGCTAACTTCACGAGTGTCAAGATCCGTTGACTGTACTGTACTCGCAGTTTCTGATACCCAAGACACATAATCCTAGTGTCCCTCTGTATTGTGGGTCATGTTTGTATGAGAATTTAGAGAGTTCTATATTTAAAAAAATCAACATTTTTTATGACACAATTTTCCCAAATTGAACCATGTAGGCTCAGACCAAATAAAAAGAAAAGACCCCGCGCCGCGAACAACAAAAGTGAAGCCGCCATTTTATCTATGTGTGTGTCGAAGGTTTTAAGGTTGTGTGTTCCAAGTAACCTAAATTCATAGTATAATAATTAAGAAACGATGCTATTTGAAGTACTTACAGTAAGTGAAAAGTGATTCCGTGAGACTTTTTATGTGATTTGCTGCTGTTTTTACAAGTTTTCACTACACAGGAAGGCATAATTCTTTTTTTAAGACTCGTGACGTACTAAGAGCGATGAGCATGGTTTTAGTGTAGGTGTGTGCGTGAGCGTGTATGTTTACTTGCAGGAGCACGGTTTTGTGTGGCTTCACTTTTGTTGTTCGCGGCGCGGCGTCTACTCTTTTTATTTGGTCTGAGCATGTAGGTAAGTAGTTGTGTTTTATAGTAAACAAGTCATACCTGATTAAATCAGCTGGAAGAAGGTGTGGTTGTTCACGAGTTTCCTGAAATAAGATATAATATCTGATGAGTTTCAAATCTAATAAAGTAAACAAACTATATCTCAGTCTTATTAATCATAGGTTTGGAATTGTTTGTTTGCTTCTATTCTAAGGACAAGTCAGTCTTTTTTAAATCTTAATTAGTATGATGGATCACTAGAGTCTCTTCCTCATGAGCTCCTCTTCCTCCTGGCTCATCTGCACAGGCAGCAGCGCGCGGATCTGGCACAATCCCACCTACAACTTCGCACCTCCAACTTAGTCTTACGTATATTCTTGATCTAAATAGGAATGATGGCTCACCAGAGTATCTTCCTCATGAGCTCCTCCTCCTCCTGGCTCATCTGCACACGCAGCGGATCTGGCTCAGCCCCACCCACATCTCCGCTACATCCAGCTTCGTCTTCGCGTTTATCACATAAGTCTTCTCGAGAGCACGGATCAGTTCGCCAACAGCGTCGTACTGACGGACTAGGAGACTGGAAGGAAGAAATATATTATTATTATCATTAGGAGTCTGTAATATATCTGCCAGTTTCATCATGTTACATGAATAACATATAAATAGTGTAAAACATAAATGGCAACGAAGATACATTTTTTTTGTTTGGTACCTGGAACAGAGATGTGAGTAAAATTACCTGAACATTTCTCTGACGAGTTTGGGCGTCTCGATCTGCGACTCCTCGGCCCAACTGACAATAGTGCCGATCAGGACTTTACGGAACTTCTCTTCTGGAGTTTTCTTTGCCGGTTCTTCTATGGCCTGTACAATAAATAAATAAATAGCACCCAACAGTCACATACATAGTCCTGACCCCACATTAGGATTCCCTGTGTCGTGGGTATCAGAAACTACGAGTACCATGCTACCACAACACCCAGACCCGGAAGAAATATTTACAGAACATGCAATTTCTTCCGCAGCGGAAATCGAACCCGCGCCTCTTGCGCCTCTGCCGAGCAATCGCTCGCCACGCCACCGAGGCCGTCAAATTATTATAAAACACTTTTATTATAAAAATTACTGTAGATTCTAGTTTTTTTTTGCACTAGTACTGAACCTTTCGTGTGCGGATCCAACTCGCACTTGACAGTTTTTTTTAAATTATACTTTCACTTATTCTAGTTCTCTTTCAACTATAATTAACCTTTCACACCTTCAACTCTTTCTAGTTCTCTCTAAAGTCTTTCGCTCCATAGATAAATGTTTTTCAAGAAATTCCAAATGTTATTTACGTTATGATTAGTAATAGTTACCTCAGACAGTGGCTCTTGCAGAGCGTTGAGAGACACATGCACCATGAGGCTCTCGTGGATCTCGTTCATCCTGACGATGAGCTCCTCGCCACAAGGACAATTCTCCTTCCAAGATTCTTCTTCCTGGTCCATGTGCTTGAAGCCTGTAAAAACATCACAATTACCTAGTAGATTTCGTAAAAGGCCTAACCTCCGAATACTCAAACGCATCTCAAAATTGAGCACGTCTCAAATGACGATTTTTTGACAGATTATCATCAGAAACTGTCAAAAAACCGTGAGTTGAGACGTGCTCAACTCTGAGTCGCGTTTGAGTATTCGGGGGTAAGACAAGTAGGTATATAGTTGAGCTCGAGGCTTAGGACAAGTTTATAGTCAAGTTTACTCCTTTTACTCCATTTACTCTTTTCTAAACTAGTAACACCTACCAGGTAGGTCCTACCTATTACTCAATTAACCTTTGAATTTATAATAAAAGCGTCCATTTTAATTGCGGGTTCCTATCAGACGGAATAGGAAAAAATAAGACAACGATGTTTTTATGAAACAAAGTATTATAATCAGTCTTTTATAAATAAACTATATAATATCTACTAAAAAACAGCATAGAAAATCACAATCTTTTAAACAAATTTTTAACCGTATTCTGGTAATAATTTATAGAAACTACTCAAAATAAAATTAGTCTTAAAAAAAAAACAGGAATACAAATATCTACGAATATTTAATTTTATCTACATAATCATTATAGGAACTATTTTTTTTTTTTAGTGTAAAGTTCCGTAAATTAATATCCTGATTTTAGATGTTAGTTAAATTAATATAAAAGTCAATTTATGATTTTAATGTAAGTCACTGAACGACTACCGGTACGACATCGCCGCCATCTTGTTGTTTACGAAGGATTTGTATAAAAGCGCTTAGCTAAAAGGCTAAAAGGCTTTGCGTGTTTCGACATCGTGCTGATAACTTGTGTTTGAGTAAGTACCTATATCGTATTAATACATTAGTGTTCTGTGGGTAGGTACGTACTCTAAACACAAGGTATCAGTACGACGGTAATGTACATTACCTAGGTTAGTTACATTATATTTTAATGTGTTAATTCGATATTGCTATCTTTGCTGCCTATGCGATCTTTGCTGCCTATGCGATCTTTGCTGCCTATGCTATCTTTGCTGCCTATGCTATCTTTGCTGCCTATGCGATCTTTGCTGCCTATGCGATCTTTGCTGCCTATGCGATCTTTGCTGCCTATGCGATCTTTGCTGCCTTTGCGATCTTTGCTGCCTATGCGATCTTTGCTGCCTATGCGATCTTTGCTGCCTATGCGATCTTTGCTGCCTATGCGATCTTTGCTGCCTATGCTTAGCGAGCCGAAATTTTTAACTCAATGTAGCTTTAAACCATTTCTGGAAGCCTCTAGAAGTTAGCGAGCGAAGCGAGCTTCAAACCAATGCGAGCGAAGAGAGCCGAAATTTTTAACTCAATGTAGTATTAAACCATTTCTAGAAGTCTCTAAAAGTTAGCGAGCGAAGCGAGCCGAATTTTTTTACTTAATGTAAACATCCAAACATCCAAACATCCAAACTCACAAACTTTCGCATTTATAATATAAGTAAGAAGTAAGATTTTAGTTTCGACGATGTAGATTGTGTGCTTATTTACCTACTATAGACTTCGACTTTGAAACAAGACGAGACACTTGCCTTAAAACTGAGTTCATCGGTTCTCTGGGCAGACAGCGGAATTCCCTGGTCTTCTTGGCAGCCACGGCGCTCGGCAAATCTGACTGCTTGATTTCTTGGTAACGTCTGAAAGCAAGAAAAATATGCGTACATAATATTTAATCAGTTCAAGCTGGTATTATTGTTTCTGGTGGCCACAAGCATTGATTGATTGGGTTAGATTCCCGCTGCGGGAGTATTCTATCAGCCATCTGGCTCCCTTTGCTTAGTTGGGGGCTAGATGGTACTGTATGATAATGTCCTCAAATATTTATATTTATACTAGCTGCCTCTCGCGTCTTTGCTCGCGTAGTAGGTACCCAGATGAAAAATAGCCTATATGTTAATCCAGTATATATCCGTTCAGCCGTTTAGGCGTGATTGAGGCACAAACATCCAAACTCACAAACTTTCGCATTTATAATATAAGTGAGATTTATAGAATTTTTTTTTTAAAGCAGGGTTATGCCGATGTTACCACAACTGATCGCTCTGCAGATCGCCTACGAAGTCGTGAGCAAAAGTTATGATGGCTTCCACTCTATGCCTCAGTTGTATGTCGTTCAGATGTTGTTCCTGTGCTCGTCTTTTCCTTCTATAGGACATAATTAGAAACATTTATAGAAACTTCAAAAATTTATTTACAAAGACAATCTATATTATCATTAAAAACTTTCAGGTAATCGGTGTAATAATAAGAAAATAGAGTGATAGGTTAGCGTGGGCATGTTATGCGGAGGGAAGAAAGTCATGTTACAAGGAAAGTGCTGCATATGAATGTGGATGGATACACGGACAGAGGAAGGCCTAAGAAAAGATGGATGGATTGTGTGAAAGAGGACATGCGTATGAAAGGAGTGAGTACTGAGATGACGAATGATAGGAGAAGATGGAAGAGGAAAACATGTTGTGCCGGTAACCTAGTGGGATAAGGGCAGGAAAATGATGATGATGATGGTGTAATAATATTTAAAATAATAATGTTTAATTTTTTAATAATATTTATTTATATGTATGTATATATTGTATATATATTTGTAGGTATATTATTTGTATATATTTATATTGTGTGTAGTATATCTTATTAGTTTATTATATTTGTAAGCTTATCTTTATGTTTTTCTTTTTCCTGTCTCTGTACACATAACTTCCACTTATGTTAAAGCCTCTCCCTTGCCTCAAAGGTTTGCTGGCAGAAAACTCTTTAAGAGTTAAGCTCTCCTTTGTACATGTACTTTTTAATGTTTTGTGTGTATTTGTTTCGTTTCGTGCGTGTACAATAAAGAATTTCAGATAATGGAAACTTGTGGGTAAGGCAGTAAAAATTTTATGAATTGTAACTTACCTTTGTCAAAGGTGGGATCCCACGTCTCAGGGTTGATCATGATGAGGAGCTTCTCAACGTCTTCATCTCGCATCATACAGACTAGAAGGAGACGGTCTACAATGAGAGTTGGCCTGATGATAGGGGTAAAGTACTTACAGGAAGAGTGTACTCACAGGAAGAGTATATTGTCAGGAAGAGTACTAACAGGAAGAATGTACTGTCAGGAAAGTATACTCGCAGGAAGAGTGTACTCACAGGATGAAGGTATTCGCAGGAAGAGTGTACTGTCAGGAAGTGTGTACTCGCAGAAAGAGTGTACTGACAGGAAGAGTGTACTCACAAGAAGAGGTTCTCATTGGTGCCGCCCACGGGGTCGCGGTTGTGCACCTGGTTGGTTGTAACTGCGTCCGCCAACGCCTGCATCACGAACTCACGGACCACCTCCAGCGGGAAGTAGGGGGAGTACAAGTTGCTGATCTCCGTTATACTCTCTCTGAAACAAGATGTTTTGCGAGGTGAAGATAAATTGGGACTTGAAGATTTTCTATCGAAATAACAACATTCAGTACCTATTCGTAGGAATTCACAGTTAAAATTACATGTGTCAGAACAAAATTAAGTTAACCTTAGTTTGGGGCTAGATGGCGATACATATTTGTCGGAGATTAATTATAGCGCCATCTACAATCACACTGCAACACTGACTCACTACCTACAGAACGCAAGCGTGACGTCACAGCCGAGTCATGCTTGGATGCGGCCGTTGGAGCTGGCGGGCAGTCTATTTTTAGAGCTCGTGCCGAGCGGGACGTATCTGTTCTGCCTACTTGTTTATTCAAGAGTTACTTGGTATTTGTACTGGACGCTAATAACTTCGTACGATTATACCGAGTGTGATTTTTTTCTCGAGGTTACCCATTATTTCGGAACCCGACGAGAACACGTGCCCACTGAGCCCTACAAATCGGCCACCTGGGACATATTTATATTCTTCCGAATGTCTGGGAACACGAAAGCAAGCAAACTCACGTGATATCTTTACAGATTTCTTCATTCTTCATCTGCGGTCGAACGCTCTCTGTTTGCAGCGAGCGGAGGATGTGCCCCATCTCTGGGTCTTCGTACAACGCCTTCAGTTCCGGTCCTAGGGGGATCACGAACTCGTTTTTGCACACCTCCCTGGAAAAAACAAAAACAAGCAAAAAAAGTAAGAACTTGTCTGTTATATAATTATCTTCTTGATTCTTAGACATTATGGGCATGCATTATTATTATTACTAGCTGCCGTCCGCGGCTTCGCTCGCGTGGTACCCGGATAAAAAATAGCCTATATGTTAATCCAGTACATGTACTATGTATATTCCAAGTTTCATTCAAATCCGTTCTGCCGTTTAGGCGTGATTGAGGCACAAACATCCAAACATCCAAACTCACAAACTTTCGCATTTATAATATAAGTAAGATTATTAGCCCATATCGTCCCACTGCAGGGCAAAGGCCTCCCTATCCCCCTTCCACCTTTCTCTATCCTGTGCTTTGGAGGACCAATCCTTCATGAATGAGTCCAAGTCGTCCCACCATCTCAGTCATGGTCTGCCACGATGCCGTTTACCACCATTAAGAGCCCACTCGGTAGTGGTTTTCGCCCATAGGTCATCCGACATACGGCAGACGTGCCCTGCCCAGTTCCACTTCAAAGTGGCTGCTTTCCGAGCAACGTCAGCGATTTTTGTTTTTTTACTCAGAGAATACTGCGCTCCATCGCTCGCTGGCAAACCCCGAGTGTGGACCTCTGCTGAGCCGTCAAAGACCAAGTCTGCGCGCCGTACGTGAGGATAGGGAGAATGCATACGTCAATGAGCTTGCGCTTAAGGGAGATTGCCTGCATGCATGCAGGCAATAAAATAACGAACGAAACTAAAGTTCACACAATCACTTTAATAAAATTACGATCTCAATAATTAAATTTGAATACAGATAAGTACTTTAAATTACAAAACTGAACGGAATGACAGAAGTCAAAAACTCGTCACTTGAGATTGAGACGTGCTCAACTCTGATGCATTTGAGTATCCGGGGGTTATACTATATGCTTCTCTCCCCGAGCATGTCGTAAAAGGCGACAAAAGGATCTTCTCCAAAATGATGGACCACCTATATGGGCGATGGGCTGATCACCTGTCACCATGGTTCGCCATATCCATCTTGGAAGTTTGGATCAGAAGTGATTGCAAGTTTTATTATGTTTACTTGTGGCTCTGCCCACCTCATTAAGGATACGGCGTTATAATATGTATGTATGTATACTATAATATTGGAAAGCTTTAGTTTGCTTGAAATTACCGGCGTAAAGCTCAAAACGCAACGATAGCGCGTACTTTACCTGTGCTGCCACCTAGTATTTCATAATCCTGTTCTTTTCCAGATGCTGTTCAAGCGAAGCTGGTGTACTCGCATGGTAGTGGCGTGCGACTCGAGATGCATCGCAATGAGGATGTCGTAGAAGCCCTGGCGTAGTGGACCAGACATGTACTGAGACTGTATTGCGTACAGCAATTGCTTCTGATCCACGTGTTGGCATAGTGCGTGGGCGGCTCTGAAATATAACAATTTAAATGTAACAATCTAAAACACACACACACAGTCATGCTTACACATGTACAATAAACTTCTTAATATGCGCATGTAACTTAAAATAACATAACTTAACATAGCTCTTTTATTGTGAATGCAAAAGTTTGTGAAGATGTAACGATGCTTGTGCCTCATAATTTACTTCTAAATGGCTGCATGGATTGAGTGAAACTTGAGATATGCATAGTATGTGTGCTGTGAGTATTTTTTGTTTTATGGTTTTAATGCATTTATTATTACTTATTATACCTACACAACCGCATGTACCCATACGTTAACACTAACACACGCACACACACACACACACACACACACACACACATCTCATGATTTCTGATTTATTTAACATAATATAACTGTCATGAGCTGCCCCTCCTAAGGTAGCACATGAGTAGGTATGCCTTTAAGCCACTGTTGCAAATCTGAAAAGAGGCAGAAATCATTGTTATTGTTTTTATAGGTAGGTACATACTTTCATGTTTTTGGAAATAAAGATTATATTCTACTAATATAATGAAAGTGAAAGTTTTTTCAAAGAATCTAATAAAATTAATTTATTTTAGTTCGCTGATGCTCTCACAAATACTATTATGTAATACCTACTAAAATAAATAGTTGATTAAAATATTACCCTTGTTTGATTTAATTCCTCTCTTGTTCGGAGGTAGGAAATTTGATGTAGGTTGGCATCATTCAAGGCATTCACCGCTTACTCTATGCAGAGGCTTACAGGTGCTAACCAAAAGTTTCCCACTGGCTTTTGATAGCTACTGGTGATCAGGAAATTGAGGGTTGTAAGTATCTGGAAAAATACAGTAAATATAGTAGGTTTCAGTCTAACCTAATACCTAACCTAGGTACCATTTTATTATTGTTCAATAAATTAAGTTTAGCTAACACAATACTTACTTTGACTTCTGTTGTAATGCTAGAACATCTCTGAGGCCCAGAATTAACTAGCCTGCCTCCAAGAACGCCGCACAATACCAAAACAACTCTTTGGCCACCTTATAAAATAGCACGAAAAATTTAGGGTCCAGCTCAGCAGAATCCCTTGACAGTCTCCTATTTATGTGTGGGCGTTGCTGGCGCCAGCATATCATACGTTGTCTTCGAAGAACAACGTCCATTTTTATCACTCCGTTAAAATATTATGTAAGTATGTAAACTCAAAACGTAATTTTTAACTGATTTCTTCATTTATTTCGATTTGCAAACTTTTTGAACACTACGACGCGGGATGTTCCCAAAATCTTTCTGCCGCCATATTTTTCTTATACCACAGATAATAATAATTTCTTTTATCATTCGATTCCAACCAAAGACAACACACTGGCCGGTAGAATATTTTGATTAACATCAGCAACTGTCAGTGACAGTTACTTGCTCTGTTCAGTTTATTTTCTTTTCTTTTGAAGGCGATTGTGACAAACTCATTTTACCAACGGGATTTAACCCATTTAAACAAACTTAGACATGACATGTATATCCAAGTTTTTTTCAAAACAAGCAATGCAATATGTCAGTCAATATTTTGATTGATAATTCGTTCGGAAACAAGTTGTGGTTGGTTTGATGTAGCTAACCATTTTACGTTATATATATATTTTTTTTTGTTCTCTAAACTTTAAAATATAACGAAAGTATTAGTAGAAAGAGTTTAGCAATTTTATAATTCAATATTTATTTACTTGAGATGAAAATTGTAAACAAAAAAATAAAATCAATCTAAAACCGATCGTTTTCCGAAAGACCGGATGCTTGATTTTGAACGAATCACGTAAAACCAAAACACGGTCAGAGACAACTAGTCTTATGGCATGCAGAATACAGTTTTTGATTTCACACCATGGCGTGTCTCGTTTGCGTTTAGAGACACGATGACATTTGGCTCGTTACGTGGCTCGTTTTCTTTGGTCATCGTGTATAACCCTCCTGAGGTTTCAAAAGTAGCCTCTGTGTTGAGAAGCTATAAATAATATACTAGGTAGATATACCTACTCGGGCGATTCCTAAAAATGTACGAAGCTCAGGTGGTAGACGTGGTGGAATCGAATAAGGCAAGTTTTTTATTTTAGGTATTGGTTTGGTGATTTGTCCATGTCACGCAGTAATGAAGATATGGTCAGAAATATTTTTTTGCATAGAGATAGTTTAGGGGAGTGTGACAAGCTGTTATGTCCGGGTAAAGTCCTGATACGCGTAAGCCGTTTTTGAAAATCATAAACAGGGTGGTAAAGTTTCTATGGAAAAAAATATTCCTTGGTTCGATTCTCTCAAAACTCGGTATAAATAAACTTTAAAATAAATAGGAAAACACTTAATTTATTTTTTAAAAATGGGTGAAAGGGAGTTCTAAAGTTTGTATAGGAACTTTTTAACGGTTTGTGCGATTAACTTGAAAATTCGTCAATGGACACGTGCTTCAGAGTTTAAAAATAAACCCTAAATGGGAGTAAAATGGGATGTCAAGATTTTCGCCACGCGAGCCAAGCCGCGCGGATAAACTTGTATGACATAATCATAATCAAATGGTCGTGTAATGTTCCGTCTAGCACAGAAAATGACCTCGCACTTACATAATGGCTACGATGATACTAATGACTAATGTTTGAATAGCATAGTTTGAATTTACTATTTATGGAAATAAGTAAAAGTGAGTTCACGACATGATACGTGGGCGTTAGGTAAATAATTACCTAGGATGATGTCAGTCAGTCAGTCACATCAACAGGTCAATGTATTACTAATACTGCTATTTTGATGATATATTTGACTATACAAGGTCAGTTAGCTGTTAACTCATATTAATATAATGGCCAAGCGTGAGTCGAACATAGTGAAGGCTTCCGAAGTCTCTGACCCGATTACTTACTCGACTATCACTCGTTAACTAAAGCCTACTAAGCTGTGTTAATCATTGTAATTTCATTATACTCGTACTACGCTACTAAGTAAGTTCGTATGAGCTAACTCTTGTAACGGAGTTTTTAGGCCGCCTGAAGGCCTCCATCATGGCTTAACGACTTAAAAGCCGGGACCGACAATTTAACGTGCCTTCCGAGGCACGGAAGCGCTCAGCTCGTAATGGTACTTGCGGTCACCCATCCAAATTGTGACCTTGTGCGCGGTCGTTGCTTAACTTCAACGATCAATCAAGAACGTCAAAGCAAGCTACGCCACGAGTGCTTCACTATCACGCTGTTAATTTGAACATTTTCAATTTTTTCAATTTTTTCATTTCGATTTCTGTATCAAAAATGTTGATAAAATATAGTTTCATTGATGTAAGCTCTTTCCAACGATACCTTCAGCACATTAGAGACAAAACTACTAAAAAAAAAGGTAGAATATTTTTTCGTCAAGTAAAACCCCAACAACGGTTTTTCTAAGTTAGCAACCTCGTCAAAACAAAGTTTAGAAATAGGCAGTTTATCTCGTTCCGATCTAAAGTAGGACAAATGGTATTGTATAACATTTTATTTCTTTATTGTCTCGTACTTCTAATGACACAATAATAAAACAATCAGTGAGGCGACAACTTTAAGACGCCTTTTGATTGTGTTCTAATTTTCACACGAGATCCGGCTACCTAAATTAAAATCGGTTAAACCATTTAAAACCTATAAACTGGCGCTAAGCCTAATTAAATCGATATTTCGATAATTAAAAACAATAACAAAGATAGGTAAACTATTTTATTATCATCAGCCTATAACAGTCTACTATACTTATGAATGAATATTTGTTTTTTTCCTGTGATTCAGTTTTTGAAGGTTTTGATTTTCATCTGTTTGAAGTTTTTCTTTTATTCTCAAAATATTTCATTTCTTTATTTTCCAGATCATTTTCAGCGCGTGCTGCCTATATTTTGTAAACTTTCCACACAGCGCCATCTAGCCCCAAACGAAGTAAAGTTTGTACTATGGGAACAGATGGCTGATAGAATACTTAGGTATATACTTTTTTGAAAACACATACTTTATAATATACTAGCTGTTGCTCGCGACTTCGTACGCGTGTAGTAAATTATTTTGTTCTATAATCAATAGTTTTCGCAGCGCACGCCAAAAACAATTTTGGGTTTTCTACCTTGGGTTACAATATAGCAATTATCTTACGGATCCCTAATTTTTTTTTGAAAATACCTACTGGACCCTGATAATGTAGCTTTCTATTGGTGAAAGAATTTTTGAAATTGGTCCAGTAGTTTCGGAGCCGCACGCCAAAAACTATTGTGGGTTTTCTATCTTGGGTTACAATATTGCAATTTTCTTACGGATCCTTAATTTTTTTGAAAATATATTATAGCCCATACTGGACCCTGATAATGTAGCTTTCTATTGGTGAAAGAATTTTTGAAATCGGTCCGTACATGTCAAAGTCAAAGTCAAAGTCAAAAATTTTTATTCCATAAAATCACTGGGATCACTTGGACACGTCTTAAATCTACGTTGCATTTACACCTGTTCGTAACGCGACCAGGCGTGGAAGATACAGGCAAGAAACCACGCTTGGCTATTTTTTTGGAAAATGATCCCTTTACAATCTACACTAATATTATAAAGAGGAAAACTTTGTTTGTTTGTTTGTTTGTTTGTACTGAATAGGCTCAAAAACTACTGGACCGATTTTAAAAATTCTTTCACCATTCGAAAGCTACATTATCCACGAGTAACATAGGCTATATTTTATTTTGGAAAAAAATAGGGTTCCGTAAGATATTTGGGTTTTTCGGACACAAGGTGTAAAAAATCAACCAGAAAAGTTACTTATTTTGCGTACGCTGCCTAAACTATAAAAGATAGAACCATAAAATGTTCTAATTAATTGTAGATCTTATAAATATCTACAAAAAAGTCCGCGACACACTATACCCATCTATGTCGAGTGAGGCACAGCAACCATTTTTTTATTTAAAAATCTTGAATTTTTTTTGGACTACATTTAAACGCGTTTATTTTACTCATGCTATTAATCCTTATCAAAATAAATGATTTCATCACTAAGAACAGTTTATGGAGATAATATTTGGTCTTTGAATGATTAAAATTGGACGTTTGGTTTTGAAGTTATGGCGAAATTAAAATATTACGATTTCTGCTGCACGACCGCTGCGTAGGGAGCCGACCTCGCGACTGACCGTGTCTTTCCTGGGTAGGCTTTTTGCAGCGGTAACCGACATCCACGCGGGCGGAGCCGCGGGCGACCGCTATAATATTATAAAGAGGAAAACTTTGTTTGTATGTTTGTTTGTTTGTACTGAATAGGCTCAAAAACTACTGGACCGATTTTAAAAATTCTTTCACCATTCGAAAGCTACATTATCCACGAGTAACATAGGCTATATTTTATTTTGGAAAAAAATAGGGTTCCGTAAGATATTTGGGTTTTTCGGACACAAGGTGTAAAAAATCAACCAGAAAAGTTACTTATTTTGCGTACGCTGCCTAAACTATAAAAGATAGAACCATAAAATGTTCTAATTAATTGTAGATCTTATAAATATCTACAAAAAAGTCCGCGACACACTATACCCATCTATGTCGAGTGAGGCACAGCAACCATTTTTTTATTTAAAAATCTTGAATTTTTTTTGGACTACATTTAAACGCGTTTATTTTACTCATGCTATTAATCCTTATCAAAATAAATGATTTCATCACTAAGAACAGTTTATGGAGATAATATTTGGTCTTTGAATGATTAAAATTGGACGTTTGGTTTTGAAGTTATGGCGAAATTAAAATATTACGATTTCTGCTGCACGGCCCGTTGCGAAGTGGGCGTCACCAAGGCGGGGGTGCGCGTGCGGGAGGGGAGTTTAGATCTATATAACTCAACAACGCCTGGACCAATTTGGCCAAATCTTTTTTTAAAATGTTCGTTGAAGTTCAAGGATGGTTTTTACGGCGAGAAAAATTAGAATTATTGCTGGAAAAACCCTAAAAATAGCCCTTTTCTTTTCCCCATACAAATGATTACAAATCTTTTTGACAGGACGAAGTCTGTCGGGTCAGCTAGTCATGTTATAAAAGGAGTTGGAGCATTCAGTCCCAAGCATTTTTATCTTCTATATAATCGGATATTTTATAGTAAGCTTTTTTATACAACTTTTGTTTTATTAGTGTTTTGAATTTATTAACTGACAAATTTGTCATCTCGCTTGGGACTTTGTTATAGAAGCGTACACATTGCCCTTTAAATGATTTATTAACTTTACCTAGCCTAATCGTGGGTACAGCAAGTTTATCCTTATTTCTAGTATTAACACTATGATTATCACTATTTTTCTTAAACTTACTAACATTTTTATGTACGTACATCAAGTTTTCGTAAATATATTGACAAGGAACAGTCATAATGTTTATTTCTTTAAATTTATTACGTAATGACTCCCTAGGACCCAGGTTATAAACTGCTCGAACAGCCCTCCTCTGCAACACAAATACGGTGTTTATATCTGCAGCACTCCCCCACAACAAAATGCCATATGCCATGATGCTATGGAAGTAGCTGAAGTAAACTAGTCTAGCTGTATCTACGTCTGTAAGTAGACGTATTTTTTTGACTGCATATGCCGCAGAACTAAGTCTCTTCGACAATTTATCTATATGTGGGTCCCATTGAATCTTTTTATCTAAGGTTATGCCCAAAAAAGTAGTAG
The DNA here is from genome assembly GCA_949320045.1 of Scotopteryx bipunctaria. Classification (NCBI taxonomy): domain Eukaryota; kingdom Metazoa; phylum Arthropoda; class Insecta; order Lepidoptera; family Geometridae; genus Scotopteryx; species Scotopteryx bipunctaria. The sequence continues at coordinate 3,499,818 of OX439449.1, forward strand.
TGTCCACGAGATCTATATGTTCATTTTTTATTTTTATATGAGAATTTACTTGTGTGACATTTGGTAGTATAAATCTTATACATTTGGTTTTCTTTTCATTTAGCAATAGGTTATTTACATCGAACCATTCTACGACTTTGGAGATTGCATTGTTTACTTCGCCAAAATTAACCTGGCGTCGTTTCATTTTAAATAAAAATGAGGTGTCATCTGCAAACAATACAATTTCATGATCATCCCTAACAAGTTTAGGTAAATCATTAATATAAACTAAAAATAGAAATGGTCCTAATATTGATCCCTGTGGTACACCCATTGTTACTATTGACCCTGGAGAACGTTTTCCATTAACGTCGACTCTTTGTATTCTGTTACTTAAATAGGAACTGAGAAGGTCAAGAGCAAAACCCCTAACCCCATAGTGTCGGAGTTTCCTGATTAATGTTTCATGATGGACACAATCGAATGCTTTTGACAGATCACAAAAAATCCCTAAAGCATCACGAGACTCTTCCCATGCATGGAAAATATGCGATATTAACTCGACACCAGCCTCTGTTGTTGAACGGCCCTTCATAAATCCGAATTGTTTGTTGTCGAGTAGGTTATTTATGTTAAAATGGTCTTGAAGTTGCTTTAGAATCAGTTTTTCAAATATTTTGCTAAAGGTCGGTAGTACTGATATAGGACGATAGTTACTAGGGTCTGAATGACTACCAGATTTGAAGAGAGGTGTTATTTTACTATGTTTCATTAAATCAGGGAACACACCACAATCAATACATTGATTGAAGATCATAGCTAGGTCAGGTGCAATTATGAATTATGAATATGATTCACCCAATGTAGATTACCAACCGTTTGCTTTCTGAGGCTACTGTGCTCAATGACACATTACCATCAAAGGCTAAGCACCATTTCGTTTCAGATGATGCTGATGATAGATCCTATCGGAATGTTATAACGGTCAAATCAATGCGGGGGTCGAAATCACGCAATAATCATGAATTTATTATGTGTTAAGGATTCACTAATTAGTAAGTAAATGCGTCATTTTGCCTAAAATGGTGTCTGATGATTTAAACCAGTATCGATTTCATAACATAAAAGTATATTGGGTCGATCATTATTTTACCGTTTTTTAATAATTTAAAGGTTTCATTTTATCCAATATTTATTCCGAGAAATAGGTAGAAAAGTGTGAGTTACTTTTATCTTTTTATTTTCGTTTATTTTATTTGACGACCTCGATGGCGTGGCAGACGAGTGCTCGGTTGAGACGCAAGTGGCGCGGATTCGAGTCCCGCTACGGTAGAAATGTTTGTATGTTCTGCAAATATTTTTTCTGGGTCTGGGTGTTAAAAAAATAAGTATACCTATAAGTGTTCTATCAGCCATCTGGTTCCCATAGTACAAGCTTTGCTTAGTTTGGGGCTAGATGGCGCTGTGTGAAATGTCCACAAATACTTATTTAACTTTTGATAAAGTGGGTTTCTGAAATAATATGGTTTTATTTCATACAATTCACATAAATGAGGTATATAGCCAATTAAATTTCATAGATCTCAATGGAACGGCAGATATCGCAATGCATGTACAAGTACCTACATAATGTATCTAGTGTGACTTTCACAGCGCCCACGCCGTCTAGCCGATATAGAGGTAATGACACAGCATACTCTTCAGTTTACTCTATAACTGAATCTCGAATGTCGAAATATAAATAGAAACAAAGAAATCCCGATAAATTAGCAGCTAAAAGCAACGAGTTCAATAAACGCATTCTCGGATCAAATATGAAAAATTGAATTACGTTAATTTAGAAGTTTTCTTTCAGATTCTAAAGTTCAAGGCCTATTACCATTTACGAGTTAAGTTAATGATTTATACAGCGTCAGGAGGCAACTTTTACCTTCACAAACGAAACGCTGTAGTGCCCGGGACGAAAAAAATGGAGTAAGCTTGCCCAGCACCTATTCCATCCTCTCAGCTTAGTCGGCCTTCTCCACAGGAAAGACATGGTCACTACGTGCGAAGCTAAGCCGCGGGTTTCCTCACGAGGTTTCCTTCACCGTTTGAGAGAACTGGTATAGCGCACGTACATTTTTCGCACAGAAAAATCCATTTGTACACGACCGGATTTGAACCCACGCCCATAGGATCGGAAGGCGGGGTCACTACCAACTAGAAAACCAGTGCTCTGAAGTTCACTATGTCAGACATTTTTGTGTTAATTCAGTATCATAATGGTTGGACTGAGACCATGCTATGAATGAAGTCTACCTGTAAATTTATGGCTTGTGCAACTCGTAACTGTTATAAGTGACAAATACTATCCGTTCGTTTCCACGGGCACTCGTATGCTGAAGCTGTTTGAACTGTACATAACCTTGCATCTATTATGCAGGGTGGGGCCTTACTTACATAACAGGCGGTAATCTTCAAATTTCGTACGATAGGACATCTGTCCGTACGTCATAAATAACCTAAAGAGCCCGTAAGTACCGTCGTGACGTGTCAATGACGCGATTCAGGATATGAGCGTAGATAGATTATTTCAAGAATTTTCTTTACGCAGACAGATTGTGCTAGGCTGTAGATAAGTTACAGCACCTGGATAAATATTGTTTGGAGTCATAATCATGAGTGGCTTTTAGGGTCCCGTGAGTAATATAAATAATGCTCTTAGCTTCTAGTTCCGGATAACACCAACGAAAATACCGAAGTGATTGATATCGTGGTCTTTATACAAACCACTCTTAAAAACTAAGAAGTGGTAGCAGGCGTCACTCTCTACCATTTTATTCCAGGTTGCTGGTTTAACCCGGCTACGCCAAGACTAGATTAGGTACCTAGTTTTGGCGCAGCCGGAAGCTTTCTTAGCAGGTTACAGATAGATATACATTTTGAAGATTTTCAATTACATCACATGGCGTCTGCAATTGATGACGTAACAGCAAGAATGATTCGAAGGGCCCACATCAAAGATAACAAAAGAATTACCCGCCACAGAATAAGCAACACTCTCACTTTCGACACAAGGTCACCCAACTCCCACTAGACAATGCCTACGCTTCATTTGGGTTTTATTGTCATCCAATATAGCGACAAAACTGTTTGACTAAACGATGCTGACATAATACTGTTAATTTTTCAATAATTTATTGACATTAGGTACTAGTTTCCGCACGCAGCTTCGCTCCTTGATACTTTAATAAAAAACGTCTAATCAGATGTGTTATTTCAAATCCGAGCACAATGAAAGCGCAGTAATACCCTGACACTAAAAAGCGTTAGACTAAGAGATCGTAAATATTGTTCCTTTGGATAGCAAGAACAAAGTTCCGGACGTTCACTATTCCTTATAATATCAATCAATACTATCAATGTGTTTGTCTATACGTTTGTTGGTTTGTCCTTCTTTCACACAGTTACGGAGCTACGGATCGATCTAATTTTTGGATAGAGATTATGGACAGTAAATAGGCTACGTTTTTTCCGGGTATTAGACAAGCCAAGCTGCGAACGAAACCTAGTATATTATATTTGTGAAAACATAAAATGCTGGTGATCAAAGTAACGTTAATTTTAGTAAATTGTACACGAATTATAGCACACAACTATTAAGGCGTGCCTCGAAAACGCAAGCACAAATAATAATAATTATTATTGCACATCGGTATGCAGAAAAAGTCTGGGAGCCGGTGGATTTTTTTTACCTTATCCTATACAAACATTTATAGACAGAAATTTAGTTCCTCTGTAGGCTTTAAAGTATGGAATGGACAATTGAAAAATAAACCCTGTTCATTCAATACTACAAATAACCAATTAATAACCATACAATAAGTTCAAAAGCAGACTGTATATCTGAACTTCGAAGCTTAGAAAACCGACCGAAACAGAAATCTTATTATTTCAATGAACGAAATATCTAACTCACACAAGTCTACTGAGCTAAAGGCAAAAAGCTTATAAACTTCAATCTTTTTTTTGAAAAGGCAAACCATGTTTCATCTTAGGCTAAATCAAAAGCGGCTGCAAGTTTTCTTATGATTACTTGTGGCTCTGCCCACCCCATTGCAGATGCGGGCATTATAATATGTATGTATGTTTCATTGTGTCAAACTGTAAATGATCAAAAGAGCTGCGTGCTTCAGACATTTTAATACACCATGGTATAAGGAAATGACCACTGACTCTGCAGCTATTAAAATTACTTCCTTCGTAAAATAATCTTAAGCTGAGCTTACTTGTCCCCTTCGAACGAATTAGCGTTCCCATAATGAGCTTAATTGTGTAAATGGAATTCTACGTTGCCTTATTAGGCTTATGTGTACAGTTCACATCAAAAGTAGCTTTACGTCTTAATGCGATTAAATACAACTCACAAAATAGCCGTAGTTTTTCCGGATAAATACAGCTCGCAAAACGGCTATAACATTTACAGCCAACGTTCAACAAGCTTTCATTGAGCTTTACACCTCAAAATCACTTTACTTTAGTCATTATAAATGATTGCGTTTTGATTATATGCAATAAAATGTTACTCAAAAACACATGTTATTTCTAGTTATTATGTTCCTGTGGAAAATTCTGTTTCTCTATAGTCAGTGGGTTTATTATGATCACCTTTCTATCTCTGATTATATCTGAGACAGTATTGTATCAATTGAAGTAACAAGATTTTTGATGTCTAGATGTTTTTGTTCCGTTTGAGTTGTGAAGCTACTTCTGACTGTACCAATTTATCACAATAATTAACTGCTAATAATCGTGTATTGGTATTTTGCCTCACACAAGTTCGAAATAATGAGCTACAATGAGACCTTTTCATCCGTATTTTCCGCACTCCGCTTCTGAAAGACGGGGACCGATATATTACGACCTTCATTACGATTGAATCCAACTAGCTGTGTTTTGTTGATATGATAAGTATGGTTAAATTGTTCTTGTAGAAACATTATTGAAATATTCGATAATACTACTCTAGTAGCTTAATGCAAATATATATTTTTGTGCGTAATTTTAAGCCTCTTTTTATGTAATAAATACTTTTATTAGGTGACTGCTTAAGTACCCACATAAAAAATTACAAAATAAATATGTATGTAGGTATATTATCACGCCCGTATCTCTAATGGGGTGGGCAGAGCCACAAGTAATCATAAGCAAACTTGCAGCCACTCCTGATTCAAAGTCCCAAGATGGATATGGTGAAGCATGGTGACAGGTGATCAGCTAATCGCCCATATAGATGGTTCATCATCTCGGGGAGGATACTATATCTTAGTTGACTTTTACGTCATGCTCGGGGAGAGACGCATTCTATGTTCTTTTTTACTCCCAGTCTAGCAGAGAAGTAAAAAATATAGTACTTATAGCGAAGGAATCATGAAACAGCAATGACTATACTAACTTAGTATATAATTGACTAGTCAGTCAATTGTGCTAGTCAGTTTGTCAAACAGTTGCAGGTATGTCCCCAATCTTACACAAACTGAAAGTGCGACACCCTAAATCCTTGCTCAACTTTCTCTTCGCCGACACAGGAAACTAAGCATTACTCTCTTACCAATCTATGATAAGTTAGCGTTACACTTACCCAGTAACTTAGAGAGAGCGACCTTGATACCGATTTGCGGCAAACGGTGTCATTTTTTCATAGTCTGATATGCAAAAGTTTGTACCGCAAAATTTCGGGTACGTCGACCTTGTGTCGCCCACTAGTTATGAATCGAAGAGTATGACATAGTAATATGGAAACAGAGAACCAACTACATTCCTATTTTGATATGATCTATGGAACCCGGATCTTATGCTGAAAACAACGACGTTGAAGATAACTGACTTCACAGATCTAACCACCGTAGCCTTTTGAAGTTTCCGAATAGAATAAGCACCAAACGTATAAATGCAAGCAACCCTTATTATAAGTATGTATTTACAACTTTTTCCTAAAATACCTGATAACTTGAGAAGCCGTTGTTGCTTCCTGAATTCACTTGTACACATACATAATACGGACTTACTACACAAACTTGTCGCCAATGGAAAGGTCCACGCGTGTATATAATGTTAAGTTTAGTTTTAATACATTCTTCTTTTTTACTTTTTATTAGGTTATTGTTTAGGTTGCCAATCAAATATCGCTTCCAGCGATAAGGCCGACAATTGTGGATACCAGAATAATTAAGTAAACTTTTGTAATCTTTATATTTTTTGTTGGTGTATTGGTATACACAATAAAGTATTATCTTATCTTATCTTATCTTAATCCAGACAAGATAATCTGTATCCTAAGTGATAGACGGTTTAACCGATTAAAACACATATCTCCCATACACAATAATATCCATAATGCTCACGATATGAATTACATCTACATACATACATACATATTATCACCCATGAGTCCCTAATAGGGTGGGCGGAATCACACAAGAAATCATAAGAAAAATTGTTACCAATCCTTATTCAAAATCCCAAGGTGGATAAGATGAACCATGATGACAGGTGATCAGCCCATCGCCCATATACATAGATGGTCCGTCATGTTAAAAATGATCCTATCTCTTAGTCGACTTTTACGACGAATTATTATCTATCCGTACGAATAGACATAGAACCCTATGATCAATGGGGAACTACCTAAAATGGAGCTAATGTTATGTTTTGTACCTAACTACTAACTAAATCACATTCGAATGTTAACGTCTTGTTTGAGTATCAGTCTAACATTATGATACAGGTGATATTCTGCTTTACTATGTCGCGGCTGTACTATGTCGGGTGGCTCGTGGCTTCTAGTGACCTACTGATTTCCATAATGCACGTGGGCGGTAGATAGTAAGCTAATAGATCTTACGCACTCGCTAACACGAAGCGCAGTCAAATTAAAACGTCTGTGTGTTTGCTAACAAGTTGATAAAAGACGTGTTTAGAGAATTATTGCTGTGAACATATGGACAAATCTATAGAATCTTAAAAGGTCATTCTTAAAATATCTTTATCAAAAGTTTATATGAAACTTTTTGTTATTGACGAACAATTTACAAGAGGCTTTCCGAATAGAAGTGGACAATTGCGGGTGTGTCAAGAGAGGAAGCAAAAGTTATAAATTTTAAGTTCAAGGGGTAGAATGAGTTTTCCTGATGGTCATTTCAAAGTCGTTCATAAAGTAGATGTCACAATAATATTATCGATAATTTCAAAAATCTCGATGACAAATTGTGACAAGGGTCGTATCGTCCCACAGGGCACTCATGTTTAATTCTATTGAAATTGACGAGGCATGTGCTAATTGTAATTCAGAGATAAGATCTTATTTTTTTTTGTAATTAATCGTTTAATTATTTATATCGGTTTGATTGGCAAGTTTAATGTAGCACAAAAACTGTAGGCAATTAATCACAAGATAGGTACTTGTCTCGAAGTGTCCATGTTTGTGTTTAAAATATATTTTTTTTAATCTTATACGAAGTTTAAACCTTATTACCTGCGTTAGTGCGGTCACGGAAGACCAGCGCATGGCATGTCTTTCCCTGCCATTGCAAATGCTGAATGGTGGCCTTTTTGCTACCTTATATTGTGAGACTATAATTGTGTCTTTATTATCTGTGTTCTGGTAACAAAATATTTTTTTCATTCTATTATAATTTTAACGAAAACTGTTTTAACTATCTAACTTCATAAAATAATATTAACAGATGATTTTAGCTTGTACAGTGCAATATGACAATTGAAAGTGTTACATAGTTTTCTTCATAATACTTTGGTATAATTCTTTATAGTAGGTACTTGTTTAAAAAAGCCTGATACGTAAAAATTACCAACAACTTACTAAACAAATAGATCGTCAATAATCGCCTGTAACCGCCTCATTCATAAACAACTGGGTATCGGATGAAATTGTAATAAAATGAATGAAATATTTTATTAGCAAGTTGCCAGTGAAATCTGCTTTTATTTCCTTGCAAGTTTATTAAACATACTATATTGACACTAATAAAATAATCAAAGTGACTTGTTGGACATTTTTGCGTAAATTTTTAGCGCGTCTGAATGCAAATTTTTACAATAAAGTTTAAATAGTAGAGAAATGCGTAGGATGGGTGCCTACAATTATCGTCCTTGGTGGAGTGAGTCAGTGGCTGGCTATGAATTTCAAAGCTTGAGAGCGGGAGTTCCGTTTTGACACATCGATAAACTATTACATCATATAAAATTACTATTGCGCTTGGAACACTGATCGCCTAGTCGTAGCGGTCCCGCCTCGGTCGTGGGTTTAAATCCGGTCGTGCACCAATGGAATTTTCCGTTGGAAAAATTATGTGCGCTGTATCAGCACTCAAACGGTGAAGGAAAATACCATGAGGAAACCGATATATCTTAGAACCTAATATGCGAAAGCATGTGTCAAGTGCACGAAAGGAGCTTTTAAGCTTTCCTTTCACCACACTGGTTCGATGAAACTAGTAGTACTAGTAGTAAATAAAGTTTTGATTTAAGTTTTGTGATAACATTCAATAGAAAAATTTCTTTTGGTACCGACACTGAAGCACGCATCTTATTCAGTTTGACCCTAGGAGACAAACATATCCATAATGTACATAAAATTGCAATTATTAAGGTCATAATGGTTTTACCTCACGCCGTATTGTTAGAGCTAATTGTCGTGTAGGTGGGATGAAGGTACTGTAGTGTTGCCTATTGGACGGTCTTGTTTTCAGATTCTTGGTTTTTCGATTTGGCAAGGACCAAGCGAACAGTGAGCAAATTCTAGCGAGTGGGCGGTCATCAGCGATAAGCATGAGTTCGCTTGCCTTCTCCGATGTATAGCAATAGAACAAGACGAAGGATATTGCTGTTTCGCATTCTATTGATTACCTCTGTTCGCTTTGTGCGCACTCAGCTTTCTCAGAGTCAATAGTTAAGATTTTTGCCATGGATGGCCTAAATCAGACGATAAAAAATGCAGCCGAAACCCAAAGCTACTTGAGCTATTGAGATGGAGCTTGTCTCTAAATACCATCTTCACAGCCTGGTCGACCTCATACAAAATGGATATGGTCATGGTCATTACATGGTCAATGCAATAAGTAAAGAGTTGACTAATCCACGGGTTTCCTCACAATGTTTTTTTCATCGTTTTGAAAGAAATAAAGTCATCATCATCTTCACAAGCTATAGAAACATAACTGCTGGATATAAGATTCTCCAATGTACTTCCAGGAATAATTATGTGCTGCCTTCATCAGGATGATCCCTCACAATATGTTCGGTCCATCGAATGAGAAAGGAAAACAGATCATGCAGAATAAAAAGAAGTTAGAAAATGTATAAGTAGTACAAAAAGTCATCTGGTTTTTGACAATTATATAACTAATGGACTTCCTTTGTTTGTTTTTAATTACATTAGGAAGTGTATTTCCTGTGAGAACGTAAACAGAATAATATCAAAGCGAGATTGAGAAACTGACCTGCGAATAGCATTTTTATTTATATAAAGGACTTAACAAGATCAGTAAAGTTTTTTTTTGTAATTATTTCTGTTAAATTACTGAACTTATAGGTGTTCTTTACTTATACATTTTACAGATACCGGCACGAATGTTGAGCGCTCATTAAAATAGTTGCGCAATATTGGATAAGAGATAGAAGTCAAGATACATGAAAGTATCTTAGAGGAAATACAAAACGTGTTTGTAAACGTCTACAAACGTCGTGCCGTGGAATCCTTCGTGTTATACGTTGACGTTTGCCAAAACCAAACCAAATACGTTGAAGAATAAATAAATAAATAAAAATATTTTTGTGGACATTACACACAGCGCCATCTAGCCCCAAACTAAGCAAAGCTTGTACTATGGGTACCAGATGGCTGATAGAATACTTATATACTTTTATTTTGTAAATACATACTTATAATAGGTACATAATACAACACCCAGGTGTGGTCTGTATATTTATATCGGTATATTTCTTCCGGGTCTGGACCCGGAAGAAATATTTGAATAACATAAAAACATTTCTCGTTCAAACCCGCGCCTCTTGCGATTCAGCCAAGCACTCGCCCGCCACGCCACCGAGGTCGTCAAGAATAGGGCGACTGTCCTGTTCAACTACAATCTTGATAGTTCCCTTGCGTTTCCCATCACTAATCAGTTATAGTGGTTTATTTATTTGTCACGGACAAAACAAGAGTTTTGAACTTCAATGATATTTCTTAATTCAATACATAGCGGCTCGTAAAGTTTTATTGTCCTCTAAAACTAATCGTTTGCGCTTTACATCACCGTCGCCAACGCCTGGTTAACAGCTTTATTTCATTTTACCAATTATGATGATGGAATTCGATGGGTGCAGCCTGCACCAAAAGTTTAATATTGATTTAATTAACCCACGGTTTAGAATCGTTATTAAATACAAAAAAGGTGCACTTTTGTGCACGTACCTTGTAAGTTACATAATAAACAATTTGTAATAAAGTTGGTGGTACTAGCTTCTGCCCGCCGGTAGAGAAGTTAGCTTGTACCCGGAGCTAAAGTTTCAGCCAAATCCGGATACCATGATTGAAACACAAACATATTCAAAATGAAAGCTTAAAACGATCTCTTTGGCGTAGCAGGCGAGTACTCGCCTAAGACGCAAGAGGCGCGGGATCGATTCCCACTACGGAAGATGTGTCTGTATGCTCTGCAATATTTCTTCCGGGTCTGAGTGTTGTGATATTATAAGTATGTATTGACAAAAAAAAGACAAACTATAATAACAAAAAAAAAGTATAATGCGTATTCTATCAGTCATCTGGTTCCCATAGTACAAGCTTTGCTTAGTTTGGGCTAGATGGTCCTGTGTGATATGCCCTCAAATATTTTTTTATTTATAAACTAGCTGACCCCGCGAACTTCGTATCGCCTTAAAATTAATAACGCAAGTGCTTGTAATTTAATATGAACTTTATACCATAGCAATAAAGCTCAAATTGACTACGTTTTAGTTACAAATCATTTGTATGGGAAAAAGAAAAGGGCTATTTTTAGGGTTTTTCCAGCAATAATTCTATTTTTCTCGCCGTAAAAACCATCCTTGAACTTCAACGAACATTTTAAAAAAAGATTTGGCCAAATTGGTCCAGGCGTTGTTGAGTTATGCGCTTACCAACACATTTTGCGATTCATTTTTATATTATAGATTTATAAATACGACGTCAACTATTGTAAACTACTAAATAGGTAGCCATTTGTCTTACAAGTGTAGATAAAACACAAAGTGACAACATTACATTACATAACAAATTTATTTTTTGCATTTTTGTATATTTCGTTAAAGTCAGGCATACAAACTAGTATAGGTAACACAACCGCCTTCATCTTACAAGGCACCGTGAATGGAAAAACACCTGTAAAAGCATTCAAATCAAATGTTATAAAGGTTAATATTTTCTAACATCATAATTCACATCGCTTAATTTGGACTTGGTGAAATAAACTTGTAATTACTAACACTTCACAATAAATCAAAAACTTTTCCTTTTTAGATATCTAAAATACAGTTACGGATCGAAATAGGAAAGACAACTTGCTTACATGAAAAAACCGTTTATTGACAAACAGTAGCTTTGATTGATGTTAGTAATTAAGATTTTTATTCACAACATGGTAATAATGATAGTTTCTTAAAAAACTACAGACGTAAAGCGGTAACCTTATTTTGTGAATTTTACTTCAACTACAAAAAATTGTTTCAGCCCTGTAGCTGACATTTCTAGGGGACAAATGTCCCATTAGCAATACACGTGTTGCTAGATATGCGCACACCTTTTTCATCCACAATGTTTGCGCGCAATGTTGCCAGACTTGTCGTGCGATGTCGTTCGATTTCTCTCTAGCAAAAAGTGTTTCGGGACATTCTGTTCCCTAGTAAAAATAAACTTTGCTTTAATGACAAAAAGCTATGCATGTATTTATTATTACAGAGACAAACAATTTTTCTCTCTGACGATTTCCGTAGCGTAGCGAGTATCCGGTTGAGGGTTCGATTCCCGCGGCGGAAGAAATAAATGCATGGTGCTGCAAACATTTCTTCCTGGTCTAAATGTTGTAGTACCATGTCAGGTAAGAAGGTTCTCTCGTAGTTTTTGATTCCCGCAAAAATAATCCTAGTTTGGGGTCATGTATGTGACTGTTAGGCGTGAAAAGGTGAAGGATACCACCGTAAGGAAACCGGTGGAAAGGAGCATGTTGGAGACACAGTTCAATTCTACCACCACAATAATTTGAAGGAAATAGTGACACGAGTAGTGAATAAATAGGTAATACTAACATCCGCCCGTAGTCCCGCTCACATACCTACTGGAAGGGAAAGTTAGAAATATAAGAAACAGTGACACAACAACCCCATCGGAAAATCCATTAACGCTGATGCTGGGGTCCCGCTGGGCGTAGATATCGATCTAATGGGCGCACACCTTTAAGGTACATCGTTTCCGCTGCGTTACGTACACTGCTTCTTAGGACATCAAAGCTTATATAAAATGAATGACTACTTAGCAATTTAATAAGTTATGGCCATCCTACGCCCAGGTATATTAGAAAACGAACATACGAGGAATAGGTGACTGTCCTATTAGAAGTAATTAAATCTGACATATTTTATACTTTACGATGTTTGAAGCAGTTTGATTTGATTTTCATTCGAATCGACTTTGGACATCTATTGGCAAAGCATGACTTTAATGCATCATAATTTTCATTATTTATTTATTACCTGCCTACGAGTTGATATCACAAGTAAGTATCTAGGTATTGATAAGTATCTTACCTACCTCGTTCATCCGTCTTCTCCCTTATTTCTTAGTCACTTGACAATTAAACCTAGTTACAGTTGGCATTCTTATTTTGCTTATTTTACTGGGTAAAAACAAATTTTATCTGTATACACAAACATATACTGCATACTTACTGAAAAAAAAAACTATAAGTATTGTATCAGTCAGTCCTCTGGTTCCCATAGTACAAACTTTGCTTAGTTTGGGGCTAGATGGTGCTGTGTGAAATGTCCACAAATATTTATTTTATTTACTTGAAATGTATTTATAGGTACTTTTTAGTGCAAGGTACTATCAAGCCGTCGAGCGTTAGCAATTTTTGAGGTACTTTGATATTTGCTTTAAAGTTGTACATCCTGTGTTCATAAAACACCCAAGGGATTAAAATTACCATTTCACTAATGATGAAAAAACTATAATGAATCACAATTCAGATCATTGATATTAATTAACCGTGTATCAATTCATTCAATAGTTACGGTTAAGGCAGGTACTCATCAATGTGCGAACGATACGTCATGTACAGTACTGTCATTGTCATTATTGACAGGTCGCCGCCCATCGCCCACGCGACGCTAGGACCGGCCAAAGGACGTTGCCGTATGGACTACATAAATACACCGTAAGATATTATCGCTGATCTAAAAAAAAAACATCAATTGATACTTTTTCTTAGCTTGTAGCCTAATTCCCGGTTCAAATATTCTCCTAACGGATAACGGATCGCTCATTACCATAGCATCGCTATTATCATAAGAAAAACTATCAATTCGTATTTTTTTCTACTCGTAGACTGAAATGCGTATTTTCAGAAGGGTACATAATAGTTTTTGTAAAAAATGAATTGTCAAAGATTTTGAATTTTACTGACATTTGAAATGAATTACAGGTGCTGGCATGGACGTTGAGCGCTCATCAAAGGTGTGAAGAATTGGTTACGCGCGGTTTAATTTAGAATACTATAATTTATTTCATAACAAACATTACATAGCACATATAGGTACTTACATAAATAGTATGTATACTCTTGGTTTATGAATATAATGTATGGAGTGAAAAAAAGCCCTCAGCTAGGATAGACATGTATAGTGGCAAATCAGAATGAGGTCAACGCTCATACGCTCAAGTCACTTGCTCGTATATGCAACTAAGTTTTATCCTCAAAAAATAGTCTCTTTAAAAAATTATAAAAATAAAACATACTTTTTAATAATGTTCAGTGATAAACAATGATAATTTTCATTATCCATGTAAATTGTTTCAATCACAAACATAGTAATAGTACTAAATCAACACAAACCAGCTTCTCACTATGTAAAAACAATCACGCCTTTTCTACATTACGCAATAAATTATCTAACTAAACAAAGCAAATTAATATCTAAGAACCGATTTGCGACCACAATAGCATACAAAAGTGTTGGAATTTAAGATGAAGCCGGGCAATTTTACTCGTACTGAACAGGAAATACAGGTAGGGTAAGTGCATCGAGAATCATTAGCTGTCGAGGAATTAAACCCTTGTCCACCGATGATTAAACAAGCGGTTACAGTGAAACTTCGTGCTTAAGCACTGTAGTCGCTGTATTGTGTCACTTATGAGTCTAGCTGCCAAACCGTTGAGAATGTTACAATAATTTGGTGAGTGGCATTTAATATAAAATATAATTTTCTAGGCGCATCTTTGTGTAAATTTGTTTTAGACAATTTTAAGGAAGGGATTGATTTGGATAGTCCAACTCAGTCCCAAACGAAAATTGTGAGTAAAATTGAATCAACCGTAATGTTCAATTACTTAGTTTACTTAGACAGGTTTTTTGCTGAAATGTTCTAAATAAAATAGCGAGTATGAGAACTACGGTTTCTAATGGTTGAAAAAAACGGCTGGTTAACATGTTAGTGAACATCAAGCTAGTGTTTTTATTGTGAGGCAATGTGAAAACTGTTGTAAGAGTAATGATGGTAGGAAATGATCTGAGGAAAGGCCTAAATGATTATGTAAAAGCAAAAAGGAGTTCTTTTTTTGCTTTCTGTACTTTATGATATAATCTGCCTCCATAAGAGATGGATTTTAAATTAAATGTTTTTTTTTTTATATTTTTGAGTTTTTCAGATGTAAATATATAATTATAAAAGAATTTAATTTTATGACGTAGTCGACGATGCATGCAAACATAATATTTGGCCCATTTTGCTAGGCACACCCAATGTTTTCGTTACTGAATATTTTTTTTACTTAGGTACTTACTTGGTAATCGGAGTCAATAATATTGATGCGTAGTATTTATGCAAAAAATATTTATATGCACATTTTCAAATTAATTATCTACCATGTACCACCAAACTAAGTACCTGCTTTACGTTATAACGATTAGAAAACCCAACAAAAACTCGATAAACAGTCGATAATTTCAAACAATTAGATCTCCATTATTTCCCATGATTTGAATAAACAAACCCTGTCCAATAAAGATGGACAAAACAAAAACGTGGACCAGAGACAAAGAGTTCTGAAAAACCACAGACAATTTACGTATGGACAAAGACTCATTTGAATATAGAAGTGCATCATCTAGAAATAATTATTCTAATCTTGTTCCGCTAAATCGTAGTCTCACAGTACCGGAAAAACTGGAAAGGTTTTCTATTACAGTATTTTTTTCTAGATGATTTGAATACGAAGGCCGCACTCCCACGGTTTCCTGTCCACCTTGGAAGATGCAGCTGGACGGAGGAAATTACATGATAAGATTATTTGCTACTTAAAAAAAAGGATCTTTCGTGGCTTGTTTTTTTATGGAAGGTGCTTGTATATTACATCGTGTGAATTGTTTAAAACTAGGAATATCGGAAGAAACGGCGGCGACGGTGTCTTTCGAGGTTTGATTTTTTTATCTTAATAAGGCACCACTGCCTTCCCTGTAATTGGAATTTCACTATAGTATCATAAAATGGTGTTGGAGAAGAATGGAAAAGATTAGCTGGACCAAAAAAGTAACAAATGTGGAAGTGCTGAATAGAGTCAAAGAGAGAAAAACCCAGGTTAAGGCCACCTTATAAGACACAATAGTTTCATCAACACCATCCTAGAAGGAAAAATAGAAGGAAAGAGAAGAAGAGGAAGACCACGAATTAGCTACATGAGCCAAATAAAGGAGAAGGTAACTGTCGGATCTTATAAGGAGATCAAGGAGGCTGCGCTGGATAGAGACAAGTGGAAAGAGCTGCATCATTCACCAACAAGAGCACAGCTCTTAAATTGGAAGATCATGAAATCGTATGTATTCGCTTGAAAAAGGGACACAAAAGTAAAGATTAAGGTAAAAGCCGTCCATCCACTGCCGTGCATTCCTACCGGAATCTACAATCTTTAATGAACTATGCCGGTGGATTGCAATAGCGAGAAATAATAACTTTATTAAAACACCGCTTTCCATCCTGTCGTCATTTATATCCTGCAACGTACAGATTCTATCACAGATCAAGTCAGAATGAAATAACACTTGTAAAAAAGCCTAGAAGATCTATACAGTAAAACCTAAAATCATTTTGAATTTAGAAACCGCAGGTTCCTTCTCAAATGTTAGAACAGTGACGGTATTTCCTTTAGCATTGTCTACCTGTCTGTACTTCCGAGAACAGCGCCGAATTTCTAAGTTAGTCATCGGAGCTGATAAATCATAAGGTACTGACAGCTGGTATTCAGGGTCAGGTATATACTTAGGATATCTTGAAACCTGATGCACTGTAAATCAGCTTTCATTTAAATAACAGCTTTAATTCATAGGTTTTAGAATCAAAATGAAAAAACCACGCGCTCGCAGAAATGGCCTGAAAGGACTAGCTACTCTTACTTAAAATCATACATTGTCTTTAAAGTGATGTAGGGTATGAACACACATGACACGGGTCCTGTAAACTATGATGTCATTTGAAAATAAGGGCTTTTTAAGCCAGACTTCCTTAAGTTTTGCACAATTTATAGTATTTTAAGGACACCTACCACGAAACTTACTTAACTGAAGATTAATTATAATTTAGTATTAGCTGTCACATTGACATTTAGTTGGCTGTCGATGTTTATTTAATGAATGATGTTTTTTCGTGTGGTCATTGGATGTGAGTTACACTTCACATATTTCTCCATTCTTACTAGACTTCTTACTAATATTGAATTAATATATGTTTATAATTCACAACGTAGTAACACAGCTTAGTAGCACTTACTCACACAGTTTTTTTTAACAATCATCAGCAAAAGATAGTATTTTATGACCACTAGTAAAAAACCGCTACGAAATTCTACGCGGCGTAGAGCGTAATAGGTAGGTAAGTACTGACTACTTCACGTTTATGAAAATTAGATTAGATTTTTTTTGAGCATGGAGTTTCACAACCTCTTTGGAATAATACAATCATATTGATAGCACATGCTGAGAGTTAACCCTTTTGGCCACAATAAAACGCCGATTGGTCCGCCGGCGCCGGAAAGGTGAAAATCAGACTACGTATTAGTTCTAGTTTTATTATAATAGGTACTTTTGTCGTTTGTGTATGTCTTCTCTTGCTCTTTTTGTACCTCATTTTTTGTCCCTTTCCCGTTGTAATATGTCTTTGTGTGTGCCAAATAAATGTTATTTCTTTCTTTCTTTCTTTCTTGATAAGAATGTTGAGATGGATGTGTGGAGTGACGAGAATGAACAAGATACGGAATGAGTATATCGGAGGAAGTTTGAGACTAGCGCCTGTAACAGAGAATTCAAGGAGTGATAGGTTAGTATGGTATGGGCATGTATTAGGGATTAATTGATATTTGTCACATGATTGTGACGAGAAGAGTGTTAGATATGAAAGTGGATGAATGGGCAGAGGTAGACCGAAGAAGAGATGGTTGGATTGCGTGAATTGTGACATGAGTAAGAAATCAAAGTAAAAAATTCTTTATTCCATCAAATCACGGCGATCATTTGGACACGTCTTAAATCTACGTTGCATTTACACCTGTTCGTAACGCGACCAATCGTGAAGATACAGCATGGTATCAGGATAAAAAGTAGCCTATGTGTTATCCCAGCACACATACTATGTATGTTCCAAGTTTCATTCAAATCCGTTCAGCCGTTACGACGTGATTAAGGCACAAACATCGTCACATCCTCGCATCCTCACAAACTTTCGCATTTATAATATTAGTAGATATATCAAAATAAAAGCGTAACTAGATGGTTCTAGACCTTATTTTAAACCTTATTCGAGATGCGGCTTTGAAAAGTGATCCGATGATCTCAGGTCATTGATATCATCTCATTTCACAGGGTAAATCCTGCCATCATTACCTAATGGATCTCAAGTACATTTGCATAGACAATGAACATTTCCATGGGTTTTCAGCTAATGGTGTTCCGAGTATTCGTATGAAGGATGTTCGAAATACCCCACGTTTTGTTAAATAATGCGATCACAGAATTCCCTGAGAAAGCCATGCTTTTTATGATAACGTAGCCGGCCTCAGTCACACCGATATAAACATGCAATTATTTTATCCAGTACAATATATATTTTTTCATCTAAGTTGCGACATTTTGACAGTCCATTGACATACTTGTAATTATCTGAGACATTTATACGAATGAATGTTAAATGTGTGAATAGAAATATCCGAGAAAACGGCACATCGTGGAAACTAAGAATTTGAAAGACATAAAGCCTCATTGAGCCAACAAAACTTTAAGGATTAATTGAACTAGACTTTCTCATTTTAAGTTGTATTCAATATTAGCTTGATCTAAGGTTTTTTTTAATAAACAAAAATCTATCTAAGCTGCTCATTGCGGTGTAACACATACATAATTGTCTTTTGTTTGCTGCGTTTTAATTACGTGAACAATGATACAATGTCACGATACGGGGCTGATGCCTTCTGTCGCCAAGTGGAAGGAGTTCCGAGTTTGAAAGACAGTTCCGATGTTCTATATTCAAAAATATTTTTGTTTTTGTCATGACTGTCTTATACGATGCTCAGAACAATAAATATACGATGTCACGATACGACGCTGATGGCATCTGTCGCAAAGGAGTTTCGATGTTCTGTATTCAAAAAGTTTTGATAGCCAGTTCTAATTCGTCACTAAAGCCATAAACTCTATTTGATTTCAATATAAACACAATTATTACATGTGAGTTTATACAACGAAATGCATCGAAATTAATAAATTAACATTCGTTACATACTGTTCTCCGGAAAATATTATACAACATCTGCAGCCTTTTTTTATTATTTTTCTTCCGCCTTCGGTGCTAGACCAAGGAGTATTTAATCATTAGACCACCAATCGAGCATAAGCAAAACACTGGTTAAGTGCGAGTCCAATTCACACACGAAGGGTTCCGTACCGCGCCTGTTGTTTAACGATTGATTACGAACGTTTTAATTTTTTTTCTTGTATGATTTAGAGGCTTAGTACAGTAGGGTCCCGTTGGCACCCTTCGGGTACGGAACCCTATAAAAGAACAATAAGTTATGACCTACTTATCCTATTTAATCTTAACCAACTCGTTGATCCCACATATGAGCATAATAGCTTGCGTCTGTATGTACCAAATAGGCGAGGAGAGATCAGGATGGACCAATCAAATCGCCTTATTCCAATTTAGAACGAGAGGCGGCTTCAAAGGAGGAGGGACACCCTTGACTGAAATTTAAACGTTTAAAATTAGAACGCGAATATTCTAAAATGGCCGAAATGACGTTTATAATAAACTGACAAGTGTGAGTCGAAACATGAACTCTGAGTTCTATAGATTTTTCAACAATAAAATTTTAGGTATACTAAAAATACTTGTCGTTTCGTTACAGTTTTTTTAAAACGTATTTTAAAACACTGAGTGTAAATAAGTTCAAAATTAAATTAAGCATACATACATAATTATCACACCCGTATCCCCAATGGGGTGGGCAGAGCCACAAGTAAACATAAGAAAACTTGCAGCCACTTCTGATTTAAAGTCCTAAGATGGATATGGTGAACCATGATGACAGGTGATCAGCCCATTGCCCATTATAGCTGGTTTATAGCTTTGGAGAGGATACTATTCGAGGATACTCTGTCGACTTTTACAACATGCTCGGGAAGAGAAGCAGCTGGACGCATTCTATGTTTTTACTTTACTCCCAGTCCAGCATAGAAGTAAATGAAGAAGCATACCTACCTATCAGATTCAAATTTCATTATATCAAGTTATTGTTAGAAAATGGTTAGGTACATAAATATAAATCTAGCATAATGATATTCTTGTAACGAGCACACCATATACACACCATATAATTATATTATCTACCTTTTTATACTTTTCTCTTTCAAATTATTAACACCACCAAAAACTGGGTTTGAAAATAAATCTTAATGTAAAAAATTAAATAGAGGCACATATTTTTTTATATTTTTTTTTTGACATAACCAACACCAAAGTCAATTTTTTACCGTGAGAGATAAACGTAGAACCAAACAAAATGATAATCAACAAAACTATATCACCAAATTAAATTATTACCGAGCGTGATAAAAGTATAAAAATAGAACCGATCTAATAACAACTTATTCATAAAAAAGTGAATCAAGAAAATCAGATATTCGTTGAGAGCTAAAAGTTTAAAATAGAACGGAACCAATTTAAACAGGCGCATGACTAGGTGTGATAACAGGTAGGTATTTATTAAAAAAGTCAAAAACCCGATTGCGAGAACTCAGGCGTTACTTACTCCAAAAGTTTGGGTTTGATTTTTAGCATTTCTCATTCCAAACTACATTAAAACTTATAAATTTTATCTATTATAGCAGATAAAGTATCAACTTTAAAAGATCCTTCATTTTAATAAACCGCTCGATATGTATTTTTGAAAACCTATATATTTTGTCGCCAAGAATACGAAATATATTTTCTTAATGCTAAAATATTCAGTGAAGCTCGCGCAATAAAGATAAATCGAATAATTTCGTTCATCAAAATTGGTTCAGCCGTTTTGTAGTTACGAGGAAATCCAAGGACAGCATTACATTCAGTTCAAATACATAACCCTCAATCGCTCGCCGCAGTCGGGTGAAACAAAACGTAATCAATAATCGCGCGCGTCTAGATACCGCATTTTCACATACCTCCTGGATCCGGTATCGGCCACATGTATTTATTTTCTTAAGCAAATGCGTAAGAGCATGCGCCGTGTACGTCCTAATCGCGCGGGACGTCGTACTCGTGACGTCATGGCTGAAGCCGGGCCCTCCAAATTAAACAATCAGTTTTTTGCACCCTTTATCACTGGAACGCCGGCCGGCCACATAAAAGCCGTGGAAATCCGTTCAGGACACACATTACACGTAACGCAGCTGAACGTAAGCGTGTCCTGAACGCAGCTTCTACGCGGACGAATATTACATTTTCAATTTGGAAAGCGGTTGTGATTCATAAAAACTTTGTGATAGTGAATTGAGACAGTGTGTGTGAGTGACAGTTTTACCAAAGTTTTTTAATCTGTGATATAAAAAAAAAAGATGGAATGCACTTGTTTATGCAATGGATGTCCGATGAGAAAACAAAGGACAGTTTCAAACGGTAAGTTTAAAATCTAAATCTTTGACATTATTATATCGCATCATTAATCAGCAAGATTATCCTCAGGCAATTGGCATTAATTATTTCAAAATGACTTAATCGATGAAAGTGATGACATAATGATATAGAATCATAATAATGATAAATGATTATCATTACAGGAATCGAAGGTACACGTAATATCAGTGATCTAATTTTAGATACAAGTAACAAAAAGATTAAACCATTTTTCCTACCACAACAATGATGTATAAGACCACAAACCATTCATTTCATTTGAGGAAACTTTAATTACCTATGTAGGCACCTATAAACTAGTGTCATACATGACGTATCTGGACGTCATACAATAATTAGGTCATATCCAGGTTTGGACGAATTTATTCGTCTAAGTATCCAGGTAATGGGTTAGTTCAGTTTTTGATTTAAATCCCTGTAATTGATTTAAGATATTTCTATTCTCTTTTATAATCAAGTAGTTTCAGTAAAAATGCTCAATACTTTCATACTGATCATTTTTGAATCACGACCACAATTTTATATATATTCCTTATACAAAATAGCGTAAGACCAAAACATTAACTCAATGCCGTAAGAGAATCTTGCGTGTACATTCCATAACTTGTCTAAAATCCTCCTCTCAAAAGGGGTTAAGGTTTGTAAAAGCTTTCTCGTACAGAAATGATGATTTACATTGCGGCTCGCAAACAATGCCATTCGAATTGGCAATTCGCGGCCGCAGACAAAACCAGTCGCGGAAGCTAGTCGTGTTACGGTAAATTTAAATTAGCTGAAACATCCAAACACCCAACTCTTACAATTTACGATAAAGAAAGCAAAATAACATTATTTATAAGCTTGAAATTCGGATATTAAAAAATATAATCAATCACATTTTATCGCATCCTCCAATTTAAGATACAATACACTCTATTAGAATAATAGATTTTTAATAGATCGGTTTTATGCGTAATAGGTTTCTTCATCTTAATTATTTAAAAAAAAATCTGCTCGTGACGAATCTAAAGGTTACGCGAAACTACTTTCTATAGCTATGAGTCAGAGAGTAATAATTAGGCGATAATAGTGCCGCGTGAAGTAACCCATAGTACGAACCCGCAGTAAAATGCTTTTACTCAATAAAAAGTTACTTAAACTCCCTTTATCCTACGATCTGTGGTTTATCCGCTACTAGAATCTACCATTTCAGTGACTTGTAAATGTTTGTGTAAGTTATTAAAAAAACAACCGTACATACATTTACCTCATTTACTTGGTGGTACTACATTTTAATAATCATTTTATATTGCTGTTTATATTTTTTATGATAGAAAAACAAACATGACCTAATCAGGCTTTGATGAGGATAGGGTCGGATAGGTGAAGTTACTGAGCATTCAATACATAGTTTGGAACCATAAGGAACTAAATGACCAGGTTTTAAGCTTAAAGAAATTCTACAAAGTCGCCTAATGCCTACTTCCTACATATATTCTACTAACGGACGACTGTTCGTTCATTGCCATAGCAACGTAATCTATGAACAAGCGCTATAAAACATTTTTTAACAAAAAACAATGTTACTATGAAAATCGAATTGCATGGCATGGTGGTAATGGCATTAGGTCACAATTGAATAATTTTGCAAAGTTATCCTCCTGTATAGTCCTGACCCCACACTAGGATTCCCTGTGTCGTGGGTATCAAAAACTACGAGTACCATGGTACCACAACACCCAGACCCGGAAGAAATATTTGCAGAACATGCAAACATTTCTTCCGCAGCGGGAATCGAACCCGCGCTTCTTGCGTCTCTGCCAAGCAATCGCCCGCCACGCAACCGAGGCCGTCATGAGGCCGTAATGAACGAATATAATGTAGGAACCGGATATAGGCAAACTTAGGTCTAATCTGTCGGAAAGAAAGTTTTCAGCAGTATTCATAAAACTATTGAAAGCATGAGTAATAAAGTAAAGCGAAGTGACGCAGCGTGGCGCCCTCGTAAGTTTCAGGTTTCGTGAAAATTAGGAAAATCCGTGACTCACCGATGAGACAACCTTCAGAAAAGCGTCTTTACCAGAATTCGCAAAAACTAACGCAAAAAGTATCAATGAAAGCCATGCGATTATGTCAGTGTACTTTGTACCTGGGAATCTTCTTAAGCCCTGGTTTCTAAAAAACGGTACAATGTTGACTGTACTCGCGACTCGCGACCACAAGTCGCGTTACAAGTGACCATTTTGATGTAGCTTTACTTGTTTCTGCAAAAATATAATATAACTGCGTCTGGATGACTTTTCGTGTTTGATTCCATACATCATAAAGTTTGTGTGGATTGGAATTTACATATTTCGTGACGTGTTTACGTAAAACTAGTTTACACAATACGATAGTTATTTTACGTACGCCGTTTTTTAGGTATCCAAAGTATTATAAAGAAGCGTAAAAAGTTATTAGCACACACTGACTTCACTTGATTCTTTGGGATCATCATCATTTTTCTTTCGTTGTCCCACTTTATGTGGGTTCGGCACAATATGTATTCTTCTTCCATTTCCCTCTGTCAGAAGTCATTTCAACACACTCTACTCAGCTATTCCTCTCTTGTGTTCAAGACGCTCCTTTGGTGCTCCAGAAAAATCAAGTGGTGCACGCTTGGATTCGAACCCACAACCTTAGGATCGAAAGTGGTCACTAACCACTTTACCACCAGTGTTCTTCTGGGATTATCATTGATGATGTAAATCACATTATTTTCTTACTGCATTTCTGTTACGTGATTTGAAATTGAAATTGTATTAGTCACTCTAAGGCTTGGTCGTGCCTCACCTCGTTTCATAGAGATTTAAAATTTTACCGGATTTTACGTATTTTTGTCTATTAATTATCATAAACTTACATAAATTAACTTTAGTTTTGACACGTGATATGTTTAAAAAAACATAATTCAGATTTTGCATATTATTTTTATAATTTGACATTATTATCTTATGACATTTATTTATTATCTGTTATAGCATACGATATAATGAGATTTAGAGGTCAATGGCCGAAGGTGCACTTCCAAAAGCCGTATAAATGCGCTTTCAAAAATAAACGATGGTCAAAAACAATTTTATGACAGCGTTTGTTTCATATCACAATTGCCCGTCTCATTTCATACTTGACCACCTATTACGATCAACAAAACACAAAAGAAACTTTTTGGATGTATTAATCACAACAAAATGTTGCATTGGCCTATTGACATTATCACTACGCACAATACAGAGCCTTGTTAGACGAACTCACATACTAACTGTTCCATTATCTATAGCCCAATGCATAGTAACTTCCATTACTATCTGTGGTTGAACCTATAGTAACTATTCTTTATCAGCGGCAGTACAAAAACGTGTCAAACGTAAATAGTCGAGCAAACGAATACAAATATTATAGTATACAAAACTACTGTGGGCCAAGGGTGACTGACTGTCAAACAAAACAGATGATAAAATTAAAGCCCACTGGCAAATGAAATTGTTATATTCTGAAAATTAATGCAAAGGTTACCACCGAGTTCTATATAACCAAAGCGTAATATGACAGGCACGGTCACAGAAAATAAACACAAACAAAAACCGGTTCTGGATCGGTACTGTTTAGTGAGTGTCGACTCTTAATAAGTCATTTAAATAAATATTTTTTTGCATTACCTGGATGGGAACGGTCCTATGCTAGTACTGAACGATGTACTGGAGAGAGATGTATCAGATTACGAGGACTTGGCAGGAAAACTCCCGGGAAAAAGCAAGTCGACAAACTTGACTTAAAACATGGCCTATTGAAACTCATTCGTATGCAACTGTATTATCAATGACGGAATAGTGAATCGACCGCAACTTAGTCTTAATAAGTATGCCATGACACTCTTTTCAATGATTTTTAGGTGCCACTTTCATTGGTCCTGATGACAGAACAATGTTAGAAAGAAAATGAAAGTTGTTTATTAATTGAACGGACACATCTAGGCAAGGATTTGCATAGATAAATTGATTTACCTACTTATCAATCTTTGTCCAGTTCAAAAAAATATCTTAATCATGATAATATTTATAAAAACTGTAAACACAATCGTCCAATGAACTAATCTTTTATTGATTTACGAGCCATTAAATCGATTGCTTTTATTAATACAAATTTTGTCATGATAGATGATCAAATCGGTCGCAAAAAATCCAAGATCGAGTTCAATACATTATCGGCTGATTGTGATTCGCACCTGTCACATCACTAATCCTCCGTTTCGAATGATTAGTGATGTACCCACGTGCACATTCGGCACACGCGTTTGCGACGCGATAAAAACTCACTAGGATAGACTCATCGGTGATTCACCGTCGAGGTCTACCAACCGACTACTTACACAAGATGTGAAACAGAAGTGAAAAGAGACGATTTTTTTACTAAAAAATAAGCCATAAAGTATCCTATCCGACTAATATTATAAATGCGAAAGTTTGTGAGTATGTGTGGATGTGCCTCAATCACGCCCAAACGGCTGAACGGATTTGAATGAAACTTAGAATATACATAATACGTCTGCTGGAATAACATATAGGATACTTTTTATCCGCGAGCGAAGCCGCGGGCGGCAGCTAGTAATCAATAATCTGAACTGATTCGTCAGTGAGAAAGTGTTTTTTTTTTTCAATTAGACAAAGTGGCAATTATTCAAGATATTAATCATCTAACATTTGTTAGCTTTAATAAACCACTCCAATATCGTCTATGATATCACTTCAATTGATAAAATCATCAAACAATATTGTCATGACGCAATAATTTATGCAAACATGCCATGGAAAGTGAAAGGTGTTGTGTGAAGTAGATTTTTTTTTTAAAGAAAAGCTAAGGAAGTCTCCACGAGGGCTGGAGCTTTGTTTTCCGGCGGGCAAGGGTTTTCGCATAGTGTCGACCGGCTATTTCATGTACCGTGCCGCATTTCGGTGCCCATTCAACGGAGCGAAGGCTGCCCGCGCGCCTGTCTCGCACACTCGTTCCTCACACCACACCGGTGACACACGTTCAATACGACTATTTAACAACGAGTGCTCATTCTAAATTCAAAACTTAACTAAATTTGAAGGTTTAGTTTTTTGTTGTGCCTGGAAAAGTGCGCGAGCCCCGCGAGTGTTTACGGCCAGTGATAACGCGCCCTCCCGAACCGTTCTGAACTTTTCTTTACCGGAATCATAGTTTGTTCGGACGAACATGGACTTGCCCACAGGAGCCACATCAATGCGTTGTTCATGGATGTCTTTTTAACTGGTGTGTGTCAATTTTATATGAGATGCGAGGTTTGTGTTATTGTAAAATGCAAGTTGCGGCCGATGGTTGATTGAATGTAAACAAATGCCAAATATTGAGGGTAAGCGGTGTAATTTTTACTTATCTGATTGTTTACTTATCTGACACGGCCTCTATTGAAGAGGACTTTCGATTAAAAGTCAATAATCGTAATGTGTTTACAATATCTCCGTTACAAAGTACAAATATTTATGCCATGCGTGGAGGCAACATGCGATCAAGAAACGATTTCTTAAGTTCCATAATATCTGCAAAAAGTATAACTTTCCGAGATGACAATTTTCTCGTTTACAGTACTAATTGTTATTCTAAAAACTGCTGATGAATGGGTATCGATTGATGATCATTTTTGGAAGTGAACAATACTTGTGCGGCGGCGAGAGCGTGTGGGTATGATCAACACTCGCCGTCGGCAATCGATCAAACGAATTTTTCGCTGAAATTCGTCCATCATGTCATACGATACTCATTATTTAGCCTTCGTTACATTATTATGGAAGTCGTTGTCTCGTTAATTTATTTAATTCCGATAATCAACGTTTTTTTCCAACGATAAAACATTTTGTCAAAAATAATTCGAAGACGTCAAATTGAAATCAATAAATTCGAATCATCGAAACATAAACACGATTTTGAATAGCTACTATAAAATTAGAATTTGTAAACTGTTTCTTGATCCTTATTGCTTGGTTACGTTAACTTACTAAAAATAGTAAGAATAAATATTCATTCGGAAACGGGTCATTACTAGACACTAAGTGGGCGGGAAACCCCGCATTGGAAAAATCACATTATCGTAACAGCCGCTTTTCTCGGTAACAATTAAACACGATCATTGTTCATGATGCTGCGGGACTATTGCCACCTGACCATACACAAATGGCTCCGAGATCATTTTATTTAAAATATAAACTATTCATAATCTTTCTACCTATATCCCCACTCTATTGTGGGGTCGGCACAGCGTGTTCTCTTCTTCCATTCCCTTCTGTCAGCAGTTATCTCTGTACTCTCTCCTTAAAATATTAGAAATATAGATATAATATTAGAAATGATTTACAAAATTCACACGTTTTTTAAGGCCGCGTAACGCCTTATTTACATAACACTGTATTAAATTGTCAACGACATGGATTGACCTAATGATTCACTGACCATAAACTTCAGATTATCCTTATCTGACGTAATACAAAAGGTGTAAATTCACTGCGGTTCAATGTGATAACATGTCATAACACCACATTGTTTGATTTTGACGCTATTCTAAAAACCCTCGGTGTTGGTAATGTTGACAGACAGATATATCTCAAGTGTTTGTATCGAATGAAATATTGAGACCGCAAAATCGCGCATGAGAACAAGTCGGAGGCTCGGCTTATTGGAGGAAATTGTTTGAATGTTTAATACGAGTGGGTAGAACCTACTCGTACGTAGTAAAAGTAAGACAAAAAGAAACTTTCCACGTTTTAGCACTATGCACGGACAATGGCAGGTACTGGCGAGCTTTTCAAACTCGGTGGTGTTTCTTCCCTTTTAAAGTGAAGTCGTGGAATTGTGAGGCGCTGGACATAAAATAATGTTTTATGGCCTCGGCACACATCAAAAACTTCAATAACACACGTTTTGAACAAGGCGACATTAAATGTTCCAACAATGACAATTGTGGCATTTATTACATCGATTACTTTAGGATCTCGTTAATTTTACTCAATAAATCAATATCCTCTGACTTGAACTGATGTTTAACGAAATCTTAGCAAACTTTAAGTCAAACTAAGTAAAACTCAGTAAATAAATATTGTCAGTTACTAAGAAAACCACAAGAAAAACCCAACATTAAATTCAAAGCATTTTTCCTTATAAAATAAGGTCACTATCACAAAATGTACTTAAACCATGAATTGGTGTAATACACAAATTTCCCCACACCCCGCACCCCGCACCCCGCGCGCCGGGTGGCTTGAGAAAGTGGTCCACAGATGGAATCGTCTTTATGCACACGAATGGAGCAACACCACTGATAATCAGAGAGCTTATTATTTTTTATGTGTCTCCTCAAAAACAAAACAGGCATAATAGGAACGCACCGTGCGTGCGCTACATCTGATTTGACCTTTAGACTATTAATCATAGCTTACAATAAGACCGCATAGTAAAAACGCTTGACTCGAGCATTGCAGCAACCGTCAGATCACCTGTGATTGTCTACCTGTCTACAGTTCTAGGACTTTACCTCGCTTATCAGCTCATTAATAGCCAGATAACAATTATAAATTACTTTTATTGACACAAATATTTGAGATAGCAATATTACATTATTAATTCACATGATTAACTGTTTTTTTCTCTTGTTGCAGGTTTTCCTAAGAAGCTTCTGGTAGCTACATCAGTTGTTGTGGTTATAACAATGTGTCTAATCCCAGCTGAGGCTCGTACGATAGAACACGTGAAGCTCCGACATGAGAGACGGCACGAGGCAGCTCACCCGAAGGACGCGAGGCTACGAATGCCCGAGACGCGCGTAGAGCACCGCCGCCGGCCGCATCGCAAACAGACGCTCAGCCTCGCGCATCACGCCAAAGACGACCCCGCGAGGCTGCAGCGGACCGCGCAAGCGGAACGCTTCAAGAACGCTACTAAAAAGATTATAAAGAAAGTTCAAAACACTAGAAGATTCTTCACCGAAGAGAGGACGGTCCTCAACGAGACGAAGGAGTACAGGGACGGCATGCCCTCCTGGCTACCAGCTATGAACTTCGTCGATATCCACTTCTACAACTACAGGAGACCGAGGCGGCCCGGCGCCTCGTTCCCAGAAAAAAAAGTAAGTTTAAACCTGTTACTAATTGATATACGATTCGTTGCGATTACGTATACGGATGAATCATTATTGCCTCGAGTCCAATGGCCTTTGTTATTTAGTTCTTTATCACTCATTTGGAATCGATCTACTTCAAGAGCACGCACGTTTCTACAAGTCTGCATCTATTTAAATAGATGTGACTAATCGTCTTGATGAAATTGGTTGCAATAATTTTGATATGAATTTGATGCGAATTTTAAAGAACTGACAGTGTAATTACTGCGGTCGATCACTCCATGCGGAGGGTGTGGTGGTCCGGCCCATCACTCTTTTTACGCGTTCAATGTTTTTACGTTATTTTTAATTTATTTTTGCTTTTTGAGAGAAAGAATCACCGCTCACATTAGCCGCGCTCGGGGCTGCTCCGTTGCAACTTAAATGAGGTTTCGTCGAGCCAAATTACATGTGGCCGGCCTTTGTACCGCGTTTATTTACTTCACATTGTACTTAAGGGCAATAACTAGAAGTGCAAGCCCTTTATTTTCAAGCCGCTTTGGTACGAAAATCGGTGCGGTTTTAAGTGTTTTATAAGGCCTCATTACCTCGCAACGTAATCGAGATCGCTTCATTTGCGTCGCTATTATATACGTGCGTTTAACGTAGCAGAAGGTTGAAAGATCGCTTTTTGATCGCTCGAGGTTTTTTTAATCAAATAATTCAAACGTTTCGCAAAAAGATATAGGGCACGCCCACGTCCGACATCCAATAAACGATGAGCCCTCTCCAACGGTGCCCGCGCATGAATATGCAGCAGCATGCCAGAACGAAACGAGTTCAGCGTACACTGGTTCTGAATAAGTCGGATGCTTATGGTTAGCCGCTGTGGGAGCAGAGTAAACTAAGGAGCCAGTTAAATGTTTCGAAGAAATTTGCATAGATTGACACCGCGTGATTCCGACTGGCTCACGCGATTCTCAATACCACACGCTTATTGTACCTTACAATTTTAAAGGACCGCATTATAATTATGTTAATTATTGTATTCAGTTCATACTTAGTCAGCGCTTCGGTTCGTAAAAATATAAAATACACACAGCTTTTTAACGAGTTTGTACAAGCTTATTGTTTGTTGAGCACACAGGAGAATATCGAGACTTTCTATAATGTATTCTCGCTGGTCACCAACTAATTAGTACACAAAGTTGACGCGAGCGTGTGTGAGCAAGTCCTTCGCACTAGCATGTTGAAAGTCGGTTCTTGTATCGCATCCTTCTCATTTTGTTAATCGTGCACTTTTTTAATCATGAGAATACGTTCTGATCTACATTCTAGCCAGCGCCATATTTCAAAATGTTTTATCAAAGATGTCTATCAGACTAAACAATAATATCACTTAAACTTTCGCGATTTGTAAGCATATTTAACAGCCATCCTGTGACCACGAGATCGCTGCAATGCGTTCGAAACGTTAGGAAAATTAAAAAGGTACCTACCCGATTGAGTCGCTGAAGAACAAATCACAAATAGTTAAATACCGATGCCATATTTCTGACTTACTTTTTGACGTACCTACTTCAATAAATAATGTAATCCTACTTATATTATAAATGCGAAAGTTTGTGAGGATTTTTGGATGTTTGCGCCTCAATCACGCCTAAACGGTTGAACGGATTTGAATAAAATTTGAAACATACATAGTACATGTGCTGGAATAACATATAAGCTAGTTTTTTTATAAATTAAATAAAGAAGAACATAGCCGGGATGAGATTCGCGAGGGATCTGAGGGAATGGCGTAATAAAGAGGAGGCCTATGCCCAGCTGTGGGCGCAGATGGGCTGAAATGATGATGATGATGATGAAATAAAGAAGTCTAGATGCTATTAAAATTATTTAGAACTTAAAACATGGTAAATATCTCACTACAAGTACAAATAATATCCAACTACTACTAGTCATGTCACTAGTTAGAAAGGATTTAAAGTGCGCCTCTAATGCTCCTTTCTTGCACATATCCAACTAATAACAAAAGATTACAGCAACGTATCTATATATCTTATTTAATCTTTGAAAATTTTAAATGCTAAATCTGATGAAATCTTCGCGCCTATACGCAAAATGTCAGTTTCGAGAGTGTGACTGCAAATGTAGCGCCGGGCTTTAAAAATATTATTATGTGTAAAGATATTATAGGGACTGCTAAAGGTACCTTGTGATTTGGAAAGTGTCGTGCCTTTAATCTCACTAATACTATTGACTTTGGTATCCACGTGGTTGAATAATGAATATTTCGGTTCGGTCAGTTTGTCAATGTATGGCCACTTAACAAATTCAAATATTTGACATTGGGCAAAGAAAGCGTTAGAATTCAAGTGATCTCCGTCTTTGGTTTACTTACGGACAATTTAAAAATTAAATAACGTACAAATGAGACGCTAAGACTGAGGGCGTGACGACAGCATAACATGGACATGCTCTCGAGCTTTGCCTTTGTGTACAACTAATATTGAACGTTATTGAACTGTTTGATAAAAAAATATATATAACAAAACCTTTAATGTTTAATTAAATATTAATTATTAAACACCTTGATAAGGTTTTTTGTAATTCTGTTATTTAAAGCACCCATTTGTTTAGTGTTGTTTCGTCATTTTCATATAAGTTTCCTATCGACTTTCAAATGCTTATCTCGAAAGTCAGTTTCAGTGTCAGAGTTTAGGGCAGAAATTCCACACGTCTCACTAGCGGTGCCAGTGTTTGTCCAGTATTTACGATTTAACAAAACAACACGAAATGTTAAAAACACATTATTTGTACAGTGCGACGAATGCGACGTACAGAAATCGTAGGGTTTCTGTACGTTCCGTTTGTCTCGCACACGCTCGAGTCTTAAACGTTGGAGCAACTCAGCAAATGTACGTATTGTCCGGTTTTACTTCACAGTTTGCGAAAACACTTTGTTTTATCGCCGCAAGAGATTTCTTCGCGACAATACCGCACCTAATGAGTTTATGGGCGTAAAAGGTTCATTTGGGATTTATCGTTTATTATTGGTTCGGTTGAGATGTTTGCTGGTGACGGTGTTAATGCCCTTTCGTCGATGGATCATCAAACTATAGTCCACAAATAAAAAAAAATATTAGGCTATCTGTTAAATTGCTGGATTCGTTTGTCTGATACTACATACTGAGTGCAGTAAAATGAATCAACGGACTTATGCTTATCAGCGACCTATAAACAATCTCAATGGCCACCATCAAAAGCAAATCGTAAATATACAATAACATATCAAAATACATTGTATCGTAGGCCAGCCATGGGAACGACGTCTATGGTGAATCACTTCATAGAGGAAGTTATGGTGACATACGAATCCGTCCCGCCGCCACTCAGCTTCCAGGAATCATGACTGACGGGATGACTATAATACCTAATTGGTTCACTAATTAATAACAATCATATTCCTCTGCACGTAAAGGTCTCGTCCTATATTAATTCTACGAACTCGCGACAACTCGCTCAAGCGAAATTAACCTGAAAAGTGCGTTTAGTTAGTTTGATTTATTGATCAAATATTACTCATTGGTTGTTGGTCTTGTTATTTACTCAGAAACAATAGTTATGACGTTAGAGCTGGTCATGTTTGTGTAATTTAGATTACCTTTGTAGACAAAAATGATTGTCAATTTATGAATGACTATTACATTTTCATGATTTTTTATGATGCTTCATTTG
The DNA here is from genome assembly GCA_949320045.1 of Scotopteryx bipunctaria. NCBI lineage: Eukaryota > Metazoa > Arthropoda > Insecta > Lepidoptera > Geometridae > Scotopteryx > Scotopteryx bipunctaria. Next base: position 3,533,144 of record OX439449.1, read on the forward strand.
TAAAATATTTTTAATTACTTTAGCTATCCATTTCAACCGAGGCAAACTAGTTCCAATATAAGTATTCTAGGTTAGTACGCATAAGTTGAACACATCATTGTTATATTACGTACTTACGTAGGTATATGTGTGTACTTATTGTGGTAGGACCAAACAGGTAGCACCAGTGCTGTGTAATTGAAGCTAGTGTGTAATTATTGAAACTGATGGTGACTGATTGGTGCAACGAGTATCGAACTAAACCACTTTGAATTTGTTGGCTAATCTAATTCGTCTTTTTACCCTTATAAGTCGTGTTATATGAGTAACTGACCTTAGAATTCAATACCAGATTACTATAATTTAGTATTATTTCATGCAGTAGCCCAGAACAGTGATGACTGAAGAAAAGGAAGGGCGGCTTAATGATAATAATTATTCCGTTATACAAAAAACAAGTCAAGTGCGAGTCGGATTCGCACACGAAGGGTTCCGTACCATCGTAAATTAAAAAATGTTTCTGGTATGGGGCTCCTTTCTATTTTTAAATGAATACACAATATCAAAATTTCCACTCTCTATAGGTACCTATTATGGTTCATGCAGTCCACTGACAGACGGACGGACAGCGGAGGCTTAGGGTCGTTTATACCCTTCTGGTACGGAACCCTAAAAAGGAAACTATAATAAAAATAGGTTTCTAATCCAAATAGTTCAGATAATGGTACTAAACAAGGAATGAAACGTAATTCATAATGATTGTGTTAGAATAGTCGTAGTAATGGTAATCGTACAGCAATCACAAATGCCTGCGAATACGCAGCCTCGACACTATTCTCTGTCGTAAAATATCTTCGGCATGATGCGTTCAATCCATTCCACTGCTTGTTAGTAACGACTAATATACCGAATAACATTATATTAATGAGTAACCTAGCTTCCGCCCGCGACTCTGCCTATTTTGTACCAATGGCGGTCCGAGAGGGGGGGGGGGCACAGGGGACATGACTCATCCCCCCAAAATCGTACACGTCAAATTGTAAAATCTTCTAAACAAAATATAAAAAGCTATTTTCTGGTCCTAGCCGCGATGCCAATAGAAATAGAAGGCTTCCATTTGTTTTATAATTTGTTCACATTATCTGATTCTGATCTGACACAAATCTGATTCACCTACTCGACATATTCTATTATTAGTGATCCCCTCCAAAATTACAGACTGCCTTCGCGCCTGTTTTGTACTCAGATAAAATTTGTCCTAAACCTACGTTAGCCTATGTATATTCCTAGTTTCGTTGAAACCCGTTCTGCTGTCACTTCGTCATTGAGGTACAAACATGCGAACAATTTCGCATCTTGACAAACAGACTTATAATTTTAGTAGGGAATTATCTTATTTTGAAGGACAACATCGATGGACCCAATTGTAGTCCGAATAAATTATATTTGATTCAAAGGATAATGAACGTATAGCAAAATACTTGTAGAATGTTTCCAAAGTTATTAAGAGTAATTATAGAGCAACTCGTGCGGAAACTTAACGATAAGTTCACCTATTTAGATGCGTCATTTGACCACAAATAAATCTGCCGTAACACATTGCAATCAGATTCTTTGACGTCAGAATCAAAGCATAGGAACCATAGTACCTAAGTATTCTGTGGCAGGTACTATAACGTACGTTTTCTTTTGTTTCAGTTTATGTACCTGATGCCGAAGTTATACAAGTCGCTGATGGAGTACCAAGAGATCTTTAAGCTGCTCCTCAACGTGGAAGTCGACTTGCCCGACGATCCCTTCTACGTTTACAATAAGACTCGCCACGAGCTTATCAGCAAGACCCTAGAAAGGCTGTACAGCACGATCGCCGAAGTAAGGGAGAATATGGTAGCAATAAACATGACCATCCCGCAACTCGTTCCCAACAAAAACTTAAAGACGTTTCAGATGCGAGTGGACGCACCGCAGTGCCTCAAAAACGACTACATTGCCTTCAGAGCGTACGGCAACTTATTGGACAACTGGTACTCAGAGTTCAGATGTCCCAGAGGCAAAAAGATTATTAGCACCAATAGCATGTGTGCGGCGTACGACTCCAAACTGAAACAGAAGAAAGATAGGAGAATACCAAGAACGAGGAAGCCTTTAAGTTGAGTTTTGCCTTCGATATGAACGGTATAGTCGCTTTGGAATTTACGTATTAATTGTTAGGAACGGTATGCTCTCTGCGACGCGTGAGCGGTCCGCGCCTGTGGCGGCAAGTATTTGTAGCGAAGAGGTGAACACCTCAGCTTTGTATAACATCAAGTCGCAAGCGTGGATTCGTTCAGCGGTTGCTTTTCAAGTGCTTGACGAAACAATGTTTTGTTGAATAAGTATTGGGTACTTTCTCTGTGATATTTAGTATTCTGTAGTAGATATAAAACGATAATTTATTGTTTAGCTTTAAGCCTCTCCTTTCAGTTCCTTTGTTAATATCTTCATTTTCTTTTCATCTTCTTGTAAAAATCATCTTAATTTATTACATGACTATCGTATTTATTAATGTACTTAATTAATTTAATTTCGATTATCTCATTAATTTGCAGAAATTGATTTGAATCTGATTCATGATTTGTTTTATGCATAGCATTATTAACTAAAATCATTGTAACATAATTTAATTTAATTGATTAATTATTATCTCGATTAGTATTACTAGAAGGCGATTATATGCCGTTTAGCCAAGAAAGACTTGTAGCCTTGTAATTACCTAAGTTGCTTATTTATATAAATTATAAATAACTATGTATAAAAGTGCCGTTAGCTTTTAGTAAATAAATGAACTGATACCATGTGAATACTTACGTTACTTGTATAGTAAATTGCATATTTTATGCAAATTTTGTTACATCTGCAGTATAAGTAATTGATTTAGTATTTAAATGAAATAAATTGATTCATCGATGAAATAAATTTGTGTCTTTATGTTCCTTCGTTGAGAATTATGAAGTAGGCTACCTAAGTAATGCCTATGATTGAAGAATAATAATAGAACTTCAAGTATGCATTAGTATATTTTCATAATTATTGCTCTAGAAGTCAACAACATAATCAAAGCAGATAGTATTTCTTAGTACGAACTTGACTACCTAGATCAGTAAGGATAAAACCTACTATTGACTAGTTAGTAGGCTACTGATCTAGGTACCACCATAAGGCTAACATTAATTATTCATTATTTTGAAGCGACTTGCGACATTAAAAATTATTTTATGATCATTGCTCATTCATTGAATAGAAATACCTAAAGCTTTATCAATGATCTCAGTGGGTACTACTATTCCAGTAGTAAAAAAATCGAATGTTGCTTACATTAGATTTTTTTCAAATAACTTACAGTCCCGTCTCTAGTCTTTTTCAGAAATATTATATACTAAAGATTTTACCTTCATATAAAATTATAGGTATTATTCTAGACACCATAGGAATAGGACCAAATAACACCAAAGAACACCTAATTAAATAAGCCCGGTCAATCTCATCATAATAATTATTCCTGCCCTTACCCCACTCTATGTGAGATCGGCACAGCATGTTCTGTAAGTGAAAAAATTTCCATGTCCTCTTTCACACATGTGCAGGCAACTTTAACTGAAATGTATTTAACTTGTAATGAATGATTACGGTTTGTAAACATGATCAAAGGAGTCAGGTAACAAAATTAAAGATTTATCACTTTTTTACTAAGCATGACATCTACAGCCGAAATTTAGAACTACAAGCCTATTTCTTTGCTACCCGACACTAGATGGCGCACATAAAATAGCGTACGCCATCTATGATCGATCTGTGGTACCAAGTAGTTTGCATACCTATTAATAGTACTGCTATTCACCGTTAGATGGTGCTGTATTAAGCACACATTTAAAGAGGTTTTATTGAAAAACGCCATTCGAATATTGCGCTTTGGCATAGTATTTAGTTCCGCCAACCGCCACTAGGAGTCGTCTAACGAAATGTCAGGAGTTCTAAATTAAATATTATAATTATGTTTATTGAAAGCAACTTTAATGTAAATTGAGTAGAAATTTACCCCCTTAGTACAACGTACGTCGGTAAATAACGTACCTACGATATTATAAATGTGAAAAAGTGTGAGGATAAATAAATTATATTAGTGAACATTTCACATATTGCCATCAAGCCCAAAACTAAGCAAAGTTTGTACTTATGCTGATAGAATAGGTACTAAAAAAAACAGTAAAAAAAAAAAGAACACCACACCGAGTAACTTTTTTTCTACAACAAGACTCAAGCTACAAGCAACGCGCTACGACTGCTTAGAAGTTTAAAAATCTGTTGGATAATTAAATAGTACAATTCATTTCTATTCATTTACTAATTTGAATGAATACTGATACACAAAAGTGTATTTTATTAGGAACATAAAAATTTGTACGAAAACTTTTACCATTTACCAGACCAAAAAGGACTTTATAATATTAAAAAGTACGGAGGCTCATTTACTATAAGAGAATGCAGGTATAACTGGCTTATTATTTTCCTCGTGATGTTTTCTCTAACTGTTTAATCATCCCTGGGATTGAAATTCACGACCTTCGGACGGAAAAAAGTTGAGAGATTTCTATTGAATCTTATCACTCCTTTTATTGTCTCGCAGAAAGTTGTGAAAAGTAGAGTATTCTAATAATTTAGGGGATAAAGACGTTTTCGTCTTGTATGAGTTTGAATACCTAATATTCAGTGGTAAACTCGCTGCTTCTATGTAGTAAACTAGAAGATCCTCCGTTGCGCTCAGGATTCAATACAGCGCCCGTAGTAAGATAATGATTCACCTTTGTATAATCTAGATACCTATTATTCTTAGTTTTTTGGTTTGTCCTTCTATCACGTGGCAACCTATTGATTGACTTGATTTTTTGCGTACCAACTTAAGTATAGATAAGTATAGTCTGTGCGGTTTAGAGCCGATTTCACCATTCAAACAGATCGTCGTCTACCTTCTAAACCGAGTTCAAAAACTTTTACGGCTAACAGTTTTCATACAATTTGATAGCTCTTGAACTCGGTTTAGACTTCCCTCCCCTGTGACCCCACCCCCCTTTCGGACCGCGCCTGATCCAGGTATCAAACGACAATGATGGTAATTTCCCGTAAGCTACCCCGCTTCCCAAATCGGCGATTACAGCGTCGTCTTCGGTAAACAGTGAAGGAGTTTGCATGTTTAGAGTGAATTCTTAAGCCAGCAGTCAGCAGCTCGATGGCCAGCTTGGCCAGCGAACAGCACACAGGAGTCACCTGCAAATCAGGAAGGCGCCAGAGAGCTAAAACTTTTTTTTTTCGTAGATTGGGCGATGGTTGATACATCCGAGGCCCAGTTCCAAAAGAGCGAGTTGTAGATGACGCAAATTGACTGAGGTAAGTGCTTACATTGATTTCAAGTGAGTGTTATTATGTCAAAGACATGGGTAAGTATATATTTATTGTGCAATCTACTCTCGTTGCTCATGAATGATAATGCAACAAAGGTGTGAACATTAATTATTCATAAAATAATTTTGCAACGTATTGTAATTGTAAATTGAAATAGAAAAGCGCAATCCGATAAACATTTTGACAACAAAGCATGCACGGGAGTGCAGAACCAATAATAGTTACAATGTCTGTAGATTTCACTTCTACGATAGGTTTTATAATACATGACTCATAGTTGATTCTACAGACAACAGGTAAGAACATAATTTTTCAGTGTTTTAGTAAATTCTTTCTTACATTGAACCTTAAGTCAAGCAACGCAAAGTGCATATTGCATTGAAACAGATTCGAAGTGACACAGACCCGTTGAGGGAGTCGAAATTGCGCATACGCATAAAGCAATAGAAAGTGCTGCGCCAATGTTTAGTCGATAACTGCAAGCTGACGGGGTTGGACGTCTGCCAGACGCAAATGTTACCGAGCTTACGCGGGAAATAGTTGCGTCCGTGAATTATAAATTACAGCATTCGATTTTTAAATTGAAACACCGTGAAAGACTGCGATAATGGGTGTCAGTGCAAGGATTGTGGTAGCTTTTCTCTTGATTTCTGCTGCAACAGCTGTTCCCACGGGCGATTCCAGGGATGCTGTTTTTAGTAATGGTAAATACATTATATTATATTATTATGGAAATTATAGAAAAAAATATCGGAACATATTTGGAACTTATAAAAAAATTATTCAACCAAAACTATAAGTATGTACCTTGGTATGTTTCATATTTGAGTGAAAAAAAATATTTTACTACCAAATAAAAAAATACGTATTAGATAATTCAACTGAAATTTCAAAACAATCTACAACCCTAAGTACCTACCTAATTAAATAGTCTCGTGAAACTAATCCGTCGCATGAAAATGAAGGAAACACGATATCGACGCAAATTGATACAAAATTACGCAAATCGAAAACTAGTTGCAAAACAATAAAGAGCGTTTACCGGTGATTTCACAGTGGATAATTTGTATGAGCCTTGCTGGTGACAATGACCTAGTGACGAGGCTTTATGGTTCAACAAATTAGTTTGTTTCAATTTTGGTAATCTTATTTCAGTTTCAGAAAGGTAAAGAGATCTTTTATTCTTTTACCACATTGGTTAAAAAGAACCAGTGAGATGAGTGGTATTATTTATTTTTTAATTCAAAAAAGGTACACCTATCTCGTTTGTAGGTGTAGTGCGGTAAAAAGTTTAAAGCTCCTCGATGAAGCTCGGTGGACTTGACCCATGTCTTTGAACTTTTTGAGTTCTACGACTTGCTGATTTTATCGCGGTATTTTCCTATATCGTTTGAGAGTAGTCTCTATAGCACACTCAGATAGCACATAATGAATCCAATAAAGACTTTTTATCATATCTTTTTTTGTATCAAAAATGAAAAGAGTACCTAAAAACTTTTTGAAACTCGTGCGTGAAACATGAATTTAAAAACAGAACTATTTCTTTCGAACCTGTGTGGTGTGTGGTATGAAAAGACAAAGTTTCAGTTATTTGCTTAGTTCTAATTTCAAATATCTAATTGGAATTTACCCCTGAACATGTTTATTAACCACGCATGCAATCTGTATGCAAATAGCTCACTAATTGCAATGTAACTGTATTAACTTTATGTATACATGAACAATGAATATGAAGCTAATTACAGATTACTATGAATATTTTGCAATAACAATAATAATTACAATATCACCTATAATAATATTTATTTAATTATTCGTAATATTTGTATTTCAATATTACGAATATTTGAGCTCTGTTTTCTATCTGTAGGCGAACTTAGATAGAAAACTAAGCTCTATTTCATTTCTTATTATTATACCGATTACCTTAAAGTTTTATTGTTAGACTAGACCTTCATTTACTTGGAATTATGACCCGCACATAACCAAACCAAACCAAGTTCCATTCAACAATATAACCGTATTGTCCTAAGTCTATTGCATTCCTATACGCCAAGTTTTTACAAACCTTTTGTTATCGAAGCCTTTATTTCTTCCTATGCATTTACCTCGTCAACAATAGATCGCAAAGGTTTGTGACCTGTGTTGTCGTGTTTTGTTGTGAAAAACCTTTTGCCTCATACAACTTGACCTGGTTTTAATTTGGTGAGAAAGAATTGGAAATAGCCTTTCTGGTGGGCCTTTTTATTTTCAGTTGCATTAATGACTGGTTTCAATATCCTACTACAGCCACGCCAAGAGGTCGATTGTAAAGAAATATTGCTATTGTAGGTAATTAACGATTCGTCGTCCGTTAGTAGAATGTAGGAACAGGGCATTAGACTGTGGTACATTCCGTAGTATCCCACACAGGAACTTATTACCTTCAAACTAATTCCTATCATAAAATTTTGACCTCAGTTCAAGATGAATAACTCAACTCCTAAAATTATAGAGACTGCGTCAAATCACGCAAGCATACCGTTTATCCAAGGATGCATAATATTGCGTAATTCTATCTATCTAACTGTGTCACTAGTTTTTTCGAACTAGTGTGGTGAAAGAATTTAAAGTGCTCTTCAAAGAGATTTCAAGCTCTTGACACAAATATGTTTTTAAACTTTTTTTCTTCTACGACATGCTGGTTTCCTCACGATGCTTTTCTTCGCCGTTCGAGAGTACTGGTATAACGCACGTAAATGTTTCAATTTGAAAAATCCATTGGTGCACAACCGGATTTCAATCCACGACCGTAGAATCGATGGCGGGGCCGCTACCACTAGACTACCAGTGCTCTCAATTGCGTAATTGCTACACCAAATAACCTAGGTTATATTGGTAAGGCCCTTGTAATTGAAGAGTCTCTAGAGACTCTTCAATTACAAGGGCCCTACATCAACGAGATGCCATGGCAATGGCGTAGTGAGAACAATAGGCATAATGAGACATAGTAAGACTCTTCTATAAAGCTATAACGATCTTATGGATGATCAGATATCAGACGAACCTGATAGATTTTAAACGAATCTGTTTTTAAGGATGTCCACTTTGTCCACATTATGTGCATTATACACTGGTATATACAGACGTACTGATGTAAGAGTATTATCTCTTAAACGGTGAAGGAAAACATATCGTGAGGGAACCAACATGCAGCATCGTAGAACCAGCATCGTAGTACCTAAAAAAGTTAAGTCATGTGCATTAAATGAGCCTATGAGACGCGCTTTAAATCATTTCACTACACGGGTGCGTGTAGTGAGAAGCGTCAAGAAAAAAACTCCGTCACTAGATTAGGCCACTAACTCATACGAACATACATACATACTACACTGGTTCGAAAGCACTAGTGACACGACGTATAGTTTCGAAGTACGCTCGTCGTAATGCTTTCTGAATTGGGTCGCCCGTCTAATACCTACTTAATGCTCTCGATATTCTGCTTCTATTGTTGCACATTACGCACGGAACCGCCTAACTTCCTCGGAACTTTATTGTGCAAGAGCGTGGGACAGTGGGTCAGCGTTTGTTTTTGCTCATCAGCTGGATATCTTCACTCATTACCATCTAATGTCGCAATGTGGAACTGGGCTATGAATGTTCACACAGTTTGTGCGATGCCCGTCGCCCTCGATTTGATATTTGTATAATTTAATGTTGCAGAGCTAGTTCTGTGAGTGAGGACGTCAACTTTAAACAATTTCAGCGAGTTTTAATCTTTGGCGATCTCAGTGGAGCGGCGGGCGAGCGCTCGACTGAGACGCGGGTTCGATTCCCGCTGCGGGAGAAATATTTGCATGTTTTGCACATTTCCGGGTCCGGATGTTGTAATATCATGTATTATAAGTATGTATTTACAAAAAAGTATATAAGTATTCTATCAATCATCTGGTTCCATTACACAAGCTTTGCTTAGTTTGGCGCTAGATGGCGCTGTGTAAAAAGTCCACAAATATTTATTATTTATTGTACTGGTGTTTTGAAAGTATGTATTTTTATGCAAACCCTAATCCTACCTAGGTCCTGTCTCAAATATTGTTGTGAATACCTATAGGTAACGTAAATGTAATCTAATGTCAACGTCATAGACCAGGCCTGATATGAAACATCTCCTTTATTACTAAATATGAATAATTAATTTTACACTTGTAAACTATTACATCTGTGTTTCGTCTAAAATTCTTCAAAAAGTTATTTAAAATACTGTGTTGTATAAACTAAAATTCTAACCAAAAAAAGATACTACTTGATCTATAAAAAAAAAACCTAAGGCCAAAACCAACATTTCACTAATTAAGTGATACAGTCTCACCCGAACGATCAAACCCAGTCCACTTTGAATTCCGCCAGTTATCAGGGCAAATGTCAAGACCAGTGGATTTCTTCATCACCATATTTAATGACGTATCTTAATCGTCGATAATTACAATACTTTAAATTATGTTCTCTCCCTTCAAGTCTGAGATTGAAGGACCTTACCTGAGCTAACGCCGCGGTTCATTGCACCTAAAGTGTACACTGGTCCGAAAAAGTTTGTCATATTTATTACAAACAAAAAAAATAGAATATAAATCGCAGTGGCGGATACAGAAAAACTTAAGAACGGGGCGCTAAAGTTATCTAGAGCTACCTTTACTTTTATCGTAATAAAAAAATGAGTCGTTCGTCAACTCACACCATGAATCTTGTCACATGCAAAGTTTAATAAAGTTTTATTTTAACTGATTTTAATATAAACAAGACAATGTCATCTTATGATACAAAAAAGTTACTATTGTGGTTCTCTTCCTTAAATGATGAATCTATGCACCTATTCTCCCTGGCTAGGGGGGTATATGTATCCGCCACTGATGATCAATCGTCATCATCACTACCTTTAAAAATAAGAATACGTTTATTTTACAACAAAGGTGCAACGTGCTTTATACTATTATAAGCTAGACTAGGTTTACGATACTTATATAAAAGACTAGCTGACCCCGCGAACTTCGTACTGCCTTAGAATTAATAATGCAAATGTTTTATTAAGTAGATATTCTGCTATTCGGGGCGGTGACAAATGCAACAAATCAAAAATCATGAAATTGGTCCAGCTAGAGGCCCGTACTCACAGCCCTGCAAGAAAAAAAAAAGCTGCTAACGACCCGATTGATATGAATGACATCGTCAATTATTACAATTTTATAAATATCAAACAGTCTTGTCATAAATTAATGTCTAAGAAGTATTTATGCATTATCCTGACTATCCTTTTATATCCTTTTTCCATTTTGGGATCGTTTTACAGGAAAAATAGCCTATGTTCTTTCCCGGGATGAAATCTATCTCCTTGCCAAATTTCATTAAAATCTGTTCAACAGTTTAGCCGTGAAAAAGTAACAGACAGACAGACAGAGTTACTTTCACATTTGTTATTAGTATGGATTTGTTCAGCACTATGAAGTAGAATCGTTTTCTTTTTAGACTAAGAAAGCGTATTCTTTTTACTATGTAAAGGACAAAACTTTGGCTTAAAATATTCGTTTAAAGTATCTGTAATACGAACTGTACGAATAAGTAATATTATTGTAAGAACTTTTTGTCATGTGTGTACCTCATGCTCAAAGCAATATTGACAATGTGTCCCGACTTTTACGGCTTCATGCCAACTTTAAATTCACTCCATAAAGAATGCGTAAAGGAAAATGTGGTCGAGTTTATGGAAGCACTTTTTACTTTGTGTTGGGTAAAAACTGAAGACGAATTCCGACGAAAATGGTAGGAATTTTAAAAGCTTATTGTTTTGCTCTTTTTGGGTTCTTATTTGTCAGTCATGAGGTAAATGTGATTGCGGTTGAATCGCTGATTTTAGTGAGAAGGTTTGATGAGTAATAATTCATGATTAAGGGCAGGTACAGATTTACCAAGTTTGGCAAAATAAAAGGTTAATTGCAGATATCTTCCACTCGAGCTAATTATGTTAGGGATAATGTTTTTGATGTCTTATTTAATCTGAATTGTTATTTTGCATGCATGGATATTATCACGAGGATTTTCTTACGGTTATACAGCGTCAGCAGGCAACTTTTACCTTCACTAACGGGACGCTGTAGTGCCCGGGACAAATTAAGATGGAGTAGGCTTGCCCAGCTCCTGTTCCATTCTCTCAGCTTAGTCGGCCTTGTCCACAGGAAAGACCAGTCACCATAGTTTACCATATCCTTCTTGGGACTTTGAATCAAAATAAATATAAATTAATATTTGTAGACATTTCACACAGCGCAATCTAGCCCCAACCTAAACGAAACTTGTACTATGGAAACCAGATGGCTAATAGAATACTTTATATACTTTTATTTTGTAAATATATATTTGTGAATACATAATATTACAACACTTGGAATATTTATTTGTATATTTGCAGAATATGCAAACATTTCTCCCGGGATTCGAACCCGCGCTCTGTCTCTACCGAGCACTCGCTCGTCACGCCAAAGAAGTCGTTAAATGATTGTACAAATTTCGTGAATCTTTAGTATTTTGTTCAGCAGTAGGTCCTATAAACTGATAAGATAGAGATAAATACTAGAAAACTTGATGTCCGATACGAATAACCTAGAACAGGTGTTCCGTTCACGATATAAATTACATAAGAATTTACAAGATCTAGATAAAGCACGTGTTGCATTCCATATCTTTGAATTACTTTGACAATTATTAAATACTTACAATCGGATCAGTATTGTTAACAACAATTTCAAATTCTTTGTAACACTTCTATTGCAAACATAAAAATGTTGCGATTCGATAAAAGATAATGCAGTTATATCATTATTGTGAATTGTGTAATATATTACAATCAAAAATAATGAAGATATTGCGATAAATCGATGAATAGCAATAATTACGTTTGCGCAAAGATATTGTTTGTTTGGGGACTTATCGTCACCTACCCAGTACCTACTTCCGGTCTCCTTATATAAGGCCGGAATATGAAATGTCAATTGACAAACTATTTGTTTGCCATACGAGAATCTGTGAACATTTTGTTATTACGCTTCCTATTAAACTCTTTTATTATTCATATATTATAAAAAAAAAACATTAAAATTAAATATATTACATAAATTTATGACTAAGAAAGATGTGTCTATGTAGGTACTTATACATTAAGTTAATAATAATCGGTAAAAAGTATATAGGAAACATTTTTACTGCTCAAATTGCTTTGTTAAAGTGGCCATTATTTTCCCTAAATATAGAATTAACATATTCTACCAAAAGCAAAGATACACTTTAGGTGAAGAACCATGAGATTTAAGTAAATAATCTATTCACCTTCCGTTCTATGTAAATTACGTCATTACGTTTAAACCAATGTTGTAGGTTTGACCTACTTTACAATAATTTAGTTTTATGCTGCGTATTATATTCACTTATATAATTTTTTACTTTTTTGTTGCACTTTTTTTACAAAAGTCGCACGCACGGCAAATATTTGAAACGTTCCAATTTTAAAAAATATATTTCTTTAATGGCCAATGAGAGTTCTATTCCAAATTCAAATAATTTACTTATTTTTTATAAAAGTTAATTTAAGGAAACGCTTGATAATATTCCAATAAAAAAAATGTAGCATAATGGCCAGTGAGAATTCTATTCGAATTTCAAATCTATTTAATCTTAGGAATGTAAGTAATGTTATACTGCTACTCAAGCAAGGATTTTACACTGGAAAATATATTAATTACCGAATTCCGAAACAACGATTCGCTCCATTTTGATAGACCACCATAGAGTACCTATCATAGAGTTTGTATTCCTATCCCTGCTAATGTCACTGTCAACGGGAAATGTTACGGTCAGGATATATGTGTTTAACAGTAAATCCATATATCAGTAAGTATATATCATTAATATAGATAAGGACGGACCAAACTGTGTGTTCAATATGTCTTGATCAAAATATCCTTTAGCTCATAATGCCCTGCACGGTCATTGCCTCGACAACACAACTCAAGGTAAAGTGAAAGCGAAATCGAAAGTGCCCCAATAACTGTAATTTATTGTTAAACAGTGAACAACACAACTTTATTTTTACTTAAAATTTTGTGGAAACCAATTTGAATAATAGTTTTTATCGGTACAATTGACTGCTGATAATAGCAAGTTCTTTTATTTATAAAGTCTATCAGTATTAGTAATAATAGGTACCTACCTATATCTTATAAATGTGAAAGTTTGTGTAGGTATTAGTATGTGGGAGCACTGATGTTCAAGTGGTAATGATCCCGCTTTCGGATCCGGTCGTGGGTTCGAATCCGGTCGTGCACCGATGGATTTTTCTGTACGAAAGTTTACTTGCTCTATACCAGTAGTTACCTACTCTCAAACGGAGAAGGAAAACATCGTGAGAAAATTGACATGATGTCGTGGAACCTAAGAAGTTCGTAAATAGTCAAGTGCACGAAAAGAGCATTTGAGGCGGTATCCTTTCACTAAACTGGTTCGAAATAACGAATGTCACAAATAAATGGATAAGAAAACGATAGTTGTACTTAAACATTGTTATCTATGAATAATTATGGCGCTTAGCATACCTATAACACGTCTAGGTTTCGAAACTACCCGTCTAACTAGTTTAATTTGGGTGTGTACTGTTTCTAATTTACTCACAAAGGTTTACAACACTAGTGAAACACTCAAGGTCGCAATGCAAGGTTTAAGACGTTTGTAAAATAACTACCAGTTTTGGTAAAGAGAGTAAGGTAGTACACATAGTAATTACAGTTTCTATTGTCCTACTTGTAAGTAAGTTCGTATGAGCTAGTTGCCAACTCTTGTGACGGAGTTTTTAGGCCGCCTCAAGGCCTCCGTCATGGCTTAAAAGCCGGCACTGTCAATTTAACGTGCCCTCCGAAGCACAGAAGCGCTCAGCTCGTAATTCCACTTGCGTTGTGCGCGGTCACCCATCGCAACTGTGACCGCGCACAACGTTGCTTAACTTCAACGATCAATCAAGAACGTCTAAGCAATCTACGCCACGAGCGCTTCGTTCTACTTGTGTTCTATATATAATATATACATAAAAATACCTCTGTTTCCTATTATATAAGCAGACATTACGGATCACCATTTAATTTTGTCAAAAAAATACGGTCCTCACATACTTCTTTCGCTTCATTCACTCTCATTAAATTCTTCATGCATGCTCATCGGTTTAGGGTAATCTTCACCTAACCTTTTTTCAAAACGTCGTACTTTTGTTACGTTACTGTTATAAAAAATTGTATGTCATTTTTTTTGTAGTATCGTTTTAATTATAATACATTATAATAACTAATTATTATAATGTAAGATAGTTTTCTTTTAAAGTTATGGTAAGAATCGATATCAACATCTAGTAATAACATTTTATAGTAATTGGATTTGTTTCAAAACTTAAAGATCCAATCATATCTGAAGTAATACCTATTACAATAGTCAACCTACTAAAAAAATTGCTTCTACCAAAATGTGTTACTTATTTTTATGTTTGTCCTGACAAACCATTATCATTATTTATTCATGTGTAATAAAATAATGAAAATCAATACAAAAAATATATATTTTATTTATAAATATTATACTTACTAAAACTAAACAAATATTCAATGGAAATATAATATTCAGATTCAGATTCATTTAATTATTCCATATAGATACAGTTGTACACTTGGAAAAGTCACACACAATTACAATACAATTTAAATAGAACCTATGTCATAAACTAATATAGATTTATATCTACTAACAATTTTTATTTACTTAATCAAATCAATGTTGTCTTATTTATTTGGAGTTTACGAGCACATAATAATTTATTGACCTATAAAACTTGACCACACCATTAAATTTGAATAAGTATTTCCCACTAGCTACTGTCAAAGAATTCATGCGCCTTATTCTCAAACAAATTATCTAATTCGGTTTATATACAGTGTTTTTTTTTAACGGGACAGTATGGGGAAATCTGATACCAGAAGAGATACAGGAAAAGTGTCTTACGAACTATTTGCTCTTTTTTGTGTTTTTTTGGCCAAGCGCGAGTTGAAAATGCCTTTTTTATCCTAATCGACTCAGTTACTTGCAAGGATTATTTCACTGTATCAGACGAAAAAAATCGGAACAACAGAAACTGGTCAAATTTAATCAAATGTTTTTGTTCTATGACAGTATGGGGAAATCCGAGACCATAGGGAATGGAGCAAAACTTTCTGAGGGACCATGAGATCTTTTTATGTTAACATAATTTTGATATGTTAATATTTTTACTCTACTAGACAATTTTTTTTAAGGCCGATGGACTCAGTTACTTGAAAGAATAATTATAATGGTATCGGAAGAAAATATCTGAACAGCAGAAGTTGATCCTAAGGAACTAAGTTTATCCAAGTACATTATAAAAAAAGATAACAACATTATAAAACAATAAACGTGATCGTCAAGTGGGAAGTTATGACAACAATGCAATGTTAGAAATAATTTATAAGTAAAGTCGACACTAATCATAAATTATGACATTCTTCACATATTGCTACTTGTTTCTTATGTTGCTTAGAAATAAATGGAAAATGGTAATAATGTTACTGGAGACGAGTGATGACAAAAAAATTATGATTATTTTACCTACCAAGATTTTTTATAATTTTTTTATCATTTTTATTTCTTATTATTATACCGATTACCTTAAAGTTTTTAATGTTATTGTAGTTTATCTTTGTAACTGTGTTAAAATCCTACCAAGATATATGGTGATATCTACTCTTATTAATAAAAAATAATAGTTATATTTGTCTGAATCATTTGGAACTCTCGTAAAGAGTTAATTTATCCTCTAAAAACCTGTCAAAACCTAAACAATGTTAAAAATAGTGAGAAAGAGTGACAGTGAAACTTAAAAAAGTATTTAAATAAAATAACATTTATAAATGCTTTACCGGAAGAGGTGAATTAAAAAAGAATAAGAATTAAGTTTCAAATAATATCTACAAATTAGGTAATTCAAAAGTCTCAATAGCTTTTTTTTGCATGGCGCCACCGATCATATCTCGAATTCCAAAAACGTATTCGATTCAGCAGGCATTTTTATTAATTACTTCCAAAGATAAAACGTTTTCCTTGTTCTCACCGGAATAAATAAAACTTTTGTGTTTTATAAGACCTAAGAACAAGGAATTTGGAAAGAAAGGGAAATTTTCAAAGTATATGTTAAAATAATGCAATATTCTTAACCCCACGTCGATGAATCACCATAATAAAGTGGTAGTTGTAGTATTAATAGTTTTAATTTACCTATTCCTTAATTATTTTACCACACTTCCTTGAAAAAACGAGTAGAAGTAAAAGCTTTTAATATAAAAGGTTTAAAAATATTTGTATTTGAAAAAAAAAAGTTATTAATGACTATTGATAAATATTTCATTCATTATAAAAAATAAATTTAATATTCCTCGATAAACCAAAAACACGATCTGTTGAATGCAACTTCTTTTTTCAAATCTGACATCTGGTTCCAATGCAAAATGACTCAAGTGAAAAATCTTTCATATGTCAATGCGCAGTGGAATGACCTGCAGTTTTGATTTTATTTCACATTCCTTGTTTTAAGATTTCGAAGACATTGTAGGCTTTAATTCGAAAAGGTTATGGCTTTACCCGAACCCTCCCAAACCATTGGATGGTGACGTAGGCGGTATCGCGTTCTTTGAAGGGTCGCCCGTAAATGACAGCTGGTAGAATGTGCAATTTTAAATTTTTGAAAGCTAAGATTTCATTGTACAATTTAGTCCATGCTCCATTGTACCTGAGTCATTGAAAATTTGAAGAGGTCACGTAGTCAAATAAAGATATTTTTTTTTATTTTTTTCTCGTTTCTACATTTTTTGCCTATATCAAATGTCTTTTAGGGGGAAAATTAGTTTGTACTCTTGTAAATTATATGTAGTTGTAGCCTTTCGCTTTCTAGTGTATTTTATGTATATATGTTCCGGTATGGTGGGCGGGGAATTGAACTGAGTTGCACAATTGCATTCCACCACCCACATTTTACCGAAATAAGTGTCCTTTTGTTATAACAACTCGAAATTATGAAATAAATTTTTAAATTCCATTGCTATATTTTCGTGCAAATTTTTACCACATTTTTCGATCAACGGCACGTGCTTTAATATTTTGCAGTGGGCTGATATTATAATAACTTTCCCCTAAATTATATTTAGACATAAATATGCTTTTACTAGCTTTCATCTGCGGTTTCACTCCAATAACCTGAAAAAAAAAGTTGCCTGTTCACTATCTAGCAGATAGAGATGTAACCAGATAGTATTAATACTATCTAGATACAAAATATTCTCTGCTAGACTGGGAGTAAAGAAAAAGCTTAAAATGCGTCCAGCTGCTTCTCTCTCCGAGCATGTCGTAAAAGTCGACTAAGATAATACCTAGTATCCTTTTCAAAATGATGGACCACTTATATGGGCGGTGGGCTGATCACCTGTCACCATTGTTCACCATTTCCATCTTAGGATTTTAAATCAGAAGTGGCAGCAAGTTTTTTATTTTTACTTGTGGCTATGCCTACCCCATTAGGAATATGGTCGTGATAATATGTATGTATACAAAAAATCATGTCGATCTGTTGCTTGGTTGCTGCGTAAAAGAAGGACAAATCAACAATACGAGCAGGTTAATATGTTTCTTTCAAGTTTCAACCAAATCAACAAACTTAAATTTTCAATTTAAGTTTGTTTTTTTTTTGCGATTTTTGACATTTTAGTAATAAACAATACAACATCGATCAACACATATAGTAGGCGAAAAGTACAGTGAACAGTAGGACGTTCGTGAGTAGTTGGTAGTGTAGGCAGACTTCTGTGATAGTTACGTCATAGACTGCATTGCAGCCCACCTACGTCACGAGGAAGAAATAGTTCTTGGCGTGTGCTTTGTAAGCTTCCATTTTGTGCAACTAGATGATGCATTTAGACAACTTTATTTGCATGTAACATGGTATCTGTACCACAACAGCGAAGCGTAGCAAAGATTCAAATAGATAAATAGAGAAACTTGTCTATGAAAATTCATTATTACGCAACATACAGAAGTGTACTTGTCTTATACAATAGTGATTTCTCTTAACGATATAAAATTATAATATTTTATGCATAACATCTCTTTGCATATGAATATTCGCAGTAATTACACGCTGAAACGCAATCACCATTTCTCATTTTACTTTCTACTTTAGCAACAATCGCGATTAATTATAATTCACCTACTGTTATATTGCTGCATCAAAGTCAGGTTATAGTCTAGTAGCGTTTGTGCATTACATGGAATTTTACTGTTCGTAATTTAATTAAGTATTTCCATTCATTTCACCTGCTACAACTAGCCGACTTGTCTACTGATCTACTTTAAATCTAGTGTCGTGAAAGGATCAACGTAAAATTCTTTGTACTTAATGTATAAAATTATAATACACTAGCTGCAGCCCGCAGCTTTGCTCGCGTGGTACCCGGACAAAAAATAGCCTATATGTTAATCCAGCACATGTACTGTGTATATTCCAAGTTTCATTCAAATCCGTTCAGAGTGATTAAAGCACAAACATCCTCACAAATTTCGCATTTATAATGTAAGTAAGATTTACATCCGTTGGGTACAGGCCGCACAAGATCGGTCGCTCTGGAAGTCTATAGGGGAGGCCTATGTTCAGTGATAATGATGATAATGAGTGCAAAAACCCCTAACTGTACGCATGCGTAAAAAATGCTTTTTTTTACGCTTATTTAAATAGTTTAAACATCTCAAATATGATTACCTTTCTAATTCTACGAAGAACAGAAGAATTTCTATATATGTTAATTCTACGAAGAATCTTGGATTCATAGGAAGTGTGAATTAATAATATGGGCTCCTTGTTATCTGGGTACAAAGTGAACGAAGCCGTAGATAGAAACTAGTGTGGAAAAAATTATCACAGTCAGGGATTAACTGAGGATCCAAAGTTACCATGTTGTTGGTTTAGTCTTGGCTTGTGTAACTATTTAGATGATCTATTAAGGTACTTATCTATAAGTATTCTATCAGCCATCTGGTGCCCATAGTAAAAGCTTTACTTAGTTTGGGGCTAGATGGTGCTGTGTAAAATTCCCACTAATATTTTTTCATTTATTAAAACCCTATTGTAAATGTATTGATACGAAATTGACAAATTGTACCTTTGAAGTATGTCAAAGGTAAAAAGTACGTTGTTTTGGTATGTCAAAAAAACTACTTATATTTGGATGATGATGATGATAGCTTATGGCACTTGCACGTAATTGCAGCGCTAAATTTCACAAGCAATAATTGCTTAATATTATCAATTCACTTTCTACAGTGAATTTAGCAACCATTGCTTGTTTAAACGAGATGCACCCAATAATGCACCACGGTTTTGTAAGAAGCATTGTAACACTTTAAATATATTTAAATTATATAAAACTGACTGACTGACTGATTGACAATCAACGCACAGCCTAAACCATAGGTCCTAGAAGCGTGAAACTAGGAGAGTATATATTCCTCTTATGGTGTAGGGGTACTAAGAAAGGAATTCCCGAAATTCAATACCCAGAGCAAGATAAACTTTTTGTAAAAAAACTCAATGCAGACAAAGTCAACAGTCAACGCATACATCTGAATGGTAAAGCTTTTAAACATTTAGCTTTCATGTATGGTTTTAAATTGACGATTTGTAACAAAACTCAATCGTTACAGTAATTGCAAGTTGAAATATCGATTAGAAAATTGTGTAATTTTCAACAACATCTAACAATAATGCTTTATTACAAATTTAATTTAATCGATATCAATTTTGAGTTTCTTTTTATTATCCCTTGCAAAATTACAAGCATTTAGCTGAAAATGGTTATCAATTTAAAGTAACACAATAAAACAAAACTTAGTTTGCATAGCAACTTTATCCTTTGTCAAAGTCAACAATAGGAATGGTTCGTAGTTTTCAAAACGTCAAAGGCAAAGGTAAGGTGTTGGCAATCCCTTTCATTACAAAGAACCTAAAGTTTCAACACCAAGAATTTGCACCGAAAACTCGTGACTGTAGTGAAGTACTGGATGCAACACCACCTAGCAATTTACCAAATACCTAACACTATTCATGAGTGCGCGATCTATATGATTTACTAAATAATTTGAGGAGAACTGTAATTTGCTAAATACTCACGATGGAAATTATGAAAACGAATGATTATATCAATTACGTTCATGCCATTCAATTGTCCTGAATTGTCGTTGAATAGAACAATGATGTCGTGCGGCCTTCGGGAGTGGATTGCAGTCATCGAATTTGTGATATTAGTAGTTATTGTTTTAAAATTACGTTATTAAAATAGCAAAATACAATGTGACTTTATCGGCAACATGCAGTAACTGCAACCAGCTCTTGACAAGAAACACAAAATGATGATTTATTCATTTTACACCTATCATTCATCAAATTTATTAAAATAAAATAATTTGCGCTTGGTACTATTATTATAAAGTCAGATCAGCCTTCACTATTATTGTACTGGTCTATGGTTATTTTTATTTTGTTGAAATATATGACATAAAAGTGTGAACAAATTAACTATTGGAACGAAGAATAAATGTAGCCATTTGCTATTTAAAAAAAATCGTAATTTAAAATTTGTGATATAACAAAACGCTCAAAAATGGATATTTGACATTTGAAGTCGCATAATAATGTAGGTAACTTTCATAATTACAGCAAGTAATAAAAATGTTAAACGATTGTTCAGTTAATTATTCCACTTACACTTTTTTATCAACATTGCAAGCAATTTTCGGCATTATTGCACAACCTCCAAGGAATAAGTTGGCATGCCAGATTTACAATAAATCACAAAGCGTATACAAAAAGACTTAGATTAATTGATCAACTAATTTTCAACCGTATTTTTGAAAACGTAAGGTTTATTTTTGCACTTGAACTTATGCGTGCGTGTTCAAGATTTATTCATATTGAAGAAGCGAAAGTGGTTTATCACGATCAGTGGGAGTATGGAACTTCTGTATTTATCACGTGATTTATCACAAATGATTTAAAGCGTAAAGCATGACATCCTTATTCAGAGATATTGACCCTTAAGGTCGGTTTATTTTTTTATTAAGTTTGATGAACTCAGTGTGCAAAAGTTATGAAATCAATAATTTTTGTGATCTATGTATAAAAATCTAAGACAATTCGCCCTACTTTTCGCTCATTAGAGTTCAAGAAAAAAAGTAGGCAATGTAGGTACGGTATGTATTTTGTACTATTATAATGTATATAACAAAAAAACTATTGTTATTAGCGTTTTAAAATGCCGACAACATGCGGGTTTATTTCAACTTCAGTATCGATTAACAGATCACCGAGAAATACTATCTAAGTACAAGTAGATACAAAATGTAATTCTATACACTGACGTTCACAATAGCCGACCTTGGACCAATGGCATTTAGCTAGTGTCAATCACTCGAAAAATGCTTTCGCCGATTCACGGATCGAGTTTGACATTTTATTATGATCGATTCGGGTCAAGAGCATTGTTTGATTTTGTTTTTATAGATGTGCTACTTGAGCAGTGATGCATCGAACAATTAGCATTAATTTGGTATTTGAAAACAGAATTCGTTTGTGTTCCATATTCAAAAATGCCTTAGATTTTCCGATTGAGGTTTAAGTTTTATAAATTCCTGAGACGGAGTTGATTGACCGTTCTTGATTTGAACATCGAACTTGTTTAAATAAACCTCGACTATTAAAAGGGGTATTATGAATTTAGGGTAGCAGACAGTTTATGATTGAATATTAAGATTAGCCATCATAAAGTGACTCTTTGAAAATATCGTCAAAAACGACACCCTCGCGTCTTAATAACTGAGGTATTTTTAAGGGTTTTATTTAAGTACATTTTTATTATTTTACTGCACATTTAGATTGGATCCATCCTTAAATTGACCCAAGAGCTACATAGTCATTAAGTTCTTGGGTCAATTTAATATATCCATTTTCAATCGTCCACATTTCAGGTTATATCAACATAACATGTAACAGGCTTACATAATAATAATAATGCTTGGGGATAGTAGGTATGATCTATAGGAAAAAACTGATTATGAAATCGATAAATCCACAAATCCAATATTTATAGACACTACTAACTTTTTCAGTTCGCAGCCTGAATGTTCTAAGCATTGTAAATTAAAGTGTTGCCTAAACATTAGCATAAATAATTGTGTTTGTTTCGTAAAGTCTGGTTTCGAATAAGAAATGATCGGCCTTCGTCGCATCGCCGGCGGGCACCGGGAAACAAAACTACCGGCTACTTGTTGCACTTAAAATTTTTGCCCAATGACCTAAAGTTCAATATACAATATAGAAACTCGAATTTTGAAAAATCCAGACACAGAATTACTGCTCGCTTTGTCAAATGTCTTAAAGTGAGTATAGACTAGAGCATTCTTTTGTAACAGAACAACGAGCCGCTCTATGATATGTTAATAGTGTATCACCCTCACGAACCAGACGTCGAGCACGCTCGCCGTTTTGTTACAACGTAATTGTACAAACTAACGAGCGTATTAGTGTAACATTTCGTCGAGCCTTTGCACGAGCGCGGGTGATGCGCGGGTGACGCGGAATGAGACGCACGACGCATGCGGTCGTTAGTTCACACTCGCTGTGAGCACTACTCCGAATAGAGCGCCGAGCATTCGCAGGAACGTTACATTACATGGAAATGCTTCGGAAACTGAGCTTTTACCTGTATTGTACCATTCGTAAGAACGTTACATAACATAGAAATGCTCGAGAAAATGCTCTAGTGTATATCCACCTTAAAAAGAATTAAAAATAGCATACAATGAGTTTGTCATTATGGCTTGATTCGCTTACAGATCAAAAGTAAGTAATAAAGAGCAGGAAAAATTTATGTAAGTGCCGTTGTAGTGAAACTTCTCTGACTCGTACTATTATTTTTTCCGTGCTACCGGTTCCTAAATCGATACAATATCGATAATAGCGCTATTCGGAGCGGCACGCGGACGACATACGAAACTGTAACTCACGCGAAAGTGAAACTTGGAATTGGTTGCGTAATCGAATCCGAGACACACGTCTCGATTACTCGATTGATCACAGGTAATCGGAATGTGTGCTCATCACCAGTTTATGCTAACTACATACTTAGCGGTTATGTAATGAAAATATCAAGATGCAATCCTAATACGTCTTTATTTTTTTTCAGCGATGATTATACTATAGAGTGTAATGAGAGGAAACAGGAAAATATAATTTTCTTTACATTCGAAACATTTTTTTTACATTAACCTAAAAGCAACTTCGAGAGTATTCCTTTCATAGTGTAAGGAAGTAAGGCATTCCCGAAATTTATATCCACGAGGACGCAACGGAAAAATTAGGTTTGTATGAAAAAATGCAAGTACAATGTCAAGGGTCGTTCCACTAATCCTACTAATATTTATAAACGCGAAAGTTTGTTTGTATGGATGAACAGGATTAACATAAAGGCTATTTTTTATCCGGGTACCACGCTAGTGAAGCCGCGGGCGGCAGCTAGTTATAATATTATTAATAGGCATAAGCCGTCCGTTTTCAAAACCACAGACAATTGGAATCTTTTACTTCAAGAAAATGGCATTATTTTGTGCAGTGTTATTTTATGTGGGCGCAATTCAGGTTTAGAAAAAACGTACCTACCTAACTTTCCATATTTCAGTACAAAATTGACGGCATTGAACTTATTACTACCTCATAGATCATAATATCCATTATGCTTGTCAACTAACCTTACCTACTGATCGTTATCGAATCCAACAGTTGCCTTTTTGATACATGATAGGTAACAAAAACTTAGGAAGTGAAACTAGTCTATTTATGTAAAAACTTGAGCACAAGTTTCCTTTAGTAAGTAAATGAACGTAAATAAGTAATAAATATTTGTGGATAAATCACACAGCGCCATCTAGCCCCAAACCAAGCAAAGCTTGTACTAAGGGAACCAGATGGCCGATAGAATACTTAGATACGTTTTTTTATAAATACATACTTATTACACATAATGTTACAACACACAGACACATTTCTCCTGTAGTGGGAATCGAACCCACACCTCTTGCGTCTCAGCCGAGCACTCGCTACGCCACCGAGGTCACCGGTTAGTACAACTTTTCATTCTGTGTAATGAATGAATGAATGGCTTTCAAGGTTTTTTCATAGACTCATAATTTAGCACTTTATAACCGTGGTATGGTTTAATCTCTGTTTAATTTGCGCTTAACAAACTTTGATTTTGTGATGCATTTAAATAAAATAAGTTGTTCGATTTTAGAATTTGCTTTGTACAAATGGACTTTGTTCAATAGCATGGGACTTTGGCACGTAATTTTCAATCATATTGCCATAGACTAGCAAGCAAGTAGATAAAATTTGTCATCATCATCAATTACAGTCAATCAGACATAGGCCTCCCCTACTGACCGCCATCGAACCCTATTTTAGGCTTGACGCATCCAGCATGACGTAGCCAATAGAATACTTATATGTATACGTTTTTGTTTTAAATACATAACTACAACACCCAGACCCGGAAGAAATATTTGCAGAACATACAAACATTTCTCCCGCTGCGGGAATCAACCCGCGTCTCAGCCGAGCATTCGCCCGCCACGCCACCGAGGTCGCCAATTCAAAAGTATAGTACGTAGTCAAATTACAATTTGTAAAGGAAGCATTAGTAATGTCTATAAGTTAATTAGATCCTCGAAGTGCCACCTCCTCGTTACCTACATCATTGGCTTACATAATCCAAGTAATTACTTTTTCACATAATCTCGTAACTAACCGATAGTCTTCCTAGTTCTCGCATGCTTTTGTTTTGAACTTCCGCACATTTCGCTTGTATAGCGGAATCTCGTTCGATATAATCTCGAATGGAGTGAAAAAATAAATGAGATTGCAATTGGAGTCATTGTGCGATTTCTTTTATTGTTTGTTACACTGAAATTTTATCGAATGCCAAACAAAACAGAACTAAAATAAATATTAAAAAAGGACTTTTTTATATATTAGAGATAATAATGTACCAGTTTAACCCATTTCATTGCCAAATTGGGCTATATCTCGATTGTCTTCATAATAATAATGTCGTATTTAAAAGTTATCTCAGAAACAAAATACAAATATTAACAGAAATAAACTTACAAATAATACAAATATAATTTACCAAACACAAAAGAAAAAATGCAATGTTTCCAATGACGACGTAATGGATAGGGCGAAGTGGAGGAGGAGTGTGAGGAAGGCTGACCCCACCACCATGTGGGCTAAATAGTCGGGAAGAGAGAGAGAGAAAAGAAAAAGTCGGGCTATCTAAAGACCGTTGCAAACGGTCTATAAATAGCTCACCTGATCCAAATTATCAGACGGTGGAAGTGTGCCCAAAACGCTGGCCGCTTTGCCACGCTGAATGGCAATACTGATCCGTTGGGCCAAATAAGAACCTATTATCTCAGTAATCGGCATTCGGTTTCTTAAATGTGTTAATTTTATTTTATAAACACACTAAAAGGGTACTTATCTACATTTAAGGAACAAAAACAAGCAAAAAAACACCTCTAAATTATCAATATTTTAGTCAGAAAAACTTTGTTGAATGGGTTTTGTTTGTATTAGAAACACATTACCGATTATTTTGTTTTGTAATCTGCTTTTAATTTAAGATGTATTTAATCATTTTCAACCGAAACTATGGGACAGTAATATGTGCTTATGACATTTCAATGGCCTGCATTATTATTTTAATATATTATGTGAAGTACCTTAAGTATTTTAACCCCAGCAAAGTAGGTACCTTCGTTTTTCCATAATTTATTAATTCATAATTTTGAGGGTCATTGTAATTTTGAAGCTATTCAATGCAATGTCATTTTTTATAATACAATTTACATCAATATAAATAGCCTTTTAGCCTTATCAGTTATTTCATTAAAAACTTGGTTTTTAAATTTAATTTTCATGTTCATTTTTACATAAAAATGGAAAACACACTTGAGCGCTGTGTATCCATGTTTACATGACGCGAACTAAATCTACAAAAACCGATCAAGTGCGAGTCGAATTCACACACGAAGGGTTCTGTACCATCGTACAAGTACTTTTTAATATGAATTTTACTCTATATTATTACTGTACATTGGCACACTTCGGGTACGAAACCCTAAAAATAAATATTGCAGGACATTTGACAGAGCGCCATCTAACCCCAAACTAAGCAAAGCTTGATACTCTGAACTGAAAACTTTTGACCTGTACCATGGAAACCAGGTAGCTCATAGAACAATTATATAATTGTAGTAAATACATACCTGTAACAACACCTAGATATAGAATAAACATCTATGCCCATCACATAAAGGTTAGTTCTGGAAAGGAAACGAACCTACAGCTCAAAAGGTAGAACTATGTACTACCAACTAAGCTATAAGGCCATTCAATCTATGCTAGTTGTTTAAACAAAGTTCCAGTGTAATTTTGTTTAATTGAACATCTAGTTTAGCTCTCCACTAGCATTTGTTCCAGCTGATGTTTCAATTGAGTTCTGATCACGAATGCTATTAGTTATAAGTTTGATTGGTGATTACGGTTGCCCTTCCATGGTTGTTTACATTAAGTTCATCACGTTTTCAAATGGAATCTAATTCACAGGTGAATTCTGTGCGAAACGCACAAAAGAAAGAACTTTTATTTTAGGTAAAAATGGTTTATTTTGGGAACCATAATGTCGGTCGTTCTCATTGTTCTTAACATAACCTCCAAATTTGTAGTGTTGCCATCTTGCAACTTATTCTTATGTTGGTATTGAACATATATTGGGGCCCGGACTAAAATTACATACCGGATACCTTTTAACTAATAAGTCACAAACATAATGACAAACAATGTTACTAAATCTTAATTTAAAAATAAAAATTAAATTAACTTAATTATTACTGATCATCATTAGAAAATTTGTTTTTATTTTAATCTGCTAGTATGGCACAACTTGGCTACTAGTTTTAACTTACATCTAAACACAAACTTAATACTAATCATTATCAAGTGGTAAAGGACACACTTTCATGATACTTTTTGTTATAATAAAACCCTTAGCAGTCTTAACATTAAGTGCACGCACTTTACCGTCCCTGCCTGGCATGACTGAAACAATTCTACCCGTAGGCCATTTCAAGGGAGATACATTGTCATCTTTGATTATAACCAATGTTCCTGTTTTTAGGTTTGGTTGGACACCTTTCCATTTGGGTCTGTTTTGCAGCATTACTAAATATTGCTTGTGCCACTGATGCCAAAAACTTTGTTGCATTTGCACACATTGTTTCCAAAAGGAAAGTTTTCCAACATTTTCACCAACCAAGTTAATCTCTGGATAAGAAGTTAAAGTAGAGCCTGTCAAGAAATGACCAGGTGATAGGTAAGACATGTGTTCAGGATCAGCTGACATAGGCGTCAGAGGTCTGGAATTTAAGATTCCTTCTTTTTTGGTATTATCTTTTTTACAATTATGTATGAATCTTTTCACATAGGACATTATTCTTGTTAGTTTTTCAATACTGGAATATTTATCAAACACAGAGGTAAGATCATTTATTTTATTGCATGTATTACATGCTTTAATTTCCGGTTTTAATTCAGGAATATTGTTCACATTAACTTTATCTTCACTTTTAAGATGTGTGTACATAGCACTTTTTAAATACTCAGGTCCATGAAACCACAATCTGCCTACCTCTGTCTCCAATAATTTTGGTGACAATCCGCGGGACAAACAATCTGCTGGATTCTCACTAGATTTGACATAGTTCCATTGAAATTGCGCTGACAATTGGTTGATTTTCTCGACTCTATTAGCTACATATACACTTAGTCGCACAGGCGCAGTGTTTAACCAACAAAGCACAATTTGTGAATCCAGATATAAAAATGTTTTTACCGCATATTTTAGGGACAGTGTGTCGTGAACCTTTTTAGCCAACATGGCCAATAATAAGGCGCTGTTAAGTTCAAGTCGTGGTGTGGTTAGTTGTTTGTTTTTAGGATTTATTCGTGACCTAGAACATAATAGGTTTACCTGAGGGACATTGTTCGCATTAAATGATCTTAAGTATAGGCAACAGCCATAAGCAATGTTAGATGCATCAGCATAACCAACAAGTTCTAATGTGTTGGATGATTGGTCATTGATATTCCGTGGTATCGAAATACATGACATTTGTACCAATTCGTTAGCAAATTCAACCCACTGCATATTGAGATCCTCAGGCCAAGCATCATCCCATTTTATATCCGCGAACCACACCTGTTGCATTAAATACTTAGCTTGAACTAACAACGGACCTACAAGACCCAAAGGGTCAAAGAACTTGCTTATGAAGCTCAGCATTTGTCTTTTAGTGTAAACTTTCAACACTAGTTTTTCAGGACATTGCATTTTCAATGTGTCACACCCTACATCATAGGTGAGCCCTAATGTTTTCATAAACATGCTGTTTTTATCAAAATCTACATTTCCGAAATATTGTAAATTAGAAGGTATATCTTTTAAAATATTCCTTTCATTTGAACACCATTTGTGTAGCGAAAAACTTACTTCTTTCATTATTGCAATTAATTCTAATTTGGTTGCTTCTAACTCATTTAAATTATTGCTTCCACATTGTACATCATCAACATAAGTTGAATATTTGAGAGCTGCCGCAGCCAGAGGATATTTTTCACCATAGATCTTAGTAAGTTCTAACAAACAGCGAGTCGCAAGGAAAGCTGAACTTTTTACCCCATATGTGACCGTTTGCAACTGTAGGCACTTCACAGAATCATGCGTGGAATCCCGCCACAAAATGTTTTGCAAACAGCAGAATTCTTGGTCTACTAAAATACCCCTGTACATAGCCTTAATGTCACAAAGTAGGACATATTTATACGTTCGAAAAAGCGTCAATATATCAAACAGCTCACTTTGTACAACGGGACCGTTGAGCAACACGTCATTCAAGCACAAACCGTTTTTAGTTTTCATGCTCGCGTCAAACACCGCGCGAACCGGTGTAGTTTTGCTATTCGGATTAAATACCGGGTGATGTGGAAGAAAATATACATGACCACTATCACAATTATAATTCTGTATATCAAAATACTTAGCATGCCCTTGATCAATATAATCATGAATGAAATCTTTATATTTTTGAGACAGTACCTCATCCCTAGCGAAACGCTTCTCAAGGTTATAAAACCTTTGTAATGCACAGGAAAAAGAATCCCCTAGCTGCACATTTTCTAGCTCAAGCTTTAAAGGCAAACCAACAGAAAACTTTTGATTGTCTAACTTGACTGAAGACTGAAAATATTCTTCAGCTAATTGTTGCTCACTAGTGCCCTCTTTATATACAGTGGGTACCTTTTCACATTCCCATAATTTGGAAATGGTTTCCCTAATTTCGTGCAGTTCAGGGTCCTTCTCCTTCACATTGTGTGGAAAATTATTAACTTTGTTACCTTGAACGTAGAGGCATAAATTAGAAACAAAAACCTTGCCAGCTGAGACGGGCAGGCTGCCTGCAATGACATATCCAAGTGCAGTGCTGATCAGGTACGGGCCGGCCGGCGTAACGGGCAGCGTTTCACGCTGTAAAACCTGGAAAAATATGTCACAACCCAATAGGAGATCTATTTTTCTTGATTTATTATAATTCTCATCCGCTAACTTGATGTGAGGTGGAATGTTGAATTTGGATATATCAAAGCTTTGCTGAGGCAGGTTGCAGGTTATATGCTTGACCACACAACATGAAACTTCAGTGAAATATTTTGTCACTGAAGAGTGAATGGTCAATTTTGTTTGATTTGAAACTTTGTGAGCACCATCTAATATTCCCAGAATTTGCTGGTTAGAAGCATGGAGACTACATCCAATATTATTTGCTAAGCTTTCAGTTATGAATGAAATTTGTGACCCGCTGTCCAGCAATGCCCTAGCATTTATTGTTTTACCATTTTTACCTTTAATTTGGACGATTGCTGTTGGCAACAGGACATCTTTGGCATGCGAAATGTTAGTCATATTGACCACAGCATGCTTTGCACCAGTAGCGTTGTGGGACACTGATGGGGAATCAGCATTTCCTTTATTAGATGGTGAATCGGTATGCACAAGAGTATTATGTTTCCCTTGGCACACAGCACATTTAAGGCGCAACATGCATTTGCCACGATGCTCATTTAAGCATATTTTGCATAAGTTTAGACTTTTTATAAAGCCACACCTTTCTTTTTCAGGTGCCATTTTGAATTTTTTACACTCATATAATTTATGAGAATCTGTGCAATACTTACATGTCTTGGAAGCTGTTGCTGCTACTGCGCTGAGTGGCTCTTTCTTAGGAGCCCTCGTTGAGCTTGAGTGGAATGCTTGCTCTTCTTCTCCGGAGCTCTCTAGAGCAATGGCTCTTTTTTCTAAGAAAGAAAGATAGTCAGAAAGAGTTGGAACCTCCTTTGAGTTTCTTTCAAGATGAAAGCCCCTGTTTGTGTAATTGTCAACTTTCCTTGCTAGAATATTGATAAGCAGAGTGTCCCAATGCTGCACAGGCTGTTCTAGATTTTTTAATGCTGCTAAGTGCATGCTAACATTGCTTATAATTGATCGCAGGTTTTTTGCAGTGCATTTTGTGAAAGTGGGCAAGTCAAGCATGCTATTTACATGAAAATTCACAATTTTGGAAGTGTTTGCATATCTATTATCTAATAGAATTAAGGCCTCCTCATAGCTTGCATCATTGAGAGTTAGGTTTTTTATTATATCCAAAGCCTCCCCACTAAGCAAAGAGCGCAGATAGTACAGCTTCTCACAAGCACTCAGTTTTTTATCTGAGTGAATTATTGACTTAAATAAGTTTATGAATGGGTAGTAATCCACTACATTTTTTCCATCATAACCTGAAATAGTAATTTTGGGCAATTTTTTAAACTCACCATTACATGTTTCTTTGCAATCGTCATATACGGGTTTGTCCTCGCGAAGAGCTTTTAGTCGACTATCCAATGTCGCGACACTTTTGTAATACCTGTCCTCGACCTCGGCATATTCTTCTTGGTCTCCTGGATCTTGGCTGAGAATCGACATATTCCACTGCTCATAATTTTTGAATGCAGCTGCGAGTCGACTTCGTTTCTCTTGCAGAAGTTCGTACGAGCACTGTTTAACATTATCAGACTCGCAGAACTTCGCGATACGAGAAATAGATCCCTTCACGTACCCACGATTTGCTACTAATTCTTTTAGAGACATAGTGTACTACGACCTACGCCTTTACGACCTATGTCTTGAAAATATATTTAAAAGTATTTTATGTCACACACACCGTCCCTAAAATATGCAATAAGCCTGGGTACAATGCGGAAAAAATATGGCATAAAATAAACTTATATCTAAGTATTACATTTACAACAAAGGAATATGGCGGTTCCTCAGTGTGACAATTTCACCACAGAGGAATTTTATAACCTATAAGTACGGAAACGGAAATCACTTCACTTTAAAATCACACCGACGATAAATTTTAATGTCTATGTAATACGCCTTTCCGGATCGCACTAATATTCCGTTTGATGATTTAAATTTTCTTGGTTTTTCTTTCTGCGAAGTTAGGCAGGTTGTTTTCCAAGCTGAAGTACCGCATGGGTGGAATAGACGCACACCACGTAAGGGGCAATATTTGCTTCAGGATTACTTTTCCCCAGGATGATGAAATATCCACCTTCCTGGTTTAGCTTTGTTTAGGCAGGCTGTTGCAATTTTTCCAAACTGAAGTACCGCATGGGTGGAATAGTCACACGCCACGTGAGGGGTAATATTTCTTCAGGGATTACTTTTCCGCAGGATGATGAAATATCTACCTTCCTGGTTTAGCTGGCTTCTGGTCGGAGTTTTGTTTAGGCAGGCTGTTGCAATTTTTCCAAACTGAAGTACCGCATGGGTGGAATAATCACACGCCACGTGAGGGGTAATATTTCTTCAGCGGTGCACTACCAATTACTTTATTTTGAACTCACATCCACTTTATTTATTAAACTCGAAGGACCATTTTCCTATGTGCGAAACGCACAAAAGAAAGAACTTTTATTTTAGGTAAAAATGGTTTATTTTGGGAACCATAATGTCGGTCGTTCTCATTGTTCTTAACATAACCTCCAAATTTGTAGTGTTGCCATCTTGCAACTTATTCTTATGTTGGTATTGAACAAATTCCTTGATGAATTTAAAATATACCTAACTTATTGGCTGTTATTTATTATTTATTATATAAAATTTATAATAGAGTTTATTGCCTTGCTTCACGATATTGGTCGCTCTCTAAATTCATAAATACATACATATTATCATGCCTTTATCCGTAATGGAGTGGGCAGAGTTACAAGCAATCATCAGTAAAACTTGGAGCCACTTCTGGTTTAAAGTCCCCAAGGTGGATATGGTGAACCATGGCGGTGATCAGCCCATCGCCCAAATAGATGGTCCATCATGTTGGAGGATACTATCCCTTAGTCGACTTTTACGATATGCTTGGGTAGAGCAACAGCTGGACGCATTCTATGTATTTTCTTTACTCCCAGTCCAGCAGCAGAGAAGTATTATAAATTCATATGGATACAATAATACAATACAAATATACTTATTAAAGTCGAAGACAAGATAGGATGTGGATGATGATAATATTTATTTACCAAATTAAACATATCAAAAATAGGCATAATTTGAATAATCAACATCATAATTATTGTATACATACACAAATGTATGAATCATTGTTAATGTTTCCGAAAACCTCTACAAATGGCCAATTGAAATATTTACGAAATCCTAAGGTAAACCAAGGTATTTACTCCACAATCTCGAAGACACGATTCATAAAGTTTTACAACATCATGATGATTTAAAATCGTTACAGTCTGAAACAGTTGCCTAACTGGATAATTAAATAGATAAATCTGTAAACTTATCGGTGGATTATCATGTTGTGTAAACTACATAGGAACATTGATCAGAGTAGTAGATGTAGGTACATCAAAATAAATTGGAGTGCTTTTGATACAAGACTTATCTATATAGGTATTGTATCAAAAGCAATCCAAGCAATGTTATATGCCAATGTCATTGCACAAATTTTTCCAAATGTTCGAAGAATTATTTGTTATTGTATTCATGTACAGTGCCCGGGTAAGAAGAAGAAAGGCTCTTCTCTTTCAAAAATAGACGCTAATGACTCTATCCTTATAAACGTTTAGTTATAGCACACTATTTGGTATTACCTATCCTTCACGACACTGGTTCGAAAGAATAACTAGTAACTCGACTAGATAGACTTCAGGCTGTCACGTGACAAAAGTCTGAAGCTCTTTCATTACCAGCGGTTTATCATTTACCACTTCAAAACGCACTACGCCGACTACGCTGAGTGTTTCTTCTAAAATAAACATCGGCTACAATATACTTTAGCAACAAATACATCACCTACTAAATAGTGTTTTTTTTTCGGACGGATATATTTCTGTGGGTCGCAGATGACCGCTGGCAGTGTTACCGGGTTTTTGTGAGCGCAGAGGGCGCGGCATTGTAAAAAAAGGTTTTTGTGGCAACTAGCGTAAGGGCACTACTTAAGTACGAACCTCGGCTTAGGCTGTTGCCTGAGTGTTCAATCTAACGGCTAAGCCCAGAGGGGGCGAACAAGAAGAAAACGTCGAATCCGGCGAAGTCGTTGTGGTGTGATGTGGTCTAGTTTAACCTACGTCGGCGTGATAGGGGTCCCCTCCGCGTTAGCAGAGATGATCCCGTCATAGGGTTCTCCAAGATCGTATCTGTTGGTTTGATGGGATAGTCGGAAAACTAAGTGGTGCAGAATTTCATTACGCCTATACTGCCTAGTGAAGAACGCAGTAACTAGATTTTTTATCAAAAATTAGTTAGATACATATTCGGAATCGCCTAGCAAAATACAACATTCTGTTCCCATTTTTCTTCAAAACATGTTTGACATAGTTAAAAGTTAAGGAGGGTATAGTTTTCAATCCCCGCCGCGGTTACCGTATAATGCGGCTGTGGTTGGTGCATCGTGACAGCAGTTACAACACTATTCACCTAATTAAACGGCTGTTGCAAGTCTGCAACCAGGAGTTCGGTATTCACGCTTTTGTTGTGAATTCCACAACAAATCAGTATTATTAACTCGACCGCAGTCATCATCACCCAATTATGTACTAGGGCCTTACCTGTTCATGTTCTGGGGTGGCATTTTGCCAATAGCTCAAGTCACGGACTGTATACTAGCGTACTAACGTTTACAATGAATATTCATATTTTGACATGAACTCGTAGGTACTCGAAGCGCTCGTGGCGTAGCTTGCTTAGGCGTTCTTGATTGATCGTTAAAGTTATGCAACGATATGCGCGGTCACAAATTGGGATGGGTGACCGCAAGTGGCATTACGAGCTGAGCGCTTCCGTGCTTCGGAGGGCACGTTAGACAGTCGGTCCCGGATTTTAAGTCGTCAAGCTATGACTGTGGCCTTTAGGTGGCCTAAAAACTCCGTCACTAGGAGTAAGTTGAAACGTCAAACCATTTATAAGTCAACGCGTCCAATAAAAAAAGATAGTAAGGTAATTTCCCGTCTTTCACTTAGTCATTGTTGTTGACTACACGTATTGATGTATTGATACAAGGATATCAATACATCAAGAAGTTATTATTCAAAAATCCATCCTTATTTTTTTGCAGTGTTGTTTACTTATGATTATGACGCATCGCATGCAAAAAATGTCATAGACCTAAAACTAATTTTACACAAAGGTTAAAAATACCGTAAAAAACGACATAGGCACCGTAGGACTGCCGATTTATTATAGTATGGTAAACTCTACAACAAACTCTTTTTCAATCAACTCTTTTGTGGATGATCCTACTTATATGTATTATAAATGCGAAAGTTTGTGAGAATGTGACGATGTGAGTATGTTTGTGCCTCAATCACGCCATAACGGCCGAACAGATTTGAATGAAACTTGGAACATACATATAATACATAGTACATGTGCTGGAATAACATACGAGCTATTTTTAATACGAGTACCATGCGAGCGAT
Source organism: Scotopteryx bipunctaria (assembly GCA_949320045.1). Taxonomy (NCBI): domain Eukaryota; kingdom Metazoa; phylum Arthropoda; class Insecta; order Lepidoptera; family Geometridae; genus Scotopteryx; species Scotopteryx bipunctaria. Next base: position 3,568,881 of record OX439449.1, read on the forward strand.
GCCGCGGTCGGCAGCTGGTATATTATAAAAAATAAGTATTCCGTATCTCGTACTATCTAGGAATTTGTCTACTAACATATTATCATCAGCCTATCAGCAATCCATTGCTGGACATGTCTCCCATATTGAGCGCCATCGTGTCCTATCTTCGCTTTTGCAAATCGTCACTAAACCAAAGGGTTACTACCAAACCCGAAAATAAATCCCTATATTTTACATTTAACTTGTCTCTTTGCCCGCTGGCTCAAGCTTCTATTTTGATTTATTGTTACGTGCCTACAGTTGGCACCTCTGAAGGACCCTCTAAATACATGTTTATTTACAAAGCGCTTATTCATGCCTTGAGTGAGTTCGTCTAAGTAGCCGATAAGTCACAGAAGGTTATCCTTGTTAAAACAAAAATACCTAAAAAATATTTGGTTAAGAGTTTCAGAAGAATTGTGTATAAAATAGTAAAAATATGTTCCTTTTGTGTTAGGACGTGCCTCTGACTATCTTATTACAGAGATGCCTTTGATACTGCCTTTAGATAGCATGTTTTATACTGTAAATAAAATTGATTATGTGCTAAATCATTTGTCTATAGGCCGCATCTAACGTGTAAATTACTTAAGTTCACGTGAATTATCTAATAGCCGTGTGAAAATAGACGATTCACTTGTAGACGTAATGTGAGTGACTTGACTACGCATTATGACCTTTTGCGAGTATTTCCGGTATGATTTTCTAATACCTGTATCATTGACCTATAGTGATCGCTTTATGATATTAGAATTGATTTTGAACTAAATTATATGCAAACTTTTTACTTAAAATCAATACGATAAAACTTTTTGGAATTGATTTAGGAAATTGTATTCATAACTAAAACTTTTTGTTTACCATACATTTATTTGATTTACATAATAATATCTGTTTTAAATGATGAATTGGTATTATATCTTATAGACTAGTGAATCAGATCTTTTTTTAAGTAAATTATTCGGTTGGAATCGATACAAGAAAATTGAAGGTGTTATATTCTCTTGTAGACGTGCATTGAAACTAACTTTCCAAATAAACAGCAAATGTTACGTTGAACCTTATCCCTTCCGAGTTTCTATAACCTTAGGGTCAACATCAACACAATGTAGGAACTTCTTGGCCAATCTACGTCGGCTAAAATGTTTACGACAACATTTAAAAAAACGGAAACCCATTTGCACCAAACCATTTGGACATTGGGCACCAATAACCGCTCGCCGTCTATGTCGTGTCGTGTCAATACAGAATTTTGTAAAATCGTCAACATGTATGTACCTAGGTATTCGTTCGCATTTGCTCGCTCTCGATTAATTAATATAAAACTCTGCCAAGTTACATCAGCAAAACTGAATAAAAATCTAATAAAGTATCTGAGTTTGTTGGAAAACTATAAAAGTAGGTAAGAGGTACTTAGATACTGTAAAATGATAAGCGAAAGGGTAGTCGCCTCAATCAGGAAGCAAATGCTACCTGTACATAAGTACCTGAACACATAAGGAATTAGAACTTGTTTTATACTGGCTTATCTAGAAATGTAGAGAATATAGCCTTATGTGGTGTGGCTTTAATTAATGCGCAAGGAAAATAATTGGATGATTCATGCAGAAACGAAGCATTAATCAAATTATTATTACGATAATTATGTCAGTTTAACAGATAATAAAATTAAAATAGTTTATATATTTATTATTAAATAAACTGATGATTATTATTGACAATATTTTGTAAAAACTTGTTTTGTTAAATTAGATGTAACGACGAAAACGTAACAGATTCAGCACACAATATACCTACCTCTTTTTCTTAGTACAGCAGACATATAATTATCATTACTCGGATCAATAAATAATTCAAGCAAAACTTGCTCGTAAAAAATACTAAAACGAAATATACCTACATATTTTGCAAGATGATAGTAATTTGGGCAAAAGATCATTCTGAACACTCATCAAATACATATAAAATACACAAATACACACCAAAGTGCAATAAACTTCGAGAAGTCAACGATCGTATCGTATTCTGACTCATTGTTTAGCAGAGAAATATTGCAATAAATACCTACGGGTAACCGTTAGGTGAGCCGCTGAACTTAGGGCTAGACCGCAAGTGATTACAATCAATGACTCGTGTCCTTCGAATACCTACTAAAGCACTGAATTACTGCTATCAGGTAAAGCAAATTTTGGTTATTAGTACATGAATTTACCTGTGTTTGCTACATAACTTTAAACTCTAGCTGTTCGAAGAAATAGATACTATAATAAACTTAATAGAAATATTTATATTATAGTAGCTGCAGCCCGCGGCTTCGTTCGCGTGGTCTACGGATAAAAATAGCCCATGTAACATCATGTACTATGTATATTCCAAGTTTCATTCCAATCCGTTCAGCCGTTTAGGCGTGATTGATGCACAAACATACAAACATCCACACAAACTTTCACATTTATAGTATAGGATAGTAGGATAGGATGAAAGAATATAAGGAAATTTGAACGTTCTTAATATAATGTGCTCATTCTAGAACAATATTTAAACATAGTTTTTTGTCAGCTTTCGGTGACATTGAAATTATTGAAATTTGACAGAGAATTTATATTTTACGAGCATTGTTCTAGAATATAGGCCAATGTTCTTTCCGCTAGTAATCAATTATATACCTACTTTGATTGATTGTCTGAAAGTACATTTATATTAACCGTTTTGGAATAACTTAGACTGTAACAGTTTGAATATCATTGATCAAATTCAAAGGACACTGACATTGATGCGTTCAGAAATAGGTTGATAACTAATGATTTCAATTACACTTTTTTTTTCAAAAACAGTGATAAAGCTCTTTGCACACTACGACGATTATGACAAGTTCACATTGCCTTCTAATTCTAATTCTAATTAAGGTTAGGGGAACAAAGATCTGCACTGACGTCCCGCGGTGGGGTGTATTGTGCATTATCCCCCCTGCTAACCCTCCCCCAGCCAGCCCAACTCCTTGAAGTATCGGAGGAGGACCTTGGGATGTTGGCAGCAGCGTTCCAGTATCCTCGATGATGTTGAGGCTGTAGGAATGTTCCGAATAGATGTTGCTATAATTGAATTTTCAAAGCAATTTCAAACTAAGTCATTAGTATTAAACAGTGTGAAATTTGTGAAGACCAAGATGAGATATAGACGCTTTTGTTAAAAAAGAACAAGTAAGGTCGGGGTTATAGTAAAAATAGGTATTTGTTTCGTGGTTTTTTTGAGAATCAAAAGTTACTATTTGCCTACACTTTAGTTTCATAAAACGGTCATGAAATATTCATGAAACGGTCGCAGTTTTTTACAAAACCAAAATGTATTTACCTACTTATGCATAGGATGCATAGTCATATGGTATGGTATCCATATTATGGTACTCGATACGGTACTTGTGGTGTTGCGGTAAACACAATCTATTCAAACATAATGTCAGTACTCTGTTATCGTCATTGTACCAGGTTATTATGATGAATAATGATGCCTCATTATCTCAAGAGTTATTGTGCTGACACACATTCTTAGCTCCAAACTTGTTTAAATTGTTTGCAGGATTTTGCAACAAAGATTATTCTATTTATTTACATTATTAGCAAGAATTTTACTGCGACTACTTATCACTATTTTGAGATCATAATTTTGACTATTTATTGACCTGAAAACAAAGTTTTGTAATTTTGTCCCTTTCATTTAACAGCGACCTCTAGACTTCAGCCAAACTGGAGATACAATTTATATAAACAAACCGCCCATACTTTACCTAAAAGTTACTTTTCATTACATGTTTATGGAACTTTTAAGTAGTACTAATAGCTAAATTAAGGTATGAAAACTTATACTGCTAAGTATATTTACCTGAAACTAAAGTGATTTCATCGTAATAATGAAAAATACGCGACGATTTTTTTATATAAATTGTATTATCAGTTTGGCTAAAATATAGTGGCAAAATTTGAAACTTTGCTATTTTATTTTGATCATAAATTTTATTTTTTTATTATTGACATGTTTTATAATCTTATCAGGTACGTTTATTTTATGCCTAGCTGGTTTTGTAATGAAATATGCTCATTATCATCATTGTATTATGTGACCGTTGGGTACTGATGCAATATTGCTAAGAAAAAAACAGTGATATTACAAGCAAGTATACAACACAAACTTAATTATGCAAAAACGCATAAACAAACCTCTAGCCTTCAAGTACATTCAAAGACAATTGCTTGTCAAAACGAAGACACACCTACAATAGACGCATGCCCATATCCAGCTATGCTCATGTCCGTCCTTAGTTAATTAACAAGTTCCCACAGTGAGTTATGGGTGTTACTTGCTGCATCTTGCTGCACGCCATCCATTGTTCGCGCGCGGTCAAGGACATGAGTGAACGCTCTTTCTTGCCACAATTATACTTTTGCCGAGACTGTACTTTCTAGTGTCATTCGTGTTTCTGGGTATTTATGAACTTTGAGTTTTTTTTAATTCCGTTCGAATTAGTTGAGTCTACGATATACCTACCTATATATCTACGTATATATGGAATTGTGGTGTGCTGCTTCTCTTACAAAACCATCCATTGTGCTGTCAAGGACATAGCATATGAGTAATATGAGTAAAGGATTGTGCGACAGTGTATATTGAAAAGTCAATGTACATTTTCAGAGTTGGGCAATACTTGTGTTTGCGTCTCCTAACAGAAAAAGTGAATGATGTGGAATGAAAGAACCTACCGGAAAAAATATACACATACATACATTCGTATCCCTAATGGGGTGTACTGGACAAAGCCACAAGAAATCATAAGATAACTTGCAACCACTCCTCATTCAAAATCCCAAGATGGATAAATAAATAAATATTTGTGGACGTTTCACACAGCGCCATCTAGCCCTACACTAAGCAAAGCTTGTACTATGGAAACCAGATGGCTGATAATTATAATGCATAAATATTTTTATACCACAACACCCAGACCCGGAAGAAATAATTGGAGAACATACAAACATTTATCCCGTAGGGGAATTCAAACCCGCACCTCTTCACGCCTCTTTCCACCACGCCACCGAGGTGAAACGAATGGTGTAATTACAGGAAAATAAGTTTAATAATTATCTAATTCCTAAACAAACTGAGACACGTAGAAAGCTGACAAAGCAATTAGTCCAAGGTTAATAGTAACCGTAAAATAAGAATGCTAGTTAAATGGCGTGACTGATCCGCGCACGCGCGTTGCGATACTCTGTGACAAAAAGTAGGTACCGGAACAATTAGTGCCACGGAAAGCGGGAAAAGTAACACTGCGGTTTGTTACACATGAATTGTCATTATTTAGCTTTCATTATTAGATACCTATTAGTATGTAGCCTATTTTTAAAGTTTTCAGGTCGATTCTGTTTTGTATTTATCTAAACCTATCTTAATTTGATCCTAAGGTCGTGGTTTCAAACCAGGTCGTGTAGGGTAGACTGGGTACGGTTGAAACTAAGGACGGTTGAAACGACTTGAATATCTCGCAAACCGTTAGCGGGGCAGGGAGGGGTCCAAGGGGAGAAGGACGCGGGCGGCCCGCGCGAGCACGAGTCTTAGTGTTGCGTCGCTCTCCGCTCGCTCTGGACGTTTTTAGGGGACCCTATTGTATTTTTTCAACCAAAAGTAAGTATTTTAACTTGAATAATTTTTCTATTATTTTCGTTTCTATTTAAATGACGGTATTGAGTGTGTGTTTGTGTGTAGTATGAAGCTTGTAGAATGAGACACTGTCTAGTTTTTAAATCTCATTATTGTAGCAAAAAATATAACGGTTTTTTATTTAAAATAGGTATTGGGTACAGTTGAAACAATTTTTGTGGGTACGGTTGAAACATTTTATTAATTCTTTTTTGTTGTTTTTAGATGCCGAGAGTACGCGTAAGAAAGACTTCGAGAGGAAAAATAGACATGTCAAAGTACAGCGACGCTTATGAAGAGGTGAAAGCAGGTAATTCATTACGAAAAGCGGCAGAAAAGTATGGAGTAAACCACTGTACGCTCCTAAGATATATTCGAAAACGAGATGCATCTGGTGAGGACCACAATAAACTCATTGGATATAAACCACATAACCGAGTGTTTAATGAGGAGCAAGAGCGACGCCTTTCAGAGTACTTGATTCAAAGCGCAGATATATTGTTTGGTTTACCAAAGATAGAGGTAAGAAAATTAGCCTATGAACTTACAGTTTTATATAATTTACCACGACCTCGAAAGTGGGATGAGCAAAAGTTAGCAGGTGAAGAATGGTTTCGTATGTTTATGAGAAGAAACCCCGAACTGTCTCTACGGGCAGCACAAGCAACAAGTCTCTCCAGGGCGACTAGCTTTAACAAAACTAATGTCGATGCTTTCTATGATAATTTAACTATTGTCATGGACCGTCATAAGTTTGAGCCTCAAAACATTTACAATATGGATGAAACAGGCTTAACTACAGTGCAGAAACCGGATAGAGTGGTGGCTAGGCGTGGTGCTCATCAAGTGGGTTCAGTAACTTCAGCGGAAAGGGGTACTTTAGTCACAGTTGCCTTTGCGGCGAATGCCATCGGAAACGTAATTCCGCCATTCTTTGTTTTCCCGCGAGTTCGTTTCCAAGATCATTTTATTAGGGATGGACCCATAGGCTCCGCTGGAGCTGCCAATCCTTCAGGCTGGATGCAGGATGATACATTTATGCAATTTCTGGAACACTTCCAAAAACATACAAATGTTTCTTCTTCACATAAGGTGTTACTTCTGCTTGATAATCACTCTTCACACATCCATATTAATTCTCTAGACTTTTGCAAGAACAATGGCATAATCTTACTATCATTCCCACCTCATTGTACACATAAACTTCAGCCGCTTGATAGATCTGCTTTTGGCCCCTTAAAGAAAGCTGTTAATTCAGCGTGTGACGCATGGATGCGAAACCATCCAGGCAGGACGATGTCCATTTATGATATTCCGGGAATTGTAGCTTCTGCCATGCCAATTGCACTTACGTCCTCAAATATTCAATCTGGCTTTCGCAAAACAGGAACTTACCCATATAATCGAAATCTGTTTACTGACCTTGATTTTGCTCCTTCATTTGTAACTGATAGACCAAATCCCGAGACTAATACCATACCAGCCGCTGTTATTGATGCATCTGTTAGTAGCCTACCTGAAGAGCCTATATTTGAAACTGATCGGCCAAATCATGAAAATGCAGCAGAGGCAGCAGTTCCTGTATCAAGACCGTCCTACCCACCTGAAGACGAAACGCCGCCACTATCGCCTTCTGTGCTAAATGAACCATCGTCGGTAGATATGATGATTCTAACACCACCCAGACATAACATCAATATTAACATTGAGGAACCAGAACCCAGTACAAGTGCTCAAACAATCGCTGTGGCCTCTGATGTATTTTCCCCGGAAATTATACGACCATTTCCGAAAGCACCTCCGAGGAAAAATAATAATCGAGGGAGGAAAACCAGGAAGTCTACAATTTACACGGACACACCAGAGAAGGAGGAGATAAGAAAGGAACATGAGGCACGACTTAAACGAAACAAAGCTAAACAAGTTAAGAAACAACTGGATGGTGAAAAGAAGAAGCAGTTGGATGGTGGAAAACGTAAAAACAAGAACACGAAAGAAAAAAAGAAAAACGTAGAAGATGAAGCGTCATCAGAAGAAGAGGAGTGGTTCTGTCTTGTGTGTTTGTCAGCGTATTCAGAGAGCAAATCACGAGAACGATGGATCCAATGCACCACTTGCAAATTGTGGGCTCATGAAGAATGCACAGACGGTGGTCTAACCTATCTTTGTCATAATTGTGACTCAGAATACTCAGATTAATTTTGAAATAAGTTTCTTGTTAATTTTCAAATTTTATTTTATTTGTAATGTTTAAAAACCAGATAGGTATTTTGTTGATTTTTATTTTGGTTTTTGTTACTTTGCGTACAATGTTAAGTAGATTTTATTTAATGTGCCATAAAAAACGTTATAGGTTGATTACAATATCGTTAGAAGTACTTAAAATATTGAAGACTGATTGTTTTTGTCACAGAGTTCCTTAATTATTATTAGATTTAAATAAACATTTAATAAAACTTTTTATAACTTCATATTATGTTTCATTTTCATGTGTTTCAATTGACCCCAATCACTGTTTCAACCGCCCCTGGGTTGGGGACGATTGAAACAAAACGATATCTATTTTAAATTTGAGCTACAACTAAAACTATTACACTTAGAACTAAAATCACACTATCCATTAGTAGATAAAACCATGCTTTTTCATTTAACATATACTTTGCAACGTTTGGATAATAAATAACAAAACCATGAATGAAATTAGTGAAATTGTTTCAACCGTACCCAGTCTACCCTACCAATGGATTTTTCTGTGCGAAAAATTTATGTGCGCTATACCAGTACTCTCAAACGGTAAAGGAAAACATCGCGAGGACACCCGCGGCTTAGTCAGCTTCGCACGTATTGACCATGTCTTTCCTGTGGACAAGGCCGACTAAGCTGAGAGGATGGAATAGGTGCTGGGCAAGCCTACTCCATCTTAATTCGTCCCGGGCACTACAGCGTCCCGTTTGTGAAGGTAAAAGTTGCCTCCTGACGCTGTATAAATCATCTACTATAGATGGTAAAAGGCCTTAGTTAGTTAGTTATCTTAATTTGACAGTTCTAAAATTATAGCGATCCCTGTTATATCAATGTATAAGAAAGGGACGCCAATATTTTTAGGACTGTCTAATTAAATTATTTAAGAAAATGCTCAACAGAATCATTATCTCTCGTTTTTACATATTTATTTTTTAAGTCCCATCTCTTTTCTTGCTATGTGCCTTTCTGGATATTGAGCTAGAGTTTTGAAGTTTACTCGTGAGCTAGAATTTTCTCGTCGCGGGCTATCTATTCTAATTCTAATTATGTATTGTATGTTCGTATGAGCTAGTGGCCAACTCTAGTGACGGAGTTTTTAGGCCGCCTAAAGGCCTCCGTCATGGCTTAACGACTTAAAAGCCGGGACCGACAATTTAACGTGCCCTCCGAAGCACGGAAGCGCTCAGCTCGTAATACCACTTGCGGTCACCCATCCCAATTGCGACCGCGCACAACCGTTGCTTAACTTTAACGATCAAACAAGAACGTCTATGCAAGCTACGCCACGAGCGCTTCAAACGCTCAGTTCAAACGTTAGGGGAACAAAGATCTGCACTGACGTCCCGCGGTGGGGTGTATTGTGCATTATCCCCTCTGCTAACCCTCCCCCAGCCAGCCCAGCTCCTTGAAGTACCGGAGAAGGACTTTGGGGTGTTGGCAGCAGTGTTCCAGTATCCTCGATGGTGTTGTTGGAGCCGCTGTTGGCGCTGTCGAGGTCGATGATGATAGTGCCTGACACCGCTCGATGACCGTCCGCAGTCCCGAGCTTTGTCTTATTTCGTTTGTTGCGGAGCAGTGAAGTGTCACGTGTTCCACAGTTTCATCCTCTTGGAAGCATCCCCGACAGAGACCGCTGTCCGTTGCTCCTATTTTCAGAAGGTGGTTATTCAACTCACAGTGTCCTGTGATGATGCCCACCATTTTTCGAAGGTCTTCACGTCCCATTTTCAGTAAATCTATCGGGCTATCTATGATCTTGAAGGGTTTTCCTCTTTAATAGCTAAAAGGTTGCGGACGTTTTTACATAATATACAAAAAGTTACAAACTAAAAATAACCGACTTCAATGATGAATGCCAAAACCTCCTTGGAGCTTTTTCTAAGCACCTTAGTGATTCTGTAATGTTTTCAGCATGCACGAAGTAACATACATCAGCGATCATTGGGATGACACTGGCCACATACACTTTTTCGAATAAAAAAATAAAAGTAAATTATCAGTCGTCAAGCCATGACGGAGGCCTTTAGGCGGCTTAAAAACTCCGTCACTAGAGTTGGCCACTAGTTCATACGAACATACATACATCAGTGAGTCGTGATTTCAAGAAATAAGGATGTCTTCTAAGTTTTACGGAAAAAGTGTCGATCCTTCAAGAATAAAATTTATATTATAAGAACACTTTTGAAACTATTCTCTTTTCAACAGCGAAGAAATCATCAAAATCGAAATCACCGTGTGTCACATACAAAAAAATACAGCTAGTAAGACAAAAGATATAAGCAGTCAGTTAAAAAGTGTTCTTGTTAAAATATCAATAGTAATTAATGTATAGTTCAAGGTTTGCTTACAATCGAAATAGTACATAATGCTCACATGTTTTATCCTAATTGACGTTAAATATCATTGTGAACCTTGTTGACCTTTGTACTCTTGAACAAAATTATGTTTGTTTAGATTATCTGACGTATTGATAAAGATTCAAATTAGGAGAGGCTACATGGTCTTTGCTTGTGCATACTGCAGCAAATTCCTTCCACCATGTTGAGTATTGTGTTGTAGCTACTAAGTAAGTTCGTATAAACTAGTGGCCAACTCTTGTGAAGGAGTTTTTAGGCCGCCTAAAGGCCCCCGTCTTGGCTTAATGACATAAAAGCCGGGACCGACAGTTTAACGTGCCCTCCGAAGCATGGAAGCGCTCTGCTCGTAATGCCACTTGCGCTCACCCATCCCAATAGTGACCGCGCACAACGTTGCTTAACTTCAACGATCAATCAAGAACGTCTAAGCAAGCTAAGCCCCGAGCGTTTCGCTGTAGCTACTGAGTCCTAGAAACGTAAAGAATAACACCTAAAGACATACAATATTCGTTTGTTCAGAAATACGTAAGTTAAACAAGTCACAATTGATATTTTTCTGCTCATGGATAGTGTACCTAACTTTATATCTATAGAATATTACTTGAATGGGTTCAGTAGTTTCCAAGTTTAGCCCATACCGAACAATAAACAAACAAACATATAAAACAAGTAGTCGAATATATTAAGAAACTTATCCTCGATAGTGTAAATTAGCTTCACTATTTGACCTCCTAGACAAAGGATGTACAAAAAACCTACATTCAAATGGAGTTCATCCTCTGACCACTGTGGTAGCCGAAGCGTGTTTCTCCATCCGCCATAAAATGATTACTTGCAAGCAATTTAGTTTAAAAACTTGCCCATTTGAAAGGAGGATGGACAGAAATGTATGGATCCCAGCCTCTGAGGCAATAACAAGCGATATGTCATCGGAAAGGTCTTCAGATAATACTTCCTTTATGGCTGAGAATCTCAAATCGAGTCAAAAGTTATGGCCAAATAAAACGAGACTTGATTACTTGAATAACAATAAAAAAGTAGTCAAAATTTGATAAATTATGAAGAAAAGTATGTACAACTGAAGAGGACCTATTAATTTGGTAGATCCTGTTTTAATATTTCTTCACTTCATGAGAATAGAATTATTACTATTGCAAAAGTTTACCCACTATTACTCTGTGAACGATTGTTTAGTTATCTTAATTATAATAATGTAATACAATGGATTTCAGTATGAGAACAAGTAAATATTCAAGGTTTTAGGTCTACTGTATACTAAAGTAAAAAGCTGACACCAACTCGTTCATGTCTACCACAATGGCTAATAACAAAGACTTCTTTTTTTAATGTCAGTTTTCCTAACATTGAGTTTCAGAATTACACGGAATGACAACCAGTGTCATTTCATCTATTAAGTAATATTACACTAATTACTAAGTCAAATAAAATAATGACATAAAAACAAAAATTCAAATATTATTTACAAAAAAAATCACAGATGCGGTTATTAAATTATTGTCGATACAAATTTGTAATAAATATGTTCAATAAAATTCAAATTTCAATTAAGACGATCAATAATTTTTCCAAAAAACTTTATTCCATTTCACTAAACCTCAAACATTCTAGTATCAGTCATCAGTCAAAGAAATTATTTATAGTGGTTAAGTGGACAGTGTCCCTTTAGGTTACAAGGGGATGTGACCGTACAGTATTGTATGTAAAATTGTTCCGCAAGATACGTTTGGTGAGGAAATTGTCAAGCATTGCCGAGCCGAGATATGCCCACCACAAAGGTAACTCAAGTCTTTTGTATAGACCAACTGCGAAAAAGGAAGGATATCCATTGAGTAAAGAATGATAATTTTGAGCACAATTAAAGGAGGATGGGCGGGCATATTGGACATATTGGACCATGGCTAAAATAGTGGTGCCCGTAGAGTTAACTTTTAGCGCGTTTTTCAAAAAGTTGGTTCTTATTTGGCTCAACGAAGCTGGCCGCATTGCCAGCGTCGCAATGCGGCCAGCGTCTTAGGCACGCCTTCACCGTCTGATGAGCTGGATTGAGCTATCTATAGACCGTTTGCAACGGTCTTTAGATAGCCCGACTGTTCCTTTTGTAAATTTGTATTAGTTATAAGTTCATTTCTATTAATATATGTTACAAAAGAAAAGACCTGAATTTTGCATTATCGTTGAATATAGGAACCTCTTTTAGAACTACTATGAGCGCTTCCGTGCTTCGGAGGGCACGTTAAACTGTTGGTCTCGGCTTTTAAGTCGTTAAGCCATGACGGAGGCCTTTAGGCGGCCTAAAAACTCAGTCACTAGCTCATACGAACATACATACATACTAGGTACTATTAGTGTGAATTAAAATACACCTCCAGGAGGCTCTTTCCGTGCACTGTAGAGACAAAATATACCTACTCAAATTTTAGTGATTCGTTAGTTAGCGAGTTCCTCGTCGATTCTTTGCTTACCTCACAAAACATGCGATGAGGTAAAGGGCCTAAAAGAAGTCCATTATTATCTTTCATAACTCAGTTCCGCAGCAACCTTTCAAAACAATCATTCTCGGTTTACAGCATCAAATTCCCAGTAAAATGGAGTTAGGTAACTTGAACTAAAGGCACGGACAAAATAATAGTACCAAAATCCCTTTTCGTTAGAAGTGACGACCGTTATAAAACGTACTTCATAATGTAGGTAAAAAAGTGTTCAATTTTATGAAAAAAAAAACAAATTCAAGTAGAACCTATCGGCCTAACAAGTTTAATGCAGATCGGTCCATAGTTTATGCTCGAAGATAATACATCCTTATAATATTTTACATCAAACCCACATTCAATAAATTACATTACATGTCCTCTTTATGACAGTCATTAATATGATAGCCGTGATTAATTTTAATGAAAATGCGTAAATGTAAGCTTCTTATAATAAAATTCAGGCTATTAAAATGAATGTAATTGAATGCCCCATTCACATCACTGAACAATTTGACAACAGACTTATCGCCTGAGAAATTTGACAGCTATATTAAGGCCATTCTGTCGTGTCATTGCTTTTATAGAAACGAGGCCTTAAGACATGGTATTGCGATAGGTCAGGCGGTTGAATGTCGCGAACTTAACGAAAAGGCTGGGTTCTATTGTGACCCGGGTCTAGAATCAAACTCATATTATAACTATGTCTTTGCTCCTGCAACCTACTAAATAAAAATAAGGCGAGTCCCAACACCCTCAGCGTATTAAATAAATACTTAAGGTAAGGTCATCATCAGCTTTGGCCTACCAATACCTATATAATTTTGTTGAGCTTACATATAAGATATAATAATGTTATTCTATTACTTAGTTCAGTATTTACTTACAGAGGAATAACTTTGCCTCATCTTAGATAAGCCAAATATGGCTTGTAAGATGTGTTTTGTTAAAATATACTGTACTTGTGTTTCAATTTCAATTTCAAAAGAATATATACTCGTTTTTCGAGGACAAACAATTTTGTCCGGCGTCCATCCCTTAAAATGCCATCAGTATATCGAGTAAGAGCTAATGCTTCACATTGTTTTCTTGTGTGTGTCTAATATATTTTTTTTTCTCAACAGGTAAGATGCAGCTTACATTCAATAACGCTAGAAAGATGTGCTTTGTAAACAAGGCCTTTCTACTAAAGGAGTAAAGGTACACCGAATGCTCTACACTAAGTTTTCTGATTTGCGGCAGCCATTATCCATTCGAGAACCTGTTCCCCAATGATTAGATAGACAAATATGACCTGCCCATTGTAACTTCATTCTAAAAGCTAAGTCGGTAATTCTATTTCTCTTAAGAATTCTTCTTACTGATTCAACGTAGATTTAACACTTGTACAAGTAGTATTCTGCAGTTGAAGTTGAAGTTATCACGTTAGGAAACTAAGCATAGTCCTTTCATAGTTTCCTGTCCTGATACTCACGACCAGTCAGGGAATCCTGGGGTCAGAATTATATTATGTACTGTGAGGTGTTATTATTTGTTATCAGTCCTGTAGATTTTTGTATGAAACCAATAGTGGTAAAAATATCATAATTCTAACCCAGTATCTTTCATGTAGAGCCAGCAAGGCGTGAAGTTGCGCTGTGACCTACTGGTTTAACAAAAACTGCAACCTTGACGGTTTCTTAACCAGTTAACAATAGTAGCAAATGGATTTAGGCAGCATTAACATAGCAAACAGTTTGCTCGTACCACTGACTTATATGGGCTGTAATTTGATATCCTGAAAAGCACGAACTTTTGATAGGTGTGGATAGGTGACACCCCCCCTCTTCCCCTCCCCTCCTTGATTTATTGTTAGCGTTGACATATTTTACATAAAATAGGGTAGAATAGTTCTAGTTTTTTATGACATCATTGTCACCCAAATTTCTAACCTTAACGCCTGAAAACAGCGGCCACCTGCTTTCTACAAAAACAATTGTTACTGTGTAGTTAAAAGGACTAGTAAGCTAAACAAATTGTTTGCACGCACAAAACAAGCAATTTCATTAGTGTCTTGAAAAAAGGCTTTAGTGTCTTTGGATTAGGTGATGAAATTGTGTCCCAATGAAGTAGGCCAAAAGTAGCGAGACATTTGTCACTTCACTCTATAATTCTTTTTAGGTGACGAAAATGCAAGAACTCGCATGATGTCACGCCGAAATCATAAAGGAGAATGGTTAAAATATGTACTGCTAAAAGTTAGTCATATATTTTTTTACTAAGGTAATCTATGTATCTAGTCTGTATAAGATAATAATTAAAAATAAATGATAGCTTAATCGGTATCTAGAATACGTTATAATATTGCAATAAAAATAAATAAAAAATTATGTCAATAACCCATTAATTCAGTCTCAATTAAAAACACAAGCTCTCATTTTTCCGCCAAATTTACATAAAAGCCGCCATCTCTATTAGATCCTGTTACACTTGTTTTAAAGGCTGTCCATTCATTACTCTACGGCATTTAATTACAGTGTAATAAATAAGCTATGAATTGAAGTACCTATTTTATTTATATAATAATGATCATTAATTACTTATCTTCTTATCTTAACTTTGTTTAATTTTGCTGTATACTATAATTATTTTGAGTAATTTCTTGTGCCATTACAAAATTATTAAAATGACAATTCGAAATTGTAAAATTAAAAACATTGCAAAAAAAGGTTATCTACATTCTGAAAAAATCTACAAACATCTAGATAGTAGTTTCGTTCTTTCTTTTACTGAAAAGGTACATTAAAAAAGGAACTACTGAACTCGACGCCATACGAAGTCTTAACAAAGGAAAGCAATCAAAATTGTTTGCAGCTTGGCTTAGTTCAAAGGTCACTCAGTCTAATAATACCTACGGCGAAGTAGACTCTTTTATGATAAATTAATACTCATAAAGAAGAGATAAAGCTTTATAAAATCATAACCCACAAGCCATTCTTCGCTTAAATTAAATGTTATTGCACTAACAAATCACCTAAGTAATTACCTTATACTGTTGACATATCAAGTTATAAAAGAACCACGGTTAGCAAACGAGTAAACGCTGCTATTATGCTTATTAAGAGCAATTAGAGGCATAGCAGTTTATTATTGCAAGTTATTTTGCGGTTAGGGGAAAGTAGGGCTAACTTGTTCCTACGGCAAAAAATAAAACTCACTCAATTTTTTTATGAATGTTTCCTTCACTTTGGTAATTTATCTAATTTATGATAATTGGTTGTTTAATTTGCACTTCAGTTATAATTTTAAGCAGTTAATAAATAAACAGACTTCTCAGTAAATAATCTTATTTACTTAATTACTCAAATATAATTTATTGGCAAAGTTTATTAAGAGTAATATAGTTAAGTACCTAATCGTCATAAAATTAACCATCTGAGTCGTTATTGGAGATCCTTAAATGGATACTAAATACAAAATCCTAATATTACAATGCCATAATGTACATCACAAAAGGCAATTCGAACGAAGTTGAAGAATTCAAAGTTCCATATCGGGCTATTCTCCTCTTCCTGTCAAAGGACCACATAAAATACCATACATATTGATATCGAGCATTGCTAGGTCATTATAAATGAATCAGCGATAGACAAAGATCATCTCAGCTACGCGTAAACATGTTTAGTATGTACCACGATAACGGACCTTATAACAGTATGGTTTATTGTTAGTACGGTACATTTTGACTAATCAATCGAAGATATTTTTAGTGACCTCTTCAAACGCTGACAATCCGTGACCAATGCGTTCACCCTTGCAATACAGCTTTATAATATAGTTGCTCAGCAGAGACGCAAGAGGCGCGGGTTCGATTCCCGCTACGGAATAAATGTTTGCATGATCTGTAAATATTTCTTCCGCGTCTGGGTGTTGTGGTACCATGGTACTCGTAGTTTCTGATACCCACGACACAGGGAATCCTAGTGTGGGGTCAGGACTATGTATGTGACTGTTGGGTGTTATTTATTATATTGTTCTTATAGATTATTATTTATTTATTTATTAGTCAGACATTTTCGTCCCACTGCAGGGCAAAGATCTCCCTTCCCGTTTTCCACTTTTCGCGATTGAACGCTGAAACAGGCCATGTGCCAAGGTGAGTATCCAGCTCGTCCTACCATCTCACCGTAGGTCTTCCACGTCGTCGCGTCGCGTCGCGTTGTATTATAAATACGAATGATTATAAGGATGTTTTATAAGAATAAGGATTATAACTTCTCTGCTGGACTGGGAGTAAATAAAAAACATAAAATGCGTCCAGCTGCTTCTTTCCCCGAGCATGTCGTAAAAGTCGACTAAGGGATAGTATTCTCCAACATGATGAGATAAACATGCAAGTATTCCCAAGAAGGGTTGACGTCAAGCAGGCGGCCGGTCATAAAATACCTTAGCCAAAACTCTTACAGCTCCGATCCAAGGTTCATGCTGTGCCGAGTCCACAACCCCACATAGAGTGAGATAAGGGCAGGAAGATGATGATAGGATATTTATGATGTTCACTTCACTTCTTTTCTTTTTAGCTACTATGACATTACGTCACCATTCTGCCAGTGTTCGTGTTTTAAAAGTCAAACTTTGGTGGATAATAAAAAAACAATATGGCCAGTTATTTGAGAGAAAATGTGCCAAGATATAACCAAAATTATTTTTCTAATATCATGATGCTGTCCGAGTCAGTTGCGTATTTCGCTGTTAAAACCATTTCATGTATAAGTTAAATATGAATTTTATTTATCTAGCTGTGGACTATATAAATGTTATAGTTCTTAAATGTCTTAAATAGCCAGTCTTTAATAAACTTACAAAATGTGATTTACGGCATACCTATTGGTTATTTGCCACTAATCAAACTCATAAATTTCTGTTTAAAACTAATCTATCTACTATGTTTCTGATTGGCTTGACATTACAAAATGATAAACATAATGACATAACGAATAATATAGAGCCAATTTACAACTAGGCCGGGTCTTCGACCTCTACCCACTGGCCACAAATCTGTGGTCATCGTTTTATTTATTAAATGTTTTAAGGAAAGATACTTGAGATATTTTAAGCAAACGACTAGTGTGGAAAACCTTGAACTAGATAAAAAAGACATTATGAGATTTTAGACAGCAGACAGACTGCAGGTATAGACAGCGCCTAACTGATACAAAGAAAAGGTAATGCCACTTTTGCCCATCATCCTTTATAATGTTCATGTTTCATCCTTTATAATGTTAAATGAGAGCACTGGTGGTCTAGTTGGTAGTGACCCCGCCTTCTGATCCTAAGAACGTGGGTTCAAATCCGGTCATGTATCAATGGATTTTTCTGTGTGAAAAATTTATGTGCGCTATACCAATACTCTTAAACGGTGAAGGAAAACATCGTGAGGAAACCCGCGGCTTAGTCAGTGCCCATCTTAATTCGTCCCAGGCACTACAGTGTCTCGTTTGTGAAGGTAAAAAGTTGCCTCCTGACGCTGTATAAATCATCTACTATAGATGGTTAAAGGCCTTAGTTTTTTTTATAATGTTCAACGCGAATATTTCTACTGTTTCAAAAATATTTGATACCAGCTTCCTCCCGCGGCTTAGCTCGCGCACCCGGATAAAAACTAGATTATTTCAGGTCTCAAACTAAGTATATTTTAAGTTTCATTTAAACCCGTTCAGCCGTTACGCCGCGATGGAACCACAAACATCGTCACATTGCAATACCCATTATTATGACGGTGTCAATGTTTTGGGAACAGAGAAAGAAACGGCATACATCAATAACATTTTAATATTTTGTTAATATCCAATATCGACCAATAAAATGGTCTCAGGATCGTTCACGGAATATTTACTACCGCGATATCAACAGACATTTACAAATCGACATTTCCACAGGATTTCCGGATTGAAGTGAAAGAAACATTAAATTACTTGTCGTTGTAATATACGGGTTAATCAATAGTTGCACAATCACGCTTTCTCTGGAAATGACAATAATTTTATAGTATCCAATAGGTACTTTAGATACTGCGTCGTTCTACTAATGTTATAAATGGGAAAGTGAGGATGTGATGTTTGTATGTTTGTGCCGTGTAGGTGTTCGTTTATTAAAATAATATTATTTGTAATTTTGACATTCATTATGAATTTGCATGCCTCTAGGAGGTAGAATATAAGTGGACATTCCTTAATTTTAAGACCTATATTTTGACATATTCTTTTTTTTTTTTTTTTTTTTTTTTGTTCTCCTTGTTCCTCTGATATGGTAGGTCAGAGACTGTGTTCGCTTTTTGTTTTTATTTACTTTTTATGTTTGAAGGGTTACAATTTGTAACGAGAAGAAGGGGGGTTTTTTGCAGGGGGAGTTTATTACTATTTTTATCTGTATCTCTCATATTTTAACTTTTTATCTCTTGTTTTATTTTACTTACATTTCTTTATTAACATATATTTTAACACTTATTTTTTGCTTGCAGATTCTACTTATATTTTAAACTCTGGTATTTAGCTTACTTATTATTTATTTATATCTTACACGCTTTATTTCTTAACATATTCTTGCAAATAAACATTTCATTTCATTTCATATGATCGTAACTTTTAAGCTTCTATCCTGTTAATACGTGAGCAAAATCGCGGGTGAAAGCTATTTTAAAATATGGTTGAATTGATGTCTCGATCTGTTTTAAATACAAAAAAAAAGAAATTATATAAATGATAATAAATGTTTATTCGAAGCCAAAAATATTACAATATGTAAACCAGGGTTGGGACCCTCTTTTAAGTACAAAGTACTTGTGCCAGAGGATTCCGCTCTTCCGTATCCAATGGTTACTTACTAAAATACCAAATTA
Source organism: Scotopteryx bipunctaria (assembly GCA_949320045.1). Classification (NCBI taxonomy): domain Eukaryota; kingdom Metazoa; phylum Arthropoda; class Insecta; order Lepidoptera; family Geometridae; genus Scotopteryx; species Scotopteryx bipunctaria. Next base: position 3,588,560 of record OX439449.1, read on the forward strand.
AACTATTTTAAACTATTTTCAAACATTATCACATAACTCAGGCGACTCCTTACTCATATTGTTATAACATGGTTTTATCATCTTCATCATCATTGACGGCCTCGGTGGCGTGGCGGGCGATTGCTCGGCAGAGACGCAAGAGGCGCGGGTTCGATTCCCGCTGCGGAAGAAATGTTTGCATGATCTGTAAGTATTTCTTCCGGGTCTGGGTGTTGTGGTACCATGGTACTCGTAGTTTCTGATGCCCACAACACAGGGAATCCTAGTGTGGGATCAGGACTATGTATGTGACTGTTGGGTGTTATTTATTTATTATTTATTGTTCCTATCAGTTACCCTGCATTGAAGAGCTCGTGGCGTAGCTTGCTTAGACGTTCTTGATTGATCGTTGAAGTTAAACAAGTGACATTACGAGCTGAACGCTTCCGTGCTTCGGAGGGCACGTTAAATTGTCGGTCAAGGCTTTTAAGTTGTTAAGCCACGACGGAAGCCTTTAGGCGGCCTAAAAACTCCGTCACAAGAGTTGGCCACTAGCTCATACTACGATCTTACTTACCTACTACATTGTTTACTACATAAATACTTATCTGCTTATATACGTATCTGCTTATATACTTATCTGCTTATATATTGATATGATATTATATACATAATATGTTTATTATGAGCGGTGGCAATTAGCATAGTGAGTGCACAATATTACAAATGCAGTGTATTCACCCCGCATTTGGATTACCGAAAGTTGGTCAACCCAGTTTGACGACCAAGTCACCTTTATCTGATAATCCTGACGAAATCTATAATCCGATGGCAAGCAGCGAAAGCTTTTGAAGCAAGAGTAATGGATGATAAAGGTATCAGGGTACCAGTAAAGTTGTATACACACTACGGCGGCATGACTCCGATGTTGTATTTGGCGATATTTGTTCGCAATTCTTTCGGAGTTTTTGTCTATTGGTGTCAATAATATTTAATTGATCAATAATACAAATAAAAATAGTTACCTCTTGTCTCAAGCTTTTTAGTTCCTAGTGCCTTGTAAATCTGTACCAATACAGGATAATCATGGGTGCGGTTTATAAAGAAGTGGCGCGTGGTAGAGACATGGCGCTGACGTATGACTCTTCCATAGACTACATAGAGTAAATGCTGTATATAGCAATTTACAAACGACTTGTGTGGAAAACATCGTGAACAACCTATAAGATTTTTAAAGAATTACTGGAGGCAAAAACAAAAATCAGTAATAGCATGTCTCATTTAGACTCCGCCCCTATCCGAAATTATTAGAAACTTTCAAATTGGATTCGGATACGGATAGATTTTATTTCGGATATGCATAACATGCCTGATTTGCACTATTTGTATACAAACCTAAACTTAATATCAAAGTGTGTCCATGACCTAAGAAAGCTTGTTACATCATAATCCAGAGAATGGAAAGTTACTATAGAATGAATTTCGACTCAAAAGAGTTCAGGAGTTCCGATTAAGGTAGTAAAACAAATTGAATGGGTATTCATGTGGACGGATCCTTATTTGGATAGCGGCTTCTTTCATGTTTTGATTGCTCTTCCAGGACATTATGAATACCCAATGGTTATGTAAGATAATACATTATTCTACATTATTTCGTGTAGGCTGAAGTTTAAAAAGCGGTGTTTAGTCCATTGTTTCAGCACTAAGTATAAGTAAAATAATGTAAGGTTAAAGTAAAATTAGTTTCCTATTTAAGTTTTTGTCTGAATAGCGAAAATGACTAACTCACCATGTACAGTAGGTGCAAAAAACTCGGTCACAAATGTCGGTCATTGACAATCTTAAAGTCAAGCTTGCAAGGAGGAATTATAGGTTCGGTGGTAACCGTAGTTTGCGTTTCTATTGTCTAATAGATTCTCCCGCGGTTCTGTTAACATTGTAAACCGAGCTAGAATACAGTGATCATAATCAAATTGTAGGTTTTGCACTGTAACGGTGTCAAATAAACAATAACACTCAATTTTTAATTATTGCTTCAAAGATTTTGGCACATTTCATCAGCTCTTCCAAGTAACGCATAGATTCATTGTATTTAGATTTTTTCTATAGATTTATGACTTTTTTGTATTTCGATGACCATGTATTTCCTGTAGACAAGGCTGATTAAACTGAGAGGATGGTATAGATATTGGGCAACCCTACTCCTTTTAAATTCGTTCCGGGCACTACAGCGTCCCATTAGTGAAGGTAAAAGTTGCCTCTTGACGCTGTGCTAATCATCTATTATTACAGATGGTGAAAGACCTTAGGTTAGTTCCTTTGTATAACTATTCTAACTACAGCTAATACTATTGGGCTAGAAGGTTTGCGTTTTGCATCCTGTAATAAAATAGTATAGGTACCTGTCACTCAATTGTGATAAGTGGGACAATTTCGCCACAGCTCGGCCATATAGCAAGGTACGTAATAGAGTTACTCTCTGTGCATTATCATTTTTTCCTGCGGTCATCCCACTAGGTGGGATCGGTACAACATATTCCCTCTTCCAACTTATCCTATCATTCGTCATCTCAGTCGGAGGCCTTTAGGCGGCCTAATAACCCCGTCACTAGAGTTGGCCACTAGCTCATACGAACATACATAGTACCTACTCCTTTCACACAATCCATCCATCTTTTCTTCGGCCTTCCTCTTGCAGAGTGTTCATTATTCATTAAAAACATTTTGTACATATTTATTAATATTATTTGTCTTGTTGCACACGACTAGGTTAAAAAATTGGCACAAAACTTGGTCATCGACATAAAGCTCACGAACGCAAGAGCTTTGACCTGAACTAATACTGACCTTAAGTTAACTGTACGAGTTCACCAATAAAATGTTTCTTAAACAATCGTTTACATAACTATTAATTTATTGCCGATCAATAAAGTACTGACACGGCTGTTGTAGTTTAGACAGATTTATTGAGGATGCGTAATCACTCATATGCCAAATAACTCTTTTGAAACCGACACTTACTTAGTGTTTTTTAGGGTTCCGTACCCGAATGGTGCCAACGAGGCCCTATTACTAAAGCTACGCTGTGTGTCCGTCCGTCTGCCCGATTGCCGTCTGTCAGCGGGCTGTATCTCATGAACCGTAATAGGTAGAGTTAAAATTTTCACAGTTTGTATTTCAATTGCCGCTTTAACATAAAAATTGCTTTGGACTTTTTCGCTATCCCTTGGAAACTGTCCCTCGTTAATTGTGCCAATGATTCAAGTCAGCCTCATTATCTTCATTCTTCAATATAAAAAGACTCCTATGATTTTCTTCAACCTAAAAAGTTCGATGTCATGTTTTAACTTAAGGGTATCAAAGGAGTTTTTTTTTTATGATTTAAGCCTTTTAACACACTGGTTGAACAAAAAAACACGAGTAGAAGTAGCATTAAATATAAGAAAAAACCTATTCTTCTATTTCGTAGGAAAAAGTTTTTATTCTTATTAGCTACCTTTATTACGCTACTTTTGTAGGTAATAAAGTTATAATATTTGTCAATCAACAAAACCTACGTTTTTAAATATTCGTGCATTACCTACCGAAAATATTTATAAAATAACCGGTCATTAATCGCCCTAGGCATTTTCGTATCCACTAACTAAAACAAACATTGCACAACTCAAAAACAAGCTTTACCTATAACATAGATGAATACGGAACTAATGTATTGTACCTCTAATTTCGCTATTAATTAGGCAATGTTTCAAATGCCATAAAACAGTACATGGTGCATATTGGTTATGGTACGTAACTTACATTTAGGACAAAAATAAACGCTTGGAATATTGTGTCTGTGGCTTATTGCGATGTCGAGTCACGGAATAGTTATTTTACAAGCATTTTCGAAAGGATGATTTGATGATAGCGACATTCGACTTGCCATAGAACGTTAAAATTACAATGGTTAGATATCGTTGTATCATAACTTTTCAACTCAAAATATAAAAATGGTCGTGACGAATTCAAACAAATTTTCTCAAATCTTGAGGAAACAGCGGCGACATGGGTTTGATTTTGCAATGGTAATGTCTCTATAGTCTATAGACACCATCAAATAAGGCCACCTTGTGAAAAATGTGTGCTACGTAAATGTAGATGTGCTAAATAGTTGTAGAAGGCCTAGATGTGCAGAATATTGTCGCAGTTGAGCTCATTACTGTTCAACTTGTCCTTACAACAAATCTGTAACACGCACATGATTGCCTTTATTACCCAATCTTTTATTTGTTGTGCGTTCAAGAATTTTTTTATCATTTTACGTTACGAACAGACCTCTTATTCTCTATGACCAAACGAAACTTGACAGCTCGTAACTTGTTTGTATAAAACGATAACACTATGATTACACAAACGTGCCCGTTTGCCCACGTTACGTTTTGTTTTGTCATAGTGAATAAGGCGCAGGCGTAATTTTAACGTAGATTAAAGGTTCTAAATGATCCTATTGATTTCAAATAATACAATATTAATGAATTTAGTTAAACTGTATGCACACTTGAAATATGATTAGGGTTGTAAGTATAAATAGGTGTGTACAAAGATTACCATCAGTGATAATCATCACGCGTGTTCACTATGTTATGTATTACCAATAATCCAAATTGAATAACACCAAATAAAGGACGCAGTGACTACATAAGCGATGGTAACATAAGATAAATTATACCCATGACTTACGGTTATGTAACTTAAACCCAGGTTTCATAAAAATACTACAATACTTTCAAACAATTATTGCAAGATATAAGATTTAAAAAATGGAGTAAGAGTAAACTACTGTAGAAAATAATCATGTGAAATTGTCGTCAAAACAATAAAAAAAGTCGTGTACATATTTTTCGAATTATTTAAGAAGTTAGATCTAATTTTTACAATTTTACTCAATCTATAGAGGTATACCGCTCGACATAAATATACTTCAAGGACGGAACTACAGTTTTTTAATCAATTGAAAAAGATCTAGAGAACATAGACTAGACACAAGATTAGAGAAAATATTTTCTTGCAACTACTCGTACATAAGAAAAGTCAATTTGGACGGACAATTTGGATACCTTTTCATCTTACCTTCTAAACTTATTTTTAACCATTCAAAGTGATAATATAATGTTAATATTTAAATGCTTTGTAGGTATGTGTCTGTCTACCTACGAATCAGAGACTGCTAATTTTTGTACATACACTGGAATCATAGATTTATGTATAACCTATATTATTATGTACTTAGTTTTGTAAGCATGGAAATAAGCTTTTTTGTTTTTGTTCAAATGAATAAATGTTATTATTATTATTTTATAATTAAATATTATGTACAATAAAAAACAGGTACTTATACGATATTTTTTTAGGAGTTTAAAAAATTCTTTTTACAGTGTTAATACGGCCGTGATAAGGCGGTATGTCCTTTGTAAAAAGCAGTAATTTATACGGAACATTGTTTGCACAGAGCTTTCTCCTCCTTTTATTTACTAGATTTATGAACACAATCACCTTTGATGACCCTGCATGTTAACGCTTTATGATTGTTCAGTAAAAGAGTAATGTTTTCACATCTTTCATTAACGTTATTTTTTGTTTGATGAGACGTCATTCTCATTTATTAAATCGATATAATTAGTTTTGCAATGCATTTAGGCGTGTGATTTTTGTTAGCATAACTGATGGCGTGAGCCCACTGCAAAGGCGTGAGCCCACTGCAAGGGCAAAGGCCCCGTTCCTTCTTTCCAGTTTTCTCTATTTAGTGCTGATGTGACCTAGTTGTAACATATTTTACTTTTTAGGGTTCCGTACCCTAAGGGTGCCAACGGGACACTATTACGGGCCTCCGCCGTCCATCCGTCCGTCTGTCAGCGGGCTATAAAATAAAAGGGTGGCCCCATTCTGCCCTCCTATATCTAAAACATCGCTAAGCCACAGGGGGTCGATTTTGAGTTATTGATGCCATTCTACTTAGAAAAAAATACTCTATCGATCTGTTTTAGAATCATTCTTCTAGCGTTTTTAGTTCAGGAAATAGCTCTAGCAAAAACAGCGCTATCTACGATAAAATATATATTTATACTACCGCGTTTTTCGCTCATATCTCAAAACTTGGTTTTGTGGCTTAGCGATGTTTTAGATATAGGAGGGCAGCATACACCTTCGTGTACGAATTCGACTCGCACTTAAATAAATAAATAAATAACGCCCAACAGTCACACATAGTCCTGATCCCATACTAGGATTCCCTGTGTCGCGGGTATCAGAAACTACGAGTACCATGGTACCACAACACCCAGACCCGGAAGAAATATTTGCAGAACATGCAAATATTTCTTCCGCAGCGGGAATCGAACCCGCGCCTCTTGCGTCTCCGCCGAGCAATCGCCCGCCACGCCACCGAGGCCGTCACTTGACCGGTTTTAATAAAAAAAAATATTGTATGTGTATGTATAAGATGCACTGGTGTCTACGTTAATGATGATCTATGTTGCCTTCATTTGAATGTAGATTGCCTGATTCAGTCGTGAACAAATTAACCCATAAATTCAATATTTCCATTGTACACAGTCTTAACACAGATCTGACACCATAGTCACGGCTGCTTCAATTTATTCAATGCTAGATTCTTCCCACGACTTCACTTGCTATATTTTCTTAAAAGCTGTATAATAAGCATCCTAGCCTTGCTTGTCCCATTCCTTTTTTGTTTGTCTAAGTTAGGGTAAGACTGACTTAGTATAGCTTTCAATCAATTACACTACTTGGTAATAGGTTCTTTTTGTATTTAGATATTTTTTTACTAATTTTTTAAACGAAATCCACTTAGTTAAATACTACTTACTCATATTTGTTAGTTTGTTTGTCTTGTCTATATGTTTTTTTTCCTGTCTCTGTACTTTACACGTAGCATCCACCTATGTTAAAGCCTGTCCCTTGCCTCAAAGGTTTGCTTGTAGAAAACTCTTTAAGAGTTAAGCTCGCCTTTGTACAAGTACTGTTTTATTTGTAAGTGTTTGTGTACAATGAAGAATTTCAATGTTTTTTCGTATCTCAAGTCTGGTTGCGATACCCAATCGGTCAGACCTGAAACACCTATACTTAAGCATAGGTATATTATATTCAATAGTTGTTATTATAGAACCTTGAATGAATCCGCTCTAATCCTCTGATGGGATAGCAAGTAACTATTGACATACTCGTATTGTTGTATAATTTACTCAGTAAGGCTATGTTCATAAGTAAATAAGAAACATTACATATGGTTACTATTAGATTGTTGCCGACGATCACGACGACCTCTCTGGCGTGGTGGGCAAGTGCTCGGCGGAGACGCAAGAGGCGCGGGTTCGATTCCCGCTGTGGGTAAAGCGTTTGCATGTTTTGCAAATATTTCTTCCGGGTCCGGGTGTTGTGGTACCATGGTGCTCGTAGTTTCTGATACCCACGACACAGGGAATCCTAGTGTGGAGTCAGGACTATGTATGTGACTGTTGGGTGTTATTTATTTATAAATACAAGTTCTTTTTAACCTAAATACTTTTCACACACCTTGTTTTTTATTTCCATTGACCTGACACGCAAGTGCATAATATAATCTGAGTTTGTTATCTCATAAGATAACAGTATCTCGTTATCATAGTTCAGTTATTTTTATCTTGTTTTACAGCAGACGTAATCAGACGATGCAGGTCATGTACTAGCTGTACATGACACACGTGCGACGACAGTTCATTCATCATCATCATCATCAGCGACAAGAGTCGTGAGTGACAAGTTGCGACGAGAGTTAGTGACGTTCAATAACAGGTTCATGTAGGTAGTGTATTATACGTTTGAGTCTCAATAATGGCGAGACAGCTGAAACAATTTGAATGAAACTGAATGCGATTGAGTCGTATTATTATGGCTATTTTTGCACTACTAGAACTAGTAACACGAGTGGTTGTAGAAGTCACAAGTCACGAACTTGTATTTTATTAGTTTACTAAGGCTGTGTGATCTAAACTAATCACCTTTCAGTTATTTTGCATTTTGCAATAACATAAAAAATCTGGCTTACAATTTTGCAAATAAACTGCAAATCACTTTCATTTCAATTCATTCAGAACAATGTATAATGACCTCAATTAAAAAAACAATTCTTATAAGTTGGTAGATTTTATGTATTTCCTAAAGTATTAGGATTTAGATTTATATCACATCCATAAAAAGCGATTTATACTGATACCTGTCACTTGACTAATATACAATTTTCTCCTTTTTGTCGAGCATGTTGGTTTTACACATTTTAGTGCGAATAAAATCTGGTGTTTCTTAAAATAAAATAAACATCACCAAATTCCAGAGCTTTGCGACCTTGACGCAGCTTAAAGTTGGCACAGCTTGATCATTACAAGTGCGGCACTATAATCGAAGAGTTTGAATTATTCGATACTTGTATCATTAAATATTCGAGTAACAAACCAGTCAATGAGTCTATGTGAATGATGTATGCAGACTTTCGTAGTTTTTGTCAACCACGGAAAAGATAATCTTAGTGGGGATTTTTAGTGTTATTTCTTTCTTACCAGCATCCACCTGTGGCCCCGTTCTCCTAAATGAAAGATATTACGTATTATTCCAAGTCATAAAGTATGAATAATCCAAGTTTTAGCCAAATCTACTGAGCTGTTAAGATAGCGGAGATGAACGCAGTCAAACATACTCACGTACTAACTAAAACATTCGCATTTATAATATTAGTAGGATAAAGAGACCTAGCCTTCGATAACTCACTGTGACTCTGATTACATCTAAAACTGGGCATTTGCGTGAAAAGGGTTGGTTTATACGCTTTTAATTCCGTAATAAATACAAGTTTATCCCACATCATAACTTTTAGTCACTGTCTTTTTATTTTGGGTTCTAAATTAAGTCTTACCTTAAGTGGCTATTTGAAATTGCCTAAGGGTTGTTCTTTAATATAACTTTGGTCGAATTTTAATAAACTGCATCACTAAGAGAGTGACGAATTTTGTATGAATTTTCGCCGGCGCGGGTCCATAATAATTAAATAATATCTATTTATTCTTTATTATTTTATTAGGTTGTCCAAGAGGTATTTTTAAATTTTTCACTGAGAAATTCCTTTGAGCAGCTTCTGACTCCATCAGGCCAGCTTGCCGCCACCATTTGTCATCAGGGACTATGTCATCAGAATTTTATTGTATGCCAAGTTTAAACTCAGATAAATGATATCAATGTGTATGAAAAATCAACTGGTAAGTTTAGACAAGCTCAATATAGAAAAGGGAAAGTACCCAAAGGATGAACTGAGAAGTTTATATAGTAAAAGTAAGTAAGTTCGTATGAACTAGTGGCTAACTGTAGAGTTTATATAATGTAGATGTATTGTATAGAATGAAATTTTATTAAGAGTAAGACAATTATAATAAAAAGCCAATACTACAAAGGAAGCATTAGACCGTTTATTAATAACGCCTATTACAATCCCTTCCTGATTCAAGTACCATTTTAATATTCGAATAAGTACAGCTATTTTACTCTTAAGTATAATGTTTCATTCGGCATTGAACAGTCGTGACAATTAGCATAAAGAAGTGAGTAATACACCTGTCTAGTACAATTTGTGGTTGATGTTTTAATACAGTAGTTATCACTACTAATAGTCGTTTGTCAACTGACGCCAAAAAATTTGTACCACGTGGTGTGAGTAGATGAAACGTAAAAATAATATTATTTTCGTACCCGTTTCGTACCAATTTTGCAATTAAGAGTTTCAGTACAGTCTACGACAAAATTTTTAGTAAAACATCTTAAATTTTTCAACAACATATAACTAATTTTAACGTTAACATTAATATTAACGGGTCAAGTAATCACGTGCCTAGTTCTTTCGAGCCAGTGTGGTGAAAACATTTAAAGTGCGCCTCAGAGGCTCCTTTCGTGTGCTTGACACATGTTTTTGAATTTTTAGTTCTATAGTAACCTACCATCCGTAGTCTAATAGTTGAGGAATCGATATCCGTCATCTGTTAGCTTAATATAAGAATCGGGCATAAGAATCCAACTTCTATAAGATGTTTTATGCTTGATTCCTATAGGTACTTAACGAATGGACGACAGATGCTACGTTACCATAACGTCGTTGTTATCTGTAAAAAAGTATTTTTTTTTTTTGTGAAAAAAGAACGTTCTATCATAATCTTCAATCCGTTTCCCATTAGTAGAATATTGGGCATTAGCATTCAACAACAAAAGCACTGTGCGATATTGCATTGAACTTACGACTTCTATGAAGACGTTTTAGAAATCACAGGCCATTATCTCATCTCGCTCGAGGCTCACAGCTTTCCATTACGCAATTTCGACACCTAGCGTAGTGTGAATAGAGGCTAGAATTGCAGTAATAAACACGAAAGTCCTTAGGCATAAGCTCATTACAATGAATGGATAGATTTCCGCGTCCGTAATTATTGTAAGTAGGCAGGTATGTCGCAAACATAGAGTATCTTTTGTTTTATTTAAATAATGAAAGACTAACATTTTTTATTTTAGTTTATATCACGTAGGTAAGCCACGATGTTACCCTATAAACCAAATCAGTTTTTTAGGCTTCCGTATCCGAAGGGTGAAAACAGAACCCTATTACTAAGCCTGCACTGTCCATTCGTCTGTTAGCGGGATGTATCTGATGAACCGTAATAGGTAGAGTTGTTTTCACAGAGTGTGTATCTCTATTGCCGCTATAAAAACAAATAATAAAAATAAAATAATAAAAGGAGGCTCCATACAAGAAATATATTTTGTGGCCAAAGTACATGGTGTAAAAATCATATAAAAAAATACATGTTCGATGGTATGGGAACCCTTCGTGTGCGAATTTGACTCGACCGGCTTTTATTTATTTATTGACTAACCAAAACGAACTTCATAATTTACCAATTAAATCAATTAGTTTTGAAGCACACACTTAATAGTAGAGAATTCTCTATTGTTTGTTGAACTACTTTGTACGCTTACTACAATAGGTTTCAAGTTAAATACATTATGTTTACACTTAATAAATGCATGTATTGTTTATGTTAACTGCACTAATAACTTAACACAGCCGTATTCTAAAGACTTGTAAACTATATCAACTTGGAGTTTTCTTCCACAACCCTATTTTATACACATACATACATATTATCAGGCCCGTTTCCTTAATAGGGTGGGCAGAGCCACAAGTAAACATAAAAAAACTTGCAGCCACTTCTGATTTAGTCTTAAGATGGATATGGTGAAAATAAAATAAAATAAAATAAAATAAATAAATGTACAGTTTACTTAATATACAGATGTACTTGTATACAAACACGCAATTTGTAATCGGAAATCAAGCTAATAATTTTATGTGCCTAGCAACTATTATTATTCTCCAGCTCGGGGCAACAGGAAAACCATTGTAAGGAAACTGCTGTTATGTGGAAATTATAAAAATACAGTACTGACTGTTACTGCAATTACTGACTTACTTAGACGTATCACTAGTTCTCTCGAACCAGTGTGATGAGAGGATTTCAAGTGCGCCTCAAAGGCTCCTTTCGTGCACTTGATACTTTCGAACTTTATTGGGTGCCGATTTCCTCACGATGTTTTCCTTTGCCTAGTTTGAGACTACTGGCATAGCTCACATATTATTTTGGAGTAAAAAACGTAATAAACCTTATTATCACTATTATTATAAATGCTCAGTATGTTTGTGCGTGTGTTTTGCTGGGTTTATCTCCATAACTTCTGAGCAGATTTGCCTGAAACTTGTATAGTTTTTGATTTTGAAATAACAGGTATAAGCTTATTTTATCAGGTTAGGATAGGTAGGAGCGAAGCCGCCTGTGGATGATAGTTATTATGAATATAGTAGCTGTGTAATTCTATTCTTTCTGTAATTTATGGAAACTATGTATACAGGTGGAATTTTGTAATGCCACTCTGGAAAGTATTCTAAATACCGAAGATAACAAATTTTACCCAAAGAAAACATACCTTTATTTTTAAAAAGAAGGAAAACTGAATGTACAAATTTACCGTACGATCTAAATAAAGAGATGTAGATTGAGAGCACTGGTGGTTTACCCCCCCTCCCCCTTCCGATCGTCGTTTGATTTGATCCCAATATCGCCGGTTTTGATCCTAACCCCCGAATACTCAAACGCATCTCAGAGTTGAGCACGTCTCAAATGACGAGTTTTTGACAGATTCATCATTCATCAAAAACTGTCAAATAACCATGACTTAAGACGTGCTTAACTCTGAGTCGCGCTTGAGTATGCGGGTTTAGGGATCAAATCTCAACACATGATTCTTAGCATTCCGTACATACGTCGGTTGGCGTTGACGAATTCATAATGCCGAGACTGGACAAGAGCGAATCGATGTCACGCTCCAGTTTCCTTCACTTTGTAGGCTTGAGATGAGCTCGTGTTGAAACTACTTGCATTTGCCAAGTGGCAATAGGTTGGAACCTGTTTTACACGTCTTGCCCTTGCTAGGCCATGGGTTGGGTCGTTAGTTAGAACAATTTCTTTTACTATTTATTTTATTTACGTTATCTGACCCCCGCCGGTTTCATGAGATACCAACTAGTTCATTTATTCAGGAATACTCCAGCATTAACTCTACTTAATCCTTGTGAAAAGTTTGCCAATATCGCGTACACCACCCGCCAGCCTGCAACAAAAATCTCCTGCAAAATAGCACATACATTCACACAAAGCAAACTCAATATACGTCGACATGTGTTTCCCTTCTCCATGAGGCATCATCAAGAAGGTTGATTCACACCATGCACCAGAGCCATCTTGCTTCAATTCAATTCAATTTCGATTTATTTATTGGTAACAATAAATGGTTACATGTCATTATATTGATCAAATAAATGTGTAAAAAATATATTTTTTATCATTAATTGATTAAATTGTTAAAATAATAATGTCGATATAATAATACAGTGTCTAACTGAGAAACTCATCAGCCCTAAAATGCGATTGATCAATGAGCCAATTTTTTTATTTGAATTTAAAGGATTGCGTTGTCGGAGCATTTTTGATTGTGAACGTGAACGTTCTGCACGTTGTGAACGTTGCACAAAAAAGAGCAAACTCGGGTACCTATTGAAGATCAATTCATTCTTAAATGTTAAATACGATTAAAATAAAATTAGAATGTTGGATAAACCACTCAATCGCAATTTAACAATTCTTTACTATTAAGTATTCTGTGCTTTTATTCCAAATGACGGAGGCCTTTAGGCGGCCTAAAAACTCCGTCACTAGAGTTGGCCACTAGCTCATACGAACATACATACATACACACATACTCCAAATGACAGTTGAAGATCGAGTTTACTTACCCCACATTGTTATATAGAGTAGACATCGAGTATTGCATAAAGATGTTAACACTTCTCATCTCTTTCTCTTAGATTTTTTTTTGAGTAACATACCCAAGTGATTCTCGCACATAATAATTCTTATGTAAGCATAGAAATAACTGATTTTGCTAAGATCTTCTGATAGTTACATAAAGTAGCATAATATTAAGTGATTATCAGAAATGATTTAAATGTTACAAACTTACCATGTTTTAATGAGCTTATAAAAAAAAGCTAAGGCCATTTACCATCTATAGTAGATGATTTATACAGCATCAGGAGGCAACATTTTACCTACAGAAACGGGACGCTGTAGTGCTTCGGACGAATTAAGATGGAATAGGCTTGCCCAGCACCTTTTACTGTAAGTATTGTGCATGAATCAATATTAAAAAAGTATTGTGTATATTTGAAACTTTATTTATTTGACATAGAAAAATTTTGTAACTCAAAAATCCTGCCTCGTAAACGTTGCAAGTTCTAATCTATTCAGCTGAACTAAAATGGAAGTTCGCGTAACATCACAATAAAACTAATGGCTTTATCTCTAGATTTGTTTCTTCTGGGTCACTGTATAATGAGGTCGATGACAACTCTTTTGGTAAACCACAGACGTATCCTACTTTTCAGAGATAGTTTAATGGCTATTTCGGCCATTAAAAATACATTGCCATATAATCTTGTAATACCATTTTTTGTCTCTGGGCAATATGCTGCTGGACTCATATTTAATCCTATATTGTTATTTTTATTTTTATATTTGTGGACAGCGCCATCTAGCCCCAAACTTAGCAAAGCTTGTACTATGCAAACCAGATGGCTGATAGAATGCTCTATACTTTTTTTTGTAAATACATACATTATAATATATATTACAAAATAAGTCAGTACAATAGTACTACAAATATTGTGCGCATCAGAAAAATGTGCTTTGATGAAAACCGAATTTGTCCGAATATGCAACCAACCCTTTCAAAAAATTTGTATCTACATAATTATTTAACATCTCTATATTACGTATCATTATCGCCATAGTGAAATACGATTTCAGAAACTAGACGAAAATTTAAGAGGCGCACAATATTTGTGGTACCACTGTACTAAGTTCAAAAATAGTGGTACATACCTATGTATTCAATGGATAACTCCGATCCAGATAGTGGGCATCACAATAATCCTTTCACCACACTGGTTTGAAAGAACTAGTAACACTAGTAGTAATAGTAGTGTTACGATATAAAGCACCAATCCAACAGACAGGGATTTTGGATACTGACTGTATCAGGCCAAGAACAGAGTCAAATCCACAGGTACCAACATTTTTCACTCTAAATTATTTATTTATTCTTTTTTTTATTTATATTATTCAAGTCTACTACAAACGGCGCTTAAAATAGCGGGAGAGCGCGTTGAACTCCTTTGTATAGGAAGAAAACTTGAGTTTTTACTCTAACTTAAATTCTTCGTTAAATACCTACATACATTCATATCAATTATGTACAGACTATTAGAACAGTTATATAAATATCATAAGCACCTACTAAAATCGACGATTATTTCTTTACATTTTAATTAGACAACCCAATTAATGCATTTCAACATTTTTATTTACTGCGAATAACATTGAAATCATAGTGAAATAGCAATCTTCCAATATACGAAACGAAGTAGTATTTTGACCTGAGTTTAACCAAGTGACCTATGGCATAGTTTCAAAATTATTTCAAATGTTTTTCCTATGAAAAATGCATGTTTTCATCAACTCGGCCACAGGTCGCGGGGTCGACCAGATTATGCGGATTTTGACGGTTGTGTGTAAATATGTTTTATTGTTATTGAATAAAATAATGCTGCTTAGCAAAGTACCTATTTCATACTAAAATTAATTTAAAAATTTAAATTATATATGTTACAAATCTTACTTATATTATAAATGCGAAAGTTTGTGATGATGTTTGGATGTTTGTGCCTCAATCACGTCTAAACGGCTGAACGGATTCGAATGAAACTTGGAATATACATAGTACATGTGCTGGATTAACATATAGGCTATTATACATCCGAGTACCATGTGAGCGAAGCCGCAGGCGGCAGCTAGTATTTTATATTTTAAGTGACGAAAGTTATGCTACTGTAAATTTTATTATTTTTATTTCCGTCTATCACTCTCAATTCTGTTGTATTTCACGTTTAATAAATTGTTTATAGTCAAGGTTACCTATCATCATTATCAATTTATCAGCTCGGCATATAAGGGCTTGTTCAAATTGTGCTGACAGTCAGCATGCAATACTACTTAGAATAGAGTGTTCATACCTTTCAACTGGACCTATAGTTTAGTAGCTCTGCCTTTTCTGTCTCTATTAGAAGTATGTGCTATCAAAATATAAAATAAAAATGTCATAAAAGTCAACTAAGGAGTACCTAGTATCCTCTCCAACTTAATGGACATATATGGGCGATGGGCTGATCACCTGTCACAATGGTTCACCATATCCATCTTGGTAGTCTTGGATCAGAAGTGACTGCAAGTTTTCTTATGAATACTTGTGGTTCTGCCCACCCCGTTAGGGATACGGGCGTGATAATATTTATGTATGTGTTGCACTATTCCTGTACGAAACTAGTCTAATCAGGAAACGCACAGCAGACCACAGTCACCGGCCACTGTATGAGCGTATGACATAACAACAAGTTTTCTCCATACTTTGCTCTATTTGGGTATACACTTTCGCTGGTGTGATATTGTGTCAACGTGTATGATATAATACGCAAATGCAAAGAACTTGGGAAAAAGGTGTAGGATTTATATAGGTGATTAAAATTTCAACTGAACGGCTTTTAGCTCTAATCTATTTTAATTATTGTTGAAAAATTGACAAAATGTATGAAAACAACATTATACTTATGGCCTTACAAGCTGCCGCCCCCGGCTTCGCTCGCGTGGTACCCGGTAAAAAAATACCCTATATGTTAATCCAGCACATGTACCATGTATATTCCAAGTTTCATTTAAATCCTTTCAGCCGTTTAGGCTTAATTTAGGCACAGACATAAAAAGATCCTCACAAACTTTCACATTTATAAGTAGGATTTGGATTTAATCAGACTATGTAATCAAACAAAGAGGTAAATAAATTGATTATTCGCTATCACTTCTATCTCAGGTCACACAATAAGCTAGTAAAGTGTTACTATATTATAAATGTTAAAGTTTGTGAGAATGTTTGTATCTCTCGGTGTCGCGCCCTCTGCGCTCACCAAAGCCCGGTAACGCTGCCAGCGGTCATCTGAGACACACAGCATTATAATCCGTCCGAAAAAAAAAATGTTTGTATGTTTGTTGCCTCAAACACGCCTAAATGGCTGAACAGATTTAAATGAAACTTGGAATATACATAGCACATGTGCTGGATAACGATAGGCTATCTTTTATCCGGGTACCACGCGAGTGAAGCCGCGGGCAGCACCTAGTGTTCCTATAAATATGATACTATAATTATAGGACCTTTTATACCTGTATTCGTATCTGAGGGTAATGGTATTGCGAGCGAGAAATGAACAGATAGAGCGGAAAGCAACCGTTTGGCGACCATGTGCAAGCGACACGTAACCGCCACGTAACCTAATGACACGGAACACTAATCGGGATCTAGCAATCGTACTTAGGTACTTATGCCTTCTGCTTATTTACCAACAGCTTATAAAAAAATATTGGAACAGGGGTTCCTTGCGAAAATTGCAAGCTTAATTATATTCTTACATACAAATGACGGCCTCGGTGGCGTGGCGGGCGATTGCTCGGCAGAGACGCAAGAGGGGTTCGATTCCCGCTGCGGAAGAAATGTTTGCATGTTCTGTAAATATTCCTTCAAGGTCTGGGTGTTGTGGAACGATGGTACTCGTAGTTTCGGATACCCACGACACAGGGAATCCTAGTGTGGAGTCAGGACTATGTCTGTGACTGTTGGGTGTTATTGTTAATTATTTAAATTATCACAATGTTGGGCAACCAAAGGAAATTAAGAAGACTGCATGCAACGGAGATTAGAATGTTAAGATGAATGTGTGGAGTGACGAGAAGGGATAAGATTATGTTTAAGATAGTTTGAAAGTAGCGCTTGTGACGGAAAAGAAAAAAAACACAGTACGGAGGACCAGTCAATGTGGCAACATTTATGAACTGACTAAAAATTTTCCTTACTAAAGATACTCGGAAATAAAATGTTTGTTTTTATCTCTAGTGGTATAATTATTATGAATTACTTATCTATTTTAACCAGGAAACATTATTCAAAATGATTCAATGCGGTAGCAGGTTTCAAACAAACAATAACATCATACATCATGTAAAGCTCACAGCTTTCCATAATTCATACATGCATGTCGTGTCATACTCCCACTAATATTGCTAGAATAGATTATAAGTAGCTGAGCAACTTAGCTAAGCACAGACATGAAATAAGCATTAACACCGACCACCAGTAAAGTAGTCTGACTATTATTAGCAAAAACTAAAATGTCAATCCAGTTAAAATAGCTGAATTTACAAAATTAAAAGTTTTGAATAGGTACTTTGAATAAACAAATTCTTATTTTGTGATTCCATTATAACGTAAAATTCGAATTTTTAATCAAAGTATGTTCGCGGAAGATTTCAAGCTCGAGCATTTGACTTCTAAGGAATGATGATGATGATATACGAGTATCTGCAAGGTATACCAGTAGTCAAAGTTTAATGGTTATTCTGAAGTACCTAGTTAATGTTAGGCAATACCTAATATTATTTCTTCAACGAGGTTCAATAATAGTTTTTGTTTAAGTAGGTACCTAGTACATATTATAATCGTTACGTAAAATCAAAACATCTTAGTAGAATCTGTTTAAGTTGCTTAGCTACTTCTGGCTGTAACTATGTATAGATGTATTAACACTCAACAGCACATACTCATAAAAATATTGTCTTAATAAATTACAGTGCTCTACTTAACTTCTGGTAATGTTTCATTGATATTAAATTGTTCTTAACCTGACTGGTCAAGGTCCACAAAATGATATAGACTGGTTTACCTAGATATTGGTCTGCGTTCCTATGAGTGCCGTCTAGAGATCTACTAAGATAATGATGAAAAGCAGGGTATATAATAATATAATTGTTGGTTCTTACATCATCAAAGTTATGTGAGAGCTTTTTATGTTTCTCTGGTTTTTTTGTTTATGGACATCAGATACCTACCGAAATTTATCCGTGGGTGTTTTAAGGCGACCTGGCTACAGACATTGTAAGCACAATGCAAACTTGAAATTCTCTCTAGTCTACGATGCATCATACCAACAGCTAGGAACTAGGTTTTCACCTACCTGCGTACATTAGTCGTATTTTTCGTCGTAAAACCGGTTTTCCTGTTGTTCCAGATGAAACGAGTGACCTCAACGCAGAGTCATCAGAAATCATCTCAGAAGCAGTGGCGCCCCCCGCCGGGCTCACGGAGCCCCACACAGCGGCCTCCGACCACACCGACCACTCCATAGAATACCTCGGAGACTCACAAAACTTCTTCCCAACCTTCGCCAATCTCTTCGAACCCCGCCAAAACAACTTCAGACTAGGATTCAATAATCAGGAAGGAGCGTACAGCCAGCGACCAAACTCCTACAGATCTCTACTGAACTATCCTCTCTTCGGGGCTTATAGGAACTTAGACAACTTTGGCAAGCCGAGCACGCAAACTGCAGCGCCTGTAGTTGAAGCAAACCCTGGGTTGCTTGGGTCAGGAAACTTTGGAATCATCAGGGGAGGCACGTTCCTAGCGCAGAACGACGAAGAGTCAGTTGAATACGATGGCTACAATTCCTACTACAATAATGGACATGGACGCCCGTCGTTCGATCTAGGGTACATCGCAAATCCTAGACCAAACTACAACCAAGATCAATTCGCCAACTTCAGGGACTTTGCCGATATCAACACACCTGCTAACTCCGCCTACTCGCATTTCGTAGTCGTGTATGCTAACAAAAACTCTACAGCAGATGAAATCAGCGAGGAAACCCGAAACGTGGTAGAACAGGCTAAGCCTAAGAACATCTTTGAAGCGCTTGAACAGCTAGACAGGACCACAACAGAACCAAAGCTCTCCAAGTCCAAAGCGAAGTTGGAAAGAACGAAGCAGAAGTTCAACAAGAAGGAGCAATGGAAGAAATCGAGCACGAAATCCCACAAGCCCGATCCCGAGGAACCTCTATTAGCGTTAAGTTAAAACTAGTGAATACAAAGACTTGAGTTACATAAGTGACTGAATACCAGTAGAAAAGTTTTGTGTGGCATCGTCGCGGAGTGACGAAATCGAAAAGAGTCCACTGTCTAAAAATTAAATTTTACGTACCTAAGTTGTGTTTTGTTGTGAAAATGTTCTTTAGTGTATAAGCGAGATGAATGACCGATTGTGATTTGTAAGAAATGATAAACGAAGAAATAAAATATTAATTAATTTTAAAGGAAGTTCTTTTATATTGACCCACGTCCCTAAATTAAGCACACCACTGCAGGATTGACTTACCTGTGTGATGGCACACAAGTGCACCGAAATATCGAGAAACACAAAGATCAGGCTAATAATGGCAAAATCCCGTTTTAATTTTAATTTTCTCAAAATATATTTCTTACACATCTCGCGCGCTGACATCTATTGTCGAGTAGCAGAACTTTTTTCAGGGTTAAGAAGTTACATAGTTTGCATACAGTGCCACTAGATGACGCTGACAGAATGGTATTTTATTGTCTATTCCTAGAATGGCAAAACAGATGTTTGTTAAAAACTTATCTTTGATTTTTGACTATCTCTCATTCAATCGAAAATTAATTTATTGTCTGTGGTAAAATGTGCTTTGAGTCCGCAAAGCAAAAGCATTTTTGTTGTTTGATTTTCGGTTATTTCCGTACAAATGCCACTTAAACAGTATTCTAATCGTAATAATTTAGTGTTTTAGGCCTATTAGTGTTATGTGCAATTATAAACTCTTATATCTGTGACGTAAATAAATGTATCAAAATCATGTATTCGAGGGACACCGCAAATTCGTCGTATCCTACGCAGTGGGCCTTGAATCCTACAGCTTATCAGAATGTAGATAGTAATTCCGTGGACTGGGCCGCCTTGGCGCAGCAATGGATCGCGATGAAGGACGCGGCGGCGGTGCTAGCGGTTCCACCGCCGGCTCCGCCTGCCAAACCAGAGGCAGAGGAAGGCGAGGCCCCTATGGAAGTAGAGAATATAGAAAATAGTGAGTCCCCAATGCCGCCGGATTGGAATTCCTCGAGCAACTCTTGGAACCAATGGAATCAATGGGGTAAGTTTATATTTCAATCTTGTACTTATCTACAGTTTTGCATTTTGCTATTTTTACGAGTATTTTTGAAAAAATCAAATAGATACAAATTCGGAATCGCCTAACAAAATACAACATTCTGTTCTCACGTATCAAAACATGTTTCACATAGTTACTGAGTTCTTCACTAGGAGTGCAGAGTTTACGCAGATACTTTTCTATTTCCTATAATAAAAAAGTTGAGGAGCAGTAGATTAGCATGCTGTGGGCATATCATGCAGAAGGATGAATGTCATGTGACGAGAAGAATGTTAGAAATGAAAGTGGATGGATTGCGTGAATGATGATATGAGTAAGAAAGGAGTGAATACTGAAAGACGGCTGATAGAGGGGGATGGAAGAGGAAAACATGTTGTGCCGACTCCACTTAAGTTGGATAAGGGCAGGGAGATGATGACTTTTCTATTTCCTATAATGAGCATGGTAAGTTACACATGTGGGTTAGATTCGTGCTGTACCACATCTGTATTTATACCCTCCACACTCTGGTCAAATTAATACATGTAAAATAAAAATTAGAAGTGTTTAAACTAATGCACAACTTGATTTCCACAACAAAAGCTGTATTGTACTATTGTGAGCTAATAAAGCAAACTACACTATGCTATGTAAACTCCTGAAGCGTTACAAGGTCTTATTGAGATGTGAGATCATTCAAAGCCACATATTACCTACTAACATTACCT
This sequence comes from Scotopteryx bipunctaria, assembly GCA_949320045.1. Taxonomy (NCBI): domain Eukaryota; kingdom Metazoa; phylum Arthropoda; class Insecta; order Lepidoptera; family Geometridae; genus Scotopteryx; species Scotopteryx bipunctaria. The sequence continues at coordinate 3,610,055 of OX439449.1, forward strand.
AATTCATAGTCTAGTTTGATTTTATCATGATAGATGAGTAAATGAATAAAGTGAAAGATGTATGTCAGGATCGTAGCAAATGGCAATCCATGATCTCTGCCTACCCCTATGGGAAAAAGGTGTTATTATATGTATGTAGATGGGTAAAAGTTTTATACATAGTAAAGTGAACTTGTCACACTCTTAAAATAATGAGTTCCATGTCATGCCATATTATAACAATTATTGGACTCAACTTACAATACTTACACCTAACTATACTTGATTGTAAACTGTCTTGATCCCTCCGTAATTTGGAACTTCAAACATTTCCCAGGATGGGGCTGGGGAGGCAATGGACAGATGGATCCGAAGATGGCTGACCCTGCATTGGCCGGCATGGCGCCCATGATGGACGGCTTCATACCACCAGATGCAACTTCTCAAATGCCTGGGTAAATTTACAAGCATTAGCACTTTTCAGGATGAAGTCAAACTGAGCCTGTAGTCAAATCACTAAGTGTTTAACAAAGTCGCAAGATACTACACCACATAACAGAGTAATTGCTTATGTCAATCCAATACATTTTTTGCAAAGCATTTAGCCACTTCCTTTGGCTTTACTGTCAAGCATTATTATCAGATTACTTAGTGACCGAGATGACCATCTCTCTTAATCTTTCACAAAATTGAACGTGGTTTTATACTGTTCTCACCTGAGGTATCATAATATTAAACACAATTTTAATTGAAATATGAATTGTAAAGACATTGTCCATTTTACCTCCCACGCCTTTGCTCGTACACTAGCCATCTGTTTCCTGTATTACAAGCTCTGCTTAGTTTAGGGCTAGATGGCGTTATATGAAATTATCAGTAATATTGATTTGTGTGCAAATCTAATGTAGGAAACCCTCTGGCTATGTGGAGTGGCGATCTACGAAAGGCTGCTGGCGGAGACTGGGTGCGACAAACCAAAGATAGGGCGCACTGGCGCTCATTAAAGAAGGCCTATGCTATTATATAGGCTAATGGTTGATTTTTTGTTGAATTTACAGGTACACAACAGCTTCGCCGACGCCTACGTTCCAGCACGGTTATTGGACGGCGTCGGCCGAGTCCGCGCCCGCCGCCGCCGTCCGCGCGCGTGATCAGCGCCGCTCTAAGAGCAAGAACAGAGACCAACGCCCTTCGCGGTCTACTAGGAGCAATAGGTCAGCTGCTACTTAGACCAGTTTGTTTGGTTCAAAACGTCAAGTGATTGGAGTTAAAAGGTGGCTTGAGCATATAGACATCCCTGTCAGACACATGCAATAAAATCCACAACACCTTTCTTGTTATGAACAATCAAGTAAGATTGGGTACATCATCAAACTTACTTTCTTTAAAGTAAGACATACGGTCAGCCAAAAATGTTTTGACTAAATACCACCCTAAGGTTGAAGTTCATTTGCACTATTTTGGTTACACAGGAAGTTTCGTCAAAACTGGTATACCACTTTCTTGGCCCACTGTACCTAAAACATTTCAAAGCTTCTTACAATGTTCAGGCATTCGCACAACTTATGGTAGAGAATGCCTGGAATTGTGGAGGGGGTCAGTAATAATAGAATATGTTGAGTAAATCAGATTTTATTGCACAGATAAAACAAATGGAAGCCTTCTATTTTTATTGGCATCGCGGCTGGGGGTAGAAAATTGCTTTTTTATATTTTGTAAATTTTTAGAAGATTTTTCAATTAGACGTGTACGATTTGGGGGGGGTGGTCATGTCCCCTGTGACCCTCCCCCCTCCCTTCGAACCGCGCCTGACCACAAGTGACATATTCAAACTGATGTTGCAGAGAGAGAGGGCCTGTGCCGACTCCGGTGCCGGCGCCCGTCATGGCCCCTCCCATGACGATGACCATCGACGCAGCTAAGCGGCGGCAACTACCGGCGTGGATCAGAGAAGGTACATTTTACTACCAGTAACAAATATATTATATAAAAAAATAAATATTTGTTGACATTTCACAATAGATTAGCATGGTATGGGCATGTCATGTGGAGGGATGAATGTCATGTGACGAGAACAATGTTAGATAGTGAAAGTGGATGGATACAAGGGTAGAGGTAGACCAAAGAAGAGATGGATGGATTGCGTGAATGATGATATGAGTAAGAAAGGAGTGAATACTGAAATGACGGATGGAAGAGGAAAACATGTTGGCATAAATAAAATAAACATACGGCTGTTGGCAATTATTATTTTTTACTTGAAAAAGTGAATGACTCCCAACGGATCACACGCGACACAAATAGCACACGCGTTACTATCTTATTGTTTATATCCAGGTTTAGAGAAAATGGAGCGTGAGAAGCAGAGAGCTATTGAGCGGGAACAAGAGTTGAAGGAGCGAGAAGAGGCAGAGAAAGAGAAGAAGAGGTTAGAAGAGGAAGAGCTGCTGAGGATGAAGGCAGCAGCCAGCGGAGAACCCGTCTTGCCTCCTAAGAGCAAGTTTGTAAGTAACATTCCATATTTATTTAATACTTCAGAGACTTCAAATCCGTTTTATTTATTGCATACGGACTAGACATATACATCGCATGGCTACACAAAATAATACAAACATTATTTATTGTGTTGTCAAATCCCTGCTATTGTGAGCAATACAAGTCCCGTTACTTTGCCTACATTAATCTATTAGTGTATGTGTTATTCAGGAATCTGACTCTGAGGGCGAGGAAATGGCGAAGGTGGAACCGGACCCTTCTCAAGAAGAACCTCGCGCGCCCTCAGAAGAGCCTGAACCAGAAGAGAAGGAAGAAACACCCGCGCCGCCTCCGCTAGTCAAGAAGAGCAGAGAGGAAATTATGCAAGAAGTTGTATGTTTATTCACTCTTCATTCTACTAACTAGTCATTCTACTAATATTATAAATATTCAAAGTAGTAGTAGTACACAACTAGTAGTAGTAGCAGTTGATATTATAAACCCAAAAGCTGTGATGTTTGTGCCTCAGTCACTGCTGAACGGATTTGAATGGAAATGGTTATTCCAGGCCACATACATAATATTCCACATACAGGCTTCTTTAAATCCGGGAAGCTAGTAGTATATCTCAACTAACTGCCGCCCGCGGCTTCGCTCGCGTGATACCCGTATAAAAAATAGCCTATGTGTTAATCCAGCATATGTACTATGTATATTCCAAGTTTCATTCAAATCCGTTCAGCCGTTTAGGCGTGAAAGAGTAACAAACATCCATACATCCATACTTACAAACTTTCGCGTTTATAATATTCATTTTATGAGCACAAGGAAGATGTCTCTATTCTTCTTATTTAATTAATTGAAATGAGTACTGAGTGTGTACTGAGATGACGAGTGATAAGAGATGGAAGAGGGAAACATGTGCCAACCCCACACAGTGGGAAAAGAGCAGAAAAATTATGTTGATGATGAAATGAGTGGTCATTTATTTATATTATGAATAGATAATCTCAGTTGTAGGCGCCACTAAACAGTTACGCCTGCACAAGAGGATATCTATTTGACTGACCATTTTATTCTCTGACATAGAAAGGCAGAGGAATGTTTCAATAAAAATGTTTGTCGTCAGATGTTAGGGGTGCGAATGTCTCTGACAGAGATCCTGCTAGAGGTAACGGACCAGGAGATTCATATGGTGAGCCAGGAAGAATACAACAGATATACCGCCGCACAAGGTATTTGCAATACTAAGCTATTCAAAAACGGACAACGATTTCTCTTCAAGACATTACTTACAGCGTGACTATATGACTCTAATGTGATACTACTGTGATATTTTCCGTGATGTGCTGTGTTGTAAAACACATTCTGTTTCATCGCTAATAAAGTCTTATTTCAGATACCGAATTGTTTCGATATTAATTAATGGTTTTATTTCAATGACAAAAGCTTCGCGACTCAACGCTATGAAGGCAAGCAAGTCGAAGGCACTCGCCGCTATCGCTACCGGCCTCGGTGAGTTCCGCGCCTACTGCCTAGCCTATCATGGTGGAAATATCTCGCAAATATAACATCCAACTACCCTTATATTCATCTAAATATAGGATCATATTTCTCAAACTATACAACTTACAAAATGTGAATGCTAACTGACTTTATGAATACTTTTAAATGCGTTTTATTTCCATGGCTACCCACATGTGTAACGTTTAGAGAAATATGTCTTGACTTTGTCAGATATTTCCATCATTTACATAGATGGTGGTTTGATCAAACTTCTTTAAATGAAACCACCATGTATGCCATGTAAATTCCATTTCAGCTGACGTCAAAAATTGGCATAATGTAGTAAATTTTGAAATACCTACATATTACAATCAAAGAATTGTATATTGCGGAATATTGGTAAGAATCTATGAACATTCTAAATTGTTTAAATGAATACTGAATACTTTGGTCAAGTAAAAAATATAAATAATAGTTTTTCAAGTCTTATACTCTGTATCTTATTTATAAACAACTGTTGGAAGGCATAATTTATTCTGACTTCGTTGCAAACGTAAAACCTTATCTTAAAGACTAAAAAACTCTTGTTATTTCTGAAATTATACCTACATTATTTTAGATTGAGGTACCTTACAAGACTATTCACAATTATCCTTTTAAATTCCGAGACAGATTAGAGTTTATTCATCCGTCTCATAATGATCCTTGTGTCTTAAAAAAATAAGCTACTGATTCATACCAAAAAAAAAACAGAAATTGTACCTTGTTTAAGATTGAAGTAGCGTACCAACCTAGCGCGATTATTCACTTTTAAATTCTGAATAATTGGTTCATGCCAACGTCAAAATGATCTATGTGAATTGAAATGTGACTTGACAGATTAATGTGTACATCCCAATGACGTGTATACAACTGTTTGGTATCGAACACTCGTGTGTACAGGACTGGGAGCGTACGAGAGCAGCAGTGACGAGGCGGACGAAAACGAGCTCAATGACATCTCCGACCAACAGCTACAGGTAAATTACAGAAGTAGCCACTATGTACATCAGACTTTAGAAAGAAATAACTAGCAATTACTTAATAAATAAATATTTGAGGACTGTTCACTCAGCGCCATCTAGCCCAAACTAAGTAAAGCTTGTAATATGGAAACCAGATGGCTGATAGAATACTTAAATACTTTTTTTTTTTTTAATACATAATACATATACTTATAATGCATAATCACAACACCCAGACCCGGAAGAAATATTTCTCCCGTTGCGGGAATCGAACCAGCGCCTCTTGCGTCTCAGCCGAGCACTATATTTGTTAAACATCACGTTTTTCTAACCTGGGAATTGAGAGCCTTGTGAATTTAGAGAATATCTGCCCTGTTTCGGGATTTAGTCATGGGCCTATGTAAATAACTATGAAGTTCCCAAAGAAAGCAATCATTTGTGTAGTTACTAAGAGTAAACACATTGCTTTCGGATGAGATGGGGTTAATGTACTAATTAATTTTGACAATTCCAAATATGTTTAGGAAATTCTTTAGTTTATTGACCATGACAATATAATAACATGACATGAAAGACGTCTGAAATATTGTCCATTATCGACGTCTTTCCTTCCTGTTGATAAGGCTGTATCCGATGATGTAATTACCTCTAACATCGGCAAGGGTATTATATTCCTTCATAATTCATCAAAACGTTGGCACCGTAAGAATCATTTTAAACTAAGTGCCTACTGATTGTTGCCGCGAATTCAATAAATGCATTAGTGATAATAAATTTGATAAAAAAATACTGTGATAAGTCCGGCCTTGCTATCTTTATTAAAACCCAAAAAGCATACGAAGTGAACGTTTCTGACTGGAAATAATATTATTGTGACAATACAAATAATTTAAATACCGTCTTATGCCGCATACCCAGGAAAATATCCCATCAGGATGAAATGACCATACAGTGCTTCTCATTTACGATTACAGGATTGTTTTTTTAAACTTCTCGAAGGCTGTGGAAATAACGAAAGTATTTTTTTTATAAATACAATGCATGGTTGTCTTCCATGTTAATTGGCCTGAATTAGAGTCAACCGATTTGAAGGCGATTTTTAACAAGCACCACAAGCTTAGTATGGATACCACTATCGCACAATCTGGATCAAAATCTACCGAAGTGGAATCTGATATTACGATATCGGATCCGAAATCTGCTGTAAGTTATGTCTGTTCTGTGATGGGGCCATCGGAATCAAAATCTACTGATGTCAGTTCTCTAATCGTGCCGCTGGAATCTGCTAAACTTGGTGGTATCAGTTTTAAGAATACGCCATCGGAGTCGAAACCTACCGAGCCTACTGATGGAACTATAATTGCGTTGCCTAAATCTGCAGAACCTGCTGAAGTTAGTTCTGTAACTGCGCCATCGATAAGTTCAAAATCGAATTCTACCAAACCGGATCTCACTTCAACGACCGTGTCATCGGAACCAAAATCCACTGAATCCAACGATATTCATACTCCTAAAATGACCTCATCAGATGTGAAGTCATCGTCATTTTTAGCATCTTCTGACAATATTAAATTAAAGGATTTAAACGATATATCTGAAGAAGAACTAGCTTTTGCGCTACTTACCAAACATCTAAGGACAAAGGGGAAAACTGACCTTGCTCTTATCATTGAGCACCTCATGAAAAATACGGACTCAGTCCCGGATGTCAAGAACTTTTTGTTCGATAGTAAAAAATTACATAAACGCAGTGTTCACGGAAATGGTGAATGGTTGGGCTGCTTTTTGAAATGGCCGGAATGTGTTTCACTTGATTTAAACGACGTTTTTGAAAAGTACCGCACACAAAGAATAAGTACTCTGACTACATCAGAGAGATCTACTGATGGCAGTTCAAACACGGCCTCAAATAAATCAACATATACTGATCCTAATGAAGCCAGCATTATAATTGAGCCGTCGACACCTACTGATCTTCCAAAAGAGTTGAACGGTAGCTCTGAAGCTTGTGTTTTTATTGCAAAGTATCTAAATTATCTATAAATAAAAACCAATAGGTACTAGGTAATACAAAGATGTTGATAGTCATAGTTTTTAAGAATTTACTGTTTTTTAAGAGACTTTTATTTACCTATTTTTTAATAAAAATGTTCCCTTAATTAAATTTGATTCTAAAAATACCTATTTTTTCTGTTCCCTATATTATAGTTCGTATAGGTATTGGTTTGGGCATGCGTGTTAAACAAATATTTTGTTTCATTGTAAACATCCATAATTTATGATTCCTCAGTAACAACCTTATTCAAATTAAACTAAAGTTGAAAATACTTTACGCTAACTTACATTTGATGGAAAATTTACCTTGGTAAATATAGTTTACTATTCAAGCCCTTGTTTATAGGTTCCCGTTTCCTAGATGGTTTTTGTTATGTACGTCAACTGCATTTTTATTTTCGGACCAACCTTCGCAAACGTTATCCTCCTTTCAAATGCAGTCACTAAAATGCAAAAGGCCTTCCGAAATCTTACGATGCAACCTTACCTTTTCCCCTTCATTCGTCTTTGGAACTTGTATTCACTCTCAAGTTCATGAAAGTTCGTTGCTCATGTTTGACTATAAACTGGATCTTTGTTATTCAAATCGCTTAGATATCAAATAATTTAGACTGAAACAAAATGCATTATTTAGACGACCTCAGAGGTGTGGAAAGCGGGTTCGATTCCTGCGGCGTCTACAAGTCAGAGTTTTGTGGTATCGTGCTCGTAGTTTCTGATATCTACTCTATGTATCACTATGAACCTAACTTTCTATGAAAATGTAGGCAGCAACCTCCTCTAGGGCGTGGTGTCACAGCATAATAAAATTATTGTTCTGAAATGTATATTTGGCTACCAGGACATCATAAGGCGCAGAAGGCAGGAATTCGAGCGGGTGGCTCGAGACATCGAAGCCGAGGTGAAGAAGGCAGAAGCGAAGGAAGCTACCGAAGACCCTTCAACTCCAATCGGAACGCCCGATCCACCGAGATTACCTTCTAGTAAGTATTATAAATTAGAAAATCAGAGGTTATTGTAAAATCGAAAAAGAAATATTTTATGATCTGATCCAGCTATATTATAATGAATCTGAAAGTTTGTAAGTGGCTCAATCACAACCTGTTAGATTAAACTTGCTCATCACTTAGAATAGACTAGGCATACTTATATAGTGAATGGTAAAAGACCTTAGTTTTTACTTATATAGTCTGTTTTTTGTCCCCATACATCGCGGGCGGAAGTTGTAATAAATAAATATTCTTTGAAAATGCATACAATTTTTATTGATTATTTGCTTTTACGATATGCCCTTAACTGCACTCAAAGAAAGTCATGTCAGGACAATCAAAAAGGTTAAAGCCTATGTCACAAAATCGATTACAAATAAGAATTTAAGCAGTTTCTCATGGCCAGTATTTAATTTTATAGTTCATGTAACTGGCTAATTACGTTGTGGGAAAAAGGTTTTCGAATCGAGTCCATTGAACTTTTTGGGAAGTATGTTGTTAAAGTGAGTATTTAGATCATCATAAGATTTAAATCAAAAGTAACCCACATTTTTTGCAGCTGTAAAAAATAAGATTATTTAATAATTCAGAGATGACATAAAAGATAGCCGTACGCTTTGAACATGGCCAATTATTGTGAATTCAAAAAGTAAATAAAGTCTTTTTTTACAGGAGGGACATCAGCAACGCCGCCGCCCATCGATACGGATACTCCGGAGAAGATAACAGAGCGGCTATCAAGAGACAAGAGATCCAACCATAGGTCAACGGACCAGATCGATGGCAGCAAGAAGACAACAATACAAGAAGATAAACATAAAAAATCTAAGAAGGAACGCACACCGAGCCCCAGCAAGTCAAACAAAGGCTCAACCACCAGCGACTCCGAAGAAGACTCCCCAGAAAGCTCTTCCAGCTCCTCACCAGAACCAGAAGTAAAGGTCGAAAAGAAAAAACGAAAGCGAAGATCATCCAGTTCAACCGACTCACAGAAAAAGAAAAAAGACAAACGGAAAAAATCACACAAAGAAGAACGCAGTTCGAAATACCACGATAGAGGAACTTCCAAATCCAGAAGAAAGGACAACCACGATAGGCACAGATCGCGGAACGATCGGAAAGAAAAAGATAGATATAGGGACGATTCTGAAGAACGGTCGAGGAAAAGAGCGAGACGGTCGCGTTCTAACAGCTACGACCGGCGGCGGTCACGAGACCGCTCCGACGAACGGCGTCGCGACAAACGCTCGTATTCGCGGCGGGACAGGTCGTACGAGCGACGCGACAGGTCGTACGAACGGCGCGACAGGTCGCACGAACGGCGCGACAGGTCGTACGATCGGCACGACAAGTACGATAGGTATGAGCGGGCTAGGGACCACGAGCGACGCAGATCTCGCAGCGGCAGCCGCGGGAGACATCGCCGCTGAACGCCAGGTTACAAACACTAAAGGTTGTATTATATGCATTTTACATTGTTATTGATAGTTCAGTTGCATTAAAAAAATCTCAGTCGAATAATCTCAGAATTTTTAACAGTAGTCCATGCAAAAGCTTTTAAAACATATCTCGGAGTAAATGTCGTGTCGTCCCAATTATTATTGATCCATCTGTGACCCTAGATAAATTATTTATTTGTTACAGCATTGTTATATTGTTTGAGGAGCCTGTTTGTAACAAAAGTAGAAGTAAGATTGTTGTCACAGATGGATCTAACACAGCAGTAAAATGAAGAAATGAATAAAGTCTAGTCAGTTCGATATTCCATATATCCAAAGTAATGAATGATGTCAGAAATGTTTGAATGAATGCACTTGTATTTTTTTTATCGCCTAGTCTGTTCAAAGGTGTTATCTTATCTGTAGATTGATCATTATAATCTTCATTGTATGAATATTGTTAAAAATTCCGGACCTTATTAAAACCAGGAATCCGGATTTTCATAGTCTATGTATCAAACTAGTGATGTAGATAATTAAAATGTGGAAGTTAAATAGGGTACCTAACTGTTTCATACTGACTCAAGCAGTTGCAAACTGCAATTTTTACATGTCTAGGTAAGATGCTCAGAATAGGTACAGAAGTAAGATAATAATGTACATTGCATGTAAATTGCATCCTTGTCAACTCAATTAAATGATAAAAATCTGTATGACAATGAACTGTCGCAGTACCTATGTAAATATGTTAGGTTAGGAATAATAAGACCACAAAATTAAATTGTAAAATAGGTACCTAATTAATAAAAATCTAAATGATGTAAATAACAATCTAACTAAAAGGTAGTGTTAGGTGTACATATTTGAACAGATGTAGGTATTTATACTTGCGAAATAATAAGTTGCATGTCTGTAGACAGATAAGACAATAAATACCTACACACATTTCTGACGTCCACAAGACATAGACTGTGATTTATTTTATTTTTGTCTTTTTCAGATGGTGATATTCCTCGTGTCAGTAAAGTTGTAAATAGTTATTATTATTTTAGAGTGCAATGGCATGATTCAAAATAAACTTTATTACCGAAAATGATTTGTTTTACTTTAAAATTCATGAAAGTTAGGACTCTAAAATCTTATAAAGGGGTCGTTAAACCACAAGTTCCTAATCATTAGAAAACTTGCAGCCACTCCTAATCCAAGAGTCCCAAGATGGATATGGTGGTGACAGGTGATCAGCCCATCGCCCTAAAAGATGGTCCATCATGTTTGAGGATCACTGTCTAAATAGTTCATTATTATCCTGATAGATAGATAGAGCATTGGTGGTCTAGTTGGTAGGGACCCCGCCTTTCGATCCTAAGGACGTGGGTTCTAATCCGGTCGTGTACCAATGGATTTTTCTGTGTGAAAATTTATGTGCGCTATACCAATCGTGAGGAAACTCACGGCTTAGTCAGCTTCGCACGTATGGACCATGTCTTTCCTTTGGACAAGACTGACTAAGCTTAGAGGATGGTATAGATGCTGTGCAAGCCTACTCCATCTTAATTCGTCCTGGGCACTACAGCGTCTCGTTTGTGAAGGTAAAAAGTTGCCTCCCGACGCTGTATTAATCATTGACTATAGATGGTTACAGGCCTTAGTCTTGTTTTATCCTGATAGATCGAAAAGAATAAAACAAAATATTTATAAGCACTTTTATTTTAGGTTTTTTCAAATAATTTATTATCATAGTGTTATGTAAGGCTTTTTAAGTCATAAAACAAGTTCCTATTTTATCGCCGATTGAACTGTTTATGGAAATATACACAGAATTGATTTTTTTACACACATTTTTCTATAAGTTACTTTCAACTTACTACAACCTTTAAGTCTAGCCTTAAATTAAGGTTCATCTAAGCTTTAACCGATAGGTAATGATTTTCATTTCAAATCAAAAAGATAATTTTTATCTTAAAAAGGCCTACCCATGTGAGGGGAAGTTGACATTTCTTACAGTTTTTTAGGCTAAGATAAAGAATCACAGTATTGTTGACTTTTGGTGACATGACTTAAGTATATGGCTCATACATAAGCCTTTAAAATTTAGATTTACACTTTGTGTTAGTTACATAGTTGAAAATAAACTGTATCCAATTATTGAGCATACAAATTATGATCATAAATGAAAATGCTATACAAGGGATATTCTGAACAGTTGAACAGAGGTTGAAAATTTGATTACATACATGCCATCCTTTGCCAATACACTGTACAATGAAAAATCATGCAAATACATGTAGTTCAATACATTCGAGGAAATAAATAACATACAACATAACAAGTAACTATTTACTGATAAAAACAAATTGATAACACCCTACTTGTGATCTACATGTTCCTGAGATTAAAGTGAATACTATCAGCATATTATTCCGTGGCATGCATTCACAAAATTATAATCATGAATAACTGATACTCAAAAGCCAATTACCTAAACATTCTTATTGTATAAAACATTTTAAATTATCACCTGACAAAATATACAGCTTCACTTAGGCCTACACTGGGACAGCGCTCAATCACTTTCCGAATCTCTGATCACATTTACTATATTTGTACATAGCACCTACATAACTGTCTATATTTACACTATGATCTGGAGATAGTTGGATGAACTCTGTAAGTCTAATTTGCCATGGCAGGAAGCCATTTGTACAACACATCACTCCTGTGTATAAAACTATTTCTGGTTCGGGCATGGAAGGGTAAACTAAACTAACAAATTTGTCTAGGTCTTGTGCTGTGAATTCATTGGTTTGACTGTTTAAAATGATGTCCTTCTCGGCAATTTCTCTTATGCATTGTGCTATCCGTGATCGCCCATCAACATCTGTGAATATATTTATGTTAACAGTGTGGGCTTGTAATCCGTTGCTGTATCCATTTAAATCAGGCTTTTTGAACCATTTTATGCATCCTGGTATGCCTTTTTTGTGATTCTCCACCTCCAGGAAAAGTTTTTCCTCATTTTCTTTTAGTTCTCCTGCAAAACAAAAGAGTAAGTGGAGAGATCTATGAAAATCTTATTAGAAACAAAAGTTTGTGTACTTTATTTATACTTTCTTTAGGTATGCACATATCTTGCATACTATTGGGATCTGTAAGATGATGCAATTGTGATTGATTTTATGAAAATAATGGTACAAAAAAGGAATAAGTATTCTGAATACAAATGGTAAATAATTACAGAATTGAGAGAATAATCACAGCAGGAACATGATGGAAAAAAAATTAAATCTTGGGTGTGATAAACAGGTCACAGGTCAAAACCCTTTGTTTAAAAGTAACAAATATACATATAGGTTAAATAAATATTTGAAGTGATAATAATTAACTGTTTACCTGTAATATCGTAGATGCTGACATAGGGAATCCCGGCGACAAGGCTCCAAATAACTATGTTGGCCAAGTCACTGAATGTATGATTATCAGTATCCGCAAGGAACACCACATGCTTAGGGCTCTTCCTGATTCTTGGCACATGTTCTAATAACAACCTAATATCACTTTTTGTAGCTTTTTCCTCCTGTAAACTACATTTTGTGGCTGAAAATTTTTGGTAAAAATTCTGAACAGCAACAAGTACGTCCATAACCAAATGTATGAGAAAAAAGAGTAACTGCCGAAGAAGCCTTGAGAGCATTTTTAAGCTTTTGTATTTCTGCGTCAATGGAAGGGAGAACTTATTTTCATTTATCCATTTTCCAAAACAAAATCACAATCACAGTATGCGATGAGCGATCACACGGCACGCACAGTCGTCAGCCGCTTTTTCTAGTAGCCAATCACGAGCTTCTGAGTGTCAAAATGACAGACAACATTAGAAAACTAAATTAGTTCGGATATACTGTTGATAGGAACCCTTTGGCTTAATGTCTTCGGACTGAAAAATTGTTGGTTGCAAACCATAAAAAATAAGTTCACAATTTAGCAAAATTGTTTTTCGTTAATAATCTAGTATTTTTTTGATTCAAAGACAAAGGGTTTGAATACCCGGTCCTACCTGGTCGTACACCTAAAATCTCTCTCAGCACGCTTGCCACGAATATGATTCAATCAGAGGAAACTTTTAGCCGACAAAGATCTATTCATGAAATTAGTCGATTATGGTGGACTTTCCTACTTCAAACTCAAACCCGTACGTATTTCCGTATCCTTTCATCCGCCATCTTTGTTTCTTTCGCTTGTCAGACTTGATTGATAAGGTTAGATTTTTGGATTTTTCTATGTAAAAATCGTGTTTTAATCAATATATTCTTGATAATATTGTTGGTCGATGTGTTAAATATTATTTCCGTGTGTTTTTTTGTATTTCTGTGTTATATTACTTCAAAAGTTGTGTGATACCGAAAATCTACTATTGTGCGCTGTAACCACGCCGTTCCAATCTTGCGTACTTCTTTCAGAACCCTCAAAATGCAGCTGCATATCAGAGGACAGTCGACGCACGTTCTTGACGTCAATGGGGAGGAGTCCATTGGTCAGATCAAGGTAAATACTCTGCAATTTGTCTTAGTGATCAAAACTCGAGTCTATTCGGTTGGAAACAGCTCGCTATTTTCTTTGTTCAATAAATATTTTGTTGCACTCTCTGATTCTATGGTCTAAATCCTGTTTAATTGACAAAAAATAGGGTTTTGACTAGAGAAGTAGGTACATAATAAAAACATGAATGAGGAAAATAATTTTAGGTTATGTTATTCATCAGCAATTTAGCATCATTCCACCTGGTTTTCTTTCCGATCTATGTATATCAAAAATTTAAAATATATATTTAATCTAGTGCAAAATTATTTCCAAATGAACTAGTGAACTAAGTACATGTCATTCCAAGTGAATTGGCTATTTATGAAAAACTAGCCTTCCCTTGCGTTGTACCTACCTACCTACTCTGATCAAAAAAAGTAACCTGTGTTATTCCAAGTTATTGACTATGTGTATTCCAGGTTATTGACTGTATTCCAAGTTTCAGCCTAAACGCACACTAACACATTTATAATATACTAGCGGCCGCCCGCGACTTCGCTCGCGTTGTACCCGGATAAAAAGTAGCCTATATGTTATTCCAGCACACATATTATGTATATTTCAAGTTTCATTCAAATCCGTTCAGCCGTTTGCGTGTGATTGAGGCACAAACATACATCATCACATCCATACAAACTTTCGCATATATAATACTAGCTGCCGCCCGCGGCTTCGCTCGCGTGGTACCCGGACAAAAATAGCCTATATGTTAATCCAGTACATGTACTATGTATATTCCAAGTTTCATTCAAATCCGTTCAGCCGTTTAGGCGTGATTGAGGCACAAACATCCAAACTCATAAACTTTCGCATTTATAATATAAGTAAGATTTGTAGGAAACATGATGAATGTTAGTAATCAACTAGATAAATAAATAAATATTTGTGGACATTTCACACAGCGCCATCTAGCCCCAAACTAAGCAAAGCTTGCACTATGGGAACTAGATGGCTGATAGAATACTTATATACATTTTTTTTTGTAAATACATACCTACAATACATAATACTACAACACCCGGAAGAAATATTTGCAGAACATACAAACATTTTCTCCCGTTGCGGTAATCGAACCCGCGCCTCTTGCGTCTCAGCCAGGCACTCGCTCGGCACGCCATCGAGGTCGTCAAACTATTTTAATATTGTTGCAGGAGCGCGTCAGAGCCCTAGCGGGAGTGAGCGAAGAGGAGCTTACTCTATCTGTGTGCGGAGCCCCCCTGGAGGATTCATGCCTGGTGTCTGAGCTGTCTTGCTCAGAGCTCGACCTGACCATCCCCCTGCTCGGTGGTAAAGTGCATGGATCTCTGGCTCGTGCTGGTCAGTATCTTTAGTCCTGGTGTTATCTTAATTGTTTAGCTATACTAACGTAAAAGTAAGAGTAAAGAAAAAACATCAAATGCATCCAGCCGCTTCTCTCCCCGAGCATGTCGTAAAAGTCGACTAAGGGATAGTTTCATCCCCAACATGATGGACCATCTATATGGGAGTTGGGCTGATCACCTGTCACCATGGTTCACCATAATCCATCTTGAGACTCTTGAATTAGGAGTGGCTGCAAGTTTTATTATGATTACTTGTGGCTCAGCCCACCCCATTAGGGATACAGGTATAATAATACAGCACTAATAGCAAAGGCAATTTCCTTAGCATTCTTAGTCATAGACCAAGAAAGCACATGTAGCATCAATTAAGTGGTACTCGTAGTTTCTGATACCCACAACACGGAATCCTAGTGTGGGCTAGTGTGACCTATGTATGCGACTGTTGGGTGTTATTAATTTTTGTTTTGTAATTTATAGGTAAGGTCAAGGGACAGACCCCCAAGGTAGAGAAGCAGCAGAAGAAAAAGAAGAAGACCGGCCGCGCTAAGAGGAGAATTCAATACAACAGAAGGTAAATTCTACTAATGCCATAATTAGAAAATACAATCTCAGGATCTGCACTTTGCTAATCTCAGGATTTTCGGGACTGCAACAAACAGGTCTAGTTTGCATTCTCAGTTAAAGTAATTCCCCAACGGGCCAATAGCTATTAGCCATAATATGCTTGTCAAAAGAAAATAAGCCACTTGCAGTTCAGTCTTTTTCCTACTTAATGTGGGGTCATCACAACATGTATTCTCTGTGTCAGAAGTCATTTCAATTACATTCTTCCCTATTCATGACATGCTACTTGCAGTTCAGTCTTTTTCCTACTTAATGTGGGGTCATCACAACATGTATTCTCTGTGTCAGAAGTCATTTCAATTACATTCTTCCCTATTCATGACATGCTACTGAATTTATTTCATTAATTTCTTGGTTAATCCTTTTGGCCCTAGAGGATTTTGCCTGAATACTCATCACTGGAGACTATAAGCCACAAGAGTTTTGTTGAATCTAACATAATTGTTTGTTATTTCCAGATTCGTCAATGTTGTCCAGACCTTCGGCCGTCGTCGCGGACCTAACTCCAACTCATAGGCTTATCTTTTGTAAATAAAATGCAATAACATCCAAGCACCAAGATGTATTTCATTGTAGTATGTAAATATTTATCTAAGTTAATTACCTAATTATTTATATTTAATTCATTATTATCATACTATATTATAAATGTGAAAGTTTGCGAGGATGTTTGTATGTTTGTGTCTCAATCACGCCTAAACGGCTGAACGGAACGGATTGAAACTTGGAATATACATAGTATATGTGTTGGATTAACAATATAGGCTATTTTTCATCCGGGTACCGCGCGAGTGAAGCTGCAGGCGCCAGCTAGTTTATCATAAACGGTTGTGTTTTTCAAGTTACAGCCGAAGTCCAGCTGTTCAGATGTGTGACAGTCTCATAAAACTGCAATTTAACTCAAATAGGCAATACTTTGAAAGTTCATGCAGCGCCATCTATTCGCCCTTTTCTTAGAACTATAGGGCTTTGTGCTACCATTTGAGCCACGACATGCTACTCATCGCATCGTTTTACTTCAGAATCCAGTAGGTTGAAACATTGATACAACTTGAAAATTTTTTCAACATAAAATAATCGTGAATCGATAATATTTATTATATTGCTAGCTACAAATGCAAGAAGTGGCCTAAAACATAAAATGAAACAATGTAGGTCAACAAAAATAATTTATTACAAAACTGTCTAAAACTAGGAGGCTGCATTTAATTTGATGCTATAATCCGGTTCATCAATAAAGGTTGAAATTAAAATTAAATGAACAAATGTCACTGTCAAAGAGACAAGCCAATGGCTAAAAACATTTTTTAGCGTGACTAATATTTTACTAGTTTCAACAATCTACATAATTATTAATAATGCTGTTTTATAAAGTAGGTACCAAGGTACTTCTCAGCTGGACTAGTAGTAAAGAAAAACATAGGATGCGTCCAGCTGCTTCTAGGTACTAGCAGATCTGAGTAAGAGAGAAAATCCTGGCCTGTTTATTTAAGTCTTAATTTAGTAAACTAGAGAACCTAGTTTTTTACTCTGATTATTATCCCCTTTGTTTACAATTTCTTTATTAATGAACCGAATTAGAGGAGGTACTATAATAAAAGAAAGTAATTTTGGTCCAAAATTACTTTCTTTTATTATAGTACCAAGTTTCTTTTATTATAGTCTTTTATTATCCAAAATTTTTGGAACATCCATAATCAACAGGTTCGATACAATTTAGACATGGCACTGCTTTAAAAACATAAAACACTACCGCAGAAATATAGATATTTGCCAACAAACTATTTACCATAGCTATCACTCTGAAAGTTTATGTTTTTTATAGCACCATTATTCTTTTAATATGACGGATTACTCGTCATTGAAAGCAATAGATAGCTAATTATTTAAAAATCGTCTGAAATATATAAATATAATTGCTGTGTGACTTAGTTACTATTTACAATTTTTTATTTAACTACAGGACACAGCCTCAATTTTTCAAGTTTAGGACATTTGAAGCCAACACAATGGCTCATTTATAATTTAAAACAGGATGCATGAAAACATTCTGTAAAAAAATTAAGTGATGTCGGCATAAAAGCTGCTAGACCATCGCAAGTCAATCTAACAAGATTACATTCTATTTATTCTAAGTAAAATAAGTATCACTTTACATTAAGGCACATGCATTAATTACATCATTGTATAAAATATAAAATTCATCACTCACAAAATTCATCATCAAATTCATTCTGATATGATTTAAAATTACTATAAAATTAAGTCTTAATGCACCACTTTTATCTATAAAGTTAGGTACACACGTTAATATACTAAGCTAGGATCCTAAATTTAAAGTACATTTTGGCTTCAGATCTCTCCATGTGGACGACTTCAACAAAACTGCAACTAATTTCGAGTCTTTGTACTTAAAACGCCTAAAACTAATTTAAATGCACTCAACTGACTTAACCGAGCAAATTGCAAACAATCCCTTGCAGTTTCGTCAAAGGGATTATTGGGAATGTTACTAATTTCTAAACAAGCACTCCTAATCCGAACATAATTAAAATCGATTCATTCAATCTTTGTACCTACGTAACAAAACAAGTTTTGTAAAACATTCCAAAATAGGTATTGTATGGATATAAAACCTCAGAGCAATCCTCATATTCATGGACGAATAATTTATTGTGATGATATCTGCAGTCATTCATGAATACGTGAATTGAACTGAACACGCCAGCTTCACTCGGTACCTTCCCCCTCGACTTACTCCTCTTGCGTGTAGGTAGGTAAGTACCTAACCTACTAAGGCTACGTACACTACTCGACATAGAACGGAACAGCCCATCGGAAGGGCCCAATTCTCGGGAAATAAATATATTATCACATTCGATAAATATCGCCAAAGCTGTCAAAATATCGAATGAATTGAAACTTCCGAATTCTCGAGAGGTCACTATCGATAAAATCAACGATAAATCGTTCGATATGTATCGAGTGGTCAGAAGCAATTGATAGTGTTTGTTGTTTTCTATTTTAAAATTTTAAATGTCTGACGAATTTGTTGGTTTTTTGTGGTCAACATGATTGAGTTTGGTCGCCTCCACCAACGCAGACAGTCAGAAAGTACAATAAAACGTAACGACTAAAAGCAGGCTAGCTTAACCAACCCACCCTCTTCACAGGTCTGGCGTTGGCGGAGGTTGGCAGGGGACCAACATTCGTTTCTTTCAACATTCAGTTCTAATGCCACTAGGCCTCATCCATTTATGTACCTATCCATTCACCAAATACAAATGAAAACGACCCTGTTTTTAACGCAAGTGGGGTCGTACCTCAAGTCTGTCCGGTTCGTACCTACATAGTACAACCGGGTACCTTTAGCACCAGTCCTGCAACGAACCGGATCAAACCTTGGGTGATCCGCTAAGTTTTGCGCGAGATTTCTCCCACCGACTGATTTTGTCGACCGGGTAGCACATTAGAGCCGAAATAAGAAGGAAGCTCCCTGATACGATGAACGAGATGTCGTAGCTCTTTGTGCAGTCGTAGAGCATGCCTGGAATAAAAGAAATTGTAAATTAAATAACGTAGGTTTGTACACACTAGTTATTATTATGTATCCTAGCTAAAGAAAACAGAAATGGGGATAAGGAGGAAACTATTCAGGATCTTTATTTTATTTAGCACTGACATGTTACGATACGACGAATCCTGCTCTTCTTATTAAGTTTCAAGGCGTTTAAAATATCATTAAGTAGGTACCTACCTACATATGTTTATAACTAATTATATTTTGATGTTGGAAATCCTAATAATATGTACCTATTCGGTATAGGTAGGTATAAAGTTTGTAGGTTTAGGTCATTATCCTACTGTAGGTCGGAACCTTACCTACTCCAGACGTTTAACTAATGAACAATATGATGTAATAATGCATTGCCTAATCGTCGGCGCCGTCTATTTCTGTTGCTAGATACCGGCACGATGCCAAATTCCTACCTTCAAACATCCCTGAAGTTTCACTAAACAAAAAAACAATGTGCAAATGTGTGCACGCTAAACTGAATCTTAAAACAAGTGGATGACAGTTTAATTCAGTTCAATCCTGTCTGGCCACATGGCTATGTCTAATCTGGTATCTAAACTAATTAATATAATGCTAAAGAATGCATTATTGAACCTTAAATCTGAGCAGCAAAACTCATTTCACATTGCAAGTTGTTTTAAGTGGAACGCATATTTCATGCTTATTACACTATTATCGCTATGACCTAGGATAACACAGTTAACGGTCACTATGACCCGATAATTTAAAACAATGCAATGCATTTTTACTTGGCCGTGGTAGAAATAACACAGATGTCACAGTTTCAACGAAGATAGGGAAACGCATTTAATTTTAGAGCCGCGATTATATCGCAAACGTCAATTTTGGTTATCGCTTTGCGTCGTGTAGGTTCAATGGATGTTCAAAGGATGTTTTTGTTCGAAAAAAATATGTGTATAAGTAATACGTTAATATCGTAAGCAACTAACTGTCTTTTAAAATTTGTCTAAATTCAGGGTCGATTGAAACCTAGAAAGAAGAAACGGTTAAGTAGGTAAATGGCCTCACCAGCGATAGGAGTTCCGAGAAGAGCTCCCAGTCCTTGGAACAGCAGGAACAGACCGAAGCAGTTGGTGAGCTGCTCCAGACCGAGATACTCCACCACCAGGATCGATCGGAGAGATGCGAAACACGCTGCAGAAAATAAACATGCAGTTTTTATCGTAAAGAACGAACAGGTAAATAGATGCTTTTTGTTCCAGGTACTCTTGAATGGCGAAAGATAACATCGATTTATTAGTATAGTTACCTACCTAGAAATTAAAAAGAATACAAAGGAAAGGCCAACTATAAAATCCCAGACCGGTCACGTTTATGAAGTCCATGACATATCTTTTGTCTGTCATCAATAATAACAAGTCTTAGTGAGTTCACAAAGTTTAGAATTTAACTCACCAACAGCAAGTCCGAAGATGCAGCAATACGCGTACTGGTAAATGGGGTCATAAGTCAACCCACTCAGCATAGTGGCGGCTCCACCGGCAGTGATCGCGATATTGTTCACCCACAGCGGAGATATTTTCGGCACAGAGGACGCCAACCCGCACAACACACGGCCCACGATATTGGCCACTCCGATCGCTGGTACTAGCCACTTGGCGGAAACATCCGACATTCCGTTAGCCAATCCTCGATCCTTTAGGTATATGAACGGCACAAAGAATCCCAGCATCGTGAACATTCCACTCACAGCGAGGATCACGAATGTCGGCGATCTGAACAGGCTGACATCCAACATGGTTGCTAATGTTCTCTTCACGGCTTCAGGACAGAACCTGCATTTTCCAGGTTGCTCCTCTTGCACGTCTTCTTTTGTCGGGACGTGGGTCACAAATGCGTGGTAGCCGAGGGAAGTTCGGGACGTGTACTGGGGTAACCTGGTTAAGCTAGCTCCGAAGAAAATGTCATCGCGGTATAGCGGTCTTGCTACTAGATCAGCGTGGGAACGGCGGTAATTGTTATGGTTCTGTGTGACGATTTTCACTGGAGCTGGGGTGGAGATCAGGGGTTCAGTGTTGTCAATGTTGCTGTTAGAGTCATCTTGCTCGTCTTTTTCCGCCACTGAGACGTCGATGAAGAGGGGTTTGTTTCCTAGAGCGTTCTTCAAAGCTCCGGCGTTCGCGGACGCTCGCCTTCCGAGATGGTTTGTGAGATGTGAATTGCTTCCGCGGAAGACTTCCTCAGCTGTCGGATAACGGGTGTTATTCGCCACTCCCATCCACGTGTGAGGGCTGGGTTTGTTGGTGAAGCGCATTTCAGGAGGCATGGAGATGCCAGAGTCTAGTTTGTTGTGTAGTTTGATCATGGAGTTGAGTTTCTCGACAGCTTCCTCGTGGCGGCGCGTGGGATTCTCCTCGGGGTTGTCGTCGAGGGTCACGCGGACGGGCTTGATAGGGCGGAACATGGCGCCAAAGATTATGCACAGGAGGAGCATTCCTGAAAAAAAAAAGCTATATTAATAAGACTTGCCAGAAACTGGTACTTAAAATGATGATTGCTTGGGGTTGATGCCACACGCCCCATTTTTCATAACAGTGTCTTCAAGTTGATAGCGACGTTAACACAACCAAATAGAATACAAACCTGCATGCACCAGTATAGTCAGCTTCCAACTCTGCAGGCCGATAAGAAGACTGCTGGTGAGAGGTCCCATCGCAAAAGTGCCGAACCCGGAACCACAGAGCGCGAGGCCAGTGGCCAACGCCCTCCATTTCTCAAAGTAGAAGCCTACTGTCAAAACCGCTGGGAGGTAGATCATGCACAGTCCAATTCCTGTAAACAATTAGAGTAGGTATTGACCTTTTTTCTAATTTGTAATTTCCAACTTTTTTTTTACATTTCAGCGTTAGAAAATTATAAAAGATCAAATCAGTAAAGAATATTATTTTACCTCCAAGGATTCCGTAAACGAAGTAGAGGTATTCGACGCTGTTCGCATAGTAAGATAGCGCGAAAGCTATCGCAGAAATTATACTGCCCATGATAGTGACCACTCGAAATCCATACCTGAAATAGTAATCATGTTAGTAGGTACCTAACAAATAATATAGATAGTACCTGATCAAATCAATGCTCTACTATGTATGAGAAATCATTCAACCTTAATCTGTTCATGTTATTAATAAGTCGTTAATTTACAGAGGGCTCTATTACCCCATCGGATCTTAAACAAGGGTCTTTAGAAAAGGCAAGGGAAATTCCAAACGATGATCTGCAAGACTTTTAACTCACTTGTTAGCAAGAGCCGACACGAAGGGTCCAGCTAGAAGATAGAATCCAGCCAGCAGGGAGTTCACTGGGGCCACTTGACCTTCGGAGATCTGAAACAAAACAAAGTTGTACAAAATGTTGCGAATCTTGGCACAATTTCTAAAATGTTTCGCCAGAAAGTGGCGCCATTCATAAATTAAAATATCTTGAAGATAGTATTTTTATAACCTATTTTTTGTATCCTATTTATGTATATGTCACCGTAAAATTGTAAAATTGTATCTCGCGAGATTGTAAACATCGAACATATGCTTAGATCGAAATTTGTAGGTTACATTAGGCTTGATAATGAAAAATACGCGCGGCAGCGACCGCCGAAGCGCCACAAACTTAAAGCAGCTGCTACTGTTCCGGTTCACAATCTTTCGACAGTTTACAATCTCGCGAGATAGATTATAATCTAACGTTATTTACAATTTTAAGTTTTATGTTTCTGGTGAAGACGGAAAGAGAAAAACTTTCTTTCAGGCGATGTAAAAATTCCGTCGCTAGAAAACTAATATTTTACGTTTAAATATTTCCCTAAGAGTAGGTAATGCAGCATCGTAAATTTATAATTGCATTCGCAATACATTCACTTGTTTATATTACTTTATGATAAAGTACATGTGGAAGTAATGGCTTATTTCCGTAATAACTGGTTCACTGACCTCGATGATAATTACAGTTACGCCAACACAACACAACTCTCTTAATTTGATTTATACATTTTAATTCAATACAATAAGACTAGCTGATATCGGTTTAACTTGCGTAGAAATAAAATATACCTAGTCAGCGCTCAGGGACAATGTTAGCTTTTTACCAGTGAAAATATTTTCAGAATCGGTTCAGCAATTTACCCCCGAATACTCAAACGCGACTCAGAGTTGAGCACGTCTCAAGTCACGGTTTTTTGACAGTTTTTGATGCAAATCTGTTGCTCAACTCTGCGATGCGTTTGAGTATTCGGAGGTTAGTCGCGAATTCGGTATTGAATAAGCTAACAGACAAACATTAACTCTTTTTTATTTTTCTACTTTAAAGAACATTATTTCAAAGCTTTCTCAATGACCTTAAATACTGGCTTGCAGTACCTACAGATAGGACACAACTCAAGCACGAACTCCCACCTCTGGCTTCGCCCGGAAACAACTTAGGT
Organism: Scotopteryx bipunctaria; assembly: GCA_949320045.1. Classification (NCBI taxonomy): domain Eukaryota; kingdom Metazoa; phylum Arthropoda; class Insecta; order Lepidoptera; family Geometridae; genus Scotopteryx; species Scotopteryx bipunctaria. The sequence goes on from OX439449.1 coordinate 3,634,032, forward strand.
ATGCAATTTCCACCAGAATATAAAAAGTCAATCACATGACTTGCTCATTATAACTGGGGCATCAAAATATACAATGCAAACAAGCACAGTAAGCAAATAAAGTCTAGATTATATTAGTAAGACCTAACTGTCTCTCAAACAATGTGTTTACCAGACGTTCACAACATAGTTAAATCTAGTACCGTTAGGTTATACAAATGCAATTCTTGGACGCAAGTTGGCTATAGCCTAGTCGATGTGTGGTCCTATTTACCTAAGCAGTGTGCGTTCCACCTGTACAGTAGCTCTAGCATGTGTTTACCCATACATACATAATATCACGTCCGTATTCCTAAGGGGTGGGCAGAGAGAAAGCATGCAACCTCCTGAATCAAAGTCCTGAGATGTAAATGGTGAACCGTATGATGACAGGTGATCAGCCCATCGCTCATATAGATTATTCATCATGTTGGAGAAGATACTATCCCTTAGTCGACATTATAAGCAGATGGAACGCATACAATGTTTTTTTCTTATTCCCAGACCAGCAGAGAATAGAAAAATATTTCCAAAGTTTTTTCGCAAATATGTATGAAAACTTGTGCTATGAAATGTTGGACGATGTGACTGTTGCTAGCGAACGTAGTCTGGGAAACTTTATGATACAGCTAATGACAAACACTCATATTAGCATAACTGGGTATTTCTAGGGTCTGAATAGAAATTCTGAATGCGTGTCTACGTAAATAATGTTTTACGGATTTTATGGAAAGATACAATACGAACATTTATATTAAAATGTAATTATCAGATGTTGGGAAGAGACATTGAATATATAGTTTGATTTGATAATTTACGGACAAATAATAATCTGTCTTATCAAAAATCAATAATAATTTATTTCGTAAATTACAAAATATTTTATATCTAACTAAAAGACCACACATAATTTCACACTTGATTGTAGGTAGACTTTAGTTTGATTCGAACTGCGAATGTGAAGAATAATGTTGATAAATACATACATTTCATCACGCTCATATCCCTAGGGGGGTGGGCAGAGCCACAAGTAAACATAAGAAAACTAACAGCCACTTTTAATTTAGTCCTAAAATTGATAAGATGCGCCATGGTGACAGGTGATCAGCCTCACCTCAGTCAGATCATTTTTAAGTAATAGAAAAACATGTTTCGAATAAACTGACAGCAAGGAACAGTTGATTGCGTAGCGCTGGCGTAGACCGTGCCTACGCGTTGTGTGGACATCTTTCATTCGGCAGAAGTGCGCTTGGCTTTATACAATAGAGTTTATTTCTACTCTGCGTAAGCACCTAATAGTTAATAGGCATTGAAAGTCAATAGGCCCTTCGATAGTCCAAGTAACTGAACATAAATGTTATTGTGTCGTTAAATGTCTAGAATATCGAGAAAGTAGTCATAAATCGTACACGGAACTTACAGGGATAAATTTCTATTCAAATTATAAACGAACGATGGGAAATTCAACTAGTGCCTATTTACGTTCATTATGTATATTGTCATTTGTGGTTTCCTGGTAAACTTCCTGCTAATCTCAAGGCATTCATAGAAAGAAATCAGAGATCAAGAGATCACGCGAAAACCAAAGTTGCTACATAACCAGGCTGAACTCAGAAAAACATAAATTGAAACCTAATTATAAAATCACAGTCATTGAAATGAAGGAAAACCTTCCTTCATTCACCTTCATTCAAGTCGTGGCATGAACGATTCTTTAATTTACACGGAATCCATAATTAAATTCATTCAATGAATTCATACCTAAACATTCTTGCTGGTTGTAGATAATACTGCGGCACTTCATAGAAAACAAAGACCAGTTGTCACTTGATTAAAAGAGGCCTTCTCATTCATGTCTGAAAAAGGAGAGGAGAAAACGTATGATTTAATTCTAGACTAGAGGAACGCCCAGCATCTTTATCGAAGTTTTTTCATACAAACTTCATGTTCCCTCTGCATCCTCCTGTACCAAAATTTCGGTACTTCTTTTCTTCCAACCCCTACACCATAAAAGGAAAATACCCTTCAAGTTTCATGCTTCTATGAGTTATGGTTTAGGCTGTGCGTTGATGGTTACCCAAACAGCAACATAACAGTTTTATGTATTTAGATTAATTATATATCTTAAAAGCTCTACGAGATTTTAATATATGGTAGCAGTTCTGTCATCTAAATTATTTCAAACGCGACTATATATGCCAAGCATGCAGACATCCTTTCAAACTTCCGTAATTTTGTTACTAATAGTTTTATTTTTAATTTTCACGGGCAGTGGAGCAATGTCACTACTCGTTACTTTTATCTGCTCCAAATCTTATTTAATTGTTTTGACGGTGGCTAATGCGCGTTGAATTTTATATATTTCCGGTTTAAATACGTATTTTATTTAGGTACCAACCAGTAGATTAAAATAATACAAAATCACAATATACGAGTACATACATATAATTTCAATTCATGCGGAGGGAAATACTATAATAATTGTTATTTTGTTTTGTCTTTCAAGGATAGAACCATTTAGCTATGGTTTAAGGGGAAAATTTACTGATCAAAAATAAAAAAAAATAACGATAGTTAGTTAGTTAGATTAAAAATTTAATTCTATATTTCCATTATTCCTACTAAAAGTGATACTATTTCGATTGATAGAGTTTGGTGCTTCATTATCATAATTATGAGACCACATTCAGCCTCCTTTTTTGACTCTGGTCCTACGCCACACGAATCCAGTGGATTCCCGTCGACTTTACAATGTCATCAGACCACCTGGAATATAGAACACTTGCTTGACTCATGCAAGTCTAAAAGTAACAGTGACTCAGCAAGCCGGCTACATAACATTTCCGAAATGCGTCAGGCGACAAAAAAAAAGCGGAAATTGTCTATTTTTCAAACAGTATCCACGTCATTCGCTACCATGCCTCGCTTACTTAACTCCAATGAATGGTGGTAGGCATATGCGCTTGACCCTGTGTTTTGCAATGCAAATTATGACTATCTGTCTACACTTTAATGGAAGTGAACACTGGGTGTTCAAGATTGGATCTGTTAAGATTTATAGTGTTTATTACCTATATTGTTGATAATTATAGTTTATTCTTGGATTGAGCTTGTAGCCAATAGTTATCCCATACATTTATGTGTTAGTGTTTAGCGACTTTGTTAGATGCAAGGTGAGTAACTTGGTTTTGGAATTAAAAACACTTGAGGTAGGTTTTGAATGTATTTTTGTAGTAGGTTTCTTTTTATAAAATAACGACATTTTAAGAAATAAATGTTATTTACATTAGGTTGTACTTAGCTAAGATGTATCAATAATGCATTATAACTCTTTACGTATTGTCATAGGCTATGTAATAGTTAGTTCGTTGTTATCATACATGCCGCCTTTCTTGATTGGTTTTTATTAATAGGTTGTACTTAGCTAAGATGTGTCAATATTGCATTGTAACTCTTTATACATTGTCATTGATTATGTAATAGTTAGTTCGTCATGATCATATATGCCGCCTTTCTTCATTGGCAGAATAACAAAGGCAGGAGTTTTTGAAAGTGATATCTATAAAAGTGGAAAGATGCGAATTTCATATTTTTCTGTATTTTGCTGAATAAAAGCACATGTATACATGTATGAGTATATTTGTGGTTTTCATTAATTAGATTAGTCTAGAAAGTCTGCATACAGAAATATGTTCTGACAAAATTGATCTTCTACGGTTTTAGCAACACCTTGTATTTATAAAATACAGTGTGCAATATACAATACATCCTGTATGTTAAGCGGATAGGAAGGTTTATGCAGGAATGTAAACATGTTTAGTTTAGGTAATTAGTTTCGGTAAGAGTTAAATAAATAGGTACTCAATGACTGAGTTCACTTTGAAAGGAATCGGATACTTATTACAAAAAGCTGACAATGTAACTACATTTTGTGAGAATTTGTACGTTTGTGCCTCAAACACGCCGTAACGGCTGGACTGATTAGAATAAAACTTGGAATATATATAGTACTTGTACTAAAATAACATATAGGCAACTTTTTATTCAATTACCCGCAAGCAAAACCATGGACGGCAACTTTTAGATATTATTTTGAAAGCTGTAGGTAGACAAATGTTTTAGTTAGAATATAAATACGCGTGAAATATAAATCAAATTAATAACATGCTGTGAAAACTACCAGTGTTTGTTTGTAAATACAAAACGAATAATTTTAAACTGAAACATTACGCAATGTATGATGAAACATTCGTTTAAATAAAAAAAATATTTATCTTGGCTCCGACTCAGCCGCGTGGGCACTAGGCAGACCTGCAGCAAATCAAATTGATTATCAATCTCAACTGAGTTTTATAGCGTTAATTTTATTATTATCAGCCAATATCGTCCCACTGCCGATCAAAGGCAAAGGAACACCCAGGATGAGATCAAAGATTTCATGAAGGGAAGGGAGGCCTTTAACCTGCAGTGGGGATTTTTACTTCGAAATTAAAATATGCTTGCTATTGGGTATGGGTATCTTTTAGGTATCGAAACCTTGAAAACTTTTCATATAATTATTAAAAATGACGATGGCCATTATTATGATGGTAGGGCTGAATTGTATAGCGTTGTGTACAAAGTGAAACTTCTGTGTAAACACTGCCATTTATTCTGTCGTCTAGAATACCTAGTCCCAGGCAGTTTAATTTATTTTATCGAAAAAATATCGCGGTTCACAGAATACTTAACAGTGCTACTATTATGCCATTGTCGAAAGGTCAAACGAATGAGATGTTTAGATACCTATTCGAAAACCAATCGTAGAACGACAGTGGAAAAATTTAATTGTTAGAATAATCGGCACGGGGACAAATAGATCATTTTAATTCAAATCTCAAATTGATTTTAATTCAGGTTTCCAAGAACTATTTTCGTTGGAATATTTTAATGACACTCATATTTATTTAGCACTAACCACTAAGCAATTGTACCTAAGTACTACTGACATCAGCGTCATAAAGGTCAATGAAATACGAAATAATAAATTTGCAAACATTCGAAGTCATCTTAGCTGTTTAATATTGATAGAAACTTGTTTATTGTTTATTTCCAGCAAGATTATTGGAATGCTAATGTTCATTATTTCATTAATTTCTTGCTAAAATTTAAATAGAGGACTAGGAACAAGAGATTTTAAGTTAACCTCTAAAGATTTCCATAGCTGGTAAATTTTCAGCCGCGCAATGTTTTCTTATTAAACAGCGCGGCCTTACAGGTAGGTAAGCGGTTTTAGAAACAAATCCAAAATGTACCGCGAACAAGTTAAGCGTCTTGTCTCGTTTCAAGTCTCGAGGCCGCGTTCGTACGTTGCCCTCTCACTGTTATGTGGGAACTTAATGCACTACTGCATTCACGGGTACGACATTGGGCTGCTGTTAGTGGGGACAATATGGGGGCAAAAACCCCTCATCTCTTAAAACACTATTCGCATCAAGATAGCAGATGCTGCCTATAAGGGAGTGCGCGAGGCCGGTTTGCTTATGACGTAAAATGTAACACAAAATTTCTTAGTCTTAAAAACTATAATCTATATTGAAGATATCTTGATCTCTCGAATTTTATTGAGAAGTAGTTGAATAAACACTAACAAGAAAGGTTTATCCTAGCACGGATACACCCAGTCGGGTCAAACGCAGGCTGCAATGCAGGTTTAGGTTATAGGTAATAATGAGATCTGGAATAGAGCATCTATTTATTGTTCAGAAGCGATACGGAAAAGGGTGGTCAAAAGGCAGCAGTTTTCAGCCCACCACGCGGCCTGGCTGCGGCCCACGGCAGTATAGTGGAAAACTTCCAATATTGTTGCTGGACTGGATTTCAGACAAGGCTCCTGCGTTCATCAATATTCGAATGAGTGAGCAACATTTATTTAGTCCGGTTTCACTTTCTACAGTTCATTCCGAATGCGGTTTGTCAACATATGCGGGATGTTTTGTATTTTCTCGACCTATTTTCAAATTATTTCCATCAGAAACTGCTATAATGGTTTGATAAATTATTTAAGAATAATTCTTTTGTGAAAAGTAATTTGCACAAAAATCATAGTTTAACCCCTGATTTTTGGAGTGAAACGTGGGAACGAAAAGCACATAGCAAGTAATGACTTTTATAGAAATGATTCAAAACTGGCCAGCACTTACGACTGACAACCCTAAACAGGATCGTTCGGTAAATTCCACAGTTGGACGATTGGTGTAAATTGTGTAATTAATTATCTGCAAAGTACAGTTGCTTATTCTGTGTCCTGTGACGTCAAGAGCTTATCTTATTCAATTGTGGGTCGATCGCACTCGTCATAAAGAAGCCATAAAAGGTTTCGTTACGTTATTTGTTTGCTTCATTCGCTATCATTGAACGTTTTTGTGTTGTATTTACTAGTACCTAAGCTACAAGAGCAATATTACCGAAAAGAAACCCATTATTTTACCTCTTTACCTATTTACTGTCTTTAAATCTAATGAAATGAAATAATTTATTTGCTTGAAGTGTGGTACACAGAGAACTTAAATAGCTAAATTAGTTTCACACACTTCGCTAGGAAACCCAGCATGCAAAAACGACTTTATGATAACATTTGAAGTGAATTAAATTATACATTTCAATTTCAACTCATTAAAATCTAAATTCTAATAATGTGATCTGTTGCTTTGATACCCTTTTAATCTATTACCTGTATTATTCGCAAGGCATTCCGAATACCTACTCAAACCCATCTCAAAGTTGAGCAAGTCTCAAATGACGATTTTTTGACAGATTTTCATCAGAAACCGTCAGTTGAGACGTGCTCAACTCTGAGTCGCGTTTGAGTATTAGGGGGTTAATTTATAATTTCTGATCATTGAATGAAATAGTGAATGAAGGCTTCTCAGAACAGACCAGGGCCTTGGCCTTACATAATGCTAATGGCATGATTGTAGAATACCTACAGGCAAGATTGCGTTCAGACTCAAGAACTAAACAGGCGTACCTACCTAATGTTGAATTTGCGCAAATATGGGATCAGTAAATCACTTAAAAACTTGAGCTGCAGTTGGTAAACTACAATTCCGTGTTTTTACACATATTATTTAACCCATAAAGGTAATTGAGAGCACTGGTGGTCTAGTTGGTAGTGACCCCGCCTTCCGATCCTAAGGACGTGGGTTCAAATCCGGTCGTGAACCAATGGATTATTCTGTGTGAAAAATTTGTGTGCGCTATACCAGTACTCTCAAACGGTGAAGGAAAACATCGTGAGGAAACCCGCGGCTTAGTCAGCTCCGCACGTATTGACCATGTCTTTCCTGTGGACAAGGCCGACTAAGCTGAGAGGATGGTATAGGTGCTGGGCAAGCCTACTCCATCTTAATTCGTCCCAGGCACTACAGCGTCCCGTTTGTGAAGGTAAAATGTTGCCTCCTGACGCTGTATAAATCATCTACTATAGATGGTTAAAGGCCTTAGTATAGGTAATCAGTTTCGTATTCTTATAGGTATTTACATTATTATTATTTCGTATAAATTTTACTTTCATAATGGAGTCAATACTGAGGCTGATAGAGGGGAATGGGAGAAGAGGGATAAGGGCAGGGAGATGATGACGATGATGGATCAAGAATTAGAAAAAAATACGGATGCGACGTGCCGTAGTTATGAAGATCCTAAAAATAGTCTAAAATTGGAGTCCAAAACTTGTATTAACATTTTTTTTAAGTTGTCTGGGCTGTTTTTGATTTAAACAGGCAGCAGGATAATATTTTAGTTTACTAGCTTCAACTCGCGGCGGTTCACGTTGTAACCGAATAAAAACCAGTAAGCTTTCTGACCCAACCCAAATAAAAATTGTTTGATTTGTGTATTCTAAGTTTCATATAAATCCTACATGGCGTGTTAGAACCACAAGCATTTACACATATCCTCAAGCACTTTCTCATTTAATTACCTTGGAATTTAAAATAAGACTCCTTTGATGGCTCCTTTTTACCGATGGCGCCAAGATGCATTTTTGCATACCACCGCCGGCTCCAGCGCCGTTCACGTTCACGACGCCGATAATTAAGGCTCTGAGATTTTAGTCATGTCACTTTGCATCTAACGAAGTCGCTAGACACTACGTCACTCTTCATGAGCCGTTCTTCATGAGGCCGAAAACCGTGACAGATCAAGACAAACCATATACCGAGTTCTTGCACGGAGACACGATCCTTGTAGTGAGAGAAAGATTATGGCGGACTAGCTGCCTTCCGCGGCTTCGTTCGCGTGGTACCCAAATGAAAAATAGCCTTTATGTTAATCTAGCACATGTACTAAGTATATTCCAAGTTTCATTCAAATCTGTTCAGCCGTTTTTGCGTGAAAGAGTAACAAACATCCATACATCCATATATACCTACAGACTTTCGCGTTTATAATATTAGTAGGATATAGGAAACACTAAGTGCAAAAATGAATGATACTGACGTAAGCGATCCCAATGTCACCATGAAACTGTTCCTTCAAGGCGCCCTTAGCGATCGCATTACGTCAATACCATAAATTTTTGCAATAGTGTATAGCGATTTCGTTAGATGCAAAGTGACTTGGCTAAGGCGGTTGGGATGAGGAACCGTTATATGCCGAACAGTAGGTACAACACACCATGGTATTTAATTAGATTTGGCTTGATTATAAAACATAAAGCATCTTCAAATGACATTTGGGTCGGTATAAACATAAACTTTACTGTCTTTGGTTCACATTATTTATATTTAAAGAAGATAATTTTGAAGAAGAGTAGATCGCAAACATCGATGAAATGTTATGCTTCTAAAAGCACGAGTATAGAAGGCATTATTAACTCTTACATTATAATAGCAGCTTTTGCCCGCGTTGTTTCCGGAAAACTAGCCTATTTATAGTTGGAATAGTCCACTTCGCTTCCAACTACGTCTACCTATTCCAAGTTTAATAAATCTATTTAATCGTTTGAGAGTAATTCAAACACAAATACAAATATGTCGCCTTTATAATATTAGAAGAATTCATTTATTTGTTTTAAACTTGTTTTGGAGCCAATCCAAAACAAGTTCAAATTGGCCCGTCAAATATATATTTTAGTCATTGGAATAACTTGAATTTATTGGAGCGCATTCGAAAAGATTTGCATTCATTTTAATTGAATAACGTTACTTTTACTGTCACTTATAATCAAGGATTCAAATTAATTGAAATATTTGCACCAGTGGTCAAACATTCGAAACAAGTATTTTTATACTGTGTAAATTCAAATCCAGTCCGAATAATCGCACCAAATAGCCAAAATCAAAGAGATAAACAGTGTGCTTTTCCTCGTCTTTTTTGCTGTTTAAACAAAACTGACATTATGGAATCATCGGACGCGGTGACCTTGAGAACCACTTTCAGACATAGATACCTACTCGAATTAGTGTAGATATGTCTCAAAAGTGGAGGGGACTGATAAGGTGTGCTTTGGAATTTGGGTATCCATTAGCAAACCTAAAGCGTGGCCGCCACTGATGTTTACACACATAGGTAAACGGTTCGTCATCACATCGTCATCATTTTACTTAGTAACAAACGAAAAAAGAAGACTATCCTACTAATACATATTATAAATGCGAAAGCTGGTGAGGATGTGACGATGTTTGTGCTTCAATTACGCCGTAACGGCTGAACGGATTTGAATGAAACTTGGAACATACATAGTATGTGTGCTGGAATAACATTTAGACTACTTTTTGTCCAGGTACAACGCGAGCGAAGCCGTGGGTGGCAGCTAGTATCACATAAATTTTATGCTAAGTTGTGGTCGGTTTATGAGTTAAAAAACCATTATCTACAGTTCAAATTCCTACAAAAAGATGTATAAAAAGTTTTTATTGTTCTAACAGACGGTAGAAAAAACAAATGGCGGTATTATCGCTTAGAGCGACTTCTTCCAGACAAACTTGGGAAAAAAATGAAGGGAAGAATGGGCGATGGTGTCATCATCGCATTATATGAAGTATCTAAAACAGAATCACCGAAGTTATGAAAACAAATCCGAATTCGCGGCGCAATAAACGACGGCACATCGAATCAAGCATCTTAAAATGTGTTCGACTGTTCGCTATTATTTTGCATTTAGTTGTAGATGGAGGCTCGGCTATGACGCCACTCTTGGAAGGTGTGGTTTGAATGGCACAGACTAAAAATAACCTGCGCACGAGACTAGCGTCTGGATCTTTCCGCTGTTTTGCACTTTTATTTTTTTAATGAATGCAAGCCAACCAGTTTTATTTCGTAATCTCATGACACCGCATCTTATTTATTCTGGAGCCATCCGGGGAATTGATACTTAAGCTTATATAAAAGTTAGTCTTTTTTATTCCTTTTAAGACTTATTTTTTTTTAGACTAGCGACCCGCCCCGGCTTCGCACGGGGATAGACATATACCATTGCGGACTTTTTTGTAGACCTTTATAAGGTGTACAATACTGTAGTACATTTTTTTGATCTATCTCGTAGGGTTCAGCCAGCGTTTGCAATGTAAGCGCAAAGAAATGTGTTTATTTACGACATCACATTGAAAACCTCTAAAATTATCAGTGTTTCTCTACTGTATTATGAATGTATTATACATATAAACCTTCCTCTTAAACCACTCTATCTATTAAAAAAACGCATCAAAATCCGTTGCGTAGTTTTAAAGATCTAAGCATACATAAGGACAGACAGCGGGATGGGACTTTGTTTTATACTATGTAGTGATTTCCCTTGTAAAAACTTGGAATTTTTAAAAAATGTGGCTTAGATTACTCAATATAGTTTACCGTTTGATATGTTTGGACTATGTAAAAGGTAGTCCAGCTGTTGATTTCATGATAGGTCATTAATGTATCATCATCGCATCTACATACTTCACCCACAGTCATTGCTGGGCGAAGTGTGCCTCCTTTAGTTGTGTCATTCACCACGATCCACTGCTATTTTAACCCATTAAAAGAACCTATAGCTGTGACAAAGTTGAGCGGTGAGGATTTCTGCTGTCCCTCGAACTGTATCTCGAGGGTCAGATTTCAAAGACTGATTCGAAAGAAAGGCATAGAACTGAAATGTAGAGCGGTGGATCAGATAAGGATAACTTCGTCAAATATGTAGGTGAACTTACTTGAAATTCCTTTTTGATGGCCGGCGCCAGCAATCCTCCAGAGAAGATGATTCCATCAACCAGTACGTTGCAGAAGAAAGAGGCGGCTACAACCACCCAACCCCAACCTCCGTCAGGGGGCACCACCTGTGGTAAAGAATAGCTTAGTGCCATTTTGTATTTTTTTTAAATACAAAATAACACTCTTTCTTCACAGATCTTTTGATCTGCTAAGACTAGCGGACGTTAGGGCGGGTCGCGCAAAACGCAACTTCACTTTAGTTTATTATATAGAAGTGGAATCCATGGCAGTGACTTTGGTCGCCGGTGACTAGCTGGCAATCTCAAACGTTCAATAACACGTTGATTTACTGTAAATCGCTTTGATCGATTACTATGAGTCGACGACCAAAGTCGCTATTGTAGAAACATTTCAGACCTACGGATTCCCTATAAACATGTGATACATTTTAAGCAATAAATTGAGTAGCATACTTTATCTTTCTTAAACTTGACGTTCTCAGAATCTCCGCCACCAGGAGCTTCAGTTCCAACCATTAATAAATATGTAAATACACGTGCAAAATAATTTATAATGTTATAAAATAAAAAAAATGATAAATCTCGCCTCGTCTGACATCCATCGACGATTGAAAGTACATTATAGCATAGATAATACACTATCATTATTCATTATAGTGTATTATCTATGGTTTGAAACACACAGAATAAGCACCTAGGTTACCACGTAACGACCACGTACCATGGTAACCACTACGTTTTGAAAAGTCAAGTTCAACGCAACCCTCTACTGCTTTTATAAATATCACCATGACCAAAGAGATTTTTTATCACATCTATTCAAAATGTTGTTGTTTTTTCGTAAACAGGGACCAAAGTAGCTCTTTAATTCATAGGGACTAAAAGTGATTTCAATTTGGAATGTGGATATTGTTAGTAAATAAAATGTTCCAATCACCAAAGAGATCAATCAAGAACATTATACTCGTATGTACAACTGGCTGTATAAAAATAACCGCGTGCGAACGAAATTATAAAAAAAAAATGTACTATACTTATTCATAAGATTACACTTACCTACTTATTTTCACATAGAAGATGATAAAAACAACACTATTTTAAACTCAAGTGGCGTATTTTTAATTTAAGGTAAACAATCTACTATTCTAAGACAGGAAACTGTAAAGTTTGCCATAATGTGCAGTATGGTTACTATGGTACCTATTATAGGTACCTAACTTCATAAAGAAACTAAACACTACGAGACATCAAGACACTCCCATACAGACATACAGACCATGAACCAAAAAACCTGCGTCTGGTGATAGCCAATAGAGAAAACTACTTGGCTAATTGTTTGCCCGGCCAATACTTTCATTAATGATTGGATACACTTATCTTGGTCAAGGTGTTGCCCATTGATATAAGTTGTAGTTGCCTGTGATGAGTAATTTCGTAATGTTTCAAAAGAAACTGCTGGAAATAGGCCCGCTTTGCAGTTTTGAGGCACATAGGTACTACTGCCGTCTATAATATTGGTTGAGTACTGTTCTCTTGAAAACATACTCGCAGAAATTGAAATTGACAAAAAAAGCAGCCTAATATTTTTATGGTATCTTAAACGGAATAATATAGAGCAGCACGTGATATTCTTGTTTTATTATGTTACATAAGTACTTGGTATTTATCTAAAAATCGGATAGAAAACAAACAACAGAAAAGTTATGTCTGAATGAAAGCAGGAGAGCATGGAAAGAACTTTCATTCAGGCAGTTAGGATCTTGTTATGTTGAATTTAGATTATAAAGTCGGCTTATAAACTTAGCAGGAAGTATGTTCCGAAAATCAACGCGGCCCAGGCAATAACATCTACTAAGCTTTCCACAGTCTTTTGTACCAACGCGCGTCTTCTCCCCCACATTCTTTTCAGAGCCATTTTGTTGCTTTATTCGCTAGAGCAACAAAATTAGGATGGTCATGGTGATCTCCGCAAACGCCAAGGAAATGGTAGCAAGTAGACACGCGTTGATAATCTTTTCAGTAATCTTCTTTAATAATCGCCTTCTCTTCAGTTTCTTCTCAAAAGCTGTCATTATAGTTGCTGGGAATGTTTGGTTTACTGTTGTTTCATTGTGTGTTTACTTTGATTTTGACTTGGGCATATCACAGCTACACGATTCTGCACATTCTGACAAGTTTTCCACTTCCTCTGTCTCCACCGCCGGCTGCGCGGGGCGCTTCAAATTGACTTTATCGAAACCCCAGAACACTGATGCGATGTGAATTCCGACAACCAACGTTATAAGTGTGTTAACATAAAAAAGATATGTCATAGCCGAGCGAAAGCACGAAAAACCCGGTCATCTCGGTGTATTTATTTGATCCAATTTTGTACGTTAAAAAATATCTGCTTAAAACCAAATGACCATGTTCAATTTTTTTGGCTGACACTAGGTGTCAGGATGATATGTTATTTTTGTTTGACATCATGTTTTGATATTTTTTTTTATTGACAGTTTTAGGTTTCATATCAAGCTCGAAACTTTTTGCCTGAGCATCGAGTTTTGTTACTCGAATATTAGCCTACTTTTTTCAAGTTTTATGTGGCTTTGATTAAGTAGCACATTCTATCGTAGTGACAGAACAGCAGAATAGCACACAAGATTGTAAATGCTTGATAATAATAGTACTACTACTACTAGTCGTGTCACTAGTTCTTTAGAATCAGTTTCGAAGTGTGATGAAAGGATTTTAAGTGCACCTCAAAGAGGCTCCTTTCGTGCACTTGACATATGTTTTCGAGTTTATAATAGTACTGTGATCGAAATATAGAAGAGATATGTAGCCAAGCGTTCGTGAAAGACACGTAGGAAGGGAAATACCAAAACGCCGATTTGGAGAGTTCAGTTTATGTTATTTCCAGTGTAAATTATGATGAATTGGGTAAAGACTTACCAATGCCGCTTCGGGTTCGGTGTCCTCACTGGGTGAGTCGCTCCTGCCGAGCCCGCTTTCATCAGACGACCGCGTCTCGAATGGACGCTCGTCCGTCGCAACCCGTTGCACCATGGCTTATTTTTGTGTCTGTAAAGATAAAAATAATATGAAACTACATATTTTACATATTATGACTAATATAACACTGTAAGGTCGCAAACTTATGAAAGTAGGTAAGTAAGAACAGAAGTACATGGTGTAAATAAAACTTAAAGTTATTGGTTTGTTCCTTAAATTCTTTGAACGTTTACAATCTTTTGTTAAATCAAAACATATTTGCAAACTAAATTGACCTTCGTTTCATCTTACCCCCGTATTCGTAAGCAATGCTCGTGTGGTATGCCACACAATCAAAAGACAATAACTAAAACATTCAATGACCATTGTCCCTACTTTTTGGTTACCATTTCGTAAAACGACTACATTTGCAATAACTTTTACGATTACCTGTGGTTTATTGGTACTCCCTTGTCGGTTGTTTGTGAATATGGCCCTCAATGACTAAGTCATAGTTATTTTTCATCTGTTTGTATATTATACGACATTCGACAATGATAACGGTAGTATATATACTTTCGTATACTTGAACTACATTACGCAATAGTTCTATTCGTATTCAATGAATTGCTCCTAATCTTATAGCTGATAAGAAGGTTACAGACCAGTCTGATCATCATTTGTTGATCACTAGTTAAATGAATCTAAAAGTTTGTGCGGTTGTGTAATGGCTGAATTAAACTTTTTATTCGGGAATTCCGCAAAGCCGCAAGTAAACTAGCTTATTTCGTTTTAAAGCGTAAACAATTTTGACTATGTGTGTATATACACCCCTACACGCACTCTTACACCATAAAAAATATCCTCGAAGATTCGTGCTTCTAGGACTTTTGGTTTGGGCTGTGCGTTGGTTTTCAATCAGTCAACTTCTGATAGTTTTAATTATTCAGATAAATCAAATATCTATTTCTACTTATACAATATTAGGCTAATAATATACTTAAGTGGCTATACATGAGGTAGCTCTAAGTAGGGTAGGTAGCTCTAGGAAGCCAAGTTTCACAGTGGCTAAGTTTTCTAGTTTACATCGCTTCAGAATTGAATTTCATCGATTTTCAGATCAAACACTGGTGTTTACTAAAGGTGCAACTCGTGACGAGAACCTATAGTCATTATAATACAGTAAAGTAGTTGTTGCTCTTTACTGTGGCACATTTCATGCATCATATAATGTACAATCAATCACCAAATGAAGACATTATTGTGGTTGACTGTAATTAAGAGACTAGCCCATGCACAAACAAATTTAAACATAGTAAGCAGTATTAGTAAAATAAGTAGACAAAGTAAAAGACCGATTCAGATACAGTAAGGTGGATTTTTTGGCTATCATCAAATTTTTGCTTATGTTCATCTTTAATTCGAAACTTTTTCAAACTGTTTTCTTTGAAAACATCGCCATCTTATTGTGCCAGAGCAACTGCCGGAAACTGTACCTAAGTACTGAAGCAAGCCTAAGCAGTTGAGCTTCTAGCAATAGATTAGCTAAGTATGTCGTTTGGTATTACAAAATTGACTGTATACTTTTCACGTTCAACGAAAACTGTTCTTCTTACGGTTTAGCATTGCGCGCAAGCAGAGAGCAAGGCCCACGCAGAACGATTTTGAAAATACAAAATTACCCCCGCGCATCTGAATATCGGAGTGCATCTCAATCTATTGTTAAATCAGGATATTACATTGCTAGGATAGGATTAAATGGATATTTTCCTGAATAAATTAATAATAATAAATCTATATTAAGCGGTTATCGGTCATGCTTACATTATGTATTATAAGCTCTATAAGTTTAGTTAGACAAGGTCGGGGGGGTCATTGCACCAATCTCCAAAATTTAAATATCACATATCCTTTACAGTTTTCATGATATGTAACTGGTAGTAGTAGCTTCAATGTATTTTATTAGTTTTTAGGGTTTCAAATAAAACTGTTACAACAACGAGTAGTTTCCATTTCATTTTTGCAAGACGCATAGTTTTTAACTTGAGAAGTTTTTAAGTCGGTTAAAAATTATAAAGAATACTTAACCACCCCTTAACTCTTAACATCGCAAAGCAAAAAAGTATTGATTAGAACCCTCTCGTACTAAACGAGTTGACAAGAATTTTTAAATAAAATGTACCTAACATAGTAAGCAAGGAATTCGGCTTTCCACATCACATATCTTATCGCTTATCTGATTCAAAAGCTTTCATAGGCTTTCATAGGCTTGCTATACAGATTACATTATTACCTAGAGACAGATAATACTTAGTAGGTACCTACCTTTCATAAAATCCTAATTTGTGTCCTGTTTGCCGGTAAACACTGATTATAAAATGATGATAAAGATAATCCTACTAATATTATAAATATGAAAACCTTCGTGAATTATGATACTCGTTTGTTCGTGCCTCAATCACGCCGATTTAAATGAACCTCGGAATATACATAGTTTGTGGAAGCATAATAAAATGATTTATACAAATTAATACTTTGGTGCCAATGTTCTATTATTTTATCAATCTCTAATGTGACAGTTTAAAAATAAACCATTTAGATCTATTATTGTGTACATACCTACTCTTTTATAGAGCTTATCGAAAATAACAGATGGGAACTTCCGTTTATCACGCAATTTGAACTTTTAACCCCTCGGTATTTGATCTGAAGTGATTTTCCTTAATAAAACAGTTTTTCATAACAATCACTTCTACGTAACCTTTAGATGTTATTTATTTATAAGAGCTGATAGTAATGTAATTTATAACGACATAAAATCATTTACGTTACAAATAGAAAATTGCTATTTGAAACGCGCTATCGTAAAGAAACATAACCTTGTTTCGTACTTATATCAGTATAATGTGTCAGCCTTTAGTGCTTCAAATTCGGATAAGCGGAACACTTATTTTTATCGTCATTTTAAGCTCTAAAAGGCAATACAGGCTGCATAGCATTAAACCGTAAGTAATAATGCTACATATCTACACTATTCATATAATGAGGTGTAGTTTGTTTGAAAGAGGTAGTCTCGGAAACTACTGAACCTATTTAGATAATTATTTCACTCAAAGATACGTCATCTCGGAATGGTAATTGAAACTTTTGTTCTGCCCATTAGATCTCTTGGCATAGATCATGGTAGAGCTCTTGGTTTGTGCTTATACTTGAATAGTAGAACATCCTGCGTTGAGTTCTCTTTTTATACATACAAACTCATGGTAGAGCTCTTGGTTTATACTTTTTCTCAAATAGTAGAAAGCTCCGCGTTGAGTTCTCTTTTTATACAAACTCATGGTAGAGCTCTTGGTTTATACTTTTACTCAAATAGTAGAACGCTCCGCGTTGAGTTCTCTTTTTATACAAACTCATGGTAGAGCTCTTGGTTTATACTTTTACTCAAATAGTAGAACGCTCCGCGTTGAGTTCTCTTTTTATACAAACTCATGGTAGAGCTCTTGGTTTATACTTTTATTCGAATAGTAGAACGCCTCGGTCGAGTTCTCTTTTTATACAAACTTAATTTTCCCGCTGCGTCCTCACGGATTTGAATTTCTGAAATTTCTTTCTTAGATCACCCCTACATTATAAGAGAAATACCTATAGCCTGCAAGTTTCATGCTTATGCTAAGACTTATGGTTGTGCGTTGATTGTCAGTCAGTAACGTAAGAATATAATTATCTCCCTTTCTATTCATATGGTCATGCAATCCTGTGGGGTTAAAAATGCTACTTTGAGCAGTTCATCAGTATGGCAATTAATTTTTCGATGTTATAGCAAATTATAAGCGATTCCTGTTATTTTTTTATATGGTCCGAATCATAGGTGAATTGTACGCAATTCAATTCAGCAGCAGATCAGATAAAGTGGCCCTTTTAACCCACCTGTACGCAATTGGTAACAATGTTATTGTGCAGTTATCTTCTCAGAACTGATTAAATGTTATACAACAACAAGATGGATGTGTTCGTGGGGGGTACTCTGATACGTAAAGATGTGCTCTCACAGACTATTTTTAGATTAAGTAAAAGTAAACCATGTGACCTATTCTAAAATAATATACTTCGTATTGTGCATATTTTTTTACCCACAAGTAATTATACCGATGGTGATAAAAAGTTTTTGTGAAGGACTAAGTATTATTTAGTTATAACTAGATGGCAGCACTGGTAAAGTAGGCACGCGCTATCGTTGCGTTTTGAGCTTTACGCCGGTAATTTCAAGAAAACTAAAGCTTTTCAATTTTATAAGTAAGAAATCTTATAAGATTATAATTTAGCTGTTATAAAGATTTTCATATGTTTATAAAAATCCCTTGGTTAAGAATATAATGTAGAAGTTATTAATAAGTATTTTATTTTTAAGTAATATAATATCATTCATAATTATTTAGGTGATATAACATATTTTAAAATTAATAACTAAGTAGGTACTTAGGTAATTTATTTGAATCTAAAGTACAATAAAACATTGTTTTTGCAAATATTCTGTCTGTGCTGGGTTGTTAGGATATGATGTTATTTAGAGTTAGATAAAGCGTAGCGTAACTAATGAGTTTGACTTGTTTTTCAAGGTCGTTTCTTACTTTGTTTCGTTTGAATAATTTTGATAAATATTTTTCGGCATAGCAGGTATATATTTTCAATAGAGATTGTGTGAACATTGATAGTTTTCGTCGCTTACTTTTGTGCATTATGAAAGCGTGTTTATTCTTGGACGTCAGTTTACTTCTGATAGCAAGTGAACCCTGGGGCAACTTGGCGCCGCTGTTATCAACAAGTAACGGCACCGTCACAAAACATTGTTGGCACTTTCCATGACGTCATCATCGTCATGTTTATCCCCAAAGAAGCCACAACCTTGATTCTCTTATAAAAGGTTTTATAATTTCCACCAGCTCTGACCCACCACATATTTGGATTATCTATTGGTTAACCTAACGAACTACAACTGAAACGATTTTTTTTCTACAAATAACTGACAAGAAAACCCTTTTCTACAGATCATTTAATCAGTCTTAAAAAAGCGCTAGCGCCCTAAAAAACCTACGCTCGCCAACGCTCAGAAAGCTGCCAGAAGTCATTTGTGACCACATAATTATAGTAATTATAGCACAGTCCAACAAAAAGTTTGGAAATCTCATCCTTTTTTAAATTCTCGCGATCAGAATTTAATATTATATCAGATAAAAAAGAAACTTTAAATCAGTTGTCACATGTAGGACATTACTAACAAACTAGTATACCTACTAACCCTCCATGAGTAAAATATTACAGCGTACGATTATGGAAGGCTTGTAATAAGGCAAAGGATAACTAGTCTATAATATAAAGAGCTTAATGGATATTGGTTATTGGTTATTGTTGTGAGATACCATATTCTACTCTTAGAAGGGACGATATCTTTTTGGACTTTTTAGAGATAGATGTGACATAGACACGTCCCTCGACTCTAAGTACAACAAATTTTATAACAATTGTTTTATTTTTATCCAAAAAGAAATCTGCATTGTCATCTTAATCTTTGGTCACACAAAGTCTACATTTAGAATAGGTCAGACTTTATACAATTTATGGAAGCTATTCAGAGTCTGACCAATAAAAAGCTATGTAGAAATATTTCAATGAACATGTTCAAACATTATCAACATTATCCCTCAACAACAAAAAAATTTAACATGCCACACCACTCGCTAAATGAAAATATAAAAAATGTTGTCGTACATATTCTAAGCAGGGTCCAAACTATGAAAAGGTCACTTGTCTAAAACTTCACATACACTTGCCTATCACTTGGCCCCTATTGGTTCGGGAGCAGATTACGAACTGAGTTGAAATATGCGAGATAATGCTTATATCGCATAATAATCGACTATGTAAATTTTCAAGTTCTATGTCATTCGGTACAGCTCTGGTGTGACCGGTTGTTAGACCTGTAGACGTGAAGAACTATCGCTTAGAAAATTTGTTTGAAACAAAAGTTGATTGGAAATAACGAGAATTGCTTTTTCTGTAGTCTTTTTTAGGGCCTGTTGTTAGGACAAACACTGCAACAGTTACAAAATGTTTAATATAAATATGCAGATTTCACATTTGAAAAAAATAAGTATAAATAACAGACTATCGCCCGTGGCTTCACTCGCCGGCCCATAAACTATGCAATAAAAATATGTCGTTATGTTGCTCCGTTGCGTGTTGCTGTGCGAAAGAAGGACAGCAAACCAGCAAACGTCCAAACACACTTTTTCATTTATAATATGTATTAGGATTAACATAATGATAGGATAACTTAAATAAGAAAATACACAATTATGATACTTGTATATTGATTTGATGAAACTTTCAAATGTTACCTCCTAGTCTATTCTTGTATCAATGTATTTATGCGCAAATAAACAATCTTACGAGTAGTTCATAAATTAATACACTCAGGTGTATTGGCAATTAAGTAAACAAGACATTTCATAATATTGTGAAACCTAGGTTCCTTCAGTTTCCATAAGGTTTTATTTCGCCGCAGCCTCGTCTCCAATTTTGTACAGGAAGCCATAGAGGTGTTAACGTAAAGACGGTTTTATTCATACTGGTTTATTTGACAGCAGACCATGCCTAATAAGTTACAGTCTACCCTACTAAATAGATTATTATAATTTACATAATAGCATCTTTAAAAAGTTACTGTCTACTACATTATGGGTTAGTACCTACCTACAAATACATTTTCTTCTAACTTTTTAAGCTAGGCTGTAGGTTTACTTACGAACACATTTTGTGTTCTTAGTAAATGTACTGCTGTTTTTGAACTACTCGTTATAATCGGAATGCTACTTAAAAACATCCGATTTCTACCGATTACGATGGCTGATATAGGCCGTTAAGTCCTACTTAAGCCTGCTTAATTATTTATAATTGCTAAGTTATCTAAGTAAGAACCAGCATATTAAAGTTAGCCAAGTATAAATCAAATGTTGGTAAGGAATGCAGTTGCGACTTTCCATAACTTCAAACCAATTGATAAACGAAGGGATTTGTTAGAAAACATCGACATATGAGTGAAATTAGACAACCACAAGGTGCACGAACTCATTGCTTATTTGTTTTCTTAAGGTCACATCTCAGGGTAATTTTGAGGTTACGTATGTTTAAATAATAATGATAATTGTCATATCGCAAAAAGTGTTTCCAAAATAGTACTTCTTTGTTTAACTACCGTGGCAATTAAACACCACAGTTTTTGATATGTTACTAAGGCCTTTTACCATCTATATTAGATGATTTATACAGCATCAGGAGGCAACTTTTCCTTGTAGGCTTGCCCAGCACCTATTCCATCCTCTCAGCTTAGTCGGCCTTGTCCACAGGAAAGACATGGTCAATACGTGCGGAGCTGACTAAGCCGCGAGTTTCCTCACGATGTTCTCCTTCACCGTTTGAGAGTAGGTACTTGTATAGCGCAGATAAATTTTTCGCTCAGAAAAATCCATTGGTAAAAGGCCTTAGTTTTTATGAGAATTTAGCTCCTTAATTTAAACCTATCCTCTAGAAAAAAATTGTAAAGAAAAGGTTGCGCTAACCAAATAACATAAATAATAATATGTACACAGTTGCTTGGTAATTTTCCCATTGTGTACCGTCTTATTTCTGCGTCTCAAAAATTAAAACACTAATGCCGAAATTTACACCTATATACAACATATTTTTCTGTACTATAAAGTGTTTTTTGTCCTAAAAAATACTCTATTTTATTTTATTTGTTTAGATTACCAACAATCGTTGCAATATGGGCTTAGTCTAAGATATCTGTAATAAATAAATAACTTCTAATTGCACAAGAAAATTATACACTACATGCAGTGTACTTATAATGTATAGTAGTTATACGAATATATTGTGTGATGTATTGCCTGCCCTTACTAGCCACCGGTTAGCGCCACTTTAATGGAGAAATTGACATGACAGATGAAGTAGAGGAAAAGCAACTTTACGACGGATGGTCCTTCATTGGATAAGTTGCTGATTATGATCTTAATGACGTTAGTAGAACGATTGTTATCGTCACATTCACTACTTGTTTTTCACGGGTTTGATTTATGATGGTGATTATCCTAATTCCTAATCCCGCTATAAATCTGGAAAAGCGTATGTTTGAGCTCAGTCGCGAGGCGGTGGCATCATCGTAATTAGACTAATAGATTTCGATGTATTTTTTACTATTTTCTAAGTTGTAGTAGGATTAACTGGTAGTATTCTAAGTTAATCTTACGATAAAACATCAAGCGTAGTACTTATGTGATTAAGTAGTGTACCAAATTACATAATTTGATACCTTAATTATTTTTTACTAATCCATCTTACTTATACTACTTATACTTTTAGTTAGAAGTACAAATCTTCTCATGCAAATGCAGTCAATGGACAGAATGCCCAGACAATAAATCAAATAACTTCAATACAAGTACAGTTACACACAAAAGTGTTTGAGGGATTTGCCCTTCCGGCCAATGTGAAAGTGATCGCTTAAACTTATTGTTGCGATTATACCTACGTTATCGCATTCAATGGAGCTCATTCATTCAAGTTTACAAATCTACTTGTCAAAATATAGCTACGAGTTTACTATCGTCGAGTTTAATAAATTGATCTGGTTGCGGCCACCGCGTCCGGCAGCGTGTTTTCAATAAAATAGACTCTAAAATAAAACGCTATGAATTTTTTTATGTTATTCTCAAAACATAAACAAAGAATCCCTTTTATAATACTGGGCTTAACTTTTTATTTAATAACAATATTAGAAATAATATAAACTAAAACAATAGCTGTTCATGTCTGCGTGCTCAATTAGCAGTTTTTTTAGAAAATCACACTTTTGGCATACGTGATAATATGCTAAGATAATATTCAATATATTATTCGAGGTACTAAAGTTAACTCTACCATACAGGGCTCATAGGTGATCAGTATATTAGCTTTAGAAGTTTGCTTTTGGTGAGGATTTTCACACTTCATATCAATTTAACAAATAGACGAGTCTTATGTCAACAACATTGTACGAATGGCAATTTTTTTAAGACTTACTTATTGTAGATATTAATGACAAGGGCGTGTATTCACAGCAATTACTAGTAAATGAAAACTACTACTTTTTATCTGATTATAAAATACGAGGCAACGCGTCAAAAAAAATTTCGTTCCCTTGTTTAAAGGTTTTTATCAATAATGCCTACCAACAATAAGACAAGAAATGGTTAAGAATTATAAACCACTATTGCCACTTTTCTCAATCACCAAATTATTTCTCATAAAAATGTTTTATAGTGTCCAAAATCTGCTTAGGCCCAAATGTTGGCGCCAAACTTACTTTCTACAAAGACCCCGAAATATTTTTTATCCCACGGTTTAAGGGTCGATACTTCCGAGAACGCTATCAATCGGTTCTCACTTTTTTTATCGTTTTGTAAGCAATATTTCAAATATGAATGGGACCGCTCGCTCTTTCTGTATTTACTGTACTTTTCCATTCGACCCTTCGAAACTGTTAAGAATCTGTGTCTTGGGACCGCTCTATGCAATAACAAGCCAAGAAAATAAAGCTTTTTAAAATACCTGTATTTTCGTAATAAATTATATGATTCTGCGTGGTTTTTGTGACCTTGAAAATTTGTAAAAAATACTAAAAACTACTGTTTTTAGTATTTTGATCAGACGATTCGTCGAATTGACTGCCAATTTTTTGCTGATACGAATTAAACACAATTGACCAGTTTTTTGTTACTAAAAATGGAAATACCTCTAGTAATGAGCAGAAAATTGCACGCAAATAAACAGTCGATACTTTTATCTTAAAAGCTGACTTAACAAGAAAACAGAGGTTCTTACGTTACCTACGGTCAATTTTTTCGTCTATTGTGTTTGGAATTTTTATTTGGAATATTACATGAATTTATTTAGTAAAAGACTTCATACTAGAACAGTCATCTTTTCACATTTCTCGTTAGTGTTAAATATTTTACTAATGAGTAAGTTCTCACTAAAAGCGCACATCGTTTATGATAGATTTAGACCAATGTAAACATAGCAGCTCACAGCGGAATTAATTTTGAACTAAGACTGTTATGACATCATTGTCAATGTCAATATTTTACAAAACTCATAAAAAGGACATGTCTATCTTACTGACATTTTATATCGCCACGAGATTTGACTTTTTGTAAATAAGCTGTGGTGATATTCAAAAATTTGGTACCCATTATTTAAAGTTTTTCTTTTTCTAAACTAAGCTACACTCGCATTAATTTTAAGTATATAAGTACAGACGCCTACACTAAGATTTACCTATACATTATAAACTTTCAATAAAGTGTCAAGAAATTCATAGCATTATGTCTTGAAACTTTATATAAACTGTATATTATGAAGGTAATTAATTGTATACCTACTCCAAAAGGAATAACTACTACTCGTACTAGTTGTTTCACTAGTTATTTCGTACCAGTCTAGTGATTTAAAGTGCACCTAAAAGGCTCCTTTCGTGTACCAAATGTTTTAAACTTTTTAGGTTATACGACATGCTGGCCCTCCCGGTGTTTTCACCTTTAATAAGTATACTGGAATGGCGCATATCAACTTTTCGTACCCACGTTTTTGAACCCACGACCTTAGGATCGGAAGGCGGGACCGCTCCACTAGACCACCACGGTGCTCAAAGGCTAAAAGGAATTTACACAGGTGCGTACATACATGCCAGTTGCAGTGTAATGCACTTTACAGAGTAGGAAAATAACCGAGTCCTAAGAAGGCAACTAAACCATCTGTGGTATTTGTTATCTTTTTAGGTCACTTTTTATCTAATTGTAAACTATCCGTGGAATATAAATCTCGTCGTCAAAAATAGTAAATTGTTTACCCAGGGAGCGACCAACTATTTTAAAGGCGAGAGTGTTTCTTTCTTAGCGTTTTTTTATTTAACCCTGAGCGTAGCGAGGGTTTCAAAGTCGAGCTTAAAATAATGTAGCTCCCGAGGTGAAAACTACTTTTTATCACCGTCTATGAGAAAATAAGTCAATTATGAACTAGATTTATGAATAAGAATAGCGCGCAGAAAAGTAGCTTTATTTATTTTTCGCGCTCGTTTAATTTTATTCTACAGCCAGTTACTTGTTCATACAATGTTCATGATCGATATCTTTGGTGATTGGAAACATTTACTTATCCATATTCCGAATTGAAATCACTTTTAGTCCCTATGGATTAAAGAGCTACTTTGGTCCCTGTTTACGAAAAATGGAATTGATGTGATAAAAATAATATTTTGACGTTGTTAGTCCTTGATTTGTATTGTTGTTCTTGGTTTTAATTGGCTCTATACTTAATTATTTATTAAACTTACATACGCAGTAATTATTATCATACAAACACACATAAATACATACATTTCTGATATACCTAGAGGTATACATTTTTGTTCATTTTTGTAAATATTTTTGTGCCACGTAACTTTCATCGTAATCAAAAGAAAATAGAAATCTAAGAAGATATTATTTTTCAAAAATAAATTGGTGTGAGAGTTAGTTCAAATAGTTCTGTCATGTTATGATCAATCCCGCCATAAAATGGCTCAATCGCAGATGATAAATATTTATTAATTAACAACTGGTTTCCGGCACGAGTGTGGGTCTGCTATGCCATTTGTAAATTAATATGTCTAGAATAAATATCCGTTCCTATAACGATTTGAATGGCTATGATAATAATATAACTATGATAATCGCCCAAAACATTTAGATGCTATCCTTTTTTTGTTTATCCACTATCATCCTATTTTGTTATTATTACTTCTCTGCTGGACTGGGAGTAAAGAAAAAACAGAATGCATCCAGCTGCTTCTCCTTCTGAGCATGTCGTAAGAGTCGACTAAGGGATAATATCTTCTTCAACATGATGAGTCTATATAGGAAATGGGCTGATCACTTGTCACCATGGTTCACCTTATTGATCTTGGAACTTTTGGATTAGGAGTCAAGCCCACCCCGTTAGGGACACGGGATTGATGTATGTACATAATATGTATGTATTTTTGGGGCTTTTTCATAAATCCTGGGTTGAATCAACAATTCTTTATCTATAGGTAATTAAGACAAAAAATAGAATTAACTCTGTTTTTATCAATGTTTGCCTACAAATAGAAGTTGGAAAACTTGATTGTGTCTGTTTTGACAAAAACTTAGATATCTCGAGGGAAAAATGTGTTTTAATCAATTAAAATAAATTAATATTCTAGTATATTCTGTTTCATTAAAATTAATTGAATTTTTCATGTAAGTACCTATTTATTATCTATTCTTCAATTTTCCTGTTCGGACTGCTTTGGGTGTTTTCCTCTGAAGTTGTTATTACAATGTCATTACCTACCTGTTAAAAAAAATTAAATAAGGATTGAATCGCATAATAATGGTGGACCCTATATAGTATATACATATAGTGTAGGGAAGGAGAAACTGACATTGAACTTATAGACCACACAACATACTTAGAGGTCCAATCATTAATATGTCGAATTTTCACAAATAAATTTCCTTTATTTTATAACTTAACCAGAAATCTCCAGAAATGTATGACGTGCATTTGCTAGGCACAAATTACTTGTGTTTTATTCCGTCACTAAACTGAAGGCTAACTTCATTTATTGTCGTTTTTAGTGAAGTGGCGCACTTTCTAAGTACCGTACCTTCTTTTTGTGTTTATTAAAATAGCACTCCTCCTTAGAGTGACAAGCGCATGATCGTTATTAAGAGGGTTATCAAAGTTTTATCTCATTAGGAGTGATACTACTAGTATATAGTTGTACTAAATCCAATCATTATTTTAATTATTACTTTAATTTCTAACTAAGTACTAAAAACATATACACCCACTAGGTATATTTTACGAATAAAATTAAATGTACTAAGCTTTCTTGTTTCCTCACGTGATCGTCTGCGAACATAGAATTGATATTCTCCGCCAAGGATCCAGTGAATGAACCCATTAACTACATTTACTTACGTGCTTAACTTTAATAGTTTATTTTAAATACTTCTCTTACGCTTTGTGGTTATTTTAGAGGAGAAAATAGCATCGCTTGGATTTCTTGTACCTACACATTTTTAAGACGTTTAATATTGTACCGCTTGTTGCAAAATCTAAGTATGTAAAACTCTTATTAAAGCTGACTTATTGACAATGAACGCACAGCCTACCACGTCCAAACCGTAAGTCCTAGAAACAAGGAGGTTTTTTCCTCTTATGTGTGAGGTGTATACTAAAAAGGGATTTTGGAAGCTCTATCGCTAAAAAGGTGTGAAAAAGCAATCGTATTACACGATTAAAAGTGCGTGGATCGGCTGGTAGTATTAAAATATGACATATTGTCGTGTTTAGGAGAGCACCCCTTTAATTATGCCATGACAACTGGTATCCAAACTCGGTGATTCAGTGTTCAATCGTCCATCGACTCGACATGCATTAACCACAACGGAGCACAGGATGTATTATAAGGTCTTTGGTCATTTCATAAAATATTCTTTGGCAATAAAGCCCTCTTTTAACAAAATCGACACTAATATTATAAAGAAGAAAGATTTTTTTGTTTGTTTTTATGGTTGTAACGAATAGGCTCTGAAACTACTGAACCGATTTAAAAAAATCTTTCACCAGTAGATAGCTAAATTATTACGAAATGACATAAGCTATAATTTATTTTCAAAAATATTAGGGTTCCTTACTAAAACTCCAATAATGTAACCCGAGATGTAAAAAATTTACGTAAAAAATCCTAATTAGTTAAATACCCGTGCGAAGCCGGGGCGGGTTGCTAGTATATTATATTTTGTATTCTATCAATAACTAAGTATTTTGTGTGTGACTGTATACAGAGACAATTCAAATACTTTTTCAAAGTAGTAAAGAAAAAATCCTTGAATATTTTCTGTGCATGTGATAGTGTTAAGGGGCCTAATATAACATTGATGTGTTTTTATTTTGCGTACTGATGCGACCAGTTTGTGCGTTGCTCAACGCTAAACCGCATTTTATTTTTATTATCAACATGTTCAGCATCTGCTATCACAACTCAAACCGTAGGGCAAGATACACAACATTAAAAATAGTAATTATGTTCAGCTGTACAACTTTAAACAATAGCCTATTATTTTAGTGAATACATTAGTTTTTATGTATTCATGTTATATGATAATGATGACTGACATCACACGAATTTACATTAACGAAGCGTTTTGGAATGTTATATTTTCTGGTTTTTATAATTTTAGTCTGATTCATCTCTAACTTTCTAATATTTGGTAACATGAGATTGTAGTTTAAACTATAGATGCGAACGTTTCGATTCCAAAAATAGTTGCGAGCACGCATCCCGCGCTCCCAATAGATTAAAAATAAAGCTGCGACTACACTAGGATTCACAAGTGTCACTCACCCTTTGCACAGGTTCAGTTCAGATGGAAGTACAGCACTGATATGTCAAATTCTCACGGACCTTGACCAATTGGTATTAATTGTGTGATCCGTGGCGCCGGCTTTTAAAATGCGCGCAAACGCGTCTAGCACACACTCCCGCGATTTTTTAAGCTCGATTTACGAACGTGTCAAGGTTTTCTGAACTTAGTAGGAGAATATAAGTGTCCTTCCGCACATGTGTCGTATTGTATATTTAATAATAGTTTTTGTGAAGTGGCACACGTGCTATCGGCTCACTGGTAGCGGGTGTACTGAGCGCGGCCAGCGATGCCTCGCCATGTTTAAAAGCACACAGTTAGTTCGATAAAAATGTAACTACCAGTGGTTTCAGCGTGGGCTTTGTATTTACAGAGCAACAAGTTAACATGACCTCTAATTCATACCTGTCAAGTCAACGCTATATCGGTCAAGTCATGTTAAGGTTCATGTATTCGCATGAAATGAAAATGGGTTATTTCTCCTACACCCTGCAATCGGTAGGTAGGTAAATATCATGTTATGTAGAATTTAGTAAAGCGTAAATCATTTGTATAAATTTTAAGTAGAATGTTTGTTAACCTTATCGGACGGAAGACGATAAGTGTTAAAAATAATTTGTTGAATAAATAATATTTATGTATGTAAATACATTGGAACAAGGTTAATATGACCTGAAAAAATAACGTATAGAAAAATCATAAAATATGCTATGCATAGTTTTACCTTGCTAGCACAATGACCCGAGGAATTGGTATCGATAAGAACTTGTTTTTAACAAATCGTACTTATAACCTCTGGTTTATATTCCATAGTTGAAAATACCAAACTAATATACATACAAAATACTTCTTTGCTGGACTTGGAGTAAAGTGAAAGCATGGAATGCGTCCAGCTGCTTCTCTCCCCGAGCATGTCGTAAAAGTCGACTAAGGGATAGTATCCTCTTCAACATGATGAGATACAATAAGCAAGTATTCCCAAGGAGGATTGACGTCAGGCAGGCGGCCGGTCATAAAACACCTTAGCCAAAACCCTTACAGCGTGATCCAAGGAACATGCTGTGCCGACCTCACATAGAGTGGGAAAGGGGCAGGAAAATAAGATGAGTTGAAAATAGCAAAATTTTAATTAGTAGGTTAAGTAATATTAGTTATTTCAGAAATTCAGCGTATTTTCTGCTTACCACGTAAATCAAACGTGACAGTATTCTCTTCAAGCACTCTATGATACGTGAACTATAAGCACGTAGAACGCACTGTTTGTACCTTCGCTTGCAACGTATTCCAACAGTCTCTGACACCATGCGATCACAATACAAAATACAAATCATTTTATTGACATAATAGGTATGTTTCAAAATAAATGAATCCTTAGGCTCCTGAACTAGGAAAAACTGTGTTTCAAGAGTCAATGGCTTCTCCCATGAGATAAGACAATATTATTATGTCGACAATTTAAGTGTATATCTAATCTAAGTGAATATAATATTTAAAAAAAAGAATGAAAAGTGTCTCTGCTACATTTTGTGTTTATGGTAAGGTTGCATTATATTCTATGTTAGTGTTATGTAAAAATTATTTGTGTAAATATGTTGTGTTTATTTTGTAGGTACCTCAGTTATTTCAATATTAAATACGGAATTCATTGGGCATACGCTCGCACAATAAGCGAGTACGATACAAGGCCCTTCATATGTCTCCGATGCCTCTGAAGCAATGATCACTAAGTATCTACATACAAGTCTCTACTTAGAACGAGAAGCTCAAAGCAAAATCTGGAACCAGGTCTACACATTGTGTTGTATGATGTGGGCTTATTGCAAGCAACACTTGCTGTAAACTAAGCCTAATAACTAAAAAAACGGGAGTAAAGGAAAAACATAGAATAAGAATAAGAAATAGATCACCTGTCACCATGGTTCACCATATCCATCTTGGGACTTGGGTATCAGGAGTGGCTACAAGTTTTCTTATGACTCGTGACTTGTGACTCTACCCACCCCGTTAGGGATACGGGCATGATAATATGTATGTTTATATTAGTTAAAACTTTTACGAGTATATGTATAAATGTTTGTATAAAATATATTTATTTTATGCTACAAAGACAAATTATAATAACATTAAAAACTTTAAGGTAATCAGTATAATAATAGTAAGAAATAAAAATGAGCTCAGTTTTTTATCTGAGTTCGCCTACAGATAGAAAACAGAGCTCAGATAAATAAAAAAATATTCTCTAAACTAGACCCACGGTACGAGCAACGAGAAATTTGATAGATAAACCCCCGAATACTCAAATACATCTCAGAGTAAAGCACGTCTCAAGTGACGAGTTTTTGACAGATTTTCATCAAAAACTGTCAAAAAACCGTGACTTGAGACGTGCTCAACTCTGAGTCGCGTTTGAGTATTTGGGGGAAAGTCATGAAATGACTCACGAAGGTTTATTCAAATCGTTTACCCATTAAAGTGTTATTGTAATACAAACATACAAACAGTCTCAAAGTTGCATAATATTAGTAGGATCTCAAACTGCGTATGGTTAGTTCTTCTCTTGGCATGTGTAATAATTAGAACATGCAGGTGCACGAACTTATTATTGGAACTTGTTTATCAGTCTCTGATTGCGCTTCGTGTTAGTTAGTTCCAACTGCTATTTTCAGCTTTGGTTGCATAACACCCATTATATTTCCCTAACGGGATAGGCAGAACCACAAGTAATCATAAAGAAACTTGCAGCCACTCAAAACTCCCAAGATAGGTATGGTGAACCATGGTGACAGGTGATCTCACAGATGAGCCCATCGTCCGTCGCTTATATAATATGTAGATTCGAAAATTTCAAATCTCTACCTAAGTTCATGAGATAGCCCACTGACAGACGGACGGACAGCGGGGGCATAGTAATAGGGTCCCGTTGACACCCTTCGGGTACGGAACGCTAAAAAAGTGTAATCTTTGATTATATAGGTATATAATCAAAGAGTGTTATATATAATAATAATAATAATAATAATAATAATAATAATAATAATAATAATAATAATAATAATAATAATAATAATAATAATAATAATAATAATAATAATAATAAACACTTTATTGTACACAAAAAGAAAGACACACAAAGTAAACAAAAAAAACAACCAAAAACAGTACAATGGCAACAGTACAATATATACTAAACTTTGTCTTACTCATGTTGTATTCTCTCTTGACTTAAAACTCGTGACTTTTATGATACAGTCAACGACAAAGGTTAGAACACTATTTTGTTTATACACAGTAGTTACGTTACTTGCGTTAACAAGAATCATTCGCTTTTGATAGTCTGTACTACATATTATATCCACAAGATGTATACATTGTTGTCATATTGTGACGTTTCTGCTCGTTAACGGCCTTCCTTCATTCCGTCTTACCACTCCAAACAATACTTTGCTTAGCAAAAATCGTTCTCTAATTTCCACTTAAATAAGAATTTAAAATGGCAAATATAATGAGTTTTATTTCATCATCATCCAGAGCCTGTCTTTGCCCACGGCTGGGCATAGCCTTTGCTTGTGCCATCCATCCAGCTTTTATTTATCTAATAAAAATATTCGTTATAATATGTTCGACTGTACGAGTGATATCAATATTCTGTTCGCGATCAGTATTCTATGGGCAATGGACATTACGTTATGTAGCCCCATGGGACATGGCAATTGTTCTGATGTAGAGACATGCAATACCTATGTAGTGATTCTGATGAATCACACTTTATTCTAGAAAGAGAAAGGGATTTTTATTTAATAGGAGAAAGAGAGCTAGTTATGTTTTTGGCGGTGTAATTTCACATATTATAAAAATATAAAAGTGACCCTAAGTATCCCACTTCAATCTCCAAGATTGAGAGTCTCATCATGAATGAATAAATACGATTAAACCATACAGTTTTCTTAAGAGGAAAGTGGGATTACTTTTCCCTAAACAAAAAATAGTCATGCGAAACTTGTTCTATATGAATAATTCTTATTACGACTACCTGTTAGTAATTTTTCCCTATGAAAAATTGTAGTAGTTTACATCGTCGAATTTGACGTGGAGTAACTATGATGTGATTATGATTGCCGGTTTTCCTCACAGTTTTCCCTTCTAAAACCCGTATCAATGTTTAAAAACATAAATGCTATGTATGACGCAAACTGAGGGACTTACCCTGATGGGTTAAACCACAAAAATTGATTTTTAGATAAGAATTTGCATTTTCGAACTTGTTTTAGGTTCTAAATGCCGGTTTCCTCACATTTTCCTTCACCGTTTGAGAGTACTGGTACTCACATCCATTTTTCGAACAGAGAAAAATCTATTGTTGCACAACTAGATATGAAACCACGAAAATCACCTTAGGTTTGGAAGGACTGGAAATTAACAATCCAAATACACCCCCGTATTTGGACTGTTAATTTCAAACGTTAATTTTTCTTCTTTTACTTAGAAATCATCTAAATTGGAAAACAAAAGTGCCGAGGCACCATTTATTCCGAGCAACACCTCTGGTCTTTAAGATATCCTCAATAAGTATTTACTCAAAACAATGAAGTAGGTATACCTTAGTGTACCTTCTACAACCTTCTATAACCATGATATGGGTATTTACGGACATGATAACCAACAATGTCAAGGTCATTGATACAATGTCAACATTGAATAATTGGTATTCTCAAGTTGGCACTTTGTATTTCCTTCCAACAATACAGCCTTAGGGATCAAGGAAACCAACGAACTCTTGCATAGAACACTATGGAAATAAATTCAAATCACATGTCCACTCGGTGCTAGGAATGTTAGAATGCCTGCATTTTTAGTCCCTGTTAACAAACGGTGATTTCTAGAATACGCCTTTTTACTGACCCAGAAAAGAGTACATACATACATACATACATATTATCACGCCCATACCCCTAAGGGGGTGGACAGAGCCACAAGTAATCATAAGAAATCTTGCAGCCACTTCTGATCCAAGAGATCCAAGATGGATATGGTGAACCATAGTGACAGGTGATCAGCCTATCACCCATATAGATTCATCATGTTGGAGAGGATACTATCCCTTTGTCGACTCTTACGACATGCTCAGGGTGAGAAGCAGCTGGACACATTCTATGTTTTTTCCTTACTCCCAGTCCAGCAGAGAAGTAAGAGTATGGCGTCGGATACCGGAACCATCAATATATTGTTTTTTAATGAAGTTTCGAAAGAATCTGGAACATTATTTAAACAAATCAACACGCATGGATAAAGCGCGTTGATGTCTTTTCTACTACAAATTATACTAAATATGTACTTACCTAAATTAGTAAGATTTTGTGAGTTTCTGTGAGTTCCAGGTCAGTGTTTTTTTTATAATACAATGTTTTAATTAAATTTTATTATATTTCAATTTTCTTTATTTTTTAATGGAAAAACAATCTTTATTAACAAAAAGAAACTTACAAGTAATACAAATATAAGCGTGGAAGCGTGTCCAAGACGCTAGCTGCATTGCCACGCTGAATGGCAATACTGATCCGTTGAACCAAATAAGAACCAGATTATACATTATATTTAAATTCTTGATTTTATTTCAAATCATTATACTTTGTTTGTTGTATTCCATGCTACTAACATGTTTTTGTTTTCTTTAACTAATTTTAACTAATAAAAAAATGGTCAAGTGCGAGTTGGATTCGCACATGAAGGATTCCGTACATAAATGTTTCTTGGATGGGGGGCCCCCTTTTATTTTTATTATTTGTTGTTTTTAAACTCTACACTCTGTGAAAATTGTAACTCTACCTATTACGGTTCATGTGCTACAGCCCTCTGACAGACTGACGGACAGCGGAAGGTTAGTAATAGGGTCCCGTTCGCACCCTTCGGGTACGGAACCCTAAAAAAGAACCATGTTTAAAGTTTTGTGTAGGTTCTTCCGGGTTGAAACAATCTATGCATTAACGTTAGTTTTACCTCATTAGCTGACATAAGAGAATTGAAGAAGAGGACATGCTGTGCGCATCCCACATAAAGTGGGATAAGGACAGGAAAATTGTGATAATTCGAATGAAACTTGATATTTTGACATAGTTATGATATCAAATAGATTTTCCCACTATTAATTTCGTTACACAAATATGATAAACTGAAGGGAGAATATTATTAGAAGATAAAAAAAGTTATTGAAGGACCGAGATGGAGGCGAAAACCTTTGCCCAGCAGTGGGACTACATAGGTTAATAAAAAAAGTTAAGCTAATGCCTGATTTTACTACATTAATAATTTCCCAGTTTAACCAACAACAATAAAATTAATTGTTTCAGTTTAACGAGAGCGGATAAAAGAAAATGCCTAACCAACAATTAAAGTGTATCTGACCTCACCCGCCACCTTGGCCGAATTAACAGGCTGTAGAAAATCCTCTGATTATGCGACGATTCTTTTGTTTTTTAACAAATGATAGGAAAAAAAACACGCAGAAAAGCCAAAACTTCGCTTGATGTAAGTATATTTTTTAGAATTTCATGTTATTGATTAGTGTGACTTTCATGAGTAAATTAGGACGTTACTTTACTTTTTATCTTTTACTTTTTTAGGCATATGTCATAGGTCTCCACCAATGAGCGCCATCTCGCCCTATCGGCTTGACGCCACTTCAACTTGCTAATTCTCTGAGCTATGCCGATGGCTCTGGTTCTCTGTCGGATAAAATCGTTACAAATCCTTTAGTTAGAGAAACTCCGAACATAGCTCGCTGAGCGACTTTGAACTGGTGGACTAGCCGTACTGTGAGTGTCCACGTTTCGGTCATGAAATCGACACTCCATCTAGGCGGAATAATTCATCTTAGTTGGTGCCTACAGTACGTAGGTACTTTCTACATTATTTTTTTTGTTTTTATATTATTTCGTTTATATAGTTTTCAATGAATAAAATGAAGGAAGCTCAACTGATTCCCGTAAATAAATAAATGTATTATTGTAGTACTAGCTGCCGCCCGCGGCTCCGCTCGCGTGGTACCCGGATAAAAAATAGCTTATATGTTAATCCAGTACATGTGCTATGTATATTCCAAGTTTCGTTCAGATCCGTTCAGCTGTTTAGGCGTGATTGAGGCACAAACATCCAAACATCCAAACATCGTTACTAACTTTCGTACTAGATGGCAGCACAGATAAAGTTAGTACGCGCTATCGTTGCGTTTTGAGCTTTACGCCGGCAATTTCAAGCAAACTAAGACTTTTCAATTTTATAATATAAGTAAGATTATAATTTTAATTGTGCTGTTTACTAACACATAGCTTGTAAGATTATTATGTACTAACAGTTATGAATGACGTGTCTGAACAATAAATATATTGAATAGAATTGTATAGTTATCTAAAGTTATTGCTTTTTAATTTCAGGTATGTATTATCTACAAGGTTCAGCTGCATTTTTTACTTATCACAGATCAATGTTTCGTTTACGGGAATCCGTCTGGCGCAAGTCTGCGAGATGTTACATCAGCCACGTAATACGTGTGTGGATTGAGTTGAGTCGGCGAATTTTTAGCGCGTGATTCATTGCGGCTGACATTGAGGAGGTTTCGAACACATCGACCTGAAATCTTCAATGGAAGGCGTGTCTTGTTGATATTTTCATAGTTAGTGCTCCGTAGTGCATGCGTAGTACGCACGCTGGCGTCGGATTACTCATTGTAACTCGATGGATGACAGCTCCTTGGAATTCGTGCAGTTGTTGATAAACGATCGAGTTATTTAAATCATAAAAGATCATAAACAAGCTGAGCTGAGCTGAGAGATAAATAAAAAGAATTTGTGAATCATGGTTTTTATTGTTACCTTTTGGTAATTTAGTAGCCAGAAACTTAGGTAGTATTTAGGACGTTAATCTTGTCACACACAGGTAACCTACTATAGTGATGATTGTACCTAAATTGAATTTTTTCGGATCTAATGATTATTTTGCGCAGTTTTATTTTATGAATTTGCTAGAAATAAATTACGTGCACATCTTACTTCACCAATAAATAAGTAGGTAGGTGCCTAGTCCAGGTAGAATAATTGAAAATAAAACTTTGTATTATACTGATCCACTCATCCTGATGCAAAACATGATCATAATAAAAATCTTTTTAGTACCTGCAATAAAAATATAAGAAAGGTTAGTAAATACTTAATCATTATATTGCCTTGAGGAAAACCGCTAAAGTTGATGTAACTTCAGTATAAAGTTGCATAAAGTAGGTACCTTAGTAAACTAATAATAGACTAGGTTCATATAAAATACTGCTTAAAATCGACCGCAACAAGTAAGAACTTTCGAATTCTTTTGATATGCACTTGTAACTACGTGTTGTGTGATTTTGATTGTGCCACAACATACAAAAAATATCAAATAAACGACAACTGTAATAAACGGTCAAGTGTCAAATA
Source organism: Scotopteryx bipunctaria (assembly GCA_949320045.1). NCBI lineage: Eukaryota > Metazoa > Arthropoda > Insecta > Lepidoptera > Geometridae > Scotopteryx > Scotopteryx bipunctaria. The sequence continues at coordinate 3,671,205 of OX439449.1, forward strand.
TACGATGTCAGTTTCTGAAACATTTATACCCAGGTTAGGTAGGTTAGGTATAACCAAAAGTCATAAGTTCATAATCTGTTTGAATTATTTTTTCACTAGCTGCCCGGCTTCGCTCGCGTGGTACCCGGATAAAAAGTAGCGTATATGTTATTCCAGCACAAATACTGTGTATATTCTAAGTTTCATCTAAATCATTTCAGCTGTTTAGGCGTGATTGAGGCACAAACATACAAACATCCTCACAAACTTTCACATTTATAATATAGTAGGATAAGTAGGATCTTACCTAAAAAATATATTTTTCAATTTGTTAACGTATTTTCCTGAAAATTCACTATATTCCGTTTTTATTCCTTTGTTAAAATATGTATTAGTCAAATATATATGTGTACCTACCTATATAAAATATATCGGTAGGTCCGTACCTACTAGTTCCAAAATCTGGGTGTCTGATGAACAAATATAGGAAGTTGAGACCGATCATGTGACAAGTAGTGTTACCATGATCTAAAGTTAGTGACACTTTTTACAAAAAAAAATTGTTTAATCTACAATTTAATCTTACGAATAAGGGCACATAATATAACGCAGGATTACACCCAATACGTTTATAAATAAAAGGCTAGTCTACCTCATCCTACAAATCAAAATACCTAAGAAAGTGATTAAAATTATTTCAATAATGCGGTGTGAAAAAGCAAGAATTTTTATTGAATAAATATTAATAATTTAGACTGCTTACATTCGTTCCTGAAACGGTTACGGGCATTAGTTACAGTACTGTCATTGTTCCGTGTCGGACAAGGTCGGCTGATGTAACAACAAGGCAAGTTGCACCAGACGGCCGGTCATCGACCTTGCAGTCTGCATGGTCTATCGATAGTCTTAGAAATAATGCTGAACATCACTAAACATGCGTACCAAGGACCAGGTACTAAATTTGTAATAAGAATACGTAGGTAGAGTACGAAAGCCATGTATGAGTTTTGTGATTATTTCAGTTGCTTTCCAATCTATCTTTTTCAAAATATTGCTATAGGTAGGTAACTTATACCGTGTCGAGTTTCACAATCCGAGCAAATACAAAAATATGGTGGCCCTACTACGAACCCTACTCCTACAAGCACAGATTATAGTAGGTGAGGTATAAATTACCTTATTGGATTTGTTTCGGAAGTGACAACTTTGCTTGTTTGTACATAATGTAACCTAGGGATTCTGAATACCTAGTATAGCTATGTACCTACCGGTACGGTGATAATAATCATAAATTGTCGCAAAAAATCACGACTCTAGTGCGGAACTGAAAACAGGAACTTGAAACACGGAATGATGAAGTAGAGTAGATAATAAAATTGTTTTATTTATATGTAAGTGGGTAAGGTACTTGTGGGAATGATCTGCACTCCTACGTATGAATTAAACTTGATCGTTTAACTTTAACTCAGTTTATCTGTATATTTTACACACCTCTGGCAAAACAGAGAATCACCACATAAATGCGTGATATAGGTACCTAAGCAATATTGGACACAAGTTTTGTCTTTTACCCGACTGCGAATAAGGAGGGTAATTGTGTTTGGGGTGTATGTATGTGCATTCCTTTATAATTTAAATATATTGAAAAATAATAATAGTTGAATGAATACACTTATTAATCAAATTTGGGATGTCCATTTTTGAACGTAAGCCTCCTCCATCTTGCTCCAGCTTTGTCGGTCATGGAGCGAGGCGCGTCCCGGCCGCCCCGGCGACGGCTACGATGTCGTCTATTGTTCCATTCTATTCAAGGTAGGTTATATTCGGCTAAAATGCATCATAGGTAGGTTTTCATTACTAGCATACCTACGCCCGCGATACCTACCTCGCGGCGCGGTAACCTTACCACCCGGAAAAAATGTACTTAGTAGGTATAATATAAATTGTTATTCCAGGACGTACTTAAAGGGGTCGTTCGTAGTGTCGCGACACATCTGCTGGTTGAAAGTATAGCGCCGAAAATTCGGCTAACTTATCTGTATCATAACATACCCTAAAAGTACATACTAGGTACCTACTGTGTAGTATTAAAAAAATCAGAAAAATTCGTTTAGTCGTTACGGAGATGAACGCAACCAAACACACACACAAACCTCTATTTTATAGATAATATGTATTAAGGATATTGGGTTAGTGTAATATGTAACGTCATAAACAAAGATTTGGCAAAAGGTTTTCCGTCATCGAGACATTGATGTAAAGTTACAATCTGAATAATAAATCTACATCCGTAGGCAGCTTCCTAATAAAAAAATCGCTTATTTTCGAGGCCGTTCTTTTCCTTACTTCAGTGACCCCAGAGCAGTGCGGTCTAGTGGCAGTGAATGACCACAGATTCGAACCCACGATCATCGAAAGGTGATCGATGATCGTGGGTTCGAATCTGGTCGTGCACCAATGGACACTTCAAAAAGGCTTCTTTCGTCCATTTACGGTTTCGAACTTTTTATTTCATGAGACATTTTCCTTCACTGTTTGATAAACCTTCCTTCACGGTAGGTTCTATTGGACTGGAGCAATAACTGGCATTCGAATCTACAACCAGTAACTTTCAAAGTTCATACTAGGTACTGTTAAATTGAAAAGTGTGATGTAATAAAGTGACCCGTTACACCAGCTAATTCTGAGGTCAATTTAGTAGCCGATATTAGATTGACTATGAACGATACGACAGGCGACCTCGTCTCAATTACTAGGTTGTACCTATCTAAACTCGTTGTCTGACGCTGTCTAGTTACGTTACGATAGTAGGTACAGTCGTTAACAAAATATCTCAATTCTGAGCTCTAGGTTTGGGTATATGTGCGCTATACCAGTACTCTCAAACGGTGAAGGAAAACATCGTGAGGAAACCCGCGGCTTTTTCAGCTCAACACGTATTGACCATGTGTTTCCTGTGGACAAAGCCGACTAAGCTGAGAGGATGGAATAAGTGCTGGGCAAGCCTACTCCATCTTAATTCGTCCCGGGTACTACCTACAGCGTCCATTTTGTGAAGGTAAAGGTTGCCTCCTGACGCTGTGTAATTATCTACTATGCCTTACTAGTAGTAGGTTTGGGTATTTAAAAAATGTCCGAATCTAAAATAATAATCATAGAGAAGGAATCAGTGTCAGACGCACTGGGCCGTCCTTATTTCCGAAGTGTGTTGTCATTTTGACGGGGTAGAAATGAACCTTGAACAAAACTACTTGGCGTCCGTTTTAACTCGGACCCTTTTAGGACTCCCTCTAGAAATCCTTCCAAACTAGGGGGAATAATCCTACCGGGGAAGCCAAGATGCAGTCACCATACATCCACGGGTAATACCTAAGCCCTTGCTGATACAAGCCTATCCTTTTGTCAACCTCATAGTGTGCACCTAGAAGCTATTTTGTTGGTGATTGTACCTTTAATGCCCATCACTTTATCGTGCTCAATTTTATTAATGAGCTTCGCGTACCTACGCCGTTAACGATTCTCAGATTTTATGACTTGCGGGCTACGAGGAAATTGTTGAGGAATCTAAAGGTGTTTGACGAAACCTTGGTTCAGGGCTGTGAAGGCTTAGCATCAACTACCTACTGAATAGAGAACGGCTTGCAAAAAGCTATACCTATAGGCAGTCTAGGTACCTACTTAGTAGGTATGTTTGATAATGATAATACTTTATTGAAAAGGCATGCAAATCATGCATCATACCAGTGTTATGCAAATCTCATGTTTAGTGTAGGTAGGTACTTCCCTACTTCATCTTATCGATTCAAAGGCAATAACAACTCACAACTTCATAATCATAACCAATAAATTAAAGCGCAGCAAATAGATTTGTTTTGATCACCCCGTATACTCACTGTACGGATAATAGGGGCAAAATAATTAAATTGTTTACGCATCAACTCGCCATCAATAACACCGATAGTCCTATGCTATCTACTAATATTATAAATGCTAAAGATTGTGTGTGTGAATATTTATTACCAAGTATCTCCGTAACTACTTCACTGATTTTGAAATTTTGAATGTAGATAGTTTAGGTTCTGGAATAACACAGAAAATCATCCGTAGGGGTGCAACTGTGTAAGGAAGTTTTAAAGTTTTTACGTGAACTTTCTAACGGGTGGAGCGATTGAATCGAAACTTGGTTAGGATACTATAAATGCTGAATTAATGGACAGTTTCAGTTTTTTTAAATAATTCTCAAAAAGGGGTCTTTACACAACGCGAGCGAAGGCGAGCGACGCCGACGCTCGTGTTGAATATATTTTAGTGATTGTAAATATTTTTCTTGTAACTACGTCTTTAGTCGGAAACCTGCACCCTGGTGACGTCACGTTATTAATAATATTATTTATTATGCATACATACGTTAATTATTATTCACATTGAGAAGAATAACAATACAAAATCAATCTTCTTTGTCTTCAATCTAATTTGTGATAATTATTCGTACTTAAGCATTTGGGTCATTATCTATTTGTTATGTGTTTAGTTACCTACCTACAGTTTTTAAGAGTTTAGAAATAAATGAAAGCGAATTTCAGTCATCATTAACATTTTAATTAATGAATCTGTTATTTACAAAAGTTTCGGTGGACATAGTCATTAAGCTTCTTGATTCCAGCGCAAGCGAGCTGTGCGCATGTTATGATCACCTTTCTCGTAGCTTTATTGCAAAATAGCAAAAATAAAGCAACAAACAATTTGTAAAGTATCATTGCTATCGAATAAAAATTTAAATACTTTGAGCCAATACTGAACTAAATACATCAAAATTCACCGATCAAGATTAGACTTCCAAATAAATATACTTTAGGAGAAAAACTATCTCAAAAAATAGACCTTTAGTTTTGAGTTACGCTATCTATCTTCCATCGGTATTACATCATTAAAATCCTAACATTTTCTCAATAAATTGGTTACAATTACAACACATTCTTCCCTCTAAATATCTTTCTTAAAAACATAATAACACTTTTGGTTTTTACATAAAGCTATTATAACAACAGTAACATTTTATCCATCACTATTTGCCTCCATATTACATTTCTATACATTTGTAAACATTCTTAAATCTTAAACAAATTAGTAATAGAATTAAAATATAAGGTTAAAAAGTGTGTATCTTTTTATCACATAATACCTCTATAATAAAATTCAACTCTAGGTCTAGGACTTATGCCTAAATTATGCAGTAACATAATATTAATGACAAAAATATATAGCAATCTCTATTAGTTGAAATTATATACACCGCAATAACGAGGCAAGTACATAGCCTATCAATACCTAATAATAAAGGGTTTGGTATTAATGACGCACGTAAAATTGACTGCGTTACTTTTAAATCACTTTCTATATCTAGCGTTGGTTTATTTACATTGTTCATAGTGATGGCACACAGAAGTTTCAAATGTATATGCTAATATCTTCTTCTAACACTTCACATGACATCCACGAGCTTCGTCGTTTGCGTTCTTATATATCCTGTGACAAATCATATGACTTTACAGGACAGGATATATCAGGACGCAGTGACCTACAAGGTCACTGAATAACGTAGCTGCAGGGTAAAAAATAATTCCATCATCATGTTACACATGATTGATGAGCAATCCTTTGTGCAAGTGCAGAAATACTTGTTGAAACATACATTAGGTTGATTGGCACGTTTTGCACAAATATTTACGCAAACATTGCGAAGTGCTAGGATGAATATTGTCACCTTGTTTGTACTTTGAACTTGTGGCGCCCTTTATTATAAAATAATCCCTTTCAAGTCGAAACGGCTAACTCGATTACCAGAAAGTATTAACTTTTCAGCAAACTAAACTTTATCAATAGTTATCAGATTGAATTTACTTATTTTAATGTTGAGCCTAGTTTTATTTTTAAGCTATTTTTAGACAGTGTATGATTTTGTACCAGCACTTCATATAGCGTAGGACTATTTGCAAATTTAGTTTAACTAAAATCAACCTCATTATCAGAACCTCATTCTTATTATACAGAACAGTTTTACGGACTTTAACTGTTTTATATAGAGCCGACTTTGCAATCCCCAACTTACCCCAGAATACTCAAACGCGACTTAGAGTTGAGCACGTCTCAAGTTACAGATTTTTGACAGTTTTTGATGAAAATCTGTCAAAAACTCGTCATTTGAGACGTGCTTAACTCTGAGATGCGTTTGAGTATTCGGGGGTTAGTCTGCGTTACCACTAAAGAAGTCCTACTAAGCTAGGTGGCGAGCGAGGAAAAAATCACCAACAAAATTACTTTATATTGCGTCATTCAAATAATGAAGTAATCCTATTCGTAGATTTTTTCCACACGCACCGTTACGCTACGTAGCACAATTTTGGTGGAAGCGGAGGCTGGGTATACTCGTTATAATAGCAGAACTGTTATTGAGAGGCCAAACGATAGTCAACTATGTGTAAGTCTAAATAAAGTTGGTTTTTCGAACAAATACACAACAATTATCTATATGAAGTGCTGGCTACGTAAAGTGCTATAGAAACGAACTAAGTACATTAAAATATTTACATCAGAGCCAAGCTATTTACACCCATAACACATTGAAATTAGGCATGTGCAAAATGTAAGTTATTATCAAAACCGAAAGCTAGTGTAAAAAGTATTCTTGCGTCTAAGTACGGTCAATAAGTACGTTAATTATTGCTAAAGACATATTGGACTTTTTCGTCGGTTATGAAAGCTGAGTATTGGATTATTATTTAAGGCAGTCAGGTCTTACCCTTCAACTTAAGTTTTTTCTCATCAGAATCCTTAAAATCAAATTATAATGGTAAGTACAAGTAAACCTGAAGTATACTTATGTACTGAGAGTACAATACAAGGTTTTTAATTTAAATGGTTTTTCGAGTAGACCTGAAAATAAAGTATTGACGTTAGCACCACGACAATTGTATGGCACGTTGGAATAAGAACCTTATCTCCTCATTAATAAGTTATAAAATGCAAAGCGTTGCCGCTTTATTGCCTGCAGTCAATTCCAGTTGTTCCTACTCTATACACACTATTTTTTATTTTATGTTTATGATTTTTATTTCGGCAAAGTGTTGCGTGCGAGTTTTTCCATTTAATTAATTTATAAAAATAACTATTTTTTTCATGCATTGATCAATAGCAAATCATGTACAAAATCTAACTTGTAGATGCAATGGAGGGTATCTTTATGCGTATCGGAACAATATTTCGCAGTTGACAACACTTTGACAAAGTAAAAAAATATGGTAACCCTTACAATAAAACCTAGTGTAGTTTTAAATCAAAAATTATATATATTACTTAAACTGAATAATTTTGTCTGGGATACCTAGCACAGTATACTTTATTAGAATTTATTCAGACTTCGAAAACCTTTTCAGCTTCTCCGCGTAATGAGATCGTAATTGGTTTAAGGAGGAGGGTAGAAGAAAAGGTTTTTGAAATCTGGAACCTACTTTACGCATCAAACTACATCGCATACAAGATTTAACTTTACCATGTTCATCTTAGAACCGTTTTTTCCTACATTTTTGTAACTAGTTTTGCCGAAACCTTATCACATTCTATTTAGAGGAACAATGTACAATACAACAGCAGGATAGAGATATACAATTTGTTTGGAATTTGTCGGTTTGAACTAAAAATAGAGAAATCATATGTTGTGAAGGAAAATAAATATACACAAAACAAAAGCACAAAGCCTCATAAATTTACCCTTATTTCCACTAACTCTGTAATTCCTAAGTCCCTGCTTGACATCGCCTAGCAAGGTAGATAAGTACTTAAGTTTAGTGCAAGAAAATGGATTTCCTCACATTATGTTATTTCTTTCCGCACCTTTGCGAGTTGTAGGTTGATACGTAACACCGTAAACAATTTAATTATTTACATGGTATCACGCAAATAGAGACTTTACGACTATCGGTTTGGAGCACATTTTTCCACTTCTCGCGTTTCTTGGAGTGAATACGAAAAACTAAGAGACCATTCAAGGGATAAAGGACTTTAACGCTAAGAATTTAGCACACACTTCCTCCTGAACTTATTAGCCAACTTATCCCATTCATCATGCCATTAGATACATTATTGCGGGTGTTTTGGAGACTCTCTGTGGACTGACTTGACCTGAGAGACTGTCAAGATACGCGATCCAAAAGGATCCAAGCGATGTCTACAGCAATTCATTTAGAGCAGACGCTAGGGCTAATGTCGAGGCTAGATATTCATCGTATAAAATCAATACGAATTCATCTATCCTCGACGTTGCGATAAGCCTGCGCGAATTGAGATATGTTTGGACAAAGATTCGGAGACGCAATTAATGTCTTTACTGCTATGGTTTTAGAATGCAATTTTCTGAGCACGTTTTAGGCCTCAACATTCATGAGCGCACTGTCCCAATGCGCATTTTTACACACGCGATAAGTCTTTACGACTAAGAAATAAAGAGTACACCTTCCCTGTGATCACGTTCTTGAGGCATCAACACCATTGTAGTCTTTATGGCTAAGGTTTTAGAGCACACCTTCCCGCTGAGCGCTTTTTTCATGACTACCTTAATGTACGATCTTCGTGTTACACACCCCGCACGCGATAAATCTCTAAAGCTATGGTTTTAGAGCATACTTTCCCGTTTAGCGGTTGGGTTGGGTCAGATGTGTTTGGATGGACTGGTGGCGATGTGAGTAATGGAGGATACTGACTCAATGTGCGATCTTTGGGTTATACACGCAAAGAAAATCTTTACAGCTATGGTTTTATAGCACACTTCCCGTTGAGCGCGTTCTTCGGACCTCAAAATTCGAGCAATTAAAATCCCTTTCCCTCTGAGAACGTTCATCGTATTACACACGCGATACAAGTCTCTGCGGCTATTGTTTTAGAGCACACTTTCCCGCTGAGCGCGTTCTTCGGGCGGGCTGGGTGAGTTGGGCTCGGATGGACTGGCGGCGGTGTGGGTGATAGCAGGCGGGCGGGAGGCGATATGGGCGCCCATGGTAATGGGAGTGTCGTCAGGGTCCTCTTCATCCCCTTCTTCTAGGTCCTCGTCTATGGGGGTCAGGACGTCAGTTTGCTGGACGATCTCCTCCGGTTTTCTGGAAATGAATTTACATATTTATTTCGGCTTGTCTAACTGGTTCTGTTGGTCACTTAAGGCCGATGGCCAAGAAGGTTATTACCCGACACGAGCAAGATAAGGGTTGTGTGTAGCTCATTCGTTCTCTTGTAGTTTCTAACTGGTCATATAAAAAAATGCAGTGTCATGGTGCATCTTGGCGATCAGGGTGACTTGGAAATAATATGACGTCAATCATCATCGGTAAACAAAAGAAAGTCTCTTATAATATTAGCTGCACCTCGGCCCAGAAGAGACCAGTGGCATTTGGTGCTATTTTGAGTCTTATTACCTGCGGAATAGAGGCGCCGCGAAGGAAGTGAGCGTGGCCGCTAGGAAGAAAGCTGAGGCCATGTAGAATGAAGCATCATAATTCTTGGTCGCATCATACACCGCGCCGGCCAATGGCGAGCCGATAATGGCGGCCGCGCCACGGAATAGGATAAGTAGACCAAACGCATTGGTCAACTTGTCCAATCCGAGGAGATCGACCAAGATGATCGACGTTAGGGAGATGTAGCCGGCTGAAATAGTAAAAGTAAATATTAGTTTGAACTATTCATACATACATAAAATTACATCCGTTTCCCAAGGGGGTAGGCAGAGATCACGAATCTCCATTTGCATATAGGAACTACAATGTGCAAACTCCGACATAAATTTTAATCTGTCATAGCTTAGTCTTTGGACAGTAACTTTCATTCTTAACTACTATTATAAACGCAAGTTTGTATGCATGTTTGTTACTCTTTCACGAAAAAACTACTGAATAGATTTTAATGAAACTTGGAATATACCCAGTACATGTGCTGGATTAACATATAGGCTATTTTTATCCGGGTACCATGCGAGCGAAGCCGCGGGCGACAGCTAGTTCTTAATAAATTAAGCCTGAAATCATTTTTGTACTTACAAATAGCCAATCCAAAAGCAACAGCGATAGCAACGTACGCGCCGTACGAAGCGCAGAACGGCGTCAAACCCACCGCGATCTGAAACAGTTAAACATTTGGTCTTATTTCTACAACGCGTACACCGCAAGCTCCTCCGCCGGAGAGCACTGGTGGTCTAGTGGAGAGCACTGGTGATCTAGTGGAGAGCACTGATCACTTACACATCGTCACCATCCCGGCACGAAATAAAACCGGTCAAGTAAGAGTCGAATTCGCACACGAAGGGTTCCGATGTACTTTTTAATATGACTCTATATACATTTTGGCAAAAAAACAATATTTCTTGTATTATTTTATTTCATTTTTATTATTTGTTGTTATAGCGGCAATAGAAACACACATTCTGAGAAAATTCCAACTCTCTACCTATTACGGTTGCGCCCGCTGACATTCATCCAAGCCGCTGACAGACGGACGGACGGACGGATGGACCGACGGACGGACAGCGGAGACTTAGTAATAAGAGTCCCGTTGGCATCCTTCGGCTACGGAACCCCTTAAAAGCAGAGCAAAATCAAATGCTTGATTGTAAATTTTTATGACAGGGCATAAAAATTTACCGCGACTGTATCGGACCATTAAGGTAGGTACTTCCACCCGCGTAAACTCTCATAGTAAAATGCTTACCGTAGCAATAACGAGGCAGACATTATTGAGCAAGAGCGAGTCCATCCAAGGGAAATCGGCGACCCACCCGCAGGCGATACGCCCGAATGTGTTCGTAATGCCTATGATTGAGAGCAGGAACGATGCCTGTGATGACTCCACACCCTGGAAAGTGGATAAAGGTAAATAAATAAATATTTGTGGACATTTTACACTGCACCGTCTAGCCCTAACTAAGCAAAGCTTGTACTATAGGAACCGGATGGATGATATAATACTTTTTTTTGTAAATACATAATGTTACAACACCCAGATCCGGAAGATATATTTGCAGAGCATGCAAACATTTCTCCTGTAGCGGGAATCGAACCCGCGCCTCTTGCGCCTCAGCCGAGCACTCGCCCGCCACGCCACAGAGGTCGTCAGGTTTCTTTGATTTTATTCTGTGGCTCGCCTGTGATATTAATATATGTTGTTCGAACATGTGGATATCTCGCATGCAGTTTTCGATACAGATTTTGTGACTATGCAAATCAAGCGGATTGTTTAGTACTCTGTATGGTTGTGTGTAAGTTCATTTATTTATTCCCTCATAGATTTTAATATACTTGTAGATTTTGGCAAATGTGGTGTCATGCGCATCACTTAGGGCAAATTATAACCCTTCCTACTCTTAGGGCAAATTATTATCTATTTCGCTAACGTTTGGAAACTTGGGCTAATTCAACATCCAAACACAAAACTTAATTTTTTTTGTAATATTTTGGCATTCGACATTTTGTCATTTTAACGTAAATCACCCTCACAGTTCCTTTTCAAACCTTAGGGATGTATATTAATAGTTACATTGAGCATAGCAGCGTCCACAATATACACAAATGGCACGTATAAGCCCGCCATGCCAAACACGTTTGAGACTCCGATGAGCATGAACGCCGGGTCCCGCAGCAGGGACACGTCCAGCATCGATGACAGCGCGGACTTGAATGATGCGGGCAGCGAGAGGCACGGGCAGAGGTCGTATTCTGCAATCAAATTAAAAGTTTTTCAGAAAAACTAACACAATATTTATCTACACTAATATTATAAAGAGGAAATATTTTTTTGTTTGTAACGAATAGGTTCCGAAATAAATAAATAAATATTTGTGGACATTTTACACAGCGCCATCTAGCCCCAAACTAAGCAAAGCTTGTACTATGGGCACCAGACGGCTGATAGAATACTTATATACTTTTTTTTGTAAATACATACTTATAATGCTACAACACCCAGACCCAGAAGAAATATTTGCAGAACATACAAACATTTCTCCCGTAGCGGGAATCGAACCCGCACCTCTTGCGTCTCAGCAGAGCAATCGCCCGCCACGCCACCGAGGTCGTCAAATTAATAAATCTACCAGAGGAAGTCAATACTTACGTTCTTGCCTCTCCAAGTCGCCCGTAGCTGCTCTGCTCTGAGGGAGACTCAGTACAGAGTTTCTGTACCCCTGCAGTGACTTCTGGCTCTGGTATTGTGGTAAGTTGATGACTGAGCCAGAGTAGAAGATGTCTTTCCTGGACATGGGCCGCACCATGCGAGTCGGCTCCTTGGGGCTGGACACTGACATCTTTGATGTGAACTGGCTTTCTGTGTCGCCCTGTAAAAAAAAATTGTTGGAAAAATGTTTTAATTCAATGAAACTGCAAGGATAATTTGGTATATTGTAAAAGTGAACTTATTTAATATTCTTCGCTGAAATATAGCTGGATATTTTGCACATGATCCTTGGATCATGCTGTAAGAGTTTTGGCTAAGGTGTTTTATGACCGGCCGCCTGCCTGACGTCAACCCTCCTTGGGAATTCTATCTCATCATGTTGGAGGATACTATCCCTTAGTCGACTTTTACGACATGCTCGGGGAGAGAAGCAGCTGAACGCATTCATGTTTTTTCTTTACTCCCAGTCCAGCAGAGCAGTTCTTTATAATAATAGACCGTAAACTATTGTTCAAAAAAAAACTTTGACATAGACATGAAGTAGACATGATGTCTTGATTTACATAGGTAATTAAATTCGTAAGAAACAGAGGGGTATGTTTTTGAACTACATTTTAAAATACGGCATCATTGATGCAGAGTCCATTTAAACCAGGTTAATTACATTTCACTGGTTCTAAGAATCCCAATATGTGTAAACAGGAACAAATTGTTGGATGTTGGATTGTTGCCAGGCTTGTTTGGCAGGGAACGACTGAGTTCAAGGTTCTTTGCTTTTGTTTCGGGCATTGAAACATTTTCCATCCCTTTTGTGTCATTAAACAGATTAAACAAATTAAAAACTTTTAGGAAGTCACTAATTATTCTTTGGGACTGTTGAATACCTGAGTTAGTTTTGTACTTTAAATGGCTTCAGTATTATGGTCTAACTAGCTGCCGCCCGCGGCTTCGCTCGCGTGGTATCCGGATAAAAAATAGCCTATATGTTAATCCAGTACATGTACTATGTATATTCCAAGTTTCATTCAAATCCGTTCAGCCGTTTAGGCGTGATTGAGGCACAAACATCCAAACTCTCAAACTTTCGCATTTATAATATAAGTAAGAAGTAAGATTCCGCCCACGGAACTGTTTTAAATCCAGACTGTCATCAAAAACCTTCAAAAACGCAAAAAACTTCTGACAACCTTTGACAGGACAAGCAATGCAAAATCCTGTCAAAGAGTTTGTTTATCAAATGCTCAGAACAATAATCAAATGTTTCGTTTTTTTGTTGCGTCGGTGACGTTCCGGTAATAAACGGGGTGGTGAAAGGCGTGAAAGGCATTATTACTTAGAAGGGCATTTTCATGTAATTATGCGTATGCCTACGCACCTGTTATTTTTTATTTTATTTTTATCCGTGAGAACCTGTAACTGGCTTCTCTTTTTCTCAGTTTAGTTTACCATACCACTACTCAGGGCATTTTTATAAATACTTTGAATGTTTCTACGATATAAACGTAATACTGTAATACTTACATCAGTACGATATTGACTGTTCATAGAAGTCTTGGAGTTGGCTTTGATAGCGGCTAGGGACGGTTTGAATCTGCAAAACAGAAAACAACTAATATAAACGAACGTTCGATAGCCGAGGATAAAAAATATCTTCACATCAGTGCTAAAGCTACCATAAACATGAACTCCAGAGGCTCGACAGAAAATTGCGTTTTTGCTTATGTCCCCATTTTGCAGCTACAAAGCAACAAATAAAAAACAATAACTACAACAAAATTTACCAAAACCAAGCATTGTTGTAAACAAGCCTGTTATTCAGATTGTATCGGTTTTTTATACAAACTTTCATTCTCTATATAACCTTAGGAAATAGATAATCAAAAAATCCTTTGTAACCCCCGAATACTCTAACGCATCTCAGAGTTGAACACGTCTCAAGTGACGAATTTTTGACAGATTTTCATCAAAAACTGTCAAAAAACCGGGAATTGAGACGTGCTCAACTCAGAGTCGCGTTTGAGTATTCGAGGGTTAGTGCTCATCTATGTTACACAAAAAAACTCTTTAACATAACAGGCTTATTTGACTTTTCTAACCCAAGGCCGTTGTTTGTCAGTTAGTCTTAGGAATTAGAGAGCACTGGTGGTCTAGTTAGTAGTGACCCTTCCTTCTGATCCTAAGGTTGTGGGTTTAAACCCGGTCGTGTACCAATGGATTTTTCTGTGCGAAAAAATTATGTGCGCTATAGTACTCTCAAACGGTGAATGAAAACATCGTGAGGAAACCAGCGGCTTAGTCAGCTCCGCACGTATTGACCATGTCTTTCCTGTGGACAAGGCCGACTAAGCTGAGAAGATGGAATAGGTACTGGGCAAGCCTACTCCATCTTAATTCGTCCCGGGCACTACAGCGTCCCGTTTGTGAAGGTAAAAGTTACCTCCTGTCGCTGTATAAATCATCTACTATAGATGGTAAAAGGCCTTAGTTTAGTTTCTTAGGCATTGCATTAAATATATACCTTTACCAAAAGCTCCTTCACCGCTAGACCCTGTAATAAACTAATTCTACAATACCTATCGCCTGACCTATCGCCTGTGCTCTGTTTGCGTTGCCTGTCGAAAAATGGCACTGATCCATTCTTGGGCAACCCAGGTGCCTGGGCACTGAAGGCGGGCGAAGACACGTTGCGAGACATGTGTTGCTGCGCAGGATTCACGATGACATTGCCGTTTCCGTTTTCTGTCTGAAAAAACATTAAAATAAATAATAAATAAATAAATATTTGTGGACATTTCACACAGCGCCATCTAGCCCTAAACTAAGCAAAGCTTGTACAATGGGAACCAGATGGCTGATAGTCTACTTTTATACTTCTTCTGTTATACTATATTTATAATACTACAACAACCTGACCCGGAATAAATATTTGCAGAACATACAAACATTTCTCCCGTAGCAGGAATCGAACCCGCGCCTCTTGCGTCTCAGCCAAGCACTTGCCCGCCACGCCACCGAGGTCGTCTGTCATTGTAAAAAAGTAAGTCATTGTAACTTCTCTTCTAGACTGGAAGTGAAGAAAAAGCATAGAATACGTCCAGCTGCTTCTCTTCCCGAGCTTATTGTAAAAGTCGACTAAGGGATAGTATCCTCTCCAAAATGATGGACCACCTATATGGGCGATGGGCTGATCACCTGTCACTATGGTTCACTATATCCATCTTAAGACTTTAAATCAGAAGTGGCTGCTAGTTTTCTTCTGTTCACTTGTGGCTCTGCCCACCCCATTAGGGATACGATGATAATATGTATGTTATGTATGTAATGTAAAAAAGTTAAAAAATTATACAGTGAACGAAGCGAGTTTCAAATAGTCTAAATAATTTAAGTGAGATTTATTATTTGGACTCTGTTAGGAAAGTTTCATTGATTACAAAACGTTAAAAAGTATTTAAATAAAATGAATAGCACGATGAATGAATACGCCAAAATACACCACACAATATGAATGAAAAGTGCTGAACCCCTCAATAACCCAGCCATTTGAACCTCCGTGAAGTGGGTACGGGAAGCAAAATGTTTGATATATGTCCCAAATTTTCTACATTCAAATCTCTTTTGGGGTTCCGTACTCGAATGGTGCCAACGAGTCCCTATTACTAAGACTCCGCTGTCTTTCCGGACGTCCGTCCGTCTGTCAGCGAGCTGTATCTTATGAACCTTAATAAGCAGAGTTGAAAATTTCAGAGTTTGAGAAGAAAAAAAAATGGAAGAAAAAAATTTTTGCATTCGTATTAGATCATTGATGTTAAGCAAGACTAAGCTCTGTCAGTAATTGGATGGGTCGAGTGACTTTTTGAACATATTTTTTTGTAGTATTATTGTGTATTTCTTTTTCAAAAGAAAATAAAAAATTAAGGGGGTCTTCATAGAAGGACACGTGTTTCATTTTGTATTTTTTACTTGATTATAATAGGGAACGTGCTGCCACCTTATAATAGGTGGCATACAAGAAGTATTTATGTAAATTTACGATGGTACGGAACCCTTCGTGTGCGAATTCGACTTGCACTTGACCGATTTTATTGTTATATTATTTTCTTAGAAATGCACATAGTAGGTACTCTGGGCATGTTGGCAACACTGGGCATTTCGGACAGTTTCACGCGTGACGACAATTAGACATACCGTTACCTTTTTCCTGATTCCACTTTCATCCGAGACCTTGGCCTCGGTGATGGTGGGCAGAGTGGGCACAGGGTGAACACCGGGCATATTGGGCATAGTAGGCACACGCGCCAACGCCTCCAAATTCAATGAGGAATGAACTCCGGGATCAATGTTCAGGGGGGCCTTGAAAAGGAGAACTGTCTCTGTTTAGATCTGATGCATCTTTGTAAGGCCGGCGCCTACCAAAGCGGAGTTGAGTACTTCTGGCCACCCGGTGAAAAAAAATAGAATACATTGAAGGGGTATGATTTTCTCGTCCTTCGCTTTAGTAGATTCCGGCCCCATACCCTTATGTTACGTTTCATGGTGGACTTGGACAAACAATATGAAAACCTTGAACAAGTAGCTCCAAGTTTGATTTGCACTTTTTGTAGGTTTGTGATTAATACTACCCACATACCTACGCCATACAATGCTCAACAAGTTGTAAACACACTATTCCAATTTATATAAATCAATGATTATTATTATTACATACAAACTGTGTTGTGGTAAGATTACGATGACCTAATGTGGTAGGTATGAGTAATTTAAAATATGAATACTTTATGGCTAAGCTTTTTGCTTCTGTAGGTACATCCATAAGTAATTATTATGTATCATCATACCTACTTCATTTAGTAAACATTTTAGTTCGTAACAAAAAATACAGCGTAGGAATCCATATTGAAATAACAGCATGACCTAGAACCTACTTTTCGATAAAAGTGCCACTAACCTATTTCACCACTTACTATGCTTCTTAACACCAATGGCCACATTCCACCCAAACACGTATACAATCAATAACAAATACCCAATAGCGTGACACACCACAAATAACCAATCATTGTGAAAAATACCACAAATGTTCCGTATCACTATTTTTATTTGAAACCCAGAAAAATGTAATGATGAAAACCATTCAAGAAATCAAGCTTACCTTCATTCGCTTCTCCATGGTACCGTCTGGACGCTGAACCAAGAAGTAGGACCCTCCTATGGACCCTCGCTCCATTTGCAGCCGTTTCTCTTCAGCCATCCTCTGGAGAAGTGGCTTTTCTCCTGCCGTCTAGAACCAACAAAATAACACTGTGTTTTCACTAAGTCAAACCTGTGTGTTTTGCGAGGACTTTTATCATGCTTGGAGAAACATTCTTGAAGCAAATAAAGTAGACAAATTAACTGTAAAAATTTGATAATCCTATGTCTTGAAATATAATATGTAGTCAATAAGCTTTTGTTTAAAATTAACCCGCATTTTATTACAATCCAATGGCTTTAACAATTATGCCAATTATGGCAAGCAATGATGCGAAAATGAACGCTTCGACGCCTTCACACAGTTAGGGACGTGATTCCAGTGATGAATTTAATTAATCTCCACACACTGTTTCCATGACCAACAGTTACTTGAATCTTTACTGGACTTACTGCCCTCCTAGTGAAGAACGCAGTAACTAGCATATTTGACAAAATTAGTTCCATACATATTCGGAATCGCCTAACAAAATACAACATTCTGTTCTCATTCACGTATCAAAACATGTTTAACATAGTTACTGCGTTCTTCACTAGGAGGGCAGCATACCTCGACATTGACCTAAAGCAGAGTAGGTAATGTTACCTTGGGATACACAAGCGGCCTCATCAACGCGCCAAACACAGCGCAATTCAGAATGAGACCAGCAAGGAGTAAGTTCGCATTCTGCCACGATCCGAATTCCCGCAGCAATATGGCGGCCAGTGGCGCGAAACTGAATGTCCCGACCCCTGAACCGCATACGGCAATGCCTGTGGCGAGGGAGCGACGGGTTTCGAAGTAGTAACCCACAGCTACGACTGAGGGTAGGTAGATCATACCGAAGCCTATGCCTGAAAGGAAGGAAAACTTAGAGTTATTAAAGGTTGCTTACCCCCGCATACTCAAACGCATCTCGGAGTAGTTTTTGACAGATTTTCATCAAAAACTGTTACTTGATACGTGCTCAACTCTGAGTCGCTTTTGAGTATTCGGGGGTTAGTCACTTATGTTAAATAAATTAAATAAATAATTTATTGATGAAACTTAATGCTATGTAGTTCTATTTATTTATTTGAAGTATATACATATGCGCATGATACATATACAATACTGGAAAATGCTATAATACAAACTGCGTCGCATTTTCCATTGCCCAACCTAAGAACTATGGAGAATTTAACAATCAAACAAGGTCTAGGTTTAAATAAAAGGCTTGAGTTAACATATAAGCATGCAAATTAAGTAGGTAAGTAAAAATAAAAATATTGAAATAAGAAAACAAGTAGGTACCTACCTAACTCTCACTTTATGTGGTGCGTGCGTGTGTATGTGTGTGTGTATTGTGAACAAAGATTAAAGAAAATTATGAACAAGAATTAAAATAAAAGTTTAAAAGTTGAAAAATAATAAGAGCATGCCGCAAATATGTTTAACCTAAAAACCGATCATTCATATTCTACGTTTTCATTCATCCACCTTCTCACTATCGCTGCACGAGGTACTTAATGTATAGTTCTTAACATCTAAATAGGTACAGGTATTGTATGATAGCCAAACTGATAAGTATCAAAACAATAAACGTGCACGGACATAGCGTTACCAGTAATTTGCATGCCAAATAGATTCTCCTAAGTGTTGAGCGAAGAACTATGATCGTCGTGCGGCTTAATTTGGATAGGTGCCAAATTACCGAGGACTTTGATCAATTTGATTTGAATTTGTGTATAAGGTTAGACGAATAAGGTTGAATTTAATCAAACTAAGTTTGTAAGAACGACAAAGACAGTTTAAGATGTTGAGGGTCAGAAAGCCTTATTCAAAAGTGCTACCAATCAACGGTTTCTAGAATAAAAACATCTCTTACTAATGTTATCATCGTAAAATGTAATCGGATTGATTTATTTTATCTACTCGTATTACCTATCTCTAGCCAAAGTGCACAGGCTAATAGGCCTACATTAAAGCACCCATCAGTTACTGATAAACCACTTTGAGATTTGATTTGATTTGATTTGAGATAGTTCTATTATTTTACATAGACTTGTATCAGATAATAAATAAATAACACCCAACAGTCACATACATAGTCCTGACCCCACACTAGGATTCCCTGTGTCGTGGGTATCAGAAACTACGAGTACCATGGTACCACGACACGACACGATAATGTATTCATTCGTTCTTTTATCATATTACAGGATCGATTTCGGTCACCTAGCGCCATATAGAAATATGCCTTTATTTCAGGGAACATGAGTCTGTTTTGATGTATACGTATTCAGAAAATGTTAAACAAACGGACGATAATTGGGAATTTGATAAGAGTGAGTCATTATTTACTGGCAGCCCACAAATCATTTGAAACCGGCGGAGTCGCACAAAGAGCGCATGGGCTGTTGTCTGCAAGGGTCGACACACTGTGCGTCATATCCCGGTGCATACTCCAGTTTTCTCATCAAATAATCAAACAAGCTGAATACACATAAACTAGGCTTTGCAATAACAAAGAATCATCTACACCTAATACGTACTGGTGTATTTACTCACGTGCTCTAAGCATTGATAAGTTGTAAAAGGTAGTATAGTTATTGAAAAGCTACACGCTCGTTGTGAATGCCTCATATAAATAATAAAATATTTGTGGACATTTCACACAGTGCCATCTAGTCCCAAACTAAGCAAAGCTTACTATGGGCGCATCAGATGGCTGATAGAATACTTATATACTTGTTTTTTTTTAATACTTGTTTATAATACATAATACAACACCCAGACCCGGAAGAAATATTTGCAGAACATACAAACATTTCTCCCGTAGCGGGAATCGAAACCGCGCCTCTTGCATTTTAGCCGAGCACTCGCCCGACACACCATCGAGGTCGTCATAATACAAGAACATAATGCAAGAAAGCGTACATAAACTTTAATAATCTTCAATAACTAAAACTCACTCAGGCAAAAACTATGACAATATTGTGACCCACTTGCAGAACGCTTTGCGCCAGTTATTAGTTATTTAAAAACTACATCTGGTGCAGCGTTCTATGGGAAGATATCATACAAAAAGGAAAAAAAACAATGTCAGACAGACAATAACCACAATAGTTTTCATTTCAGTACAGTATTATAACTATTATGATATCAGAAAACCTCGAAGTTGCGAATTCTCGAAATTGTACAGGACCTTTAAAGTTCTAGTTTATCCGCGCGGCTTTGCTTGCGTTATTTTGAAATACCTACCCTAAAACAGGTGTCCCATTACTGTAAACCAGCGAATTTTTAAGTCAAAAAGTGTCTATGCAAACTATAGAACTCCCTTGCACCCCCGCCGCAGCCGTGGGAGTAATTTAAAAAAAAATTGTGTTATTTCAGAACCTTAACTATTTAAATTCTAGATTTCATCAAAATCAGTTTAGTATTTACGGAGATGTGGTAACAGCAAATACAAAATTTCGCATTTATAACTTTCGTATTATATTTTAGCGTCCTACCAATGTCGTTTTCCCAGTTTTCTTGACATTGAGAACCGATGATCTCAGTTTACTTGGATGTAAAAAGCAATTGGCGCTAACCATAGTGCTAAATGATGTAAACCTTTCAATACAATATACACTAATTCACACAAACGTGCTTCCTTTCAGACTATTTCACATTTTGGACTGATTGATTGTGTAACTTTTTGCTAGCTTCCAACTGCCTATTACATCATAAGAGTGCCCTGTTAATGATTTTAGTATAATTTGGAGCGATTACTAATTTACAATTGAAGAACATAGAAACATCAGATTTAAGAACATAGCATGACAGAAGAATGCTGCCCGTCATAACTGAGCGTTTTCAATCTGAACATTCTAACCATGTTCTGAAAGAATATTCTTTCTACATTTATTTTAAGCGGAAAATAACCAAGCCGAGACTTGATCATCCGTGAATTTGAGATGAAACCTGAAATAACACAGAAATAAAAGTATATTCAAAACAGAAACATGAGCAAAAGCTGGTTGTGATCGCAACGCGCGTTGATTGCGCTGCAACGGAATTAGGTCAATGAAGAGACCAGTGTAGTCGACACGTTTCACGAGCAGAACTCAACCTACTCTAGTGTTGCTATGCCTGTTTTCTAACGTTTATTGGTTTGGATGATTGGCATTGCTAAATATCGCTACTTGAATAGGATCCAGAAAGAAAGAAGCCAAACAAGGGAATCAGTCAATTCAAAAGCAATAGTACACAGTCAACAGTATAGCAAGTAGCATACTACTATTTTCACTGATTTGGTTTAACATACGCAATGTTTGGTATAACAAATGAAATTCTTGGCTGCTATCTTGTATTCTATTTCACATAGTCCATGGTGTTTTAAAGTTCCAGTGGACTGTTCTATTAATATAGGTTTTAGAACGCGATCTAGCAATTAAGACAAGCCGCAGGGCGCCGGTAAGTCTGCAATATCTGGCGCAGCGCCAGCAGTCTCTCCTCACGACCTTCAAGTCAAAGCAGCTTCACAACAAACAGGAGACAGCGACTATATAAGTACTCGTAATAGCCGGGTGTGCAGTATTCAAAGTCCACCTTTTGTCACCGACTCGTGTCCTCGTTTTAAAAAGGTTACCGTTTGAAGTCAATCTTGTTATCCTTTGTTGTTCATGTGCGAAAAAGTTACCGACGAATTCACATTGTAATAATTGGAACTCTCTGGAAGAGATTCCACGTATCCTTTCATAATATACGTAGAAGATGCTCTACGCAGAGTAGATTTTCAACGGACTCTACTACCATGCCTAGAAGATTCTATAACACGAATGCTTGACTGAATATTTATAGCATTACAGGGCAATAACCCGATGAAACTTCCAAGAAATACACCCATACATTGATTACTGGAAAACCCTACAAAGAGGACACGAAAGGATTGCATGTCGCGAACATGGCATATTCCTATCATTTATTCAAATTACCAGAACTACTCATGTTCGTGGAATGGAAATTCCTTTCACACTGGCTAATTGTCAGAAAGGTTTAACAGCCCTTGGTGGAGTGTCGCTTAAACCGTTTCGTTTACACGTCTCTTGGCAAATGTCCAATTTCACAACGCGCGAGTTTGCTAGGGTTCGAAGACAAAGAGCTGGAAGCGTTTTGAAGTTTCACACTTTATGAAACTAAGGATCCATTTTACAGAACATAAAAGGCTCATTAATGACATTGTCGAAGTTGTGACGTCGCTGCAAAATAATAAATCAAAGAAAAAGTCCTGCAAAACGCGTAGCAACTTTAACCGCATTATCAATACTGTTTGATTTGCAAGTATTTGTCTTGCTAGTCTCATCTAAATTTTCTTTACTTTTTTCATTGTTTTAAATGTCTTCGATCTCAACTAAGGATATATTTTAAATAGGTTAGTATAGTGACAGATTGTATATCATTGAATCCCTATCTACAATTAGCAGATGACTTAGCTGGTATTTATTTCTAATGGCTACTGGGGAATTGAATTAATTAATTAAACCAGCCAATTAATTTATCTGCTAGATCTAGCGAGAGCTACACTTTTATTTATTGAGCTGGAAATATCGAGCAATTAACTTTTACAGTTTCACATTGGAAGTGAATAAATACGGCAGGTTAGGTACCAATATTTCACCAACTCATTTTGAAGCACTATGCTATCGAAAATGAATGGCTTCCTACAAAGGGAGTGGGTACAATAATGGGTATTTTGACGGGATGCGTGAATTGTAATATTTCCATACAAAATAAAAGCTCAATAAATAGATTGTATTGTTTGAATTTGTCGTATGTTTTCAATAAAGTCCCTGTTATTTTTGGCCTTAATAACATCTGTATTCAATTGTGCGCTCCAGCTAATATAGGTCAGTTAAAACCGTCGTATATTTTATTCCTTTACCGTCTGCACTGTGGTGCCAACATTCGAAGGACGTCACACGTCCCACAGCGCTTTGGCTGTAACCGTGCTAATGTGCCAAGGTCTTCCCATAAAAGTACACTAGCTAATAGAAACGCTACTCGTTTATACATTTTCGGTACCGACATCACATGTACTCTTGAATTAGCTCGTTTTTGAGGTGAGACTGCGTTCCAAATACAGTTGTAGATTTATATCAAGTGCGGGAGTCACTTCTGTTTCGGTAATTAATTAAATATCGGGGCCTGATTGAGAGCTATAATTATGTACCTATGTATGTTCGTATGAGCTAGTAGCTAACTCTAGTGACGGAGTTTTTAGGCCGCCTAAAGGGGTCCGTCATGGCTTAACGACTTAAAAGCCGGGACCGACTGTTTAACTTGCCCTCCGAAACACGGAAGCGCTCAGCTCGTAATGCCACTTGCGGTCACCTATCCCACTTTGTGACCGCGCATATCGTTGCTTATTTTTAACGATCAATCAAGAACACCTAAGCAAGCTACGCCACGAGCGCTTCGCGATGAGGGCTATAGCAATAGCAGCACAGTAGAGAAATATTTTTTGACAGATCTTGCGATGTTTATCTTCTGTCATAGTAAGATCCATTCCTCAAGAATCGCCTTTCTATGGTCTTGTAATAGATTTACGATAAATAGGCCAACTCCTGTGTGTGTAGTGCTTGCTTGTTGATGTTCTCAACATGGTTGCCTCATTAAAACGTCCAACCTTACATTTATTGTAAGTTTCCACATGTTTTGATGACGCAACAGCCTTAAACTTATTGTTATTTTTTATCTAAAGAAGTACTGACCTCCACCTATAACACCTTTTGAATATCAAACGTGTAAATATATTTTACGCAAAATTAATTTATTAATTTTTGCAATCGCTTGAGCCATGTACGGTGAATCATCGAGTATAAATATGGGATCTGGGTAGACGTTGGCTTCACCTTACATAATTGAACTGGCATGTGTCTAACAATATTAGCTCTTACGATTTCGACTAGACGTCTATTTTATGCACGTAGGAAATAGGTAATGTTATTTATTCTCAAGGTAACGTTTGCCTTGCGGTATTGTCACCAAATATTGTATCATTAATCATGCCACTTTGAATAATAACTGATTGAAGTGAAACTTCATTTTTACTTTAATCAGCAAAACTCTGAATTACTAGCTAGATGCAGCTAGATATGGGTAGGAAGTACCTAGGTATAGGAAGTATGTGGCATAAGTAATTAGTCCTATTGATGCAGTCTCTTCTACGAATCAACTCACGACATTCAGTAGTCAAGGCACCACGTGACTGTTTCTTTAATAGTCTGAAAACCAATATCGGCTAGAGGCCATACTCCCTCTGAATTTCAACTAGAAAAGAAAAGCGATTATTTCAAAGAACTCTGACATATCAGTACTTTTCCCCGACTACGGCAAATTCAAAGGATTATTTAGGTTTATTTACGGTAGAGCAGTCTTGGGTTAATTGTGGTAAACAAGTACCTAACAAAATTTAATTCACGATTCTTGGAAAGACATGTTTACTTCGGTGTTTTCGTGGGAAAACCACTTTAAAAAGATGAAGTTAGGAAATAATGCGTATAAAGTTACAAGATCACATTCAAGGCTTGGCAAGTCGGCACATTACCTCACCTACTCATTTCGCATGCAAATATGCATAATCTTATCTCAGTATATTTACCGAATTAAAATATGCACAAACATTACTGCACTCATCTATTACATTCGCTAATCAGATAAGGAAAAGTCGTACGGATCATAGAAATAGGACCTTACTTTGTTTGTGTATGTGCAACAAATAAGCGACACGAAATCAATTATTCTAAAACAAACACCATTAACCTTTCGACTATTATCTATGTTTATAAACTAGTTACAATGTCTTGGACCAGGTGCCTTCTAGTCATAGTTAAATTGTTTTATCGGTCTATTTCTAGTTTTATCTGGTCCATAGGTCAAATCATATATGTATATCAGGACTCTCAAACGGTAAAGGAAAACATCGTGAGGAAAACCGCGGCTTAGTCAGTTGCGCACGTATTGACCATGTCTTTCCTGTGGACAAGGCCGACTTAGCTGAGAGGATGGTATAGGTGCTGGGCAAGGCTACTCCATCTTAATTCGTCCCGGGCACTAACAGCGTCCTGTTTGTGAATATAAAAGTTGCCTCCTGACGCTGTATAAATCATCTACTATAGATAATAAAAGGCCTTAGTAGTAGTACCTAGGACCAATCTCACTTTCCACTCGTGTCGGCTTGACGGATAGCCAGTGCTGAAAAAAGCTTTAAGAATACCTACTGATTGTTTGTCACTAAATTTTCACAGATTCGGAACACCTGTTAAATACCTAAATATTGTTCAATCCACAGTTCATCTACTTTTGTTTTCTAACAGGAACTCATATCTTTCTTAGAGCGGTATATCTTTAACGAAAAACTCCTCAAAAAGAAGCTGAAGAACTGTTTAGAGACGGACAATTCATTTATCTCTTTCAATTCATGGTTACTAAGTGTACCGCCCATTGTACGTTTGTTTTGATGTGTTTCGTTTTTTGGCATGATATTATTTAGAATCTCTATATAAATTCAAAGAAAACTAACCTCCCAGCAGTCCGTAGGTGATCATCATCATAGTGACACTCTTGCTGAAAGTTGAAAGCACGAACGCCAAACACGCCACAAGAGAGCCGGCGACGCATACCGCTCGACACCCATACTTGTTGCATAACGCCGACACTATTGGACCTGGAAACAAAGGATTGAAGACAATGGTAAATCGATAAAAATCACAAGAATCAATGGGTTGGTTCCACTCAATGCCAAATTTCTTCTCAGAGAATGCCACGGAATATTTAAATAAAATTGATGTACCTAAATTAGTTCCAACCAATGCCATGACAAGCAAGTACAATCAACGGCAAAATCATAGTAAAAGTAAAATGTGATCAATTGAGTCTCATTTAAAATAGATGTAACTTGGTTGACAAGTTAACTGTCTGGGTAGGTAAATGAAAAATGTCTTCGGCTTTATGCGTTAACTGTACCTGTCAAAACTCGTAGCATTCACTGGGAAGGAAATACTTAAATAAAAAAAGACTCGCATTGCCTGCGACTCAATGTACCTATTGAAGTTTAAAATTCAGAGAACAATAGATTTTAACCCTATTTAGTAACTAAGTATATTTGATTTTGATTTTGGGACTATCGCTATACTGCGAAGCTTTGCATTTTTGACGACCTCGGTGGCGTGGCGAGCGAGTGCTCGGCTAAGACGTAAGAGGTGCGGGCTCGATTCCCGCTACGGAAGAAATGTTTGTATGATCTGCAAATATTTCTTCCGGGTCTAGGTTTTGTCGTATTATGTATTATAAATATGTGTTTACAAAAAAAGTACCTATAAGAGTATGTATTCTATCAGCCATCTGGTTTCCACAGTATAGGCTTTGCTTAGTTTGGGGCTAGATGGCGCTGTGTGAAATATCCACAAATATTTATTTATTTATTTTGCGTCCTCGTTTATCCTGTGACAAATCATATGGTTGCCTGTCACTACGCGACTAATTAATATGACCGATGATGTAACCACAGGGTTACATTTTATGACATTAGATAGAATCACACTTAAAACGTGTGAACTGGATTTAGCTCCCTCTCCTAGCGATTATGGGAGAAGAACCCGACTACCATTTGTGTTTTGATGATCCTTCTTTCAATCGCTAAGGTCTTCCTCGTTCTATTCGATTGATAACAAAGAATATATTTATGACTTCACATAAGAAAAATTAATAAACAATGACTTTGACCTAAGATGTCATGGCAACTAATTGGCCTAAAAACGACCAATAATTTACTGTAATCATGCTAAATGTTAGAAATAATTGAGAACCTTGGTACTAAAACCTACATAGCAAACATGATTTCTGTAAGGCTCAGCTATATATAACACAAATGGTGAGACGTTACTTGCACGTATTCTACACAATTATAGATACAATAAGCAAGTATTCCCAAGGAGGGTTGACGTCAGGCAGGCGGCCGGTCATAAAACACCTTAGCCAAAACTCTTACAGCATGATCCAAGGATCCGATGTGCCGACCCCACAGTGGGACGAGGGCAGGAAGATGATGATGATCATTTGAGCAATGTCCACGCCACGTCGCAAAGTATAATTTACTCTACGTTAAATTGTCGGTCCCGGCTTTTAAGTCGTTAAGCCATGACGGAGGCCTTTAGGCGGCCTAAAAACTCTGTCACAAAATTGACCACTAGCTCATACGAACTTACTTACTTTTTACTCTACAAGTCTTTGGAGGCATGCGTTCAGACCACGTTTTCGATACTCGCCACATCTTTATAAACCGCGCCTTACGATCATTTAAATACTCGCTATTCAGTTCAAGGGATCCATGCAAAAGTGACATAATTTAAATACTTTATTCACTCACAACGCTGACGCACATAATGCAACTTTGCATGAATACAAGAAAAGCCAAGTACCTACAGTACCTACCTACGTAAAAGGGATTCAAGCCTGGTTCTTATAATGTATTAACGGGCGACGGATCACTCATTACCATAGCAACGTTGTTATTTGTCAAAAGTAGAGGTGTACCTATATGTACCTATCACATTACGTGGTATAGAGATAATGAGAAATAGGAAACTTAAAGTAAAGCTATAGATACGAGTACATTAGGTCAACATTAGATATTAATGAGTCGAGTTTAGGTCACTATGTCGGTCATTAAACTGCATTGTACTGATAAGAGGTTAATTCTATTCATCTATTGTCCGATGTCTGAAATGTTCTTTGAATTTATAAAATGACTTTCGAAGAACGAACCTCTGTTTTCATATCAAAAGGTTTGTTCATAGCCAAGGAATAGTCAAAGAGTCATAGGCACGTACACATTATTATTAGCCCTCTGTATCCCACTGCTGGGCAAAGGCCTCCCCCCCATTCTCTCCATTCTGCGCGGGAGGCGCGGGTTCGATTCCGCTGCGGAAGAAATGTTTACATGTTCAGTAAATATTTCTGCCGGGTCTGGGTGTTGTGGTACCATGGTACTCGTAGTTTCTGATACCCACGACACAGGGAATCCTAGTGTGGGGTCAGGACTATGTATGTGACTGTTGAGTGTAAAAAAAAACTAGATAATGCATAATTGATTCAGGAGCCTAAAACTGAGTTTAAATTGTTTTTGTATCCACTCTCAGATTGCATACCTACATTGAACGACAGCAGGGCAGAAGACCATAAATACATATCTTATCTTAATATATCTTAATATAATAATATAATAATAATAATCTACACTAATATTATAAAGAGGAAAACTTTGTTTGTTTGTTTGTTTGTTTGTACTGAATAGGCTCAAAAACTACTGGACCGATTTTAAAAATTCTTTCACCATTCGAAAGCTACATTATCCACGAGTAACATAGGCTATATTTTATTTTGGAAAAAAATAGGGTTCCGTAAGATATTTGGGTTTTTCGGACACAAGGTGTAAAAAATCAACCAGAAAAGTTACTTATTTTGCGTACGCTGCCTAAACTATAAAAGATAGAACCATAAAATGTTCTAATTAATTGTAGATCTTATAAATATCTACAAAAAAGTCCGCGACACACTATACCCATCTATGTCGAGTGAGGCACAGCAACCATTTTTTTATTTAAAAATCTTGAATTTTTTTTGGACTACATTTAAACGCGTTTATTTTACTCATGCTATTAATCCTTATCAAAATAAATGATTTCATCACTAAGAACAGTTTATGGAGATAATATTTGGTCTTTGAATGATTAAAATTGGACGTTTGGTTTTGAAGTTATGGCGAAATTAAAATATTACGATTTCTGCTGCACGACCGCTGCGTAGGGAGCCGACCTCGCGACTGACCGTGTCTTTCCTGGGTAGGCTTTTTGCAGCGGTAACCGACATCCACGCGGGCGGAGCCGCGGGCGACCGCTAGTAATATTATAAAGAGGAAAACTTTGTTTGTATGTTTGTTTGTTTGTACTGAATAGGCTCAAAAACTACTGGACCGATTTTAAAAATTCTTTCACCATTCGAAAGCTACATTATCCACGAGTAACATAGGCTATATTTTATTTTGGAAAAAAATAGGGTTCCGTAAGATATTTGGGTTTTTCGGACACAAGGTGTAAAAAATCAACCAGAAAAGTTACTTATTTTGCGTACGCTGCCTAAACTATAAAAGATAGAACCATAAAATGTTCTAATTAATTGTAGATCTTATAAATATCTACAAAAAAGTCCGCGACACACTATACCCATCTATGTCGAGTGAGGCACAGCAACCATTTTTTTATTTAAAAATCTTGAATTTTTTTTGGACTACATTTAAACGCGTTTATTTTACTCATGCTATTAATCCTTATCAAAATAAATGATTTCATCACTAAGAACAGTTTATGGAGATAATATTTGGTCTTTGAATGATTAAAATTGGACGTTTGGTTTTGAAGTTATGGCGAAATTAAAATATTACGATTTCTGCTGCACGGCCCGTTGCGAAGTGGGCGTCACCAAGGCGGGGGTGCGCGTGCGGGAGGGGAGTTTAGATCTATGAGTAAGGTACCCGCGCGGCTCAGTCGCGAGGTCGGCTCCCTACGCAGCGGTCGTGCGCGAAGTCTATATAGTATAAAAATGAATCGCAAAATGTGTTGGTAAGCGCATAACTCAACAACGCCTGGACCAATTTGGCCAAATCTTTTTTTAAAATGTTCGTTGAAGTTCAAGGATGGTTTTTACGGCGAGAAAAATTAGAATTATTGCTGGAAAAACCCTAAAAATAGCCCTTTTCTTTTTCCCATACAAATGATTTGTAACTAAAACGTAGTCAATTTGAGCTTTATTGCTATGGTATAAAGTTCATATTAAATTACAAGCACTTGAATTATTAATTTTAAGGCGATACGAAGTTCGCGGGGTCAGCTAGTATCTTAATAAATGTGTAGTTAGATAGATATGCAAATATTACCAACAAGGAAACCTGACTAAACAATTAGATACAACTACTGGTTTGATATATTCATAATACACAAAACGAAAACAGTGCGCATAGACAGTGCTAGCAGTTGACACATGAATACCAAATGCATACGTCTATGTATCCAATAGACGTATGCATTATAACAACGTGACCCGAATTGATAGGAAATGAACATAAGTCTAACTACCATAGGCCGGACGGAAAACGGCACATAGATGATTCTTCCTCCTCATTAAGGTCGAGGAGACAATTATCGATAAAGCTAAAAGGAAAAAGGTAACCTCACTTATCCGCCCGTCGCGCGTCGTTTTAGAAAAATGAAACAGAATGCTTTAAAAGATATACCCCCGAATACTCAAACGCATCTCAGTGTTGAGCACATCTCAAGGACAGATTTTCATCAAAAACTGTCAAAAAACCGTGATTTGAGACGTGCTGAACTCTGAGTTGCGTTTGAGTATTCTGGGGTTAGACTTACCCGCTGCAAGATAAACTCCCGACAGCAAACTCCCGACCCACGCAACAGTCCCCTTCCCTTCTCCAAAGTACGTCACCAATTCTGGCAGGAATATTCCGAAGGTGTAGGCTATGCCGTCCACGATCAGATTGCACATAAAGGAGGCAAAAACAACCACCCAGCCGTAGCCGCCATCCGGCGGAGGCGGGATCTCGTACTCGTAGGCCTCATCATCGTCAGCTTCGGCCGCGCCTTCCGCTGTCAGTCTTACTGCTTCTTCGCATGATGTCTCACTTTCAGTCTGGAACAAACAACATCCCATATTCAATACTAAGGCCTTTTACCATCTATAGTAGATGATTTATACAGCGTCAGGAGGCAACTTTTACCTTCACAGACGGGACGCTGTAGTGCCTGGGACGATAATAATAACGATAATATGGGTCCAAGATATTACATTAGGTTCAGAGGTTTCTGACCAACTGGGAATGCGGAATATGGATTGAGAACAAAGGGACGCGCGCAGGTCCGATTCATCTCGATGCGGTTGCAATGCAGTCTTTAGAAAGTGTATGTATGGATTTTCAGCATAAGATATGCAAAATGCCCTGGGCTTACACAACAAACACAAGTTTTTTGGTTATTTTTATTACACAATTTGCAATTACGTAAATGTGCGACTTGCAATAGTATTTATTCGATAGCTTAGCGAAATCTTACTTATATTATACATGCGAAAGTTTGTGAATTTGGATGTTTGGATGTTTGTGTCTCAATCACGCCTAAACGGCTGAACAGATTTGAATGAAACTTGGAATATACATAGTGCATGTACTGGATTAACATATAGGCTAATTTTTATCCGGGTACCACGCGAGCGAAGCCGCGGGCGGCAGCTAGTTGTCTATAAATTCACGCTATATTACAATATTCTTTGTCTCTCTTCTTTAAAAAATAAAAAAAAAAACAGTTTTGGCCTTCATCACTGGACAAATAGACTCGTCATGCTGATAAAACGAATACTACTAATATTATAAACGCGAAAGTTTGTATGTATGGATGTTTGTTACTCTTTCACGCCTAAACGGCTGAACGGATTTGAATGAAACTTGGTATATACATAGTACATGAACCGGATTAACGTATAGGCTATTTTTTATCCGGGTACCATGCTAGCGAAGCCGCGGGCGGCAGCTAGTATACTCATAATAGTGTATGCGTATATTATCAACAACTATGCCAAAATAAACAAAATCAAGGTTACGAAGGTAAAGCGATCCATCAACGAAAGTACACAACTATCTGCTAAATCTGCTGATATAAAAATAGCCGTATGTGGATTTATCCAATTAATAAGTTATTACCTAGGTTGTTTCAAAAATTGTTAGCAATACAATAATACATCTTTTTTTCCTGAAACTATATTGAATTGCCGACTAATTCCAATACAAATCTCCTTGGAAAAAAATTTTGGTCACCTATGTAGTTTTTTTTTTGTGCCATGATTTTATATCATTATAAACGGAAGTTACCCTTCCAGGAATCTCACAAAAGAATTAAAAGTCTGCCCTGCTGCTGTGTTAGTAACAGTTACTTATTGGTTTCGTAATTCAAACGTGGTAGTGAGAACCTAAACGATGACCCCAGACAACCAACTGCAGTAACTGATGAAAACGTCATTAGGGTAGAGTGGCTATTGCGGGAGAATAGACAGATTACACATCGGGAGATTAAGGCTGAACTGAAGATTGGATCATAAGCAGTGTCCAAGATCCTGCATGAACACCTTAAAGTTAGGAATATTGCTTCGCTATGGATGCCTCATTTGCTGATTGAGAGCAAAAACCCCGTCGTTTTTGACTTTCCGCAAGATACGTTATTCAAATTAAAAAAAAGCTGGTTCACCCGAATACCCGAATGCATAAGTACATATAGGTTGGAGGAGAATGTTTTGAAAAACTGTATAAGTATTTTTCTTTTATTTTAACTATTTTTCCTTTCTCTAACTTTTTTGTACTTAGTCAAGTATACATATAAGTCACATCATAAGGTTTTGATAAAATGGTACTGGGTATGTTTTAGCAAAAATAGGGCGACAAACCAGTGTCACAGTATCCATCATCATCATCATCTTCCTGCCCTTATCCCACTCTATGTGGGGTCGGCACAGCATGATCCTCGGATCATGGTGTAAGAGTTTTGGCTAAGGTGTTTTATGACCGGCCGCCTGCCTGACGTCAACCCTCCTTGGGAATACTTGCTTATTGTAGGTATCTCATCATGTTGGAGGATACTGTCCCTTGTCGACTTTTACGACATGCTCGGGGAGAGAAGCAGCTGGACGCATTCTATGTTTTTTCTTTACTCCCAGTCCAGCAGAGAAGTTAAAAGTTTAAGTGTCACAGTATCCATGCAAAACAAATCCATTATGTTTATATTTGGCACTAAAATTAACGTAACGTTTTATACCTTACATCATAATTTCGTTGAACATTATTGTTATTACTATTAACACTTCATACAGAATCGTAAAGGGAATGTTTCTCATAAAACAGGGGACGACAATTCGGTTGTTATGATTTTTAATACTTTGTCCCCTATTCAAGGAAGCAACTACGAGTACATTAGCAAGCCTTGGAAGTTTCAAGAGTTGGCCTTTCACGATTCTAAGGTAAAGCAATTCAGACTTTTTCACATTTATGTCGCAGGCAATATTATGTACTTTTCCTAACAAGAAGTTTAAAGTAGATTCGTAAAAGTTTTAAAATTACGTATTCGTAGCGCCTGTCGTAGGCTTGTCGTAGGCTTCTACAAAAACATACTAGTTTGAAGATTTTGGAAGACTCTGTGCTAGAAGTTCGTTTTCTTTAGTTTATTTTGGCCGATGATGATCTAAACTCTGTTTCTATCTTTAGGCGAACATAGATGGACTAACAGAGTCGACTTCGTTTTATATTTTCAAAATATTTCGCTACTCAATCGTATTTCATTTTGGTAAATGACGCATTTTTTCAGGAATAAACCACTCACTACTAATAAAAGAAATGTTTTACAGTCGTAAGTTCTTTGGCCGCAATACAAGTTTTTGTTGCTTACATAACAGATCGAGTTCAGCTTTATCATGGTCAATGTCATTGGTGTATGTTCAAATCAGAAGTGACTAGAAGGCCATTACACGATTAACACGTGGTGTGCATGATTAATCGTGGGATGTTGCAAGTACTTGTTTATCGCAACTCGCAAGTTTCTGAACAAAGAGTTTGTAACAGTTTTATGTAGCTTTTAATTACCTATATAGGACTCCAATGAACATATTGAACATAGCGCGGAGATTTCATAAAACATAGGTTAGCTTTTGCGGGGTGAGCGGTTAGCTTTTTCAGCAATCGAAAAAGACGCAAAATGTATGATAAACACTCGAAAATTACAAATATTATCAGCAGATCTTATCAAAGAAAACTTAAAAAAAAGTAATTACACTATCTGATACGATCGTGAATTTGTGATAAGTAGCTGAACTCAATGTAAAAATCTAAAACGTCGTCAATGTGGGCCAAGGCGCTGATAAAATACAATCAATACTACGATTGCTCAGTCAAGAATCAGGGAATCAATCCTCAAAAACACTAAATCCGAAATCACTGCGTACAAGCCTTAAGTAAGATAGATAAGAGTGAGAAATACGCGTACCTCGTATACTTTTTAGAAAATTCATAAGATGTACCACTGTTTATTACCACCATTCTAGTGGAATATTTCTGATGGTCCTTTAATAAAATCAATGACGTCACTTCGCCCATCGGATTTAATATACCTAGCACAATACGTGTTCAGTGTTATTCGACAATAAAACAACGTAGGTAACGTTTTTATTTATGTAACTAAACATTGAGAGCACGACTTTGGGGCTTTGCTCCTTACAATTAGCTTACATTTTCAAAACACACTTTCACATTGATGATTTTAAATTAAAACTCCATGCCCAATATTGCCAAGCAAGATTATCACCATGGAGTATAAAACAAAGCGTTCGTTTCATAGTACTTATTGTTTGTTAAGCGGGTGCTCGACCTTGATACATTTATTATGTTTACGCTTTACACCAAGCAGAGTCCTACATAATGATTTATTTTGTTTACATAGATCATGTAATTAACTTCCTTATTTTCTAGGAAAAAAATAAGTTGTGTCGACCAACATGCCTCATTATTCGTTGCTAAATCTGATTCTGAAGTCATTAGCAATGGATCATTCACTGAATTGGAAATTAGGGTCATTCAATTGATGATTGTCGTTAGGCAAAATAGGCCGGTCAACCACAAAGAAAAATACGAGATACACTAGGATTGTTAATGGCGTGTAACTGGTTGATTTATTTTGACTTAATTACTAAATAAGAGACAGAATAATAAAGTAATTATCCTGTGTAATGAGGAAACTTAATGACCTTGAAATGTTTGAAAGGAATTACTTAGCGTATGTTTTTCCTAGGAACATTGCAACAACTTCAAAACAATTAGAATTCATGTGACAATTCATTTCGCGTTGCAATGTGTGTAATTGATTAAAAGCAGTTTTGTACCTATTCCGCGTTTTTTAAATATACAGCAGGGATAAAATTACATTTTATATACAATATTAAAACCTAATGTACTTTATAAACAAAGTAATACATTTTCCGAATTTAAATAAATACAAAGACAATTTCTCAAGTAACGCCTACACCGATACTGAGTAAGGTGCTTTCAAAATGATCATAAAATAAGGTCATAAACCTAAAAAAAGACACAAAGCAAAGATTTTGAGAAACAAAGATGAGTTCAACAAACCGTTGCTCATACATAACGACAAACAATAATGCAAAAATAAATAAACAAATTTTAAACTCGTAACTTAACTGCAACACAAGAGTTCTGTCTTTTGAAGTCATCAGCACCGCTAGAATCAAGGAAAACTCAATGGAATGTGCAAAAGATTCCAAAGAATGGCAGCAATGCGTATGGCCACGCATAACAGCAATGTCTGAAATAATTCCTTACTCGAACACGAATACGATCGAAAAAGTTTACGGTGTAAAAACATGGACTTTGGTGAATCGTACACGTGATGTGGCATAGACAGAGTCTGTCTATGCCATTATTGGAATTGGTCTCAAATCAAAAAAGGTAAAAAAGTTTTTCATTACACAGGAAATCAGATAGCCCAAGCATAATTTTCTGCTTCTCTGTAGAGAAATGAAACACTCGTCAAAACCAGGTCAATAGTGGATAAGATAGAACACAGGAATTGTGAAATATATTCTTTTTTTCTTATTTGAAAAGTGTCTGACACACAACCAAGAATTTTAAGCTAGGTAGCAATCACTCGATCAGATACAATATTCAACAAAGCATAAAATGTGGTAGTCGTGCACGTGATGCTTATATTGCTATTAATTGATTAGTGTCGCACGCTTGGCGCTGCTAGGCACTTCCTTCACCTTGCCCTGGAAGTTGAATTGAGCGCGATGTTGCAAGATCTGATCAGTCGATTGAAAGATGATATATTATATGAGGAGGGAGAATTGGGTCGCCTTTAGCATTCTTTGCGGCCATCATTTAAATTTTTATTAAAATATGATATAATTTATTAAAAAATTTAATACAAATTGATATCAGAAATCACTAAATATACACTAACTGCCTAATTCTATATCGAAGCCATCAAATCGAATCTTAACGAAATTGACAAAAGGATTGCTAATTCGAAACAAAAGTATTACTGCTGTTATTTTTACTGAAAATTCTGTTCTTCGGAACAATTTGAATTCCGATGATTTTTTGATAATTGATCGAGCGAGCGAAGCGAGCAATGATCACAGTGGCATCTTGGGCGATTTGGCGTTGTAGGTGCATGTGTGTGGATATGTTTGTTAGAGCATAACTATCGAACCGTTAATCGAATCTGTATGAAACTTGGTAGGTCAATAGATTGTGCTATGAAGATTTGCTGGTAAGCATATATAAGCTTAATCGGTGAAGGGGTTGTAAATCTACTGGGTTCCCAAGGAGGTAAAAAAAGTTTTACAAAATGTCGAATGGAGTGCTTTATTTGTACATTAGTACATTTCAAAATGGTTTTTATTTTTATTCTAGAAATATAGTTTTTTAAATACAACGAAAAACTAAAATAAAAAAACCGTTGTAACCTGAGCTCGCTAGATAGCGTT
This sequence comes from Scotopteryx bipunctaria, assembly GCA_949320045.1. NCBI lineage: Eukaryota > Metazoa > Arthropoda > Insecta > Lepidoptera > Geometridae > Scotopteryx > Scotopteryx bipunctaria. The sequence continues at coordinate 3,708,256 of OX439449.1, forward strand.
GTTTTTTGCAGTAGTTGTGTTTGCTACGTCTCGTATAAAATTAGTAGGATGTAATAGCAGAATAATTAATATTTTTTGTGATTAGGATCTACTTACGTAGGCGCCTTACTTTTTCATAAATAAAGTGTGTAAATACAAGACCTTAGGGCGCGAATGCAAAACCTGCGGATTGTGGACATCGCGCGAGAGATCTCTGTTCGGGGCGAACTAGTAGTTAGCTAGTAAATATATTTTTCGGAGCACAAACTTACTCGATTGCGTAATTACAGAATTTACTCAATAAAAATATCAGTAAGTACTTTATTAGTAGACTCTATCACTTTGAAACTTACCATTATTATAAATTAATTAATCAATGAATATAATATCTGAAACACTCGAAGAAACTACAACTGCCACTCCAGTTGCAAAACTGACTAACAATGATAACGTGAGTCGAAGTCCTCATACGGTAGGTAGGTCGTTCGATAAAATCGTGTCCTAATCAAAAATCTTTATTTTATTTATTAAAAATAGGTATGTCTGCAAAGCTCAGTTTCATTAATTAAACGTTCATACTAAAAGAACAGCCATAAACCCTTTTTTTTTCCAGTTCTGCTATAAGTACTTTATTTATATTTGTGGGATGAATAGAATGTCAAGGCAATAACAAGGCAATGATGATGAATTGATTGAAACGCGTTCACGTGCATGAGAAATAACTGATTGGAATTCCTATGATTTTAGAGTATAAGTAATAAGTGAAGACTGTTCCAATTAGAACATTTCAATCATGGTCTTAAAGAAAAACCTGCTCGAATTCCGTATAAGACAAACATCAAAGAAGGCGCTTAGCATACCGCCTTTGAAATCGGATTCTTACTATAGTAAGTCTTTGGCCTTGTCAAAGTCACAGTCAAGCCGTAAATGTTGTAATCCTGAAGGCCTCAATATAACACGAAAAAGCCAATGTAGTGTCAATCGTACCAAAATTGTATATGCCAACTATTTTACGACCATAAAATTATTCAAAACTCTAAAAACTTCAACAATGTTTGGATTTTCACGAATGCAGAGTTTATGCAGACTGGTCTTGAAATAGACCATTTATTATTTACCTGTGCAACAGTTCCCAAAGAACCGTGTGCAATGTGCGTTTGGTTGGTAGGTACTGATTGTCTTGGCCATGAGCCTAATGGTGTAAACTAAACATCTTCATTAATTGCTTCTCATTTCTACTTTTCCTAGTCATCTATTTGCTTTGTCCTTATATTGTGTTTATTAGCTTTCGGTTTGTCTCAATGGCTTTATTTTCTTTAAGATGTTTGCGGTGCCGTTATTGTTTATGAAGTTCAAACTTACCCGACTGTCTGATTCTGATTCCATATCCAATCATTTTGTTCCCGTTCAATATATTTAATATTCAAATTTAAGTGACTATTAGACATACATTATGTACCAAACACAAAAAGATTAGTTTAATCGAAATCGCAATCTACTCTGTATCATATCTACTAAAGCTAAACAGATAAACTAAGTAGGTGTAATGAATAGCAATCAGTGCCTGCGTGGCAACATTGGCTCCGAAGGTCATCCCAGTTTTCAGGCTTTAGGTTAGGGAGTTTATTTCATTATAGTACTGATGTTAATATACGATGTACTCTTGGTTTTTATGAGACTCTTATCGACATGACGCATATTGAATTTGAGGGCATTTTTGATATTCAGAAGTGTATTAAAACTTCGCATAGTAAGATAAGTAGAATAATATATTACACAGACGCTACAGGTGATAAACATGCATGGAAAATAAATCCTACAAAAAATAATCAATATGCGAGTAAGGTATAAAACGTATGGCCTGCGTCTACTCACACTCACAAGTGTTGGCGATGTAGATTGACAAAGAGTTATAACTATCGTTGACTGTAAAGGATTAATAATAATGCTACATCCATATGCGTTCACAAAGCAAAATACACGGAACTTCATTTTATTGAGGAAACAATTGATTCATTAGACATAGGTATAGAAGAAAACAGATTGTACGTGAGGTATGTGGATTTTCCAGGTTCAAAAGGATCAAAGACAATAATCAGCAATCTAAATAAAATAAAAAAATCCCTAATGCTTATTGAAAGAGAAATACCTGCTGTACTAGTAGTCAAAAAATGTCCGGAATCTTTTAGGAATCTGTAGAAAATTTAATTTTCTTTCATACAGTAATAGAAGAAACAGAAAAACAGTTTGATTTATGATTTCTTAGTCTACAAAATCTAGAAGCATTGAATCTAGAACATAGGGCGGGTTACCAAACTGAAGACCAATTAATGCTACAAGCCAACGTAAGATGCATTGATAAAAGGACATCGGCAACAGACACTTGGGATTTTTCCACTAAACAATTACAATTAATCACTATCCAAAGCTAATCAAATATTTAACAACATCTTGACAATATAACAATCATGTATGCTCAGCATTCAGCAAATAATTCGACATACCGAACTATGTAGAACGGTGATACAGCTAGATTAGTGCATAATTTACTAAATTTTAGCAGATAGAACACAATACACGGTTGCGTAGCAAGCGACTATGTTTGCTTACGGTCAGCAAATATTAGTGTAATCTGGTGTTTGAGAATGTTGGCTCATTGTCTTTAAGTGCCTGCTCAATAACATAGGAAACCTAACTATGCTACCTATCAACAATTCATTAGAGTTAAATCTGCATAAAGATGTGTCCTACGTCATCCCTCAGTTTTGCTGCAATGTTGCTTATATATGCACTTTCTCTGCAAAATGCCGCTAATAAATGGTTCATACTCATACATCAAGCTTAACGGCCCACGTGTAAACATGTGGGAGCTATTGATTAAATTTTGATCATGTAATGCCGTACTCGCTTTTCTATTCCTGTACAAGTAACCTAGAGAATTGTTAATTGTATCGTTTAATCCTTATGCAGCTTCGATAAGGTGTATTTTCCTTTGTTCATTTGATTATGACCTAGAATTAAAACCTTGACAATCATTCCCTTCGAAGGTTTCGATTCGACCTTGTTTAGTGGTATGGTCATTGTCAAAGACGTTTTGAACAACAATATCAGCCGATAAGTGCATAAAAAGACCAAAATACAATAACCAAAAGATAAAGAAAAAAGAGGACATTATGTAAACTCTGCAAAAGTAGCACACGAATACATTTTGCTAATTTATATGCCTGTCGCCAGTCGACACATTTTTAAAATGATAATAATCATTTTAATATCATACTTGTGAAACTGTAGTCATAATTATTGGATTTTATATTTTACCAACCAACACAAGTATTACGAACCTCAAAAATATATCTTTATGCGTAACACAAAAATTATTGCCACTAGGATATGGATGACGTAAGATTGAAAATTAAAGTGAAACCTACCAGCAAATTAAAAAAAAAGTATTTCAGTTTCGTGGAAAAGCTTTTCTTTCACGCTCCGTTGTTAGGACCTGCCGAGGTCACAGTGCAATTTCCAAATTTATTGATCAGGGAAGTTCAGAACAACCTTCTAAACGGTAGAGGTACTAAAATATCAATGCTTCTAGCCTACTTAGCTACTTGGTACTCTATTGTCAGGTACCTCCTTTAAAAGTAATTGGGTTTTACGTAGAACATTGACCAAATACCTACCATAATAGGCATACAACTACGCAGCTCTGATATTTTATAAAATAAATACAACCATAATATAAGTTACAACCATTACTCTCGAGAACGGCTGGACCGATTTTCATGATTTTTGTTTTGTTGGATTTGTCTCTATCCCGAATAGCAGAAACATTTGAAAATTTGCAAAATTAAGGAAAAAAATTGAAGAATTAAAGTGGTGAATTCAGTTTGATATACAACTTTGGCGACGTTCGGTTTGTTAGATCATGACAGTTGTCATTATGCGCGCATGAACGTATCATTTATGAAGCAAAGTAAGCAATATTAAATTCTAAGGCGTTTTAAGGCGAAGTTCGCCGGGTCAGCTAGTATGATATATGTATGTATTTATGATACAAAGCCACCCAGTTCACAAACCGGTCATTTTGTGGTTTTGCGGTAAGCGTTTGTAGACCCCACTACTAGGTATAGGCACTTATTGAAAATTAATACCTAAAGGTATTTAATGAAAAGGTATTTTAAAAAGATGAACATAATGAGTGTTCAGAGCATAGCAATAGATAATACTGTAACTTCGTCACAACAATATCATATTTACGACCGTGTTAAATGTGCCAATTTCCGAGCAGCTTGACAACAAAACTATGGGCGGATCCTTCGAACTAAAATAACGAATATTCGTCATTCGCACCACGTTGATAGCTTACTTCTAACAGATTAAATAATACAGACATTTTGCAGATCCAGTAAAATAATAAAGGTGAGTTATAAGAAAAACAGTAGGTAATAGCACTAAGTTACTCTTTTAATACCTGGGCCTGGATTGTTTTAGACAGGCTCTGGTTTTACAAAACAAGATTAATAATAGGTATCTTGATACAGGTAGCATGGTAAAACCAACTACCTAGTTTGATTATTCTTCGTCAGTTTACTTGACCACTGCAAGTCAAGTAGACTTAGGTGTCCCGATATAGGTACTTCCAGGCCACCTGCAACTTCAATTTATTTATCCTAAGAGTACCTATGTCAGTGACTCTAGTACGGATTTCCTGTTCCGGATAAGTTTCCGAATTCCCAAGCAATGCCCTCTTCATAGCTCACTGCGTGACTTCGAGCTTTTGTATTGTATGAGGCCAATTAGTGAACGACTTCTTCTCGGTTTCATATCACTGGTAACACGCACTGGCCTTTCGTCTTGAGACTCTCTGGTAAGTTGTTGTCTAAAAGTTAGATTATTTTGTACAACATTGAGGAGCAACGCGAATCGTTTTAAATAATGAAACAAATGAGTGAACAAGAAACAATCCGATATAGGTACCTAGTCACGGACGGACGCCATGCATGCCACTGACAATGGCATTATTAATCAAGTTGATTTTTATTGGGATGAGTAGAACAGTTTGATTGTTGTACTTGATGAGTAGGTACTTTACAATGTAAAAACATTATTTCAAGGCTTTTTCTATTTGTTACGGGAAAGATGTCAACCTAACTAGGTACTTACTAAATAGAAACATTATCCCTGTACAAAGTCTTATTTCCTAGTAATCACTATCTTGTTATATTAATCCACTGTGTGCCACTGCTGGAGTAATAGTTGACACTAAAATCTTTAACTGATCCCAGTCCTTTGCGATCTCCTACCACTCCTCGTAGCAAGCGATAGTATCCACGTCTTCTCGAGCAATGTCAGCTCGACAGTCGCCTTCCATCCTCAGGCACAAAACAGAAGAAGGATCGATCATTGCAAACTTGAGCTTTGCTATTTGGCTTGACTTCCTACGTCGGTCGTCGTCAGCAATGCCAGTCATTGAACTCAGCACAATTATCAATTCGTGAATGCTGTCTTACATTCGAAGGTTACTCTTCGTATACGAGATGTAGTCAAGGTCCAGTAGGTCTTCCAGGCGTTCTCTTTATGGCGATTGATTTCCTTAATCCATGGATACTTATTAATACTGTCTATTTACTAAAACTCATACTAGAACTAACAAGGGAAGGTCTACGCATTGGGACCTGCCAAGAGTAGGTAATGTTTAATTTGGTAAGTAGGTACCTGTCTAATAGAATATTATCAGACAGGCAAAACCACATATTTTTGCATGATTCATCATAAATTGATCAGCCATGGTGCTGTCATGAGTTTAATTATATTTCTGGTTTAGGCTGGATGAGTGACGTCAGATCCTCATTAGGGAGTAAGTCAAGGTTGATTCACACGACATGGCATGAAAGCTGAAGTTTTTATTGATTTTAATTGGCAACATTTCTGTGTTACTGTGAATTGTCAAGTGGAATTATGGATCAAAAATGTTGATTCAAAGAAAAACATAAAACCGGTCAAGTGCAAAAAGAATTCGCACACAAAGGGTACAATCATCGGACGAACGGTGGAACAGCAGAGGCTTAGTAATCGGGTCCCGTCGGCACCCTTCGGGTACGGTACCCTAAAAATGTGTGTCTGCAAATATGAGCACCTAAATGTCTGTATAGGTATCTGAAAATCTTTATTTTTTATGTTGTGACAAAAAACATTGTAACATTCAAATTATCTGTGAACTTGATTTAATGCACTACTTTGTGGCCTAAAATCTACTTTTATTAAGGCACCATACAATCAAAGCCACAGGAAAAAACAAATAGGTACATACAAATTATAGATAATATGTTAAACTTTCATTAAGGCAGTTGCTTGCTTTAAAATGTTTACATTAAGAAACTAAAAAAATTCTGTCTAAGACTTAATTTTCTATTTTGTTTCTAGACCCATCATTAATTAAATTGTTAAATACCTACCTTCATAAACATCTTGATCAATCGGGTAATTAAGAATCACTCTGAAGAATAGAACAGGAAAGAGAACTGAAAACTAAAAACCTTAATCTTAGCACACTCTCATCATGGACCATAAAACAACTAACAACACTTGTTTGAACAAACCATTTAAGCGCATTAAGTGAGGCTTAAGTACACTTAAAAGAACAATAACAATTGTTTTTAGTGTTCGTAATCGATCATCAGCGACTTATTTAAAAACTACATAGAGTAAATGTCATATTAAAAAGTACATGTAAGATGGTACGAAACCCTTCGTGTGCAAAATAAATTCACACTTGCCCAGTTTTTTAAATTTTATCCTGAATTTTTAACTAGCTTATGTAAAACATGAAATATTTAGATTCAAATAAAGCATGACTCTTACATAAAAATTGCCAAACTCCTTGGGCATGGGTGTGACAGAAACATTAAATGCATTGGTTTGTGATCAGCTGTTTTCATCTCTAGCTCCTCAAGCTTTTATAAATAATATAAATCACTGTTTTCAATAACTATTGATAATGAAAGGTTTTTGTTTAATTATGAATTTGGGCTTCCATGGTAGGTTCCAACTTCTTTTTAGATTAATATCAATATCAGAATATCAGCATTGTACATAATAGTATATAAAAGTAACCTCAAATTGTTCTAATTTTAGCAGTGTCAGGAGGCCCTTGGTCGAGTAGTTCAAATATTGAAAAGCTTACCCTTGAATATGTTCTCAGCCTAGTGATTCTCGGATTTGATGGCACATTGTTCAGGGACACCTTCGACATTGTACTATCTTCCACAGTAGCTCAGCACACACACACAACAATAAATAGATTTTATAGTCACACCTCTGCAGGTACTTTTGGTTTAAAAACACAAGTTCAGAGGGAAACAAAAGAATCTATAACACCACTTTGAAAATTACAAAAACAAAAGACTTTTTTACCAGCAACAAAAATATATCAACTGTACAGCTCCATGTTAACGTCGTATTTCTAAATGAGGTCTTGAAAAGTCACGTCTGGAGGAGTCAATTTTATTATCTAAAAATAATATATTTATGTTTATTATTTCTAAAGAAAAATATATTTTAGACTGACTGAGTTTAACTCGCCATGCAAAAAGTTTGTGTGACGATGTGACGTTTCGTTCCACACAGCCAAAGCACGCGCACGAAATCAAAACACCGTTCCGCTTGCCGTCAGGCCGACAACTAAAGAAAAACAGTGAACGAAAGCGCAAGGAACGTTCGTTCTGGCTAGTTCGGCGCGAAAATTAATTGTTTTCTTGTGGTAGGTACTTATGAATGTCTTTGCTTCGTTGTTTGTATTTTTCGTGCCTTTGTTTTGTTCTTAATAGTTACATTTAATTATACACTGACACTATGTTTTTTTAACAGAGACTGACAGAATGGGGAATTCCGAAACCAGAAGAGATACAGGAAAAGTGCCCATTGACTTTTTTGTGAAAACAGGTCTTGGTACAGTATTTTTTTTGGCCAAGTGCGAGTTATCCCCGGAAATGAATGATATTGAGAAAAAATTCTTTGATGCTAATACGTCGTCGTAAGGATTATTTCATCAAGGATTATTGTATCGGAAGAAAAATTCGGGACAGCAGAAGTAATGTTTTTGTACGTACTATGACAGTATGGGAAAATCCGAGGCGTTTAAGTTTTCCTCCGAATGAAGGAAAACTTTCTATGGAACCATTAGGTATTTTTAGGTGAACACAATTTTGGCATCGTATTTTTATAAGTCTAGCTTGAGTTGCTCATAAAAAAATTTATTGACTCCAACCCGGGCCGTTCGCACGGTGTGTTCTTCACCGTGCGAACCGTGTTGGATTCTTTAGGACGCGTCGTCAGAACGATGCGACGGACAGTGCGGCGTGATTTCAAGGGAAAATTTCGTTAACTCTAGCACAGAGGACCTTTATAATACCCACAGCCGACTGCGGGTACATGGCCACGTGGTGTCTAGTCGCTTCGAAACCCTTGCATGCCCGGTAGAGGCTATCCTATCCCGTCGTCGTTTTGCTGCGGGGTTAGCGAAATCCCGTGCAGCATCCCTAGATGCCCTGGACCAGAACTTTGCATACCTACAGCCTGACCGGACTGTCTTCCCGTATAAACCTTAAGTACATAGAGTGAAAGTCATATTAAAATGTCGTACATGTACGATGGTACCCTTCGTCTGCGAATTCGACTCACACTTGACCGGTTTTTATTAAAATCCGGTCGTGCAGCAATAGATTTCTTATCTGGGTACCTACCTATCAATTCTTTGCATACAGTACCTACGTAGGTAGTCTTGAAAGTCATTTAGGTACCTAATGACTTCAAAATTAAAAATAAATAAATTTTTAAATCACCAAATGACCTTTTGAAAAAAATCAATGGAAATGAACCTTATTGGTGGCTTTTTATGGCTCTGTGCTTTTCAAGAATTGATAGGTAGGTACCCTGGTACAGAATAAAAAAAAGTACCAAAATCTTAACTACGTTAAGTTATCACTTATGGTTACTTTTAGGCATTTCTATAGAGAAACATAATATAGAGGAAGTTCTTGGTAACAACACCGTAACTAACTCTAGATTAATTTTATTTTTTATTGTTTTCGTACCAAAATTAGTTCATTATGTCTCTAACATTTGAAAAACATCGAGGTAGTTACAACGAAAAAAACCATGCAATATTACCTAATTCGATATCCAGGCAGAAAAAAACTTTTATTGAGTACGTCAGTAGAAAGTATAGTTAGATTTCATAGTAACTCGAGTTACCATCTTTTTCATAATATCAAGTGTCGATTCTTAGGATAGCTTTAAGTCACCCGGATTTAACAGAATTAGCGCACTAAAAAAATCTGCCCAGAAGTACCTACCTAGTTGGAAGCTAGCTATAAAAAATTGACTACCTACATAAACCGCTAAACACGACATAACCCTCCTTTTGCTTTATTCATGTAAAATAGAAAGCGTACATATCAAGTGCATATTTCTTATCTGTGACTCACCAACGAAGCTTCGGTTTGGTTGGGTCTGATGCGAGGTTCTTCGTCATCGTCAGGCGTGCACTCGGCGCCAGAAGTCTGACCCATAGCGCAGCTGGTGCCGAATGGGCCGGGGCGGCGGACGGCGGCGCCCGCGTGCCAGCGCGGCGTCTTTCACGCGTCCACTGCCGCGCTGCCTGCTCCGGGCGCGCGGCCTGCAGATGCTAGGGGTGGGCTTTGTCCATCGATAAAAGCTCTCACTTTCACAACCTTGAACGTTTCAATTTCAAAGCTTTTATTTAATAATCTTATAGCTAGTTTCACATCTTTACCTACCAATTTTTTTTTGACATCGGTATCATATTATATTAATAAATTATTTGCTTTACAGCATAAGCCCTAGACTCTTCCAAAGTTCGCGGCCTTGTGTATTCCTCCTCCATACTGTCCCTGCTGTTGACTTGAAATTATATTCCCATCTCCTTGAATGTACAAATAGCAAAATGCATATAAATCAATGCCAAAATGCCTCAGGCAGGATTTTAACATTCGGAAATCTTAATTCGAAACTAGACCAGAATTTAAGAATTTAATTTAATTTATCTAATATCAGAGGCCTATTCGGAATAGGTATCTATAAGGTAAAAATAAAGCAAAATTTTAAAAGTATTAGTGGGAACATAAACTTTCCAGGAATTATTTTATTAGGTACTTATGCCGATACATTGTGATCTTTATAATGCCAAAACATTATAGTTTTAAAGTAGTGCTGGGTACCTACGTAAGCACACAACAAACGTTTAAAAATAAAAACCATGAAAGCAATAAAAATGAATAGTACCTAACAGATAGGTAATCATTTTGTAAAATAATGTACCTATCTACTTACAAAGTTGCATGTAGTTTTATCGATAGGTGACAGAAAAAGCTCGAAGTTGGACAAACCTATTTTCATACAACACGGTCGATACCCATCCAGTTTACCTACGCGCCGCTCAGTTTAATCCTAGACTGTAAAAATTTTAGACCTAAGTTCTAACTACTAACACTAAGTCGGTAGGTACCTACCTACCGACTTAGTGTTAGTATAGCTTTGTATAACTTCCTATGATTTATGTACTTAAAAATTATTCCTATGATTAAAAATTATTTAATTAAATAACTTGACAGGGGGTCAATATTATCTATTATGATTACCTCTTGTAGAGTTCTTTTCACGAAATAAGTCCTGCAGATATTGGCGGCACTAAACAAATTTTAGGGTAATTTTGCGTGACATGAAGACTGCAGCGCCCCCCTCCGAAGGACTTCTTTCGTGAAACGGACTCTACCTTCTAGATACTGAGGTTTAATCTATGTCAGGTATACCTACTAAATAGAATATACCAAGACTAGAATATACTAACCAATTTTTTGTGCTAAAACGCAGTCAGAGATTGCGTCTAGAGGCATTTGCGTATATTTTTAAAAAAATTACATGAGCAGCGCCATCTATTGGCGAGTAGCAGAAGTAAAGTGAATGTAAAGACTGCTAAGTATGAGCATAAAGGTGATAGAGAAATATTTAAACGATGTTGATTTGCTGTTCTGAGTGTAAGATAAACAGTTTCAATATAATATCAACAGATGCCGTTATTTCATTAAAATGTAGTAAGTTAAACAGCTCTAGCGCCTAGCCAATTTCGTTTCAAACTGTAATTTGGCTGAGTGCAAGTGAAACCGTGTTGCCGCTTGGCTAAGGCCTCAGGTCAGGACATCTAAGGACCGACCAATAATCATCAACAAAGTTTTTAAATCTTTATTGGTGACCACATTGTCTATCTACATTTCGACCAAGCAAGATTGATTTGTAAGTCCATTGGCTTTTGTAAGTCCAAACAAAGACCAACCGGGAACTTTGGTATTATTTAGTCATTTATTTGAACAGTTTCGGTGATATGATTTGTCTATAAGTACCTATATTCCGTAACAGCACTAAGATCTTGGTGAACCAGTGGAGTACAAAAAGTGAATCATACAGCTCTGTGCGAGTTCAATTAGGTCGTAGGTAGGTACCTACCTAATAGAACTATGTAGTACAAAGATGTGTAGATGTTTTTTGTGGATATCACCCTTATGTTGAAAGAGTTTCACAAATATCGTTAGATATCTACCTTCCAGGTAATTCTTCGTTATAATTCCAAAAGGCAATTTACCTAAGTATCATAATGTCATTACATCAGGTAGGGTTATAACTGCCTAAGATGTAGTACTAATTTTATATTGTAACTCTCCTTGCATCGTTATAGATTATGCAATAGTTACTTCATTATTTTTATACATGCCGCCTCATTTTGTTTGGCAGAATGACTAAATCCTTCTCGATCTAGTTCCAATTTCAAACTGATAGAAAAAGCAGAAAATATCAGGAAAAAAAGAACTATAACTGAGAAAGAAAATGCATAAATAATTAATTAGAATTAGAATGTATTAGCGTCTTCTGAAAATCTTTTCTAAAGAAACATGCTGATTATTATAATTTAATGTAGGTATTTTGCTGAATAAAAGCACATGTGAGTAGGTATATTTCTTGTTTTAATTAAGTAAATTAGACTACAATAATGTTAATAAAAACTTATTTATTCTGTGTGTAATAAATAAGAGCTTGTTTTTGTATGCATGGTTGATGCACGGCTTAACCCTGTAATGTGTTAGGTATTGGTAGGTATATAGCCGTACCGATTTGACAGTTGAATAAAATATTTGTAACTGGTTTCTTCAATATTAACGTTTCTTTATTTTTTTTATCACTTGTGACACGAGTAGTACCTAGATATTTCTTCATAAGCTGGTAGGGCCGAGTATAATTTTGTTCAAGGGGATTACATTGAGTAACTTCTTCAGATTTTTCATGACGCAGGTGACTCCATATTCCACCATCGGATCTCCAAACTCCTCGGCGATCATCCGCCAGTTGCCATTCATAAAATCAAGCATTGCTTTATCTGTAAACAGAGTTTCTATAAGAATCTAATAAAACTTATCAAAAGGCATGCATTAACGCACATTAACGCCCCTTAGACTCTACGTATGGCTAGACCAAGAGGCCACCGAAGTTACTCTACCTCAAGTAGTACCCATATAACCCTTTTATAAAATAAGGCCTTCAATCGGATTCGGAACGACTATGTACATACATATGTACACAAATGCAATTGTGCAAAAATGGTGGTTTGACAGTCTAAAGACAAACAGTCTAACTAGAAATTACATACGTAGGTTTTTACTATAATACCAACGTGACGGGAATGTCAGATCCAGATCTAAGACATTAAGTAGTAATTTTCTAGTTACAAAACGGTTCTAAACTTACTGATGTCAGGGTTCCGCCTAAAAAGATTGGTCATGCTATAGCTAACCCTTCCGTCGTAGCTATGAGTGATGTTGGCACGCTTGATCTCCAAGTACTTGAGACCGTCGCTCGCAACCTTCGATCCTAGCTTGAGGACGCTGTGAATTCTCAAATTATCTGCAAACGAATTACTCTATGAATCATTTTTGTCGCTTTGAGGAAAACGCACCGTTTGCTTATGCTATAATTTACTTGATTCATACAAAATGCCAAGGAATTATTATTTATTACTTTACAACACCAACATATTTTTTTTAATAATTAGCACGTCGATTATAAAAGGTTTCTAGTGTTATCAAACTGTATCGTTAGCCAAGTAAGACTCGGTCTTGTGACTATATCGAGTAAAAGTAAGTTCATCCCTGTGATGCAGGAAGTCGGTGGAGACAAAATAGAAAACAGGATTTACCTCGTGGCTACCATGACTAGCGTCTCACCATCAATACTAGGTAGATACTTACTGCATTTGATTGTAGACTCTCCATCACCATCAATGGGGAACGTGAACATTTTTCCTTTAGATTTATATTTCCCTTTAATAGTCAAGTTGCAATGATACTGTACTTCCAAAGTGTCTACTTTGAACCTGCAATAAGTAACACCATGGCAAGAGATGAGTCATCAAACTACCGACAATGAAGTACAAAAAATAATTAGGTACTTAGCAAGTTACAAAACCCTTTTTGACAACCTACTATAATCGTTAAAAGACATCAAGGCTCTCAATAATAACGCATTTTTCTTTTTAAGTTACAAAGATACGTGCTAACCTGGCGAAATCTACGACGCATTTTCTAAGCCCCCTGGCCAAGCCATGGGAAAACTCGATAAAGATTCCTCCTGGCAACGTCATGTTCAGACTCTCGATGTAATACGGGTCTTCAGTCTCTAGCCCATACTCTGGGATCCCGTCTATGAAGGTCGGTACTGCCATCTGAAGACACCTTTTAAGGCATTCAGGAGACAGATCAGTACAGGGCCTTTTGTAAGGTGCTGAAAAAATGCCTTATTATGTAGCAAGTCCGGAAAGAAGGAGTCTTGGCAAAAACTACTCTTACAACATTTTTCTTTTTTCACAATAACTATATTTTGTATTATTTTTTAAAGTTATTCATCATTCAGTTTGGAACAAACTACTCTTTATGATAAGAGGTGTGCGTTGGTAACTGCGATACAGTTTTATAACTACTGCAATTACCATTGTACATTTGCGAATATTGTTAACCCTATACCGTTCCGTAATAATCGTTCCAAGTAATAATAAATAATATTACTACTTGAAAGACTACAGGTATAAGTTTAGCCTTAAATAACAAAGATATTCTATAAAGAAAACCAATCAAACTTACTGTAAGCTAAAGTGGTATGGGATAGTAACAATATCGTGCACAATAAGAGAATCATTTTGTGAATAATGTATTTTCTTCAACACAAAACCCGATTACCGCGAAATACGGTACACGAATGATCAGTACAAGTGAATGTTCTCCTTTATTAATTTAATAATTAACAGAAAAGTCTATTAAGAAGTGACGTCGAAAGCCGCAAATGTTTTTTTAATTAAATTTATTGTGTGTCTACATTAGTTGTAATGTATTATGTATTACAAGAAAACCACTATACTTAAATTATGTCAAAATTCTGGTAAAAATGAGAAATAATTGGGTAATAATAATTAGTTGTTAGGCATAGGTACATGCATATTGCATACTGATTATCCATACACATTCATTGTATTTATGCACTAAAAAATATTACTCCTTAAACTACTCTGATGAAGTTCCAATCAAATGTTTCCTGTTTTCCTTTTACAAAATACTTCTATGATCTGTTGAGTAACGCATTATTCCATATTTTCCTGACAAAAGGAACTACAGAAAAACCACATGTACCAAAAAGCTTTTCATACTAAGTTATTTTCTAACTATAACTTAGTTATTTCGTTCTGGTACCCGATGACATTGGGTTACCTACCTACATCTCTTGGTCTCTACTTATATTTATGTTAACGCGCAGTTATGAGGGATATTTTCAATAATTTACAACATTTTGTTTTAAAAAGCATGTTTTATTTATTTCCTAAAATGTTATGTACGTAGAAATTTTTTTATTCTAAAACTTATTAAATGCATTGACATCTTTTAGCTCAATCTTTGGTCACCTAAGACTCGTTGGAGTCTGTAGCAATATTGTCTAACTCATTAAAACTTTAAACTCTTAAACCTTTTTAGTTTACCTACTTAGTTGGAATTGAAAAAATCCTTGCTTATAGGTGAGCTTATAGGAATACATTTTTTAATACATTTTGACTGTATCAGTTACATCAATGAGCTGAAAGAAGTTTCGAACAGTAGCAAATGGAGAGCCGTGGTTGAGATTTCTGCCTACCCCCATAGGAAATATACATGATTTCATAGATGTATGTACTATGTGTGTACCAGTGAATTGGACAATATCTAAGACTCCGGGATAAATGCTGCATGAGCTTCTTAACTTAATGTTTGAATGACTACAACAAAACAAATGAAGTCTAAGGGTACAACGGAAACAAATACTCGGTACTGCTTATAAGTCGTTAAGCCATGACGGTGACGGAGTTTTTAGGCCGCCTAAAGGCCTCCCCTTTAGGCGGCTTAAAAACTCCGTCACAAGAGCTCATACGAACTTACATACTTAATACCTACTCAGTACTCGATGGATGAAGAAAAAGCTACAAACAAATAATTCGTTTGTAGATCGCTCAGGCTTCAATATTGATCACTCTGGTCTCGAAATGTTCACACGCGAATATTTCGAAAACTAATTGAGAAAATTAGAGGCCAGTGTAAAAAAGGCTTATTTAGACACCTCTTTACACGTTAAAAAGAATCAGAAAAAATACAGAACAAATATTTAAAAGGCACCAGAGACTTGAACCGTAGGCTTTCCGAATCTCTCGTCGAGTTCGTATGACTCATCCGATTCCGTCGTTAATGGAGTGGTGTATTCCGGGAAAACACTTGCGAGGATATCAGCAGGAATAGTGAATTGGTCTTTGTCCGTTGTGTTCTCGTTCTTACTGCCATCGATTTCTGGATAGCACGTGGATAAACTCTTTACGTCGACATCTGAAATCAAATGGAGGTTATTTTACCCACGGTTTAAAAGTTTTACGTTTTATTGAGCGGTTTGATACTTCTTTATTTTTCTTCTTTACTTCGCTTAATCTTTTACCTGACTAGTGCCCGGTTCCTTTATTCTATCGAATCGTTCATTACCAGAACAACGTAGTTTGTTTTGACAAAAAATGTATGGCGCTTTTCAACAGATAACAACGTTTCTATGGTAATGAACGATCCGTTGTCCGTAGTACAATTTAGGAACTAAGTAGAAAATATAACTGATTATTACATAGCAAATTATTACATAGGTCCTTTTTTATAAAAGTACCTACAAGCATAAGTAATTTGTTGTCTATTAGATACAAACTATTTTTAAATAGCATTTAGTACTTAGGTATCTTATCTGAGATGGATTTGACTATTAGTTTCTATTAAAAAGTCAATAAATCTAATGACGATCATTATAATTACGGAAAACACGTCTTATGTTTAATTAACCATTATCTCAGTGCAATAATAAGTTTACCTACTCAGTCGAGAGGTCGGGGTTCAAAGTTCAATATACCTATTAAGTAATCGTTCACTACGTCTTTCTCTCTTATATCTTTGTATTTGCGTGCTAATCTGCCCGCTTACGGCAACTAAAGAACATCCTATAAAATCTATCTATCTAGTCGCGTCACTGGTTCTTTCGAACCAGTGTGGTGAACGGATTTAAAGTGTGCCTCAAAGGCTCATTTCATGTACTTGACACATGTTTACGAACTATAAAATAATAAGTAGTTCTCAATTCCTTGTCGGATTCGTTCCGGAGGTTGATTAAGATAATCAACCTCCTCCGAAATGACAGTCGAATATTTAATTTCTGTCTTGGTTTTGTTTGGTAATTTCGGTATGCATTGCGTGATATTTGTAGTTGTGTATTATGACTCGTCAAAGGTTCTGTATGACCCTTGAAAAACCCTTTCAATGAACGATTTTTTTGATTACCCTATATATCCCACAGCTGCGCATAGATCTCCCCTGGATTTCCAAAAAAACTAAGGCCTTTAACCATCTATAGTAGATGATTTATACAGCGTCAGTAGGCAACTTTTTACCTTCACAAACGGGACGCTGTAGAGCCCGGGACGAATTAAGATGGAGTAGGCTTGTCCAGCACCTATACTATCCTCTCAGCTTAGTTGGCCTTGTCCACAGGAAAGACATGGTCAATACGTGCGGAGCTGACTAAGCCGCGGGTTTCTTCACGTTTCCTTCACCGTTTGAGAGCATATGGATGAGCACTGGATTTCCAAACATTCTTATTAAATAAGTAGTTTATACTTACTTATCCCACATCGCTTAGCACACTGCAGCCTCTGCAGGTTGGCATACGTCACGCCATCTGTACCACACACTGGCTTGTACTCTTGTGAAACTATACACTTGTTAATACAAGCCTGTATGACGTTGCTCGGGGTGGGTAAAGGGGTAGGCTTCGTGACCACAGTGGGCTGAGTGGGCCTATCGGTATTTTCCCATACTGGTGGAGTCCCTGTGGAGGCTCCAGTTCCACAAGCGGACAGCTTGAGAAGGGACACAGCTGTAAAGAAGTTACTTATTGTACTGTAATTTCTCACTTTCGCATTTATTATTTTTGTAAGTATGTAACATACAAAGATAATAAATGCGAAAGTCTGCGAAACAAAAGTATTCTAGGGAGAGACAAAGGCTATATTTTGTCTCAAAAAAAAAAATATGGACGAAGTCTTCGTCCATATTTTTATCGTACCATCCTTCAAAACATAACAAAGTATGGTGGAGTCATGTGGAGTCTACTCTACATATCTGTAAGTACTTCAACTTAATCGTTAGCTCGTAGCTATAGAAATTGGCCCTATTTCAACGCAGAACAGTTTGCTGAGTTAACTTAGTATTTTGATGCCCAAAATCTCAATGCATCCGGGATGCCGATACGATACCATCATTCTACTAAGTGATATAACTTTTAACCCCACGTCTCTACCAATCGCCACCTATTTACGTACATTGTAAAAAGGACGTCATAAACATGATTTAAAGCGCTTACCAACTCCACATTGTATCTTGCACTGCAGGCTTTCGATGTTTACATAAGTAACATTATCTGTCCCACAAACAGGCCTGAACTCTTGCGAGGCTGGGCACTTGTTGATGCAGTCCTGAGTCGTGGGGGGATTTGTGAACACCTCCACGGGAGTCGGGAGAGTGGGGCAAACGTATGTATTCGTGGTCATGATCTCACCCGAACATGAAGCGAACTTTTGCAGTCTTACATCTGAAAACACAAGATTATATTCAAATGATTATCAGTTGGGAGGATGTTCAGATGTATGGAAAAGACATAATTTTATATTTTTAGTTCATCCTTATGTATCAAGAACTATTTCTAACTGAAGTGCTGACTCTTATGAGAGTTAAATCCAATGATTTTGAGCTGCTACGCCATAATCTTCATAACATGTTTTTTGTCAAAATCCACCAGCTATTTTAGAAAGGAACTTAGAAATCATGGAGTCACTGAGAAACCTAATAAATCTACCTTGAAATACTTTACTCGTGCCACGTCATAGATCAATATAATAGATGTGTGAAAAATATCTTACCAACTCCACAGAACTGCGCACAAAGCAGCTGTCCAGGGTTGTTGTAGGTCACTCCGTCTGTTCCACAGACGGCGTTGACTTCAGGTGTGATGCGACAGCGCTGCATGCACGCCATTATCTGCGTCATCGTCGGGCGTCCATTGCCAATTCCGTTTCCATTGCCATTTGTGTTTCCATTGCAATTGCAATTACCATTGCCATTCCCACTGGTGTTTCCATTGCCATTCCCATTGGTGTTTCCATTACCATTCCCATTGTTGTTTCCATTACCATTTCCATTTGAGTTTCCATTATTATTACCGCAATTGCCTTTTCCATTTGAGTTTCCTTTACCATTGCAGTTGCCATTTCCATTTGTGTTTCCATTTCCATTGTTTCCATTTCCATTATTGCTTCCATTACCGTTTCCTTTGCCATTTCCATTGCCGCTCCCATTACCATTACTGTTTCCATTGCCATTTCCATTGCTGTTTCCACCACCATTTCCGTTTCCATTCCCATTAGGTGACTCGGTGCTGCCTCGGAGATCAGGATTATTAGGACCAGGAGGTACCGAGCAGGCGGACTTCCTTACGAGTTGCACATCTGTTGATAAAAAAAAACCTTATGATAAACCTCCCTGATTGAAACGTCTTACGTAACGTTAAGCCCCCTATTCCAATAGCAGAGCGGCGATGACGAAAAGGCGCCTCATTGAGGCGTAGTTCAACCCTTTCAAAAAATGGTTCTAAAAAATCAGTGACAAGAATTTCTTACTAATTACAAATCTAAAAGATATTTCATAGCAGGCTAGGTCTATGTAAACCAAAATCGTGGCGAAAAATCTTGAACGTAAGCATAATTATTTGTAGAAAAATGTTTAAAAATTCGAAGAAATTGATTTAGCGGACACCTACTTGTCAAAGTCAACAACTGTCAAAACATTTAACTCATTAACACCCTCGCCCCACCATATTATTTTATGTTGCTCTCCGCGAGAAAGGTATTTTAGGAACCGTCATTAATAATACAAAACAAAAAAATAATGGCAATGGGAAAAGGTTTTTTATTGGCGACCTCTGTGGCATGGCGGACAAGTGCTCGGCTGAGACGCAAGAGGCGCGGGTTCGATTCCCGCTGCGGAAGAAATGTTTGCATGTTCTGCAAATATTTCTTTCGGGTCTGGGTGTTTTTATAATATTATGTGTTATAAGTATGTATTAACAATAAAAAGTATATAAGTATTCTATCAGCCATCTGGTTTCCATAGTACAAGCTTTGCTTAGTTTGGAGCTAGATAGTTCTGTGTGATATGTCCTCAAATATTTATTTATTATTCATTTGTGAAACATCTTCTTTGTGAAGAAGTTAGGATCCTGGCCGAAATAAGGAAGTGTTTCCCAAAAAGCAATGATAGCGCGCTATAATCTACTCGTAACTTACTTAGGCCACAGTTCTGGACACACTCCAGTCGACCGGGGTTGGGATAGGTCTTGTTGTCAGAACCGCAGACGGGATTGTACTCTGACGTGACGGAGCAGGTGGATATGCAGGCGGCAGTTGCGTCTGTGGGGCCTACGGGCGCGTTGCAAGCTGATGGCCTCCTAAGAATCACATCTAGAAGATAAAAGCTCTTTAGAACTAGGTATATAAAACTTTGATCAGTTCTTCCTTGGCCTCACCCGAGCCAAACGCGCTAACTGCGGGGAGACACGTCCTGACTAAGCAAGCACTTGCGTCGCGCAGTTGCCTCGCGAGGCTGATCGTTCAGTCAGTACGAAGCTATTAAGGTTAAACAGTACTGCTTAGACCACAACAGAAATGTGTCGGGGCCATCTGTCCTCTAGTGAATACAGGGTTTAAGTCTCTAATAACAATGTTGATTACTGTTCTTTAGTAAAAACTTTGAAAAGAAACCAGCTGGAGAAGCACTAAAAAATGTACCTGATTTTTGACCTCGATTCGATCGATCCAAACATTTTTGTGTTTTGGGCTAATGAATGTTTGATTTTTATCTTTCCCCATTGTACATATAAAGTTAAGGTGTTTGTAACCTATACTGCTCTCCTAGTGAAGAACGCAGTAACTAGCATTTTTGTCAAAAAATAGTTAGGTACATGTTCGGAATCGCCTAACGAAATACAACATTCTGTTCTCACTCACGTATCTGAACATGTTTGACACAGTTACTGCGTTCTTCACTAGGAGGGCAGTATAAAGCCTGAGATAAGTCTATTTTATTCAACTCACTTAGGCCACAGTTCTGTGCGCACTCCAGCCGGCCAGGGTTAGCGTAAGTCAGGTTGTTGGAACCGCAGACAGGGTTGTACTCTGACGTTACGGGACAGTTCCGGATGCAGGCTTGAATAACAGAGTCAATTATTCTGGCGTCGGGAGTAGGAGTAGGAGGAGTTAGAGGGTTTGGAAAGGGAGATTGGCACAGGCCTTCCCTTTGTAGCTGGACATCTGGAAAGAAGAAGAATTGTATTGGTAAAAGAGCGTAGAGTTTGATAAAATAGTGCATTGAGGGTGTAGTTTCACAAGTACACCACTTTCTCCCGAGTGATACATAGTGCTACGGTATTATTAAAGTTTATATTAAAATTCGTATATTTATTGAAATTTAATGTAATTTTTAGGGTTTCATACCCGAAAGGTGCCAACGGGACCCTATTACTAAGCCTCGGCTGCCTGTCCGTCCGTCCGTCCATCTGTCAGCGGGCTGTATCTCGGGAAAGCGTAATGAAAAAGAGTTGAAATTTTCAGAGCGTATTGTTATTGCCGATATAACAACAAGTAATAAAATAAGTAAAATATGGGGATTATAATTTATAAATAGGGTTCTTTTTAAATTTGGTAATGTTAAAAAAAAGCTAGTGGCTATGGCCAATACCAATTTGCAGTAGAACCTTTTTGTCTTTTGGCATTATAATATTAAAATAGTTTACCGACCAAGAAAGTAGTAAGATTAGTATCAATCAGATCAGTAGTCAAAAAAAGGCACGTTAACAATGGATTCACGTACAACTTTTCTGCCCGCTTAGCGCGTTAAAAGTGGATTATATTCCTTGTTTCAGTATAACCAGTATACCAGTGAGTCATAAACATCCAAATACCTTTACAAATGGATGAAGTCTTCGAACGGGTTCTATAATAATACTCTAGACGTCTAGAGTGTCTTTCCATGGAAACTGACTATGCTTGAATGTAGCTAGGTAAATTCATTAGGGAGGACTATATCCAGCACGTTTATAGGCTCAAGATGATGATGAAAGTGCTTACCTTCGCCACAGGATCGTGCGCACTCCAGGAATCCTATGTTAATATAGGTAATATTATCCGTGCCGCATACAAGATTTGGTTCCATTGTCAGCGAACACGCGTTCTTACAGATTTCAATCTGATTCACATCTGGTCTCATCGAGGATGACCCCGAGTCTGTTGGCTCAGTCACGGGGTATATGGGGTATATAGGATAGGTTATTTCAGGCTTTTCAGTGGTTCGTCTCCTCCTGTAACAATTATGGTGTATTTTTCAATCGATTTCATATAAGTTTTAGTCCGTAGATATGTATTCGTAGAAAGATATATTTGAGTCAAAATTATCCATCGTTTGCTAAACTAAATTCGAAATATAATGCTTGGAAGCATATAAAATAAAAACACTCTAAGGAGGATAACCAAAATGTAAGGAAGCTTAGACCAAGTAGTGCCAGCAGAGTTGACACGTAGTACACTTGAAAGGTATTTAAAAAGGCTACATTTAAATCTACGGCATCTAAGAAAGCTACAGCTAAAAAAACAACGCAGAGAAATAACCTTATTAACAGTCATTATATTACTAAACTTATGCAAGGGGTTTAATAAATGCATCCCTTGATACCTTTAATACCTTTCTAACACACTACGTGTAATTTCTGTGGGGACGCTAAATGTCAAAATAAACTAGGAACAAAGGGTGCATCTATAACTGACGATAACTGAATTTCTCTGGTTTGAATTTTTTAATGTTAACAATAATTGCAGCCCTGTTCCAACGCACTATGTGTCGACTATGTAGGCACTATTTTTTTGGCCATGGTCCAAAATGCCCATTCACCATTTGGTGATGTTTCAAGCTGAGAGCTAATGTAAGTTAGTAATAGTAATATTTATGTAGATAGATTTAGGAATTTTATAATATCATTACTGTTTTTTTTCCTATTTCAGCTAAGTATTTTGTAATATATTTCCCATTCCGAACATCTAAACTTATCCACCCATAGGTACCTAAAATTGAAAATTGTTTATATGACTAATACCTAAAGTTGGGTAAAATTATCACTTCGTCAAGCATTGATATTTGATTATTGTGCTAGGTCCGTGTTTTTAATAGGTCTTTTATCACTTTGGCTTATGACTTTAGTGCTTACGATTAAGTCCATATAAATATTACTTGTACCATTTCATAAATATGTTTTCGAATGTTTTGAAGAATTATATTGTTTACATCAACTTATATCTTCAAACTTTTTTGAAATCTTTCACTTTTTGAAAAAATACGCAATACCAGTAAGCGCCATCTATCCAGTCAGTAGAAAAGATTTATTTTTAATCGTAAAACATAAATCGATTCTACAATGGTTGTACATTATTTGGTTTCTCGATTGGCACTATAAGTAGTTCTGCCTTGCAGAAATAGAAAATTATGAATCCTTATTTTGTTATGGGTTAGTTCATTTTAATGATGCCGTCTAAAGATCTTAAAATCATAACTAACCTCTTCAGAAATTAACTTTTTATACGCGTTTGAGGAAAATGATTTCAACCTTGATAAATTATTTGTAACTAGTTTGACATTAGGTAGTCTCTATTTAATCTCGTCACTAGTTCTATCAAATCTGTATGATGATTTGAAGAGCGCCTTAAAGGCTTCTTCGTGCACTTAACACATGTTTTCGAACTATGTTGGTTCTACACTACATGCTGGTTTCCTCACGAGTACTGGTACTTCCTTTACCGTTTGAGAGTACTGGTAAATCGCACATACATTTTTCGAACAGAAAAGTCCATTGCTGCACGACTGGATTTGAACCCGCGACCTTAGAATCGGAAGGCGGAGTCTGTATCACTAGACTACCAGTGCAATTAGGTAGTTACCAGTCATAATAATTACTTATATAGGTTTTCCTTCATCACCTACCCATATAAAGTTAAATGAACTCAATGTCTGGCTTTTGCAGTTTCTTTGACCTTTATGTTGGATAAAAATTTAGCAACACGACGCGACGACGTAAACTTAAAAACAAATCTAGGGTAGGTAATAACCTACCCTAGAACGGAATTTACGTTACTCTGAATTCTGAAGGTACCTGCATCTTAATACGCCTACTGACATAAACCAACTTCTAACGCTTTTACAATCCATACTCGATGATGTCAGGTAACTTTAAAATTGTATTTTTGATTAGAGACGCTGCTCTGGAGTGCCCGAGACGGTTTTAGATGATAACTTACGGTAAAAAAATGATAACCTACGAAGGAGCATAGTTATACAATAAACTACCGTCCGAAATAAAAATATTAAGCTCATTTAACGCATTTAAAACTACCTATTATTATTATTATTATCTACATAAAAAAACATGGACAATACAATGCCAAATCATGTCCACAAGAGAGTGCCTACGTACCAATAATACGCCAATGACACATCATCATTTCTGGTATCACCGATTGCTGGATATAAGCCTGCTTTTAATTTTGCCAGCCTCGGTCTTGTTCTCTCAAACCTGTTTCAGCTTAATCGGCCTTATTCACAGGAAAAGCATGGACAATACATTAATGACACAGGTGAAATAAAATTGATAGATAGAAAGATTAACTCTTCATTATGTATAACAATAAAACGAAAAGAAAAAAAGAAAAAACAAAAACAAATATACATAAACGGCGGTCTTATTGCTAAGAGCAATTTCTTCCAGACAACCTTGGGATGGAAAGGAAGAATGGGCGATGGTATTATCATCGCCGAATAGTGAAAAATAGTGGCTTACCAAATATTCCAAGGTCCTCCCGGACCACCGGGCCCAACAGGACCACCGGGTCCATTCCAAGAGTTGCCATTGCCGTAGTCGGGTTGCCCATGGCCACCGCCACCCCAAGTGTTGTCGTTGCCAAAACCGCCGCCGGGTTGGTAATGTCCCATGTCCCCGGGGCCCACGCCCCCGCCAGTATTCGGGTGCCACCACGGGGGGTTACCACTGCCTCTGTCGCCACGGCCGTAATGGTAGTGGTGCGGCGATGCTGATGACATCACGAGCACTGCTGAAGTTTGAAATGAACTATTTTATCGCCGGACTTTTTGTGATCAGGGGATGAAGTGAATGACATCCAACAGTCACTGACCTCGCACCCATCTTGATCCCGCACTAGAATTCCTTGTTTGGTTCAGAAACTATGACATAAACCATAAATCATTTATTTGTCTGTGAACCTAGGTACATATTTAATTCTAGATTCTGGCGGTAGGCCGTACATTTAGAGAGTTACAAAATTAATTTATTGTCAAGTTAGTCAATATTAATTTTACAAAATGTCAAAGCTAAAGAAATCAAATTAAATAACAAACATAAAATTAAGTTAAATTAAATAACCCTGGGTGCCAACTTACAAAATTATGTTTGAATCATTTAAGAACTCGTTAATAGAATAATAAGCTTTTTATAGTAAAATTGTCATTCGATTGTATTTTAAATTCATTAATGGGTAACATACGAATAGATATTGGGATTTTGTTATAGATGGTAGGAACCATACTAAATACACTCATGCGGAGCAATTGTGTTCTGCATTGGAGTTACATGCAAACCTTTCTCCCATCTCGGGAATCGAACACGCACCTCACGTGTCTCAGCCGGATGTCCGCAAGTGAAATGCTGTTGGTGCTTACCTACCCTCTTACTTAATAAATGTATTTTCTTTAGATTTCTAGTTCTTTTGAATATTTTAATGTTCTGGGCACACTAATTACAGAATATAAAATATTCGCTTACTTATAACCAGCAACGTTATTTTTATCAATAAAAAGTTTTGTAGAATAATTATAATTATAATTTAAAATAATAATATAAATATAATTTAAAGACATCAATGCTTTATTTTTCATAGTAATAAAATCGACTTAATTATTTATTAATAATTAACTTACATTTTACAAAGCACTTAATTTAAAAAAACTTACCAATTAAAAGTAATATGTTCATGATGCACAATAACACACACAATTTACCGAGTTATCACAGCTCCCCGACCAACTCTGCGGTCTGTATCTGTATAACTGAATGACCACTTTATGCAACGGTGCCCAAGATACGATCCCCCCTACTCGTAACCCGTTGACTACGTATATGATAATCATATTGACGAACTTTATCAGTAGGTTAACTTTTTATGTAAGTACCTAGCGATATTTTATTATACATGCTAGCTGCCGCCCAAGGCTTCGCTCGCGTTGTACCCGTATAAAAAGTAACCTATATGTTATTTCAGCACACGTTTTATGTATATTCTAAGTTTCATTCAAATCCGTTCAGCCGTTTAGGCGTGATAGAGGTACAAACATACAAACATTTTCACAAACTTTCACATTTATAATATTTGCTATAGGATAGAATAGGATAGGATAAGGTTACTTATTGAAAACTATCTTTAATCTCAATAAAATAGGGTAAGTTAAGTTTTACAAAAAGGTGCATACTTCTAATAGTTTCGATTAGACTCTAGAGCCCGCGAAACAGAAGTTTTCGATTTATTGTATTGTGTAGTTCGTTCACAATATTTTTTTAGTACCGATGGTGACATTCTGTACATCCCCACAGCTGATTCATGCATGGTCTTAGCTCCATAGCTTCATTATTTTTTCCCCTATTATGAAGGTCATGCTAAATTTCCTGCTATTATTAATAAAATAACTCAACAGTTACCATTCTATTTTCTGCAAAAGCTTCTGCCTGCTACAAATTTAAAATATTAAATTTGTTTTAAGTAACATTTGTTTGTAAGTATGTAGTATATAAATAATTGTTCTAGGTGGTACCTCAAGAGCACATTTGCTTTTCACAAATTCTTTCTGAATTACTATGATTTCCATACAAAAAGAGAAAGATAAGAAAAGGTTCTTTAATTTAGAAGATTACCAAATTACCTAACAGTTTGCATCTTAAATGTATTTTTTAAAGCCTTTTTGCATGTTAATCGTAAGATACTCGAATTTTATGAAGATTTTCAAAATCTACCTGCCTACGTATGCGTTATTAAATACCAAGGAGGTCGAGGTCATTTACCAGCCGGATCTCAGAACATAAATATATATTATACACAAGTTTCCTCCCGTGACATCGGATACAAAGATACACAATATACTATGATGAAAAATAGCCTATGTCACTCTTGCGCATAAACTATCCACGAGCGTTATTTTGAAGCGCCTTTTTCTTTAATTATCTGGTTTAAATTAGAATTCTGAAAACCTATGACTAATTAATCAAGAAATTTTAATGATATGAAAGGCTGGCCACGCAATACTTGGATAAATAGTAGCTTATGTGTTATTCCTGGTCACGATCTATGTTTTTTAAGTTTCATCCAAATCCGAGTAGCTGTTACGGAGTTGAGTGCGAACAGACACACTCACGCACAAACTTTCGCATTAGGTAGTGAGATTTTTTTCCTACTTGAGTCGAGAAAATCTATGATATTTTTCGGTCACTGCACTTAAAATACATAATATTACAACACATAGATAGAAACACAGAAATATTTGCAGACCATACAAACATTTCTCCCGTGGCGGGAATGGAACCCGCGCCTCATAGGATTCTTCATTATTGGTTTTATTAATCGTTAGAAAAGTATAAGACTAATAAGAAATATGGTTGTTTTTTTCGGAATTGCACTATGAACAAGGTTTTTCATAACAAAAGTTATGACATGGACTTTTTACGTTACGATAAAACGGAACTTTTCCAGGTTGACTGTTGGCAACACTGGGAGGATTAGCCTGCAAAACAAATTTTTTTTTTTTTTTTTTTTTTCAATATATCAAAAACTTTATTATGCCAATTTTGTTGCTAATTTGTTACCTATCGCGATTAAATGAAAATAAGTATATTCAAATCCAAAATCAGAGGTTGTATGGGTCGTTTTTTGGCGGGGTTATTGCACTGCACACATAGGTACCTTTTGAGTTCAAGAGGTCAACCATGCTAATTTTATCAAACCTTTATGACTGCGTATAAAACATGTCAAATAATATTATACCTATCCATCAAATGAAAAGATGAGCTGCTTGTATTTCATAGATACCTAAGTTTTAAATCGCTGATTTTTTTTCTAATAAAACGCACGATGTAATAAAAGTTATCAGTTAGTTAGTAAAATAAACTCTAAAATTGCAATAATTTAGTGACCTTTATTTTCATTGGCGACCTCGGTGGCGTGGCGGGCGAATGCACGGCTGCGACGCAAGAGGCGCGGTTTCGATTCCCGCTACGGGAGAAACGTTTGTATGTTCTGCAAATACTTCTTCCAGGTCTGGGTATTAATTGTAGTATTATGAATTATCAGTATGGATTTATGAATAAAAGTATTTAAGTACCTATATAAGTATTCTATCAGCTATTAGCTATCTGATGCCCATCGTACAAGCTTTGCTTAGTTTGGGGCTAGATGGCGCTGTGTGAAATGTCAACAAATATTTATTTATTATTATTATTTATTTTGATGATGAGATTCAGATCTATTTCAACATTTTTAGACGCGTCCAGTAGGTAGGTATTGTTTTGGAATACTGTCTCCTTACCTATTTATCAAAGGCCAATAGAGGTGAAGATTACCAACATTATATATGTTTTAAACTGTGTTCTGGCTACAAATCAGAAATTCCCAATGACTCTGGGAAGTCTTGGGAATTACCCTCGTTCGATACCGCTCCTTTTAAATAATTATCTACCCACTCTATTTATACATCGTTCCGCTTCATGGTCAAGCTACATATCGTCACTGGAAAGGCAAATTTACGTAAGCGCCAATCGAGAAAAAGCCGTTTAAAGTTCATATTTTTAGTTTTTTAATCATAACTTTTTACCTAATTATCGAATTTTGATGACGTCAACGTAAGATTTTTTCATTTTCTATGTCCAGCAATTCACATTATTGTATTTGGACTGCTATTTTCGGATAATAACTCAATATGCCTATTTTGGCGCTTACGTAATTTTGCCTTTCCAGTGACGATATCATCTTATGAATCAACATCGTGACCGTAACTTAATTATGGAAATATTGCAAAAGCGCGGTCGAATATTTACCGAAAAACTTAAAAATAAAAAAAGGGATATTTTTCACTCCTCTTGCTCAAAAAGTACGTCATTGTAGCGTACCAAAACGGAGATAAAATAGCATATTTGCCTCTAGGGGAAAAAGCTTTTTTTATTTATTTTTGTCTGTTACCAAAACCTACAAAAACGAAAAAGTCTTTATTCATAAGTAGAAAAATCATGAATAAAAACTTGACTTATTACTGTTTCATAAAAAAAGATTTTATTTTTTTAAATTGAATTAAAAGCGGCGACCTCTTTGGTAGATTGCGTGCATTGCGTTGTGGCTCCAGAAGAAATTAAAAAAGGTATTGGCTCTAAATCCTTAGAATCTTTCTCTAATGACCAATTGAATTGGTGACCGTATTTAATATTGTATCGGATTATTTTATTTTCTCGTAATCGTAGAGAAAAGTAGAGTACACACAGCGCTAAAACCCATTAAGTAAAACTAGGTTTCTATTTACTACTAAAATTACCTCGTATATAATGGGTCATTTTAACCCCATGTTTTAAAAAAATAGACTACTAATTCTAATTAGTGGTAGGAGATCAAAGATCTGCATTGACGTCCCGTGTTGGGGTGTATTGTGCTTGTTCATCGATCACTTTTTGTCGTCCATACAAAATCACGGTTATGATGCATGGCTGTTGTACGCTACGCTTTACGTTGCTAAAGCAATATGTAGTTTGACCCACATGAGGCATCGTATCGTTTACTTTGCTAGCATATCTTGGAGTAAACATTATAAACCTACAGGAAATC
Organism: Scotopteryx bipunctaria; assembly: GCA_949320045.1. Lineage (NCBI taxonomy): Eukaryota > Metazoa > Arthropoda > Insecta > Lepidoptera > Geometridae > Scotopteryx > Scotopteryx bipunctaria. Next base: position 3,737,915 of record OX439449.1, read on the forward strand.
AAACAAATTTATTGGAAGACGTTCTCTATCCGCAAACTTCATCAAGATCGCCCAAGGTTTCTGGACAAAGTGACATCCAGATTAACCAGAGCAGCAGCTGGCTATAAAGAAAATACAATGTAATAGGTGTCTTTAGAATTCCTCACTATACCTACTGCTGTTTTTATGGTCTTCATACATATTATAATGCCCGTATCCCTAATGGTGAGTAGAGCCACAAGTTATCATAAGAAAAATGGCAGCCACTTCTTGTTCATCAATTATGTTCACTATGTCCGAGGATATGCGTGTGACTAACTGAGGTAGGTACTATTTAAGTGTACTACTTTTAGTTCTGGGGTACTAAGATGACGAGTGCGAATAGAAAATTTAATAGGAGAGCAAAAGTTGAGTTGTCCTTAGAAAAGACATCAACGCGTGAAGAAAATCGTAGGTACTCTTCGCGAAAATTCTTCAATTATCGACGTCGACCATTCTTCGGCAATCGGCAATCATCTGCTGACGAAACCGTGTCAGACATCAAAATAAAATCCACGTCAAGGATCTACTAATATTATAAATTCTGATCAAATGTTTACTGTGTCTCAATCACTATTAATGGCTGAATATATTTGGATGAAACTTGTGTACTTGCACTAGACTATATTGTGTAGTTCGGGACCTAAAATGAAAAAATAGGTTAGGTACTTTCATCAATACAAGCGAAGCGTGTGGCGGAGCTAGTCTAATCAAGAATGAACGACACACAAAGTACCTACAAAATGAAACGGCGCCTGCTAAACTTCTAAAGCAAACCCTCTAGAAAATCACAATATCATTTATTTATAATGTCGGGCGGTTTTCAACGGCTGATGAGTGGTGTCAATTCCCGTGTCGAGATTTTTTCCTAGTTCTGCTAATATTTCTTCCGGGTACGGTAGGTACTCGTAGTTTCTGATACCCACGACTCAGGGCATCTTAGTGTGTGGGGTCTCCTCGATACTTATAGATGAGTTTTGGCTGTTATTTATTAAATTGTTTGATTGCCAAACATAAACTGACTCAATGTATGTAATTTCTTCTCACGTACTTATCTATAGTAGGTTTTACACGAAAGGAAACAAAAATAAAATGTTGGAACATTATATTGCAATTACTTTTATTGTCTAATACTAAAAATTACATGACTAGTACGTTACATTAAAAAACGTAACTATCTTCTATTTTCAGATAAACAATGTGAGACATTGTTAATAGAATAGAATAGAATAGAATAGAATAGAAGATAACTCAGGTCAACGTCTCAGGAGTATAGTTATTTTAAATCACCATTTATTAAGGATAATCCACATCTGTACAGGCGCACGAACTGCGCGGTTCGCGTGTATAGAAACATGGTAAAGAATACGTTTGGACGTCCACGCGAACTGTTCGCGAACACGTAAAACATATTATCTTCTCGCGAACACGACCTGCACGGTTCGCGTGTATCTTAGGAACAGTTTGGACGTGTTTGTATGGGCGGTTCGTGCGCAATTAGATTGTGACCCGTCCAAAGGCCGCGTGAAGCACGAAGTGTGCGTGGTTCGTGCACGCACAGATGTGGATCCTCCCTAATACCATGCAACCATCTTGCAGTTAGGTAAGTTTCTTCTAGATAAAACTTTTACCTAAAGTTTTAACTGGAAGAAACTTACCTAACAGCAATATTATTCTTGCATTGTTTTTATTGAATCCTGCAGACTTTTTCAGCGCGTGTTCCAGTGTGTTTATCAGCGTCAAGTATCAAAACGGAAAAGGAATCAGTGTTAGCGTAAGTTTGACGTTCTATAATTTGTCTGTATGTATTAATGAAAGAATTTATGGTGTTGACACATTTCATAGCGATATTTGCTTAGCCTTAAGTCGCTGCAGTCGGACAACGCGACATCCTCACTTGAGACACAACTGAAAAGAAGCAAAGATAAGGTTAGAAAGGTTTTTTTTATTTAACATCCATAGTACACTGTCGCCTATTAAATATAATGGTATAAAGTCTGTTGTCAAAAATTAAGAAGGATTTAAATTGGCATTTGTGAAACCTGATTCTAAGCTTAGAGGTTTGAGGCGCACTAATTTAATAGTTTCGCTTTTTAACGCAAATATGATATAGTTCGATATAATTCGGCAGAGACGGAAGAAATGTTTGCATGATCTGTAAATATTTCTTCCGGGTCTGGGTGTTGTGGTACCATGGTACTCGTAGTTTCTGATACCCACGACACAGGGAATCCTAGTGTGGGGTCAGGACTATGCATGTGACTGTTGGGTGTTATTTATTAATTATTTCATTTCATTATACTTCAGGAGTATCTAATATTTCATGGAGACTTTATACTAGCCGCTACAACGTGGTAGAGGTAGAAACATCCTCAAATTTTCTCAAACTTTTGTAGTGACCTCGCCTTCCAATCCTAAGGTCGTGGATTCATATCCGGTCGTGTATCAGTGGATTTTTCTATGCAAAAAAATTATGTGCGCTATTATACCAGTACTCTTAAACGGCGAAGGAAATCATCGTGAGGAAACCCGCGAAAGCTCCGCACTTATTGACCATGTCTTTCCAGTGGACAAGGGCGACTAAGCTGAGAGGATGGAATAGGTGCTGGGCAAGCCTACTCCATCTTAATTCGTCCCGGGCACTACAGCGTCCCGTTTGTGAAAGTAAAAGCCTCCTGATGCTGTATAAATCATCTACTATAGATGGTAAAAGGCCTTAGTAGTAGTATGTATGTATGTAAAAATGTAAAAAAAAAAAAATGTATGTTCGTATTAGCTAGTGGCCAACTCTTGTGACGGAGTTTTTAGGCCGCCTAAAGGCCTTCGTCATGGCTTAACGACTTAAAAGCCGGGACCGACTGTGCTTCCAAAGCACGGAAGCGCTCAGCTCGTAATACCACTTGCGATCACCCATCCCGATTTGTGACCGCGCATATCATTGCTTAACTTTTAACTTTTTTTAAGTAGTAGTAATTCTCATGTTATACATAAACAAAATCTTACTAGTTCCACAGCCCTGGGCGCACAAAAGCCTGCCAGGGTTATCATAAGTGACGTTGTCAGAGCCGCAGACAGGGTTGTACTCAGGCGTCACAGGACACGCCCGGATACACTCGCGGATAGCGCTTGAAACTGTCGTGGTTCTGGAAGTCAAAGAATTGCAATAATAAATAAATATTAGTGGACATTTCACACAGCGCCATCTAGCCCCAAACTAAGCAAAGCTTGTACTATGGGAACCAGATGGCTGATAGAATACTTATATACTTTTTTTTGTAAATACATACTTATAATACATGGTATTGAAACACCCAAACCCGGAAAAAATATTTGCAGAATATGCAAACATTTCTCCCGCAGCGGGAATCGAACCCGCGCCTCTTGCGTCTAAGTCGAGCACTCGCCCGCCAAGCCATCGAGGTTTTCAAATATAATAAACCATATACCAAACCGTCACATACACAGTTCTGACCCCACACAAAGATTCCCTGTGAGTATCAGAAACTACGAGTTCCATGATACCACAACACCAAGACCCTTAACAAATATTGAAATAGTTTTTATAAAGTAATTTTTAGCTATTTCTTAACAAAGTAGTAAAGTTCATAGTGGTATATTTTTAAGACCTACCTAGCAGGTGCCTGAGTAGTTTGCTGTCCTTGTCCGTTGTTCTGTCCTTGTCCAGGGTTCCCTCCCTGTCCGTTGTTCCCTCCCTGTCCGTTGTTCCCTCCCTGTCCGTTGTTCCCTCCCTGTCCGGGGAACTGTCCTTGTCCGTTGTTCCCTCCTTGTCCGGGGAACTGTCCTTGATCGGGGAACTGCCCTTGTCCGTTGTTCCCTCCTTGTCCGGGGAACTGTCCTTGATCGGGGAACTGCCCTTGTCCGTTGTTCCCTCCTTGTCCGGGGAACTGTCCTTGATCGGGGAACTGCCCTTGTCCGTTGTTCCCTCCCTGTCCAGGGAACTGTTGGCCTGGACGGAAAGGGCGTCCTTGTCCTTGCTGGAACTGGTTCCAGTTAGGTCTGACCGGCCTGCCCTCCCATCCGTATCTGTCTTCAAGATCCTCTTCAGGGTTGTCCGACTGGCGCTTCTGTCTGAGGTTCATGCACAGCGCCTGATTAAATGCAATAGCTGAAAATAGTAAATCACATATTTTAATATTGATGGTCGTGCTTTCTGATTGAGCTCTTACTTTTCCGATTACTGCATTGCGGACAGGAAAATAAAAATTATAATCATATTTGGACTTTAAGGGCATCTATGGGATTTTCCAGTGACAGTTCATAGATCACTATTTGTATAGTAGCTGTGTCAGCTACTACAGTATTGTATAGTAGTGACCTCTGATGATGATTTTTTGTATCTTTCTTTCTTAGAGCTAAAAACGATCTAATAGCGTCATTTTGAACTGTAACTCAGCAGAAACATTGCTGATTTTGAAATAAGCATTATTGTCTAACGCACCCATATTTCATAGGTTTTTTATGATAATCTACTACTATTGTTATTTATGTTCGTATGAGCTAGTGACCGACTCTAGTGGCGGAGTTTTTAGGCCACTTAAAGACCTCCGTCATGGCTTAACGACTTAAAAGCAGAGACCGACTGTTTAACGTGCCCTCCGAAGCACGGAAACGCTCAGCTCGTAATGCCACTTGCTACTAAATCTACAACTTATTTAATATTTTTCATAAGTAAAATTAATACCTGAAAACACCGGATCACGATATAATCTCTATAAATGTCGAAAAAAACGAACGAGATGAGTATAAGTTTGTTTTGTCTTTTTTTATTATTCTTTGTTCAATGCCAGCCGCTTAAGGAAAGGTCAACTTTATGAACAGAGTATTAAGACTGCCGGTAGCTTAATAAATTAAATAAGTAGGTATTCTTCGTGTCATTAACATCGAAACGCATAATTCAAAATAGTTTTCCTTGTATTACTAGTTTCTAATTGGCGACTTAATCAGTATCTAACTTAATTTTACTTAAATCTGTTTTTAAGAAGTTTTTTTTTATTTTTACCTGTGGCTTTGTTTTTATGTCAACACTAGCTGTTGCTCGCGACTTTGTACGCGTGTAGTACATTATTTTGTTCTATAATCAATAGTTTTCGCAGCGCATGCCAATAACTATTTTGGGTTTTCTACCTTGGGTTACAATTTTGCAATTTTCTGACGGATCCCTATTTTTTTGGAAATATATTATAACCTATACTGGTCCCTGATAATGAAGCTTTCTATTGGTGAAAGAATTTTTGAAATCTGTCCAATAGTTTCGGAGCCTATTCGTTACAAACAAACAAAAAATCTTTCCTCTTTATAATATTAGTATGATAAAAATAATATTGAATCAAATTCCGATTAGTGCCCTTTTTCCATATTCTACTAATGGACGACGGATCGACTACCCAATCCAATTAGTGCGCATTTCCAATATCCTACTAATGAACGACGGATCGTCCACCCAAAGCAACGTTATATTTCTGTCAAAAAATATAATGCTTTTCGACAGATACGAGTAACAACGTTGCTATGGAAACAAATAAACCATCGTTCGTTGGTAGAATATTAGAGCAAGACTTAGAAAAACTGTAAAAAAAACCACTACGACTAATTTAATCAGCCATCCACGAATAATTACGATTAATCATAGTAATTTTTAAAATAATGTTTTTAAGGTTTAAAATCCATATCTAAAGCATAAACATATTGCATTGTCCGAATAAATTTAAACACGATATAATTGGTAGCTTAATACATTTTTAATAAAAAGTTAGCTAAGCCTACTAAAGTAGTTAAATCTGGTTAAACGGATTACAATTTATAAACACACACATTTCCGTCTAACTTCACGATTTCAGAATAAAAATATGTTGTCCATTTGGGAAGCCAGCGGTATTTTTTTATCACTGAACATGAGTCTCATGCATGACTTTGAATAATATTAGAGGACACGGCTCATATTTTGAACGATTTTAAATTAATGTTACTTCGTAAGTAATATTTCAGTCTTTAAGTTCTTGATGCATTCCTTTCATAAAATTACTCTTTACCACAAACAATATATCTCTCTCTCTTTATACCGCGAAACAAAAAAAAATATATCAATCTAGCTACCGCCCGCAGCTTCGTTCGCGTGGTACCCGGATAAAAAATAGCCTTTTTGTTAATCCAATACATGTACTAAGTATATTCCAAGTTTCATTCAAATCCGTTCTGTCGTTTAGGCGTGCTTGAGGCACAAACATCCAAACATCCTCACAAACTTTCGCATTTATAATATAAGTAAGAAGTAAAATGTAAACACACTCACCTATAACTAAAAGCACGCAAAACTTCCCCATCGTTCTTAATTTGAAAAATAGTGTTGGAAAAAAATATCGATAAATGCTCTGTTCTTCTTGCCAGTCCAAGAGACACTGTCGCTACTGGCCGCTAAGAATGTTTATATGTATTCCAAACTTGAATTCACCGTTTATCCCGGCTAGGGCTGTTCTCTTCATTATGACAAGTTTATGACACGTCAAAACTGACATAATCACGCGGGTTTTCCTTGTTGTACATGAACTGTTGTAATAGGTAAATGATGGGTAAAATCTATGATGATAAATATGTAATTAGGTAATTAACTCTAACTACTATAATTTACCCGGCAACATAAGTCAAGTAAATATTTGCGTAGTTAGTTTTTCCCTAATTTGTATTTTTTGTAAAACAAGTACTGACCATGAACTTAGAAATTTATTGTTTTTTATTCTCCTATCTTTCTTGCTAGATCCTAAGTATCATTATTAACTATACTTACATAGGTCCGCAACAAACTTAAATTGCCTATGCGTTCATCTATGCCTTAGTTTAGGGTTTTCAAAATGTATGACTTGTTCTTGACTTTATTTGTCCTTATGAAATAAGAAAAGAAATGAAAATGCTTTGAAAATATATACATAAATTATCAGGTTAGAATATCACATTAACTGTAAAAAAAAATACAGTTCTTTTAGTGTTTTGTCTACTGTAATAGTTTTTAACTATACTTCCCAAGATTGATGCCTTATCATCCCTGGCCCATAACATAATCATAATTTATCAAGGAATAGTACAAATCTAATAGTTTGGTATAGTTAGACAAATAGTTTTTAAAGAACAAGTAGGTATTTATCTATCTTCCATACCTATAAAAGAGCTTAACCTGACTGACTGACTGATTCATCATCGCCGAGCCGAAACCGCTGAAGTTAGAAAGCTGAAACTTGGAAGGTAGCTTCCTTTTATAGCAAAAGCACCCACTAAAGTGGAATTCTTCGACAGGGTGAAAACGTTTGTATGGAACTTTTTAACGCGTGGTGCGATTTGCTTGAAACTCGGTTCGGATACTGTAAATGCAAAATAAATGGACATGTATTTCAGCATTTTTCATAATAAGGGGTAAAGTGGATGTCAAAGTTTTTATGAGAACTTTTTAACAAGCGATGCGAATGGCTTGAAACTCGATATAAAAACTAACATGTACGAAGTCGCGGGCAACAGCTAGTTTAAAACAAAATACACTGCTGTCAGTTCCTACGACGCTATTTCGAAATGTCATGTCATCTTCCTCTCATTCAATATCACTTATCGAGAAGTATTGTCACATCACTACTAATTTTTTTTATTCTATAGTCACAGTCTACCCTAAGTGTAATTCCCCATACGATCTCCTCAATGTGAACCTGAGTAACTTGTTCTGGTGTACGATGCCGCTGGTAACCTGGCAGGTATTCAAATACTTACCTACCGCTTTTGTCTTATGCATGATGTTTTTTTAACTTTATTTTACATTTTTCCCTATCAGATATCATTCAGTATTAAAAGAGAAGTGCAGGAAATTCATCGTGTTTCACGGCTGGTCAAGGTTGAGGTATACATTATGCACCACTACTTCATTTGATAAAAACCTGCCAAAGTATTTCAAAACAAAAAAAATTTCGACAATTTAGAGAAATATATTTATTTTTTTACAAAATATAGGTACAAGAGAATACACAAAGTAATAACATTAATTAAAAAATAAAATCAATGAAAATTGATTCAGTTTTTTCCAAGATCGCCTACGGAAAAGTTTTTTTAAATATTTTATACCGGTCGTGCCGTGTTAAAAACCGGAATAATTTCACGTCAATCCTGTGTAATCTGACACGCATTTGGCCATCTACATGTTGTATAATAATTATATCTATAGAGCTTTCTTTCTTTACCTTTTCTAAAGTGTTAAGGGAACGGCTATTACATCTTTTCAACTATTACAACGAAAGTCATTACTTATTTAAAAATCTGTTCAAGACAAATGATTGAATTGAGTCACAGTTTTTAGCTTGAAATACGTAATACTTCTTTGTCAAGGAAACGGTACTTTACTTGTACGCGTTGACATATTTTCCATTAACAAGCTCGTTACAACAATGGTCATTAATCAACTTGCTGAAGTAACTATAATATTGTATTTTACATTATGGAGTACTTTTAATCATTAAACATTGGGTGTAAACTAAAAGGCATCTATGAAAGTCCATGTATAAAATAGATTTTAGCTGACATTTCATTCACACCAGAGAAAAAAAAGTAACTCTTTATCGTATATTTGACGCGAGGCCAAAAAGTCAAAAATGAGGAAAAACTAATTAATATTAAGTATTAATTTTTTTCGTGTTTGTTTCAGACTTTATTCATTAATCTTGGTTTGTTTCAGTCTTCTGTACTAGTATTTTTACACCCAGTATAAAAAAAATCCACCCTTGTCTGAACCGTTACTGCAACATTGCAAATAATCTACATTAGCTTATCTACAAGCAAAATAAAGGTATAGTACAAGTGCGAGTCGATTTCGCACATGAAGGGTTCCGTACCATCGTACATAAAAAATAATTAATGTATGGGGGCTCCTTTTATTTTCTTAAATTTTTATTATTTGTTGTTGTAGCGGCAATAGAATTACACATTATATGAAAATTTCAACTCTCTACCTATTACGGTTCATGAGATACAGCGCTCTGACAGAAGGATGAACGGACGGACGGACGGATGGACAGTGGAGGCTTAGTAATAGGGTCCCCTTGGCACTCTTCGGTTACGAAACCCTAATTATATTATGAACAGTGTGGTAGGTACACTGAGTGACAAAAGTCGGTTATTTTTATAAGTGAATATTTTTAGAATACGCAAGATTCGGTTTGAGTTATGCAGCGACTTTTAGCGGCTTTGTTCTGTCTATACTCCATCCAATCCTTTATTTTACTTTTCAGTGAGTTCACGGACATTTTTGAGATGTCCGATATAAACGTTAACGATTTCGATTTCATTTAACAATCGACTTTACTGAAGAAGTCTTAATCAGTTTAAAACATTGATATTTTATTTTTGCTTAACGTTTGTTATGCTGTTTACTTCTGAACTTAAAGTCCAATCACAAAATGCAATTGAATAATATTTACTTAGTTTTGATATAACAAACAAATGGCGTAATCAAATGTTTGCAATAATGACTTAGAAAATGTTTGATTCCTATATCCGACTTCCTGAAATTTAAACTGCGGGGTAGTTTGCTATAATAATATGATAACTTTTGAATTCCTGAAGTATTTTAAGCAGCCTTTAAGGCGCACTTTAATACTTTCATCACACTGGTTCAAAAGAACTAGTTTTGAAACTCAATAAAAAACCTACATCTCTAATCGACTTTTGTTCCTGGCTGTACAGTTGGACTACTGTCAAAGGTCGTCAATAAATCGATATGCACATTGCATTTATTGTACCTTTTCAATCTTTTATAACACTACGGACTACTTAGACGACCTCTGTGGCGTGGCCGGCGAGTGCTCGGCTGAGACGCAAGAAGCGCGGGTTCGATTCCCGCTGCGGAAGAAATGTTTGCACGCTCTGCAAATATTTCTTCCGGGTCTGGGTGTTGTAATATTTATCATAAGTATGTATTTACAAAAAAAAAGTATATAAGTATTCTATCAGCCATCTGGTTTCCATAGTACAAGACTCGCTTAGTTTGGGGCTAGATGGTGCTGTGTGATATGTCCTCAAATATTTATTTATTTTATTTATTTATTTACTACAGGTTTTTCATTAAACTAAGTGTAAAAAATGAAATTGGAATTGGAACTTGTGATAAGAACAAAATATTTTAATTTTCATTTCTAAAAGTGTAGATTATTTTTGTCTTGAGACTCTTGGATCAGGAGTGGCTACAAGTTTTCATATGATCACTTTGTCGCTCTGCCCACCCCGTTAGGGATACTATGATAGTATGTATGTACGTATGAAAGTGTAGATTATTTTTGTTTTAGTGTTCTAATTGACATTTCCGATAGTCAAAACCTAATATGAATAAACAACACAATTAATAATTCGTGAAATTATAAATTATCCATTCTCCACAAACATGTGCTTGAAAGACTCGCTCTCATTTGAAAGTCGGAGTTCGTTATCTCCGGTTCGTCCTCCGGCCGAGTCGGGAGGTTATCAGGCAGCTGCTGTCCCCACTCCCTCCGGACAGCCCCCTCGGACACCCCCCCTCCGGGCATCCGAACCACGCTCCACCCGATGCATCAGTGGACCGATAAGTACGCAACAATAAACATCATTAACATATTCAAATCTCCCGCGTTCTGATTTTGGAATAAACTAACAAATTTTCGAATAAGCTATTCCATTTTTGAATAAACCGTTCGAAAAAAATCTACTGAACCTATAGACTGAAGTGAAGTGCATGCGGATTGAATTAGGTGGAAATGGTAAACGGGAAGCTACTGTTCTGCGTAGTCCTAGTTACTGGTAAGTAATTAATTTGTAAACTTTTTAAAACAGTTTTTTTTAATACATCTGAAGTGGGGATCATGTTTAGACTAACATCCCGGATGAGAGATTTGTTTTGCTAGCTAACTCAACTTTGCATTTCTAATGTGAAAGAAGATCTTGAAGATTATGATCATTAGGTTGAAGAGGGTATCTGATTACACTAGAGACACTGGATAACGTCTACGAGGAACTTGAAACCTTCTATTACTCTAGTAGGTACTCGTCTTTATCTGTTCTATACAATTTTATATCACAATATAGATAAAAACTCAGAAGTGATTAAGAAGAGGGAAAGAAGAAATAATAAGGTGATATGAATAACTAATGTAGCCTAATAACTAATAATTTTAGTCGTGTCTGAAATGTTTTCGATAACTCTTAAATTAATCTCATTTGACCTAAGTCATCCACGCGTCTATTGTATGACAAAAAAAATCTGTAAGCTTCACGAAAAAATGCTGGTACCCAAAATCCTGCAAAAATTAGGTCCCTTTTATTTAAGTATTTCCAACAGTTAAAAAACAAGCCTAAACTGGAGCGAGCATAGATAAAGAGTCAGGGTAGCAAATGCAGATCCGTATCAATGCCTATGGGAATCTGGCGTGATATTATGTATGTATAAAAATAGATAAGGTATGTATAGAGCTAAGGTATACGGATACTTAATACCGTGCTGTGTTTTGTGCCCTATGTGTAGTATATAGGGTTCAAAAGGTGACCACATGCAGTTGTTTACCAACACACCGTAGTAAACGAGGAAGTAGCGTTTATTTAGTTAGTTTTCCTGTCGATAAGAATCACAACCTAATTGGAGCATTCCTTTATCCACTGGACCTTGAGCCCGGGACATTGCACATTGTATCGAGACCCACTAGAATTCACATTATAGTGACATTTATTTAACAAATAGACGCGTTATATTATGGCAATTTGGCATCGTTGAACTAAAAAAAAAACGAAGAATTGATAGTGTATTTATTAATGACAGGAACGTATAGCTTCAACAATGACAAATGCGCTACCAGGTATGTAAAAGTTGGGTGATTACCTTTCTTTTCCCTTGCCAAAATTAAACCAACAACAAAATTAAAAGATCTTCCTTATTGATCTCAGATGTAGGAATCCTAACCCTAGCATTTGTGAAAATTATTGCATCAAGTGATTCATTGAAATCACAAGGATGATTTTGATGTAGAAGCCACAGTACTCAAGTACTGTTAGCCATATAAAATGAGAGAAATACTCTTAGTACATCCGCAAAGCGGGTGGTAATTTTAAAATAAAAGCAAAGACAACAGCTGCAGAAGCAAATGCAGCGCAGATGAGACCGGTTGGCGCTGGCGTCTCGATAGGGCTTGCAGCACACGAAGAGTTTTAACTCTTACTACACTTGTCACTAGTGCTTTAGAACCAGTGTGTTGAAAGGATTAAAATGTGCCAAAAGAGACTCCTTTCGTGCTCTTGACAAATATTTTCGAGCTACATTTTGAGACATGTCGGAACGTGCGAAAAACGCATCAGAAATGAATCTGAAACCTGAAATCGAGTTTGTCTATCGCCAATAATGTCACCACGCGTGATATTAGATATTTATCAGTCCCATACATTTTTGCAGAAGCGTTTAACGACTTCATTGACGCAATGACTTGGCTAAGGCAGAGTTTTGTTGAAAGATCTCTATAGAACACAATAGGCCACATAGCAAATCTAAAACAGGAAAGCCGTAATTAAAATTCAACTATTATCCGATTTTAACCGCACAGCGAATACTCAGTACGATTTGCGGCTCGATTGGGTTATCAACCCTTAGCACATGTTTATAATTAGCAGGCGCAATCGATCACAGACAGACTGACGTCCATGTGCAGTGCAATTAGTGCAGTTGCTACCGTCGATCGCTTGAAATTGTGAATTGGCCATGTGTGTTTTAGATTATAATTTCAACCATATTGCATTGGTTGTCTCAAAAACTGTGTCTCCAAAACATGGGTTCAGTTGTAATTTTCTCCATAAAGCCCCACTAAAGCTTTACTTCCTGAAAAATACCGTTGTAGCGCATACTTATAAACTGAATTAGCCAATTATACCTCCAAAGCACCACTAACTACTATGTTGATAGGTAATCAATGTAGAATATCATTGAAATTCAACGGCTCAACTTGGAATACATAAAAATACATGCCCCTATAGGTCTTATGGTACCTAACTGCGCAGACATCATTTTCACAATAGACAGAACTTAATAGTAGGTACTTGAGTTTAGAAGAACAAAGGTACAAGGGAGGTGAAAGTTGCATTACGTCTAATAATGACAGAAGGATGGACTTAGAACTTAATACTCACATTGCATTCATAGATCTAGAAAAGGCTTTCGATAAAGTACCTACACAGTAGACGAAACTATCCAAAAACACTAGGACATAATATTTTATGACTGTAGGTATGTCTATTTCTCCAGAACTGAGTATCTTATTTCCCGAGGATTTTCCCTGAGTGCAGCATACATTTTAAGGTTTGCACGATATCAGTATGACTCGTTCGTTCCAGGAAGCATATCCTCTCACACCCTGGGAATGGGGGCGCTGATAAGTTCTCATTATCCAGCGTACATTTCAATAGTATTTCTAAAGTGTCTTGTCAACTCGTAAGTTAAAATAAAAAAAGTAAGTTCATGATTATCTCATCATCAATTTTTGTTAATACAAAACAAACTTTTACTTTATTTTACCATCTATCTTTGCGAATGTCCTTAGAATCAAGACATGAACCTCAAAGTTATGTTTCGTTTGTCATACAAACCAACCAAGGCTGCTATTTCGTAAATAATTCTCTATTATTTTTCATTGCCTCATCCAGAACAAAATATCCAATAAGTGCAATAATGTAATAATAGGAATGATCTAGTTGTTTTCGCTTTGATTTCATTGAATAGTAACGTAAACAATGAGATGCACACACCCACACGAGGCTGGATGTGCGCTTGTGTGCTTACGAGCTGTCTGATAAGGACACAAGTGCGTAATATGCATGAGATCACGATTAATTTGGGTAAATAAACACTGATTACAGTTCCACAAACTTTAGTCACCCGTAGGCCGGGGTCACCAATCGAATGTTTGAGACTGATTGTTACCTACTTATAAAATGCAATTGCGCGCTTTTATGCTTCAATGTCACATATTTAGGTCTCCATCACGACTATAGCAGCAGTTAGGCTAGGACGATTATCGGTTATGTTCCTTTTCATAAAGCTATAACTCTAAAAAATCATCCGCAGTTTTGTGCAAATGTTGCGGCAGAGAGTGTGAACGTTTTGATTATTTGAGTGAGTCTACTGAACGGAACATTTGTGTCAGCAATGCCAAAATAATACTACAAAAGTTCTGAATTGACCTCGCCGAGGTAATACCAACCAAATGTGACAATTTTTAGGACCAAAGTCATAGATTTGTTTACCAACAACAACTTAAGTCTGAATATTTACGCAAATCTCCACACAACAGCAAGCAGTAGGTACTTTAGGTATCAACTTTGATAAATTAAATGAGGACATAAACGTAGCTTAATTGTTTCTTGTTTTATTCCATTGTAAAAGCGATTGTTATGACATTTTGTTTGAGATTACTGAATGACCTTTTTTACCCTCGCCGACAGAAACACACTTATCTACTCATTATGTTCATTTGAAGAATGGACCAACCTTAGTAATTTGTGCACGAAAGGAACCCTTTAGGGACTATTTACCCTTTCATCAACACTGACTAGACCTTACAAAAGAAGTTAATTACTTACTTAGACCTTATAAATAGTGATAAGAGCACTGGTTGCATAGTGTGGTTGCCTTCAGTCAGATTCTATGTTCTTACTGGACAGATCTTTCCTCTCCATTGAAACAAAAGACGACCAAAAGATCAATTGAAATTGAAAGTCAATTTCTTTTTTTCCAGCGTGGTGCCAAGCACTGTCCGCCAGCCTGCCTTTCTTCCCATCCCGAGTGGGGGATGCCAACGAGATCTCTGCGCCCGAGATGAGGATCCCGTCGGAGCTGGTGCGGGCGCGGGTTCGAGAGGGGGTGCCCCCGCCGCTATGCGTGGGCCGGTGCGCAGCGCCACCCGTCGGCCCGGTGTGTGCGTTTGATGCGGCGGGAACTGCACGGACCTTTGCGACACTCTGTGAGCTGGAGGCGGTCTCATGTCGTGAAAGCACATGTAAGTAAGCTAGAAACTAAACTACAGAACAAGAAATGAGAGAAGGTCTGCGAGCTAGATGTTGTGTCATGTCTTGAAAGCACGTAAAAGTAATACTACAGAACAAGACGGGATAAAACGAGCACGTGTAAGTAACAAGCCACACTAGATGGGACAGAAGATTCTGTGGTTGATATAGTCACAGAGCGCTGCGCCCCATATCGGTCCAAGCTACACAACAAGAAGTGAGAAGATGCCCTGGTAGTTTTTCAGAGGCACGTTCAAACAAAGGATCCTCTTGATATATTTAAGTTAATATTTACCTTGTGATGATGTGAGATTTGAGCTTTAATCAGATTCAGTTCGTGTCATTGTACCTGTGGAAAACTTTAACGCTATTTTTACCGCTATTTTATGAAAATCACCGAGAATTTTAAAATCACAAAAATGGCCCATTTCTATTGTTTTTATTTTCAATTTTGTGATTAAAAATTTATGTATTTTTCATTTTAACGTCACCATATGACTTTCAAGGCCACGAAATTGAAAAAATCAATGGAAATGGACCATTTGGGTAACTTTTATCACTCGGTGATTTTCAAGAATTGATACCCTGGCCGGAATCGGGAATCACAACTAATTAGTTCTAAAAAAATCGTCATTATTTTACCTATACTTTATTACTGTGTCATTATTGTAGAACTTTGTTCCTGTATATTTTTTAATGCAATATGGCATTCACATGTTTTAATCCTTTCCAGATTACGCGATCACTAGCTTGGGAGAATGCTGATGCTACAATTTGACAGTGCGAAAAGCTCTACCGTAATTATTTTAATTTGCTAATCAGTTTTAGCTTTATTTTATATATAAAAAAATAGGTCAGCAAAAAGCCCCTAAAAGCTTATTTTACACAAAATTACGACTTTTTTCTACGAGTGTGATTTTTCAATTTTATTACTGCAATATTTTTTATGAGACTATTTACATCTGAAACATTTTTTACCTTCAATATACTTACTTATATCATCATCATCTCTATATTTTTATGCTTATTTTTAACGGCCTGTTTTTTATCGTACTTACATTTTATAATACTATGCTATTGGTATATTTCCTTGAGTACCTATGTCCTGCGAGATAATTTGTAAAAATCAGGCTTTGGTAAAATGTTCCTAAAATTCCAAATTTATTTTTCTTTAGATAAGTAGACTGTAATTTTACGCCAAAGTCATGTTCAAATACACTAGTAATTATTCCTAGAATTGCAGTAAAGTCCGATGTCCATCAAAGGGAGAAATAAAATCATCTTTCACCCCACCCTCAAATGGTTCAATGGTGTCTTTTCCCTGCTAAAGTGGATTGAGGGTCTTATTTGCAATTTAGTTAAGTATAATTTTATTTATTGTACAAAGTACGAATACAGACATTGTAATTGTAACGAGTCGACTGATCCAGTCCCCGATATTGTTCTTAATGTAATAGACGTAAAATAGTTCAATAAAGAGTTCAATTAATCAACTTCTATTTATTTCTCTTACTTATTTTAACCCACAGTCGTAACTATTTTGTAAAATATGATCATGCGCAGCTGCAGCCGATGTCCTTATTGAATAATAATAACCCTATCTAGATGCACAATAGGTACCGTCAAATGGTTAGTTAAGTTTTTGCTATTTGTGTAAAAAGCACAAATAATTGGATATTCGGTCTGCCTGTAGCAACCACTGCAAAAATTCGTAGATTCCATAGAAAAGACATCAACGCATGTGAATGACAAAAGAATAAATTTCTGAACGCAATGTAAAGAGGTAGGTACTCTTAATAAATAGGCATTTGGATATATCGAACAGGATTCGCACAAACATTTTGTTGACCATACGGCGACAGGCAGTCTAGATAATCTGCTATTTTCTAGGCTAATTGGTATATGCACTTGAGTCGACCTATGAATGTAAACAAGTGATACAGCCAGGGCCAAATATTACATACTAGATCAACATCTATATATGATACTACACTCAATACTCGTACTTAGTGTGGAAGGAATTTTACTGCGAAATCTTTACTTACCTAGGATGTATTTTTTAAGTAACTAAATAATCCATACTTAATATTAATAACAACCTTTTCACGCTAACTGCTGAACCGATTTTGATGAAATTTGGCAAGGAGATAGATTGCATCCCGGGGAAGGACTTAAACTTAGATTTTTTTTTTTGCAAAAATAATCCTGAAGGGGACGAAATAAGTGATGAAAGTTTATATGGGAAACTGAGATAGCAATTTTCGTTTAGCTTCGGAAATACGAACTAAGGCGATGATGATATATGTGTAAACTCAAAACGTAATTTTTAACTGATTTCTTCATTTATTTGGATTTGCAAACTTTTTGAACACTACGACGCGGGATGTTCCCAAAATCTTTCTGCCGCCATATTTTTCTTATACCACAGATAATAATAATTTCTTTTATCATTCGATTCCAACCAAAGACAAGCAAAGCACACTGGCCGGTAGAACATTTTGATTAACATCAGCAACTGTCAGTGACAGTTACTTGCTCTGTTCAGTTTATTTTCTTTTCTTTTGAAGGCGATTGTGACAAACTCATTTTACCAACGGGATTTAACCCATTTAAACAAACTTAGACATGACACGGCCATCCTACAAGCACACGTCCTCGTGTAGCTTACATTACGGGATCACATTCGCTTTAATCTAAGGCTCAATTCACCGCTCGGCCAATTCTGACCTAAACATTGTTATACAGTCACAAAATGAATACTTTCAAACGCAAATAGTCACAATTTTAGTTCATCGCGATCAAAGCTTTAGTTCACACTAGCTAGCAAAACATTTTAATTTACTCAGCAGTATCTAATCATGGAGTAGCAATTTTTACTTTTCATTACGGTTACGATAGATGGCGTTCACAACGTCAAACGCAAAACATTTACATTACACGATTCATTTCAGGTACGATACGATTTTTTTAAACAGAAAATACTTTTCCACAAAAACAGTTTTCAGAACAAATTAAAGAATTCAAGGAAAGTCTTGAAAGTTAGGGTTTCAGTTTTCAACTAGAGTTACACCGGGCGACTCTGCACTCTCCATCAAGAATAAATCTTATTTTTAGGATTTACATGAAGATTTTTTTTCTTAATTGCCTTCTGTTTTATCTGAGTATTTACCAACTTCAAATAACCCAAATTCGTCATAATTTAGCATCACTCAATATCAAACAGGATCAATTAATTCTTTAGTTATTAAGGCACGCGCAATACAAAACTTTAAATACTTCAAACACCCAAACTACCATTAAGGACAGTACCAAACCAAACGTTATTTCGGCCAGAGCTTTCAACAAAGCCATCGAAACATTTCTAATTGAGTAAGTATATCCATCAACCCCAGAAACCCAGCATGCTCCAGCCACAGGCCAGACACACACTCTAACACCACCGCGAATCCACGCGTGGTCAGTCCAACATCCGTTCAGACTTTCTCCTCACACCACCGCAACAGCAAGTCACGTGGTCAGTCCAATCTCGCAGCAACCGCAGCGTATCCAACCACAGGTCAGATCACGCACGACATTGTCATCTGGCTTCCCAGCACGGCTCCCGAGACTGACTCTGCATGAAACTTGCCAATATTCACCATAGTACCCCGCTCTCCCAGATAGATTTTAATGATCACGGAACGCGTTATTTTAGAAAGTAATGAATTAAAAATAATTTCAATTAACGATTTTACTAAAATAAAGGACTCGATTAGGGTTACTGTGAATAACTGCTAAGGTTCAAAAATAAATGTCGATTGACGACTTACTCATTACAGTCTATCACTTAGACTCCGAAAAATCAAAACAAATAACGTTGGTACTTCCTTCTGGTATCTCCCGATTATAGACGTTGGTCCCCAATAAATAACGCTTCAACATACTACTCAAAATGCACGTTAATTATACGCCTTTAAGGTGTCGCATCTCGTTACATTTATTAAACGTTCTATACAGCATGAACATTAAGTTATTTCAAACACCCGTATGCCAAGTGCAATAGGTAAATTTCAAATCAACCCACTAAGATATTCTATCAGTAAGAAATGGAAACCCAAAAGTTACTCTCAACTTCATAAGAAAATCTTAAACTTTGGTTATTTGAATATGGATACTCACACTACCAATTTCAACAAACAGGCAATAATACTCTCTCACAAAGGATCATTAATTATTATTTTTACTGTTTAAACCGAACCGCATATTAGACATGAGTCTGCATTATACCCAAACATACCTAAAAACCGTTGACATGCTCTCAACATATCGTATCGATATTGTAATGTCTGACAAATATTGCTTAGTTATCCGATTCCGCTCAAATATCATACACAGTTGTGCATTGGTACCGTACAGAACACAAGACTTAATGACAAATCAAGTTTTCTCAGATGAAATTGAATCGCTATTGGATTCCGCCAAACAAATGAAAAGACTTTTCATTTTCAATCATTTAAAATTAACAACAAGTCACTCACCAAATCTCCCAGGTCAAAACTTCAATAAAGCACCTTACCGCATAAACTCATATTACCGCTTGTTCAGCTACTTGTCAGAGTTCCCACTAGTAATTTTACTAATTTAGCAATCATGTTTGTGATTCAATAAGATTCAGCCACCTAAAAACAAAATAAAAAGAAAACAGCACCACATCATCATACATCATACACCTTTAGTGTTAGGTATCTTTATTTTAAACCACAACCCAGTTTTTGACTAAACCCAATGTACCCAGAAGAACCAGTGATATGACAAGAAAACACTGAGCATAAACAGGTTTACAATTATTATAGGTACCCCAAGCGCAGTTGACCTCATTTAAAACCTTCAGGCTCTCATTATTGTTGTCCAGAAGTGTAGTCAGAGGCAAGTCCAAATATTACATTTAGAATCTATCTTGTTAACTGGAATAAATCTTAGCATATAAAACTGCATCAAACAAAAATTTGTTAGCTTTATGAGTGCTTAATTTCAAACAGAACCATTTCAACGGCAACTTGAAAATGAAATCATTTTAATGTTTGCTATTTAATCTCATGGATTTCATCAAGGTATGATCTATCATTCCTCATATTATCATGTGGTTATGATAACAAACCAAATACATGAGTATCTCTAACTTTCTTACAAAAGGAAAATTATTGTTTTTGTACCGTCCCATACATTGAACTCAGAAACTTGAATTATGCACACAGTTAAACAAAATTAAAGGCTAGCAACAAAATGAAATAGACCAACCGAGGTTCTTTTTTGATGCTTCAAAAAGTTCTCAGGTTCCAAAAAATTCATTCAAATATTGGAGTTCAGCGTTTGACCTCTACAAACATTGTTATCCTTTATCTGAAAAACAAAAATTCACAGAGTAAACCGCTCATTACAAACATGCATCCAGCCCCTCATAGCAGGTAAGCAATGATATTTCCTAGAGTTGATAAGTACACCTACTCGATAAGTGCTTTACACAAAGATGACCAGCTAAAATGGCAAACTTATTCATTCAAAGACCATGGTTAATTTTATGGAATACAAAATCCTTTTCAACACCTTGTAGGTAGGCACACTGTCTGCAAGAACATACCTACCTAGGTACTGATAAAGCTCATCCTACTAAGCTCTGGTCCAGTACCTACTTGATATGGCTGAAAGCCATCTCAAGTAGGTACTTCTGATGTAAACTCAAAACGTAATTTTTAACTGATTTCTTCATTTATTTGGATTTGCAAACTTTTTGAACACTACGACGCGGGATGTTCCCAAAATCTTTCTGCCGCCATATTTTTCTTATACCACAGATAATAATAATTTCTTTTATCATTCGATTCCAACCAAAGACAAGCAAAGCACACTGGCCGGTAGAACATTTTGATTAACATCAGCAACTGTCAGTGACAGTTACTTGCTCTGTTCAGTTTATTTTCTTTTCTTTTGAAGGCGATTGTGACAAACTCATTTTACCAACGGGATTTAACCCATTTAAACAAACTTAGACATGACATATGTAATATAGAGGTATTCTATTCTTCGTCGATCGGTTTCCTTATAATTTCCCCCTAATTTCTTAAAAACTTAAAACGTGACTTGAAAATGACTGCTTCGCGGTTAATAGTTGAGACTAAATCTACTCTTAGTTAAAAAAAAAATAAGTGAAAGTAGTTAAAACGTAATATTTAAGTAAATCATTCAAAGACGAATCAAAGTACAGGTTAGCGAAAAAAAGTGATAATAAAATATATTTATTTTAACGTTATGAAAGTCTAAATACAAATACAACACTAAAGGTACAAAATTGAAATAGAGAGCTAAAACATCTAGAAAGAAAACAAAAGTAACGGCCACAGCCATATTCACAAACTGTGAAGATTTCTTGTTTGATTCCAAATTCATTTTCACAAAGTCATTGAGAATATGGTTGTAGTTAGTGCTAGATGGAAGAGAGCTAAAACTATCATCTACTACATCACAGCTTCTTTGATGTTAGGTTTTAATTATACAAAGCTATTCCTTATGATCTATGGTTAAACTAAGGCCTTTACCATCTGTACTAGATGATTTGTACAGCATCAGGAGGCAACTTTTGCGTACACTAACGGTGTGCTGTAGTGCCCGGGACGAATTTAGATGGTATAAGACTTCGGTATTTTAGTAGGTACATTAAACATGGTAAAATGCTTATCTTATTACATCCTAATTTAGATTGGCTTGGAAACAGGTCGGATTGAGGACTTATGAGAGACGAATTCCGTCAGATCCAGGGCATTCACCTTTGCTGATCTTCGTCAGAGCTGGAACGGGAAAAATTTAAATGAATAAAGGAATAATAAACCGGTCAACTGCGAGTCGAATTCGCACACAAAGGGTCCCGTATTCAAAAAAGTTTCTTGTATGGGGCCTTCTTTTATTTTTATTATTTTGTGTATTCCTATTGTTGCTATAACAACAATATGAATAAACACGCTGTGAAAATGTAAACTATCCTATTACGGTTTATGAGATACAGCCCGCTGACAGCGGACAGCGGAGGCTTAGTAATAGGGTCTCGTTTGCACCTTTCGGGTACGGAACCTTAAAAGCAAACGTGTATAAATTTTGTATCATCATCCAGAACCCGACTTTACCATCTGCTGGACATAGGCCGTTCTCTGAGCCATCCATCACGATTTTGTGCTAGTCTTAGTCCAGTTCTAGTAAAATTATGTAAACTTACATTTAGATTTTAAGAAATTAGAATATATGCATGCCAAACTTTTCCCCGAGCATGACGTAAAAATCGACTAACGGATAGTATCCTCTCCAACGTGATGAGATACAATAAGCAAGTATTCCCAAGGAGGGTTGACGTCAGGCAGGCGGCCGGTCATAAAACACCTTAGCCAAAACTCCGACCCCACATGGAGTGCGATAAGAGCAGGAAGATGATGATGCATGCCAAACTTTGGTAGGACATAAATTGTACAGTTTAAATCATAAGCACATATATCATGTTCTCGCAAATAAATGAATTCTATCTATTCTATTCACTTTTAGTAAATTCTCAAGGCAATGAATTTATGACTATGTGTTAATGCTAACTTAAGAGTACGTAAATAATTAGAGCCTCTATTTCAAGAATGAGGAAAATTACTTCGTATGCACAAAAACGTTCATAAAGTACGTTTATGTTACAATCTCTATCAAAAATCTCGATTTGAAACTCAAACAAAGGAAATAAAAAATGAACGTTGAGTCATAGGAGCGTGTTCAACTCAGTATGACATCTGTAGTTCACCCGGTATGACGGTGTGAGGTAAGCGAGGTGCCATTGTTGCCGCCCAACCATGGCATGACTCAACTGCCTTTTTGTCACTCATTACACAGGTTTATCTTGTTTTTTGACAACTTTATTTTGCCTTTTATTTGCTCTGGTTGTGTATGATGATGGTTTCAATAAATAAATAGCTTGACCTGCTTATGGAAGTGACACTTCATCATCATCATCATCTTTCTGCCCTTATCCTACTCTATGTGGGGTCTATGTATGTAAGAGTTTTGGCTAAGGTGTTTTATGACCGGCCGCCTGCCTGACGTCAACCCTCCTTGGGAATACTTGCTTATTGTATCTCATCATGTTGGAGAGGATACTATCCCTTAGTCGACTTTTACGACATGCTCGGGGAAAGCGAAGCGACACTTACAGTCTTTATTCTCGCAGTTGTAATTGTTCAAGACACATTCACTGCCGAAAGATTTTGGCTTCTCGCCGCTCTTGCCGGCACAGATGGGATCGAAGGTGATCTTGGTGCAGTCATGCATACAGGCCTTCTTGCGGCTCGCCTCCTCCTTCAGCTTCTTGATATCGGTCTTGTCGGGGTAGCAGGACACAGCCGCTACCAAGACCACTGGAAATGTATTCAAGATAAATTATTAATATTTAGGAATGAACTCGTGTCAACGATCATTTCAAAAGTTTTTGTCCCGAGAATTTCAAAATGTCACTCCTTTCGGTTTATACCCAAGTGCCAGAGGGAGACGTTGCGTTTTATAATTTTCTTTATACAAATCTGTGAATATACGTCCGGACCTAAAAGGCTTGTAGGTACTTACTAGAGCCTATAGGTACCTACATGGGTATGTAGGTATTCTATGAAATTCACCAATAAACATTGACGAGACCATTATGAAAAAATTGTGTTCCAGCTATATTATCACCAAGAATGATCACATAAACGTCATCTAATATGATCGTTAGGTCTGAAGGCCTAAACACTAATTGTAAATTTTGGTACAATCCGGTTTAGTAGTCTGTAAACAAAAACTGGCTCAAACGACGGATGTACCGTTAACCGTCGAAAGAAGTTCAGCGCAACGGATATCCTAGACGGTTTACAAACCATTTCATTTGGAGGTGATTTTTAATCTGATATTAAAAATCATTAGTTGTGTATCAATGTATCATTTTAACTCTTAGGCACGAAGCGCGTTAGAAACCATAACTTATTTTAATGGAAACAGTTGCTCCACCAATATAGGTAACTTATTTATTTATTTATACTGTTATGAATAGTTATATTCTTCAACCTCTACTCCAATAACATTATTCAGACAAAAGTATAGGTACTTCTCAATATACAACCTAGATGCAAAACGCCATGGTATTGAGTCCAGATTTATTCGTCGGCCATTGTCCGAACTGGTTTCATTTGTTCTACAGGACATAAAGTAAAAAGCGATGGAAATCACTAGGTACGTGCAAAAAACGTTGTCCGACTGCCTACGCTTCAAATAAATGCTAACGATTGTTTTTAATCTAGACAATGTATCTTTTCTAGATGTACTACCTCAGACAAAACACAATTACGAAAAATATATTTAAAATTTCGATTAGGTCTTGACCAACACTGCGATCATTACTTTTAATTTATACCTATATCGAACCTTATTATCCAGTTAGCTTGTTAGATATCCCGCAAGACCTCGTTTAGTCATTAAGGGCATCACAATAAGGTGATGACAACTGACTACCCACATCTGAAACTGACCTCAGTAAACAGGAAGAGTGACCACTTATGCCATCAACGTCAATTTTCGTTTCACGGCTGTCCAGTCAGAAAATAATACGTGATGTCACTTAGGTCATCCTACATAATATTATAAATGCAAATATTATAAATATAGGGATGTGTATGTGCGTCAATCACGCCGTAATGGCTAAACGAATTTGAATGAAACTTGGAAGACACGTATGCTGGAATAGGCCGATTTTTTATCCAGTTACCAAGCCTGAGAAGCCGATTCTATATTTACGATATCGTCGAAGTCAGACTAATGCCCTAATTTGATAATTTGCCGAGTTAGGTCATAATATCTCTACCCTGACCCTGACAGACTTTCTAGTCCTAGTGTAGGGAACAGAGGTACCTAGGCACAAACTCAACATGTAATATTATGTTCTAGTAAGTTCTAGTTATTCTATGGTTATCTGTAACGCTACACGCTGTTTTTGTTGCAATAAACTTTATAATTTATAATCATGAACCACAGAACAGCCGTACAATACCATACTGTAGATTCAACATTTTTTTACGATTATTTTGAGCGAACTTAAGATTTTGAGTCTACTTAGATGTACCTACCTAACCAAAAAGGTATTGTGCCTTGAACTTATTTAACCGTAGAATCAACAATTTGTTCGCAATGTTACCTAGTATAATAAATGAAAGTTGGAAAGGTAAAAAGTTTTTGTAACCTTTTATAAGTAAAAAACTTACCAAAAACAATAAAAGTGGTTGACTTCATGTTCACTGCGTATTCAACGACGGACGAATATGGACTGGCCACTTCACCACCTGAATCTCTTTATAACCTGCGGAGAGGGGAAGCGAATCACAGCTCAATACAATCTCAAAATGCTGGTTCAACCCGACTTGTTCTTGACCATTGCGGCTTTTGCTTTTAAAAAGTATGTATCTCTAGTATAAAAGCGGCAATGTTAAGTAGCTTTGATAAAAAGACGAGCGAGACCCTGTAATCTGGGGTCAGTTTATTTGCAAGCAAAGTATTAACTGGAAATTCTTTGTTGTTTTTATCAATCAGAATTCTAGGGATCCTTATGCAATAAAATGAGATTCCTGGTTCTTTGTGTTGGCAAATCCACTTGATTTAGCACAATTCCACAGTTTTAGTTTTTACAATACTAATACTAGATAATACTTATGAATCTTATTAGAATAAGAAAACATCGTGAAAAACGGTGAAGAACAACATCGTGAGGAAACAGGCATGTCGTAGAACCTGAAAAGTTCAAAAAGATGTATCAAGTACATGAAAGGAGGCTTTGAGGCGCACTTTAAATCACCACACTGGTTCGAAAGAACTAGCCATTTGACTAGTAGGTGTAGATATAGATTATATTAATACATATATCTATTAAATATGCCTCCAGTCTTTGATTACTTATAGGTAAATAATCAAAGCATCGTCTTCTATTCAATAGAAGACTAAAGGTAACTTTACGGATCGACAAAATATGGTAGCGATAGGTACCTACTTAACGATAGAGTTGTAATAAAGTTATGAACCAACCTGTTTTTAGGTGTCTATCTATAACATCCCACGCGTTTCAGAAAACCTCAAAAAATGTCCCAAATAAAACTGCTTAGATACTTAGGTTGTATATAACTTATTTTTAATTTTTATCCTCTGACTGAATACAGGCACAACCCTCCATGAACTCAACTTGCCTTGAGGAAGAATATTACCTGGAACCTGGAATATTCTGAATTTCGTTCCACTAGTTTCAAAAACTACTTATGCGTTCTCGTTTCTCACAAGCTGCTTGAAAATAGCTAATAATATTAGTTTCGCACTCAGAACAATTCTTCCAAGGTTTCACAGTAGGAATTTGACATTTAATTTTGTCAATAGGACATTGACATGTAAATGAAAAATACTGAAAATACTACTGAATTCGGAATCACTCTTTTCACAATAGTTTCATTTCTCACCGAAAAAAAAATCTGTGAAAAAACTATGGACAATGTGTGCATGCTCAAAATTATAAAAAAGCGCCCTCTGTTAAGAAAATGTAAAGTTTGTGAGACATCTATTGTCGAGTAGCAATACTACTAGAATGCAGCTTTACATTCAATCGTAGTAACTAACTTTTGTTACAGATGGCGCTCAGAACTCGAAAACAATATAAAAATTACACTTGCGGCTATTATAATCAGTTACCTACTCTGAGGTAACTTAAAAGTAGGTTATTATGTTAACTGTGGTTCAGGTTAACACAAGGGACAATAGAATTAGTATTGTATTATACGTAACAGCACATTTTCTATCTCAGAAAATAGGTTTGTAGAACCTTAATAAATCATCCGAAGTCATAAGTGACTACGAACAGGTCTAGTATTATAGAATACTATTGCAGATACAACAATGCAGTTTCACTAAAGCAGTGTTTCTTTTTCTGCGTGGGAAAAATTGAAAGGCTTGACCACTTTTAATATAAACATCTTTTTTATTCCAAGTTATAACCATACATAATATACACAGTACAAAAAAACTTGCTAATACAGCAATAGGGACAAAATGAAATTGTCACATTTTTTTTGTTTTAACTATTTTGTAACATACTAACCGAATTGAGAAATCTAGAAATAGGATAAACTTATCTACACGCCGTGTCAAATGTACAATGCTTCGAGCGAATACGGTTTACTTCAATACAATAACTTAAAAGTATACACCTCTTACTATGTACTCGATGGAATTCGAATTAAAAATTTACACAATAATACATATCACTATAGCTACTATTAAGCCGTTAATTACCTGAAGAGTCTATTTGTATTTCGATCAAGGAACATAAAACATATCCACATCTCATAACGATATCACCATAATCAGACTAATTCACATTGCACATACTCGGACCGCGCCCGGGCGCGTCTCACATGGCATCCACACGGCGCACAGCGCACATACTCGCTCCCAATCTTACGTTTAAATGCGGAACTCTAACGAGGTTGAGATCAAATGGGGCCGCGGCGCGGCTCGCTTCACTCGACGGGCTTGTCCAGCGCCTGCTCGAGGCAGCACAGCGAGTCCTTCACCGCGTGGTACACAATGTTCTTAATCTGCAGCTTGTCCTCCTTGTTGGAGTGCGAGCGTGACAGCCGCCGGAACTGCTGTGCCAACTCGAAGCAGCGCGACACGTTCTCCGGGGACACGAAGTCCTCCGCCACCTTTATACAGTCCAACAGGTTGCGGACCTGGTGCGGTGCACCCGCCGGCACGAACACTGCGTCACCGGGGCACTGCAGGATGGCGTAGCCCTCCACGCCGTACTCGCGGTACAGGCGGTCGCGCAGCGTCGCGTCCAGGTACCACGTCTGGTCGTGAACAGGGTCGTGGTGGGCGCGGGGCCGCGCGCCGCGCTCCAGCTCTGCTCTGACAAGGAAGTCGCGGATCTTATCCGCATCGCGCGCGGCGTAGATGTGCCACAGAGCGGCGGCAGGCTTTTGTCGTGCGCGGCGGCGAGATAGCACGTCGACGCCAGCCTCCTCGGCAGCACGCGCTGCTTCTCTGGCGCGGTCCTGCGCGTCCCCGGGAGCGCTCGCGTACACCATCACGTTGACGGCGTCGCTGACGTCCAGGTGAAGGTTGGTAGTGCCTCCGGCGCCGCCGTACGCCGTGTACATCTTGGGGCCGAGGTCGGGCCGGACGAAGCATTCCGGTAATCTCGCGGCGAGGTTCAGGCGACCAGTGCGGGCCGTGTACTCGTGCAGCGGCAACGCCCGCATGAGGTCATCGAACCTCGCCGGTAGTAACTCGGCGAAGTCCTCTCCAGGCGGCCAATCCTTTAACTTCAAGACCATAGGAGCTCCTCTCTCGTCCCTCAACCGTTTCGCGGCCAGTTCGAACCCATCCCAGAACTTTCTGGCGGGTTGGTTAGGGACGACGAGCCCGGATGCGCAGTTAACTAAATCGACTCGGGTGTCGCCGAAGTCGCGGGAGAAGCTCTCGGGACTCCATAGATCCTTGTCGAGGAGGGCGGATACATCTGAGACTAGAACTGGTTGACCACGCTTCCATTGGTCCTGAAACAAGAAGAAATAATGTTCAGCTACAAATCCTCCATTCCAAATGTTCTGTTCTTCCATTCTCTTCTGCCATCATCTCTGTACACACTGCTTTCTTAACCATGCCCTCTTTCACACAAATTAGCTACAAATAATTGAAAATTCTCTCAAACCCATATAAAGGTAGGATAATAAAAAAAGAAAGAAGATTAACGAAAGGTGTATGAGGCGAGTGTGAATGGTGTAAGACCTCGACGCACGTGCGCAAGTACCTGGACCAAATTGGAAAAGGGCCAGGTCAAGAGTACCCTAAACTGACGAGCATGCATGAGGAATGTAAATGAAGCGAAAGAAGTATGTCAGGATCGTATTAAATGGAGATCCGTGATCTCTGCCTACGGGAGACCAGCGTGATTTTATGTATGTATGTATGTATGAAAATAAAAAAAATAACAACAACTTCATATGAAAAAGTGAAACAAAATTAACTAGATTGGTACTCATAAACAAAAACAGTAATGATGGATTGGTAGAAATGATATTTACCTGGAAAGCCTTATAATTCCCAGGATGCGTGGACTCGGTGAGATGCAATAGTTTCCCATCACAGAGCCACGCGTGCGGCACATCAGGGTACAAAAGCTTCGACTCCGTCAGCGTCATTATTCTAACCGACGCTCTCTCAGACTTCTCATACCGTTTCACCACATTGGCCAGTGCAAAAGGCTTGTCATCATCATCTCCGTCCTTCTTCTCATCGACCACACTCGAAATTACATCATCGAGGATATCGCTCTTGCTTTTCTTCTGTTTTTTCTTAGGCTGAGTGTCACCGCCCTCTGGAGCTGGCCTGATCAGCAACTCTCGTAGTGTCGAAAAGTTGCTTCCCTCCTCGGAGTCTGATGAGCTGGAATCTGATTTGTCCGACTTGAGGTCTGTTTTCATGGGCAGGTCTGACAACCAGCTGACTAGGGGGCTGCCGGATTTGCCGTTTTCAGACTTGATCGGAGACGTACCGTTGGTTGATAGCTCTTCTTTTGCATCCTCTTTTTTTATAGTCTGTAACCAAAATAAAGAAAATGTTATTCTGTTTATCTCTATGTGTGAAACATCATTTGACTCAATTGTATTTATGTGGTGGTAACTAAGGGCGTTCATGCATTGAAGAGCAATATAACCTGCCGAACTGCAATTTTGAGGTCTAAAGTCTAGATTTGGACTTTTTTACAATAGTACTTTTGAAATGGTGATAATCCATTGTTTAAATTTGTATTGACTCTTATACGGTTTTGTTATTAAGGAAGTATGTAGGTCCAAGGTGTCAAATGGACTAAGAATGGCCTGAGATTAGTAATTTATGGAATAACCACTATTCAAAGTCATCTTGTCTGCTTTCTGCAGCCGCGCTCTCGCCGCTGAACAGCTAGCTGCGAGAGGCTGAGTTGTATCGCCACACGAACAGAGCAGCAGGGGAGAGTGCGGCGTTCAATGTTTGAGCCCTAGTACCATGAAGTAGTTATATATAAAACGTACCTTCTGCAATGCTTTCTGCAGCAGCGCTCTCGCCGCTGCCTTGGTAGCTGCGAGAGGCTGAGTTGTATCGCCGCAGGAACATGGTGGTAGGGAGAATGCGGCGCGAAGTGTATGGGCTCTGGTGGCGGCGGCGGCCAATGCCCCGCCCGCCGCTATTTGTGTGAGGAGCAATCTGCGAGCCGGGTGCGCGCCGCCTGACGTACATGTTAACCAACTGTCGGGAGAAATAAATGAACGTTTAGTTTACACTCGGTCAAATGTGAGGTAGAAGCTCACAAAATAAAAAAGATAGCGGCCTTGCGACACGATGCAGTCAGGTCCTTGTCACCATCGCCTACCCAAAAGGGGAAGGCACGTAAAGGGCTTTGGCTAAGTCACTTTACGTGTAACGAAGTCAATATCACTTGGTAAGATAACGATAGGTTTGTAAAATGACTCACAAATTGGTATGGAGTTCAGATTATGTATGCAAGATCAGGAAAATGTTTTCCTCTGACTACATACATACTTAAACCAAGCTCGTATACCTAATAGGGTGGGCAGAGCCACAAGTAATCATAAGAAAACTTGCAGCCACTCTTGATTTAATATCCCAAGATGGATATGATGAACCATGGTGATCAACCCATCGCCCATATAGGGTCCATCATTTTGGATAGGATATTAACCCTTAGTCGACTTTTACGACATGCTTGGGGAGAGATCTACGCAATCTATGTTTTTTCTTTACTCCCCGTCCATAAGAGTAGTACTAGACTAAGCGGAACAACTTTTGGGGTTTCTCAGCTTAGTCGACGTCAAGCTTACTAAGCTGCGGGCTTCACGTATATCATGCAAACCTAAATATGGACAAATGAAGTTTGAAACTCACCCAAATGAATCTCTTTCGCCATTGGAGGTGGCGTTGGCGTTATTCGTTTCAGTTGTTGGTGTTACGGTTTCACCTGTTCTCGACTGCAACAAATAAACATAACATTAATTTATGGGATACGCTAAGAAAACACGATAATGGGCGACATTTGATCCACATAGGGTCATCAATGGGTAAGTTACCCTATTGTATGGTTCCACCACACATTTTGGTAATTTGCGCATGCAGCGATTTACTTTGTATCTCACGGACTGCACTTTTGTTTTAAGTATACTTTCACTAGCGTTTTTATCTCGAGTACGTGAACCACCCTCGTGACACTATGACACGTGACACCCGTGAGACACTACCAAGTAAAAATTTGCCTTGTAATTACATTAACTAACTTGTGAATCTTGTGTTTTAAGTGCTCATCATGTAAACTTAACGACAGATATTCACATTGATATTAAAAAAGTTTGAGAATGTGACGAAATTTGTATGGAATGTGAAGAGAGCATGGCATCCTCATGGTAAATGATGCACACACACATACGGCGTAACGGGTAAACGGATTTGAATGAAACTTGAATAATGGGTGACATTTGCACCCCAGATGGACAATATGGGTGGCATTTGCATAACAAAGTGACTATGCGCTCACCTTATAACAGTCGAGACAGACGACGAACCCGCACTTGCCGCAGGTCCAATGGAAGTTGAAGAGGGTAGTTTCACAAACGTCACACATTTCTCTAACGCCTTGCACCACGCGTTTCCATGCTATCGTCTTATCTGTTGACAAGGATAACATTATCTTAGTAACTCTTTTTTACAGACACAACGAAGTTTGAGTTTGTCTATAGATGATCAATTTTTTTATGTGTAAATCACTACATTCAGCCATAAAATAAACATGGAGTGTTTGTGAAGATATTTGTGCCTCAATCACATAAAAAAGCTAGTTGAACAATATTTACCTTCATTTAAATGATGCGTTGCCGCCTGTTTCTCTTGCAATAGCAGTTCACAGAACTGGTCTCCAATCTCCCGTAGCAGGAAACAACTCATCTCAATGTCTAACTCGGCCGCGCCGGCAGATGACGACAGCCATAACTTCTTATCATCCTGCGGACAAGACAATAGAAATTAACACAAGGTTTATAGTACCGATATACAGAACTGAGTTACTTTAAAATGAACGTGATAAACAATCATATTTACGTTACGAGGTTAGGCAAACATAAGGCCTCGAATAACACTTTTTGAAAACAGATAACTAAATGAAATAGCAATTAAAGAAACAGACAGGACCGACAAGCCCAACAAGAATGAACTCACCTCTTCAGCATCTTTGTAAGGATCCGAGAATCCGGCTATAGCTAGTTGCCTATTCTTGGCGTATTTCAGTCTTCGGAAGGCGTAGAATCGGCAGAAGATATTCGGCATGTCCTTGTCGCGCTGCGCGGGCGACCAGCGGCATTCGCGGCACTTGGCGAGACGCGGCGCCACCTCGAAGCAAGGCCCGTTCTGCAGGAACGAGTCGGGCTGTGCGGGGCGCGGCGGCGCGCGGCGCGCAGGCGGGTCGTCACGCCGGCGGCCGCCGCGCCCCGCCCCGCCGCGGCCTGCGCGCCGGCCGCGCGCGCGCCCCGCGCCGCGCCGCCCCGACGCGCTGCCGCTGCCGGAGCCGCTGCCAGCCGACTCAGAGTCCTTGTCGTCTGACTCCTTGTCGCTCTCGCTGCCGCTCTCGGAGGCCTTCTTCCTCTTGCTTTCGTCGCCGGCCTTCCTCGGCAAGCCGCCCTTTTTCCGCTTGGCCTTCGGCGGCTTCCGCTTGGGCGGCGCGGCGTCACGCTCCTCGCTCGAGCTGTCCTCCTCGGCGTCATCCGGCTGGCCGTTGGGCGGCTTCGGCTTGCGCGGTTTGGCCGGCTTGCGCGAGCCGCGCTGAAGTGACTTGGCGGCGAGCGGCACGACGATATTGCAGCCGGAGTCATCTGGCTCGGAGGCGCGCGAGATGGCCATCGGCAGTGTGATGCAAGTGCCGCCACCGCCGGAGCAGTCGCCCTCGCCGATCGGCGCAGTCTCGTGCCGCTGCAACCACGCCTTCTTGCCGAGGTGGCGGACGGGCGCTGCGGCGCCGAGCGGGGAGCCCACCGCCTTGTCCGCTGGTGGGTCCGGCGCTGGCGGCGTGACGGGTGGCACAGGCGGCGTGGGCGCCGGCGGCGAGGCGGCCGTCGCCGGCACGGGTGTGGCGGGCGCGGGGCTCGCGGAAGGTGTCCGGTGCGGAGCGGGCGAGGCGCCCGCCGCGCGCTCGGGGGTCTCGACACTGCCGTCCGCGGAGGGCACGCGCACGTCGCACGGCGGGCCGGGGGCCTGCGGCGCCGGCTCCGAACCGAGCGGCGTGCGGCCGATGCCCGCCGCCGCCGCGATGAGCGGCTCCGGCGGTGGCGGCTCCTCGAGACGGCGGC
The DNA here is from genome assembly GCA_949320045.1 of Scotopteryx bipunctaria. Taxonomy (NCBI): domain Eukaryota; kingdom Metazoa; phylum Arthropoda; class Insecta; order Lepidoptera; family Geometridae; genus Scotopteryx; species Scotopteryx bipunctaria. The sequence continues at coordinate 3,771,433 of OX439449.1, forward strand.
GCTTGGCGTCTGCGTCAGCGGCGTCCGCGAGCGCCTGGCGACGGCGCGGCGAGCGGCGCTCGGGATCGTCGCGCGCCACGCCCAGGTCGAGCGGCTGCGTCTGGCAGGGCGCGTGCTCCGGAGCGGCGGCGCGACGCGGCGGGGGGGTGCGAGAGTGCGCGGGCGGCGGGGGTCGCGCGCGCCCTGCGGGCGAGTAGGCGGAAGGCGGCGGGTAGGGCACAGGCGGCGGCTCCGCCTTGGGCGCGCAGACGAGCGCGTCGACGGCGACCGCGTAGTGCATGGGCGCGGGCGGCGCGCACGTTACGCCGCCGGGCTTGCCGTAGACGTGCTGCGGCGCAGGGCTGGACACCTTGGGCTTAGCGAGCGCGTGGCCCGCATAATAGGCGGCAGGCGAGCGCTGCGGCTGCGGCGGCGGCTGGTAGAGGCGGCGGTTCTTGTCCTGCGCCTGCGCGAGCGCAGCAGCGTGCTGAGCCTGCGCATGCGCGCCGGCGGGATGCAGCGCGTGCGGCGCGTGCGGCGAGGCGGCGGCGCGGTAGGGTCGCGCGGGCAGATAGTGCGGCTCGCGCGCCTTGCCCGGGTAGGGATGCTTCTGCTCGAGGTGGATCTGCTTGGCGTCGTGCTTCACGATGACGGAGCTCTTCTCGGGCACGAGCGGCGGTGGTGCGGGCAAGTGCTGATCCTTCATCTTGTCGTAGCGGTAGGGGTAGGTGTAGGGCGCGAAGTTGGGCTCAGCCTTGGGCAGCGAGGGGTGCGGCGCTTTGTCGGGCTTGGCGGGCGCAGAGAGGCGCGCGTGCGGCATGTAGTCGGGCGCGCGGGACGGATGCGGCGGATGCGGCGGGTGCGGCGGGTGTGCCGAGTGCGACGAGTGCGGCGGGTGTGGGGCGGAATGCGCAGCGGGGCTATAGTAGGCGCGTTCAGATTGCGCGGCGCGCAGGCGCTCGTGCTCGCCCGCACCGCGCGCCGGCGCCAAACTGTGCAGCAGCGACCACGACGCGCTCCGCTCCCTCTGCAACAATACAAGCGTTTTTAAATCAAAACTCAGCTGAACCAATGCACTTGGAAGCTTTTTATGCTATCTTACGCTACTTGTATGTTACCTCGATCCTAGTTCATTCAGTCATTGTCATGTTTGTTACTATGTATCAACATTTAACCTTTACTAGTCTCATTCGTAATTATAGATACATAAGACTTAGGAGTTGATTAATTGCAAATATTTACAATTAAAAACACTCAGCAAACTACAAGCATGATATTATTCATGAGCTGTGTAAGGTCGCATTTGTAAATGAAGTCATTGTTTAGAGACAATTGAGTGTAATTTGAGTTGTCGAGATCAAGTTGGTAGGATAAAGATTGAATACACTCACAAAGTGAGCTCATAGGGCCAATAAGTATGACATAAATTTAATAGCTCACAAATTTCTAACTAATTTGTCTCAATAAAACTTCATTTAATAAGTGAATGTATGAATATGAAAGTGAAAACAACATACAATTAAAGTATTAACCTTTTGGTTGGCCAGCCTCAGAGATTCTTCAAAATGCCTCGAGACTAATTTCGATGCGGCATCTTGTTCCCTCCTTTCCTTATCTTCTCTTTCTTGTTTCTCCCTCTCGCGTTCCCTTTCTCTTTCCCTCTCTCTTTCTTGCTCTATCCGTTCTCTCTCCTTTCTTTCTTTTTGCTGTTTATCCAGCAAGTCACGTTGTTCCTGTTCTCTCCGATCTCTGCAAGAAAAGGAGAGGAAGTTTAGAATATTGAGTGAGGGAATAAACTAATGGATATAAAACTAATGAGAGGGAGAAAATAAAAAAAAAACTGAACAATATGTAAATATAATATGCTTTCAAGTTTTGTGACACCTACCTACACTACCTAGTCTATCAGTCTAGTCATGTCACTAGTTCTTACGAACCAGTGTGGTGAAAGGATTAAAGTGTACCTCAAAAGTTTCTTTCGTGCATTTCATTAGGCACATATTTTCACTTTTTAAGATGTATCACATATTCCTCATGATGTTTTCCTTTTGTGAGTACTGGTATAATATAGTGGTCATCAATTTTTCGAACAGAAAAATCCATTGGTGCACAACTGAATTTGAACCTTAGGATAGAAAGGCCCACCTTTCGATCCTAAGGTTGCGACCCCCAGGTCGCTATCATATAAACTACAGAGTATATTTTATATTAGTGTATATAAGTTACACCAAAATTCATTCAGCTGTTGTCGTGACAGCCCTACAAACTTCCAAATGTTCTCACAAATGAAAACATGGGTTGAGTGCATAGAAGCCTTTGAAGCAAACTTTAAATCCTTTCACCACACTGGTCGAAGGAACAAGTGGCACAACTAAGTACTATGCACAATATTCATATATTCCATACAACTAAATTACATACTAACAAAGCGTATGACAAAGCGTATGGCAAATGACTGACACATCTCTTTAGATAAAAATAAAAGCTGATCATATTTTGACCATACCAAAAAATGATCTAGAAAGGTCAAGACGGTCAAGGTCACAGAATACTGATCATATCCACAAACTAAATTTGGATCTGTACCTATCACAAGAATAAGTTGGGATCAGCTTGGGTGTGCAACTAGACTGCACTGGCAGGCAATGGGCGAGCAAAACTTTCAAGGAAGTGGAGCCAGTCAACTTATACAATAATATAAGGGCGCCGTAATAAAAAGGTAGCATTCAGTGGCTTCAAAAAGTTTGGATAGCTAGAAGCTAATTACCTACTTCAAGTGCCCGGAATGCAACACAAGTGGGTCAAGGTCATTTCATAATTTTAAAAGAAATTCAAGTTTGACTATATTTGAATATGCAGTTTGTGAGATATGCAAGTGTTGATGCTGCTCCATAAATACACTTGACAAAAACTATAAACTTCCTATAGGTAATTAAATAAATAAATAACACCCAACAGTCACATACATAGTCCTGACCCCACACTAGGATTCCCTGTGTCGTGGGTATCAGAAACTACGAGTACCATGGTACCACAACAGCCAGACCCGGAAGAAATATTTACAGATCATGCAAACATTTCTTCCGCAGCGGGAATCGAACCCGCGCCTCTTGCGTCTCTGCCGAACAATCGCCGGCCACGCCACCGAGGCTGTCAATTACAAAAATTATGATTTGTAACGAATAACATGTTATAACCTACAAAAGTTTGCACTGCACTTACTGATGAAAATCTGTTACAATCAATAATAACATTTTGCTTGTACTAAACTAAACTCAAAATGTGATTTAGTATAGCCAGCCAACCATTGTTTTGTATCCGTACACAATCAATTCGTTTTTCACAAAGTGCACAATCCTAGCGACCTCAACAGACGCCATGCGCGTTATAAAATGGCCGACTCTGTCTGGCCTGGCCGGGCCGACTGCAGTGACACTGACACAAACGCTCAAATATGACACTTGACAGTGATGAAAACCAAAACCTGCTGTAACTTCTAAAGTAGGTATATTGATATGGTGGAATGGACCGATGTAGTTTATAATCGTTGCGAAGTTTTTCGATTTCGTTCGACACTCGTGGATTTGTTAAAATCGTGTTCATGCATAAAATACAAATACAAGCGCATCTGCTCGCTTGCTACAGATAGGAAGAAAAATATCGACCATCATTAGATTTATTTATTTTTAGGCAACCCACAGCCATGGCAGCCAGGTTAGGTACCTTACCTACCTACTTTAGCCAAACTGGAAATACAATTTTATTTATGTAAACAGCAAATCAACTGCGTTTATGGTACATTATAAGTACCTAACTACTTACTAGGTGTATATACCATGCTTTTTCTGTGAAAAGTCCCAAGCATTACAAATCGTTATGTTAAGTGCTAGGTTTAGATACCTACAACAGCCAGGTCAATGAAATCCTTCATAACCATTGAGTTATTATTTCTTACTACGTAATACTACATAATATGTCGATGTTCATAACCGTTCATTGACCTTGGCTTACAGCTACTTTCAGATTATATCCTAATTAAATTCCGTTATTAAATACCATTGAGCTAAAACACTAAACATTGAGGAATTTATATGTAAAATAGGGCAGCAATGTAAGTAAGTTTTATCTACTTGACAACAGATGGCGATAGTAGTGAAATTCTACTGAAAGCAAGTTTGCAGAATGTCGCTTGTACCTATAATTAGTCCATTATGTAATATTTTTCAAGCATTATTACATACAATAGGCTTCTTATATTCAGCTCAACAGCGTTGACTTTTACGAAGTCGACATTCTTGACCTCCATTAATTTGGATCAAAATTAACATTCATTGTTACCTTACAACAATAATCGTTGATTTAATAAGATTTTACTGAATGGTTTTAAAATACGAATTAATACATACATTCATTCATCATAAATAATCATCATTGTTATTTTATTAACACTTTCACTACACTTGCTAATATTTAAATAGATAGTTAGGTACTGTAACTGGAAAATATAATAAAACATAATCTGCGTCTACGTAGATGAAAAATGGCTACAAAAACCTACTTACTTAGCTATATAAATAAGAAGGCTTAGACTTCATTCTTAAACATAAAAAAGTAATGCATTGCCCAGATGATGATGATGACTATGTCTATGTCACAGTAGGTATTATGCAACTTTTGAGTGCAGAGGAGGGTAAATCATGAAAATCTTCGACGTTAACTTGAATATAGAAATACTCTAAGAAAAATCCAACATGAGATACAATGAGCAAGTACAATATTCCCAAGGAGGGTTGACGTCAGGCAGGCAGCCGGTCATAAAACACCAAAACTCTTACAGCATGATTCAAGGATCATGCTGTGCCGATCCCACATAGAGTGGGATAAGGGCAGGAAGATAATGATGACCTAGGTATAAGAAAGTAAAGCCACCGAATCACACAGGAACACAAATCATCACCTATTTAAAAATTTCGTACATTAAAAACAACGCCTTAGAAAAGCACGGTAGTATACGTAGGTGCAAATAAGAAGATCGAGTAATAAAATGAAGGATCTAAAAAGCTCTATAGATTGTACAGAGGGGAAGAGCAACCTTAAAAATGGAATTACGAAATTGTATACATCCACGTGTAGCTACTACAAAATCAGAACAAAGCCACGACCTTGAATATAGCTACGGAAAAATACAACATTAAAGCCAGGGACGTTATGGAGCTCCGTAACCGTAACCGAAACTACTTATCGGATATCCGAAAAAAAACTATCCGTCACTGTAACCGAATCCGATTTATAAGTTTCGGATAATTTCGGATAGGGGCGGAGTCTAAATGAGACATGTTATGACAGGTTTTTGTTTTTGCCCACACGTGTCGACGCTCAATGGTGTCGACTCACTAACTCCTTTGTAGGTACATTTTCGGTAGATTTCGAGAAACTTGTAATAAATGCTAGTAGAGAAAAAATATGAGATTATTTTGGTACAGTTTAAGTTTTTGATATTTTGCTGTATATTGTTGATTTATTTAAAAGATAATAGCAATGTTACAAGTCCCAAGCGAGATGACTAATTTGTCAGTTATTAAATTTAAAACTCGAATAAAACGAAAATTGTTTAATAAAACTTACTATAAAATTATTCGATTATATAAAAGACAAAAAAGGTTGGGATTGAATAATGCTCCAACTTCTTTTATGAACATGATTTTTCAAACATTTATTTTTCTTCTATCTATTCTGTATCTTCCACGCTTGGTGATGTTACGAACAGGTTTAAATGCAACGTACATTTAAGACGTGTCCAAATGATCCCCGTGATTTTAAGGAATAAAGAAATTTTGATTTTGACTTTATACAGCTCAAGCTTAAGTATCAATTAATCTGGGCGCGCTATACCAGAGTTCATACCGTAGAACAATGTAAACATAACCTATGTACTCGATGTCTATAATTGTTGAATATTTCACTTATTCCGTATGATTCAAAAATGTTATGGGGTCATCAAGCCACTCTTGGTTCAACTAAAAACAACAAAACACATACCTGCCATACCATCATCGGTTCTTTGGTAAACATCGTCTAGGTCCGAAAGAATAGTTTTGGCCTCATATTCTGCCAGACATTACATCACTGACATCACTGTTTGATGCTCCTAACCAAAAATCTAAGAATATGTAATCTTTGTTTACATGGAACGGTATTATTTTGAGAATGTTGGCAACAGACAAAAAATAATAGTTCCGTTTTAACTTTCGAGACGTTTTTGCTAAGATGTATCCAGCTTATTGTTTAGCCAGTTTTGCTTAGTTTTCAGTGATTCCATAAAAATCAAATATCCGTAACCGAAACTATCGGATAATCCGACATAATTTCATATCCGAAACCAGTATAATATTATTCTTATACCCGTATTCATATCCAGATCCGAAATTTCACATCCATAACATCCCTGATTCGAACCTAAATAAAACTCGTGAATCCGAAGGTAAGTACCTAATTGTATAATTCGAGAATGAACAGAAGCATAATGGTGCCATAAATTATAACGCTAATTAAACTAACCAGAAAAAAATATACATTTAGTCCCAAAAATATACATTTATACACAGCGCCATTTACCCCCAAACTAAGCAAAACTTTTACCATGGGAACCAGATGGCTGATAGAATACTTAATTTTTTTTTTGTAATTCATATTCATACTTATATATAATAATAAATACCTATAAGGAAGAAATATTTGCAGAAAATACAAACATTTCTCCCGTAGCGGGAATCGAACCGGAAATTTGAAAATATTGTAACTTTTTAATAGGTGCCAATTATATACTTAGTACTACAAGCACACCTTGCTCACGAAACATACTCTTTGAATGATTAAGCAATGCAGACAAGGATTTCTTTTGATGATCGATTTTATAAGGATGAAACTTTGTTCGACTCATTTAATAACTAAATAATAATAATACTAATAACACAGCTAAGCGTTATCTTTATGATAAAACCTTCTAAATTCTTCTATGGTTCTTTAAAAGTCCTTTGATACGTTGGTTATCTAATAAACAAATGAGTCATTCCAATCGTAAAATGAAGGTCAAACATTTACCAGAGTAGGTTTTCCTCAATCAATTCTATAGTATGCCTACGCAAATTCCCCAACAAGAAGATATTTCGATATTTTTTGTAGTCGTAACTCTAGAACTTATAATAAGCATTATTAATTAACAATAAGGTTAAAAACCGGCTATGGACAAGAGTTATTTTGGGTAAATATTACGTCAGAGTTAGTTAGCGTTTTGTGAAGTGTAGGCTAGTTATTATTTATTCTGTGGTGTAGGTGAATTGAATACGATATTTATGACAGTGTGTCAGGTTTTTTAAAGGTCAAGGCATTCGTACACTTCTGCCTACATTAGGTGTGGTTTGCTATATTCATCTAATCTAACAAGCCTACTGGATCCCATTGCTGGTCAAATACCTCACTTCCCTCTCCTCTTTCACCCTGATCTAAAGCTTCTGTAGGCCAGTTTGTAAGGTGGGCATCAAGTTCGTCACGTTGCTATATTGACCCTATCAACTGGTGCCATAAAAGTACAGAATGCTGTTTTTTCGTATTTTAGTCGGTTTGATTCCCAAGTGTGGTAAACGTTTTTACAAAAAAAAAAATTGAATGCCGTTTTGCTTCTTTTCTTTTGCAAAATAAAGGAATATTTCCTTTGAATAAAATTGGCTTTCTTCAGTATTTAGTGTACTTTCCCTCCAGGTGGCATTATAAAATTCCAATGTCAAACCACAGGTTTGGAGCCACTTACATGGAAAATGATGTAAGTAAGATAAAGAAACAATTCATGGTAATTAGGAATTATGTCTACTAAACTGTTTTAATCGGTGTTAGCAACCATTTTTAGCGACATATCCAAAATCGAAAGTTAAGAAAAAGTAAATATTAGAATAGAGGCAACATTCTCATATTTACGATTCTAATATTTACGATGGCCTCGATAGCGTGGCGGGCGATTGCTCGGCAGAGACGCAAGATGCGCGGTTCGATTCTCGCTGCGGAAGAAATATTTGCATGTTCTGCAATTATTTCTTCCGGGTCTGGGTGTTGTGGTACCATGGTAATCGTAGTTTCTGATACCCACGTTACAGGGAATCCTAGTGTGGGGTCAGGACTATGTATGTGACTGTTGGGTGTTATTTATTTATTTTTTACAAATAATTAATTTAGGATAATAATTTACAACAAAGAGAAGTTGAAGGACAAAACTAATGGTAACTACAAAATGTATTAAAAAAGCAATAGCTAAACAAACTTGAACTAGTTGACAACGCAGATAAAAAAAATATTACACGTTCAGACAGAATATTTCAGTAACCAAGGAAATGTTACACATCATTTTACGACTATTTCGACGATTTCTAGCGAATTCTTCGCATTTTATTAGCCAGCAAAATGTAGGTAGGTACCTACCTACAACCGAGAATGCTACTTAAAATATTTCCGTTGACCTGAGATTGAAACATCTTTCGAAATACCACTTCAAAGTATGTGATGATAAGTATGTTTGAATATAAAATTGCGGATGCATGTAATAAATATTTTTGTACGTGCTCGACAAGAATTGATGGCAATTAGTTTTTTATACAGTAGAAGGCAGACACACAACATCTGGTACACATGTGAGTCACGATATACATACAACACGACAAGTGTTAACGTAAACGGGCTATATTTAGATAGTGTTAACTGCCTTAAGTGTTTCTACTCGGTTCTTCGAGCATTTTTATTCTCAAATACCTTACCTATATTATGTGCAAATTATATATACAGGATTTGCTTCGTCAACTTGATTGACGTTAGTAGGATCGATATTTTAGATGAAACTAGATAAATTATCTACTTTATATAATTTTAGTTCGAATATGAATATTGTAATAAGTTATAGATTGCACTTAAAATATTGTTATTATAAGGACAAAGATAAAGATGTTGTAGATATGCGGATTAGTCTGATATAGATAGATATAGCACAGACAATATCCGTAAAGTAATCAAGATTGATTGTCAAATTATTTGGTCAAACACCTCTTGATTTGACAAGGGTAAAACTATCTGACATCATTCCTATTAATAATCTAAAGCCGTGGATCAGATAGAAGTCGGTGCTTAAATATAGCTAATGATGACTACCTATTTTGTATGTAAGGGACATCATAGCCTGATCAAGGTCATTGAAAAGAAGCTTTACAAATAAAACTACCTCCGAAGAATAATTTCAGATAATAATAAAAAGATCCTTACACCGGACGATATGTTTAAATATGTGATATATGAAAAATGAGGGTAGTTTGAAGTAACTCACCGTAGCAGTCTTTCATGTCTCTCTCTGTCGAATTGCGCGGCGGCGAGATAGTCGTCCGCGATGGCATGGTGCAGCGGGCCGTGAAGCTGCGGTTGGTACCGCTGCTTCCACAGCTCGCTGGGGTAGAGCGCCGGCGGCGGCGGGGGCAGGTGCAGCAGCGGCGGGGGCGGACCGCCTCCGTACCCGTGCGCCATGCCGCGCCACTCGCGCTCCTCCGTCGAACTGGCGGAGCCACCCGACCGCACACCGCTCACACCGGAGTCGGACCTATCGTCCGCATCTCGCGAGCTCACTATCACACAGTCGTCCTCCTCGGAGGCCACGGCGCTGGCCACACCATCCGCGCCTGTAACGCTCACTGCACTAGGCACTTCACTCGCACTCTCCACAGCCTCCTGCGGCTTGCTCACTTCCTCTTTTTTCACGCACTTGTTTTCGTCACTAACTTTTGCAACATCACCACCCGCGTTAACACTTTCTGTGGCACCTGTAACAATTAAAACACAATCTGTTAACAAGCGATAAAGAAGTCACAAGTTTCGCTTTAATCATTTTTCAGAACCGATGAAAACAACTATGTTAAGAAAAGAACGGCAGCATCACTCAACTGCACGTGAAATGAATAACGGCTGTTATCAACGAGCTGCCAGCTGCATATTTTCAAACGGCTGACGTCAGTGTACATTCGGTCAGGCTCGGAACGTTTGGGATGAAGCCAGAATAAGCTCATTCACACTGCGGCCGCCTACACGCGTAAAAATTTGTCGTATGCGGCCGATTTGACCTCGGCTTTTTTACACAATTTAATGTCACTTGGCAATGTGATATAGGAACCTACACTCATCGAAAACTATAATAAAATTATGTGTCAATATAAACAAGTATTGTACCGACGTTTGAGGTCTTTACAATAAATAACGCACCAGCAGCGCCCAATCTTAGTGGAGTGAATACAAATAATGCAACGAGTGTGTAAGAAACGTAAACAATTATGTACTAACTCAACTAAGTAAGCATACGGTATTGCTTACTTTTAAATTAATAGCTAAAAAGGCAGTTTTTATACAATGCTTTCAAGTTATTAAATTATCTAATTCTCTTATCCATCAACTGAAATGGCTTCTCTAGAATATTTAGGTTGCTATGTTTACTATTTTAATGTAACCATCCGGACCGGAACAGGAAGATTCCGGTGAAGAGATATAGTCGTGTGGGTGGAGCAATATGTCGGCGAGCAGGGCTTTGGGTATACGTGAATGGCTGCTGGCGGGTAGCCAAGACGCCCTGCGCCAGCAGCACCGGCCAACGTTTGACAACCGGCCATTTGGCGTGCTACCAGAACGAGGGCAATGTGACAAAAAGTCGAGGCGTGACGAAAACATATTTCATTAGCTTTATTTCTTATAGATTCTTAATTCAGAAATATGATAATTTTCCGCCATCGCAAGACACTTAATTCATGTTTGGTTATAATATTCTGGAAGTGTTGTTCGAAAGATTCCAAGAAAAAGAGCAAGAGTATCTAATTAATTCAATTACGCAAGCGATTAAAATCTAAAGTGCTCAAGACAATTAACTTGTAAAGTAGAGTACTTTCTGTGAATTCGACATGATACGTCACCTAACACAAAAGAGCGACTCGGCGTGTCGAGCGAGTAACAAAGGAATTTTAATCGGTTAACGAGCGTCCTCATCTGAATAATCGCATAAATAATTATTCATAACAAACATAAACAGTGGAGCGACTGGCGATTGTATGTATACAGCTGGTCATTATTCACGGAGTGCGTGAGCCGCGAGATATCATCTCGTCCGCATAATGATATGATAATGTACGATACGGTTGCAGAGGCCGCCATTTTTAATGCAATCGGCGATTACTCATCGGAGGGGAACCGGTCTCGGCGAAATCCGAGCAACTGCACGCCAGCCGGTGGGACCTGGCGGCATTCTTTACTTGTTATGGATACTACGCACGGACGATTAAAAAATACCGCAAATGGAATGATTCACTAAGCTAACTACTCAAGTAGCAAAAGTCGATTCATCATTATAATCTGCAATAACAACACGAAGCAAAAATAAGCGTCCACATAGTCAATATCAAACAAATTACCCTATGCCACGTCATCTAAAACTAACTGTAGTTATGCTTTATTTATTAGACATGTAGTCAGATTAAAACGTAACGATTGCGAAACCACAATTGCTGCGATAGCGATAGTTATTGCTTACAAAACGAAACGATAGATTGTTAAACAAACAATATTCGATAACGAGAAATACGACGGGTCACAGCTGTTAGCAATTTTTAAAAGAATAGATGGAGCGGGGAAAACAAACCTGCCTTTTTACAAACAAACGTGCATTGAGCGAAATGTAAACAAAAGTTGTGAAACAATGAGACAGTGATCAACGGAGGGGGACAATAGGACAACAAATAACTCGATGGGGAAGTGCGGCAACATCGCATTCTGTCGGTCGACGGCTGATAGACAGGACAAACGAAGGCGCGGATCCCGGTGAAAGAGGTTTTCAATAGTATATCTATTGAAAACGAATAGAACCCGATATGATATTGAAAGGCAGAGTTCAGACAGGCGACTCACAAAGAACGCGGTGGCAGTAAATCCTGGCCTCGTCATCTTGAATTATTCATAGGCGGACCCGCCAACACAACCTTGTAAAACAAAAATTATTTCATCCGTTCTACTGTAACTAAGCTCTTTGGTAGACACTACGAAAATGTTCCACATAACTTTTCATTAAGATATTTTGAACGATGTAGATGAAGGAAATTTGAAACCTGCTAACTGCAAATAATATATTTTCCAGATTTTACCGCAAGTAGGTGAGCAAGAACGAGCGTGGTTTTGAATTATTCATTGCAGCGCAATACCGTTTGCTGTGCCATTAGTTAACTATGTAGGTCTTCCGAGAATATCTAAACCACAAGTAAGATCGTCATTTGCATATTGAAGGGAGATAAGAGAATGTTCATCGAATTTGATGATGTTAGCAAAGGTCAAGTGGTCGAAAACATTAATGCAAAATCAAAGGATTCGTTGTCACGAAAAACAATCCATCAGCCAACTCGTTTTTGCACGGCAGTCATTAGTGATAATGACCCTAGAGGTGATTTATTCAGACGAAATAAACTTTGAAAAGCTAAAGATCATGAAGCGACAATCTCAAATAACTTCTTATAGTGTAATTAATACGAGCGTGTTTGCCGACTCAAAGCTATCTCGTTAGAGCCAGTAGAGCGTGTCAGCTTACCAACCGTGTAATAAAACACTTCCACTCGGACAATAACCGTTAATAGGGCATTAGTAGCGACAAAGCTTTCCCTGAGCTATAATAATGCAATAACCTACACAGACATCACATTACGCAAGTTCGCATCCGCAACGCATGTGAGAGAATCGATTCCATATCAAAACTGGAACAGGTCTACCGCAAACCGCACTCAGTTCTCACTTTCTAAATGAAGCTCACAAATTACTTATTCAGCATGCCCTCTTTTAAAATGTCATCCTATTCAAAAGACCTTTCAAATGTTGTGAAAGGCTATTTTGGAGGAAGTTAATTAGTTTCAATTTTATCCATTCGGAAGTGTTTATATAGGGTTCATAGGGTTTCGTGACTGTGGAGTGCAATAGTACCTTGAAAATATGTTTGTGTTCACGAGCTGGTTCGTTCGTGCAGTAAATTGCGCAATGAAAGAGCACACGGAGCTCGGTATCTGGCTCGCATCTCACGACGCGTCCCGATAGCTCGTGACCGGAATCAGAGCTCCATTGTACGGACCTACTGGATCCTACGCTCAGACAACTTCCACGTACCTACATAAAGCTTATCGAGCAATCTACTATACTGCAGGATTATTCATGTTATGTAAAGTATTGCACGAACGCTGCAATGCAAGCTATTAATGAATTTAATGATTATGCCTACAATATCAAGAAATATACCTACTTCAAGTAGGTGAGTTTGTATGTCTTACTCATATCAAACAAACAATTTAGCTAAATTAATGTCTAGATGTCCGTTAACGATAAGTCAAGGAGACTTTAAGAAACAAAAACATACGACCTCAATTATTTCTTACACGAATCTCAATGACCTTATCAAACAAGATATTGAAGTCAAAGAACAAGGAAATTAAATCGATAAAGAAACTAGCAGGTAGGTACGTTATCGATAAATTAGGGCAACCGAGGCGATACATTCTAGAGAACAATGAGTAGTACCACGTTAAAATAAACTATTTGATAACTCAACAGTTGTTTAAGCCAATAATGCACATGACAATAGCGTTATAGCGACATAACTAACGATTCAAAAGGTCAACGTAAGCACAACTAGTATAATAACATAATAAACGTCGAAGTAGATATTTATAGACGCTACATATGCGCTGCTCTAATGCTGCTATAATGTAGTTAGGTATGTGCTTATCTAACAAGTAATGTGGGTAGATAATGTAGACAAGCCAATTAACACAGTTTTCCAACGCTATCTCATTGCTTATACCTGACGTGTGTTGTTAATCACCGACACGAACTAGTGAGCCTTGATGGATAAATGTGTAATTATGCCTTATGTGGGCTTGAATTGTTAATTATATATTAAGTTATTTATAAAATACTTGACCAAAGTGGAAAACTGGCACGGGAGCATAATTTAACATCGTTTAAAGAATTCTTAAAATGTATTTGTTTTACGACAAACGAAAACGCGACCATAAAGACCTTAGTAACAACAAAAAATTACATCCTGTTAACTGGGTCAAACATTATAAGTTAGTAATTTGAACGGATAGTTTCGGGTATATGTAAGCAATAAAATGACAATGCCTCCGTCCTTGCTCTACCTTCACATTAGCCTAATAAATATAATTTTCAACCTACTTACGCTTGAGCAGAAATGATTACACGTGAATGTTGAAATCTCTTTCAGTTTTGGAATGCTGTGTCACACTTTATTGTCAGTAATCACACTTAAAACTCTTAGATCAATGACACAATATTCTTCATGAATATAAAATAACACGTTGATGTCACTATCACAACCCCACAATATCACAAAAATCCTCTTGAAAAGATTGAGGATCCTCAATTCCAGTTGTGGTTGTCCTTGGATGCGGTCAGGAAAACGAAGAAGTCAAGCGTTCACCTGTACACTCACACACACACACGCACGCTACTTATGTATGTACGGCCACGACTATGTCAAAATTTATTGCGAACGCCGTGTGGCACAGACGTGCGAAAGCCTCTGTGGCGCACAAAGAACTGACTGAAACGCGGGGAGGGAAATGGTGTGGAGAACGGGGTGCGGGGCTTCGGCAGTCTCGCGACGGCAGGCAACGTAGCAGGCAACGTAGCAACAAGTGAACGGTGGAGCGGGTGTGAAGGCAGCGGGAAGGGAGGGGTGCGGAATTGGGGAGAGCCCCCCTCGCACACAAAGCGCACCTGACCTGACGATGCTGCAGCACCCGTCTGCCTCCACACTCCACATCAACATACAAACGATAACAAACCGAAGATAACAGGAAAGGCAGATGTCGCTAATCGTCATGGTTGCAAGTAAATTGCATGTTTTAACGATGTTACCAGACAGTTAGACAATGCTAATGATATCTGGTCAACAAGATGTTGTGATGACGTAATTAAACGTAATGAACATAAAAAATCAAATATCAAAGGTTTTTGAGGAGAAACTAACGAAAATACTGACTATGGGACCGGACAGATTCGCAAATTAAATCCATGTTAAATTCTGTCATAATAAAATAAAAACTATTTGGAAATCCATGAGGAAATACAAAATGTAAGTAAACATAGGTAGATAGTCAGTTTAGTGATTGGACGAATTCTTGAACCTCCTTTTGAGCTCCGTGCAAAACATAAACTCTAAAATAAACATTTTCTTGGAAATTTTGATGGTATTTCCGTTCTTTCTAAAGATTAACTGTATTTAACTTATGCGGGCTGTTGTGTAATAATATAAATTATCATTTTAACACACTCAATAACACGAGACAACAAAACAACATTCCAAGATTATTTTTATGAACTTCTGAGAAGTCAAATATATTATTTTATTTACAATTAAATATGATTAACGAAAATGGAATGAAATTATAATAATAAAAGTTAACTCGGATATACAAATCGGTTATGGTTGTCATCTAAAACAAATTAGCTTATCGCCGCAAACATGACACAGCTAGTAGGTACAAACATAAGGAAATAACATTTGATAAATATATATGTATAATAACTAGATATTTTAAAGCAATTTTTGAACGTAATATTAGTGCCTACTTAAATTTTTACTTTGCAATAGTGTTTAGATACAATAATAAACAAATACCTATCGATCGTTGACCAACATACTAAAAGTATTTTAGAATTTGGCAAAGAGCCAACTATTCCATGACAAGCGATCCGTTTTACGACCACTTTTATACAAAGAACACAAAGAGTTCAGTTCGCAGGTCAAAAAATTCATGTCTGAATAGAAGATTTTGTATGTATTGTTATTGTTAAAGCTTAGTAGAATTGTACGGAATAAGATCGGATTAGTTGTGTAATAAAACATTGGTATCCATCTCGTAGCGGGCCGCGCGCCCGGCGACGGGCCCGACGCTGTGATGACGTCTACCTGTTTCTCTGTCTGTTTTTATTACATTTTAAATGAACATTGTAACAAAAACCTAATTATTACTTTTTATTTGTTAATGTTTTTACTATTTCCAATGGCGGCGTTGTTATTGTAACTTGTTTTTGTAACCTCGCTCCGTCACACCAACAGGCGGATACAAACTAATTGGTAAGCAAAACTCGTTTACGCAGTTTTTTACGAAAGCAAAAAACAAGCAAAGAGGTCGCATACCTTGTGTTGGCCTTGTGCTAATCGAGTTAGCAGCTACACGCAAACAGCTAAATGTTCAATAGTTTACACATGCTATAAAAACGATCTTTCGACTTGAGTGAGCGCTTGCATTTTAAACGAGTTTGTGCTGACTTCCAATCGTGATAGTCTTTTTACAAATGATAAGTAATTAAAAACAAAGATAAGATAAGTACGGTCGCATATCTGAAAACAATCACGTACGAGATAAGAAGAAGGAAAGCAAACTCACGACTTTAGATTATCTCCTAAAAATAGGCGTTCTATCATACAACAGCGGCGTACATGATCAAATACGTTAGATAAGTGGCATTGTGAGAGGTGGGGAATATGTTGATAAGAGGAATACAAACACGGCAGCCGATAACCTGGTTGCAGCGGCTGATAACAATACCCGCTATCCGCTAGTCTGTTTGCACAACACATGTTTAAACATCCCTGGAAGATATGGAACTCTTTATCGATTGTGTTGGTTGATATCGTAAAGTATCAACGTATATTTGATTTACCATGAATTCATGTTATACCATAATTCATTCAAATATGCGTGCACATTTTTTTATAATTTACGTACGACCCGCAATTAAAACTGAAAAGTACTAAAAATAAATCCCATTGGTAGAAAAAACTTATATACGAACGATAAACAAATAGTAATAAATAAAGTTAGGTAAGTATTGGAAAAGTTTCGATTCATTGCGCTATCTAAAACATTGCGATACTGTTTAAGTTATTCGACGAAAGCCATTCCTCGGACGAATATGGTTGTGGCGAGGCGTGTTATTGACTCTCGTCTGTATCGGTACGAGAGCTATATCTCGATTTCCGGACTGGCATGACTCAGGTTGCGTGGGAGAATTTACAACTTACAACAGTAAAATTCCTTTCTTGAGTCCGTATCTTGAAGGAATACACGATTATGTATGTGTCGTGACGTGACCCGTTCTGCTCAGCGAGAACAATGAGATTATTCAGCTTGTTATCGGTAGCTTACACAGCTGCGACAAAATAGGGCCCTGCAGCATAGCCTACCTAACGCAAGTAGACGGTCGTAGTAAAACTTAGAACGGCCTTGTCTGATCAATAGCTATGAATTTAGATAATTTTAGATCAAAGACAATGAAGACGCTATTAACGAGTTTTATTGTATCTAGTCGTTACGATCGTTAAAATATGGTGACTTGCATAGATTTTAAAATCTTCCTACATACCTACAACTTTTTGGAATCTCGCCACAGCATATCTGTCGCGGATGTTGGTACAGACAGATAATTATGATCGATTTATATACGCACGACACGAGCGGGCGGACGTAAATCGTAATCATTTCATCATTTCATCGGAGTTAGCGAGACTTCGGTCCCGATCAAATGTCAAAAACCGCAAGACGCAATAAATAGTTGTCTCATGGAGAGTAAACATCGGCGTTCGGCCGCATTCATGCATAATTGATGAGGGTTCGGAGCGAGCGCGTGGATTCCTGGCGGTCACGACTCGATCGGCCGGCCGCCTCCGGCAGCCATTTTGTGAAGCCTGCCCGCCCCGGGTGCGCCGCATCATGAATATTAATACGACCTTATGATGTATTCCACTACTTAAAGCTCAGATAATAATACCTCCAATTAAAAAAAATACTTCAGCTTTGCTTCCGCCGCGCTCCATCGAGCGCACGTAATGATCATGACACGATAACTATTGCAAGCAGTCTTCGTTTCGGCACGCAACGTGCAATTAATACAAAATGATCGTTATTCGTTTCTATTGTTACCGGCAGAGTAAATAGAGCATGCGGCGTTGTAATACATAATAAATCCAATGGTACAATACGATGTGAGGCGGTAACTCTCACGCACGAGCATTGTACCGTGTAATCCTAATCAAGTCTTCTCTCTCGGAACGAACAACTCATCGCTATTAGAGAAACTTACAATAAGTTATAATATGAAATGACATCCAATTGAAAACTTGTTGTGTTTGAGTTATAAAATTAGCCGGTGTTAGAATTTTCATTTCCTTTCTTCGAAGAAGATTCATCTCCTGTGTAGCTGTGAGTCTGTGAAAAGGTTGCGGTCGGGCCGAGCCCTGCCAGCCCTACGGCGGAATACTCATTACAGATGAAAGTCTGCCGCGCGTTGACTCATAATAATGCAAAATGAAATAGCGCCCGTCCGTCTACCCCACAACCGCAGCGAGCTCCGCCAACCTCCACACGCCAGCCAACCTGCATAATAAATATAAGCGAATGCGTAACCATGAACTACGAATTATTACGCTGCTTGAGCACTCGAGAATGCAACAAACGCTCGACCAGAAAGGAAGTTATAATTAAACTTTTGAGCAACTATGTTAAACGATGAAAGATAATTGAAAACAATTTCCGTAGGCATTTGACACAAATAGAGGACAGAGAAAGTAGAGAGGGTCATAGAAACACCAGACAATGAACATCCTACGAGCTGTGGAGTAAACAATGACTTCTTGATTACAAAGATGAATCACAACACAATGGTTTTGAATAGATGATGGGATTGATTGTTATAGAGTGGAATGACTGTAGAAATGATTCCGAACAGTTTAGAAGGTAAATTATAATATAACTTGAAGATCTTTAAAAGGTCAATTGTAAGTCAAGCTACACTATGTAAAATAACAAAGCTAACGGTGTTATAAGTAATACCATATAAAGAAACATAGGACGTATAACAGAGTGCATGTCTAACATGGAAGGTGTTTAGTAGCAAACAGCTCTTTTTACACAAGACAGCTGTGAACGCCAGCCGCACTTCCTGTGAGCCCAACGACCCATTGTTACGTTGACAGTCAACACATCGAGTTTTTACGACACATTATCGAATAAACCGTGATAGTTAACACGGCAAAGTCTTACGTACGATTTGACATTGTAAAAATACTCGTGACAAGCAGATAAAGAATCTTGAGTGTAGTATTATGTGTGCGCATGACTTGCCGTGCTAAATAACAATATTATGAGAACTGACTGATACATGCGATAAGCATAGGCCTTGACATTATTAGAAGGCAAAAGCACAGAATATAAGTATTATAATCGAGTTTCGCTTCGGACTTCAATGCTAACGTTTAAAATATTTAGAATGCAACT
Source organism: Scotopteryx bipunctaria (assembly GCA_949320045.1). Taxonomy (NCBI): domain Eukaryota; kingdom Metazoa; phylum Arthropoda; class Insecta; order Lepidoptera; family Geometridae; genus Scotopteryx; species Scotopteryx bipunctaria. Next base: position 3,790,815 of record OX439449.1, read on the forward strand.
TTTCTTGGATACAGCTCTGTGGAATTACTAGATCACATAGACGATTTTGCGTTTCGAATAATGCCTCTCGTTATCAACATAGTCAATGCTATCTACTTGCTTGGTAACACTTAGTTGCAATTTGCCTGCGATAAGATAGTGATGTTGTTGTACTCGATCGCTGAGACTCGTTTGTGAGGAATATCATTATTTTTTGCACATATTGTACTCGTAGATGTCGGAACAAATTGTAGAGGCGCTGGGAACGGAGCGCGGTTGTCGTCGTGAGATCGGAAAGTCGTGATCGCCTTCACGACGCCCCTTGCTCCTCAATTCACTAATCAAATAGCACAATGACTCCATTGTTGGCGAGATGCATTCTATGCACACATTTCACTTTGAAATACCATTTGTTTCCTTGAGTTTAGGTTTTCATGTAATCCCGTGTCACAATGTGTATACGAAATAAGACTCAAATTACAAACCTAAATACCACTGATATTTGATTAAACAACGCGTCGTAAATCAGTATTTAGAGTAGGAAATAACGAATCATGCATCAGCATAAGCATCAAACAAACCAATCGTAAAACCAGAAGGTCATACTTCAACGTAACATAATCCGCCTTCATCGTAACAAAAGGGTTGCACCCCTTTTTACCCCGGGGATTGTTCAAAGCAAGATTATACCCTAGGCCATTACCAGCAGCAGGTTATCAGAGGTTTTCCTAGAAGGAACTGCATGCTGGTATGTGAGTAGGTATGTTGGCACAGAGCCAAGCGATGTTTCAATACGATGGCCGTTATTTGGTGAACGAAATTTGTATATCACATGATCTGTCTGCGGGAATAATAATATACGAAGTAGTTTAGGACCGTAAACTTGTGTACAAACCGACTGGAAATATAATTTGACATACCATATTTAAAGAAATTGAACCTCTTACAACTAAACAGAAGGCAATATTCGAACAAGTGGATACAATACCAACAATTCAATCTCGTTTATTTATAAACGTTGAAACACAAACAATTTTATGCAAAACTTCCTGACTCAATAACAGCACAGTTAAACAATGCTCTGTTATTGGATACTTGCCAAAATATGAACACAAAAGGTTTTTTCTTTTTATGTCTTCAAAGATACTTCAGAAGCCTTTCTAGTTATCAATAGAATGAACTTATGCTTTAACAAGAAATACGGCGTCCTCTAGACATTTAAAGGGCAGCGCGAATGTTGGGAGTTGTACAGATTCAAAAAAATACTGTTAATAAACACATCCGTTGTAAATTTTGAACTTGTGAATTTTGAGGTTGAACTTTTGAATCCTATTAAATAATTATGATTCAAAACAGAAGGGCGACTTGTAATGACTAAAAACAAGCTAGGAAACTGGAATAATAAATAAATACACAACGTATTTAAATAGTATTAATACCTAAAATAATCAAGAACAATGTATTAATATTGAAAATAAATCACTTCGAATAATAAAACAGCGCTTAATTTTCAAATTTGCCTACGGAAAGATTATTGAACTGTGAGGGGCAACAAGAGGAAAATGTCGCGATTGAAGCACCACAAAGGGTAGGGTGTGGTGGCGGGTTGGGTGAATAGGGGATACGGAATGCCACCCAACACCCACTTGCGTCTGTTTACGTTGTCGTGTCGCGGATCGAAGTGAAGCCGGGGGCGAAACTTTGATTAGTTATTCTTTTATTTATGGTGACAAGCCCGTTTATTGGAACTAGAAGTAACCTTGGGGAAGCTCTCGAAACATGCGTGCTTTGAAATCCAAATATATTCACTCTAATATTCCTGTATGAATTTAATTTATGATACAACTCTCAAGATAGCATTTGTGGGTACATGCATATTACATTAATCTACAGAAATATTATATCGAAAATGTAATACGTGTTAACTTCGTCAAACAAATAGATATTAGTCCTAAATGAGGGCAATGCTCTCATTGAACTCAATTTACTGATCTAAACAACAGTTCAGCACTAATAGACTTCTAATAATTTAATCAATAAGAGAATTCTTTCTTAGGCTCAGCGATCGCTCCCGGACGATCGCCATAGTAACCACGTTACATAAATATAAGTACGAAACTCGGGACCGACCAAACATCCCTTATTTTATTCCCTTTCAGGGCTTGGGTTGCACCCCTCGAGCAGCTGATTTCATTCATACCGAGAATAATGCCATTTGCTTTTTTTCTGATTCGCTGTTTGAAATTTGAACCATTTTAATCCGCAGACAATTTTATTATCTTTCTTTTGGAAATGAACATATACCAACAGGCAATTAATCAAACCGTTTTAATGATTAAGCACCGCCTTATTGATAACATTAACGCTGACGCAATGTAGGACGTATCAATTTACTGCTGCGCTCAATTACTAAACATGAACAAATATAGAACGTATCAAATTCCAATTAAAACCAGATTATATGCGCAGTAGGCTCGCCCTAAATAAAGGACGGTAGGTTTGGCGTAATGGGTCCGTACGTCAACCCTTCTCTTGTGGCTCGGAGGAAAACAAAGCCCTTGGCGACCCTCCGACCTCACCCTCTTCTTTTAGATAAAAGAAAAATTCAAAGATAAAAGAAAAAACTTTGATGTACATAAGTTGTTAGATACGTGTCAGACGTTTTCGAAGTTAACTTATAGGCATTGTTCTTTGCGAGCAATTTCATTTCACGGTAGCTTCTTTTGTTCATTAGAAACGCCGGTTCAAGTACTTGAGCCCATTGTGATAAGAAACTCTAACCTTGATTAATTGTATTACTACTAAGACTTATTTAGAATTAGTGATATACCTACTTTACAACGCATTACAGAGGTGTTTGAACGTATTAAAGTAGATCCGTAATTGAGTTCACGTCCTCATGACAACATCGTTTGAACGTTCCATTATCAAGTCACGATCCCGTATCATATTTGTTCTTCTTTTATAGACAGTTTGACCCACTTCATCACCAATTCACCATCGTTACCAAAATAGCCTTTATAACTTTTTAATTTTGTCCTTTTGAAATCGGATCAAAGTTTCTCAGTGCGCGCATGACATCACTCAAGCAAATTAATTTGACACCGTGAATGCAGCAGTTGATGAAAATTAATATCGGGAGCATGTGTTCAACGTGCTCAACTGTAATGACTCATTCAACTCTACTAACTATAACGGTTATCGAATGTTGAATCAAATTGCATGCAAACCGGTTGCATCGAATAAGTGGCTCAGTTTATTTCGATTTATGAAATGTAAATGCCAGTGCGGTGCAGCAAGGCCAGTGCTATCGTCTGAAAATCAGCTCGTAATGTAGGCCAGCGAGCGAGCACGGTAGCATAATGGCATTCCTTTAATTGTATAGTCGGTAGCGCAAGTACGAATCGTGATAGTTTCATTTTCACGCTTCAATGGCGTTGTTTGCGCTTTTATTCGTCAATTTCGCTGTCTAATAGCCTCGACATGCCCAGCTATTGGAGATCCCTGATAGTCATTGGAGTACGAATTTTCTGAGCTGCAGGTTAGGGAGCGAGGGGTCCGCGTTTATTTGCTATGCTGCTCCTCACGCAGTCACTATGCGTGACGTCCGCACTCCATAATCACTTAGACAATTTGTTGCGTAATAAACAGAGTCAAACTTGTGTTTTGTTATTCAGTAGACGTCTCGCGCACTTTACTTTCTCAACGTCCATAAACTCCAGCTTTCTTATACTTACTCTCGTACGCTATTTTTATGTATAGGCCCTATTCAGAATTCTATAATTTAGTCATTGTGAAATAACATCGTAACGTTAACGTAATTCTGATTCCTATTTGTTTTTGCTCAAAATGTTTTCGTTTGTTTTTTTGCTTAATTAGCTCGCTATTATCATCGCTGTAGGCTGAATTTTATTTGTATCCTTATGTTTCTGATTCAGCACTTTGATATTTTTGTGATATTGTTAAATCACATTTCACATTATTGTTTTTCTTTGCACAAACCAACTCGAGAAGAAGTAGTAGCCAAATAAGGTTTGTTAAGTAACACGCCTTGATGCGATGCAAATTGAAGAGTTCAGAATAGTTTGCCAATAGTTCGTGAACAGGCAAGCGACACCAATTGAATTCTAGATCTGTGACCTCGAAACAATGCTACTGATGAATCTTGATTACTATCATACGTTTAGAAAATACCTATCAATACGTGATTCACGTTCTTCGTTTGAACATTCTTTTTTATGTTTAAAGTTAATTTTTATTTTTATATTCTTACAGCATTTTCCTATTTAATCAATAGTAGTAATAATGTTATGCGCGAATGTAAATAAATTAAATTTAGTATTTAGTAAAATAGTACATAGTTATTAGGTTATTTAGTTCGCATGATTTTCCGCAATATCTGTAATTAATATTTATTTTGTGTGTATAGTACCTTTTCTATAAATAAAATTATGCATATGGCATCAGACCTTATTGAGACTATTATGGAACTAATGAGTGTTTATTTTTAATATTCTTTGATTATTCCTTATTATATATCAGAATAACAGCAAGAGGAAAACCAATATTCGAGTAAACTGGTTGGTTTGGTATACTCGCTTATGCATGCAAATGTAGCGATCAATAACAGGAAAAGAAATCGAGGTGAAGCCATGTTATCTTAAGCTCAGACTTTGAATACTCCATCTAGTACCGGTTTACGCTTAATTTAAGAAACTTCACAAGCGAATATAACCTTTAAATTGAATAAATCTGTTACGAAAATAGCATACCTACTTGTTTAATATTTGCAGATCAGGATTGTACCGGTTGCCAAACTTTATTGACAGAGTGTGAGAATTGTTTGTGTTTGAATTCACAAGCAATTTCGAGAAGATATTGACAGCTTCAATGAGCTTGTTTCCTAAAATGCTGGACTTGTACCGGATGAGAAACGCATAAATCTGTGTAACATTTATCTAGAATATCCTAGAAATATATATCCTAGTGACGGAATCTCTAAGGAGCAACATCCGTGTAACATCAACCCACTTTGTTCTTTTAAGACTGAAACAGTCATAAACAAAATACCTAGCTAGCTTTGCGTCAGATGATGTAGTGTCACTTGTGGTACTACTGTAATATCTTTAGTAGTTTAAAATAATTAGAAGCAACGTTCTAGATGAGATACTCGTGCTCATTGCTCCGAAGGAAACCGGTCTGAGCCTCCATCAATTAACAAACATCCGCCTAATGGGGTTGAGCTTAGAGATAGTCGATAAAAACGTCACAATACCGTAAAAATAAAAATGCAGTAATGTGTATAAATAATAAATTATTGCCATTCAAACCGTTATCGATCGCTTGTGCAATGAACGTAGACTAATCTATGAGTTATAAATAACCTCAACTAGCAAGAACTACTCATTAATCAAAAGGTTGGAGTCATTGCCTCAAATCAACTTCCGTGGGCGTTCGTAAGTCATGCCTAATTAAATGCCGAGGTTCTTGACTCAAAAGCTATACAGCAGTCTAACTACTGCTTATATTCGTGAATAAGGTGTTACGGTAGCAGCGGGCGGGCACCTGCAACCATGCCAGCACAGGTTATTCCGATAATCAGCAGTTTGAAGAGTATCGAGCGCTTGACAGATCGTTTCGCCAACGTCTAGCTGGCTAGAGACTGGACGGACGACACCTAGGCCATCAAAAGGCCGTTGGCACGCTTTACACGCGCGTGGGTCGGCATTATGTGCACCGCATTACCGAGGATACAGTTACGTCTAACTAACGTTTCCTATAGCCCACATTGTTTGGTATCGCGTGTGTTAATTGTCCAATTACGCAACTGCAGCACCGCGTCACGAAACCTATTTGTGCTACCGCCGCCGGCCGCCCGCCGACGCTCCATGCCAAAAGCTATTAATTACGCCCGAAGAATAGAATATCTGTACGGCTAATCCCCCGGAGACGGCTACGGTTACCGACAACGTTGATTAATGTCCAAAGTGTTCGTTTAACTCTTCTTTGTGTACGTTTCTCGGTTGTGTAAACGCGAATAACCTTCTTTCGGGTTGCTCGGTACGTAAATAGGCTCGCATCCGCTGTATAAATAAATTATACAGCCCGTGATATGGAGCAGATACGCTGTTTGAAACGTTGACGTATCTGCATGAAAATTGGAAGTGTCTTTTATCGTTAGGCAATAATGGAAAGTGATTGTTGAGGTCGGTTCGGTAATGATCGACATTGGTGCCAATTAAAAGAACGTTTTCACTGGCGGCATGGTAACACGAACTGCAAGACGCTGCCCGATTGGCGAATAATAGAGAATGGAGATGAGATCAGTGAGCTGCTTCGTGTTGGCTGGTTTTCGCTGACATTGTGCCGAGCGCTGAGCGATAGCGGGCGTGCTAAGAATGCCAATGGAAACAACTTTACTGTTGGTTTCCTCGAAGTCGACACGCGTGACGAACCGAGAACCGGTTACACGACACCGCGCAGAAACAATGCATTAGCGATGCTTTTCATTAATTTTAGAGCCTTGTACTCGTGGTATTTCATTTACAAAAAGTACAAAAAGTGCATGAGAGTCTGAATACGGAGAATGGATATTACACGGTGTATGTAATACAGGCGATTAGCAAGTGTTTACACACATGCTTTCGATATAGGTAGGTACCCACAGGTTTTATTATTAGCTGTAAAACTAGTTCAGAATGTGTTGCAATATCAACACTTCATGCTAACGAAAGGCGCATCCTATTTTTAGGGTTCCATACCCAAAGGGTGCCAACGGGACCTTATTACTAAGCCTCCGCTGTCCGTCTATCAGCGACCTGTATCTTATGAACCTTAATAGGTAGAGAGTTGTAATTTTCACAGTGTATGTATTTTTATTGCCGCTATAACAACAAATAATAAAAATAAAATAAAAAAAAACTTTCGTAATTGATCATTATTTTATATTAAGCAACACTAGGCGCCATCAGTAATTGGATGGGTCGAGTGACTTTTTGCACATTTTTTTGTGTATTTCTTATAAAAACGATCTAAGATTTACTGATTTGTACAAATATAATAATAATAAAAAAGAAGGGTTATCCTCATAGAAGAGACTTATTTAATTTTGCATTTTTGCATGATTTTAATAGGGAACGTACTGCCACCTAAAATAATAGGTGGCATACAAGAAACATTTATGTACGGAACCCTTCGTGTGCTAATTCGACTCGCACTTGACCGGTTTTATTTATTTCTAACATATAAATTTTGGCGATAAAAAAGTTATCTAAAAAATATTTTTTGAAAATTCCATCAATGAAATATGCACCTCATGTTGTGTTAGTTTTATAGGATGTGAATTTATTTGAACTAATTCAGTATAAAACCAAAACAATTAGGACAAATGTTCAGAATGCTCCTAGTCATGGCAATGTGACATAGTAATAAAACATCGTGCCGTACATGTCTTAGTCATACAGGAAGACAGTAAATAAATGGAACAAGCGAATTCAACCATAGTAAGTGTGAATTTGTAAGAGCTGATCAATTTAAACAATCTTTACTAGGAAGCAAGTCTGAACTTCAGTGATCTGTTTAATATAACAGGTTAATAGAAACAAGAAGCTTTCAGACAGCTGGAAGGGTATTTGAAAGTGAACGTGTTTTTTAAACAACGAGAGCTCTAAAGCATTGAAATATACTATGTAAGTAATGAAAAAGCAACAAATATTGATGACACAGGTGATACTAAAATTCGTTGATAATAATTTCGGTTTGACAAACATAATAATGTCAATATTTACTAAGGTAATAATGTAGAAATGTGTTACCAAAGTATTGTAATAAAGTGGTTTTCTGTGTAGGTGTACACAAGCATAAACAGTTGAGCAAATAGTGTTGTGCAATCAATCATTATTGTGCTGCTACCGTCTCGCGTCGTGGTCGACTGTAGTCTGACGATACAGACAAGGTTAATAGATCACAGACGAACTGAACTGAACGTTGTACCGCTTGCCTATAATACCTTCAACAGTTTCATCGATTTGTTTACTTACATTCACTTTCCAATCTTAAATTGTCCACATCTCTATAACATAAAGGTCTATAGCAGCTATACTCTAAGTGTGTTCCGCGGAACCCTAGGGTTCAGTGATACCTCTGTCGGGGTTCCGCAAGAATTTAGAAAAAAAAATCAAAACACCTCTCTCTGGTCGCTCCGCGGCTGCGCGGACTCGGCGGCCGCGCGGAGACAAAACGCTATGAACGTTATTTATTTTATTTATTTATTAACGGTTCCATCAAGTATTTTGCTTCCCAAAAGGGTTCCGTCATTTAAAAAGTTTGAGAACCACTGGTCTATAGTATAAAATCGCTTATAAGAGGATGTGCAAGGATTAAAATAGAAACAAACGTAGCCAATTAAAATGATTTACGTACGTAATCTATTTCTCTTCTCAGTAGGTACAATATTCGCAGGGGAAATTATGTCAAAATATATCCAAACAATTTTGCTGGACACATCACCCCTCCCGACGTACAAAATAATAAATTAAGCGGACATAAAAGACATGAGAATGAGACGTCGTATAGTGAAAAGTTTATGAGAGTATTGCGAACCGCCGTCTACGCACTCTAGTTGGCGTGGGTTCAATTCCTGTTAAGTATTTTAGGAGCCACGCACGGCTTCCACGGTCCGCTGCCGCTATGTTTACAAATACTAGCGCAAACTCGATTCAATTCCTCGATATTTTGTAAACATTGTGCCAAAAAAGATTGGTTCTCTGGCTCGACTGTTCGAAATACCTAAAGATCTCCTGTTCTCTTGATTTACCGAGAATCGGTTATGCCCAACAAACATTCTCAGCAGTCTGTTCATAAATTAATTCTCATTGTGCTCGCTTTATATATGTATTCTAATATATTCGGATCTGTTGCTATAAGCGAGTCAAACATAAGTGGCCCCAAATTTTGGAATACGACAAAAACAAGATTATGATAATCCTCATAAATAAAACAAGACGTTCATAATATTACATCCATGTTCAAAAATCGACACGAAAAGGTAGACCAGCCATTTACCGATGGCCAATTTACATTACAGTTATGATGTTAAAGCAGGCACTAAGCATTAACAACCCCTTTTATAACTCAGCCGAGGTATAAATAATTGATGAATGGGTCTCGATCCGATGCGGTGTTGCGGAAGAAGAAATCGAGCGAGACGGGAGCTCCGGTATCGATAAAACGACCGGTTTGAAAGCCAACATCACTGGTTATATTCGTGGGAGAGAAAAACTATATAAAACACGTTGGCGCTGGCGGCGGGCGGTCCCGACATAGAGCCGAAAGGCATTCACATAAATATACATCAATAGAGATAAGCTTGAAAGAGCTAAATAGTAGGGCAAAACACGGTTCCATTAATTTTACCTGCCGAACCTTGAATCCAATCAATGTTATAGCATAATCTTGGAATGCACTGAGAATGGTAATATTTAACAATTCTATTTAAAACTTGTTTTTGCAGTAAGCCTACTAAAAACAAAGTTTGCTTTAACTTGAAATGAAATGTTGAAAAAAATCTTTGAAATTCAAATACTATGTAACTAAGTATTATTTATTTTATCTTCTATTACAAAACAATATAAAAAACCGTTTCAATATAATAAAAACTTAAAAAGTTATCAAACGATATAATTAAACCGTGACCGTAATACTTTTACACTAGTTCTTTGCGAACCGTGTTTGCTGAAGCTATAAAAGAACTCTCCTTTATAGCTTCGGCAAACACGTTTCGCAGAGAACGCACGATTTGGTCTGTCGAGCGCATCGGGCTACTCGGTCCACTATAATTTAAAATAACGACCGTCTGTAAAAACAAAACAAAATAAGATGTATTCAGAAACTACTGAGTTCAAATTCGTTTGATAGAAACTGCATATACACGCCTAAAAATAGAAACGAAACAAAAAGTCTCAAAAATCGTAAATATTTCGACATTTTCGCCTCCAGCGAGTCGTTATTTAGCATTTATTGAGTCGACTTGATTACTCCGCTAAATGTTGACTAGAGCATTGAACCTGGTGATTTAGATTCTCAGATTTCTTTAACTCGCTGGCAGTATCAATTTTCTTGAGATTATGTTTATTGGAGTCAACAACCACATCAAATTGCAAAATGGTGTCTGTGAGAATACATAGCGCAGATTGCGTCGGCCGTGGTTCAATTTATTTGTTCTTGTAGCGTTGTCGGTTGTAACTTCCAAAAATAAAATGGGCCAGCTGTTTGGTTAGCAACCTTGGAACCTGTCTGCTCGGTCGGGTGATCAACCCTTCAAGATTTAAAAGGGACGGCACAGATGTCAGAACAACGCGAAGTTTCATTTATAGAGTGGAGACTGTAATGTTAATGAAATAAGGATGACATATAAATGAGCACTGCTCGTTCCCAAAATAAGTTTGAATAGAAAAAGAGATGCAGGTCAAAAAAAAGTTACAGTGCCCGGTGAATCGACAAAAAGGGGTCAGTGACTGCGCAGCGGGGTAGTAAGGGGCGAGGGCGGAGGAACGATTACATTTGAAAAAAGAACCCTAAACATCTGCCGCACATATGCGATCCGTTTCATCCACTAGAATAATGCAAGTCTTGCGCACAACCGCACCGATACGCTTCAGCCTTTTTATGCAGTAGCTTTTTGTTGCTTCACGCTTTGTGATCGCGAGCTTTCAAACGGACAATGCCGTTTTTATTAGAAAGGAAATCAATATGTTCGTGACGCGCCGGAGAACGGAACTCCACGTCCCCGAAAAATATCGCTTCACGTCTACTTGTTAATTTAGCAAACACGTGCGTGATGCATTAATGAGTCAAAAGTGACAGTACAAAACAAACTGAAGTCGCTCATCGCCGTGTGGGTTACATAATAGTAATGCAACGTGAACCGCTTAGTTAACAAGAGTTGGCGCTGGGTTTGCTTGGGATGTATGAATCAATGCAATTCTTAGAAGATCGGCACTATTTGGACAAACGCCAAACACTTTCCTCAACGACCGACGAGGGTGTGAAAAAAGTTACTTCAATCCCTGATGATAGAAATATGAGCATAACGTTTTACAAATCTGTTAATATGAATAAGTATTGACATTAAACCAGAAGGTTTTCGTAAAGGTCAATTTTCACATAATTTACCAGGCTCGATTACGAGAATGCAAATAAACTTGCATTATACTATTGTGGTTTAAAGAGTAAGTAAATTATTAAGCTGATAGTAAGGTCGAGCTTGCAGTAAGTATTGGTGAAGCCGAAGAGGCAAAGATCGTGAATTGTGGCCTTTGACTCGTAGTCCCCCGGGGCGCGGAGAACTCGTCTCGGCCCACGAAGGTTCCACATTCTCTCGCATACAATGAAGCATGATTATTGTTAACCTTTGTAAAACACTGGACAAAAACTTGAGCTTTTAAAGGCGTTAAAATAAAAACCATTAATGACACTGAAAGTATGCAAATGGTTTTTAAAAGTATTTCACTAACGGTCTCAATAATTTTAGACAGAAATCCAAATTAAAAGGCCGATTTCGACCGAGTTCAACGGTTGATAACGTGCTGAGACTGTCATTTCGAAACGTGTAATGTTGATAATTCTGCGGATAATAAAATTCAAAATGTCGTAATCGTAATCGGCGGCGTCTGCGCCGGCAGTACGGGGAAGGGGAGGGAGGTGAGTCCCGTTAGGAGAAAGTAGCTGCCTACACAGCGCAGCACGGATCGTGATGGAGCAAGAACACCGGCCCGACCGCAACAACCTCGACGACGCTCGATACCATTTTATCGACGCGCCAAACCTAATACGGACTCATTACATCCGACAAAACAAACTGATGGCTCGTTTTTTCTGTCACGACTTCGCATTCAAGATCAAGAACGCTTACGATAAAATTATCTTGGCCGTCGATGTTATTCACTAAATCATATATCTTCAGAGACCAATGAAAATATTCGTGTTTGCATTCTTCACTTTCTCTTTCAAGAATAATAGAAAATCTAGAAAATAATTGAACAGTGACCAAATCAACGAGGAAAAAAACACGTCAATCATCCTGTATTGTTGAATTTCAACACTTTTCGAAACTGTCTGTTCTATACAATGCTATGCCTGCAATGACACCATACCATAAGCCCGCAACATACAATGAATTATAATATCTTCACCTGGCATTTAGATTTCCTGCGTAATCGTTTTTGTGTTATTTATTGAGTTCCACCAGGTGGTTGTTATGTTTGTCTCATTTTGACGACCTCGGTGATTTGGCGAGCGAGTGCTCGGCTGAGATAAAAGAGGCGCGGGTTCGATTATGTGTTGTAAGTAGGTATGTATTTACAAAAAAGTATATAAGTATTCTATCAGCCATCTGGTGCCCATAGTACAAGCTTTGCTTAGTTTGGGGCTAGATGGCGCTGTATCCACAAATATTTGTTATTATTATTTCACCAAATACAATGAACCGATTGTAATCCTAGGAATATTATAAACGCGAAAGTTTGCAAGTATGGATGTTAGTTACTCTTTCACGCCTAAACGGCTGAACGGATTTGAATGACTTGGAATATACATAGTACATGTGCTGGATTAACATATACTTAGGCTATTTTTTATCCGGGTACCACGCGAGCGAAGCCGCGGGCGGCAGCTAGCAATGCTATATATTGGAATTCTTTTTCATTCTCTTTTAAACCGTTAAATAATCGTAGTATCATAATAGCAGGCGAGTAAGTAATAAGTACGCCAATCTCGTTCATAAAGTGTGATTACTCTGGGGCGGTGAGCAGCTCAGCGCAGCGCTCATCATAGCAATTATTGCGCAAGCGGTACAATAAAATCATGACAGCGATAAATAATGTTTCATAACTCGACAAGGCACTAGACTCGGATGGTGATCGTTTGAAACTGGTCAGACCGGTCGCTGTCGATTGTCGGCAGGTGGCGCGCCCGGCGCGGCTGACACGCCGCCACCTGAACACGACCCTGAAGCACTGCATCGCTGCACTTTACCGCAAATTACTTTCAGAAAGCCGAACCGACGCATCGGCCAGTGGATTTCTTCGGAGAAGGTCAAAGCAATTATATCGGACAATTATATTATTGACAAGTTTTTTTTTTCAATGCAGTAAATAAAGTAGCCACATTATGTTTTCGATTTACAATTTCTCGAACAACATTTTTTATTAATAAGAATTTTACATTGTAAAATATAAAATATGTAAAGTGCGCAATATGTTGCTGGCAAAACGAACGGTGAAAAGGTGAGGTAATAAGAACACTGGTTTAATTAAAATAAATTACGAAAGGAAGTTGTAAAACAAACAGAATCGTTGTCGATTTTATAGGTTTCTATCTGCGTACTGATGTCATGTTTCCCCCTTGTGTTGCTTGTTAAATATTCAATTTGACTCACAACGAGTGATTATCATATGATCATTATTCAGTCACATGTCCGATACTTTACACTTTGCTGTGGATTCAATTGTTTCTACATAAGCTGGCATACACAGACATCAGGCATGGTGTTTAAAATATTACCGACTGCTTAAACATTATCGTAACAATAACAAATTGTAGAGATAAATAATTAAAAACTTATTATTGTATAACTTCGTTCGGAAATACAAATACGTCAATAACACTCTCTGAACTTATATCACAAAAATATTATGACTGTCGACTTCTTGTTTGTCTTAGGTAGGTACCGGTTCTTACGTAATGTGTTTACACATAGCTAATAAACTATTTAATTCATTGCTAGTATTTCGTAATTGCAAATGTATGCCTTGATTCAACGTGACCGACATACTTGGTCTTAGATAGAAAGTCGTTTCAAATTGCATGTTTCGCCGCATAATACCGGTTCCAATCCAAGCCATGGATAAACTTCCAATGATAGGTGTATGTTAAACTTGAGCATAACCATCATAGCATAAATACCGATACCGGCACATGTAGGTATATTCGACTGGTAAACATGAACGTTACATTTCATGCGGGTGAAACATTTTAATGACAGCAATTATGTGAATGTTATCTTTCGACATAATTTTTTTGCGTAGTTTTCTTTCCCTCGTGGCATGTTCTACTCAACCTCATTACCGAAGTCGTTCATTGAAACTGTCAGTTTCTAATGGCTATTCAATTACGATGATGATAATCTTGGCTTCCTTGATCTCTTCACGGTCGATCTGCTGAATGCCCGCTTGCCTGCTGCAATTAGACCGGAGTGCGATGACTTTCATTAAATATGCGGGCTCATTAATGCACCCATTGCAATACCGATTACCAATACTCATTATAATTGCCATGCAGCTTTAAAGGTGAGCAACTTTAATGGCTTGTTTGTTAAAAGTCAGTACCATATTAACGCCAAGATTCGTTTCAGGCCTTTTTTTACATTATACTTTCTTTAGATTCTGTACTATCTCCTGCGTCACCAATTATAGAATATAGACAGAACTCTGACCATCGATTGAAATTTTCGAAAGAGAATAAACTATTTTCAATGAATATTAGGTACTTACGTTTGTATAACCGTTAATATACTTACTATAGGTATATTTAATTTGTGACTTTATCTACGATCGATCATGATGTGAGAAAGTGACAGTTGTCTATCTTTCCATCGGCTGCCATTTACACTTTATATTTAGTCGAAGAGAAACCACACGTCGCCAGTTCCGAAAGCAAAAAATGTATCAGATAAAATGAGATTTATTATTCTCGATAGAACAAAAGGTCAACAGAATTCTCACAAAAAATCTCAAGGGCGAATCCACCTGAACAGGTATATCTGAAGAATAACAGTAACCGTTCAAAAGGAATGGTGGCTGGATTGTATTTAACGACGTAATACCCAAAGGAACCCTCGTTCCAAGGACTATAGACAACAAAAGGGACAGGTTCGCCTTCCAAATCCCAACATACATTATGTTTTATTATTACTCTCCGCTCCATTTTATAATCGTAACGTGGAATATTACCGTGTACGGTGAGACCGGTTTTATTACGAGACTTGTTATGAAACGTATAAATAAATTCAACTGGGCGAATTAGGCATGGTCTTCGTACTTTCACCGGCGACTTTCTTGGTCGCGAGCTCTTTACGAGAAATACTGGTTTGACTCGTTCGTTTGACCTCTTTGTATTATTCGCTGCAAATTCTTTTGTGTTGTCTGACGATCTGCATACATTAATAAATACTCGTCAATGTCAGCACTCTACTCCAATAGAAAGTTTATGAAGAATTATAAATTGTGTTAGCTATTACATAATTTAATAGTAATTGTTTTAAAGTTAAGTACATTATTTTATAAAACATTTGTTTCTTTAAGAAGGTATGTTATTGAATTATATTATTCGATGAAGTACGTATTTATTTGCCAATAGTGTTTGCGTTCTATCCTCGCAATTTATCTATTCTCGGCGTAGTTGGCTATCTCAACAAATACCCCTGCTATCTTTACAATTATTTGTTCAAAATAGACGAGTTTTTTCCGTTACAGTTCTATATTAATCATAAACGTCCATTGCACACGCATACGCCCGCAGCGCAGGTGTTTAAATAATAATATTACAAGCTTCATCCGAGGCTATAGAAACATGAATTATGATGAAGTTGAATAACCATCTACAAAAAATTGAGAGGCCAGTTCTTGTTATTACCACAATTTGGACCGTATTTATTATCACAAGTATGATGAGAACTCGATTTTGAATATTCATTGAGCTGTAGGTACATTACATACCATAACATAAAATACATCATGACTTATGATAAGTCCTTATGAATACGAGGATACCAATTTAGCAACGTTTTGCTTAGATATTCTAAATGACGCATAATTGAGTGACAGGCATATTATTTTTCTGTATAACGCAGATCGATTCGTTGATCTCACTTATGTAAAGAAATAAACGTTGTAGCGGTTGGACGATTGGATGGAATCAATACTTATTTTCATACTTGCAAGGTATTACGAGGGCAAATAACAACTCCTAGAAACAGATATTTAAGTAGCAAACAATTCGATTCCGCCAAATTAAATTCGAATGTTCATTTACAAGCTTGTATGTAGGTACTCATAATTATGTGTCGTTAAGAACGCGTATTTTGACATTATATTTTCGTAAAAAAAAACAAGATCAACAAAAATAGCATGATTAAGAACGATTATTTTTAGAGGGAAGTATACCTTGATAGTACTTTATTAAGTTTGAGCATGAAAAGGCACCGCAAACGCTGGGAAAAGAAAACAAAGCTATAACCAGAGGGTGGTAGAGGTACCTGTGTGTGGTGGCCTTTAACAAAGGGAGACTGGAACGTGTTATTTCAACCCACAACGAACACAGCTCTGCTCGGGCTATGCAAACCAAATATCTACACTGTATGCTCTCTGAAAATTACATAAATACCCTACATACTAAAGCAAATAGCAATTAGATACAGAGCGAATTCATAAAATTCATTAAATTATTATTACGTATAAGTGTGTATAAAAAGTGGAGTCCCGTTACTTGATTAAAATTTAAATTTCGAAATGACAAAATCCAAAGCATAGTGTTGTCCCCAGTGACCTCTGAAGTAAAGCTCGTCCACTGACGCATTAGTATACGCAGATGAAGCTGGACAAATAAAGATGCGAATTTAAATGAAATTAAGGATGGTGATCTCGATTTTCCATAAAAGCAACTTTATGGTTCTCATGAAGGCGACGACATTTCGTTCTTTTTTTGTAATTTTGGGCGCGGCGTAGCGATAAAAGACTTAAACTTGATTGCCTTATTCAAAATAGATTAATGGTAATGAATATTCAAATTTACCATTTTAGTACCAACATCACTATTAATAGGCGTTATTATGGACGCTATTCTATTCAAACTTTCTCGCGTCTCCTAAATCTCATTTAGATTCACATTAGTTTTAAAAAGGAATTAATATCGAAATTCACGATGTTGTTTCAGCAATTTGCCACCTATAAACCGATCCGTATAATGAGATTTCTCAGAATCTCGTTTATGTCCGTGAATAAATAATACACAGCGACAGAATATGGCATATTAAATTCTAAATGAGGAACATCTGCTGCTCTATCTAAGCGAGACTTTATTCAGCTAAATATATCAAGGACAAGTTTCATATTTATACTATTGTCGCTTTAAGTTATTGAAAGCTTTAAGAAGAATTACTTATCTAGTGAATTTTATTTTCAAAATTTAGCGTCACCTTCTCGTCTATTCTAATATTTTAAACAACAGTATTGTTTTTGCGACGGATACGCCAGATATTTGATTTTTAAATGAGCCCGTTTCAGAAAACTCTTTGTATTATTATGTTTATATGGATGTTTAGGTGAACGGTGTTGTGTACGACTTACCTTTCTTATTTATTTCAGCTGATTCACGATCTGGTGATGTGCCTGAAACAAGGATATTTATTATGATAAATCTAGTTTTTTTAGAAAAATTGATAGTGATAAATAATTCACAACAATTAATAAAATAACTGAAAAGCACTGGTAAGTAGGTAAGGTATTTCAATACGGGTAGGTAGTATTCGATCTCAAAATACCAAATACCGAATATTAAATTGAAACGTTTTAATTCGTGTCATTTAAAAATATTAACTGTATTATAACCGAAAATGAGCCCCAAATTTAGTCCAAATGATCAATTATTTTATTCGCTCAGTAAGTATTTATGAGGTGGTCGAGAACATAACATATGGACCGGTATCGACAACCTGTTTTGGTTGGCGGGTAAAAGGTATGCGAATAACCTTCTTTTTTATCGCATACTACTTTAAAACTGGTCGTTTAAATATGTAAATAAATGTTTCGTGTTATTTGAGATAGCAAAGCCAGTATTAAATTGATTCTTATTGAAATGTAAATATTTAATCCAAAAATATCGCTAAGTTCATTCACGTCGTAACATATCATTTTTATATTTGTAACTTTCGTCATGATCTATGTGTTTTGAACATTCTTCAAAGTCTTCTTTACGGTTATTTTCTTCAGTCTAAAAAGGAAACTAGTAAAGGTGTTTATTTAAAATATTGCTATTTGCATTTGCAATTTAGTTTCAGACAGTCTGCTTATCCCAGTTTTCCATATACGAGTACTATTAGTTATTGCAGTGACGTTGCAAGGTGGCAGTGGGTATCAGATCAAGCTGTCCAGTGTGGCCAGTATGGCAGGTGGTGGCGGTTGCCTCTCGTTACTGTCCGAGCCCGCATCGCGTCAACCACCGGCCCCAACCCAGCTGCGCCAGTTCACTAACCCGTGAAGTTATATGCGTCATGGTAGCTAATGGAATTGTGATTCCATTTCCCTACCACCCTATTAAAAGTCTGTGTGGCAGTCGATAAAACTTTATTCGCATTGTGCTTGCAATTCGACTGTAGCACAACATCGATTCTGTATTTATATTCAAATGTGTGTCAAATATCTTCATGGCGTGTCAGTTACAATCAATACTAGATAATTAACATAATTTTCCTTCAACTTAATAACATAACGGCCCAGTAAGGAGCGATAGACCTTATTAGACATGCAATCAATTCATCAAAAAAACTCGCTATCCATAATGGTAATGTAGGCAGAACAGCTGTGTATAAAATGCTCGTATGACTGGCCTGACATTTATGGAAACCTGTTTTTGTAAGTTATGCAACGTAAAACATTTATCTGTTTAATGGTGTGCCTGCGCTGCTGGTTATTTAGCATAATCACCTGTCAATTGTAGATTAACATAGTTTTAAGGTTTTTAGTATGTTGAGGTATTTTCATATTGAAGGAAACATGTATACAAGTATATAGGCTTAATATGTTTGAGAAAAGTCCATAGTAATGTAAGTCGATTATGGATATCATAGTAATTTTGCTTTTTCAAATCGTTTAGAAGCGACGATGCAGGACGATCGCGGGATCGGTTTCTTCTTTTAATTGCCAGCTTCTTTTGAGATATAAAGTCATACTTAATTGGCATAGTACGGGGCAAGTCTACCAGTTAATCCAGTCCTGGAGCGCAGGTGGCCTGTCGGAGACAGATTAAAGTCAATTTATCATAACAACCACGCGAATGATGTTGTGCCGGGACAAATTATGAGTGATCATCCGAAGGGCGGCTCGGTCGTGACGAATCGGTAACCATTTTCTAATCGCTAAAACATCTCATTTTTTTGCTAGATAGACATTTCCATGAATCGTGCGAACCATCTAAGTGTCGCAATAATATTTGCACTAGTAGGTGTAAATCATTGCTTAAACATTCCACGTTTTGAATTATTTGTATTTTTTCCGGGAAGATGCTCCACGTCGGTACTTCCTTCGATTGTATTTAAATACTCACAGTCTGTTTGCAGTGTAGCGTTTATACCTAATATCCGCTAGTGATGTATTCGTTTTGTTGGCGATCGTTCCCTCTTGCTGGAATGAGCCGCATTACTTCGCAAATTGGTTACAAATCGCTGAGGTCTACACAAGAAGGGCCTACCTAATCATTATTTCAACCGCTGCACGCACGGTTATCGTTATGTCTGGCAACATATTTCGTGGAGCACAAAAACTTATGCTGTTTTCCCCTTTAAGGCGCCGACCGGAGAGCCTTTCTTGGCTGGCATGTAGACCGACCAGTCTCCAGAACTGGTCTTAGTGTGAGAAATGGGGACTCGACTGCGTTCGTTGCCCGATATACCGAGCTCATTCCCAGAGCAATTCGACAGAATTAATAAATAACAATCGTGTAGGAGTGACTGACAGTTATCGTTAACTGTGCATTATTTACGAGCAGCGTGAACATTCCTTGTTTGTTCGACATAATCAATTAAGTATATCAGCTCATTTATAAAAGATATGATATCTAGGTTTGAGTACGTATAACTTAATTCAAAACAGATCAAAAGTACTATATTTTAGCCAAACAAAATGCAAGTAGCTGGCTGTCTAAATGAAATTTTACTTTCAGACAATTCTGTCGTCACCAGGCGGCAACTCTGGTTATAAAACGATTACATTTTCTCCTTCATCGATCAAAGCGTCCACGGTCAAATGTATCGGTTACTTTCTAATTTGAGATAAGGGGCAGTGACTACTGGCAGCGTGTTGAGTCTAGTTAGCGGATGCAGTGTAATACCGGTCCGGTGACTCCATCCATCCAGAGCCGGCAGGCCCGGCGCGCACCGGACGAAGTCCATTCAATTTATGAGTACAGTTTCATGAGATACACGCCACGCTACAAACCCAAAGCACACATGTTCATATTCTCATGTTACAAGAAGAAACGTAATCGTAAACGTTCGGAATTTATATCATTCACAAAAGTGTACATACCACATTGTGACGAGCAATCAACAGAATGTCATAATGAATTGAAGCCGTTAAAAAACGAGTTATCTCGCCAACTACTTACTCGCGGCATGTTTATAGTAAATCAGGATGAGTAATGTGCATAAACTTGGCACACGTTCCTTGTAAAACAAACAAATAATAAGTTTGAGCGGTCTGGGGCTTTATAAAGTCTTAAAATAGGTATGTTTTCATAAACCCGATATGAGAGTTTACGCAGACTAGTTCTCAGGAATGAGGTCAAACGAGTTGGCATGCGATCCCGCGAGTGCGGACTGCCGATGCCGCCTGCTAAAATACACACAGCAATAAACAATGCACCACTATCTCCGCACCATTAAAAATTTATTCCACGTGTGAATGACATATGTGTGTGCAAATGCCTTATTTTTTGCTACATAACATTTATTATTTGAAATAACTCTTCTACGGAATAAAAAGCAAATACCTATCTTAAGCATTACAATGAATCAGAGATGATCTAATACTTGGAACTAAAATTGATTGAATCGTAACTGGAACATAGCACGTAATAGTTTATTGAGTACATGACGATAACAATAGCAATTGAAATGCAATCAACTTACGTGTAGGAGTGCTCCAGCATTATCAATCGTATCCGTTCAACGCACTGCTTTTATCGGCTTTGTAAATTGTAATTAAGTTGAACGAAGGCATGTTTATAAATCTTGTCGATCACTTTGCCGACTGCGTCGTATATCTTCTGAGACATGACGCTATGGTAACTTCAATATCAAGACTATTTAATCGAGGCAAACTGTAAGTTGCTTGTAACCTTTTCAATCTGGCATGGATTGAACTGAACAGTGAACATCACGTTAAATGTAGCCTTGGTATGAAGTACATTCTACACTTTTCAATGTGTAATTTAACCCGTATTAGAAACTAACATACAAAACCCACAGCTTATTAAAAGTTCATTCAGTATAGTATACATAGAATATTCTTTTAATACTCGTTCCATTTACAGGGTCTCTATTTTTTGCTGATTGATTTTCATTCTCTAAAAGGAAGTAATTGAGCTAAACTTTACTCCAGAAAAACTGTTATCGGTAACGTAAGATTCTTTTAACGATTATTGTAATTTACAAATTCGGAACATTAAAAGAAGGCAAACAAAATTAAGGAAAATGATAGCAAAACGATAAGCAAAACGATTACATAATTTTTTTTTTGCAATACTTCAAAGTCATCAACATATAGCCTGAACGATACTGCCACGTTAAATGAAACCGATTTTTATCGCGTTAGTATAATTATCAATTTTAACAACATTGAACGTTGATGTAACAGATTATTACTATAGTGTCGGAATACTTTCAATCATTTGTGAATTACTCCCGAATACTCAAACGCATCTCAAAGTTGAGCACGACTCAAATGACGATATTTTTTTTGACAAATTTTCATCAGAAACTGTCAAAAAACCGTGAGTTGAGACGTGCTCAACTCTGAGTCGCGTTTGAGTATTCCGCGGTAAGACTGATTGATGTTTCCAAACGATTTTAATAAAAGCTGACCAGCACTAGAAACATTTGTGTCATAGTCGTAGACGGCAAATAAAGTTATTGGCAAAGACAATCTCAAGAATGTGTTTTAAATCGATTTGGCAACGATCATTGTACTCTTGTTTATAGCATATCGGATGAGATACATAAAACGCGTGGTGGAATTATTATATGGGATATTTTCGTCTGGCGTGCTCAAATTCGCGGAAGGCGATCATTACCAGTGGTATTTATATACATACCTAGTCTTTTTATAAACCAGTAGGATTGTAAATAGCAGCTATAAAATGGAAACGGATCAAGGCGCAGAGAATCTTTTTAGCATTTATTATCGACTCGGTTGTTGACTGAATAATGCGGTCTATCTGCGTCAATACATTACACTTTCATGGAAAGTTTTATCATGCCGGTAAGTTATTTATAAAACCGAATTAAATCACCAGAGATGATCATAAATGATGAAATACCTTCGATTCAAAAAACAACATCTAGGTACTTTGCTATAACGATTGTGATGTTCCATAGCACCGAACACGGGATGATCTTGAAAACAAGATTAAAATATATCAATTCTTATTGTCGTATGTGATCAATAAAGGTCATTGAGAACCCACGCGAGTTGGTTTCCCATGGCCGTCGGAAACAATACCAGAATCGCGAGTCTCGAGCGCATAAAACCGAGAACAATAGAACGAATGGAAACCAGAGAGCGATATAAATCAGACTAAGCATTGCGTGCAGCGACCGGCCATAGATCCTCGCGTTTCAGCTCACTCGCCTTCCCGCACGCCGCCGCTTATAATTACCGAGTACTTTCGCCAACCAACGGCCGCCGCCATCTTGCTATTTATATTGCAAAATGGCGGACTGCGCGCACCACGTGTTCTTTTATTATATAAAGAAAACCAAGCCGGTGCATTAAAAAGGCCGACAGCGCATACAATTTATTAAATACAAAGCGCTGAAAGTAGGATGGTGTGTTGTCGTAGGTAACTGAATGCGCGCTAATTGGTTAGGTTTATTATATGAATTTGGAACTCGGTAGTTGTGAACGAGGTCTGCAACATTTACATTGAATAGGGAGCCGTTAAGTGGCGATGGCGACGGCATGGCCACGGTGGCGATGCGAGTGTTCGAGGAAGGTCACACCGAGAAGAGTGAGTTCACCGTGAGGGAAGGTCACACCGAGAAGAGTGAGTTCACCATGAGGGAAGGTCACACCGAGAAGAGTGAGTTCACCGCGAGGGAAGGTCACACCGAGAAGAGTGAGTTCGCCGTGAGTGTCTTTCATTACGTTGAATAACATAGAATCCAAATAGAAACTCTTCTTATTAAACGTATAATGACAATGAAATTACCTTGTTGAAAGTCAGATCCGATAATATGAGACGTGGGTATAATGTTTAAGTGAATAAATTAGTCTTGTTGATATTTTTGCATATTATTATGTTTTACCGTTAAAATATTTGCCGTTTTTGCTATTAAAAATGCGTAAACGGATGTAGAGGTTGGTAGAGGTACGTTATCAATTGACAATGAAATAAACTACCTACGCCATAAATATATACGTACATTGATAATAACTTATTGGTACAATACATAAAGTGAAATATGTATGGAAAAACAGGTAGTAGGTACCTATATTTGAAAACAATGGATTTTTAGATACTATAATGAGTTTTAGAGTTACACGTAGGTATTTAAATGGCTATTTGCATCATTTTTTATGCAAACAACTATATTGAATGCTAAACGAATGTCGGATGGAACACACACAATGTTTACAGAAGAGTGAATAAGAACAAAGGACGGTGATGAACTTGAAAATCAACATTATTTATCGATCGCTAACCACTTGCGATAACAAATTGCATAACTAATACAACATATTATAGCGGATTGATAACGCTTATCTCTCGCAAGTGGGTCAACACAGAGTGAACTGATTATGAAGACCTTATAAAATGTATTTGTTTTCAAGCATTCTCGGTACCATTTTGTGATAAAGAATACTGTTTCGAAAGTAATCCATCATTGAGATAACGCCACTGATAAAACTACAGACGTAAATAATACCGATGATAACTTTCGTGCCGGGCTTCCTGGCCGATTGTGCGCTGGTTAAGGTGGCCTTTAAAGATTTCGATGCAGATCCTGCTGTGTCTACTTTGTATTCAGCGAGTTTTTCGGGCCAATGGCGAACGGCTATGATCGACAGTCAGCAGGCCAGCGCCGTTTGAATATGTATATAAGGTGACTCCGTGGGCGAACTTACACACACACCCGGATTATAGCCATGGCCACACATAAAAGCCAAAATCAATTGACTTTTGCCACTTATTGGTTGTGACAATTCAATTTCGAAATATATTCGAGGCGACGGTGTGCGAACTCGAACACATGTTTTAAATGAATATATGGATTATTTTTAAGTAGATACCTATAACGTATACATTTTTATAAGCCTTCATTTAAATGAGTTTAACGATGTCATTATGTAGCCGTAAAAATAGTGTGAGTGTCTGCTTATACTCAATATAACCACCGTTCACTAGGACAATTGATAGTTTATTCAATAGAGCTAATACAATAGAACTGTCTTCCTCGTGATGTGTTTTTATTGTTCACATAACCTTTAGACTGCTAAGTGTTGACAGATAAGTTACAGCGTGTAATTTTATGCTTATTCTATCCGCGTTTGTTGTCGTGGCTTCAGATTAATCTATTTCTGTAATTTCCGCTCATCAGCGTCCTCGAACGATGATTACATTACGATAGAGGCAATGGCCTCGTTTTATAGCAGCGCTGTTGCCTTCTATCAATATTTGATTAAGCGAGGAATGTGGTAAACATCTCGTATCGTAGGAACCGTATAACTTGTATGAAATTTGTTTTAAGATTTCAATGACATTCTGAGTACGATAGTCTGAGAGTGACGTAATGCCGTGCGAAGAGAACAATGTGAAGCATTCGCCTATGTATAGAGCCCGCAGCACAATGCATAGATAATGATGTGATAGGTATGGAAATAAACGTCATCCTGATTAATAAATAAAATCTAAATGTCACTAGCTACAAGGTAGTTTTCTCTTCATAAGCATCTAAACGGTTTCTAAAAATCTGAAACATTTTTAAGCCATGTTGGATTGAGATTTGAAACGTAATAAATTTCAAATTACAAATTAAACTTAAAGTTAAATTGCGCAGCACTAGATAGACACTCGACAATCGAAATCAACAATCGAAATATGCCAGTGTTTAACCTACTAATGAATCATACAAACACATGCTTTCAGCAGTGTCACATAGGTCTGGTTGTGTCCCCACATGTCAAGCACAAAGGAGTTATTAACACATGTTAGCTAATGAACCCAACCCGACATACCACGTGTGTGTTAACACCCGCTACGTGCTCAAAAATATTTTCATAATATACAAAACATGATCTACCGTAATCCAGATTAACTTTATTAGAAATCAACCTAATTGATACGTAAACGCAATGGCGAATAAAATTGCAATGCGCAACGAGAGAATCGAGAATAAAGCATGCGAATTTGTGTACGCGCTGCGACGTGGGAAAGCGAATGGCGCTGGCGGCCATCTTGGATCGGGCTCGTTCGAAAACATCACGTGTCCACGCGTCCGCCCGGCAACAGAGTACATGCGTTAAACGGGGCGGAACAATTCGTGCACACCACGTGGCTTTTTATTTGTGCAACATTCCTCTCCCCGAACGACGGCCGTTGAATTATTGATTGATCCGCGCCGTGCACCCTTTCGATGGCCGCGGATAGTTCGCGCTCCAACGCGTTTATTATTACCGAGAATTCTGAATGTGACCTCGTGTCGTGAAAGAGAAACCTATTAAGAAAACGATCACGACTCTAATAAGACTCTCAGACAATGTTATACCAAAACCGCCGCTGTAGGTGTTTGATTTGGCTCGTTTTGAATTGAAAAGGCTATAAAGTTACAGCAATAAAAACCAATATTGCCTATTCAGGCGCCCACGTAACAGCAATTCCAGTAATGGCGGAATAAGAGTCAGACAAGTAGACAGCCTACGTGTTTTAGAATTCATAGGGGTCTATAGTATTATTGGCATTCTCTGTATTAGATTGCAGTAAATTAAATAATATAAGTCTTCTAAGAATGTTAACGACTTATCTCTTAACATCTTGATGTAACTATTTTTAAATTGTCCTACCATAAATTTAATCATCAATACAAATACAATGCCTATCCACGTTTTATCTGTTATACAACTGAGTACTAAATACGGAAGTATTTACCTAGTTATATCAAACACAACTTTGTGGTAATCTGAGACCCCACAACTCCTACATGTTCATTTTATGCCGTTCATGGCAAAACCGGTATGTTTGATTCCAGTGCTAGGTAACCATATACAGCATTGATAGTCTTAGTGCATGTGGGTGTAGTAAAGGGTACTCAGATACTACGATGTGGTACATCATCATCATCGTATAGCAGTTCCCTGCTGGACATATGCCTCCCCTAATGAGAGCCATCGCGCCTTATCTTCGGCTTGACGCATCCAGTCTCTCTGCCTTTCGTTGTTCGTCACTCCACCTAGCCGGAGGGAGTCCTACATTACGTTTGCCGAGTTGCAGTCTCCACTCAAGAACTCGTTTACCCCAGCGGTTGTCGGTTCTTCAGCAGATATGACCAGCCCACTGCCACTTCAGTTTGTTAAATTTGAACTATGTCGGTGTCTTTGGAGCTCTGTCGGATAATATCGTTACGGATCTTATCGTTCAGAAAAACTCCAAACATAGCTCTTTCCATAGCTCGTTGAGTGACTTTGAACAGGTGGACTAGCCGTACTGTGACTGCTGTGAATGATGTAGTACGTACATACTCTTAACGCTTTGCTGGTGTAAAAAGTACTTCTCGTGACAAATGTATCCTCGACAAAGCATCGCGCGTTACGTGACTCACTAATGTACAGTTTCTTAGATTTTACTATTTTGTAGCGATGTTGCTCTCTTTCCAGGTTTTTTGTGGGTCTTCTATTCTGTTATTATTATACCTGCTGGTCTATTGACATCGGTTCTATTGTTTGTTAGAACGATGGGAGTAAACTATAATAGAAGCGATTCTTTTCCGTTTTCATTGTTCTTGAAAACACAATTTGTATTCAGAGCTAGATTATCTTGATATCCTTTGTCGTATGTTATGAGTACCTAGATGAAGGACAGACCTTGTGCTGACCTTCAATTTCTATGAAAATGTTCGGAAGATACAAAAGCTGAACATCAAGGACCTTTATTTTAGCATGCTATGCTATTATTCATGTACATGAGAAGGGTAGCATAAAACCATCAATTTCAAGGCAAAGTATTCGTCCGTTACGCAAAGCTGCGTCGAGTGTACTAATGAAAACATTTTATACAAAGTGTTTGGTTCTCCTCTGTTTCTTTTTAGGTAAGGATCGCGACGGTTTAACGTCTTCCTATGGCTACAAACACAAACAAATATGGTTAAAGTATTCTTGTTGGCTTCTATTATCACTTCAGGTTGAAGACATAATATCAGATAGCCTGGGTGCTACTATAACTACTAATCGTGTCACTAGTTCTATTGCGGTTCGAAAGAACTAGTAACTAGTGGGGTGAAAGGATTTAAAGGTGCGCCTTAAAGGCACCTCTCATGCACTTGACACATGCTTTCGAACTTATTAGTTTCTACGACATGCCGGTTTCCTAACGATGTTTTCCTTCACTGTTTGAATGTACTGGTATAGTGCACATAAATGGCTAAGCCTAAGTGATATAAAACTTTCTACAAAATCCAATGCTAAACTTTGTGAAGCTTGCTCGCCGCTACGTAATTTATAAAATTCAATAACAAAAACTGTTGCAAAAAAATTGGGCAGTTTGGCAAAAAAAACAGCAGTTTGTAGAGTAGGACGTAAATACAGAATCTAACAGTTAGAAGGAGAGAGCACCTTTTACCTGCCAGTCTGCATAGAGTCTTCAGCTACGCGTAAAAACAGTTTATATTTTTTGTTCTCGGTCTGACCTCGTTGGTTTATCGTTATCATACGGCATGGTACTATATAAATCGTGCCTAAATGGATTTCGCTCGCGGAATGCTGGTTCAGCGCAGATAACCTTCGACCGCACGGCAGTTCATCAAATTTATTAGCGACACAACCGTTCGTTGGATTGCACAATCGGCTTGCTTCATCGACCGTCTTTATGCCTAAGATTTACTAGGATTACTTTAATAGCCTAATGACTACTGTTTGGATAAGTTACGGTCCACTTAACCTTTCGATTGTGGAGTTCATAATAAATTAATGCGCCTACATCGTTTGCACTACTCACACTCTTATTCTAATCCCCTGAAGCAAGAATCTGAAATTGTTGTAAATAGGAAGTTGAGAATCGGATCTTACGTATTCCTTTTGACTTTTGATAAACAATGAAAATTATTTTACTACGATCTGTAAGCGAGTCATCGTAGCATTATAGTAATTCAATTGATGGCTCAAGAGTGAAGTCATGCTCGGCCAGCGTTTACTGGTGATTAACCTGGGTTTACGTGTTAGAAAGGATGGCGCGTGGCTGAAGGAACAGCTAATTAAACTGTTGGATCAAACGATATTGACAAGGTGAGGTGAGTCAAGATCGGGCACGAACATAGCCTGAGGAACTTTATTATTCGTGATCATTATGTCTAATAATACCTACTCTTACAGCATGATCCAAGGATCATGCTATGCCGACCCCTCATAGAGTGGGATAAGCGCAGGAAGACGATGATGATGATTTCTATAGAATATTAATAAATTAAATAAGATGAAACTAGTGGATATTAAAAAAATCATAAATTTTATCAAACAACGCTGGAAATCGGACTTATTAACTTCCAAATTGTTTCGGTTAGTTTATGTAAGTGTATAAAGGAGCATAAAGTTCAAAAGTTGGAAAACGCATATCAAGCGTGTTAATAACAAAGTAAATACAAATAAGGCCAACTTTCCTAGTTAGAATAACTCTGGTCGTTTGGAAAACAAAACTAACTTAACGCAATGAATAAGAAGACACTATAAATTAACTCGGGTAATGTAATACAAAGTTTATTCGTAGCCAGACAGCAATTATGTCGAGAACTTTAAGCGGTATTCACGAACACCAAAGAGGAGGTTTGTCTCTCTCCCCTCATGCCTCCCACCCTCTCACCCCTTTCAAACCGTTCAAACTCAGCGGGGGATATTGTCAAAGTTTCGGCGCTTTCACTACCCTCACGGTATTCGATTATTTCGGAATCTTTTGAGACTAACTTTCTTCGACAGTCGATACGTACTGAAAAAGTTTAATCTGTCAAAAACGAAGTGGTCGAACTCGATGTGATTTCATTAATCATTGTTGTCGGTAAATTGGAAACGTCTGGCGTGGACGCTCGTGGAGTTGGAATCGATGGAGCGTCACTCCATTAGGCGTGAGCATTATGCCCCGGTTGATTGAGTGCTTTGAAAGATACTCCTGCTCGACACTCGCGCACTAGATACTTCTTTTCAAAAGCAAGCGTTTTACAGAATATAGCTCAAGGCAGACGCGTGTCGAACAGCGGTGAATAAAACAACAAAGAAAGTTAGACGTAAACAAGTTATTTCAAAGTAGGAAGATGCGAAGTTGTGATGGGAGTTTGTAGAAGTTCGGCGAGTTGGCAACTTCTGCCGGCTTGAGCTCGGCTACTTCAAACTGTAATGGCTGGAGCAGATAATCTGCAAGTTTGTCACTGGCACCGAACTTCAGTAATGCGATCCTTAATTACTTTCCTGACAAGATCTTGATAGTCAACTTTTTCAAACCTGCTTTATCAGATGTAACAAGCTTTCATATTTCATACTGTCTTGCGCACAATTGCATAAGGTATTTATCAATGGGAAGTTAATTTACATTTATCACAGATCAATGTTAATAAATATCAACTTTAATTCAACTTCCATATTGGCGTACAAACATGGTTGGAACGGCGGTTTATGTCGAAGTACAAATATGGTCCGAACCATTAATTAAACATGTAGCGAGTGAAATTTAATGGGCTTGATTCCAATTGAGTAAAATAACCAAGGGTTAAAATAACAAAAACGATAATATTATTATTATAGCTTATTATTATACAACCGGCTAGTTGATTCGAATGGGAATTAATTAAATAACTTACCAAAACAGGTATTCTAACAGCGAACTTCGGCATGGGTGGAATAAATATTAGCATTCTTGGATCATTTCGTAACGTAAATAGAACATTTTGAAAGTTTCACAAGTTCTCTCGAGGTAGCAAACAGAAGCACGTTTTGCCACTTGCAAACTTGGAGAAACCCCGAGCGTTTCTCGTGAAAGAAAAACTGGAAAGTAAGCTAAAGAAAAATAAACAGTTATCTTTCAATTTACTGAAATTTCTAAAAACGTCTCGACAAAACTTCCCAGTTGGATATTGCAAAAATGTTTATAAGAAAAAAAGAGACGACATTTAAATGTGTTTGCAGATCACTGCTATCGGTGCCAGGATAACCTGTAGCCACTGATGTATTTGTTATCTTAACGTGAGTCTTTCATAATGATCATTGGTGTTAGGTAAAGTGTAAGATCCAGCATAACAACTTTTCTAAAAATGATAACAAGATTATTTAATTTAAACAACAAGAAAGATGAAGTCAGACCACGAACCCACAGTCCAATGAATAAGTTACAAAGGCGGAAAGTTCTCATCGCATCGACCTCCATTGGTGAAATTGAGTTTGTAAGAGATCACAAACTTCAGCCATTGATTATTCACTTGGAAGCTTCTAGAAGGATACAGGCGAAACCCTATTACGATAAGTAGGGAGAGAAAATTACCGTTCAAACATTTCATAAGCCAAGCAAAATTATGTTTCATAGAATAAAATATTCATTTAATTTGATAGACGTTTTAAAATCTACACCTACAGCATTATTTCTGAAAGTTTCTAGTGTGCGTCATTTCGAAAAGTTTATCAGGAATATTCTCATCTTGAAATAAGCTGGGGTATGTAATCAGATGGTAACAAACGTGACCACTTAAAGTTTCGCTCGAACTCAATTTGAAATTCTACTGTTGAAACAAGTCCCAAATCCACGGCCACTGGGGTAAAACAATAACTGTAAATTAAGCTTCAAACTCATTAAAAGCTGTTCTGGAGAATATGGGTGGAGTGTGTTAGTTATGAAAGACAATAGTGCTATAAAGGGGAGTATTAATATAGTAGACGTAAAGCTATCACGAGATTTTATCAGAAAAATTATGCATAAAGGAATAGAATAGGCAGTAACACGATATTTATACTTTATCTGATACTTAATGGAAAATCATAACATTTCCAAATAAAAATATATAAAATGCTAAGTCAAATAAAATATACAATCAAAGAAAACAAACAGTAAGAATCCGTACAACAGTACAAAAAATAGTATATAATAATTGTAAAATGTAATTACTATAAACGAGTACCTACTTATAGGAAATCGATAAAACATTTTATAATCAAACCATTTCAAGCCAATAGCTACAGATGTAGATCTGATCGCACATAGAGAAGGAAACAATCAATCAACATTTAGTTGATACGACCACTACGAGCACGACCACTCCAACATTCAACTTGGCAAATATCCAACTCTATTTGTCCTATACGGATGCTAGGTACATAAACAATAACATGAGAATACGAATAGGGAAGGAAAATCATGTTAAAACAAATAGCTGTAATTTATTAGAAGAGATAAACATTATAATTATTATGCAGACGACTAGCAAATACCTGCTTACCTAGAGGTATTTACGTACTGCAGACAATAATATTTAAATGATAGGTAAATAATCCAACAATAAAACTGGTCAAGAGCGATTCGAATTCCCACGCGAAGGGTTCCGTACCATCCGTGCATAAATGTTTCAGTATAGTTCCCTATTAAAGTCAAACAAATAGAAACATGTCTCTTCTATAAAAATCCCATTAATTTTTAATTTTATTGTTATATTTGTACAAATCAGTAAATTTTAGATCGTTTGAAAAAAATACACTAAAAGACTACAGAAAATGTGCAAAAAGTCACTCGACCCATCCAGTTACTAACCATGCGTAGTGTTACTTAACTTCAATAATCGATTACAAATGTTTTTTTATTCTTGTATGGAAGTCCCCTCTTATTTTATTATTTTGTTATAGCGTCTATATAAATACATAATCTGTGAAAATTTCAACTCTCTACCTATTACGGTTCACTACATTGATACAGCCCGCTGACAGACGGACGAACGGACAGCGTACGGACGGCTTAGTAATAGGATCCCTAACAAGGATTATAATGTCCATAAATCAGTTGAATTTCATCCAACACACATCACTGTTACTAAATTAAGGCTCACGAAAGTGTACATCTTAGTCTAAATCATCAAGTTTTACGATGTGCTTGTGTGACGGTATAAGACTGAGAAATAATAAAATATAATTTATGAACGCATAATGGCAATCACATTTATTTAGATGTTTACGAAATAGGTACTGAAAAATTCAACCTAATAATTTCAGCATTGTTGAAACTACATACACAAATCTGTAACAAAGACAATTATTATGATAAATACACATATTAGGGAGTCAGTTCAGAACGAAAATCATAATTTCCCTGCCCTATTCCCACTTTGTGTGGGGTCGACACAAGTTCAGTACGAAAATGGCATAAAGATAAAATATTATGTTATAAAAACATTTATATCTTCAACCAACGGAATGCATTTGCCGTCTGCAATAGTCTAAAATAAAAAGCACTTGTTAAGACCGAGCAGCGCCCTTGAAACTGCTACCATATTCTTCAGCTGGAGCGAAGCCAACTGACGCCGCCGCATCAATTTACTTATCTACATTGAAGTTTATCGATTTGATTTTCGTGAGCTTCGAGCTTACGTACATACAAACATAGAGGAACATATTATCTCGCACGTACCCCTAATAGGATGGGCAGAGCATCTGGTAAACATAAGAAAACTTGCAGCCACTTCTGATTTCAAGTCCTAAGATGGATATCGTGAACCATGGTGACAGGTGATCAGCCCATCGCCCATATAGGTGGTCCGTCATTTTGGAGAGGATACTATCCCTTAGTCGACTTATACGACATGCTCGGGAAGAGAAGCAGCTGGACGCTATGCTTTTTCTTTACTTCCAGTCCAAAAGAGAAGTATTACATAAGACTAATCATTGTTTTTTCTCTTTATCAATAACATATCTGCTCCAGATAGGTTTTTACTATGCTATCAATTATTCTTTACTGCATTTTTAAGCACACAATCTAGTAGTTACATTAGGAGGTTGTAATTAACTGATAATAATCATTAATTGATAATCTACAATCTATATTTCCTCTTTTCCGAGGGTCATGACCTCTCACGTGTCATCTCCATGCTCTGTTCTTGGCAAATGCTCGAACGACATATATAATGAATTTTATAGGAATTCTATTATGGGACATGCTCATTGATATTAATTTAAATGCATTGGAAAAATATATACACCTGCATAAACTACAGGTCTTTGTTACTAAATTAATGATTGATAATGATAACATTGTATTATGTATGAGACAAACATCCTTACTACACTGCGCATAACTTCAGTGTTGTTCGAACACATGTAAATTGTAACCAAATACAACCACTCTCTTTATTATTATGACAACATCAATATAATTGCGGAGTCATTCTTTCTTAAAACGTACAATACTTAGGCATAATGCCACTGTAAAAATGCTATATTCATTGTTTTCAATAAAAAAAATGACAAATGGCATACATTACGATACGACGCTTGGCGTGCCGCCACGGTCATCAGCCTCGCCTTGACCAATATCGAGTCGTGATTGGACACATCCGTTCGTCGCATATTGATTACGAGATTATCTCGTTATTTTCCATAATTTAAACGTCACGTGAGGAATTTATGACCGAATCAAAGGGTTTACTTTTGTAATATGATATGGATAAATATATTTTTAAACTGATAGCATAATATAGGTACGTAATGAATAAAGAAAACCTTCTACTATTTTCAATATAAAGTTTTGCATAATATACTAATATAAAAAAAAAGATAAAAATACAAATAAACTCTTTGTTCACACACCGTAAATTGATTGTGGTAAAATTGCACACAATGCTAATCGTTTCATATGTAGGTGCCTGTAACGAACGAGGCCATCTGGCCATATTCCCACATTTTCCTTGACGACTGAACTGTTTACGTTTTCATTGTCACTCGTAAGCTATGTACCATTGGATACTTGTTTGTAAATTACGCATATTTAGTAGACACTAAAAAGGCAATTTATACAAACAAGCTTAAAAAAATAGCAAGGTGAACCTCTGTTTCTTGTAAATAGCTGGTAAATTTGCATTTAAAAAAATTCCATTATGTAATCGAAATGGTTATGTAACCTACTTGTATGTAAATATATAGTAGGATACATATGTAGTAGGTAAATAAACAGGTATTGCTGTTCAAGAGGTTTATTTAAACAGACAAAGGCAGTTAGTATTAACGTTTCAAGGTTGGTTTATAAGTTTTGACCAATGTAGTTAGCTGTTCTATAGTGAAACTCGACAAAACCCTGTCGAATCTGACCCGATTCGCAATCGTGACAAATAAACTGATAACAAACACTTCGATTAATAATTTCAATGAGGTTTTACTATCTAAAGCAATTTATAGATAACCAGTCTATTGAACATTGCTTATCGCTAGAAACTCAACCAACCCGTGGATGACTGCAGTGCAGTCACATGATAATGGCTGTTATTATGAATAGATATCAAGAGTACAGTGCAATTTGTCTCTGGAGAATACCTTGCCTTTAGGTTATCTAATGCTTTGATAACATACTTATATTAAAAACTATTGTTATATACCTCACAACCACCTTGAGATAAATCATGATAATCAGAAGAACAAACAAAATATTAAAACACAAGTTGTTAGAAAACTTATTTACATAACCTTGTAGGTAATGAAAAACATATATAAATATATACCTAACACCAGCATAATTTGTGGTATACAATGCGGACAAAAAAACACTGAATAATTTACAGCAATTCATATGCTAATCTTTCTGCATATTCAGAATGTTTATAGCTTCATCGTTTCAACATTTTCGGCGTCAATGACATCATTCATTATTCATGGTCTACTAAGACACAACATTAGATATTTTTCATCGTGCTACAACGCTGATTTACAATGAAAACAGAAAGCATCGTCTGATGCGCATTTTTGGCAAGTTGCCTAACAACCGCTCCATATAAATGTACCCATACCCCAACAGCATCTAAGTGTTTATCCGAGATAGTAGTTCCTACTAAATGAAAACTGAAGTGGAACGATTTATAGCGCATATTTATGGCACTTGACTGCATAAAGCCTGTTCTGATCAAAAGCTGGGAAGTTATGAACATTTCCAAAAGCAAATTAAACAGAGTGATTTATAATGTTTCTGTCAGTTGCGATTGCGATAAAGGAAGGATGTGATTATGCGAAATCGCTGCTAAAATAATTAGGATGTATCTTGGAAATTGAACGTGAATCACCGGTTAGACAGGCTTTCTCTTAAATTCAGATGATTTTAACTTCCTTTACGGGACGATTTACTTTGGCTACGTTCGTCTATTTGTCTTATTGATTTTCTTTATAACCTTCACAAATATTATTTATCTATACTTACGTATAATAACATCGTTGAAAAGTATTTGCCTGCGAAAAGCGAACACTCCAATTTACATTTTTAATTATTAATAAAATGTATTGATTTGTAATACAATATACCTACATAATACTTAGAAAACTGTCCGTTCCATTCATCACGTTCTCAGTACAGTAATATTGGTTTCCCACAATCACGGTAATGCGTCAACTCTACTGACGTCAAACTGATATTTTTATCCCACGTGGATTTGTTTACACTACTTTATACATACTTTATTCCAGTCTTCTATAGTCTATCTATAAGTATCTACAACGCAAGTACATTATCATACCTACCAACCTAGCTGATAAGTTGTTTGTCTATCTCGAACAAGATCATTTTATGTCTCAAAATGGAACATTCTATATAATTTAACATTCTAATGATAATTGACATTCTAATAAAAATTCTTATCCGCTTTGAAGGACTTTTTAGACATATGTAAAAACGTTTAAAATTCTTTAATTTACGTAAATTTCTGATGAAAATCCGTAATCTGAATAGTGGAATCGCAGATTCCGAGCTTCAAAACAATTTATAGCTTCAATACAATGGCAAACTCACGAACTGTTGGCCAACGTTATCAGATGTCTGAGTAAACAGCGAGCAGGTCATGTCCATGGTTGTTGTTGCAAATACCACAATACAATGGAAAATGAACTTTATGATGATGAAACTATGGTTCAAATGATTACATTTAGATATGTTTACGTAAGTAACAAGGTCTATGGAGAATTTATTCTCAACGCGGACATTATCGATTGAGAAGTTCGCATGCCAAATTGACAATAAATACGGAATTCCAATGCTAGACTGGGCTTGAATTAGATTAATCTATCGAGTTCTAGATTAATTTTGGGATCGTACCGTCTAAAAAGCAAATTACATGTAAAAGCGCCTGAATAAATAAATTTCTAGTTACCTATAATATTAAAAAAAACATTACACCACCGTTTACATTATTATTTGAGCTTAATCAAATAAAATGTCAAACCTATGTTTGGATAAGATACAGAATTGTATTCTGAAGCAAAGCAATAAACGATGTTTTTACAAGGTTACATGAAATCACGAATTGTAAATAATAAGCGCAAATTATAACACAAACGAATTGGGGAACATTTCATAATATAATTGATATCTAGTCTAAATTTTACGATTAATAGGATAATAACGTCGACAAATACCTCCTCTAAGTGATCCTAATAACTTCTCAATGTTACCGATATATGTTGGTAATTTGGTTAGCTAGATTTAATTGGCAAAACAGTTATTAATATCAATTACTTAGTATAATTTGTGTTTCAGGTACCTTGAGCATGTTCAATCAGTGATGTTTGATTTGATTACTATCGATTTGTGAAGTGGATGTTAGGGTGTGTGTAGGTTCATACTAAAGACGGCAACCCTGGGCGCAAGCCAGCGACTTACGGGGTTCTTTAGTGTAAAGACACTATGGCGTAAAACTAAATCACTAACTAACAGTGCAACGCTTTTACTCGAAAAACCTCTGTGACAAAACGCAGATTCTTACCAGCATGTATAATTTTTACTTCACTTTCCCGACATACCTGCAACAAAACAAACATTGGCGGTTATTGATGTAAATGCTAGTGTATCGAACAGAGCTACCCTCAATTTTATCAAACAACACACGAACAATAAATATGAATATAATTTGATGTCAAGGGGCTTATAAAACCTACATTTTCTTGATAGAGATAGAAAAGTCTTTGGATTTCTGCCAAATGTCTTAAAGTATCATAATTTTTTTCCCCTATCACATATAGGTACAGATTATATTGTCACTTGCATCTGGGAGAAATATATAAAGATAATAACGTATAATGAAAATATACCTGGATAGATCTTGAAAAAATTATACTAATTGTTGCAAGCGACAGCTTTGGCACTTGGAACAAATATTAGATTGATGTGATGATTACTGTTGTTGACTACAATAACAGTTGCGTTCTCCCTAACTCATTCACTGCGATAACCTAGCAACGATAACATTATGACCGTTAATCGTAAGGTCGGTATTTAATATATTTATTTATATCAAATATATAATCATATCTCATAAACTATATGACATAGAGAGGAGACCTAAAGTCTACTTTATTATTCTACATTTAATTTAGTTCGGTGACACAATATACAACGTGTAACATAATGTCCCTATAAGCCCGAAAGGGGTGTATTCAGACCGAGCACTTGAATACATTGACGTGTGCAAAAGTTCAATACATCATATTTGAAATTCCTATACAATTAAAAACAAATTATTTCATGAGAAATTTGTGACAACCCTATGTGTTTGTTTACCATTTGCGTAGGTAACAAACACACGCGCACCCTCCTATCGCGTCGGACCCACACATACGCAGACAATTGAACGCGCGGCAAGTTTCAAAAAGTACCTAGGTGTAATCACCAAAGTTTTCGTAAGAATTTGCAATTTTTTTAATTCTACGTAGAAATTAAAGTCGAAGATTAAAATCACGATATCTTTCACACATAAAAAAACAACTACCTACCTACATCTACCTAGGTAGTTACCTAAGGACCTAGGTACAGGAAAAGTTAAGTTATACCTTTTCTCCCTTCTTCTTGGTTGGCTCGGAACACGGCTAATTGACATGGTAGGTATTAGGTAGGTATGTAGGTACCTAGGTTGGTATTACTGGTACACATTCACATTCACAATCACAAAATTATTTTTGTCATTTTTTATTAGTAAGCTAGGTACTAATGGGGTACCTACTAGGTAGGGTGATAGGTTAGGTACCTATCATCATACCTACCTATCACTGAATTTTATCACTGTTGACACACACAGTAGGTACTCGGTATCCATCAAAGGGAAGTAGGTACAACACACCACCGAATTCCCGGTCTTCCCTCACTGGTGCGCCCCGGTGGAAAGATCCCGTCGAGAGAAGACGGTTCACCAATCCCAGAAAAGAGCCCGTAAGATGGCAATGGCCGCCCTGGATAACGCTCTCTGTAGAGCTGACGCGCCGCTACTAAGCTATTAATTATTTGGTGCTGCTCCAACACACACACACAACACCATAAATCATAATACTCACCGTTTGAGTACAAAGCCGACATCGTATCGTACGTTAATTAGTTACGCGAACCGAGAGATTGCTTGTTGCAGTTGTTGCAAGGAACGAATGCTAATTGCGACTGATAAAAACCGATCTGTTTTGCGACCAAAAGTAGGTACCTATTGCCGAAAGCCGAATTTTTAGGGTTCCTTGTCTGGGGTAACCCACTAAATACCGATTGGGAAAAAAAGGCAAAAAACTTCATCATACATCTACTACTACTACTACTACTACTACTGTCGTCGTGTCCGTGTCGCTAGCACTTTTGAACCAGTGTGGTGGAAGGATTAGAGTGCACCTTGAAGGCTCCTTTCGTACACTTTGACACACGTCTATGGCATGCCTGGTTTCCTCACGATGTTTTCCTTCACCGTTTGAGAGCATTGATATTGCACACATAAATTTCGAATCGAAAAATCCATAGATTCGAACTCACGACTTAAGGATGGGAAGGCGGGGTTCATAGCAATATGCTACCATGTGCTCTATCCCCATTTGCTACTAGGTACCTACCTACTTACATAATAACCTACCAACAATTACGTAGTTCAATCAAGAAAAGTAAAAAACAAATAAGCCTACGGAACCAATTTGATTTTATTAAACAAACGCTTGCGGTGCGGTGTCGGTTGACGGTTGCGGATTTTGAATTTAGCAAAGGCACCGACAGCCAATTAGGGCGAGGTGCCATCCCACTTATTGTTGTTGTTGTTCCAATGCAACCAATGACAAATAGGCTGTTCACGATGAAAATGAAGATTAGTAAGACAGATAAGTCACAACCTTTGACTTTAGTGCCCAAGTAGGTAGGTACAAAATTGCATTGAAAAATGCTCCAACGAATATTGGAATAATACATCGTTGGAAAAACTAAAGTGGAATAGGGTCACGGCTTATCCTCAGGCACGGTAGACCTCTTCTCATACTTCTTGTTACCTACTCAAGATGCTTTTAAGGCCCGAGTAGGTAGGTACAAAATTGAGTAGGTATCACGGCTTTATCCTCAGGCACGGTAGACATCCTCTCATACTCCTTGGCACCCACTGAGGATACCTTTAAGGCCCGAGTAGGTAGGTACAAAATTGAGTAGGTAAGGTACCTATCTCCTATACTAGGTACTTAACAAAGAGATCTGAAAGGATGTTTACGGTGCCTAGGGATTTTAGTCGTGATGTGTGTGACCTTACATTTTAATTACCAATAAATACCAAGGTACCAACTAGGCCTTCAAAAAAAAATAGAAATTACTTATTAAGCCACCTCGTTATTAGGTAAGTAGGTAGGCATTTTACTAATGGTGTCTGTTCTGTTACCTGTTTCATCTAGAGTTCACACTTAAAGGTCAAAAAACAGCTGTAAATAGGGATGCCTCATGTTGTGTCAAGTTACGTATTGGAGCAAAGTTTAAGAGACATTTCATGAATGAAAACCTTTGAAATTTTAAAAGTCGTTGAACAAACGTTGTTCGCAATGACGTATAGAATACCCCCGTTTCGGGCTTATAGGGACATTATGTTACACGTTGTATTCACGCGTAACTTTCGCTAATTTGAATTTTAATAGCTCCGATAAATCTTGCCTGACGTGGCCATTTAATGAGAGTCGGCCACTCCCGCCGGTCGGCTCAGGCACAGAATATCCAGCAATTTTAACAAGACCCTCTCCAATGTGAGCAGATATGTAGCACACACAAACGATTTTTTATTTTGACCTAAAGTCAGCTACTTACTGACATTTACATAAATATTACTAGCTTCTACTTTAGCCCTGCATAAAAAGTAGCGTAGATGTCATTGCAGGTTTTTACAGCCATGTATATTCCTATCCGTTCAGCTATTACGTTAAATTTTAGAATTTATAAGTAAGCTTTATTACTGCTAATGTACATGTTGTAGCCAGTAAATGGACACAAGCCGTATAAAATCTAAAGCCAATGCTATAAAGCTCATTATTATTTATGTACATTGAAAGCATAATAAAATAACACTAGGTTGGAGTCAGTGTTGGCCAGAACAAGTAGCAGGATACAGTTCAGACGGGTCAGTCCACCCAACGGAC
This sequence comes from Scotopteryx bipunctaria, assembly GCA_949320045.1. NCBI lineage: Eukaryota > Metazoa > Arthropoda > Insecta > Lepidoptera > Geometridae > Scotopteryx > Scotopteryx bipunctaria. The sequence continues at coordinate 3,831,665 of OX439449.1, forward strand.
CATTGCGTTAATTAATTGCCTGTTATACTGCAGTTCCTTATGTTAATTATTAAGAGTGTTGGCCAACCTTTAACAACTGTCTTTTCACATTTTAACTGTCTTATGTAAAGCGAGACACGGAACAAAGCAAGATCTGTGAAATATAACAACTCAATAGTAACAACGTACGAATCATTGACTTTGATACAGCTTCAATGTGTTCACATGGTTTCATCATCAGAGTGCAACCAGCTATCAATCACGTCCAATTGCGGGGGGTCCGCTGACAGTGGGCACTTGACATGTGTCCGGTTAATAAGGATAAATACAAGTGAACGCGAGATTCACAGAAGAGACCAATTTAAAATGGAACATAAAAATATTGATAGATCTGGATTGCCTTATAATGCGTTGTACATCAAATTAATCAATGTTTAAAGAAAAGAAGTAGGTACTCTAAACTTTGAACTTAGGATGCATGATACACAGCGATAGGTAAGAGCAATTTAGTTATAAGAGCAATGGAAACCCCAGAATATTTTACGAGTAAATGTTCAATTTAATGAGAAGTGTGCGTAATGCAGGTTATACAGATGTTTGATACACTCTTTCTATTGCAAAAAAGCATAAATACCAAGCTTATGTCATTATATTTATAATGTTATTTTAAGACAGAGGATATTCATTCTGAGATTATCATATTATATAACGCGATAATCAGACTAGAAAACAATGTTCTATAACTATGGAATATTAATAACGTTGATGCGATAATTAAGAAACACCTGTACGTACCACTACTGATAAATATATCTGTAGGTATCATCAAACTAACGCAGCTGCCTCTATTAGCAATATTATCGTAGGCACCTCTAAAGTATTTTAAGAGGTTTTTAACATCAAAACATGATAAACATGTGTAAAAAAACGTAAATACCCAAAGTTGTCCACGTCATCCGAGCATCACACAAACAAACACAAGTCCAGCTGTGTTCGGATCAAATGTCGAATTTCGTGATAACACAAAGGTCAAGTGGCAAGTCAAAACACATGAGTTATCTTACAAAGGAGCTTGTTTAGTAGAAGTCGGTCATCCGATCTGCAACGAGTCTCGACTCGAGCATTCCAAGTTTATTATGTTAGTCTGTCAGCTATTCTCGTGATATCGTAACAAATGGATTAAGTTCATTCGGGTTGAGTTTCAACGCAAGTTGAGTCATTGTCGCTTTGGTATTTGCTTATTCAGAAGTAGTTGGATTGACTTTGTCTAAGTTACAGCAAATTAGTCTGTATTCTGTTATCGTTGTACTAGATAATATTAATTGAACTATAAGGATATCTGATATTTGGTTCTATCATGCGAACAAACAATGACATACAATCAGCATAGCCAAGATAAAAGCAATTAAAAATGGCAAAATATATGTAGTCATATCCAATGTAATAATTTTAATTACTTTTTGAATAATAACATTGGGGCTACAATCTTACTCAAACAAATATTATATTTCACAGCAAAAGACAAAGTTTCCCTCCCCTTCTATTATTAGAAGCCGAGGAAAGAGCATTAAAAGTTGGACATTTCTTTTGAGAAGTTTGTGAAGTTCGTGGGAGAGCGGTTGAGCCAACTTAGCAGAACTAACCGTGATTTATACCAGCTCACAACTTGTTTGACAATGCAACGATTTGTCTGATTGTGAAAGTTTATGCTGATTGTGCTCCATATTTTTAGACTTGTTTACTTACGTATAATTATAGTTTATGCTTTAATTCAATATTACATCAGTTTGATTGAACACTTAAATTTCATAAATTTTAAATACCACGATGCCTAAAAATTCATATTCATGGAATTAAATTTTTAACGTAAGCTTTTAACCTATGATCCGCAATAAACAAAAACCAAACGAATTTATTACATAACTACATAAATAAAACATTATTTAGAATAATATAATGTTTTATTTGCCACTTCCGAAATATTAGTAAAATGATAATTTATTTGAAGACAACTTGCTTTTCAAATGATTATAATGATAGCTATATAGAACCGGTTTATTATTAGCCCAGTTGCCTAAGACGAGGTTAATTTACAAAATGACTTTTAATTTACATAACGGCTCAGCGATTTAAATGTTAATAATGCTAGATAACATATAAATAATAATGATGTAGGCATGCGTAAATAACAAACAATAATAAAATGATGATAATCTCTTGTTTTAATGATACCTTATGATAAAGCGGTTACTTATATTATTTTTATTGACTTGAGTAGGTACCTATTAAAAAAACATCAAATATATATGTTTGTAAATATTGTATAGCCCTTTAAAGTATTAAACTTATTCTCAACAAATATTATACATACATACATAAAATAATGCCTGTTTCCTAGAATGATAGGCAGAGATCGCGGATCTCCATTTCCTACTATGTCAGGATAGCCTGACATAGGTACCTTTTTCGCTTCATTAACTTCATATATGCTTGTCTGTTTAGGTACTGTTGACCTGGCCCTTTTCCAAAACCTTCGCTGATTTGGTTCATGTACGTACGCTTAGATCTTCCCCTTACAACTTCTACAATAAATGTTAAAGCCTCTAGGCCACTATTAAATTCGTATGTATGTACTAATAATGAAATAAAATATTAGGTAATTGAAATATTTTCATGTTGCAATATTTTATTATATTTTGTAAACAGTTTCTATTGCGTTGATCTTTAATTTAAATAACTACTGTAATATTACTTATAATAAAAATGCGAAAGTTTGTGAGGATGTTTGTGCCTCAATCACGCCGTAATGGCTGAACGGATTTGAATGAAACTTGGAATATACATAGTACATGTACTGGATTAACATATAGGCTATTTTTATCCGAGTACCACGCGAGATAGATATTTCTGCTCCAATAACATCACCTCGAAATGACGAAACACAAAACAATGATGCACTGCCATATTGCTTTTCATAATTAAAAAAAAACATTCTCAAAACAAAATTGTTTACATTTTTTTACCGCTAACAAAAAGCAATGTTCAAAACCGGAATCCAAGGTATTTCCAAGAAATTAAAGGGATTTTTTTATTAGCAAAAAATGATGCTTTCTGCTCAAACCGCTTTGTCAAGAGTAATTTATAAGTAAGAATAACTTTGAAAATCTCTTTTGTAGAATGAGCGAGGGGAGTTTTTTCTTTCGGTAATGGCCGGCAGGTGGTATATAAAATGGCGGATAGTTGGATAAATCGAAAAAAATTCAACAAAAACTAAGGCAACAAGGAAAGGCCGTAGAAGTTGCAATGTCAAATGAAGGTTGAACAAATTTTGTAGGAATATTTTGACAGAAAAAGAGTTAAATTAATTGCAAGTAGGTTAATAAATAACAAGTTTAAGTATATTAAGTACTTATCTTAATTTAATGTTGAAATAATTGTAAAAAGCATTCAGGTATGAGCTTATCAAGGCAATCCATTATACTAACTGTGTCTAGGTTTAAAGTCCTAGTCGATCAAAGTTGGGTAGGTAGGTACCTACAAACTTAAAATAAAACTCTCTTAACACATCTAAATCGTAACTAAATTATTATAGGTACCTGACCATCGCCATAAATTCAATTCCACGCGTAAAAATAAACCCGTCTTCAAAGTTTAAACGTTAACCTTTGTATTCATCCGGTCGAGTCCATTAATATAATGAAGCCACAACGCCAGCACATCACGTACCTAAGATACTGTAACGTATTCTGTTCAGTACCCAGACCCACGTCCGCATGCGCTACAAAAGGAATGTTCAGTATTATTATTAAAAAAAGCTGACACCATATTTTTTTCCGTCCAGGTAGCGCAACTAGGGGAGCGACGGGAAAACCGGTCTAGAGCAAAAAAACTACCTACTCGTTGTAAATGTAGAGGCGAGGGCATAATTCATGCGGGTGTACGATCCAGTCCGATGCGTAGTCTCGTCTCGACTAATGAGCCTTCAATCAAGGTCGACTCGCTGTCTTTAATTTATAGCCTTTACTTTACATACGGGTAAAAAACAATTCATAAAAGCTTGGTAGGTATTATTTATATACGGTTGTTGATTCCACTTTTTATCGAGATCAACTAGGTATGGCAATATCGTGGCATTATAAAATTCTAGCCAACTTTATTGCCGTTTTTATACTTTTATTATTAGAATGTTGCCTGCTTCAAAACAAAGTTTTTTGTCTAACAAAAACACTCAGGTAGATGTAAGAAGATGTAAGAGAAAGATAGATAATATAATGTGGTTTTATTTAAACGAGGCACTTAATCTTAGTAATAATAGCATGTCTGAACAGAAGCTATTGTGAGGCTGAAAACAAACATTTCTCATTAGGCGAGTAACGCGAACCGTCCATTGTTCTCGTGGACATAACGGACCGTGTCGGATTCACGTCAGTTTGACCGACGAAGACCTCTGAAATGCCGAAGGATACGAGAGATTTTGATATTGAGCCTATTGATTCTATGCTCTAATCAATAAAATTACTTAGTTAAATTGGTAAGTGTCATACTGAACATTTATTATACATAAACACTTAGCGTAGCAGTTTTATTGATAGGTATGCTTTCTATATTGCATAAAATATTTCAAAGCTAGATTAAATTTAATGTATGAGTGAAATATTTATATTCCTAAACGTGTCATGCATGTCCTTGTAATAGCAGTAAAGTGCCTACTCAACAACAATCTCGTACTACAAGGCTACAAATTGAATCTTTTATCAAGTTTTATCTATATACGAACGAGTAGAGTGGCGGGGTCAACGGCCGCCGGACCTCGGACCAATTCGCGACATGAGATTGAATAATAAGTTGATTGCGAGCGGTGAGCACCAAGGCCGCACCGCCATTACTGTGTGGTTTTCCCAATAGCCCGAACTCTAAATGTGGCATTTTGATATTAATCGCTCTTAGTAGATCGCCCCGAACTGAGATCTCGTGTGCGATGTCAAAAACTCACGCTTCAAAAACTCACACTTGGCCAAAAAAATACTATTGATTTCACAAAAATTAGCTATTGGTTCATAATCCACTTTCCTGTACTTTCCTGCCACTTCTATTCTGGTTCGGATTTCCTCATACTTATATCCAGTCTAACCTGAACAAGGTATGAAGACATCAAAACTCTAACAAGAGGGAGCCCAGGTTACAACAGTTTTCTAAATTAAACTTTTTCGCTGTTTTTCATAATAAAATCCCAGAATAAAAATAAAAACCATTTTGGAACGTCCAAACAAAGCCCGACACCTCACTCATCACATTTGTAATTTTATTTTTTAACTTCTTGGGAACTTAACGTTTTTACAATACCTTCACCGATTCAGCTCATATGCTTCCCAGCAAATCTTCATAGCAAAATCTATTGACCTACCTAGTTTCATACAGATTGAATTAACGGTTCGAAAGTTATGCTCTAACAAACATATCCACATACATACATACACACATACAAACATACAACCAAAAAAATAAATAAATTGCCAAAGTTGCCACTGAGATCATCGCTCGCTTCACTCGTTCGATCAACTAATATTGCAGCGCGCTCAAGAATAAGCTTTCTGAGCGTGCCGTGTCGGCCATTTATTTTGCAACTGCACGCCAAACACCCTTCCTACAACAACATAGAACATTTACTTATTGTAACCTCTTTTCACCCATCCTCCTCTAATTGAGTTTTCTATAATAGTGGAAGATAAAACCAAGTCAAGTACCTAGTTTGCTATTGTTTTATTATTGTTGTATTTGTTGCTCAGTTATTATTATTGTCAAATTACTTATAACATTTAAACAACACGTTGCGAGGCCTTTAGTGATTGTTTGTTTAAACGGCACAAAGTGTTTTAAAAATAGTTCTTTTATATAGGTACCTACCTACTTAGTCACCGTTCAATATCATTCTTATTTTCAGATAAGCGACTTACAATAAAATGTTTGTTTGAGTAAGGATTAAAATATGTAAGTAAAATCAATTCAATAGAATTAGCCCTACTCGGAAAATCCCGAATGCGACAAAACCGCCCAGCCGAAGCAGCTATCTCGCTCGTGCAGACGGAAAGCACGTATCGCTATTTCGCTCACTTCCCTTCCCTCCCGTCCTGACTCAGTCTAGCCGCGGCATTCTTCGGAGCTGCGTGCGCTTTGTGTTTATTACCGCAGCGACTTCTGCACCGCCATTTTGAATACTTGACATGGATCGCAAAAAATATAGTCGCGTCTGTTCCGTACCCGGGTGCGACGTACATACGAGAAAAATATCTGGAATAAGTTTCTTTAGTTTGCCAAAAAGCATTACCAGGTATGATTTGATATTAAGTAGATAGTGTCGTGAATTACTTTCATGACGGAAATTGCACGTAGCTACCTATGTACGTAGATTAGGTAGTATTTAATTTAACTTGATACCTACCTAGTGGGTAGGTAGGTACTTAAATTACAACGGTGGGTGCCTGTTGTCAATGAACCTAGGTACTTATTAGCCTTAAAATACCCGTTTATAAAACCCCCAATAATAGCTATTACCACTACCTATCTATTTACTTTTTCCAACTTTCTAGCATTCATTTATTCAATTAAATCTCAATTTTTGTATAAGTTTGTTTTAATTTGTACCTACAGCTAGGTAAACAAAAAAAATAGAAAATAACTAATAGAACTGACCCCACACGTGTCGTCCGTATTTCTGCTAGATCACACAGCTAGGTCGCTGCAAAATATTCATTTTTAACCCCCGACGTAAAAAAATAGAGGTGTTATAAGTTTGCAGTGATATTGATGCCGTTTTTTTTCTGTTTGAAAACTAATGTGATCGAGATGGTTCTGTGCTATAGTTTATGGAGATCTGTTAAGACGTTTGAAGATTTTTCAAAATTTTACAGGTGCTTGATTTGTAGTGTTCTGTTCAGGGGTCGGGGATTATTTAAATATTTAATTTAATAGCTTTTATAGACACATCATAATGTAATAAGAAATATATAAAAGGTAAAATAAAATATAAGTAGGAGGTCCAATCGCTACTTATATTTTATTTTATATTTGTTGTGCATTTAATTTTTCAGATGTTACATTTTAAATAACCTTAATTTATTTCAGGTCGCAATACTGGTTAGACCAAATCTGCGTAAAAAAGCAACCTGACCAAAGAATTTATGTGTGCGAAGAACATTTTGAAGAAGCTTTAATAAATAGATCGAATCCAAAACAAAAACGTTTGGACGTTGATGCTGTCCCGACGCTGAAACTTCCTTCTCCACTTGGTACAACGTATTTAACACCAATTAGAAATGATGATACAACAACCGACGAGCGACTTGATAAATTGAGCGAGCACTTGCCGAATGACAAACGAAAGGCCTCTGAACATGTTTCACAGCAGTCTGAAAAGAAAATAAAAACTGATACGAACGCACCAAGTAAAACTTCAGATGAAGGTGCAGTTCCATCATGGCAAACAACAGGGTCAGAAAGCACTTCTAACCCCCTAAAGGTTATTGAATACGTCTACAAGGGCAATGATTTAAAACCTAAAAATGTGCCAGATAAACAGAGGAAAGAAATTAATGAAAACGCTACAACATCGCAATCTCAACAGGATACAATCATAATTAATCTCACAGAAACTACACAAGAATCTGATATAGAAACACTCAATGAAAGAAGTACAATTCCTTCTTCAAGTAATATTCAAGTACACAAAAACGCATTGACTGAAAAAATACCTGAGCCCATTAAACATGCAACAACAAAATCTTCTTGTATTTATACTGAAAAATTACAGAAAATACAAATGAAAATGGATCAAATATCGAATTCAGCTAAAGCTCATATTCAATTATCCCTCAAACTATATCTGAGATTCCCAAATGAATATAAAATCCTGCACAAAGCCCTACATGCATTGCCTAAACCAGAGTTGAAAAATACATTTAATGATTCATTGATTTCAGCTGATGGATTTACTTTATTTTCCATATACTTAGCACAAAAAGCAAACACTATGACAGTTCCGCAGAAGCAATGTTTTCTTTGCATCGGTGAATCTAAAATAAAGCCTAAACTCTACTATGATATACAAAAAGATCATTTATTAGGAATACATGACATTGACAATGTTTTGAAACCGAAGTTTGCAAAGACAGCTGTCGTGATGATACTGCAAGGCATTTTCGAGGAATGGAAACAGCCTATAGCTGTAGGTTATTTAGGAAGTGACACAACATGTTTAAAGCCATGGATTGAATCAAATGTTAAAAGCCTATCCAATATGGGATTTAATGTTCGTGCTATTGTATCACACAAAGACTCGAACTATTTTTACAAGCATATCAATATTTATAAAATGAAGATTTACTGCATCAACGACCTATCGTACTTGTTCATTACCTTGTATTATAATTTTACAAAGTGTAACTACTCTTTTCATAGCTTCATTGCAAAGTGCCAGCATATTGTGGACTTTTACAAATCGGACCATTTTAAACTAAACCCATTGACGCCAAATATAACTGAGAAACTCTTAAACCCCGCCAACATCGAAGAGTTGAATATAGAGTCAGTAATGGAAGTCTTTAATATGTCTACAGCAGCAGCTATTTCAGTTTATATAGATTTAAATGTTTTACATCCATATGCAAGACAAACATCAGTGTTTATTACTAAAATAAGAAAATTATACGACATTTTAAATGTCGGTCCCCTAAATGACAAAACTAAAAAGGGGTATGAAGGCGGAGATTCAGACAACATTTATTTTTTGAAAGAAATGTTAGTATTTTTTGACAGCTTAACCATCCTAACCCAAACAGCCAACCCAGACATTTGCAATTCACATAAAGCTGTAGTTGACAACTTTAAAACACTGATAAAAACTGTGATGTTACTATATGCTAATTTTACTGTGGAGAAGTACGATCACCTTCCTTTTTATCGATTAAATACTGCTTCAGTCGATTTATTCTTCGATCAAGTCCAAAAGCACAGCAAAAGCATCACGAAGCCGACAGCAAAAGATGTTGATTCAATTTTCAGACAAACTGCAATAATTCATTTGCTAAAACATTCTGTTAAGAATACTAAGACTAATGAACTGGATGAAGTGTTGGACGAGTTTCAGAAATTGATTACCAGCTTCAAATTATTAAGTGATGACTATGCAAACCTTGACCTAGCCATCAGCTATAAGGTTAACAGTTCAGAGTATATGATGTTAGATATAAAAAGAAACGATGGAATTGTATTCCTAGCTGGATTTCTTTTGAAAAAATGTAATGACATTCATAATAATTGTGATGACTTGAAAGCTTATAACAGAAGAACAACCACTGACGTAGAAGCACTTTTCATGTGTGAAAGCATTATGGAGGATATCAGGCAAAATATTTGTGCATTACCAAGTATAGAATTCATTGAACTCGTGGAGGCGCTGGAAATATCTTTTAGGTCATTTATGAATAAAGAAATACTGTATGTTCCAAATAATAAAATGTTAGTTAGCTTATTGAAATTTATGGAATCAGTTTATTTTCGAATGCCGTGTCAGTGTTTTCCAGTTATTTATGCAAAAAAGTTGTATTTGCGCTTCAGAATTTATCACACATTGAAGTACAACAATGAACTTGCCAGAACAAAAATAAGCGAACTTCTTGTTATTAACAAATTGTAAAAAAGTCTGCGGTTGTCATATTTATAGTTGTTACAGGAAATAAATATTAAAATAATAATTTACTACTTAGCATTTTTATTTAACCCTGCAGTTCAATAACACATCTTATCATTAGATAAGTATCAGTTAAAAGTTAACAGGCAGTTTAAAGTTTAAACACAGGCAAAATGTATTGTATTTGATTGTTTTACAAATGTCACACTTATACTAGAAATGCGGAAGTTTGTGTGTTAGTGAGTGTATTTGACTGCGTTCATCTCCGTAACGGCTGAACGGATTTGGCTGAGACTTAGAATATACGTAGTTTATGCAGGAATTTCGTTGGGTAGGTATTTTTATTGGTAGATACCACGCGCGAATATGTATTATGTTTGATTTTAGGTTAAAGAAAAATATTTCCAGGAATCTATAAGTAAAGATTCAATAGTCATATTTATTTTTTAGGGGCGCACCGAAGCTCCCAGCCTCCAATGTGATCCTGATAGAGTCGACTTTAATAGTTCTGGTTCGAAACCGGTCAAGCACGTTAATAGAGGGCAAACAGAAGACGTAACGGAGGTGAGAGTGGCTGGTGTTAATTGTGTGGAGAATGCATTTGCGCCAGCCTGTGAAAAATACTTGAACTCCGCGTTATCCCAATAACATTGCTGTGTTAATGTCAGTGGATCATTAGACCTGAACCGGACCGTGAAAAAAAATAGCAAAGACTAGCCTGCCCGTAACAGCACGTAAGTGTCTAAAAAAGGGCTACTGATGATGATGGCATGTGTATTGGGAACCTAAGTGCTAAGTGACATCATCATCCACAGCCTAAATTTACCTACTGCTGGGCATAGGCCTCCCTCTGTTTATGCCATCCACCACAGTTCTGTGCTAGTCTCATCCATCCTCCTCGGCCTATGGTTTTGACTATATCGTCTGCCCATCTCGCAGCAGGTCGACCCACATTCCTATATCCAGACCTCGGCCACCATTCAGTTAACGTCTTGCCCAGCTCCACTTGAGTTCCATAATGCGGTTTCCAACGTCTTGTACAAAAGTAAATCTTCGGATTTCCGCATTAGGAACTCGGTAAGTAACATATTTATATGAGTCATGTATTTGGGATCTGTAACTATTTTAAACAGCTGTAGAAAACAGACTGCTTTTTACGAAGAAGGTAAATAGGACGGGCGCGACGAAAGGTAGGTAGGTACTTACATTAACACGAAGATTATTAGGTATGATATGAAGATATAACTCAAATACAACATAAGACCTATTACTAGAACATAAAACTCACTATTCAATCTTATTGGACAGCTTACCCAACGAAAACTCCCAAAGCTTATTCAAACATGAAGCCCTTCCTGTTCAAATTAATAAAATAAATACCGGGAGACGACTCCCGTTTCAAAGGAACCCCAGTAGGTACCTACAAGAAAATGTTAAGTGTACTTTTAGGTTTTCACATAAAATAATTTATGGAATTCATTCAGAGATTTCGGAAAATACTGAACTGAGATTCAGATAAAAGTTTCATATCTAACAAATCTTAGAAATTATGTAAGTACATCATTTCAATGATTCAAATATAACACCAAAATCGGTTGAAATGTAAAGGAAGTAACAATAACAATTTTGTGATAGGTAAATATGATTATGATTACACCTGTCACGAACAGCTGAGGTAATCAAGATGGCGCTGCGAGAGAGAGACAACGATGCTCAAGTAACGGTAACCGGGGTGAAAGTACACATAATGCTCAACACAATGTGCAAAGGATTACACTCAAATTACACTACGCTTTATGGCTTTTATTATTGCAATAATTATAATCATTAAAAATATGACTGCTGAGTGTACGTAGTTATACGTTAGTACTTATTGCAATGTTATGTATACGATAGAGATAAAACTTTCATTGTTTTTAATAGAAAATATATTTTTAAAATCCACCTTTTTTTTGAAATAACTATTTTATACGCCGTTCTACATAAATAGCAGTATGAGAAAATCACAGGTGCTGAAAACATTATCAAAATGTAATTTTACTGTCGGTTTTCTGTATTGTTTTTACCACTGATTGTACTGAAGCGCTCGTGGCGTAGCTTGTTCAGACGTTCTTGATTGATCGTTGAAATGAAGCAACGGTTGTACGCGTTCACAATTGGGATGGGTGACCGCAAGTGGCATTATGAGCTAAGCGCTTCCGTGCTTCGGAGGACACGTTAAATTGTCAGTCCTGGCTTTTAAGTCGTTAAGCCATGACGGAGGCCTTTAGGCGGCCTAAAAACTCCGTCACAAGAGTTGGCCACTAGCTTATACGAACTTACTTACTTTTACTAATTGTATTTTAATAATAACTGCTAGTATAAAACCCAATCCTGGAAATACAAGGCGCATAATCAAAAACGTGTCTATGGAGTTGGAGCATGGATTTTGCGGGTGCCTGTTTCACGCTATGCTCCATCGCTAAAAAATGCAAAACGATGGTTATACGATGCGGCAGTTGGCAGCCATTGCCGATCGATGCTGTGGCATAGGTACCTTACCTATATGTATAGCATACCTACATACTATATGTACACATAAAGCCTTTGAATAAAATAGCTAAAATTATAACGTACGTTCCTTACTGTTCTTCAACTTTGCCATTCAAAGTGACAAATCGGGATTTTTTTCTATTACTGTTAATTCAATTCAAGTTATGTTATCAATCTACGGGTTTGTAGTTGTAATGAAAATGAATTGTTTTGATTCACATCCGCCATTGTTCTCTATGTAGGAAGCCGTATGGCCCTACTATTATAATATTATTTTACTTTGCTTATGCAGGTGCTGTGCTGAGATGTAGCCTACCTTTAATTAAAAACTATATTTTCTGTACCTTTATTATTGTTTCTGTGCAACTGCTAATAAGCAATATCAGTGATGCCTCCTGCATCATCAGTTCCAATTGTTTAAGATCGAATTCATTTGGTTTCATAATAATAATTTAAACACGTGATTTACCTAGGTTCAAATGCGTAAAATTATATGCCGCGCTAAACCAGGAAAACATAATTAACTCTAAGCTCAGCCTAATTAGTATCAACCTACCTAATATTTTCGTGGTTTTGCAATGGAATGGGGCACAACAAAAATTTGGGAGCGTTATCCCATTAAATCGTTCCCAGCGGCTGACCCTATACTAAAAGGGAATGCATTGTCCGTTCAGAGCCAAAAAAATACAGTCTGCCTTCCACGAATTTAGTTTTTGTTACATGCAAAATCTAAGGGAGAAAATTGTCAAGTCCAAAATACAGTTAAGTATTTAAAAAATATATATTTCCTTAAGCAAGATGATTTTGGTTAGATTAGGTAGGTATAGTTTGAAAACGGCTATATCCATCAAATATTCAAGGTTTCCAAGATATTTAAGTTTTTATAGATGACCCGGAATTTTTGCTCTCGGATGTAGTTGATGTGTTTTGAATCACGCACTCAGTCATGCATGTGTCAGCGACCTCTATTTTACCGGATACAGTATATAAGTGTCATGTCACAATGTGCCTTCGTTCACGCAAGTGTTTGTAGATCAAATATTTCGAAAAATATCGTGCTAACTAAAAGCAAAAATGTAATAATACTGTTGTAATGAAGCGCGTTCAAAGTTCTAATAGCACCTTCAAAAATAAAAAAGATTTTATTTTCCCGATAAAAGCATCCAAAAGAAAAATAATAAATCAAGTAAAAAAATCCTCCCGATACAAAACCTAATAAAGTGAATAATATCGCTTCATTACTCGCTGACATCATAACAACCAGGTGAGGAGGGTAGACTGGGGGACACTGCATTCCTGCACGAACATCCATCGACCCCCGGGCGTGCCCTAGACGAGTCACAATCCCCCCACCTCCTCTCGGGGAGCTTGGGAGGGTCGGTCGCGTGCTCCAACCAGTTTTGTCGGCATGCAAATTTAATACTGTTATTCTTATTCCAACTTTACAAGGGCAGTGGGGGAGTAAAGTATGATAAGGGGGCATTATGTGTAATGTTTTATCCAAGTGTTATTTAGAATGAAAGAGGTTATTTATTCAGCGGTTAAGAGTACTTACGTTAGTTTGAGTAATTTTATAAATTCAAGTGTGAACTTTTGTGTAAGAACCGTTTTCATACTTAAGGTAGGTACTATATGCACAGCAGAAGGAAAGAATTTTAAATTTTCAATTAGGGTGTTTGAACCTGTTTGCATAAATCTTTTAGCAATTCAAAATTGCACATCTTGAAATAAATTCAATAGCTTTGTACCTCCATTTTTAAAGCACTAACAAGCAGTGATAATTAGTGATATCTAGGAAGAGCTGGCGGTCACAATAAAAAATGCTATTCGAATCGAACAGAGGGTCACCGAGGGTTCAGACGATCAATCAGATTTTTCGATTTACATATAGGTAAGGAGTTCACGCCGATTAAAGGAGTGCATAGCACTGAAATTATTTTACTGCACTGTTTTTTACAAAGCTGTAGGTACCACAAAATACAGACATTCCTTTACTATAATCCTACTAATATTATAAATGCGAAAGTTTGTGAGGATGTGTGGATGTGACGATGTAATGTTTGTGCCTTAATTACGCCGTAACGGCTGAACGGTTTTGAACGAAACTTGGAATATACATAGTACATACTATGTATATTCCAAGTGTTGAAATAACATAAAGGCTACATTTTTTCCATAAACCACGCGAGCAAAGCCGTGGGCGAAAGCCAATATTCATATAAATACAAATAAAAGGCTAGATTATTCACATATGCATATAAATGTGCCGTAATCTCGTGAGTCCCGGTGCGTTTAACTACTAATACCTAGTTCCTATACATGTACCTCGTACCTACTTACTAAACTCGTATGTAAATATGTAAAGTTATGCAAACTGCATTTGCAAGTATTTGCGAGGCGGAACGCAGAATTTGCGACACCGCTTCTGGCATCCAGATTGCTTCGTTACCGAATACGTCAAGATGTCATTCAGTGTAATTTGTTTTGGCTGTTATATAGAGAAGAAAAAACTTAATGAACTTTTACTTTTGAGTACTTATTACTGTTTCTGTCACCTACGCTTTAGTATCTTTATCTATAATTAATGCTAATAGTGCAGTTTGCCGAGCGCCAAATTATGTTTGTTTATTAGTTTATCTAATTCAAATTAGTCTACCATGTATGGTTACTATGATAGAACAATACATAATTTACTCAAACGATGACCGATTTAAAAAACACGCATCGTGATTATTCAAACACATCCAGCTTTTCTATTATAAAAGGGAAGGGAGTCATGAAATGGGGTTCGTATATTGTGATTTATGAAACCCATTCACAAAAACCCTTTAAAAGGATAACACAGACATAGACATAACTAATATAAATATTGTTAACTAGGTCAAATAACTTTCAATGTGCCGTATATTTAGAGAAAAATAGGTCAGAAATAGAAAAGTAATACTAGCTAGTAAATAAAGTAATCCTTCGTAGGTATAAGTAATAAAGAAGAGCTTCAAGTTCATCACTTTCATAAGCTTATTTATTGAGTCCAGTGTCTCATTTCGGGTGCGTGTGGCTGACAATGCGAACACAACGAGTGAACATGGCGAAACCAATTAAAAGCAAATTGTTAGGTAAACAAGGTCGGCGCGGAAGCTTATCCAATATCCGAATTCCGTTAACTGACACAAAGGACTGTCGGTGCCACGTCGCTTTGTGAACACGCCGAATACAAACGATAGACGATATACACATGTAGTTACTGTACATAACAGCCTGGAATAATACCGTTGAGCACAATACACACAAACGTGACTCAAAGCCACACAAGTATTTGCTTGCTTAAACACTTTGAACATACAGAAAACACCAAAACATTCTCAATTATGTAAAGCCCTGTTTACCGACTCGATATCGAAGTTGCTTGTTTGCTCGTTGAACCTTGGGAACTAGGATAGTTTCGCATTGAAAAGTTTGCCGGACGGCGCGGCGGCGGGTAACGGGAGTGACCAAACTTGAGTGTGAACAATTCGAAAGTTTAAGCACGGAGCAGACCAATCTATCTATCTCTAAATTTCAGAGAAATATTTGTTTCATGCAGACACATTGCAGTAAGTATCCATTTGTTGTTATGGTACCGGCACCGAGTTTATTTCGAAAATCCTCACCCATCACGCAGTAATACTGTATTATTTGCTTTACTTGCCTACTTATTTACACAATGTTGACGTTGAATTGTAGGTGGTTCTAATTACGTAACGTGATTTTAGATTATCTTAAAATAATGCAAAGTCCTGATAATGTTTAGCAAAAAAAAATTTATAACTACTAATATTGACAAATTCATAATGCAATTTCAACGACTCCGCAACAGGTTTAAACATTTGAATTATTCAAGAGATGACAAACGAGTCTCGCTCGACTCATTCACAAATGTAATCATGGTAAAATATTCATGACGTTAATTCATTATAGAGCAGGGATGAAATTCTTAGCAAGAATAATTCAATAATTATTTATTCAAACTACGATCAAAGATAATCTTATATTATAAGAATCTTTGTCCTGACTGACTGACTGACTGACTGACTGACTGACTGACAGACAACGCACAGCCTAAACCACTGGACGTAGAGACTTGAAATTTTCAGTGTAGGTAAACCTTGGTACGTAGGGGTGTACTAAGAAAGGATTTTACAACATTCAACCGCTAAAGGGGTGAAAAGGGATGAAAACCTGGAATCAATTTTTAGTCTAAAACTGCACATAACCTATATCAAATTAAAGAGCCGATTTTTCTCATTTAGTTGATGTCATAATTACCTGTAAATTCTTTATTTTTGGTATGTTTTTCTTGAAAAATAGAATACTTTTATTTTGACATTATGACAGCGATGATACACACAGATTAGTAATAGTAATAGATGATACAAAACATATGGAAAAGGAACTGTCAATGTCAAATTACCTGTGAAAGGAAGCATAAATTATTACAGGTCTAATAAGTTTCCAATCTTGATTATTCATGGAGTTCTGACGTAATTCTACGTCTGATAACTAGATGTCGCTGCTAATTCTGATCAAATCCTAGAACGCGCTGTCGTTGCATTTTGAAAAGTTTACCTTAACTCTCAAAATTTTTACTAAATTCACCGAAATTTCTTAATTTTTAGATTTAGGTATGTTTGTTACTCTTTCACGCAAAAACTACGGAATATACTTACATACCATTATTCATATTCGTTCGCTAAAGTTAGCCATTGCTTAAAGTTAGCCCTGTCACTGTTTGTCATTATGAAATGGTAAGAGATGGCAATACTTTAGTCATCGTTTAGCGTACACTATATTATAATGAATAATAAGGATAGTAGGTACCTACGTGTGCTGGAATGGGACATAGGGTACTTTTTATCTGGGTACCGCGTGAGCGAAGCCGCGGGCGGCTGCTAGTATAAGAATACGTGTAGTGAATATCAGAGCACCATGCAGGCGATTCACGTTGTCAATGCTTTATATGACACGAGCACAGAATATACTCGTATCAACCAGAGACCCTCCCTTACCCCAAACCTCCACTGGCTGATCAGGGGGAGCTCCAGTGTCGTCACAGGCTGTCATTTCCAGCTATGGCACAAAATGAAAGCACGTTTTATCTTTTATCGCGGACATATTTCAGTCAAAGGATAACGTTCAACTGAACTCGCACAAAAGAGTCTCCCAATTTAATTTTTCTCCAGCAAAGTTTTGTTTCAATTCGCAAGTAAAACAAAGGGAATGGTACGAGTTTACAAAGTTAGGGGAACAAATGATTCGTGAGCTCTCGCTACTTTGTTGTTTGAGCTGACTGACTGATAATATTATTTTCGAAGGCAAAATACTTAAGTAAGTCATCTTAATAATTTAAATTAACATAGAGCTGACCCCTTGTTTTACAAAGGAAATGTTCGGGACTATTTTTCAGAGATGAGTAACATTTCATTTAAATTAAAATTGAATTTATCAGTTTAACTATGGTTATATCAGTTACACACCGTTAATGAAACAAAATTTCTCCATTTAGACTGCCTATTCCTAGACTTGTTTACCAACCTATCCACTAGTGGTCTAGTTCATTAAGCTAATGCCGCTTGGCACCTGAATGCTTCTAATTATCTTGGTCCCGGTTTTCAACCAGGATTACTTAGTAAATGTACTCTTAAGGCTGAATGGTTTGAATAGAAGCTCTGTGCTCGGTGAAATCTGTGTATACGAGTCGTTTGTGTTGCCAATACATTGCTGTGAATAAGACTACGAACGTCAGTACATCATCAAAAAGCTGTTCAGGACGTATGATAGTAAATGTTGTATGTATATTATCACGCCCGTATAAGAAAAGATAACTTACAGCCACTCCTGATTCAAAGTGCCAAGATGGATACGATGAACCATAGTGACAGATGATCAGCCCATTGCCCGTATAGATGGTCCATCATGTTGTATTCATATTAATTTTGTTTAAATTTAAATACAATTGTGAATGAGTTATAAAATATAAAACGAATATTATATGTGAAGCCCAGTCTCATCGGATTAGGACAACTCCAAGTTAAAACAAAGGCAATTAAAAGCAGTACAATTATTCACAACTATAGCAATAAAGTTGGAAACAAAAGAAGCCATTGTAGAAGGTTTCGTTAAAGAAAGGGAATCGATCCATACTGGATGTCGCGAGGGCTTAAGAAACAATATTGAAAGGTAAATCATTCCGTTGCAAATGGCTCACATCCATCTTAGTGCAGTCAAGAGTCGAAGCGCTATCATCCATTAACGTGAAAGTATGGGTAAAATGTGCGCTTTATATTTATTGCTTTGCCTAGTACCTTATTATTTGTTTACCTACATAAATTAGAATTTAAACACATGCTTCGTTTAAAGTGTAAATACTTTGTAGTTGATTTACAAACAATAGCATTGGGATGAAAATAGGAATATCTACATCGTTTTCTTAGAATATTGTTTTATGTACATTTTTATTGTTTTACCTATCTTGTGTTTTTTCATCAATTATATCTTCAGAATCCAATACAAATAATTTTATTGGAACAGCTTAAATGTTTCCCAGGGGCTTTATTTGCTAGCTTTATTTGAGCCAAGTTATCTTCAATGCTTTCAAAGATTTCAATCCAATACAATAAAACTAGAAACTAACAAGATAATATCCACTATACTATAGTAACTGGCTTATAGGCAGAACCTGGCAATGCGCCAAACAAAATTCATTTGAAACTTAGGCGTATTATTATGCAAACATGCAACGGTTTAGTATTCAGAGTTCCCAAAGAGAAAATGGAATCGAAATTTGGAACTTCGTTGTACATGAGTTGGTTTGAAATGGATGTAATCCTATGTATAGTTTTTTTTTCGAATGTTACATGTTATCTTTCTAATGATAACTTAGGTAAAGTTAAATTGTTATTCATATGCGCCTATATCCGAATCGAATAAGACTGTATTTTTCTAAATTAAATAACATATATTTTAAAATCTATTTAATACATACATATTATCACGCCCGCATTCCTAACGGGGTAGGCAGGGCCACAAGTAATCTTAAGAAAACTTGCAGCTTCTATATACAATCTATTTCATCTATCTTCTAAAATAGCATAGCATCAAAGGAAACCCCTTGATCCTGCCGTTCAATTCTATAGCCGTGTTCTGCGTTTATTCGAGCTAAAGCCTCGGCTTTCGATGTCAAGTATAAAATAAATGTGGTTAGTCTGCTTTATACCTGAATGCCTTGAATTCCATCAGTATAAAGGCTAGAGCTTGGATCGATCCCGGTGGAGCCTTTGTAAGAGTCCCGTGAGGAAGATACGTAGCCGAGCTCATTCGTGATACTGAAGAGATGCACGTATGTTCACAAAGATAAATATACATTTACCATAAGGTATAGAAAAGACTATAGAGCAACTGAGTAATAGCTCAGCTTCAAGAACAAAGGAAACTTTTGATACACAGGAGCAATGGATAGTGTTGGTAAAACATTTATGACTTCGAAGATAAAACAATGAATTCAATAGTATGTATTTGCAAAATGATTAATAGCGAGAGAAAAGCAATATTAATTACCAAGCAAGAAGTGCTAGCTCCCCGAATGAAATTGATACAAAAACTTTGATGAACCTACTTTAGATAACTTCCCAAGCAACTTGGTCAATCAATCAGACTGGGCCGTAAATACATTGATTTTATGGTGTTATTAAGTTGCTACGCTGGTTTTCAGAAAAAAACACTCACATTTAAATTAAGATGGGTGAACTTCGTAACGGCCTCATAAATTGTCCTTTTCTATTACTCTTTTTGATAGATATTATTCACGACTACAATAATAACTTTATACGAATTCGTCTTTTATTTTGCTGCTACGTAAGAAATATTATATGTATCTATAAAAATTGTATTTTACCTGTAGGAGGAGGAGTTGGTTCTGCAGAAGTGATCTGCCCGTTGTTTCTCACAGCTGCGGCTTTCTTCCTGCCGCCTGTTGTAGCTGGACTCTTCGTGCTCTCTCGCTCGACTCTCTGAAACAAAACATTACTCCTATTAAAATTCAACTCGCGAACTCAGTAACCTGATACATATCAGAGATACAACCATGACGGCTCGTAAATTGGGGCAAGCGTTTAGATTCATTAAAAAGTAATTTAGGACATCGTCTAATCTCCAACGTTTGGGACGCAAACGAGGAGCTTAATATCCTCAATTGCCGGACGAGACAACTGAATGAGCTTGTTTTGAGTCGAAAATAATAGACGTAGATTCGAGGAGTAGGCAATGTGATGGCAGTGAGTTCTTTAAAATGGAATTATTCGATCGTGAAGAAGCAATTCCACTTATTTCAGATGGCGGGCGATCCCGGCTGAATTGCGCTGAGTCATGAGTCATGGCGATGGCTGCCTCGTGCTGACTCACGTCAGACTCAGCAAGAACACGAATTTTGCCGAGTCAGCGTCGCAGGTTGTATAACAGTTAGTATGTAAGCCACACCTAGCCAGTTATTGCGCTGACTGGGCAATATGAGCCAGTCGGCCGCTACCCTAATACACTAACGTTGATTGATATCCGATAAGGATAAACGTAGCCTGCGGCAGCTTACTTTGTGAACATTGAAACTTTCATTTCTATCTGTTAAGACGTTTCAACCGAAAGCTATGAGAGCGTTAACCTTTCGGACATTGTTATTATGTGGGCATACTATTAATTTCTAAGTCAATGATTGAATGTAATAATTACTAGGAACGAACATATCATACTGTCAAAATGAGTAACGAAGAAAACATTGTAAGAACAAAGATCTCGTGATTTAATTAATGCTTAGAGCAAGAAGCGTAACGATATCACATTTCATTTCCAAACAAAAGCCGGAACGGAATCTAACGGGAAAATTGGAATAGAGAGATGCAATTACTTAAAGAAAGAAGTTTCCCGTATAAACAAATTAATTTCACGGACTGAGGAGTTTCAAAGCAGTTTGTTGTTCTTAAAACAGCTCGGTTGACCGTGTGTGTCATCATAAATAACAAAAATTTAAGCAAAACATGCAAAACTTGGAGAATTGTTGGCGTAGGGGTTCCGAATTCCGACCACAACATGGTAAGGACTCGTGAAAAATGGGCCAAAAGCGGTGGCTAGAGGGCGACAGACCACCCTGTTTTGGGAGGGATGGAGATGTGGGGCCCGCCGGCGGCTATTCAACTGTTTATGTGTACAACTGAGCTCTATGCTCCGAAAACTCGCTGCGTCATCGGAAAATTGACAAACAACCTGTTATAATCGAACAGGATATTGGCTTCGGTCGGCATACAACAGTTTTTCTAAAGTAATTTTGTAGCTGTAGCTGCTAAATATAGGTAGCTGCTGAACAGACGAAGACAAAAGAATCTTGTCCTAGGAACATTAAAGATTTGAGTGATGTATTTTGGGTTCATGTATGTGTAGGTAACTAAGGAAACTGTTAACCAGAATAACCAGAAGCAATCCAATACCCACTATATCTAATAACAACATCGATTAAGTACTTAATAGGTAACTGAAACAATCAAAATGCGTTCTAACTTTAGAAAATGAATAGAAAGTTTTTAAAACGTTAATTAAAACTTTGCATTCGCAGAGAACGAGCAGGGGAAAGTTATGAGTCATTTAGCTCAGTTTAATATTGACTTTGGTCCAGACGCCGCCATTTTGTGTTGCGTCATTTCAAATGGTCGTAAATTTTGTAAGCTTTGATTCGGCGTGTCGAATAATGATTACGATGGTATTTACTACGTCGTGTTTAGGTGAAGTGTATACTAATTCCGTCTTTGAGTCGTTACATAAACATCTGCTATTGAACTTTTAGCAATATACTCGTCTTCATCTCTAACATTTATAAATTGATGTATTGTGTTCCTTATTTCTGACCGAATTTCAAAATGTAGGCTGTCAGTCTTGTTAGCAAAAAAGTCAGTAGTTATTATGCAAATACGTGGGTTTAGGTACGTGAGAAGTTCATATAAGAATTTTTGACCCTTATCTAACTGCCATCACAACAAATGATTACAGGTAGATATAACCATCAGAGAGTATTAAACCTGTAGTAAATCTGACAAAACGCTATCTTAGTGAAAGTGAATTGCAGTAAGGAGAAAGTGCGGTTTGCACGCCACTCATGACATGACTGACCTACGCAATGCGACTCTAAACTAGGCCATGGCTGATGTTGCACAAGAAATGCACACTTAGCATTTTACTACCACTAAACGACTTAGACTTAGCACCTTCCAGCTTAAGTTCCCGCCATAATATCATTAATTCCACCCACACATGTTCGTGACTGCATACATCACTATACGGATATAAAGAAATTAATGAGAGGTTTTTGTAGAACGGTTTTTGGCGTGGCTCCAAATCGTTCAGTTTTATTTTACAGACACAGTTGCGCTATCAGCTGGTAAAATACGGAGATAATTGGCAAAACGAGGTTTTGTTTACAATAGAATGTATTCAGTATTAGACATTTGTATCGGCTAGCACTTCCTGGAAATGGAAATGATCTGTCATGTCATACCGCATTACTTCCTCTGTATGTATAGTATTTTTTCTTCATTTAACTTGCTATTCTGTATTCCGTGCAAGTTTCATGCTTACCGTTAAATTGTCTGTTCTTTTTATACGCAACGTTGAAGTATAATATCTGTAATTATTCTTGGGTCAATCCCAATCCCAAACAACAATGACGAAGGTCGTTGCGGTATTCTCTGGTACAGCACTGTTCAATATTCATGTCTATATACTTACCAGTATAGTACGTATACATATATTGTGGCTCTCGCACGTAACTCTGACATTGTGTATAAAGCCTTTGTAGCACACCCTTTGAAATGGGCACACAATAAACAAGCCGCAGCATTGTGGACAGAGTGCACTGAACCAGCTCTACGCTATATAACGGTACTACCGACTCTTATCTCGGCTCTGCAAGATGTATCTTTGGATAGGATATGAACGCCCTCGCTTATAAGATTATGTTTCCCTGATAATGTAATTTTTTTATCGATACAATGTTCCAGGAAATAGCAGATGCAGCGAATGATAGAGAGTGATAAACTTCCTTTCATTTTATGATAAACTTAAAAAAATGTATGATATTTTTCTATATCATTTTTATCTCTACTCGGGAAATGGAAGAACAGGTATAATGTTGTGCCAGCCTCTGAAGTGAAGGGCAGGCAAGATGGTTATCTCTGCTTGCTTATTAAGGTAACCCACTAAACTATTTTTTACCTGACTGCGAAAAAGGAGGGTAATGTGTTTGGGGTGTATGTAATGTATGTATGTATGTGGGTATGCATTCCTTTGGCTGAAGCTGTAGTTCAAATAGCTGGACGGATTTTGACAAATGAGGTGTCGTTCGATTCGTCTGTATGACGAGTGTCATTAGGTTATATAAAGTACTAGCTGCCGCCCGCGGCATCGCTCGCGTGGTACCCGGGTAAAAAATAGCCTATATGTTAAATCAGTACATGTACTATGTATATTCCAAGTTTCATTCAAATCCGTTCAGCCGTTTAGGCACCCCCGCCTTGGTGACGCCCACTTCGCAACGGGCCGTGCAGCAGAAATCGTAATATTTTAATTTCGCCATAACTTCAAAACCAAACGTCCAATTTTAATCATTCAAAGACCAAATATTATCTCCATAAACTGTTCTTAGTGATGAAATCATTTATTTTGATAAGGATTAATAGCATGAGTAAAATAAACGCGTTTAAATGTAGTCCAAAAAAAATTCAAGATTTTTAAATAAAAAAATGGTTGCTGTGCCTCACTCGACATAGATGGGTATAGTGTGTCGCGGACTTTTTTGTAGATATTTATAAGATCTACAATTAATTAGAACATTTTATGGTTCTATCTTTTATAGTTTAGGCAGCGTACGCAAAATAAGTAACTTTTCTGGTTGATTTTTTACACCTTGTGTCCGAAAAACCCAAATATCTTACGGAACCCTATTTTTTTCCAAAATAAAATATAGCCTATGTTACTCGTGGATAATGTAGCTTTCGAATGGTGAAAGAATTTTTAAAATCGGTCCAGTAGTTTTTGAGCCTATTCAGTACAAACAAACAAACAAAGTTTTCCTCTTTATAATATTAGTGTAGATCAAAAATCTACTATAGCGGCTGTAGGAAGCCATTTTCAATATATTTATTTTGCTGCCTCTGTAGCCGAAACGGCTGGACGGACTTTGACAAATGAGGTGTCGTTGGATTTGTCTAGATAATGAGAGTGTCATAGGTATAGCCTGTGACACTTCTTTGACACTTATGTATAAGAAAATCCAATATGACGGCTTTAAGAAGCCATTCATAAGACAAAGACTAAAATGGTACAAACTATCATCATCATCATTGTGTAAAAAATCTTATATGGCAGGTTCTATGCAGTCGGGTTTTTGTTCTTTTAGATAAATACTTGTTACATTTACCCGGGGAGATGGGCCTCGTCAGCATTGGTCTGCAACCCGTCTAAGAGAAGGAAAACTCTGAAATCAAACCCGGGGAGATGGGCCTCGTCAGCATTGGTCTGCAGCCAGCTAGGAGAAGGTAACTCCGAAATTAAACCAACTCTCAGGGAGCATACCCGGAAACAAACCCCGATCCAAGGTGTTAGCCGACCCGTGCCGAGGATTCGTAGCCAGAGGGAAAAGCTGGTGTAACGGAGGGTGTCTGTGTTGGCGGTCACAGGACACACTCGGTATTCCGCCTTACCCCCGTAAAGGGCTCTGCGGGGGTGGACCGTTTAAATCCCTAACTCTCGTGGGAACGCAATGATGACGAAAAAATCCAATCATCCGCATGGCGGCGACGCGGTACGCCACCCGTCACGTCTCGTTTCCCGGGGGGGCGAAAAGCGGCTAACGGAGAGCCGTTTCGCTACGTTGAATGTTGGAGGAGGAGTGGAAGAAAAGTTGAATGAGGTATGTCAGATGATGGATGAAAGAAGGATTGATGTTCTGTGTGTGAATGAAACGAAGCGGAAAGGATGTGACATCACCAAGCACGGACCCTACACGGCGTACTGGTCTGGGGTACCCAGTGCCGCCAGAGCTTGCCAGGGAGTTGGTGTCATCCTATCTGCAAGAATGGCTGAGTGTGTGAACGAATTTGAATGTGTGAGTGCAAGACTGATGTGGATGAGAATGAAAGTGGGACTAACTCGTATTTTTGTTGTAGGGGTTTATGCTCCCGTAGACTCCGGTACGAGTACGTCCCAGAAAGCACAAGAAGAAAGAGAGGAGTTTTGGGAGAATGTAAGAGATGTTTTGAAAGAATGCAAGGATAACGAAAGGATAATTATGTTAGGAGATTTTAATGGATGGGTAGGACTAAAGCGTGATGGATTTGAAAGGGTTCTTGGTAAGTACGGAGATGAAAGAGTGAATGAAAATGGTAAAAGTTTGCTTGAGGTATGCTTGGAGTGGAGCCTTTGTGTGTCAAACACTATGTTCGACCACAAAAGGATTCACATGTACACACGAGAGGCGAAGAATGTCAGAAAAAGTATGATTGACTTTGTGATAGTGGATGAAAGATTAAGAAAGAATGTTCTAGACACTAGGGCTTATCGCGGTGTGGGCATCCATACAGACCACTTCTTGGTCATGAGCCGTATGAGTGGTCTCTTCAAAGGATGGAGACATCGAGTGCGTGAGCCCGTTAGTGTTCTAGAAAGAATAAAAGTAGAAAATTTGCAAGAAGATAAAGTGAAAGAAGAATATGAAAGTAAATTGACTGAAAGGTTACATGGGATTGATAGTGTTTGTGAGATTGAGGGGTTATGGAAGGTATTTAAAGATGAGATTGTAAGTGTGGCTTCCCAAGTATGTGGTGTAAGTAAGAGGATTAAAGGGCAAAAGGTGAAGCATGCATGGTGGGATAAGGATGTAGAAAAGTTGGTATGTGAGAAGAAGAAAGCGTGGTTAGACTGGCTTGCAGTCAGAGCTAATGAGAGAATGCAGACAGCTACGAATGAGGACGTGGATGAAGCGAAAGACAAATATAGGAGGCTGAAAGGGATAGTGAAAGAAATGATTGCAAGAAAGAAAGATGAGCAAAAAGATGTGTTTGATGAAAGGTTGTCTGAGGATTTTCAGGCGAACATTAAGTTCTTCTGGAAATCCATCCGTTCAGCCAGAGGAAAAATGCAGAGCTCTGAGCTGAACTCTATCAGAGACCAGAATGGAAGTATTGTGAAAGGTGAAGAATGTGTTTTAAAAAGATGGCAGGATTATTTTGAAAGTTTGTTTGAAAGAGAGGATGGTGTACATGCACCAACCTCAGCGATGGATGAAATTGCTGACATTGATGAAAGTGGTATTAGCATGAATGAAGTTGTGAATGCATTAAGAAGTATGAAAGCTGGAAAAGCAGCGGGGTATGATAAGGTAACAGTCGAGATGCTGAAGGCTGGACATGGCCTCGTAGCAAGTCAGCTGTGCCGCCTTTTCAACATGTGTTGGGTTAACGGTCGTGTACCAAGCGATTGGTGCAAGGCCGTTATAGTTCCACTGTACAAAGGAAAAGGCTCGCATCAGGACTGCAAAAACTACAGGGGCATTAGCCTACTCAGCATCGTCGGCAAACTGTATGCGAAAGTGTTGATTGAAAGAGTTATGAAAGAAACCGATGAGAAAATATGGGATGCACAAGCGGGTTTTCGAAAGGGAATGGGATGTACGGATCAGGTCTTTTCCTTGCGAAGCATAGCCGAAAAGTTTTTGGCCAAGGGTCAAAAGGTCTATTGCGCATTCGTGGATTTGGAAAAGGCCTATGACAAAGTGATGAGGAATGAACTTTGGTCGGTATTGTCTATGTACGGTGTAAGCGGCAGCCTTATTCGAGCACTGAAGTCTCTCTATGAGAGCTCTAGTGCTTGCGTGAGGATACATGGGTCATACACTGAATGGTTTGGCATCCAAAAGGGTGTAAGACAGGGATGTGTAGCGTCACCATGGCTGTTTAACTTGTTCATGGACAGTTGCTTGCAAGATTTGAAAGGTAGGGAATGTGGTTTAAGAATGAATGGGTTACTCGTCAAATGCCTTCTCTATGCCGATGACCAGGTTTTACTTGCGTCATCGGCAGATGAGTTGCAGGAGATGGTAACAATTATGCATAGAGCCTTTGAGAGGAAGGGAATGAAAGTGAATGTAAATAAGACGAAAGTTATGGTTTTTGAAAGAGATGAATGCATGACAGCGTGTGACATTATGGTGAATGGAGAAAGAGTGGAACAAGTGAATGAGTTCATATACTTGGGAACATTGTTTACGAGAGATGGAAAGCATGAGGAGGATATTGAAAGGAGAGTGATTGCAGGAAACAAAGTGAATGGGGCACTACACGCCTTTATGGAAAGCCGGAAAGTATCTAAAAAGGCACGACTGGCTGTACATAGAGGAGTACTAGTGCCGACACTTATGTATGGAAGTGAAAGTTGGGTATGGCAGAAGAAACATCAAAGTAGAGTGAATGCAGTAGAAATGCGTGCGTTGCGAAGTATGTGTGGGGTAACTTTGAAAGATAGAATGCGAAACAGCGTGATAAGAGAGCGATGTGGAGTGAAAGAAGATGTAGTGATGAGAATTGAGAAAGGTATGTTAAGATGGTTCGGTCATGTAGAGAGGATGAATGAAAGAAGATTAACGAAACAGGTGTATGAGGCGAGTGTGAATGGTACCGTTGGAAGGGGAAGACCTCGGCGCAGGTACCTGGACCAAATCGGCGACGTTTTGGAAAAGGGCCAGGTCAAGAGTACCCTAAACCGACGAGCATGCATGAGGAATGTGATGAGAGTGAAGGAAGCAAAAGAAGTATGTCAGGATCGTAGCAAATGGCGATCCGTGATCTCTGCCTACCCCTATGGGAAACAGGCGTGATTTTATGTATGTATGTATGTATGTACATTTACCTGTAGGTATAAACACTACTGCTAATTTGTTCTGTAAACTCGCTTTCAGGCTTCTGACTAACTAACCAATTTTAATTGAACCCTCATTATACTTTTAAATTAATCCAAGTGCTTCAAAAACAACGCTTCAACGCCAAATTATTTGATGAGAATTCACGAAGTCCCTTTAAACATTTTTAGGTATACGCAAGGTTCAATTTAATTCTCTTCTTTAATCTTTACACAAAGTTTAGCCTAATATTACTTTATCATTCGACGATGAAGCAATAAACAAGGTTGTGGAAGTAATTCCAAGAAAGTCTCGGCAGGAGAACAAAGCCTTCAAGAATACCGCCACGTGGAAACTTAGTAAGAATGTTATTATTGTACGCGAAGTTATTCTCATTTTGTAATCATTAAACTACAAGCGTAAACTTTTACATATAGTATTTTAGGGAAATCCATTAGTGAATTCTGTTTTATTAATAAAACTGTACAATAATTTTTCATAAATAAATCATAATATTGATTACAAAATGAAAGGCCAAACAACATCAGTCGCAATAAATTCGTAAAGGGCTCATCAATTCGTCACCCCTAGCCTATACAGAGTAGCAAGCTATATGTTGGATAGCAGGTGAACGTCCCCAAAAGCACCACAGGGTGATTTATTTACAAATTCACCTTCTAGGTACTCGCAACCCGCTCCCTGCAGGATAACAGCCTCGTAACCAACTCAAGATGAACCGTGTTCCTTTTTACATCTTGATAATTCTCACGTGAGGAACATACAACCATATACAAGACAGGGGTCTTGCTGATTGGCCAATTTATATAAGGTTAACGGTCTAGTAGCTTCAAGCGAGGAGTTTGAAAGGCATCACAGTAACGGCTTTATTAGAATCAGTGTACACTGTAAATCGTAGTCGTTAACTGTAGTCGACAAGTAAAGCAGATTTACGTATCCTTAAATAGACAAGAGCACTGGTAGTTGGTAGTGACCCCGTCTACCCGTGGGTCGTACCCAAGACCTTAGGTCGTGGGTTCAAATCCGGTCGTGTACTAATGGATTTTTCTGTGCGAAAAATGTATGTGTGCTATACCAGTACTCTCAAACGACGAAGGAAAACATCGTGAGGGAACCCGCGGCTTAGTCATGATCAGACCATGTCTTTACTGTGGACAAAGCCGACTAATGGAGCCGAGAGGATGGAATAGGTGTTGGGCAAGCCTACTCCATCTTAATTCGTCCCGGGCACTACAACGTCTCGTTTGTGAAGGTAAAAGTTGCCTCCTGACGTTACTTAAATCATTAGATATATGACGGTAAAATGCCTTAGTTTAGTTTAAATATACAATTGAGTTTCATGGAGATTCTATTCAAAGAGCCTGGATACTAAGAATGTAGTTGCATAATACAGATAGACCATCATAATATTATAGAAAATCTACACGCAAGCATTATGTAATCGCCCGCCTGACCTTTGTATGCGACTACAATGGCGTAGGTACTCATGGAAGGAAGCAGACATGTTTATGTGTGTGTAGATAGCGAACGTAATCTTCCTCGTTACATTTATACTCTTTGTGTTTCTTTGAGTAATTGGCTTAGAGGGATCCTGAGAGCACTATGCTTTTACTTTAGACAGAGTTGTTTTCTTTGTCTCGTGCAACAAAGTTAATTGAGCTGTACAAAAATAAATCGTTGCTATTTCCTCAATTTTGTAGCAAATTGCATGCAGTGGATTGGATTTAATCATTTTGTTAAAAGTCAAGGTTTTGGTGAAAATGTATTCTATTTATAACGAGGCTGAGTTTATAGCTCTATAAAAGTTGGGTTGCATGTCTAAAACCACTTATTTCCCCGATATGGGCGTATTGTTTATCTTAATCTATGACTCAATGATAAATGTATAAGTTCATATTAGCATCATATTGCCACACCTTTTTAATTATAATTATCTCATTATTATCGACTAAGCACCTGTGTCACAATTCTTGGATATTGTTTTTCTATGTATATACGTTTATTATGTTATCTTATTAAATAGTCCGTGCTTTGGAGGACACGTTAAATTTTCGGTCCCGGCTTTTAAGTCGTTAAGCCATGACGGAGGCCTTTAGGCGGCCTAAAAACTCCGTCCCAAGAGTTGGCCACTAGCTCATACGAACTTACTTATTAGGTATTATAAGCATTCCGTTTATATAGTAGATAGAAAACAACAAGGATCTTTTTTTACAAGTTACATTGTATGCCTATAAGTATATAGACATACATATTTACTTATACCGCAGATATTTATGACATCGTATTTTAAAAACATACATTTAAAGTAGGAGATTTATGATAATAGCTACCAGCCACAATATTGCAAGATAAATAAAGCCAAGATTTACAAAACATGAACATAATATAGAGAAGCGTATATTACAGAACTTTCTCTTGAAAAACAAGGCAATATCCCAGAGCATCAGCCAATAGTACGTCTCGTTAAACATATAGGAGTACTAGCTACCGCCTGCGGCTTCGCTTGCTAATTATCCAGGTAAAACATAGCCTACATGTTATTCCAGCTCACGTAATATGTTTATGCCATGTTTCATTAAAATCCATTCAGCCGTTTCGACGTGATTAAGGCACAAACACACTCACTAACTTTCACATCACTACATAGTATAAAACAAAGCCGCTTCCCGCTGTCTGTCCCTATGTGTATGCTTTGATCTTTAAAACTACGCAACGGATTTTTATGCGGTTTTTTTAACAGATAGAGTGATTCAAAAGGAAGGTTTATATGTATAATACATGCATAATATAGTAGCGAAACACTGATAATTTTAGAGGTTTCTAATATGATGTCGTAAATAAACACATTTTTTTGTGCTTACATTGCAAACGCTGGCTCAATCCTACCAGATAGATCAAAATAATGTACTACAGTATTGTACACCTTAAAAAGGTTGCTTTTCTTTGTATTTGTGTTGAGTGTATCTTTATTGTTTTTTTTGTTCCTGTGTGTTGTTACAAATAAAATATTTTTCTTTCTTTCTATCTTTCTTTCAAAAAAGTCCACGATGGTATATGTCTATTCTATCCCCGTGCGAAGCCGGGTCGGGTCACTAGTATCTAATATTAGTAGGATTACATCGCCTCGAGAAGCCAGTGCAGTGCCCAGAGCTGCAGGCTTATACTATTCAGACCGGTTGTTCAGTTCCTCCTAGGAACCGGTAACATGCCGGTCCCAGCATAGCTCGCAAACTAGATTACAAACCCGATATACTGCTAACTGGTTATATACACTATGGCTTTCTGTTTATGTATACTTTAATAGTTTTTTGCCGTATTTAATAAGTTGACTAATATGGCAACATGGTAACTAATTTGCTTTTATGAGAGCAAGATCGATCAGTGAACCCGGAATGTAACTATTAGGCTTGCTCCAATTCACAAACGCATAAATGTTAAGTAAGTTAGATAGTTATTTGGACCAGTTTTGTATGATAAAGCAGCGTTTCTAATTTAAGCTGAGATAAATCTGAATAGTTTAAAGGAGTTTACAAAACAAACTGATGGATATACGTCTCTTGGTAGGTACAGAGGAAAGACAGATAGTTTACGAGTAGAAGGAGCAAATACAACTGTCTCTGTTGACTATAAATGGCTTTCGTACGCTTTCATCCACATACATGATACAGCTAAACTTGGCTTTGCCCCAACTCTTTTACAAAATGTCTTGCAGTAGCTATAAGTAAGGAATACCTACGCAATTAATCTACTTACCCAAAACTAGGTCAGAACAATAAAGAAGAAATTAATATTTTAAGTACCTTCAAACGTTGCGCAGGGTTCACGAACAGAATTAAAATTTAAAGTTATAATGGCAAGGTTGTTGTATTAAAATAGTAGTTTAAACGTTGTTTTTATGGGCAAACGAAATATATTATTTCTGAATATTTATTTTTGTTTAAGAATAATTTTATAAAATATTTATTACTCGAACGAAAGATAAAACATTTCAAAGAATTATAACACAAAATGAGTTGTGAGTTGAGTAGGGTAGGCACGTGTTTACTTAATTATTTATAATATAAAACTTTAATAGAACCACGTACCTATACGTTTTGTAAATTTATAGCCGCAACAAAAGCATAGCTCACACTCACCGGAAACGAAAACATGATTCAAAAGTCGAAGAGACGAACTTCTGTGAAGTTCGATCAATATCATGTATAGCTTTATTCGAAGAATATGACAAGCAGTTATATTACTATCCAAGATATGAATACACTTATCAATTCAATGCCAAAGATCTACGCAACTAGCTAACACACAAACCATCTTCAAGACAAAAGCAATTACAACATTTTATACGAATAATGGAACCATAACCGATACTAATTCAGTTCCATCTCGGTTGTCTCAATAAACGTCTTACAACTCTTACAATTGAATTGCCTGGGAATTCTCGCATGATAAACTTATTGTTATAATGATAAATTGAAACGGGACAAAGCCTGCACGAGAGCGAGCGAAATGGTAAAGCAAAGCAATCACTGTAATTTATTCTGTGGGTTAGGATCGGAGTCATGATTTCTATGCAAACTCGCATACACCCGTATCCATGGCTACCCTACCTATAGCTAGACATAATTATGGTAGGTAGAACCGAGCGTTCAGGGCGTTGTCAGGTTAGATTTATTCACACATAGTCCAGTGGGCGTTCATAGGTACGTGGGTCGCAAACGAGACGACATCCTTGCTATTCCTATTTGTATCTTACATCAGCCAACTCCTTACACGGCCATTAGGTTGGTATATTTCCTTTTACGGAATTTTATTTCGTGTAGCAACAATAGCTTGAATAACCAACACCTGTCATTTAAGGTGATTATGTAAACCTTTTTAACGGATAAAGAATGACCTTTTATTTACGAGCGTGAAGCGACGCAGTGTAATCAAGATTGTTTATAAAAGATGCACGCTTTTTATCCACCGAAACAAAAGAACAATAACGACGAAGAAAAAAAACAAAAGCAAACCGACTGAGTGAAAGAGCAAGAGCTCATTTCTAACCATGCAAGACGACCTTATAATAATATCAGGCGTGCAGTGCGTGTTCATTGCGATAGTGATGCGCAACTTGCATTCCGGATTCCTCGAGAGTACAGTAAATCATCCGTAGATATCATTAGTAAGTCCTACGGATGGATGGTACATTTCTTTAACACAGAGGCGGTGCCCGCAGGTGGGAAAAAGAAGGTACGGTCGGTTATCGACGTGCGGTTATCTCTATTTGGTAAGTATAGTTTGTATGCATTCGTTATGGCTGCATAGTTGCATGCAATGCGTGCATTGTAGATATTTATAGCGTGTACAACGTGCATATACAGGTACCTACTACGATCGTGTGCATGCTATTATAATAATTAAACCTGTTGTGATCATATTTATGTGCAAAGTTATCTAACATTTATCATTTACCATTACAATTGCAGATTTGATTTCCGTTGTTATGGATACTGAGTTGCAAAGATCCAAAAAAATACTTATTATGTAAATATGTTTAAAAGAATGTAGAAATGAAAGAAGAACAACAAAAACTACATTCACAAAAATTACGTCACCGGCGATTTAAGAACCAGCTACCTGATGCATAATATATGCAACATTACCTACATGAATAATTAAGAAATACAAACTAGGCAGGTTTCAGAACACTATAGAACGCATATTTTGTCAAATGCAGGTAAGCAAATAATAATTAAAATCCATACACAAAAAAATATATACTTAATGATAAAAGCCTAGATAATTAGGAAATATACAATGAGTCATGATAAGTACCGGTGGCGTCGGCGTGGGGGGAGCCGGTCTACTGCCACAAAGCACGAAAACACTTCACGACGCCAGACGTCGCTCAAACATTCGAAAATAACAAGTGACGTTAGTGCGATGAAAGGTAAGATGCGTTCGGCAAACCGTTCCGAGTAACCGAGCGGCGAGCGTTGTGGTGCCGACAGCGCGGGAGAATGGCGCAAACTGCCGTAGGTAGGGAGGGGCACCCCGCAGCCCGCGCACTCCCCCCTGCGTCCTCCGACTTGCAGGCCCGGCCACCAGACACAAGCTTGCATAATTAATTATACTTCACACACATTGCGCCTTCCTTTCATGCAAGGTCATATTTTTCGTGATACCAGTTTCGATAACTAAGTCAGCTTTGATATGGCACTTTATTCATTACCTGTTATTAAACACGATTGATTTTTTATTTTATGAAGTCGAACTATCCATAACAGATTTATCCTAACTCTATGTCGCATAATTTAATTTTAAGAATGCCCTCCAAATCATTATAATTAATTATGTCGGCGTATTATTGCAAAATCTAACAAAGTACGCAATCGATAAAGAACAAGTAAGTAAGTACTAAACAAGACGTGAAAGGCTTCAGAGTAAAAATACTCTGTTCAGGTTAAAACCGAACACTCAGCGAATATGCAAAAATGCCTCATATGCAGTTATGCACATTCGCTGTGGTTACCTGAATTCGAGTCAGTTCGCGATCACCAGTCTTTGAGACACAGTATGCTCATACCAAACCATTTAAACCATTACCGTTTTACCATTTTACTATTTAGTAAGCCATCATAGTGTCAAGGAGCACAACTTTCTACATACTCAACAATACGTAATTCGGGCATAGCAACCACAGTTCCATCAGACTTTAATCTCAATAATAAAATATAGCATTTTATGAAATAAGTTTACTAAAATAAATCACTTTAGGCACAGTTATAAAGACTGTGAAGCCGAATAAATCTTCAACCAATTCCCTTGAGCACGAAATCCCGTCTTTCAGGTCAAAATGTGCTTTAACCTTCAAACAAAACAAGAACAAACAGGTTAATACGGAGCCTTTTGACAGATTTGTAGGGGTGGGTGACACGGGGTGGTTCCCGGGCTCGCCAGACTATTCCCGGCAACCAACCACCACTCGATCGATATCCGTATTCGCTGCACGCCACTATAACTCGCATTAACTAACTTCACTGACTGAGGTGGAAAGTCGGCCGATGTTGTTGCAAACTTTACCGATTACAGTTCGACGGAGTTTACTCTCCGTCTTGTTGTTTCTAAATGAATCAACAACTCGTTACCAGTGTATGTTATTAACAAGGACGGAAATAAAAACAATGTTGGCTTAAAGTTCAAAGTATGCTCACCAAATGAGTTAGTTTAACTAAATGATAGATTAAAAACAAACAGATAACATAGCGTAAGTAGATTTGATGTCAGAAGCAAACAACTGCATTGAATTACATAATACATGCTCGTATTTATCAATACTGAGAAACGTTATGTTGAGGTAAAGGAGAATCATTATAGCTAATACGGTAAGTATTGGAATGAAAACCATTAATAGGTGATAATAACATTCTCATTTACAGACACTTGACACAGATGAACACTGTAACTGTGTTAATTTAGTAAACAACATTAATTGGAACTACAGAAATTCAATTAAACATTCAATGACCTTTGGGATTGCAAAATTCATTCATTCAAATAAAATAAAGTAGGACGCCAGCTACGGATGGTCCCAGAGCGGACACGATGATAGCAAAATAAATTGCAAATGGCGACCATTAATCCTCGTTAAATTGTGAATGTGACCTCGATACTGATATACATTTTGGAACTGCTTATATGAATGGCTTGAGTTTACGTCATCTTCTGTCACATTTTTATATCTTTGGCCGTTGTGTTCTTGTAAAATTATAATTAATAAAAATAATTCGAGGCTTTAACAGTTTCTACAGGCCACATTTCCAACTCCATTATATCAAACAACTCAGTAGAACTATAAAAGCATGGAACTATTCTGTAATATTGCAAAAATTCAAAGCTAATATTAATTTTACTGACAAGAACTCTCGCCAACAAAGGAATGTAAATACAAGCGCCCAAGGAGATGAAGGCGGGGTGACGATTCGTATAAACCGACAAAAACAAGCGTGACGCCCGAAGCCAATTCCATGGTAATGGGAAAAGTTTCAATCGATTCAGCGCTTTGTGTGAACCGAGACGGTTTCTACAACATGCATACTGCACAGATATGGCCTTGTGACTGCGAGCAATTTGCATGCAATATCCCATTCTTGAGATTCACACTTACTTTAGAATTGCTTCTTCCGTGTTTGTTGCAATAACACTATTTTCTATTCTCATTTTGCCTGATACATACATACTATCTCGCCAATATCCCCTAATGGAGTGGGCAGAGCCACAAGTTAACAAAAGAAAACTTGCAGCCACTTCTGATTTAAAGTCCTAAGGCGGATATGGTGAACCATCATTTTGGAAAGGATACTATCCCCTTAGTCTACTTTTACAACGTGCTCAGGGAGAGAAGCAGCTGGACGCATTCTACGTTTTTCAGCCCAGTCCAGCAGACAAGTATTTTATCTGATGCTACATTTTTTATTATACTTTTATTCTGTTTTAAAATTATCATTCTACAATATGAACCTTTTTGTGTGAGCAAATTCGGTGCGCGCCTATAGGTCGGTAATGGCAACCGTAAATCATTTACGGATCACGCGCTCATATCTAGACACACGCATTCTTTGCTCATCAATTATTTAATGTGGTATTAAATTACGTTTCTATTTGACTATGTTAATCAACATTGAGCTTCAAATTATTACTATTGACCTGAAGGTGCAAAGTTGGTTTGGCAAATATCCAGAATGAAATGGTTTCTCACAATGTTACTGAGAATGTAAGAAGACTTCCTAGCGTTATTTCCTGCTACTTTTTATTCTGTAGCTGTACGAGTAGTGTATGTAGGTAGGTATACATTTATAGGCTATGATGCGTAGGTGAAGCCCTAGACTGCCCTAGAGGTCACCGATAGGAAACACTGTAGTAAAATAGCACACATACAGCCTGTAGCTTAACATGACATAATTATGTATGAATGTATACTTATTTCTCATACTCATACTAAGGAAGTTGATAAGTAGGTATTATAGCAAAGGTTAGTGAACTACGTATCGACATCGAAGCAAAATGGAATTCAAATAATCTTCTGGTATGTATGTGTACTCGTAATGTAACCCACTAGAAATATAATTACGTACGCAGTAATATAATCTTTGAAGAGGGTAAAATATAGTGATAATGTCACATCAATCCTGATAAATTATTGTAATAGCTTGTTAGATGTATGTTGTGAGTAACATTTATTAATAAAACCTAGGTAGGTAAGCAATAAAAACGGTATACCTATAATAAACGTGATAGAAGCCAGTTCGTTTTATGACAGCATTGACTTAGTTATAAAATAATAATCATAGTAGGTATCTAATAAGGCATAGCTTTATTGCTGCAAATGGGGTACTTTGCTATAACCTTAGGCTTGTTATCTGTCAATTACGATAAGTAAACATACATTTCTATAACAATAATGGTGTGGTCACATGCGCGCTTTGTATGCTCTGAAATTAAGTTAAAAGTACCTGCATAAGACATTATTACAAACTTAAGACTTACAAAATACATAGTATATAATAAATAATCCAAGTTTACAAAAAAAATGACACTGTGATTTTTTATTTTCAGGTTTAAGCATTTAAACTAATAGAGCACGTTATTAACGATGAATTGTCAACAAAGGGGTAACGTTGCCAACTGAGTGTCGTCATTGCAAATGTTTAAAATCACATTTAATTCAAAAAGACAGCTAATTGTATGAGTCAGTGGATTTCCGTTTTCACATTCCAAACACTTGCTAACAAAATGAGTCGCTAAACGTTTTAAATTGGATTTGGATTCAGCAATGAACATTGTGAGAAAAGCAATAGCATAGTTCTCGAACCAGATGAGCCTTGACCGTTCAATTCCGAAAGTCAATAGAAAGAGTTCGGTAATAGCAGCTTCACGATCGCAGAACACCTGCACACAAATGTCATAGCAATCAAAAAGCACTCTAAGTGCAGTTTGCAAAGTCCCATTTACCACTACCGGGGAACGTGAGCGCCGAAACAGGATTATACAGTTTGCGAGTCCACTCACGTGTTGAGAGAGACGGGGCTATTACACCACGGCTAGAGGGAAAAGGATGATTTGTTTGAATGTTCTTTAGAATCGATAACATTCATAATGCTTACGTCTTTCACTGCGTAGATTCTGCAAAATGGATTGTTTATAGGCAGAGGAAGATAATACACCATCAGTCAGAACAGGGTCGGCGCACCAAACAAATTGTTAGGAGCCCTCTTTCAAATCGGAGCTTCGGAGCTTAAGAGCGTCGCCTTTGGGTTTGATCGCATTACTTGCTGTGAGTGTTCGAGATTAAAATTTGAGAAAATTTGCAGTAATCGAGCATAAATTCCACCTTTGAATGTCAAACTGAGTTTCCGTCGTATGCTAATGCGGATTGTTTTGCTCACAGTGCAGCGTGAATTATTTATGTCACGCTCACGAGCGCTTCAACTTTCAATTGTGTATTCGTAACTGTTCCTATTAAGCGACTTTGTGTATGAAGTAACATCCTGGAAAATAGCAAGTCATTGTTTTCTATTAAGTATTTATAAAAAACTGTAAAATGTGATTTAATTTGATCTGAATGAGTCTGAATAAACTGATGCGAATTGACCTTCGGATCAGCTTGGATTTGGAAATTTCAAGGACCGCGCGCGATCAGTTTTCTTCACTTTTTACGCAATGCCAATCCAACTTTGATTTACAGGGAACGTGTCGTCGAATCGCGGCAAACATAGCCAGATCCCTACATGTTCTGAATTATAGGCGGGTGTATTGGCTGCATACGGTATGAGGCTATCGGCCATTGCACGGCTGTACGTGACAAACATGTACACGCCACTAAATCTCTACGCCTTTCGAGAAAAATGTTTTATTGCCTTTGACGGATTTATCGATCACGTAGGTACTAACTACTGCTTCCTCTGTATGACTAATTTCGTGAGGTAATTAATATCTGCTAGTTTATAAATGGCAAATATGAGCTTTAAAAAATAAATATTTTTTTGGACATTTCACACAGCGCTATCTAGCCCCAACTAAGCAAAGCTTGTACATGGCACCAGATGGCTGATAGAATACTATATTTTTTTATGTAAATACATACCTAAAATACATAATACTACAACACACAGACCCAGAAGAAAATATTTGCAGAACATACAAAAATTTCTCCCATAGCAGGAATCGAACCCACGCCACGCCTCTTGCGTCTCCGCCGAGCATTCGCCCTCCACGCCACCGAGGTCGTCTTTATTTAAACCAATGATTGAGAAGTTATTTTATTATCATGAACGAAATACCAAAACTAACATCAAAAGTCAAAGTTTAAGTCTTATATTAATTTGCCCTCAAACCAAATTACAACCCCTATTACAGCGAAGTGCCTATGGAAAACGTGTGGGTGGGTGTACTCAAAACACGACCAGTATTATTTGAAACCACTTACTACGCATAACCGATAATAATTACCTTAGAAATACACATGTGAACTTAAACAGTTTCGAAGGACGTAAAGTCCTTGGGTTACTGGTCTTGATAGTACCTAAACTCAAGATAGGACAGACCTCCGCGCAATATAAATTTACAAGGATTTTCTTTGTCCTCAGACCGTTAATATATCCTTTGTTGATCATGATAAACAGATTACCTATTTTCATGAAAACAAAGGAGAAAATGAAAGTGACAAAGCCTACAAAAATATCAAGTTTCTCTTTAGAATTCAGATTTTTTTTATCTGAATATCATGAATCCTAGAGGTGACATGAGGTTATACAGACAATTGTGATTCAGCAAGGATACAAGAGCAACCTTCAGCAGTGTTCTGACCTTGGATCGACCGCCCTGGAGACCTTGGTTACAGATTATGTAACAGTTAGTAAGGTACACCGAAGCCCTTGCCAACAGATTACGTAGCAAGTAAGATAGGTACCATTCCCGGAGGCCTTGAACAGAGGTCTGGAGCTCGGTTTAAAATAAATTAGTTTCTTTACATAACGTTTTGTGAAAAACAGTGATTGAGTTTATAGACGAGTTATTTCTATGATATAAAGTTGAAAATCTCATTGTAACTAAGGAATGTACTAATTTTTACGAAACAGAAGTTTAAAATATTTGTAAAGATACTTTTCCAAAGCATACATTTCGAAAGATTTGCTGTTGTCTTCTGGCAGGATTTCCTTTTACGGAGAAGTAATACATAACAAGCAGTAGTTATATTCTTTAAAACACTATATGATTTAATTAGCTTTCGCCCGCGGCTTCGCACGCCTGATATCCGGACAAAAAATAGCCTTATATGTTATTCCAGCACACGTACTATGTATATTCCAATTTGCATTCAAATCTGTTCAGCCGTTACGGCGTGATTAAGGCACAAACATAAATCGTCACATCCACACATCCTTACATTCTCACAAACGTTCGCATATAATAAATGAATAAATAACACCCAATTCATGCGTAGTAATAATAAGGTGATCTAAAAGAAATACTTTTACGTTTCTATACTAACTAAAGAATAAACAACGTCTGTTAGCTAAATTAGACTCGAGTTACTAATTAAATTTACCTACCAACAGTTCCTTTGAAAGCTGAACTAATGCGAAACTAGTCTAGACCGGATTTATTTATGGACTGACTGAGAGTCAATTATATCGGTACTTGTAGCTGATCTGTCTGATTAGAATTTGAAATTCTCCAATAATGAGGAGAAAAATGTCTTCTCATCTTTGTTTCTTCATTTACTACTTGCAAAATTCTGCATTTTAAAGTTCACTTAGTTACTTAATTCTTTTTTGCTTTGATAACAATTTTCTTTGGTATCAAAGCAAAAAAAATAATAAGTTTCATTTTTTTGTCAGTAAGTTTTTGTTTCCCAACTGATAACTTTCTTGGTTCGACTCGCTCAAAACTCGTTACAAATAAGTTTTAAAATAAATAATAAAACACGTATTGTTTTGAGGTGCAAGAGAGTTCTGAAGTTTGTTTGGGAACTTTTTAACGGGCTTTGTTTTGTGAACTTGAAAATTCGTCTGGAGTAATAATAGAGTACAAAATAATTGGACACGTGCTTCAGGGTTTTTCAAATTTAGAACTTTTAACGGGTGGTGCGATTGGCTCGAAACTAGGTTAGGATTCTTTAAATACAAAATCAATGGACAAATGTTTCAGTTTTTCACAATATCCCTCAAAAACGGGTAAAATTTACATAACGCGAGCGAGGCCGCGCGGTTAAACTAGTGTTATTATAATAGATATAATTATAGATAGTAGGTATTTGGCTTATTTGGCATCGACACACCAACCGAAGAAAATCAAAAATAAACATAACTTATTAGATAAGTAGGTAGTATAGTACTTTTGAATTTTTTGTAAACTAGGAAAACAGTTGCCAACTAATTGCTACACCGTAAAGTTTATAACATTCTAAGAAGAGCTTCTAGGAAATCTACATTCTGACATGAATAGTTTTTTAAACGGTCCGTTGAACCTACCCAAACATCTTCCGATGGCCATTAGTTGAAAACAATAAGGATTGCGAGTCCGTTATAATATTCATGAGAAGCTGAATAGTGCAACCAGAGTCTAAACGAAACTCCCAAGTCACAAGAACTGTCTAAGCTCTAAGCTCTAAACTTTGAAGCTCAGTTTAACAGTTTAGCTGGCTTAGAACAATGTTTTGGGGAGAAATATTTAGTTTGTCATTGAATAGAGCTAGTTATCCTTTCGTTTGCGGATCAGTAGACAGCGTCTCTTGCAAAAAGGTAGTCAATGTCAATCGATCTAAAAACACTAAACCTGTAGCGCGTTTTTCAATCAGTTTCTTTCAGTAGGTTGTCAATATGACGACTTTACTTTACCCTCATATAGTAGCAATTTTTATTAAACGTATCGCCTTTTCAAAAGTTAAAATTATATAACAAGTATTGCAACAACATAACATTAACCCCCTTGTAAGTTACTGTTACACGTAACTTATGCCTTCCTAAGCCATACCTACAAATACGACCAATTAATTTCTGAACTCTATACACAAGCAAAACTTCAAAACCGAGGGTTGTGCTTCGAAGAATCGCAACTCGACCAAATCCCTAGGATTAATCCACTGCCATAAATAACCTGTTAGTCATTAACGCCATTTTAGAAGGCGGGATATAGTTGGCGTACTTATGCGTCACGGGCGCCGAGACACAGATTACTCGGGACTTGGTTACAAGGAATATGTAGAAAGCAGGTAGAAATGGAAGTGTTAGAAGGTTGTACGACTTATATGTATAGTCACTGTTTATTTGTATAGTAACGTCTCTAGTCTATTCTAATTTTCCAGTTTCCAAATACACGAAAGTTTCTAGAGAGCGAAAGGAATCTTTGAGACGCATTTTAAATCCTTTAACTACGACTAGTATAAGTACTTGGTAGACGTTTCCAAATTGCTAATAATATCAAAAAGCATTTTCAATATTATTTATAATGAGCTATAATATATTCATTTTTACATAAATGTTGTCGCAGATTGTCTTGTTTAATTAAGAATCAGCAACAAAGTTAAATTCTGAACCATCTTTTTCAGAAATCTCCGGCTCTTAAGTATTTCGTTTTCCATTGTTGAGTGTGTACTAACACAAAAACCTTAGCTTATTTATTTATTATCTTCCACCCACGACTTTGCTCGCGTGGAACCACTATAAAATGTGTGAATGATTACAGGGTTTTCAGGTCATAGTCATTAGCTACATTTATTTTAGACAAAAATTCCAAGTTTCACGTTCATCTACTCATGTCAGTCGTTACGGCGCGATTAAGACACAAACATTCAAATATGTTCACAATTAGTTGGATTAGATGTCACTTTCTTCTACACGCTTTCTATGTAAGTAAGGGATATGTTCCAACGTAATATAAATAAACAAACGTACACTAACAAACGACGGCGGGGATTGCTATTTGCATTGAATAGCTTCGCGTTTGCCACTTTGAACTCTGTTACAAGAATTTTGTCTCCATTTTTTCAGTGGTCTCGTGTAGTCGTTTTTATCGCTATTTTGTTTAGTTTTTCAATACTTACAACAGTGACATTCTGTTATATAAATAGAAAATACTTGTTTTACAAAGCCTATTATGACGTCCGTGGTATATCACATGCCTAGCCTAGGTAAGTACACAGAAATCATAAACAATGGCTTCCCACGTGTTTGTTTCAAGTTTTTCATAGTTACCTCTTCACCCATGCAGGTTAAATTAGAGTTCAATTCGGAGTAACTTAAGGTTCTGGTAAGTACAATAATTCTCCTATATTTCAAAATTGCCCAGAACTTCTAAGAGCAAAATAGCTACAGTAGTAGGTATACCTACCAACTAAATAGATTGTCAAACTCTGTTACCAATTTACATATTCTAGCTAATATTCTAGGATAGGTATACCCAGGTCGGTAAAGCACCAAGGCATTCATTTTTGTAAGTAAAACTTACTTGAAGGTTCGAGCGAGATCTTCGTGGCATCACACCGACTACTTCTCCTCTCATAATGGATTCAATAACTGCGAACAAAAAGGTTAAATTGAACAACGTAACCTTATGCTAGATGGAAAATAGGAATTAGCGCCATCTCTTATCAAATTTAAAGTACTCATAAAAAAGTAAGTACAGGTCCATAGAGAAGTTGATTTTTATGTAGACTCGTAGAAAAATCTCAAATTATTATGAAACTAAAAATATTCTAACCTCCATCGCCAAGTAGCCTCATTTGCACTAGAGAAGGGTCTTCACTGTGCTCCTCCAACACCGTATCATCGGTGACCGTCAACTCCTGCCAACAAAGAAATTGAAAAACTAAGATTTGCTAAGGAAATTCTAGCGATGGACCTGCAGGCAAATACATGAAAGTCATATTTTATTTGCATGAATGATAGCCCACAATCATCAACAATATATTTTCAAACCTACTGACGTGTCACCCAGCAACCTTTGACGTTTCGTCTTTCCACGACAATGGCTTTGTAAATATAACTTATACTGAAGAATTACTAAAAGCTATGCGGTCATTTTCTCCCAAGAAACGACGATGATATCGGATTTGACATTGCTTTCTATAAATATGTCGTCAAAGACGAACTTTTGCGCGAACTCCGAATAAAGAAAGAACTTTCTGAAGGAAGAGGGGGGTTTGGTACTCAAAACTTGCTCGTCGGACTCTGAAGAAGTTTTCCACTTGCTAATTCGCTGTATAAATTTGTTTAACGTCTCAACTTTTTAACTGTAATTACTGGAAGTTCAAGATAGATTGAAACACTTCTAAAGTTTGACAGCACAGAATAAGATGGTAATCGTAGTTTTCACCTGCTCAAAGAATTATCTTTGTTAAAGGAAATTACCAACCAATTACTCAACTGCTTTCTAAATGAGGAAAGGTCTTAAATTATGTTTTATTATATGTAAACCTACAACAATCACAGTAGTTACTACAAAGCTTTGGCTATTTACGTAACAATGAGGTATTTTTTCGAAGAATAACTATTTTCTACAACGAAAACCACAAAATAGAATTCTGGTATTTTTCACAATGAACCGATTTACAACAAA
This sequence comes from Scotopteryx bipunctaria, assembly GCA_949320045.1. Taxonomy (NCBI): domain Eukaryota; kingdom Metazoa; phylum Arthropoda; class Insecta; order Lepidoptera; family Geometridae; genus Scotopteryx; species Scotopteryx bipunctaria. The sequence continues at coordinate 3,876,442 of OX439449.1, forward strand.
CACGTATTAATAACGCAAGCAATAAGCCTACTTTTTCTAGGTTAAATGTTTTGTTACGAAACAACTCGCTCGAAGGCGAGGAGATGAAAGAAAAACAATAAATTGTTTCAATATCGCAAAATAAACTTTTTACGGAGATAGGGTGGGGGCGTAGGGGGTGAAATGGGTGGCATAAGTTAGAAGTTATTATTGTTAAACAACAATGCTTAGTTTAACATTCATTTTATTTCAACTTATTAGAAATCATTTGTAATATTATTTCCTCTACCACGTATCGTCATAAGAATAAACGATTCAACTTTGTTTACAAGCAACGCAACGCAATACAAACTTGTACGACTAAAACTTTGGCTAAAGGTTTCTTTGATTTTCACCGACTTAGAGTTACCATCACGGTTCTCATTATAAAACGGGCAGCCCTTCTAGGAAACCATTTAATTACCAGCACTCCATGATATCCCGGTACACCGTAATCAAGTCAAGGGTATTAATCTACAATCCTTTGTTGAACCAGCCCTGTTAAATTCCGATGGAGAGATATCGAACACGAATGGTTTGTACATAGGTACCTACAAACTACTATACATAAATCGATTGAGCCGTTACCCATTTACGAGCGGTGATTAATTAAAATCGAAGACAGGTGGAGATGACATTCCACGACCTGTAACTGGTTTCGTCCGACACTAAAGGAAGAGACGGCTAAACATTGAGCACCAGTTTGGGCGATATGGAAATGCTAGCGTCTCTTCAAGTTCTTACGTATGAAACAAAATAGTGAAATATATATGTTTTTTCATTTGGGATATGTTTTCTGGCAATAACTACAATAGTTTTTCAGGACTTATCTACATAATAGGTGGTCTACCATGACAACATGAATCGTAAGGTAACGCGGAAGACACTTAAACGAAGAAAAAACTTAAGAAAAACTGGTGCTAACGTCTCGTGCCCTTATAAATCTTGCAGAGGATGCCAACTCGTTCAATAAACCAAACAGGTTCCGTGGGTTCCAGAACTTCCCGCTTCGATTCTCGTAGAACGCATATACAGTTACTTTACCCACCTTCCCAGGTTATAGAGACAAAACCGAAACAAATTAATTTAATAACGTCGAGGTCTCTTTAAAAGGGAAGTTGGTAATGCAATCAGAGGGAGCTTAATGGTGTCCTGTCAACGTTGGTAATAGGTTTACATCGATTAATCGAATTTTAAACCTTAATCTGTTTATTGACCTGTGCCATGTTTACTGAAAAAACTACTGTAACAAGAAGGGAAGACCATTGGTACAAATCATACTCACGCCAGTATGCTCGTTGACGCCGACGATAACAGCAGTATACCACTGCGTTGCGCCAGCGACCCTGTACACTTGGGCTCTACAGCCACCCAGCACAGATGGCGTGGTAGTCAGGATGCGCTGCCCGTCCTGCATGGTCCTCCATTCAGACGCCTCGGCAGACAGCGCGGTCAGGGTCGTGGCTTCGACCGCATCAGCGCCTGCGAGGCGGGCGTCCCATTCCTGAAAGAAAGGAGAGAGAATTTATTGACAAGCTGTAATTTTAACTGAGTGAGAGCATGAAAAATTAACCAACACATGGGAACGGAGCAAAGATATCCTGAGGTAGGTATCTAAAAGTAGTACAAAGCACTCCAGGTTTTGGGCTACATTAACAAACTAAGACGGTGTTGAAGAATAGAAAAGTATGCTAGCGTGTAGTTGACGATCTGATTTAGAGACGTCTCTAGTAGACTAGATCATCTAGTCAAGATCATTAGTAAGAGGTTTTTATACGATTAGCTTGGAATAAAATGGTTCAGTTTCATTCCGTGTTCAAAAAGTGTTTGAGGATCTCTGAGACTGTTAAAGACAGTTAAAATTCAGGCCAAAGTTAAACTAGCTGTTGGAAATTACGACCAAGTCCCTGCTACCTGCTTTACCAAGTTTAGTTTCCTAGTTGAGCACCTAGTTAAAACTAAGGCTAAAGAGCATAATACAACAAGACTAGTAAACGAAGTCTTCACTGAATTGTAAATCGAGCGAGCTTTTAAGTTTTTCATTCAATTTAATAAATAAATGTTTGTGGACATTTCACACTAGCCCCAAACTAAGCAAAACTTGTACTATGGAAACCCGATGGCTAATTGAATACTTAAATTACTTTTTTTTGTAAATACGTACTTAAAATATATAATATTACAACACCCAGACCCAGAAGAAATATTTGCAGAACATGCAAACATTTCTCCCGCAGCGGGAAACGAACCCGCACCTCTTGCGTCTCAGCTGAGCACTCGCCCGCCACGCTGCCACCAGGTCGTCGTTGTTTCCTCAAAGTGCAAACTTTTCAAAAAAAGTTTAAAAAGCAAACCATTTAGATTGAACTAAAGTTTCGTTATTGTATCTAGTTCATCTCTACCTCTAATTTCCGCATTACATAGTGGTTTGTACCTTGCAGGTTACTTTAAAATTCATTTATGCGCTCCGCAGGAACATTACGTCTTAGGTATTAGGTATACTAACCATACACCGAAGTTGATCAAGTCACTAGTTTTGCCCTGGTCTCTTTGTCGGATCAATGTCTGTGCGATGTGGCTTGAATTTTGAGACAAATGGATATTAGAAAAAGAAGGTCGACCGTCGACCTTCTTTTTTTTTCGACCTGAGTCGTCGACCGTCGACGTCTCAGGTCGTAACCTGGCAGAATATTCATAATCATACTTAATTGACCAATTAAGGTAAATGAAGATAACTAGCAACAGATCACAATGGAGTAAATACTAGAATCTGCATTACGTACGATACAATCACTTGTAAACATTATGGCCCACATTGCATCGACAAATCAACATTATACCAACTCGCCAGTCATGTTAAATGCAGTAATAACTCAACGTGTACACAAGAGACCCGCCACACACGTACATTGCACACGAATGCGCAGTATTTATGTCAATGTTACAGCGCACACACACATGGATAAACACCCACACCTGTTCGTTGCATACTACCACAGCTGAAGCTATAGTTACTTCAACGACAGACGTATCCGGTGCGTTGAACCCGCCCCCTCCTCCCAGCCTACCCCCACAATGCCCTATCCATTTACTCTAAACAGTTACATGCATACTTATAGCTATAGTTTACAATGTTATTGGAGCGCTCAGGGTCAAACCTTTTATAGTAAGGTAGTAAAATGCGATTAATACTTGTACATAACAATGGAAGTGAAATCGAAGCATGTAAACATTTCACAAACACTGATTTTTTCCTCAATATTACCAAAATAGAAATACCTAACATTTTGCGCGAAATCATTATAAGGAGATTTTACTTATATTATAAATGCGAAAGTTTGTGAGTTTGGATGTTTGGATGTTTGTGCCTCAATCACGCCTAAACGACTGAACGGATTTGAATGAAACTTGGAATATACATATTATATGTACTGGATTAACATATAGGCTATTTTTTATCCGAATACCACGCGAGCGAAGCCGCGGGCGGCAGCTAGTAATACCATAAAAAAATAAATTACCTGATGGTATTCTGATTATTTGTCAATCCATTCTTAAAATAATAAACTTTAATATTAAAAAAATATGCTTTGATTATACATAATCTAACCTAAAACATTCCTATACCTAATTTAGATCTGACTGGTCAAACCCCGATTTCATCAAATTGAGTTTCGTTCGGCGTTTGACTGTCCAAATTAGTCTCGCCTAGAATGGACCAAAAATTCGTTAATGAACGATATTGGTTTGAACTTTGACTAAGACATTTAGTCAGATGGTTTGACTATAACACATACACAAGATAAAAGATAACGTATAAAAATATTTTTTCTATGAAAACAGTCAAGAATAGAAATAATAATTTCCGCGAAAGATAATTCGTGTGCTGATGTGAAGCCAATCGTATAATATCCAATTTCTGGTAAACAGTAGGTAGGTAATACATAAATGGCATCAAAAGCAGATAGGTCCAAACCAAACAGACTGAAAGCAAACAAAACAAGTCGTCAACAAACCCACGAGCTATAATCCGTTCAAATCCGTCTCTCGCAACGTTGTTATAACTATTTGTCAAGTCACGCACTGATGAGTGCCGCAACAGCTGAGCAGAACAAGCTGGTGTATTTCCTGGAATCATTGACTGCGGCTAAGATAATCTCCAGTCAATTTATCAAGTCTAGGACGTGGCTGAAAGAGTAGGTAGACATAAAGATATTGCGTAAGGTAGCAAGTGAAATACCTATAAAGTCCTTTCAAATCCGATTTGATTAATTTATAATTGGTGTTCTCAGATGTCGTTTTACAATAAGCAGGGAATGTAGACATGAATAATTTAATTCCATCATAATAACAACAGTGCCTTTAGACAAATCTTTTTATCTATGGACATAACAAATCGCTCGCTTCTCAACTCAGCTGATACAGTTTTAAGCTGTGATTGAGTCAGCAGTGACTCAGCCAGGTTACGCAATCCGACCGTTACTGTTTATTTTCTACGCCGGTCTCTCCGAGCCTCTCCGAGCTTATATCGTGATTAATATCAGGACGTTGGCGGCGTCGTGGCCCTAAGATGATATCCCTGCTTTAACAATCTTATTTTGCGTTTATTCTGCGTGTTTGTTGCTTTTACAAAGTTCGGGAGTAGACCGTTGAAGTGCGTGTGTTGAGCGCTCGGAGAAAGAGTGGGAGGTGGGTTGGGAACAGGAGAGAGGTCAGCAATCAGCACTAAAGATCCGTGCATATACGTTATGTTATTTGGCTAGAGGCCAGGGTCATGCATAAATGATCAATGGTTCTATCACCATCGAAGCTTATAACAGTGGTTTAATAACAAGCTTACGACGGTTGATCGAAGAAACATGAAATGACCAAAGCAAATTTTGCATGCAGAAATAGGGCTTGGAATAATACGCATGTGCAAGTCAATTACTCGACTCGAGGCTATAATAGCCAACTACTCAGACTCCTTATCGGCTTATGGAGTGATTAATACCGATCCCGACCCCAAGATAGGTACTTTGGCTCAACCTCTCTTTGTCTGCATTAATATTCCTTATCAAAACACGGATTAACGGCTCGAAAGTATGAGATGCGGCAATAAAGATTTATCGATAACAGTAAAATCTTTTACGATTAATCGGACTCGTAAAGTTATGGCGATCGTAATGTGTACACAGATCTTTAGATGTTAAGTTTGAATGGCTGATTCTAGCTCCAATAAAGTGGCAGTAACAGTTTACAAAAGAATTCGACTCGTATAAGTTCAAAGGAAGCCATAGAACCACTACGATTCATCCGTTGAGCTTGGATGGGCGGCCGAACTCATAAAGTTCGATATGAAATCATAAAAATAAATTACTTCGTCTGTAGTGATAAAAAGAAGTTTTACACTTACCTACGTACATCTAATACAAATATAATTTTCAAAATACAAAAAATACAGTCGGGTAGCAAACATCATTCACGCGAGCAAAGTCACGGGTGGAAGCTAGTAACTGTAATACTAACAAACAATAGTCTTAGCTAAGTGAACACTGCATCCAATCATATTATATCACAGAATACATGGAGGTACGTAATAGATAAAGTGTTATCAGTGCCGACGGCAGGAAATTGAATGAGAGTGCGGGATCGGCGAATGTATGCCAGAGGTAATGCCTTCCTGGTTCGCTTCGGTCTGATAGCTATGCATTCGGATTCAGACTACCTACAATATTATACCTACTCTTCTATGTATGCTACATCGTGTGCATTGCAGCGACACACAGTACCTCCTAGGTGTTCTACGCATGTTTATTAGGCTTAAGTACCTAAAGCTTTTGTTATCTATGCGGTGGTTCTAACATTGACAAATATTTATTACGTGGGATTTAGTTTGTCACAAAATACTATATTCATATCCCTGACAATTTCAAAACTATTCGTCGGTTGCTTTTGTCGGAAAATGAGATGATTTTACATTTTCAAACAATCCAGTAGCAAGACAAACATTTATCAACAAAGAACAATGAAGCCAGTCAGGTAATATCGGCGTAAGTTATGCTTATTGTATTGTAATAGGCAGGAATACTGACGAGCAGCAAACAATAAGTACTAACCTAACTCATAATCTGAAATACGTATAAAACAAGCAATCTCAAAACCTGCTGATGCTAACAAGTGGCTTTTCAAACAGTCATAAAAGGTTTGAGATCCCCAGACAAGGAACACGTACATCCATCAAGGGAGACTGTCTGCTCCCCCGGCTAAATTACAAATGAGAAAAGGTAAGCACGTAAACGGAACCCCGCGAACATAAATTGAGCTTTTGTGTGCTTTTATGCAGCTACTGTTACTACGGACATAAAATAGCACGAAGAATACGAGCTCGGCAAAGCAACATTGTCTGATAAATAGTTCCGAGCGAGGTAAACTGTAATAGTTCAACTTGGATTTCAATCCGTTATTAATCACCGAACCAGTTATTCAAGATCTTATTTAGTCTGCTCGATTGTTATTCATGAGCCGGTAACATTCCACAACGGAATCCAGTTCGCAACAATCTTTTATTAGCCTTTGTTTTTGCGGCACAACGAACATCAAATAAATTCCCCACATAATTAAGCGAATTTTCCTTGTGAGAAAACTTCCACACATATTATTATTCTTGTCCTTCATAAAATACCTAAAGAGCACGATCAAAGTAACATTGTCTCGTGTCTAACACACGCGTATATCAATGTGCCCCCTGGCCCCACTCTCCCCCCGAGCTGCGCGGAGGGTGGGGTAGGGTGGTAGGGTATGCCAAGCTGGACAGAGCAGTAGAGTGAGCTAACTGAAACAAACTTTACTCGTTTAAATTTTGCGGGGAAACAGTTTCAGTTGGGTTGAGTTGGGTTGCGTGCATACTGATGACGACAAAGTTAAGAAACTCGCGATCAACTTCCATTGCCGCTTGGCTAATTGAGTTTTTAATTATAAATACTTTCAAGAAATGTTTATGTAACACAATATGTTTTTACTTCGCTCACGCACAGGAATTTTGCAGTTCTATAATAGCAAATTTGGAGTATTTAAATACTATTTTCTACAGGCTTTCAGTAAATTTAAATTTCGTAAGTCATACATAATTGGTAACAAAGTTTTTTATACGTAACCAAAAATTACCAATTATTTGTTGTGCCATGGACCACAGAACAGTTATTAGTAGATACTACGCCATTATGCAACCCATTGTTCTCATTTCGTTTGAGTTCAGCTATAAACACGGCAAGAAGCTTACTTTATATTATCTTTACAGAAAAGGTTCAATAAAAGGGTTTGACTTGAAGCAAAATGGCTGTAATTCTCTTTGTGACGACGGGTCACAGTATTTTGGCTGTTTTCAGAAGCACCTTCAAATGACCCTTTTCATAGCAGCATCCTGTACTTACTTTATTTCTGGGTTCTTTCTACCGTGAACACGTTGTGTCATAATTAAAATGTTATACGTATTATGCTCCCGCTAAATTGAACTTTATTAAATAATATGTTACAGGAAAAGTATGGGGATAAGAAACTCGCTTCGTTGAGTATAAAGGATCAGCGTTGTACAATGAACGTCCCTCTTTGTATAATAAATAGAACTTTTGAAGATTTCGTGTTGAAAACAATATCATTTAACATGATGAGAAATTCTGAACCTGGAATTGCTGGAATTCTTAGTATTTTCGATTTTGTAGACGAAAAGCTTCAACTAATTTCAACAAACTTGTTTTAAGACATCGTTCATTTTACTATCCATAACATGAAAAGTACATAACACTAAATAAGACGTAAACAACAACGGTAAAGCGCACAAAGCGTAACAAATACTGTGCGACCTTCATTTCAGATTGTGATAAAAATGCTACCAAAAGAGATTCGACTCGGTCGGACGATCAATCATCGCTTTTTCACGAGCCCGGCGATCCTACCGAAAATAGTACCTACCACCACCTGACATATACTTACCTACAAAGCTTAGCGATGGGGAGGAGGAAAATCAATAAAGCGGGTGGGCATCAAAACACTCCCGGCTTTCGGCTCCCGGCTCCCGGACCCCCTGCTCCTCCCTCTCTCCCGCCCAGGGCTCGCCAACCCCCCGTCTCCCGGGGAAACTCCCCATGTTTGGCAGACGTCGTCCTTGATCCCCCCTCTAGCAACGTTGGATAAACACGTGCCATCTCCATGGAAATTGGGTCGATTACGTGTTTTGTCTTAACTACCATGTATTAGTTTCTTTGAGTCGGTATTTGAGAACTTCTCAATTAATTAAAGTCGTATCCTTTTATTATCATCAAATTAGATGTTATTGGAATCTCGGGACTTGACCACGAAATTATAGTAATACAAGTAGTCCGTATAAATGGTTCAAGTAGGCACCTAGGTATTACATATACGAGGATCCTAACAAAAAAACTAATAGGCTGTTTTCTATTTATTAGGAGCTTCTTCGAGTTCATCACACTGATTCCAAAGAAAGAACTAGTGACACACGCACTAATAGAACACACAACCGTATTCGTCCAACACAACCACGCCAAGACAACCACACTACCCTATGTTAGAAGAATAATCTATATCAAATAAAGTGTCAGCTTACCATCATGTTTTACTTCTATTGTCACAGATTATGTACTACTCAGTATTGCCGCTAAACATTATCACAACCTCATTTTGTTTGGTAGAATCTTACTTATTTTACTTATATTATAAAGTTGAAAAGTCTTCGTTTGCTTGAAATTACCGTCGTAAAGCTCAAAACGCAACGATAGCGCGTACTAACTTTACCTGTGCTGCCATCTAGTACGAAAGTTTGAGATGATGTTTGGATGTTTGTGCCTCAATCACGCCTAAACGGCTGAACGGATCTGAACTAAACTTGGAATATACATAGTACATGTACTGGATTAACATATAGGCTATTTTTTATCCGGGTATCCGGGTAGGCTATTTTTTACGCGAGCGAAGCCGCGGGCGGCAGCTAGTGATAAAATACTTCTTTGTCTAGTACCGATTTGGAAGTGGAAAAAAAAGGTTAAAAAAAAGGCGGTAGATGTGGCAATAGATTCTGAAGAGTACTTACAATTATGTAATGATGTTAATTTATTGGTTTTTATGTATTTTCTTAAATAAACCCACATGTGAGTACAGATATATATTTCAATAAAGTAGACATAGATACTACTTACAAAAGTATGAAAGCCAAGCCAGTAATTAGGTATGTCAGTAATTACGAAATGTGGGTAGATATACAATTATACACGTTCACATAGGTTTTGATTAATTATTTCACTCTGTGTGGGTGAAATTACAGAATAAATAACGGTATCTCTCTCAAAGGGGAAAGTTCGTAAATTAACATCGAAATACATCACAGCCCTGTGATATCTGGTTTTATTTGTCAACCGAAATAGTACATAATTGCTTGAATTGCTTATAATAAAAAAACAGTCAAGTGGGAGTCGAATTCGCACACGAAGGGTTCCGTACCATCGTACATTAAAAATGTTTCTTGCATGGGCACAGAATAAATAAAATAAAATAATAAAAGGGGGCCCCCACAAACGAAACATAAACGATTGTACGGAACCCTTCGTGTGCGAATTTGACTCTTAATTGACCGGTTTTTTTATAAAATTGTCTATAGTTTGTGGTGATTGCAATGGCGTAAACCTTTCAACGGAAGTAGAGAGTAAAATAACTGTTTGCACGATTGAGTTCTGGATCATAAAATCCTGCACGCTAACCTACGCTATAAGACCATTGACTGTATGCGATGGTAATGGTATGCTATTATGAAAACATAGGTAGGTATGTTGTTTATAAATAGTACATTTTGGATTATTGATAACGCAAACCTACCTCGTAGCAACCTGATAACGATTGATAAAAATAAATACCTACCTTTGGTAAAATCGGATCAAATACTCGAGATACGCAATGTACTTTAGATATCTGTTTACACAAATAGGTGCAAGTATTTAAACGGCCAAAAATAATCTTTGAAATCGTCATAGTCTACTCTGAATAATAATAATATTTGTGGACATTTCACACAGCGCCATCTAGCCCCAAACTAAGCAAAGCTTGTAATATGGGAACCAGATGGCTGATAGAATACTTAAATACTTTTTTTTGTAAATACATACTTATAATAAATAGTATTGAAACACCCAGACCCGGAAGAAATATTTGCAGAACATGCAAACATTTCTCCCGCAGCGAGAATCGAACCCGCGCCTCTTGCGTCTCAGTCGAGCACTCTCCCGCCAAGCCACCGAGGTTGTCTGAGTGCACATTTACAGTTTTCAGGAAATCCTTAAAAATACCTATACATTCCTTTAGTAAATAATAATATCTACCTACTAAGTACTACTACTTTCTCGTGTAACTGGTTATTTCGAAGTTTTCGAACTATACTAATAGTAGTGGGAACTTTTAAGTGCACCTCAATGTCATGCAGAGACACCGAGAGACAGATTATACACTTAAATGATTCATACCTGATAAGGCAGCAGTGTGGAGTAGTCCTGGAACTGCAGATGCTTGTCGTGAAGGAACTCCACGGGTTGGGAATCGTTCTGCAGAGTCAAATCTGCCGCCAACGCCGTGAACGTCTGTTGGTAAAGAGAACTCTCGTTAAGTTGGGTACAAACAGACAGACCAAAAGAAAGACAGAGCGAATAGCTATGGCAATATGATACAAATACAAATACAAAATCATTTATTTATGTAACTTACATACTATACACAATACATTTTAGTTTACTAGCCCCACACTAGAATTCTCTGTGTTGTGGAAGCTAGTCTCTTCAAAAAAGTACAAAAAATATAAATAAAAGAAATAAAAATAAACGATAGAGAGTAGATGGGCATCAATGTTTGATCATCTTTAAAACAGAACAGAAGTTGTAGCGAAGTTACTTTGCGTCGAACGCAGTCGAGTCATTTTGTGACATTACGTAGGTACTATGTAAATTCCTGAATTCCATGCATTTTTGCAGTAACTCAAAGTGACAGACATGACCGAGTCAACTAAGCCTTTAAACATCTGTTACTAGCCTACGAGTAGGACAGTCTATTCCATAATTTACCTACAAATATCATGCCATTATACCAAGCCCATTATTTAATTCTATGCAGATAATCAGACAGGAACAGAGACAGGCACACAGCGGAAAAGCGGCAGAAATAACCAAGCCTACGATGATGCGAGATAAATCCCAGCAACATGCAATGCCAATCGAACCACCCACTGCGCTGAATATGTACCGGTACCTTAGCTGCACAGGTTGTGCCTTTGTAAATGAATACTTTGTAAATACTTACTATAATTTATTTAGGTACTTAAATTAAAAAAAAAATACATATTTTTTTTATTTATTTCTGTCATCAAAAATAATAGATAAGAGTGAATCTTTTCTAAGCAAACCTAAATTTCAGTTAGTACTAGTAACGCCATCTGTTACTGAGTAGTGGCACCAGGATGTGGCCCAGGATTACTTTTTGTAAGAACCTTTAAATTATTTTTCCGACAAATACAATTTCTAGGACTACCTAGAGTAAATATTTATTTAATTTACCCTTCGTATAAATAACATTATTAAGAATTAAAAATAGGTAACTTACTAAAGCAGGCCATTTCACTTCTTTTCCCTCGTTTACGCGAGGTGCCCAGATTAAAGTTCGTTCCACTAAAAACACTCGAAACGTCCTACGGGAATACACTGACACCCACTCGCGCCTTTGCCAGTCGACACCATCATATTCCACTAAAACCTAGAACAAAAGAAACAAAATTATTGAACAAGCGATATTAGAATTACAGATGTTGCTTCCTAGTTATGCCACCTATCGGGAAGTAGCTAAACTGAGAATCCTATTCACGAGGTAACGTAAAACGGCTTGTACACAAAGGTTTACTAGATGGCGTTACCAGTTTGCCAAAGCTCAAATCAATGGCACCGACCGCAGTGCGACCCCGCCCAAAGGAAAAAGTTTTCGAGAGAGATAGCAACAATAACAAATCAACTTCAACTTTCTTTTAGTTCGGGTAGGCAGGCATGCGGAGGGCGGGTCTGGGTTTATCCATTAACAGTTGCAATGCCTGGCTCCATTTAGGAGTTTTGGATAAACTCAGGCCTTCCCTATCCGTGGGGGTGTTGGGAAACGGATAGGGAGGCGAATGGTCTTAGGGGAGAGCGCACTTAGCGTGAAGATCCCTAAGGCAAGTCTGATGGTTGCTTCCTGCACGTGGTTGCTGCCTGCTTTGGTCTATTTCCTTCTGAAATAGACGTAACAGAAACCTCAGACGCCGCTGCGGTCTTTTTGGGCCGTCCGGTGGGGTAGGCTTGGTAGGGTAGGGTTGGGTAGGGGAAGGGATTAAAAGAGAAGGATGAATGAGGATGGATGAATGAATGGATGGATGGATTGATGTTGAGGACTTAGGTTAAGGTTTAGGATTAAGTTATTAGAGAGGGTTGAGGAATTAAGATGGTGCTTCTCCACGCGTCCCTCTGATTAGCAGAGGGCGCAGTGGATGGAGCGGGACGTGTTCGGCGTGCAATTACACTGCCGTCGGACTGGCACTGGGGAGGGTCTCGTTTGCCATCGTCCAGAGGCGTAATCCAATTGGAGTAATGAGGGCCAAGAGAAGTAAATCTCTGTTAAAACAAAATAAAAATCCCGGAAATAAGCGGCGGCGCAGCGTGAGATTTCAGATTCCGCTATTACTATTAATCCTTATTGATTGATAGTAATAGTGGATCTGGCTGGACGGTATTCCAGTCGCTACTGCGTCAAACCAGGGGACCTCACCCCTCAAAGGAAACTAAAAACTATGAAAGAGCGAAAAGTGAAAAGACTACCCCAGGTGGGTACCGGCCTCATCGAGGTTGGGCAATCCCACGGTGCTACGGCATCCAGCCCCTCGTACTCTGGGGGGGGCAACAATCGCTCTGATCCTTCGGGATCCCCTTCAACGATGGTGGTGGCAGTCGTGCCTGTGAATGCGAACGAATCGGACGCAAGCGCAGGCACGGTTGCGACGGCGCAGTCTTCTGAGACTGGCCGTTTTTGGCAAGAGGGCTCCAAGAGACGTCGCCGGGATGACTCGGCATCATCTAGTGGAACGGACAGTCGGGCACCTGCAATATTGGGGTCCGCCTCAGCTATTGCAGTCGCCCGACAGAAAAAGGAGATTTTCCTAAAAAGGAAAAACGAGAGGACTGTGGAAGCCCAAAATCTGGTCGATGACCAAATCAAACAGGCCCACGCGCATTGGACGGCCTTAGAACAGGCAATAGACGTGGTTTCGGCTACTAATGTAGTAGATAGCCAAACAGCAGGTTCCCTTTGTGAAAGGATTATGGGTGACTTGGATATTATTTCCACTGTCACCACCAAGTCAGGAAATCTTAAAGGAACTTTTGTTCGGGCCCTAAAAGAATCGGTGGCCTCAATTAAAATGGCGGTGGAAATCCTTAGCAGGCGGACCTCTTCGGAGGAGACCGAAAAGCTGCAAAGGGATAACAGTCGTCTACAGGCAGAGGTGGCTGAGCTGCGTAAGGAGATGGTGGAGCTCAAAAAAGAAGTGGTAGCTGCTCGGGTCCCACAGGAACCGAAACCTACACCTCACCGGCAACCCACGCCGGAGAGGATGGAGGTTCTGGAACCTGTTCCAAGCGGGAATGAGGAGTTGATGCGCAATATAATGATGCAGGTTGGCACCATGGTCAATGCTCGCCTAGAAGTGCTGGAGGAGCGCCTCCCTCCGGAGAAGCGTCTCCGCCCACCGCTTGCAGCCGATCGGAATAAGAACCCACCTTCAACAGTGGTTCCACAAGCTGCAAGGGGGCCAAAGGCAGTGCCGTTAGTGGAAAAAGGTGTAACCAAGGGATCGCAGCCAAAGAAAACCGCCCCAAAACCATCGACTAAGGTGCCTGAGACCTCAGGTGAGGACTGGACTGAAGTGGTGCGAGGAAGAAAAAGAAAGAAGAAAGCAGGTCCCAAGGTTGCTCCCTCTACGGCTGCATTAGGGAAACCACTGGCTGCTGCAAAGGTAGGACCTAAGACAGCTAACAAATCGGGAAAGGATAGGTTGCGCCCTCCGCGGTCTTCGGCTGTGGTGATTACACTGCAGCCGGATGCCGAGGAAAAAGGTGTAACATACGCCAAAGTGCTGGCCGAAGCTAAGGAAAAAATAGCTCTCGCTGATTGTGGCATATCTAGTTTGCGGTTCCGCAGAGCGGTAACAGGTGCTAGGATATTGGAGATACCGGGTACATCAAGTGATGTGCAGGCCGACACTTTGGCGCAAAAGCTCCGAGAGACTATTGGTGAAGTGGCAAAGGTGTCGAGGCCAACGAAATGTGCGGAGTTGAGGGTCACTGGGATGTGTGACTCGGTCACGCCTGAGGAGGTCATTGACGCGGTTGCGCTACAAGGTAGCTGCCCCAGAGAGTCCGTCAAAGTCGGACAGCTCCGACATGATTCGTGGGGGCACAGCTCTGTTTGGGTGAAGTGCCCGGTGGTCGCTGCCAAGAAGCTTGGGGCAGTGGGCCGCCTTCTGGTCGGCTGGGTTTCGGCGCAGATAACCTTATTAAACCCTAGACCAATGAGGTGTTTTAAGTGCCTGCAGAGCGGGCACGTAAGAGTAACATGCACCTCGGAGGTGGACCGTAGCACTGACTGTTATCGCTGCGGTCTTGCTGGCCATAAGGCGGCCTCCTGTAAAGCTACTGCGCCTAATTGTTCTCTTTGCGCAGCCGCCAATAAGTCCGCAGACCATGTGTTGGGGAGTAAAAAGTGTTCCCCGCCAAAGCCCAAGAAGAGGGCTCCGATGACTGCCGAGAGCAGCCCCCCGCTACAAGAGACGGGGGAGGAGACGATGATTATTAATTAGTATTAATTATGGAACATCGCTTCTTACAGGCGAATATCAACCATTGCGCCGTGGCTCAAGATTTGCTCTTGCAGTCCATGGCGCAGTGGTTGATTGAGATGGTGATCGTTTCCGAGCCGTTCTTCATCCCTCCCCGAGATAACTGGGTAGGGGATACTGATGGTTCAGTGGCCATCGTTTCCTCGGCGGCTATCGGAGCCCTTACTGTGGTTGCAAGAGGTAGAGGCTATGCCGCAGTCAAGTGGAAAGGTTGGGTTGTCATAGGAGTTTACTTCTCTCCCAATAAAACAAGAGCTGAATTTGAATCGTTCCTATGCGGGGTGGGAGCCTTAATTGGCCAAACTCACCCCTGCCCAGTAATTGTCGCGGGGGATCTCAATGCCAAATCTGCGGCATGGGGATCTCCAGTGACTGACCCAAGGGGCGAAACTCTGGAAGAGTGGGTGACAACTGCTGGCCTCTGTGTCTTAAATCAGGGTTCCGTCAGTACATGTGTGCGGCATAACGGCAGCTCCATTGTGGACGTTACCTTTGCATCTCCAGTTGCTGCGCGCCTTGTCAACAGTTGGAAGGTGCTCGAGGATGTGGAGACGTTGTCGGACCATATGTACATACGATTTGATGTCCCCACCTCTTCGAGCACTCGAGATAGTCAAAGAAGGCAAACTTCAATAACCCAAAAGTGGGTTTTGACGAGCATGGACAGGGAAGCGCTAATTGAAGCATCGATTGTTCAGGCCTGGCAGACTCCACCAGATGGGCCAGTGGATGTAGAAGAAGAAGCGGAGTGGTTCCGGAGCGCAATGTCGCAAATCTGCGATGTGAGCATGTCACGAGCTAAACCACAAACTCCAAGACGGCGGGTGTACTGGTGGTGTCAAGAAATTTCCGACCTCCGCAAAATATGCGTAGAGGCTAGACGCCGTTATACGCGACATCGGCGAAGGCGGCGTAGGGATGCTGACTTGGAGGGGCAGCTGTATGCGGATTACAGAGCATCTGTGAAGCGCCTGCAGCAGTCCATCCGATCGGCAAAGGAAAGATCGAAAGAGGAACTTCTCGAGACTCTCAACAATGATCCGTGGGGACGCCCCTATAAAATGGTACGTGGTAAAATCAGACCATGGGCGCCTCCACTTACCGAGAGCCTTGAACCTGAATTAGTCGAGGCTGTTGTCAATGGTCTCTTCCCGGGTGCGTCAGATTTTCAGCCTCCGGAGATGTCGTCTGCCAACGGTACTGGCTCTAGAAGATATACTGGCGAAGAAGTGCCACCCGTTTTGGAGGTGGAGCTAGACCTGACCATTCAAAGGCTTCGTGCTAAAAACAAAGCCCCGGGACCAGATGGAATACATGGCCGGGCTTGGGTTTTGGCTCTGAAGGTACTTGGGATCCGATTTCGAAGGCTACTGAATGCTTGTCTGGAGACGGGCCGGTTTCCGACTATGTGGAAGACGGGCAGACTTGTGCTAGTTAAGAAGGATGGGCGTCCTACGGACTCTCCATCTGCGTACAGGCCACTGGTCATGCTGAATGAAGCGGATAAGCTGTTCGAAAGAATTATAGCTTTCCGCCTTGATCAACATCTCCGGCGGGAGGGACCGGACCTATCTGAGCGTCAGTTTGGATTCCGGACAGGCAGATCGACGATTGATGCTATTAATCTTGTGAAAGCCTGCTCGGAAGAAGTGGTAGCCAGTGGCGGTGTAATGTTGGCGGTGTCCTTAGACATAGCCAATGCGTTCAACACAATGCCGTGGTCTTGCGTTAGGGAGGCTCTAAAGTTTCATGAAGTACCTCCTTACCTCGGTCGGATAGTGGCGGCCTACCTGTCTGATAGGTATGTTTCGTATCTTGGTCGCGATGGTAGGATGCTAAAGAGAGAAATGATGTGCGGTGTTCCACAGGGCTCGGTCCTCGGACCGCTCCTGTGGAACATTGGCTATGACTGGGTTTTGAGAGGGCCCCTTAATACGGGCGCCGGCGTAGTCTGCTATGCTGATGACACGCTTGTGACTGCCCGGGGCGAGACGTTTGATGTGGCTGTTCAGCTTGTAACTACTTCGGTGGCACAAGTCGTAGAGAGGATAGGGCTATTGGGACTTCGGGTGGCATTGAATAAGTCGGAAGCCATTTGTTTTCATGGTCGTCGACGGGCACCGCCACGGGGTTCCAACATCACTATAGGAGACGTAAGTATTGAGATAGACTCCAAGATAAAATATCTTGGGCTTTATCTCGATAGTAGGTGGAACTTCCGCGAGCATTTCACTCGTATGGTCCCCCGATTGATGGGAGCAGCTCAGTCCTTAAAGCGCCTTTTACCCAATCTCGGAGGACCTAAAGCTGCTAACCGTCGCCTGTATCTGGGGATTGTGCGGTCCATGGCCTTATATGGGGCCCCGGTGTGGGCACCTTTGGCCGAGTCGAATATCGCCCTGCTGAGAAGAGCTCAGAGGGTGATGGCCATCGGTGTGATACGCGGGTACCGCACTATCTCCTACGAGGTGGCGTGTATTTTGGCAGGTTCTCCCCCATGGGACTTGGAGGCGGAATGCCTGGCCTTTTCTTACAGCCGGCGCAAAGAGCTTCATCTCAGAGGGGAATATCCGGCTCCAGCAGCTGAAGAACTCGCCTGGAAGTGTCACCTTCAAGAGGCACTGAGAGATGAATGGGCAGAGCGGCTGACACATCCCAAAGCCGGCTTCTGGACTATAGAAGCAGTCCGACCAGTTCTTAATGAATGGTTGGACAGGGCACACGGATCGCTATCCTTTCGGCTGGTGCAGGTGCTGACGGGACATGGCTGTTTCGGTAAGTACCTGTGCCGAATAGCCCAAAGGGAACCGACAACCGAGTGCCATCAATGCGGTCATGATCTGGACACGGCGCAGCACACACTTCAGGAGTGTACTGCCTGGGACGAAGAGCGCCGCACTCTCGTCGCCAAAGTAGGGGACGACCTCTCTCTCCCAGCACTGGTGAAATCAATGCTGGAAGATGAGATGTCGTGGGAGGAGATGTCATCCTTCTGCGAAAATGTTATAACACAGAAGGAGGCTGCGGAGCGGGAGAGAGAGATCTCCACTAACAACCCGATCCGCAGCCGAAGAGTTGGGCGTCGAAGACGCAACTTCGTCGAAATTCGACCCCCATAAGGCTTAGGCGGCGGCACCGGGGGGTGTTCGCCGCTCAATAATAAGCTTTGAGACGGTGCGCGTGGAGGTTCCGCGCGCCTCTTTGGAGAGGAGCTCATCATGAGCCAACGCTGTCGGGGCCATGGAAGATTGCGAAAGCGTACCCATGGCCCTGACACATTGTGTCAAGAGGGAACCCCTTCAGGTTTTAGTCGGTAGGAGTCCGACACGCCCCTTCTGCTGCCCCCGCAGCAGAAGGTAGTCCATGAGGATTTCCTGAAGTAAAAAAAAAAAAAAAAAAAAAAAAAAAAAAGGCAGGCATGCGGAGCACTTTGTCGAGTTACGGTTTGTAAGGTCGTTTTATGTGGGTGGCTGGGTGGATAGGAAATATAATGTGTAGATAATATTGCGTTTTTTTATTATTTTATACTAATCGAAGATATTATTACCTCAATACTTTTATCTAAACCTAGTTTCCTCCCCAATATGATGCACCATCTAGTTATAAGGGCGATCATCTGTCGCCATGGTTCGCCATATTCACCTTGGGACTTTGAATCAGTAATTGCTGCAAGTTTTCTTATGATTACTTGTGGCTTTGCACATCCGTTTAGGGATACGGGCGTGATAATATGTACCTATGTATGTATTTACTTTTACCTAATTTTAACTACCAACCTTCTCAGTTCTCATAATGGAGCATTTTTAGTCCATCCATCCATCCATTTTAAGCATTTTTTATTATCACGAGGGAAGTTTAGGGCAGGTACTTTAGATACTTATGATGTTTATTATTAATAACCTAAATTAATAGGGCACCTATCATTAATGTACCTACGTATAACTATATTGTATTTATAAAAAGCATTGCTACATTAAGACTAAATGAAACACCTGTGCACATCACAATATTATTGAGGACATATCACACAACACCCACCACCATCTAGCCCCAAAATAAGCGAAGCTTGTACTATGGAAACCAGATGGTTGATAGAATACTTATTTACTTTATTTTTTGTAAATACATACTTATAATATTACAACACCCAGACCCGGAAGCAATATTTGCAATGCATACAAACATTTCTTCCGCAGCGGGAATCGAACCCGCGCATCTTGCATATCAGCCGAGCACTTGCCCGCTACGCCACAGAGGTCGTGTACCTATTATGTATATTATGTATAGATATAAATAGATATTAGCTTACGTCAGCGAATCAAACGAGCAAGCATGTCGTGCCTACTTGTCCTAGTTACAACGAAGCCCTACTAGCTAGCAAGCTATGCGAATGCGACCTTGTACCTACCTATACACGTACACCCCACATTATAATCAGTAATTATAGTAATTATGCATTAAAAAGGCCTCCACTACGGCCATTACAGCCGATATCGTTTAAAACTACAATCTCAGAAGGTGACGCTAAGGACCAAGAAGAGTCAGGGGTACCTACAGTACAGAGACGGCAGGACGAGTACGGTATTTTGAAAATTAACTTTGAGTTCATTTATGAGTACATATTTCAGTAATCTAACATTCACAGTTTCTCTAACAATTCTATATCAATAAGTGAAATACAATGTTGTTGAAAAAACATAGAATGCGTTCAGCTGCTTCTCTCCCCGAGCATGCCGTAAAAGTCGACTAAGGGATAGTATCCTCTCCAACATGATGAGATAAGCAAGTATTCCCAAGGAGGGTGGACGTCAGGCAGGCGGCCGGTCACAAAACACCTTAGCCAAAACTCTTACAGCATGATCCAAGGATCATGCTGTGCCGACCCCACATAGAGTGGGATAAGGGCAGGAAGATGATGTGAAATACAATGTTGGACCTTGTTTAAATTTGAATCCAATTAGTTTTTTGGTATATTTCTCAGTACCTATACCTAATAACTTTAAACTATTTTTAACTAATAACAAGTACTTAGTTAAAAATAGTTTAAAGTTATTTTTATATTAATTAAAGTAAATTATACATGGTAGACGATACAGAGCCTATACTTTATTCATTTCAGAATAGATTAGGTAAAAAGCGAAAGTAGGTACTTGAAACGTTCGCGATTGATCAAAGCTTGCCCTACTTCTGTCATCTCCCACGAAGCTAAACTCACAGCGCGGGAGGTAACGTGCATACGTCTGGATTATGAATTGCGTAGTTCTGTTACATAATTAGTACCTAGCTAGCTACCTACGTTCATAATTTATTGAGATAAATATGCGTGCATTGCAAATGCACAAACGTGTGTTGAGTGAATTATCATCACAAAGATGATAACTCACCATCAAAGTATGGAATGATAAATTAAGAACTTACATAAACATTTCTAAATAAATAAATGACACACGTACCTATACAACGTGTAACATAATGTCCCTATAAGCCCGAAAGGGGTGTATTCAGACCGAGCACTTGAATACATTGACGTGTGCAAAAGTTCAATACATCATATTTGAAATTCCAATACAATTAAAAACAAATTATTTCATGAGAAATTTGTGACAACCCTATGTGTTTGTTTACCATTTGCGTAGGTAACAAACACACGCGCACCCTCCTATCGCGTCGGACCCACACATACGCAGACAATTGAACGCGCGGCAAGTTTCAAAAAGTACCTAGGTGTAATCACCAAAGTTTTCGTAAGAATTTGCAATTTTTTCAATTCTACGTAGAAATTAAAGTCGAAGATTAAAATCACGATATCTTTCACACATAAAAAAACAACTACCTACCTACATCTACCTAGGTAGTTACCTAAGGACCTAGGTACAGGAAAAGTTAAGTTATACCTTTTCTCCCTTCTTCTTGGTTGGCTCGGAACACGGCTAATTGACATGGTAGGTATTAGGTAGGTATGTAGGTACCTAGGTTGGTATTACTGGTACACATTCACATTCACAATCACAAAATTACTCGGTATCCATCAAAGGGAAGTAGGTACAACACACCACCGAATTCCCGGTCTTCCCTCACTGGTGCGCCCCGGTGGAAAGATCCCGTCGAGAGAAGACGGTTCACCAATCCCAGAAAATAGCCCGTAAGATGGCAATGGCCGCCCTGGATAACGCTCTCTGTAGAGCTGACGCGCCGCTACTAAGCTATTAATTATTTGGTGCTGCTCCAACACACACACACAACACCATATCATAATACTCACCGTTTGAGTACAAAGCCGACATCGTATCGTTAATTAGTTACGCGAACCGAGAGATTGCTTGTTGCAGTTGTTGCAAGGAACGAATGCTAATTGCGACTGATAAAAACCGATCTGTTTTGCGACCAAAAGTAGGTACCTATTGCCGAAAGCCGAATTTTTAGGGTTCCTTGTCTGGGGTAACCCACTAAATACCGATTGGGAAAAAAAAGGAAAAAAACTTCACCATACATCTACTACTACTACTACTACTACTGTCGTCGTGTCCGTGTCGCTAGCTCTTTTGAACCAGTGTGGTGGAAGGATTAGAGTGCACCTTGAAGGTTCCTTTCGTACACTTTGACACACGTCTATGACATGCCTGGTTTCCTCACGAGGTTTTCCTTCACCGTTTGAGAGCATTGATATTGCACACATAAATTTCGAATCGAAAAATCCATAGATTCGAACTCACGACTTAAGGATGGGAAGGCGGGGTTCATACCAATATGCTACCATGTGCTCCATCCCCATTTGCTACTAGGTACCTACCTACTTACATAATAACCTACCAACAATTACGTAGTTCAATCAAGAAAAGTAAAAAACAAATAAACCTACGGAACCAATTTGATTTTATTAAACAAACGCTTGCGGTGCGGTGTCGGTTGACGGTTGCGGATTTTGAATTTAGCAAAGGCACCGACAGCCAATTAGGGCGAGGTGCCATCCCACTAGTTGTTGTTGTTGTTTCAATGCAACCAATGACAAATAGGCTGTTCACGATGAAAATGAAGATTAGTAAGACAGATAAGTCACTACCTTTGACTTTAGTGCCCAAGTAGGTAGGTACAAAATTGCATTGAAAAATGCTCCAATGAATATTGGAATAATACATCGTTGGAAAAACTAAAGTGGAATAGGGTCACGGCTTTATCCTCAGGCACGGTAGACCTCTTCTCATACTTCTTGTTACCTACTCAAGATGCTTTTAAGGCCCGAGTAGGTAGGTACAAAATTGAGTAGGTATCACGGCTTTATCCTCAGGCACGGTAGACATCCTCTCATACTCCTTGGCACCCACTGAGGATACCTTTAAGGCCCGAGTAGGTAGATACAAAATTGAGTAGGTAAGGTACCTATCTCCTATACTAGGTACTTAACAAAGAGATCTGAAAGGATGTTTACGGTGCCTAGGGATTTTAGTCGTGATGTGACCTTACATTTTAATTACCAATAAATACCAAGGTACCACTAGGCCTTCAAAAAAAATAGAAATTACTTATTAAGCCACCTCGTTATTAGGTAAGTAGGTAGGCATTTTACTAATGGTGTCTGTTCTGTTACCTGTTTCATCTAGAGTTCACACTTAAAGGTCAAAAAACAGCTGTAAATAGGGATGCCTCATGTTGTGTCAAGTTACGTATTGGAGCAAAGTTTAAGAGACATTTCATGAATGAAAACCTTTGAAATTTTAAAAGTCGTTGAACAAACGTTGTTCGCAATGACGTATAGAACACCCCCGTTTCGGGCTTATAGGGACATTATGTTACACGTTGTATATGATTTAATTAGTTGTTTCCATGAAATACCTGTTTATTTGTTTTAATTTATGATGCAGACAAGGTTCGTGTTTTAAACAAAACAGTTTGGTTGGTTGTAAAAATATATTGTAACTTGTAAGCGAGAAATTGAAACCTGTGGTATTTCTATCACTTTTATCAGTGAATAATTAGGTTAAGTTTAGTTAGGATTAAGTTGATTCTATGTTGTTCTTGTTTATTGACAATAATTCAATACAATCATCACATCTCGATTGTGGTGACCGCCATTATAAGCAACTAGGAGTACAGCCAAGGTCGCGAATCTAGTCCACGAGATCACTGCAACTTCTGAGCTTGATTCCGATAATATAACGTTTATAGTTTAGGACTTCGTCAAAAACATAATTTTACCTACTCTTTATTATAGGTACTCTAACAGCCTTACCCACACTATTTGAAGGAATTCATAATGCCCTAATTATACCTTGGAAAAGTGATTATGGATTAGACCTTTGTGGCATCTTTTAATTAATCTGCGACAGCTTTGTAAATAATTTTATCTTGAATTCTCTAGGTATCCTTGTTCAAAAACTTGCCGCTGAAGTTGGCGGGGAGTCTCTGTTCAGTAGGTCAATGAACTCGACAAGGCAGACGCGTACCTGTCGGTGTCGAGCGAGGCTGACTCGTCGTGCTCGTGAGACGCATTGCAAAATAGAGCTTAGTAGGTAAGGTACTAACTGCATGTACCTACTTAAGTATGTAATAACTAATGCGTAACCTACCTATGTACATACCTACATACATATTATCACGCCCGTATCCTAAATGGGGTGGGCAGAACTACAAGTAATCATAAGAAAACTTGTAGCCAGTCCTGATTCAAAGTCCCTAAATGGATATGGTGAACCATGGCGACAGATGATCAGCCCATCATCATTTCCCTGCCCTATCCCACTTAAGTGGGGTCAGCACAACATATATTTCTAATTCTATTCCCCTCTATCAGCCGTCATTTCAGTATTTACTCTTTTCTTACTCATATCATCATTCACGCAATCCATCCATCTCTTGTTTTGTCTACCTCTACCCTTGTATCCATTCACTTTCATGAATTCATATTATATCATATCTAACATTCTTCTCGTCAAATGACATTTATCCCTCCGCATGACATGCCCAATTGCCCATACCATACCATGCTAATCTATTTCTCCTCAACTTTTTTTTATGAATTGGTCCTTTTACAATTCATAATATCGTTAATAAACCAAGTAGGATCAATTATTCAATTCAAAGTAGGTATATTTTTTCATCGAAATAATCAGATAATATTTTAGAAGCTTTTAACTAACCTATACTTACATTGTTTTAAATCTATCTACTAGTTAGTCTAGTGAAGAACCTATCTCTTATTAATAAACTTACATAAGAAACCACGTTTTAAGTTCTTAGAAGCTCAGCTTGTGTTGTAGCTCAGCAACTAGCAAGCAATGTACTTTGAAATTAATTGTCAGCGATTCCAAATCATCGCATGCAATGAACAAAACAAATGAGGGAAGCTAGACAAAGGCTTGAGAACTGCGTCTGCGAGGCACCATGACGTTTTCACACCTTGTTTTTCTAGTTTTTCTCTTTGATACTTTATGCACCAGCAGAGGTGTTGATATTACACGAAAGTAATGCGCGATTGTGAATTTGTGAAATGTATCCATAATACACGACTAGTCACTTTGATTTTTGAGTTTTGACATACTTACACAAAATATGCATGTAAGTAGAATATCTCGATTTATAGCAATGTGCTTACCATTACCTGCCTACAGACTTGGGAAAGAAGGGAAAATAAAATTTTAATAAGGTATGTAATGAAGGTAAACAAGTACTTAGATAAGAATACAATCTACTTACCTAACCTATTGCAAATTAGACTATTATCTTCTTTGGGTCTATGACTCCCCTCCAGCGATAACTCGTATACTTAGCGGTCACTGTTTATCAATTCACACGTAGGTAAGTACTCTGTGTTAGGTATTCTCTGTGTGGTTAGTTATTATAGAGAACAATGAATTATTTTAATATTTTTTTATATTGAAATTTGTTCTTACAATCAAAATATCCTCATGCTTCTATAATCTTAGTATTGTTGTAAGTAAGAATTGAGTGAGCGAGAAATAAACTGATAAGGATACGATGGTAGATTTTAATAATATCTGATTAACTAGGTACCTACGCAGAATAAACAAAAATAATGCCAAAGCAGGTGCCTAGGGCCTGGATACTGTTTTGACACTGAATGCAACTAAGTATTCAAACTCTTAAGACGGAACTCAACAAACACTGCTCAAAGTAGCTAAGGATTACTAACTTGCTCCACACTGTATATCTATTCCTAATTTTCAAGTTTCAACAAAACCCGGCCAGCCATTTTATGATTGAGCTACATGTCTTCGTATCTACAGCTCATCGAGCATTTCAGTTAAATGCTCGATGCTACAGCTAAAGTACCTATTCAAGCAAATATGGCGTGAGAATATCAGATAAAGAATTTAAAATCATGAAAATAACGGTGACCTTGCTTGATTTAACATGCCTGATGAACGGCAACAATAATAATGTTTATTTAACTGTGTGCGCCTATTATTGCAGAAATGTGTACATTATGTAAGGAGGTATTTACTGTTTTAACTACCTTTCCTATGACCAAATTCAGCTATTCGACTAAAATCCGCACGTGACTTCGCTCGTGTGATAGATATCAGACCAAAATAAAAATTAGCTTAAGACTTATTTATTACGTAATTCTCTAGAATACGCCCGTATGTTTTACCAAAAACCATCCAGCCGTTACTTACAACGCCATTATAGTAGATACTTACCTATTTTATTAGTAGGAGGATAATATTATAGTTGTACCTATTACATTATGCTTTAAAAGTTAAGTAGTTAGTTTAGGTAGGAGGTACCTCACCCATTCAAAAGGTGCCACCTCTACTAGGAGTTTTTCTCTTTATTTCTGGTAAAATGGTAAACAGTACCTACCTAATTCAATTAAGCATTCAAAGAACCTATGAATTGCGTGTAGTTGTAGGTAAACATATGAATCTAACGAATCATTATGACCTTGCAGTCACTGACCGACCTCTCGAGACCCTAGTACCTACCTCTGCCCAACTAATCCATATTCAATGAGAATACAAACATAACCTAACACGCAAAACAATAAAATGTAGGTAGGGACCTACATACCCTGGCCCTAGGCATGTATGTATACTAGAGGAAGGTTACGTATGGAGAGGGTACAGGAGCTATCTACTTACGCTCCTTTACAATAGCAAAGTGTTATGTGAAGCTCCATGTAAGTGTCGTGAAATATTTACGAGTATTTCCCAAGGAATCCTTAGAACGTGCGCAACGGAGGGGCAGTAAAACCAGATTCCATTATAAAGCTAGCCCCGTTCCTTAACGTGTAGAAGAGGGTGGTGGGGGCGGGTGTGGTTCAGACGCGGTTTCATTGCAAAGTTTGGAAATGTGTCAGTTATTAAGATACTGTCTTGGGACTTCGGAAGAACTGTCTCGCGAGCTACCTACCTATTGTTTTGCTGCTTTATCAGTATCAAAAAGTTTTCTGCTGTTACCTACTGAACTGGGATTTAAAACATATGTCCTGTTTTTCTTCCCGAGCATGTCGCAAAAGTCGACTTAGGGATAGTATCTTCTCCACCATCTATATTGGCGATCTGATCACATGTCACCATGGTTCACCATTATCCATATTGTGACTTTAAAATTTAAACTTTAAATCAGGTTGGCTGCAATTTTTCTTATGATTACTTGTGGCTCTGCCTACCCCATTAAGGATATGGGCGTGATAATATGTACGTATGTAAAATATTTAAAAAAATTAAATAATTAATACTAAGGCATTCAAATCTAATAATGAATCCGATAAGAGTGTTAGAATGAATGTGGAAGGAAATGTGTGATTAAGCCAAATAAAAGATGGATTAGGTACTGTGTGAAAGATGACATTATGACTTCCGTTCCGACAGAGGGAAATAAAGGAAGAATAATGTTATCCCAACCCTACATAAAGTGGAAAAGAGTGTAAAACAGACAAATGAATCATTTCCCTGTTTTAAAAAATGCATTGTACAACGGCCGGCATACACACCTTGGAAACAAATCTATTCCGTATGGCATTGCATGCTAAATGTGTGGTGATATCACCGACCGAGTTAAATTAAAGTGTTTAGCTTGACCCGAGTACTATCAATTCCTATTATAAATGCTAATAAGCAACGGTCTGAATGCCACAAAGACTAAGCGTTGGAAATGCTAAGTGTCACATTCACTATATTGTAATTATAGCAAGCTGTAGGTAATTCTGTTTCCTCTGTTGACATACTGTCTCTAATTTACCCAGCTCCTTGTCTGTTTTACCAAAAGTTCTACGGATCTATTCTACTAAGTTTTGCTTTGTTTGGCACTAGATGGTGCTGTGTGAAATGTCCTCAAATATTTATTTGTTTAATACTAACTGCCGCCCGCGGCTTCGCGTGGTACCCCGATAAAAGTAGCCTATTTGTTATTCCAGCACATATACTACGTATATTCCAAGTTTCATTCGAATCCGTTCAGCCGTTACGACAAACATCCTCACAGACTTTCACATTTATAATACGGTACAGTAGGATATATTTAGTTTGTAAGAGAGAATGCTAGTTTCATCATCCTGCTCTGCATTCTGGCCTTTTGTCGCATCCTGTAGGACCGTAAGCCCTTCCGACTTCGAGGCAACTTCCTTACTAGCGCAATCTTCCCTTCGTATAGCTATTTTTACGTCCATATCTTGAAGAAATTGTTCGAAATATAGGTAACCTCCGAAATACTTATTTACTTTGAACTAGTTTGAACTAAGGTACAAATCGGAATTCATTCTTATGAATAACCTTGATTGAATACAATATCCGTGCAAAGTTCACCCTACATTATCATAATAGCGTCCAATGAAGGCAAATTACATTCAGGCTGGACCTAGGTCTTGACCTTAGTACCCTGGAGACGTATGTACCTACTAGATCAAAGACTGTTCATTTACATAGCAAATCAGATCTACCGTCTGAGATTTTGATATCAAACTTAAAGTTACCTATCTATCTAGACAAGAGATAAGAGAACACGCAAATAATGAGCGGTCCTCAGTCTGAAGTGAATAGAAGGAAATTTCAGTGGGTGGGCAAAAGTATTTCAGAACAGGGATGACTGGAAAGAAGGATGCGATACCTTTTTCCTGCAGTGGGACACTACAGGCTCCTAATAAGGGTTCCGTACATGTATCAATGTTTATTGTATGGTGGGCCCCTTTTATTTTATTATTATTATATGTTGTAAGTATGTATATTATCACGCCCGTATCCCTAATGGGGTGGGCAGAGCCACAAGTTGTTATAAGAAAACTTAAAGCCACTCCTGATACAAAGTACCAAGATGGATATGGATTATTATTATTATTTGTTGTTATAGCGACAAAGAAATACACGCTGAAAATTTCAAATCTCTACCTATTAGGTACGGCACAGCCGGCTGACAGACGGACGGACGGACAACGGACAGCGGAGGCTTAGTAATAGGGCCCCGTTGGCACCCTTCGGGTACGGAACCCAAAAAAGTATTTGTTTCTTGGACTTGATAACAAACATAATTATTCGTAGCTTGGATATTCTAAGAATTAACTATAACCAACTTGTCGTGAAGCGGAAGAACAGCTGAGCATTATGCGAGCACATTCCGTGCGGTCAATGTTCGAGCTCCGAAGCTTCCATATCGGACGTTGAATATAAATGTGTAGACTGTAGGTAGGTATAGATAACTCACACAAAACGCACCTGGTAGGCAGGTAGTAAGGTATATTGTTTAAATTCTTGTCACAATAAGCTTAGGTATCCTAGCCCTTTCTCGGCATTCAGATAATGTTTGGCCCCTCAACAAGTAGTGATACCTCTATAGAAAAGGGTTTTCCACAAGGTTCCCTAAAGGGTACGAGGTATGAGGAATCACGGCCACCTAAAAGTAATTAGTTGAGCCACGTACCTATCAAATAAAAAAATAAATGCATGTAATAATAATATCACTCAACGTAGTACTGAGACTAGAACGAGAAAAGGCAAAATTATATTTGGGGTCTGCGAAGGAGGGCAGTGTTTGGGGTGTATGCATGTATGTGGGTATGTGCATTCCTTTGGCTGAAACTGTAGTCAAAACGGCTCGACGGATTTTGACAAATGAGGTGTCATTGGATTCCCTTCATATTACTACATGTGTACCTACCTACTACGTCCTACATGTACCTACCTTACCTACTACGTCCTCACAATTCACAAGCCCAGCGAACAGGTAGGTATTTTTACCACGTGTTGAGTTTTACCTTGAATTATTTTCATTTTATTTTTACTACAAACACGACTGACTAAAATAAAGTTCTTTCAACAAAGTTTTATCTTTTTTATCGTCTGAATGTTTTACTGAGGCAAGCTCTTTCTAACTCTACACCTACTTTGTAACTTTTATCAAAGTCGACTTGCTTAACTCTTTACCAAATTAGCCAGACGATTCTAATTAATCTCAGTCGTACCATAAACGTGTCTCATAAATCTTCTAAATACAAACCATATAAAATCTCCCCCTCCATTAGGTTCCCCTTCCACCCGCGGATTCGACGAATGAACTATGACATAACCGACGTAGTAACGGTAGTAGAGAGTAGCGAGGTCTGTAGTAAACAAAATTGCGTTGATAGTAAACAAATAAACAATGAAGTAGGCAGTGAAAGTTTTCGTGACGAGATTTTTTGATAGTGATATTGTGAAATACAATACTCAACCTATTCATAAAGATCGCATGGCTTAAATAAAAAAGACCAAATAAAGCAAGAAGATATTTAAACAAAGAATGCAGTAATTTCGCGGTAAATTACTCGGTCTAGCGAATATTAAAACACAGTGTCGAGGCGAGATCAGACTCTGGCATAGCAATTAGAAAGATTGAGACACAAAAAGGTCAGAGAGACTGCCGAGATCCGACGACGTTGAAAGGCGTTAATTTTTCAGTCGCGGTGAATTAGAGTTGGATTGAATGGAATGGGGAGGAGAGGAAGGGACATTAGGGAGCGATCGATACAGGGTTATGGGGCTAAGCGCGCTCGTATAATTTTCAGGAGTGAAGCCGGAAATAGTAGGTTTGTGAGTAGAATTTGTAACTAGGTTGAATGATATTTTAATAGCAACAAAAATCTATTAGAATAAATTGAATTCACAAAAAGGTTTATAACAAACAACAAGGGAAATACTCAACTCAAGGCAAATTCAAAACCCCGGATAACAAACAGATGTATCAATCAGTAAAGCAATTTTTCTATTTAAATTTTAAGATAACGTTGTAATAGCAGTATCTTATTATTATGTATTGT
This sequence comes from Scotopteryx bipunctaria, assembly GCA_949320045.1. NCBI lineage: Eukaryota > Metazoa > Arthropoda > Insecta > Lepidoptera > Geometridae > Scotopteryx > Scotopteryx bipunctaria. Next base: position 3,906,651 of record OX439449.1, read on the forward strand.
TTACATTAGGCTAATAATTTTATTACGGAATATCTAAAATAAAGAATTGGCAATCGATATGGAGAACTTACTTAGAAATACGAAAGGAGATACGAGATCGTATCAGAAAACAAAGCGTGACCTCTAAAACTGAAGTAACGTCAAAGGAAGGCAAGTCAACGTAAAGAAGCGTAATGAATTATTCAACAATCCACCAGTGGAATGAAAAATTATTGGAAAACGTAACGTACATTTCCTTGAACGTACACTACTTCAATAAACTTAACGTTCTTATCAACATATAAACAATCATAAATGAATAGGTATGATACGTGTGTTCGTTTTTTATCAAGATTTTGTGAGAGTTTTCTCAATAGATCAATCAAGTATCTAAATCTGATATAATATTAGCTATACAAATAAATCAATGGAGGATCTTGAACCGCTATTCGATAGCCGATATATCTTACTCGTATGTTACACCAACTGACAACATCACGTGGATTGAAAACAATTAATACACCTCACCCGCAAATACTATATTTGTATAATGGAATATGAAATTTTAAAACATCTTCACTACTTAACTACAACTAATTATTTCAAAAAAGAATCTCAGCTACAAGTCCTATTGTATTATAGCTTATTGTCAAAGCAGTTGAGTATACAAGCCTAACTTCACTCATAGCTGAATAAAGGCCTAAGTATTCGCGCTATCACGCTACTCCTGGTAGTCTTGTCTTGCTCAGACATTAAATGCGAGATAATTAAAATACTCGTAATAATAGCCATCTAAACATTATCTAAACACGACAAAAAACGAGCAAATAAATATAAGTCACGTCGTCAATGAAACAAAATTAGTTGTTACGAAATCTGATTGCGCCACCGCTCAGCTGGCCTCAAATTTTTATACGTGCGTTGACTTTCTTCTACCGAACTTGAATGTATGAGTTTACGTTATAAATGTTTAATAGATCCCCTGGAAATTCTGTTTTGAATAGCTAAGTGCTTATTGAATTGGTAAGTGTTCATGAACAACTTCTGATTTTCTCCGGGAATTCAGCAATGTTAATGCGGTTTTATTTTACTTATTATGCAACACATCCGCGTATTGTGAATTGTTCTTTTCCTTTATAGTTTATCGTCAGTAAACGCGTCCGTCCAAGATGTATCATTTCCTACATTAGTAGTATGACATGTTGTACTAGGTTTGTAGGTACTATTGTTTTTACTTATCTTTTTTTTTACTAAAAGAGCCAGCAATAAAATTCTGTCACTGGCATGTTTGGATTCGCGACAAAAAGTGGTCTATTCAAGGTCATGCCTATTGTGTAAACAACATTGCTGAGCACAGGTACTTCACAACGGTTGTACGCAGACTTGTTATCACAGATATCAGCCAATTCAAAACCGTACCAGAGTTCGTCACAAAACAGTAACTAAGCCCATCTCTCCCTAAGGGTTCGTCCCAATTCCGCTCTGACCTAGTTCTGAAAGGAGCTCGTTTGGCGTTGCTTTAAAATGGGGTTGCATGTAATAGCTTTGCGCTCTACTCTTTAGCGGTTTTACTGAATATTTTAGAAGCAATTTTGGTAAGATTTCGTACAAGTAAGAAAGAAACATTATGATTTGAGACAATTAGAAAATGCGTGTTTCATATAAGGATAATTACCTAAATATAATATAAATATAAAATCATAAGTAAATAAGGTAGTTTCTAACAATATAAGAAGCTATGATCTGAATGTTGTAGGATGCTTAAAATTAAAATGTCACAGACAGCTTTAACAATAGGGTTTCGTGGGTCTTGGATGTTCAAAGACAATAATATTTCGTTGTCAAACACCCAGACAGGTGACATTTGAAAAGGGTGCTGAAGGAGCTGAGTGCTGAAATTCGGTACCATCATGACGAGAACAAAAAATCCTTGTCATAATAATGTTATCGATTGAATTTGTAGACAAAAACCTCCTACATAGAAACAATATTGTATGAAGGAAAACAGTTAGCTAACTTAGGTTCTAGATCAAACTAATAGTACATCTGTGCCGGTTGAGTTGTAGAGAGACATAAGGTTGCCTGCTGACCTTTTGAGTGAATCATCGCATCTAGTTACACAAAATAATAAAAGAGACGTTAACACGTTCAACATGAAATAAAATCAAAGGCTTCTAATTTTTATCCGGCCGGATCAATCCGTAAAAAACTACGGTCGAAGCAACGGACGCAAGAGGCACAATCAAGCTCTCTCACACGTGGGTTCGACGACCTCTATTGACAGCCGAAATACGGTGTCGCAACTCTACAGGCAAGGCCGTTGTTATTTCGGCAAACGCTATACGGCAATACCTACTCGCATATGTATCACACGTCCATAGCTATAGTCTGGCTACAGTATAATGTTTGCTTTATACCTAATAGTTTAGCTAGGTAGGACTAGACAAAGAACAGAAGACAGAGAATATTATTGACTTTGACGCTAAAAAATATCTAGGTGATTTAGATGTAAGAACTATTGTATATTACCTTGAATCGAAACTATTTGGAACGGACATCGAAAATAAATGATATTATGTGATATGATACTTTAAATGAGTTTTCCAAAATAATAAAATAGGAAGTCCCAGATGGTTACCATTCATTATACACAATCACAAGAGACAAGTTGTGATGAAAACGTCAAAGTAAGAGCAAAATGATAAAAAATTATATAAGTACCTACATAATGTCAATTCTTTCGTACAATTGTAAAAGACCTACATTTTAGATAAAGACGGTAAATCATAAATGTAATGGTCTAAAGACTGCTGTTGAAATTTTAAAGCGGCAGAGATTTTTGTTGAGGCACAGTCATCTTTATACCTACGGTTAAGTGTATTTACTACTCGTAGGTGCCATAAACCTATTTTCTACATTCCTAATTTCATCAAAATTGGTTTAATAGCTACGGAGATGTGCTAACAAACATTCACACACACAAACTTAGTATGATTAAGAAAAAGATGGATCAAAATATAGATAGAAACAATTTATGTAAAAAAATACCTAAATAAAGAAGTAAGATTTACAATGGATTTAAACCACATAAAAACGATGTTTGTATATTTTATTTGAGACCTTATCTTATCTAAGATTAGAATATAAACACTATAAAATATTGGTTGTCTAGTTGTCTTGAAATATGTTGAAAAAACATTGTCTCTTCATAATGAGATACATTCATTGAAACCTTTTTTGTTCTATTTACCGTTCAAGGATTTTCCTTGTGTCTTAAATTCCATGGCCGAGTTTGCCTTGAATTCCTTACGAGTCTTATTCTAACTCCATATTTCGTATTCTTTCATTGACTTCTTACACACTTAGATAAGATAGATAGGTTTAGGTACCTACCACCGAAACACCTAGTTCAGTAGTTAACAAGTAGCTCGCTTATTTCCTTTATTATGATCTATCCATTCTTTGGTGTACTAAACACAGTGGACTATTATGATCAAAGTAATGGTTTCCGTATCCATTGTTCATGACACAATTATAAATTACGTATTATATTACGGAAGAATTCTTTATGCCAATAGAAACCAAGTCTCTAAGTACTAATCTGAGCCACACTCATCTAACTAAATGCGTAAAAAAACAGGTTATCGCCATGCAAATAACTCTTATAAGATTTATATCCGGAAGTTAACAATTATAATTTCTAAATCAAATTCGACGCATACAAACTTGTAATAAGTTTGGTTGGATTGGATAACAGCTTTTGATTGGCAAAGCGAGCAACCTGTCGGAATTTCACATGCCCGCAGTTGTGTTCGAAGAAGTAACATGACATACAATTACAGAGTCAGTCTGCGAAAGTGTTTACGTTTACGAGCATATTCCGACTATTCAGAGTAAGGAACAGAGACTCAACGTTAACCGGTTTGGCTGACCCGGAGTTGTCAAGCAAGAAATGCATATTGCACAAGCTGGCTACACAGTACCGAGTGGTTATCGGGTAAAATCAAGTACTTAGTTATCGTTACAATCCCTATAAGAAATGGTACGTTTAAAATCACCATAATATCAAAAAGTTTTGGATGACATCAAAAAGAAATATTACTAACAATGTCATAAGTAGCGGGTATACGTAAATTGTTTGTTTATTACGATTGCTTGCATTCATAGTGCGACGACTGACGAGTCGTGATAAAGCTACAGCAACTTCTTATCACCAACAAACAATAAAGACATAAACAGACTATGTACCGAACATGCACATTATCTTAATGGCATTCTGTATTGTCGTAGCAAACAACAAAATCTCAGTACTCAACACAGCATACAATATTTTCAATACGTCTAGATGCTAACATACAACAGAATCCTACGTTATAACGGCAAGACCCGTAAATAATTAGAAAGAAATAGACATTCAAATTCAGACCGCTTGAATTTTTGAACAATAAAGGAAGTCAATGAACTGCAATGCATACGAAACACATATGAATACCTAGAAATCTAGAGAGTGTATCGAGACTAGGGATTACAATCGTGTAATCTCCGAGCTGGAAACGACAGTCGAGACTCGGCCAATTTAATTAATCAAGAGGTTCACTGGCTTAGCTAGCACCCGTGTGTCCGTTACGTTATTACTATAATCAGTTACACGCGGTATTTGCACCTCTCTGGGAGATTATCTCAAGGATTATTGAGGACCAAACAGTCCACTACTCTTATAATTAAAATTTAGGTTCGTATGAACTGAAGAGAAGAAAAAACAAACTAAATTTAAGTCCTCTGTTTGTTGGAGTAAGAAGTATAATCGGACGTGGGATGTGTTGGGTTTGTTATAGCTAAAAACAAAAGAGAATGGTAGAGGAACTGGAGATAATTTTGATGTACTTAATGGGAAGTCGGTCTGTTAGCTACTAGCTTGATAATTTCTAAGGAGCAAGTATTCCAAACCGAAATCTATTAATTGCGTCGACCAATCGCGACAGTTACTACATAATATATCCTATACATAAGCATATTTTGACGATACAGCTAGTCGTATATGTCGTACTATCAGCAACCGATTAAAACCTACGCGCATTACGTAAGAACTATTATGTTGCATCAACGTAATTATAATGGATGATGGAATTGCACAAGGCAATAAGCAGGAAATCAAAGTCAACGATGTCAAAGTTTCATAAATAGTAGAGATAAGGCAGGTAAATATTAAGATGCAAGTAAATTATAATCTTGACGCAGACGATGTTGCGAAACCATCAGTAAAGAAACCTTTGAAGTGAACCTTCGAGATACCGCTCACCGACCAAGGCCAGTGGTCATGGCTGGCCGTTGTACTAAATAAATGCACCTCGTGATTTAAAAACCAATGAAGTAGAGACATAAAAGAAACACGAATAATACCAATGCAATTAGAGAAGAGTGCGATACGAATGCTAAAGAATGACTGAAATGTACATTAAACTACCCATAAATCCTACAATGTTTGATGTTTCGTCGCTAATTGACCTAAATTATGTTGATCACGCCACGTCTGCTCAATTACAAGGCTATTTCGGGCGATACTAGTTTCGATTGCACAACAACTTACACTTACACATATCGGTATAATCTATTTGTAACTTTAGAATGCAGGTTAAAGAGAGAATGAATAATCTTTGAAGTTAATTTCCGTACAATGTGATAGTACCATACATCAACAAGATATCTAAGACATTTGCCCTAATTTCTTGGCATTTATCTGCACCAAACCAAGTACATAAACTGTATTGATTGCACCGAACTGCTTGCAAGATCTCGGATTGCACATTGCACAACGTTAAGGAATGCTCTCATCTGAGTATGAAAGTTTATTTTCGCGCTGGGATGGGAATGCGTTCTTAACTACCAAGTTGCTTCACATACCGAAATACTTTCGTCAATGCTGTAACAGGTTATTTCAACGGGGCCGTTGTTGTATAAACAGTTAATTTCTAGTGTTACGCTCCGTTAGGTGGCGTCGCGTGTTCTAACCTTCCTTCTTCGAGTCGCGGATTCCTGTTGTTCAGCGATGGTTTATGCTTTTCGATTGAATAGTTAAACAGCTTTACAATCTTGTACTGAAATGTTGCATTATTACTGCGGTTATTACTTTTCTAACATTGGAACGTTTTAAATCTACCTTAATCGTTCACAATAATCAAAAGACGTTCTTTTGGGCATTCATTTAGTTTAATTCGTCAATTTTGAAACTTTAGCTGTGAGGAAGACGCAATAATAGACAAAACCAGAAGGTAGGTACTATCAGAAAACAACAGAATGTATTTCTCAAATTTCTCAAGGGAGGATTCCAAATAACAAAGTAAAGAGTTAACGTCAAGAAAAATGAACAAGCCCCCGCTGGTACACACTTTGTCGTAGGCTGGTGTCGATCAATAGTAACGAAAAGTTACTATTAATAGTTAGTAATAATAGTTAGTACTATAAAGATACAAACAAACAGATGCTATTATAAATTATTGCACGCTTTGGGTGATAAATGAAGGAGCAAACGCGGAGAGCGTCTTCTGTTTTGATAGTATTGTGCTTAGTATAATTTATGGTCTAGTTTTCACCAGCCTTTTGGCGAAAATATGTTGGTATATATTATGAATGACATAAAATTACGATTTTGAGAAGGCACTAAGAATGCAAAGCAAGTAAAACACGAGCGGAAGACTGTGTGCGTGACCGACGAAGACGTCGTTCTGTGCGGCAGAATATAAACCATTTGTATTGACAGCTTGCCTCAACTCAGTGAAGGTTTGTGTTGTGTTGTGCTATGCGGAAGTATTATCCAACCAAAAACATTCCATGTTAAATTGGTTGCCAAGACTCACTAGTTTTTTAGGCTCTAAACACTACGATACAGTTTGCAAGCCCATTTGCTAAAGTAACAGTCAGAGGCACGTCCATTCTTACTAGTGACATATTCACATATTTAGAACCTACAAGCCTATCAGATCAGACTACATAATTATGTATATTATTTTAGGTCAAAACGAACAGGTTGTTAGACCATCACTAGGTACTTGTACTTGCATAATAATAAGTAATAATGCAACCCCCATAAAGGGGGTTGGTGAGGGAAAGTTTCCGATTTCTAAATTTTCTCGTTGTTTATATGCAATTTCTAGCATACATACCAAATGTTAGTCTTCTAAGACTTCAGGAAGTTCCCTAGAGGTTTTGATGATCAACTGTGAGTCAGTCACGAAATCGACGTATTTCAGGTGTCAATAAATCTGAAACCATGAAAGCTAGATAATTGATACTTGGTTCGTTTGATAAGTCGACTGAGAAGATCTTATCCTGAAAATTTTAGCTTTTTAGCATTATCTGGACCGAAGCCATGACGGTTCGAAAATACGATGAAACGCTGCGAGAAAAGGGAGGTAGCGGATGGCGGGGGCACTACCGTGCCCCCAGATACAACTTGGTAGGTTAGGTACTTGGTATAATATTGAGCATATCTACATGATAAATTCTATCTCCATAATGTAGGTAGAGGAATAGATTATACAATTACATTAGGTAGATATATTTTAAGGAGGAGTGACAAACTGGCAGATTGCCCACGAATTCTACCATGATGTTAATATATCTAATCTACCTACCTAGTATCTACATCACCTTAGATCACGTCATGATAATTTATAGCTCTGTCATTTGGCTGGATGTTACGTGAATAGGAGAATCTAAGCTTGGCCATTTCAAATGAAAGATGATGCATGCCCTTACGGATAAGTATTCATATTCGTCACAAAAAGCCGTGCAAGGTTTGTCCGCAAACAAACGTAGGCAGGTAGGTACTTTGACTTTGACATTATTCTTGTACCTACCACCAGACATAATATATTAAAATGTCTAGTATTTTCAACAATGATGACATGGTTTTTGGCTAGGTCTTCGGAAGTTTCTTAGAAGTGTCTACAAAAAACCTTCCAATTTAAAAGTAGCACCAACCAAACTATGTAGCAAATAAATTAGTAGCTTGACAATAACACTGAATTGTACCTACCTACCTACGCAAAGTCTACCAAACTCTACCAAACCTACCTAGTACGTAGTAATGGTATTCTTTGACGCCACTGATTGAGATCAACTTCAGTTAATTGTTCTCGAAGTCTTTTTTTCCTAATGAAAGTCTATTGTTAATGAGCAAGTAATCAGTCAGGCTGTATTGTTGTTAAGATGATATATAATAGGTATAATACCTATGTAGGTAGGCTCGTAGCTATACTATAAAAGAAAACAATAGGCTGGCTGCATTTTAGCTTGCATTTGCAGACACTCGAATTATACCTAAGTACCTACCTAAATATTAGGTATGTAGGTTAGGTCACCTAGGTGGTAGGTGAAAATAAGGACATGTTAACATATTCAAATACATTTATACCTAGCTAGCATATAGATACGAAGTATTATTAAAACAAGATTTGGTTGGTATTTAGGTCGAGTTTCGGCTATTTTCAATCACCGTGTGCACGATTTGATGTGATTGAGGTGAGACAAGGTAGGTAATCACAAAGCCATTTTCGTCTGCTTACACTTTCAGAAATAGGTACCTTACCTAGGTAAGTACCTACAGATAGGTAAGTTTAAAATAAATACAGCGCTGTGTGTGACAAGTAGGAAGGTACTACCGTGAAATCGCTCACAGATTGAAAGAATGTTAGGTGTGTGGAATTATTATATTGTATTTAATTAAGTATTGTGGAATGTCGACTTCATGTAACCATAAATGCCTGGTAGGCTCATGTAGGTAGGTAGGTATTTATTAATAGCAGTAGCAAGGTAGGTATACCTACCTTACCTACTGTTATCTATACCTAAATGCCTCTAGTGATGTGTATTTTAGAAGTAACGTAGGTACCTATTTACCTAATCCCTCGATGCCTAATCCTTACTAATATTATAAACGCGAAAGTTTGTATACATGGATGTTTGTTCAACTACTGAATGGATTTTAATAAACTTGGAATACAATCATGTGCTTATCCGGATACCACGAGAGCGAAGCCGCGGGCGGCAGCTAGTTGCCAATAATCTTACTCGTCTTGTTGGTTCTACCATCAATCTTGAACTGATGGTTTGTGTTGGGAAAATTTACGTGCCCAATATCAGTAGGCTCAAATGACAAAATGAGGAACCAACATGTGTAGTAGATAGATACCCTAAAATATCGAAGACGTAATGTGTCAAGGGCACAAAAGAGTTCATTCCCATTGTCTCCCTATTTCAAGTTGCCACTTAAAACTACAATTTTGAATCATCTTTTTAGGGTTCCCTACAATTCCCATTCCAAGAGTGCCAACAGGACTCTATTACTAAGCTTCCGCTCTTTGTCCGTCCGTCCGTTTGTCAGCGAGCTGTATCTCATGAACCGTAATAGGTAGACAGTTAAAATTTTCACGAAGTGTGTATTTCCATTGCAGCTATAACAACAAATAGTAAAATAAAATGGGTCCCCATATAAGAAACGTTTTTTATCGATCATCGAAGTTAAGAAACCTTAGGCGCGGTCAGTAATTGGATGGATGTGTCTTCCTGCACATTTTTTTTGTAGTACTTTTGTGTAAGTAATTATTTCTGAACGATCTAATATTTCATTCTGCATTTTTTGCTTGATTTTAATAGGGAACATGCTGTTACCTATTAGACACGATTCGAAATGTTTAAGTAAGTAATAATAACGTACCTACACCTACAACGTAACAGCCTAACATTTCGGATTGGTGCTACTAAATGGCAGAGCCGCTTTCGTTCTGCACAAGAAAGGGGACCCATCCCATACCATGTACGATGGTACGGAACCCTTCGTGGGCGAATTCGACACGCACTTGGCCGGTTTTATTATTAAAAATGGCATGATAATTAAAACGTGATTATCAGCATCAATCCCGTTTAAAATAAATTATTAACATGTTCAAATCATCAGTCGTTGAACGAAATAAATACAATTATTGCGGTGAGTTTCCAATTTTGATCAGAGTACGGTCAAACAGGTTAATGGAAAGATGGCGAAGTAAAGTACCTATATGATCAAACGAGTTTGTAAGTATTATTTTAGTGGATGGCACTGAACATTGGAGGCCGCGCAGGTTGATCATAAAGGGCCTGTGAGGTTACAACATCAGCCTTTATAAGGACGGCATCAGAGAGTAAATACAGTGAGTTTCTCAACGTTGAACACGATCATTGTCATGTATTTAATCCATTGATCGTTGTGATAAGAATTCTTATTTTCTTTTACTAATTATGGTATTTAATTTATCTTTGTAAAAATAAAATAGATTTTCGAAACAAGGTATAATATACTTACCAAGTATCGAAGTCTATAATCTGATATGAATATAGTAATTATATTTTAAACTAGCTGTGCTCCGCGGTTTCACCCGCGTTTTTCTCGTTTCTGTGGAAATACCGAGATAAAATATTGCCTATATTATAGCCTCCCTCAATAAATGGACTATGGCCCATAACTCATTAATAGGTACCAACTCTTAACATCTTACACACGTGATAACTTTTAAACGAAATATCCGATTGAGATGAAACAAAAAGTATTTTACTTCTACATAAATACTCTTGATAACATAATGCTTAATTTCGATAAAGATTAATATTACGATACATATTTAACGTAGTTTTTTTTTCTTCAGACGATTTCATAATTATTTGGAACACAAAATCGGTTATTGTGATTAAACCATGATAGCTAGATATATGTTCTCGCGGACTTTTTTGTAGGTCTTGATGGGATCTACAAACCCGTAGTACATCATTTTGTTCTATTGTCAATAGTTTTTGCAGCGCACGCAAAAATAGGTTTTCGATTTTACACCTTGTGTTACAAAATAGCAATTTTATTACGGATCCCTAATTTTGAAAGAAAAAAAACATAGCCTATAGCCTTCCTCGATAAATGGACTACCCAACACTGAAAGAATCATTCAAATCGGACCAGTAGTTCCAGAGATTAGCGCGTTCAAACAAACAAACAAACAAACAAACAAACAAACTCTGCAGCTTTATAATATTAGTATAGATTTATGATTTAAGATATATTTTCTTTGAATTATGTACATCTTATGGTACGCTTACTTCCTACAAGGTTCAGTTCTCTAAAGATCGGTTTACAGTGCGCATATACATATAATATACACATTGATACTAGAAATAAGCATAATCATTCATTATTGTCATTGTTTAATGGAAAATGTAATTAAAATAACTGGACCAAGGGCTGTGAAGGTTAATTAAACAACTAAAGGTTTGCTGCTTTGTTTTCTTAGTAAAATAAAATGTAGACAAGTTTTCCAGCTGTCTACACGCGACAGCCTTCAAACTGGTCTTAAGAAAGAAATCGAATTGCTTAGTGAGTCAATTTAGTTTTTAACTAGGGTAGTGCATTATATTGTCTATATGGCAATAACCCGTCCCTACTCATACCAAGAAGTTGAGTTTTGTTATTTATTATACGTCAGAAAATATATAATTAGTTCTTTACAGTTAAAGTAAACAGCTTAAGACTCACATCAGATTTTGTTCCTTCTTATTCATCTTTTACTGTTTTAGATGATCTTGTTATTTTAAAGTGATTGATGCCTTTTTTCTTCAAGGCCAACTTCAATGCATTGATCGCTACCTAGACTAGTTACTTCATTCGAGGCTCAGTCTCATTCGATAAAACGTAGTTTGATTTGGCAGTTATAGCTATGGAACGATTTTCAATTGCCGCTTTCTCCGCATTATAAAACTCGCAAACAAACCAGTATAAAAGTTACCATCTACCAAACAAAAATTCAAGAGACAGCGAGCATAGCTTTCGCCGCGGCCGGCCCCGCTCGTTTGATAAGTGGCCTAAGGGCTCCCCCCGCACCTCCCTGACCTACTTTCCGCCCTTCGCCCTCGCGATCTTTGTGCTGCACGCCACTTGCACAACAGATATCAGCTGGAAGATAGCGTTGAAGCACGATGTTAGATTCACTATTTAGATTGGATTATGAAACGTTGGTGGTTGATTTAATAAATAACTCGTCTATTTTATAAGTCGAGAGATGTAGTTATACCACAAGAGGCAATTTCCGTGAGTGGTCCAAAAGTCACAGTTCAAATGAAGACAAACAAACATTTGGGAGATTTCGCATAATCTAATTTAGGATTAGATCTTTTTACCTGACCTAGGTTAAAGTTACTATGATTAGATTACGGAAAGATGTAACTAGTGTCCTTCATAAGATTTTCTGAGAAACAGATACACCAGTCGGTGACTAATCGTAAAAATTATTATGTATTATACTAAAAGATGTCATGCATGACCGGAAGTAGTTAGGTAATATCTGGGTCAATAAGCCACTAATAGTACAATTTGCTAACGCACCCAGTCACCGATGTACTGTGTAGGTATGTTAAATTCTCATAAATTATACGTGAACAACAACCAATCAGATTCCAATGCTACAAAGACCTTGTCAAGGTCACACTTTATTTGATACAATTTATCATCATCTTCCGCGTACGTTTTGCCTTTAGTTCTCAAATCTTAACCTTTAAATAAAATATGTATAGGTACTTACATTATAGAAACCACAATGCTGAGCAATCAAACTTAAGATAAATAAAACATTAGCAAAGGTCAACAATATGACTTGACACATGAGCATTATCGATTCGAATAATTACTTGTTTGCTATCAGTTGTTGATTATGAGGTCTGGCTGGAGTCGTAATTATTTGTAAATTAGTTAAAAGACGCTGGTTGAAGAAAATTAGAATGGAAAACTACTAAAGTATTGGTTATTGGTATAAGTATTCTCTATAGTTCTGAGATTATTTGTTTTAGTAGCTGTTTATTTTAGTATTTTACTTAGGTACCTTCCTTGGTTTAGTTTATATTAATGTTTTCTATTTCTGTAAAATTAAGGGCCAAATAAATATAGAATGTGTAGGTTACAAACACAATAACAGTCAATCAATGTGCTCAAGTCGGACAATGTGGTTTTAAATCTCTTAAAGCGGTTTTTATTGAACTGAGCTATTGATTTTCAGATAGTGAAAAGGAGATGAATGAAATCGTATCCCTATTTGAAAAAAGATTTATAATGAATGGCATTGATATACAAACAATTACAATTAAACAATAAGCTTGTCAGTATGTCAGTACAGAGCACTGGTGGTCTAGTTGGTAGTGACCCCGCCTTCCGATCCTAAGGTCGTGGGTTCAAATCCGGTCGTGTACCAATGGATTTTTCTGTGCGAAAAAATTATGTGCGCTATACCAGTACTCTCAAACGGTGAAGGAAAACATCGTGAGGAAACCCGCGGCTTTGTCAGCTCCGAATATTGACCGTGTCTTTTCTGTGGACAAGGCCGACTAAGCTGAGAGGATGGAGTAGGTGCTGGGCAAGCCTACTCCATCTTAATTCGTCCCAGGCACTACAGCGTCCCGTCTGTGAAGGTAAAAGTTGCCTCCTGACGCTGTATAAATCATCTACTATATACTATGGTATGGTAAAAGGCCTTAGTTTTTGTCAGTATATTCTAAGCAAGTGGATAATCTAAACAAATAAATAAGGTATCATGTGTATGTACATACTACATAGAGTTGCGTTGAAGTTGGTCTGGCTTCACTCGCTGGGAGAGCGAATAGCTGCAGCGCGCGGTACAAAGATATGTCGTCTATTTATAACTGGCTTGCAGCCGTGCGGACGCATCGCGAGTTCCCTTTTGTCGTACGTCTTGATTTTGAACGTTTTGTACAGGCATTCTACTTAAATGCGTCATTTTCAAACTCTTGCTGTGACTTGCACAATCGTCTCGTCAGAAACTGCGTCGCATTGTAATTGGTAGCTCATTGTATTGCTATGCTGTCCGCTACGTTAAACATCAACAATCTCCTGGAATCAATGCACGGCAAGAATCTACATCAATTCATAATAACCTGCATTGTAAAATTTGCTTAGTGATCCAAGAGAACGCTATGCTTCATCATGATAATAACGCTCTTGATATTTGTCACACCATACCCTATAATATTTCTGTATAGTTTGATATGAAAAGCCACAAGAATATCAGCATAATATCTGTTTTCTGCAAAGCCACCATCCTGAAAAGCCAGACGAAACAGCTTCAGAGGAGATAACATCTTAACACGATAAGGAAGCGTACGGTACGGACAAGTTTATAGGAATAATGAAGAAGGTATAAAATATGAAGCCTTTATATCCAGTACCGGTCGAGGCCAGCCAATGCCTGCTGTGCTTGCCATTATCCAGTTTATAACTTGCCGAATGCATTTTTTATTTCTTAGAATAATGTTCTTGAGATAAAATCATTCTTGCTATGAGGACCTGGTACGGATCTGTTAAAACGGTAGGCATGCATGCAAATATTTTAAGTGAAAGTTTAAACGGTTTCTTTTGAAAGAAAACAATCTCTGGACTGGACCTGGTCATTGATCTGCCCACGACGGGGGTGCAATGGTTGGGTTGGGATAAAGATCTAAAAGAAAGGATAGCTTGAATGGGTATAATTTATTATCAAATCGGAATGCTTTTGATAGTCTGAGAGCGTTTTGGCCTCGTTTAACATTTTTTCTTCTTCGAACGCTAAGCCATCGAGTCAGCCAGTGCGTAGCCGGTCGGTGCATCGAACGCGGTGAGAGCAGGGTCGACGAACCTTCCCGCCATGTGCATTATTATTATGCTCGGTTTGTTTTCTACCTATCAGCTATATCTTATGAAATTACTAAAATTGAGGTAAGATGGACAAATCAGGTTCACTTTTGACAGTCAGTCAGTTTACGAGTTTGAATTGGAAAATTTCCCGATAAGATTATTCAGCACTTGAATTCCGCTAACTTGCCACGAAACTTTCTTTATAGCTCTTTTACATGAATAATGGTTAGTAAAATTGGGACGATAGATATTAATTCTTTGGCAGGGTAAGGTAGTACCCGACATCATTGGTACAGGTATAACTTGGTATAAGTACTTACACAAGTTATACCTGTAGCCAATGATGGTAATTCTGTGGAGTATGTTTAGGTAGGGAGTTACTAGCTACCTTACGTAACTGTCAGATATCCAACTATGATTTCACTGAAGAGTTTGTGGTATGTGCGTATGGATTAATTACATTACATTTATCATTATTGTAATAGAAAGCCATATAAAGGGCGTATTTAAAATAATGGGTAGGTACAAAGTTTGATTGGCAGCTAAATAATGCCTAAACTCTCAGAACCGCTAGATAAACGAGTCAAGAATAACAGCGTAGTAAGTATAATGTCCCGTAGCGTAGTGACAAAAGATCAAATTATACATAGGTATGTAGGTACCAAATACCTATTAAGATTTGCATCAGCGGTGTTCCATTATTTTGCCGTATCGAGCCTTATTCGTGTTACAAATCACTTAGAGCTGGTTCTCAGAGTTCTCCTCAAAAGGGAGTAGGTTCAAGATACTGTATGATACTCGTTTCACATGGTGCTGTGGCGGACAGATAGGTAAAGTAGATACCAAGTGTGTACATGTACATGGTGTATTGTTGTAGGAATTTAAGCAGGTATATTAGGTATGACTAGTCATCGATTATGCTCAGAATTCTTCTTGCACGTAGCTTAAATTTTTTAATAATTATTTTGGCTCCCTTATTGAAAATCCTAAATAATCTCTTCACTTGGCTCAGTCTCAAATCTTGAGTTGCGCGTAGGTAGATATTGCATTTTTATTTAACATGTCTAAGTAGGTAAGTGTATTACGTAGTACCTAACTAGCGATTGTAGTGTAGGTAATTAGGTATGTGTATGTATGTATATAGGTGCCTGCCTACCTAAATATAATTTGATAGGTAGGTATTTAAGTAGGTAACTTACTAAATCTATGAAGTAAACAAATAATAAAGTAATCGGGTTTAGTAGGTACTAGATACATAGCGATTGTAATTTATTTATTTCTTGGTGAATGTCGGTGTATTGTTTGATTTACGAACCTTTCTGTGGATGTAGTTAGGACACTTGTTTAGTGATTGAAAAGAAACAACGATCAATAATGGAAATGCACAGTAAAATCACGTAATGGGTATCACATCAGGTAGTAACTAGCCTACCTACTACTTACTACCTTTCTTGTAATTACGCGTGTGCTTACGCACTTGTTATTTTTTATTTTATTTCTATCCGTGAGGACCTATAACTGACTTCTCTTTTTCTCTGTCTAGTTTACTATACCACTACTAATGTAAGCTGTTGGTCTTCCAAATAAATAAATAAAAGAACTATATGTAGGTAGGTATTGTATGCGTAATGAATATTTTGGGGGTGCACTGGAAGTCACCTTTTCGGGTAGGAAGTATGTAGGTAGGAAGTACCTACCAGTAGGTGTTGTTTATAGGCCTGTACAATACCTACAACTAAGTACCTACCTTGCTTGATTAGCTACGTACCCAGGTACCTATTAAATTATGAATACTTACCTGTAATGTATAGAAATTACCCACCTGTACCCTACCTGTCCATGTGAATACCTATACCTAGTAAGTAGAAATCTATCTATAGATAGATAGCTTCTAGGTTACTTTCCCAGAAGTTCGACATTCCGGACATCGTAAGGAGCGAGCATAGTAAAACAAAGAGTGTCCAAAGAATTTAAAAAAATAGCTACATTTCAAAAATTCTATGAATGAAACTCCTATTGCTTTTTAAATAACTAGGTACCACAAAAATAGTTCAAACTTTACCTGAAGCTCTTTATGCTTGTTATCTTTGAGCGATGCTGCTCTGATAACACCAGCTTTCCATCCCCATTCAGAAACTTTATTCACATTAATTTTTGTCACACCACTCACAGCGAGAAATCGTTTGCCTACTAAATCTTCACGGTATTTATAGGCCATAACGAACTAAAGCACAATCACATAATTCACTTCAAATAACTACACAACGTCAAGAAATATGCGCTCGAACACATAACACGTCCCCCGCTTCGTTGGGCGAAGAGAAACTACGTGGAGTGGATGGAAACTGGAAACTAGTGGAAAGTAGGTACACAAAGAGTCAAGAGACGGGCCATCAAACACTGGCAAGTTAAAAAGTAAACAACACAGTGCAAAATTTTAGTCGAGCAAGAGCTTTTCAAATCGGCTGCACTATAATGAAAAAGCATATAAATTGAATAAGCCGACTAAAATAAAAGGTATAGTGACACTGAACAAAACCTGGAGGTTCAAATTCGTATTCAATTTTCTAGTACGTTACGGTCGTGGATTTCACGTCTTAGTTTCAACAAAACACAATAGATGACTCTGTAACTTAATAAGAACCATTATGAACTAAGGTATGTTCTCAGATCAAATAAAAAGAAGGTATGTTACTATATTTTGCGTCTCTCTAAAAAACAAAAATAAAATAATAGTTTTTTTTAAATAAATAGGCCCCTGTAAAACCAGTCATCATCTCTCTGCCCTTATCCCACATAAGTGGGGTCGGCACAACAGGTTTTCTTCCCTGGAGGGGGGGGGGGATTCATTCATATAATCTATCCATCTCTTCTTTGGTCCACCTTCTACCCTTGTACCTATTCACTTTCTTACATAACATTCTCGTCACATGACATGTCCACTGCCCAATATAATTCCAATCTAAATACTCATTTACTCCTCCTCTCGAGTCCTCTCATACGCGCTAGAGTCAATCTAGAGTCCTTTTAAATTACTAATTGACAAGGTGTTGACACCTTCAGTTTTAATTCACAATAAAAAAAATATGTTTTCCTAAGTAGGTAACTACACTACTCAACAAAGTCTAGGGAACAAGCAATATACTTCAACTTATTTTGCGAAAACTCGTAAAAAAAGTACTCGACACTAAAATTTATAAATGTAGGCTGGAAGAGAATTAAATAATGTGTTTGAAATTCAAAAAAATATAACAAAAATGTAAATGCTTTTCAAAATAAGAAGGGAAAACCTAACTTGGTCGCAGAGTAAGGGGTTTGCTAGAATAAAGTGTTAAGTGATTTTTGTCATGTATCGTTTTTTTTCTTGTGAAAGACCATTACCGCCAAGTTTTTCGAGATTTTTGGGACTCTAAGCGTTATGTCACGTCGTCATTTAACGCGGGAAGAGATGCTTAGGGCTGTGGGAATGTTGGAAGCTGGACGCAGTCAACGCGATATTGCGGACGCTGTTTACACACAGCCAAGCATAATTTGCCGATTATGGGCACGCTACAGGGCTACAGGAGATGTAGCCGAACGTCACCGAGGAAGATACAGGGTCACTACCCAGAGACATGATCGATTTCTGCAAAATGCTGCAAGAAGGCAGCCCCAGATTACAGCTCCCCAGTTGGTAGGAAGACTCCAGTCCCAGCACCAAGTGGTTATCAGTGACCAAACTGCCAGGAGAAGATTACATAAAGTCAATCTCTGCGCTCGCAGACCATTAAGAGTTCTAGCTTTGCGACGTGCAAATCGAGGGTGTCGTTTATTGTGGGCTAATGCACTTTTGCGATGGACTGACAATCAGTGGGCACGTGTTCTCTTTTCTGATGAGTCTCGCTTCGGATTTCATCCTGATTCAAGGAGATTGTGTGTTTGTTGTGTCTCTGATCGCCAAAGTCGACTCCGGAATCGTCAGGAAGTTCATCCTTATCAAGGCGGAACGATCATGGTGTGGGCTGAAATTCACCTGGGTGGGAGAACTGATCTCGTTTGCATACGAGGCAGTTTGAATGCAGAGCAATACATTGAGCAGGTAGTGCATTCTATGGTCATCCCTCACCACCAGCAGTTCGGCCAAGATTTCGTGTTCATGCAAGATAATGCACGCGCACACACCGCAAGGCAGATGATGAATGTGTTCAGCGAGCACAATATCACGGTATTAGAGTGGCCTGCTCAGTCCGCCGATCTCAATCCAATTGAGCATGCATGGGATTTACTAGGGAGAAGAGCTTTCAGTGATCTTCTTCAAAATTTGAACACGGGAGAAGAACCTTTTTCACATCTTTCCAGAATATGGAGCCTTATTCCACGGGCGACAATTGATAACTTGATACTCAGCATGCCACGCCGATGTAGGGCCGTGGCTAATGCCTTGGAAGGTCCGACGGATTATTTAACAGCTACAAAGAATGTTTTTTCATTTAATTTTCACTTAAGCGTCAAATGTTTTTGTAATTTACAGAAAAGTGATTTTTTCGGTGTAGGCACTATTTTAGTTTTTCTAATTAAACTTATTTTTTTTACTTGCACGCTTTTTATTTAATTGCATAACTGAAATCAGGAATAAATTAGGCTTCTATTGACATATAACATCTAGAACAAAAAAAAGTTGAATCAAAAATATACACTAAAATACCCTTGTTCCCTAGACTTTGTTGAGGAGTGTATTTTCTTTCCTGAGGGTGCAAATGCACGGCACTTAGGTAAGAACATACTTAGTGCAAGTGCACGGGACGTGCAAGTTACGTGCTATGTAACTATTTTCTTTCCTAAGGGTGCAAGTGCACGGCACTTAGGAAAGAAAATACTTAGTGCAAGTGCACGGTACGTGCAAGTTACCTGCAAGTGCACGGCACTTGCATCCGGAAGCTAGGTTAAAGAGGGTCCTATTGAACCCTGAGCTGCCGGTCGGCGGCCATGTATAAGCATCCTTTCTATACTTCAGCCAAACTGGAGATACAATTTATCATGTCATGCATCCTTTCTTGTCATTTTCTTGACTTTCTTGTTTTCGTGAACGCAGTATAATTCTGTAAAATCTGAACGCAGCTTTTAAAATTAACGTCGTGATAATGCCATACGTCAAATGTCATTTGAAAAACAACATGGCGACTTAACTTTTTCGATGAACGGTCGTGTTTTGATCACCGCTGTTGTGTTTGTTAGAGTGAAATAATTATTGTGATTTTAATATGATATCTTCTATTATTTCACGCTTGGTTATGTAAGTATTTTTAAAATGTATTTAGAAGAAAAATTGTGTGCACAGAAGCGAGTGTCAGTAGGGTGCATCCTTCGGTTTTTCTGCACCCTGGTTCCTTCCTTCACCATCGATCAGAAAGCCCTTTTCGAGGCCGCTGTATAAAATATACATTGGTTTATTTCGGTCCTCCGAAAAGGTACAAATTACAAGGCGACGGAAGGAAAGGTGGACCTACCTACTATATAAATGATGGTAATTTTCTTTGTGCTTCAATGAGAATTAAAATCAATTTTCTTAAGTATACCTTTGGGGTTTGTTCAGAGAATCATCCAGGTATCGATCTGCTCAGGTTTGTTACTGATATAAGGGTAAGACAATAGTTCTGTTGTTACCTAATTAAACTTTTAGGGGAAGAGAGTGCATAACACAACAATTATGAAATAATTACATTAAAATTTTAAGAAAAATCCCTGTTATTAGAATCTTTAAATTCCGCTCTTGCCTAGTTATTTACAACGGTAGTAGTTTTGCATTATTTTTTATCAGCAGGTACATAGTTTAAAAATACAGGTTTATTATCACTTACTTAATTCTGATTCTTTGTCTACTAGATCTCAAAGTTGATAAAACTTGTAAGGATGATTTGCTTTGCATGGAAGCCCAGCTCTGCCAACTAATTTTTGATAAAAAATGAATGCATCTAGAATCATGATCATGATTTGATGTAAAACATTTCAACAACCCAAGGGGTGTTACATAAAAGTAGTAAATACTCCTCATTTTATAACTAGAAAATAACATTCATTTGATAGGGAATCAATTCTTGTTTGCAAAAGACAACAATTACATAGTCAAAACATGCTGGGCATAAAATATACAATTAATGATTTTATCCTGTAAGTAATATTTTTATAATAGTTCAGCTGCTTCTCTCCCCAAGTATATTGTAAAAGTTGACTTACCGATAGTATCCTCCTCAATATGATGGGTCATCTATATGGGCAATGGACTGGTCACCTGTCACCTTGGTTTACCAAATCCATCTTGCGACTTCGATTCTTCTTATGATTACTTGTGGCTCCATGTGAAATATTTTTATACTAAATATATATAATATCTGTATAAAATATATATACACAAGCAGGTTTAAAATTACTAAAACAATTTAGAGTGTTTTAAATCTATGTTGAAACACTTTCGTCACTTAAACATTCTAAATTATAGAATCATACTTACATACATTTATATTTTATTCTGAATAATGTCTTAATCCCTCCTGTTTTTATTATCCATGAAGGAATGGAAAAGTTAATATGTACATTGGGCCTAAGAGGTTGTATGTTTATTTATTTGTGTTTGTCTGTTACCATTTTCCTTAAAAGTTAATGAACAAATTTCGATGCAGTTTTTTGTATTTTTTTGATGTCATATCTGGGAAGGTGCTTAGATTTACGGACATAGCCCACCAGGGGGCGCTGCAGCAGCTGGCATAGTTTTTTGCACTAGAGAAACTCGATAAAACTCTAAAGACCTGCTTTTGTTGTAGATATCTCATATTTTATCAATGTGGGTTTAAAAAAAATATATATTTCTTTCTTGTGAACACATGAGTGTTCACAATTATAGAAGATTATCTGAGAACGCCAAAAATTCCTAGCTCTACAGGTTAATACTATAATGAATAGTTGGTTCATAGGTCTGCTCTACAGAACAAACGTCTTTACTATGTTATGTTCATATTATTTAGATGATGATGTTCCTCATGTCCCAAAGGGTTATAATTCCTTTATTTCTAATTGGCTGCTATACTTATTGTTATAAATCACATAATAGCATTATGTATTGTTCTTAAATATAATAACTGTTGTCTACCAATGTCCAAACTGGCATATTTCCAACTGTTTTAGTTTTAACATCAGCTGGCCAGCGTAAAGTTTGGCAGCAATGCAATAATAAGTCTTTTATTCTCATTTTCACCTCCAGACGTCGACTCGCTTTCTGTTAGACTAGCCGTTCAATAACTTCGACGTAGTATTTTTCTATTCAAACACATAGACACGAAACTCATCCAAATCTTAAATTAGCCGCGCGTCTTATTGAAACCCTATCTGGTGTAGTCCTGAACAAAGAAGCTTTGGTGGTGCTGAATTCGTCATCAGGGTATCCCGATGCACTGCCGGGTGCTATTTCCGTCGGAGCTCGGCCGTTCGCCTCTCGTGCTGCAGTGAAGACGTGGGTACTGTCGCTCACGGCTGCGTGGTCCGTGTCTATGCCCAAGTGAAGTCGTTGACACCTAACTGTGCGGTGATTCATTTATCGACAATCGGTTTTTGCAAGGACTCTTGTGTACTGTTTGTTCCGAGTGCGCTCTTGCCTTGTGCACCTTGACAGCGACACTTTATGCTCGTATTGAGCTTGTCTTACCTTAAAAGGTTTAACCTCGTCTGAATTAAGCGTACCTTTACCCAGTTTTGTGACTGACATAGTTTTGTATAGTTTATTTTTTAAATGTCGTCCCGAACGAAGCTTGATATACGAATTACGATTTTTTATGAGAATCAAGTAGTGGTGATTTATATTTGATGGTATGCGGGTAATGTTTTGTCTCAAACCAAATGAGTTTTTTTACATCCTCACTCCTCAGTGACAAGGCGTTTTCCATAGCCTTTTTTATTGGTCACAAACGACTACCTTATGTAGAGTATATTGTTGAATTTCGATGTATTGAATAAATCTGTAATGTATCATAGTTTTTATTTTTCCTGACAAATATCAATAGTGTCTAGATGTTTACATCACAACAGATGTTACAACATAAAAACAAGCTAAATTTTTTCTTCCTCACTATTATTATTCTTATTCCTCGGTAAGGCAGTAGCAGAGCTGAACGTAAGTAGGTTAGCAACGAAAATAGCTATGGCATAATGACCGGACTGAATGGCGCGCGAACAAGTGTTAGGTACTCTGAATAATACCATCATAAATTGACACGGGAAATGGAAAATTAAAAGATTAGGTACCTACATAATCTCCTCACTGTCACGACACTTTAGAACAAAAGATCCGTCTATTTCAGGAGAAGTGAAGGAATATTACCTTCTTCCGCTTTGTAACGGCTCAGGAAATTAAAGCAGAGTTGTCTATTTTGAACAGTATCATAAATTCTGTGTTGAAATATTTCGGAACATGAAAGACGACTGTAAAGTTAGCTTCTGGAGAGATTATTACTTTGTAATTGCCGGCTTTATGAATGCAACGTAAAATTCGATAAACAAAGTAGGTACATAACATTATTATGTATAATTAGGATGATTTTAAAGACCATTTCTCAGACTGTCCTTCGTATTTCTTTCCTCAGAGCAATCTAAAAAAAAGCAAGTACTTTCGATATCAGGAAGGTAATTCGATTGAATTAATCTTACAAAGCTCAGAGATGAAGATAGAACTTTCAAAATATACCTATCCTGAATTATATTTATGAACGAAACCCTTTTGTCGAGCAAGATCTCTTTGTTTTTTATGGTTATTTATCAAAATTAGTCAACTACGCCGATTTTATTTGCAATTATAATGAAGTCATAGTACCTACGCTTGACCGCGTCCAACAATAGAGAGGAAGCAAAATGGTATAAAATTAAATATTGTATTGTACCTACATATTGCAACCGCTATAATGCTCTACTAACGAAACGACACGATGGCGACAGTACCTAGATTTAAGCTTTTGTAAATATAAAATTAATAACACAACAATGTTACAAACATAAGTGTCAAGAAAAATCGGAATCATAACTTTGTATCAAGAATTCAAAGTATTATTTTGTATATTATTGTATATTCTATTAATTACACAAGTTATGTGCATTATTTTTACTTATTACCAATTAGTGTTTTAGAAATCGCGATTTGCGTATCAAATTCCACTAATCTGTTGACGAAACAGCAGAATTTTTAGATCAACTATTAAATATAGAAACACTGTTATCCTATATGATCATAAACCACGCTCTACTAGTTATTGCCACAGAAAAAGTATTAGTTACTACAGCAGAATACGCAATAGTCTCTGTTACATCGACCCTGAACAACGAAACGATGCACAACTCACAATCCATATTTGGTGCATTAACTGTATTGAATAGAAAGGATCTATCGGATTACAGGATGCATTCCAATAAGACGTGAGTAAAATACTTGCGGTAGTAGAAACGAGTCTGAAGAATAATTTATTAGCTACTTAGGGACTAAAACTGGTTCTATTTTAGAGATTACGGCTTTAGTGACAGGCATAGAATTATTAAGATTTATAAACAGAAAGAGGAAATAAGTTTACTATAACATCAACGTAAACATGACGTAAAAAGATCTGATAACCTCTATATTACAAATGATTGCATTATGGATAGAGCTAGATACAACAAAGGCGTGAAATAGCCTTCAACGTACAATCTCTACAATTTAGACGTAGTTTGTACGACGTTCAAAACGCAAATACACTAGGTACTGAATACGTAGCTTGCATTGATTAGTCATCAATTTACACCCTAGTGTAGCGAATGAACAAAGAACATCGCGTGAGATGCACTGCCTTACTGTATCAGAGGTTCTTGACCTACATCTCAGCATGTATTTTTGTAACTAGACCAAACCGGTTACCGGCCATAAACTGATCCGTAATCCGTACACAAAATAAGATCGTAAACATGATTTTGGGTCATCGATGAAGCTTAATATCCTGATTCCTAATGTTAGAAAAAAAAAGATTTTTTTATGTCTTACACTCTAGATCTTTTACGATTTTGATAAAAAAAAAAAATTGTGTAACTATGACTATCGTATTCGACAATTTTCTGTCCAGAACTCTTACTTGTGCTTGGGTTTTCTGGGAAATCCAACATTAGAATATCGATCCGCTCGTGTAAGCTAGTAAAGTGAAAAGGTGCAAGTTTATTGTATAACCAGTTTGGGATAGTTTTGGTTTGGAAATCGATAGGCTAAACTAAACGTTGTTTTACAGTTGATCGAGTTTTACGCCTCATTTGATTGCAGAGTTTGCGTCATCGCTTCCAGTAATTATTTTCGGAGTCTAACAGTAAACCACAATATCAATATTTGTTAATATATACATTTTAACGTAATAAGTGTCCTGTTCCCAACTAATGTTTTCTTCTTCTTTTACTAAGTCGGAATTAGGACATCTAATTCCATTAAGAATTAGGAAATCTCGGTAAGTTCCCAATTTATTTTCCTTTCAGTTCACCAATTTTTAATGACCTAAATTCTGGAGTTTTATTCAAAAAGTATAATCTGCTCAGGCTTAAATAATAAGGTTTTGGCATGACTGAATCCATACGAAGATGTTCTATATGAGTTGAGTATTAGGCCTAAAAGAACTTGCGCTGGGACGTTGCAAAAGCATTCTGAAATCTGTGTTTTTGAGTTTAGAAGTCCATCGCTCTTTTTCTTGTTTTATTTTGGTGTCTGTTTGATTGAAGAGTAACTGTCCTACATCTGTCTTCACCTCTTATGGGTTCATAAAATATTTTATTGGTGTTTCTGGTTGGAATTGTAGCTTGATTTACGATCGAACCAATTATGGAATGTTGTTTCATTCATTTTAACACCCACAAGTTTTGATTCACTTGCGTAGGCTTTTAGTTTCTTACCTATCTCTAAAATGACATCACTTTCATGAGAAGTAAGGAGAGACAACGATTCACTTGAGGTACATTTCTTATGTAAGCAGTTTTGGGTAATGTTTTCTGAGTATGCTTCAGCTGCGAATTTGTGGGTGAAACAATTTTTCATCGTATATCTAATACCGCTCGATTTAAAGCCCATTTTTAGTTGTCATGTGAGTGATGACCAATGTTATTACTATTGAATAAATACTTTCAAAATATTGTTCTCTTACTATGAGGAGTATCAATATTTATAAACATCCTTTAATTAGCTTAACAGATGGTAATGGAATGAAACAATACCAATTGTTGCCTTGCAGAGATATTCATATCAGTAGTACAAGTCGTGCATCTGCATTGCAATTGACTTTGTTTATTTTTGAATCTAGCCAGTGTAAGAAGAGACTCATCTTCTGGGATAAATCCAAGTGTCTTTAGGAGTAGGGGGGTTTATTTGATACTGGTCAGATCGCGAGCGCCTTGGCGGACTCCGTTTATTATTCGTTCGCTGAATTGTCCTGTCTTGCATTGCTTATTTCCGTCGTATTATTATTGTATTTGTTCCATGCATTCCAACGTTTAGGTTTCACTTCAGGGATTCTTAATATTTTCGGCATCACTAATATTCGTATCGTTCAGTAACTAATTGAGTCTATCGTTAAATTGTTAAATTTGCACGTGTCCGGTGCTAGGCAAGTAGGTGATTTTATCTAACCTCACGATGCATATTTTTAAATTTTCATCATGAACATAGGGCTTTGTGGGCTACAAACTATAATACCTTACTTTATAGTTATATACTCGTACATTACTACATTTGAGTGTCAGAAGAACGGAATCTGCTAGTCAATAATGGATCGCCTACGCATGTAGACAAATAGTTTAATTTGCAATCTACCAACATTTTTGTTCCTTCAAACACCCACTACTCAAGCTGAATAAATACTTGAAGAGAAATCAATTGTTTAGGAAACTTCCAGAATAAACTTAAATTGAAACCACGTTCAAGGACATTTTCAACACTTGACTTACAGTTAAACAGTGTCTGAAGTTCAGAATCAATTTACGTTCAATATTGCAAGACGCAGCTGATATCAATAAAGAACAATTCAATTTAGTACAGTTCATCAATTGCGTGCAAATCGAGTTCATATTCAGCGTACTCGGACGAACATTACACAGTATACATTCAGTGCATAAACAATACGCCACCGATGTCGTGGTTATGGTATCCATGGAGGCAGGTCGTGCGTGCGGTTGCCGTGACGACAGACCTCGTGTGCCGACGCTGAGCCTCGGCTTGTCCAGTGTCCGGCTCATTGTCAACAAGTTCGAGTCGCGATACACACGTGTCTCAGACGACCATAAACAACTAGCCAAATACGACCCGAACACCGACGAAGGCTTCAACGATGACTTCCTTCTCGATCGATCGAGAGGACGAGTCTTCTTCGCAACTCTAGGCTTTTACCTAAGCAGATGGATACCTAGCGTCTCGATCGGGAACTTTGGCGTCTTGGCTGTCACGACCGGGCTCTTCGCTCCAAAGATGCTAACTTATATGGTTGTGTATCCGCTTTGCAGATTGGTATTTGGGACCCTCTACCCTGCTTACGCCTCATATAAAGCTGTTCGGACTAAGAATTTAAAAGAATACGTGAGTTATTTTTACCTTTACTTGTTTTGAAATTAGCTGCATGTTCGTCAAATCCCTTTATAGTCAGGGCTCTTATCGTACTAGTAAACTGACTTATTCACAGATTAGGCTAGTAATATAGCTTAATCAAGGTTATTTTTTTTTTTCGACAAGTCTGTCCTGTCGCAATTTGTTCCAATTGCAATCTCATTTCCGCTTCCAGTCAGAAAAGCGAGTTAATTCCTGTTTAACGAGTCCATCTGCTCATTACTGAAATAGTTCGCCCCATGTTCACTTCACAGTGACTGCTCCAGTAAAGTACAACAATGGCCTTGTCACGGATGCACGCGTCGAAACGCTCTGCCTCCCGCAGCGTCCTTTGCCTTGTTTCCTGGCTTCCTATGATTAATTACCGTAACTAGAGAACGTCCTCTATATTGTTAGAAGTGGCGGATTTGTAACTTGTTACCAATTAATTTGATTTACCATGAACGTGACCATTTCTGTTCTCTCGTTTAAATTGTCTTGCTTGTAAAACTGATTGGAAGTTTTTCTATGGCAATTTGTTAATCAGATTTCCTCACACAAATTGTTTAAAAATAAGTCAATTAGTCATTGTTATGGTAGCTAATAGGTAATACTGTCTTATATACATTTTTAGGGTTCCGTACCCGAAGGGTGTCAATTGGACCTTATGACTAAGCCTTCTCTGTCCGTCCGTCTGTCTGTCTGTCTGTCTGTCAGTAGGCTGTATCTCATGAACCGTAATAGGTAAAGAGTTGAAATTTTCACAGAGTGTGTATTTCTATTGCCACTATAACAATAAAAGGGGGTCCCATACAAGAAACATTTATTAGATTACATATATAAGGACCCATTCGTGTGCGAATTCTGAATTTATTATCGAGACTACATAATGTCTCGATACTTTGATTTATTTACAGTCTGAATTTATTTACATTTATTTTCTGTCAATCATACACTAAGTTACATTACAGAGCAATAAATAAATATATGGTGGATGTTTCACACAGCTTCGTCTAACATCAAACTAAGATAATACAAATGATCGTAAAATGTATTTCCAGGTAAAATGGATGATGTACTGGATAGTGTTCGCCTTATTCACATGCACAGAGACTTTCACGGATGTCTTCCTATCATGGTTCCCGTTCTACTACGAGGTGAAGATAGTGCTCGTGCTGTGGCTTCTCTCGCCAGCTACGAAGGGATCCTCCATTCTGTACAGGAAGTTCGTTCATCCAGCGCTGTGCAGGCGGGAACAGGTTAGTTATTGCTCTTCGAAGATCATCATCTTCCTGCCCTTATCCCACTCTATGTGGGGTCGGCACAACATGATCCTTGGATCATGGTGTAAGAGTTTTGGCTAAGGTGTTTTATGATCGGCCACCTGCCTGACGTCAGCCCTTTTTGGGAATACTTGCTTATTGTGTCTCATCATGTTGGAGAGGATACTATCTTTTAGTCGACTTTTACGACATGCTCGGGGAGAGAAGCAGCTGGACGCATTCTATGTTTTTTCTTTACTCCCAGTCCAGCGAAGAAGTATTGCCTTTGAAGATATCGATGTGATTTTGTTAGGAAAACAATTATAGGTTACCATCGTTACATAATTTTGCCAAGAAATAAAAACTGTACTCGGAACACTGCGTGACATAATAACGAAGGTGTATTGAATACCTTCAATTATTGAACTTTAGGATCATTTAAAGGCCGAAACCTCATGCCACTTTGGACTGAACTGGCTGCTAGACAAAAAAAACTGCGAACAAGAAACAAACCATTTTGAAGCGAGACCAGAGAAAACTTATTAATCTAGCTCGTAATAATCGTCGCAGTCCTACTAATATTATAAATGCGAAAGTTTGTGCGGATGTATGTTTGTGCCTAAATCACGCCGTAACGGCTGAACGGATTTGAATGAAACTTGGAATATACATACTACCTATGTGTGCTGGAATAACATTATATGCTACTTTTTGTCCAGATACCAGGCGAGCAAAGCCGTGGGCGACAGCTAGTTGAGAAATAAAACTGTATTACAAGCAAATTCGTTCATTATTACAGGGTCAGATAAGGGTATTACTATGACCTTTTCAAAATACCAAGCGCCTGCTCAACGCAGTAAAACTAATGAATGAATACACTTCTACCTAACGGGGTAAAGGTTACCCTGTTTTGTAAAGTATTTTTTTGGGTTTTGATAATACCAAATATTTTGATTTTATTATTTATTATATATGTATATTTTGATAATTCATACAATACCAAAGTATTGTGATTTGTGCTTCACAATTCACACCATAAATAAATTTAAGAACTTAGGTAACACACGAACGACACTGTGTCTTAGCAAGTGTCTGATGTTTTTTATCTTTATGTTACAGGAAATAGATGAGTACATAGCAAAGGCTAAGGACCAGGGTTACCACACAGTGCTCAATCTGGGCACCAAAGGCGTCAACTATGCCACCACAGTCATTATGCAGACGGCGATAAAGGTAAGTTTCACAACCATATAGAAATCCCAATATCTACGTAAGATTAAGAGGCTGTTTGTACAAACCAATCCAAAACAAAATAGAATTAAATACTTGTATTTTGAGCGACTATTTATAGAGGGTGCTAGCAACACAATCTATTGTCTGTTGGGCCAAATGAATAAAAAATTCGCACTTTATTTTTAGTAACTTTTACTCGTACATCGCCTCATTTTTTTTTCTACATACCTAGGGTTTATGATTGGTCTTACAAATATCAGCTTATTTTTGGTGAGATATTGGGCTTTGCAATCGCATGCTTTTATAAATACGTTTTTTTTTTTATTTGAAAGCCAGACAAATTTAAACAAGGTGATTGGATTTAACCCTAATTGAACCGCAAACAGTGTTCAAGTGAATAACGTGTTTCTCCTACAATTTATTTTGTTTTCACGTCCAATTATTAGCAGTGGCATGTTTGATTACGATGCGGTGAATGTTAGCATCACTGTACAGTGCTAAAACCGCACGCTTGTGTACGTATTTCGATGTTTTTTACACAAACACCCGCTTGTAGATCAACCACGGTCAAGCGAACGAACTTGGACGAACGTACATGTTTTGTTGAAGCGCTTTCGTTTCCTATAACTTCTTCAAGGCCGTTGTCATCAGGCATGTCACATCACACTATTTGAACCACATTCGCTTTAATTATCATTTTAATTTTTGTATTAACACGCTTTTTTAATTTCTCCCAATCCGACCCTATTCCTTCCCCCGGTGCTTAGAATTTCAATCTGCCGAGTCCCGAACGTGAAACGAGGGAGATCAGAGCTCGTGACGTCACAGATGGCCCTAGTTACGAGGACATGGAGTACCAGCGATTCGAGCAAGACAACCTACCGGGGATTATAGAGATCGTTGAACTCGAAAACGACCATGATCCCTTAATAGGCGATACGAACGATCCTGATTATGAACCGGAGGATAGTTCCGCACGCTCTAGAGGCGACGTGGTCCGCAAGCGGAAGGTTGCTAAGAAGGAACGCGCTAGGAGTAACTCCAGAGGTCGTAAGACGAGGAGTCAGTCCAAACAGAACGAAATCACCGTCGACTGATACGATCTGTGATAACAACGAATGTTGATGTGCCGGCCATTTTATCCGACTAGTAAACAAATAACTATAACACATTTTTTTTAAGTTTTAGTTCCTTATGACATCTTAGATGGCTAGAATGTATCCTGATGTATCCCATAATCGTACAATTGGTTCAATCGGATGATGGTTTACTGTATGGCTTTTGAGTTTCCGGTATAACGCCATCTAGGAAGCGACTGTGAACTACTTTCTAAGCATATTCCTCATGCTGACGTGGTCGGCATACTTTTAACTGTGATTTGGCTACTGGTTGGTCGAAAATAGCCACACATCTTACGACATAGGCTTCGTGATTGCAGTTACAAGCATTTGTCTTGGGATTTAGGGGTTTTTCTAACAAGTGCTGAATTGGAAGTATTTTTAAGGCAATAGTGTCTGTCCTGTTTCTAAAATTCCGTATACACTCCGGTCTCTGCAGGGCATTTAATGATGTCGCATAAATGTTGTAGGTATAACTTGTATAAGCCATTAATTAGTTTCTTTATCAGCACTTGGTAGAATGGCACTACGGAGAAATTAAAGTAATATCGATGAAAAGCTTAACTCTAAAAATCTAAAGCCTTCAAAGTCTGACGTTTTTTCATCAATGCATCTATATTTTAGTGTTATTTTTAAGGTTTTCGTATCTTCTTTGATTCAATGTATTACGCTAGTTTGCATAATTACCAACTTTTCTTTCAGTGTTTTTTTTTCTTGTATTTTTGTCTAATTTTGAATATGTTTCGAGTCATGATTAGATTTGAATTGTAAGAAAGCTCCAGACGCAAGAAAATATTAAATGAATTCTAAAAACGAATAATTTTCGATCTCATCTTGCTCATTTATAATAATTTGGTATTCGAAAATCATACATTTTGGTCCAATGTATTTTATCTTATATTTCCCAAAATAAATTGGGTGATGGACAAAAATAATACAAAAGATATCCTGTATACCTAAATGATATCCTTCATTTAATTAAAGCCACAACTGGAGACCAAAGTTCGTGCTACGTACTTTATGTTTCTCAAAGTACAGTATCTTTTAGTGTCATATCTTTTTAACTGTAATTTTAGATGCAATTTATACTATACATATCATATCTTTTTCTTTTGTACGTATTTTGTAAAGCCAATTATGATAATTTTTAAATTAGTTGTGTACATTGTCCTCTCTTTAGTTTTGCATAGATTTTCATTCATTGTACCTCTGCACAATCTCAAGAGTTTTTGAATTAACTTTTTTGTTTGCATGACTCATAAAATAGTTAAAAGTAAATCTAGGTGTAGTAGTTTTAAATGAAATAAAGTGAGCTGTGTACGTTATTTATGTTTAGAATCGCGTGACTGATTTAGTTTTATACGTAATTTTAAATAAATTAGTAAATTTTTTATATTATTGTTTTACTTCACTGTGTTAGCGTTGCTTAGATAATAATGGAATGCATGGGCTTAGCTTTAGTAAACACTGGCAGACTCACACTGTTCTGAATCGTAAGTATTTTTATTTTATTACTGCAATTTAATGCAAAATCCAAATAACATTGACATTCATTGTATACCTACTCAATTTTTTTTACTAAACTCGATTGAACTGAAACAAAGTAATTACAATTTCTAATTTGATACTCAACAACAAAGACATTACATTTTTAAAGTCTTAACTTTTCAGTAACCATCGTAATAATCTTGTGAAATCTAAATTTTTCTATCTCTGGATTGTTCTCTTTCTGTACAAGTTACAAAGGTATTTATTTTCTAGGGAGGAGGCGGTTTGGTGCAACAGATTCGGAAGAGCTATAGCCTGTCGGATCTGACGGAATGCGACCCGCGCGAGGAAAGAACCAATGATGAGGCGGATGACGTCATGACTGAACCGAGACTGATTCGACGAGTTCCTAAGAGGTACAACATTTTTAACTGTTTATCAATCTATGGAATTAGCCCATAAATTGAGCACAATAATCATTAGTGGTCCAGTGGCAACGGCCCCGCCTTCCGATCCTATAGTCGTAGGTTTAATTTCAGTCATAAGTTCACGAAAGGAGCCTTTGAGACGCACTTTAAATACTCTACCACACTGGTTTCAAATAACTAGTGACACGACTAGATAGATAGCCTACATTCATTCACTGCTGGGTATGTATAGACCTTTTATACATAGCACGCGATTCCTTCTAATCCTACTAAAATTTCAAAAATTGTGTGTCTGTAATGATGTTATCACATCATGAATGTTTGCACCTCAATCACGCCAATGGCTGAACGGATTTGAATGAAGCTTGAAAATTGGAATATACAATAGTAAAGTAAGAAAAATATAAAAGGTACTGTTTATCTTGGTACCGCACGAGCGCAGTCGTGAAGCCGATCTAGCTTCCGCTCCGCGAAATAAATAGCTCATATTTTTATTACAAACGTAATAAAAAGTAAGCGTAAGCGAAAGTAGTATATCAGGATCGTAGCAAATGGAGATCCGTGACCTCTGGCAGAGGTCATTATGTATGTAGGTTATAGGTCATATTATGTATATAGTACAAACGTAACACAGGACTTCCTCCGGCTAGGTGGAGTGACGATTTGCGAAAGACTGCTGGTGGAGGCTGGAAGCGTAAAGCAAAAGACGAGGCAATGACACTCATTAGTGGGCAGACCTTGCAGTAGACTGCTATTATACTGATGATGAAATTTTATTTAAAAATACCAATTACTTCTCTGCTGGACTGGAAGTAAAGAAAAGGCATAGAATGCGTCCAGCTGCTACTCTCCCCTAGCATGTCGTAAAAGTCGACTAAGGTATAGTATCCTCTCCAAAATGATGGACCATCTATATGGGCGATGGGCTGATCACCTGTCACCATGGTTCACCATATCCATCTTAGGACTTTAAATCAGAAGTGGCTGCAAGTTTTCTTATGTTTACTTGTGGCTCCGCTCACCCCATTAGGGATACGGGCGTGATAATATGTACGTATGTACCAATGACTTTGTTTTTTGTTTGTTCTAGCAGTGGATACGCGACACGCCGCAGCGCTTCTGAATCCGCGGGTCGATCTCCGATGTACTTCCCAGAGGTGGATGTCGATGTACGACCCAGGCCAAGGAGCGATGAGCCAGACTTCAAGTAGGCACACTTGACCAATATTAAATACTCAAAGGAAACTCCAGTATCATTTGACGACATCGGTAGCGTGGCGGGCGAGTGCTCGGCTGTGATGCAAGATGCGCGGATTCGATTCCCGCTACTGGAGAAATGTTTGGATGTTCTGCAAATGTTTCTTCCGGGTCTGGGTGTTGTAGTATTATGTATTATAAGTATGTATGTACAAATAAAGTATATAAATAGTCTATCAGCCATCTAGTTCCCATAGTACAAGCTTTGCTTAGTTTGAGGCTAGATGGCGCTGTGTAAAAAGTCCACAAATATTTATTTTATAGCTAGCCAGAAATATGTTAGACCTTGGTAGTGAAAAATAATATTTTTTACTACCAAGATTATGTATTACTTGTATGGCGCCACAGACACAAGCATAGTACTGAATTCGGAATTGATATAAGTCCCGTTCTGTCGATCTGTCTCACCTCACCCCGTTCACTATTTTAGAGAATGTTCGCAGGACAAGTCTTCATACGTATTTTATACAACATTACAATCGCCAGTATGGAAAACAAGACAGCCACGGAACTATGTAAAGTAAAAAGTATTTATTCAAAATGACAAGTGTGTAAATACATTGGTTTGGGATCTATCTTTTTAAGTCGTATGACCTGTATTAGGAGAATCCCTTCTTGTATGTATGTGACTGTTGGGTGTTAACCATTTGTTCCTTATTTTCCAGCCACATCAAATCAACAGAAGACATCAGTTCGGGCTACTCTAGCGCGGATAACTCTGCCTCGCTCACTCGCACGGCGTCGCTCGGTGCTCGCGCTCGCTCGCGCACGGGTCGCACACAAATCACCACGATCAAACGCCCGCAAGCTGCCGAGGTCTGGTAACCTTTGTACTACGACTATCCCATACAAACGTACTTATATACTTGTCTCGCTCATTCGCACGGCGACGCTCGGTGCTCGCGCTCGCTCGCACTCAAATCACTACGATCAAACGCCTGCAAGCTGCCGAGGTCTGGTAACCTTTGTTCTACGACTATCCCATACAAACATACTTATATACTTGTCTCGCTCATTTGCACGGCGTCGCTCGTTGCTCGCGCTCGCTCGCCCTCAAATCACCACGATCAGACGCTCACAAGCTGCCGAGGTCTGGTAACCTTTGTACCATGACTATCCCATACAAATGTACATTAAATACCTGTCTTGCTCAATCCCTCGCGAGTTACCATGAATTGCCGCAAAGTGATGAAGTCTGGTAACCTTTGCAATTATAGGACACCCATACAAAAGTATGATCCAAGGATCATGCTGTGACCCCACATAGAGTGGGGTGAGAGCAGGAAGATGATGATGATGATGAACCCATACAGAAGTATTCATTTACCTGTCTAGCTCACTCGCTCGCAAATTACCATCAACTAGCTGCCGCCCGCAGCTTCGCTAGCTTGGTACCCGGATAAAAAATAGCCTATATGTTAATCCAGTACATGTACTATGTATATTCCAAGTGTCATTCAAATCCGTTTAGCCGTTTAGTCGTGAAAGGGTAACAAACATCCATACATCCATACTTACAAACTTTCGCGTTTGGTATCCAAACAAAAAGTAGCCTATATGTTATTCTAGCACACAAGCTATGTGTATTTTAAGCTTCATTCTAATCCGTTCAGTCGTTACGGCTTGATTGAGGCACAAACATAAAGTCAAAAGTAAAAAAAAAATATTCCATAAAATCACGGAAATAACTTGGACACGTCTTAAATCTACGTTTCATTTACACCTGTTCGTAACGCGACCAAGCGTGACCACACATCCTTACATCCTCACAAACTTTCGCATTTATAATATTAGTAGGATTAGTATTATACCATCAATTGCCGCGAACCGTCGCAGTCTAGTAACCTTTGCCTATATCCCATGCATCGAGCATATAACCCGATGGTCCCATGCAATCATAATGTTGTACATCTCCCTCATTCGGCACTCGGCGCTCTCGCTCCCTCATCATGCCTTGAAAAATGCTGAGATATAAATAAATAACAGCCAACAGTCACATACATAGTCCTGCTGACCCCACACTAGGATTCCCTGTGTCGTGAGTATCAGAAACTACGAGTACCACGGTACCACAACACCCAGACCCTAAAGAAATATTTGCAGAACATGCAAACATTTCTTCCGCAGCGGGAATCGAACCCGCGCCTCTTGCATCTCTGCCGAGTAATCGCCCGCCACGTTGGTATTTTAAATAACTTTCTGAATCAAGCAACTTGAAACGCTGGATAAGTAAGCAACATAAGTATTATAAGTACGCTTGTATAGTTTCTTCTATGAGACAGATTGATATTTTCGGAGGAATAGGCTTTTGAGCAAGCTGTTTAGATATCATCTATGTTTCGGGTCGAGTTGAAAATTGGGTGGCAAGTAATCGATTGGTTGATGCTGAGTATTTTAAATCAAAATTGTAAATGTACTTTTCAAATCTGATAATGAATTATATGGCAAAGGACTGAATTTTTTCTACAAAATCTGATTTTAAACTATAAATTTAGACTGATAGTTGGTTCTAGATAGATATCATAAAAGGTTCTATAGAAATTCATTTAAATATTACTGATTGAACTAGAAACAAAATATAGGTGTTAAACAAAATCGAGTTGAAGATGAGTTTGTTGGCTGAAATGCTTGAGCACTATAATTATGTGTGTTAGTTAAGAGAGCATTGAAATATTAAACCAATATAATAAAATATGTACCTACTACTTAGGTGTTAAACATATTATTGAGTATGAATGTTAGTTAGTATTACAGCTTTATTGTAGCTGCTATAGATTTGATTAAAACAAATATATAAATAAATTGTCATTTTTTAAGTTGGTGTGTCAGGGTTGAAATGGTGCTGGAAAATGATTGTTAAAATATCTATCTTATACTTAAAAAAAGTTTTTATTAATAATCATCAATTGGCTTAATAATTATTTAGGATTTTTAAAGGTATAAAATTAGGGAATGAAGTACTTTAATAGGATTAGAATTTTGTTTGCTTTGCCTATGATTTACTTTCCTATTGTATTTATCACTCTTTATTTAGAGATTAAAAAAATCTTATCTATATATTTTCATTTATAAGTCTGTTTATGCATTTATTAGTTTATTTATTTGATGTAGACTTAAGTGCTTTTTATTTTAAGGAAAGTGAAGTAATCATCGAGGAACTACGAGACGACGATTTTGACTATGCGAGCATGCCCTCTTTAGTAAACCTTCCCGCCCAAATATTTATGTCCCATACCGACCCCCCATTCTTGTACCAATACGTTGGAGACCAAGTCAGAATTATCCAAGTTTTAGGCAATGATCCGTTAGTTACAAAACATAATAAAAACATAGAACATACTTTTAAGAATGCTGCAATATCTAATGAAAATGTTACTAGTAATACAGATGAGGTACACAAGAACGATACAGCTACAGCGGAAATTACTGATAAAACAGAACCTTCGAATATTCCTTTTGATAGTACTTTAGAAACTACAAAAGAGTCCTTAGATACTGTACCCAATCAAAATGTTTCTAACGAAATATCTGATGTTCAAGAACCTATTAAAAGTATAACAAAGAATAATGATACATATAATGTAGACAAAGCAACAGATTCAATAGAAAACCCGCTAGTAACTCAAAAGACTTCACAAAAAGATACTGAGCATGCATCTGAAATAAAAGTTGACAATGAAATAATTGATAAAGTTAAAGAGCTTGATCAAGAAACGACCAGTATAGATGCCTCGTTATACGAAAATAGTTTAGCAGAAAGTGGCGACGATGAAGCGTCATTTGACACGCCTGAGAATTCGCCTAAAAACAAAAGAAAATTGGCCAAAGGCAAATATGGGAAAGGCAAGGCACCACCTCCTCCTATCTCAGATAACACAGTATTTCCAAAAGAAGTCTCAAACAAAACAGACCTTAACGTTTGCGATGCAACGTCTCAAGAAAGCCTTGTTGATGTTGTAAAAAAAATGCCTAATACAGCTATCAAAGCGTCTGGAACCTATAACAAAGACAACAAAAATCTGCAAGTGGTCAATCCTATAGCCGAAAATAAGAGACGGCATAAATCCAAATCACCGGGAAATATTCCACACAAAGGAAACACAAGCGCAATCGGTAAATTATTACAATTGCCCGGCAAATTAGCTTTTTGGAATAAAACTGATGACACGAATAAATCTAGATCGGATGTATCCGATATTTCAGATCATAGTAGAAGGTCTTCAAATACTGATCAAGGAGCTATTGATGAGTTTCAAAGTTGTGCTGATTTGAGCAAGATTATTCCCTTTGAAACAAGTGACAAGGCTGACGAACACTTGAGTTTCAAAGATGCCTTTGAAAGCGAAGATATAACTCAAGACATTATTGATAAGAGTGACGCTCTGCAGAAACTGATTGAAGCGAAAATAGAGAGCCACCCAGAATATAAAATAGTCTCCTTGCACGCTGAAATACCTACAACATCGAAAAGCACAGATGTGTGAAATATCCTAGTCCCGATTCCATTTCGAAAACCTTCGGAAAATAAGCAGAACAGTATGTTTTTAGTTTTGTGTGCCGTTTTGTGAGCATGTACTTTCCTACTACTACAAAATGTATTGTCAAAAAAATGTACATAAATAATAACGGAATCATCCAAACATTTGTTATTTCGATAATGCCCAGTAATTATAAACGCTTCGCGTTATTTTTAATTATTGTTAACTGTTTTATTTATTTATTACATTTTGTGTGGTGTGACTTTTTGTGTATTTATTCGATTTACTAACGTCTGTTTAATTTTGGTGTCCCAGCAGATTTGGCAGTTATGACTTTCGAGTTTTGTTAATCGGTCGCATTATCGAACGGAATGCTATACTAAATTTGTTTTGTCAATAGAAGTAGCAAGCGGCGCTTTTTCGATTGCATGTAATGTATTTTGGAACACGCACACACTATTCATAACATAAAAAGTTCCACTTCTCGACATCTCATTTTAATCATCTTGTGAGTGCGTGCATCCATCATTGCTTGAGCTTATTTTCAGTTAGTTTCAATTTATTCGTTTTATTTTCAGGCAATGCTGACGGCCTCTGCTACAAATACATTACCCCGCGCAAAAAAATCCAATAAAAGGAAAACTCAATAGAATGCATAAGTATTCATAGTTACTTTTGCTTTTATGCTCTCAATAAGTACAGGAAATTTAGAAACGCTAGCCCAACTTAGCTTGCTAGAAAATTTTAACATAGAATTTACTACTTCCATTCATTTTTCGAAATATAAGGTGGTTAAAGCCAGCAATATTTTTTCAGCCTTTAAATTTTATCCTATTTTTGGCTACAGGTACTTATGCCGTAACCTATAATAATCTTCCAGATTTTGACTCATGTCGCTCAAAATATCAATGACTATGAATTTATGCAGTTTCATTCTAATTGTTTAGTTTTGCAAGTATGTTGGCATGTAATGCACAGTTAGGTATGTTTTGATTTTATGAGGACGAATTCTCAAAAATACATTTTACATTAGACCAGGGTATCAATTCTTGAAAATCGCTGAGTAAGGCATGTGGTGGATAGAAAGGCATGTGGTAACTTCAAAATGTATTTATTTTTAATTTTGCCACTAAATTACTTTCAAGAAGACGAAATTAAAAAAAAATCACTTATCACTCGGTGGTTTTTAAGAATAAAATGAGACCCTGTACTGAGACGTCGTAACACAATAAGAAAAAAATGATTAGGTATTTCTTCTTGGTCCTTGGTATTTATTACTTCTTGATGTGTAAACATTCTATAATTTCGCCAAAATTTGCCAAAAGTGACACTTGATAAAATATTAGGAATTAGAGTTTTTATTAATTATGTATTTATTGATAGTAAGTATGCAATAACTAGTCAAAAATATTATTTTCTCATTACAAATAGCTTAAATATGAGGCTTGTTACGAATGTGTCCAATAAATGTTATAGGAATGTGATCAAAAGGCAAAATAAGTGTTAATGTTTGAGATTGATGTGTTTAGCCTAAATGGTATAATAATTATTATACCATTTAGGGTTTGTATAAAATATTCTCATTATTTAAGTACCTACTAAACTGAGAAAGAAGCAGGAACTTCTTGTATATGTATGAATATGCATTCTATAGGGTTTGCATTCAAGCTTGCATATAACCAATCAAAGCTCGAGTTGATTGAAGCCAGTTAAGTCAAATAGGTAGATACCTATGCTCCAGAAAAGACCTATATTTTTTATTTGAATGGAATGTTATTGTTTATTATGTGATTAAAGATAGCTAATAAATTAGTGGCAAGAATGTTATAAGGAAATAAACTCATTTTTCTGTTTAATTTTATTTAAAGTTAAATCAACAATTTAAATGCACATAATGTTCCTTGATATAGTTTTATTCTAATAAAATGTATGAAAAACCCTTATTTAGAAGTTAAGGTCTTAAACCACTCCACGGCACCGCTCTAGCACAGTTAATCGCTTGTCAATGAAAAGTGTGCATTAAGTCAAGGTCTGTAGATACACTAACAATTTTCTGTAGATACACCCGAAATCTCACTTTTCTTAGGCAGCAAATCTGTATTGCTGGAGAGTGCCGTGTATGGGCTAATTATCCTCAGTATTACACAGCAATGTAACAAAAATGTTGATAATATTTGTTGTTGCAATATTTTGTTTAAATTGTACCTAGATTTAACTGACTCTTGAGGTTGAAATAATGGAATGAAGTTACCACATTTTTTTTAAGTTACCTCTTGTATGTATACTGTAAATAATTTAGTTGAATGACTGTCACTATGCATGGTGTGTTTATGAAAATAAAATACATTCTTAATACATTAAAATCATGTTTTATTTATTGATCTTAATTTTAAAGTATCATAGATATATTTGACATGGTCACTTCTGTACACATTAGCCATAAGTTGTTTTTCAAGTAAATCCAAGGAACTACTATCCCAGTTCTTAATCCAGTACAGCAAAGAAAGTAGCTTGTGGTAACTACTAGTATCATTTACAGCATCAGTAATTTTTATGGAGGGCAAATTCTCAATGATTCTCAGGAGCTTGGTCTCGATCATTTCATTAAAGCTTTTATTGTAATGTGTAGCATACTTTTGGATTATGTTTATTGTTTGAATGTTAATTGTGCTATCTAGCAAAATATCGGGCAGGTTTGTACACCACTTGTCGAAAGCATCAGTTTTATGGAAATGATTCAAACTATCATTCAGAGCAATTTGGCACAGCAAGCCGAACATTTTCTGCTTAAACTCACTGGACATGTTTTTATTAAAATAAGCCCATATAATTTTTCTGAATAGTGAATCCATGACTGTCAGTGTTTTAGTCCAACCATTAATTTCTTTCGAAAATATTGTGTAAAGAATTTTTAAAATAGCATTGTTCACATTATCCTGTGTGTTCTGATTGAAGGTTTTCTCAATATAATTCAGTACAGATACAATTTCTTGATTGTTATCCTTAACATTGATTTTTGGGTTCAAAAGAATGAACAAATGGCATATTTCCAAATTCTCAGAAACCAGTTTTGGGTCAGTGATCACACTCTCAAATGGTGTGCTATCATTTTTTTGCTTCATTCTTATATTAGTGACAAATGGGAAATTCTTGACAAAGTGATGAGTATATTGGTGGCAGTATTTTTGACAAAATTGCTTTTCAACGCCAGAGCTCAGGTTTTTTTTGTTGAAATGTTGAACAAGGTTCCATAATAAAACAATAACTTCTAAAATGTGTTTCAGCAATGATGCTGCATCCTCACTAAGAACAGTTTCAAAATTCTTCTCAGAACATGTATTAGGGCATGCTTCCAGCCATGTTTCAAACAGCAGCGGCATTAGTGTGTCAATATACTCTACAAATTTGGTAACTTCATCCACTGGTGCACTTTCCTGTGCATTCTTTGATGAAAAACATGTTAAATGACACACTGCAATGTAATTTGGATTGAACAATGGATAAAATACCATCTTTTCAGGATCAAACATCTTAGTAATATCTGTAACAACTTTATTATTATCGAGGATGTGTTCATTTTGGACAAACTTGTTCAGATAGTCTTGGAGGCGATGCAACACTTTAACCCTCCATTTCACACTTGTCATTTGGCTTCCCAAGTTGACAGTTAGAGTTCTCCCTGGCTTTGAATCAACTCGCAACTTTGATATCATACTCAGGAAGTTTGGAATAATCTTGTGGAAGTCCTCTGCAACTTTTTGAGGTGTGCATGCCAAGAGTATGTCCAGGAATAACAGAGAGTCCTCCTGTAACCTGCAATCAATGTTGGTCATTGCACTTCTTAGGTAAGTTGACATTATATCATAGAATGGGTCTATTTTCTGAATGCTGGTACTTGTAAGTATTTTGTTCAGGACTTGCAGACTTTCTCGTCGAACCTGAAATATTTAAAAACACTAGTTTTAAAATAGATACCTAATTAGTGAATGTTAAGATAAGCTATTGATAGTAGGTACTCACAATCTTTTCAATATCCAAAATCAAAGGAGTAACTCCATTAATAAGTTGCCCGAGGTTTTGCTCTAGTACCTCTGGATGTATATTTATAAGTTCCTTGAGGCCCTCGAGGGCTTCTTTTTTTGTATGAGTATTGAAATGTTTCAGACGAGACAGAAGTTCGTTGACGTTCAGTTTTCTAGTAGATAACCATTCTGATTCAATATGCTTTTTCAACTGCTCCTTTATTACAATCTTCTTTACTTTAAAATTCGTTTTAGTTACATTCGTTCCCTTCGGCAGGTCTTTTTTTGCTTTTAGTTTCGTTTTCGATTTCTCAGATTTGAGGAACTTTTGGTACCTCGTGGCACCGGTCTGAGGCATATTTGAAGCTGTAGGTAGCTACAATGTACTTAGATTTTCAGTACATTTTTCAGCACAGTTTTCAGTACACAAAGGCAGTCACAGAGCGTTTACTTGATATGAAATAGAGAAATCACGATGTGTTTGTAATGTTTTACGAACAAAAATCGAAACAAATTCGGTTTCATCAATAGGTAATGACACTCGACTTCGATCTATCGCGTTCGCGACTCGCGACTACTCGCGACTTCGCGAGGAACTTGCTATAAGGCTTTAACATTAAAGTAAAGTAGAAACGGCTGAAAGGTTATGTGCCAAATTAAATTAAATTATAGTTGTGTCAAACAAGATCAACTGTCAGCATAAATGTATCTTTCACATCTTTTTTTTCTTCAAAGTCAAATTATAAGAGTAGAAAAGAGTAGAATAATTTTATTTGACACTGACATTATAGAATTTAATATAGTGTTCGTTGTCAATTATGTACACAATTTGTTACTGTCAACTTCTTCGCTCTGATAAACTGGGAAAAAAATCAAACATCCAAATGGATAGTGTGAAAGAAGATAAGGAATGAGAACAGTGATGACGACGCGACGCCTAGGCTTTGCTAGGCTGACCTTGGCTGTCAGAGGGGAAGAGGGAACATGCTCACAGAACACTATTACTCTGGAGGGTTATTCACGATGACCAAAGAAAACGAGCCACGTAACGAGCCAAATGTCATCGTGTCTCCAAACGAGACACGCCATGGTGTGAAATCAAAAACTGTATTCTGCATGCCATAAGACTAGTTGTCTATGACCGTGTTTTGGTTTTACGTGATTCGTTCAAAATCAAGCATCCGGTCTGTTCGGAAAACTATCGGTTTTAGATTGATTTTATTTTTTTGTTTACAATCTTCATCTCAAGTAAATAAATATTCAATAATAGAATTTCTAAACTCTTTCTAATATTAATTTCGTTATATTTTAAAGTT
The DNA here is from genome assembly GCA_949320045.1 of Scotopteryx bipunctaria. Classification (NCBI taxonomy): domain Eukaryota; kingdom Metazoa; phylum Arthropoda; class Insecta; order Lepidoptera; family Geometridae; genus Scotopteryx; species Scotopteryx bipunctaria. Next base: position 3,950,522 of record OX439449.1, read on the forward strand.
TAGAGCCCAAAAAAAAATATATAACGTAAAATGGTTAGCTAAATCAAATCAACCACAATTTGTTTCCGAACGAATTGTCAATCAAAATATTGACATATTGCATTGTTTGTTTTGAAAAAAACTTGGCTATATTATAACGTAGTGATAAGAAAAGACGTTCTTCGAAGACAACGTATGATATGCTGGCGCCAGCAACGCCCACACATAAATAGGAGACTGTCAAGGGATTCTGCTGAGCTGGACCCTAAATTTTTCGTGCTATTTTATAAGGTGGCCAAAGAGTTGTTTTGGTATTGTGCGGCGTTATTGGAGGCAGGTTAGTTAATTCTGGCCTTCAGAGATGTTCTAGCATTACAACAGAAGTCAAAGTAAGTATTGTGTTAACTAAACTTAATTTATTGAACAATAATAAAATGGTAGGTACCTAGGTTAGGTATTAGCTTAGACTGAAACCTACTATATTTACTGTATTTTTCCAGATACTTACAACCCTCAATTTCCTTATCACCAGTAGCTATCAAAAGCCAGTGGGAAACTTTTGGTTAGCACCTGTAAGCCTCTGCATAGAGTAAGCGGTGAATGCCTTGAATGATGCCAACCTACATCAAATTTCCTACCTCCGAACAAGAGAGGAATTAAATCAAACAAGGGTAATATTTTAATCAACTATTTATTTTAGTAGGTATTACATAATAGTATTTGTGAGAGCATCAGCGAACTAAAATAAATTAATTTTATTAGATTCTTTGAAAAAACTTTCACTTTCATTATATTAGTAGAATATAATCTTTATTTCCAAAAACATGAAAGTATGTACCTACCTATAAAAACAATAACAATGATTTCTGCCTCGTTTCAGATTTGCAACAGTGGCTTAAAGGCATACCTACTCATGTGCTACCTTAGGAGGGGCAGCTCATGACAGTTATATTATGTTAAATAAATCAGAAATCATGATGTGTGTGTGTGTGTGTGTGTGTGTGTGTGTGTGTGTGTGTGTTAGTGTTAACGTATGGGTACATGCGGTTGTGTAGGTATAATAAGTAATAATAAATGCATTAAATCCATAAAACAAAAAATACTCACAGCACACATACTATGCATATCTCAAGTTTCACTCAATCCATGCAGCCATTTAGAAGTAAATTATGAGGCACAAGCATCGTTACATCTTCACAAACTTTTGCATTCACAATAAAAGAGCTATGTTAGGTTATGTTATTTTAAGTTACATGTGCATATTAAGAAGTTTATTGTACATGTGTAAGCATGACTGTGTGTGTGTGTTTTAGATTGTTACATTTAAATTGTTATATTTCAGAGCCGCCCACTCACTATGCCAACACGTGGATCAGAAGCAATTGCTGTACGCAATACAGTCTCAGTACATGTCTGGTCCACTACGCCAGGGCTTCTACGATATCCTCATTGCGATGCATCTCGAGTCGCACGCCACTACCATGAGAGTACACCAGCTTCGCTTGAACAGCATCTGGAAAAGAACAGGATTATGAAATACTAGGTGGCAGCACAGGTAAAGTACGCGCTATCGTTGCGTTTTGAGCTTTACGCCGGTAATTTCAAGCAAACTAAAGCTTTCCAATATTATAGTATACATACATACATATTATAACGCCGTATCCTTAATGAGGTGGGCAGAGCCACAAGTAAACATAATAAAACTTGCAATCACTTCTGATCCAAACTTCCAAGATGGATATGGCGAACCATGGTGACAGGTGATCAGCCCATCGCCCATATAGGTGGTCCATCATTTTGGAGAAGATCCCTTTGTCGCCTTTTACGACATGCTCGGGGAGAGAAGCATATAGTATAACCCCCGGATACTCAAATGCATCAGAGTTGAGCACATCTCAATCTCAAATGACGAGTTTTTGACTTCTGTCATTCCGTTCAGTTTTGTAATTTAAAGTACTTATCTGTATTCAAATTTAATTATTGAGATCGTAACTTTATTAAAGTGATTGTGTGAACTTTAGTTTCGTTCGTTATTTTATTGCCTGCATGCATGCAGGCAATCTCCCTTAAGCGCAAGCTCATTGACGTATGCATTCTCCCTATTCTCACGTACGGCGCGCAGACTTGGTCTTTGACGGCTCAGCAGAGGTCCACACTCGGGGTTTGCCAGCGAGCGATGGAGCGCAGTATTCTCGGAGTAAAACTCACTGACCGAATACGCAACACCATACTCCGCTCCAAAACAAAAATCGCTGACGTTGCTCGGAAAGCAGCCACTTTGAAGTGGAACTGGGCAGGGCACGTCTGCCGTATGTCGGATGACCTATGGGCGAAAACCACTACCGAGTGGGCTCCTAATGGTGGTAAACGGCATCGTGGCAGACCATGACTGAGATGGTGGAACGACTTGGACTCATTCATGAAGGATTGGTCCTCCAAAGCACAGGATAGAGAAAGGTGGAAGGGGAATAGGGAGGCCTTTGCCCTGCAGTGGGACGATATGGGCTAATAATCTTACTTATATTATAAATGCGAAAGTTTGTGAGTTTGGATGTTTGGATGTTTGTGCCTCAATCACGCCTAAACGGCAGAACGGATTTGAATGAAACTTGGAATATACATAGTACATGTACTGGATTAACATATAGGCTATTTTTTATCCGGGTACCACGCGAGCGAAGCCGCGGACGGCAGCTAGTAATAATAATAATGCATGCCCATAATGTCTAAGAATCAAGAAGATAATTAACAGACAAGTTCTTACTTTTTTTGCTTGTTTTTGTTTTTTCCAGGGAGGTGTGCAAAAACGAGTTCGTGATCCCCCTGGGACCGGAACTGAAGGCGTTGTACGAAGACCCAGAGATGGGGCACATCCTCCGCTCGCTGCAAACAGAGAGCGTTCGACCGCAGATGAAGAATGAAGAAATCTGTAAAGATATCACGTGAGTTTGCTTGCTTTCGTGTTCCCAGACATTCGGAAGAATATAAATATGTCCCAGGTGGCCGATTTGTAGGGCTCAGTGGGCACGTGTTCTCGTCGGGTTCCGAAATAATGGGTAACCTCGAGAAAAAAATCACACTCGGTATAATCGTACGAAGTTATTAGCGTCCAGTACAAATACCAAGTAACTCTTGAATAAACAAGTAGGCAGAACAGATACGTCCCGCTCGGCACGAGCTCTAAAAATAGACTGCCCGCCAGCTCCAACGGCCGCATCCAAGCATGACTCGGCTGTGACGTCACGCTTGCGTTCTGTAGGTAGTGAGTCAGTGTTGCAGTGTGATTGTAGATGGCGCTATAATTAATCTCCGACAAATATGTATCGCCATCTAGCCCCAAACTAAGGTTAACTTAATTTTGTTCTGACACATGTAATTTTAACTGTGAATTCCTACGAATAGGTACTGAATGTTGTTATTTCGATAGAAAATCTTCAAGTCCCAATTTATCTTCACCTCGCAAAACATCTTGTTTCAGAGAGAGTATAACGGAGATCAGCAACTTTTACTCCCCCTACTTCCCGCTGGAGGTGGTCCGCGAGTTCGTGGCGGACGCAGTTACAACCAACCAGGTGCACAACCGCGACCCCGTGGGCGGCACCAATGAGAACCTCTTCTTGTGAGTACACTCTTTCTGTGAGTACACACTTCCTGACAGTACACTCTTCCTGCGAATACCTTCATCCTGTGAGTACACTCTTCCTGCGAGTATACTTTCCTGACAGTACATTCTTCCTGTTAGTACTCTTCCTGACAATATACTCTTCCTGTGAGTACACTCTTCCTGTAAGTACTTTACCCCTATCATCAGGCCAAATCTCATTGTAGACCGTCTCCTTCTAGTCTGTATGATGCGAGATGAAGACGTTGAAAAGCTCCTCATCATGATCAACCCTGAGACGTGGGATCCCACCTTTGACAAAGGTAAGTTACAATTCATAAAATTTTTACTGCCTTACCCACAAGTTTCCATTATCTGAAATTCTTTATTGTACACGCACGAAACGAAACAAATACACACAAAACATTAAAAAGTACATGTACAAAGGAGAGCTTAACTCTTAAAGAGTTTTCTGCCAGCAAACCTTTGAGGCAAGGGAGAGGCTTTAACATAAGTGGAAGTTATGTGTACAGAGACAGAAAAAAGAAAAACATAAAGATAAGCTTACAAATATAATAAACTAATAAGATATACTACACACAATATAAATATATACAAATAATATATCTACAAATATATATACAAAATATATATACAATATATACATACATATAAATAAATATTATTAAAAAATTAAACATTATTATTTTAAAGATAACGTAGAAAACTGAGCTCATTTTCATTTCTTATTATTACACCATCATCATCATCATTTTCCTGCTCCTTATCCCACTAGGTGGGGTCGGAACAACATGTTTTCCTCTTCCATCTTCTCCTATCATTCGTCATCTCAGTACTCACTCCTTTCATACGCATGTCCTCTTTCACACAATCTATCCATCTTTTCTTAGGCTTTCCTCTGTCCGTGTATCCATCCACATTCATATTCAGCACTTTCCTTGTAACATGACTTTCTTCCCTCCGCATAACATGCCCACGCTAACCTATCACTCTATTTTCTTATTATTACACCGATTACCTGAAAGTTTTTAATGATAATATAGATTGTCTTTGTAAATAATTTTTTGAAGTTTCTATAAATGTTTCTAATTCTGTCCTATAGAAGGAAAAGACGAGCACAGGAAAGGTCTACTACACATGAAAATGGCGGAGGGAGCGAAGCTTCAGATGTCCTACAACATCTGAACGACATACAACTGAGGCATAGAGTGGAAGCCATCATATCTTTTGCTCACGACTTCGTAGGCGATCTGCAGAGCGATCAGTTGAGGTAACATCGGCATAACCCTGCTTTAAAAAAAAATTCTATTAATCTCACTTATATTATAAATGCGAAAGTTTGTGAGTTTGGATGTTTGTGCCTCAATCACGCCTAAACGGCTGAACGGATATATACTTGATTAACATATAGGCTATTTTTCATCTGGGTACTACGCGAGCAAAGACGCGAGAGGCAGCTAGTATAAATATAAATATTTGAGGACATTATCATACAGCACCATCTAGCCCCCAACTAAGCAAAGGGAGCCAGATGGCTGATAGAATACTCCCGCAGCGGGAATCTAACCCAATCAATCAATGCTTGTGGCCACCAGAAACAATAATACCAGCTTGAACTGATTAAATATTATGTACGCATATTTTTCTTGCTTTCAGACGTTACCAAGAAATCAAGCAGTCAGATTTGCCGAGCGCCGTGGCTGCCAAGAAGACCAGGGAATTCCGCTGTCCGCCCAGAGAACAGATGAACTCAGTTTTAAGGTAAGTGTCTCGTCTTGTTTCAAAGTCGAAGTCTATAGTAGGTAAATAAGCACACAATCTACATCGTCGAAACTAAAATCTTACTTCTTACTTATATTATAAATGCGAAAGTTTGTGAGTTTGGATGTTTACATTAAGTAAAAAAATTCGGCTCGCTTCGCTCGCTAACTTTTAGAGACTTCTAGAAATGGTTTAATACTACATTGAGTTAAAAATTTCGGCTCTCTTCGCTCGCATTGGTTTGAAGCTCGCTTCGCTCGCTAACTTCTAGAGGCTTCCAGAAATGGTTTAAAGCTACATTGAGTTAAAAATTTCGGCTCGCTAAGCATAGGCAGCAAAGATCGCATAGGCAGCAAAGATCGCATAGGCAGCAAAGATCGCATAGGCAGCAAAGATCGCATAGGCAGCAAAGATCGCATAGGCAGCAAAGATCGCATAGGCAGCAAAGATCGCATAGGCAGCAAAGATCGCATAGGCAGCAAAGATCGCATAGGCAGCAAAGATAGCATAGGCAGCAAAGATCGCATAGGCAGCAAAGATCGCATAGGCAGCAAAGATCGCATAGGCAGCAAAGATAGCAATATCGAATTAACACATTAAAATATAATGTAATTAACCTAGGTAATGTACATTACCGTCGTACTGATACCTTGTGTTTAGAGTACGTACCTACCCACAGAACACTAATGTATTAATACGATATAGGTACTTACTCAAACACAAGTTATCAGCACGATGTCGAAACACGCAAAGCCTTTTAGCCTTTTAGCTAAGCGCTTTTATACAAATCCTTCGTAAACAACAAGATGGCGGCGATGTCGTACCGGTAGTCGTTCAGTGACTTACATTAAAATCATAAATTGACTTTTATATTAATTTAACTAACATCTAAAATCAGGATATTAATTTACGGAACTTTACACTAAAAAAAAAAATAGTTCCTATAATGATTATGTAGATAAAATTAAATATTCGTAGATATTTGTATTCCTGTTTTTTTTAAGACTAATTTTATTTTGAGTAGTTTCTATAAATTATTACCAGAATACGGTTAAAAATTTGTTTACAAGATTGTGATTTTCTATGTTGTTTTTTAGTAGATATTATATAGTTTATTTATAAAAGACTGATTATAATACTTTGTTTCATAAAAACATCGTTGTCTTATTTTTTCCTATTCCGTCTGATAGGAACCCGCAATTAAAATGGACGCTTTTATTATAAATTCAAAGGTTAATTGAGTAATAGGTAGGACCTACCTGGTAGGTGTTACTAGTTTAGAAAAGAGTAAATGGAGTAAAAGGAGTAAACTTGACTATAAACTTGTCCTAAGCCTCGAGCTCAACTATATACCTACTTGTCTTACCCCCGAATACTCAAACGCGACTCAGAGTTGAGCACGTCTCAACTCACGGTTTTTTGACAGTTTCTGATGATAATCTGTCAAAAAATCGTCATTTGAGACGTGCTCAATTTTGAGATGCGTTTGAGTATTCGGAGGTTAGGCCTTTTACGAAATCTACTAGGTAATTGTGATGTTTTTACAGGCTTCAAGCACATGGACCAGGAAGAAGAATCTTGGAAGGAGAATTGTCCTTGTGGCGAGGAGCTCATCGTCAGGATGAACGAGATCCACGAGAGCCTCATGGTGCATGTGTCTCTCAACGCTCTGCAAGAGCCACTGTCTGAGGTAACTATTACTAATCATAACGTAAATAACATTTGGAATTTCTTGAAAAACATTTATCTATGGAGCGAAAGACTTTAGAGAGAACTAGAAAGAGTTGAAGGTGTGAAAGGTTAATTATAGTTGAAAGAGAACTAGAATAAGTGAAAGTATAATTAAAAAAAAAACTGTCAAGTGCGAGTTGGATCCGCACACGAAAGGTTCAGTACTAGTGCAAAAAAAAACTAGAATCTACAGTAATTTTTATAATAAAAGTGTTTTATAATAATTTGACGGCCTCGGTGGCGTGGCGGGCGATTGCTCGGCAGAGGCGCAAGAGGCGCGGGTTCGATTTCCGCTGCGGAAGAAATTGCATGTTCTGTAAATATTTCTTCCGGGTCTGGGTGTTGTGGTAGCATGGTACTCGTAGTTTCTGATACCCACGACACAGGGAATCCTAATGTGGGGTCAGGACTATGTATGTGACTGTTGGGTGCTATTTATTTATTTATTGTACAGGCCATAGAAGAACCGGCAAAGAAAACTCCAGAAGAGAAGTTCCGTAAAGTCCTGATCGGCACTATTGTCAGTTGGGCCGAGGAGTCGCAGATCGAGACGCCCAAACTCGTCAGAGAAATGTTCAGGTAATTTTACTCACATCTCTGTTTCAGGTACCAAACAAAAAAAATTTATCTTCGTTGCCATTTATGTTTTACACTATTTATATGTTATTCATGTAACATGATGAAACTGGCAGATATATTACAGACTCCTAATGATAATAATAATATATTTCTTCCTTCCAGTCTCCTAGTCCGTCAGTACGACGCTGTTGGCGAACTGATCCGTGCTCTCGAGAAGACTTATGTGATAAACGCGAAGACGAAGCTGGATGTAGCGGAGATGTGGGTGGGGCTGAGCCAGATCCGCTGCGTGTGCAGATGAGCCAGGAGGAGGAGGAGCTCATGAGGAAGATACTCTGGTGAGCCATCATTCCTATTTAGATCAAGAATATACGTAAGACTAAGTTGGAGGTGCGAAGTTGTAGGTGGGATTGTGCCAGATCCGCGCGCTGCTGCCTGTGCAGATGAGCCAGGAGGAGGAGGAGCTCATGAGGAAGAGACTCTAGTGATCCATCATACTAATTAAGATTTAAAAAAGACTGACTTGTCCATAGAATAGAAGCAAACAAACAATTCCAAACCTATGATTAATAAGACTGAGATATAGTTTGTTTACTTTATTAGATTTGAAACTCATCAGATATTATATCTTATTTCAGGAAACTCGTGAACAACCACACCTTCTTCCAGCTGATTTAATCAGGTATGACTTGTTTACTATAAAACACAACTACTTACCTACATGCTCAGACCAAATAAAAAGAGTAGACGCCGCGCCGCGAACAACAAAAGTGAAGCCACACAAAACCGTGCTCCTGCAAGTAAACATACACGCTCACGCACACACCTACACTAAAACCATGCTCATCGCTCTTAGTACGTCACGAGTCTTAAAAAAAGAATTATGCCTTCCTGTGTAGTGAAAACTTGTAAAAACAGCAGCAAATCACATAAAAAGTCTCACGGAATCACTTTTCACTTACTGTAAGTACTTCAAATAGCATCGTTTCTTAATTATTATACTATGAATTTAGGTTACTTGGAACACACAACCTTAAAACCTTCGACACACACATAGATAAAATGGCGGCTTCACTTTTGTTGTTCGCGGCGCGGGGTCTTTTCTTTTTATTTGGTCTGAGCCTACATGGTTCAATTTGGGAAAATTGTGTCATAAAAAATGTTGATTTTTTTAAATACTTATAGAACTCTCTAAATTCTCATACAAACATGACCCACAATACAGAGGGACACTAGGATTATGTGTCTTGGGTATCAGAAACTGCGAGTACAGTACAGTCAACGGATCTTGACACTCGTGAAGTTAGCAGTTTGACATGCGCAGTGAAGTTTTTTCATACTGTCTACTGCTCGAAACGGCTAACTTCACGAGTGCCTAGATCCGTTGACCGTACTGTACCACAAATTGCCTGCTTTTTCTTGATAGGCACTTGATATGAATAAGTAAGTAAATAGATACCTATTATGTATGGTATGTATGTTCGTATGAGCTAGTGGCTAACTCTAGTGACGGAGTTTTTAGGCCGCCTAAAGGCCTCCGTCATGGCTTAACGACTTAAAAGCCGGGACCCATAATTTAACATGCCCTCCGAAGCACGGAGGCACTCAGCTCGCAATGCCACTTGCGGTCAATAAACTTAATTTATTGAACAATAATAAAATGGTACCTAGGTTAGATAGGTATTAGGTTAGACTGAAACCTACTATATTTACTGTATTTTTCCAGATACTTACAACCCTCAATTTCCTGATCACCAGTAGCTATCAAAAGCCAGTGGGAAACTTTTGGTTAGCACCTGTAAGCCTCTGCATAGAGTAAGCGGTGAATGCCTTTAATGATGCCAACCTACATCAAATTTCCTACCTCCGAACAAGAGAGGAATTAAATCAAACAAGGGTAATATTTTAATCAACTATTTATTTTAGTAGGTATTACATAATAGTATTTGTGAGAGCATCAGCGAACTAAAATAAATTAACTTTATTAGATTCTTTGAAAAAACGTTCACTTTCATTATATTAGTAGAATGTAATCTTTATTTCCAAAAACATGAAAGTATGTGCCTACCTATAAAAACAATAACAATGATTTCTGCCTCGTTTCAGATTTGCAACAGAGGCTTAAAGGCATACCTACTCATGTGCTACCTTAGGAGGGGCAGCTCATGACAGTTATATTATGTTAAATAAATGCATTAAAACCATAAAACCATAAAACACAAAAATGCTCACTTTTCTTTAACTTATTAAGTACTACCTGCCGCCTGCGGCTTCGCTCGCCTATTGCCAGGATAAAAAGTAGCCTAATGTTATTCCAGCACACATACTATGCATATCCCAAGTTTCACTAAATCCGTGCAGCCATTTAGAATTAAACTAGCTGTGCTCCGCGGTTTCACCCGCGTTTTTCTCGTTTCCGTGGAAATACCGAGATAAAATATTGCCTATATTATAGCAATAAATGGACTATGGCCCATAACTCATTAATAGGTAGGTACCAACTCTTAACATCTTACACACGTGATAACTTTTAAACGAAATATCCGATTGAGATGAAACAAAAAGTATTTTACTTCTACATAAATACTCTTGATAACATAATGCTTAATTTCGATAAAGATTAATATTACGATACATATTTAACGTAGTTTTTTTTCTTCAGACGATTTAATAATTATTTTGAACACAAAATCGGTTATTGTGATTAAACCATGATAGCTAGATATATGTTCTCGCGGACTTTTTTGTAGGTCTTAATGGGATCTACAAACCCGTAGTACATCATTTTGTTCTATTGTCAATAGTTTTTGCAGCGCACGTAAAAATAGGTTTTCGATTTTACACCTTGTGTTACAAAATAGCAATTTTATTACGGATCCCTAATTTTGAAAAAAAAAACAAAATAGCCTATAGCCTTCCTCGATAAATGAACTACCCAACACTGAAAGAATCATTCAAATCGGACCAGTAGTTCCAGAGATTAGCGCGTTCAAACAAACAAACAAACAAACTCTGCAGCTTTATAATATTAGTATAGATTATGAGTCACAAGCATCGTCACATCTTCACAAACTTTTGCATTCACAATAAAAGAGCTATTAGTTAGGTTAGGTTAGTACCTACTACAACTACTACTAGCCCCTAGTTCTTTCGAACCCTGCGTGGTGAAAAGATTCAAAATGCGCCTCAAAAGCTCCTTTTGTGCACTAGGGCTCCGGGAGTAATAATTATTCTGTACACTAGGGTTAGGTTATTTCACTTATTTACCACATCATTTATTAGGGATATTATTCAATGGTACCTAGATTATATTATTTATTGTACAAATAATCTATTCTGCTATTAAATAGTTTAAAGAAGACTAATTTATTTACATAATTAGTAAAAACACAACCTAGTTGTAGTGTGGTAGGCATAGCCGAGGTTAGTGACCACCCACCAGACAAAACCACGACGCCAAACAGCCTGGCTGTGTTCCGTCGTGATGTCTGGTGACACCATCGAGAAGTAGGGTCAGATCAGGGGCATCACTGTAGAGGACGAGTTATATGCTGGTTCGTTGCATCGGGAGGCTAGTTATGGAGACCAGCGGGATCCGAGGCACGGTGCCGCCGCTGGCCGACCGGAGTCAGTAGGGGGCCCAATTGTGGGTTAGCCACCCATGAGAGGCTGCCCCGCCAACTGCCGAAAAATCCCAGAGATGAGTCATCGTGCCGGTTGGCTACCGGACGAGAGGTCACGATGAACATTTCAGGGGGGGCTCGGGCGTCCCCGCGGTTTCCATCTCTGGTCCCCCTTTGATGTATACGATCCCGGTATGTTCCTCTAAATCTACAAGCGTGACGTCCTCGTTCTACTGCCGGCTTCCAACTTATTATTATCAAACTAAAATGAAGAGAATCAAAAGGTTGAATAAAATTCCACAGCGGCTGCACTCCCTCTCGCTTAAAGTGCACTTCACTAACATCAGAGGCTTGCACTCAAATATCATTCCTGTCCATCACCATCTTGAGACAGAGAAGCCGCACCTCTTGTTTCTCTCGGAGACGCAGATCAGATGTCCATCCGATACCTCCTACCTCTCTTACCCAGGCTACAGCCTAGAACATAAATTTAAACAAAGAGCGGGCGTATGTGTATATGCCCGGGATGACATCTGCATTCGGCGTCTCCGTAAGTTTGAAGACCCCATTTTCTCAGTACTGTGGGCTTTGGTGGACACTGGAATAGAGAAGATTCTCTATGCTTTTGTTTACCGATCGCACAGCGGAGACCTGGAGACGACCAGGCTTATTGAATATCTCAGTGAGTGAGCGGATGCGGCCCAACTTGAGTACCCGTCAGCCCAACTGGTGTTTCTGGGGGATTTTAATGCTCATCACCAAAATTGGCTATTCCCATACCGGGACACCGATCATGCTGGATATGAGACGCGAAGGCTTGCCTTGATGTTAAATCTAACCCAGCTGGTCCAAGGTGCTACACGGGTACCTGACGTTGGTATGCATACCGCTTATTGCTTGGACCTTCTGCTGACAACCGATCCAGACCGTTAGGTACTCGGTGTCGGTATCTTCACCGCTTGGTACTTCCGACCACTGTCTGGTGAAATCTGTATCATTCTACTCCCCGCCCGACCCCAGCCCTAAGGGCACCCGTCGGATGTGGCGGTACAAGTCAGCTGATTGGGATGAGATGCGGTCATTTTTTGCATCTTTTCCCTGGCAGCCTGTATGCTTCTCTTCTGGTGACCCCTCTGCCTGCGCCGACGCCGTGACGGATGTGTTACGTTTGGCAATGGAATATTATATTCCATTCTCTGACGTCCCATCATCCGGTAAAGCTCGCCCATGGTTCGGGCCTGAATGTGGACGCGCAGAAGCGCTTAAACAACAGGCATACCTGGCCTGGGCTGATGCTCGTAAGCGTAAGACAGAGAATATTCACGAAAAGAAGAGAGCCTTTAACAAGGCCGCCAAGTCCTGCAAAAAAGCGCTTCGGAAGGCTCGCTTTGAACACATTAGCCGAATTGGGAACAAACTGGCTTCCTACCCAGCAGGTAGTAAAGCGTTTTGGTCTCTGGCTAAGTCGGTCGAGGCGAATTTCTGCCACTCCTCATTGCCTCCACTTCAGAAGCCTGATGGGACACTAGCTCACACCGCTGAAGAAAAGGCAAACTTATTTGCATCTCTTTTCGCGGAATCTTCACGTCTTGATGCTGGTAGCGCGGCTCCGCCCACACTTCCTAGAAGCGAGTTTGTCATGAATGACATCCACATCCGACAAAAGGAAGTTCTGAAAACGCTACGCAATCTTGACGTGAATAAAGCCAGTGGCCCTGACGGTATTCCTGCTGTTGTCTTGAGGTCATGCGCGCCTGAGTTGTCTCCAGTGCTAACACGTCTTTTTCGGCTCTCTCTTGAGGCTGGTCAAGTGCCGAGTTCGTGGAAGCTTGCCAACGTGCAACCTGTGCCTAAAAAAGGAAGTCGTGCCGACCCTGCTAACTACAGGCCCATTTCTGTCACTTCCGTACTCTGTAAGAGCATGGAGCGTGTACTGAATCGCAGGCTTTTGACATACCTGGAAGCTAATGATCTCCTCAGTGACCGGCAATATGGTTTTCGCCGGAATCGGTCTACTGGGGATCTTCTTGCGTATGTCACCTACATCTGGAGTGAAGCCATCGAGAGATACGGAGAAGCACTAGCTGTTTCTTTAGATATCTCTAAGGCTTTTGACAGGGTCTGGCACGATGGCCTTATTAGTAAGCTTCCATCTTACGGCTTGCCTACTGGTCTCTGTGCGTGGATATCTGACTTCCTGCGGGATCGATCGCTGCGAGTGGTAGTTGATGGCCGCTCGTCCGATCAAATGGCAATTAATGCCGGTGTTCCCCAGGGGTCAGTGCTCTCTGCAACACTCTTCTTGCTACACATCAACGATCTGCTGATTCCCGGTATCTTTGGGTATGCAGACGACAGCACGGTTGTAGAAAGCTACACCTCTAGCGCACGTGCCAGTGGGCCTGACATCATGTGTCTCAGGGACACTATGGTCGAGCGGCTGAACAAGTCCCTTAAGGTTGTCTCTGATTGGGGAGATGCCAACCTGGTCAAGTTCAATGCCAGTAAGACACAGGCGTGTTTATTCTCCGCAAAAAGGAGACCTTTCCAACTATCTCCTTCTTTCCGAGATGTATCTGTACCGATAACTGACTGCCTCGACCTTCTTGGTGTCACTTTAACGTCGTAAATTCCACACGTTTTCCCGCGTCTCGTTTTGTTTGGTCATCGTGAATAGGGCCCCTGAACGGAACATGCTGGCTGTGCCGTCGCCGCAGAGTGGGAATGGGATATGGGCAGGAAAATGATGAAGTCACTGTCAACTTCAGTTTTTATAAAGTGTCTCTCCTCTCACTCAGATTTGTGTGACATTCGGCACGGCACGTGTTGATTTGTTTTCATAAAAATCACGGTAAATAAGATCGCAAAACAAAAATTAAATCAAGATGAAAATCAAAAAGCAACACCGTAAAAAGACCTACCAACACAAGCTTAACCGCAAGAGAATGCATTTAAAGCAAAAAAGCACGGGTAACATACAATTGTAAGTCTGTTTCTTGTTATCTGCGCACCAGTACATAGGTATTTTGTGGCATTACTAGCGGAGCGCTTGCGTGCTTCGGAGGGCACGTTAAATTGTCGGTCCCGGCTTTTAAGTCCTTAAGCCATGACGGAGGCCTTCAGGCGGCCTAAGAACTCCGTCACAAGAGTTGGCCACTAGCTCATCGAACTTACTTATAGGTATTTTATTTCGTGTTTTTATATTCACAGTAAAGTCATCAACGAAGCATGGAACCACAGCAAGTCTTCGCATCGTAATCTCAAAAATATGGGTTTAGTGAATGATCCAAACAAGGCTATCAAAATTCCCAACTTCAAAGAGCAAAAATTAAAAGAAGCCAAGAGAATAGTGAATGAAGATGAGTCAGAGGAAGAAGAACTGGTACAAAAGCATCCTCCGCCAAAGAAAGCTATTGCTGAGGTTCTGGAAAAAGAAGCAAAGGCACCAAGGCCTAGAAAGTTTATGTAAGACGCTTGTTTTACCTAGCACTAGTTGCCGCACGTAACTCCACTCCCATAGTACCCGAAAAAATATTAGCCTATATGTTATTCCAGCATACATATTATGTATATTCCAAGTTTCATGCTAATCTGTGTAGCCATTAAGATGTGATTGTGGCAGAAACATCCCCACAAACTTGCTTTTATAATATTAGTAGGTTGCTTTCAAGCTCTTAGATAAGATAACCTAGTTCAGGCTCTCATGTATTTCTTATCTAAGTACATTTAAGACACTAGTTAAATGATTATTATTATTATTAATATATTAACAGTAGTAGGAGCCCTTTTTCAACATAGGTGCTGGGCAGTTCTCGATGACTGTCTGCAGTCCTGAGTTATGTCTTATTTCATTTGTGGCAGTGTAGTGAAATGTCATATGTTCCACAGTCTATTCCTTGGAGGCATCCGTGACAGAGGCCGCTGTCCGTTACTCTTATGCAATAACTACTTCTGATGTCAATTGTGATATAAAATAAAAAATTGTGTCCATCACATTAGCATAATTTTTATAATTGCATTATAATTTGCAGGTTACCAAAAGGTCAAGTGGAATTCATAACATATCTGCTAGACAAATATGGACATGATTACAAGGCTATGGAGAGAGATAAGAAAAACTACTACCAAGAAACCTGGAAACAGTTAAGACAGAAGATCAAAACTTTCATGGGGATACCTACACAATATGCAGAATACTTAGCTTCTAGAGGTTTACTGGACAAGGAAATTGATGAAGAGGAATTGAAGAAACAGGCTGCGGCATTAGTTATGGATTAAAATAATTGAATTTTTGTAAATATAAGTGACTACAATAATGTTTAGTTTTTATACTCGATGCGCTAATCTGGATGGAAGATGTTACAATTTATGAATTTAAAAATATTCATAAATTGTAAAAGTGCTTCACCTGCCTTGTTTCCAAATCTTGAAAATTAATGTTTTGCCCACCCTATTATGGTTACAGGTATGTATAATAGTATGTTAGAAAAATATATAGTCATACTATAGTTTGTATGTTGAAAGGTATTGGTTGTTATTTAATTTAGGCTAGAACTGAAAGAATATGTATTCCATTTTATATTGTTTATTGGGGCTTACAGTTATCTGGTATATCTTTCACAGGTTTCACATTCTTGAGTTGTTCATACCAATCTTTATCCATTTCCAGTAGTTGTTGAGGCTTCTTGTACTGCAAAATAAAACAGCAATTATAGATGATAGTTACAAGCATCATATAATTTACTATCTGTTACCTGCAACATTGTCTGCGTCTAAATATAGTGTTTGAAATAATATTTCTTGAAAGTTTCCAGGACAAAAAGTAGCCTCTATGTTATTTTACCTTGTTAAAATCCAGCTGTTTGATTGTGATTGAGGTACAAACATACAAACATCCTCACAAACTTTTGCATTTATAATGTTAGTAGGATTATAAAAATATACATGTCAACAGAAACTAAGAAAATAGTTTATTCAGAAATCAGAATCTATACTTCAGCCAAACTGGAGATTTAATTTATGTAAACTAACTGTCGCATATTTTCTTAACAACAATGAAATAATTTTAGTTTTAGGTAAATAACCCCCGAATACTCAAACACATCTCAAAGTTGAGCATGTCTCAAATGACGATTTTTTGACAGATTTTCATCAGAGACTGACAAAAATGGTGACATAAGACATGCTCAACTTTGAGATGCGTTTGAGTATTGGGGGGTAAGTCTACTTTCTACTTAAAAGTTCCATAAATATTTAATGAAGTTTTAGGTTAGGTTAGTTTATTATGGTTGGTTTATTTACATAAATTGTATCTCCAGTTTGGATGATGTATAGTGTAGAAGCAATTTTGATAGAGCCACAATTTTTTTAATAGCTTCTAAATGTTTTAGCAGCTATTGTGCAGCTAGGCAAGAAGCACTGCAACAAGAGCACATGATGTACTCAGCTTAGATATACCAGAATAACAATGAAACCTTAAAAAGCTAAGGTATACCTCAAACAATATATATATTTTTTTAATTTTTAAGTTTCATCTATCTAGTTGTGTCACTAGTTCTTTCGAACCAGTGTGGTGAAAGGATTTAAAGTGCGCCTCAAAGGCTCCTTAGTTTCATCAAGTTTCATGAATTTGATTTATTTCAGTAAGAATTAGTTTGGTGTACGAGGGTTTCAGTTATTCCTTTATGATGTCATATAGCATACCAAAATGATCAAAGTATTGTATTGGTGACTAGATTGAATATTAGCTTGCTCCAGTGGTAAGTTCAGTCTTTCAAGCTCAGGTACTTGTAGTTTCTTGAAATACTTCTTATTGCTCGTCCTGATGATGATACAATTCTCATCGTTGTTAGCTGTGATTGAATATGTTTCTATGGGATATGGCAGGTTTCTGATCCTCCATTCTAAGTTCACTCTAGTGTTCCTTCTTGTCACAGTCGGCTGTAAAAACAAAATTTAAGATAATCAATGTAATTGATATTGAGCTACGTTGTTATGGCAATATTGATTTGTTTACTTTTAAACTTGAAGAGAAAAGATTTCATGCAACTCAATGATGGCTGAAAATGAAGGCTAAAACATGATAAAAGGAGTCTGCTCTACCAGACACCAAGCCCAGAAAGCATTCACTCTTAGTTGTAAAACTGATTGCAATCAAAACACAATAGAATCAAACTTAAAACTATTAATGTTACATTGAAGACAGAAGTTTCAAAACAAATAATAAATATTGAAACTTCTGTTTTTGTAATTAACTACAGACTACTAAGTTTTATGTATTGAAGGAAAATAAAAACTGCTCACCTGATCATTAGCTTCCATAATATCAACATCATTGTTAGGCATACCATCAGGAATCTGATCTCCAACCTCAACATCCCATTTGCCCTCACCACCAAGCTTTCCTTTCACTTTCCAAGCTCTTCGACACATAACTTGGGTGTCCACATTATACTCCTCGACCAACTCTCTGCCATCCTCGAATTTATAATGTATCTTCTTTAGCTTATCCTCCTTTAGGCAGGTTTTTTCAGCATCAACCAGTGTCCTATACCAGATAGTGTTTCTATGCATTATTGGATCAATCTCGCTTTGTTTCGCTCTTTTAGGAGAAATATTGCAGTTTTCGATGGCTTCTTCGATCAAACAAACGTTTCTTTTCATTATGTTGCTATAGCAACAGATTTTCTTTTTTCCAGCATGAAGGTTGGACTTATTGCCGATAGATCTTAATTTCTTTCTATGATTTAGAAGTAGCGGGAAAAGAAAATAAAACTTTTTCGTCTGCTGAAACGCTGAAACAAAATAGTACAAAATACAGTTTCTTCTTTCACAGTAGACCACGAGACAATGACAATGACATACGGTAACGGCCGGTACTGGACGGTCTCGGAAGTTCTGTCTGAGTGGACGGTACGCTTACACCTGAGGCCTCAGAATAAGCCAGAGGCTTACACGGTACGTCTGTCATGTTTTGTCTGTGGGGTGGGTGTGCATCATGGAACAATAAATGTGTGCATTATTTGACATGACATGATTGAGTTTACGTTACAAACTTATTACCTACTTAATAATAATACGAACTGATAGAACAAAATTCAAACCTAAATAATTATACTAATAATACTAATTAAATAAAGATAATTTGCCTAAAAAATATTCTCGTGGATACAGCTCCTGGAATTAAAAACCCCAGTGTACACCGTTATCATTGTCAATGTCAAATGTCAAAGTTAATCTAAGTTCATTCTATTCTACTTTCTAGGATTAGGATTAGAATAAGTACTTGTTGTGTTGTACTGTTTTAATGTAATGCATAGATCTTCTGTTTATATTATTGACATTTGTATAAAACTAAAAAGAATCACACAGTACCAAAATACATAATCGGAAACCTTTGTCAATAAACTAATATGGCGCCTAAAGCTATTCCTGACCGGTAAATCTTCGTGTTTGCTTATTTTTATTCGTTTCAGCTCGCGGCTTTGCTCGCGTGGTACCCGGATAAAAAGTAGTCTATATGTTATTACAGCACACTATATGTTCTATGTGTATTCCGCGTTTCATCCTAATCCGTCCAGTTGTTATGGTGTGATTGAGGCACAAACAAACATCTTTATAAACATTCCCATTCCCATTTAAAGTACAGTAAGATGTGCTTACCCGTAGTTACCTACTACTTTAGAATATAGAAAGCTATTTACCAATCTTTCTTTTAGATGGATTCCCTACAAAGCCTGTGGAGAAGTAGTACAAGG
Organism: Scotopteryx bipunctaria; assembly: GCA_949320045.1. Classification (NCBI taxonomy): domain Eukaryota; kingdom Metazoa; phylum Arthropoda; class Insecta; order Lepidoptera; family Geometridae; genus Scotopteryx; species Scotopteryx bipunctaria. The sequence goes on from OX439449.1 coordinate 3,969,574, forward strand.
CACCAGATTTATTTGCTTCAAGGTACCATTAAAACGAGTAAGTTGTTACCATTAATTTAGGTACCCTTAAGTAAATAAACTAGATTTTGAAATAAAGGTAGAGATCCTTAAATCTCTTGCCTACTAACCCAGAATGAGCTCTATAAAAAAAAATAACACCCGGATAGATAGATAACACCCAACAGTCACATACATAGTCCTGACCCCACACTAGAATTCCCTGTGTCGTGGGTATCAGAAACTACGAGTACCATGGACACTGTTGCCAACATCCCAAAGTCCTTCTCCAATATGTCAAGGAGTTGGGCTACCTGGGGGAGGGTTAGCAGGGGGTTAATGCACAATACACCCCACTGCGGGACGTCAGTGGCGTCAATTAGAATTAGAATTAGAATAGAAGATATATTTGCAGAACATGCAAACATTTCTTCTGCAGCGGGAATCAAACCCGTACCTCTTGCGTCTCTGCCGAGCAATCGCCCGCCACGCCACCGAGGCCGTCAACTTAAATACTTGATGTTACCTACATTTTATGAGTAGAATAAAAAAAACACCATTTTTAATATTTACCTTTGTTTATGATAGTCACACCTAATAGACGGAACATCAATTTATATTAAGAGATGCATTAAATGATTTAACAAAGCTGGAACTTTTTGTGTATGTACACATTTCTAGTTTCAACTACAAAAGACATTGTAATTTTTTTGCCCGATTTGCTAATAACTTTAAACATAAGAAAACTTGCAGCCACTTCTGATTTAAACTCCTAAGATGCATTATGTTGAATCATCGTGACAGGTGATCAGTCTATCATCCATATTGTGATCCATCATTTTGGAGAAAATACTATAATATAACCCTTGGTCGCCTTTTATGACATGCTCGGGGACAGAAGCAGCTGGACGCATTCTATGTTTTTTCTATACTTCCAGTCCAGCAGACATTAAAGCATTAATTTATACATTTAAATGTATAAATTAATTCAAAACATTGAAGGAGAAATTTTGAAAATGGACTATATATGGATATCTTTAGGTTAGTTGAATCACAAGTTGAATTTAAGAACTGGGCATTAGTATGTGTATTAGCTACCAATTGACAGTATGGATACTGGCACAAATCTTCAGTGCTACTACTGTTAATTACTACTACTAGCCATTGCACCTTTCCAGCCAGTGCAGTTTCTATAACCTGTATGAAAACCACCACTCATTTATTGAGCATGTGTTGAAAACAACGCCATCTATTGAGGAAGATGTGTGTCATTCGAGATTGAGGTGGGTGTTGTAGTATACGTAACGCACATTGGAGCATACTACCAAAATGACTTGGTTTTGCTACACAACACTAGATGGCGAAACTAGAGATTATTTGGAATATTTTTTTATTTAAATTAGAATAACTACTATGAAATAATGTTTACACTAAATAGTAGGTTCATTACAAATTCGGATTGGTGGGTTACTTAGATTAAAACAGTAACAAAAACAAAATAAACACAAATAGTACCTACACACTTTGATTAAGTGCATATTTTGAAATGAAAAAGTAACTAATATAATAGTGCCTAGCCTACGACCGACTAGGTATCATAAACCTTGTTGACTACATAGATAGCTAACACAGATACTGTGCTAGAGTAGGAGATCGCTAAGAATCTAGTCTAGACTCTAGCTAGATCTTAACGCGATTGCGTAGGCTCAACTGTAGAGCTATTTAGACTTTAAATAGTACCATTTGCACCTGTATTAGCACTCACAATGAAATGCATTATTGGTTCACAGGTACAATGCTTGTTTGTCTAACTGTGCGCGCCTGGGCGTTCACTCGACTCCACAGTTAGGCAAACAACTTATAGTACACTTGACTATCTGTGTTAATTTGTTCTGCATTGCTTTGCTGATAGGATAGGACTCCGGCTTGTTCCGGAAACAAGTCAAGCCGACGCTAAATTACGAAATAGTTGATCATTATTTTTTTCAAAGGAAATTAAAAACTGAAAAGGCAAAGAAGATAATAACTCTGCTAAATGTACCATGATAGGGAGTCATGGTACATTTCGCAAAGTTATTAAAGGAGGTAGTAGTTAAAACATAAAAATTTTGAATCATTCAATATTTCGAAAGGATTCATTAAAGACATTATAGGTTGTGCGTCTATTGTGTAGCCGGTCACTCGCGTAGGAATGAAGATGGTGAAAGAGCTGAAGAAACTTCACTATCCGGGAATAGATAGTCTTCAGGGATAGTGAAGCTGTCTACCACTGAAATAGTTTTCAGAATCGGTTCCGAACTTTTTAATATTAACCCCTGAAACAAACATACGAATTTTACTTGTACAACAATAGTGTACATTTCGATTATTGATTAACCATGGTGGGTAGGGTACCCGTACCGACAAGCCCCTGGTTATCATAATTCGTAAAATTAAACATGAAGTTACTTAAAAGATTAATGCTGCGTACAAGCGGCGTCCATATTTGTGGAAACTAACTGTTAGCTCGCATTATTGTTACTGTCAACAAAAACCCGTCTGTCTTCATCGACTTGTGTAACTGTTGGTAACGAGAAATGACGAGAATTTGAAGTTCATATACATAATTACGGCCGGTTTTCTTGAAGACGAAATAAATATGTAGGAATCATCGTCATTCGCAAACAGATCGCATCCACTGCTAGGTATATAGCCTCCTTTTGTTCTTAGTCACTTCTCACGGTCCTTTGTTAGCCTGTAGGAATCATCTCTTAATATTATCGTATAAATTCTGTTACAAAAGCAACAATCAATAAAACCTAAACTGTCCTGAAAGCAATGGTGATTTTCAGAGGTTTCCCCCTTCCGATTCTTAGGTTGTGATTTCGATTCCGTGAACAAATATCTGGACATCCGAATATCTTTACAAACTTTCGGATTTATAGGTACATACCTAAATAAAACAATATAAGTAGGATAGAATTTTCGCTTATTAAAACGTTTCGAAATACCAAGTCTAATGAAAATATTCAATAGACCTTCAGTATTCTCATTATGTGGGTCGCCGCAGGATCAGTATTAACCCGCTTCGTGCCAGACGCTCCCCGCAATCCGAATCGAGCATACCGGGCAAGTTGTGAATGCCTACTATCCCGTAGGTACCTTACTAAGGGTAAACTCGAACCTTTTATATGTAAAATAACTACAGAAATAAGAGTAAAATTTAACTTCATTTAAAAATAAATGAAACTGAACACTCAATTTGGTTGGATATTTCGTGTCGCGAAAATCGGCATTTTTTTGGTGGCAGACGATTAAGTTTATTCTAGCGAAGACTATTGGCTGAAACTTAAAATAGGTATATTTTGAGAATAGTATATAAGCTATTTTTATTCCTTGTTCACATTACCATGAAAGCAAAGCCGTGGATGGAGCCTAGTATTCCACACACAGTTGAGTAGCATTTCGTAGATATCCGAGATTATCTAAATCCATACAACTTATCTCTTCTCATGGTAGCAGTCACGGACCCGTTGACATGCTATATTGCGGTACGCTATGCCTTTTGATGCCACCCTCAGATTTAAATTGGTCGTAAGGACTTACACTTTGTGTGACTGTGACATGAACTACGAAAAAATTATCTCGAGATAAACCGCTTCGTAAGACGAGGATAAAGAATAACAGCTTCTAAAATATAGGATTTTAAGATTACAGTATTTACGCTCAAGGTGACCTTAATCCGTTTCATCTTTATTTGTTTAGTCGTCTCAAGCAACGGTCCTTTGAAGGGCTAATCCCGTTTCTGATAAAGCAGCGGGAGCTTCTATGAATTGTGGAATCTTTTTATCTTTACATCTACAAAAAAACCTTTGTACGGTTTCCGTGGCGCTTTGATTCGGTTCCTTTATTCAACGGGACTCGAACCATAAATTAAAATAGTTTTGTTTCCTTTGAGTTATGGCGGTGTGTAGCAATATCAATCGGTGGTGTAATTGGATACCATTCTACAATTGTTTCTTTATTATGATTCACTGTTTATATTTGCTGTCTAGAATGATTCTCAGTTTAAATTCACATTCTCGAAATTCTATTGTGGCTCGCTCGTGACACACCGGCGGTTGTAAAGGCTTTAAATATTCTCTATGGTGATTTTTTTGGTGTCCTTATTGTAATTATGATGAATGACGACAGCTACAAGGGCTTCGCTTTTCATCGAAGCGGCAGATGACACTTTTGTCCTTACAGCCGTCAGATCAAAAGTGTTACTAATTGCTCTGTGCTTGTATAAACGAAATATTATGTGTGGCCGACGTCACTAGTAAGTACTTACTGAAGTTATGACTCTGGCCAATAAAATATTTTTTATAGGACAGTTATGTTTTGACTTTCATCAGCGAAAGCGGTTGAACAGATGCCAGACATAACGCTTTTTATCAATCAGTCGAATATTTCAACGACCAAGTAACAATATTTTCTTTGCCACATATTTACGATATCACTCGTAGTCGAGACGACATGGAGGTCTCTTTATGTTTTCATTTGGCACGTGTATAAAGATATCAAGTTATAAAACGATACTTGTAAAGTATTTGCATTTTTATTCTCTACATAAGATTAGCGAGAGACAAATTATACTGCAATTCTCTTTCATGTTTTTAAATTCCTACGAGAAATATAATCCGAAAGAAAACCGGACCTCCCGAATCAGTAAATCCAGCAATTATATTATGAAGTTGGGTTTCTCTCTTGGAGGTGTGAACCGGTAATAGATTAGTAGTTTTAATGCGATTGATCGGTATCGCGGCTTTAATCGATTTCATAACGCATCGGTATGCGGCGGTTATAGCCGAGAAACTAAATCGGTGCTGGTATCGATTCCTCTGCTTTAATGTGTGGTCCTGCGTACAAGTGAAAGAATAAGGTAGATGTGGTCCTGTGTCGAATGTTCACACCGAGTCGGTCGGGTGCCTCTACGTCAAAACATTTCCACCGTAATAGACTTCGTTCCCCACTATTATGACAGGTCGCCATAATAAGACATGATTATTACGTATCAGTAATGCGATCGAATTTCAATTTCGGTCCTTTTATGAACGCTATTGAAGTGATATGTGTCCTGGATTACGAGGGTTAATGCGTTTAGTTCCTTTTGTTACCTTTATGCTTTATTGCCGGGTCGCTGGTCATGGAAAACGATTATCCTTTCACCGTCTTTGCTTAATTGTAGTCTCATCACGGTTGACCGACTTTATTGCATTGTGATTGATCTAAAACGATTCATTTACACATTTTATAGCGCGTAGCACTTCAGTATCGGCGTGGAAATCAGAATGGTGTTGCATTTCTCTGGCTATCGGGTGGAATAAAAAAGTCATAAACCGATGACAGGCTTGGGAACACGGGGTGGTAATGTAGGTCGGTAGGGACGTCCATTTCATCACGCCGACAACGCAAAGCGAGCGTTGCACTTATCGTTTATCGCCACGTAATATAGCGTTACATGCTCGTAAAATACAAACTAAAAAATAGTCTGATCGAGGACGGCTCGAATTAGTCCGAACCGTTTTGAATATTCATCAGCTTGTAAGAGGGATCCTGTAATTAGTAAAGAAATCGATCGAGCGTCAGTAACTTGTAGAGCCGACTTTATTCTCCGTTCAGTTTGATCGACGTCGTTAACGGTATCCTTTGAAATGTAACAAAGTTCACGTCGCCCCCCAAAACTTCTTTTGTTATATTATGTGAGGTTGGCGTAACAATCAATGTTGGAGACTACAGATAATTTATGTGCCCCGACACCCGGTGTCTAGTTTGACGTAAATCATGATCATCACAATACGTTGGACAAAGGAACTTTCTAATTTTGCTTCGTTCCTTTTGTACGCTGATCTCTCTAAGTCCTTGCACCGGTGCGGTTAGACATTGTGCGCAAAATTACACCTCAATTATGTGAAGGAATTAAAAAGCCCCAGACTTTGCCATTGTGGGGATCGAAGGCAGGGTAATAATTTATTCTGCTCTGGCTCCCGCGTGGCGTCAAGCGGCGAATATTCGGGGGTTTATTCAGGAAGTCGTTTATTTCATAGGCATTGTACAAACGTTGTCATTGCTAAATTGTGAAGACTTAATTTTGCAATATTGCGAGAAAATATCAGCTTTGTAAAGAAGCCTACGGGTTGTATTCATCAGACACTTTGTAGCATACCCGAAGCTAGTATGTAGGTTTATACGCGAGCTTGGCTCTGGTGGGTAATTTACTAGACATTTCTATTCGGTACTAAAACTTAACGTTCCAAATCTGCACTTCACTTGTGTAGTATTTGTACAAATATTTGCGTTTTCTTGCCAAACGAAATTGAAACTTGTTTAGGCCCTACTTGATTTACTTTGCAAAACAAGTACCTGTGACTATTAAGTTTTAAAGGTTGGCATGTGGACACATTAGCAAATGTCTTGATAGGCTCGTGGTAATTGGTGATTAGTACCGAAGTGCTAAAATAGAATCACTGAGAGGTCGATTAGCGCCACATCGATTCTGTACTACGGTGGGCAGTGTTAATGGCCGTCATTTAGAACTGTTTGATCTTAAAATAGTCGTTGACGAGCACTTTGTTTTTTACCATAATGCATTTTGGGTATGCTAATTCCAATTCCCAACACACCTTCACGTCACACAATATCGTTTCGTATTGTGCTAGTGCTGTCATCGTCTCGTTTTATAACTTATGGTGTTTTTTTTTCTCGTGAAATCATTACGCTGATGTCACCGACAGATTCTGGACACGATAATCGTGAATATCGTGATGCTTATGCTCGGTCTGCTATTACCATGCTAAATTATGAGCTCATTTATTTAGTTGGTTTTAAATTTTTTGATTGTGTGGTTACTCATCGTGACCTGTTAAATAGAGGGTGACAATAAGCGGTGGGAAATTGAGATACGATTATTGGATTGGCCGATTAAATGATAAAAATGAGTCCGCAAAATTGCTTTTCATTATTCCATTTGATTTACATACTTGCAAATGTGAGAATGCAATATTTTGTGGTCGTTTATGCAATTATAGAAGGGCAAGTGGAGACGATCCCCTGCTCATCAGTGCCAGTTGATTGGCAATTTGCATCGTGATATACTCCCGATTGCTGTGCATAGTGCATTCAATCAGTTTCTAGATGCACCGTGTTTAATTGTTATTTGGGCGATTAGAGTAGACAACGCAAAATGCGTCTGAGTTTTGGCATTTTAGGAATAGCAATTTGCTTATATGGAACCTGCTAAAGATTTCGAGGCAAGTTGAAGCTACACCAGTGGCGGCATTGCGGCCATTTATTTATTCTGTCAAACAAATTAGATTACTTTGAATTTACTGCATGTTACATTTAAATAACGAACATCTGATTGCATTCCCCATTACCGTCGACACAGTTTTCTTTATTGATTTATTTCGCTCTACAATGTGTACGTGCTCAGAATTTATTGCAGCTAATTTGCTTGAGAAAGCAATGAGCTTTCGTTTGTTGTGAATTAAAACGGCCCTATTCTTTAAGTGTTGGGAATTGAAGGACCACCAAAACGCAACAGTCGGTTGATGTACAATATGAAATTCTCATAAAGAAACACACTGGTGCAGACCACACAGCAATGCACTGAACTGTTATGTACGAGGAATGTTTGCGTAACATTGTTATGTTTTTGGTTTTAGGGGCAATTGTGCTAGTCGTAGGTATTGTGAGATATTCTGATTCCTACTTACCAGAGTGATCTTTCTTCTTTCAGTATCGGAGGCTTATGATTACGATTTAAAATTTTAGTACATTTAGTAAAAAATTTATGAATTCAAATGAATTTTTCACATGAAAAGAAGTAACCCAACATTAATTTTGCTATGAGTTCCGATGCATCCCTAAATGGGTGCACACAACAATGCGAACGACATGCAGTGGGTGGCGGTTTATGCGACGCTCAATCAGTGACGGCTGTTAGGCGCACGCGCCGGTCGAATCACCCCAATCATTGGCGCTATTTGTCGCAAAGCCATAGTAGACATTATAGTTATCTACTACTGCTAGTCGTATCGCTCGCTAGTTCTTTCGAATCAGTGTGGTGAAAGGATTTAAAATACTTCAAAGGCTAACTTGACACATATTTTTGAACTTTTTAGGTTCTACAACATGCCAGTTTCCTCACGGTTTCCTCACGGTCACGGGAATAGAATGTGAGTAATTCATGAACATGGAGAAATTATCTCGCCGAATGAAATAAAAAGTTTTACTTCGACTGAAAACACGAGTAAACGCAGTAGAAAAGCCTATAAAATTGTTTAGTACATACATACATACATAAAATCACGCCTGTTTCCCATAGGGGTAGGCAGAGATTAGTTCGTTTCAATTACACGGTAAACCACTTTCACACACTTTTTTTCGTACACTAAAATGTACATTCCATTGAAAGATTGCTTGCATTTGTGACATATTGAATGTAAAGTCGGAGTGATAGAGCTTATTTTGCGTTGAAAGCCGATTCGGAGTGGCTCAGGGCTATCACTATAGCACCAACTGGAGCTGATCTGCAGACCACCGGAGGATTCAATTCATAAAACCATCCAATAAGTTTTGAGATATTTTATTCGTTGTGCAATATCATGAATAAATTGTACTTTTGCTTTTTGATCAGATACAGAAGCTGGATTATTTGCTATTCGTTTTTGCGGACTGTTTGTTATAAAACATGATTTTGGATTGTAGTTTTTAATGCACTTGTGATACGATCTCAAAATAAGCTTAACTATTCATACTATTTTATATGTATAGTCACTAGTTTACCTTGAGTCTACAAAAAATGTGCTCTTTCTCTTTTTGCCAATTTGAAAGATCCCCTGCTACGTTTAAGCTGCAGGTTCAACTTACTCTGATCCCACTAGCGCCCCCTCAGCTCCCATGATTCCACCCGTATCAATTACGCAGATCGGGCGATAAGAGGCCGATAAATTATCGTTCGCCTCGATACCATCTACTGGGCCGGGTGCATCGGCCATGTTGAAGTTTTTGTTCAAAATATGATTTACAGAAGGGTTATGAAGACCTTTATTGATTAGTTATAAGGTCAGAAATGTATTATTCATCTCTCAAACATTTCTAAACTTCATTGAATTAAAATTGTTTCTTTTTATGACATTTAATGGCGGTACTCGTTTTCCAACCATTGCCTTCCGAATGTCCCAAAGTTTTTTCACTATTTGTCACAGTTAATCAGGAACATAAATGCACGATGAACAACCAGTAGGTACTCCACGGCTAACGATGAGCGCACAGACAATAAAGTCAAAATAGAACGCACGAGAGAAACCCCTCGTCCATTGTTTAAAATAACTCTTATTTGTTCAAAGACAAACAGGCTAATGAAGCCTGATTCTAACCCACCTGTTTGAAGGCCAGACACGTGGTCCAGTATTTGTAAAGGCTCCAGACCACACGCGAGCCAATCATTGGTCCATCGCACACTGGCTCCCTCTATGTAATAACGCCATCATTATCTCTAATGACGTGTTAACCTTGCTTTATGGGAATGCCAAACATGACGTTCACATTTCGGTCGTTTACATTTGTTTGTCTATGGGTTTGTTTGTTCGACTCTAGAACACAGGGCGGCGTCTCGGTCAGCCACCGGCGTGTTTAAAGGCATAAGTGCAACTCGGTTTCGGGTTATGCTCTTGTATTGGTATTGGATCGTATTGTGCTTTTTGTAAAAGTTCAAATAACTGTCAACCTGTCGATATCCGTTGGACTTTGTTGATACTTAGGTAATAGCATCGCTGCATTTGTGTGATACAAAATCATTTGTTTCTTTTTGTTGTATTATAAATAATACCCGTTAATAATTCATTCTAATTTCATTTCTAAATTAAGATAACTCCACCCACGCACTCGTAATATTGACCTACTGATATGTAGTAGTGTTTATTAGAGCAATAAATTTTAAAGACAAAAAGAGGACTCAATGGTACCGTTACCCTAGTCAGGTGCACGAGTAATGCTTCATTCAAAGATATATTCCGTTCTAATGGAATGTTGTATTACTTCTTACAAGCTTAAATCTTAAAGCTTCTATAGTGCACTTTTTCACCACTTAATCATGACTTCTAGATTTCAGCCTTCAAAGTGTCACGGTTAAGTTTTATTTATGTCGGTACTTTGATTCAGCCGTACATCTGAATAACTAAAGCGCAACTCGTTTAATGTTTGTTAGAGCTTTCAGAACGAAGTGGATAGCGGCATTAGATTAAGCTGAATCCACAATTCCACTCTCTATTCAAGAGGTCCCCGACTATCTCGGCTTAAAAGGCATTAGCGCGTGCTTCTAACTCATTCACATCCATTACCAAATATGCTTGCGGTAGTTAGCCCATACAAAAATGTGACTGGTTAAGAACACCCACAGCTTTCTACCATCCGGATGGTGTTAATACGTTCCTGTTGATTTTGTGCTCCGACAAGATTTATCTCAATCCCAACGGAAGCAATAATGCTCCCTATCTCTGGACAAAACGGTCTTTTACGACACCACAATTGTATGGCCGAGCATGAGCGGAGTCTAATTCACACTATGTATTTAGCTGAACTTCGTGAAACACAACAGAGATGTAATCATGCCGGTGGTAATGCATTTTTTCGAGCCTAAAGACGTCCGCTGCAGACGTTAATCAAATTATCAATGCGTATTTCCGGGTTATTATTTAAAACTGGTTTAGCCACTTACATTTAAGGTCGCAGTCTATCCAGAAATATGAGAAAGAATACGTTATTTTATTCATGGTAAGAAAATGCGTCGTCTCGCATGCCGCCAATGAGTTGTATTATTATAACTAGCCTTTAAAATTACACATGCATGATTCCATATTGAGTTGTCGGCGGCTTTCGTTAAACAGTACAGTCACGTTCCTTATAAAGAGGCTGGGTAAAAAATCTATAAAACACTGATAATAGTCAGTGGTCACGAAGGTGCCCGGTATTGTGCAAGGCGCCAGCAGTTGATACCCGCTGTGATACCTCGCACCCTCCAATATAAGAAGACACTCATTTTACTGCAAAACTTTCTCGATTGTTACGCTGGTTGTTTTTCGGGGGTCTCGTTATCTTGGTCTCGTTTGCCCCAGGACCTTTTAGTTAGCCGATTGAATTCACACCACGGCTCCCCCTGTCCCCTACTCGTTATAAATCAAACGCAGGTATGGTTCCGTCTGGACCAGTCGTGTGGAATGCTTTAAACCCTAGCGGGGGAATTCGCACAGTGGTTGCACAGCCTCTGTTTCTGGCGAAATCATAATTAACGATAGCTATAAAATATGTAAACCTTCGTATATTGTATTTCATGAGGGTACTCTTCTAAGAGCCTTGAGCGAAGGGTTTCGCTATAAAGTATAACAAATATTCTCTCCTGCTCATAGGAGAGACAAATAAAACCTCGTTCATCTTAGCCTAGCACATCGTGAGAAATATGTGACATGAACTTTTTATATTATTTTGGTCTACTCTCTCTCTACAAATTTTATTGACGTTTCTAACAAAACTTTTAGACAATTATTATGAAAAATCACCTTCCTAATGCTATTTCGTCAATAAATAAAGGTTTATACTAATAAAGATTTCATTTTCTTCACTCTAATGTGCATCACTGATTTTCTATAGTTTGTTTTCATAAACACGTCTGATAGCAATAAAAAATTGGGTCATATTTAATCCCTGACAGACTAATCTATAAATTACCGGATTAAGAAATTCCATAAAATGTTTACTCGGCTGTGTAGTCTTGCAATAAGGTTCACTTCAAAGTCGTAAGTAACTCTTTTCTTCGCTCTGCCCAATATTTGTTTAGCCTCGATTCATTTCTATAGTAAATGTGTCACGTTCGTAATAGATCGTGGAAGCTCGACAATGAACTTGCCAGTCAGGCGGCGGCGGCGCGGGCGCAGCACAGAACCATCTCGCCTTTAGAGTCGCGACTTACTATAAGCGAGTACAGGCGAACCATCTTCACGTGTGATGGGGTCTTACATTTGTTTGTCCGTAGCTGCGGTGCCGACAACATATTTATTGTGCTCATTAACCTTCAAGAACGCTATTTAATTGTCTGACGTTTTTTATTCACTTCACCTCTGACCCGTCCACGACTTATTGCCTCCCAGCCGCGCTTTGAAAGCGAGAACTGGATGTTATTTATTATCTCGCGTCGGGGATGCGTCGCTTCTAGCTTTGTGGCGCTTGAGCGAGCTCTATGATTTATGCTGTTATAAGTACGCGATTAGTGTCATACGAATAGTCTCACACTCTTTCTCATTCTTAACCAGCGCCTGAATGGCAATCGTATCGATCTTCGAATAGCCAGTTTACATATAGAAGAAAGGTTTATGTAATCAATTTATACGATAATAGAATAGGACATCCATTCATAAAAAGTTTGTGTTTAAAAGTAAGATGCGCCAGTGCAAGATAATAACATCCTGGGCAATATAATGCAGCGAGATATTGGCCGAGTAATGTGGACGGAGTATGTTCTAGCGACGATATTGTCAAATGGCCGACAATTTCTCACACAGTGTGAGTCGGTACTCGCGGGGGTCTAATATCTAAAGCTAATGATCAAAACACACGGCTCACAGGAATTCGTGTATACAAATGTGTTTATTGAATAATAAACCTGTTGCGCAATTTAAAATGTTACTAGTTGAGGATTATGACGAGTCTCGTGTGTATTTTATTGCGTTTGAGACGAAGCATTCTGCCGTTGCTGCACTCGTGCTGGGATGTTTTATTCATGCTATTGGACGGGTGGTTTTGTAAGTACCGCTAACGCATTGATGAAGTTTGTTTCTTGCTCCTTTGCTACGAACTAAAACGCTGCCGACCGTACTGTGCAATTGCATCAATATACGACGTTGCGTCATTACAATTATATTACACGAGACTGTATCACCGCAGCACAATAAAGGAATTACTATTCTGTATCACAATGAAATGCTGCTACTATTGTTCCGGGGCTTTCTATCTGAGCTTGTTATTCACTCCAGCTTTGACGTCTTCATACGCGCTATCGGCAACAGTAAATTGTGGTATCATGTCGGTACCGTCGTCGGTATGGAACCGTTTATTGATTGGTATCGTAGTTTGTCCGCTGTTCGCTTTGAATAAAATTCGAATTATAATTAATCACGGTCGCGTCGCGTGGGAGAGCGTCGTCGTATGACCGACGATCTATCATATTTTGTGATAACGCCAGTAGGACGCATCTCGCACAGACGATCGGGTTAGGAGCTAAGCTATGCGACAATGCTCCACAACGGTATCGTGCCATTTCAATTCAAACATTCTGTTACAATCATTTTAACGAGCTTTAACATTTTCAGTTAATAGTGCGAGACGCATTCTATTTTCCACTCCATGTACGACTTGCGGCGTTTATAGAGACGACATTGTCGATGACAACAATAAAATCGCATCATAAAGTTCTAACCGCACCCTTTGAAAGTTCCTGTACGATGTCGCCGCTCAATTTTATATCCAATAGTAGCGTAAATAGTATTTACGGATGGCGCGGGCGGGTGGATCTAAGCGGACACCCCCCGGCCCGCCACCGGAGGCTGCTGTCAATTGAATTTGTCTGCAACGCCGCTCGTATTAATAGCGTACTAAACTACGTTCAATACTATTATTGATATTTCATAAAAGCTGTGATCCATTGTGTGATCAAGCTCAATGCTCGTCTGGTTTTAAGGCTTCGTTATGTTTGTCATTTTATACTTGGTGTTCTATGGCAGTTTTATTGACTTTTTTTACGGTTCGATTCAATCATTTCGTGCTTCCGGTGATTTCAGGTTCCGTGTTTGTCTATTAGCTGTTCTCATGGCGCTTCCCACAGCTTTCCTTAGCAAATTCCCAAGCCAACTGCCACATTGCTCAATATGCTTGTTTATTATTACTATCCTCTTTCACCGCACTCCCTCTCTGTCTGTTCCCACGTTCCTGTCACTTAATCACGTCGGCTCTGCGCTCGCGCCTAATATTGCACTGTAATGTGTTTATTAAGCGTCGTACTGTTTAATGGGGCACCGTTTAACATACAATGTACAGTGGTCCGTTTCGCGTGTAAGCCGATCGGGACGACATCTTGTTTCAATAACGATGTCTCGACACGGCATTCCCGATCATTTTAATCTTTCGAGTTTCCCTCAATGCATAAAATTGAGTCTGACTGACTGACAAACAAAACAGCTAAATTTGTAAGTTTTAAAATTCGGAGAGCCTTCTTTCATGATATTATATGTGTTCATTTAGTACCTATAATCTACTAAAGTGAGGATGTTTGTATGTTTGTGCCTCAAACACGCCTAAACGGCTGAACGGATTTGAATGAAACTTGGAATATACATAATGCGTGTGCTGGAATAACATATAGGCTACTTTTTATCCGGGTACAACGCAACGGAGCCGCAGGCGGCAGTTAGTCTACTAATATTTCTACTTTTTAAATAACTCTTTGTTTCTGTTTGAATCATACTTCCTATTTATATTTTAAATGCGAAAGTTTGTGAGGATGATTGGATGTTTGTGCCTCAATCGCGCCCAAACGTCTGAACGGATTTGAATGAAACTTGGAATATACATAGTAGGTACATGTGCTGGATTAACATATAGGTAATTTTTTATCCGGGTACAACGCGAGCGAAGCCGCGGCCGGCAGCTAGCATATTATAAATGCGAAATCACGAATACCATAAGGGCTTTGGATAAATTTTTGAATATACATAGCGAAGCCGCGGGCGGGATCTAGTAGAGTATAAAACGATCGCAATACAAGTCTTCTGCGTTTGAAACCACGAAGTGGTCTATGTTTAGCTGTTCCAATGGTATTTACAAGCTGTATGCGATAATTAAGTTTGTTCAATGATCGGGGTTATTAACGCGTTCATATTAAGTGTGTACTTACATTCTGCAAATGTACTTAATAGCTTTTACTTACGCCTTCTGAGGCTAACTTTAACCGACATAGACAGGTGATATAAAGGAATAGTACGAAGTCCGTTAGAAAATAATAAATGCAAAATGTTTTTGTCCTCTTTTATATACATACTTGGTATCACGCCTGTTTTCTATAGGGGTAGGCAGATACCACGGATCTCGATTTTACGGCCCTGACATACTATCTCTACGTTGACTCTCATTCTTCTCTCATCGCGTTCTTCATGCTCGTCGGTTTGAGGTACTCTTTTGCAATGTAACTATCAAGTTTTCGATTTGTTACCTGGCCTAGTGCACAGGCTCATGTGGTAACGGTTAGACGAACAGTCCTATAGATATAGATTCAATGAGTGGGCGGATCTTAGCAGTTGTCGCTGTGTGAACCACAAATTGCAACTTTCTTTCTTTGAGTTTCGTCATCGCTACCACGGCATGCATAATGCGTTTAATTATTGCCACGGTTGTTTGATGACTCCGTTTATTCATGAACCACAGAGTGTATGTTACTGTAGGTTTAGCACTGATTCATTCTGCCTCTATTTAAACGTGTCTGTTGGCTAGCCTTTTCTATCTTTTACTATTTATTTGGGCTCGCCACGTGCGTGGTCTAACAGCGTTGTCCGATCGATCTAACTACATGAACTTTTTTTAAGCAGTCGAAATGAGTATTGTCTAACATTTTCAAAAATAATTATCATCAAGGTAAGTTTTGGCTACTCTTCAATTGAGCAGGATAAATGCGATAAAATATTTTGCATAATGTCAGATATTCGTATAAAAATATACCTAGATTTCGAACCTCTTAATATGCCTCCTACTACCTAACAGTACAATCATATACAAAACGGTTAATGAAAAACAGTTGCGCTTGTCACTACTTGACCAGCGATTATGTCAACACGAAAACTTAAATCACCAACATAAGTTGTGGATGGAAAGTGTTTGATAAATCCTCAGTTGTCATCATTACCGAATGTGATATACGCCTCTCATTAGCTCCCTCTAAATAAGATATCAAAATTGTGATTAACTGGCCTATGCGGTGATTATTTTATTGCATTCCTGCGTTAAACATCCGATTAACAGAGCTAAGAGGACGGCTGGCTCAATCTTGCATACGCAGTGGTTAAGAGTATATAGTATAATAATTGCTATATTTGGTAGTCAAGATAAGGCCGACTCTGAAGAAATTGATCGCATAGATTTTTTTGCAAAATCTTGCAATAGAAAAATGTGGTGTAAAATGAAATTATATCACAATTATTTTTCTAGACTTTTTGTTTTGTGTATTTTATTTCGTTGTTTGAATGAAAGTTCTGATAAACAAATATCTGAACAAGCTTTGTTCTATTTGCTATAAATATTAATGTGTTCATTCTAAGCAGTTTTGTCGGCAATCTCTGTGTTGTGAACATTAAACGGTTTAGCTGTTAAAATATCGTAAAGTAACTTGCGAAACTATCATCTTTCAGGGAAAGTTATGTTTCTACTGTGTCGAAGTAACGTGGTGAAGATCCGTTCTTGATTAACAGCATTTTGATTGAAACATAATGAGGGGGACTTAAGACATTGGATTTATCATCATTTTGTTTACACATTGGAGATTTTGTGAGTGGATTTTTAGACTTTTTAATTAAAACATAATAAGGTGGACGTTAGATATGATATTTATCATCTTTTTAGAACACATGTTAAACATATTGGAGTTTCCGAATAGTGTGAGTGGATTTTTAGATGTTCTGAAATATTTGCAGTTTTCGACAAAATTTAACGACTTAATTCTACAATTTTAAGAACCTATGATAAAGTAGAAAGAAAAGCATTTTAACAAGACGTTTTCATGCTAAGCTCGCGGTCACATTACGACACAGTCTGCCCAACTTTTAATAAAGCTTTTTTTGACACCGAAATTGATAGTTTTTGTTTGTTTTCGTCGTTAGTGTCATCGGCGTGCAAATTGAGATGTTCGTTTGTCTTCGGTATACGACTAAAACGATTTCCACGTGAATTATTCATGCAAGGTGCGGTGCATTGTTTTCACTAATGAGTTTTTGATTTTTCGTGGCGTTTGTGAGGTTTTTATTTTATCTTTTTAATAGTGATTTCAAAGGCAAGAATTTGCTTCGAAAAATGATTTAAATGGAGTTTAAATAAGATTTTGAATCCAAGCTTCACGTCTATCTAAAATTTTTAAGAGTAAGCATTTCTTTGCTAATTTTTATTTAATAGTGGTCCATTTCTATTTTTGCAATGTTTTTCTGCAATAAATCTCTAACTTGTCTAGACAAGATGAATACTTCTGTAACTAAACTAAGTTTCAAAGCGAGTGAAGAATACTGACTGGAGGGCGAATGAAGGATTCTTTAGCTGGTTTTCTTTTTGTGATTTTTATAAACATACCTACTGAAAGCCATACTCTTGGAATTTTATATTATACTAGTCGAATGACCGTGTTTTGACCGCGTCGAGTTTATTTCCATGCAAATTTCATCTTCCCGCTGCAACTTCTTGGACTTGAATTTCGGGAATTCCTTTCATAATTCACCCCTACACAATAACATAATGCCCAATTATAAAATGTTGGTCATGGGGTCATAGTATAGGGTTATTTTAGTTTAGTGGAATTTACACATGCTTTAAACCATGGTGTAATTTTATGGTGTTTCTTTGTTTATAGATTGTGGTTCTGATGCGGATATGGTCACTCATCTCGCTTTACTGCTATTACAAGGCTGAATATTGTTTTACTTATTAACTTTTAGATGGACAACTCCTGCATAAATTAGTAACATAGTCAGTTTTACATTCATTGTTTTTTATGGCATAAAATATGAAATATGTTTTTGAAAGACTTATATCGCTCATTTGCGTGTAACATCATTCTATTCTGATAGCGCTACTTATCGTGTGGTAAAAACATAGTTCCCATACGTTACAGCTTTAAATGTTGAGGCGAGTATAAATGTATGGGTGTTGAATTCTGACTTAGCAGGTCGGTACTTGGTTGCCGATGCCGCCATATAAATTAATCAGTTGCGCTTCTATGTTTTATTATATTTAAATATTTAATATAATTGTTCCGTGGATTTCTCAAATCCTATCGTCCTTATAATATTTTATTATCTAAATAATTTATAGACTTCTTTTATTACCCGTCAAATCGTAAAACTCCAGAGTTTTCAAACATTTTTATATGCCTTTTATAAATATTAATTTTCTGTCAGCTAATTTTTAACTTAGTGTTGATCATCGTCGCTCCATAATTAATTAATTAACGAATACATAATCGCTGTATTAATTTATTGTTAATGTTTTCTCATTTTATTACTTATGTTAAAATGTGAATATTTAGTAGATAGGAAATGGAGTTAGAAGCGTAAATCATAGATACCGTGTTAGTTATTTAGCGAGTGACTTGTTATTGCTTAATAATTTAAATTAGACTAATGAAGTATTGCTTTGCTATCTTTATAGATATGTTGGGCATTTTATGTTTATTATTTGTGTTTCATACATAAAATAATCTGTCCTATTTGATGTTCAACCTAATACACCATAGTAATTCTTTATCAAATAAAAGCAGCAAAAAAATCTGGAATTGATGCACCTGTAATAAAAGAGTAGGAGCAGCGTATCTTTAGTTTATTAAATCGAACTCGCTTAGACCGCCCGCTACGCCACCGATCAAATTGTAACAAAGTTAGTCTATGAATAGTCGCAATATGTATGAACCTTATTAGTTTCCGTAATTAGAAGTAATTACAAAGTTAATTGCTACTTATTTTGATAGAATATTAGCCATAAACGTAGATATTGTAAGGTCGTCCTGTGTAATTACACCTTAACTTGTGTTTAAACGCTAACTTACTTTAACGACCTGCGGGTCGGTTTGTATGTACGTTAGGTCAAATTGTGTAAATCGAAATTTCTTATCTATGCAGCTTTTTAGGATTCCGTACCCGAAGGGTGATAACGGGACCCTATTACTAAGCCTCCGCTGTCCATCCGTCTATCGAACCATACCGTCTGTCCGTCTGTCTGTCAGCGAGCTGTATCTCATGAACCATAATAGTTAGAGAATTGAAATTTTCAGACTGTATTTCTATTGCCGCCTATAACAAATCACTATCACAATATTATTAACATCTGTGTAACCTACATTGTGTCCAAGCAAATAAACTATCTTTATCTTTATCAATATAAAATACTTGTCTTGACGGACTGACATATGACAGACAACGCAGAGGCTAAACCGCTAGTCCTAGAGGCTTAAAATTTGAAGGGTGCCCACCTTATAGCACAAAGACGTAGACTAAGAAAGGATTTTTGAAAATTCTACCCCTATGGGGGTGAAATGGAGTAAAAACGTTTGTATGAAAAAGCGTATTCCTTGAACTTTCAAACTTGAAACTTAGCGTAGACATTTTTAAATACATTTAGTAAAAGTCTATGATAAAATATTTTCAAAACTACCTCTGTTACGCGTCGTTAGGGGTGTTAAAGTTTGTATGAGAACTTTATGACGCGTGGTCCGATTGCATTCCTTATAGCACGTAGACGTATCTACGCTAAAAAATGAGTGGCGTCGCGCCCTATCTTTGGAGTACTTTCTACAAAAATGTCTATAAGTACGATCAACCACAATGTTGAGGCAACCAGGGATACCTAGCTGTTAAGGCGGCCTAGCTGTAATGAAGGGGAGGATCGGCCCGCCTCAACGTCGATGTGCCGACGCGGGCCGTAACTTAGACGGCGTGTGTTTACCTAGGCTCATTGAAGAGGAAATTAAACTGGCTACGAAGCTTTTAAAACATGTTCTATGTAGCAAGATCTCAGAGATTTGTTTATACTTAGTTATCCATACTAATAATATTATGAATGCGAAAGTAACTCTGTCTGTCTGTTATCTTGGCACGCCTAAACTGCTAAACAGATTTCGATAAAATTGGGCAAGCAGATAGATTCCATGACGGTGAAGGACATAGGCTACTTTTTGTTGCAAAAATAATCCTGAAGGGGCTGAAATAAAGGATGAAATCTGTTGGTGTCCGCCTGATGTTGTCATTTTGCGTTCCTTGATCATATCATTCCAAAATAAGAAAAAAATAACGTTCCATCTGTAATATAGGACTGACTTGTAAACGTTTCTTTTAGTCATATGAAGAGATGGATTGTGTGAAAGATGATATGAGTAAATACTAAGATATGAGTGAATGGTTTCATTTTACTTCTCACTCTTTATTGTTCGTCCTCTTTTGTTATTAATGTGTATGTGTGCTTATGCAGCAAATAAACGAGTGCCTATGTTTATGTTTATGAATGGATGACGGTTGATGGCAAAGCAAGTTGTGCTGATCTCACTATATGAGACCAGTGGGGTCTATCTCTAGTTCTTTCGAACCAGTATGGTGGAAGGATTCAAAGTGCGCAACGCTCCTTTCGTGCACCAGTGGGGTGAGGATGCTTTAGTTGAGAGCAGTTAAGAGCATTGTTGGCCTTTAGATTAGATCTTACGTACGTGAGGTCGAATTCGGTCATTATGCGCTGCACAATTAAACCAAAGAAAGTTCGAAGATGTAAGTTGATCGAATGGACCCTTTCAGCTCCAGTTTGATCCTGATTTCATATACCAGTGACAAAAAGTCAAATAAGTTAAAATAGCTATTAACAGTATTAACTCTTTTGAAGGAGTCTCTATAATTAATTACTTTCATTATTACAAAATAATCTATTCATACATCATGATTACACACTTGCAATTCAAGTGTTTCTCTTACACAACGAATTATAATTCACTTTCTAAACTCGATGTGACATGTTCTGTTATTAAAGCACTCTCCAATTAATTAGTGTATTGAAATCTCTATCGAAATGTCAGGCTTCAGGCTATTTTAAGCATTTATATATTGATATAAGTGCTATTTTTGTGGCCACTTCTGCAATTCACGACAGTTTTGTAATACTACTATCTACCTACTACTCATGTCACTAGTTCTTTTGAATCAGTGTGATGAAAGGATTAAAAGTGCGCCTTAAAGACTCCTTAAGTTCACTTGACACATTTCTTTTAATTCGAACATTTTTAGGTTTTATGACATGCAGGTTTCCCCACGATGTCTTCACCGTTTGAGAGTACTGGTATAGCGCATATAACTTTTTTCAAATAGAAAAATCCATTCGTGTACGACTGGAGTTGAACCCACGACCATAGGATCGGAAGGCGGGGCCGCTACCACTAGACCCACTACACCATGATTTTTTTTAATAGCTTCACTTATTTAATGCACCCTCCATACATTGGGACAGCTTGTAGACCTGTCTGTTTGTCAACATCAGTTTCACTATATAGTGATGGGGTACTGTAACGATTATTTTTCTAAAGTGGTCCATATTATTAAAAGGCTACTATGTATCGGTTGGCTTAGTCTCTGCACTATTTTTGACAAATATTTTATAAGTAACTTCAATAACTTCTATTACGAAGAAACGAAAGTGGTGAATTGAACGCTATATGTAGCTAAATATTAAAGGTCTCTTAAGGGGGTTCAAGGTGGATTATGGGACTAACCACAAAGTGAAGAAACTCGACGCTAAGAGAATTGATTGAATAACTCACGAGTCAATTTATATTTCAACCTCCTTTGAATCATAAATATTTAATTTACTACGCTTGTCAGAAACAATTTGTATGAAGAGTCTGAATCACTGAACTTTTCACTGTTTACAAGTTGTGATTATAGTCATTGCTATCCTATGGTATAACGATCGTGGTCGTACAGTACCCGGTTGCTAATATGGCACTACTGCTTATGCAATGCATGCAGTTTATAAAAATATTGTTTCATCTGAAAATATTTTTATAAACTGCAACTGCATAAACTACTCGTAGTTTTCGCCCGAGGACTTGCTCGGGTAATATATAAAAATAAAACCCGTCAAGTGCGAGTCGAATTAGCACACGAAGGGTTCTGTACCATCGTACATGTACATAAATGTTTCTTAAATCCCCCTTTTATTTTTATTATTTGTTATAGTGACAATAGAAATACACATTCTGTGAAAATTTCAACTCTCTACCTATTACAGTCCATGACCGCTGGCCGGCCACTATGACAATAAAATATTAAATCAAATAGTTTCCAAGAAAACCAACAAAGATGTCCCACGAACATACATACATAATATCACACCTGTTTCCCATAGGGGTAGGCAGAGATCACGGATCTCCATTTGCTACGATCCTGACATACTTCTTTCGCTTCAGTCACTCTCATAACAATTTTCATATATGCTCGCCGGTCTAGGCTATCTACTCTTGACCTGGCCTTTTTCCAAAACCTCGTCTCACGAACAAATTATATTTTATGTAGCCATCCTGTTGGAAGCACCGACTTAGGTTTTATACACCTGTTCAATACCCATGCACATAAATTAAAAGTATTATTTGTTAACTTTATAATCTTTAGATAAAATTATTTAAACCACTTGGCGAGCACAAGTGCAAAGACTCGTGAGCAAAAACGAACATGACCGAACGACCACCAAGAACTGAAGTTGCCCTCATTTTTCAATTTGAGCGTAGTTTCTATCATTGCATGGTCAAGTGAGACTGCGGTAAGGTACCACTTGTCTACGAGTCTGGCATCAGATTGTGTCGGAGCATCGCCGGCGCCGGCGCTGCTATTCTCACGAATTTCGCGGCGCCTCGCGTGGGCGGCCTATCCATGCCGCTATCGCACGTCTCAACACACCCAATTCACCACCACGTCGCTATCACAGTTGAGCAAAGCTCAAATTCACGTGCACGCTACAAATCTCACAAGCACACGACGGCCCTTTGTTGCCTAGTGCGTCTAATTAGTCAGACTGTTTAGTACCACACTCGCCGCGGGCCTACAGCGCAATATGCGCCGTGAAATCGCCTTATTTATCGATATGTAATGCGTGGCGAGATTTTGCGAAATACCAAACTTATGAAACATACTTGCGAATTAAAAATTACTGGTCTCTTACTCAGATTTATAGAAGTTCGCAAAGGCGCCGTTGATACGCCTACTACAATGCAATAACATCGTTGCCTTACATTAACCGTCCGAGGGGACATCGTATTTCAGAGTCGTGCACAGATTCATCTGGCTCGCTTATTCATAAGAATATTCGCAAGTGACATTAAAACTCTTCGTATGACGGTTTTGTCCATTATCATTGTCAACGGATATCAAAGGGTATATTTTGTCGGATTTATTGCACTCGGCTACGGCATCCTCTGCGTTGAATAGCTCGTGTCGCGTCGTGTGATATATTTTCCTTAACCACTCTCATGTCGTCGAAATCTCTTCTTGTGTAAGCAGACTCGTACGTATGTTTGCTATGACTTATTGTATTGGTATTGGCTGGATATTGAAAGTGCCTTTTTGGTGAGTATATTGGGTGGGATCGATTCCATCTCTTAAAAGCTCCAATTGTACATCATTAATGCCATGCGAGTTCGGTTCACGAGAAATATTTTGAAACAGATACATAATGTGAAATACGGCGACATGGTGGCGCCAACGGTGAAATTAATCTGAATCGTGTATCTGTTATTTTGAATAACCGTTGTTTATTGAATTCATTGTATAAATATCGTAAACTTTATGTCCTTAATTTGGCTGGCTATTCTTTGAATTGATGGTGTAAGCAATAATCCGTCGCGGATTAGGAGTTTAGCTCTCTATCACCTTTATTGAATATGTGGTGCAATTGTATTTGCCTGTATTAGAGTTTATTGTATAGTTGGGTTCACTACACCGTAAACAAGAAAGTCGGGTCAAGTAGGTGCTGTTGACAGTTGAACGGCTGCGCTAGTGAATAGCGATTGCATAGATGCGACATTCTAAGCATTCATTTATATCGCACGATGATCTTTACACAGTTTCTTAATTAACTCTTCATCCTATTCTGCAACTGGTGGCATTTCCTCTTTTGCAACTGGACAAAACCACAGACGGATTCGAAACTTTGCATTTACTTTAGCGGTAAAGCTCTTCGAAGCCCGAAAACCGAAGGAGTCAAAATAATCTTAAACAACACGCAACGATCTCATACAAAGTTCTGAATCCCCACACTAGGATTCTCTGTGTTTCACTATCCAATTTATCTATCGATGTTTAATATAGCTCAAAATATTAGTTACCGCAATGCGTGCAATCTAGTCAAACATTAATTACGGCTTGTAATTAGTGTACAGATTACAAGTCTTACAACACCTTGAATTTGCCGCCTAAAGAGTAGGCTTCGTGCTACCGAAATTGTCGCGTGGGTGATTTATCTTCGATAAATTTATCGCTCAATCAACGTCGGCGCTTGCGCCGGTTGCCGTTGGTATTGCCAACTCGGCAATACCGACGGGTGTTTGCCAAATTCTTGCCGAACACCGTTTGGCTAGAATTTTCATCTTAGGATGATTATTCAAAATCCGTGGACAACATTCTCAAGAAAATAAGATAACTTATATAAGCAAGTGTGAAACTGAATGTTTAAATTGGACATTTTCTGGATCTATTAATTTTAGAATGGCGTAGGTAAGTTGGTAGTAATTTAAGATATTAGCTATACAAATTTTATGCATAAAGAGGCAAAGTGCGAAAACTGAGAAAGTAAGGTTAAATTATAGTTTGTGTAAATATACAACATATACACTACCGTACCGGTGCGTCGCACATTTCTCTTTCGAACACATTACCGTGTAGATACACAGATTTAATTTAGATAGATTAAAACATAAATAATAAATAAATATTTGTGGACATTTCACACAGCACCATCTGGCCCCAAACTAAGCAAACCAGATGGCTGATAGAATACTTACATACTTTTTTTTTGTAAATACATAGATACTAATAATACATAATATTACAACACCCAGACCCGGAAGAAATATTTGCAGAACATGGAAACATTTTTCCCGCAGCGGGAATCGAACCCGCATTTCTTGTGTCTCAGCCGAGCACTCGCCCGCCACGCCACCAAGGTTGTCAAGAGATGAATCTCTTGCTAAATACTTGCTCATTTTATTTAATTTAGCATTTACTTGCAATTTGTTTGATACAATGTACCCGTATATTTTTTGGCGTGGCTGCGCGAACCTAAGCCAGTTGGCAACACCGGTCGGCGGGCGCTGATTGGATTTCTTCATAATTACATCTTTTGACACGTATGCGCCAAGTTTCGTACTCCGAGCCGCCAGGGCACGAGATCGTGGGAGCACCGTGTAATCAGCTTTCTTGACCGTCTTGTTTTCATCTGTCATAGAGGTGAGCCGATCAGAATGGATAGAGTATTCCTTCTCCCAGAGAGAGAAATATTGCTAGAGGGCAAAAGAAAAATATCCAAGGAAATTGCGCTGGCGGACACTGCGTGGTAATTTTTTGGGTGACGTTCCAAAATAATCATTTTGCTTGTTCAAGTGCTTCTCAAAACTAGACGAATATTTTCCTAGGGTCCCTACCCTCGTATCGACACCTCTATATGTTATGGGGCTGTTTCAATTGATTGAAACTCACATTACAAAATACAAGCTAAGCTTTTGGATAATTGCTGCTTTCTTTTCTTGGTAACCAAATATCCGTGAGCATTTCCGTGCTCGAGTCACACGAGATTTTCTATAAGTCACGTTTGGAAATGGCTTTTGTTGTAACCGATTTATTGAAAACTTACGTTTCATTAGTCAAATAATTTTACTAAGAATTTTGAGATCTAAAGCCTTTTCCAGAACATCTCGGTTCAACGTTCGCGTACTGTCATGTACATGACAGGTGCGAAGGGCGGGCATTCGCATGGTTTCGCCACACCAACTGCTTGTCGACTGATGATAATATTTCGGCTGTTAATAACCGTAATCTTTGGTTATATAAAAGGTTCGCTTCCACCACGAATTTAATTGCGAATTAGTTAACGTACCTTGCGACTTTAATTCGAGTTTATGTGAGTGGCGTTTTGCATTGAATGCATTTTATACAAATTCTCGAAACGAAAGTTCTGACAGACTTCATCGCGGATATTCAATTTCATGTACAGTAAAGTGTTGCTGTTTTTATACAATTTACTTTTCATATTTCTGTCAGGGGGTTTTCTTCACCTTGTAATTGCTTCTACGCAAATTAAAAGTTAATTGGTGCAGGTCTATCTAGATTTATGCAGAATTTTCTGATTAGTGTCTTAAAAGAACCAGAAGTTAACTAGTCAGGATGAAGGAAATATTTCGAACATGAATTATAATAACTAAGTGAAAAAATAGATCGTGCATTAAATGTTTGACCTTTATTAATGTAGAGGAAGTATTGGTTTAAAACAAACAACAATCTAACAAACTAAAGGTTTCCGGCTAAATTATAAGCTTATTACCAATACCATTAATATCGATAATGGTTCTTGTTCTGTGCAACTCTATTTAATTGTCAGTAAATACAGTTTTGATTAAGCTTTAACTTTATCTTTATCCACCACAGCACAAGTATTGCTGTGGTGGCTTAAAATCAGAGCTTAACACTGTCAAACAATGTTGACTCTGCTACACAGCTTTATCTTTTGCAGTTGTCAACGTGTCATTCATTTTATGTATTCACCTGTATTTTTTGTTCCAAATGAATAAAATTTGAAATACCTACTTTACAGAACGTTACGTTGCGTCAGTGCAAACGTGATGCAGCCAATAATTCGTAAACGTGCCTATTTCCATGACAGTTTAGTGTCATTATCATACTCGCTTAGCAAAGCCTTTAACTCGTGCCCCCAAAAAGAAATCAATTACTTTTGTAATTTCGCAACGCCCGAAAAGCGATATCGTGTAGGGTGGCCACGTTACCATTAAGTGGTATCTCGATTTACGATAACAAGAATTTGGCGGTGGCAGTCTCAAAAGAGAAATAAATGATCGGGTTCAATTGTAACGACTTCATACCCTTATTTGCATATTGCTTAAACAACTGACAAGTCGTTATGACTAATGATGTATATTATTGATTATCAGGAATGTAAGTCAACTTGAGTGGAAGGAATCTCTGTGTTTTTTGTTCAGTGATTGGCATTACTTGATTGGCACCCTCGCGCCTCGAAAGGTATATTCCATCAGCCACCCAGCTTTTCATGAATTCAGTCTGCAATTAGGCACGATAAATGCGGCCGACTGGCCACACTGCCCATCCGATTAATCGGACACTCCTCATCCGTTTAATCGGACGGATAATCTGATTTTAGCAGGTCGTTTCTTTTGCTTGTTTATACTCACGCCCCGCGGTATCTTTAATCGCAGGGCTTCTTGTAATATTTACTTTTTTAAGTTATGAGCTTTCGATTTCAAAGCTTTATTTTATGTGAACCCGGAATTAAAACCGGTTTCAGCATCAGCGAGAATGTACTAAAGCCGTTTTCACGGATAAGGATTTGTTTGATGGCTTGCCAAATATGAAAATTGAATCGAAAAAGAATTAAATATTATGGATATCAATATGAAAGCTGAAAAACGTTTTGCATATAAATGTAGAAGCAATAAACACCCGTATACATATTAAGTTATTGATATCTGAATTCGTAAAGTATAATCATGTGGTTAGTTAGTGTGTTGACAAGCCCGCATGCGTAAGAAGTCACATATAATTTATTTTGACACCAAATGTAATTTTTTGGTCGTTAATCAATTACGTCGTGTTAAGGTTACGTTCTTACGTCTCAATTTGTAGTACTTTTTATCACTCTTTTAGTGCCGATTTATTGATTTTATTGATTACTCACACATTATTTTTTCTGCTTAATCTTATCAGTGTCTCTTGATCTTTGTCACTTGTCACCATTATGTAGTAAACGACTCCCGCAAATCTATGCTTAGCCAGGTGCTTTACTACGAAGCTATTATTTATTTTACCCTACGCTGAGTTATTATGTTACTTTATATAAAAAAAAAAACATAGAAACAATAACAATAACAAAAACATTATATTTTATTAGTGCGTTGTTTATTCAAATTAAGTGTCACATATTTGGGGTGACGGAAACCACCAAACCAGTTTGACAGTTCAAAAACAGATGTTACTACGACACTGCTAATGACAATGACATACATTTTCTTGAGGTCATGGAATTCAATGGGACAACTCCACCCTTTTCGAATATACCGATGTACATTGTAAGGCTTTGCCACAGTGTAAACGGGGAAGCGAGAATAAAGAAAGTAATGTTTCGTCTGTGGTACGTTTTTTTCGCTTGATAAACCGCGCCCGCCCTCGCTGTTGTCGAATCAGTCGTAAAGTTTACGGTGCAAGCTTCTGAGAAAGCTAATGCACTTATATCTAAATTCCTTGAACTACGTTATCACTACCACTTATTTTAAATTACTAGTCAACCCTTGAAAATATAAAAAGCATTACAACGGTTGGTTTTTATTTTAGGTTTAAAAAGCTGCATTGATCTATCTGTTCTCATTTGAGTGGCTCTTATAACTCACCGAACAATACGAATAGAACCACCATTACAAGGCGACAAAACTTTAATATCAATAGAACACAATGAGAACAATAGTGCGCTGTCAATTATGCCGTCATTACCATCCGAATAAACGACCTAACGGATCAGATGCTTGTCAAAAACAACACCATGTCAAACTTCACGGATAACTAGCAAAACAATGACAATGGACATTAAATCTTAAAATTTAATGAATAAAACATTTTATCAAACAACTGAGAAGATGAACGTGCGTATTCGGAATGTCGAAACAGTTACCCTATAAATGATTAATGGAGTTTTGACGCCGTCTTAATTTCTGTTACAATGTAGGTACGTTCTTTATTTAAATCCAACTCGTTAATATGCTTCTTGGTTAATGAAATGATAATTGTTTTTTTTTATCACTCCTAGCCAACTTTTTGGGACATTACAATGTCATTGTCATCTTCTTTACTAAACCATAATGTACCTACTGGTTTGTATAGTAATAAGGCTATGCTAAAGTATTTTGTGTGATTGTGATGTGATGTAATTTCCCAGTTCAAGCTGAACTTATTCCAGACTGAGTAAGTACTGGACATCTGAGATTTAATGCTGCTCGATCCTGTCCTCTCTTGTGCAAATAGTACCTACTTCCTTCGAGCATCATTCAGGGAAAGTGACCATTGTGATTTGGTGTTTGTGGATCACGATAACCTACTACAAGCTCTTTCGTGTAGCACCATAAATCCAGTTCGATATCGCCTAGATTTGTTCCCATGAAGTTACAATTGAAATCGAATACTAAAACAAAACACTGACTCACTATACTAACTTTGCGTAATTTCTACATCAATGTTTGTTTCTATCATATTCGATTGGATAAATTCAATAAGCACTATCATATAAGTAGTACTTAACTTCCTTGAGTTGATAAATTTTCTGTCACTGTTTACCGGTGGGTCTACATCATTATTTAACATATTCCGATCGCTATCGTTTGGTTCGCATTGCCCTGCTATTTCGATTGAGTCCTTATTGTTATGCGTTGTAGGTCGATATTGTTGAATGCATCGTAAGTGGTGTATTTGCGATTATTTGATCCTCACATTTGTCAAATATGATCGAGGCGTGCGAAAGTGTTATTCGTTTTGTCGACACGCGATCGTCCGATAACTCGAATGGTTGCCACTTGTAATTTGACGGGAGGTCTTCGGGTTTTAGCGTTTGTTTCTTTTTGTGGTCTGTTTTTTGCATTGGATATCATTAATTTTGGGTTTGGATTAGTTCTTACTTATTTGATTTTGTCAAACGGCTTAACTTTACGCTATATTTAGTTAAGTCGTTTCATTTTATTTTTTTAGGTTTTATTGATAGAGATGTAATTTGAATTTGGATGTTTAAAATGTAATTTCAGTTTTAAGTTTTATGAAATGTAATAATTCATTAACAATGAAAAGAAATTATTTATTTTTGTTACACGATAATATTTAATTTTCACTTAGAAATTCAATATGAATACATCTCAATACCGCCGGCTCGCTGCAGGTGGTGGTCTTCTCTGTTTGCAAATGTAATATGAATGTTCATACAACTTGTATGTCGTAAAAATGACAATTTCACATTTATCGCTTTGTGCGACACACGTAAGTAATGTCTCGTCTCGTATGGGCTTTGTCAGCGGGCAATCTGCGATTTATTGATGTCCATTGTTGATTATTTTATTAACGACATTTTACCGTATCTTATTTATCATCATCGTAGTCATCGGAACTTAAATCCTCCTGTCAAAACATGCTGTTCTGCTGAAACGCTTGACGAATCAATGTTTATCACGTTGTAAACTACAAGTACTTTCTCTTATTTCTACGGGTACTTTATCATTTAGGGTACTTTAACATATAGCTAGCTACAGCTTTGCACGTGTAAAAAACATTAGTCTCATTTTTAAATAACGTATCAAATATTTGCTATTATCTCATTCATTTTAGCCGAATCTTAGTTGAGTTTCAAATGAGTAGATCATTCTTCAATCCATTCGTTTCCACGTCGTCTAATATATAAACAAACTAAAATAACGTAACAGTCTTCCACATGCATATTTTGCACGAAATGTCATGTTCAATTTGTTAGGTTTTATCGCTTCTTGACAATTAATCTAATCACAATATAGAAGATCGATGTACGGCACAATACCTGTTTGTAGTTTGTTTCACCTGCTGCAACATTTAATGCTACTCGTAGGGTCGGCAAAAGTGTATTATTGTTTGTTTCTTGCTCCAAACTGGCTAGAACTTCAAATACAAATCAGAGGCCTCGTTATTTTTCTTCATCTTTTGAATTTTATTGAAAACATGAGCTTATTTAATAATGGCATATTTCCTAAAGTTTTACGTTTTACCGTCGTAAAATAACTTCGCCTAAATACTCGGATACCTACTTTGTAGTTACTCATTTTTTACTATGATAAAATAGTTTGAAAGTTTTTTAAATTGATTGTTTGCTATTTATTACTCACAAATAGTCTGAGCGTATTTATATAACAAGAATTTATTGATCTTCATCGGTTAACAAAACAAAAGTAAGTGATGAAATACGAGTAATATTTAATATGACCCTCAAGCACTTTCCTAAAAATAGTTTTCTTTATAAGCTCTTGTTGTGTTGACGCTATTTGAAAGTATCAATAATGTAGGTGCGTATCTTTGCGTGCAATTTCAACTTGTGATTGAGAGTTACGATTGTCATTAATATCGTAATGGACTCGATTTATGATCGAGGATCATCACAGCGATTTTATTGCTCCTCTCTCGTGCCGTATTTAATTCTAGATACATTTCGAACGATGTTTTATTGCGAAACGCCAATTTGTTATCTTGTTTGCGGTACTGTTTTTGGTGTTTCTTATAGCAATTATTTATAATGGTTCAATATTTAGGATCAGTGTTTGTCATCTTTCGTGTGATGTAAAGATTTTAAGCCTTTTCGTTGGGGTCACCGTAGAAGTTGAAAGGTAAATGATAGCCAAAGGCTTTTCAAGGTTCGTTTTTGTGTGCCACACGCAGATATGCGCGGTTCCGATGAATTCCTTTGTCCTGACTGAATTTTATTTGTTCCGGTGCTTTAATGTTAATTGAAAATCGTGGTAAGTGCAGGCGATGAGGTCGCGATTGTTTAAAAACATCCGTTTTTATTTGAATGTTTTCTTAACAGGTTTTGGCATTCTTTTAGTGGTGAAGTGTTATTTACATTGACATTTGTACCCTCCTCCGTATAAAAAAGCAATCTGCAATTAAAATATATTGAGACATGATTAGTTCTCAGTATATCATGCCAATGAAAGAGACGTCGGACAATATTTCGGCAACTTCTGCATGTTGCCGATTAAGTTTTATCTCGGACATAAAATATTAATAAATTTAAAACCATAATCAAGTAGCAATGTCCATTATTTATGCATGTTTCCCAGTATAACCAGTCGAATTTATTTTAAACGTTGTCAGATTTATAAAGGCCACCGGCGACTTCCAATTGAAAATTAACCCCATTTAGACACACCTCCTGGCGTTCAAGTATTTTTTCAATATTTCGTCATGTCAACACCGTCGATAAATAAATTATGACCTCTCTAACAACCTATTATTATAGGACCTGTCATTTAATTTAAAGCAATTTTAGGCGAAATTTCACTTCACAAATTTAGCCTGCGGTGCAACTGGAATGGGAATTCAAGATTTATGACGAAATATTTTTTAAATTTAAAATTCTAATGCATTGTTGATATTACCTTCACAAATTGTTTTTAATTTGTTGTATCGATCGTTTTGAATGAATACAAATTTAATTTGAGCATTTACATATTAATTTGTGATAGCGAGTTTGGTCCAGTGGTGGTAAAGTGAGTCCCGTCTTGCCACATTGGGCAAAGTTCATCGACACCGGTCGGGTAGGGCCAGTGGATGATTGATCTCAGCTCTTATCACTGCGCTGTGTCGCCTACGTTCGGCTTTGTCAAAGGCATATTGTATAAAAACCAACTTGTCATTTCTTCAAGCTTTTTACTCTACCAAAAGAATATCAAGCTTGAATAACAACATTTTCTGAATTAGCTTTCTTTTGTTTCAGAGTGTTCAAAGTAATGTTCGAGAAATAGAGAAAATGTAAGTAAAGTTTTACTAGGTACAATAAGGCTTTCAGTAAGTATTGTCCTATTTGTAGTGGGCAATAAGTGGGTTTCGGAAAACCATTACCGTATTCATATCCAAATTGAAATGTCCCTTAAATTTGAAAGGGAGTTCAATGACAAGACGTTTCATTTGAATTTAAGGTTACTAATATAATGTATGGTAAGTATGGTAACATAATCTGACTATATTTGCTAATACGGTCATTAAATATGTGACACTCAATTCAATACTTCTTTACATAATTTTTGAGGCCATTAAAATCGAATGAGGTTCATAAATAAACGAACATCGTAAAATTTATATTCCTCTGTACATGACGAATTCAGTCCATCGCATAAATATAACGCTACTATATCAAATGAATTATTCTAAACATTATGTAATATTATTAACTGTCGACTTCAAAAATGTTCATATGTAAAGTTTTGAACCTTGCTGCAGCCAAATTAACCAATATATTTATCAAAACAGTTTTGTACCGTTACCTAACGTATAATGTTTTCTGTAATTGGACACATTGAAGTCCCCTCCTACGTATCAATCAAAGTTTAATTTGAAATTCCGCTATGTACTTGTGTTCTGCGAGATTTGTAGCTTTATTTTAAACTGTTTTATTAGGTCGGGCCTGTCGTTATAATAATTGGACATATTTTACGTAAATGAAATCTTTAAATCTACTTAGTCTTCAAATTGGTATAATTAATTGGTAATTTTTGTTTTCTTTTGCAGATGGGATGTGCCTACAGTGTTAGCAGATATTCCCAAATTGGGCGCCGTTATCGACCTTACCAACACGGCCCGATACTACAACCCAATGGTATGTGCATAATAATATGTACGTCTGAATAATGACTACTCGCGGCTGCGGAATGTTTCTCTTTATTCGACATTGTTGTAAAAATATTCTCACAAAAGTGTAGTTATGCACACCTTAACACATGTCCACAAACCCAAACCGACATTTCATAAACATTCCTTCAAAGATTGTTACTAATAAATGAGAAGTAACGAGCACTGCCGTCGCTAATACTTATAAGACAACATGTTTATGTCCAGAATTATGACTTTTACTTGTTCTTGGCCTTTGGAGCGCCTTCGGGACGTTCTTACCGCCCTGTTAGAATTCCGGGAAGTAATAAAATTATGCTCAGTTTTAGTATTGAAAGTCACATTTTCCACTACGAGGCTTTGTTCGTACATACGTGTGATTGCCTTGCATTCATCTTCTAGCATAATCCGATCGTAAAACGACGTTTTCATGGGGCTGCGGAGTCTGTGGTCCAAGCGATTGCATGACGATAATAATGTGAGGATAATTATAAGCTTCTGGTAGTTGTAAAGTTTGCATTCTTTATGAATTGTTTATATTATGCATTGTTATGACTCATCTTGTTCGTTGTTGCAATATGCTGTCGCATTTGTTATTTTATTTCCTGACGACTTATTTTCAGTGTTTGTGACGATCGCAAGCTTGACATGTCTCGCACTTTCTTAATTATTTTTTATTCTACTGCTTTTGAGTTTCACGCTTTTAAAATTATCTATTATTCTTCAATATTTGAATCATCATCATCTTCCTGCCCTTATCCCACTCTATGTGGGGTCGACACAACATGATCCTTGGATCATGCTGTAAGAGTTTTGGCTAAGGTGTTTTATGACCGCCCTCCTGCCTGACGTCAACCCTCCTTGGGAATACTTGCTTATTGTATCTCATCATGTTTGAGAGGACTATTCCTTAGTCTCACGACATGCTCGGGGAGAGAAGCAGCTGGACGCATTCTATGTTTTTTCTTTACTTCCAGTCCAACGAAGAAGTATAAATATTCTTCAATATTTGAATAAAAAGTTTATTTTTACACTGATAAGAAACCAAAACCAATAGTAAAATGGTACATTCAAACCATTCTCTGTCTTTCTATGATTTTATTTGTTACGTAATCATTGAGCCTCCTTATAGAATTCGATAGAAGTTCTGCGTATGAAATTTCAGTCTATGTTTCTTCGTTCTGTGTAATTTCTTGTCACTTCTCAACTACCACTGAAATATATATTCTCCTTTTGTACCATTCTCGAACCAACATTCCTGCAATCAAAATGTCGTCGACCCTTCTCTCATTACTTACATCGTTCGAGTTTCGCTGCGTTTTCCTTTTCGACTCCGGTAGTTCACACATTCTTAGCTTTTACTGTGAACTTGAGGGTTGGGTTTCTGCTAATCCACCTGATGTGTTCCGTTGTCCGTTATACGCCAGCCAAGTGTGAAATTTTGTTAAACGTTATAGGCGTAAGAAGGTAGCGATGGGTAGAGTTACCATACAATGTATGTATGAAATAGCGGTACGGGTATTTACATCTCTTTGTTGAATAATTATCGTACGCTCGTTTAGACACACATTGGGGTTTGTAGTTGTGAATTTCCTTGGATTGTCTTCACACATGTTTTTATTATTGTCAACGGTCGTTACTTAATTTATTAGGAAAGCTTTCCTTTATTTATTGTTCGTAAATTCACGTGTTTGTCTTGTAGTGAGATCTAATTATAGTAAATTAACCGTGAAAGTGATACTGTTATGGGATTCTATAGCGTCGCCGCTGTTCCGGTTGTTGCGGCTTCAACGTTGGTGGATATGGATTTACCTGTATGACCTTTAGTTTATACTATTCTTATAAAACCTCTTCTAAAAACTTAGTCAAATACTTTTTTGATGCTTACAATCGTTGAGTAGGAACTCGGGTACCTCTTAAGTTGAAATTCCTCAAGCAAATCAAATGTTTACTAAGTACACTCTCACTAATTTAATCGTTAGTCAACTACAGTTGTCTAATCAATTGAACCTCACTCAATCAGATACCAAAACTGCTATCATTTACATTTCGACACCTCCGATCATCTCACTGACGATTGTCATTGACTTGCAGCTCGTGCTTGACTTTAATATACAGACAGACTGACATATTTATTAGTACGTTTCAATGTTGTCACTTTCTTCTTAATAAATCTATGAATCTTAATGCAAAGATTGGATTTCATTTGGTCGTGCGCACATATATGTTGGTTGTATTAATACGAACGACTTTATCATGAACTACTTTATTCATAATCTGTGTACATGACATGTTCAGAACCAGTTTTAATTAAGAGATAATTTAATTTGGATTAACTGAGTACTTCTGCTACGATTGCGTCTTAACAGTCGTTCAGTGTCGGTCATGCGAGTATTGGTGCATTTATAAGATTGTAATACGAATGTAATGTAAGCTTTGCATATAGCGGAATGAAAACGAGATCATATTTCATGATTTTATTGAACGTAGTTTGTAGTTGATATTTCTGGTTTAGGTTCAGAGTTCTAGTCTTAGAAAATGTTATGATCTTCTATGATGCCTATTAAACAAGTTATCTTAAACAAGCAGGTGCTTAGTAAGAAAAAGTATTTATCTAACTTGATTACAGATTATTTGCTAACAGTGTAAATTAATGCATGTTAAAGTTACGACACAACTAAAAGAACAGTACTTAAATCTACAACGTTTCTGTACATGTACCTACAATTGTACAATGTGAATAACAACTTTCTTTCTTTGTTGTAGGATTTCTTGAATGCAAATATTTTGCACAGGAAAATTTTAATGCCTGGACGTATCATACCACCAGAGAGCTCGGTCAAAGAGTAAGTACACTTTGAATGCTTGTTTCACTTGTGATTAATCTTATCCTTGTTTCTTTCTGGCTACACTAGCGGCTCGCCCAAGTTGACTGTTTGTTTATCGGGCACGCATGGTTTTAATACTGTACATTTGTTTACTGACATTTACATTGTGCTTTTTTGCTATTTGATATGGCTTTGTTTATTGTAATGGTCATCCAAGTTGGCAGAAACATTGGGCGAGTTGAAACTAGTCATAAAAATACTTTCCCTAAAACACTTTGAGAACGTCATGCGCAACCGGTTGTTCTTCAGCCTATTTTGCCTTAGAGAATAAGCATTAACAACTTTACACCCCTTATACGGCTGCTAATAAATCAGAAACCTTACAGCTATCTATCAAGTGGTCGATCGTTTTGCATTCGCGGTTGATTTTAATTTGAAGCGTCGAATCGGCGCCATTCGTCGGCCGAATATGGGTAATGTTATAAATCTACGGCGCTTGTGTGGGACGTGGCGCGCGCCTTGCCCCGACCACTGGTCGTGACATAGAATATAAACTGTTTGTGTAATAGAAGTGACAAACAACTAAACAATCCGATGAACTTGCTTGAATAAGCATTCACGCTTTGTACAACTATGATCACAAGTGGATTTATGCTAGAGGAAAAGACAGTTGCTTATTTATTTGACGGAAAACATAGATGATGTATGGTTATCAATTTAAATAGAAATGCAAATAGTTGAAGTTACTATTGAAAATTTTAACATTTCATATTAATATAGACAGAGATAAACTCCTAAAATGTAATGAACATTTATTTTAAATCTCAAAAATAAACATCAGGATCAAGTAAAAATTATACAAGAACGCTTCGAATGCACGCCTAAGGTGCACCAATTAATTTGCATCAAATCGACGTCTCGTCTAAAGACTATATTAAACTTGTTGTAAATTTTACAGCTGCGGTACATGTATAGCGACGACTGTCCCGCCTACGCGCTCCCTCTCAGAATTCGAAAGGCATACCTTCATAAGGGCCCGTGTCATCTCATGTGCTACACTTGTACCCTGTACCACAGTTTTATTACGCCATAAATTTCGACACAATAAAATCATAATCATATTACAATATACATTATTAATCGATTTCTTATTAAATATATATATCGTTAGTTTTATTGGTTTTCCTGTTATTGTTTTGCGTCTAGGCATAAATTCATATTCACTGGACATTTTTATAGCCGATTGGCGTTTTTGTTGCAATTACATTTCATAATTCTGTTATTGACGTCTTCATCTTCATAATATTTATCTTAATTATTTTTGCAATAGACAAATAAATGATTTAATTCAACTATCGGTTGCTATAATAACTTACTAGTATTATAATCTCTACCATTTGTTTGGTCTTTTGTTCGCTGTTCCTTAACATCGTCGATAGTGGACGAACATAAATATCCATCGAAATTCTCAGATAGTCCGCCCCTGTTATCACAATGAAGGACCTCGCATCTGTTTGTCAGTTAGCGTAAGACAAATGCGCCACCCGTGTGGCTACTTCGAAGTATGTCGTCCTTCGACAGGTCTATATGTTTTGAGCATCAGTAACTATTTGAAATATTTCGAGCTATGCAGGCAATTAGGATTATTGATCGGTGGTCCTTAAAATCAAGATTGATCGTGGTCTTTAAGACCGTTTACGAAGACAAAAAATTAAATTGAACTTCTGTATTTCGAGCCACAATTTAAAAAGTATCGAAATATCAATTGTTATACCATTTTTTATAGTAAATGTTTTTATGTCAAAATATTTTCATAAATTTTGAAAATATGACAGTAGTCACGTCTGATATGACAGTATAACGTCGAAAGACAGGTTAAGATGAGCTTGCCCAGTCTTTCAACCTGTTAGTATCATCAGGCGCCGCCGCTCTGGTAATGATGCTCGCGTGCCTCACCCCATCCATTTATCACAGCTGTATTTTTACTTGTTTGTCCGTGTCGACTGTCGACAATCATGTCCTCATTACGATCTAGCCAGTTGTAAGTATCACCCTGTCTATAAATTGTGACCACCGGCGGTGGTTCCCTTCCATTCGATTAATAGATTTTTATTGTCTCACAACTAAGCATTTCTATTGTTTCACGGCTTGTACTCCCTCGAGTTGCGACACTGACTTTTATCCGTTTTATCTTGTGGTCTAAAACGTAACTGTTGCTAAAGCAATGTCAATACAATTACAGACTAATACAAACAAATTATCATCAGAGTCAACGTTTGATCCAATATTTATACACCGGATTCTATACCATGCAAACATGTTAAATCCGCATTTGAGTTTTTTTGCCAGTGTTTTTTATTTGTGATTGTATTAGCGAATGATTGAGACTTATAACTAGACAATTTGACATTGTGTTAAGTCATTTCTTATTTTTAGGTGGTTCTATCACTCCGGATCGGAAAAACCTGACTTGCTTAGACTTTGTATCGATGGTTTTATCGAGTTACGTCAACAATGTCTACAAACTGTGCATTTGCTGTGTTGTGTTATGATTTGTTTGGTCCTGGCTATTACTTATATTCTTTAACACTCCAATTCTGACGGTAAAATCCTCGAGGACGAAAATGTTACTAGCAAAGTAAGTTATGAGGTGTGAACCTCTTTGTCACTGTTAAGGTGTTGAAAGTAAATTGTCGCTTTGTTGACTGTTTGTCTTTTAAAAGGCTGGTGTAAATCAGAGTAAGATAGTAGACTTCCGAGTGTGATAACAAACACATAAATATGGCGACCGCCAGCCATTGTCCAAATTTACTGTCATCGAAACCTATCGTTAGCACGGAGGACATATTTTTTAAACGTCCTGAAGATACTAAATTACTCTTTGTAAAAAGTGTTTTGCTCGGCTGATAGATTACTCTAAATCATAGAGTCAGCGGCATTATCAAGTAGAACAATTTTTAAATACACTAAATTACGTTTACAAGAAAGGCTGTTATTTTCCACATTAATTTAATCAGCGTGCCGGTTATGTTAATGCGCACTAATGAATGTGATAAGATCTGTCAACGCTATCATGTTGCACCAATTACACGAGTACCCGCGCAAATAAGTGATCATTTTTTTCTGTTTCATCATTCCGCGTCTTATTATGATATTCATGACCACAGACTATTAATAAATAACATGAATTGTATCTTATACCAAAATAGAATGTCGATTTTCTATAATGTCCATAATGATGCTAATAACACGACTATTGCTTGTTGTAACAGAGTTTCAATCGACTTAATCGTTGATCTGAATATCGACATATTATACATTTGTATTATTATGGAGTAGGATGATAATCGTTTGTTTTTGGACCACACAGACTTGCGTAATTGAGACATCCGTTTCTTTGGTGTATTAATAAATTGTTGTTTTATTATACTTTCTCCATGTAGGGTAATTGTTCTATTAATACAATCATTTAGCATTTCAGGGAACCTTTTTCTGTCGGTAACCTTTGCTTTAGAAAAATGGTTTCCATAAAAAAAAAAGATATAATGCGATTGTTTTGAAAACGGCATACTGACGTTTTTTAGTTAATCTACTACTAGTTATGTCACTAGTTCTTTCGGACCAGTGTGGTGAAAGGATTTAAAGTGCGCCTCAAAGGCTTCTTGCATGCACTTGAAACATGTTTTCGAACTTTTTTTTAATTCTTCGCCATGCCGGTTTCCTCACGCTGTTTTCCATCACCGTCTGAGTGTACTGGTATAGCGCACATAATCTTATCGAACAGAAAAATCCATTATTGTACGTGCGGATTTGAATCCACGACCTTAGGATCGGAAGGCCCCACCTTCCGATCCTAAGGTCAGCTATTAATAAACCACTAGTGCTCTCTATTATTAGTTAATTTAAAACTTGCATATTTACAAAAACCGGTGATAACCCAGTTTATTACCAAATAAAGTTACCACCATTTCATAAACCGCAAAGCATTCGTCACATAATAATAATAAAACATGAATTGAGAGGAATAGCAGGCGCCAATGACACATAAACCGACCATCAAGCGTGGATCACTGAAAACTTTGCACATCAATGAGTAATGCTTTAATTAGCTGTAACCATTGCTTTATACAGTCATATCCTAGATCTGATGGGTTTATTTCCATATTTGTTTCTGCGAAAATGATGACCGTCACTTTACTCTATTGTTTTAGTTTGGGATGATGTCAAATGATCTAAATTGATGATTTTGCCTCTATTATAACCATGGGGCGGCCTGAGGCGTTTTCTATGTGTGTTCTACTGTCAGACAACGGTAAGTTACCATATCTAGCTATAGGTAACTTACGATCCGTTGTCACATTATTGTCAGAAAACAATGTGCTATGCAAAGTGACGTTGTTTCTGTCAAAAAATGTGTGGCGCTTTTAGAGTACGTTCAACGTAACTTGACATTCGTGAAGTTAGCCGGTTCTATGCGCAGTAGACAATTTAATATGAAAAAGCTACACTGCGCATGTCCAAAAGCTATCTTCACGCAAGCCAAGTTACGTTGAACGTACTGTAGTCTGATAACTGAAGCGCTCGTGGCTTAGCTTGCTTAGGCTTTCTTCATTGATTGTTAAAGTTAAGCAACGACGTGCGCGGTCTCAATTGGGATGGGTGATTGAAAGTGGCATTACGAGCTGAGCGCCTTCGTGCTTCGGAGGGCACGTTAAACAGTCGGTCTCGGCTTTTAAGTCGTTAAGCCATGACGGAGGCCTTTAGGCGGCCAAAAAACTCCGTCACTAGAGTTGGCCACTAGCTCATACGAACATACATAGTCTGATAACAACGTTGTTATGGGAATGAACGATCCGTCTGCCGTTATTTTGATATAGGAACCGGGCATATATCTTAAAAATGCAGTTCGCATTTTACCAAGCTCTGGTGGTAGTATAATATGAGACGAAATGTGCAATGGACTGTGTGATCAAGTGGTCTGGTCTTGTAATATCTACTCGTTTATATGAGAAACGACTCCAAAGTTAGTTGTTTTCTATTCTAGTAATAAAAATAAATATCTTCTAGGCAATTACTAATAAATTCATTGTGTCACATAAGTCCTTACAACCATTTATAGTATTGCCAACCGGAATATAATTATATCAGAGCGAAAATATTTTAGTTTATTTACCTATATTTGCAGCTTCTATTATAATAGCAATTAGGTCATTTAAATAATGTTGGCGGCAATGATTTATCACAAAGGAAGCTGGATTCTGGGAATCATGAGACTAATAACTGTAAAATTTTGTAAAATAAGGTTTGCTCATATAATTGTTTAGGAACATGAGTGTTTCAAAATATTCTTCTCCACTATCATTTTTTTTATTTATTTTAAAGCCATTATTTCGGCAATCGAATGTGACGAGAAGAGTGTTAGTATGAATGTGGAATGATATGTGGATAGAGGTAGGCTAAAGAATAAATGGATGGACTGTGAGAAAGATGACATGAGTAAGAAAGGAGTGTTGAGATGACTTCTGACAGGGGGAAATGGAAGATGAATACATGTTGTGCCGACTTCACATAAAGTGGGGCAAGGGCAGGGAAATAATGATATTTCGGCAATCCAATTTAGTTCTCCCACATAGATATTGGACATAGACCTCCCCTAATGAGCGTCATCGATATCTTCGACTTGATGCAGCCAGTCCATATGTAGTTTGCAATGCATAGACCTTTATCTGATTCACTGAGAGCACTGGTGGTCTAGTTGGTAGTGACCCCGCCTTCCGATCCTAAGGTCGTGGGTTCAAATCCGGTCGTGTACCAATGGATTTTTCTGTGTGAAAAATTTATGTGCGCTATACCAGTACTCTCAAACGGTGAAGGAAAACATCGTGAGGAAACCCGCGGCTTAGTCAGCTCCGCACGTATTGACCATGTCTTTCCTGTGGACAAGGCCGACTAAGCTGAGAGGATGGAATAGGTGCTGGGCAAGCCTACTCCATCTTAATTCGTCCCAGGCACTACAGCGTCCCGTCTGTGAAGGTAAAAGTTGACCCCTGACGCTGTATAAATTATCTATTATAGATGGTAAAAGGCCTTAGTTAGTTATCTGATTCACTGTATAATTGAGACAGTTTTAATTACTAGGTGATTCTGTACCACAGTTGTTAGTGCAGTGACTCACGAGGCATGGTGTTATGACTGTTCCTGTTTTCATGGTTGTAATTAGTTTGTCTGGTTTTAATGTTTGTCTGGAAACTGCGACTGTTTGTGAAATAGGATGAGTAATTCTCATAGGACATACTTTGGATTTCTGGGAACGACCGCAACAAAAATTAAACTATTTAAGTAAGTAGGTACGTATGAGCTAGTGGCCAACTCTTGTGACGAAGTTTTTAGGCCGCCTAAAGGCCTCCGTCATGGCTTAACGACTTAAAAGCCGGGACCGACAATTCGATTCGACTTCGACTCGACGGCCTCGGTGGCGTGGCGGGCGATTGCTCGGCAGAGACGCAAGAGGCGCGGCTTCGTTTCCCGCTGCGGAAGAAATGTTTGCATGATCTGTAAATATTTCTTCCGGGTCTTACCACGCGAGCGAAGCCGCAGGTGAAAGCTAGTTTTAATCTCAATATTTCTACGCTCCAAAATTATGCAAACATGTTGGTACACAAATCTGAAAACATAATACCGAGCCAGAAAGTTGAGAACTCAAAACAGTAAGCCAAAGCTTGCAGATGTAGACTGTCATCATTTCTGGGCTGTTGGCTGCTTCTCGAGACGTGAAAACTCCTTTATGTATATTTGGACGTCTTGTTCAATTGTGAAACATAGGAATTGTTGTGGGAAAACAGTACTATAACTTCATAGAACGTAGTTTTTGTCATACTTAGCTGTAGATTTGTATATGGTCTTCGTATCTTGAAGAATAACTGC
This sequence comes from Scotopteryx bipunctaria, assembly GCA_949320045.1. Lineage (NCBI taxonomy): Eukaryota > Metazoa > Arthropoda > Insecta > Lepidoptera > Geometridae > Scotopteryx > Scotopteryx bipunctaria. The sequence goes on from OX439449.1 coordinate 4,012,796, forward strand.
AACTGGACAATAATAGCAAAACTATTATGTATTATCAATTTATCACGTCCGTATGGGGTGGGCAGATGATTCAAAGTCACATGGTGGATATGTTGACAATAAAACTAATTTAAATAATAATAAAACCGGTCAGTCAAGTGAGAGTCGAATTCGCACACGAAGGGTTCCGTACAATCGTACATTCAAAAATGATTCTTGTTTGGGGCCTTCTTTTATATTTTATTATTTGTTGTTATAGCGGCAATAGAAATACAAACTGAAAATTTCAAGTCTACCTATTACGGTTCATGAGATACTGCCCGCTGGCAGACGGACGGACAGCGGAGGCTTAGTAATAGGGTCCTGTTGGCAATCTTAGGGTACGGAACCTTAAAAAAAAAGCCCAACTTTTATTTCAGTCTTGTTCTTTGAAATTATGAGTTTCAGTAACGAAATAACTAATCCTAATCCACTTGATCTCTGTGCTGTCACAGTTGTGTACAAAACTTTTGATATCCATTTTCATGTGTCTGAGTACATTTATAACCAGACAAATGCTACACCTAGCCTTGGGGCTCATCAAGTTTCATAATGTCTGCTAGACGTGATATAATACAGTGTCCTCGTAAATTGAGGTGTACATATAATTGCTCTTTGAGTTTTGCTCAAAGAACCTTTGAAAAGAGCCCCCCTCGACCGACAAACATTTTAAAAGACATGAGGTAAGCGAGTTCATACATTAGGCATACTGTACCTCCTTTAACCTACTGACCAGTCTTTCAATTTCTAAAGAATTGTATCATAGTAGCTAGATTCTTTGTAAAACTGGTTTGGGCAGAGTAGTTTTTAGGGATCCGTACCCGAAGGGTGTCAACGGGGCCCTATTAACTAAGCCTTCGTCTGTCTGTCCATCCGTCCGTCTGTCAGCGGGCTGGATCTCATGAACTCTAATAGGTAGAAAGATGAAATTTTCAGTTTGTATTTCTATTTCCGCTATAACAACAAATAATAAAAATAAAAGAGTGGCGCCCTCTTTTATTTTTTAATACATAAAGTATTTATGTACATGTGCGATGGTAAGGAACCGATTGGCACTTGATCGGTTTTTTTTGTTATTTGTAAAGATAAGTTGTATTCGATGCAGTAGTCTATAAAATTACAGGAAGAAACTGTAATTTTATAGTCCTGCTATATTAGACCAGTATAGTCAAGCATTAAGTAGGCTGTAATATGGACCTTTTTACTGTATGATGTATTTTGTCTTGTATTTATTTATCGTTTTACTAGCTTTCGCCGGCGGCTTCGCTCGTGTGGTAAGTAGCGTTAGGTTATTCCAACACACACATTAAGTATATTCCTAGTTTCATTCAAATCCGTTCAGCCGTTACGGCTTGTTGAGGCATAAACATACATCGTCACATCCACACATCCTCACATCTTCACAAACTTTCGCATTTATAATATTAGTAGGACACAAGGAGGCCAGAGCTCACTGAAGCTTGTCTAAGCATTATAAACAAGATAGCATGCTTTACTGCTAAGTGAACTAGCTAGTAACTAGTAACTGTCTTCATAAATCAAAGAAATACTCGTATGAACGTTTGCCATCATCATCTTGTCGACATGGTGATGGAAGTGTGAACATGATGAAACTTTTGATAAGTGTAATCAGAGGCAAGCGAAATGCGTGTTAGATCGCGTTTAGGACAGGGTTCCGTAGTCAAATATCTTGACGCAGCAGAAACTGTCTAGCAGATAGTTTGTATATTTTATATACATATAACTGAAATAGTCTGTAGCATCTTCCGTGTGAATCATTATCAACATCATCTTCCTGTTCTAATCTCACTATATGTGGGGTGGGTACAGCATGTTCCTTGGATCATACTGTACTGTAAGAGTTTTGCCTAAGGTGTTTTAAGACCGGCCTCCTACCTGTCAACCCTCTTTGGGAATACTAGCTTTCGTGTAAATATAAATCATTTTGGAAGTAATGTTTATGTGTCAAACTGTGATAAGATAGACTGAAATATTTTAGAATAATGAATTCCTGTAGAACTATGGAACTCTAAAAGCTCGATGAACCAAACGAGCTTCTGAGTGTGGAAATAAAATAATTTATATAAAACGTGTTATAATACCGACAGCAGTTAAAAGGTGTTATTATTGCTGTTATAAAGTTACAATTTATGGTATGTGTATCAAAGTAGCAATTGGTTTTTGGTGCGAATTACACAACAGTATAAAACATAGTATTTTACGATAAGCATAATGTTAATTATATTAAAACACTTGACCCCTGAGCTGTGTACGATATTGAATTCAAAAGATGAGACTAAAACAATTTAAAATCATTGGCTTTTATGGAGTTCTCTTGTCATTTAAAGTTATATATTTTACGGTATTAATATGGGAATCATCCTATTATTTTTATAATTAAAGACGCTATTGTGGTGCGATTGAATATTGTATACTAAATTCAATTTGCATCAAATTAGTTTAACATTAATAGGTAACTTCAGTTTTGCATTTTTGTGAAAATGTACACTAAACTGGTTAAGTTAAATTGAATTTAGAAAACCCTCATGGTAACTATCTGTTGGTTTCATAAATCCTGTATAATGACCTAAATTATTGTTCGTTACATTGTAAGAACTGAGAATTCAAATTATACCTTTGACAATTAATTAAAGCTTCCTCACCATTCCCACAATTACAGAACATCAGATAAGATAACCAGAGAGGGGCAATCATCTAATTCAAATACCGACAGGCTTCTTCCTTCAGGCGAATCTATCGATATCGCTATTATACTTGTCGATAGTATATCTGCAACGTTTAGTGACGGCCTGGGAATCAGGGGTAACGGTTTGGCTACCTGCGAATTATTGCTTACATACGAGTAGTGGAACTGGCCTTTATACTGTACGTGAAGATTAATCAAAAACGAGTTTCAATGTCAAAATATGATTTAGCTCCGCTTTGTCTCTATGCTAAAGATACAACTCTGAGACATTTGAAGATTATATACATTACACAGTTCACTGAAACTTTTTAAAAATAAATATGATATTTTAGAATTAAACAATTTTTACTCGCTAAGGAAGAAAATAAGAATAGAAGAAATCTTTGCCTAGGGGGATGGTAATTGTGGCAGTAGAGGCGCTAAACGAAGCTGTATTAAGATATCATTTACTACCAGTCGGAGCTACGTCAGCTATACATCAGCCACTAATTGGTTCCCGAAGGCATTCTGCCACCGGCCGTCAAACAGTTCGCACGCTGTAAAATGTCGAGCACGATGCGAGAAGTTACAAACTACATAAATTACCCGTGCACTAAAATAATAACATGCTTGCTAGTAAGCAATATTTAAACTATAATAGAATAGAACAGAATATATTTTTATTTGCAACAACACAAACAGACAGAATTGTTAACACTTATAAACTTAAATTCTAAATTTTGCCCGGTTGCTGCAAAACGGATTCCAAAACGGAGTTTATTAAATTTTAATCCGCGCAGGTCTTCCATTATTTTATCAGTAATTCTTTACAAAGCCACAAAGCTAATTAATTTTCAAGTCATCTTTAGTATTTCCAGAAGATTATGGTAGTCGAATCTATCAAAAGTCTTTGCCGAATACACAATGGCCGAATCATCAACATCATCATCCACAGTTCAACTTTATACATAGCGGGTGTGGACCTTCCTCAGTGTTTTATTCATGATCCATGGGTTTGACTATATGTTCTGGCTATCTCACTACAAGACGACCCACAATGGATCAATCGATAAAAATAAGCTGATAAGCTTTCTCGACGTATTGTTGCTGGACAGATGTTCAAACATTTATCGTTGATAGAAACCCTTAGAACCTATAATTGATGACATCTCTGGTGACTAAAACAGGAACTCCATCCCCATCAGTTTATTTCTCAGAACAGTAAGCATCCTTCAACAAAATAACATTCAATGTTATCATTAAACATTTGATGGTGCACGATAATATCTTAATTTTTATGTGTATAATAAACATTGCAATATACTGATGATAACGCTTCATATTATGTTAAAACCCATAAATCTTTTCATAATCTTCTTGTTTGAAAACTTGCACTTGTATCTGCTACTAACCCCTACGACTACTTTGTCAGTGACTTTAAGATGTCTGTTTTCTTTTACATTTGCATTGAGATTTTATTATTTAGTATGCACAAAATACCGTAATAATGTTTATTGTTAGATGAAAATGTCTTTCATCTCATGCCGGATGCATCATGTATTTTGTCCGCGTTTGACCTCCGGCCCTTTGTTTTTTCCGTGCATGTGGATCACCCTTTGCATGGGAACCTCCTTGCACCTTATCTCGCGTTGTATCTGAATGTCGCCTATTATCTCTCTCTTGGGCACTTTGGCGCTTGTTGTACCGACACGTAGCCATAGAAGAGTTGATACTGTCGACATACAGGATTTTCACTCCGACACTTACCAAACATCACCTACAGATTGAATCTGGGTCATCAGCGCTGGTGATAAAGGAACTTGAACCCTAAGCTAAACTTGGGCTGTGTACGTTTAAAAAAAATCGGCTGTATGATTCTCAAATAAGTGTTATAGATATTTAAATGCAGCGTGGTAGAGTGCATTTTACATTGATATTAGATTCGAGTTGACAGAGGTCTGCTAGTTGTAACGACACGTAACGACACTACGGGTCTACCATGATGGATGCGCCCGCGTCGCGTATGTGAGGTCTTGTGAAAGCATGTTACTGCGGTCCTGTCGAATTTGTTGACTTTATTATAATACTGTTGTACATTGGAAAGAAATTCCTGTAATGCCCAATTATGGCAAGATTTATTGTGTTTAAACTAGGAACAAGAATTCAAAATAAACGTCGTTATCAATTTGCAATAAAATCATTAAGCAGTTAATATGCATTTTTATGAGCATGCGTCGCAGTGGTCTTGTAAATTTGGCGTTTTATAGCCAACAAATTTTTAAAGCTCACGGAATTTTTCATTAAAAACCACTCCGACTTTTAAGTTTTGATATCAGCTTTCAACGCGGGACATTAATTGAATAATTATTGTTGGCTTTATAGGTTAATCAGTTCCTGTTTACTAGGTAGTAAAATGAATTTACGATATCAGTGCAATTTACAACCGTTCTCGGGTTTTCAAGTGTGAGTTATGTTGTCCGTTTCGCATGTATCGCGGTTTCCTCCCGCTTTGAATATTGTTAGGGCAATAATAATTGCGGCGATACCTCCTCGTAGTACATAAATCCAGTAAGAGGAACCGTGGCAGCGACCCGCATGAAAAATATACGGATTATAGCTCAGGAGCGATCCACTGCACAGATAAGACTAGATATAAATTATCCGACAAACGCAAGAAGCCACTAATATTAAATAAGAAAGCATGTAATTCACGTTGGTCCGATCTGCCTCACGTGTAATAAAATACAATTTTTTGACAGATTTTAAATAATGACGTCCGCGTTGCCCAGGAAATGCTTAGAAAGTTCGGTTTCAATTTGTTTCTTTAAATGGTTCACTGGTCATGTTTAACGTGATAGTGAGTTATGGTGTGGTCTATTCATATTTTACGAGTAATATAGGGCATTTTATTATTCCCGCAAGAGACACGTGTCCTTGACTATTTATCGTGTAATTGTACATTTGTGAATCCATTACATTCACATAATTATTGAAGAAGATAACTAATATAATGATAAAATTTATTATTATACCCCTATTTCTCATAAGGGGTAAGTAGAGAACACGTGAGTATCTCAATTTACTACGGTTCTGACATACTAGTTTCGCTTCATTTGTCTCATCTATTCTTCATTCATGCTCGTTTTCGGGTACATATTAATAGTCAAAACAAAACCAGCATCCTTGACAAATGTTCCATGAAATGTGTTGAATCGTGACTATACATTAATTAATCTGTTTGCACATTGGCGCCACACGTACTTAGTTTGATTTGTACACGTTAATGGGGTACATGGTAAATGTGGTGTCTGTTTGATCTGCTAAACATAGCTGAATTCAAATACTTACCTAGCTTTGATTCTGAGAAACTTCAACGTGAAGTAGTAGGTTCTTGGGATCAAATTCTTCCAAGTATGTCAATACTATGTCTTTGCAGTAATATTAAACATAAACAACTGTATACTATTTTCTTTGTTCTTTTTTGGTCAACGTAAGAACTGGCCTGAGGTATTTGCTAAACCTGCAACATTATAATAATATGACGACTTCTGTGGCGTGGCGGGTGAGTGCTCGGCTGAGACGCAAGAGGCACGGGTTCGATTTCCGCTGCGGGAGAAATATTTGCATGCTCTGCAAATATTCCTTCCGGGTCTGGGTGTTGTAATATTGTATTATAAGTATGTATTTAAAAAAAAAGTATTGTATCAGCCATCTGGTTCCCATAGTACAAGCTTTGCTTAGTTTGGGGCTAGATGGTGTTGTGTGACATGTTCTCAAGTATTTATTTATTATTTTTTGATTACAAATACCTACATTAATAAACATAACACTGTATGTAAAACAATTTCATTACAGGTTCTAAATCCTGCGTATAGGTACATAATACTTACTTTGCAGCGATATTATAGGCGAACTTCTCATAGAGTACATTATGCGTCAAAGGATAGACAGGACGCAAATCGATAACCTTCGCCGAATCTCTGACTTTAGCAGCAGGGTTTAGGATCACTTAGAGTAGAGGTATTTACCGGAAAGTGGAAACTAATCAACACAAGATCGTCGTTTATAAAACCTACTGGATACATACGCGGCACTATAATTCAATTTGTAGTTTCACGGCCAATCTTAGATTTACTCCGCGATATAAAATTTCATGCATTTTAGTTTTAATTGTTGCATGTATTTGTTTTACTAATATTCCACGGGTTTTTACATATATCTTTTTTTTTACGGCATTTTGCAACTCAGGATCCGATTCCATATCCTGGTCTGAATCGTAACGAATTTTGAATACGTCATCTTTTATAAACATTATTCATTCCTTTAAATAGATGTATTCATGCTAATGGAGTTATGATGAATTTGTCGCGTCGCCGCCGATGTTGCTGTCCCCCGCGGCTGCCATAATAACTGAATTTACGGCGCCTAGAAAACGGTTGCAATTTTGCATGACAAACCGTAATCGCGGCGAACCCTCCATTAGCTTATCTATAAGACGTTTATGAAGAGAAGTTTGATAAAAAAATAAACACCAGGACCACCCTCGGAAGTTATTTTAGAAAACATCCCAATAATGTGGTGGGGATTGGCGGCACCCTCGACGAACATGAAAAGCATTCGTTATGATGAAAACAAACATATTTCATGAATAGGGATCGGCAGAAGTGCCTTGTAACCGCACGCCCACGGGTTCGTGCGGTTTAGGTGTAAAAAAATCGATTAAAGCAGACGACACGCTGCGATCGATACATGATAATATTTCATCTCCGTCGTGACGGGTGCCGTAGATTTCTATATTTTTGTGAAATTCAATTAAATGTTTTATGGCGGAATAACTGTTGCTGCGTATCAGTTTACATCGTTTTTATAGTGTAAGAAGTAAAATAAAACGGGAATAGTCTGTTTAGCAGCTTGCCCGTAAAGTGTGCGTGGTGGCTTAACTGCTAAGCTGCTTTTAATGTGCCTCTTATATTGTGAGCATCTTCATTTTTCTTACAAAACAGAAGGTCATATCTCAGTATATCGGTACTTGTTTAACATTTCTGTTCTTTTTTATGGAACCTTCCAGAACGTGATCTAATCTCAATCCGAGTATCTCTTACCTAATTTCTTCTGAAAATATTGCAATGATGCCTATTTCTTTTTTCTACAGATTTATGAATGCAGCCGATGAGTTCCTGGCTAAAGATAGCGGTAAGTATTTGCACAATAAATCAACACAACTAATTAGTTTTTGTTTGACTAATTATGGTTCTTGAGGTTTGCGGTTTTCTCATGTGTGCAAGTTTTTATGATAGAAATAACTTATGACTAAAGTTTGATTTTCATAAAATAGGCGCCATAACATAAATAATTATTTAGAGCATATTTTTTCTGTTTTTTTGGTAGTCTGCTGAAATAGTTATTTTCTGGTTCTCAAAACCTTAATGCTTAATGTCATTTTTAGCCGATTACAAAGGAGGGTAATGTGTTTAGGGTAGGTATGTATGTATACGTGCCCATGTGGGTATGTATATGTGTATGTGCATTTACCTTTGGCTGAATCTGCAGTCTAAACGGCTAGACGGGTTTTGTCAAATGAGGTGTCGTTGGATTCGTCTGGACGACGAGAGTGTCATAGGCTATATGAAGTGTCAGAAAATCTAACATGGCGGTTGTAAGAAGCCATTTTCCATTTACAATTTTGGCTGCCTCTGTAGTCGAAACGGCTGGACGGATTTTGACAAATTAGGTGTTGTTGGTTTCGTCTAGATAACGAGAGTGTCATAAGTACAGTCTATGGACACACACAGAAAAAGTTGGCTTCACTTTTGTTGTTCGCGGCGCGGCGTCTTTTCTTTTTATTTGGTCTGAGTGAGGCATAGAATAGGTAGAGTATTTCGCGTGGGTGATCATGAAGAGGCTAGGTGTTAATGCACGTTGCCTAATTGCATATTGCCTTATTGAGACCATCATAAACGTATTTATAGTCACTGATCGTTATTCTATTGTGAGAGAGTTCTCATAAGTATGGCCATGTGATACGGATGGCCTATAAATTCTACGATTGAACTGTGATGTATTTCACTCCGCGTAACTGCGTGGTTATTGTGTAGTGTCCTTGGATTTTTGGCTTTACAATTTAGATCTTTACCATATTCTTATTATTTATATCTTTCACTAACAGATAATTATATAGACGATGTGGTTTTTCATGTCTTCTGCTAGTGGTACTCTGACTAAAATAATTTAACCCACTGGTTACAGGAGGACTAAATATGATCACCTAGACCCGGATAAAAATATATGCAGAACATGCAAACATTTATCCCAATGTAGGAATCGAAGCCGCACCTTTTGCGTCTTAGCCGGGCACTTGCTCGCCGCGTCACCGAGGCAGTTAAGTTGATGGTCAGTCGGTATGGCACGCAATCCATACTATTATAAATGCGAAAGTAACTCTGTCCGTCTGTCTGTTACCTTTTCACGCCTAAACTGCTGAACATATTTTAATGAAATTTGACAAGGGGATTCCATCCCGGAAAAGGGCATAGGCTACTTTTTATCCTGTGAAACGTTCCCAAAATGGAAAAAGGATAACAACAATGTTATTCATATCAATCGGTTCGTCAGCAGCTCTTTTTTTCTTGCAGGACCGAGGGTAAGGGCCTCTAGCTGAACCGATTTCATGATTTTTGATTTATTGGATTTATCTCAGCACCGAATAGCAGAATAACTACCTAATAAAATATTTGCATTATTATTTCTAAGGCGGTACGAAGTTCGCGGGATCACCTAGTAGTTTTATATAATTTAGACCCGACCATGTTGTAATGTTAATTCGACAGTAACAATAAACATAACCATCTAACCGAGGGACTAAACCAAAACGATTATTTATCTATAGAATTAATAATTCTCGTTTATATCTATTAGAGTAATAAAGTGCACGGTAATTATTATTGCTCATAATAAAATAAATAGTTCTCAAACAGGTAGATCTATTCGACCGGATTAAATTCTTTTAATCTGGCGCTTACATAATGTTTATAAGGTGTTCCAGAACTGCTATTTATCTGATGTAATGATGATTTTGCTTTTTATTTCCAAACCGGAATGAATATGTATTTTTTTCTGCATTTTTACGTTTTGCTATTTTCTTAATAAGTATAGATTACTTACTATAAGAGATTCTTTGATCCGTCATTTTAGCTATTTTATAAAGAGCAAATGAGCTAAATATGAAATCAAAGATACAGGTAACAATAGAGAAAAAAAATGTTCAATGTTAACCAGCTTTACATATAGATAGCTTACTAATTCTGAAACACCTTGTATAAACTACTCAATCTACTTAGCGACACCGATAGCCAGCAACGGCCAATGAAACCGCCGACAGATAGGTATGTCTACAATTAATCGAAACTGCCCACGTAATCTAATAAAGCTAGTTCTTGTGAGCAAGACAAACAAGCGCAATCGTAATGAACCTAATGAACATGGGTTTTGTTCTCACTTGTTTGCTTTCATCTTCAACTAGCAGCCTCAGTTAGTTGGTCAGAGTTTGTCATCGGGTCATAATACTTCTCTGCTGGGCTGGGAGTAAATAAAAAACGCGTCCAGCTGCTTCTCTCCCCGAGCATGTTGTAAAAGTCGACTAAGGGATAGTATCCTCTCCAACATGATGGACCATCTTATGGGCTGATCAGCTGTCACCACGGTTCACCATGGTTCATATCCATCTTGGGACTTTGAATCAGGAGTGGGCGGAAGTTTTCTTATGATTACCTTGTGGCTCTGCCCATCCCATTAAGGATACGGGCGTGATAATATGTATGTCTGAAACAAAATCGCGTAATTGTCAGTATTACCAGATCTGTATGTTGTCATATAATGGTTGTGTTGGAAGTTGCATTCGTTGCTTAAAGCACGGACCCGGAAGCGAAAGCGAGCGAAGTCTAGCAAATAAAAATAGGTACAGGCGTTCATCAGGGGATGCCTATGTTCAGCAGCTTATCTTGCATTTCTCTCATCATTTTCCTGTCCTTATCCCACTAGGTGGGGTCGTCACAATATGTTTCCCTCTTCCATTTCATTTATTGCCTTCTCTGACGTGCCAAATTAAAATCGGATAAAAGAATCCGCTATGCTTGCTTTCGTTGAAACGTCCACGTTCGCGTTCGCTCGGTCTGACTTTTTCTAGACACAAGACGAATCGAAAGCGCACAGTTGTGGACACAGCTAATGAACATTATATTGAGTTCGGCACCGTGAGAGTCGGACGATAACCACGATTTGTGTCAATGTAATTAAAAGTGTGGCTGCCGAGTGCCGATAATACAGACTGCACCTACTAGTTTTCACTGCTATGAGTTACTGATCAACCAATTCTATCAGACCTCTCATCATCCACTTTCATCCCAAACAATCTCTCCCGAATACCCGCAATACTAGAAACAGTTCGGGCTCTTATTATATTGAACGGGCTTTAAATTCCTTGGTCGAATCGAAGCGGTCTTTAATTGAAATCGTATGTTGTGTCGAATGTCAGTGATAAGGGTTTGTAAGCGCAGGGCGAATTGAGTTGCAATAGTATCTGAAGTTTCAAATTGATATATCTTGGAAAACAGATCAATCTAGAGCTTAGTATCTGATTCTTATCTTTAGTATGATAAATGAAATGTAACGTTCAATAATACTTGGGACACTATATCTCCTAGACATCACTGTTGATATGAAGCCAACAATAATAAGCTTTTTGGATTAAACAACGGCTAATCTTGCGTGAATTTTAAAAATATAACCAATGTTGTACCTGAAGTCGTGAGAATCCGTGAGTCTTTAGTCTAAACTATCGATCAAAATCGATGTTGTAACACAGTTGTAAGCGATATTGAATCAGATTAGCAAATGCGGCGTCGTTCAAACAAACGAGCGACACGCATCGGTAGCGGTAATGCGACGATATTCATATATCAGTTGTATCGCGGCGGGAATCGCGCGCGCGTCCTGATTTACACGATATCAAGCCAGATATGCTTGGGAATAGGGACGCACTTTCGTGCAGACAAGGGTTCCTTTATTTAAATGAGAATTTCGGTGAAGGAAAATATCGTGAGGGAACCGGCATGGCGTAGAAGTGTACTTAAACATTTTTTCATCACACTGGTTCGAAAGAACGTTAAATAACACGAGTAGTGATAATGTCAATTTTGCTATCCCATCGACACGAAAAATGTGATGCGATTTGCATGGCTGGGATCAGAGATGCAGGTACTACGCGTTCTTATTATCCAAAGACGTGACATACCATAGTTTATCGTTGTTTATTCTGAGTTACTTCACAGAAGTCAAATAAGTCTGTTGACTGATTCCTAAAAGACATTTATAAATACTGCTTTTAATCTAAACTTTTGGGGTAGGGATTCGAAAAGGAGGTTATAGTCGATCGAAGTTGCAGTACATCCCTAAAAGTCACATGCATGGGAATGCCGCGGTTGTGGCTACCGACTGCAGAGCCCACCCGGGGGTCGTGATATCTTACAGATTTGCGTGTTCGTGTCACGATCTCAATTTTTGGACCCTGCATGTTTATACCTACTTGCAAAAACGGTGTATCTTTTACTTTGTTTCGCAAGGGCGTTTCTCTAGACTCTTTTTATTTCTCTTATATATAGAAATGATTTTTATACATTTTACGGTAAATGTACAAAAACAAGTTACAAATTAAAGTTTGTTAACAAATTAAATTAACATTTACACGTATCATTGTGTATCAAAAAGTATGTGCACAATAACACGCAAATTAATTTACAAATCTTATCGCCATTATAAATGTTTGACAGAAAGTTATTTGACGTTTCTCGCGGCACATGTCACATCACGCGCATGCCACTGATTGATAGATGAATCATTTTACCGTTGCCCAGGTGACTTGCCATTTAGTTTTTTACAATAATAAATAACCTATGGAATTTCTTGTTCGTGATTTTGTTGTCAGTTCCAATAATGATAAACTATAGATCTTCATTCTCCGTGGTTTAATTTTATTTTCTTTAACTTTGACAGCTATGTTAATGTTCCTTACATAAGTTACAAGTTCTCAAATGACTTGTTAGCGTAGGTAAATTGTTTTCTTTTTCAATTGAATATTTATGAAGTTATATAACAAACTGTTAAAGTTACTGTTATCGTTTAAAGTAGTGTCCAATTTTGTGTAACAGAATACTATGAAATCGTCTTTCTCTCGAATAGTGTTAATGTTTACGTAATTGTTGAAATGTAAATGCGATAAATTAAAGTAGATGTATTCTGGCTTTGTTTTCCTTAATAGATCTTGCACTTTGTACACTAAAAGCGTGTCTATTTACATTTTTTTCGTAGTTACAAAAAAATATTCTAATGGCGCTAGGGAAATGTTTGTTGTTTTGTAGTACTGAGAATTTGGAATAACGTGGTGCCGTTATTTTTAAGTCTGGTAGTAAAGTCTCAAAATTTTAAGAAGTGAAATAAGCAGGGAGAAACTTTATAACTATTGAGCTGACGTCACGAAAGAGAGCGCAGAAAACTTTGCAAGTTTGTTGATATGAGAGCTGAATTATATCGCGTTTCGAACAGTTCTCTTACTTACGAAGACTTCGTAACTTCAATGTTGCCGTAGACTAGCAACAATAGCAAATGTTGCTGAAGAATATGTTTGTCAAGTTTCATGATAACGCATTTTGCAGTTTGGCGTGTAACTTATGTTGTATACAAATTATTGTCTGCAACTTCTTTTATGTTTTCATACCTATATACGAGTAGTTTTGGATTCTTATTCTTATCTTTAATGTCGATGAACTGTGAAAGAGCTGGTTTGGTTTCGGTTAGTCATTGTTTTTCGCACGTATCTACTTGCTCTTGCAGCTTTGTGTAACTCCTATCTTATTTTTAATACAAACTATTCAAATAGCATTTTAAGGATCATTTGTTAGAATAGTATTGTATTTTTCTTTGTTCTTTCTACGTGTACTGTGTTTACCTACGTGATCTATTATCTTGTATTTTTTTGTTTGAATGAAAAAACATTACTTATCTAAATAAGATAAGCAAAGTTACAAATATTGTTCTTTACACGTACCTTCTTTTATTTCTCACCCAATTGTTTCTATCAACGCCGTTTTGTGACTGTGTTTTTTGCATCTTCATTCACGTGCCTATCAATATGATATTGTTAGTTCTCTGAACAGCTCATTGCTACTGACTATGCTGATATCTCACCGGCATCCAACTGACGTTTGAAATGTCAATCAAGCAACTATTATAAAAGTGGTTTCCGATTCTCATGCAAATTCCCACTGACAGTACAATAAGCCAATACTTGTTACCACTTGTAAGTTACTTAGCATAGAAAGCGGGACTTGGTACAAAAATCTATAGGAAATAAACACGGTATACCGCACCAACTGGCCCAAGAAACAGACAAAAGGTATCAAAAGAGGGCGTTACGTAATTATAATAGTGATGTGTGTGGTGGATGTTTGTAGCCGAGTATCATTGCTCAATGGTAGGGCCCACCACAGACTCGAAAACTGCGAGAATGGGCGCTAGGAAATAGCTTGTTCAACAAGAGTACAAAAGTAACACACACAAATGCTAAAACGTTTGTGTATAGCTACAATAGTGGTTTGATGCTTTTCATGTGTGTATTCAGCTTAAGTCAAAATATGCTAACCAAAACATCTCAACGTAAAATATCATACAATACAGTTTGTGCTTTGCATGGTTACTACCATTATAATTATTTTTATAACTTTTTGGATTATAATACTCACGCTAGTACTCACTTTCATTACAAAACACTATCAGCAAGAACTTGGTTTAGTTAACAATGCGGTAAGTTCAAGTAGCAAGCTGACTTGCCTCGATATGTGGAAATTATGATCTTAAAATATTAAATGACGTAAATGCAAGTGAATAACGTTTTCGCATTAATTTCACTTCACTTTCTCCCCATTAACAGCTCTATGTGAGAATATGCATTATATGCGGTTGCATCGAATACTGCGGATCGATGGTCGACAATCGATTGTGTGCGAGACGACGGCGACGGCTCGATGTCGGTATCGATATGTGATCGCCTACGCTAACATCCAGGCTCCTGCGCCGCATTTACGTAGAAAGAGCAATGCATAATCAATCTCTGGCAATCTAGGCTCTTGTATTTCTTTTTTGTCTATTCAAATTTGACTTTTGGAGGGTCTTGATTAATTCACATTGGTAGCATGTTGCGTCACACCTGATGGATCGATGACATTGTAAAGTTTTTGGGTAGACAGGTGGTTGAGGCATCGCAAATTCGGTCGTCCTGGAAGTATAATCGGATATATGAAACCCACTGATTTCTATGATGACGATGAAGTCTGTTATAAGCAAGCATATTTTTGAACCTCTCCGGCTGTACTATAAAACCTATTGAAACCTGAAATTAAATTCAAGTCAGTAAGCGCTGGAAAACCAGCACAAAAAGTCAGTTTTCTATCAAAATGCAGACTTGTGCACCGTAATCGGCTTATTAGGATTTACCACACGCGTTCATGTGACTGCGGTGTATTAGATAGATGCCTAGGTTTACCTTTGTCGGTTTCGAGATGAGTTTCCAGAATTGCTTTGAGGAAAAGCTTGTAAAATATCTGCATGGCCATCAAAAGATACTTTGGGATAAACCACAACTGGTTGAGCAACAGAAAATACTTGTACCAACTGCAAAGTCCGTAATTTTTTACATGGTTTTTTGTGAACTTGGTTGTTATTCGGTCACATTAACTGTGTTCCATCAGAAAGGTTACATAGTCAGCTGACACGGCGCCAAGCGTAGGCGGCTGCGATGATCAGATGACTGATTAGCTATTTAGGAATATTAATTGTAGCGATGGAACCACATTCCTTCCGTGGTATTTTTATTACACGACACTGATTACGTTTAAATTAAATTAGTCTGAGTTCAATTACACTAAATATTCAGTAAATGTGTCACCCGTTGTAAAAGAGCGGAGAGAAAGCAAACATAACTTCGACTAATAAATCCCAAATGCTAACAGAATCCAGTGAACTGCGTCCTAGTGTTATTTTTGAGCTGGCAAATCAACATTGCAAGGACGGTAAGCTGAACTGAATGGCATTTCTTATTTCTTCAGAATATTAGAAATAAATCAGATATGGCACAAACATACACGGGTTGTTTTTGAAGTTGCCGCAAAAATACAACCAAAACAGTCAGTCGTGCAAAAGATAAAACGAAAATGACCGCCTCAGAAACAGCAATATTTCCAACGTTACTTCAATAATTGCAACGTGTTTGTTTCTGTAATTGAAACACAGCCTCTCTCGTTTATCAAGACGCCGACGAAAGCCTGATGGATTGTAATGTATTGTTTTTTTGTGTCCTGACTCGAGTTGGCATGAATTTGCATGTGTAATGCAACAAATGCATGGCTCGCCCGCGCCGCCTGAGCCGTGGGAATCTTGCATCTTAAATGGTGACACGGTAAAGATATCAAGCAGTAAGGGCACTATCTAACACCCAACAGCCACATGCATAGTTCTGACCCCATATTAGGATGCCCTTAGGCGTGGGTATCAGAAACTACGAGTACCATGGTACCACAACACTGAGACCCTGAAGAAATATTAAAAAAAATGCAAAAACTCGGTAATCCGGATAGAACATCTTTGAAATTCATTAGAATGTAATGAAAAATAGGCTGCAGTGTATTGTGTCATGAGCAGAAGTAACAGTGTAGTTTCCTACGGCTTGATATTTGTACTGTGAAAGAGCTTTTGTATTATTTTTGTCTCGTGCTAAAACGCTTGAGCGCATGTTTTATTTTGATGTGAGCACAAAAGTGGGCGTTCGTGTCAATTGATGTGATATTTTCGTTGAGGATAAAAGTTGAGAAACAAAAAAAGCATCCCATATCGCAAACCATTGCAAATTATGATGTTCTTGTGCATTACAATTGTACAGTTGAACCTTATACTCGATAATATTCTCTTGCATTCCAAAATTTCCGTAATTCTAAGTACAAATATTCTATTTATTACTAAAGCTTTTAAACGGCTAGCAGTATGCCACGTCTTCCTACCTACTTCAAAGGTCTTCCTGAGGAAGTGTCAAACCGCGGCCACGACTTCCTTTACCTCCGCCTCCACCCCCCTGTTGCACCACCCACTCTCCACCCTTATGCGAAGGGGTGCGAAGTCAACGACCTCCCGTCGATGTTTGCGGTGCGATTTTGAAGACACAAACACGAGATTTTTTGGTTTGTTTATCGTGAACCATTTTACTTTTAGAGGATATCGATTTTGAGCTTTTAGTTTGCGATTCGGCTTAGGTTTCAGATGCGTAGAGTGTAGGTATGAAAAGTACAATGTATGTTTGTGTTTGTTCGCACTGGCATTTGTTTTTGTTATCAACGTTATAATATTAATCCTA
Organism: Scotopteryx bipunctaria; assembly: GCA_949320045.1. Classification (NCBI taxonomy): domain Eukaryota; kingdom Metazoa; phylum Arthropoda; class Insecta; order Lepidoptera; family Geometridae; genus Scotopteryx; species Scotopteryx bipunctaria. Next base: position 4,029,952 of record OX439449.1, read on the forward strand.
AATGTCATAATATTAATAAACGTTATAATATTAATCATGAAAAACATGTAGGTATACGTTATCATCGAAAAGTTTGTAGCCTTTTAGCATTGACCCAGTATCTTTTAAATTAATATGTTGATTCATGTTTAATCCTTTGTTCCAGAATTTTTGATTGGTGTCCATTGCACACATGGCTTAAATAGAACTGGCTACATGGTGTGTCGCTACATGCGCGACAAACTTGGTGTGCCTGCGCAAGAAGCTATCACAAGTACGTACCTACTTATCTCTATTTACCAAGAATTAACATTTGTTTTGTCATAGGTAAGATTTGTAGATTCGTTTATTAAAAGTACGGTGATTCCCTAGATTTTACTTCGCGTACTAGTCATTGTCGCGGCTGTTCCTTGTCATTAATTATTAATACAATAAGATTTTAATAACATTTTTGTAAGTAGGTACTTTGAATTTGGCGCATGACGCGTCTATATAATGAACGCCATTGTTTCTAAGAGCAAATAATTTTAGAAGTTCCGGCATCTACTTTGATCCGGGATATTATTTATATGTAATATTACGTTAGTCATAAAAGTTTAAGAGAGCTTTTAGAGATAAAATGTTTGTTTCAGAATTCGAAGCGGCTCGTGGTCACAAAATGGAACGAGACATCTATATAAACGACTTATTAGGTACAAAAAACAAGCAAGCTAATGTGGGTCAAGTGAATGAAGTTGTGTCTGTACAGAACAGACGAAACGACTTTACGTATAGATCACCACTCGAAGATGATAGAGATAGTCCAGTAGTAGACAATAGCAAACGATTCGGTACTAGATCTAACAGTGATAGCTATGGTTTCAATAGGCAAAGCAATCACAATTCCAATAGAACGAACAACAACAATGGCTTATTCTCCTGCTACACTGATAGATATAAAGAAAGGAATTCTTCAGGTAGAAGTGATAGAAGGACAAATGGTTCTCCTTTGTCTTGGAGAAATCGCGGGGAAAGAAGTGGAGATGCGGGTAGTTCACGGAGTAGTAGTACTGCTGACAATAGACATCGTATTTATAAACGCGAAGATAGATCGAGAACTAGGGATCATAGAGAACCGAACAAAGGATGTGATAATACAAGAAACAAGTTGTAATGATTTTGATGTTCATTTAAATAAAAAAACTTCATAATTTTATATGGTCTGGTATTTTATATAGATTTACTAGGTGTGTTAATAAAATTTAACTACAGTCAAATACAAAAATAACTGTCAAGGTAATAAATATCCAAATGTGTGAAACAAGCAAAAATGTAGGCATAATTATTATTAAATATTACAAAAATTATTATTAAAAAAAGTCATGACATTAGAATTGACTTTCTCGATAAGTATTTTTTTAATTTCAATTTATACTGATGTATTCGATTCTTTTTAGACAAATGAAAAACGGCTTTCAAATTGTTAGTTTGTCTTAATTTGCATATTGTCCTCACACATTTCTTCTGCGCTTTAATGACATATGCTTTTTTAGTTGAATTGCCCCAGAATATAATATTATACCGTGATAAGTAATGATACTAAGGCCTTTTACCATCTATAGTAGATTATTTATACAGCGTTAGGAGGCAACTTTTACCTTCACTAACGGGACGCTGTAGTGCCCGTGATGAATTAAGATGGAGTAGGCTTGCCCATCACCTACTCCATCCTCTCAGCTTAGTCGGCCTTGTCCACAGGAAAAACATGGTCAATACGTGCGGAGCTGACTAAGCCGCGGGTTTCCTCAAGATTTTTTCCTTCACCGATGTGAGAGTACTGGTATTAAAATTGGTACTTAAATTTTTCGCACAGAAAAATTCATTGGTACACGACCGGGTTTGAACCCACGACCTTAGGATCGGAAGACGGGGTCACTACTAACTAGACTACCAGTGCTCTCAGACAATGATTTAACCGTTGACATAAACCTAAGCATTTTGTAGAGTTTCCGTATTTATGTCTTAAATAATAGTTTATGTGAGATCATGGGTTTTAACAGCTCTGTTCCTAAACGTTTGTTTTTCTTAAGTTATTTTTTAAATTTATGTCACTAAGAGTATTGTTGATGTCAAATTCTAATAATGATTTATTATGTAATGAGAGAGGATCGTAGCAAATGGAGATCCATGATCTCTGCCTACCCCTATGGGAAACAGGCGTGATTTAATGTAAAAATGTATATACATATTTATTATTTCCTGTAAACACAATAGCACTGACATTATAGTTCCGCGTTTAGAAATTTGAGGTACATAGTTGTATTTGTGTGTTTAATGTATATAAAGCCTATAGTTTTTATTTTAATTTATATAATTTATTGTTTTAGGAACCCATCGATCGTGGCGCTGAATTTTTCGTAGATACTCTCTAAACACGGGCATAATTACCTGTTTACTATTGGAATAATTAAGTTACAATATTTTTAATATTAAATAATATACTTATTATAAACTTGATGTTTTTTCTACTTTATCAAGCGGTATTTGTTATCAGGCGTGAAAAATGAGGCAGTCAATATCATCATCATCATCATCTTGCCCTTATCCCACTCTATGTGGGGTCGGCACAGCATGACCCTTGGATCATGCTGTAAGAGTTTTGGCTAAGGTGTTTTATGACCGGCCGCCTGCCTGACGTCAACCCTCCTTGGGAATACTTGCTTATTGTATCTCATCATGTTGGAGGATACTATCCCTTAGTCGACTTTTACGACATGCTCGGGGAAAGAAGCAGCTGGACGCATTCTATGTTTTTTCTTTACTACCAGTCCAGCAGAGAAGTATATATCCATAGTTATTATTGTATGTCATACGTTCCTATTCCTATACCCTCTCATTGTTCACTCATATTGATGAATCATCTTTGCCTTTTTTATACATAAACTTCCCATATCGATTTTTGTCGATTTCAAATTGTAGCTTCCAAGTAGTGAAACAGTTGACCGACAAAGCTCCAGGTGCTAGTCTAAAGATTCGAATACTCATGTGAACACATCTTATTACGGTGCAAATGGTGGGATCACGTAATTCGGAGCATGGTACGTGACCGATGCTATCGGGAGATAGGTGCCGTGGCATTACTGATGGTCTATTTCTGTCAGATTCGTCATGCAGTGATGCTAAAATGGGACTCTCAACTCCGGCAAGCACAAAATAGTCTATATATAGATTTGGTTATTAGAAATCATTTTACTAGAGGGCTGAGACAAAGAACACCATTATAGGCAGGTATGAATTGGTATCACTGAGATCAGTCATTGATAATTCATCGCTCATTTACCCTTAATTTCATCCTTAAAAGTTGATAAATGTATAAACACGTTTCTTTGTGATACCAGCTTTATTTTTGATGGTCTTCTGAAATCTCAGAAAAGTAAGAACCTCGCATCTCGAACCTGAATCTCTAGAAAATAAAGACCTTTTAGAGAAATAAAAAAAAAAATGTTTGCACACAAATCTGTTTTTCGGCAAAAGTAGAAATAATTATAATGTTATGAAATTTTCCTATTTCATAATAATTTTGGTGCTGCTCATACTAGTTTTTTTTATCTCTACCGTTTTAGTAATCTAAAAACACCTCTATAAACAGAAAAAAGTGACTGTGGCAAGTAAGCATGTGTATGGTGACATGTGTACAATCAATGAATAGGTTTACGTAACGCAAGCAGGTAGGTATGTATGTAAAAAGCCATGCCAATATAACTTTACGACTTTGTAAAGAGACCTTATGAACTCAAAAGAAAGGGCTTTTGATAAAATCATGGAGACTTATTAAACCTTTGTTCTTAATTCTATATGCCCTGATGCTCTTAAGATTACTTACGCAATATCACGTGGAAGAATTTAAGAACAGCATAAAATTTACATAATTGAACCAAAATTTTATTACTCTTTAGCGAGATGAATCTCAGAGAGAAACGTGAGGGTAGCTTTCCGCTTTACGGTTGAAATTAGTTTAAATTCAGTTAAAGTTGTAGTTTAGTTGGTCTAGCTTTGGAATTTGTCCTGTATCTTTCAGTAAATCAGTTTTTTTGTTCCATCCCCAACTTATATATCTTCATCATCATCATATCAGCCCACTAACACCAGCAGTTGGATATATGCCTCATTTTTTAGTTTTTATTTTTTTAAAATGCCTCACGCTCATATAATTTAAGTACCGAATCTAGGAGTTAGTTTTTTAAATCGCAAAATGTTATGGGAATAAAGTATATAACAAAGTTTCATTCCATTTGATATTTATGATGTCGTAGTGTAGATGAGAACAGCCGCTACCTAATGGATTTCACATGAACATGTCTTAGGGCCTATTGCAATATTTGCTGCAGATGAATTTCCATGCAAATATTCAATCGAGGACCGTGTCTAGTGTAACATAATCTGTGAGTACCTACTGGCTTCCTTTCATGAATTATTGATGGAAACCATAATCCAGCAGAAGACATTCGTCGGTTTGACTGTGAAACGCTTACATTGTCGAAACAACCAGTAACATTACTACCTGTAAGTTTACTAGTTATATTTATGAAACTGTGACGTCAGGTTTTGTGACTAGAGTAGTAGTAGAAACACAGTATACACGGGTATCAAAAAGTCCAACTTTCGATATATATGGAATTCGCAATGAGATGTATCATTCAAGTCGCTGTGTCTGCTCGTCCATAGGTAGGTTAGGTACTCGTGTCTTTTATTTGGTACATTCTCGATACTTTGGATACGTTATCACTTCTTGCATTTATTGCTCTATTGTCTGCCCCCAAGCGTTCACTGGAGTAATTTACTTAAAACCACGTATCGTACAGTATGTATGTTCGTATGAGCCAGTGGCCAACTCTAGTGACATGTTTTTAGGCCGCCTAAAGACCTCGTGCTTTGTATGAAAACCGAATTTGTCCGAATAGTCAACTAATAATAACTGAACCAACCCTATAAAAATAATAAGTATCTACATAATATGTACGTACATATTTACTTAAGGTAGTAATTTCTTAAAATAACTTAATTGACCCAGAATTTAGGGATTTTTGGATACAAAAATACAGGCCATATTAAAACTTCCAAAGCCAAACTTCAAGTTACTAAGCATCCGATTTTATTGTCAGATCAGAACCAAAAAAAATACACTACTCAACAAAGTCTAGGGAACAAGCAATATACTTCAACTTATTTTGCGAAAACTCGTAAAAAAAAGTACTAGACACTAAAATTTATACATTTAGGCTGAAAGAGGATTAAATAATGTGTTTGAAATTCAAAAAATTATAACAAAAATGTAAATGCTTTTCAAAATAAGAAGGGAAAACCTAACTTGGTCGCAGAGTAAGGGGTTTGCTAGCATAAAGTGTTAAGTGATTTTTGTCATGTATCGTTTTTTTTTCTTGTGAGAGACCATTACCGCCAAGTTTTTCGAGATTTTTGAGACTCTAAGCGTTATGTCACGTCGTCATTTAACGCGGGAAGAGATGCTTAGTGCTGTGGGAATGTTGGAAGCTGGACGCAGTCAACGCGATATTGCGGACGCTGTTAGCACACAGCTAAGCATAATTTGCCGATTATGGGCACGCTACAGGGCTACAGGAGATGTAGCCGAACGTCACCGAGGAAGATACAGGATCACTACCCAGAAACATGACCGATTTCTACAAAATGCTGCAAGAAGGCAGCCTCAGATTACAGCTCCCCAGTTGGTAGGAAGACTCCAGTCCCAGCACCAAGTGGTTATCAGTGACCAAACTACCAGGAGAAGATTACATGAAGTCAATCTCTGCGCTCGCAGACCATTAAGAGTTCCAGCTTTGCGACGTGGAAATCGAGGGCGTCGTTTATTGTGGGCTAATGCACATTTGCGATGGACCGACAATCAGTGGGCACGTGTTCTCTTTTCTGATGAGTCTCGCTTCGGATTTCATCCTGATTCAAGGAGAGTACGTGTTTGGTGTGTCCCTGATCGCCAAAGTCGACTCCAAAATCCTCAGGAAGTTCATCCTTATCAAGGCGGAACGATCATGGTGTGAGCTGAAATTCGCATGGGTGGGAGAACTGATCTCGTTTGCATACGAGGCAGTTTGAATGCAGAGGAATACATTTAGCAGGTAGTGCATTCTATGGTCATCCCTCACCACTAGCAGTTTGACCAATATTTCGTGTTCATGCAGGATAATGCACGCGCACGCACCACAAGGCAGATGATGAATGTGTTCAGCGAGCACAATATCACGGTATTAGAGTGGCCTGCTCAGTCCGCCGATCTCAATCCAATTGAGCATGCATAGGATTTACTCAGGAGTAGAGCTTTCAGTGATCTTCTTCAAAATTTGAACTCGGGAGAAGAACCTTTTTCACATCTTTCCAGAATATGGAGCCTTATTCCACGGGCGACAATTGATAACTTGATACTCAGCATGCCACGCCGATGTAGGGCCGTGGCTAATGCCTTGGGAGGTCCGACGGATTATTTAACGGCTACAAAGAATGTTTTTTCATTTAATTTTCACTTAAGTGTCAAATGTTTTTGTAATTTACAGAAAATTGTTTTTTTCGGCGTAGGCACTATTTTAGTTTTTCTAATTAAACTTATTTTTTTTACTTGCACGCTGTTTATTTAATTGCATAACTGAAATCAAGAATAAATTAGGCTTCTATTGACGTATAACATCTAGAACAAAAAAAAAGTTGAATCAAAAATATACACTAAAATACCCTTGTTCCCTAGACTTTGTTGAGGAGTGTATATAATAAGTACAAAACAGAACAGAAAATCTTTTGGCGCATGACTGGATTTCTTCTGCTTAACTCTCAAAACCGATTTTGGCCATCGAGAATACAGTCTCTTACAAATTTCTACCATACGATGTTTGAGGTGACGTCACAGGTAGAAGAATAAGATCCAAAGTTACCTACTGTAATAAGTGGATAGAAAACAACTTTATGGAAACCTATAAGAAAGTATATTTACTATGGGGTTAAACCAACATGCTTTAGTATTGAGATTTTAGTACGCACTTACATAAGTTTGGAATACTTACGTTATTTAACATCCCGAAGGATGTTAAATAACAAAGTAGGTAAGTGGCTATTTTTTATGCTGCTTGAAAGCAAACATGCTTTTATTCCGAGGAAAGTATACTGAAATAGTAAATCAGGACTGTGTTTTCTCAATATTATCTAATTTTTGACAAAAACATGTCAATTGGTCACTGCAAAAAATACACTGTTAAAAATAAGTAGGTGGCACGCAGATGATATTTATCTGAACTATTTTCTATCTGTAGGCAAACTTAGATAGAAAACAATTTTTCAATATTAGTTTTTGTGTGTAGTAGGTATGTTTCTTTCTGTAAATAAATAAATAAAAAAATCTAAGCCCAGGTGATCATCCGATGTTTTCCACAAGGTCACTTTCTAAAACCTATCCTACAATTACATTTAATATATCAATAGAAAGATAATTTAATCGTAGGTTTAATAAAAAGATTATAATTAAAACATGACCCATAATATTGATATGCAGCGGCACCATTTAATTGTCTTCGGATATTTAATTCTTTGATACATTTCACCGATCCTGTTTGTAATCGCTTTATTCGCAAAGACGAGTTGTGTTTAGATGGGACAGATGGGGAGTGATACCTACCTTTCTGTAATGGCACGTCTGACGTCTACCTTTTATCGTCATCTTATTTTCCTCTATAACTTGCCTCTAATAGTCTTGATCTCAGTAGTGATCCGTAGTGACCCTATCGATTTTAAGGTTAAATCATTTATGTGAGCCATACCAATGCTCTCAAACAGTGAAGGAAAACATTATGAAGTAAACAGCATATCGTAGAACCTGGAAAGTTTAAAGAGCCTCATCGAAGCTCACTTTAAAGCTTTCCTCACACTTGGTTCCTAAAATCAGTGACACGAGAATTGCTTACTATAATTACCGACACGGATCTCGAGCTTTCGGCGTAAAAGAGGGAGGAGGGGGGGGGGGGGTTTGCACGTGAATTAGAGAGAACGTTCAAAGTCCGTGCTGGTATCTGTAGTGGTGAATTGAGGACATTCCCATCTGCGATGCGTACTCTATGACACCACAGAAGCGGCACAGCCCAGAGGCGCAGACAATATCGGTCCAGATTGAATTATCGATCGGATAATAGGATCGCAAGAGTAATACCCGTATATATTATTCCTGCTACTTTAATTATAGGAGCTATTGAACTAACTTGTTTATTGAAGCTCCTCCTAAAGTGGTTCGTTGCCACGATTAGATTATTGAAATATTTTGCGATGCTGGATTGGACTTGTGGTGTTATTTACTTTGCTCGCATACCTACTTTTGTGGGTTTCCTCCGGGATGATGCCGGTCCGGTCACGGAACGAGGAAGTGAACAGATAGTGCGGAAACTCTTATTTTACCCTTATTTAAGTTTTTAACAGAACTAGTTAAGGGACAAACCTTACCTAGCACCTCATACAGAATAATCAAACCACTATACAATAGTACTGCTTGGAGTCGATGGCTGGTACAAATTAAGACATACCTATGTATATTTTCTATGTATATGTCTTAGATGATGATGAAGGCGTTATTGAAGATATGAAGATTAGGACTGAAGTTTGACCTACTCTATAAGACTGTATTTTATACTTTAAAATAAATTCACAAAATAACTAAAGTGTCTTATAATTTTGGATGTGCTTCTCAGAACGATAAAATACTTTAGGTAGACTGCTTATCCTCATATATCATGAGCTAAAACGCCATAAACAAGATTATTGCACAAAAATCAGTATCGTTTCCTAATAATCAAAACCAAACTGACCTACTGACTGCGCCGGCGCAGATAACAATCAAAATGGCGCCCGAAGCGTCACCAACTGTCACAGTAACTAACGAGCACATTAAAATGAAACGCTCAAAGCAACGGACATAAATTAAAAAGTCATCCATGTCAGTCAAAGCCTTAAGGGCTACGCTACATATTATCGTCTGTTTCAGCACTCTAGCATTCAAATGCTAGAAGCTTCTGCAATGAGTTTAGATTACGATTCTTTTACAATCATTTAGAACAAAAAATAACTAAATAAAACCAGCAGTCACGACATGCGCATGGATAGGCTTATGAAAATTAAAAAAAATATGTTTGGTTATAACAAAAATTGCTTGCAAATAGGGGTGCTGAGTAATTCAAATGTAAATTGACAATCAAGTAGTGCTGATTTGATTCCCGCGCCTGGAAAAAGGTTTGCATGTTCTGTAAATTTTCCAAAAATCTTCTGGCTTTCTTAGTCTCCGGGTACCATGGTACTCGTAGTTCCTGACACCCACGACGATAGGGAAATCCTAATGTGGGGACAGAAGTATATATGTGACTGTTGGTACTTATTTATATTATGTAGCTTGACCCTTAGCAGGATCTCTTGACGGAAGCCAGGTAGTAAAGATCAAAACAAAACTATGAGATAACAATTAAGATGTTTCGTTTTATTGAGAGCTGACAAAGCGATGTTAATTTACGTCCCTTCGAAAGATAAGAACGAAATGATGAAAACGAGAAATACGAAGGTTTAGTGAAACCTGTAAAAAGCTTGTAAAATGGTTCGAACAATATGAGTTTCGGCAATACCAGTACTTAGTAAGTTAAGAACGTGACATACTAGGTGGGTATGCCATCTAAATAGCCCGTAGTTGTCGCGTTTGCCTCGGAGGAGGCACACCCTGACAAAGCGAGCACTTGCCTCGCGCGTCAGCCTCGCGAGGTAAGTCAGTACGTCGTACCGGAATCTACGTTTAGGTAAGTAACTGCCTAAAGCGAGGAGCAGCGGCGTAATGGGTATAAAAGCGAGTCTCAAAAAAGCGACGTTGTGGGAATAATTCAGTTGGTAGTTGGTAAGTATAGTCAACATTTAAAATAAGCACTTACTTATCAAGTAAAAAACCTTGTGAAAAAAATCTACTCCAAAATAAGTCAGTCTGAGATAATTTAGGCCTTGTTCGTTATAAATATATCTAATAAGTATTTTCATTAAGATTTTAAACAAAATGTTTTTGAAGTTGACCTATCATAATGAAAATGAGTGAAAATTAAATATCTATAGTTCATTCAACAGAATCACACATAAGGATCATCACTTTGAATTCAGGCCCTGTCCGTAACGCGACCAAATGATGGTAAAGTGCCAAAGTGCCAACTGGTCCTCGCAATATTAACCTATACCTATTACGTAGGTTACTATCTCATCACACAGAGAGCACTGGTGGTTTAGTGGTAGTGATAAGCGCGGTCCGAAGGGGGGGGGGGGGGGGTCACAGGGGACATGACCCCCCCATCCCCAAAATCGTACACGTCAAATTGAAAAATCTTTAACAATTTCCAAAATATAAAAATGCAATTTAATGCCCTTAGCCGCGATGCCAATAAAAATTGTCTTCCATTTGTTTCATGTATGCAATAAAATCTGATTTACTCGACATACCTATTCTATTGTTAGTGATCACCTCCAAAATTTCAGGCTGCGACCGGGCCTGGGTAATGACCCCGCCTTCCAAACCTAAGGTCGTGGCTTCAAACCCGGTCGTGCACCAATGGATTTTTCCGTTCGAAAAATTTACCTGCGCTATACCAGTAGGTAATCAAACAGTAAAGGAAAACATCGCGAGAAAACCGGCTTGTCTTAGAATAAAAAAAGTTCGTCATGTGTCGAGGGCACCAAAAAAACGTCTATGAGGCGCACTTAAAATCCTTTCACCACACTCGTTCGAAAGAACTCGTGACTAGTAGCAGTACTGTCTCATTCACCGTTCTTCGAATCGCACAAAATGAGACAGCATCTAATTACGCTGACGCGTTGAATTCCGCGTGTGTGTGTTAATAAATACACTAATTAATAAATGTTTGGTCTGTATGTCTGATTGCAGCGTCGGTCGAGGGCAAGTCTGTTTGCTTTAGCACTGAGGGCGATTTCTTGGAAACTTGTCGCCTACGGTTTGTACTTATCACCGAGGTATAAGAGTGACGACCTCGTTGGCGTGGCGGGTGTTCGGCTGAGACGCAAGAGGCGCGGCTTCGATTCCCGCTGGGTTTAAGTTTCCTCCATGCAAGAACTTTAGGGATGAATGATTATTATTTATTTTTTACTAGCTTCCGCCCGCGGCTTTGCACGCGTGGTACCGGGATAAAAAGTAGTCTATATGTTATTCCAGCACGCATACTATGTATGTTTCAAGTTTCATTCAAATCCGTTCAGCCGTTACGGCGTGATTGAGGCACAAACATCGTCACATCCTCACAAACTTTCACAATAATAATATTAGTATGATTTATTAGCAATACAAAAAAAAAAACATAAGTACCTATACTTTTAATTTTAAATCATAATGCAGGAATCTCGTCAAAAGCAGGAAAACTCTGATCGTAACACCCTCTCTTTTTACTTTTATTGCTCAAGTTCCGATAATAATTTGATAGTGAGACAGGAAGCGATTTATTATAAAATCTGATGAAACTTATCGATATAAAAACCATCTGTAGACTGATGCCGGGATTGTCAAATTAGTCGTTTTGGAATGCGGCGAGAGTGTTCTACGAAAGCATTAAAATATGACACCTGTCACATTAAACAAAAAATAGAGCTTTTGGAATCCCGGCCAGAATAGAATAGAATACTATACATACAGTATAGATACTATCAGGCTATCTATACTATCAGGGTACCTACCTTTTACATACATACATACATATTTAAGTAGGTAGTGAAAAGTAGGTATGTAAGTATTGTAACAGCCATCTGGTGACCATAGTACAAGCTTTGGAACCAGTAGGTACCTACTTAGCTTAGGGCTATTTATTTATTCCGTTCCATAACCGGACCGGATCCTCACTATTACGGGATACAAAACCAAAGCAAAGTAATCTTTTGTCAGAACTTTGTTTTGCTTTTTTGTACTGGTGACGGTCCAATTATAAAGCCGGGTAATGGCGTAATTCTGACCCATATATATTAGGATTATCTATGTTGCAGATTTCATTTTAATGACAAATTGTGTCTACATTTGTCTTATGGTCTATTGAGATGTCTTTAAAAAACAGGAGCTTCAATTACATCGTCCCGTATGATAAGTATAATGTATTGGTAATTAAGATGTAATATATTGCGCTTCGATGTTTTCTTTTTCTCATTAACACGGCGTTATTCCTGCTTTTACGGATTTTATGTTATTTATATGCTATTTATTACAAGTTTTGTAATGGAACCTAATATAAAATAATAATTTACGAATTGACGGTTTTTATTTATTTATTTAAGTAATATAAATATTTCTTGATACAAAGTGATGATAAAAGAGGCGCCATATTTTAGTTAACGATACAGATAAGGTGAGCCCATGAGATAATTTGTAATGTTTGTTGAATTTCTGCTTATGCAGATTATTATTTATATAACTTTTATTCAGCTACAACAAAAAAGAAAAAAGAGATCAATGAGAAGCCACCTCTAATAAGAATCTGTACTAATGTCATCATAAAAAAAACTTAAATAAAAAAAATACGGTTACAGCATGATGTGTTGATATTTAAAAGAGTCTGTACAACTTTGTCTAATCAAAGTTATACAATTTTTTAACTAAAAACGTTAAAACATGGGCTCGTCCGGGATTTGAACCCGGGACCTCTCGCACCCAAAGCGAGAATCATACCCCTAGACCAACGAGCCGTGCGTCGAGACGTTTGAATCGAAGGCTTGCAGTTGGTGCATGACGTCACTCGTCCGCCCACTACTTCACTTTCTCGTTCGGAACTTGTCTTTCCGTTGAAAGGTAAAAATAAGTCTCAGTATACTCTGAATATTACGTTAAACTTATTAAGTTGTTTTAATTAACAATTTCAGAATTAAGCTTGAATATTATTTAGTACGTAATATTTTTTTGTAGGTGTATGCACTGCACACCTACTTTGAGAGCACTGGTGGTCTAGTTGGTAGTGACCCCGCATTCCGATCCTAAGGTCGTGGGTTCAAATCCGGTCGTGTACCAATGGATTTTTCTGTGCGAAAAATTTATGTGCTATACTAGTACTCTCAAACGGTGAAGGAAAACAGCGTGAGGAAGCCCGCGACTTAGTTAGCTCCGCACGTATTGACCATGTCTTTCCTGTGGACAAGGCCGACTAAGCTGAGAGGATGGAATAGGTGCTGGGCAAGCCTACTCCACCTTAACTCGTCCCGGGCACTACAGCGTCCCGTTTGTGAAGGTAAAAGTTGCCTCCTGACGCTCTATAAATCATCTACTATAGATGGTAAAATAATAATAATAATATAATAATATTAACACCCAACAGTCACATACATAGTCCTGACCCCACACTAGGATTCCCTGTGTCGTGGGTATCAGAAACTACGAGTACCATGGTACCACAAAAGGCTTTAGTTTATGAACTGCAAATGCCAGTTAAACTTTTAGGATAGTGTTGTATCGAGCAAGGTAGGTATAGGTGTTGTATATCGCTTATAACCTTACGGTTACTAATTGTTTAACCTGCACACTCTTTCGGATTTTAGTTACAATTGAAATACGTTTATAAAATTATAATTTGTCATTGGTACAATATGTTTCAGCTGTGTAAATTATGCGATAATGAAGGTTTTGTCCGAAACGAAAACACATTCGAAATACTTACCTACAAAACATTTTCCCATCAAAATATGTTTTATAAGATCTTCATATTTAACAGGGCTATTTAGTGTAGCCAAACCGAGTACAGGCAACTAAAAAACGCTAATTTATTTTATTTTTTGTCAGAATTTTCATTTGATACTCTTAACTGTGATTCATTCAATGAATAGCAAGCACTCCCTGTAACTTGCTAATTTTTTTTTCAGTCCGTTTATTTAAAGATTTGTTCGATGAGTATTCTTATTTCTGGTACTCCCTGTCAGCATCATCATCATCACATCCACCCACTACTAGGTAATAGGCCTCTTTAGTACATCATTATTTCCTACCCTGTAACTTAGCTCTATTTATTTATCTCCTGAGTGGTAGGTAAAGAATCGTTTAGTGATCGGGTTCAGAAGGCAGACCCAAGTTATCGCGGGTAATCGACTGAGCAACATCGCGTGAAACCTTTTGCGGTGTTTTCAAATCAAAGCGTACCGTGTGATGCGTCTGCTTAACCGCAGTTTACGATTCGCAAGAATTGGAGGCGGAATATCCAGGCAGGGTTGGAGTTAAGGAAGCCTGTCAAACTGACATGATCTTGCTACTTCTAAGTACTAACTACTGGTGTCACTATTTGTTTCCAACCAGTGTGGTAAGTATAGATTCAGATTTTCTGTTTTTTTTTTATTCATTTGTGTTCTTATATGGGTGATGTGGTCGCAAAGCTACAAAACCCTTAAATAAAAAAAACCCAGTGCGGTGAAAGATTTTACGGTGCGATTCACATGTTTTCGTTTTTTGATCTAACTAAAATTATAAATCTAAAATTTTAATAAACCTGTAGTTTCCTAAAAACAAAACCTTCTAACTACAAAAGAAAAGGTAGCTGCTCTCAATGAGGTAACATCGAGCTATCGTCTTTCGAACTGCGAGTAGAGTATTGGTACACTCAAAATGTATTGTATGTGGACGAACGAAAACGGGGAAGAACGATGAAATTGTAGGCTTCTCAGTCTGACCTATTACCTATCCGCTGATTGATTGGTGTCGCATTGCTATCGCTGATTTGTTCCACATCGATCGATCTAACTCTGAAACTATAAACGTGATCAATGACCTTCGAAATAAAGGTCGTTGTTTGTGACCAATTGTTTCTACTGTAGTGTAGAAGACAACAAACACCATTCTCAACAAGATGCCCTCTGTGGCGAGGCGGGTGAGTGTTCGGCTGAGACGCAAGAGTCGCGGTTCGATTCCCGCTGCTGAAGAAATGTTTGCATACTCTGCAAATATTTCTTCCGGATGTGGGTGTTGTAATATTATGTGTTATAAGTTTGTATTTACTAAAAAAGTATATAAATATTCTATCAGCCATCTGGTTCTCATAGTACAAGCTTTGCTTAGTTTGGGACTAGATGGTGCTGTATGATATTTATATTCCTCAAATATTTATTTATTTATTATTAATTATACACCCAGAAGATCGTAAGACCTGCTGCAATAGTCAAGGAGGTCCTATATAGATCCTAGCTCCGGTCCTGTTGGCGGAAGATCACAAACAGATGAGGCCTGTTCTCACCATGCCGGGATCATGGAGTGAAACCTTGTGGCAGGTTTAATGTGACTGATGGCTGGCTTGTCAGTCACTTGGTTCGGCTTGATGTGGTTTGCAAGTCTGGTATATGCAGCTTTTGATTTGAATATAGTAGCCTTCATGTTATCCCAGAACAAGACTCACGTTTGCTACGTATATTCTTAGTTTCATCCAAATACAGCCGTTTAAATGTTCTTCAAATGCAAACATCAATCTCTCGAATTATTTCCTACTCATATTAAACTTTCAAATAGGAAAACCTAAATTAAATAATATTTAGATTTTCCTATTAGGAATATAGGTATTTGTGGACATTTCACACAGCGCCATCTAGCCCTAAACTAAGCAAAGCTTGTCTATGGAAACCAGATGGCTGATATAATAATTTTATACTTTTTTTCTGTAAATACATACCTACCACTAGCATATTACATAATATTACAACACCCAAACCAGCAAGAAATATTTGCAGAACGTGCAAACATTTATCTGCAGGAATCGAACCCGCGCCTCTTGCGTCTCAGCCAAGTACTCGCCCGCTAACCCATCGAGATCGTCAAAGTATCTAATATTTTAACTTTGTATTGTTACTTATACTGTTAGGATAGGTACTTTTCATTTGAAAAGTTACGTAAGACTTTAAACTTGTATTGGCTATAGGTACTTGGAACATTTCCACAATATTGTCAGACCGATGCACTTATATTGAAATGTAGCATATTACAAACGTTTTCCAATTTAAATGGGTTTGCTTTCAAATTGGGCGTATAATGGGAATGAGATGACAATTATGATGAATTCTGTAGCCTAGGCTGTTTGGAAAACCGCCATAATACTTCACTTATTTTCAAGGATTTCGGAAGTAAATTTTGTTATTTTAGTAATTCTTTTACTCCCGCAAAAAATAGCTCTCAAAACAGCACACAAGTCTTCGTTGTACACTGTAGCGTGTAGTCAAAAATTCAAAATATAAACTGCAGGACAAAATCTGTTTGCAAAACCTAAGTCTGATTTAAAAAAGCGCGAGAAATAACGCTTTTTAATTTCAAAAGAGTAGTGAAGCAAAGCAAGCTCCAATCTTTACAAAAAGCAACTTCTGCGCTGCAATATGTAACTGTTCCAACGTCTCAGCACATGTAAATGAAAGCGCTGCTCTCAATCCGAGATTTAGTTACACCATTTGGATGGAAAAGCATGATAGAAGCGCAACTCCGACTTCGAGATTTCGGACAATAAGTCGGGATGCTTGAAATTTTTAACAAAACGGAACTACTCGATTTATCAATGGTGGCGTGGTGGGCGATTGCTCGACAGAGATGCAAAAGGCGCGGGTTCGATTCCCGCTGCGGAAGAAATATTTGCATGTTCTGTAAATATTTCTTCCGGGCCTGGGTTTTGAAGTACCATGGTACTCGTAGTTTCTCACCCACGACACAGGGAATCTTAGTGTGGTTTTAAGATTTAACCCATAGGGTAACTTCTGAAGCTAGCCCAGTATCAGTTCTGTAAAGTAGGTATTAGGTTAAAGAAGCCGGAGCTAGCTAGGCGGAAAGTCTGCAATTTTGGCAGCGAGCAAACAGCCGACGGAACCTCAAATTGCACGACGATCCCGCAGCATAACTCACCAGCCTCGCGAGACGTCCGTGTTGCAGCTAGTTCGGAGAACATTACATTTTGTTATCTCAATTTCTTTCTAATCAAGTTGTTTTAATTATGTGGATTGTGCATGTGCATAGCAAAAATGGTATTATATGTGTTTAGCGACTTTTTATGTATATGTCGTCGCCAGATCTTAGAATTGATCGCTTCATGATATGGCCGACTATTTTATGAAATGGTTGTATTTCATGAAATGGCCTGCTGAAACTGACCATATCATTTAAACGTCAACGTTTGATTATATTATGTCAATCCACGTTTGGTCATATCATTAATGTAGGGTTTCCATTATATCAAAGGTATTAAAGAACATACATAACGTCACGCCTGTTTCCTATAGAGCTAGGCAGGGATCTCCATTTGCTACGGTCCAGATATACGTTCACTATTTATGTGTGTATGTGATTATATAGGTACATCTGTTCATTTAGCTTCTAGTGTGTTTATTCGTCCAAGCTTCTAACCTACAGGTCTGATTTAAGTAAATTGGACGGAGTTTATAGGCTACTTGAAACTCTCTACACCACCCATAGCCCAGTCATTGTTTATTATTAACCAGTATAATGGGTAGGTAGCCACCCCTTCTGTAAAGTTCTGAAGCTGAATACCTGAAAACCTGAAATGAACGAGCGAGCGAAGCCTAGTGACTGGAAATTTGCGATAGGCACCGAAGACTTAAGAAATCCTAGGATAGGAAACCTAATGCCTGAACTAATGACACGATTAGTGTAGTAGTATCTGTCATAGCGTACCTTATATTTTTGACAAGAAACGTGATCTTCCATCAGTCGCCATCCAAATACGGGGAAGTTTGGTTTGTTTTTCCAGACTTTTCTACAAATGTCTGGTCGGCTACTTCGTCCGCGACACATTCAGAAGTTCCGTGTAATTGTCATGTGTGCAGGGTTTATTGCCCATATCAGGCTGTGACTAGTGTATGCCTGTCTGTAAATCATCTTATACGTCCCATAAAAGAGCTTTAAACTTTTAATTGAATGTTTCAGACAACTGTTTTATTAATATGACAGGAGTACTTCAGTCTTTAGGATGTGCTTTATTTATTTATTTATTGGCAAATACAAAGATTAATACTAAGGAGTTACATCAATGCTTACTTATTAGTAATGAAGTACGTTTGGCTCAAAATAATAACAGAGTTTGTAGATTGCAAGAAGAATGCTGATCTTGAATTTGAGTACCTACTTAGAGATTTACATAAGACAAATATAAAACTACTTACACTAACATGAGACGAAAAGGTTTAACATATTTATATGTATCTTTATAATTGAAGTAGGTAAGTATTCTATATAGAGTAAATGGAAAGTTAGAATATGCTATCATATATAATGCTATCTGTCAATAAGTATCTCAATAAAAAGTTTCTTATAGATATATTATGTCAGAAACTATGTTGGTATTACAAGTTTGATTCCTTTTATTGAGTTATATCCTCACAATGTTTTTTTCGGACGGATATAAATGCTTTGGTTCGTAGATGACCCCTGGCAGTTTTACCAGGCTTTGGTGAGCGCAGAGGGCGCGACACCGAGAGAAAAGATTTTTAGGGCAACTAGCGCAAAGACAACCACTTATGTACGAACCTCGGCTTGGGCTATTGCCTGAGTATTGAATCTGCTGCACCCAGAGGAGGAAAGGAAAACGTTGACTCCGCCGGCGAAGTCGGTGTGGTGTGATGTGAGCTAGTTTAACCTACATTGGGGTGATGGGGGACTCCCCACCGCGTTAGCGGTGGTAATCCCGTCATCGGGGTCTCCAAGAATGTGTCTTACCCCAGATCCAGATTACTCAAACGCGACTCAGATTTGAGCACGTCTCAACTTACGGTTTTTTGATAGTTTCTGATGAAAATCTGTCAAAAAAATAGTCATTTAAGACGTGCTCAACTTTGAGATGCGTTTGAGTATTCGGGTGTTAGTCTACGGAGGGAACTTACATCAGGTGGATTGATGAATACGCCTGGAAGCCAGTTTCATGTGTTCCTCACAATATTTTAGTTTTATACCTACCTAATATTAATAGGATAGCTTAGTTTATCAATTAGCTTCTAAGTGTTTCATAGCGTAAAAGTGCTAAAATGCTTTTTTTACAACATGTCCCTCAAACCTACGCAAGATGAAGACGTGCGCCTAAATTCCTTTAATTTACGAACTTGCTATAAATACCTATTGCTACTAATTCATTAAGCTTTTTCTCACGCAATCGATCACGCCTATCATGTTATCTGTTAGATTAGATGCTTACATGAGTAGGCGGTATTTATGGACCCTCGAAACAGCTGATTATGAAATAGCTATCTGTCTTAAGTATGTTTTATTATGAAAAGGCTTATTTAAGCGCGCTTTAAAAGTGTAGAAGCTTTGTGAGGTGCACTTTAATGCTTAAAACTTTACATGGCTAGAGCAACATCAGTTTCACCTGCAACATCAAAGGAGCTGCAAGTTTGTTGCCGGCCTTTGAGGTAGGAGTAGGCTTGTTTCTTGAAGGTCCCTAAGTCATATAAGATTGGGACATATTTAATGACAGAAAGAGAGAAACCATAAGATGTAAGAATCTTTCATATCACTTTTCTGTTTCTTGAATAATACATTGTTTAGAAACACATATCTATTGTTTATATTTTCTTGATTACCAGATTAGTTTATTCTTTAGATTAGTCTAGTTCGATTTGTAGTCTAATCTTATGAAAGAAATAAATCTCGTAGCACTTCCGTAGCATTGCTACGTTCAATCTCAATCTACTTATTTAGCAATGACCCCGATGTAATATTATGTTCTACACAGTTCATGCAGTTAATGCCCGGTTCCTATGTTTAACTATAACAGGCGGCAGATGGTAGGTTACCATTACATGTTTGTTTGTTAAAAAAGGCATGGCGCTTTCCGACAGATAACAACGTTATGGTAATGAACGGTCCGTCGTTTGTTAGTTGAATATAAAAAATTTTCACGAAAATTAAAATTCTTGTACTGGACTTCCTGTGTTTTGTAGTAACTTCAAACCGGAAATTAAGAAATCGACGTTTTCAAACACGCGCGTTGAAATTTTTTGTACAACGACAATTTAACAAAAAAGAAAAAAACTTTCCATCTCGAATTAATTGAATAATATACGAATACAAATGGAGGTTCTGATTGAGCACACTGCATAATTCTGTACCAGACTCAATACAAAACGATGCTAGGTAATGTTATAATACTCTGCGCTAGATTTTTTATACTCCATGGTTTGACCTATAGCGACTTTTCACACGTCGCTGTGTCCAGGTATAGTTCGTGTTGGCGCATAAAATATGTGATTATGACTGCCAGTTTGTTTTGAGTAGGTAAAATGTGCGTAAATAATATTAATCTTGACATGAATGCTTGAGGTGTCAAACAAAAAACTCAGAAAAATTGCTATTCAACATTTTTTACATAAGTCTAAACATTATTTGACGCAGGTCCTTTTTAACAAGATGATGGGCCATTTGACAAGATAAATTGTAGGTACAATATCTGCGATGGAGTGGGGTGAGTTATTTCCCATTATTAAAACATATTAGACGGCCTTGGTGGCGTGGCGGGCGATTGCTCGGCTGTGACGCAAGAGGCGCGGGTTCGATGTGTTTGCTTGTTCTGTAACTATTTCTTCCGGTTTGGGTGTTATTAAGTACCTACTCGTTCGCAGTTTCTGATAGCCACGACACAGGGAATCCTAGTGTGGGAGCAGAACTATGTATGTGACTGTTTGGTGTTATTTATTTATATCCAACTTATTAATCTTGGTACGATAAAAATAATATGCATTTTAAATAGACCATTAAAACAAGAGATTCCAATATTCAACTAACGGATCACGGATTGTTCACTACCATAATAATCGAAACTGTCAAAAAGCGTCATATATTTTTGGACATAAAACTTTCCTATTGATGATGAATGATTCATTGTAGATATTCGTTAGTAGGTACCTACCTGCTGAACTTAAGTTTTCGTTTCTTACGTCTTCCATTGTGTTTATACAAAAACACTAAAATCTTTTAAGCAAACCCACTAAGCACTTACTTAGTAACAAGTAAAATCATTCTAATACATTGTACACTAACTAGGTAGCAATTTGAAGCTATAAACAGAATACGTGAACATAAAGACATGGGGTATTATGCCACTGGAAACTGATTGTTATTGCAAAATAAGCTTTATTATTGTGGCGTAAGACTCAATAGAAAAAGTTAAAAAATAACACTGTTAATTTTATTCATTCTATGTGAGGCTTGTATTCGTGAAACGGAATACAGATTGGTCAAAAGTTCAGATTGGATAGAATTCAGTACCCACACAACATAAAGATGATCCTCCTATTATCGGTCGTAACATTCCCACTGACTGTAACGAGCCTATACTATCTACTCGTATATTCATAAATGCGGTAGTATCTTAACCCCATCAATATTGATTTACTGATTTTTCAGGCGGTTTTTTATACATACATAATCTTAAGAAAACTTGCAGCCACTTCTGATACAAAGTCCCAAGATGGATATAGTGAACGTTAGTGACAGGTGATCAGCCCATCGCCTTTATAAAGATGGTCCATCTTGTTGGAGAGGATGCAATCCTAAGTCGACGTTGACATGCTCGAAGAGAGAAGCAGCTGGACGCATTCTATGTTTTCTTCTTTACTCCCTGTCCAGCAGAGAAGTCTCGTTTTTTATACTGTTCGTTTTTGCCACTGCATCGGCCTATGGTAAGTTACTAAAAACTAAAGCCTGATTTCTTAACCGTTAAGTGGTCAAAGTGAACATTCCATTATTAACTGCTACTGCACTGTGACAGAAGTATGTTAGGCCAGAACACACCGCGTGTGTTTGTCTTTACAATTTCACATTCTGAGAATGCGCGTGCAGGTAGATTCTTTTTTCTAACCGCCACTTTGTGTTTTACTTCTACCGCTTCTTACGTCTTGGATGAATATTTTAGAAGCGTTTTGAAATCGTTGAGATTTAAACCGATATGCATTAGAACTGCGAAACTATAAGAAGAAACATCAGCAATAACTTATAATATGTACCTACTCTTGCAATTATTGAACTCAATACACCATACAATATGAAACTTATATGAAACTGTCTAAAATTCATGTTTTCTGCCTTTAAATTTTTGATTTTATTCCATTCTAAACAAATACAAGGAAAATAAAAATCCATCACATAGTAAAATATTTTAATGTAGGTAATAAGGTCCAATATTTGAAACCCTTTCAAAACCTAAGCAATCAACCCTAGCAAACAAAGCAGTACTATTGATAATGTGTCAAAACTTACCCTATTTTTGCCCACATTTCCAATCCTGGGGTATTTGTCTACAACTCTATCAACAGTTATCCTAAGCCGTCGGTTCCTTTGTCCCATGGTATGGGCCCATCCTGTGGGATTAACGTCATGACGTCATACCTCACAGCGCGAATGGCCATTGACGGGGAATAATATAGGATTAGGGAGTTTTTGTAGAGACCCGTTATATTTAATAACTGCGCGGGCGCACCATAGAACCCCTATTTTACTATTCAGACAATGAATGTAGGACTGCATTGACAAGTAGCTATAAATTCTATTCAAGTAGGTATAGGTACTTTTGGTTTTCATAGAATGTTCACTTACATTTTCTTGTAAAATATATACTTTTATAGTAATTTAAGCTAGATACTTCATGTAATATGTTCAGTATTTTATGCAAATTCAGAATGTTTCTTTTATTCTATTTCGAGAGAACTCATACTTTGTCCGTTCTAAAAATAGTCTAATGGCATTAGGAGATAATATTTCCAAAATACCGCCAAAGGGGGTGGGTGGACCCGTCAATGGAAAGTGTGTCGGCTTCCCAGCCACGGCGTCGCCATCACATACAGGGTGCTGGGAAAACAGGAGGCATCTAAAACGTGGGCGTATAGTATAGTAAGTACTACATGGTACTTTTACCGGATATGAAGTATTAAAAAGTAAAGCAGTTTCACTGGAGGCCAAAATTAAACTGGACTAATAAGCAGTATAAAGCGTCAAAAACCGGTCAAGTGCGAGTTGAATTCGCACAGGAAGTGTTCCGTACCACCGTACATGTACATAAATGTTTCTTGTATGTCCCTTTTATTTTATTTCTGTTGTTAAAGTTGCAATATAATATACATTCTGAAAAAAATTCAACTCGTAAACAAAATTACCCCCAGCGCTTCTGTAATCGTGAGGAGGGGTCTTTGTCAAAGCTATTTAACAAGATAAAGGTGGTAATAGCTTCTCAAATGTCCTATGATTATCTATTTCTGCGATTCCAAACACCCTGTCCCACGGTTGAGAATACGCCCACGCTTCTTTCAGTAGCGTTGGCGAACTTAATACATTCGTAGTGTGTTAAGCTTAGTCACTGAAAACATGGGGTGGGCCATCGTAGAGGTTGAATAGAGGACGATTTGAAAGTATTCTCGAGTGGGTTTTAATTTGTTGAAATTATATTCTAAAACATTTTTAGCATTGATATCTGAAAACCTTTTAACCCGTGAATGACCTTCAAATGGAATTATTCCGTACCTTTCCTTCAATTTATTAACCGAAATCAAGTCGCACCCACTGGTAGGATCTGCTCGCACTCTTACGTCTTCTCATTTCACTTATCTGCGCTAGCTTTTCCACTTACGGTCATTACTTCGCGGATCCACTAACAGCCCGTGACGCTGACAATGTCTTTGACTCATTGTGCTGCTGGACTTCCATCGCTTCTCTTGCCAGTCCTCTGCTACCATTCTCTCATTATTTAACTACTGCAACTTACTTGTAATAAATAATTTAGGCGAATTGTGGTGATAAACAGTGGAGCGCCTGCAGCAAGATGGGTAGACGATATAGTCAAAACCATGGGCTGAGAATGGATGAGACTAGCATATCGTGATGGATGGTACAAGCAGAGAATCCTATGCCCAGCAGTGGGCAAAGTCGGGCTGTGGATGATGATGACAAAATAATTTAAATTATTAATGCCATAAATATTTATGAAGGATGCTTCTTGGACAAATCGGTATCTTTACAAAGATAACGGCTTAGGATAATGGGATATGGACTAGACCTATTCGCAATAAATATAAGATTACAATAATCGAAAAGAAACTATAATGTTACAGAACAAACCAAACTCCCATAACCATTTCCCTCCATTGCGCAACCTAGGTTCATGTTCAGCGAAAACTGGGCTATTGCTGATTCATAACGGCCCAAAGTGGCTTGTTACATTATTTTCGTCACCCTTAACCTTTGCAAGATTGTTCGGGAACCGCCAGACTTCCGGACCCGGTCTGGCAGACGCCCAAACCCCAAAGCTCATTCATACTTTTCTCGACATTAGACGTTTTGGGTCGTGCGTGGGAGATAAAGGGATGTGAAACACTCAAACTCCCTGTCGCTGTCCCTGTTTTTCATTTTTCTTTAATTTTTTGGCGTGGCAATGCGGCCAGCGTCTTAGACACGCTTCTTTCTGATTTGGATACGTTTGCAACGGTCTGTAGATAGCCCGTTCAATTTCCGCTACGGGAGAAATGTTTTTATGTTCTGCAAATATTTCTTCCGGGTCTGGGTGTTGTAGTATTATATATTATGATAAGTGTGTGTTTACAAAAAAAAAGAAAAAGCATATAAGTATTCTATCAGCCATTTGGTGTCTATAGTATAGATGGGCTAGATGGCGCTGTGTGAACTGTCCACAAATATTTATTATTACTATTATTTATTTTTACGTCTCTAATCCCTATTCTATACATATCATAATTTCCCTGTCTTTTTCCCACTTTATGTGGGGTCCGCACAACATGTATTCTTCTTCCATTCCCCTCTGTCAGAAGTCATCTCAACACTTAATCCTTTCTTCCATCTTTCACACAGTCCATCCATCTTTTATTTGGCCTACCTCTACCCACATATCCTTCCACATTCATATCTAATACTTTTCACGTCACATCACATTTTTCCCTATTCTGTACATAATTAGCTTAAATTCCGACCGTCAAACCGTCAAGCCCTATTAAACTTGTGATAGATGTAATCAGTTCAAGCAAATCAGTTATGGATTTTTGCGTGGGCAGTCATTTCCTTAATGGCACTGTAATCAGGCTAAGTTACTTTTGTATGGATCTGACAAGAGCGATGTTTTCTTGGAATATTGGAATATCAATGAGCTACCTATAACATTAAGGATTTCTTTGATAAAAAAAGTATTAAACTCTTGATATTCCTTTATGAAAAGTACTTTATCGTAAAGATTTAGGCTTGTTCCAATATTCTACTAACTGACGATGGATCGTTAATTACCATAGCGACGCTATTACCAGTCGAAATAGTGATATACATTTTTGATTAACTACCCGTTAGTAGAATATTGCAACCAGGCATTAGCCGTGTTGTCTTTTCCAATGAAAATTTAATTGAAGGTCATCGCTAAATGTTGTTGATTGTTATTTTAACAGTTTTATCTAGTGTGATCATTACTTCTATTTCCCTAAAATCATCTCTCAGGTTTACAGCTTTATTCCTAAGCATCGTAGATATCCCGATTATTTGATGATATTGTTACGGGATTGGAAGGAAACGACTGGTCTTCTGAGATGACGTTTATTGAAGACACCACATACAGACGGCTCAGACGTCACACTATGTATGTAGGAAGTCCTAGGTAGCCAGAGACATATCCAAAAATTACCCTTGGCAAATGCCCGCCCATATTAGTTAGTATGCCATACGCGACACGTTCCTCAGGATGTTTTCCTGTACCATTTTGAACACAACACTACTAGATATACATTATTACGTGTACCAAACTGAATATTCTTCTACCCATTCCTGTCATAGACACATTCAATAAACAGGTAAAATAAAACTTTATCAAGTTACTGCAAATTGGCTCCGAGGCTTGCTTATCAGATATTTAACTTCGTCTGACCTCTAACATTTATATATTTTTTCGTCCCACTTATCTTGGCGTTCAGCCAGGATTATACATACTGATAACCAGACTCATTCATTTATTTATCTGAATAAACGTGTAGTATGCGTTGTCGCAAGAATAACAAATGGAATAGCGACCGATTACTTATTTTTTTGAGCCATTCAACGCTGATACAAGAAGGGCCGACGACGATTGGTCAAGGAATCTGTCAGATGAATAAAGTGACTTTCTCTTAAGAATTAAGGTGTAAGTACACACTTATCTCATGATAAAATCAGGAAATAATACTGAATCGGTTAAGGGTGTCCGTAAGTATAGGGTGTCGGGAACGTAATAGGACCGAAACGTCATGTGCTGTGCGTTGACAGATTTTTACCTATTTGCAACCATTTGCTTTGTTTTCCGGGACGCGGACTATCACTTTATTGAACGTAAAGGGCAGTGACCTAAAGGCTCATGTAAGATAAATTAGATTTTCCCATATTTCACTGCCATTTTGATCTCAAATTAACAACCTCAACTCTGATATTTATCAGTGAATCTTACTTTCGATTTCAAGAATTCAGTTATTTACGTCACACAAGAGTAAAATATGGCGACATAATTTATGTTAAATGTTTCGACTAATTTTATTATGTAACATACATAAAAAGTTAATACTGAGTTCACTTGCTTTACTGAGATAAAATTAATTAAGTTTCGCAAATGGGTTTTAATAAGCAGTTTTCAGTTGTTCAGTCTGGGATTTTCGAAGTAAACGAGATTTAATTAAGAGATTCGAACGTTTTCGTTTCAGTACAAAAGGCATTTTCAGTAGGCTACAGCTAAAGCTGGCTGTGAACGATCCGATTTTGCCGTTGAAGTAAATAAAGACAACTTTCAAAGTCAAAAATACTGATAGATCTTTGTCGATCACTTAGACAAGTCTACGTTGATTTTACGCCTTGGTATCAATTCTTGACAATCAGCGAGTTTTGTTGGTACTATTGGTACTTTTAATTTTCGTATTATTAAAAGTCATTTGGTGATTTCGAAATTTATAAAATATCAATGGAAACTGACTTGTTATCACTTGGTGATTTTCATGAGTTAATACCCTGTTCGTAACGCAACCAAGCGTCAAAGATACAGACAAGAAAATGATCTTGTTACAATCATTTTTATAATATTAATTTACTTAAGTAACGAGAGTGATTCGCTCTTCTGTGGTCTTAATCACAATTTAATTCAACTTCTATTTAGATCAATTAATGTCAAAACTAATGTTATTGAGCCTCCCTCCCTTGAAAGCAGGAAAGAAACAGATGATGGCTCATAAGGATGGATGGAAAATGAAAATATGACGACACCCTTTTTACATTTTAAAAAACTTTTTAGGACAACGAAGTTTGACACTTAGCTTCATCTGTACGACAATGCTAATACAGCGAGGATTTATTAACAACAAATTGAGAGTCACAGATCTGCTGAGAGCCTTGTATTGGAGGCAGCCACTGGGAATAGCCCTAGTTGGTAAATGAAGCCTTGCCGCTGGACTGTTCCGCTTTCATTGTATTCAGAAAATACATTTTATTTTTAAAAATAAATTAAAATCGAAATTGTATTGTGTGTGCATTTAAACAAACGTTGATAAGTGTTGTACTATTTAGAACGACGGTTATTTCGTTTATTGAATCTATGAATATAGCTTCTAAGATTGGAAGTGAATTAACCTAATCTTTCTAATATTTTAATTAACTACGAGTTATGCTAACCCTAGTTAATACAAGTAGGGCCTAGTTAATCAAATATGAACATGGAACTCAATCATTGCTGAAGTTTTATTTTTCTATCGCAAAGTCTAGACGACGTAATAAAAATAAGTTCGCCTTCATCAAATCACTGTTTTTCTAAAGTTTCTAAAAACTTCATGCGAAAATAAAGAATATTTCTTTCAAGAATAACAGAAATCCCTCGAAAACAATGGATGAAAACACCGCCTCTGCGTAACAACAGGAAGTAAGCCAGCGACGAAAACATGACGATAAAAATTTCTAAAATCGAATCACACGCGTCGTCGTAACGTGATTTGTCCGCGCACCTGAGTCGGCGCTTTGGTCGAATATGACGGATTACGGTAGATTACGTCGTTTTTGCGACCGAGGCTGGAAAAGGAAAATAAGAACAATTGAGATTGATTTTTTTCTTCTTCTTGTTTGTGAGAAATTTTGCGCGTGTATCATGAGAATGGAATTTCTAGGCTTTATTTTAACGTGTTAAAATGTTCTTCAATTTTGTTTATTGTGTAGGAGATAAAATCCAACATAATGGCTGCGGATGATGATAATGTTACATCCAAAAGTCACGTACATATTCCAGATTCCTTATTATCATAGGTATAAGTTATAAACTACGAGTACCTTACAAAACTTCTAAGTTCTAATTATACGTTCCAGGGTCATTATCGAACAGATTTTTAGTCTATCAACCTCCAACTAAGTAAAGGAGTTTCAAAGCCACCGCGGTTTTATCAACTATCTCCTAGAGAACAGTTAATAGTCCGTTTGATTGACGTCTGTTTAAGTAACAGCGTCGAATTTTTATGTCGTCAATCAATCAATTTCATCTCCTAGTTTAGTCGAAAAAGACATTCATGTTACAGTTTGGGTTGTATTAATCAAATGGGTTTACTTTTTCATTAGGAGTTTTATCCTAAAGATATTGAGTAGACACACACAGTTATTAAAGTAAGTAAGTAAGTTCGTTTGAGCTTGTGGTCAACTCTTATGACGGTGTTTTTAGTAATGCCACTTGCGGTCACCCATCCCAATTGTGACCGCGCACAACGTTGCTTAACTTCAACGATCTATCAAGCACGTCTAAGCCAGCTTCACCATGAGCGTTTCAAGATTTTAAAATTATATACAGGCTGATCGACTAATAGAATGTCACGAAAAACAACATAATTATGTCATGTCTTTAGGTAAATTTATGTACCTACATGGCTGTACATTCGAAGTACATTCAGTTAATCATTTTTGCTCATTTCCGATGAATCACCCTGTATAAAAGTATACTTAGCAGTTTTATACACGGGAAACGAAGCCATGGATGACGAATTACTTGGAAACCAAAAAAAAGCCATCAAACTTTTCACCGAAGTTGACATCCCAAAATTCCTCCTTTGATTTATTACAAAAGCGACGTGCGAATTACTTTTTACGACACATAATATACTGGTTATTATGATAACTAGGTATTATGACACCTATCCGCCGTTGATCATTTTGACACTGTGTTTTTTTATGCGGGAGGTATTTCTTGCTGTCTCTCATAAAGCTGAGAGAAAGACTGAGAAAGATGCTGTAACTGATATTTTTGATAGACACCACATTCAACTTGTCTCCAATAAAACACAAATTTTAAAGTGCTATAAAGAAATCTGCATAATAGATCAATGTATTTATGATGCAATATTTATTAGTTACTCGATAAAAAATCGTGATTTATGATGGATTTTAAGTATTTAGACATTACTTTATTTTTATTTGTAAATAATAAGTTTTATCTATCAAAATTTGATTGCGTTATAAAATCTACGATACACATGGCTGACAACTGAGAAAAGATTTGGTGTGATGTAAGAAGTAAGCTTGATCTGATCTTGAACTATGTACTTGATCTCTACCTATTCAATTTTATTATTTGCAGCTCTACAATGAGTTTTCTCCGACAATACTGTAGCGACTATAGTATAAAATAAATACTGAAACGTGTACTTACAGCGATACAAAACCCCCTCCCGCTACAATACAACACAACCCTAGTTTGGAGACCATTAATGTCTAAATAAGAAGCTCTGTTGTTGTATTAATAAAACGTTATTATTAATAGGTACAAATTGTGCATTCGCCTGGTGGTCCAGGCGATTATGTATATTTGTTGCAAGCAATTCTTATCAGTTGGATGTTAAATACGAAAGTTTTTCTATACAAATAACTGTCACATTTAAACGTTTCAAATAGATACTGTTTGTAACAGAGTTACATGATCATCATTATCATTATTTCATCCTGGTATCACCGTCTCCTTCCGATTTTGCCACCCTCCTCGATCCTGTGCGTCTCTTATCCAGGTTTTGCCAGCGACTTTCTAGATGTCAGTTACCTGGGTTTTGGTCAGGAACATTCAGTAGGTATAGTTCAAAAAGTTATTAGACTGTGTGTTAATTGTCATCAGTCTTTTTTTTGGTTGCTTGTCATGGTTGTCAGCTGTGAGGCAGTGGTTGCTACTAAGCCTTTCGTAACCTTCGGGTCAAAGACGGCTGTGTCAAAAGCTTTTGGCAACCGCTACTATTGGTAAATTGATTCAATTTACACCTTCGTGCTAGCACAAAATGACGTGCCACATTAGCATCGATGATTTAAAATTGGTTTTATAGGAAATTATACCTACAGACTATTGACGTAACTTGTACATAATTTTTGCGTCATCAATACGTTCCATAGTAGGTACCTATGTTTAATACTTCTACTATTTTTTAAAATCTATGTTACGAGTTCATGTCTCGTTTTATGTAGAATTTTTGGGAGTAATTTGATATGCCCCTAAATATCTAGAATAGGAAATGCGAAAGTTTGTGAGGATGGGTGGATGTGACGATGTATGTTTATGCCTCAATCACGCCGTAACAGCTAAATGGATTTGAATGAAAGTTGGAACATACATAGTATGTGTGCTGGAATAACATATAGGCTACTTTTTATCCTGGTATTTCGCGAGCGAAGCCGCGGGCGGAAGCTAGTAATGTTATAAAGCTGTTTAAGTTGACATCACGGAAAGCGCTCGGTTAGAGAGTTCTCTCGCGCTCAAAATCAGTGTCAGTATCTGTTAATAAGAAGCAAGCGGATTGGTTTTTCTAAAAGCAATATAAATACCATCTTGAGCTCCGAATTCAGACGAGTTAATGTAGGTACTTACGTTTGCAGTTTTCATTTAGGTTTGATTTTTTTAGCAGCTCGTAAAACTATTATAACTGTAGCAATTGATTTTATAAACACTGAACTAGTTTTTACCAGGACATAATCACAGGATAATGACGTGTTAAGCTTTGGTTTCCTACACGGTTTAGCGAACATGACGTCAGCTGACATGTTATTTTATTGCACGTATATTATAATCAAATCAAATGAAATGAGTTTATTTCAAAAGAAACAATATATAAACAATTTAAAATTATTTAACATATGTAAATGATTTTTATAATTATTGTTATATATTTATTTTATGCTACAAAGACAAATTATAATAACATTAAAAACTTTAAGGTAATCAGTATTATTTATTATTTTTATTGAACAATAAAAATCATTTTACAACAAAGTAGCCCAAGCCTAGGCGTTATTTAACCAAAACTAAAACGATTTATGAAGGTTAAGACTAACACATCAATTCAAAATTACACCTACAACCACCAAATACTATAGATAAATACTTTTACTACGAATATATTCGTTATCGTATCGTATTAGTAGCAAGATTTGGCTAGACAACGCTTGTTCAGAATGGTTAAAGTGAAAGAAAATATTGTGAGGAAACCGTTATGTCGTAGAACCTAAAAAAGTTCGAAAACATATGTCAAGTACATGAAAGGAGACTCTTTGAGGTACACTTAAAATCCTTTCACCACACCGGTTCGAAAGAACTGGTGACACGACTAGTAGGAAAAAATAAGTATGTTCGTATGAGCTAGTGGCCAACTCTAGTAACGGAGTTTATAGGCCGCCTAAAGGCCTTCGTCGTGGCTTAACGACTTAATAGCCGGGACCAATTTAACGTGCCCTCTGAAGCACGAAAGCGCTCAGCTCGTAATGCCACTTGCAGTCATCCATCCAAATTGTGACCGCTCACAATGTTGTTTAACTTCAACGATCAATCAAGAACGTATAAGCAAGCTACCCCACAAGCGCTTTACGTTTACTAGTCGCAGAATAATCAACTGAGCATGGATTAAGAAATCAAAGCTTAAGCTTTAATTTTTTTATTAAAATTAACGAGTTGCATGTAACTGTAGGAAGTAATTGATCTACTTTATATTTTTTGCCGGTTTTTTGTCTCTTTGATATTTGTATTGGTTTTTTATATCATGATGATCTTTAGTGATATTGTTGGTGTTAGTTTTTGTACGGTTCGTGGCCGGTTTCTCAATACAAGACCTTGTTTCGTCCAGATGTTCTATATCACATTGAGCTACTACTTTTAATTTGATTGGATCGGGTATTTAAAGAAAAAGGTTTTATTGAACTTTTTTGTCATAATTACTTAAAATCTTATATCTTAAGCTTATCAAGGATAAGTATAGCTATCCAACGAGGTAACGTCGCCAGCCTTTTGGGGACTTTACCTGCGGTCGGTGATCTGAGCTCTGTTTTCTATCTGTAGGCGAACTTAGATAGAAAACTGAGCTCATTTTTATTTCTTATTATTATACCGATTACCTTAAAGTTTTTAATGTTATTATAGTTTGTCTTTGTAACTGTGTTCTAAATAAAAAAAGAACTTAAAATCTTTATAGAGTTTATTACTTGTTTTGACGTAACGGAATAAAATCTGCACCTCTCACGTATCAGCCGGGCTCGGCTGGTCTCCACCAAGATTGTCGAAGGTTCCAGAACCAGACCGTAACAGGACTGGTATGTCACATGCCGTGCTTTGACGAATTTACGACTTTTGGCTTAAGACCATACACTTTGCTTGTTTTATATCAGGAAGGTGACTGTTATGGAGATTTACATACATACATATTATCACGCCTGTATCCCTTATGGGGTGTGGTACAGCCACTCCTGATTTAAAGTCTCAAGATGGATATGGTGAACCATGGTGACCAGTGATCAGCCCATCGCCCATATAGATGGTCGAGAGTTAGAGAGGATACTATCCCTTAGTCGACTTTTAAGACATGCTCGGGGAGAGAAGCCGCTGGACATGTTCTATGTATTTTCTTTACTCCAGTCCAGCAGAGAAGTAAGTTAATGATGATTTAAATTACATTAAT
Source organism: Scotopteryx bipunctaria (assembly GCA_949320045.1). Taxonomy (NCBI): domain Eukaryota; kingdom Metazoa; phylum Arthropoda; class Insecta; order Lepidoptera; family Geometridae; genus Scotopteryx; species Scotopteryx bipunctaria. The sequence goes on from OX439449.1 coordinate 4,062,889, forward strand.
CAGAGAGCTTTCTAAATTGAACGAGTTATGATGCGCAGTTCCGATATTCTACTAACGGATGAAGGAATGTTTGGTATTTACCATAGCAATGTTACCTGTCGAAAAGCGTCATACGTTTTTTGAGAGGAAAATAACGTTGGTATGGTAATTTACGATCCCTAGAACCGGGTATCTACCACACGTCCAACTTGGCAGTTTCTCAGCTCAATGACATTGTAAATCGGCTGACACAAGCGGCACGCTGTCTGGCAGTCTTGTGTGTACCCGATTCGTAATTGCTCCATTTTTTGTCACAAAGTCATTTGTAGTCATGACGCGGTGACTAAGGTCTACAAACAATTGGTGATTGATTATGCTTTGGCTACTTTTGTATTATTTTTCTTGGTAGATAAATATTGTGAAATAGTGTATGGTTTTTCTAAATAGACTTTTGGATAGTAAATATATGAAGAGATAGGTATCATCAAGAGTCCTCCGGACGGAAGCATAAAAATAACATGATGGAAAATATGAATTAAAATGTGCTCGTAAGCTCAAACGAACGTTTTTGATTAGTCAAAACGTCGAAAAATAGTGCGATTTCCTTCCTGTTATTTCGTGTGCCAAAACAGAGCAAACATCGAATTTTATAAAACTACTGTAATAATCAATTTTCAGGACAAATTTTCTTCTTCTTGTGTTTTGAGATCCTAGAATCTTTGAAGAAATAGCGTGATTTTCCTCCTTTTTTCTGTGATAAAACAGGGTTACTTGTTTCACAGTGCCTCTTGAATAATCAATTTTCAGGTCTAAAGTTTTTTTTCTTTTGACATAATTGTACCTACCTGGGAGATGATTCTCGGGGAATCTTACTTATATTATAAATGCGAAAGTTTGTGAGTTTGGATGTTTGTGCCTCAATCACGCCTAAACGGCTGAAAGGATTTGAATGAAACTTGGAATATACTTAGTACATGTACTGGATTAACATATAGGCTATTTTTTATCTGGATACCACGCGAGCGAAGCCGCGGGCGGCAGCTAGTATAACATAATATCGCAGTAGAAAACTGTGAAACTTGTCATTTAAAAAAAGTACTTAATGACAGTTTTTGTTGTCTGTAATTTATTAAGTTCTGTGATAATTAGGTACCTTTCTTCGTTGTAGTAACCCTGTATGAGTCAAACTTGCTTGAAATAAAGTGATTTTATTTTATTAATGTCAATCTTCGAGAATTAGACCCCTGATGATAAAATTCAATTTTATGATATTTTATTTTGTTATTTTTGTTATTCTACGTATGCTAACTACTAATCAATCAGTTTTTATTATAGTTTTTGGATATTTTTTTACTTACTATAATGTCACCTTTAGATATTCAATTATAATAATGGTTATGATAATGTGCGTGGTAAAAATAAAACGTCGTAAATCTATTTTATTGAGATTGTAGAACCAAACTGGGTTGGGTTTTAATCAAAATTATTTTTGCTGATGACACTTCATACTGTTGTTGTATAATTTACATTTAAAAATGAAAATCTATTGAGATCTATAAAAATGTCATTGACCTATGTGAATATCAGAATCTACAAGTAGGTACTGCACCCAGATCTGGAAAACAATATTTGCAGAACGTGCAAACAATTTCTCTTGCAGCGGGAATCGAACCCGGGCCTGTTGCGTCACCGAGGCCAGTCCATACGAGTCTAATGTATTTAATCGCTAATTAATCGGTAACTGTGCCTGACGTGTAGGTGTTCTTATCTCGACGCATCATGTCGTGCGCGAGTTTAGGTATGACTTTTATTACCGTTAGAGATCTCATATCGATATTATATCTATTGCATGGTTTATAATATTAGAAGTAACGGTTTAGCCACAAATCCCTTTTTGAGAAACTCCGAGCATAAATATTTGTGGATATTTCACACAGTGCCATCTAGCCCCCAAACTAAGCAAAACTTGTACTACGGGGACCAAATGGTTGATAGATTTTTTTGTAAATACATATTATGTATACATACTTATAATACTACAACACTATTCATAGCATAGCTCTTTCATCGCTAAGCGGCTTTTTATTTAACTAAAGAGTTACACAGAAGGCAGCGATTGATTCAACTTTGACGTCAATAAACCCAAATCTACTGTAGACCGTGATTCAATAGTGATTTGTCTATTACGCCCATTGCGGCAACGGCTCATAGTAATGCGATTTGCGTTGTGTCGTACACGTGGCAAATTATTGGTCGGTACTGGCAGATGGTAACATATTTGGGAACATGTTTCATAGTTTATGAAGTAGACACTTATTTATTTAATATCCAAGCATTATTATCTTGTAAAGTAATCGATTTAGAGTTAGTATTTCGTACGGGACATTTTTCACCAATTTTTTCTACCTAGTTTCACTTATATAGGAATAAAATAGGTGTGGAAAATGTAGGTTCAGCAGTTTATAAGATTACCTACCTCTTTTTCAAAAAAGCAAACTCTACCACTTTTATAGATTTATTTTTCAGTACAATCCCTTGTCTTATTTCCTTAAGGTTTGTGGTAGGATTAGAAAGCTTGGGATGGTTTCCAGGATTGATAAATAATTATATTTTGTCGAATAAATATAAATAGGTAATGTTCACTACAAAAGCATTCAATTAATTTAACTCACCTGGCCTATCTGGGGTGGTCCAACAAAGCTATATTTTGGCGTTAAACCGATACACAATAGAAAACGATTATCAAATTATCCCAATAATCTGACCACTATTTTAACTATTCGATTCAAACAAATATAACCGTTTTTCTAAAGTGCACAGAGCACATTTTCCGCTGCGTCGATTGGCAAGCATTTGTTCACATCGTGACGAATTGAGTCGTCGATTTTGAAGGGAAATAGACCAATTTATCCATGGATTTATACGTTTCCTATTCATAAAGGACAGTAATTGTTGGTAATTTTGTCGCTTGACAGATGGCGCTAGGGTGTGAATAGGGTTGTCATTCGGTCACTAGTAATCGATTTATTATCGTTTTGGTCGACTATCAATTATGGGAGATATATTTGGCTCTAATTGTCGTTTTTGTGGTTGGATTAAATTATTGTATGGGCAATAGGCATGGGTTGTCTTCAACGTAGCTAAATCGACTAGTCATTAAAAATCTACAATGATTATGATTTGGACATTGTATTCACACATAAATCTTAATATACCTACCTACACCGTGTTCCCGAGAATATTAATTAACTTTGGCAACTTCTATAGCTTTTAGTGATCAAATCTTACAACGGAAGAAGTTACTTAAAAAAGCTACGATTCAAAGTCATTTGTAATTTAATTTTATTAAATTCGATTGAGTTGTGCAGCAAGAAATGGTCTTTTGCCGCTTAGTGAAATTAAAATGAGGGACTATCAAACTGTTATCTGCATTTCATTTACACATACTGCTATACCGAGAGGAACCAGACAGTTAACGAAGAAGTACTATTCTTTTAGATAACGAAAATTCCAATTCGGATAAAGAGATTTGCATATCGGATGATTTACGTCATGTTATTTAGTTTGTATGAAAATTGAAAGTAAATACACAAATATTAAATGTGTCCATACTACTAAGGCCTTTTACTATCTGAAGTAGATGATTTATACAGCGTCAGGAGGCAACTTTTACCTTCACAAACGGGACGCTGTAGTGCCCGGGATGAATTAAGATGGAGTAGGCTTGCCCAGTACTTCCATCCTCTCAGCTTAGTCGGCTTTGTCCACAGCTAAGACATGGTCAATACGTGCGGAGCTGACTAACGGGTTTCCTCATGATGTTTTCCTTCACCATTTGAGAGTACTGGTATAGCGCACATCGCGTAATTTTTCAAACACAATATCCTTTGGTGCACAACCGGATTGGAACCCACGAAAAATCTTGTGTTGAAGGAGGAAGTTATTAAATTTGTAGGTTTTATGGCGCTGTGGTGTTGTTCTAAGACGAAAACGTAGAAATTTCCCATAGTCTTAATCTGCCTCAAATTTTACGATGCCCAATCCGATTAGGAGCAGAAATTATAGAAAGTGTCCATCGAAAATCTTGATAAGTACCTACTAAAACTATAAAAAAATAATCATGATTTCTAAAATTATAAGGAGATCAAGACAGTAATAATCAATTAACCTTTTTCCCAGGCTTTTGACACCTACAGTAAATTTTCTGTTTATTATATTGACTAGCTGCCGTAGGCGGCTCTCCTCGTCTAGTCGTCTTTAGGCTATACCAGTTTACAAACTCTATATCTACTATATTACAAATGTACTTGAATTAAGTCGGTTAAGGGGTTTCAAACAACGGCATTCTTTCAGATTAGTAAATATGAGTTGAATATGTTTATTGTACCTATAAAAAGGAGGTAATAGTCTAGTTAGACATGATCCTACCTATCAAATAATATTATTCAAGTGCTATTGACCTACAAACATTGCATTATATATTCTATGTAATCCCCCTAATGTAATAAATTGGCGTCGCGTGTTCGATATGTTATCAGATCTTTTCTTTGAAAACAGTGCACTTGATATCGTACTTATCTATGGCGCATCGGCGCATAGCTCATTGATTGCCATGTTACGAAATATGATAAGGATAATGCAATAAATTGCGTAAAAAGCAAAATTACGAAACTGACGAACTCGGTGGCGTGGCGGGCGAGTGCACAGCTGTGACGCAAGAGGTGCGGGTTCAATTCTCGCTACGGGAGAAATGTTTGTATGTTCTGCAAATATTTCTTCCGGATTTGGGGCGTGTAGTATTATAAGAATGTATTTATAAAAGTATATGAGTATTCTATCAGCCATCTGGTGCCCATAGTACAAGCTTTGCTTAGTTTGGGGCTAGATGGCGCTGTGTCAAATATCAAATGTTCGCAAAAACACGAAATCAAAATTACTGTATGTATAATGTAAAAAATGTATAATGCTTTTTGACGACACTGTTGCTATAGAATGATAATGAACGATCCGTTGTCGGCCGTTTCTTGAATATAGTATATTGGTTTGTATGGTATGATCCGAGTATTAGGTAAAACACATAGACTGTCAAGAACCGAAATAAATAAGTCTAATTTACACGAAACCACGAAATAAAATGCTCAGCTTATCGCCTTTGCGACGTGATAATGCGGCAATACTTAATTTGGCGCAAAACTTTACTTTTCCTAAGTGTAATAATAAATTCCTCAGTAATTGTTATAGCTAAAGTTTATCTATAAATATCTGCTGAATATGTGCCTGTCTGCCTTGGTCAAGTGCGTGACTGGCGAATCAGAAGCGCTCTTGGCCATACATGTTCTAACAATAAGTATAATGTATAAATATAATATCTATTTACGTATACTAATGCGGTAAAACTGATCACTTGAAGTGGTCACTAAGTATTCAATTTGTTTGCTTACTTATTTGTGTTTAAAATTTTTTTATTTACTTTGTATTTCATCGAACATTGATTTTATGACCTTAGAAGATTGATGCTTCATGGAATCAAAAATAAATAGCTTACTCCTTAAACAATAATGTTTGTGATCTCGCACAGTAAAAAAAAAAACTAGAGCCATAGACAGAAACTAGTTAAGTTGGTGCATCAACATATTTCCATTCAAGTATCGAAATCTGAATCCAATTAGAGTTATTTCTGGATAGACATGCTCCACCATATAATTTGGCCTTCCGACTTTCCCCAAATTACAATTTATTGGTCAGTCAAGTTTATTGATAGGTCTCGAATTCGCATTTACATGGTAATTGTAAGCATAAATTGTGGAACCTGTGAAGATTTTCAATATATAAAAGGGATCATAAATTGGAAATGAGCTTGATTCAATGATCCATCAAACTCAAAAAGTAAAGGAAAGAGATATTTAAACTTGACCTATTTCTAAACTTGAGTTTTGCTTGAGTTTAGCCTACATTCAAAATAATGGAAACTGGTACTTTGACCCGTGAAACAGTTGTAGATTTTATAAAACAAAATTCACTGTATTGCGTTGTCTTAAAAATATATCATTTTAAGGCGACTCAGTTGAATTGTTGCAATTTATGTAGTTTTTATGTCCCAACGGGACCCTATTACTAAGCCTCCGCTGTCCGTCCGTTTGCCTGTCCATCCGTCCGTGCGTCCGTCCGTCTGCTAGCGGGCAGTATCTCATGAACTGGTAATAGGTAGAGAGTTGATATTTTCATAGAGTGTGTATTTATATTGCTACTTTATCAACAACAAAAAAAGGGCCCTATACTGTACTATACAAGAATCATTTTTTATAACATTCGTAATCGATCATCGAAGCTACCTATTTAAAAAGTAGGTACATAAAAAGTCATATTAAAAAGTACATGTACGATGGTACGAAACCCTTCATGTGCGAATTCGACGCGCACTTGACTGGTTTTTACATTTGAACATAGATTTTACTACCTTTATTTTTTATATTGTGTATGTGACGGTTGACTGTTGGTTGAACAAAGTCCACATCAGGATCACAAGTGCAAATACCTAAGTGCAATCACATGCGCACTTGACGATCCTCTAGAAGTCTAGATAGGAGATCGACACACCGCTGCGACATTTCCGATAACAATTCATAGGGAAATGTAAACGCTTTCCTGAAAACAAATCTAATTTGGGTTGGGAGAACAAAAGGAATTTCAACAAAGAAATCTGATTATATGGTCTGGTGTACACAGAGATGTAAAAATAAAATCAACAAATGGTATAACGTTGTTTTGTCAGTTCAATTAAATGACATCACGTTGTTTACACGTGGTATTCTGTTTTGATTTCATTCGTACTTCTGCAATGTTGATGGTTCCGAAAGTAGCTATCTATAATATATCTAATCTATAATATGTATAGACTAAGCCATTAAAGGGCTACTCCTATTAAACGCGCATTTCTATTGGTTTCCGTGTCAATCATTTTAGTTCGGTAAAACTTCTTGTTCAAACCTAAAATAGTTGACAGTGGTAAGTCTAGATTTTGGATATTTTTAGTGGGAAAGATTAAAAGCCTTGAAGTGCTTTATGATAACAGAATGTGTAGCGCGGACATCACGTGACAACTCAATTTAAAGTGTTTGATGTGGCACATTTCCTGAGGATATCTACTCAATGTAGATACGAAATTAGCACTGTTATGAAATAGTGTTAAAATGAAGAAAGAAATTTCATACAGTTTCTAATGCAATCAAAGTTTCAAAGCAAAATAATCAAATAACAAATCTTCGACAAAATAGTCTGTTAACTAGATTTGAAATACCTACCGGTAGATTTAAAAACGTGGTCACGTGATCCTTGCAAGTCTATAAAAATCGTCATGCATTCTTTAGCATCAATAGGATGTTGTTTTGGATATTCCAGTAATATTTCTCATCTATACATAAAATAAGAAGTTAAGGTTACATAAATACCCTATATACATATAAAAAATCATCAGTCAATGAACAAAAAGGCTTTTATGTTTGTAATTAGTGTGTACGACTGTGTGAGTGGAGACGAATAAACAATCGAATGTCAACACTTTAGGGAGCGATGACTCGGTGCCCTGCGTCTGCTGCGCAATGCTTGTGAACATTGGATAGACTTGGTTATACTTTTATAGCTACATTCTTCTTCTTCTTCTTCCTGCCCTTATCGCACTCTATGTGGGGTCGGCCCAGTATGATCCTTGGATCATGCTGTATGAGTTTTGGCTAAGGTGTTAGCTACGCTACATTATTATTTAAAAAAATACTATAAAATGTTTTACTGATAGTACATTTTGACGTGGTACATGTATGATATGAGGTATGTTTATAAATTGTTAATTTTGTAAGAGCGTTTAAAATTCTTGACCTACTAATAATTGAAAGACAATATTTATGAACCTAATCAAACGTTACGACTAAGTATATTTAATTTTCTTGACTGGAATTCAATATCAAGGCCGCTCTTCGCTTTGATATGTTAACTTACCCAATAATTATATCAATTTGTGTGCGTGTTACGACCACCTATCCGGTTTCCGAAATTTATCTCAAATTTTCTTCTCCCATCTCAAAATTTGCATCAGGAAATTCATTAGCAGCCTCATTTCTGTCTAAATAACTGTATTTCGCTAATATACAACATCGTTCTTCGTTCCGATTTCGCCCACTGACGTCTTCATCGTCTTTGATCTTATCGGGAGGTGTAACAAAAAGTAATTCATTAACATTAAATATTAATGATCAAAGTGTCAAATGATAATAATATATTGCTTTAATTTTATCTTAGGAATTTAAAATGTGTGTGAATTTATTTTTACGAGGCGAAGATAAATTAATTTTGGTGGATAATCCTCTGTGCTAAGTCGCCGGTCATGCCTAATCCGAGATTTAAAATCTGTTATTGAATAAACAAACGTATGAATAGTAAGCAAATCGGGTATTTATATGAAAGTTTATCGTTGCTTTGGTGTGACCGATGGTAATGCGTTGTAATCACTAGATTACCGCCCACCTTGCTTCCCAGAGTTTTACTTATACGCTATAACTGACGTGGTACATAAAATGAACAAATCTACTTACTGTTAGAAATGGATAAGGCATCTTGGAGAATTTTCTATAGACTGATATAGGTGGAACGAAACGCAATATTTGGTGACTTGACTTCATTTATACACTTTGCAATTTTTGGACATAATGAAGCAGTTGTCTATGTCTATCTAAATTATATAGCTAAATCTAAGTTATCGCGATTTTATGATATTTTTGTAAGACAAATTATTATTTAGTTTCAAAGCTTCACGTTCATCCATTGGTCTTGTATTGAATAAATTATTATCAATAACTTTTTATATTGTTTTATTGGTATGAAAGCTCGTGAGTTTCAGATATTATCATTATAATAATGTGAAGCTGTGATGCAATTTGTTTTATATCTAGCGATAGTGTTGTGAAAACTACGATAGTATTGATACTATAGAATCGTGATCTATCGCGTTGCTGTAATAAATATCAGGGAGATACATTAAAGATACGCGGATGGTGATATTTTGAGTTATTTTGTTGATATTGTTTATACCGTATCTTGAATGTATCGAATGGAAATTAGTATATTTTTTTATCTTTACGTAGTCATAGAAGTACATAACCATACATCAGTATTACAAAGAATTTTATATTAGAATTTAAGTAAAATTTGAATCGTGAAAATTTAAATTATGTAGGTAATGTGTTTTTGAGTTTTCATCAAAACCATTATTTTGATAGGTATTACTAGTATTACAAAGATAAGGTTCCGTACCAATTGTACTTAGCAAGCTTAGTACCAACACCTAATTCTGTAATAATAATTCTATACATCTTTATGTATTATATTGAACGCAGTTGCCCAAAGATTTACGTGGTATTATTATCTTCGGAGTATCAAAAATAGTGATAGACGTTATACTGACCAAACTGTAAATCTGGGTATGAACATAGTTCTTTCTGAACAGCATAGTAAAAAAATCATTAGGATTTAGTTAAAAAAAAAAAGAACTTTATTAAAAACTATTGAAACACTTAAGATTCCCAGGGGGTTTGAGAGAAAATTACATATAAGAAAAAGCTATATGAATACGAAAAACACTCAATCTGATCAACGGTGACTCCTTTTCCTAGTATTTTAAAGGACTCCATCCATCTTCTTACTCTAAGATATTATCGATTTTAAAATATTCACAAGTATTTTACAGCCAATTACATTAATCCGCCGAATTAAACTTTGCCATTAAATTTGATTCTATACTAATCTATTGTTAATTCTAAGTTTCACAATATTTTTTCTGTTACAGCCTTCGGTTTATATAGTTTAATATGCTATAAATGTGTATTTATTGCTCGTCCACTAATACGCCATTCGGTACATTTTATTGCATTACGTTATTTATTTCCGTACAATTTAATACGTCATACGTCTCGATAGTATTCATTCGATTTTGAAATAATGATTTAATGACTTATCATCATCATCTTTCGAGAATTCGAGAATCGTTTTGGCTCTATAAAACAGATCATACCTTTCAAACTTTAGCGACAAGAATTCTATAATCATCGCTTGATATTTTTTCAGCAAAATAGATTGAATCAGATCAGCCAATCATTTCTTGGTCATTAAGTTTCCAATAAATGACCAGAAATGCTCTTGAACTCGTTATTCGTATGATCATTTCTGGGTATACAATTACACTAGCGATGTCATCGATCTAGTAAGAAAGTTGGTAAAGAGGAGAGCAAATATTTGAGAAAAAGTATCACAATAGAAAGGGTAAATAAATATCGCAATAAAAAATAAAAACCCTGACGAAATACAACATTTGTCACAGTTCTTTTGACATTATTAGATGTAATATTACGTCCCGTAGAATCAGGTCCCAGAAGCTATGTTCCATTTATCTTATAAGTACTGATCAGATATATTTTTATTGTATTCTGCATAATGAGTCGAAAGTGAAGGCGTGGGTCATTAGAATCTATTAGTCCCGCCTATCGCCATTAAATTATACCCGTCGAACATAATTTAAATTATTTTATAGTGTAACATTCGTTTAGTCGTTAAACATAGAATTTGTGAATACTTTAGGTTACGTGATACAATGGTCGTACAAATAATTTCTTTACAGTTTTTGTATAAAACCAATTATAATTTTATTGTGATAAGTTGAAAACGTAATTAGATAGAACCTTATGCTATTTCTAGACAGAACTAATCACAAACTTTTTTATTTACAAACAACTTTTCAAAATAATTAACTAGCATCTGCCCGTGACTTATATCCGGTTAACAAATTTGCGTAAGTTTTTCCAAGCCATTCATTGAATATGTGTAAAAAATCAACAAATCAGTCTCTCTCAAAATTCATTCAAACTCATTGCAGACACACCTAACTTTTCTAATACTCTTCATTGTTGCATGGTTTTTAGCTCAGAACAATTAATGTTTTTGAAGTTATTGTTGTTTAATCTGTGGTCATTGCTAATTCTGGGAGCTGCATACATATTTAAATGATCGTGACCCTTTGCCTTATGTTAATCCACACATGACACAGTGCGAGAGGCCCGCTGGTTTATTTATACAAGTTAAGAAAAAAGGTGAAAAAAATCTGTTCTCTCTTCTCTATTATTGATGTTTCTGCAAAGCACTGTTTGAAACTAACGCTTCGCTTGAGGTCACAGTTTATATTGTCACTTACAGAGAAAAACATGGCTCAATCCTTACTAATATTATAAACGCGAAAGTTTGTATGTATGGATGTTTGTTACTCTTTCACGCAAAAACTACTGAACGGATTTGAATGAAACTTGGAATATACATGGTACATGTGCTGGATTGCGTGTGTTGCATTGTTGTGCGCGGTCACAATTTGGATGGGTGACGCAAGTGGCATTACTAGCTGAGCGCTTCCGTGCTTCAGGCACGTTAAATTGTCGGTCCCGGCTTTTAAGTCGTTAAGCCATGAAGGAGGCCTTTAGGCGGCTTAAAAACTTACTTACTAAAAGGCAGCCTGATAAATAATACAGAAAAGATGCCAAAAATAAAAAGAGGCATGGGTAGAGCAGCTGAATAAGACTTTAGCTGTGACTGTGCTATTGCCAATTAAATGTTAACAATAAGCCAACAGCTTCATTGAAACAAACCGGTTTGGCGCACGCTTGATGTCTCCATCCTGTTCTTTGCCTTGTTGTACCCCATACTTGCATGGGGATGTTACAAATGCATTTTAATTAGGACTTTAGAAAGGGTAGTTTTACGATGCATTGAATATCGTTGGTGTGTTTGAATAGAATCTAGAGCAGTTTTGAATTCCGATTAACTTTTTTTTAAAAGACTGGAATATAAAATAATATTTCTCTAGGGCGATTCTAATAATAGAAGCGCTTGTGCATAGCTTGCTTAGGCGTTCTTGAATAAGGTGTTAAGCAACGGTATGCGCGGTCACAAATTGGGATGGGTGACCGCAAGTGGCATTACGAGCTGAGCGCTTCCGTGCTTCAGAGGGCACGTTAAACAGTCGGTTCCGGCTTTTAAGTCGTTAAGCCACGACGGAGGCCTTTAGGCGGCCTAAAAACTCCGTCACTAGAGTTGGCCACTAGCTCATACGAACTATACTATAATAATAGGTTAAATAGATGAAACCATACGAAAATATGAAAAACGATGAAATCGTCCTCTATGATTTGTTTAATACTAGGCATAATATATTTTACTCACGTAGGAATAAAATACAGTCTATAATAGAATTCAGGGTTTTACGTGCGCTATACCAGTACTCGTAAACGGCGAAGGAAAATATCGTGAGGAAACCGGCATGTCGTATAGCCTAAAAAGTTTGAAAATATGTGTCAAGTGCACGAAAGGAGCCTTTGAGGCGTACTTAATATCCTATCACCACACTGGCTCGAAAGAACTAGTGACAAGACTAGAATTAGGCTAGTGTGGTTTCTTAAAATTTAATAATTTCGGTACCGCTTCAGCGGTTTCTGAGATTACTATGTACAAACAGACCAACGCACAAACTTTACTTCTTTGTAATTATAGTGTAGATGTAAACAAATTCTGGAGTTATTGAATGAATGAATGAATGAAAATACTTTATCGTACACCATTTACACTAGCATAATAAAAACATATCGTCTTATCGCTTAAAAGCGATTTCTTCCAGACAACCATGCATGGAAAAAGAGAACAGAACGTAAGGGTGGCCGGGAGTGTACGAATACGAGCTACACAATATGAATAGAATAACATTAAACAAATATATATATTTAGTCTATACATAGAATACACATTTACCTACTATTTGAAGCAAATAACTATCAAAACTATAAATACATACATAGCCTACTCAGGCTATGTATGTATTTATAGTTTTAATTTCAAATTTCAAAAGCACAAATATTTTGTATCACAAAACTAATAATAGATTCCACAATTTATTATTCACAATGCCATAGATATAGAACACAATAGAAGGAGCATCAATCAAATATGTTCAAAAGTGCCCCTTGCGGTGATAGCTCGATCAATAGTGTGGGGTGGACAGAACCAGTATCATTTCCTGCCACCCCTCTCTTCCGAACCACAACGTTTTTTCAAATCATAATTTGTATACAATTATTCATTTTCTTTCATATTATTTTGAACAGTTTAGCACAAAAATAATAAATTAGATGTTCTTTGTACTTATCATCAAACACTTAGACAACCAAATATTGTTTTAAGGAACATTGAACTGTACCTTACATACAAACTACTCGTAAAAATAAACAAAACTGCAAAATGCACAATTATTTCATCTCACTGATTGGTTATCCTTTTTGGAAACTGGCATATCGTGACTTTTCTAACAAGTGAAAGAAAAGAACAGTGACACGAACAATAGTATGCCAAATATTTAAAGAAGAAGAAGAAAAATAAATAATAAATACATATTTCTAGACATTTCACACAACGCCATCTAGTCCCAAACTAAGCAAAGCTTGTACTATGGCCACCCAGACCCGGGAGTAATATTTGCAGAACATACAAACATTTCTCCCGAAGCGGGAATCGAACCCGCGCCTCTTGCGTCTCAACCGATCACTCGCCCGCCACGCCATCGAGGTCGTCGAGAAGAGCAGTAGTACTGTTTCATAGTATTACATCGGACTGATATTTATAAATAAATAACACCCAACAGTCACATACATAGTCCTGACCCCACACTAGGATTCCCTGTGTCGTGGGTATCAGAAACTACGAGTACCACAACACCCAGACCCGGAAGAAATATTTACAGAACATGCAAACATTTCTTCCACAGCGGGAATCGAACCTCCGCCTCTTGCGTCTCAGCCGAGCAATCGCTCGCCATGCCACCGAGGCCGTCGATTTATAAATGTTTTAGTTTTTTCTCATCTCCGCGATGACCAAATTGATTTGACTAAAACTTGTTTCACACATACTCTCTAACCTGACAAAACTTTAAGCGGTATGTTCAAAGCGAGCGGAGTCGCGGGCGCTTGCTATTGCTAAAGTGACGAAGGACACGTGCTGTAATCAATTCGGCGTGCACGCCGTGATAGATGCGCATGCCCACGTGACAATACAACCCCTTCTTTTCAAAGGGTTAGGGCGTGAAGGGCATATTAATACTAGCGACTTAGAATTCGCAGCTGCCATTATCCGCCGTTATCCGTAAACTGGCCAAGCGCAAGTCGAATTCGCACACGAAGGGTTCCGTACTGTACGTGTACTTTTTAATATGACTTGAATTCTATGTACTTAAAAAAAATCTTACATGGGGCCCCCTTTTTATTTTATTTCTATTATGTGTTGTTATAGCGGCAATAGAAATACACACTCTGTGAAAATTTCAACTCTACCTATGATATACGGTTCATGAGATACATCCCGCTGACAGAAAGACAGACGGACGGACAGCGAAGGCTTAATAATAACTAAGCCTTCGCTGTCCGTCCGTCTGTCTTTGGTACCCTTCGGGTATGGAACCCATCAAAGGTTTTAAATATTTTTCACAACGATGGACGAAAGAAGGCAGACTTGACTTCTTACTTGGTATCGAATTGGGGTTCCTACACACTACACCTTAAACGGACCGTTACCGTTCTGGCACAAAAATAACAAAGCAAAAAGTTACAGAAGCAAAATCGTATGCCTATTTTGTACTTGGACGGTGACTTTCTGGTAATCGCACTGTGAGTAGTAATCGTTGATGGGTTTAATTGGGAACAGTTTATTTTTGGCAAAAATGTTTCTCAATTCCATTCACTCGCTAAATATACCATGCAACGGTTTACCATTTTGGATAGGGTACTTTTCAGTGTTGGTACGAAGAGAAGCTAAAAGAAGTGTCAAGCAACGTTTTATAGTTATAGGTAGTTTTCTGTGTTGCTAAATCATGTCGATGGCGAAAGCAACTCGTGCTAACGGCAGATGATGATGATGCAAAATACCTGAGAAGCGTTCGCGTAATAAAAATGCGCAGTCAATTTCGGCGTAATCAACGCGCTGCGCGGACCGTAAATAATAAAGTGAAACGATCCCCTTATCAAAGATCTCGTAGTTAAAGTTGTCGTTGGCTAGGATATCGGATTTCTGTTTATTATAGCCGACGGTAGCCATGCAGAAGCTACAGAATAAATGCACTAGGGTCAGGTGAATTCTCACTCCGAATGGCATAATATGAACTTGAAGTGTACATACATACATATTATCACGCCAGCATCTTTAAGGTGGGCAGAGCTATAAATAAACATAAAAAGAACTTGCAGCCTCTTCTGAAATGTACCTACTTACACCAACAATTAATCTTTTGACGCTATTCTCAACTGTTAATTGGCATTAGATATTACTATAACCAGTCCACTAGAGCACTGGTGGTCTTGTGGTTAGAATTATGCTGGACGGACACAAGACTTATCAATATAATGTACTTCCGAGACGATGAGTTTGTGCTTTCATCATATAATATAAATAAATTACAAACTATTGCAGCATTCAATTACTACTAGAGCTAGACTACCTCTATACGATTTATACAGCGTTAGGAGGCAACTTTTATCTTCACAGACGGGACAATGCTTACCCGTTTGTGAAGGTTAAAGTTGCCTCCTGACAGTGTCAAGATCCATTAGTACACGACCGGATTTGAACCCACGACCTTAGGTTCAGAAGGCGGGGTCACTACTAGAACTCTAACCTAACCCATATTCAGGACATTAAAGTTAAGTGAGTGAAGTGACAGAGGCCTTGTATACAAATGAGTTGTCTGCGAAAAAGATGTATGAATGATAAGGAATAATTTTGGTCCATGTCTGTTTAGCAAAGATCCTGAAAAAAACATCTTCTTTACATGACGGCCGGTAAGACGTCACACTCATTAATGGATTATGAATGACCTGCCATCCATTAAAGTTAATTCCTGTCGAAATCTACTATTTTTAAGGAATTATCGCCAGTGATTTGCAATGACCGTTTTGAAATTAGTATAATTCTACCATCCTCATTTGTTTTATATCATCAGGACAAGTCAAAAGAAAAGAACGTTGGCCTATTGACGTTTTCATAGGTTTTATAAGGTAAAATCATTTTACTGTAACAGTTATCCTTATCTGCGTTAGATGTAGCGAGCGGCATGGAATAGCAAAATCCAATCTACGAAAACTGATTCCCCAATAAAGTTGATGGATCTTGACTTGTGTTTGAATCATTTTTTCCCTTTTATGGACATTTCTTTCTTTTCGTTCTCTCTATGTCCTATATCCTATATCTTCAAACCTTTCACCACACTGGTAAAAGAGAAGACCGATTCATTGTTTAGGACGTTTAAAAATGATTCTTACTGTGATCTAATTGAAAAATATATTTTGAATTTGGCAACAGAGACATGGGAAATAGGAGTAGCAGTGTGTCGGTCACAATTTTACGAAAGCTCTTCATCAGACTAGTCGGATCTTCGTCAAACTGGTCAAGCGCTGTGTGCAGCATTCATTTCACTCTTGTAGCAGATATAAACTTGCACTATTCTTACATGCTTGAAGTCTTCAATACAAGGTTTTACTTTTAGTTTTATTTATCTGATTATCTAATACAAACTCTTGATAACATCAATATAATTCGACTGGTTTCCTGATCTTACCTGCATCTATGGTGGCAAAGCGTAAACTAGTTTTAAGTTAAAATTAAGTATCTTTGTGGTTTTAATATATTGAAGTATTGGAATTAGACCTTAGAAATTGAGTACCTATCTACCTAAGTCTTAAAAACATTTATGTAATTACTTGTGATATAGTACCTTCGATAGAACGTGATAAGATATCCCTTAATCAGCTAAGGGATAATATCCTAGGCGATGGGCTGATCACCTGTCACCATAGTTCATCATATCCATTTTAAGAGTCATCAGGAGTAGCTAATTTTTTTTATGATTACTTGTTGCTCTGTCCACCCCGTGATTATATGTATGTATGTATTTATGTGATATGTTATAGTTCTCACGATAATTAGTACCTAATATTCTATTTTTTTTTTAAATTTATAGCTATTGTTAACGGTTTTACTCATGAACTAGTTAACTAAGTATATTAATTTAAAAAAACTTGTAGAAATTTTACACAGCACCTGCCCAAGTTTGTAATGGATGTTTGTATGTTTGTGCCTCAAATAATTGACGTTTCGAACCTGAAATTACATAATACGCTACGCTACTTTGTATTCAGGTTTTTCAACTTCTCTGCTGGACTGGGAGTAAAGAAAAAACATAGAATGCGTCCAGCTGCTTCTCTCCCCGAGCATGTCATAACAGTCGACTAAGGGATAGTATCCTCTAACATTATGAGATACAATAAGCAAGTAGTCCTTAGGAGGGTTGATGTCAGGCAGGCGGCCGGTCATAAAACACCTTAGCCAAAACTCTGTGCCGACCCCACATAGAGTGGGATAAGAGCAGGAAGATGATGAGACTACTTTGTATTCAAGTATCAAGCGAGCTAAGCCGCGGACGGCAGCTATATTGTTCATTTGGGTTTTCTTCAAAAATATTTCAAAATGTGCCCATCAGTACCTAATTTATTGTTTGCTGTAAAATTAATTCTTGGTGTCGACAAAGTATTTTGGCATGGTATAAAACAAGAATAAATAAACACAGTTGCACAATTTTGCTCTCAATCTTACAGCACTGTGCTATTCACAAAGGCTTTGAAATTGAGTAAGTGACATTTTAAAATGTATTCGAACCCTTTGACGCGCAGTCGTAACGTAGCCTCGAGAGAAAGTTTAATGAATGACAATGTCGTCGGCGATATTCGTATTTAAATATTTATATTAGAAGGTGCGATGCTTTTAAATCACGGCTTTAAAGATAGCGGAGGCAGTTATGCCGTAATATAGCGGTGAAGGGGTCAAGGAAAGGGTCAAAAGAATTCAAAACAGCGGGACTTCATCAGCTTTCGTACAATATCGTATCGTATCATTTTTTCTTCTCATAAAGTTCATTTAGTTCAACGACCAACTAAATAGAAAGCCGAAGGATGTTGGACATGAAATGGATCTTGTATGTTCTTTTTAGTTCTTTTAAGTCTTCTGTTGTGGACTACTTTCCTTGGTCACAATCACTTATGCCCGATTCATATATTCAACTAACGGGCGATGCATATAAGTTTACTTTATATACGATGGTTTTTAGGGTTCCGCACAGAAGAGTGCCAACGAGACTGTATTACGAAGCCTCCGCTATCGGAGCGGGTGTATCTCATGATCCGTAATATGTAGAGTTGAATTTCAACTAAAACCGCTAGAACAAGGAATAAGAAAAATAAAATAAAAAGGGACCCTGTATAGAAAACATTTATGTACATGTACGATGGTACGGAATGTGCGAATTCAACTCACACTTGACCGGTTTTTAGAAAAAATATAAATGGCACTTTTAGCTAACGTTGCCATGGTATTTTGGTTAAATAAAGGAACTTGACAGTAGTGACAGTCTTTGGAAATCATGCTTTAGCACCATTTTTTCGTCAACTTTTTATTCTTATTCTTGAGAGTATTCTTATGATAATTTAGTATGCGTCGTCCATTAGTTGAATATAGGAACAGGTAGGCACGCTTTTGGGAACCCGGCCTTAACACTCTGGTATATTTAAAACTAATATTAAAGATTATGATGATAATGCGCTAGGTGTTATGCTAATACTTTAAAGTGCAATGACATTACATCATGATTTTGTATAAACGTTTTCGGCTGCATTTCGAAATGGTGTTATTTGAAGAAATAATTTCAAGAACATTTTTTTGTAGGCAGGAAATGGGACTTCTTAAAGACTTCTAAAGTATAGGTAATAAATACATTATAACATATTCAGTAGTAATTTGATTAGGTACCTAAGCGCCTTTCTTTGTATGGACAAAAGATGATGATGGCTGATATGGTGTTCTTTTTTTATATTATTGAGACCGAGTTGTGGAAATCTCTAGGCATCCTGACCCCATAGTAGGATTCTCTATATAGTTGATATCAAAATTTGTAAGTACCAAACATTCGAAGAGTCGTCGTCGATGAGATGTAATTCGCTGAAGCGTGTTTCGAAATGGCGTAATGAACCCTACCTCAACACCCAGTACAAACGGACAACAAACAACATACAAAGCTGTCAACACTAACCCAGTTGTACCAGGAGCTCAGGAAACAGAAGCGGTGCAGGATACGGGGAAACTTCCTTCACAATGGCGCGCGATGTTGTTGCTTTGTATGAAATACTAGCAATTTTGCTTGCTTGGTACAGGATAAAATTCAAATCGGTTCAAGGCGTGACTATAGGTGGTGTCAATAGTTCTTTTGAACCAGTGTGGTGAAAGGGTAATAGTGCGCCCCGAAGAGGCTCCCTTGCATTTTTTAAGTTTTAAAAATACCGATTTCCTCACGATGTTTATTTTCAGAGTTTATTTGAGAGTACAGGTAGCGCACATTTTCGAGCAGAAAATTCATGGGTGAATGACTAGATTCGAACCCACGACTACATCAGACTCGAAGGTCACTACCACTAGACTACGAGTGCTCTCGTATCAGTTAAGACTACACACAATATATAAAATAATCACGGTGCTTACTGGCAGTTTCAAGAAGTATAGAATATCAATGAATAAAGTAAGTACCAATTTATAATCATTTCCTGAATAATTTAATTAGTAGAAAAGTATAAATACCATTTATTTGTTTCATTCAAGAGTTTACGGTAAATGATATTATCTGGTTCTCCTTTAATATGTTGAACATCTCGTTTTCCTCCTTCGCGGTATTTCAATGCAGTTTCATAGAAAAAATAAGTTTCGCTTTAAACTATTAGCGACCCAGTTCCACACTTTATGCTCCATGAATTATGAATAATGCTAGTTTTAAATAACTTAAGTGGTGATTCATCTGTTTAGATAAACATGTTTTGGTAGGTAACTTATCTCTACTCTTAGTATGAATTTCAGTTTCGAAGAACAGGTGCGACAATTGAGATTGCTGCATTACATTAATAGTATGTTTATGTTTTTTTTTTGCAAATTAACGGCAGAATGGTTACGTAATAAAACTTTTGTACCTACCTCAATAGAAAAGCGACTGCACAAAAAAATCAGTGCAAACATCGCTCACTTGTACCTGTATTTACAACCCTTATTCAGTCACGACTGGTTTGCCGACCGGTACACTTGTGTGTAAAACCATTTTCGGCTATTCGCGGGTGAATAATGTGGATGGGACTAATTTAGTCACAGTTTTAAAATATTAATTCCTGGACGCGTCATCGGTCGCTGGAGCTGTAGGGCGACCGGTCGGGGCGAAAGTCGACTCCGGCCATACAGTTGGACGGACGCGGCTCTCCACAGTCTCATCTAAGCCACTGCTATGCGAGCATCTTCCCTAACATAGCCGAAAATTCACTACCGAAACCGGGATCACGCGCGCCAAACCACGCGATACCAAACTCGAAATTCGCAAACTGCTTAGATTTCAGAAAAAAAAATAAAACAATTATTTAAACTTTTTAAAGTTGAAGGAGTTGGCGGCAAACGGTAAAGTTGTGTGTTGTGCCAGTAAAGTGAACTTTCAGAGCTTTCTAAGATTTTCCTAAATGTGCTTTTTCCGATGTATGTGCCGAAAGATTATGTCAGTGTGAAGTGTTTTTATGTGCATTATTTTGATTTGGATTTTTTTGCTCCGGATTTTTTTGGTTGGTTATTATTTTTATATTTTATTTTTTGTTTATTTTGTGTACATACGTAGTTAGTCGTCCATTTGTTTTTATAAATGCTTTCTTTATCGTAATCAGTGTTTATTTGCGGAAATTGTCGGCAAAGTCGCATGTCTTGTTGGAGTATGTAGGTAGATAGTGTTGATAGAACGCATGCTGATAAAATCTCAAATCTAACTCGAAGAAAATTTATACCTAGTTTAATGGCAGACGGGAAACTTTAATGGTTTTAAGCGTTTTTAGTATTTTGATATGTAGTAAAATACTTTCAATAGATAGGTATTATCAAAGGCGGATATACGTACGGCCTATGTATTAGTACAAATATAAATAAATATAGCTACACTTACGACTATAAATACCTTGGCTTGATTGAAATTCCATCAGATTCTATAAGCTGATAGTACATTCTTATTGCAAATGACACAAGCTTTAATGGCAAATTTGAATTTAATTAAATAGGTAATTAAATAAATATTTGTGGACATTTCACACAGCGCCATCTAGCCCCAAACTAAGCAAAGGTATGGACATCAGATGGAGATGACTGATAGAATACGCTTTTTTTATTATTATAATACATATTACTACAACACCCAGACCCGGAGGAAATATTTGCAGAAGATACAAACATTTTTCCAGTAGCGGGAATCGAACCCGCGCCTCTTGCGTCTCAGCCGAGAACACGCCACCGAGGCCATCGATTTTTTTTTAGTAATTAGCAAAAATGAAGAAAATTCCAAGAGAGAGTTCTGTGTATTGAAGTCACTATGTTTGAGTTATTAATAGCTAGTTGAAGTAGTAAGTGGGTAGGTAAGTTTTAAGTAGGTAGGTGTAGATGAACGGAGAGTAAAGAAAACTTTTTACTTCGAACTCTACATTTTCAGGAACATTTTTAGTTTCTACTAATCATCTGTAGACCGCGGTATTTTCTCCACATCTTACAGGATAGTATTGCAAATCCAAGAGTTTATGAAGATCTTTGAATGCTCATGGATCTACCTTTGCGTTCTAAGGGCTGTACGGATTTGGATCAAACTTTTACTATAACATATTATACTTTTTATTTTGGTACACTAATTACAACTTTTTTGCGAGGGTTAAAATTTTGTTCGGTTATGATTAAAAATAAAACCAGTCAAGTGCGTGTCGAACTCGCACACGAAGAGTTCCGTACGAGCGTATATTAAAAAAATGTTTCTCGCATGTAATTTTATTTTTATTATCTTTTGTTATAGCGACAATAGAAATACACACTCTGTGAAATTTTCAACTTTCTACGTATTACGGTTCATGAGATACAGCTCGCTGACAGACAGACGGACAGCGGAGTCCTAGTAATAGGGTCCCGTTGGCTCCCTTCAGGTACGGAACCCTAAAACAATTTCACAAGATTTTGATAGAACTTATAAAACGTTACGTTACATTAATGTAAATTAATGAAGATTTGATCTTCTAATTTGAAATAATAATCTTTATTAACAGAAATAAACTTACAACTAATACAAATACAATATACAAAAGAAACAGTCGGGCTATCTAAAGGCCGTTGCAAACGGTCTAAAGATTTGATCTTCTTGATATTACGGCTGGAATACATATAATTCGTGAAATAACATTGTACCTAGTCTTTTTATTCTGGAATGACACGAGTGAAGCCGCTTACGGAAGCTAGTAGGTAGTTGAACGTTTGCGTGTTACCGGTACGTATGTCATTGGAATTGGGTGCTTATAAACTATAGAAATCGTTAGACCATCCTTGGTAGATCGGTATCGGAAAAATCGATACCGTTTTTGTGATTACCATTAGATTCAAAACTGATCGTTCAGAAACATGAAAGTGCTGAACAAAATATTCGTTACTTAGCAAACTTATTAGACAAGTGAGCATAGCTTAGTAGGTTTCTTGGCTGAACTTTGTTGTTTTACAGGTTTTTTTCTTTTCTTTTTTTTTTCCTTTAGTTTTAGGTCGGTACCAACCGGTACCAAGTTGTCACATAATTTAATCTATATCCATATTGTCAAAAAGAAAATACCGTTTTGGTTCTTTAGCGTTTTTCCTTTTCCAGTGACGATACAATTATTAGTAAACTATTTAAGTCAGACCACTCCTGAGATCGTTGAAGTTAAGCAACGTTATGCGCGGTCACAATTGGGATGGGTGACCGCAAGTGGCATTACGAACTGAGCGCTTCCGTGCTTGGGCACGTTAAATTCTCGGTCCTGGCTTTAAAGTCGTTAAGCCATGACGGCCTTAACGCGGCCTAAAAACTCGGGCGCAAGAGTTGGCCACTAGCTCATACGAAAGTTCGTACTTACTTACTTTTTAGCAATTCAATAATGTAGGGGACATTATAAAATGAATATACCCTCCAAATTTCAAGCTTTTAGGACTTATAATAAGCGTTGATTATCAGCCAGTCAGTTTTATGTATTTAGAAAAAGATCATACACAAAATACTTACGTAAGAGTTGGATCTATTTCATTGAGGCCTCGGTGGCGTGGCGGGCGATTGCTCGGCAGTGACGCAAGAGGCGCGGGTTCGATTCCCGCTGCGGAAGAAATGTTTGCATGATCTGTAAATATTTCTTCCGGGTCTGGGTGTTGTGGTACCATGGTACTCGTAGTTTCTGATACCCACGACACAGGGAATCCTAGTGTGGGGTCAGGACTATGTATGTGACTGTTGGGTGTTATTTATTTATTTATTTATTTATTGAGGAATATAGGTATGTATTACACAGTTCATGATCTTACGCAACTATGCTACTTTTATGTATAGGTACTATAATAAGTGCTGGCGAAAGCTGGAGCATACATCTGACAGATCACAAAAATAACCATAAAAATAACCTGCACTTTTCAAAGATTTCATCGCTCAAATGGAAGTAAACCATAAAACTGGCTCCATATATTTAAACTAACGGTGCTATTGACTTCTTAAAGTTTGGGAATAACAACGGATGCAGCTGAAACGCAAGCCTTGCAGTTTGGTACAGTCGCAAAGACATTAGGAAACTCACAATCTATCGTTCAACTGTTACCTACTATTACGCGTTATCACAAGTTCTTTCGAACCAGAGTGACCTAACCTTGTGGGAAATACGACTATTATTATGTATATATTTTGAATTGCTGAGAATATCTTTGTACCTCAATCACGGCGTGAAAGGATCAAAGCTTGTAATTATTGCACAAAATGTATGTCGCCTATTCTGCCCTCCTAGTTGAGAACGCAGTAACTAGCATTTTTGACAAAAAATAGTTAGATACATAATCGGAATCACCTAACAAGATACAAAATTCTGTTCTCACTCACGTATCAAAACATGTTTGACATAGTTACAGCGTTCTTCGATTCGATAGGCGACATACATTTTGGAAACACAAGTTTTTTTTTAATTTTATTTTATCTGCGTAGGTAGGTTTTTTTTAATTGCCATTTCAGACTTTAAATCCATGAGTATTGCATGTGCCTTGTCAATTGTTGTGTTTCTCAACATTTGACACATCTGAATGGTTAAAATTGGCTGCAAAGGGTAAATACATTCTGTGATCATGCTAGTAAATTTGTTTTTAATTTATGTCTATCTGTAGAAAAGTACCCTCATAAAACTAAAATGTTTTCTAACTTTCGCTGGCTGACTGTACCGCATCCTGAAAACATCCTTATATCAGCGATATTATTTCCTTGAAAAGTTCCTTTCGGCAGTTATTTAGTCGTTGTTTTGAAGTTTTTGTTTTGGTTGAAATGAAGTTGCAGTATTACGGTTGTCTAAGGATAAGGAAAGTTTAAAACGATTTTCGAAATTGGTGAACTTTTGGTAAATGGAAATGGAGAAGCCTCAAGTTTTTTGATTCGATTCTATTAAACGAAATACGGTAAAAAATACAATATAGGTAGGTACTTGATGTTAATAATTGTTTTATTTTGACATTACCTCTATGGTAATGGTTTCCATAATCAAACCTTTGTAGGGTCGGTCGGCATGTCGCGTACCTAGCTTTGAGCCATGGGGTGTGCCATACGAGTTTGCGCCACGTCTTCCCCACGGCTCCGCCACTCGCCACAAACCTCTGTAAACAGTATCTTAAGTCACAACGAGCACATAATTACATTGTACCTAGTGCTACGAATGAAACAAATACATCGGTATGCCTTTTTTTCTTTAAAAGTTACCCTAATTGGGTAACTTCACTGTTGAAACTGAATTATCCATAATTAGAAAGGATACTAGTTCACTTACAAAAGGTCTACAAACGAGGCCAGTAAATAATTGAGCTAGGAAGCTGACGTGATTCCGACTTGATTGATTAATTACTCACAGTGCCATAGAATAAATATAAATACCTAACTCAAAGATATTTCACTACGTTCACTACTACTTGGCACTGTCTACTACTACTTGAAAGAGAAATAAAAACTTTATTTGTAACAACATGAAGAGAATAAATAAGAATAGGTATAATAGAAACATACACTCAAAAAAACACAATAACAGAAAAAAAACTACTACTTGTGTTACTGGTTTTTTCAAACCAGTGTGGTGAAAGGAAAATGCACTTAAAAACTCTTTTCGTGAACTTGACACAAATCTCCGATCTTTTTAGATTCAACGCCATTCCATATAAATAATAAACCTAATTAACCTTTTTTTTGCGAATACATAGGTTCTTAACATTTGTACCCAGATACAGAACAAACGTCTATGTCATCAGAAAAGTATTTGTCTACAGTGGGAATAGAACCCGCTATCAAATCCTCTGTTGTGTAGAAGGCCGAGCTACTATCAATTTACCTACGAAATGTTAAAATAGTCTAATGGTGGTCAGTAGCTTGCTACTGGAACTAATTCGTTGTTTTTTTTATAATTAGGGTAGCTTTCTTTTAATTAATAGAGAAGTTAACATGTAAATTAGATGAGTAGATTGATTGCTTCGTTAATAATCTCTTACTGTTTGCATAAAAAATTTAGAGAGTGGTTTTACTTGTAATACGTGAACAGATGTCAAAAAAATGATTATTTTCTGCGTTCAGGTGGCACTACTTATGTTTTATTTGCTATCTATGACAGGTCCAAGTATCTATACCAGTGTTCTCAAAGAAAGACGGAATTTAAAATTCCATCAATTTTTTTATTCCGTTGAGATTCTTTGCAGATATTTCTAACAGGACAATTTAGAAGAAAATAACTTTAGTGAATTGTCTCTAAATAATGTCATTGATACTAATAATCTTTTTATTATTAACATTCCTATGTATGTATGTTCGTATGAGCTAGTAGCCAACTCTACTGATGGAGTTTTTAGGTCGCCTAAAGGCCTCCATCATGGCTTAACGACTTAAAAGCCGGGACCGACTGTTTAACGTGCCCTCCGAAGCACGGATATTCCTAGTAAAAGTTGAACGAGTCTAATAGTTTTAGACTTACGTGTGCAATCTTCTTGGTATACATAGATCTAAAGATTCACTGTCGCCGGATACATAGGACAGTTTTATCAAAACATTGTAGGTACATTAATCCAAGCGGCACTTCGGCATTTTCCCATTTTTCACTCACAAAATTTTCAATCCGAATCGTCCACAAGTGGAAACTCTCGTTCGTTGCACTTTGACACGCGACGTTTGCCAATTTCCGAATACGTACCTACGTTACGTACGCGTTTATTGAATTGATGGGATTTTGCGCAACTATAGTGAAATTGAACTCACTGTGAACTCGATAAAAAAAACACTCGAATTTCTTAAAAGTGGCATGCGTTGTTCTCCTGTTTTGTTTTGAATTTTTAAGGAATCCGAATTTATAAGGATGTTGATCGTGGCATGCGTTGTTTTCTTATTTGAATTTGGAAGGAACAGCTCTCTGTTTGTGGAATCAGATATTGTAATCAGTCACTTCAATTGTTAGTATTTGAAAGTGTAATTTATTTTAAAAAGTTTAGGCTTTTTTTGTATCAAAAGAGTTCTTTGTAGATAATAGGGTACAGTGGGTTAGTTGCAGACTGTAAGGTTGTAGTGTAGAGCTTATTTTTAAGAACATTATGATCACCTAAACTTGTTTCGGCTAAAACCAAACCAAATTTTTTGAAATGTATATTACATTGTTTGCACTTTCACCATATAATGTATAAAGAAAGATCTTTCTCTCTTTTTTTGTTGGGCATGATATTCATCTTACTCTAAACCAAAGCCAAAATTCAAGAGAGCAGACTCTCGAGTTAAAAGTGACTTTCGCTCCCATGGTAGTTCTCATTCAGCTCTCAGTAAACAGTCAAGTAAGTTCTAACTTCCGTTTCGTTATAAATTGTCGATTGAGAAATGTCTAGTGATTTATTGTCTGTGGTTATTTTTACGTGATCGATGGCTGTTTTCGGGAGTGCTACTCGTAGATGGTTTTACGGGACGTAGGTAGTAGATAGGTTGGTTTTGAAATGGTGTGTGCTTCCAAAAGTCACGTAGGTACACCTTTCTCGTCCATATTGCTTGCGGTCAATGTTGCCACATTTGTTATGCGATTTCGGGCGACATCTCTAGCGACACGTGTTTCAGGGCACTTATCCTCTAGTGAATATGATTATACATACATACTATCACGCCCATATCCCTAATGGGGTGGACAGAGCCACAAGTTAACATAAGAAAACTTGCAGCTACTTCTGATTTAAAGTCCTAAGATGGATATGGTGAACCATGGTGACAGGTGATCAGCCCATGGCCCATAGGTGGCCTATCATTTCGGAGAGGATACTATCCCTAATACTAATATGATTATACACCATTTTTATTCAATATATTATTTAAATCGTACAAAATAATAACACACAGTTCATCGTGCAAGCTAAAAACTTAAAGCCCTGAAACACATGTTCAGAATCATGCGAAAGTTTCGGTGTTGTATTGGAGTCATCATCATCTTACTGTTCTTATCCCACTCTATGTGGGGTCGGCTACTTGTTCCTTGAATCAAGCTGTAACAGTTTTGGCTAAAGTTTTATGACCGGCCGCTTGCCTGACGTCAACCCTCTTTGGGAATACTTGCTACTACTATGAGTTGACGAATATTTGACATTTGATGTCTAAGCTATTACGAAATGTCAATTGCTGAGGGCCTTGAACTCTCCTACAGTTTAATAGTAGGTACTGTAAACCTAAAATACCTGTCATTTCAAAGTGTGTCGTATAATGTTTAGCTATTTTTACTTTTATATGAGCAAAAAGGGATGATAGATTTCGCTATCTGAGGTTTATGTAATACATAGGTACTACCTACTGTTACCAAATCCATCTTAGGATTCCTGCATCAGGAGTGGCTGCAAGTTTTATCATTACTGGCTCTGCCCACCCCGTTAGGGATACGGGCGTGATAATATAATAATATATTTATATACTACTGTTACGAATAACAGGATGAAGTATGATTTTATAGTGATCTCTTCAATGGAAAAAGTTTTTTGAATGGCGGCCACGGACCAAGGAC
The DNA here is from genome assembly GCA_949320045.1 of Scotopteryx bipunctaria. Lineage (NCBI taxonomy): Eukaryota > Metazoa > Arthropoda > Insecta > Lepidoptera > Geometridae > Scotopteryx > Scotopteryx bipunctaria. Next base: position 4,091,127 of record OX439449.1, read on the forward strand.
CGGACTGATGGACCGATGACATTGTGAGGATCGTGGGTGGTCTGGTCGGTGGATGGATGCTGGACGAAATCGTTCCGCTTGCGTTTTTATAGGTGACTGTACTATGTCAAAAGAACACAGTTACTAAGTTATTCATAGACAGACAGACAACATTAGCTCCTTAGACACGCCCACGATTATTTACCTTGTTAAGTCATCCTCACCTTGTGGATAATATTTTACATGTACTTACGGTGGCCCAGAAAGTGGTTTATCAGTTTTGAAATAACTTCCTGTGTAACCAAAACAGCGATAAAGTTTAGCCTTATTAACTATCACAATATTACTAACCCCCGAATACTCAAACGCATCTCAAAGTTGAGCACGTCTCAAATGACGATTTTTTGACAGATTTTCATCAGAAACTGTCAAAAACCGTGAGTTGGGACGTGCTCAACTCTGAGTCGCGTTTGAGTATTCGGGGGTAAGAAAGTTAGATATGAAAGTGGATGGATACATACATGGATAATGGAAGAAGAAAACGTGTTGTGCCGACCCCACTTAAGTGGGATAAGAGCAGGGAGATGATGATGTCGATGATTACTGCAAGAGAAAATTTACCTTGTTGTTTAATGACGTGCAAGTGAACTCCTTTGCGTGGTAGACCATATTTTTGGCTGAACGTAGAGTCGCCTGTATATCCTACTAATATAAAAAATGTAAAAGTTTGTGTGTGAATGTTTGTTACCACGTATCTAACTACTACACCGGTTTTGATGAAAGTTAGGATGTAAATAGTGTAGGTTCTGGAATAATACACATAGACTTCGAAAAGACACTTATCGAAAGTCCATCCCGAAAGGGTTTAAACAGTTGGTTCGATAACAAAAACAAGTTCAAAATTAACTCCAGGGGGAGTTCTAAAGTTTGTATGAGAACTTTTTAACGGAACGGTGGGATTAACTTATAAGATATACTACATATAAGAACATAGCAAATGGGGTCAAAATGATCAGGATCGTTATACAGTAAACAAATAACTAACTACTTAAAACAAATTTTTTTTTACCAAAATATTTTTATCGTTATGCTGAGACACCGTTTTGAAAGTTATGAAATGAACCTTTAATTATATTTTCTTGCAGGCAACTGTAAGTAGGTAGGTATACCAACAACAAGTATAATTTCATAGAAGTATAAACTTTTGTCAAAAGCATGCCGAGTTGCCGACCCCACATAATGTAAAAACCCTTACAATCATTTTTATCCCAATAGTTCAAATAGGCCATGCTGTATTTTTTCGCTCCAGTACACTGATTTTAAAAGTTATATTTTGGCTTGGAATAGGTTAATCTTATCCGGACGCGAAGCCTTAAACTAGTAACCACATAATAAAATATCGTTATAAAAATAGTAATGGCTGGGGTGAAAAGTAGGTAAAATATAATATTACCAGTTTAACTCCATGACGATTGCTACGCGACGCCAAGCGCCATTCTATCACAATGTAGATGCGGTCTAGATGCCAACACTTCTAGTTCATTACTTGAAAAGCCATTTTATACTTTGACAGTGGCATTATTGCCTAGATATTGTCTACCATGAAAAGAAGAGAACCTTCTTAAAAAATCTGTAACTTTATTTTCTGGAAACACAAAAAGCGTGTTTCTAGAAAATCGTCTTGGAAACGACTTGGATATATTTTTTGTTTAGAATGTTCCTTATTACTAATTTCTTGGTTTTGGTAACTAAGCCTATGGAACCCAAGTTTCTAAAACTTTGCTTTATTTTTGTTTTCAATGCATATTCATCCCCTAATTTGTTGTAGCTGACAGGGAGCGAAAGAGCTTGGGTATACATTATGTAGTTGGATTCCTGTGTGTGTGTAGTGTTTGGCTGTTCCATTCCATATTGTTTCTGTGCACTCACCTGAGCACACGTACCTGGACTTCTCAGGACCTTCACCTTTATTTATGTACACTCAGACAGAAAATCACCCTTTGCGTCGCCGCACGCATGGGAACCAAGAAAGCATTCAAAATGATTTATTGTAAATGGTTTTGTACATTGTTGGCTAAAATAAAGAACCCCGCTCTAAATTCGTCTTTTTTGCCGTAAGCCGATACCAAATTTAATTTGCAATCCGTCGCTCCATTAGCGGAAAATGAGTCAGCTATATTATACATCAAAACGGCAAACGTGGGCAAGGTAGCTAGTAGTAAAGATGCTAAAGATGAATAAGACATCGACAATGCAAATAAAAACGTAAACGCACAGTAGGAATTGCGGGTGCTTTGTCCGGCACAATGCCACGCCGAGAAGATTGACGCTTCAACTCCGAAGGTGTTGTGAGAATTAGTGGGCATTATTGCTCCATAGAAAAGCATTGGTCAGGAAAGCAGATAACAATAATTAGCTCGGACGCTACAAAAACTGACATAAATCCCGCATAATAAGTTCCTCGAGGTGCAAAAAAAGCCGTTGCTTACCTGGACGTTCGCTTTTTTTTTGCGAAGTGACTCGCAACCAGCCGCCCGATATAATAAACACCTCAATTCCTGGCAAAGTCAGACGCATTGTTTAATGACTCCTCTGTTGTGATCTTGCACAACTCTTGGCTGGGTTTTTTCTGAGCAGGTTGCGAGAAAAATGCTTTTTTGTACGCTTGGTAGCGTTTAAAACAACAGGGATTCTTTTGGCTTGCGAAGGTGTGATTTATTTACGACTTCGCCTTTAAAAGCCTCTTGACCGACTTTGGGTGGTTTCTGACATATTTACTCGACCTTCGCGGATGTGATGCCGTGTTTAATGTTCTATTTCTTTTGTTGCAGGAACAATATGGAAATGAGTGGATCGACCGGCATGCTTTTAAGACACCTATAAAGTTCAAATTGTGAATAGAAAGTTTTTATAAACAGCCTGAAAAACGAAGATGCTGGGGTGTGCTCTTGGGAGAGTAACCTCATTCACATCTTTCTCAAAAGACATCAGCTATAGCACGGCTGTAGACAGCCGGTGCTTAGATAAGTAGACACATCGACTTTTCAAAACTCGAATCGCGAAACCAAACTAGTCATTACGGTAAACGAAATAAAGATCAAAATAAGATAGCAATAGTTACCATAGAGGTTACAAAGATCTAGTGCGTGTTTTCTGGAATCGCCACTGAGGTGGTATGCTTTATATTGCATTTTGGATCGACTGTGCGCTGACTGGTCGCTACGTCACGTGGCTTCCCGGCGCACGACTTCAGTGCTGGATGCTACTAACTGTATACACGTGAGTACCCCTTTTTATATCTTTATTTGGTACTTCGAAGTAACACAATTTACAAAATTAATTAAAAAAATATAATGTGTATTATGTTGAAGATTTACAAAGTAATACATTTGTAAATAGAAAGAAACTTGTAACTATTACAAATCTTCTTCTTCTTTAGCCACTTGTTGTCCTTTTCTGGACGTAGACCTCTCCCAGTACTCTCCATGACTTTCGATCCACTGCTTTTGGCATCCAATTTTGGCCCACGTGCTTCCTGATGTCTTCAACCCATCGTGTCGGTGACACTAACTAATACAAATATAATTTACAAAATACAAAAGAAACAATCGGGCTATCTAAAGGCCATTGCAAACGGTCTATAGATACCTCAATAGTCAATTATCTTTTAAAAAAAATATATTTAGAAAGTTATTTTTCTTTAAAAAGACGATCGTCGTTTCTGTTTGTTAAACAATAACATTAAGCCAAATATTTACAGAAAAGGTTATTTAACGTATGTACAGGGCACCCACAAAGACTTTTTGCGGGTACATACATACCTACATACGTAAAGTTACGTCTGTTTCTCAAAGGGGTAGGCAGATATCACGGATCTCCATTTGCTAAGATCCTAACATACTTCTTTCGCTCTTATTCACTCTTATCACATTATTCATACATGCTCGTCGGTTTAGGGTACTCTTGACCTGGCCCTTCTCCAAACCGACGCCGATTAGGTCTGGGTAGGTACGTACGCCTAGGTCTTCCTCTACCAACGGTACCATTCACTCTCACCTCATACACATGTCTGGTTAATCTACTTATATTCACCCTCTACATCTTAACATACCTTTCTCAATCTTCATCACTACCTCTTCTTTCACTCCACATCGCTCTCTTATCACGCTATTTCTCATTCTATTTCTCAAAGTCACCCCACAAATACTTTACAACTCATGCATTTCCACTGCACTCACTCTTTCTTACGGGTATTGCGGAGGATTAATCTAAGTTTTTTTTTATTTAAAGAAACTTTGCAAACCTACATTGACGTTAGAACATTTAGTTAGTTTTTCTTATAAAATACCAAATTTACCTTTAAAACTAAATTATATTTGTCAACGTTTTCGTCTTAAATAAAGAGTTTAGGCTAACAGGAAATTACTTGAGAGCATATTTTCTGGGATTGCAACATCTGTTTAAATCGACATAAAATATTATGATTAAAAAGTACCACACCACCAACTCTCCTGCAATAAGTAAAGGGTGAAAACTGATTAATCGAAACGCCTCTGTATTTTGTGCCAGGTTCCAATATTCTACTAACGAATGACGGATCGTTTATTACCACAGAAACGTTGTTTTTAGTTGTCATACATTTTATAACGGAAAAAACGTTGCTCTTGTAATGAAGGATCAGCTGTCTGTTAGTTGAAAATTGGAAGTGGCCATTAGTTAAATCGCGCTTGACTCGTCTTGTTTGACAAGTTGCGGAGCAACTGCGCATCATAAAAACGATGTTTTCTGACAGCAACTTGTCAAAAAAATTTATACGGCAGGTCATTGACCAGGGTTACAGAAAGAACCAGTGAGACGAGTAGACGTATGAAAGTACAAGATCCACTAATAAATTCCCATCGACAGATTACAACTAAAGTGCTTCGAGATAAGTGCAGATAAAGTTCAATGACATTGATTTGTTCTTCCGACTGCAGCTAATCTTTACTTTGTAATTGCCTTGACGATTTTTTATGAATTCCTGATGTATTTATTTTATTGGAGAACTTGAATGACTTGAGAACTTGAGAATTTGAAGAACTTGAGGGCATTGGTGGCCTAGTTGGTAGTGACCCCCGCCTTCCGATCCTAAAATGGTAGGTTCTCTCAAACGGTGAAGGAAAACATCTTCAGAAAACCAGCATATCAAAAAACCTAAAAAGTTCGGAAATATGTATGAAGTGCATAAAATTACACTACTGCAAAATATTTAACAAACTAATGGGTCGGCCTGCCGAGGTTTGTTCGCGTTGAGGTTTTCTCATACAAACCCCTACATCATGAGGAAATAATATCCTCCAAGTTTCATACTTCTAAGACTTATGGTTTAGGCTGGACGATGTTTTTCAGTCAGCCAGTCAGTAGCAAAAGAGGGTTCGATTTCCAGGAAACAATTTAAAATAAAAATTACTTAAATAAAAAATAAAACAAATCTTGGAGTCCAAGCCTATCCTGCAATTTTTTTCCCTGTGAGTACTGACAATGGAGCTTTAAATAGACAAAGGCACTGATAGATATATTAATAGATACAGAAACATTTGATGACCGAATATTGTTTGCGTACATAGTTTGCTGATAAAGTCGCGACGATGTGTCAAATTGCAAGGAATGTCACATTATTTGATGTTTGACAGATAATTTGTCATTACGATTAATTTGAGAGTTAGGTACCTATGTTGTGAGTTATGAGAAGTTATGTACTATCATCGCTATAAAAAGATGTGTTCTAAAAATGTACTTTATCATTAACCTATACATGAACGCCATCGCGCATTGTCTTCGCCTTTGCGCATCCAGTCTCTGCTAGCAGTCTTTCGCAAATCAATAAATAAATATCACCCAACAGTCACATACATAGTCCTGACCCCACACTAGGATTCCCTGAATCGTGGGTATCAGAAACTACGAGTACCATGGTACCACAACACCCAAACCCGGAAGAAATATTTGCAGAACATGCAAACATTTCTTCCGCAGCGTGAATCGAACCCGCGCCTCTTGCGTCTCAGCCGAGCAATTACCCACCACACCACCGAGGCCGGACAGCGTCTTCTCGAATCTAAATCTATCAGATATTATTTTGTCAAATGAGGGTTTATTGGCAAGTTAAGAAAGATTTTAAGGTTTAAGTTCAAAGGATCGCCATGTCTGACTGTCTGTTCCATCCGTCCTTAGTTTGACAACCTCCGTAACTTGGCGGGCGAGAGCTCGACTGAGACGCAAGAGGCGCGGGTTCGATTCCCGCTGCGGGACAAATGTTTGCATGCTCTGCAAATATTTCTTCCGGGTCTGGGTGTTTCAATACTATGTATTATAAGTATGTATTTATAAAAAAAAGTATATAAGTATTCTATCAGCAATCTGGTTCCCATAGTACAAGCTTTGCTTTGTTTGGGGCTAGATGGCGCTGTGTGGAATGTCCACATATATTTATTATTTATTAAGATTGTCACTGTCACTTTTATTACAACGAATATATGGCAACATTTTTTTATTTTACAAATTTGTGGTGTATTTGTTTTGTCTTAAGGTACCTTGATATCCGATTTTTTTTCTGTGTAGTAAGTTTATTATATATATTTGTTTATATTGTTTAATCTACTTTAAAAATACACACGACAAATAAAGGCAGTTATCGAGATTTCCTTATTCGTATGTCTGGATCGATTTCACGTTGACAGCGGAGCGGTTTCTTAAGGAACGGTTTCCTGAAAAGCGGTGAATCTATATCTTACAATTTGAAATTATTAACAACCAAACCAGTAATTTCAATTCTTTTTTTAAATATAACAACTAATATGTAATTCAGTCAATTAAATTTATAAAACAACCATGTCATTCTCATTATAACCCCACGCTAGGATTTACTGTGATGAGTACATTCGATTTTTTGACACTTATATGGATTCTACAGTGTAAGTTTCTTGTTTTAACTATAATTGACGTTTGTCAAATTGTTACTTTTTATCCATAGTCGGTTTTTATGAAACCTTGGCTTAAATATTATGATTTCTCATATCCATAAAAACAAACACAATAAACAAAGCATTATGCTTCAACCGCGTCTGTCTCTTATTTTAAAGGTCATAAGGATGTTTTTTGGTTGTATACAGACAATATTGGTACCCTTGACCGATCTGTTCCACCCACAAGCTCCAAATTCGCAAACAATAGGCTAATTAATAACAATCGTTAGTCTCGAGCGATACCTAATCCAAGACACCGGTGAAGTCAGTAGCCTTTATATGTTGCAGGGAATATAACATAGCAGGTATAACATTTTTAACGTACATAATCGATCATCGAAGCTACCTTTTAAAAAAGTACATAGGCCAAAAGTACATGTACGATGGTACGGAACCCTTTGGATGCGTATTTGAATCGCCCTTGACCGGTTTTTATTAATATTATCTGAGAGAGTCTGTGAGGGTGTTTGTGCCTCGGTCACGCTCTAACGGATTCGAATTAAACTTATTGAAATAACTAGCTGCCGCCTGCAGCTTCGCTCGCGTGATACCCTGATAAAAAAAAGCCTATTATGTTAATCCAGCACATACTATGTATATTCCAAGTTTTATTCAAATCCGTTCAGCCGTTTAGGCGTGAAAGAGTCACAAAATACAAACATCCGAAAATACCTAAAACTGGACGCTGTCTAAATTAGCTATTATGTTATCTTATTTGTATTAAATAGATCTTGTTACCTACTCTTGTTTAGTAGAAGTTTTTTTTTCCAGCTGTAAAATGACTTTGCAATATTTACCAATATCACCGCAACATGTCTACGTAATACAGTAGGTTAGCACTTGAACATGTATTATAGAGAGTACAAATGGATTTAGGATTAACATAATTTTTTTGCTTGCCAATTGTGTCTTATAAGAATTTGTTTAAATAGACAATTTGCTTTGTAGAATTATGTTGGCCACACAGGTTAAAACTCTAAATTTAGAAACTACTCGTAATGTTTGTTTTTACCTGCATAAGTATATGAATCGATGTTGTTATTATAATTAGTTGTTGTGTTTGAAACTTAGATTGTTCAGATGAGTGTTTTATTTCTTAAGTATTTAATTTTTTTTTCAATAATTAAAGGTTTTCTTATTGAAACTGCTACATAATGTCGGACAACTCCCTAGGTCTATACATAAATATCAATTCTTATTTGTAATTTTTCACCTCAAACTTTACGATGCTCGAATATGATTTAGGGGACTTTCTGCTTTTTCATTTTACCTTGGATTTGAAATGTCCCACTATTTATCAAACTGGAAAGCCATGTTTCTAAATGGAACGTAGATCACAGCTGAATACGTTTAAAATCACTTGAGATTCATCCACCACTGATACATTGCGCAATAGCTTACATGGAATTGGTTATTTTCAATAATAGTTTACCTTTGACTGACTTATTTGCATTTCTTGAAATATTTCTACAGGTGTTCTTGACACGTAGATTTTATTTCCTAAGCGACCGTCAGAGAACGGCCGTCAGGTAGGAAGTGTTTTTCAATGGGAATGTGTGACCGCCGTCTTGGTGCACCGAGCAAGCCAAGGCTTTACGGTAAGTTACAACGTTGTTTCAAATATTACAAGACTTGTTGTTTAATTGTAATTTGCAAGCGAGAACGGTTACAAACTCACTCCATCAAAACTGATGACTCCACAAGCCTGTGTCACTTCCAAAGGTGTTCAATGAAAGCAAAGCTTAATGCAAGATATTAGACTTTTCGCACACATTTTGCCAGTTTTTGTACATACATAATTATCACACCCGTATCCGTAATGGGGTGGACAGAGTCACAAAATAAGAAAGCTTGCACCCTCATCTTTATTCTAAGATTTATTTCTAAGATGAATATGGTGAACCATGGTGACAGGTGATCAGCCCATATAGTTAATAGATAATTTCTATTCTATAGGGGGTCCATCATATTGAAGAGGATAACCCTTAGTCGACTTTTACGACATGCTCGGGAAGAGAAGTAGCTGGACGCATTCTATGCTTTTTCTTTACTTGCAGTCCAGCAAAGAAGTAAAGAAAAGTTCAGTTTTTGTATTTTTTTTTATTATTATTAGGTTTAGGGCATCCGATATATTCCATAACTGGTCAAACTTGAAAAAAAAAAATTGAGATAATTTTACTTTGCCTTTTTTTGCCGGTACGGGTTTAGGATTTGATGATGGTTTTTAGGGATTGGAACTGTTTTAGTTTTAGTCTAGGCTGCGGCACGGTAAGTTGTAGCTTGAACTTTAGCTTAAGAGGCAATGCTCTTACTTTAGTGGAGGTTTTAGTACGCCATATCACTTTTATGTACTCTGTGGTAAAGGCGGTTTCAAAATTCTTTGCCGTTGACACGAGCCCCCGCTGCGAGCATCAAGTGAAGGTAGTTAGAGAAAATATGAAAATTAAACGATCTATAGTTGAATATTATATTACGCCTTTCTCTTAAAACGGATCGTATAACTTTTCTTATGAGAATGTATTATGTAGTAAAACTTAGCTAGATTGCACTGTTAACCTGCTGAATAAATAAAATCTAAATTAAGTAAATAGGTAAAGTATCCTATAAAATTAATAAATTGAATTTGCTACTATCTCGTTATGTTATACTGCTAACATTTTTATTTCTTCACAAATCGTTTAAACTTTTATTCATTACTTTGTTTCTTACTAGTGGAACGGCCCGCGATTTTGTTTTCGTTCATCTTCCCGCTGCGTTCTCCTGGAGTTTTAGGAATTCCTTTCTAAGTGCGCCCCTACACCATAAGCGGTCACCCTCCAAGCTTCACGCTCCTAGGACTTATGGTTTAATTTACGGTCTGTGCTTTGATTGTCAGTCAGTAATTAATAATAAATAATATTTGTGAACATTTCACACAGCGCCATCTAGCCCCAAACTAAGCAAAGCTTGTACTATGGGAACTAGATGGCTGATAGAATACTTATATACATTATTTTTGTAAATACATACTTTTAATACAATAATATCACAACACCCAGACCCGGAAGAAATATTTGCAGAACATACAAACATTTCTCCCGTAGCGGGAATCGAACCCTCTTGCGTTTTAGCGAGCCCTCGCCCGCTTCGCCACCGAGGCTGTAATTAAGTCAGTAACGTAAGAGATATTTAGATTAAGTAACATATAGAAGACAGGCGTTTGTTTTTAGTTTGTTAAATACATACATTATTCATTTCAATGCGAAAATAACAACACAGAAAACCAATATAAAAAAAGTTAAGCTCACTATGTGAGCATTGAAATTAGCTTTTACAACATGTAATAAAGACTTTCCATAACGTATCTAATTTTAATACCTATTAGAGAATCAAAGTCAGTTTTTACCGTTTTTTATTCGCATATTAAACAGTAGCTTTTGACAGCACACAATAACGTAATGTGTGGGAAGAATCATTGTTTGGGCTCGCATGAGGTCAGATTTCGTTGTAGCGTCTAGACATATTGAAAGGCAGACATTTTTTATTTGATCTGCTACTTGTAGGCGTTATTAAGAGTAGATTAATCATGAACGTGCTCTGACTATAATTAAGTGGTGTTCGTTCGTGTCATTGATTTTCTTTTAGGTTAAGCAAAATGTGCTTGTTCTGTTACACTAGGAGGTCTCCAAAATACAGGTTACCCTAGTTTGGAGACCACTATTGTCTAGATTTTATTCTAAGCTTTGTAATTCTATCAATAAACATTATTATTATTATTTTATTTTGTGGTCCAACATTGTTGTCTTAATACAGTGCAAAATTATAAAAGGTTTACTCTTATAAAGGTAAATAATAGGGTATAATAAGTTTCTACCAGTAGGTTTACAAATATGAGAGCAATTTTTTTTAATTTTTTTTTGCTAGGTCCTTCTCTTCTGGACTGGGAGCAAAAGAAAAGCATAGAATGCCTCCAGCTGCTTCTCTCCCCGAGCATGAGGTAAAAGTCGACCAAGGGATAATATCCTCTCCAAAATGATGACCAGCTATATGGGCGATGGGCTGATCATCTGTCACCATGGTTCACCATATCCATCTTAGGATTTCAAATTAGAAGTGGTTGCAAGTTTTCTCATGTTTATTTGTGGCTCTACTCACCCCATTAGGGATATGGGCGTGATAATTTATGATGATGATGATTTTTTTGCGTAATCGAGTCTCATTTATGTATTCGTACATTACAAAATAATCCTTACAAGTTACAATGATGCTACTTTGTACCCGCACAGGAAACATACAGAAAGTTGTCAGCGGCTTGACGCTCTTCTTCAAATAGAAAACTAAACAAGCATTATGGGTGCAACTACAACCCGGATATTTTATGGATACTGGTTATTTCTTGGTCAATGTTATAATTATCTAACTGTGAATATTAATAATTGTCTTACGTGAATAGAGTAAACACTTAAGTTTGACGTTTTGCAAATAGACGCGTCATGCTTCAACAAAATTACACTAAACTTAATTTAACTTTTGAAATCTTTTAAAAGCCTTCAAAAGCCGTGACAGGTACTAAGCGTAACTATAGTGAAATTTGGGAAATCAATTTTCAAAATAGAGCGTAAAAAACGAACCTAAACCTAAAACCTATATTTTAGCCTAAGTACCTACTTAATCTTTATTTATTTAACACGTTGTCACAGAACACAAATAAGAAATTACTACATAATGGTGTGTTGGAAGTTAATGCTCTATCTATCAATATCTCCTAGTTCATTCAGAGCACTAGGAGTCTACTGGTAGCGGCCTCGCCCTCAGTCGTGGGTTCAAATCTGGTCGTAAACCAATTGATTTTCCTCTTCGAAAAATTTATGTGCGGTATACCAAAATGTATTCTCAAATGGCGAAGGAGTCATTATCGTGAGCAAACCTACATGTTGTAGAACCCAATAAGTTCGGACACATCTGCCAAGTATACGAAAGCAGCTCTTGAGGCGCACTCTAAATCCTTTCACCAGTTATTGTAGTAGAAGTCGTAGTTCCAATTCTTGAAAGCAAAAATTTATTATGGATTTTTTTTTATCTAGCCCCAAATACAGTTTGTGCATAAACTTAGATAATTCGGTAGGTTGTAAATAGGTACATACATCCCTACATACACACATTCTAACGCCCAGAAATAAAACAAACATGTTCATCATAATAAATGTTTGTCCTGGATAGAAACCGAACCTATAGCCTTCAGAAGGTAGATAGAGCTGTAAAACCAGTCGATGTATTTTTACAATGGTATGTGGAAATAATAAATACAGCCGTAACCTTTTAGAAAATAATAAAGCCTAATTAGTCATTAGTGTTGTATTAGATTAACATTTGCTTGGCCAATAGGTAGTCCAGTAGGCGGGTCCTGAGCGTGTTAATATGCTCACTAGTTTGATAATTTTACAGTAGTTTTGTAATTTTACGAGCAAACTAATTACTTACAGATTGTAAAGAATCCCAATATGAATAAATAAATAACATTTACTACAAAATTGATTTGATATAAGTGGTTCTGATTCAATTTGAAAACTTTACTATCCTACTAATATTATAAATGCGAAATTTTGTGAGAATGTGTGAATGTGACGATGTATGTTTGTGCCTCAATTACGCCGTAACGACTGAACGGATTTGATTGAAACTTGGAATACACATAGTATGTGTGCTTGAATAACATATAGGCTATTTTTTGTCTGGACAACACGCGAGCGAAGCCGCTGGCAAAATCTAGTTGTGAAAACAATATGGAAAATAGAGATAAGTGTGGCCTTTTTTAATAGTTTTAACTTTTTTAAATTGACATTTGTGATATTTTACCTTTTATTGTCACTTATAATGTAGGGCGCAAATAAATACCAAAAAAGTATTTGAAATCAGCTTGTTTCTATGATTTTAATACCAATAGATCTTTTATTATTTATTGCCACAGAGATGTGTTTGTAAAACATATTTTTTGTAGTTTGTTCAAAATAAGAAGAGTGTCTTTTTCATCGTTGCGTGTAGGCGGCTATATTGGACTTGAATTAAGGATTGCTTTATGTTTTTCAAACCATTCCATTTTTATGCTTTTGTTGTACATAATCTAATTTTGGTATGTTCTAGTTTAGGTACATTTAAGAGTGATTTACGATATGGTCTTTCCATAAGAATATAGGAAAATATTTGGATTGGAAATACTTTATTGTATACCTTCCATTTTTGTAGTAACATTTACATATTTAAATCGTGCTCAAATGAACTAGATTCATAAATCTGTTTGGTACATTGTTAAACTTTGATTATAGACTTGTCTTTACATAATAACACCAAAAGTATAACAATGAAGGATTTGTATTGGTTTTTTAAAAACTAACATAAATTTTGAATTAAAATATTAGGAATATTTTACTTTCTTAAACTCCGTCACAACTTACAAGAGCTGATCACTAGGTAGCTCATACGAACTTACTTTTTTTTTTACCGAAAAAAAAAATACTTTTATACATACATACATATTATCACGCTTGTATCCCTAACAGGGTGGGCAGATCCACAAGTAATAATAATAATAATAATATAAGTAATAATCATAAGAAAACTTGCAGCCACTTCTGATCCAAGACTCTAGGTAGGTATATCTTGTGATATTTTGAGCGCAGTCTTCGTATGGCGTCCTCTCCTTATACCTTTACAAATTACACTTCCGATGCTAAACTATTTAACATCATATTCAGAAGACCACTGATCTACAATCCTCAAACTGGACTTGAAACTAGAGGTCTAAAATAACAGTGCGATCGATTGCGCATCTATATTAAAAGTAAATTCGTATGAGCTAGTGGCCAACTCTTGTGACGGAGTTTTTAGGCTGCCTAAAGGCCTCCGTCGTGGCTTAACGACTTAAAAAACGGGATCGACAATTTAACGTGCCCTCCGAAGCACAGAAGCGCTCAGCTCGTAATGCCACTTGCGGTCACCCATCCAAATTTTGACCGTGCACAACGTCGCTTAACTTCAACGATCAATCAAGAACGTCTAAGCAAGCTACGCCACGAGTGCCATGCTTAGTGCAATAATGTTGGAGTATGCGTCTATTTGAGAGCACTGGTGGTCTAGTTGGTAGTGAACCCGCCTTCCGATCTTAAGGTCGTGGGTTCAAATCCGGTCGTGTACCAATGGATTTTTCTGTGCAAAAAATGTATGTGCGCTATACCAGTACTCTAAAACGGTGAAGGAAAACATCGTGAGGAAACCCGCGGCTTAGTCAGCTCCGCACGTATTGACCATTTCTTTCCTGTGGACAAGGCTGATTAAGCTGAGAGGATGGAGAATAGATGCTGGGCAAGCCTACTCCATCTTAACTTTTACCTTCACACGGGACGCTGTAGTCAGCGTCCCGTGAGAAGGTAAAAGTTGCCTCCTGACGCTGTATAATTCATCTACTATAGATGGTAAAAGGCCTTAGTATGCGTCTATTTATAAAACGTCATAGATCTTAAGCTGATGATGTATAGCTTGACCCTGAAGTTTAAATCAATAGGTGTCCCGATGGCCCGTTTCCATTTACTATACACGCTGTCGAGTTAAATACCTCATAAATAATAAACAGCCTTACAGAACAAAATGTACGCACTCGAAAAGTACGTTAGTTGGTACGTGACAATAAATTAATTAACATACTCCCGCGATCCGGATCCTTCTGTTGGATCTTCATATACATAGCTTCCACCCACGGCTTCGCTCGCGTTTGTCTGGATATTATGTAGCCTATACGTTATTTCAGCATAGGTACGTATCAAGTATTCAAGTGTTTATTCCAAGTTTCATTCAAATCCGTACAGCGGTTATGGTGTGATTGAGGCACAAACATAGTCACATCCTCACAAACTTTCCTATTTTTATTATTAGTAGGATATTTAAGGTGGGTTTTTCACTGTCAGTTTTATTGATGAATCAATTGACGTGACGAATTTATTCGGTTTTAGCGCTTATCCATGCACCAAAGCTTGTCTATGATTCAAAATAAAATTATGACAGAAATGAAACGATAAAAAATTTGTTAGCTGGTTTCAACAACGTCATCATCATCATCATCATCTTCCTGCCCTTATCCCACTATGAGGGGGGTAAGAGTTTTGGCTATGGTGTTTTATGACCGTCTGTGTGTTTGACTGGTTTCAACAACGTATTATTTTAAAATTAATTTTGCCTCCGTTGTTGCATTTTAATTTAAAAAAATAATTGTAGGGTAGTGAAATGATAGGTACTTTATTATAATTCTGTCATTTTACTTATTTGTAAACTGAACGTGTGGAATCAACCTTAGCATCGGGTCAGGTGGTCTCGTCCCTTCTCTGATTCAAGAGGGAAAACCATTTTTGAAAGCAAAAACGTATTGTGTGTTATCAGTAGTAGGTACTTTGTGGGTATGAAGGGAAGTAAGCACCCTTATAAGTGCGGGCGGAAATTACACGCTTCGTATAACGTAGCCTTAAAATTAAACGAAAATTCAAAATTATATTCCGAGTTTGTAACACTACACTTTTACAACATCATTTAGATTAAGTCTTGTTTATAATAATAAAAATACTTGTATTAAGATTTATCTACATTTTTATCTTCAAACATTCTCTTCATCATAGTCTTCAAGCTCTTTGTGTTCAGAATCATTATCATCAATTTATTTATAACTGATACTACTCAACTATTGCACATTAAAGTCTAAAATAAGCTCTAAAGCTGGTTTCCCAGTGTCTGTGATATTGCAGATAGACGTGTCTGTCTACGTCTACTCCTATCTATGTAAACTACGCAATAGTTGAGCAATATATGTATAATATATTGATGTTAATGATTCTGAGTACAAAGAGCTTGAAGACCGTGGATGAAGAGAGTATTTGAAGAGAAAATTGTAGAATAATTTTAATACAATTATTTTTATTGTTATAAACGAGACTAAACATCAATTATTTATTATCACAGACAATGGGATGACTGTGCAAACACACACCGTACAAGAGCCACTTTCGCGGTAGCGCAGACTCGTTCGTAGCGGTTAGTCGTATCCATTGCGAGTAAATCTTCAAGGTGCGGTGCTACTAATACTCATCACTAGTTCTTCCACACCAATAAACCAGTTTGATGAAAAAATTGAAGTCCCCTAAAAGAGACTCCGTACCTACGTTACCTTTTTCCTTTAAGCTAGCTTTCACTTATTTACTTTTCACTTTAAATATGAACCAGCTTCGAATATTTTCCTCACAAACCGACACGTCCTGTAGAACCTCGGCGTGATGTGCAGCTGTCTGAGGTTATTGGCGGTGTGTGGATTTTGTCCGCAATATCCCAGGCCGTGGGAAGTCACCTTAAAGTTTTAATAAACGTCATAATAGAGTCGGTGCTTTTGATCGGTTCGACCAATATGCGTAATTGTGGCTCACCGTTTAGCACCTTGGTCTAAATGGCAAGCGGGGGCGGTGAAAGCCACCGCGATTGGAATAAACCTGTGCAAGCCAATTGAGGTAAATGATGTCTCACATTGAAGATAACTAAAAAAAATAAAATGTTAATATAATGTCACAGATATAAGGGCTGGGATCCCTGTCTCAACCGACGAAGTATTGTTTCAAGTGCACGAAAGAAGCCTTTGAGGCGCACTTTAATTTCTTTCACCACACTGATTCACAAGAAATAGTGACACGAGTAGTAGTAATGTGTCAGGCCGCGTCATAACAAGCCCGCTTGGGTCTTTTCCTACTAACCCGTATCATAACCGGATCGTCACCGTCCTGGCTCAAAACAGCAAAGCGAATGTTCAAAAGCCGAACGTCAAATGTCGTGTGAAAAGAAACCTTTTCGATTTTTGTGTGTAATTTCGATTCTTCCTTACTTATATTATAAACGCGAAAGTGGATGTATGGATGTTTGTTACTCTTTCACGCAAAAACTACTGAACGGACTTGAATGAAACTTGAAATGTGCATAGTAAATGTGCTGGATTAACATATAGGCTATTTTTTATCCGGGCACTATTCGAGCGAATTCGCGGGCGGCAGCTAGTAATTAATAAAACCATTTTGATTCAACTTATATTTTTGTTTTACTGTATAACTTGTGGGTTTCCGAAGCACAAGGAACTAAATTGTCTTTTTCCCTGAGGTCCTCATATTTTAAGCTATGTTGCCTAGTCTTTTGTTAATTTATTTTCTACCTCAATTAAATTCGTTCTTTCGCCAAGCTGCCATCTTTTTTCTTTGGGCAGGTCCTGTTACGGTCTAGTTGTGGAACTGGAGATCCCTTTGCTGCTTGTTTTCTCTCGCTGTCAGCTAATACCTTGGACCATGTTATGCACTCTACTTTTTTTACACGGCGCAAGTGTTTTTAATGAATAGGTATTACATTATCTTGGGGGCAGTTCAAAGCGCTGATGTCTTATTACCGGAGGCTATTGAGGCTCGATTAACGTGAAATATATTCAGCGTTAAAGTTTTTAATTATACTTTCTTGGAAGATAATGTTGCCAAAGAGATTGTAGGTTGTTTATTTGCTGTCAAAAATACAATGAAAATGATTTTGCTGGGACAAAAGGTTAATTATTTTACATACGTACAAAATAAGAGAATTCGCTCCTTACTCTACTAGTGACATTTTTAAATTGCTTACCGATCTACCTACTGTACCTAAAACTGTTTTTGTTGATAATAATGATCAATATTATAAGAATTGTAACTGCTTTAAAAATATATGACAACTGCTTTTAATATTTTTTCGTGTTTACATTCTTTATTCTCATTCAACAATAGCTCAAGTAGTCCTAATAAAAACTTTTGATCGATTGAGAGGTGCATCCGCTTCACAAAAGGAAGACGCATTATGCATACTAAGGGGCATCACTTTTTAATCGTTTAGGGCGTCGAGAATCCAATATAAATTACCTACCGATTATGAACCACGTTATTAGCTGTCAGAAAATATTTAGAAACGAGAAAAACGATCGCAGGCGCCTTTGTAATTAAACACAATTAAAATATCTCTAGATATTTAGTAAAATGATCGATTTTAGTGAAAGTTGTGAGATACTATTTTTATCGGCGTTTGAGAACGTTAAAAATGTTAATTTTATCACTTCTTAGCTTTACTAATTTGGTGGATTGATCGTAAAGTTTGGTCTTGAGCGAATAAAATAGTTTTTTAGATAAACTGTGTATGTGATTGTCGGTTATCGTCGTAAAAATCAATTTCGGAATATTTGTGTGTCAGCACTGAGGCACGCAGCGTGAATTTAAATTAATATTATTATATTACTCTTGACTAGTGTTGGTAAATCGCAGTGACTCAATCAATTTGTAATTTTATTGCATTTATTAAACTTCAATAAAATATATCAATCATAATTAAAAATTAATTCCATGGCCATCGTTAAAATTCAAACATTAGCATTTTATTCTTGTAAATTAATACAAAGGTTTAAAAATCTGCTACAGTTCATAAAATAAAAATTTTTCTTGCAACCAATACGAAGCGTAGCTAATCACTCAGCGTCAGTAGGTACATGTCCTCCACAAACTCACGATTTGAGTAGATCAAAAAACATTTTACGATTATTAAACCCTCCGATTGACAACCGGGAAGGCATCCTTGTCGTTCCCATATTTTTATTGCGTGTAAAACCGTCGGCGCTTTTTTATATCATCGCTTTAAGTGACATAAATTCTAATACAAAGTCCATTTGTGTATCTCGGACGTCTTAAAAGGTATGGGGATAATCGTTTTTCTGCTTTTTACAAGGAACTCATTTCAATTATCAGACGATTTGATGGGTATAAAACGCGATGGTATGTGTCGTGTGGACGGCGCCCCACGGAGGTCGTCTGTCGCTTGCCGGTAGGACGTCCCGCGACTTCGAACACCAAACGTTTTTAAGACGCCGTTTTTAAATTTCGAAGACGCTAATTTAATTATGGAATTCCTTTTTTTAAGACGCAGCTGTATCCTGCATGTGTTCGATAATTTTCATAAATTAACGGTGAATACGATTTGAGCTTATTTTTATTTATTGTAATTATTGTTTTATTATTGAATGTGTAGTCCTGACCTTCATATAAAAAAAGGAAAGTTCATTATAAGTAGGTCATCGAAGATAAAATAAAACGATTGGAAACCACAGTGGATCAGTGTGAATGTCCTACCAGTAACATAATAAGTATGATTTCTAATCCGTGTGGGCGGATGACGATAGAAATAGGGATTAATATCTATTAAATAAGTGTTTTTTTTTAAGTGTGAAAGGACTTTGATGTGACACGACAAATGGACCGTCTCCATGACCAATGCATGGAGTTAATCAATGTCTTTTTACCGTTTTTCTTAAGACCGTTATTTTTAATCTGAATGAATGAGGATTTTGTGCCTATTACTAGAAAAGATGAGAAATTACTGATCTTATCACTTAGTACGAACCTAATCACTCCGGGTCTGGGTGTTGTAGTATTATGTATTATATGTATGTATTTATAAAAAAAAATATAAAAGTATTCTATCTTAGTTGGGGGCTAGAGGGCGCTGTGTGAAATGTCCACAAATATCTATTTATTTATTATCTTATCATCCAAAGTTACATGTACATTACTTATTTGGTAACGACCCGCAGAAGAAAATAAGGCTTTGATTCAATCCGATTTTCGTTACGTACTTTTCCATTTTATTCTTTTATTGGCGTCCATTTCTTATAAATTGAGATAACAGGGATCGTTATAACAGGGATCGCTTTAACAAGGATCGCTATCAAATTAAGTTAAGTTTAGGAAAATATACAACAGAATCGAACTGATTGTCATTCGAACGTATGATCATCATCATCATCAACCTATAGAAGTCCACTGCTGGACATAAGTCTCCGCAATATACTTCCAGGTCGAACGAGTTTGTGCTGGTTCCATCCACCGACCTTCACAATTTCATCGGTCCATCGGGTGGTGGCCGTCCTACGCCTTTGAGCTCTGTTGCATAATTTGGTTCATCTGTTAAGTGCCAGAATGCATTTTATGGGCACTAACCATTCCCGTTACTGATGTCACCTTAAATTTATTAGTTAGGTAAATATTTTAATGTCTTAATAAGAAGTTGGTAATAAGATGCTTGGTTATTAACAAGGCATAAATTAAGATTATGAAATATGGTTTAAGTCTAAATTTATTGAGGGATTGGGTAGATAAGAAGTTTAAAGTCATTTTGATTCTTGGCAAGAAAAAGTACCTAACTTTGTTCATTGTTTCAAATACAAAAATAAGCTACGAATATCAGATTCTGTTACAATAAGAATAATGACATTAGTTATCTTTGGAATCCTTCCTTCCTCAATACTGTCCCATAAATCTACTCTATTATTATATAGTGATAAAGTTGTAAATTTGTTTGTTACATTGTTGGTAAATAAAATCTTAGAAAATACTGAATCGATTTAGAAAATTATACTATAGGGTATATTATTCCTACACGAGTGAAACCGGGGTGTACAGCTAGTCATTAACATGAACACACTGAATGTGCAAGAGTATGAAATAGGCCAATGTTTTCAATAATTATTCTAAACTAGCGACTCGCCCCGGCTTCGCTCGGGGATAAACATATAGGTTTTTCCAGCAATAATTCTAATTTTTCTCGCCGTAAAAACCATCCTTGAACTTCAACGAACATTTAAAAAAAAGATTTGGCCAAATTGGTCCAGGCGTTGTTGAGTTATGCGCTTACCAACACATTTTGCGATTCATTTTTATATTATAGATTCAAAATTATTGGCATAAGCGCGCGGAAAACATAACAAATAATCACATTACTGTAACCTAATTTAAACTGTCTCTACGTTTTGCTCATACTTTAGCCTTATTGCCAGCGCCTTAACTTATAGTACAAGCTCCTTTCCATTCATTTTACCTTTGCAGAAACTAAAAACACATACATACATACATATTATCACGCCCGTATCTCGAACGGGGAGGGCTGGGCCACAAGTAATCATAAGAAAACTTGCAGCCACTCTTGATTCAAAGTACCAAGATGGATATGGTGCCTGGTGATCAGTCCATCGCCCAGATAGTCCATCATGCTGGACACATTCTATGTTTTTTCTTTCCTCTCAGTGAGATGGGCTACACAGTTCACACGACAATTTCTGCCTCGCACATATGCCGTGTGGAATCAGCTGTCACCAGCGGTATTTCCGAACCGATACGACTTAGGGACCTTCAAGTAACGAGCCTACTCCTACTTCAAAGGCCGGCAACGCACTTGCAGCTCCTCTGATATTGCAGGTGTCTGTGGGCGGAGGTAATCACTTACCATCAGGTGAACCGCTTCGTTTGCCCCTCTTCCATAAAAAAAGACGCTTTATCCTTTCACATGCTATAAGTCTCTTGCAAAGAGTTTAAATCTTAGAAAAATATTACAATTTACCAGCGAAGGTTGCCAGCGTCCGTCCGTCCGTCTGTCAACGGGCTGTATCTCATGAACCGTTATAGGTAGAGAGTTGAATTTTCACATTTCACAAGAAACATTTATATACGTACGGAATCCTTTGTGTGGGAATTCGATTCGTACTTGACCGGATTTTTGCCTCTTCGGAAATATGAAGTTCATAGTATTTTTAAGAAACTAAAGTTATACAATAACCGGACGAAAACAGACCTATAAATTCCGATGGGGTGTGATCAAAACTTTCTTCTGAGCATTTACTTTATTTCGTCGAAAATAATGACGATAAAGGTGGTATAAGCTATATGGAATTTGGCCAAACAAAAATTT
Organism: Scotopteryx bipunctaria; assembly: GCA_949320045.1. Classification (NCBI taxonomy): domain Eukaryota; kingdom Metazoa; phylum Arthropoda; class Insecta; order Lepidoptera; family Geometridae; genus Scotopteryx; species Scotopteryx bipunctaria. Next base: position 4,112,906 of record OX439449.1, read on the forward strand.
AGGTAAACCTAAATTCATTCAATATTCTCATAAGTTCAATAGTTTGTACAAAAATAAACACAACAACTTCTACTTATAAACACTTGCTCATAAACAACGTTACTGAATTAATTATTTAATAAAACATATTTTTAACTTTGTTAAAACCTGTCACTTGATTTGGCTTAGACTAACAGAATGCGATGGCATTACTTAACCATTGTTTAATTTTTGACAGATTTTTAGAGTTTATCAGTGAACCCCAAAATCGTGTTTGTCCTTGTGGTGCCATTCTATTTCTGACCTGTGTAGCTGTGCTCCCTAAACTGTATTTCTTACTTTGTTGGCCATCGTTCTATTTTCTCTCATTAGTTTTATAGTCTACTTATCTTCTAAATACATGAGAGTTTACGTGATTTTCTGACTGTCAATCAACGCACAGCCTGAATCATAAATTCTAGAAGCATGAAACTGGACAACAGGAGAATATATTCCTCTTATGGTGTAAGAAAGCAATTACCAAAGTTCAACTCATAGAGGACGCAACTGGCAGATGAAGAAAGAACGGAGTGTTCCACTAAGTAATAAATAATAATAATAATAAATATTTGTGGATATTTCACACAGCGCCATCTAGCCCCAAACTAAGCAAAGCTTGTACTATGGGAACCAGATGGCTGGTAGAATACTTTTATACTTTTTTTTTGTAAATACATAGTTATAATACATAATACTACAACACCCAGATCCGGAAGAAATATTTGCAGAACATACAAACATTTCTCCCGTAGCGGGGATCAAACCCGCGCCTCTTGCATCTCAGCCGAGCAATCGCCCGCCAAGCCACAGAGGTCGTCGTAAGGGTATATTCTCACAGCGGAAGCTTAGGCCGGTACTATATTGTGTCAAATAAATTTTAATTAAATCGAACAAGCCGACGAAGCGCACGTTTGCTACTAGAATAATAATTGACAAGCTCTGATGAATCGCCCTGGCACCTTGTTATGTACGGACAAGTGTGAGAAGTGCCTTTGGTATGAAGATTCAGCAATTTACCCTGCTCACCAAAGTACAGGCGTTTTAGTTTTTTTGATTTGTTTTTTGTTGTTAAATAATAGATGTATTTTTTAATATTATATTAAAAACTAATTGTTTTTAAACGTGTGTATAATGTTTATAATGAGTACAACTTTGAAATAATATTCGATTCAGCATGATAATAATGTTTTAATTCTTTTTTTACAAATGCAAGACAGTAAATTTTGTATTTAAAACTGAAATAAAAAGAATTACACATTTCTCTAAAAACTTAGTTAGTCTACGGATAGAAAACAGAGTTCAAATCTTACTAATATTATGAATGTCAATGTTTGTGAGGATATGTGGATGTGACGATGTATGTTTGTGCCTTAATTATGCCGTAACGGCTGATCGGATTTGAATAAAACTTGGAATATACATAGTATCTGTGCTGGAATAACATATAGGCTACTTTACGCGAGCGAAGTCGCAGGCGATAGCTAGTATTCTACAAAAAAGTTTTCATAAAAATGGTACGGAACTCGAAAAGACTGGGCCATCTATCTCCTTGTGTCACTTTATTTCGTCTTGACTCTAATTTGATGGTAAGTCTATGAGTGATAGTTTTTCACTTTCTTTTTCTGTTTGTGTTTTGTGCTTTCGATTTTATATTTACATTTGCGTTACTTTTTCGTGACAACCACTATATAATAAATTATATGATGAAAACCCGGTTCCAAGATTCTACTGACGGACGACGAATCATTAATTAACCGTAGCAACATTGTTTTTCTGTAAAAAAGTGTATGTCGCTCCTCGACAGGTAACAACGTAGCTATGTAATTGGTAGTAATCGATTCGTCGTCATCTATTAGTAGAATATTGTAACCGAGCACAAAATGACGATGTGACTATGTGGAAAATGTGACATTTATTCTAAAAACTGGGAACAAAACAATGCAGGTTAAGGAGTATATAAATACTACGTTCCGCCTGCGGTTTTGCTCGCTTTGTACCCGGATTAAAAGTATCCAATACTTATGTTATTCCAGCACACGTATTATGTATATTCTAAGTTTCATTCAAATCCGTTCAGTCGTTTGGGCGTGATCGAGGCACAAACATACATCGTCACATCCACACATCCTCACAAACTTCCGCATTTATAACATAAGTCTCTTTCAAAGTCAAAAGTGCGTCAAAGGTAGTTTGCGTTTCTAGATTATGTTCGGTACGAAATGGTGTAGTGGGTGAAGATCTTATGCTCGCAACATAGTCTCCTGTTTACATCACAAGAACCGTAAATCTCAATAAAGCACGCGCATAACGTATCCAGGAATACCTAGTTAAGTTATAATAAATTAATAACCGCAGCATTTCCAATTACTTGATTTCTGACACGGTTTTATGTAACTTTATGTTGGTGACTTCATTACACTTCCGTGAAAGCAATCTAAAGATTTACAAGGGAGTGTACCTATTGGGACTTTGTAATGGGATCTTTTTACCAGCTGGACGGATTTTGACAAGTGAGGTGTCGTTGGATTTGTCAGCATTTATTGTTCTGAGGTCTGCATGACGAGAGTTTCATAGGCTATATGTATAAAGTGTCAAAAAATTCAATATGGCGACTGTAGAAAGCCATTTTCCGTTTATTCCTTTGGCTGCCTCTGTATCCGAAACGGCTGGGATTTTGACAAATGAGGTGTCGTTGTATTCATATAGAATAGATAATGAGCGTGTTATGTTTAAGCTTGTGACATGAAAGCCACATAACTCAGGCGTCTCCCTATGCGTTTGCACAAGAAAGCTTGGAAGACCGTGGGAGTTTTTAATTTTTTGTGTATTTCGTACAAAATCACACGTCACTCGTAAATGGCCTGTTTAAAATTTTTTACCTATATAAATAAGAGCTATGAATAAGTGGATAAGTAAATCTAAGACGAAACATTCGTTTTCACAAGCACAGAGCACAAGTTTCGCTAGTTATCGATATTTATAGCCGTAAAATCGTCTTACGGTTTGTTAATTTAAATTAAACACCGTGTAATTATAATGTTCGTAGCAGTGTTCCATTTTCCTGTCGCTCAGTGACTGGCTGCATTCACAAACTAAACAGTATTTCTACAATGAGTTTCTACTAACTATAAATGTGCGTGTAAAACTATGTGCTAAAACTACAAAACCACTTAGCAGATGATAGTCGTTGTACCTACTGTGAATGTTGTTAACAAATCATCATGATCATTTGACAACGTCGGTGGCGTGGCGGGCGAGTGCTCGGCTGAGACGCAAGAGACGCGGGTTCGATTCCCGCTACAGAAGAAATGTTTGTATGTTCTGCAAATATTTCTTCCGGGTGTTGTAGTATTGTGTATTATAAGTATGTAATTTAAAAAAGTATATAAGTATTCTATCAGCTATCTGGTGCCCATAGTACAAGATTTTTTAGTTTGGGGCTAGATGGCGCTGTGTGAAATGTCCATAAATATTTATTATTTATTTATTTATTTCAGTCTGGTATCATCGACTGATTATAGGCATCTTTTCGATTTTGCCAGCCTCCGGTATCTTAAAGGTCATCTCGGTAACTTTAAACTAGGCGCCTGGAACCGGCTTCCTTTAAAAATTTGCCAACGATTTAAATTGTTAGTGTGAAATTTTACAAGCCTGGCGTAATTTCGGGGTGTGGCCAGAAAAATACGAATAGGTTTTAATCCCTGGGTCAGTTTTGACGTTTAATTAATTGCGTAGACTATAAGGTACTGAGCATGGTTGATAAAACCCGTCTGTTTAAGTCTATCCTAAGGTCGTGGGTTCAAATCCGGTAGTGCACCAATGGATTTTTCTGTTCAAAAAAAATATATGCCCTATGCTATACCAATACTCTCAAACAGTGAAAAAAAAACTAAGTTACTAAGTTTGTAAGTATAACAAAGAATTTGAGGCGTACCTTAAAATCCTTTCACCACACTAGTTTGAAAGAACTAGTGACATCTAGTATTCCACTGTTGGGTGTAGGCCTTCTTTTGTTCGTTCCTGTGCCAGACAAAGTCACGGCAAAACCTATGATTACTATAAAACGAGAAAAACAGTAACGACGCCTAGTATCGTAAACATTATGATTTCCATTATATTTTCAAGTTGACTTCAAGCTCATGTTACAAGCTATCTTAACTCTCGATCGAGTTTATCTGATTCGGTGATCGCTAGGGTTTGCTACTTCAAGTTTAGGCCGATGGTTATCAATGAGGTCAGATTTAAAACAATGTTTCAGGGAAAGTTATTTGAAAAAAATAAAACCATGTGTGCGCTAAATATCCAAGTTTACCAAGGTCATTCAAATCGGTTAAGCCATTGGGGTGTGATTGAAACAGAGACATACAAACGTACAAATATCCAAACTCTAGATAAAATATAATACAACATTATGCTGCATACATCCTTATAAGGTTATGCAAAAGTATTTAGAACTTGATAAACAATCATCCTGACTATTTTCATGAAAAAAAAATGTTTTGTCATTAATGTTTTTAAACACATTCAAGAAGTACTCCGTAAAACGCTTTCTTTATTTATCATGTGTGCTTAATCCAATAAAACTAAAGTCTATGGAATAAAAAATTACCCATTCGCGTGTCTCTGGCCTATTTGAATGATTATCTTAATCAATCGCAAACGCTAAGTACTAAGTACCAGACAGAACAAGAAATACAGAAAAAGTAATGTAATTTTTAAACCCGTAAGACTAGTACAGTACACGACTTGTACCTAAGTGCGCGCAGATCGATGTAAAGATCAAAGAATAACTACAAATAGAAGGTAAATGTATTTATCTCAACAAGTAAATAGATTTTTGACTCAGAAAATTATTATTATTATTTTCTTGGTTCGCAAAACGAAATATTCTTACAGGGAATAAAATTGCCTTTCAAGGTCAAATTGAATTTATATTAAAAAGTTTTAAATTCAGACAGTGCTTTCGACAGAATACTACAGAAACTTAAGGCACTATCTGAACTGTTTTTTTACGGCCGTTCGCTGACGGTCGCCTAGATAAATGAATGTAATCGTAACTGCATAGAAAAGTGTCGCGTACTGTAAACAACCAATTAACAAGCAGAGCGAATGCAATGATGTTATAACAGCGATGGGGTTGTAACATTGTAACATAAGCATAGGCAAGTTTAAAATCTCGTTTCGAAACTTGCGAATGAAGTTGTACCTGAGATTTCTTAAGAGACGTAGCGACGTGAGGAAACCAATGATGTAGAACCTAAAAGAAGTTCAAAGTCCCAAGCGAGATGACAAATTTGTCAGTTAATAAATTGAAAACTCTAATAAAAAGAAAATGGTTTAAAAAAGCTTACTACAAAATATCCGATTATAATAGACAAAAATGTTTGGGGCTGAATAATGCTCCAACTCGTATAAACGACTGTAAAGGAATCATTTTCCAAAAAATAGCCAAGAGTGATTTTTTACCTGCATCTTCCACGCTTGGTCGCGGTACGAATAAGTGTAAATACAACATAGATATAAGACGTGTCCAAATGATCCTGAGATTTGAGATTTTACGGAATAAAAAACTTTTGAATTTTGAAAAACAATGTTAGGTGCACGAAAGGAAGCCTCTTTGAGGCGCACTTTAATCCTTTTCCCGCACCAGTTCGAAGGACTAGTGATGAGAATAGTAGCGAAGATATGGTGTGGACATAGTCTTATTTCGTCTATAGACTTGTACGGAGAATTTTTACATGGGTGAGAGGAGATTTTAAATTCTCTTGAAAATTGTCCTCTTCGCCACATGTGTATTAGTGTCGCGACACATCTACTGAAAATATGGCGTCGAAAGTTCGGCTAAATCCGCTCGCAATATTTTTTTATGTGCCTCGTCATTTTGGCTGTCATTGATTACTTAAAAAATTATAATTTACCTATAATTGCTAGCGTAATTCGCCGAACTTCCGACGCTCTACTTTTAGCAGATGTATCGCGAGACTAAGTGTATAAACAGCACTTTATATATATCAAAGTAACACAGAACGAAGTCAGAGAACTAGTCATTAAGCTTATCTTTCACTACTGCGGTACACCATAAACAAAAATAATCAATTTGTAGTCAATTTGTATCGGCAAGTCCAAACAAATGTGTCGGTCTTAATGATAATAAAATGCAGAATTTATGCATCCCACGAGCACAATTAAAATGGCAATTACAGGCTTGTTAAGGCTTTACAACTTGTAAGAATTTTTATATACCAAAAAGATTTTATCAGGCCGTCTGATATCTGATACTAAGGGCTGGATAAAAAAATAAGTATTATGCTATTAAATATTATAGACACTTGGACCTAATGTAATTTCTATTGGCAATCTATTTATGGGCTAAAACACTAAACTGAGCGTTAGTATGTATAGAATTGTGACGTCACATTGCGGCTGTGTGGATTGGCCTTAAGTCTGGCTACTTCTGAGATGTTTACAGAAAATAAAAATGACCGTTGGATGTAGTCAAAAGTAAGACCAAGCGTTTTTGACACACATTTGGACTAAGTTTTTGGTCTTTTTAGTTGACCACTAAGACCAATATTTTTAATGAAGTTTTTTGTTGCCATAGTTGACTGAGTGTGAACACAGCCTTATTGTCAAGGCATAATAAACCAAGGGTTACCGACTCGTGTATGGATACAAGACTTTTTATTATGCTTCTGTTTATTGATTCTTAATTAATGAAGTAATTAAATGTCTTTCCTGCGCAAATTATTAACGGCATGTCATTTGCGGAATTCGAGTTCGATTTTATCACTAATTTTTATGTATTTTTGTTGTGTGAAACATGTTTTTTGTCATTTAAATATGTAGCATAAACTATACGTACTATTAACTATTAATTAATAAACAATTAATGTATACCGTCCAAGGCGGGGAGAAACAAGGAAATCCTTTTGAGAACTTAAATCGACGTAAATGATAGAGATGGCATTGGGCAGGATATTATAGAGGTAGTAAAAATTTCTATCACTTCTCTGCTTGACTGAGAGTAAGGAAAAAACATAGAATGTGTCCAGCTGCTTCTCTCCCCGAGCATGTCGTGAAAGTCGACTAAGAGATAGTCTTCCTCAGCATGATGGACCATCTATCTAACACCGTTGGGTTGATCACCTGTCACCATAGTTCACCATATCTATCTTGGGGCTTTGAATCAGTGGCAGCAAAACATTATTTACCCTATTAGTATTTTGATTAAGTACCTATTTTCTTTATTCATTATACAGTGAAGGAAAACATTGTGAGGAAACCGTCATGTCGTAGAGCCTAAAAAGTTCAAAAACATTATTGTGTCAAGTGCACGGAAGGATTACTTTAATCCTTTAACCACACTGGTTCAAAAAAACTAGTGACCCGGCTAGTAGTAGTAGTATTGAAATCACTAGGACCATTTTGATCAAATTCCTTAGCAGGTGGACCAAAACTTCTACAGGTAATAGGGATGGCAATATATACTTTACCGTCTTGAACATCAAACATAAAAAAATATATGGACAGTGCGAATAGCCAGTCGCCACCTAATCGAAACAATAAATCAGATCCACCCAATAGGCGTGGTATTAATTTGCTTCAGACTCTTTAGCGGACATCTAGATCATTTTTAGGGTTCCGTACCCGAGGGTGTCAGCGGGACCCGATTACTAAGCCTCCGTTGCCCAACCGTCTCCGTCCGTCAGTAAGCGGGCTGTATCTCATGAACCGTAATAGGTAGAGTTGAAATTTTCACAGAGTGTGTATTTCTATTGCCGCTAAAACAACAAATAAACAAAATAAATAATAAACGAACCTGCAGCACACGCTGAGTGGTTGCCTTTTTGGCTCACATTTTATTATTTTTTTGTTTATAATTGTTCTATGTAATTTTTTTTGTGAACCATATAAATAGTTTCTTTCTTTCTTTCAAAAGGGGGCTCCAAGATACAAGAACCATTTTTTTTAATTTACATGTCCAATGGTACGGAACCCTTCGTGTGCGAATTCGACTTGCACTTGACTGGTTTTATTAGATCCGCAATCTTTAATTGTACACTCCCTAATAGATATTGCGCTGTATATCATTCTAGTCTTAAGAATAAAATAAATTAAATGTATCGTCTTTAAGCCACATCACCATCATGGCGAGCTCCATGACCATCAAGGGAATTTTCGATCAGTAGCGTGGCGTGTGAGTGCCCAGCTGGGACGCGAGAGGTACGGGTTCGATTTCCGCTGCGGGATGTATATTTGCGTGACCTGCAAATATGTCTTCCGGGTCCATGGATTTATGGTTTGCGTTCGTAGAAGAAGAGGTCGCAAATGTTCGGTGTCGTTATTTCATTATTATAATTAAGTTATTCGATGGCTAACGCAACGCTCTTAGTTCTATTTTCAAAATTAAATTGTTCTATTTTTATTTAACAGTAATAAGTCAAACCTTTATTCATAATTATTCTACTTATGAATAAATACTTTTTCGTTTTTGTAGGTAGGCTTTTTGAGCAAGAGGAGTGAAAAAAAATTGAATGGTCACTGATCTATTTACCGTAAGGCTACAGTCGTTCATTGAACTACCTACGAGCTTTAAAAATAATAAATGATTATATTAATGTACTGGTAATCGCAGTCGTGTTTCTTCATTACGGCTATCATTTGTGGTACGTCAGCCTCCCAGTGCGGTGCTAATAAGTTCTTAATGATAACACGATTGTATCCAACCTTATATGATAAACGGGAGCTTTTTAAGAGCTACTTGATGTAATCAAAGTTTTATTTTATTTTATTCAAGTTACTGCTTTTTTTTACGACACATTGTCATACCTACACATGGTACCTATTTGTGTAATATTCCTTGGATATGAGGAACACGAATCATAACAAAATTTATTTTTCTTTTCACATTTTTTACCCACGTCGGAATGGAGAAGGTATATGCGTTTGGCCTAGGAGGGGGTGTATGTTTATTTATTTGTTATCATTTTCCTCAAAAACTACCGAACCGATTTCGATGCGATTTTTATGCGTTTTGTTGCTGTTATTTCAGGGAAGGTTTTTAGATTTGTTTTACGGCTATAGCCCACCAGGGGGCGCTGCAGTACCTAGCATAGTTTTTTGCACCTCGGAAACTCAATAACTACTGAACCGATTTCGATGCAGTTTTTTGCATTACGTTAGTTTTATTTTAGATAAGGTTTTTAGATTATGTTGTAGATAACTATCTTTTATCGTCGTAGGTTTAAAAAAAAAAGTTACTTGTTTTTAACTCAGCATGTTTATGTTGTGCAAAGCGCGAGTTCTATTAACTTTTAATTGTTTTTTTAGGATTGACGCGAATAATATACGCATTGCTTTAAAAAAGTTATTTATAGCTTATAAAAAATCTAATTATTTATCAATACGACAGATTACTAATTTAGAATCTGATCTCACATAACCAACAATTATTCAAAGCAAACAGTGATGCAATTCAAATCCAATTTGTCTACAAACAAAACATCATACAAACATGTACCCACTTGCGGAAGCGGCCAATCAATATCGAAATCAATGAGTGATCTTTAAATGGATGTGAAACTAATACTGAGGAGTGATGAGCAGTCACGACCAGACAGACAGACTATTAGCATTGTTAGTTTTATTTTATATAGACTGTTTTAAATTAAAAGGCGCCCAGACGTGCTAATATTGATGTTTTTGTACCCACCCACCCAGGTTTTGGAATAGGCTTTGGTTAAAAAAAAAACGGACAATGTGAGACCTCTATTTAACTGACTTTAAAAGGAGGAGGTTCTCAATTCGACTGTATGTTTTTTGTTTGTTACGCGATTATTCCGCCAATTACGAATTGATTTTGATCTTTCTCTATTTGCTTCGTAGGTGATACTTCAGAAATTGATTCTGCGCTTTTTGAAAAAATCATCAAAAACAAAAAATGTAAACACAGATGACGTTCTGGTTTGTAGTTCCCTTCGGTATGATTAGCAAGAGTGTCGATGGCCACTGACATCCTAAAAATATCTGAACGTTAATTACCTGTTAATTTCTATAGGATCATATTCACTTCTAGTTCCGTCTTTGTTACGGTCATAACATTTTACGAAGCCTAAGAGTAGGATTTAAACTACAGCGGTTTTTGGTAAAGATTACAGTAGCTCATGATTGAATTTTAAGGATTAACCTTTCTTGTTTATTTTTCATCGCAAAAACAAGATGGTGATCGATTTTTTTTATGTCTGCCACGAAACCAATAAGCTTTAGCTATAAATTTTGATTGTATCCCTCGCAAAATACAAAAGGTAACACAATGAAACCAAAGAAGTTAGGTTTAAAACATCAAAAGTTGTGAATCAAACAAAATTAACATTGAGTATAAGTCGTCGTTGGTAAATAACAGACATGGAAAATACCTAAGCTTAAAATTAGGTCACAGTTAATTTTAAATTAAGAGTACTTGCGATACTTGAATCATTTCACTTTTGATGCTCACTGTACGTGAGTTTTGTCAAAAATTTTCGACAACGACTGTACATTTTCATCCATTTATTATCTAAAGTGGGTTAAAGTAAGAATGCAGTACAACAGTAAGTTAAGACGTTATTGTGAACATTACTTTACCAGTAAATCTTCTTTATACATTTCGCGAAATGACAGCGTTTATTGTATCCATGCCATTGCCGAGAAATACAATAATATCTTCGCTGAGAAGTATTATTATGGTCTGGTTTTGGGTGTTCAAGTACCTATTTACAAATTTATTTCTTACAAGTTTCGACTGCCAATGAAGTTGTTGTTTTTGGGTGGTCGATTCATTGTCAATTTAATGAAAGAAAATTGTAACTTGTTCCTCTTTTGGATGGAGACGTAAAAGTATCGGCTCATTAGAATTTATCAACATTCTCGGCCAAAAAAGGAAACTCTTTGATATTGCCGTTGAAAATTATTACCATCTAGGTGCCTACTAGTTTTGTGTCCGTGGTTGTAGCTTTGGATTTTGTCCGTACTTTATAATTGTAAAACTACGTACGGACTAACCGGACTAAAGCGAAAAGCTGCTAGTGAGTGGGAATTGGCAATGTAATTTCATGTGTCTTTACGTATTGAAACAGGAACATGAAATCTATCTATCTAGTCTTGTCACAAATTATTTCAAATCGGTGTGGTGAAAGGATTTAAAGTGCGCCTCAAAGGCTCCTTTCGTGTACTAGAAACAAAACACGCTCGATGCGTTTTCTTTGTAGCCTTCTTTCGCTTTTGTTTGGCCGTTAGTACACGGAATAAGAAAATATTATTTAACTTTATCAGGAAACAGAAAGAAGTATATTTTGCTATTGATCTATCTATCTAGTTGTGTCACTAGTTCTTTCGAACCATTGTGGTGAAAGGCTTTGAAGAGCGCCTCAAAGGCTCTTGCTATTGTCAAAATAACTATCTCCTGCGTCTATCGAGCCTTATCCCCACATATCAGGTTGTTTCTTACGCGGTAATAATTTAAGAAATAAATAGTAAGCTTTTTAGGTTGCCTAAATAATTTAAAGAACCCTCATTCCAGCTTACACAAACAACTGAACACGACAATAGGGTTTTATTTCGAGTAAGTACTCAAAGCTGGGATGTTAAGACGACCCCGCTAATGTTCGCGGGAAATTAACGCCGCTTTTGCAAGCCATTATCGTTTATGTCTTCATTTTAACCCTCAAGAGCTTTAGGCTTTTTTTTCAGTTTTACGAGCAATAGGTGTTAAAGCTGTCATTTGACAGAAAAGAAGTGCGAGCAAAACTTTTGTTCGCGGATTGACGCCGCTCTGTCATTGTCGGTTGTTTAAAACGTCTTCTGAAGATTGCAGAAACAAATGTGGGCGTCCGTTGCACCATAACCCCGCCATAAATCCAAACTTCAAGAGACGGTTGGCGCCGTTACTTGCAACTTTAAATCTTTTGCAGTTTTTATCCGTATTGAAAACTTTACTGCCAGTTCAACTTTTTCAAACAACTGCTCAATGTTCATGTCAATTATTCGCGAGTTTTAGTTGCTCATCTTCACTTTGTAAGCAAGCCATTTGCTTATTATGTATTCAGCTAGTAGAGCCTCCCTCTGTGAGCGGACCAATCCCAGATCACAGGGACCAATAATATCGTCCCAGCTAATTGTAAAGGTGAGTATAGACTTAAATATCGATTACCATGCTATATTAATTACCGCAAATTATCGTGTAACATAGTCATCGATCGCCTCTATAACTCATCCTACAGTTCGAGGACATGATATGCCCTAATGATACAGTCCACAAAAGCAGCGTCCTTATCAAAATGAAATCTTAATCGACGCAGCTATGAATTCATAAAACAATTTTAATTGTAATGTTTTGCATATTGAAAATAAATTGTTCGCGAGTGGACGTTGAGATGACGTGGGCCGGTGCGTCCGCGATACAAAATGTCACTTGGCAACTTGTCGAACAATATTTATTCAATAGCACACCGGCTTCGAAGATGGACACTCGAGGCCCTTGTGCAGGAAATGGTTAATGACATTCAGTTCTTAGATACACAATCGAAGAGTACGTTAATATTTCCTCGACGCATGCCGAAGCCTCGTCACGGTGATCAATTAATTGAATGAAAAAGTTTGACAAATTATGGCGGAGGAGGCGGCCCGTAAGAAGTAGATGGCGCAAGAGACAAAAAACTTGATACAGTTGAAAGTGTGATTGATGGACTCGCCCGCCACTTGCCAAGGACGGTAGTAATTGAATTACGATGCCAAATTAATTTCGTGCTTCGTTATCGCGAACCCTTTCATTCTTCAACGACATAGAGCTCAAAGTTTGATGGATGATGGTTCAGTGGGCGCAGTTCTATTTTGTTTTGCGCTTACGTCGGAAGTTCAAGAAAGGCGGATAGTGGCGGGATCCATTTGATCGTTAATTTTCCTCGCGTCGGCTGCGCAGGAGTGGTTTGCTGATATGCAAAACAATCGAGATATAGTGAAGAGCAGGTTAAGTCTTTGACGTTGAGTGCGGGACACACAACAGACTGCTTGAGTAAGTTGCATAACGATTTCGCGTACGTTCAAGACAATTATTTGTTCAAAACTTAGAAAAGTATCCTTGTTCCACGTGTATTGTAAAGTTTGCAGAGTAGCTATTAAAGGCAATCATTTATAATCTACATAGATGGCACCACAGGTCGATGAGAACGCGCTACCATCGCATTTTGTAAACCTTCATCAAAAACTTGCAGGTTTATGATCACTAATAGTCTAATCTTATTTGTATCTTATTTGTGTGTACTATAAAAAATATTGTGTCTGTCGGAAAGACATTTTCTCCAAAGATGCATTTTTTCCCAGTGTAAAATGTTCTCTTTAATATCATGTAATGATAATATCGTGGGCCGTGGATTTGGCTAGCATAGAATCGTGTTGGCTGGCACAAGCAAAGGGAGGCCTGTGCCCAGCAGTGCTAAAAAAAAAGCTAGGGATGATGATGATGAATAGTGTAATATAATTTGGTGTGTCCCTACCTTAAGTAGCGGCAATTCAAAGGCCACAGCGGTGCGATATCATTGACAGTGGCGCCATCATGTTAGCTTCTAGCAATAAATATATTCCACTAAGTTCATCTGTGTCTAATGTAACTACACGCGTTATTTTTGCTGATTATCTTAAATCTGTATAAATGCTTATTGCAAGGGAAAAACATCTATTCTAATATTGTAAACGAGAAAGTAACTCTGTTTCCTTTTCATGCCTAAAGCGCGGAACAGATTTAGATAAAACTTTGCAAGGAGGCAGATTGCATTGTGAGAATGGACATAGGCATGTTTGAAAAAAAAATCGATGCGGACAAAGTCACGTGTCACAGTTTCGGACTTACATTACGGGTACACATAATATATTTAAGACTTTTGGTTTATTTTTATTAATATACATTTTATATATTTCTAGGGTTCCGTACCCGAAGGATGCCATTGAGATCCTATTACTAAACCTTCGCTGTCCGTTCGTCCACTGGTCCATCTGTCAGCAAGCTATCTTATGAACCGTAATAGTTATAGAGTTGAAATTTTCACAGAGTGTATTTCTATTGCCGCTACCTGTTTTATCATACTATATATATGATAAAGAGGAAAGATTTTTTGTTTGTTTGTAACGAATATGCACCGAAACTACTGGACAAATTTCAATTTCAATTTCAAATTTTAATTTCAATTCTTTCACCAATAGAAAGCTACATTATCAGGGACCAGTATAGGCTATAATATATTTTCAAAAAAATTAGGGATCCTTACTAAAACTCCAATAATGTAACCCGAGGTGTAAAAAATTTACCTAAAAAATCCTAACTTGTTAAATACCCGTGCGAAGCCGGGGCGGGCTGCTAGTTTAAGATAAAGACCAAAACAGATTCCTTGTATTATCAGTTATAAACAATACGAGAATCACTATGATGGTAGTAACACAATCACAAACTAAAACACTCTTTGTCTATTATTTAATGTATTCCAATTCATGCAGTATCTAAATATTTCAGTTAATAAAACCACGTGGTTCTGTTTTATATTCCGACTGCATCGCTAACTACAAATTGATATCAGCACTAAATCGACTATATAATGTTTTCTGAATACTAAAGCGAACACACCAGTGGCGGGCCACAGTTGAATACCAATGAGCTGGTATTTTGGAAGGCCTGTTATTTCAATTGGGACGTATCGTCTGTTAGTTGAAATTTTTATTACTATTTAGAATTCTAGTGACGCATCTACTGTTTCTACTAGAATATTTCCATCAAAAACTCTTGTAAGCTCAGAATTGTTTTGTAAATATTCGAAAATTTAAGTTTACTTCAAGATTTATTATTTAATTAAAAGAATATCTATAACATATTACTTCAAGATTTATTATTTAATTAAAAGAATATCCATAACATAAATTCCAAACTTTTACTAAATATTTTGCGACTTTTTTTGGTTAAAATATGTATGGAAATAGCAAATTATTTAAATTCTTGATATAGCTTCTATAAATTGTTTTTGACCCACTAAAACTACATGCAGATATTACACAAAATAAAACGACAATTCTACAGTATAGTACTTACTTTAAACTACAATGTCTTAAACTCAGCAAATTCCTTTCAAGGAAACTCGTAAAAAGCCAAATTTGAGCGAAATGGTCGTCGGTATGGATTGTAAATTAACCAATTTACAAGTCGTTTATATATTCATGTAGTCATATATTCTATACGATTTAATTTGTGATTTTTATGTCGAATTTTATTTACAACACTGCGAAGATTTGAACACTGACTTTTGCATTTTTTATAAGAAAATAATTTATGATAATTTTAGAATGTACTAATGCATATTTTATTGACATCTATTAATTTGAGCTTTAGCTTTTTTTATCTTTAGCTTTCGTGTGTTCCGGGTAGGTCTTCTGTTTGTGTTATATTTTTTCAATTTATTAATCTAATATTAAATGCGAAAGTGTGTTTGTTGTCCTTCTTCCACGTAGTAATAAAGCAAAGGATCGACATAATTTTTGCAAAGAACTCGTATTAAGTAAACCAACAAATAACACTAGCTTCTATATGAGCCTTTGTTTATATTATGAATTGTCATTTTTTACGTGACGTTCTTTGTATAACATTGAAATTAAAATTTACACGCTCTTTAAAAGTTGTTGATATAATCATGTCTCTTTTTCCTACCACGTTAGTTTAAATCAACCCTATTATACTTCGATATATATATTTTTAAATTGAATTTTGGTTTTCGCCCCATAGCTGGTCTTATAGCTGACACAACGAAGTGTCAGTGACTAATCGAATTGGTATCAGCCGGGTCGTCTGCCATTTTGACCTCTTCACGATAAATAAACTCCAAGACACCGCATTATACTTAAATTCTATTAAAGTAATTTTAAATTCACTTCAATCACGTGAGTGTTAGCGGGATATAATATCTTGAAATTAGGAAAATGAAACAATAAAAAGATAATGAAAATTCCTAAATTCCTCAAAACCTGATTAGTCTCGTTTTGCCTACTAGTTTTTATTATTTACATTTAAATTATATAATAAATTAATGTAACGACAAATGGTTATTGGGTGGGTACATGCTATCAGCCACGTCTCTAAGGAATTTGCAACGTTAATATATTCAAATAATTAATTAATTTTGTGACGCTTATTTACTTTTAAATATTATTTGTATTTTGTTTTAATGGAATTGTTATTTTATGATACCGTTTTGAATTTTAAATTAAATGGACCCTAGGAGACTTTTAAATCGATTTATTTTACACATTTTTGGATAGTAACAATAGTTTTAAGATCAAATATTATTAGGTAAATAGGTTAATTTCATAACAAACATTTGATTAAAAATAATAACAACAAAGTACATAATTATATACACATCATCATGCCCGTATACCTAACTGGGTGGGTAGAACCATAAACAATCATAAGGAAACTTGCAGCCACTCCTGACTCAAAAGCCCGAAGATGGATATGGTGAACCATGATAGGTGATCAGTCCATCGCCCACATAGATGGTTCATCTTGTTGGAGGGATAGGTACTACACTATTCCATAGTTGACTTTTACGATATGCTCGGGGAAAGAAGCAGCTTTTATGTATTTTCTTTACTACCACTCCAGAAGAGAAGCAAAATACAAGTATTTACAAAAAAGAAAGAAATAGTTTACCTATCTAAAGGCCGTTGCAAACGATCTTCAGATAGCTCTAACATTAGTTTATTATGCATTCAATATTTTGACCTTCTTTAAGTTGAGGTCAAAGAAAGCTAATGAGGCCCTAAAATATATCACTTCTTTGTATGTGGGATTTCGATTTCCAAATTGTCATTTGAATTATATTTTGTTAGCATTTCGATGACATAGTACTTCAATAATTTATATCCAATAAAACAGATTTAAATTCAATTTCCATTGGATAATAACCATCAAATCTGCTTTGATTTGATTGCGATGTCCGATAATATGTGCATGAGTGACATGTGATGATTTATGTACAGTGAGTAGGTACTGATATGACGGCCTCGGTGGCGTAGCGGGCGAGTGCTCGGCTGAGACGCAAGGGGTTCTGCTCCCGCTGCGGATGAAATGTTTGCATGTTCTGCAAATATTTCTGCCGGTTCTGGGTGTTGTGGTATCATGGCACTCGTATTTTATGATACCCATGACACAGGGAATCTAGTGTAGGGCCAGAACTGTATTTGTGACTGTTGGGTGTTATTTTTTTATTATTTATAATACCTACATGGTTGCACAAGTCTGTTTTTACATATAAAGACAGATAGCACGATAGCAGATGACTATGTAGGCCTAACCTGCATTTATTCTTTCAAGGCCTAACCGTAAGATTTTTATTTTACTTTGAAGTTGACATGTCCAATGAACATCAAAGTAGGATTTATCTTTACCATCTCGATACAAAATAGGCGAGTTGTCAGTTTTCTTCCAAGAAATCTCATTAACATAGATATCTTGTCGAATAGCGACCTGTTTGCAATGTCGAATGCATTGGTCAAGGTTCCTATATGCATATTCAGTTGTTAAACATTACGGCAATATAGCTGTTTTTACTATAATTATTAAAATATATAGAAATAAATTCGGTTTTATCAGAGTTAAGAAAGGAGTGAGTACAAAGATGACGGCTGATAGAAGAGAATGGAAGAAGAGAATCTGCTGTGTCGGTCCCACATAGAGTGAGATAAGGGAATCATGGTGTTTATGGGTAACCCTGACACGAAAAGCCTGATTTAATAGCGAAATCCAATTATTATTGAAAGTGCTAGTTTCACAGATATGAAAACATTAACAGCAAAATAGCAAAACAACGTAACAGTCAATTCATACAGTTTTGACATATTTGGCCCAATCTAATTATCTAGTGATAACTTTGATTATGGTTTGGGGTTAAATCAATTTTCAAATTAACGTTTATGCAAGTTTATGCCCCCATATGCAAATCAATACAAGAGTGAATGTTGAGGAAAGATTTAGGATATTGTCAATTTCTTAGAATTTAATATGATAACGATCTTATCGTGCGATAACAGTACCTAGAAACAATAAAAAGAGCCACCACTTTTCCTGATTTCTAAAAATCTTATCCAAGACTTGTATGGAGACTCGGCAAGTCGAGTATGTTAATAGTATTGGCGAAATCAAATATTTGTGTTTATCAATGTGTCAGTAATGTTCAGTGGCTCTGAGATACCGGAATGTGCTGATACTCGTTTGAAGTTACGAGTTAATTTTAACAGGAGCGGGGAAGGGAGAGGGGAGGTGGGGCGCTTGGGCAGCTTTCATGACCTAAACTTTGAAAAACTACAACTTATAATCCAGCCAAATTCGATGTAGAACAAAGGTAAACAAAAATCTAATCTAAAACGTTGTTAAAAACCTAATCTCCGTCATGGCTTAACGACTTAAAAGCCGGGACCGACTGTTTGACGTGCCCTCCGAAGCACGGAAGCGCTCAGCTCGTAATGCCTTGCGGTCACCCTTCCCAATTTGTGACTGAGCATATAGTTGCTTAACTTTAACGATCAATCAAGAACGCCTAAGCAAGCTACGCCACTACCAACACTACCAACTACCAACTAGACCACCAGTGCTCTCAGACAAGATTGTTGTAGGTACTGGGTAATCGTACTCCATATAAAATCGGCTCGAATACTACTGTTTCCTTTTAGTATAGGTAAATGTTGCCTCCTGACTCTGTCTGTCGCTTAGGCAGTTGAATCAGTCCATATAAATCAAGCCACTAGGTTTTACAGTTCGCGTGACACAAAATGTGGGCAATGGGGTTGCGCTCATTGATTAATCCAATTCAATATGAAGCCTCTATAATGTGTAGCCTTTATGCAAAGGTCGTGTTTGCTTTGAATTAGGCAGATTTTTATCCACTGCTACTATAGCAAAGATTTAGTAGGGCGTTGCGGAAGAAGCCTGCCTTATACTTGACCAAAAAGCATTAATAATTTTAATTGAATATGATTTTTATGGGGTTCCTTCTCTCCCCGAGCATGTTAGTTTGGTTGCCTGGAAGAAATTGTATCAAGCGATAAGGCCACCCTTTGCCAGTAATTGTTAGGTTATTTGCAATAAAGCTTTTTCCATTTCATTTCATTTTCATGTCGTATTCGACTAAGGGATACTATCCTCTCCAACATGATGGACCATTTATATCTGCGATGGGCTGAATCTTAATTCAGGAGTGGCTGCAAGTTTTATTTTGCTTACTTGTGGCTCTGCCATTAAGGATGAGAGTGATAATATGTATTGTATGTATGTATTTCTTCGACAAATGCAGATTATATTTTCGTTTGAGGGCAAATGTTTGCATGATCTATTTGTGATATAGGTAGATCGTGTAATAAAAAAAATACATTGTGAAATGAGTTAATTTGTAAGATACTCCAACGCCCTCAGAATTCAGCGAATCGTCGATTAAAAACAAAGTTGCAATCAAATATGCACAAAGCTCATTTGTATCGTTTTGATTCTTCGAAACATTATCTAATACTGATAGAAGGCCATTCGCCTGCATTCAAACCAAAAACATCATCATCCTTACCCTTATCCCCCTTAGTGGTAGTGGCCTTCCGATCCTAAGGTTGTGGGTTCAAATCCGGTCGTGCACCAATGGGTCTTTCTGTTTGAAAAATATTTACCAGTATACTCTCTAACAGTTAAGGAAAATCGTGAGGAAACCGGCATATCGTAGAACATGATTGTGTCAAGTGCACGAAAGAAGCCTCTTTGAGGCCCACTTTTATCCTATCTCCACACTGGTTCAAAAGAACACAAGCAGTAGTAGCAGTAGCAGTATAACTAAGTTCGTATGAGCTTGTGGCTTACTCTTGTGACGGAGTTTTTAGGCCGCCTAAAGGCCTCCGTCGTGGCTTAATGACTTAAAAGCCGGGACCGACAATTTAACGTGCCCTCCGAAGCACGGAAGCGCTCAGCTTGTAATGCCACTTACACCCATCCAAATTGTGACCGCGCACAAAGTTGCTTAACTTCAACGATCAGTCAAGAACGTCTAAGCAAAGCTACGTCACGGAGCGCTTCCACGAGTAGGTAGTAATAATAATGGTGTTTGACGCTGTGTGTTGCCTTGGCGTCATCGATTGACACATTCAAGGCTGGTATCATCATACACTGGTTATTAGGATGGCACCCGCGACCGCACGTCGAGCCAATTATGAATAGTTCGCGATGAAAACCACAGGATAGGTCTGCATGTTACCTAAGTACTTTATTATATCATTATTCTCTGTGTTTAATTCTATAATAAATAATACTTCTTCGCTGGGAGTAAAGAAAAAACGTAGAATGCGTCCAGCTGCTTCTCTCTCCGAGCATGTCGTAAAAGATGACTAAGGGATAGTATCCTCCAACATGATGAGATACAATAAGCAAGTATTCCCAAGGAGGGTTGACGTCAGGCAGGCGGCCGGTCATAAAACACCTTAGCCAAAACTCTTACAGCATGATCCAAGGATCCAAGGACCATGCTGTGCCGACCCCACATAGAGTGGGATAAGGGCAGGAAGATGATGATTATATGTGTTCAATTGTTAGTTTTAAATTTAAAATATTTTAAAATTAACGAATAATATTATGGGCCCCATATAAAAAACTTTTCTTAAAGTGCGATGGCGCGGAACACCTCGCACTTGACCGGTTTTGTTATTTGGAATAGACATAATACTTCTACTATAGTTTTGTCACTAGTTCTTTCGAACCAGTGTGGTAAAAGGGTTTAAAGTGAGCCTCAATATTCCTTTCGTGCATTGACTTAATTTGCACAACTAGCATAAAACTGCCCAAATATGTCCATTTCCCGAATATTTGGCCCTGGTGTTTTACTAGATTTAACTAAACCGTATAACTCAGGCGACTCCCTAAGCATTTACGAGGTGCGGGTTAGAGGCCGTCCAACGGGCGGAAAGGTCTATTTAAGTACCTATGTCTCAAAGTCCAAATTAAATTACCATGCATGTCTATAAACATCGCCGTAGTAATCTAAATTAAATAGTTTAGTTATATTAGTCGGGATACATGATTTAAGTCCTAAAAGAAAAATGTCCATGTCTTAAAAAAAATGTCCAATAAGAAAAATGTCAATCACTCATCAGAATAAGATAATGTGTTGACCGATGCCTATAAATAAATTCAAAGCACGAGTAGGAAACATGAAAAAGAGGTATTTACCATGCTTGCATTCCATCAAAATTACGAAAGGTCCACACTTTTTATGCTTTTTAGGGTTCCGTACCCAAAGGGTGTCAACGAGACCCTATTACTAAGCCTCCGCTATCCGTTCGTCCGTCCATCAGCGGCTGTATTTCATGAACCGTGATAGTTAGAGAGTCGAAATTTTCACAGAATATGCATTTCTAGTGTTGCTATAAAAACAAATAATGAAAATAAAAGGGGGCCCCATACACGAAACATAAAATAGAGTACATTAAAAAGTACATGTACGATGGTACGGAACCCTTCGTGTGCGATTCGACTCGCACTTAATCGGTTTTTTTGTTTAATTTATAGACTAGGCACATACAATTTGGATGTCCAATGTTTTCGGCTAACAAAAACACGCTTGTTTGATATTAACACACACCGCGAATATTCTTCACATGAAATACCTCGTGTCGACGCATAATTAGGCATTAAGCACGATGACACTATACCTTCTTTTAAAATTATGTAATTAACGGAACGCACATTCTTACCAGTATTGACTGGAC
Organism: Scotopteryx bipunctaria; assembly: GCA_949320045.1. NCBI lineage: Eukaryota > Metazoa > Arthropoda > Insecta > Lepidoptera > Geometridae > Scotopteryx > Scotopteryx bipunctaria. The sequence continues at coordinate 4,134,731 of OX439449.1, forward strand.
GTATTTACATATTTTAAAAGAGTACAGTATGTGCCAGTTTAGGATGCACTTGATGCGGAACACTTGAAGCCAGAGAAATATAGTGTATGTATGTATGTAGATTATCACACCCGTATTACTAATGGGGTGGGCAGAGCCACAAGTAGTCATAAGAAAACTTGCAGCCACTCCTGATTAAAAGTCCCAAGATGAATATTGAACCATGGTGACAGGTGATCAGCCCATCGCCCATATAGATGGTCCATCATGTTGGGGAGGATACTATCCCTTAGTCGACTTTTACGACATGCTCGGGGAGAGAATCTATGTATCTATCTATCATTTTCGTTTCTTATTATTATACCTAAAATTTGTATTTGTAAATAAATTATAATTATAGCCATAGATATAACATTTATTTAATAAAATAGCGCAAATATTATAAAATTTAAGAATATACCTAAAATCACAGTTAGTCAATTGAAAAACATGAAAAATGACTTAATGTCCTTTTTTCATGTTATTAAACATTACACTAATTATTAAAATTAAATTACCTACACTACTTTATTGCATGGAACTTAATTATGATGTGTGCTACAGCAGCAAATTGGTTTCGACTCAGCATTGTGTTTGCTGTTTTAGCAGCAGACGCTGTTATTCTGTCGAAACTACTTCCTCTAGCCATCAGACCCTATGAGATTAGCGTACTTAATGTGAAAAATGAAAAAAAAAGGAGCCTTAGAGGCGCACTTTAAATTCTTTTACCACACTGGTTCGAAAGAACTAGTGACGCGACTAGTAGGTATAATGAAGTGATACAGTAAAACGCATCATGTATGGCCGTATAGTATCGAGCATGCCAAATATGAAAATTTTGTCGACAAGCAGACATAAATGATCGTGTTCTCGCATTAATTACTACATTCGTAGGCCAGTGTGCCCCGTGTCCCGTGCCCCAAGCTTGACTGACATACATTTCAATGCATAATCCTACTAATAAGTATTATAAACGCGAAAGTTTGTAAGTATGGATGTTTGTTACTCTTTGACGCCTAAGCGGCTGAACGGATTTGAATATAACATGGAATATACATAGTACATGTGCTGGATTAACATATAGGCTATTTTTTATACGGGTACTACGCGAGCGAAGCCGCGGACGGCAGCTAGTTGATCATAACTTCAGTATTTGATGACTTTATACCACGTGCCTGGTATTTGCGTTGCTTTTACTAGTCATAAGAATAATCTGAGATTACGATAATAATAATTATAATCAATAATCATTTATTTCGTTAAATAGATAACACGTCAAGGTTTGTTACATAAGTAAGTAACTTACAGTATTAAAATTAATTACATTCAAGCATTTCATACAAATTATATAATAAATCATTAAAATCAATATTATATGTAGGTAAGGTAAGTAAGTTCGTATAAGCTGGTGGGTAAACCTAGTGACAGAGTTTTTAGGCCTCCGTCATGGCTTAAGTACTTAAAAGCCGGGACCGACAATTTAACGTGCCCTCCGAAGCACGGAAGCGCTCAGCTCGTAATGTCACTTGCGGTCACCCATCTAAATTGTGGCGGCGCACAACGTTGCTTAACTTCAAGTTACAATCATGAACGTCTAAGCAAGCTACGCCACGAGCGCTACGATTTGTAGAACTAGTGGAATGTCACGCAACTTTGTCTATGTTGAGTTTTCATAATACAAACTTCATTTTCTCGCTGAAAATTAAGTTTGTAAGTATTAAGAAAACTCAACATAGAGGGATGTTTGTATGTTTGTGCCTCAATCACGCCTAAACGGCAGAACGGATTCGAATGAAACTTGGAATATACATAGTACATGTACTGGATTAACATATAGACTATTTTTTATTTGGGTACCTCGCGAGCGAAGCCGCGGGTGGCAGCTAGTAATAAATAAATTTCAGGTTTTTTTAAACTAACCTATCTGAATGGGGTAAAATTACTGTGGTGTCAAAATGTATATACTACGGGAGTAAAACCGCGCGTGTAAGCTAGTTTAAACATATTACCGTAGGCGTTTATTTGTATGAATGAAGATCAACGCTTGTCCAGTTCTATGACTCATTGTCACGATCAGCAAAGTGAGTAAACTAAGAGTCAGTGATTTTCCATTAACTAACCTTAATTATGAGGTTTTTGACTTAGTACAGTCGAATATAGAGGTGTTAATGCATTCCAATGCGTATTTGAGGAAATGTTTTCTTAAAGGTTGTATGTTTTAAAAATTTTAATGAATTTACCTTTTGTGATTCATATATATCTCGGACCCAGGTAGTAGGTCCCATCGGGTCAGTATCCAAGTTGTAGTCTTATAGACGTTAAAGTTGGTCTAAGAATAAATAAAATAATGTTTGTTGACATTTGATACAGCGCCATCTAGGCCTAAGCTAAGCAAAGCTTGAACTAGAGACACCAGATGGTTGATAGAATACTTTTATTACATAATACTATATAACCTAGACCAGGAAGAAATATTTGCATAAAAATGTATGTGCGCTATTGTACTAGTAAGTGCTCTCGAACGGTGAAGGAAAACATCGTGAGGAAACCGGCATGTCGTTGAACCTACTTCCTAAAAGTAGAAAGATGTGTCAAGTGCACGAACGAAGCTTTTGAGGCATACTATACTTTTAATCTCACCACACTGGTTCGAAAGAACTAGTGACATGACTAAATAGATAGAAATGTTACATATCAGCCATCTGGTTCTCATATTAAAATCTTTGCTTAGTTTTTGGCTAGATGGCGCTTTGTCAAATCCCCATCAATTTATAAACATCAACTGGATTTTTCCATTTTCACATACCTACTTAAGTATACAAGCAAATTAAATAACTACCACACCTGGTTGTATTTTCCAATTTCCATGTTTGCTTACACCATGGCCATTCAAAGCGCTTACCCATTGTACTAATTCTTACTAATTACAAACATTTGTTTGTTTATCGAAAGGTTTTGCAGCTACTGTAGTTATGGTTTCTGATATCGAGTTCCATACATATAATAAAAATTATTACAAAAGCCTAATAATAGTGAACCTCCTATTTGTGAAGTCGATTATAAAACATAAACATTATTAGTGTTGCAGACGGCGACGTTAAGTTAAGCGAAAAGCAAACAAAAGCGAGCGAAGGCCAGCGAGCGGGAATTGTCTATCTACCCACCCACGATGACTTTCGCTCGCTTTCGTTGACGTGTCTACTATTATTCATATCACATACTAGCTGCCGCCCGCGGCTTCGCTCGCGTGGTACCCGGATAAAAAATAGCCTATATGTTAATCCAGTACATGTACTATGTATATTCCAAGTTTCATTCAAATCTGTTCAGCCGTTTAGGCGTTATTGAGGCACAAACATCCAAACTCACATACTTTCGCATTTATAATATAAGTAAGATTATTGCCTCTTAAAAACTTTGCGCCTTGTTTTTACAAGGCGCAAAGTTTTCGAGAGGCAATAAGCTTCTGCTTCTTTTGTGTACTTGAAACAATGTTTCCGAACATTTTAGGTTCTGTCAAAAAAGCTCCGATAAAGCTTTGGTTAGGGTTCGTTGAAAAATCACATTGATTTCCTACCTCAATCGGCAACTTGCGCTTGCTTGTACCCAGCTTCAAAGCGGCTTCTACATGCTATAAAATCTACGTGAAAAAATACTCTTCACACTCCTGCAGTTCCGCTTGGAACCAAACTGACAAAAAAGCACGACTAGTCACACTAATCTGGGAATTCCACGAAGCGCAAACGCGAAGCCGCAAAACCATCTACACTCGTTTTTCACGGCCTCCGCAGGCTTTCGCGGCGTGTAGAGCGTTCTTTAGCCAAGTCTTTAGTCAAATTCCTCGTGTTCTGCGTTTTGTTTGCAGACTGCATGCCTGAGCATTGTTGCAAGACCACTCCGCACACAGATACGCCATAAAGATGAGTGCGCCTGCTATTGACTAAGGTCAAGTTGAAGCAAATCAAGCGTTCGACATGTATTCAACAATACGGTTCATAAACGAGTTTTTTGTTTTACTTTAGAAGAAGAAACAGGCCTTAAGCACATAGTCCTATCCCTACTTTATGATTCCCTGGTACCCAAGGAGTAACATGGTTGAGCTAAGTAAGACCTTTTACCATCTATAGTAGATGACTTATACAGCGTCAGGAGGCAACTTTTACCTTCACTAACGGGACGTTGAAGATCCAGTTGGCTTGCCCAGCACCTATTCCATAATCTCAGCTTAGTCGACCTTGTCCACAGTAAAGACGTGCGGAGCTGATTAAGCCGCGGGTTTCCTCACGATGTTTTCCTTCACCGTTTGAGAGTGGTATAGCGCAAATAAATTTTTCGCACAGAAAAATCCATTGGTACCTACTACCTATACGACTGGATTTGAACCCACCGTCTTAAGATCGGAAGGCGGAGTCACTACCAACTAGACCACGAGTGCTCTCATAGTTGAGCTATGGTTTCTAATTTCTCAGTCAGTTTGATTTTGGTATTGAATACTGACATTTTGTCGAATTAGAAAATCCATTGGTTCGATTGCATTCGACCCACAAACTCAGGATCAAAAGGCAGTGCTCTCAACATGGGATCATATCTCCCTGCCAGATTGTTTTGCTGATTACCTGCTAAATATTTTCGATCTCCTAATTCCTGAGCCAGTTACAAACAAGAACTCGGTTAGAATTGTTAACTGGAACGCTAAACAGATTAACGAATTTTCACGAGCACGAAGCTGACTAAGCTAGGTAAAGAGCATTGCCCACTAAAGCATTATCCTGATTTCTGGTGAAGTAGAGCGCTCGGTAGCTTAAGCCGCGAACAGTGTGTGTCACGCTAAGCTAAGCTAGCGGATAAGCGGTCGATTTTAAATCTCTCGCTTTGCACTGAATTCGCTTTAAAGGCATACATTTTACTGTCCGTAGTGAACTTAGATTATACGTCCCTGTTTGTGGCCTAGCAACGGATATTTTGGGAAAAAGGATAGCTATTGGCAGCTGTCAGGTTCTACAAAGACCTTTATCAAGCGAATAATGACTTTCGAGCTTCGAAGAGCACCAAAAGCATCACAAAACCGACGTAGGGAAGCCGAAAGAATCAGTGACGCGAAAAATAAGCGAATCGCTAAGCCTTTCGTAAGATTCTGAAGTAGCCGCTTCATTTTATTGGAGTTTGGATCCAGCCTATGTTACGCTTCAGTGGGCAGTAGGGTTAATATGGAAACCTGCTAAATGCTTGATAAGAGAATCGTTCTTTTGCTTTCCGTCTGTCGACGGACGTTGCTCTTTTAGTCACGTTTGAATAGGCAATGTTCTTACCATTCTTTGTTTGCATATCCATTCATTTCTATTCCCATTCATAGACCTGTCATAAATTGAATATTATTATTATGACTTATTCAAATACTAAAATGTTTATAGTTGTAGTGAAATAGGTAATTTCTTTGAATGGAGGGAAATTTGATCACAATAAGCATAATAATTAAAACCCGATTACGTTAAGGTAGAGACATGACGGAGGCCTTCAGGCGGCCTAAAAACTCCGTCACAAGAGTTGGCCACTAGCTCATACGAACTTAGGTACTTTTTTTAAAGTAGAGACTTTTATTTTCAAGTTCTTTCATTTAATATTAAATACTATGGGAACAGACTGCAGTCACTATATGCGGCTATTTCGATTCATAACCCTCCTTTTGCTCTTCGTAGTCGGGTAAAAGCAAGTTTAATCATCGAATGGCATTAAAAATTGAATGTTTCCGCGCTGTCGGGACTTCGCACGGCCCAAAAACTTAGCCACCAGAGTCGGTCACTCATAGAAAGTTTTACTTCAAAGTTACCTTTGATTTATACTCATTGTACGTAGCCCGTACTCAAGTAATATGATTCACTGAATTTTATGTTTTTTTTCTTTTTGACTTTGTCGGTTATGTGACTGGCTATTGTTGTGTAAGTTATGGTAGGTAGGTGAGTATAGAACCCAATTTACATAATGTTTATTCAACTTGAATAATGGTAGTTGGTTCAAATTGATTTTGGAAATGTATGACTATTTTGTGCGGTTGTTGCGCTGTGATAAATGGGAAACGTAAAAATTCCTCTTACGTCCTAATTTGTCTTTTACTAGAAGCGTTAGGTTCTATTCTATTGTTTGTCTTTCCTGTGGACAAGGCCGACAAAGCTGAGAGGATGGATTAGGTGCTGGGCAAGCCTACTCCATCTTAATTCGTCCCAGGCACTACAGCGTCCCGTCTGTGAAGGTAAAAGTTGCCTCCTGACGCTGTATAAAACATCTACTATAGATGGTAAAAGGCCTTAGTTTTACGAACACATTTTTTTTTATATTTAAGCACAGATAAATAATAAATAAATATTTGTGGAAATTCAAACAGCGCCATCTAGCCCCAAACTAAGCAAAGCTTGTACTATGGGAACCAGAGGGCTGATATAATACTTCTATACTTTTTTATGTAAATACATACTTGTAATACATAATACTACAACATCTAAACACGGAAGAACTTTTTAACGCGTGGTGCAATTGGTTCGAAACACGATTTGGATACTTTAAATAAAAAATAAACAGAAACGTATTTCAGGGTTTTAAACATCCCTTAAAAAGAGGTAAAATGAGATGTCGAAATGTGTGGTAACTTTCTGACAGGTGGCTCACAGGTTGGCTCGAAACTTAGTCTAGATAATTATAAATGAAAAATAAATGGATATTACACATAAAAAAAAAACCGCGAAAAAAGGGTAAAATGTGGTGTCGAAATTTATAACACGCGAGCGAAGCCGCGCGTTTAATCTAGTTGAGGATAGAGCGTTCACACTATGCGTACAGTAAGCACTTTACGAGCTCAATAACAACAGACAGTTAAACGCAACCTTAGTGTCAATACTAATTTAAACAGAATGAATTGTTCTGAATTCTCCATCAATTATGACACCAAATTCTAAGAAAGGTCTCAATAAAAATATCAGCTTCAGGAAGCGGATACCGTCATGTTGCGTGTGTAATAATTAGTGATGGGATATTCCGATGCATATTTATCAAAAGTAGTTTATTGTTAAGAAAATATAGGAGTGGCTTTCCAAAACAATCCCGGGATTACGAAAATGATCTTTTGCATATTTACCTAATGTTGAGATGTGATCATAATTGTTATATACAACGCACAGCTAAGCTTCTGGCCGTACACGAGAACATACCGAATCTTCGAAACGGCAAGTTTCATTTTACGTTCAGTTTTATGAACACGCCGTTGATAACTATATCAGAACCACTTAACTTTTATTGAATCTGGCCACGGTTCACTGACACTGATATAATTGGCCACATGACACATTGACATGACATTCAATGTCGTCACAGACAGTGTGACCATCGCTCTTGTTACGACATAGTTATCAATTAACATGTTTTGAGTATAACATTTAATAGGTCATTGGTCAAATTGTTTTTCTATGTAGTCAAGATAAGATTGTTGAAGATGAAGACATAAGTAACAAAGATCTTTACCTCTATAAGTAAGTTCGTATGAGCTAGTAGCAACTCTTGTGACGGAGTTTTTAGGCCGCTTAAAGGCCTCCGTCGTGGCTTATCGACTTAAAAGCCGGGATCGACAATTTAATGTACACGAAAGCGCTCAGCTCGTAATGGTCACCCATCCCAGAAAATGGTAACAGACAAACACAAAACAAAATTAAACAAAGATACAAACTCTGAAGCCAAACACCATGTGCCTTCTTCGTTCGGTCGTCGGTAAAAATAATATTCAACACTTGTATAAGCGACAAATGTAATCAAATTCTTATAATATTACTAGCTGCCCCCCGCGGCTTCGCTCGCGTGCTACCCGGATAAAAAGTGGCCTATATGTTATTCCAGCACATTTACTATGTATATTCCAAGTTTCATTCAAATCCGTTTTGCCGTTTAGGCGTGATTGAGGCACAAACATCCAAACATCCAAACTCACAAACTTTCGCATTTATAATATAAGTAAGATATCAGTGATAGTATTTTGTTTAGTAGTTATATTTAGCAATAAAAAACTTAGGTCACTGCAGAATTTGGAAACTTTTTCATTTAAGTGACATAATTATTATGTGAAATAATGATAAGCAAATTATAGCTAACAAGCCTATAAAGTTAGATTTAGTATATTCACGTAGTCAAGTATTTTGAACTAAAAATTATCTCTACCCGAGAAAAAATATTTGCTTACCAACTACCTACTACCTACTATTCCTACTCGTGGGTTAGTAAAGCAGTTATACAACGTGTAACATAATGTCCCTATAAGCCCGAAAGGGGTGTATTCAGACCGAGCACTTGAATACATTGACGTGTGCAAAAGTTCAATACATCATATTTGAAATTCCTATACAATTAAAAACAAATTATTTCATGAGAAATTTGTGACAACCCTATGTGTTTGTTTACCATTTGCGTAGGTAACAAACACACGCGCACCCTCCTATCGCGTCGGACCCACACATACGCAGACAATTGAACGCGCGGCAAGTTTCAAAAAGTACCTAGGTGTAATCACCAAAGTTTTCGTAAGAATTTGCAATTTTTTTAATTCTACGTAGAAATTAAAGTCGAAGATTAAAATCACGATATCTTTCACACATAAAAAAACAACTACCTACCTACATCTACCTAGGTAGTTACCTAAGGACCTAGGTACAGGAAAAGTTAAGTTATACCTTTTCTCCCTTCTTCTTGGTTGGCTCGGAACACGGCTAATTGACATGGTAGGTATTAGGTAGGTATGTAGGTACCTAGGTTGGTATTACTGGTACACATTCACATTCACAATCACAAAATTATTTTTGTCATTTTTTATTAGTAAGCTAGGTACTAATGGGGTACCTACTAGGTAGGGTGATAGGTTAGGTACCTACCTATCATCATACCTACCTATCACTGAATTTTATCACTGTTGACACACACAGTAGGTACTCGGTATCCATCAAAGGGAAGTAGGTACAACACACCACCGAATTCCCGGTCTTCCCTCACTGGTGCGCCGGTGGAAAGATCCCGTCGAGAGAAGACGGTTCACCAATCCCAGAAAATAGCCCGTAAGATGGCAATGGCCGCCCTGGAAAAGTAAAAAACAAATAAGCCTACGGAACCAATTTGATTTTATTAAACAAACGCTTGCGGTGCGGTGTCGGTTGACGGTTGCGGATTTTGAATTTAGCAAAGGCACCGACAGCCAATTAGGGCGAGGTGCCATCCCACTTATTGTTGTTGTTGTTTCAATGCAACCAATGACAAATAGGCTGTTCACGATGAAAATGAAGATTAGTAAGACAGATAAGTCACAACCTTTGACTTTAGTGCCCAAGTAGGTAGGTACAAAATTGCATTGAAAAATGCTCCAATGAATATTGGAATAATACATCGTTGGAAAAACTAAAGTGGAATAGGGTCACGGCTTATCCTCAGGCACGGTAGACCTCTTCTCATACTTCTTGTTACCTACTCAAGATGCTTTTAAGGCCCGAGTAGGTAGGTACAAAATTGAGTAGGTATCACGGCTTTATCCTCAGGCACGGTAGACATCCTCTCATACTCCTTGGCACCCACTGAGGATACCTTTAAGGCCCGAGTAGGTAGGTACAAAATTGAGTAGGTAAGGTACCTATCTCCTATACTAGGTACTTAACAAAGAGATCTGAAAGGATGTTTACGGTGCCTAGGGATTTTAGTCGTGATGTGTGTGACCTTACATTTTAATTACCAATAAATACCAAGGTACCAACTAGGCCTTCAAAAAAAAATAGAAATTACTTATTAAGCCACCTCGTTATTAGGTAAGTAGGTAGGCATTTTACTAATGGTGTCTGTTCTGTTACCTGTTTCATCTAGAGTTCACACTTAAAGGTCAAAAAACAGCTGTAAATAGGGATGCCTCATGTTGTGTCAAGTTACGTATTGGAGCAAAGTTTAAGAGACATTTCATGAATGAAAACCTTTGAAATTTTAAAAGTCGTTGAACAAACGTTGTTCGCAATGACGTATAGAATACCCCCGTTTCGGGCTTATAGGGACATTACGTTACACGTTGTATAAAACGTTAATTTTAATTTAAATTCTGAAAAATACCTATTTAAACATTTGAATATCAATTTCCATAAGAAAATAACAAAGTTTGTTTACAAATAGCATTTTGATGAAATACAGGAAATGAGTTTCATCATTAAAGAAGAAACTAGTTTTCCGTCACATTTTTTATAAACAACAATAAAGTATTTGAAAAATGTATCCATATGGTTCAGATTAGAAAAGATTTTTAACAGAATATTTATGAAACGGTTTAGTATGAAAACTTCGAAAGCTGCGGACGTTTAGACATCTTCAACTAGCAGTAGGTAGGTACCTACTCCTACATATATATCGAAATATATAAAACTCCTACATGACAGACTGACTGACTCAGCCTAAACGATAAGTTCTAGAAACTAGAAACTTGGAGAGCACATTCATAAGATATAGGGGTGTACCTACTAAGAAAGGGATTCCCGAAATTGAACTCCTAGAGGACGCTCGGAATGTAGATGTAGATCATAGATGAAGACAACTCCGTCAAAATCGCAGGGCGTTCTCCTAGCCTAAAATTATAATTAAAACACTTTGTAGCCGACTGTACTGGTATCACGGCGCCATGTATCAATGAGGTTGATAAATAAATACCTAGATAAGACATCGTATCTCAGTGAAAGCCGATAAATGCATTTTAATCGACAATTTATATTGCGGGGTTTGACTTGGTGCATCGTGTCACTGATCTTTTAAACGTTATGAAAAACTCGATAACACAATACAGTAGAGCCCAACTACCCAATGGACCGATGACATTGTAAAGGTGATTAATGAATGGAGGCAGCTTAAAATCGGTTACCCTGGAAGTAAATTGGGAGGCAGATGATAATGTTAAGAAGGAACTGCTGGTGACCGTGTTACGTTCATATGTTGTTCTAATAGAAAAGTCTATTGGTACACGAAAGCTCTTTCCTCTTTCCTATTGGGTGTAGGTACTCATCTCTTTCCCAATAGACATCATAAGGCTTACACCCCACTTTGATACAGTAAAAGTGTATGAAAATACCTCGATTAAAATTCGCGTAGGGTTTCTTTGATGACTCATTAATTAAAAGTATTTGATACAGAAACCTGAACCCGAGAACTGAGGGTAGGTGAAAAACAAGGTAGGTAGTAGATAAGTCAGCCAATTGGTACATCCATATTTTCTCTACTATTTCAATAAACTTTTTGCAAGACCATTTTGTCTACCATGTAGTTCTTCTGAAGCAGTGTAGTGGATTTAAAGTGCGCCTCAAAGACTATTTTCGTGTACTTCTTGAATTTGTACCTTTTCGTTTGACGTAAATATCCAAAAAAACGGACATAGGTACCTCAAGTTGTAAATATTGCGGTTGACATTTCAAACATTACAGTAGTCAATCAATCAATATTTTGAAGGTGACCAGAAATACCAATTTTTGGGAAAACCACGTATAGTGAACTAAGAAAACAGATACTTAATAGTGAATTCAGAAAATGCATAAAAACTATCAAAATGATTGAAATTTTATAATCTTTAATTCTGTCGTTTACATACCGTGCTTGGATATTTAAGGTATGCGACAATGATAAAATAAATAATGCAAGCACGTGAGTAAAACCAGAGTAATTTTATTATTTAATCTGATACTGCGCGACGACTGATGTTTACTACCTATTATACCAATTTGGAGAGCACTGGTGGTCTAGTCGCTATATCGCTCACCTACCCGTTGGACAGACGCAGTAAAATCACTCACTGGCCTACCAATATCTGAAGCTCCAAACTCCAAAGGTCGCCAAAGATAGAAAGATATGGAAATGTATAGTGTATCAAGAAGTGATCAGTATTTTACACTAGACACCATCAGTATAATGAAGATACCGACTAAGAAGAAGAAGGTGATCTAGTGGTAGTGAACCCGCCTTAAAGTCGTGGATTCAAACTCGGCGAGCACCAATTTTTCTATTCGAAAAAATTATGTGCACTATACCAGCACTCTCAAACGGTGAAGGAAACCATCATGTCGTAGAATCTAAAAAGTTCAAAATATGTGTCAAGCGCACGAAAGTAGCCTTTGAGGCTCACTCCTTATAACATATTGGCATATTGGTTTGAAAGAACTAGTGAGATGACTGGATAGATAGTTAGACCAGTTTGGAAACAGTTAATTTAAATTCGCTAGACCTCTCGCTAGATCAGAAGATTAGAATTTCCTAGAAAATAATTCACATAGAATAAGTTCATATTCTACGGTTTCGTACAAACAAAGTTCCCAAAACAAAAGCATTGTTTATCCCTCGGCGTCTAGAAAACAATCCAATCTGTCTTTATTCGAGAGAACGGAGATTTGTGTCTAGAACATAGAAGGGAGTAAAAAAATTATATAGAGCGTTAGCAAAAACTCAACTCCCAAATATCCATTCTGTTTCATTTTTCTTAATGCCGGGTCATGTTCTACTCGTACTAACGGATGACAGATGCTAAATAACCATACCTACGTTTCATTAAAATCCGTTCAGCCGTTTAGGCGTGAATGAGGCACAAACATCCTCACAAACTTTCGCATTTATAATATAGGTGAGATTGTTATCTCAAAATGCGGTAATGTTTAATCTATTGCTTGTTAATGTAATATAGGCATAGGTTGTTAATAACGGCCTAATATTAATCAAGTTAATCCACAAACAAAGATTTTATAACAGTTTTCAATGGAATATTGACAGCGAATCCATGATTGAGTTGTGTTCACGTTTGAGTATTGTTTTTGAATTCAGTTTAGATGTTTCCAATCAATCTTGTCTTAGGTATACAACTTTGATATTACACTCACTAACTCCCATGTTTGGTTCTTGCGTACTTTGTATTGAAGAGTTTTAGAAGCGTGGGTCTCAAATATTTACAACAGGGACCTCCAATATCATTTTATTACTCATCTTAAATCAATAACCGTTTCAAAGCAGTAACTAAGGCCTTTTACCGCCTATAGTATATGATTTATACAGCGTCAGGAGGTAACTTTTATCTTCAGAAACGGGACGCTGTAGTGCCCGGGACGAATTAAGATGGAGTAGGCTTGCCCAGCACCTATTCCATCCTCTCAGCTTAGTCGGACAAGACAGACAAGACTCCACAGGAAAGACATGGTCAATATGTGCGGAGCTAACTAAGCCGCGGGTTTCCTCACGATGTTTTCCTTCATCGTTTGAGAGTACTGGTATAGTGCACATAAATTTTTCGAACAAAAAAGTATTTGGTGCATGACCGGATTTGAACCCACGTTACCTTTGGATCGGAAGGCGGGGTCACTACCAACTTAACCACCAGTGCTCTCAATATTGAATCTTTATTCTACAACCAATTCGTAGGTTTCTACGCTGAGTTCACTCAGATCATACCCTAAAGACGTTCATTATGCTAGAGCTTATTAAAATTTCTACTCTTAGGTGTAAGACTGTTCAGAAAATGACGGATTTTTCTTATTTTCATAAATTGACGTCAGTGGAACTGTTAAGTTACAGTGAAATTGCTATCCTACAATCCGAAGTTTGTAAGGATGTTTGTATGTTTGGAGGTTTGTTGCTTAAAAACGCTGCAACTGAACGGATCGGGATGAAACTTGGTAGACACTTGAGGATTTGAAAAATCATATAGAATCATTTTGTGACGCAATAATTATGTGTTACTAGCTGCCGCCCGCGGCTTCGCTCGCGTGGTACCCGGATAAAAAATAGCCTATATGTTAATCCAGTACATGTACCATGTATATTCCAAGTTTCGTTCAGATCCGTTCAGCTGTTTAGGTGTGATTGAGCCACAAACATCCAAACATCCAAACATCGTTACAAACTTTCGTACTAGATGGCAGCACCGGTAAAATTAGTACGCGCTATCGTTGCGTTTTGAGCTTTACGCCGGTAATTTCAAGCAAACTAAGACTTTTCAAATTTATAATATAAGTAAGATAACTAGACCTCCCTGCATGCGGTCATTCGACCTATTCACTTTAGTTGTTTTTTCATCAACAACTACCTGACTCTTTTCGCGCGGAAATTTGGTAAATGTTGGCCCAACTTACGCCAACCTGGCAAGTTGGCATGACACGGTCTAGCAATAAACTTAATTTCTCAATTTTCTTAACGATTATAGATGCAGATATATAATCTGTACATATAGGTAAATTCCTATATAAACACTCGCGTTATATTAGCTCAATGGATGAAATCGACATTGTATAAAACACAAATTGCTAAAATGTATCTACATTTGGTCTGACGTCCATGTGTTTGTTTGTTCAATTATAGGCAGGCGCCGGTAGACAAACATACTAAGCGATTCTAGCTGTAGCATTACTGTATCCACTTATTATGTAGCTAGTACCTACTTCCATAGTGGTAAATTCTATTGACAGCTAGATAAATAAAAACATTATATTCCTTACAAGCTGCCGCCCACGACTTCGCTCGCGTGGTACCCGGATAAAAAATAGTCTATATGTTAATTCAGTACATGTACTGTATATATTCCAAGTTTCATTCAAATCCTTCAGCCGTCTAGGCGTGATTGAGGCACAAAAATTCAAACATCCTCACAAACTTTCGCATTTATTATAATATAAGTAAGATGTTATTGTGTAGGTCACTTATAAGTTGAACATGTTGAAAATTATTGGCCTTTAAGGTTTTAGTCTATTGAATCTGTGCAAAGTTATTGACGTTAAGTGCCCTTTGTATAAAAAAATTGCATAGGTACTACTACTATCTAGTCGTGCCACTCTTTCGAACCAGTGTGGTGAAAGGATTTAAAGTGTGCCTCGAAAGCTTATGCAAAAATTACATACCTATCACATTATATATCTTTGACAAAAATAACGCATTTCAGTTTAATAATAATGGTTAGAACCACCATCATTTCATTTAATGTAAAGATATATAGGCATGTTGCTGGCTTGTAGGTAATCATCATCATTCATGCACCTAAAGATAGAGGTTACTTGGCTTGTAATCTGATGATATGACACAATGTTTTTTCCTTTAAAATTCCTGACATCAGAAATTGATGTCACTAATCTTGAAATTACGTGTTTCTTTAATCCTTATATTTTAATCAATTTCAAGGAAATGCTTGAAGGTTTTATAGTTATATAGTAAGTATTTCTGCTTAAATTTAAATTTTGGTAATTTATTAACACTTACCTATGGCGGGTTCTAATACTTACTAACGGACGACGTCTCGTTCATGACCATAGCAACGTTGTTTTTTTGTCAAATGTCAAAAATGTGTGCTTTTCGGCAGAGTTACTAAAATATAGGACACGGGCCCTAATCTAACTTTTGACAAAATAACAGAGGTTTGATAGGTAGTATTCAGATAAAAGTCAAAGTCAAAGTAAAAAAAAAATATTCCATAAAATCACGGGGATCACTTGGACACGTCTTAAATCTACGTTGCATTCGTTCGTACACCTGTTCGTAACGCGACATCACATAGATTATTAAAGCAGAAGTTCATAGAAATGGTGGTAAGTAGTTTAAGTAGTCGAAGTAGGAATTACACCTTTAAATCGTTTGATTGGTATTAATCAGACCACATAAATTTTAAAATGAAAGTATTTATATAGAAATGTTGCAATAGAGCTTAGGTAGTAAGCCTACCTTACCTACCTACATTCATATAAAAATATATAGGTACCTACCTAGTAGTCACGAATTGTTCAAAATGCAAAATGCAATAGCAGCATCCTATGTACCTATTTACAAGAGATATAATATCCCATTTATCACAGAAGTGAAAATTAGTTATGTAAATAGGTAATTATAAAAATAGCCGAGTTTGTATGTCCTTACCGTTTATTTGCTTTACTACACTTAAATCATAGGCAAATGTTTTACTCACATAATAACTGTTTGTTTAAAATATCTCTTATTTCTAGTGCAATAAAATTTAATGTTGCGTGAAGTTATGTGAGGTGGGGTAAAATTTTCCAGTGACCATAGCGTTCTTCGTCCTAGACCTAGAAGAAACTGGGATGTGGCATTTTAAACGAACCGTATTCAGGTACGGCTTGTAAAGGAATCAAACAAGTAGGTATTACCCACTCTGTTTGATTTGATGATCTTCTGAATTTCTCTAACGTCAGGATGAAAGACTTCAGGTCAGCTCTATCCACCGTCCACCTTATCACCATCTCACTATCCTTATTGCGGTCACAATTGGGATGGGTGGCCGTAAGTGGCATTACGAGCTGAGCGCTTCCGTGCTTCGGAGGGCACGTTAAATTGTCGTTCCCGGCTTTTAAGTCGTTAAGCCACGACGGAGGCATTAAGGCGGCCTAAAAACTCCGTCACATGAATTGGCCACTAGCTCATACGAACTTACTTACTACCCTTATCCCACTTGTGCTCTGTCAAAAACTCGTCACTTGAGACGTGCTCAACTCTGAGATGCGTTTGAGTATTCTGGGGTAGTTTTTTTATGACATGTACCAATCGTATGAAATAAATGAATCTATGTGAATCTTTTAAATGTAATCAGTTTCGAAGTACCTACATATCCCGGCCCGTGGCCTCCTTAGAAACTTCATAATATACCACCTCCTTGCTTTCTACCTTCGCGTAGTAATTTACTGGGCAAGGTCTCTACTTTTCGCGTGTAGCTAGCTGAAGCATAAATTTTCAGAATAGTCAGTTGTCACCGTACAATGTAGTAGGCTGTAAAACTAGAATAAGACGTCGAGGGGGCTGTTCTAGGCTTTTATCGATGTGAAACAGAATGTCAGCGGAGTCTCATTTAAGTACGTCGCAGAGCCGGCTCTGGGGGATTGGTGTCTGGGGGCTGAGATGTATTACTTTTGAAGCTAACTACCTCTTACTACAAGGACTTTATCAAAGTGAAAAAAAGATCACGTCACAGAAGAAAAGAGCTCAGATGAAGGCTTTTCTACCATAAAGTGGCGAAACCAGACTTTGACATACCTAAATGTATAAAAACTGAACGAACTTCACTACGCGAATATTATGGATTTGTTACCTGAATTTCGTCCTGATTTAGCAATTTTTTAAACCGTAAAGTACCTACCTAACCTTTAATGAATTCATCGAAAACATTTAAGATTTTGTGATATTGTGGTAATATTGTGACGTAGAAAATACCTAAGGCGTCACTTTCAAATCTATTACTTACCTCTACTTACGTCATTAATGTTTTGTTATGCCCTTACTCCAGCCCTGACTAAGTGCCCGACTTGAAGGGCTCTTATAATCGTCACTTGTGTCTTCATAGTGTGAAATCACTGTTGTGCCGGCCAGTTAATAAACATTATTACTAGTAAAAATCTTACGTTATCTCCTCACCATAATTTCAGCCCTGTCTAAGGGCCGACTTGAAGTAAAGGCGGTTACCCAACAGCGACATGGGCTGACGATATAGCATCCGTCGCTGACCGGACCTGGATGAGCCTATACCCAGCAGTGTGTGAAATCAGAATGTTAATGATGATGATTTTGCACTTACCCTAATTCCGGTCCTGACTAAGTGCCGACTTGAAGGAAACCCCTGATTATCTACAGTCGCTCGTGTGTTTATAGCGCGATACGGCTATTCTATTGTGCCGTTCAGTAAATAAATACTCGTAAAGCGATGCAACTGAGTTGTGTGGTTGTGAACTGTTGGTTATTACTTGACTTGAGTGCGAATTGACTATGAGAAGATTTTATTAAAGATATATACACAGCGGCGTACTATGTAATATTTCATCATACTAGTTCTTCATACAACTTAACTTCTCTGCTAGACTGGGAGTAAAGAAATAACATAGAATGCGTCCAGCTGCTTCTCTCCCCGAGCATGTCGTAAAAGTCGACTAAGGGATAGTATCCTCCAAAATGATGAGATACTATAAGCAATTATTCCCAAGGAGGGTTGACGTCAGGCAGGCGGCCGGTCATAAAACACCTTAGCCAAAACTAGACCCCACATAGAGTGAGATAAGGGCAGGAAGATGATGATTAGTTCTTCATACAAGGGATACCTTAGTCTATTTTTAGGGTTCCGTACCCGGAGGGTGCAAACGGAAAACTATTAGGTACTAAGCCGCCGATATCGTCTGTCCGTCCATCTGTCATCGAAACTACCTTTTAAAAAGTAGTAATTTCAATAGATTCCTTAAAGGTCATTTTGTTTAAGAAATTAATCACAATGTTATTTATAAAGATAACTATTTCAAAATTCCCTAATAAGTTTATTTTTCACAAGCAACTTTGAATATTTTTAATATTTACAATTTATAAATGTTCCTTTTGAATTGCAAAAGAAATCGAAAAGTGGAATTTTCCAAGTGACCAATCAAGGAAAGACTGTGACAGTACAAACCGTCAATACAAATAAAGGAAATGAAATGCGCATTCAAAGGTCAAGAATTTCTGGGCGTCATCAAGCGGTCAGTCTTATCGACAGAGGTTCGGTCAAGGCGACTCCGTCACAACAAATCCGATTTTACCTCTTCGGTCAAAGAATGTGGTGGATACACTAGCACTGCGATAAAGCATAATGCGATGTGATAATATGATTTTCATAATTTGATCAATACTTCTAGTAGCCGTGTCATTAGTTCCTTTGAACAGTGTGTTGAAAGAATTTTAAAGTAAAAATAATTTTAACGCGCTTTCCAAAAGCGATGATCTCGATAACTGATTCTTTAAAAAAAAATCAAAAGAAACTTGATTAACATTTTGCTAAAAGACAATAATGTAATGGTCAAAGTACTTTCATACTCATTTTTTATTTCAATCTGTTTGATTAGTTTTACTGACTAAGCTGCGGGTTTCCTCACGATGTTTTCCTTCGCCGTTTGAGAGTACTGGTATAGCGCACATAATTTTTTCGCACAGAAAAATCCATTGATACACGACCGGGTGCGAACCCACGACCTTAGGATCGGAAGGCGGAACTACCAACTAGACCACCAGTGCTCTCAACCTACAAGTACCTACAAGCCTTCTACGTGTTTATTTTGCATATTAGCATGAAAAAGTGTAGTAAATAAAATGTCAATTGCGTGTATGTGATACAATTGACGTCTATTATAATTTGCACCTTATTTTGTACGACTATTTAAATTTTTTTCGGTGCTATACCATTTGTGAAATATGAATCAGGGTCTTAGCCATTGACGTCATCATTCAGGGCACCAGTCGAAAGCACTCGCGCACGATTCGTAATACGAGTTACAACGAGAAGGTAACTGTAAAATTTGCCTATTAGCTAACTGTAATTACTTACTAACCTACTGATGTGAATATGCCATAAACAAGTTAATTAAAAAAATATATATCAAATTGTAATTATCTTCGCAGTGCGTCTAACACTAAACAAGGAAAAAATGGATTTAAAGGAACTGACACCTCGGAAGTGCTTTGGAATTTTAACCAAAATGTTGTAACTTGTGACTTTGTGACTGAGGTCAAAAAAGCAATGATTTCATCCACTTTACGTATGTTATGAGTATATGTTTCCTGTACTGCAGTCAAAAAATAAATTATAGATATAGGTATACCTATAGGTTTTAGTTTCGAATCAGAACAAGAATAGGTACATATTTTTGTATGCTATTCCTGTGATTAAATACATAGGTACCCAAAGCCACAACCCAAACAATATTATGTTCACCTAAAAATATTTGTTCTAGCTGGGTGTCGAATCCACAACATGTATGTATGTATGTATATTATCAGGTGCGTATCACTAATGGGGTGGGCAGAGCTACAAGTAGTCATAAGAAAACTTGCAGCCACGCCTGATTCAAAGTCCATGGTGAACCATGGTGACAGGTGATCAGCCCATCGCCCATATAGGTCCATCATGTTGGGGAGGATACTATCCCTTAGTCGATCCACAACATATAGTGCAAAAGGCAGAGCTACTACTGAGCTATTTAATAGAATATGAAATATCTAGCTTACGTTTGGCTCCACTCACGTACCTACATACTTTTCCATTTAATTCACATAAAATATTTTTATTGTTTGCGACAAAATGAATACGTCCACTTGTTACTACTCTTCTTATGAAAGTTTCCGGCATGCAAACAAGATTTTGTATTTATACATAATTTGTTTACTCAGCAGATCAAAGATCAGTTAATTAGACAAGAAGACTTTGGTTTAGGCCCTTTATTGACGTATGACACAGCGAAAACACGGGAAATTACATGCTTGTTTTTTTCCCACAATATTTTACAACAGTAAAATCTGCCCGGCTTTGGCCAACACCCCACAACCACTTGCAACTTGGAAAGATCAGATACAAAAACACAATGTAAATAATTAAACGTCTTAAATAGTCAAGTTAGTCAATAATCAAGCATCATTGATTTTGTTAATAGTCAGTCTATAGATTTATTTTCAATGTACTAGCAATATAGTCAATACTATGATGTGTATGTTACCGTAAATTTGTAAATACCGTTCGATTATAAACTCGCGAGATTTTAAACTGTCGAATATCTGCTTAGATCGAAATCAGTAGGTTAGAAAACTACGCGAGAGGCGAGCGAGCAGAGCGAGCATGCCGCGCCAGAAATTTAAAACAGTTAAATTGTAAGCAGTATGTTACGGTGCATAATAGTTCGACAGTTTACAATCTCGCGAGATAGATTATAATCTAACGGCATTTACAATTTTACGGTACATAAATTGACATATATTTATTTTTCAATATTGGTGAATTACGGGCCTAACATTTATATCAAAACCATAAACCACAAATATCAAAAATAATGGGCACAAATCAGATCCTTCTACGTAAATAAATTTTACAACAGTAAAAACCATAGCATTGTTTAAAATTTATTGTCCGATTTTTTGCCAATTTAGGGCATAGAAAAACGATTTTAGACGAATTAACACGGATATTAACTGGCGCCACACTAGTAGTTAACGTTTTTATATTATTGTTGAACTTTTGTCGTCGACATCTCTTATTAAATTTTTATGTCTGTGATTTGTGAATAGGGGTGTCCGAATCCCAAAAACATGTCTATTGCCTGGATTATTCAACGGACGACAGATTTTTCATTGCTTAGCAAATTTGTTATTTGTGGCAAAGTACTAAAATACATTATTTTTTGTTAACCTATTTCGTCCCACTGCTGGGGAAAGGTATCCCTAAACTCTGACCACCATCTCGGTACTTCGAGGTCTCTCACCATTCTCTCTCGAAGGAGTTGAGACCGCTAAAATACATTTTTTATGTGAAAAAAACCATGTTACCATTTAATTGGTAAGCAACGATGCTCTACCTAAAAGCAGAATATATGAACATGTAATATTGACACTGTAGCACGTAAGCTAATAGTATTTTTAGAGAACACATATTTTAGAGATACGGCAGTATGTCAGCCAAGTTCGGAATTCATTTTAACAATCATCTTCAACATTTATGAACATCAGTTATTATGTAAAACAAATAGTACTAAAACGACAAAGTTCTAATTATGCCTGGGCACGTGGGATGTATGTACCCACACACCTACATTATTAAATAATCTATGAAACGCTTAGTTAAAATGCGGGCTTAGCTCCCGGCTGAGCAAATAGCGATTGTACTTTGATATTAAACTATAAATAGCAATGGTATTTTTGGATGTAAGTATGCTTGACTATCATACTTGACATCTATAGTAGATGATTTATACAGTGTCAGGAGGCAACTTTTTATTTTACCTTCACAAACGGGACGCTGTAGTGCCCGGGACGAATTAAGATGGAGTAGGCTTGCCCAGCACCTATTCCATCCGCTCAGCTCATCTCTCGGCTTTAGAACGTAGGCAAGTGTTTAATGTATTTCTTCAACTTATTTTTTCCATTCTGTTTAACTCTCTGTTTGATCAAAACATTTTAAATAGTCTACAAATATTTTTTTAAGAACTTTATTAACAGAAAGAAACTTGCAACTATTACAAATTGAATTAATTATTAAACTATTAAAATATTTAGACAATTTAAAATGTTTTAACCAAACAGGGGTTCCATTTAAAATTCTGGAGCTCAAGGAGTATATAACTAGATTCCTATTTCCTTTCAATATTAACGTATAGTTAAAATGACAATAAACTACAGTCTGTAATGTAACGATAAGAGTAAGTAATCGGAATAAAAACAGTTTTCAAAGGAAATCTCCGAGTTCGCGTCAGTACCTAATGGTAATAAAACATTTGGGCAAACACACAGCACTCCAACCACTATCAATATTTACAAACTTTTAGCAAGTAATTGATTTACTTTTTACGACGATAACACGTTTATTGAATTTGTAATTCAAAATAACTTAGAATAAAACTTCCAAAAACTCTTCCAGACTTAATAATTGAACATGTAATATATGCCGACTGAAGCGCTCGTGGAGTAGCTTGCTTAGATGTTCTTGATTGATCGTTGAAGTTAAGCAACGTTGTACACGGTCACAATTTGGATGGGTGACCACAAGTGGTATTACGAGCTGAGAACTTCCGTGTTTCGGAGGGCATGTTAAATTGTTGGTCCCGGCTTTTAAGTCTTTAAGCCATGACGGAGGCCTTTAGGCGGCCTAAACATTCTGTCACTAGAGCTCATACGAACTTGCTTGCTTTTTGCCGACTAAGCTTATAGAATGTTATAGGTGCATTTAAAAATCGTCCCAGGTACTACAGCGTCTGATTAGTTTAGGCAAACTACGCTGACGCTGTACCTAGGTATATAGTTATGATCTAGCATAAATGGCAAAGGTCTCTCGAATGGTGAAGGAAAACATCGTGAGGAAATCGGCATGTCGTAGAACCTAAAAAGTTCGAAAACTTTTGAGGCGCATACTAAATCCTTTCGTCACACCAGTTCTGAAGAACTAGTTACACAGAAAGTATCTACAAATCAGCCCGGGCACTACATCGTCCCGTTGGTGTAGACTAAAGTAAGTAAAAATGTATAAATCACCTAGAATAGTAATGTTTGAGAAGGGTCAAGACCTCATCTTCAAACTCAACACCATCGAGGATATTGGAACACTGCTGCCAACATCCCAAAGTCCTTATCCGGTACTTCAAGCAGTTGGGCTAGTCTGAGGAGTGTTACAATGCACAAAACATCCCAACTAGGAACGTCAGTGCAGATCTTTGTTTCCCCTACCATCATCATCATCATCATCATCATCTTCTTGCCCTTATCCCACTCTATGTGGGGTCGGCACAGCATGATCCAAGGATCATGCTGTAAGAGTTTTGGCTAAGGTGTTTTATGACCGGCCGCCTGCCTGACGTCAACCCTCCTTGGGAATACTTGCTTATTGTATCTCATCATGTTGGAGAGGATACTATCCCTTAGTCGACTTTTACTTTGTTTCCCCTACCAATAAATTAGAACTAAGGGTCAAAATATCACATTTGGAAATGGCCACGTTTTGCATTGAACGAAATGAACGTCTGACACGAAACATGGAGTTTTTATCGACTGCACCGCGCTGCCGCATTGACCCATTTTGATAACTCTCGCCTAGATTATGAACGTATTTTGCACAGGTGTTGGCTATTTTCGAAATTCCTAACCTATGGACTACAAAGATTCCAGCTCAGAATAAATGTTGGTGCTACTATAACCACTAGCGTTTTGCCTTTTGATTAGAAATTTAGCAGACTAAAATTTAATAATGTAATGAAATTTATTGTGTTAGTAGCTGTTTTAGGAAAACTGGTAATAACAGACTTGGTTATTTTAGTATTTGTAGTTTTTTGTCTGGCAATAGAGAGAATTGCTTTAAAATAGAACTAGCCTACCCTACTTTTACCAGAATTTAATTGAAAAACCAAAAAGTTATAAGTTTTTCCAAGTCAGAACAATAATTTATACGCAGATAACCATTGGCTTCATCTCAAAATTACTAAAGGAATAAAAGGTATAACAAAATGATAATTTGGGTAAAACTTATTTGTTTGTAATTTTGGTTACTTTACGATAACCCTAACTTCATAGCGCCATCAATTAATTTTAACACCCAAGAGTCCCCGTGTTAGTGAAAACTTTGTAAGGTCACCAACAAAGCCTCGTGCACACTATCTCAAACGCACGCACACACCAAAAACTTAGCTTATAAGTTTATAATCAAACGAGGTTTTTATCTGCTTGTAGTCGTAGTCGTTCGCCGCACGTCGGGGAGCGCGCATGTCGCTCACATTCCAACTAACATAAATACGAACGTAAAAATCCCGACCCGCATAAGAAAATCTAAAGAATTCCCCCTTTGAATTCAAAGCAACCCCGACCGCAAAACGCCTTTGACGATACAAGTGTTCCATGTTTTAAAATCGCGCTTCGGCGGGCCTATTCGGAAAATTATGAAAGTGATGTGATACGGACGTGTTTCTCTTCAGTGCGTTCAGTAAACTTTTTTTTCGTGACTACAAAAGCTATTGTTCCAATTCAGGTTCAGCTGAAACAAAAACTGTTTTCAGTGTTGTTCAAATGTATGAAAAGTGTGTTGAAAAATTATTACATAAAAGTGAATTGTTCAGTTTTAATCAAGGAAAAGCGGTTGGGCAACTCAGTTAGATGTATGTTCAACATAATATACAACGGGACACAACATGACGGCAAAGTTTGGCTATGTAAGTACTCGTAAAGAAATGTGTTTCATATGCGTGTGTTGTCATGGATGTGGAAGGCATTTGAACTTCTTTGATGAGTTTTATCGTATTTATTTATACTGTATCACAAAACAAATCTAATCGATGGAGACGCCGCTGGATATAGTTACAGATTATTGATAGTAACAAATTGACACGTTTATTGTAAGCTCATAGACATTTTTGAAAACAGTAGGTATTGTCATGAATGGAAACTTCTTATATCTTCAAAATTAGTGATAAAGTTTCAATTGCGTGCTTATCGAAAGGCAGATAATTTATATTGATAGCTATTTAGTATATAAATGGATACACGTGATATTTACAACACGAAATTCAAAAGAATGTTTACGAAAGATTTTCTTTCTGTTATTTTACGATGACGACAATTTGACGTCTTACGAATAATGTTTTGAATGCAAGCATAGTTCGTGTTTTGTATGCTTACTATGCTCATTAGGCGAAATGTGCTGTTTTTACTTTTATATAATTGAACATTAGTATGTATGTCTTTCTTGAGGATAAGGCCGACTAAACTGATGTTAGAGTTGTCTAAAAAATAATCACGGGCACTACAGCATCCCGTTAGTGTAGGCAAAAGCCTTCAAACACTCTCTAGATGCATTATCTAATATAGAGTCTGAGTAGGCGAGTATATTCTAGGGTCAGTTTTTAATAGACGGGTGATTAAATTGAGGTTAAAGGTTAATCTGGACAACGCTGAAGGTGTGGGATTCCTTCTAAAACTTACTTTATTTTCCATGTTGTAAATAAAAGATACAATAAAATGTGGTACTGTATTTTCGATTAAAAAAATACAGTGTAGGGCTGTACTTTCCAGTTATTATTAAAACAAAAGTTATTTAATTGGTTTAGTTTTTTAAGTCCACTGTATCTAATTATGGAAAAAATGTCTCCTTTTATCTTACACTGATTTCTGTTTCAATAAGATCATTATTTAATAGGTGTAAAGATTTTTTACTGCTATGCAAAGATCGCCTCTAAAATGATGGAAAGACCAGGCCATTTGCAATCTTCGACTGCTCCTTCACATAGCAGTTAAAATGGTCGCGATAACCTCTTAATTTTGGTAGGTACATAATCCAAATATTCCGGTACAATCCGTACATATCGTTAATAGACAAACGTAACCTATTAAGATTGATTTCTAATTTAATTCTAAATCTAAACATATAACCTCTTAATTAAATTATTGTATAATTAATTGATCTCTAAATGTTATGCTTAATTAATTAATTTGTCTTACGGAAATTATACCAGTTCTTGTATTTTTTATCTAAAGTAATTGCATCGCAGTATTAATTTGTTAGAATAAAATATTACAAACTTAGATTAGTATTTAATTATCAACATTTGATAAAAAATGGGGTATCTATTAAATAAGAAACCTTTTTCTGTTATTTTTTTATAAAAATAATTAACAAGAGATTCCATTTAAGATAATAAAACATCTTCGTATCTATAAGCGTTAAGTTTACATTAATTGCAATAAAATTATATGATCGCAACTACTATGACGAGGTGTCATAATAGTACCAGTAAAATACCACCTACTTTTATACCTATAGTATTTACTAGTCAAACGCCCCGCGACTTTGACTGTGTTGTTTTTTCATACAAACTTCATATATCCGAAGATTTTGTCTTCTAGAATTGAATTTCGGGAATTCCTTTCTTTATGGTGTAGGGCTGCATAAGAGGAATAAATACCCTCCAAGTTCATGCTTCGAAGACTCATGTTTAAGGCTGTGCGTTGGTTGACAGTCAATAGTAAGTAATGTAAAAGTTTTATATATATAGACTAGCTGACCCCGCGAACTTCGTACCGCCTTAGAATTAATAATGCAAATTTTCAAATGTTTTATTAGGTAGTTATTCTGCTTTTCGGGGCGGAGACAAATCCAACAAATAAAAAATCATTAAATTGGTCCAGCTAGAGGCCTTTACCCACAGCTTTGCTGACGACCCGATTGATATGAATGACATTGTCAAAATTGACATAATTTTATAAACGTCAAATAAATTGTCTTGTCATAAATTAATGTCTAAGAAGTATTTATGCGTTAACCTGGTTATCAATTAAATCCTTTTTCCATTTTGGGATCATTTTACAGGATAAAAAATAGCCTATGTCCTCTTCCGGGATGGAATCTATCACCTTGACAAAATTCATTAAAAGCTGTTCAGCAGTTTAGGACTGAAAAGGTAACAGACAGACAGAGCTACTTTCGCATTTATAATATTAGTATGGATATATTACTTGATCACCAATAGCAGCTGTCTACCGTAGCACTGGTGCATTGCAGATTCACAACGGTGACTGCGACTGCGCAGGTTGCATTACAATGACTTAGTAGACATAGGACCTTAAGTGAAACATTTGTATTTGATTGCGCTAATTGTAATCTTCTGCACATAACTTCTGTTACATCTTCCTTGTCAAGTAGGTAATTAAGATATAAGGATGCAATGACCAGCCGGTTTTTGTGGTCAAGTTGTACGTTGAAGTCGGTTCCTCATTTTGCTTTAGATAAATAAATAGCAGGTAGGTACATCTTACTTCTTACTTCTTACTTATATTATAAAATTGAAAAGTCTTAGTTTGCTTGAAATTACCGGCGTAAAGCTCAAAACGCCACGATAGCGCGTACTAACTTTACCTGTGCTGCCATCTAGTACGAAAGTTTGTAACGATGTTTGGATGTTTGGATGTTTGTGCCTCAATCACGCCTAAACAGCTGAACGGATCTGAACGAAACTTGGAATATACATAGTACATGTACTGGATTAACATATAGGCTATTTTTTTATCCGGGTACCACGCGAGCGAAGCCGCGGGCGGCAGCTAGTTATATATATTTATTTTATTAAAATCTAAAACATCCTTTCCATCACAAATTCTTACTGATATTATAACATCACTCCCGTATCCCTAATGGGATGGGCAGAGCCACAAGTAAACATAAAAAAACTTGCAGCCACTTCTGATTTAAAGTACTAAGATAGATATGGTGAACCATGGTGACAGTTGATTAGCCTATCGCCCATATAGATGGTCCATCATGTTGGAAAGGATACTGTCCCTTAGCCGATTTTAACGACATGCTCGGGAGGAGAAGCAACTGGACGCATTCTATGCTTTCTATAATAGCTGTTCATAATCATTTTTGTATGATGTGGTTAAGCTTTTTTGAAAAGGGTTGGAATAACAAAATATCAGAAAATAAATGAAAAATAGGCCATAAGTATTAAAGTAAAGTACACATCATCAGTTTTTGTTAATAAATATTTATATGACACTGGATTTATTAACATAAGAATTCGATTATGCCTTGTCTCAGTTCTGAATTATGGACTTATAAATCTATATTGATGTCTCAATGTGTTAATAAATTTGTTAGGCCCCTGTAATAACTTTATTTTAGTGAGTTTGTTATGAAGAAAAATAAATAAGGGTGCTTGAGTTCTTCATTCTGTAGATGTCAAAGTTCTTTTTTCAGTTTATTTAAGGGTTTTGTCGCTTTGAAGATGTCAAAGTTGAATCAAATATTGCAGATTTGGCATTAATGAATGTACAAAAAATAAATAAAGAATTAATTATAAAACGAAATAAACTCAGATGAACAAAAAAAATATTATTCGGAAGGTTCCAAGAGCACTGTCTGCATGCCCGCGTTGTATGATCAAATAAATATTTGCGCTAGGAATGAGCCTGAGTAAAGTATAAATAAATATTAAATAAAACGCATAAAGAATATAATGAGAGTGAATGAAAGGAAAGAAATATGTCAGGATCGTAGCAAATAGAGATCCGTGATCTCTGTCTACCTCTATGGGAAACAGGCGTGATTTTATGTATTTATAATAAAGAATCAACTAAGCTCAAAGTCAACATTTGAAAATTTTGTATCATAAATCATTCATAATCATGTCATCATATCATTTTGTAGTAACGTGATATGAGCATCATGGCGCATACCAAGCAGCATCATGGTAGGAGCAAAAACTTGGTTCATAGGCCATCTAATCAGGCTTAGGTAATCGATGCAATGCCTAGCCGTGGATAAGGCACGTAGGGAACTGACATTCTGACTTGACGCACATTGTTTTCTGTACATGTGTAAGAATTAAGGTCGAGTTACGCAAACAAAGCAATATTACAAAAGGCCCAATTCAAATGTTTTTGTACGATACTAATTGAAAATACAAAGTTATTATTTTTGGAAAAATATTTTTACAACATATTTCATTATTCATCTGCTATAAATATTAGATCCTACTACCTACTAACTAGTACTGTCACAGTGTGGTGAAAAGATTTAAAGTACGCCTCAAATGTTCCTTTTATGCATGAAATAAATAAATCAATAATTGCGATTATATTAACAGCAGTTTAATGTATTTTTCATTCGTAGGTGAATGCTACGCAATAAATAAACTCGTGGACTGCTTTTTATGTTATAATTTTTAGTTTTTAGTTTATTGGTCAAAAAAGTCTAAATAATCGTTTATTGCCCTAAATGATATAGCTAATTCTTTTTTTTATTTACAGGTTACCACAGCTTGCCGTCTCTGCGAAGATATTGTGCCTCCTGATGGTAAGTAATTTTTTTTTATGACATCCGTACTTAATATTACAAAGCTTACTTTCATGACTAAAAAAATCGGTAATTTTAGCAAGGAGGTAGATTGCGTTCTGGGAAAGGACACATAGGCTTCATGTAACCTTTGTTCCTTTTTTGAATGAAGTCGCGGGCAACAGGTAGTATAAAATATTTGAGTCAAACTTATACCTTCTCTGTAGCACGTACTAAAAACTAGGGCCTTTAACCATCTATAGTAGATGATTTATACAGCGTCAGGAGGTAACTTTTTACCTTCACAAACTGGACGCTGTAGTGCCTGGGACGAATTAAGATGGAGTAGGCTTGCCCAGCACCTATACCATCCTCTCAGCTTAGTCGGCCTTTTCCACAGGAAAGACATGGTCAATACGCACGGAACTGACTAAGCCGCGGGTTTCCTCACGATGTTTTCCTTCACCGTTTGAGAGTACTGGTATAGCGCACATAAATTTTTCACACAGAAAAATCCATTGGTACAGGACCGGGTTTGAACCCACGTCCTTAAGATCGGAAGGCGGGGTCACTACCAACTAGACCACCAGTGCTCTCAGTGTAGCACGTAAGTTATATAAAAATCACTTGACTGGTATAAGAGGATTATCGATTTCAATTGCATTTGCTATCATTCTATTCACATTAGCTTGGTTTAATGAGAAAACGTCTGCCGGTTAGTCGGATTGTTCACACCCTAAATAAAGGCGCGACAGATAGAAATTAAAAATATATTTAGCTTAAATCGTAATTGATATGAAGATATGTTTTTCATATCAATAACGAATAATAAAGAACTAGACTAGTTATTATCTGTAAAGTATCGGAAAAACACATAGATAAAAACATTAAATTATATAATTGAATTATGAAGATTAGGAAAATAATACAGAAAAGCAAAAATACAAACTAAAATCCTACTAATATTATAAATACAAAAATGGATTAGTATGTGAGTGTGTTTGTTGCCACTTATCTCTGAAGAGCAGAACGGATTTGGCTGAAACTTGCATTACTCATAACTTATGACCTAGAATTGAAGAAATAAACACAGGGTACTTTTTATCAGGGTAGGGTACCACGTGAGAGAAGTCGCTGTCGGATGCTAATAAACATAAGCGTTAACTTTAATAAATTAATCAGGTATGCAAATTTAATTTGTCTAGCGCAGATAGTGATTAATGTGTCGCTCTTCAACATCAAAATATCAGTTTTCCACTGACATTGAAATTCCGGACGATCCGGAAATCTGGCGAAATAAATTCAATGAAAACACGAGTGATTCGCTAATGTGTTTCAATAACAGCAAGGTATCATTTACGGTGATTATCAGCTGCATCTGGTGGGAGGTTCATAATGTCCTTGAATTCCAGATTAAGTGCACAATTCAATGAAGCTACATAATATTTTACAACTAGTCAACATTCAACAACAGATCTTCTTGCGTGGTACCTATCCAGATAAAAAATAATCCTATCTAAATGTAATTATTCCAGGTCATAGACTATGTGTATTCGCAAGTTTTAGCCCAATCTGTTAAGCTGTTACAAAGTTGAGTGAAACAAACATAAACAAAAAAATTCACATTTATAATATCAGTAGGATTTATCATCAGTGTAACTATTGTCTTTCAAAAAGTCAATTATAAGTATTTTTTCTCAGAAATACACGTGCGACATTTTACAATTTTGGAAATGATGGTCATTTCTATGACATCTAAAACTTTACCACTTCTATCAGACGTGAACGACAGAAACAACGGTTACTATACGATCGCGTAGGTGGGTAGGCGCCACTCTGCGTGTTTTTGGCGCCAGTGGGCAATGAGTCTGATTCAAACTATTCAAATTCAGGAGTCCAATCAAAAGTATCAACATCTTATTAATTATTCCGGTTTGGCTTAGTATTGTAGTTTAGAGTAGGTTCATCTTTTTAATTTCAAATCTGTATAGGAAGTCATTTTAACAGTTCAGTCAAGAACATCTTTCGATTTAAATTTGGACAAGAATAGTTTTTACCTAAAATTCAAAGGACATTTACTGCTACTACTATTATTCATGTCATTAGTTCTTTAGAACCAGTGTGGGGAAAGGGTTTACAGTACACTTCAAAGGTTTTGAATGTCTTATATACACATCATTTATATATATTTAGGTAAGCTTCTTCATTCAATTCTCTAACACCATGCGTAATAAGTCTTGCAAAGTTTCTATCTTGTCGTACCATATTTCCGCGTAAGTGTTATCCGACTAGACTAATCTACAGGGTATATGATACCCAACATTATCCGTACCCTCGACTACATACCACTTACTTATAACTAAGCTTATATACTATCATTTGCCGTGATTACTAGGCAAACACTTTACCGTAGATGAAGAAATTTACTTATATTGAACGGTGTCTATTATGTGTTTTCAATTATGGGAATTGCTCGTAAAAGCTAGTGTATTAGCGTCTAGTCTAGTTCATTTTGTACTTTGAAGCGTGGAAGTATGAAATAGTTGGAAGCGAATAATGTAGTGTATGACTTTATTTGTAGTAAGGGAAAACTAGTTATATAAAAGCTAGTGACTTTGACAGAGTTGAATATTTTTTCATACAAACTTGATCTTTATCCAAGAGTTGATTTTTGGGAATTCCTTTCTTAGTAAACCCCTATAAAATATGAAGAATCTAGTTTCATGCTTCTAGGACTTAAGGTTTAGTCAGTTAGTAACGTAAGAGTTTTATAATGTCTAGTACCACATGTCCTTAATGTACTAAATATGAATAAAATATTGTGTAGATGGGTACCATTTTGTCTGTATTAAATTATTTGGACAGCATTATAATGCTTTTACATAAATCTTTTTATCGTCACTAAGTAGGTAAGCTCAGTTTAGGTTACCTGGAGATAAAAGGATACGTCGGGCAAGCCTGCTTCATCTTAATTCGTCCCGGGCACTACAGCGTCCCGTTTGTGAATGTAAAACTTGCCTCCTGACGATGTATAAATCATCTACTATAGATGGTAAAAGGCCTTAGTTTTTTTTAGTTTACTTAAAATACTGATTAAGTGTATGGTGTATATTTTGGACGGTTGCTTCAGATGATCTAGAAAACAGCTGTAGGACTACTTTACTGCATTCACAATAACGGGTCTTGGGCGACACATCGCGTTTTGCTATTTAGCACTAAGATTATCTATCTGTCTACCTCGTGAAGACCACCCAAGTACATTTCAGTTAGAACTTCTAAGGCCTTTTACCAACTATAGTAGATGGTTTATACAGCGTCAGGAGGCAACTTTTACCTTCATTAACGGGACGCTGTAGTGCCCGGGACGGATTAAGATGTAGTAGGCTTGCTAGAACTTTGAACAGCAAAAATAAATGCACATAATCTCACACTATTGGAGCACTGGTGGTCTAGTGGTAGTGGCAACGCCTTCCGTTCTTAAGGTCGTGACTTCAAAGTCACCTATAAATTTTATAATCGATAAAATGATATGCGCTATACCAGTATCTACACGACTAGCTATAACTACACTATTTACAAAAAACTGGCTACGTCTTTATCACTTTAGTTTTACTGGAATTTACTGCGGATTTTTGCTATAAGGTTATCGTAGGTGAAACTCTATGTAAATATTAGCACTGTCATAGTAAATCTTAATGTAAATTATTTATGTTTGTCTGTTTGTTATCAAAAGAAAAACGTTATAGGGCGCCTTGTCTAATATCTGGAATGGTTGGAGGCGGGTCTATCCTTAGTGTCAAGAGTGTTCGTAGATAAAAGTGATTATACCTCCAATCCTCGTAATCGAGTCTGTAACATCTACTGTTTTCTCTTTTAAGTCTTGTTTCGTTCAAATCAACTGTAGTTTATTCTACTAATGTAAAAATACTTCAAGTGTATCAAATTCATTTTTACAGTCTAATTGAATAAAATTTAAGAACATTAACAGTGTTTATAAAACAAGTAATAAAATGTTCAATTTTGATTCGCTTTCGATTCCAGTTTAAAAATTATGTACGCATCGTTATCGGTCTGTGTGGCCGATGCGCGATGTTATCATAGCAACGTTCACCATACTCGACAGATTACTGTAACCATGTTGATTTTGATATTGAAACTTGGTAAACGATGGATTAACTTAGGCCTTTTACCATCTATAGTAGATGATTTATACAGCGTCAGGAGGCAACTTTTACCTTCACAAACGGGACGCTGTAGTGCCCGGGACAAATTAAGATGGAGTAGGCTTGCCCAGCACCTATTCCATCCTCTCAGCTTAGTCGGCCTTGTCCACAGGAAAGACATGGTTAATACGTGCGGAGCTGACTAAGCCACGGATTTCCTCACGCGGGTTTTGTCACCATGGTTCAACATCTTAGGACTAAATCAGAAGTGGCTGCAAGTTTTCTTATGTTTACTTGTGGCTCTCTATAAGGCATATGGGCGGGATATGTATGTATGTATATATGTTTGATCAACCACTGACAGCCCAATGTCTACTATAACCGACAAATTACTATAACCATTATTGGCTGTGTTCATTTTTATATTGAAACTTGGTAAAAGATGGATTAATCAGTTATTAAATTACCAAGCCGTAGAAGGCCGAGATAAAAAATGATTGCAGTGATCCTTAATTTTGAAATTAGGCTATCTTGTTAAATAATATGAGGAAGCATAGATATTGCGTGTTTCTATGGATTAGTGATAAGAGTTTTACTTGAAGTAAATTAAATTCTTTAATTTCTTTTCTTCGACTCAGTTGAACTGAACATACAATTTAGGTTAATAGTTGATTTGCTTTTTCTTTATTGAAGATAAGATAAAAACCTTCAAATAGGGTTATATCATAGCTAACGACTGTGGAAAAGAGTTGTAAAACTACAAATACTACTAGTAACGTCAAAGGATTTAAAGTGCGCCTCAAAGGCTAATTTTGTTCACTTGACACATGTTTTAAAACTTTTAGGTTGTACTCTACATGTCTTCAAGAGGTTTTCCTTAATCATTTGCATTTTTTCGAACAGAAAAATGACGTCACCACTAGACCATCAGTGCCTATTAAACTACGACTGACTCCTATATTCAACTAACAGACTTCGCATGGCAGATTATTTAAAAATCAGAGCAAACAAAAACAAAGTTACGACTAACAAAAATGTTGCTATGGTAATCTACCATTTGTTATGCGTACCTATTAAAACACGTTTTTTTATAATTTAGATAGTACAATATAAGAATCTACTTATCTAAAATTACTTTTAATTAGTTCCTTATATTGTCCTAATTTAATTGGAATTATGATTATTTATCTAGTTGTTATAAATGTAGATTTTTTTGTTAAAAAATAAAAAAATAAACTACTCAAAATGAAATAGACTCCTCCTATCATAAATTAACTAAAAATTAAATTAAAACATGTCGTAGAACCCCATAAGTTGTGATAAAAGCACGAAAGGTGAATTTCAGGCGCATATTAAAATCATTTCACCAAATCTTTGGTTCGATAGAACTAGTGACAAGATTAGTACCTGG
Source organism: Scotopteryx bipunctaria (assembly GCA_949320045.1). Lineage (NCBI taxonomy): Eukaryota > Metazoa > Arthropoda > Insecta > Lepidoptera > Geometridae > Scotopteryx > Scotopteryx bipunctaria. The sequence continues at coordinate 4,169,640 of OX439449.1, forward strand.
TAGTAGATGTCAAAATTGGTCAGTTAGTGTAACAAACCCTGAAATTCTTTAACAAGGTCTTCAATTAAAGGTTATGTAACAAACAAGTATCAAGATCATCTAAATATTGATCTGTCTTGTATCATCATAATATTTACTTAGCGTATTGACAGGAAGGTGCTCTGTTGTGTGCAATTCTATTCGGAGGCCATCACCTTAATTTGTTTTTGCCTGGAAGTCAGGTCAGGCCACGATTGGTGTCACATGATTTTTATAACATACCTGTTTAATCATATTTCAAAAATATTGCAATTGTTGCGGATAATGACTGCGTTTACACGATCAAAGTACGCTATGACAAAATTTATTTCTTAACTACTTTGATGCTAAATACATATATTATATTATCACGCCCGTATCTCTAACGGGGTGGGCAGAGCCACAAGTAGTCATAAGAAAACTTGCAGCCACTTCTGATTCAAAGTCCCAAGATGGATATGGTGAACCATAGTGACAGGTGATCAGCCCATCGCCCATATAAATGGCACATCATGTTGGGGAGGATACTATCCCTTAGTCGACTTTTACGACCTGCTCGGGAAGAGAAGGAGCTGGACGCATTCTATGGATTTTTTTTTTAACTCCCAGTCCAGCAGAGAAGTAATGATGATTGATGCTAAAAACATACTATAATAAGTCACGAAAAACGTGTTAAAGTGATTTTGATTAGTTTTGCCAGTCAAAGTAACTTCTAACGACTCATTCCTATAGGTATTCATCTAACGAGAGATAGAGGATTATTATGGTAGATTTTTTTTTATATATGGTCTTTTTAGCGGCTATGGTTATTTAGCATACATCGTCCGTTAGTTGAAACAGTGGCCAGGCATAAGTCATCAAGTCCACACTCATAGAGTAATTTAGCCGTGTCATCGCGGGTACATGTAGGTCTTCCCAAATTTACTATAGGGGTCATTGATTCTGTTGCCAGCTTATCTTACTCCCTTCATAAGTACGTTACTTACGCTTGATTACGCGTGCAACCTACCAAAACTATCTGAACCAAGTGTATTGGAAATTTTCACGGCACTTGAGCAGATATCGCCTGATACGGGATAAGCCATGCTCTGAAACTAATAGCGAAAGTGTATGAAATATTTTACGGGTTGATACCAAGTAATGCACTGTTTCTATATTCAATTATCCTACTTATATTATAAATGCGAAACTTTGTGACGTTGTTTGGATGTTTCTACCTCAATCATGCCTAAACGATAGAACGGATTTGAATGAAACTTGGAATATATAACGTGTGCTGGAATATCATATAGGCTACTTTTTATCCGGGTATAACGCGAGCGAAGCTGCGGGTGGCAGCTAGTATATTTATATAAAGCAATTATATTCTATCAGCCATCTGGTTCCCGTAGCTTCTTATATAGCTTGGGATTAGATGGCGTTGTGTGAATTGTCAAATAAATAACCTTCGAATGCCTGTAGCTAGAATAATAAGTACCTATAGATATTTATTTGCAAAACATACTGCTTTTTAGGGTTTCGTACCCGAAGGGTGCCAACAGGAACTTATTAATAAGCCTCCGCTGTCCGTCCGGCCGTCTGTCAGCGGGCTGAATCTTATGAACCGTAATAGGTAGAGTAGAAATTTCCACAGAGTGTTCATTCTATTGCCGCTATAACAACAAATAATAAAAAAATAAAAGAGGGCCTCATACAAGAAACTTTTATGTAGGTACATGTACGCTGATACGGAACCTTTCGTGTGCGAATTCTACACGCACTTGACGGGTTTGATTAAAACACAAAAACCCTGCTATTGCTGCGCTGAAACAGGTAGAAATCAAACCTTAGTCTTAACTAAATAATTCTACTAAGGGTCTCCTCGCACTATTCCAAATCATTTGGACCAACACTGAAATGGGAAGAATAGAATTGTAGTATGGATTTCGTAACAAATGATACGCTAGGAACGACATTATTAAACTATTTCTTCTGTGTTCAGTTTTACTGCTAAATAATTTGTTTCGATCCTACTCATAGACCTTCAGTAAAATATTTATTGTACAGTTATTATGTCTATTACTAGCAATATAACCTTTACTATGTAGATATAGCCAGCTTACAGATGGCGTTGTTTATTTACTGTTGAAATATTAAGCCTTTTAAAATAACTAGTCAGACAAACTAGAGATGCATTACCAGAATTGTCCGTTAAATCAACGAAAAAAGCGGTTCTTCAACGGCTATTCATACGACTGCTAATCGTCATATAAATTAGGTAATTTATCAATAAAGTACGCGGCGTATAAGTATAGCTGTTTCGTTCGATTAACAGTTGATCTTTGAAAACAATAACGCCGTCAACTGTTTCTTTGAACGTAGTGACCATCATTGAAAAACCTTTTAAGTAAATTAAGTGCTTTTTCAACCGGTTGATAATTTACAAAAAAGATATTTGTTATTACATACATTATTATCACACCCGTACCCCTAATAGGGTGGGCAGAGACACGAGTAATCTAAGAAAAATTGCATCCACTTCTGATTCAAGACTCCCAAGATGGATATGGTGAAACACGGTGACAGGTGATCAGTTTGTTATTAATTAAGACTAAATTCCATTTTACCCTTTGAACAGTGTAGCATGACGAAATCAAGTCACCAAACATGTTTCTGTACCTAAACGTTATCTTTTACATGATTTTGACGAAATTATGTTTAAAAACGTTTTAAAAAATTGTGTATTAACATAATTATGATTTCGTATTTGGTCAGTCACCGTTACTTTTGAGAAAGTATGAGTCGGTGTGACGTATGATGTATTCATAGTATGATGAAGTTTCTTTCCTCGTTTTCATTTTATTTTTAAATTAATGAAATTCAATCTAAGACTTGTATCTCCATCTTCTGAGCCTATTGCGCTATTATAAACAAGGCAATAATATTCATAACGTTTCCTTTATGCACATTTCGTATCGTGATATCGTGTTATTTTCCTATAGGTACGCATCATACGCTGTCTACCGTTTTTGGCATCTGCCAAAATGACAACAAAAGAAATGCAACCCAGTCCATTTAACGCAATTTAACGTAAGATAAATTTATTCAAAGAATGCATGGCGTTTTTCGATATACATCAACGTTGCTATGGTAATGAACGATCCTTCGTATTAGAATAATATTGAAAGGGACATAAATAGTGCGGCACTGCACTATGCCAGTAACCGCGACAGTTATGCTTTTTAAACTGAAATTCACTAGGCTGTTACTTAAAAACAATGTCAAGTAACAAATAAATAAGTACAACAGCATTGATTTATTTTTCAAAGGATAATAAAAATGAGATGCGAGCACTGACATAAATTATTTGAAGTAAAATACAAGACCTTATTATCTAAAACAATGACTAGCACTGTAACAGAATGCAGGTAAAAATAACTTTTAAGAGGCCACACTCTACCAATACCATTAAGCAAGCAAGTTCCGACCATTCCATTTAGAACGAGGAATCACAAAAAGAGTAAAACAATCAATATTAAAAAGTAAATCCGGTATTGTTTACAAAAAGTACCGTGAAATGCAATATGGCTAAATAGTGACCGCGACGCGGTCGCGTACGCTTTCCCACCTGAATATGACACCACACAGCCCACAGCCAAATGGCTTACAAGAACTTGAGAACAATATAAAATAGACTTTTTGTTATTTGAATAGAATTCAGAATTGCTGGAACCCTCACCTTGAGCCCTCAGTGACGGATTAGCTGAGCACGGCTGACCCATTAAAACGATCGATTGTTTCCTTATGGTGCCCTGGACGGCTCTTATAATTACAAAGTTCTATAAGATTGTTGAGTGTGGCACAGCTCGACCTATGAACATAGTTGATTTGGCCTGTTCAAACTCGGTGTTGAAACTACCGTTCTGTCGATTTGTACACAAATCAGTGGTTGCGTCGTCCACGTCACAACTCTGATGATTATACTACTAATGACAATATCACTACTAATTAGTAAGTCGACACACGTCTTCCTCTTGATAATCTCCGATTGCATTCTTGCATAATCTATACTGGTCTGCGGAGAAAATTCAACTCCATGCATAATAAGGAAACTGACATGTCGTAGAACCGAAATAGAGGATTGTGCATGATACTAGTTTTATTTGTTATTTATAGATTTTTCAAATACTTGTACGTATTTTTTTTAAGATCGGGCATATGTGGTCTGTCGAGATTGACCCCCGCTTTCTGAGTCTTAGTTCATGGGTTTGAATCCGGTCGTGTATCAATAGCTTTTTCTGTCCGAAAACTGTGCGCTGTACATAATTAGTGGGTTTACATTTGTTACTAAACGACCCATGTCTAATAAAGCCAATAAAGGTCACGGGACGGACACTGTAAAGGTTCCGGCATACCGGGGCGTTTTATCGTAACGTAACATTCGTGGCGAGCATGATACGTTACGGTACACTCAAAGGGGTTCGTCAAAAGACCGAGCATGCGGAGCTTGGCTCGGCTGTACTGACTATAAGAATGCTCGCATGCGCCGGTCAATAATAAATAATAATAATAATAAATATTTGAGGATTTACCAGACAGCGTCATCTAGCCCCAAACTAAGCAAAGCTTGTACTATGGGAACTAGATTGCTGATATAATACTTCTTATTATATTTTTTGTTTTAAATAAATACTTATAATATTACAACACCCAGACCCAGAAGAAATATTTGCAGAGCGTGCAAACATTTCTTCCGCAGTGGGAATTGAACCAGCGCCTCTTGCATCTCAGTTGAGCACTCGCCCGCCACGCGACTGCGGATATATTGGTAGTCGACGTATCTTGGATGGATAATATAGTAGGAAGGCTTTAGTGTATTTTATCCTTAAACCACACTGGTTCAAAAGAACACTCTAACAGTGGACTTCTAAAGACTGATGATGATGATATTAGTATTATTAATATCACACACAGAGTTGCCAATAGGACTTGACAAAGCTGTGCAATCAGGCTATCAATAAAGAAGTCACGACGATCAGATAATCCTGGTGACAAATAATGGGGATTCAAATTATCGGGGTTAACGAGTACCTCGTGCAGTGCAGAAGGTCGTGGACAGATTTGATTGGTATCGGCATAATGAGGTGTTGGCCGCCGTCGGTCCCATTCCTGATATCCCATGAGACCTTTAGTTATAGAGCAATTTGACTCGCAAGAATACTTCCTTGTTACCACAAGGTACGTGAAACGGGCATGTAGTATCAAGCACAAGGAAAGAGCTTTGAGGCGCACTTTAAATCCTTTTGACGGCCTCAGTGGCGTGGCGGGCGATTGCTCGGCAGAGACGCAAGAGGCGCGGGCTTGATTCCCGCTGCGGGAGAAATGTTTGCATGTTCTGTAAATATTTCTTCTGGGTCTGGGTGTTGTGGTACCATTGTACTCGTAGTTTCTGATACCCACGACACAGGGAATCCTAGTGTGGGGTCAGGACTATAATGTATGTGACTGTTGGGTGTTATTATTATTTATATATTTTACCACACTGGTTCAAAATAACTACATGAAGTAAGGCCACAAATATAAAGATAATTTTAAAGTAAATTCAAAGCAAAACTAATATAGCGCCTTTTCGTTTTCCCAGTAAATATCTATTGGGTAATTATTTCTTAATTCATAAATCACAGATACCACAAAGGTAATTAAACTGTCTCGACTTATGTCACACGTTTTTTTATAGTTAATTTGAAACTTTAAACCTTTTATTACTTCCGTTTCCCGATCTTGTTTAAAATCGGTATTTTTATAATTATGATGAACTGTCAGATCTTACTGAGATTTTACTTTCATTAACTTTTGAGATAAGTTATCTATTTTCGCTTCTTTTATATAGAACTGTGTGCTTGATATTATTGTTAATAGCGAAAGAACTAGTGTGGCGAAAGATTTCAAGGCAGTACCTGATCGAGACAGGTTCGTTTCCCCTGGAAGAATGTTTGCATGTTCTGTAAATATTTCCAAGATCTGGATGTTGTGGTAATTTAGAAATGAGTAGAGCAAAATCGCATTTAACATTATGCAGGATTGTCAGAGCAGTGTGGGGGTGTCTTACACCCGTCTCACATGTCCATACTCGTATCGGTTGTCATAAACCACGTGTGAGAGGCACCATCTAAAACCTATGACGTAGTACCTACCGACACCACATTTTCTTGCACCTGTCGACGCAAGTCCGATTTGACACATCGGCGCAGTATCGTGAACGAGTGTGAGTGTAATAGCACACCCAACAGTCACATACCTACATATTAAGGCCACTTACCGATGCCATCACTACATCTATGGTAGATAATACAGCGTATAATGGTACAGCGTCAGGAGGCAACTTTTTTTCCTTCACAAACGGGACGCTGTAGTGCCCAGGACGAATTAAGATGGAGTAGGCTTGCCCAGCACCTATTCCATCCTCTCAGCTTAGTCGGTCTTGTCCACAGAAAAGATATGGTCAATACGTGCGGAGCTGACTGAGCCGCGGGTTTCCTCACGATGTTTTCCTTCACCGTTTCATAGTACTCTCTATATTCCCTGTGGCGTGGGTATCGAAAACTACGAGTACTATGGTCCCACAACACCCGGATCTCCTGCCTCTGGCATCTCAGCCGAGAACTCCCCCGCCAAGTCACCGAGGCCGTCAATGGTCAAGTGTGGGCGTTAATGGTTCATGAAGCATGTGTAATGCTTACGTCAGCAATGATGTAGTCTAAGCCCTAATCAGCCATGAAAATGAGTAATCCTGGCGTAAATCGTAAATCATTGTTTTACAAGCAAAATGATTCGCGTGACCATGTTCTCTGATTGCGAACACCTCATACAAATGCGAGAAATTGAGGATAAAAATGTAATAAAAGTTTTTGTCAAACTGACTTCTTACTTGTTGACTGATTGGTTATCGGTTGTAATGCTCGATGTCGGTTGTCATAGCTTTGGAATGTAGACTTTTTTTATTTTGATTTAAGTCCACGGTACGACCTTGACATACATAGTTTTAAACTATCCGTAGCAATTGTACTTCAAATTACTTTAAACATCTTGCGCTTGCGAATTACTTGGCGCAGACTTTTGGATTGGGATGAGATTAGTCAGATTTCACGTAAAGAGACTTATAATTTTATAGCCTGTAATAAACCCCACTAGCTTAGGTACTATTTATACAGGAGCACAAAGAGAGCGATTACTGTCTATAAACAAAGGCTTTTAACAGATTAGATAAGAACAGCCTCTGTAGGTATTATTACAACTTTTTGACAAGTTACAACTGTTGCACTCTGTCAAAACATTCAAACGTATCCGCAATGAATTTATTTCTAAATGCGTGTCATGACAACGTGCTACAGATAAATTTTATAAGGCTCAATTGGTTGTTTTAATATACCGCAGTCGCAACATATCAACAAAGTTACATAGTAGCTCCACGGTTTTTCTTTTAACATTTTAAACAATCATTGGTATAAACATTATTAGCACTTATAACTGGCTATTGACCATTAATTCGACTTTTTTTAGTTTACCGATATTTCAGTGAAATAAGGCATGAATTTTTTTTGTCTTAGTGCTAATTTCATTTTGTTGTTACATTGACGGTTTTGTACGTTTCCAGGTGGTGATCTGCGGTGCGGTGCCGTCGATGGTCCGGTCGGTTCGCCTTTACAGCCAGTGCTCCCATCTCTACGTCAACGTGTTCCCAAACGGCACTGTCATGGCTCGCTCAGATGGAAACGACCAACGTAAGTACATAGAACTAAGTAAAGAACAAAGGTAAGCACAAAACGCAACCTCCCATTAAGAAAAAAAGAACAAATATTTGTATGTTTACCGACTAATTCATGCATTTTTGTCTACGACCGTTCCGAATTCTAGTCCCATTGCTTTCCGTCAATATGAAAGTATCAATAAAATACTTTATTAGAGGCCTTTGAAAAACCATAGGTAAATTTTGCAATTGAAATATTATACACTATTGTTATATTATATAACTAGGCAGAATAGATATACTTTACTTGAGTGGGTGATAATGAATCGAAGAATTAAGAAATACAAAGTTACGCTTGTTCAATGTTCAAGGGTTATTTACTGAATGAAAATGAATTTTGTTACCAAAATACTTAAGATTCTGGCAAAGCATTGCTAATGGAGTTTTGCCTTAGGGCTGTGAGCTTAGGATTATCGGAATTAAAACCTTTATAAAAAACACTTCAAAATACCTACAGTGCTAAGCCTTATGACCTTTCAAGTTTCAAGGGTAAACATTATTTTGTGTGAAAATTATTCAAAATTCGTATTGTAATTTCATGAACAAAATAACAGTAACACTGATTGGTGTTGTTGCAAAAAGAAAATAATTAAACGATTGTTGGGTAATATAATTATGGTTCTGACCCCCCACTAGGATTCAACGTATAAATTAAAAAACAAGAAGTATTGTAGCAGGTACATACATACATAGTATCACGTATTCCTAATGGGGTGGGCTGAGCCAAAAGTAATTATAGAAAAACTTGCCTTCACTCCTGCTTTAAAGTCTCCAGAAGGATAATATGGTGAACCATTGTGATATGTGATCGGCCCATCGCTCATATACATAATCCTTCATGTAGGGGAGGATATTATGCCTCAGTCGACTTTTATGACATGCTCGGGGAGAGAAGCAGCTGGACGCATTATATGTTTTTTCTTTACTCTCAGTCCAGTAAAGAAGTATTATGTACTTTTCTTTAATCTGATGTATATGTTTTGTTTACAACATTCTTTCAGTTTCACTTAAATTTTTAAGTTGTGATTCTTAATTGTAAAATGTAGTAGCGGGTGTAACAAATTATCAATGTAAAAGAAAGTGTGCACTAGTGAACAAATGCATCTAAGCATGTGTACACTTGCGTAGTAAAAACATACCAGAGGTAATCGTGTGTAGTGAATAAATAATAGGGTTGTCAAACTTATGATAATTAAATTATATGACGCAAGTCGTAATTTTTCTGTGCTAAATGCTGCAGACAAATTGTGGTAAAAGTTTCCTTTAGCAATTTGCCAAGCATACCTTCATAAATGCATAAATTGACATGACATGGAAACATTGGTATTGTTTCATTCAGGGTAAACGATGCAAAGTCGTCATTTGACGTCATTAAATGATGTAGCGATGTCAAAATGTCATAACGGACATTTTAACATGTGACAACCCTAAGCTAGACGTGAGAAACTATACAAATATGTCAATACTTGACGGGTCAACGTCCAGCGGCTGTAACTGGTAGAGTCCACTGCAGTAACGGAGTGTGGCCACGAAGGATTTATGTAACTACTTACGCGAAAATCTACCCAAGAATTCAGTGAATTATCGACCGATAAGAAAACTTATCTCCTCATCAGTTAGTGAAAATTATCAACTTATTTATAACTAAAAATGTTTTTTGATGGTTATAAATAAGTCTATAGATTTTCTGATCTGATAACAAAATTGTAATCAGATTGTATTAGCAATTAGATTTTATAGCATTTCTGACGTTGACACTTTTATCTAAATAGTGCTTTAAAATAATATTTTAGTCATAAGTTTCTTCAATTTCAACCAAAAACTAGGATATATTTTTGTATTTGCATAGTTCAATGCTCATTTTTATTTCTTCAATCAACATTTACAATACTAGAGACTTGAGCTTTTATTTCTTGTCCAGGGTTTCTAAAATGCAAAAACTCTTTTCGATTGGCATCAGCGATAAATTAGAGGAGACTCGTCTTTTTTCTACAAGAATTTGCTATTAGCAAGACAGTTTTAAAAGCGCAAAAGAAATGCACGCAAGAAGAACACTTAGGTATAATATATACAGTAACAATGTCCAAAATATTTAAAGGATGCAAAGAACATTTTTAATAGTAAATTTAGTATTTTTTTATAAAAATGCTGGTATAAAATAGTATACCATGAGGAAATTCGAATAACAAAAACAGTTCATGTCATTGATAATAACATTGAAATTTGCTAGTAGTAGCGGTTTTGCTAGTAGTAGGTCGTTTAGTGGTAGCCGCCCCGCTTTTCGATCCCAAGGTTGTGGGTTCAAATCCGGATGCACACCAATGGATTGTTCGGTTCGAAAAAATTATGTGCGCTTTACCAGTACTCTCAAACGGCGAAGGAAAACATCGTGAGGAAACCAACATAACGTAAAACCTAATAAAGTTCTAAAACATGTGTCGAGTCATGAAAAGAACATTTGAGACGCACTTTAAATTCTTTCACCACACTGGTTCGAAAGAACTGGTGACACGACTAAGTAAGTAAGTGCTTATTAGAATAACAGATGCATGATGAAAGTCTATAGACATTTTCGTAAGAAAGCAAGCAAAGCACAACATTTTGTTATTCTTCAGCGAAAGTAATGTAAACAGAGATTCGCGAATATGTGATTCTAATATTACTCAATGTTTACTTAAAATCACGTAATACATGTCAGAATAAAACAGTGTAAAGAGTAAAATATAAAGAAAGTGTTTCGGATAGACATTACTTTCTACTTCTTTAGATGTTACACGTATTGTATTATAATTGCTGTGATTACAATAAATGTCGTTTTCACTGAAAAGCGAGTAAAAAAGTCAAAGTCAAATCTATTTATTCATTGAAATCAATAGGATCTTTTTATAAACATTGAATATATGTTGAATTTACGCCTGTTTGTAACGCCACGTGGAAAATACGTGTCAGAAACCACGCTTGGGTATTTTTTAAGAAAATGATTCCCTTAAGAAGCCACCTTACGATCGTGTCTAGACTGATTTCGAAATCCGCCAAAGCAAATTTTAATGATAGGTAATTAAAAAAAACACGTTAATTAAACAAGTAACGAAATAGTTATTACCTACTTACCAAAGTATCATCTGAAAATATGGCAGGGTTCTCGAGATCTATATCAAAACACACGCAAACCATGGATTTTTTAAGATTTATTTTAATAGTGTTTTTTTCTCTTATCATGTTTTCAATTTGAATATCCCAAGAAAAAATGTAAAAATAAACACATTTAATTAACAAACAACATAGTTCTACATCGATTTTTGTGAGCTAGAGAAAATCCGATACTGCACACTCTTAACAGTTTCTGGCATTATAGAGTCAAAGTATCCAGTCCTATCCAAAAAAAATTAAGTAGGTGCTATAAAGAAGTACAGTCGTTATCACAATTTACATTGATGACCTGATGATTCCATAAAAGGTCCAGATTTTGGAGACGTGATAATGCCAAACAGAAAGTCATTTGTGTATTTCAAAACATGCAGACAAATTGAATTGCAGGCACCTATACCTACTCTATCAGTTGATACTCTACGTCACGATAAATCGTGGGATAATACACCGTATTACACCGGGAATAGTGGTGATAATTCCATAAATGGTAGAGGTTATAAGGTTGTTTTGGTTCGTCTGGTGACAATGAAGTTCACATTACTACTAGTGGTAGTGACACGTACTACGAGTGACCTAATAAAGACTGTGTCAGCTTCGTATCAACATTTAGACACTTATTAAATTATGTTGTGATTGCTTTATGATTTGTTTATCAATTATTTTATGCTATATAATAAAGCAAAATTGAGTTCATGACTAGATAACTTTTGTAGGTCAATTTTTGAAAGCAAAACAGACGTGGGTAACATGTAATTTTGATCTAAAGTAATAACTTTCTACCAATAAATTCATCCAGAACAGAAGACTATTAATTTGAATGAACAATAATTGCGTGAGAATAAACATTTATTTGTTGCCAGTCTAAAAAATAATCACTGGACCTGTTAGCATACGCGTTAGTTGTGAAGCAATAAAAGAAACTACAGCCAATATTAAATTTAACGATTTAATATATCATCGCCAGCGAGAGATGATCTCTAATCTTAATTCGTATCGAAAGGAAATACTAATGAATAAGAGTTCTTATTATTTTTGCCTGGTAACATTACATTGAAGGCTGCACCGCCTACCGCCGAATACCGCGTGAAATATGTGACGCTTTTTAATTAAAATTAGATTTTAAACGCTGATAACGAATTTAATTGCTTAATGCGTTAGAAAAAATGCTGGATGAATGCATGTCGCAGATGCCGTGACCAAAAAAAAAAGAATTGCAGTCACTCACCTCGGTTCCAACTTTGATTGATTTTTTTTAAAGATACGCTAAAGGTAGTTTAAAATTGGAAGCTTTCCACTTTGTTGGCAATTTATGATTTTTTGCCGCAATCAATCGGGAAAGGAATCCGGCGGTAAGAAAATTATAAGAAATCAATGGATGTAGGCGGTACGGCGCCTTACTAAATTAAGTTGTTACAATTTAAACACCATAATAAAACCCCATAAGGTACCTTTTGGCAAAAAAAGAATATGCCACACGCAAAGTCATTATGTTACGTTTAATCTAATAAGAAATTAATGAAGCAATTTCTGATCGACAAATTGACCGATTTCGATAATGTTTTGTTTGGATCTCGTGTTTTTTGTCGGGTTTCTTTGAATCGATGGGTTTCAAGTATCGAAACTTTGAAGTTGTTGATATAACATTGAATTTTGGTACATTTCGAGTGGCTACGCGTGCAATTATGTTGTTTTGTTAAAAACTAAATGGAAGTCTGTGATAACATTGATGTTTTTAATAATGGCTAAGTATCTACCTTGTGATCGTGACTTGCTTATTCGTATTGAGTAATTTATAAACAATTAAAATATATGCAATTTCTCGACTGATTCCAAAATGCCATATTTCAATAATTCAGTATATCTAACCTTGAAACATGATTCAACATTATTCATGAAATAAAATTATATATAAAAAAAGCAAATATTCATCAACAACGGACAACTTTATGTTTCCATTTTATATTTTTTACAATAACATTTGCTAAATTTCACGTTGGGTGGTCCAATGTTCGAGTTTATGTCGCGTATAAAAATATGCGGTGGTTTGTAAATATATAACATTGTTATGCTGTGAACTGCTCTTTTGGTTTTTAAAATCACTTTGTAACAAGGAAAGCATAAACGATTATGAAAATGTGAGCTTAAAGTTTAACGCAACTAAGAACTTATATAATTATGTATTACTAGCTGCCGCCCGCAGCTTCGTTCACGTGGTACCCGGATAAAAAATAGCCTATATGTTAATCCAGTACATATAATATGTATATTCCAAGTTTCATTCAAATCCGTTCAGCCGTTTAGGCGTGATTGAGGCACAAACATCCAAACTCACAAACTTTCACATTTATATCATACTAGCTGACGCCCGCGGCTTCGCTCGCGTGGTATCCGGATAAAAAATAGCCTATATGTTAATCCAGTACATGTACTATGTATATTCCAAGTTTCATTCAAATCCGTTCAACCGTTTAGGCATGATTGAAGCACAAACATCCAAACATCCAAACTCACAAACTTTCGCAGTTATAATATAAGTAAGAAGTAAGATATTGTATTGTGTTCGATAACAAATTTACTTCTCTGCTGGATGGGAGTAAAGAAACAGGATAGAATGCGTCTAGCTGCATGTCGTCTAGCTGCGTCTCCGAGCATGTCGTAAAAGTCGACTAAGGAATAATATCCTCCCCAAAGTGATGGACCACTTAAATGCGTGATAGGCTGATCACCTGTCACCAAGGTTCACCATAAAACATCTTAGGATTTTAAATCAGAAGTGGCTGCAAGTTTTCTTATGTTCACTTGTGGCTCTGGACATAGGCATGATAATATGTGTTGTGTGTGTGTGTGTGTTTAATAAAAATAGCGCTCATTAGGGGTTAAGAAGGCTTTTGTCTAGCAGTGGGCAGGCTATAGACTGATGATGATGAAGTTCCTATACTTATATAATTTGGAAAGGAGAGGACAAGAAAAGGATAAAAATATAACTAATATTTAAAATTTACACGGAATTCCCTACCCACTGGAAAACTTTCGAACACTATCGCGAAACATTACAAGATGTACACTATCAAAATATGCGTTTGACCTCATTTGATACAACCGATTGTATCTGATAACTCGTTGGTAGTTCTTCCTACCTTGACATAAAGGCTATTTTTGATCAGCTGCTTTTGCAAATTTCGATTTGGCAATATTGGCACAGTTTTGTTCATCCGTTTTGTATAGGTTTGTAGGTTTTCTTGAGATTGATAGATAATTGTAAGTGTCATATCGGCATCTGAACAAGTCTACTTCAGATCGACAGGATCTTCATCTATAAATAAGTAGTAGAAATTCGTTATCTAACTTAGGTACTAAAACCTTTTACATGGCTGTATAATACATTTATTAAAAATCAGAATTCATTTTAGGTAGGCACTTTTACAAATGTTATGTGACGGGCTTTCGGGATTTACTTTTAGTCAAAGAAATAATTGTGTAAAACAAAATTAGCTCGTCAATCTCTTAACTTTTAAACTCATGATGATGATGTGTTTTCTACCAGAAAATATTTGTTTTCCACGTCTAATACCACTTTGTTTTTGACATTTGTATCCTTTAATATTACTTCTCTGCTGGAATGTAAGTGGAATAAAAACAGAATGCGTCCAGTTGCTTCTCTTCCCGAGCATGTCGTAAAAGTCGACTAAGGGGTAGTATTTTGTAACACTCCATTCTTATTCCATTGCGTCAATGAACAATGTTGTCTAACTAATAAAAAAAATCTCAAATACCAAATAGAATCGATAAATAAACATGTCTTCAAAACCAGGAAATCTCGTGTAATCATAGAACACTGATACAAAGCTCAAGTGCACATTCAAGAAGTCACGTACGAACTAAACCATTGCTACAACATTAATATGGATTGTACAGTCGCCTACAATAAGATGTGTACATTCCAAAACTTTCAAAATAGTGTCAGAGGAGTACCATAAGAAAATACACAGCAAAACGCCATCAAATTAAAAAGTTCAGTTCTATATTATGTTTTCCCTAACGAGTAATCACTATAACCAAACAAAACGTAACGCGGGCACGTTTGTAGAATCACCGTGTTATCGTATTCTATATTTCAATTTTGTATTGCAAAAACGCGACGTGCGTTACAAACAAGTTACAGGTGCCAAGATTCGTTTGGTCATAGAGAATAAGGGGCCAACATGGGATTTTTCAAAATGGGTGAAAAGAGAGTTTTGCAGGGGAGGCAATGCGTGAGTGATATTCCTGGTATTGCAAGAGAGAATAGGCTGTTGAATCAGGCAGGCCGCATGCTTGTGTAGTTAAAAAAACCTGGTAAACTTGACCAGTGGAACCTATGACTTATGTCCTATTGTACCCATCTTATTAGTGTCAATGCCACATAGTGTTTGTGGTCATTATCTAGTCTGACTAGACGGTAACTTGATATAACCTAGCTAATGTAATCTGCACTATTAGGACAATATACTTCAAATAGACAGCATAAAATGAGGTATAATTCCATTTAGATAAGTAATTTATAAAACGAAATGAAGAAGAATGAAACGTAACTCTGAGTACCTTAGAAATCGTCAAATATTTTTTTAAACTACTTTACTCCTCTGCTGGACTGGAAGTAAAGAAAAAACATAGAATGCGTCCAGATGTTTCTTTCCCCGACCATGTCGTAAAAGTCGACTAAGGGATAGTATCCTTTCCAACATGATGGACCACCTATGGGCGATGGGCTGATAACCTGTCACCATGGTTCACCATCTTAGGACTAAATCAGAAGTAGCTGCAAGTTTTCTTGTTTACTTGTGGCTCTGCTCACTCCTTAAGGCCCACGTCTGTATCATTATTGTGTATGTATATGAAACAGCTTAAGCTCAAAGTACAAAGGTGTTATACAATCAGAATTCTACTACCGATAAAATGAAGACGAAGGCGACGACGTCATGAACACGCTTAAGGAAAAGATGAAGGTTTTGCTCAAGAATTTATTACAAACAGTATATTACTATAGTACCTACCTACTAAGATAATTATTACTTAGTAAATAGGCGATTCTAGGCAGTCGTCAACGAACGGCCGTTATACACCAAGTGGAGTCGGGCTAGTGGGCGGTTCTACGAGTATATATCTTATCCTACTGTACATCCTTATAAATGTGAAAGTTTGTGAGGATGTTTGTTTGTTTGTGCCTCAGTCACGCCTAAACGGCTGAACGGATTTGAATGAAACTTGGAATATACATAGTACATGTGCTGGATTAACGATTTAGGAGCTTAATGCCGACTTTCGCCCTTTGCCGACTTTTTCAGTTTTCAATACAGGTAATAGCGGAGTGCCGATTTTAAGAAAATTCTTTGCAATTAGGTAATCGCTTATCGACGACTTTCGCATAATGTCGACTTTTTTTATTTTTATATAATCATTAGCGTTTTTAACATATAGGCAATTTTTTATCTGGGTACCACGCGAGCAAAGCCGCAGGAGGCAGCTAGTTAATAATAAATTGCAAAAAGATAATTTCCTAAAAACAGCAAAGCGCGGTCTTGTTACGAACAAAATTTAATTAACCATACAGTATACATGTACTGAAACCAAATAAAACTTGATATTTCAGGATAGAATTAACGCTATCGCAGATTAGTGCTCAAAGTTAAAATATAATTCTGATTGATTATTATATACAAAACTAATTAAACCCGAGAAAGGAATCTCGTGATGGGCAGTAATGACTTCAACATTCAAAAGTTCTTTATCCCTTAAAATCGCTAGGATCATTTGGATCTACACGTGACTAAGCGTATGTTACTGGCAAAAAACCACGATTGGCATTTTTTTTGGAAAATGATCCCTTTACAATCAATTTCGTCTCAACATGGTATGACTCGTCAGCCACTCGATCGTATATACTAGGAAGCAAAGAGTTAAATAACGGAACTAACCAAATCACTTGACAAAACATTAGGTTACAGTACGGTACGATAGTAAGTCAGTCGTTTTGCCAGTAGCTTGAAAGAAGTACGGTAGTACAAGTTCGGTGCGCGAGAAACGATGATGCCGGAGTAGGTATGCTAAATTCCAATTGATATGCGTAAAATCGATGCTGAAGACACTGCACACCTACTTGTACATTATGCTTACGTAAATATATTGATATACGGTCATTATCTGCACTTATTATCTCTTTCTGACCAATAACTGTACCAGCACTAGAGAACACTAGTGGTCTTGTGGTAGCGGCCCCGCCTTTCAATGGTCGTGGGTTCAAATCCGGTCGCACATCAATGGAATTTTCTATGTCGTAAAAGTCGACCTCTACTAAGGCGCATTTTCATTGGTCGATAAGTCGGAGACCTCTCCAAAATGATAGACCATCTATATGGGCGATGGGCTGATCACCTGTCACCATGGTTCACCATGGACTTTAAATCAGAAGTGGCTGCAAGTTTTATTATGTTTACTTGTGTCTCTATCCCATTAGGGATACGGGCTTGATAATAATGTATGTATGTAAATAATAAGTGCGCTATACCAGTCTCAAAAGGTGAAGAAATCATCTTGAGGAAACCAGCATGTCGTAGAACCTAAAAAGTTCGAAAACATGTGTTGAATTCACGAAAGGAGTCTTTGAGGCGGTTTATGAATCCTTTCACCACACTGATTCGAACACGGCCAATGGTAATAGCAGTAGTCTGAACTTTTCTATCGGTATTCGGCGAGTCAATCGCAAATGAAAAATATTTACAATAACTCGGTTCTTTCCAACGACTGGTCAATATTGTCTGACATTTTAAAATTCCAGCATTCCATCCCTAACTAAGATGTTTCCACATATTTTTTACTGTGTTCCACTGTTGGGCAAAGGCCTCGTTATTAAGATAAAAATTTAAAGGATTAATATAGAGCAGTATAATCCCTGTTTAGAGTTAATTCAGAGTATCCTGTCGCCTGGGAGGCGCTTACAATATCCCGTTTCCATTATCAAGCGTTATTCATCATAATAGATCTGTAAGCAACGTTACTTAGATCCTTTCAAAGAACTGTTGATGACCCAGAACAATATTTTTTTCGTCACGGTGCGGTTATGTTAACATGAAATAAATTAAAAGTGCCAAACAATAAACCATTCAGATGTGTCAATTGACAGTTTCAAGCTCATGTAATTACTCTACTCAGTTTTTAGAGCTTTAGTACCTACTTAAATACAAGGAAATCGATAGCATGTAACCAACTTGATAATGTCATTAACTTATTGCAAATGCTAAGAAGGAAGTGCCTGATTGCGTTAGATTCTCGGAATCGTTTTGCTAATCCGATAAAAACGTTTATTGCGAATTTGATAACGTTAGAGAATTTTACTACTAATATTAACGCTAAAGTTTGTATGTATGGATGTTTGTTACTCTTTCACACAAAAACCGCTGGACATGTACTGGATTACAGACATGGACATACAGGCTATATTTTATCCGGGTACCATGCGAGCGAAGCCGCGGGCGGCAGCTAGTTTACTATATATATCATTAATATTATGATTAATTACCGTAAAGACAGAAGTACAGGTAGTTATCATAAAAGTCACACAATATGTAATAACGGAAAGTACTATTGCATAATTCAAGCTTGAAAATGACAAAATACCGACTGCTATCATTGACTGCGCAAAGTCGTACGTCATAAAAACCGTACCTAACAATGGACAAAGTCCCGCTACTAAGGAAGGACTAGAACAGAACGTACCTACCGCAGTCTTAATCCTTACGTTTATTCGGGATTAGGTGAACCTCAAAGATACGGTTATCATTCTGGGGTTTTGAATAATTTTGATGCAATTACATGTTTATTGATGTGTGAAAAGAATATAATAAGCTGCTTCTCTCCCCGAGCATGTCGTAAAGTCGACTAAGGGATAGTATCCTCTGAAACATGATGGATCATCTAATGGGCGATGAGCTGATCGCCTGTCACCATGGTTCACCATATTCATCTTGGGACTTAAAATCAGGAGTGGTTGCAAGTTTTCTTAAGATTACCTTGTGGTTCTGTTCACCCCATTAGGGACACAGGCGTGATTATTATGTATATATGTTCATATGTATGAACTGTAAACTGTTATCGGTATTTGGTAAATTAATATTTTGTATCTACGGATGTACAGGCATTATGAAAATAGACCAGGAATTAGCAATAGGTAACCCTTCGCCATTGAGTACAAGATAATGGTGAGTGAATTGGTGGTTTAGTATTAGTGGTCCCGCCTTTTGATCCTTTTTGATCGTGGTTTCAAATTCGATCGTGTAACATTGAATTTTTCTATTCTAAAAATGTGTGTGCGGTATATCAGTGCTCTCAAACGACGTAGGAAAACATCGTGAGGAAACCGGCTTGTAGAATCTAAAGTTTTGAAAACAAGCGCACGATAGGAACCATCGAAGCGCGCTTTTCTCCTTTTACCACACTAGTTCGTAAGAAGTAGTGACACGACACGACTAGCAGAATACCTAAGTAGTACAAAATACTCACACCTAAGGAAACCAAGGCCTACCTACTTGCGTAAAATGATAGAATTTCATTAGGTCGTCTCTAGGCACTTCAACAACATGACATAACGCAATTCGCTTGGAATTTCGTGCTTGTTTACAAACGATGAATTCTTGTGAGATCTGGTTATCAATTTGTGAGGATTACGTAAAACTGTCTGATTATAATGCTTACACGATTTACGTATTTTTGTCACGATGACGAATTTTACTTTAAATGCGGCTTTTCATGTCTCAAATGATTTTGAGTATTTAAATTCTGACGTGGAATTATACTTTATTCTTCCATCCATTTGTAATAAATCACTGTGACTGAAATAATTAAATGAGTAGGTAATAACTACATAAATATAATATGAATTACGTCGAGCGGTGGCTATTTTTGGATAAAATTCTACAATTTGTAGTTAGTTTGTTTTTATTATTGTTAGAACTTTTTCTTTTCCAATCTATAATAAAATACAACGCTTTAAAGTTAAATGACTGCTGAAAACAAGTTCATCACAAAATTTTAGATTACTTACCTACATTCTAGAATTGACTTATCAATTGTCCCTTTAGCGTCACTTCACCAACGTAAGTATTACACATAGTTAGGTACTTGTACAACGAATTCCTGCAAAACCTGACTCATTTTCTGCAGACTCGTGCCTCTTATCATCCTGGCCTTCAATAGGATCTACATATGCTAGCCTTATTTCCAATCTTTGTTTTCATTCTTATCAAGCTTCGATTGCCGGACTTAGTTTTAAATAGTTCTTTTGAAACATTGTTTTAACTTATCATTGCCAATAGTGGATAGATTAGGCCTCTTTTGTGCGTGTAGATCGGAAAATGAGAGTTATTGGGATTGGATACAGTGAATGCAGTCAGTCAATACAGTGTCCAGTGCACGAAATGAGCCTTTGAGGCGCACTTTAAATCCTTTCATCACAGTGGTTCGAAACAACTAGTCAAGTCATTACAGTGTAACGTGTCGTGAACTTGAACTGTCCAAATGTAGAGCAACGAAAATACTAATACTACCACAGTCTAATGATGTAAGAGAGTTTTTACAATACGGTATGTCATTAAGTACTACGTATTAATTTCTAGAAAAAACCCAAGATATATCAGGTACAAAAGAGGTCGATAAAGTCGTTTCAAATGATAATGTAATGTATTGAGTCAATTATTTAGTTGTTACTAGCTCATTTAAATCAGTTCTGTCTTATTATATTGTAGATTACATCGAATAATCTTTATATTTCTTTAGTGAACATGCACTAACACATGAGAGGCTTCTTTCGTGCAATTGATACATTTTTTCAAACTTTTTCTTTGTTCTACGACATGCCGGTTTCCTCACGATGTTTTTCCTCACCGTTTGGGAGTACTGGTATAGCGCACGTAAAACTTTTGAATGGAAAAATCTATTGGTGCGCGATCGGATTTGAACCCCCAACCTTAGAATCGGAAGACGGGGTCACTACCACTAGTCCACCAGTGTCGTCGATCGAATTGTCAGAATAAAACGTCTGATAGGACAGATAAGAGACTTTTGGGGAATAGACTTAGTAACTGTGATAATTATCGATGAAGTGGCTTAAATATAGATACATAGCTTTTATTAATCAGTTATACATAATTATGACGCCCGTATCCATAATGGAGTAGACAGAGCAACAACTAAACATAAGAAAACTTGCAGCCACTTTCCTTCTAAAGTCCTAAGATGGATATGGTGAACCATGGTGACAGGTGATCAGCCCATCGCCCAAACTGGTCCATGATTTTGGAGAGGATACTATCCTTTAACCGACCTTTACGATAGGTAATTATGCTCGGGGAGAGAAGCAGCTGGACGCCTTCTATGATTTTTCTTTACCACCAGTCCAGCAGAGAAGTATAGATAAGTTCATGCTTTTAAATTTCTAGTAGACATCTTATGACGGTTGTTAAGAAATTCAGGTAATAAGTACAAAGATACAGTCGATAGCCTTATCATGCGTGATAGTGAGTCCGTTGACCTGCGATTGGTCGATTTATTTATTTTCATTCTTACTTAGTGTTCTTGATATTTTTGTACACTCCACGTGTGAAAATCACCAAATAGTTTAGGTGTTTTGATAAAATATCTTAGGAATTTAAAAATATTTACTCACCTTTATTTAGACTTATGATTAAACTTTAGGTTTTCCATAATTGTCTTGAGTATCAAGCAACAAAGTATAGGAATTCGCTGTAAGGTATTTCGATGATCGATATAGATAATACTGTTTTTAAAAACATGTGGGCCAATAATAAAGCTCAAGACCTCCCAGAATGGAGGAAATGGGGAGGCCTTTGGATAGAGGGCAATTAATAATAATATTAATAAAAATAAAAAACAGGTTTCCTACCATTCAACTGCATCCAAAACTACGTACGCTTGATACAAGATTAGTTGACTATTGGTTGCATATTCGGACAAATTTTGTTTTCCTACAAAGCACGAAGTTTGCCGAGGCGCACGATATTTGTGGTACTACTACTATACTAAGTTACTCAAAAAAATGTCGAAAGAAAGTGAAATTTCATAGCGGCAACTTCAAAGCCTGTTTACATTGGCGAGTTGAGATAATGTTGTCTTGACAAAATTAGCCTGGGTCTATTACAGCTTGGGCAATGTTTACATGCTTCGATAGTTTCAACAGAAAACTCTGGTGGCACCATAAGGAAAGCAGTTTGACCACTGTTTATAGTGATGTTACCAAAATCTAAGAATTATCCAAAATACCAATGAAAAAAGGCCTAAATGCCAAAACATAAAACATTGTAAATAAAAAAAAAAGTTTCAAAAACTATTTTTTATCGAAATCGATGTAAAAGATTTGTTTCAAGTTTGATCCAAGTCCTACGACCAACATTAACACAATCTAACTCAACGACACCCTAGTATTATTATCGAGAGTACATTCTATCGCTACATAATTTCTAATAGAACTAGAGCCAACTATATAAAACATCACTTTTTCTTTTTTTTTAATCTAAAATACACCAAAACTCTCACTTAAAAACATACCAAATGTATACAACCACATATATTTATTTTATTGTTATACCTTATGCTCACTGTAAACATAAAAAAAATATACTAACGAAAGTTCTTTTAATATTAAAGAAAATATTATAAACAAAAATGTTGAAGTCATTGTAGAAATAAACTATGAATCTCAACAGTTTCTTTAGAAGACTAGCATACAGAATTTTGTTGGATTTTGTTTAGAAACTTGCAAAAAGTTCAAATAGTCCCAATGATTACAAACAGTGATTGCAATAACTGGGAAAACAGTTTAATTAGTTCAATTTATCGGATAATGCTATCAGACCACGTGGCCAGAGGATTTGTCTCTCTGACTATAATGTTAATTGAAATGACATCGGTGTCAATGGTGTTCGATTCCTGGTTTTATTTCGTAAAATCTTTTTATTCGTGTCGGGTTCATCGACAAATTCCTTAGAGCATTTCTCTTATGTTATCGGCTATAGACTGGTTTTGGATGTTGATTGGTAGAGAAGAGACAATTCGACTCTTTATCTATAATTTGTTTTAAAAGCTGTAGTCCACAGGAACCTATAATAACTGTACCTTTTGTGATACAATCCTATTATTATTATAAATGCGTAAGTTTGTGAGGATGTCTGGATGTGACGATGTATGATTGTGCCTCAATCACGCCACAACAGCTGAACGGAATTAAATGAAACTTGGAATTACATAGTATGCGTGCTGGAATAACATATAGGCTACTTTTTGTCCGGATACCACGCAAGCGAAGCCGATGGCGGCAGTTAGTAAAGAATACAATTTAAAGCTCAGAACCAATTTCGTAGTAAAATATAAAACAGCATTTGGGAATAATGCCTTAACATAATTCAAACACGTAACTTAGTTATTTATGACACGATCACACCAACAGTTCGATAAAAATTACCGACTCGTGTAAATCTTTGCTAAGCCGTGTATTGAATATCCCATAGATTATTGTTATTGATATTTTATTTTTGTATTTTATTGACGTTCGGATATCATTAACGGTTGCACCTGACGTCGCTCGCTATGTTTCTCTATCGGATTTGTAAATTGAATTTATTATGTGTCCAAGGCCCGCTGCGTTGATTCAAATCGGATATTATGCACCTGGGGCGAAGTAATTACAATCAAAATGAAAATTAGGAATTTTTCTTACGAATTACATTTCTATTTTGGTAATAATCGCTGTTATGGGTTAATTAATATGTGTTTCTAAATTCTGAGACCGTAGAAAGTTATGTGGCAATGGTTCGTAGTACTGTTTGTGGGCGATTCGTAAAGATACAAAATAATAATTACCTACTATGCCACAGCTGGAAGGCTTTTAGTTACCAATGTCTGCTTAGTTCTCGGACCATGTAGTCCGTATTCGTTGCGCATCGTATTTAATCATGTACGAAATTTAAAAAAAATGGTATGCCTTTGCGTTTCGCCTTAGCAAAATCACAATTTTGACCTTTAAATCTTTTGTTATAGCGAATCTCACCATCAGCACCCGTGGCTTCAACCTGGAGCTACTCATCCACTCGCCCGTGCAGGACATGTACCTGTGCTTCAACCGCTCGAGGCTGGTCGGCAGGCGGCTGGTAAGTCAGCCTTATGTCTATTGCAGAAGTTCATATTCGTTTAAAGCCGTGGCCAATCCACTGTTCCATGCAAATTGTGTAGCTCACAGAGGTTTTGTTATCCACAGACACGATTCCAAGCGGAGAAACAACCGAATTGCCTGTTCAAAGAGGAGTTTGTGGACGGCTACAACAGATACCACCTCGTGAAGAACGAAGACCGCTACATAGGGTTCAACCGGCGCGGGGTGCAGCTGCGGCGCGGCAAGAGCCGCCTCTCCGAGCGGCACCACAAGTGCTTCTCGTTTATGAAGGAGGCCCACGACTTCGACATCAACCGACACAACACCATGCTCGCCGGAGACCTGCCCAAGTGGCGCTCTTACCCGCAGCGTAGGCTCCGGCCTTCCCCCAACGCCATCAAGCCGCCGTGCCACGGCGTCCGCCACCACCACGGCAGGCATCAGAGGCGGAGGAACTGCGATGGCACGTAGGCCCTCCTCGCTATCAGCAATATTACGCTTCAACGCTTCGCGCGTTCCGTTGTCGGCAGTCGATGGACATTGTGCGTGGACAGAGTATTAGTCAATCGCAGTATTATTACAGTGACGTGGACTGGGTAGCGTTAGGTTAGCTCGCGGTGGGCGCGGCATCTCAAACGCCGCATCAATGGTAGCTGAAGCGAGAGAGCAAACATTCAAACGGGGAAAAGAACCCGAGCTGTGAAATTCCTTAAGGTCATGCAACATCGTGGCGTTTGCTCTTGTGCCAGTCGGACTCGTGCTCTAAAAGGAAAAAAGGTTTCTGTGGATCGAGCAAATAGTAGTCTCGCCAGTCACGAGTGCTCCGACAGCCCACCGCTGGCCGCGGCACGGAGACGTGAGAATGCAGCACCTCGGCCTGCAGTGCCATCGACTGGTGCCCTCGACCGCTCCGGCTGGCTTGCCATAAGTGTAGCAAAATGCCTTGACGTCAATTCTCAGTGTGTTATTATTTAAAACGCTTTACTGTTAAGTACGGATCGTGTTATCTGCTTGTAAATATAACAAAACGATTATGTTTACTTATTTATCAAAAAACTTAATCCAGAATATGTAAACGTAGATGTTAGATGTAAAGTTGTATTAAAATGTATTGTATTTAATTATGGGTATTTAATCTATCCGACCAACCGCTCTCTTGTGATTTGCCACAGTCAGAATGACCTAGTTCTTTACCTTATGTTTTGAAATAACTTTCTTGATAAAATGTTCATTTTGAATATTCTGTATGATTCTGTGAATTTTGTAAGATTTTGAGCGCTTTGTAAATATAATTTTATAAGTTTGTTATGTATGAGAGTGATAGGCTTTTGAATCTCTTCTAATCGAAATCTTTCTTCTTGATTTCAAGTGATGCTTTTAGACGTTCTAAATTAATCAATTTTGTGTATAGTTTGGACAATAAATTAAAAGCGTCGCATTTAATATTACTTATTTAATTTTGTTGATAAATTATGATGTTCTTTGCGGTACCTACTTACATACCATAATATCTATACCTAAATATAACATAAAATTAAAATACGTTATTTTAACAATATCTGTGCCATAGAGTGGTGGCAGTATATAAGTACTGTGCTCCGTTGTAACGATTCATTAATTTTATATATAACTTAACTTCTCGTAGAAATATTCTAATGCAATTTAGTTCAATTGTCTATGAAATACAATGTATTTTAATAACTAGATAAAACAGAAGATATTTTTAGTGAAACAAAAACTTAGAAAAACACTGTATTTTTTATAAATTGCCTAAACATAAATTTATAGTGATCGCTTTACTGTAACCTCACCCAGTGAATACAAGGGAAAGAGTAAGCTTCGATAGTGTGCCTAGACTTTCCAAAAATGTATGAGAATTATATCCAGTCGATATTAGAAGTACCTACATTCCTACGTATTCCATAATCAATGTAGTAAAAGACATTATGACATTCCAAACAATATATAATTATGTAAAATATGCGCTTATACATTTTGTTATGACGTGACACATCGTATTGTATTACTGTGTCTAATTATAAGTATTCAGATGCCGAGAACGAAATAATTGCTAAGAAAATTACGAAATTAAATCATATTATTTAACTTGCAATTTTGTTACTTATTTACCACCACTTCAATTTAGAATGTCATTCAACAGTTATTACTTTTAATACTGTAGTTTGGATATTGCCCGATTCCGATATTCTAATAGCGGACAACGAATCGTTAATTACAAAAGCAACGTTTTTTTCTGACAAAAAATGCGTGACGCTTTTCGGTAGTAACAACGTCGCTATAGTAATGAACGGCCCGTCGGTCGTCCGTTAATGGAATACCTATAGAAACCGACCATAAACCAGATACTACTACTAGTTGTGTCACTAGTTCTTTCGAACCAGTGTGGTGAAAGGATTAAATGTGCGCCTCAAAGGCTTCTTCGTGCACTTGACACATGTTTCAGATTTTTTTAAGTTAAGTGAGCATTACGGTTTCCTCTCAATGTTTTCCTTAACTGAAATAACTGTATAGCGCACATATTTTTTTCGAAAAAAAATATATTGGTGCACGACCGGATTTGAACCCACGAGATTAGGATCGGAAGCCCCCGCTACCACTAGACCACAGGGGTTCACTACGCTTTTCCGAAACATATTCCAACTTGTTACATTTCACTTAAGACGACTCATTCAGTAGATATATAATTCAATTGGTACAATATTTAGGACTATGTCCGCTTATTCAGTTCTACGTTTCATCTAAACATATTTCATTGGAAGCACTTTATAACTATCTTACTTATATTATAACCGCGAAAGTTTGTGAGGATGTTTGAATGTTTGGATGTTTGTGCCTCAGCCACGCCTAAACAGCTGAACAGATTTGAATGAAACTTGGAATATACATAGTACATGTACTAGATTAACATATACGCTATTTTTTATCCGGGTACCACGCGAGCGAAGCCGCGGGCGGCAGCTAGTTTACTACATTAACTTAACAGGTCTCTATACAAATACAAAAGATGGTATAGCATTGCCTACGTTCAGCGGTTTTTTTAAGCTTTCATTCATACAAAAATCCTGTTCCAACAGTACTTGCCTACATAAATAGCATCATGATGTTTGAGCAGAGTAGCCGACTACCACAAAAAGGCGCTATTTCTCATAATGTTTCCGGAAGAGGGTGTTAGAGGGTAAGGGTAAGTAACACATAGAACAAACAGTTGCCCTGTTAGTGGGGCTAACATACTCGCCTCAAGCAAAGCGTTTAGCACCTCGGCCTGAAGATAGAAATACTTAGAATATTATCCTACTTAAGAGCACTGGTGGTCTAGTTGGTAGTGACCCCGCCTTCCGATCCTAAGGCGGTGGGTTCAAATCCGGTCGTGTACCAATGGATTTTTCTGTGCGAAAAATTTATGTGCACTATACTAGTACTCTAAAACGGTGAAGGAAAACATCGTGAGGAAACCCGCGGCTTAGTCAGCTCCGCACGTATTGACCATGTCTTTCCTGTGGACAAGGCCGACTAAGCTAAGAGGATGGCATAGGTGCTGGGCAAGCCCACTCCATCTTAATTCGTCCCGGGCACTACAGCGTCTTGTTAGTGAAGGTAAAAGTTGCCTCCTGACGCTGTATAAATAATCATCTACTATAGATGGTAAAAGGCCTTTTTTATCCTACTTAGGTACTAATATTATAAACTAGCTGCCGCCCGCGGCTTCGCTAGCGTGGTACTCGGATAAAAATAGCCTATATTTTAATCCAGTACATTATTATGTATATTCCAAGTTTCATTCAAATCAGTTCAGCCGTTTAGGCGTGAAAGAGTAACAAACATGCTTGGATCATCCTTGGATCATGCTGTAAGAGTTTTGGCTAAGGTGTTTTATGACTGGCCACCATAAACATGTAACGAAAAAAAGTAAGTTTTAGGTTAAGTATGGGCGGTTTGTTTACATAAATTGTATCTCCAGTTAGGCTGAAGTATAAGTACTATTATTCGTGTCACTAGTTCTTTCGAATCAGTGTGGTGAAAGGATTTTAAGTGCTCCTCAAAGAGGTTCTTTTCGTGCACTTGACACAATGTTTTCGAACTTTTTTTGTTCTACGACATGCCGGTTTTCTCGGGGTGTTTTCCTTCACCGTTTGAGATTATTGGTAGGTAGGGTTGGGATTTAAGTGCGTCGAAAAAATATTTTTTTCTTAAATTTGTAAAAAATACTGATCAAAAAGACAGTTCAAAAAGACGTCGTTAGAGTAGTTAGACTTAAAAGGTAGTTACGGGCATATCCAAACACCAACACCTTCATAAAAAATTTGGCAAGCACACTTTAATAGAAAGAAGCGGATATATCAAAATGAATTATGTAATTTTAAAAGCATTGTACAGTCAGCAACAAAAGTTTGAGTATTTACCTAATAGGTACTTCTTTTTATTTGTAAAAAGTAGTTGCATACTTCCGTTTTCTGACTAAACGCTATTTATATATCAAGAAACTCTCAATACGGAATCTAAAAAAATCACGTGCCTACATTACATTATGTAAGTACATAAAAAAATCACTTACACACGCAATCAAATAGGTATGTAGTGATTTTTAAGCAAATGTACTTTCATCCATCAAGTGTTTAATTTGTATGTTTGTGAATAATAGCTAGACAAGTAGGTAGGTAGGTGTCTATAAATAGAGTTAGGTACAGTCGGCGTCAAAAATAAATGATGATCTAACAAAAATAAATAATAAATATTTATGGACATTTTACTCAGCACCATCTAGCCCCAAACTAAGCAAAGCTTGTACTATATGGGAACCAGATGGCTGATAGAATACTTAAATACTTTTTTGTAAGTAATTATACTTCTTGTAATACTTAATATCACAACACCCAGACCTGGAAGAAATATTTGCAGAACATGCAAACATTTCTTCTGGAGCGGGAATCGAACTCGCGTCTCTTGCGCCTCAGTCGAGCACTCGCCCGCCACGCCACAGAGGTCGTCAATGTCTCAAAACCTCTTTGTGAACTTAAAATTCATTGTGAATGTTTTCGTTTTAAATACCTATCAAATGAAATAAAAAATAAAAAAAATACTTTGCTCAAAATTTGGTTTTCCTTTAATCATTTTATAAATGTCAAAGTTATTTGTTAGAGTGTGAAAAAACACACACATAATTAATAATGTTTGTTCTCACACATTATCAGTAATAACTGAAAATATTGGAAAATATAATTGGAAAATTGGAATATTCTATTCATAGTTTTATAAACTATGAATAGAATATTCCAATTTTCCTAAAAAATCATATTGCGAACTCTTTATCTTGGTAGGTACGTACTATGCGAACGGCAGTGCTAGCAATTTCTAAATTAGGCAAACGCTTAACTTCTGTTGTTGATTGTAGATGACATTACAGGTGTACTGAGTGTACCTATGTGATGTAACTTCGAAATGTAGTAAGTAATTTAAATGTTGGCTGTGTTTGAAATTGCATGGCGAAGTGCCGGTCAGAAAATTAGGTAAGTACTATCAACTGTATTTTTCCTTATGTGAACATTTCACTCAGCACCACCTATTTTAAAACTAAGCATATCCATACTAATTTTATAAATGAGAAAGTAACTCTGTCCGTCTGTTCCCTTTAACGTCTAAACTGCTGAACAGATTTTGATGAAATTAGGCAAGGAGATAGATTCCATCCAGGGGAAGGACATAGGCAACTTCTTATCCTGTAAAACGATCCCACAATGGAAAATTTATATAAAAGAATAAACAAGATAACGCATACTTAGACATTAATTTATGATAAGACAGTTAATTCACATTTTTTAAATTGACAATGGCATTCATATCAATCGGGTCGTCAGCAGCTCTCTTTTTCTTGCAGAGCTGTGGGGAAGGGCCTCTAGCTATTGATACATATATACATTTTTGTTGCGCATACAACGTTGCGGGTTACAGCTAGTAGCTAATAAATATAAGCTTTTATAATGGGAACGAGATTTTCTTTTGTTTCTATAAACAGTTGTGGCTGTAATTATACAAGTTTCAGCTTTGTAGAGTAACT
Source organism: Scotopteryx bipunctaria (assembly GCA_949320045.1). Classification (NCBI taxonomy): domain Eukaryota; kingdom Metazoa; phylum Arthropoda; class Insecta; order Lepidoptera; family Geometridae; genus Scotopteryx; species Scotopteryx bipunctaria. Next base: position 4,199,862 of record OX439449.1, read on the forward strand.
TAAATATTTAGTAACATAAGATGTCATAACAATAAAATATCACAAGATAAAAACTCAAATAGAAAGTAAGTAAGTTCGTATGAGCTAGTGGCCAACTCTTGCGACGGAGTTTTTAGGCCGCCTAAAGGCCTCCGCCATGGCTTAATGACTTAAAAGCCGGGACCGACAATTTAACGTGCCCTCCGAAGCACGGAAGCGCTCAGCTCGTAATGCCATTTGCGGTCACCCATTTAAATTGTGACAACGTTGCTTAACTTCGATGACCAATCAAGAACGTCTAAGCAAGCTACGCCACGAGCGCTTCAAATAGAAAGTGTAAAAACTGAACTATCTATTTCTTCATTGTACAAAACTAACACCATTTTGAAATGAAATGTATCTTAGTGTAGACGACTGTACCAATGATGTTTGATCAAACTCTGAAGATGTTTTCAAACAATCTGTTGCAAGAATAATATTGGCGTATTCGGTTGATCTGCTTTTTTGCTATTTTAGCGAATAGGTACGTGAAATTGAAACCGAAATAAAAAAGTATCCAAGTACTGTAGTTGTGCAACCTACAGTCACCCCGGTGGAGTGGCGCTCGAGTGTCTGACTGAGACGCGAAAGGTGCGGGTACGATTCCCGCGAGGGAGAAATGTCGAATATTTCTTTCAGTTTACGGGATCGATTCTTGAAAATTACCGGTGATTATTTAGTCAAGTGATGAAAAATCACTTTTTTCCAAAACTCCTATTCTTGATATCACAAGTTATCATGGTATTCGTAGTTTCTGATGCTCACTACACATAATCCTAGTGTGGATTAGTCCTATAATCTACACTATTGTGACCTACTATTGTGACTGTGGGTTGTTGCAGAGGCATATAAGGTTAAAAAGTTTATAAATGCTTTGAAAAGATTAAAGAAATACACAATAAGACTACAAAATTAGTGCTCAGTTAAATTTTTACCTAGTATTTTTTACTAATATACTGTAGGACAATTTGAAAGTCGAGATTTTGAGAGGCGACTGTACCTATCTTCTGTATTGCGGTTGGAGCTAAGAGATGAGCAAATAAGTACTCGTATGTAGATGCTCGAACTCTATTGGTGAATGGAAGACTATCGATAGTGGTCGAATACTTCGATGGCAAAAATGTCATTCAAGAACAGTCCACACTATCAAATTTAAACTCAAACGTAGATTTTATGACAGTATTCAATGTATGTATGTTCGTATGAGCTAGTGGCCAACTCTAGTATTCAATGGAAAATTGACAATGAATGTTGCTCGAAGCACTCGTGAGGTTTGAAGTTAAGCAGCGCAGTGCATCACAATTGGGATGTGTGGACGCAAGTGGCATTACGAGCTGAGCGCTTTCGTGCTTCGGAGGGCACGTTAAATTGTCGGTCCCGGCTTTTAAGTCGTTAAGCCATGGCGGAGGCCTTCAGGCCGGCATAAAAACTAATGTCCCCTGTGACCTCCCCCCCCCCCCCCCCCCGCACCGAACCTGTTTAACATACAGTTACGTATTCCAGCAGACTGAAACATTTGGTCTACTCTCTATTTTTTCACAACTTTTTTTACTAAAGGGTTTTATTCTAACGCTGTCCGAAAAATTTCGTGCGTCAGTGAATAATTAAATGTAAGTGAGTAACATATTTTTTTCTATGTTTCTCCATTGTAATATTGTCTCATGTCATTCATGTTACATTGACACGAGTAAGTTATCGATGTTACTCGTGTTTTAAGTTATGTAATATTCTGCGGTCAAAGGATTTTATATGGTGTTAAAGCACGTCAGAAGATAATCGTTTGAAAACATCACTTATGAGCATAATTATGAACACCTTTTTAGCAACAGCTTTGTAAACGAGTAACCTCATATGAATTTTTCATGGTTGGGCACAGAATAAATAAATATTTATGGACATTTTACACAGCACCATCTAGCCCTAAACTAAGCAAAGCTTGCACAATGGTAATCAGATAGCTAATAGAATACTTATATACCTTTTTTTGTAAATACATACTTATAACGCATCATATTACAACACCCAGACTCGGAAGAAATATTTTCAGAACATACAAACATTTCTCCCGTAGCGGGAATCGAACCCACCCGCGTCTCTTGCGTCTCAGTCTCAGCCGAGCACTCGCCCGCCACGCCACCGAGGTCGTTAATATAACAACAAAACAAAACTAAAATATGAAGAAGAATTAAGAGGAGGTCTGAGGAAAACAATAATATTCATAATTTCAAGATTTTGAAGGAATTTTACTTAGAATTAAAAACCGTATATCGGTTTACGTTTTTACGGTAATTAAGTCAAAGAGTAAGGTCTTTCAAATGTCTTTTGGAAGAGTAAATTATGTGTCTTTAGGACGGCTTTTAGACAATACTACAAAGTTTTAACTATGTGATCATATCCCATGATGCGTCTTGATGCAAGTGTGCTCTAAATGTTTCGTCAAATACGGGAATGCGTGTGCTGGACCACCTGACCCTGATTTGAGACTACCTGAACAGAACTTCTTTGTGAAAATCCGAATTTGAACGATGTCTGATTTGAAAAAAATTGCTCTGTTTATCATCACAAACATACAACGACATGCAAAAATACATCACGCAATCATATTTAGTAGGTACCTAATTAGTAATAATAATTCAGTGTTTGTTTGTAAAAATAAGCAAAGCATATAAAAACTAAAAAAAACTTCAAATATTGGAGAAAATTGAGTTATTTTCCATTTTAAATCTGTAAAAAAAAACAAATTCGTATTTACATACGAGAGTCATGCTGTAAAGAAATTTTATATTCAGCGTCGAACAAATTTTTTATTGTATTAAATTGGCTTTTCTTTCTTATAATATGTGTGAGTAGTCTTCAACTATGAACCTAAGTCCATCGTAATAAAGTTCATACTAAACTGACATTTAACTTGTAGTGATCCAAGTCTGCGCCCACTTACCGCGGCGCAGTCGATTGCTGGATTATACCGACTACAAGCAAGGTGGAGTGTTTCGCAAATAATACTGGGGATAGAAGTAGTTCATGAGCTTTCTATTTAGCGAAATTGGTCATCTTTCCTGCATTATAAGGCCTTTTACCATCTATAAGCGTCCAGCTGCTACTCTTCCCGAGCATGTCGTAAAAGTCGACTAAGGGATAGTAGGTATCCTCTCCAAAATGATGGACCACCTTATGGACGATGGGCTGATCACCTGTCACCATGGTTCACCATATCCATCAAGACTTTGAATCAGAAGTGGCTGCAAGTTTTCTTATGTTTACTTATGGTTCTGCCCACCCCATTAGGGATACAGGCGTGATAATTATGTATGTACGTATGTACATCAATTCGCAGGTAATAACAAAAAATAAAATTTAAAAAAGTGTTCGGCCAGAACTCACAAGACAGAGTCTTAAAGATTCATTCCGGTAAAGAAAGTCTCGTGGCATATCCGCAAGTGAACTAATGGACTTGTAATACCCGTAGTCCTCAAACAAGAGTGGCGTTAAAAGGACGAAGGGCCAGCATTCGGGCTGTGGTACAAAACATAAGCAAAATATACAATTAACTCAATTAAAACAGTGGATATACTTATATACATTATGAAGGTGCCTGTTCAATTGGTTGCACAGTTTCAAAATCAACGTAAAAAGTACATTTTAAATCTTCAATGTGATTCGCTTTGGTTATGGTCGCTCTTGTTCGCTTTTGTTTCTTTTTGTTTTCTTTGAATTTCTGGTTTTAGTTTTTGTTAGATTTCATTTATTGCAGTAGTTTTTTACAGGGTTGAATTAATGTTATTTGAAAATATTTTAGTTGGCATTAAAACTTTATGTAAATACAAAATATAAAGAGTGTTGTACCTTGGCAAAGGTGCCACGGAAGAAAAGCGCTGTAACTAGTTACTTCCAGGCTCCTGAATTCCTGTGCTCCAGCACACGCTGAATTGTAGCCGTTTTTGCTCACAATTTTATTAATTTAAGTGTATAAATGTGTAATTTTACAACTTTTTATTTGTGAACCAAATAAATACTTTATTTCTCTCTTTTTTCTTTTCTGTTCCTCAGAATGGTAACTGTTACCATTTAAGTGTATTTAAGGGGTGAATATTGACCTTTAAAAAATTTAAATTGTAAGGAGGTTATTTCCCGATTTATTTAAACCAGCGGCAGCGTCAGTAGTGTGCTTAAGGCAATAATTAATTACTATTGCTTATTATATACTTCTGACTTCCCATGGCTTTTCCTGCGTACCCTGAAGTTTCATTCGAATGTCACTCAAAATGACATTGCAAAACGGCATTTAAAAGGCACATCATACAAACATCCTCACATCGTCACGTCTTCGCAAACTTTCACATTTATATTAGTAGGATTTCATGACAATAACTATCGCCTTCAGTTTCCATCTCACGATCGTCTCAGAAACTGGACAGCTAATATTGACAAAGTGGAGTATTTTTTGTCAAGCCGAATTGAAGGGTTGAATAGCTCTGTTTGCTGAACCTCCTCGCTGGAATCTGTGGCTGACAACCTAAAGATTTTACCTACATTATTGGAAAATGTGTTGTGCAGAAAATATCGAATTGTAGTCTATTCGAAAAAAAAAAATGTGCATTATACCAGTAAGTCTCTACTCTCAAACGATAAAGGAAAACATCGTGAGGTAACCGGCATGTCGTAGAACATGTATGTCAAGAGCACGAAAGAAGGCCCAATTAAATATTTTCATATCACAGGTTCGAAACAAAAAGCTTCTGCTGTCCGTCCGTCCGTCCGTGAGTCCGTCAGCGGGCTTTATCTCATGAACCGTAATAGACAGAGAAATATTCACAGAGTGTATTTCTATTGACGCTATAACAACAAATATTAAAAATAAAGGGGGGCCCAAGAAACATTTTTTAATGTACGATGGTAGAACCATTCGTGTGCGAATTCAATTTGCACTTAACCGGTATTTTATGTAATTTTTTGGCTGTCACAAAGATTCGTGTTGCATCGATTCATCATGATCATGATTAAATGCATCTTGAAAATGGCGCACAATTTGCTGCCAGCCTCTGTCTGTATGCGTAATGTGCACACGCCCTCATTAGTCTTGTAATCTTCTTATAATATAAAAATGAATCGCAAAATGTGTTGGTAAGCGCATAACTCAACAACGCCTGGACCAATTTGGCCAAATCTTTTTTTAAAATGTTCGTTGAAGTTCAAGGATGGTTTATACGGCGAGAAAAATTAGAATTATTGCTGGAAAAACCCTAAAAATAGCCATTTTCTTTTTCCCATACAAATGACGAATGAACAGGACGAAGTCTGTCGGGTCAGCTAGTCTAAGATATTTTTAAATGTAAGTTTTGCGTCATATCTGAACTTACAGCGCCAAAAGTTCGACTAAATACAATCTAATTGTTTCTTATGTAACCTATGAAACATCAGCCTAAATTACAAATGATAAAAAACATTGCGAGCGTATTCAGCCGAACATTCAGCGCCGTACTTTCTGTAGATGTGTCAGATGAATTATTTACACGTTAAACTGTCTAAGGAACTCTGCCATTATAACTTCATAACGTTTTACAACATGAATAAACGCACATAAATTATTTGTGCTAACGATAGCTCCGACAACATTTTCCGATATAATAATCCGCACAAACGGCTTAGTTCACACGTAGAGGCATATTTCAGTTAGTAATTGCAAGGCCTCGTTCAACCAGACCTTAATTGCGATAGAAAAAAATAACAAATATGCAGAAACTTCTCAGACGACCTCGGTGGCGTGGCGACTGAGACGCAAGAGGTGCGGGTTCCATTCCCGCTACGAGAGCAATGTTTGTATGTTCTGCAAATATTTCTTCCGTATCTGGTTGTCGTTGTATGTATTTAAAAATAGTTTCTAAGTATTATATCAGCCATCTGGTGCCTATAGTACAAGTTTGCTTAGTTTGGCGCTGTATCAAATGTCCACAGATATTTAATTATTATTTTATTATTCCAAAAAGCGATTCATAAATTCATTATGTAGCGAGTGCAGAAAGGAATTTTGGAAATTCTTTTTCTTAAGCGATGAAAAAGTTTTGTGGTTTATACTCATGTTAGTGAAACCGCGACAAACAATAGGTATTTTTATAGACTAGCAGCCGCCCGCGGCTTCGCTCACGCGGTACCCAGATAAAAAGTACCCTATGTCCCATTCCAACACACGTAGGTACCTACTATCATCATTATTCATTATAATATAGTGCACGCTAAACGATGACTAAAGTATTGCCATCTCTTACCATTTCATAATGACAAACAGTGACAGGGCTAACTTTAGCGAACGAATATGAATAATAGGGTATGTAAGTATATTCCGTAGTTTTTGCGTGAAAGAGTAACAAACATACCTAAATCTAAAAATTAAGAAATTTCGGTGAATTTACTAAAAATTTTGAGAGTTAAGGTAAACTTTTCAAAACGCAACGACAGCGCGTTCTAGGATTTGATCAGAATTAGCGACATCTAGTTATCAGACGTAGAACTACGTTAGAACTCCATGAATAATCAAGATTGGAAACTTATTAGACCAGTAATAATTTATGCTTCCTTTCACAGGTAATTTGACATTGACAGTTTCTTTTCCATATGTTTTGTATCATCTATTAGTAATCTGTGAGTATCATCGCTGTCATATGTTAAAATAAAAGTATTCTATTTTTCATGAAAAACATACCAAAAATAAAGAATTTACAGGTAATTATGACATCAACTAAATGAGAAAAATCGGCTCTTTAATTTGATATAGGTTATGTGCAATTTTAGACCAAAAATTGATTCCAGGTTTTCATCCCTTTTCACCCCTTTAGAGGTTGAATTTTGAAAAATCCCTTCTTAGTACACCCCTACGTACCAAGGTTTACCTACACTGAAAATTTCAAGTCTCTACGTCCAGCGGTTTAGGCTGTGCGTTGTCTGTCAGTCAGTCAGTCAGTCAGTCAGTCAGGACAAAGATTCTTATAATATAAGATAAGTAGTCAGAATATAGACGTGAGTTAAAGTATTGCAAAGAATTGCCTGTGCACAGATAGACCATTCAGTCGCAATTGATCACTTCAGGAATGCTTACAAAAAACGTACACTCGCCGTCACATCCTAAAGGTAGCGCCAGTCCCATTGAGATCCTCATCATATATTTATCTATCCCCATTACGTTTTCGGACAAAAGATTTCGAGTGTTTGGTCATCGGAACTTGAAGAGAACAAATGTAGATGGTAAATAGATGGGGTTCCCACGATGGGTAATGCTTTGTTCCTTAAGTAATTAAAAGTGTTGGGACCATGTCACAGTAATGACCAATGTAATATTGGGGAGTCAATAGTATTTGAACTCCCAAGTACAGAAGATAAAAATCATTATTATTCATCGTAATTCTTCCGAAAGATCAAAAAATCGGAAAACTCCAACACCGGAATGAAACCAAGGCAGTAAGTGATGAATGAATTAGCTTTGCATAATTTGAAGACAGGTTGTTTGTCTGTCGGTCGTTCCGGTGGACATACGATGCCATCTATAGGTACATTAACCAAATTAGAGATACAATTTATGTAAACAAACCGCCAGTACTTAACCTAAAACTTACCTTTTCATTATATGTTTATGGAACTTTTAGGTAGTGCTGATAGTTAAATTAAGGTGTAAAAACTTATGTTGCGAGATTTATTTACCTAAAACTTCTAAGTGATTTCATCGTAATAAAGAATGATACGCGGCGGTTTGTTTTGATAAATTGTAACTCCAGTTTGGCTGAATTATAGTAACCAATTGAAAACTATTTTTTTATATTAGTAATCCACTGCCTTATATGCATGAAGCGTTGTGACGTAGCTTGCTTAGACGTTCTCGATTGATCGTTGAAGTTAAGCAACGTTTGTGCGCTTTCACAATTGAGATGGGTGACTGAAAGTGGCATTGCGAGCTGAACGCTTTCGTGCTTCGGAGGGCACGTTAAATTGTCGGTCCCGGCTTTTAAGTCGTTAAGCCATGACGGAAGCCTTTTGGCTGCCTAAAAACTCCGTCACAAGAGCTGGCCACTAGCTCATACGAACTTACTGCCTTATATTACCTACGGGCCAAAGCAGTCACCGAATGATGGCCAAAAGATTTGTGGTGGTCTCCAGGCATACTTCCTGCCTGATGGTCGGACGGCATTCAGAGATCAGACTACTGACATTTGAAAGCCAGATGTCGCAACTGATACATAGATACATACAAGCTGGAATCCGCTACTTGTTCTCCAAAACAATCAACTATATATCTAAAACAAAGATAAACGTTAAAGTTCATCCGATAAAATACTAATGAGTGCTTGAAACAAACTTATCTTGATGAGACAGCTAAGATTAATAAGAAGACCATTAATAACCATATAAATAATAACATCATTACTTTCAACTCGGACCACCCAAAATCATCACCTTTACAATGTACATTGTTATTATGATCGTAAACTACACAGATAAGAATGAAAATGAAAGGAAATGAGAGACGAAAATTTAAGAGGAACTCGGCTGGGTTCGTAATTGTAGACTTGTAGTCGTCAGCAATTTGCATAGCAGATGAGGAGCTAATGGATGTCCGATCCGATTTTTTTACTCAATATTCTCGTCATATGCACAATGGGTCATGGTTATCAGCATAGATAATGCACAGAAAAAGACGAACCACACAAAACAAGTTTGAAAGCTATGCCACGTTTTCATTATCAGAAAACATGGTTATTATAGCCATTTTATTGACACGATGCTTAAAACAGTTATCTTGATTATTGTGATTACTGCACTTTATATTTTAATAAAATTATTTAAAGAGTAGATATTTTATATAGTTAATGTTAATTAAGAAAAACGTAGGTCTCTTAAACTCTTTCAATGTCGGATTTGATCTTAGTAGTAATGCAAAGCGTGATAGATTTTGAATTAGCTTAAAACTAAGGAGATAAGTCTTGATAAGATTGAATATTTTGATAAATTATTTATATGATAATATAATTATCTTTGATTGGAATTAATACTTGGTTTACTATGTCGTTGAAATACCTATAGTTAGGTGGGAGGTACATAATTTATGAAAAATAAGTTTGATCTTGCGTTTTTTTCTTAAAAAAATAGGAGTATTTATAAAACTGTGGTTTGAAGTGTACCTGAACAATTCCTCACTGAGTTTGGCATTTCATAGGCACTTTGCAGAAACTTTGCGTACTACCTGCATCTCGCTATCTTTACTTTGCAACTAACTGTATTTTGAGTTACTAAAATATGCATCGACACTTTCGGTAGGCGTTCCTTCATTTAATGAGCGTTATTTAGCGGCTATTACTTAAAAATAATTTATTGCACGAGGCGGCTGTTTTAAAGGAAAACAGTAATATTAGTAACTAGAAGAATGCCTCGTGACTTTATCCGGGTTAAGATTTTTTCATACAAACTTCATCTTTCCGTTGCGTCCTTCGGGGATTGAATTTCGGTAATTCCTTTTATAGCACCTCTACATCATAGGAAGAATATACCCTCCAACTTAACCTATTAACTTAAAACTTTAGTTCAGGCTGTGCGTTAATTGTCAGTCAATCAGTAACGTCAATTATCTATTATCTATATTATTATAAATGCGAAAGTTTGTGAGTTTGGATGTTTGGATGTTTGTGCCTCAATCACGCCTAAACGGCTGAACGGATTTGAATGAAACTTGGAATATACATAGTACATGTGCTGGATTAACATATAAGCTATTTTTTATCCGGGTACCATGTGAGCGAAGCCACGGGCGGCAGCTAGTTATCTATATTGATTTGAAACTAAACCGTGTGATAATAAAGAGCATGCTATTTTTGTCGGTTGTGTGTGATTTATCTATTCGATTACCTGGGATAGGTACCCTTGTGTACAACACCTAAAGATTTTGTAAAAATAACTAGTGTGGCGCAAGGTATTGATGGTGTGGTCGCGTTTCGTGCGCCGACATATTTTGGTAAACAAGCTAGTTGGTTGCGATTCGGGTGTTTTACAAAATGACGAAAAAAATACCTACTCAGTTGGTAGCGGTTCGTGCGCTCATCATATTTTCATTGTTTTGAATAGAATGACAATAGAGTTACAAAAGTGTTAGGCATGTCAGTCCAATATCGAATCTTCAAGCTCGGTTTGCACGGTGTTATAATAATTTTAACGTAAATCGTTACATTTTCAGGTAAATAATCAATAAAACTAATAAATACTCCTTATAATTCTAGCTATTTAATACTTTGGCCTTGATGCGAAAGTCACAAAGAATCAATAGGTTCCTTCTAGGTAAGCGTACTCCATCATAGACCACACTGTTACCTAACATCACTATAGTGTGATCAAACGCAAACCTGTTTCAGTTAAAAAAAAAGCATAGGCACTCATTCGTGAGAATTAAATGAACTAATTCATATAGGATCAGGCTAGCGCATGGTCACACGGTCCGTTGGATGTCTTAAGCGACGGGAGGCCAGCCGTGGGCAAAGACAAACTGTGGATAATGGTGATGAAATTAACCACCAAACTCAAGCTAATCACCATGTTAACCACCAAGCTCAAGCTAATCACCAAGCTAACCACCAAGCTCAAGATAATCACCAAGCTAACCACCAAGCTTAAGCTAATCATCAAGTAACTCCGTCACTAGAGTTGGCCACCAGCTCATACGAACATACATACATCAAGTTAACCACCATGCTCAAGCTATTATCAAGCTTTTTCATGTGAACATTTTTTTGTTATTTATATTAAGTTTGAACTCATACTTATAAGCTCAAACTTCAAATTAAGTATTTTGAATTCAACATAATAGACACAAAGAATCAAAACAACATAAGATCTAAACTTACTGTAATATATTTACTTATTATTTAGTACCAACCTACATTTTTTTATATAATTTCTAGTTTGTAAAACTTAGAAACCAGCCAGCACTATGTTACGTTATAACAACGCCTTTTAAAAACTACGTAGTTTCTAAGTAATTAGTACAACACGTTCGAACGAAACAGGATTTAGTAAGCGTGATGGTATAATTACAGAAGGATGTGTTTGGTATCTAATTATTGGGTCAATATCAGACTTGCGACGATGTACAGTAGTACCACAACTATTGTGCGCTCCGGCAAACTTCGTGCTTTATATGAAAACTGAATTTGTACGAATAATTCAACTAATAGTCAATTAATAATAACTGAACCAACCCTTTAAAATAATTAGTATCGTCATAATTATTGTAACATCTCTATATTACGTAATAATCATCGCGTTAGTTCGTACTTCAGAATCTGGACAAAAATTGCCGAGGCACACAATATTTGTAGTATTACTGTAATTCTAGGTATGCAACATTACCTATCTGCTAATTTGTTAAAATGTTGTTACATTTTAAGAACCTCCATCGCCTTAGTTATTATGTACCTAATGAATCTTTCATTATTTAATAAATAAATAACACCCAACAGTCACATACATAGTCCTGACCCCACACTAGGATTCCCTGTGTCGTGGGTATCAGAAACTACGAGTACCATGGTATTTATTTATTGGGAAACGCCAACAGAACACGTAATTCACATTGTCAAGGATAATTCAAAAAAATAGTACTGTAGAGTGCACCAATTACAGCCATGCACAGCATTTGCAACAAATTAGCAGACAACAACTAGTGAAAAAAAACATACCTATATAATATCCTACTAATATTATAAATGCGAAAGTTTGTAAAGATGTTTGGATGTTTGTGCCTCAATCACGCCTAAACGGCTGAGCGGATTTGAATGAAACTTGGAATATACATAGTACATGTGCTGGATTAACATTTAGGCTATTTTTCATTTGGGTACCACGCGAACGAAGCCGTGGGAGGCAGCTAGTTATATTATAAAACATATCAATTCTAACTCAACAATCAAAGAAATGTACAAAAAAATGCAAAAAATAATAAACTTCTGTGCTAAAGATTATGATGGTGATTATAATCCCACGTCCACTCACTGCTGGGTATCGATCCTGCGACAACCAATGGATTCCCGCTGTCTTTGCAATGTCATCTAACAACTTAGCTGCTGATCTGCATGATAGATATAGAGATAAAAAAAAATAATAATAAATAAAATAACATCCAACAGTCACATACATAGTCTTGATCCCACACTAGGATTCCCTGTGTCGTGGGTATCAGAAACTACGAGTACCATGGTACCACAACACCCAGACCCGGAAGAAATATTTACAGATCATGCAAACATTTCTTCCGCAGCGGGAATCGAACCCGCGCCTCCTGCGTCTCTGCCGAGCAATCGCCCGCCACGCTACCGAGGCCGTCAAGATAGATCAATAAAATAAACACACATACATATTTTCACATCAGTGTCCCTAATGGGGTGGGTAATGTCCCACAAATCCCATTGAAAGACCCAAAATGGATATTGTGAACCATGGTGACAGGTGATCATCCATAGCCCATATGGTCTATCATGTTAAAGAGGATACTATAACTTAATTAGTCGACTTTTACGACATGCTCGGGAAGAGAAGCGGCTGGACGTATAATGTTTTTTTTATTTAATCCCAGTCCAGCAGAGAAGTCATATTAATTCTTTCACCACACTGGTTCGAAAGAACTAGTAATTACTGGATACTACTGGACAGCAACTACTGGGACTGGATACTGCTTATATAAAACATTTTCCTCTTAGTTTTCGGGAGCTGTTTCATACCTACGGTATTTAGTTCAAACTACCCACCTACAGTTACTTATTTACAGTTACAACAATTTTAGCTAAACCGGTATTAAACCATTATGAAGATACCAGTTTCGGCGCCCTTAAACGCGACTTACAAATTATTTTTTTGTATTAATTACTATTCGAAATCATAGGAATTAGCATACAATATAACTTGTTTGGAGTGGTGGCGCCGCCACGCCTACGCGGTGAAACCGGAGAAACTTAAAGCTACTTTTGACATATTTCTTTATTCTGTAGAATTCAAATACCTAAAGAAACCAATATTTATTACTCACCTATACATTTATTATTACCTACATCGTGAGGAAACCCGCGGCTTAGTCAGCTGTGCACGTATTGACCATGTCTTTCCTGTGGATAAGACCGACTAACCTGAGAGGATGGTATAAGTGCTGGGCAAGCCTCAGTACTCTATTTAAATTTGTCCCGGGCAATTTTAAATAAATAAATAAATTAAGGCCCTTTTCACCTGGCAAGGGCCTTAAATAAATAATTTAATAATGGCATCATCTTCATCATCATCATCTTGCCCTTATCACACCCTGTGTGAGGTCGGTTCAGCATGTTTTCTCCTTCTATTCCCTTCTGTAGCTAATATCTGCTATGAATCCGTTAAATGAATTGCTGTAGAATCTACAGTGTAGATGATTTAGGTAGGTACTCAAAGCGGCCGTTTTAGACTCGCAGGCTACCTCTTTATTACTGCAAAAAAGTAATAAGTTTTAATAACCTGCTACCTATTACCTACGATAAAATGATCTTTGACATTATTTATTCATAAAAAAATAAAAAATAAAAATGCATTACTTTGTAGATTCTAAAGCGACTGCAGGCGACTATATTTTTATTCACCTTAGGCTCCTTATTATGCTAGCTAAATAGGGCATATTTATAAACTCACCATGGTCACTTTATTGTAAGGACTTATGGGGTGTCTTTAGTCCTTTCATTGTTATTTACTCCGAACGAGCAAAACTAAAAGCGGCTTCTCAAAATAAATCGATTCACTTACAAGAACAAAAATAATTACGCACTATCATCGCCCATTACATCGTATATTACGGTACGATTACACCAAATCCGTTATCGGCCGAAGTACGGTCGGACGTCGTTGACCGAAACCGGCCGATCAAATGTCTTTATTTATTTAAGGGAACAACAAACAGCTATGTTATAAAGCACAACTTACGAAGCTTTAGTTTTTTTATAACACTATTAGTTTTGGTAATATATGTAGACCACGACGACGCTGTTCTCATGTTAATTAGGTATTATAATTATATACATAATATACATTATAAACTTACCACTAAAGGTTACACGGAATCGAACGGACAATGTCGGTTGACGACGTCCGACTTCGGCCGATAACGGGTTTGATGTAATCGTACTTACTGTTACAGGCATAACGTAATTCCACGATAATACTACTAATTATAATCCACGGGCAATTGAGGGGTTAAATGTTTTATGTAATAAATTTAGCTACTTGGCCACTTATGGTGTTAAGAATCCATGGTTAAGTTCAAGACGCACCGCACTACGGCAATTTGGATTTAAAGCCAAGGTACAAAATAATTGATTATCATTTATTATTTTTGTACTCATTCAATGAATATTACTATATTTATTGCAGGCGGGCAGGTGGGTCTTGCACACGTCTACATTTGGGTGAAATCTTAGAAGAATTCTGACAGAAGGGAATGGAAGAAGAGAAAATGCTGCGCCAAACTCGCATAGAGTGGGATAATGGTAAGAATATGATGATGGTGGTTAAATGAAGTAAAAACACGATTAGAAAAAAAATTATAAAATTTAAAATAAATTTAAAAATTTTAAAAAAAATCTTGAAAATCCATGTTTTGATTATGTTTTGATAAATCACTTCACGATAGCTCCCATCAAATTTTGCTATTTGGGGCTAGATGAGGCTATGTGAAATTACTAATATTTATTTGTTTAAGTACTTATCTACCTTTGCCTATAATCCTACCTATAGTAACCACACCCACACATACATCATGGTGATCTTTTGAACTATCGAATTAGACTCGCTTCATAACTTCAAGTTGACAATAATTTAATACAATGAGCACTAAAAGACTAAATACCTAAATATATGTTTTTGGAATTCCCCTACAGTCAGTCCGTCAACAAAATATATCTATGAGTAGGTTAATAAAACAAATACCAGGTAAAATATGTAAAAAAAATACGAAATGCCAACGACTTTAAGATTTTCCTTTTGTTGTTTTCGCGAAAAACAAAAAATAAATGTGAACTTTTTACAGAAGTTTTATAATAAAGATTTCTCCTTTGTTAGTCGACACCGTGATAAGAGTGCTGGCTAATTTCTAGCGCAAATAATTTATTTGGCCATACAACGCGGGAACGCAGCCAGTGCTCTTGGAACGTTGCCGAAGGGTTATTTAGGGTGCCAACGGGACCCTATTACAAAGCCACCGAGATCCATCCGTCCATCTGTCAGCAGGCTGAAGGTATCTCATGAACCGAAATAGGTAGAGATTTGGAATTTTCACAGAGTGTGTATTTCTATAACCGCTATAAGAAATAATAAAAATAATAGGGGCCCCTTACAAGAAACATTTACGTACCTACATGTACGATGGTACGGAACCCTTTGTGTGCAAATTCGACTCGCACTGTACCGGTTTTATATTTTATTTAAAAAATAATTTTATTTATTTTTCTTGATATAAATAATTAGCAAAGATTTCTGTGGCATAAACTTTCACGTTCAAACGTTTTTGCCGCTGCTAATCTTACGTTACGCGATTACAAATTGTTCTATTAGCTCTTTTAAAACATTTTCAATAATAGAGGCCGCTGCAAAATTGTTTTCAAATATTTTTCATTGTCGTTTATTTATAGAATTATTTACGATCGCTTCTTCTGTAACATGTAATTATGTGGTAAAGTGTTAATAATAATAATTATTACAGAACAATAGGATATTCAAATGAATTTTACTTTGTCATACCTGTCTAGGAAATAATTGTAATGTGCCAAAGAAATATCATAACTGTTTATACTTATCTTTTATCTGATTTTATATTATTATTATTATACCAATGGTTAGTTGATTTTAATGGAGAAAATGTTCGTTGTACAACAAATAAATTATTATTAATATATATTTTTTTATATCTTATATATGTACGTAGAAAATAAATTATAATTAAAACATCGATTTTGCAGTGAAAATTAATGAGTTAAGTTACAAAAAGATTATTGCCGAAACCAGGGATTGAACCAGGGACCTTCAGATCTTCAGTCTGACGCTCTCCCAACTGAGCTATTTCGGCTATACAAAGAATCACGAAATAGTATTTCTGTGTCAACTGATTGCTGATAACACTGTGTCATCATAATAAGGTCAATAATAAATAAACCGTCTTTAGGGTTCCGTACCTGAAGGGTGCAAACGGAAACCCATTACTAAGCCTCCGCTGCGCGCTATTCGTTCGTCTGATCTCATGAACCGTAATAGGTAGAGTTGAAATTTTCAGAGAGTAGGTATGTATTTCTATTGCCGCTACTACAACAAATAATATCTAATAATAAAATAAAAAATAAATAAAAGGGCGTGCCATACAAGAACCATTTTTTTGTAGCCAAAGTAGGTACTTAAGGTAAAAGTCATATTAGAAAGTATTATGTACGATGGTACGGAACCCTTCGTGTGTGATTTGACTCGCACTCGACCGGTTTTTATAGGTCGTATTTTTAAGTAACGCTCACCCAAAATCTTCGGACGTAACTTACTACGAATTAACAAGAACCATTCTCTCAGTTTAATAGTACAATAATCTAAATTGGAACGGACCAACGATTAGGGCAAAAACACGAGTTATGAGAACACACAGGATGATCTCGCCACCCAGCTTACGTAGAAACTGTTAGTGGAACTGTAACTCTGTTTATGTACAAACCGATTGAGAATTGTGGTTTGGTTTTTAAAAAATAAACCACGGATCCTTTGATTAAAAATCAGAGAAAAGTCTCTATAGTCCGAATTTGTCTTTAAAGTAGTTACTACACAATTCCTTTTTCAAAAAATAATTTGCTATTTTTAGTTCAGTGATTAGCCATAATAAACTGTCAAAATAATCAACCTCACACAGAGACTGAAATATATTGGTAACGGTAAATTTTCATTAAAATGAATACAGTCACATATCGATTTAACCCTCCAGCAACCCACGGGGTCCAATTGACCGCACTGTCTCCCCCGGCCATGACTGGTCAATATCCTTGTGATCAATTTTGGGATAACCGCCGCAGGTAGCATCATTAATTGACTATTAAACATGTTCGGCACAAAAAGGCCTATATAAAACAATGAGTTTCACCAAAGTTGATAACTCAATTTGAATCGATAAAGCTGGACAATAATGGAACGGAGTAGCAGAACTTTTCAATATAAGGTTTATTTGTCTAAGAAACTTGGCTATAAAATCTCTATCCGAAAGTAACCTAAGCCAAATCAAAAGTATTTTACGATATATCTACTAGTGGTGTGACGTATCACTATTTTTTTAGAATTAATAAGATAAAATTTCCTTCCAACAAGGTATTCAAAAAAACGAACGCCAAAACGGTATTTTCGCAAACTACGATTTTAAAATTTGAACTTTAAGTTCACGTCTTAGGTCTTTAGCGTTTTTTCCTTTCTAGTGACGATTTAAATGCGTACAAATTCATTATAATTACCACTTGATGTAGACACTACATAAATTGTAATTATAAAAACATTTGCGTAAACAAAACATCCTACTCTACATATTTTTGTGATGTCGAACGCATTGGCGGCATCTTTTTGAAAAGATGCACACTGAATAATAATAATCACATTTAATAATAACTGAACGTTTTACCTACACCAATGATTCATTAGAGAGATTTAAACTTCCGAGAAGGAGGTGAAAGAGTTTTTTTATAAATACCCAAAACCTGACATTTCATATGTGCAAAATAATAGGTAAGTAAGTATATTAAATAGGTGAGAAAGAGACCTAGATGACCAAGACAAGGAGATAGGTGATTTATTAATCTGTAATTTTTTGTAGCGTGGCAGGCGAGTGCTTGGCTGAGGTGCAAGAGGCGTGGGTTCGATTCCTGCTACGGAAGAAATGTTTGCTTGCTCTGCCAATAATTCTTCCGGGTCTGGGTGTTGTAATATTATGTATTATAAATATGTATTTACTATACATGTATAAAAGGAATATATATTTTTTTACATTTATTTATTTATTTTTTATTGATTTAGTCTATTGAGAAGGCAGATGTGGACTTTAGAATATAGGGAGTACCTAAAGTAAATGTTATTAAAAGTTGTAAAACAGCTACTGCTTTAATAGTTAAACATTTTTTAAATCATCTTCAGGTAATCAACAACTCATAATGAGCGGGAGATAAATCAGTAGTTTAACAGCTAATAGCATTTTAAGGCGGTACCTTTTATGGGGTATAATTGTGTGATTAGGGGTGCATCGTCACTGTTACACAATATAAGGGGCAGCTTTAACAGAATTATGAAATGATCTAAACATAAGTTGCTCTTAAGTTACTGGTTGAATAACTGATAAACAACTGGTGCACTAAAAAAGAGATTCCTAAAATTCACCTGCGGAAAGATGAATAATTGTATGAAAAAAAACGGTGTTCCAGTTATGTAAAAAAACCTATAGATATGTTGCGACATATTAAAAAAGTATTATTATAAAGCTTACCCTGACACCCTAAAATGGCGGTGTCGTGTCGCATTTTCGGGTTAAACAATTCACTATACATTAATCGATCTATGTAGGCAGTAATAATAACTCAATGACTACGTTCGTTTATTTTAAAGGTCTTCGGGCCATGTTCGTTACTCGGCTCACATAAGGGAAAACATCATGAGGAAACTGGCATGTCTTATTCCTAAAAAGTTCTAAAACGTGTGTCAATAATACAAAAGAAGCGTTTTGGGGCGCAGTTCAATCCTCTCACCACACTGGTTATAAAGTGACTTAAAACAAGTCCTTAATTTTGTTGAATAATTTAGAGACTTCGCCTTAACGAAGGCTTAAGTGGTTGGTGCCAAGACAGAGGGGTTCAGTTGAACGTTTAATATTGTGATTTATTTGAAACAACCGCCTTTTGTCCTAAAAAGGGTGGAACTGATGAGAGATGGAGGTTGAAATAAAAAAACAGGTTGTATTAACTGCCGGCCTTTGTAGTGTAGAGGGAAAATAGCCAAAAGACGATGAAGAGTGTTTGATTTTCGCAACGGAAAAATACCTAATTGGTATTTTTGGCAATATCGGTATTTTTTTAACCTTAAGAGTAGGCATTCGTAGTTTTTTCATTAGGTAAGGATTTTGTTGATTAAATGAATTGTAGTTTTGAAGTGTATTTTTAGTTTTCAGCTTGTTGCTTATATCGCGGTATTTCAAGCTTTGAGATTCAGATTTTTAATCTTGTGGGGACGGAAGATTCTTCAATTTTAAATAAAAACTTATTACTTATCGGTAAAAAAAAATATGATAAGTTATACCTAGACTCTCATACATCTGTCATACATCCTATCCTACTAGGTATATTATAAATGTGAAAGTTTTGTATGTTTGTAATCACGCCTAAACGGCTGAACGAATTTGAATGAAGCTTGGAATATACATAGTACAAGTGCTGGATTAACATAATATGCTATTTTTCATCCGGGTACCACGCGATCGAAGCCGCGGGCCGCAGCTAGTAATTAATAAATGTTTTGTCATTCGTATATTTTTGCAAATCGATGACTAAGTATGATAATCAATTAATCTTAGTATATAAAATACAAGTTCCTTTTTAAACTTAAATAATTTTGCATAAATTAGGCATTTAAAGCTATAGGTAATAGACTGAACTATGCTTCCAGGCTCCAGGGCACTCTCCCGTCAGTCAGTTAGTTTCATACTAGTTGCTTACTAAACTGTGGCTCATGGTACTAAAACAAAACAAGCACTTGATGGGGTATTGTTTGGAATTCCATCACGCGCAACTTGCTTATTTGTATGCATACCGGCAATTTTAAGCAATTGTTGCTGAAACTACTGTTACGGCTGCCAAGTTTTAAAATGTCATCCCGTAGTCCTCTCAAACCTGGAATCTTACAAGCGAACAACGAATGTACGTAACGTAATAATGAAAATACTTTTCATTAAGTATTAGAATATGTTCATACCATGTTATGACTCTACTATTAAATTAATAAAACTAGTTTTTTGTGTAGTAAGTCATTTACCTAATCAGTCAGTTCATAAATCGATAGGCATGGATAAAAAAAAACCAGCCTTAGGATGCAATTTATATAAACTTCTATCCTAGCATGCATAAAACTAGTTACGTCACATCAAAATACTTGCAAGTGTTGCTAAGAATTGAGCAATTTTAATCGCCCGTTCACAAGCACCTTTAGGTTAAGGCCACTCCGGAACTTTGTACCCATGGTGACTGCCACAGAATACTGTATTATTCACTAGACCTACTTGTTTCTCGTGATACTGGTTATTTCATTTACAATGTCATGATGATGTCCCATTATTTAAATATACGTAGGTAAATAGATTAGATTGCCAAAACCAAGTTAAATTTAAATTAAAAAGATGATAAAAAGCCTGCTGTGACAAACTAGTATGAAGATACTTATGTACCTATTTAGTTCTGAATTTCAAAAGTGTTGTTTGTATGATAGCGTACAGAGGCATTAATCTGCCTGCAGTCAACATAATTAAGATCGAGCTGCAAACTTGAAGCTTTTTTCTTACTGCTATTTAAGAAAAAGAAACTGATATAATAAAATTACGGACGAATTACCTACCTACCAATTTTTGTTGTCGTGGCGATTTTTTTTAAATTAAGCTCATTAAATTAAAATTTATCTTTTAAAAAATCCCCTGATCATGTTTCGCACCAGGATCCTATGCCTGCCTTGTTATTTGACAAACTATTTTCATAGATATTTCAGTTCCGGCTCTTAATAGCTAAATATACCGTAGAGCAATTAATCAGACAAATGTAAGCAAAACATTTAAAATCAATAAAACCATTTTTAATGTCAAAAAAATATGCTCATCAATTATGTATTATTTGCTAAAACTGATACGAAAGAGGTAAATTCCCTTGTTATTTTCAAAAAAAAAACTGGTAGAATTTTAAGCATTGGCGCCAGTGGCCGACCTTGCCAAATATAAGAACGATTTTCATTCTAAGGCCCATTGTCCACCAAAGCTGTGTTACAAGACTGTTTTGTTCTACCTCTACGTTTTCTTGCTATTTAATTCACCTGGCTTTTATAATACTTAGTTGTAATAAACCCAGCTCAAATGCTTTAAAAATATAGATACTACCAACAAAGAAGCTTTGAATAAGTTCAACAGGGTACCTAGATACCTCTATCAATTCTTGAAACTAATCACCAGGTGATAGAAAGTCACAAAAATGGTCCATTTTCATAGATTTTTTTCAATTTCGTATTCATAAAAGTCATTTGGTGGTTTCAAAATTTATTTATTTGTTATTTTGGAGTCACCAAATGACCTTCAAGACCACGAAATTAAAAGAAAGAACGACATTGATGAATGATTTTCAAGAATTCATACCCAGATGTCGAATTGAGTAGGTACATACCTAAGTACTAGTGATGTGCACTATTATTATCAGTACCTAGGTACTCTCAAATGGCGAAGGAGAACATCGTGAGGAAACCGGCACGGTAGGTTACTCTTTAAGGTGGTCCTCCGAATGAAGCGAATGTTTTTACCTACCCTGTAGGTACTTTATTGGAAAGACGCCCTTACTGACGTAAATAAAATTATCAATGTAGTCATCATAAATTGTGTTTTATTGCCGACTGAAACCTAACACTGTCGGATTTTTGATGCATTTTTTATAGCGGATATTCATAAAATACCGATGCATTGCATAATGTTAAAATATTTTGAAGGACCGAGTGGTAAAAATCAACTTCATCCTGGACTTTTTTATATCTAAATTGTTTCGTTTGGGAAGTTATTGCAGAAGTGCATAGTTAATTTTGTTTTAGCGCCATCTTGCGAATTTAAAGTGAATTACATTTAGGTTTACTTAAAACACTGCGACGCGACGGACGGTGTTATGATTGGTGAGTAACTGGCTGTTGTAGTAATTCAAGATTGAATTGCTAGATGGCGCTGGCTGGTTATAATTTTAGTTCTTTACCTTCGCGTTTTAACTAGGAAAGTATTCAAGGTGGTTTGGATCAGCACACATAGATGGCGTTGACTAACGGTAACTTTTGTAAAATGTGTAATTGCGTATTATTTTTCATGCCCTTTTTACAACACTGTCTTTGTTTATACCACTAAGTTTTATATTCGTACCCGAAGTTCATGGTTAGCTCATGGTAATATTCGAAATAGTAGGTACATAATGCTTTAAATTGATTAGAAAAATTTACTGTTCTAAATTAATTAATTTCAAAAACGTAAACAATATCTTTTATTTTAATAAACATTTCAATTTTCACTAAAATAAATAACAAAATTATGCCCCGGGTGAGGATCGAACTCACGACCTTAAGATTATGAGACTTACGCGCTGCCTACTGCGCCACCGAGGCCTATGATAATGATGTCGAAATAACAAAATACAAAAAGCTTCAATATCTTCAATGTCAAGATTAACAATATATCGTCACTGGAAAGGCAAAATTACGTAAGCGCCAAAATGGCGCCAAAATAGGCATATTGAGTTATTATCCAAAAATAGCAGTCCAAATACAATAATATGAATTGCTGGACATAGAAAATGAAAAAAGAATGAAACCTTAACGTCATCTCGTTGACGTCATCAAAATTCGATAATTAGGTAGAAAGTTATGATTAAAAATATGAACTTTAAACGGCTTTTTCTCGATTGGCGCTTACGTAAATTTGCCTTTCCAGTGACGATATGGTAGTTGCAAATCGCAAATTGCAACAAAGACAATTCTATTAGTTTTTTTTTTAAATTTATTTATGGGCTTTGTCGCTTTGTCACAATCCTATTAGTAATCTTCAAATCGGTGACATTCGCGGAATACCTTCTACTAATGTTATAAACCAAAAGGGATGCGAGGATGTTTGCATGTGAACGCACCGTAAAAACTGACTCAGTTTAAATAAAACTTAGAATATTGCACGTGTGCTTGAAAAATATTATCGACCATATTTTTCCAGTGGTAGCAGCGTAAAACGATACTTAGAGTAAAAAAAATTATGAACACTTTGATATTTTTATTTTAGTTTTTTCTGAGTATGTTTAAAAGTTTTTTTCTGTACCTAATGTACAAATCAAAATATAATACTATTTATTATATATAAGAGCCTGAGGTAAAAGACAATTTGGAAAAGCAAAGTTGATCAAAACTACATCCAGACTGCAAGACCGGTGGGACTTGATTTAATGAAAATATTACGAGTTAGTCGTCCGTCTGTCCACGTCTGTCCCTTGGCCATTGTGGGACAGACAGTACGAATACCTACGAGTAATAACTGTAGAGACTTTTGCAACCAAATAGTTTTGTTTTGCTTCATTATCTTTCATTGTTTTCTCTGTGTAAAGCAGTGGTTCCTTGTTTTATAGTTGCTCCGATGTTACTGTGAGCATGTGAGAATGTGAGGATGTTCGGAAGTTCGGACGCTGTAACGGCTGAACTTGGAATAATTATATAGTTCGTGACCTGGAATACCTATGATACTTAGGCTACTTTTTATTCGAGTATTACGAGAAGTATTTCTACATAGTATTCTACAATGGTAAGTTGTTCGTAGCGCGACACGCGTTGATGTCTTTTTCGTGAAAATGCTAAGTTTTAGCCCATTGCCACTTCAGTTTGCTGATACTCTGAGCTATGTCGATGACTTTGGTTCTCTGTCGAATAGTATTAGATTATACTCGCACCTCAAATAATATATTTTTTTGCTTTCTACTCTATTCGTTCCTTGTTCTAAATGTTGAGTCTAGATTATATTTGGTCGCTCATAATTTTGTTGCAACTGAGTTAGATCGGTTTAAAGTTACTTACTTGATTCCAACGTTTCAACTTCCTATCTCATAATAACATTTCATTACAACTAACTACAAGGATGATGGAAAAAGAACCGTTGAATGACAATGTACCTATTATGTTTTGTAGCAATTTATTGCATATTTAATATTTTCATATACGATCATGCATGAAGAATGTAATGAGAGTGTAAAATGCGTACCTTACGTATATCAGGAACGCAGCAAAAAGAGGTACCTATGAGGTCTCTGACTACCGCTATTGTAATAAGGCGTGATTTTATAAATGTTGTATTTGAGAAACAAAACAGTTATTTATATAAAAAAACAGTTGTTTCCTTAAAGCTGCTTACGAGATATTCCACATTCACAATCAATACTGTACCTGATTCGCTATTCGGCCAAGAAACAATAATCATCTCTTGACTTTAGAAACAACCGACCTTTTTAATTCACCGAGAGGTAAAATGTTTACTTAACAAGAGGGGGACATTTAAACTTTTATTTTTCGACTTTGAGTTAATTTTTTCCAGAGGTCCTCAGAGACCCATGCCGGATTTGAGACACGGCCGAATTTAAAAAGTTTTCTAAAAAGTCTTTACAATGGGTTACGTAAAGCTTGACTTGGGTAATTTTACGGGTCCCTCACGGCGTCTGTTTTTTTATTTATACTGGAGGTCAAAGATTTTGGAACAGAGAGCTTTCTTTATTAGGTACCTACTTTGCGTCTTCGGTAGGCATGGTCTCTCTTGATGTTTTGTGTGAACATTTGACACTCTGGATTGTATGTATTTGTGCGTGTATGAGATAGGAGTATTAGGAAGGTTGGTTTGTTTTTACGAACAGGTGTAAATGCAACGTTGATTTAAGACATCTCCAAATGATCCCTGTGATTATAGGAAATAAATAAATTTTGACTTAGACTTTGACTTTTGAATTGTGTAAGTACCTACCTAATGGTTAACTTACGTTTTGTCCTCTGGTTTATCGGATCCTCCTAAATTTTGATTCCTCTAATGTATATTCTAAAAAACATGACATGTGTATTCACAATATACAAACCGAAACAAAGTCTTAAGAAAATCTAATATATTAGTCAAAAGGTATAAATTAAGAGGTAAAAGTCTTCCACTCAGTTAAACATAACAAAATGTGCAAACGAGCAGATCCGCGATTAAACAGACCTGGTTAATTCATGTTGAATTCATTAAGTTTGAAGGTGCTTTAACTAGGTGTCTTGATAATTTAATCCGGGGGGTTACCACCTTATTTACATAGTCGTGTCACTAGTTCCTTCGAACCAGTATGATGAAAGGATTTAAAGTTCGCCTCAAAGGCTCCTTTCGAGCACTTGACAAACGTTTCAAACGTTTTCCAACTGTTTAGGCTCTACGGCATGACGGTTTCCTCACGCTGTTTTCCTTCACCGTAATTATCGCACATACACTTTTCGAACAGAAAAATCCATTAGCGCACGACCGGTTTTGAACCACTAGATCAGCAGAGTGCTCTAAGAATTTCCTAGATTCTAGGACCTAGAACAACACCCAAAGTCAAAGTCAAAGTCAAAAAAAATATTCCATAAAATCACGGAGATCACTTGGGCTCGTCTTAAATCTACATTGCATTTACACCTGTTCGTAACGCGACCAAGCGTGGAAGATAATAATCTACAGAAATTATATTTAAAAGATTTCACGAGCTTTTGCCCGTAGATTCGTTCACGTGGCATCTCAATAGCCTGTATAGTAGTAGATTTGTCCCTTTTCAGCCACTAAACTGTTTTTATACAAACAATCAAGATAATTCGTTGCTCTGATACGTGAAAGAAGGGAAAACCAACAAACCAATACACTAACAAACGTGTTGACATAATTTAGCTTTTTTATTATTAGTAAAGGATTACCTGATTTCCAGCTTAGTAGTGATGTAGTTTATAAAAACTGAAAATGGACGCAGCACTTTTTAAACATTTATACAATCTGAGTAGAATCAACTGCGATATGAATGGTGGTAGGCTCCCAGGCTTGTCCAATTAAAATGTTGCCAACGACTTTTTAAATATTCAGGTGGAAGGGTTGAAACGAGGCCAAATTCGCCAAAAACTTGGTAAAATTCATAACTCCGAGGGGATATTTATTAGAATCTAATGACATTTTAGGTGTCGATTTGGGGAATTTCGCGCTTACAACTTTAGGAAGGATTTAAGTTGTCACTGTTCGACGTGGAAACATTTCTGCTGTCGTTAAGAGTTTTAAAAAGGAATGAACATAATACCTACATTTTAAAAATTAAAAACAAAACCGACTTCAATGAAAAATAAATAAAACCTTCTTGGTGCCATCCCATAGAAACTAACAGGAAGTTGGCGTTTAGAGATGTCAGTGGCCATCGACACTCTTTCCAATTCAATTGAGTAAGAAAATAAATAGATAAGTTGTCATTTCAAAATTTATGTCACAGCTTTTAAATATTTAAAGAGAGCATAAATCCCTCAGACATAAAATTTATATGGGACAACCTTGGGACTATTTTCTATAAATCAGTGAAAGAATTATCAAAATAAATTCACAATTGGCGGAATAACAAACATAAAAAGAATATACAGTCAAATTGAGAACCTCTTTTTTGAAGTCGGTTAAAAATAATACTTTGCGATACTCTAGTAAGAATAAAATTTAGGCCTGTATCATCTATATCAGATGTATTTTGTCAGAAGACAACTTTGTGCCTACACCGATGGGATGCTGCCCAGGACGATTTTAGAGGGTAGACTTGCTTAGCACCTGTACCATACTCTCAGGTTAATCAGCCTTATTCACAAGAAAGACATTTTTAACACGTGCGGAGCTGACTAAGCCGTTAGTAGAGACCAAAAAACAGTTCGAAAATTGAACCTGTTTTCTTGCATTGAGTCCTTACGCGACAATATTTCGAGCGTAACATTAAAATTTATCACTAGCGAGCGAGTTTACGCGAAAGCCAGGTGATAAAATAAAATGACAGTTGTTTAGTACGTCCCGGGGAATATTCCGAAGGTACACGAATTGAAAGGTATGGGGCGCTCGAGACTTATTTTATTTATGTCGCGAAATGGCTTTTGGATTGCATGTAAGTAAGTGGTAGGGGTATGGTGTAATTCTTTTATGTTTACAATGAAATAGTGATGCTATGTGGAAGGCAAACCATATGGACCATAGACGCGGATCACTGTCGAACTTTTGTAAAAAGATGTAGCCTAATGCCCGATTCTAATATTCTACTAACTGACGATGGATAGTTCATTAC
This sequence comes from Scotopteryx bipunctaria, assembly GCA_949320045.1. Lineage (NCBI taxonomy): Eukaryota > Metazoa > Arthropoda > Insecta > Lepidoptera > Geometridae > Scotopteryx > Scotopteryx bipunctaria. Next base: position 4,227,017 of record OX439449.1, read on the forward strand.
CATAGCAACGTTGTATTTGCGAAAAGGGTCAGACAGAAAATAACATTTTTATCTTTTTCGTCAGAAGAATATTGGAAGCAGGCCTAAATTAAAGACAGTTTTTATGGGTACTAACATAGATTTTTAGAAACAACCCTGCTTACAGTAAATTATGTCTATAATATTTATGTAGGTCGAATCCACAAAGAGTAAAATCTTTTTATGGGATTATAATACCTACTATAGGCCTACTTATGCCCAGCAATAAAATCGTGGATTATAATGATGATAATATACCTTAAAAAAACTTGTTTTCTTTCAAGCAGCGGAAATTCGTTGCATTCTGAGCATCAAGTCTATTTTCAATACCCATATGAGATTTTCCATTATCAAATTCACAGGCAAACCCCCGCCACAATTACCAAATGAGAGCGCCGAACTAATTCCGTCACGTCGATAACGTTAACTTCCACGTTTAGCTTCGATGAAAATTTCACGCAATCACGGCGAGTTTCACCGCGTTCGAGATTACCTCGAATAAACTCGATTGTTACGAGCCACAGAATAGTGCTCTTTTATGTGTATGGTGTAAAGTTAAGTGAAATAAAAATGTCCTTTATTTTAAGCTGTGAACCTACTAGACTAAGTCGTTTCACTAGTTTATTCCAACGAATTCGGTGAAAGGTAATTAAGGTTAACTTTCTCTCTAATTTTAAGTTTTGTCTCAACCGATGCTGCCCGCCGGCGCCATTTATTGATTTTGCTTTGAATTTATATTTGTTCATTTATATCCTACTAGATCATTCCACACATGGCTTTGCTCGCATGGTATCGTCTCGTATAAATTAAATAGTAGCCTATGTCACTCCAGCTCCTATCTCTACAAAATTATCTCGTCGATCCGTTGCTCAGTTACAGCGTGAAAGATGGACAAACAAATATACAAATAAGTTTTCGCATTTATAATATTAGTGAGGATGGCCTAGTGCTCAGAATAGTGTATGTATGCATGTATATTATCACGCCCATATCCCTAATGGGGTGGGCAGAGCTACAAGTAGTCATAAGAAAACTTGCAGTCACTCCTGATTCAAAATCCCAAGATGGATAAACCAAAATAAAAAAAATGTTAACTAGCAAGTTCTACTAGTTCTTTAGAATTACTTATATTGATCTCAAAACGGCGTGTCCCCAAATTCAAAGACTAAACCGAAACAAGCATAGGTTTTTTTGTCTTAATTTCCAAGGGCGATCACGTGATGTTTTCAACATATTTACTCCACAGATATAAGTGACCCATTTCCTACATTTTTTCTTAAATACAGAACTAAGAATACCACACGCACAACTTAATAAGAAAATATACTTCGTTGGAAAAACCCCCTACCTTGCTAAAAACACCTACCATAATTTATTATGATATCGTAAAACCTGATCGTAAATTTCATCATCAACCCTGGCCCACCATTAAACAATACATAGGCTAAGATTTTACTATCGAACACAACATAAAGGGGTTTCCTGTCTACTTCAGGATTAGCACAGTATTGGAGGCTTACAAACAGTATACACACTGTTACAATAAGCAAGCACCTACCTACAAGTTTTACAGAGAAAAAACCAAAGCTTAAAGTCTAATCTTTCTTTGTTACAAAGAATTATTGTTCAATATTTTGAAAGATTTGTTTACAAACTGTACGGAACTTGCCAGGCCGTTTTTGTTAGTTTACTTCTAGTAGTTCAGTAGACTACTTAGTACCTACGTTTCACACCTCATTTTTTACCACGCTTGGTATTGGTAGTCAACCCAAAAACTTATGCAAGTTCAAGTTCATAAAATTATGTCTGTCCTAAAATGTAATGACTTATTAAGATTTTACCAAAAATACGCACCCGCATTGGTCAATGAGTTCTGCTCAACTTGTGAGTCAAGTGCACGAAAGGAGCCGTTGAGCTTCTTTTAATTTCACCAGATTGGTTCGAAAGAACTGTAACATTAGCTCAAAATATGCGTAGTATTTCGATTCGTCTATGGCTGGGAGCTTATTAGGAAAATCATACCCTACTGTTTGACTTCCCTACATTATTCCGTGACTTCAGCCTGACCAGTAGCCATAAACTCGACCAGGGTAACTTTTATATCCCGTTACAAATAATAGCGCATAAAAGTCTGTGTGAAAAACACTAGTTACGGACACGGGGAGATGAACGAGCCTCTGCGTACAGACAGACAAACAAAACGAAATGTTTAAATGAGGATAAGGTGTAGGTTCCTCAGTCATATCAGAATTTACCATCTGTAAATCTTCCAAGTTGTAAATGAGTTTCTGGACATAAAACGATAGAAATAAAATTAAAATATAAAAAAATTATACATCCACTTATTTCATGATGTTTGAGTTTTTGATAAGTATGTTCAATACTTCTCTGCTGGACTTGGGAGTAAGGAAAAAACAGAATGCGTCCACCGTCCAGCTGCTTCTGTCCACGAGCATGTCGCAAAAGTCGATTAAATGGTAGTATCCTCTCCAACATGATGGACCATCTACATTATGGGCGATGGGCTGATCACCTGTCACCATGGTTCACCATATCCATCTTGAGATTTTGAATCAGGATTGGCTGCAGGATTTTTTAAGATTACTTCTGGCTCTGCCCACTCCTTAGCGGTACGGGCGTGATAATATGTAGGTATTTAAATTGAGTAAGCTTAATAAGTTCTGTAGTTAATAAACTATTTTGTCAGTTTTTTGAAAATAGATAATATAATGTATTTATTGGTACTAAGGTTAGTGCTGCAGGTCAGTTCACTATATAGAACATCGTTCGATTGTATTTTAAGTACGGTAAACTTTGGTTTTCGTTTTATTATTAAGTAAGTAAGTTCGTATGAGCAAGTGGTTAGCTCTTAGCTTAGCTTAGCCGCCTAAAAGGCTCCGTCACGGCTTAACGACTTAAAAAGCCGGGACCGACAATTTAACGTGCCCTCCGAAGCACGGTAGCGCTCAGCTTATAGCATATATTATAGCTTAAGTTATATTATTTATGTTGCTATCTGTACCAAGATTTCTAATTCGACTTGCAATAGGGGTGTAGTACCTCTTATAAAAGTGTCATGGTTGGATTTAGTTGCTGCTGTGTATTGGGAGCCCTTACAATAGTTCTCCGATTACCTTGTTTTATGACGTCATAGCCAAAATTGATACAATGTACGAGTACATAGACGACCTCGGTGGCGTGGTGGGCGACTGTCAGGATAGGACGCGAGAGGTGCCGATTCGATTACCAGAGCGGGAGAAAATATATCTTCCAGGTTTACACGTTTCACATATCTATCTTGGTACTTGTATGTATTGACAATTTTACCAGAAAATTAGGTATACAAATTATTGGCATGCATTATAGGTTTCTTCTACATAGAAGGTTCTTACCTAAGCGTGCTTCAGGTTAGACTACACTGTTACTTAACATCAGGTAGAGTGTGGTCAAACGCAAACCTATTTCGTTTAAAAAAAACTCATTATATAAAAAATAAATATTAATATAAAAACACATTCTTAATGGCAACAAAGAATTGCAAACATCAGAACCTAGTATAATAATCACATACCTAACAGTCACATACCCATTTCCGAACTCACCAGCAAGAAATATTTTCAGAACCAGTCCTTTTTTCAACCTTTCTCCCGCAGCGGGAATCAAACCCATGCCTCTTGCGTCCCAGCCGAGCGTTCGCCCGCCACGTCACTAAAGTCGAGTACCTATTATTTTTGATATTCATAGCGACCCCATAAACAATCTTTACGAATTACTTTACAGCCTAATCAAAGATTAAAGAATTAATCGCAGAATTGCCTTTACAAGAAATTGTATCGTTCCTCGTAAAAACTTCTCTCAGTAGCTATAAAAAATTAAATGCAGACATTGTTTCGACATTTTGTATCAGTTTGATGCAAGATAAAGTATACTTCTCTGCTGGATTGGTAGTAAAGAAAAAACATAGAATTCGCCCAGCAGCTTCTCTCCCCGAGCATATCGTAAAAGTTGAGTAAGGGATAGTATCCTCTCTAACAATATGATGGACCATCTTGGGCTGATCACCTTGGTTCACCCATCTTGGGACTTTGAATCAGGAGTGGCTGTAAGTTTTCTTGTGATTACTTGTGGCTCTACCCTGTCTTATTATGTATGTATGTACTCGTAAGTACCAAGATTGTTCTTTCTTGTGAAATTGTGTATAAAAAGTTTTAAATGATTTAGTTTGTTGTTGAAGAAAGGTATTGTTTAGTTGTTAAGAAAAGTATACATTCTGTCAAAAATAAAACAACTATAAAAGATAAGCATTAAATAAGTATGTTAAATATTTGATAGCATAATAAGATTTGGTATATTTGGTTAATAACAAACTACATTGTGTGCCAACCGCGTTTTCAAAATTCTTTCAGGGCGTCTGGTAGAAGTGATGCGCGATCCAAGAACTGGTTCTTATTTGGTTCAACGAATCAGTATTGCCATTCAGCGCGGCAAATAAGATTGCAGGCAAAGCTAGACTATCAGTGCTCTCAACTACTAACATTATAATAACTACCAAGGCCTTTTACCATCTATAGTAGATGATTTATACAGCGTCAGGAGGCAACTTTTACCTTCACAGACGGGACGCTGTAGTGCCTGGGACGAATTAAGATGGAGTAGGCTTGCCCAGCACCTATTCCATCCTCTCAGATTAGTCGGCCTTGTTTACAGGAAAGACATGGTCAATACGTGCGGAGCTGACTAAGCCGCGGGTTTCCTCACGATGTTTTCCTTCACCGTTTGAGAGTACTGGGATAGCGCACATAAATTTTTCGCGCAGAAAAATCCTTTAGTACACGACCGGATTTGAAGCCACGACTTTAGGATCGTAAGGCGGGGTCACTACCAACTAGACCACCAGTGCTCTCTAACATAATATGCTTTAAAAAACTTATCAGGAATATAATGATATAAATGTCTACCCCGTACCTAAAAGTCATCGGCGCGAAGAAACTCATTTAAACATTCACATTTCCCCAAAATTATAATATCAACGAAACATGTCCAATTTAGGAGTTCAGATATGATCCTTCACGACCCTCAGTGTCATCTGAAATAATATATTGGTTGGACCGGACCCCGGGTCTTCCCTCAGGACTTGCTTAATTACAAGTACAAGTATCCGGGAAACCTTTTAATGTTTTGTCTTTATTAATATTATTTTATCGATAGAATCGAAAATTTAGAGCTCCACTATTTATAAGGAGATAAAATAGGTCCAAAAACTTTTTCCTAGTGTTCAAGACGATTGATAAAATGATGGTTATGATTTTAATGTTTTGTCTTTATTAATAGGTACTTATTTCTTTATTTTATCTATTATGTGTCAATATATTTCCTTATTTAAGTAGGCAAAAGTTTTGAAAACCGAGTAAACCGACCGAGTAATCTATATTTCTTATAACCTACAAACATTGGGTCGAATCTTGTAGGTCCAGTGGGTACTAGATCAAACAAACCATACTATTGTCATTGTAATAAAAAAATGGAATCAGTTTAATTTTTTTTTGAATACTCGGATTATATTTGGTTCCAATTTTAATTTAATTTACTTGAACTGTAACTGCTCTTAATATTTTCACGTCGTCGTTCCAGTTCCAAAATTAAATTTAAATCCCCTCATTTTTACCGCCCTTCGAATTATTGCATGACGTAAGAACTTTTTGTATTTTTTCTGGGGTCAATTATAGAACTCTGATAGAATTTAACCAGAAATTTTGTAACTAAAGAACGTTGTATTTTGATGTAACTACATGACTACTTAATATTAGTGTATTGATATTAGTACCTATAGGTAGGTAATGTTGATATTTTGAATAGATTTAAAAAATCTGTAATAGTTTTAAAAATGCGAATTTTAATGGACATTTAAATAATTTTATTAAAAAAGTCAGTTTTTGCTTTACTAGTCCTTTCATGGACTTGTAAAAAGTTTAATAAAAATAAGTACGTCGTTACAGGATAAGAACTTCTAAAAAAAAAGTTTTCTTACATAAAAGCAGTAGATGCTTACGAAGTCATAACTGAAGGTAGGAACGGCCGCCAGGGGCCAGCTTCGAGGCACTTGTCAAGCTCGTAATATTTTATTAGATAACCAAATAAACCAAGGAGGTTCCCAACTCTGTCTGTTTTTTTTTTGACTTGAAATTTCGTTTTGTAACTAAAGCTAGAATTTTGACTACGGTCATTATCATTACACCTCTCAAGTGTGTGTGTAAATATTAATGAGAGTAGTTTTTAGGTTTTTAAGAATTTTATACAACAAAAAAAAAATGGTGCACTAAGTGAACGGAAGACTTAATTCACACGCCTGTAAAGGCAGGTTTTGGCCGAGCAAGTAGTTTTTAAGATCATATTATGTACCTGAAATTATGAATAAATGATTATGATTAACAATAAATACGATAAACTAACGAAAGACTAGGCAGCAAGGTTATCACCATTTATAATATCCATACATATAGATTTAGTAACATTTTTATAAACAGAAAAAAATTACAACTAATACAAAATATAATTTACAAAATACAAAAGAAACAGTGGGCCATCTAAAGACTGTTGCGAATGGATATATAGCGAATACATTATATAGCTCACCTGATCCAGCTCATCAGACGGTGGAAGCGTATTCAAGACGCTGTCCGTATTGCCACGCTGAATGGCAATACTGATCCGTTGAACTTAGACCAGACGTTCTGAAAGAATTTTGAAAACATGGTAGGCACCCGCGCACTCATACATATCAGGTAGGTATTATGATTGCATAACAAATCTGAGCCATAAAGAAGACGCTACAGTGTATCATAAAGTATAATGCCACACACCTATTAATATTCATAATACAATTTTACGCGACGAGGTTAATTCACCTAAATATGTAAATTATCATGAGCCGACCACCGTTAATTTTGAGATGTCAGTTTGTAAATATTTCTGTCCCTTTCTAACATACAAGTCGAATTGGAGCGTGAAAAGGATCGTCGTTGTTGTATTATGAATAAGGTGGCAGGGAGAATTTTAACGGTGCCTATGAGGGCTGTGAATGTTGAAATAACTTTCAAATATTGTCGCTAGGTCGACGGAAAGTTTGGATCCTGAGGGAGGCTGTTGTCGTGCCCGTCTGTTTATAAATGAAACGAGTGCCGTGCAATGTACGACAACCTTTAGATACTGACTGAAAAAATAAATTATCCCGGGAATCAAATGCTAGTTAGACGGCCTCGGTGGCGTGGCGGGCGATTGCTCGGCAGAGACGCAAGAGGCGCGGGTTCGATTCCCGCTGCGGAAGAAATGTTTGCCTGATCTGTAAATATTTCTTCCGGGTCTGGGTGTTGTGGTACCATAGTACTCGTAGTTTCTGATACCCACGACACAGGGAATCCTAGTGTGGGGTCAGGACTATGTATGTGACTATTGGGTGTTATGTATGTGACTATTAGGTGTTATTTAGTTATTTTTTGTTACTGTAAACTGTAAAAACTGTTATGTTATTTAGGTATGTTATTTAATATTGATGTTTTTTTATGAAATTTGTTAGGTTTATGTAGTATGAACGAGTTTAATGAGTTTCGTAAGCTTTTAGTTTGAAATGTTTAGAGGACATGTAAAAGAGAAGTTAGCTCATTACCAGTGGGTAGGTACCTTATGTACCTTTTCCACTAATATTAATAAAGCAGATTTAGTTTCATTTGCTTCTAACTATTCTACAGACCAAAGTACCAACAGATCTCACAACATACAGACTGAACGATTATTATAAATCGACAGCTAAATAAGAAAACAATAAAACTGTAGATAAGTAAGTATAGGAATGTGGTTTTATTTTGAACTGGAAATTTATCATTCTTTATTTAATTTAAAACACAATTAAACTCATATAAGGGTTTATTCAATAAAATACATCCAAATCCATAGGTAGATTAAAATTGATTACTTACATAATTTTATTATTATGCACAAAAAAATTATTATAACAATCATAAATTACAACAATCAGCGACAATAAATACCTACGTCAGTGCTAAGTAATCTGTAACTCAATGCATAAGGTAAGTTATGATAAATACAACGGCTTTTTAACTAGAAAGGTAGGTAAGTACTCATTAATAAAATGACTTCACGATACCTACTCTAAACTCAGTTAATCCAGTAAATTGCGATCCGCGCGCCATAAAACATAATTAAAAATTCAATTCGGTAAAAAAGACTCGGAAAGTATACAAAAACATGGCACGTCAAGTGCGAGTCTCTCACCAAGAGCTACGGGTTCGAATTAAGATTTTTTTTCTCAACCCATTTCGTCCCCATGGTGAATAAAGGTCTTCCCTATACACTTCCAGACAACCTTATCCCGAGCTTCGAGCTCGTCTCGTTAATGTTACCTCGTCCTACCCCAACGCCGATGTCCCTCAAGTGTTTTCCAGGCTATGGTGATGGTAGCACATCTATAATAATAAATTAAATGTAACATTTTCAGTCTGAAGTAACTATTAAACCAACATTATTCACATAGAAAACCTTCACATAAAAAAAACTTAGATATTTGTTTCAAAATCAATATCATCAATATCATAATAGCACGTTAAATTATCGGTCCCGGCATTTAAGTCGTTAAGCCATGAAGGAGGCCATTAGGCGGCCTAAAAACTCCTTCACTAGAGTTGGCCACTAGCTCATACGAACATACATTCATAATATCATCATAGTTTGTAATTTTATCGATTAGTTTTTTACTTGATTAAAATTAATAATTTGTGCACATCACCAAAAGCCAGGTATAAGAGTATAATGGTTCCCATTCAGGGCTTTCAATAGTCGAACCCTAAAAACGAACCTAAAAAAATCGGTGCGCGAAAAAACAAGAGGGAAAAATGGCGCGAGAAATCCTCGTCATCAATCTGAGGAATTATTTCATTTGCGTATTAAAATGCTCGTTTTGTCGGTCCGTGAATTATTCGTCGTTGTGTTAATTACTCGCCCGGTTTACTGCACCCAAGTGATTTAGATGATCAAAGATTGCTTGGGGTAGATTAGACTGTCAACTTTAGTAGGTAGTACCTCGTTTGCCTCACGGAGGACCGATATGAGTGCATCGCATTTTCATTACAGTGTCTTTGACTTTGACATTACAGTGTTGGCTGTAGGTTACTTAAATACATGAAGTCAGTTCAAGCTCCATACAAAACATTTTGTACGTTCACTTGACAACCGATGATTATGTTTATTTCTGAAGTCGTCAACTGAGCCTCTAAGGTCTTAATCAAGATGATGATCGTCTTAGCAAACATACAGAGACAGCTTCCCATTTATAATATTACTGGCTGACCCCGCGAACTTCGTACCGCCTTAGAATTAATAATGAAATTTTTCAAATGTTCAAATTAGGCATTTATTCTGCTATTTGGGGCGGAGACAAATCCAACAAATCAAAAATCATTAATTCGGTCCAGCTAGAGGCCCTTACCCACAGTCCTGCAAGAAAAAGAGAGCTGCTGACGACCCGATTGACATGAATGTCACTGTCAATTATCAAAACTTCATAAATGTCAAATTAACTGTCTTGTCATAAATTAAATGTTTAAGAAGTACATATTTATGCGTTATCCTGGTTATTCTTTGACATCCTTTTTCCATTTTGGGATTGAATCTATCTCCTTGCCAAATTTCCTTAAAATCTGTTCAGCAGTTTTGGCGTGAAAAGTATCAGGACAGACAAAGTTACTTTCGCATTTATAATATTAGTATGGATTTAATAACGTGTGAGATATGCAAACCAGCATACTCCTACATAATTGATGTTCAAACGCATTAGATAGACATAATCACAGCAACTCCCTAGTCCAGGCCTGACTGATGCCCTGACGAGCCCTAATTACCCTATCCCCTGTCAATTCAGCTGAACTATGGCCTTTTACCGTCTATAGTAGATGATTTATACAGCGTCAGGAGGCAACGTTTACCTTCACAAACGGGACGCTGTAGTACCCGCAGCACCTATTCCGTCCTCTCAGCTTAGTCGGCCTTGTCCACAGGAAAGACATGGTCAATACGTGCGGAGCTGTTTTCCATCACCGTTTGAGAGGACTGGTATAGCGCACATACATTTTTCGCACAGTGGTACACGACCGGGTTTGAACCCACAACCTTAGGATCGGAAGGCGGGATTAAAATTATTATTTACTTGGATCCATCCATGGCTCCGATCGGGTGGTACCTTCCTGAAAAGTAGCATTTAAATGTTTTAAGATAACATAAAAAAAGAAAAGATTAATAAGATTTAAGTTTTAGCCAAATCCATTTAGCCGTTACAGAAATGGGAGTAAACAAACATAATATCAAGCTGTGGGTTCGATTCCCGTTTTGGTATGTTTGTGTAAATAGGAACTTGTTACACGAAAAGGTTTTAGGTGACATCCTCAATTACTTTTTAGTTTTTAGGATTGTATGATGGTAAAATTAGTTTTGTATGGATTCTAAAATGTCCATTATAAATAAGTTACTCTCTAATGACAAACTAGCGTATTTACCAGTTACCACAACGTGGACTCACAGACCACTCTAATTCGTTGGCCAACAGACAGGCAGACAACTACCGCATATTATTAACGAAATAGATGTGTTCAGTACCTTATACGTAGAAATGTAAAGCTGATACATACTGTTATATAGGTACTTTGTGGTACGATACGAAAACAGAAGTTTCTCCCTCATGCAAAAAAAAATATCATTCGAAAAATACTTACGTACTATTTAGTGTAGGTACTTCTAGTATTACCTGTAAAATATAAAAAATGTATATGGAAACGATGGTCATCGTATATAAATACAAATTAATATTTCACACGCGCTATTTAGCCCAAAACTAAGCAAAGGTTGTACTATGGGCACCAGATGGCTGATAGAATACTTATGTCCATACTTTTTTACTTATAATACTTCAACACCCAGACCCGGAATAAATATTTGCAGAACATACAAACATTTCTCCCGCAGCGGGAATCGAACCCGCACCTCTTACGTCTCAGCCGAGCACTCGCCGCTACGCCACCGAGGTCGCCAATTAGCCTATATATTTTTTTCTGTATTCATAATTTTTAAATTTTAACGAATTCCTAAGTACTCTACAAATTGCGCTATCTACCTAACGCATAAATTACAAAATCAGTTCAAATCATAATTCACAACGGGTAGCAAGCAACGATCGAGTTATGTCAATTATCCACCGCATGTACACTCGTGTACAAATTAGTGACACACGTGACGTGTCAATAGTACACGCTCTATCACTATTTAGACTCAAAGGTCTAAAAAGATCTATGGGTAAAGCGATTCTGTTATATACTTGACGAATAACACATGTAATTTTAATTTTATATTGTTGTATTTAATTTGTTAATAAATGGCTTATTTGTTATTAATATTATAAAGTGGAAAAATTAAGGGAGTTTATGATGTACTAAATTAAAATTTTCTAATTTCATAACGCTCACAGAGAACAATTTCCAGGGTTGAAACCCCAGGTATAATTTTCGCGGGGAGCCACCCTGCGGTCATTAGGCGGGTTGTCACGTGTCGCTAATCACGTGACCTCACGCGCCGGTGATTCGCACATTAGCACATCTCTTTATATGATTTTATCTTAAGCAGCTGAACCTTTCTATACCCATACAATGTTTTCATGTTATATTGAAACTATATTATCAGTAGGTTTTCTACGACAGGTATTTTTGATAGACCTTTATTTAAAATATATGCAGCGCTCGTGGCGTAGCTTGAATAGACATTCTTGATTTATCGTCACAATTTGGATGGATGACCAAATGGCATTACGAGTTGAGCGCTTTCGTGCTTTGGAGGGCACGTTAAATTGTCAGTCCAGACAATAAACCATGACGGAGGCCTATAGGCGACCTAAAAACTCCGTCACAAGAGTTGGCCACTAGCTCGTACGAACTTACTTAGTTTATTTAAAATATATATCTACTTAAGTACAAAAACAAAGGTACCTAGTTATTCCACAACTAATACTTACCTATGACCCGTGGCAGTCCACGGGCAATTCCCAGTTGTCGTAACGTCTAATTCCCGCCGACTTACACACATCAGCGTTTCCGATACCCTACCCCCTTTTTCGTAGAGTAGCTAGCAGGTAGAGACCATACAGAAATATATAATAAATATTTTATCTGAAAAAAAAAAATCTTATTAGTAGTTTTACCCCCGAATACTCAAACGCATCTCAAAGTTGAGCACGTCTCAACTCATGTTTTTTTTTTACCAGTTCTGAAATTCTACTAACAGACGATGGATCGTTCATTACCTACCATAGCAACGTTGTTATCTGTCGAAAAGCGCCATACGGCCTCGTTGGCGTGGCGGGCGATTGCTCGACGACTCGCAAGAGGCGCGGGCTCGATTCCCGCTGCAGAAGAAATGTTTGCATATTCTGCAAATATTTCTTCCGGGTCTGGGTATTGTGGTACCATGGTACTCGTAGTTTCTGATACCCACGACATAGGGAGTCCTAGTGTGGGCTCAGGACTATGTATGTGACTGTTGGGTGTTATTTATTTTATTTTTATGAAAAAAAAACAAGTTAGTAAACGGTCCAACGTACGTTACTGGAATATTGGAATCGGTCAATCGGCAATTTAGAAACGGAGCCTTGAAAGTCAAACCATTGGAAGTCCCTTGTAATACACCTTTAAAAATACAAGTATGGTTTCTGTTTCTCCACTATACTACAACCACCGTTTTTCCATTTGCACGGAACCGCACAAATATTGCGAAGTAAACGCGCGCGAACTATTTACAATTTCGCCGACTCCCCGGTTCGTCCGTCAGGGCACATTCCCGGCGCCGTTACACACAAATGTTTATTATTGCGAGCTTTCGAAGAAACATAACATTTTTGGCTACCAGTCGTACCACATCAAGTGCACGAAAGGAGCCTTTGAGACGCACCTTAAATCCTTTTACCACACTGACACGAAAGAACTAGTGACCAGACTTTAAAAAAAACGGAGAACTAGTGACCTGACTATATATACAAGCAATCTAGCCGAGAATAATTCAGGGTTTATTGTAGTCAGATAAAAAAAACACTAGGTACTCATGTCACTAGTTCTTCCGAACTACCTACTAGGTATTTTACGTTTTGTACTGACATGATTTGTTTCCGTTTCAACATTACAATAAAGGTATCAAGACAATAAGATCACACTCCGAGACAAAGTCCAATCACACATGTGCAGATGAAGTCACAAACTGCAAGGTCTAACAGTCAGGAACTGCATTCAGACATCGCCTGGAGACCCGACGGTCCATTATCGGTGTGTAGAGATAGGGTAAATGTCGCTATTGTTGGCACTTACGACGCGATCCGGTTTTAGTTTTCAAGTAAAAGCCACTTTGAATTTGTAGTTTCGTTCGAAATTGAAGCGTGAATTGTTTATAGGAGAGATGCAGATATAGAACACTTTTAGAATGTATAAAGGCCGTCACATACGTAGCTAATAATATTTTATAGCAAGGCATATTACGATATAATACGGTGTGAGCACAGACGCAATTATAATATGTTTATAGCACATCATACAAAAGCACAGTATATTAATATATATTATAGCCTTAAGAATGACATATTGATGCGAAAACTGAGGGCCCATTTTTTATATTTCAATTGACAATATCAAGATAGAGTAATAAAACAGTTCTATGTAAAAATAAGTCACATCCAGTCACGTTCGTATTTCAGAGAATTCCAATAAAGATTTTCACATTTGTTACTTTCTGTAGTAGCAAACCAAATAAATACCTATCAATTTAAGGCATTATACTGATAATTTATAGTGATGTAGTTCATAATACGGATCAATATAATTAATTAATTAGTATAGCCAGAGAAGCCGCGCCTAGCACCTGCCGCGTAACTAGCGCAATACTCGATTTCCCAGGAGGTCCACCTTCAGTGTTCAGACAAAGAGTATTTAGGCAGATGTGCAAAATTTGAAGACAACTTCTAAAACAGAACCATGCCTACGACAGCTTGAATTTCTAGCAATCATAATGGGGCTATTAAGCTTTTTGTCGACTTTGTACAAGTGTAGCTCTATGATGTACGTAATAACAAATTGTTTACATTTAAAGACATTGTTATTGTTGTTTCTAATTAGTATGTTGTTTTTTGAACTAAAATTAATGTTGTCATGATAAATGAAAAAAAATAAAAGAGTTACAAAGATTTTACGTAGACTTCGGGTTTTTGAGTAAATGTACAAATTGGAGGTACTGTAGGCACATTTCAACCATACTTCTTCGTCTGCCCCACCTGTTCCCTTAGCACCGCGCCCGCCATGTCATTCCGCCTATTAGGGTATCTGTCATGTGAGTTTACAATAAGTAAATAAGGACGTGCCAGCAATGGGGACGTTTACCTTGTTATTGCTTCACTATTGGCGACAATATTGGCTGGTTTGTTTGTTTGAAAAATTAACTCTGTAGGGTGGACTTTATTGGGGTTTGGATTGATTTGAAACTCGTGTTGATTTTGGTCATCAGTTATTTTTGTAAGATTGGAATGGATTAGATATTGCATATTATTCTTTATTAAATTAAATTTTATCAAATCATACATTTAAAGATAAAAATCCTTGCTTCTTTCTTATTTTTTTAATATAGGTAAAAAAACGAAGAGGTTTCATTCAGTTAGGCTGCATTTCCTAAGCATCTTTTTGTAATTTAGAAAGAACAGAATGACACAAACATGACATAATATTAATATAACTCTCCAGGTAACTAAGTAAAGCGTAAGTCAGACCCATGTCAAATTAAATTAAACCAGGTCTGTGGGGTCCTCCAGACTTAAGACTGATAAAACAATTACGAACGTATTTATTAGCGTTTTGCTTACAATTTAGTTAGGTGAGTTTTGGGGATACCTATGTTTTATTTTAAAAGTCGACTTGAAAATATTTAGACTATCTTACCAAAACGACCTATGAGACAAGTATAAATAGAATTTTTGATTTTCTTGCAAGATTTTTAGCTAGATATTTTCGACGTTGACATGTTGACGGTTCGAGAACAAATTAGCAGAATAGACAGTTGACTATTTCAGTTAAACAGCATAATACAAGAATAACTTGAAGTAGAAACAGCTCTGAAATTTTCCCATTTCCATTTTCAAAAAACTCGGATAAACATCAATAAATCTTTATATCAAACATCATTTCAATACGTTTAAAGTTACACCCCGTAAAGGGTGAAAATAAAAACAATAATACGGGTACAGTGGCTCCCGACGGACACATTGTTACCCCAATAATACTTTTTATCATATTTATTGAGTTATGAATGTATGCGAAACTTCTAGTGCATTTTTGTGTTTGTTTTCAGTGTACCTTTTATTTTATTGTAAACATTATTCATATTAGACTTTGTCCATTTTAAGATACCTAAAAGGTAGGCTATGATTATCGTATTAAGGATAAATAAATATTAGCAATGAAAAGATAATAAAAGATTTCACGAAATCTTAATATTTATCAATTAAAACAAACTGCCCAGCTGTGGAACGATATAGGTAATTTTTTTAATTGCAATTCTAATTTCTAATAAGTATTCTTTTTACAAATGAGTTTAGTTGTCAAGTTGCTGTAAACCTTTCTTCTGATACGAAGATCGAAAAAATTATGTACGTAGTACCAATATTCTGACGAACAAAAGAAAATATCGTGAAAAACCAAACAGCAGCATGACATAGAACCTAATAAGTTCAATTTATGTCAAGTGCACAAAACGAGTCTCTTTTAAGAGCACTTCAATCTTCTACCTCTAGTTCCTACCGTCAATGGCAAAAGTAGTAGTGGAAGGTTATTTTTAAGAGTTATCGGTACGGTACAATGATGCAGTTACCTTCAGTATTCGCTCAAATGCGGTCTCTTTTACTTCTTTATACGACTTAATATGAACTTTCTATTTTATCTGGCTCAAGTAATTCTTGGTATTTCTCTACCTCGCTTTCCTTCTGTGATATTAAGTACCTAGTAGATATTTGACAAAATAATGTTTACTATTCCTTTGGTTACGTGCTCGCACTTTTGCGATCCAAAAAAAACCCTTTGAAATTCGCCTCGCGCGACCGACATGTAAATCCATTCCCCATGCTTTTACCCGATACGCATACGGTATATGTTATCTGATAATGCCACTTGGGAGAGAACTGCTTTGTGCTCAAAGGTACCTTATATAGAGTTGTTTTCAATGTATTATGTGATACAATTTTTATGTTAGCAGAAATAGTTAAATAAACTTATTTTTTTCTATTTAGATACTACATAGTAATAGTATTATTGCTGATTGATCGTTAAAGTTAAACAACGCTGTGCTCGGTCACAATTGGGATGGGTGACCGCAAGTGGCATTAGGAGCGAGCGCTTCCATGCTTCGGAGGGCACGTTATATTGTCATTATATCATGACGGAGGCCTTTAGGCGGCCTAAAACCGTCACAAGAGTTAGCCACTAGCTTATACGAACTTACTTTTTATTGCTGATTAAACTCACTCATAATACTTGCATGTCTATGTCAAAAATATAATAACTTTTTATAAACATTCTAAATTTTTTGATCCTTAAATTCAATTTGCGTAGGCCTAAAATATTTCTTTCGTAATTGGATGGGATGCGCGTAATAAAATAGTAATTAAAAATTAACTATTTTACTAGTTGAGCCCCCGAGGGTGAATACTAAGTAGGCCGATATGACACGCGCTTGTTTGCTAAACTATAATAAAAAATTGAATTTATTACCGAGTTACATCGCTTTATTGTACCGCCTAATTAAACAGTTTTGGATCTAGAAATTGAAAAAAAAACGTTCTAGAAAGAAATAATAGTACCTAGATTGACGGCCTCGGTGGCGTGGCGGGCGATTGCTCGGCAGAGACGCAAGAGGCGCGGGTTCGATTCCCGCTGCGGAAGAAATTTTTGCATGATCTGTAAATATTTCTTCCGGGTCTGGGTGTTGTGGTACCATGGTACTCGTAGTTTCTGATACCCACGACACAGGGAATCCTAGTGTGGGGTCAGGACTATGTATGTGACTGTTGGGTGTTATTTGTTAGATAATTTTTGTTAAATTTTTCTGACAAGAGAATGATAAATATAACATAAGTGCAACTGGGAGTGTTTTTGCTTTCGCGATAATACCTCTTATCTATGTAAATATGGCAACGCAACCCTTTATTACCAAATTTACCCCATTTCACCCGCTGCCCAAACACGTCACACCTTTCATTTACCCAATTTGCTTATTAACATCTTTCCATTTACCTGTGGGGCTATCATAAGCCCTAGAGCATATTATAATAAGTTATTACAAGATAATTTATTATTCTGTCATTACCGTGACACGATCGCGTGTCCGACTGTCATAAGTTAGCGTCATCTACCCTGTTGTTAATTTCAATGGACATTTCATTGGACATGGTGACAAAAATTCTGTTTACTTAACATTTTAGTTGTGAAATGACTCTGCAAGTGATAAGAGTAAATGAATTAGGCTTAATTAAGTAGTTCGTGTGTAATAGGTTTTAGAACGGTTCCCGCTGACTTCTGGAGTTCCGATCTTATCGTAATGTGCTCCTTATATTAATTATCCACACTAATATAATTGCGAAAGTAACTCTGTCTGTCTGTTACCTTTTCACGCCTAAACTTCTGAACAGATTTTAATGAAATTTGGCAAGGAGATAGATTCCATCTAACCAGGATAACGCATAAATACTTTTTAGACATAAATTTATGAGAAGACAGTTAATTAAACATTTTAAAATTGTCTGCTTGACTGGAAGTAAAGAAAAAGCATAGAATGGGTCCAGCTGCTTCTCTCCCCGAGCATGTCGTAAAAGTCGACTAAGGGATAGTATCCTCTCCAACATGATGTACCAGTTATATGGGCGATAGGCTGATCACCGGTCACCATGGTTCACCATATCCATCTTAGGACTTAAATCAGAAGTGGCTGCAAGTATTTTTATGTTTACTTGTGGCTCTGCCCACACCTTTGGGGATACGGGCGTGATAATAATAAGCATGTAAAATTTTGATAACAAAATTGACAATTAATGTCAATGTTATTCGGGTCGTCAGCAGCTCTCTTTTTCTTGCAGTAAAGGGCCTCTAGCTGGACAGTTTTCATGATTTTTGATTTGTTGGATTTGTCTCCGCCCCAAATAGCAAAATAACTAACTACCTACCTAATAAAACATTTGCAAATTTGCAGTTATTAAAATAGTGCTCATTAAAATGTATAAGAATATATCTGATGACAAAATATGAATGTGGAAGGATATGTGTATAAGAAAACTTGCAGCCGCTTCTGATTTAGTCTAAATATGGATTGGATATGGTGAACCATGGGTGGCTTGACGGGCTCGATCAGCCCATCGTCTATATAGGTGGTCCATCATGTTGGAAAGGAATTAAAATAAGAGTTGGTATTATATCCTTCTTATTGTAATGTTTATAAACCTATGTAATCAAAATAACTCTATCCAAGCCTACATATTAATTATGTTACTATTTATACCTTCACTAGGCTACCCACAAAGTTCTGTCAGTTCGAGACACGTCCGCCGTAAAGCGAGTGAGAAACGATTGGTCGGAACAAATCGGACATGGCATCAATTGCGTGGGTTATTGATATTGCTGGTTATATGCCTCGGTCACTTACTGGGGTCGCTCTATGATGTAGCATTTTCTATAGTTCATATTTTGACATTTTTGCAAATGTGTATGAATAATATCTACTACTAGTCGTGTCACTAGTTATTTTAGAACCAGTGTGGTGAAAGGATTTTAATTCAAAAAGGTTCCTTTCGTGCACCTGACACATATTTACAATTTTTTTTATTCTTCGACGTGCCGATTTTCTCACGATGTTTTAGTTTGAGAGTACCTACCTAGCGCAAGTAAATTTTTTGAATAAAAATCAATTGGTGCACGACTAGATCTTAACCAATGACCTTTAGCATCAGAAGGCGGGGTCACTATCATCACAGTCACTGTCACGACCACCGATATTATAAGTATTCTACCAGCCATATGGTTCCAACAGTACAAGTTTGAGTTAATAGTTGTGTTAATACGAAAAATGGGAGCTCCTGCTAGTGTAGACGAGAGGTAGTCCCCTTACGCTGGTTAAGCAAGTCATTTAGAGTTTCTTTTTCGTTATAACTAAAGAAAAAAAAACTACAGTTGACAATAAAGTAATGAAAACAAACAGTACCCAGTGATCCCAAGCTTCTATCAAAACGACTGAAGCTTCACCAGAAATACAAATCCCATTCCGTCACATAAAAACCCGCCGCGGGCGAGACAACACCTGTATTACCATAACAAGACATAAAATTTGAATGTCCACAAATCGAATAACCGGCCGCGCCGCCCGGAATTAAGTTATCCACTTTTTGCAAGAAAAGACGGGCACGTTAACATATGAATATGACAAATTGTCCGACGGTGGTCACGACTATCCCGCACCGGACCGAGTTTTACGGCACCCTGGGGATACAAGGGGGAACTTGAAATTTTTCATTCCACCCGACTACGGAAGAAAAACCGTCAGGTCACTCGTCAAAACTGTAACAATTTCTCAGAAACAATAATGGGATAAAAAACGTGACCAGTAGCGGGAAAACCTATTGTGGCCACTGTCAATGTTATTTATTCGACGGCGCATGTTGTGAATTTATATTTTATCATGGGATTTCAAGTTTTATTGGCGTCGGAAGTTGGATTGAAAACATCTGAGACCACACGTCATTTCTGTAGCAGACTTTTTTAACAACTTCAAAGTGGGAACTTCTTTTCGAAAGTTCTTTTTATTTTACCTCGAAATTTGATTTCAATATTAATATTTGTTTTGAAATCCTTGAAACTCAATCACAGAAATTCTGCTTACTAATGTATGATAAGATTACAGTTTCAAGTTTAACCCAAAAAGGCTCGTTTCATGTTTCTTGATCTCTTTGAAGTGTTTGTTGCTTGATCTCTCATAATTCATTTTCATCACAAAATCTCCACAAGCACAATCACGAGACAAAACTTAGAAACGAAGGTTATAATGAAAATATAGATTTGTGAGTGCGGCGACAATTCCCCGATGGAATCACGAAGAGTGCAGGCGTGGCCCGAATCGCAAATACGCATTCCATACGTCCACGGGTTTATCCATTCGCAGCTTCATCGATAGGCTGACAATCACAGACCATGTGAGTCTTTGTTATAAATACTAGATATGTATTGAACGATAACTATAGACTCATAGTGAGCAAACTATCTTAATAGGTAAATTTATGAAGAAAGATGTAACGACGAAATGATATAAAAAATCGCCTTAAAATAATTTTGATCATCATTATGGGTGTTTATTTGCGGAGTTTCATTGGCTTGACCACGATGGAACTGATCATGAACTCGTCAAAAATGAATATTTAACCTAAAATGTAACATAAAGGTCGAATGGGAGTTGTGAAGACTTATTATCCTATCTACGTGGTAACAATAATCTGACTTTTGGTTCTAAAATCCAAAAGCCAAGCGAATCTGCTGGTCTCCAATATAAATGTAAATACAGAGCGGGTGAAATATGACAGATATAATTGGTTTATTGTCCTCAGACGCCATCACCATCCGGCATATGGTAATTCCGCCAATTCTGAGGTGGGGTTCATTTTGTATCTTTTTAGTTAAAGTTGTTGTAATTTTTTTTACTACTATTTACCAATTTGTTTAAAAAAAAATTTCAAGAGCTTGAAATTGAAAAAAAAACGTGGCATTTGAAATATAAGAGTGTAATACTATTGATTTTGCCCTCGTAATAGCAAATGCAGTACTTGCAAAATGGCGGTTTCGAGAAAAACGCAATAATCATAATTTTTAGATATCTCTGCAGCAAATCAATGGTATATACTTATAGTAAAAATATAATGAAAATTATTTTTTATGTAAGTATAGATTTAGCCCCTTGGAAATACCATTTCTGCAAAAAAGTGAATAACCAAAAAACGACGATTACTGCAAGTGCGATTAGTAGGGCAGAATTTTGTTTACCCGATATTTTCCTACTAATTTTAATCCCTGATAGTGCCCTGACAAAATGCATTAAAAACACTGATGGATCTTGGTCCCTCATAAATATGCAAGAGTAACAAGAGACGGCCCATTTAGTATGGCCCTCCTTTTGGCCCTCTTTTTACGTTATTGGCTTAATACACCAGAGGGCAGTTCGGATCAACTCGTTAGAGGAATCGATAGAAGCGTTAATGGACCAGGTTTTTATTAATTACAGGAAAAGTCAGAGGAAAAAGGAAAACCCAGGAAGGGTTGATGAAAAAATCAGAAAATGTTAGCTTCGGAAGCTTTTTCATATAAAAAATTAGCAAATAAATCGTTTTCAATGGGACAATACCTTTTATACCAACAGAGTGCGCCCTAAATATTTGTGTTTTGTTAGCTTTAGGTTTTTGGTCTTAATAGGAGCGCATGGTTTCTACCATAATCCGTTATCCACAGGATGTATGGCTCTATCTGTAATAATGTAAAGACTATGGTTGCAGTCAATTTCAATTAGTTTCGAGTTTTCGAGTTGAACCCCTCAAATATGACAACTATTATGTAGGCATACAAAACCTTCATTTGACAACAAACCCATAAAAACTAAACTAACTGTAACAAAGATACGTGCATAGCCTCGTCAAGAATGTCCCAATTTGTATTATAATAAAATAACCATGGTTAATGTCACACCTTCTCCGCTGGACTGGAAGTGAAGAAAAAAGATAGAATGCGTCCTGCTGCTTCTCTCTCCGAGCTTGTCGTAAAAGTTGACTAAGGGATGATCCTCTCCAACATGCTCGGGAGAAGCAGCCGGACGCATTCTATGTTTTTTCTTAACTCTGGGAGTTCCAGCAGAGAAGCAAAGTAATAAGTCTATCGACGGAAGAAAGCTATTTTGTCGTATCTTAAAATATTCAATTTTACACCAGAGCCAAAAAACCTTTATTTACAGCAATTAGTCGTGTGAACAGTAAAAAAACTAGGAAAAAATCAAGGCCGTATATATATAAAATTTTTCATTGTAGAAAGACGAGACATAGACTATTCGACGCGACTTTTTTTGCTTATAATCAAGTATTAAGTCATTTAGGCCATTTTCTGAGATACGACATTTCCGCTTTCTACCGTCGATATGCAAAATGTGTGGTATCTTATAAATCTTCACAGAAACCTAATGTATCTTTGTATTATGTAATCATTATATCTAGTTTAGTCCGGCTTCACGTTCAGATCTATCGCTGGCATTGTATCCGAGGAGGCTAGTCCGACAATCAGCCCGTAATGAATCCCGCAGGATGCTCCGTTCCGTGACTCAACTCCTGATCAATTCCCTGTACGTGTTGTAACGCGTGATTTATCGCATCGGCCTGAAGGATTTGTGAGGTAAGTGGAAATGAAGGAAATAAAGCCTTGGTTTCCAAAAAGTGACGGTATGACGGTCCACATTGAAAGAAGCTTCGTATCAAAAATATGCAAAAATTATATACCTACAACATGTTCTTGCGACATGTACGACAATAAACAAAAATACATTCTGTATCACATTTTGAAATATTAGCGACAATTTCATATATATTGCGTAAATTTTACCCAACAATTAATATTTCAACAATAACCAATTTTTAAACAATCTATACATAAAATCACAAATAAAGAGGTCACTCGAGGGGGCCTCATAATATCCTATCTATGTTTTATCAATGAAGTTAGAGTGCAAAAGAACTATACATAATTTGCACCTATTAGAAAGAGACAAAAACGATATTAAGTTTCAAATATGAGCTCATATATTTGTTACAATTTTACAAGATTACTGACCATCAACTTTGCCCGTGTTTTCATTTAATGTCGTTCAAGCAAATACACTTTGTATTATGTATATTTCTAAGCAGCTAATATATTATGGGAGAGTTAGTCTAACATAAAAGTCCAAACGCTACATTTGGCATATACCTAACCTGTGAAATTTTATTTACACTGTCTCCTTACGATCTGAATATAATAGGTAAAGTATCTGAACGTCGTTGTCTGGTCGTTTAACTCCTCAACTGATCTTTCTAAATACTTATTTAGAAAGAGACTCATTTAGATACTCATCTAAGGCCATCTAAATTTTTTTTTAAACTGAACAAGCTTGAATCATTACTCAAGCACAGATTTTCTATAAATCGAAAAAGAAATAAACGTTGCCAGTTTCAAAATATTAGCTGTTGTTTGGAAAGTGAGAACCGTAGCAATTGTACAGTTATTCAGTAGAAAGCAGAACAAAGCAACACTTGCGCGTCCAATTATAGTTTGCCATCAAAACGTCATAAATATCTGCACTGATGGATATTATAAGTCATAATCAAGTGCGTTTGTTGGAGTAATGATTCGAGGGGCGTGTGACGTAATGTATGCACAGCGGGTGTTTCTTGCAGTACTACAAATTGGTCGACATGTGGCCCGTCTGAAAACGATAGTTTGTTTTATGGATTTGTCTATTATTTCTACTGATATTTATGAATCTGTTGAACTAAATAATAACAAAAACGTTTTAAATTTTTTACTTGTTTAATCCTGATTTTATTGGAAATTAATACGATTTACATTGCATAGATAAAAATCGCAGATTCTCGAATAATTTAGAACCTATATGGTACAAAGTAATATGCTAATAGAGCAAATACAGCCACGTCAATTTAAAATGGCACAGTGTCGATAAAGAGTAATGTCGAAATGATACGAGAAAAAACAAGATAATCTTAAATTTAGTTATCTCCACACATCAGCTAAGTAGCTAATGCATCGAGATACGTATAATGGAATTCATCAAAAATCGAAGGGGTGTTGCATCATCTTCCCCTAATTTGGTTTTTATTTTATTTCAACCCTCATAAGGGGTAGTGGAATTAGGCTTACCATATGCGCTCCTACTAGTGTTACACTTCGTCCGATTGTTCATTTTGTTAGTTCCATTCGGTACCAGTATGTTGTGTAAAATGATTCTTAAAAGTTGTTTTTACAATGAATATGTTGTTTTTTTTTAATTATTTTGCTTTGGCACACACACAGTACTTTTCCCAGTTTGAAGGCCACGTAGGTACTCAGTTAAAGCCTTGTAATTACTACTGTTGTAAAAGTAAAAAAACTTTTATTTTGTTTGTCAAAGACACCACGAATAGTTAAAGAGGTTTGGGTAACAGAAATTAAACCTATGAAAAAAAATATTTAAGCAAGTGCCTACCTACCTACACCTACGCATTCGTTAGGTACATTATTCTCCTACAAACAATAAATTTTACTCACAAATAAAAAAAACCGTGTAAATCATACCTATCCTCTTCTAAAACCACCAAAATGGATTCTAAAACCTTGAAACCCTTCGAAAAAACCAAGAAGTCCCTATTAGGGCACCACAAAATTTAGGGTACTCGTAATCCGAGGTGAACATGTGTGGTCGGCTTTAAATCGTGATCTCTTACCGATTACCAGCACGCATGGCATGCTTTATTTAATGCGAGGGAAGTGGGCCTACTTTTGAATCTACAGTAGGTACAATGGCTGGTCAAAAGGGATGTTTCGATACACATGTAATTAGATTGATCAATGATTGTATAGTAGCTTTATGGATGTGACCAATGATCAAAGGGCTGGCGCTTACCACGGACAAAGGATAAGTATAGCTATCCAACGAGGTAACGTCGCGAGCCGTTTGGGGACCTTACCTGCGGTCAATGATCTGAACTCTGTTTTCTATCTGTAGGCGAACTTAGATAGAAAACTGAGCTCATTTTCATTTCTTATTATTATACCGATTACCTCAAAGATTGTATTGTTATTGTAGTTTGCCTTTGTAAATAAGTTGATTAAATAAATATATATTACTTAGTAGCTTTTAAAAATCTCAGCAAATACTAATAAATCAAAGTAGCATGTTGAATGAAAATCACAGATTTTTAGACCTTTGCGTCTTCACATGCGCTTTGTAAAAGGGTTGTTAAAATGAATGCGTTTTTTAAAATACCTTATTATAAGTGGCGTTTTTCTTAGCGTTTTGTATGATACTTCAATAACTCAATCCACATTACCATAGCCATTATGTACAAAACTCTGAAAAAGATAGGCGTAACGTCGAATAACAGACAGATTACACACATTACGCCTTACAACAGCCGTTTGTATGCAAAAGTGACTTTATCTAAACATTATTTACAAGTTTAAAAGCCTGATCTCAAAGAACATTAAGCCTGAGGAACGTGTTTAATCTATAATGCGTCTTATCGCAATATTTTCCATTTCCTACACGGCACGGGCCGTCGCCAAGGGAAATAAGGCCGGAGTTTCACTTTGTTTTCTTCTTTTTTCCTTTTTTCCGGAAAATTTTTCGTTCCTTCCTTCGTTTACACTTACAGTTACCGGTGTTTTCAGTTTACCTGCAGCGTTGAATTAAATATGGCAAAGGGTAACGTCTGGATTTGCATTGCTTGCAACAATGAAACTGGATTGTTCTGTTTAAGTTGTGAAAAGTACGGGATAGCTTGTACCGGGCGGATGGTGATTGTGAAATTCCTTTGTTGGAAACCGGATATTGTACTCGTTTCGAAAATGTGCAATTAGTGCCTCTTATCTTACTAATTTCATGCACTATACAATGAACTCTTTTAACTCTCATTCTTTTTTTAATCATAATTTACTGTTAAGTATACGTATACCTTTAATTTACCTATCACAAATACCTAAAATGTGGTATCACTAAACAATTTGCCAGCCACCCCCAGGTGGAGCAGGTATCGGTGTCCGTAATTAGTTAATGTGCGGCTCATATCCGATAATTTATTGAGACAGAGCACCCCCCCTCAATAACTCCCCCCTTAAGGCCAGGGGAATTGATGGCGGCGAAAAATTCAACCAAAATATTAATGCAGCGAGCTAAGGCAAGTATTGGCGCGAAGGATCTAGGAGTCTGAGCGGTTTTGATACTTTGCACAAAGTCAATATTTAGAAAAAAAACTACTTGATGAATTGCTGTAGCTACTCGTATGTGCATTACTTTGGCTGTCGCAAAAATCGAATATGTCGGATGTGAGAAGCCATTTTTGAACAACGATAAACTAAAATAGTACCAAAAACTAACCTATTGCGATAAATAAGTATTATAAGACGCGTTTGGTGCGCTCAACAAGGTGGACATTAGATAATAATGAAGTATCCAATATGGCGTATTAAAAAATCCAATATGGCAGCTTTACTATATCACCTTAGTTCTACGCATGTCAGTGCCTATTTTTATTATTCATTTATTTCAGATCATAGAAATCCATAAAACATCATAGCACATTAATACACATACACTTAAAACTAAAACTACATACATACAACATTTCATTTAATACAGAATAATCAAATGAAAATCATAGATTTTTTTTTAAATTAATACCTATAAAATTACACAAAATGGAAAACACGATATTAAAATACGAATTAAATTAGAATTAGCCAATGCTTACTATTTATAACATTATTTTTACCCAATCCACTAATTTGTCAACATATAGATAGCTTACTTCAGGTTAAGTAAAATTGGTGCCGTTTTATTTTCCAAAGATATCAAAATGACTCGGGCCGCAGATTACACTTGCTTCAATAGACGGTCTCGCCGTAGGATTAATCGGGATTGTTCCGCGGAGGTGAAAAATTGTCACCATCAACACTCACCGTCTCGCAATAACTCGATGATGTATCGGCCCAGTGAGTTCTCTGCTCTTTGTTTTTCAGAAGTTATTAGATTTTTGTTGAATTTTCAATGGAAACTCATTGTACCTCTAGATCGTAAGACAAAATGAAATGATTGATTCACTGGCTTATTAAATCTAAACATTACACATACATCCGAATACTCAAACGCATCTCAGAGTTGAGCACGTCTCAAGTGACGAGTTTTTGACAGATTTTCATCAAAAACTGTCAAAAAATCGTGACTTGAGACGTGCTCAACTCTGAGATGCGTTTGAGTATTCGGGGGATAGTGAGGTAAATCTAATTATCCGACTTATATTATAAATGCGAAAGTTTGTGAGGATGTTTGGATGTTTCTGCCTCAATCACGCCTAAACGGCTGAACGGATTTGAATGAAACTTGGAATATACATAATGTGTGTGCTGGAATAACATATATAATACTTTTTCCGAGTACAACGCGAGCAAATCCGCTGGGCGGCAGCTAGTATGTTTTTACAACACTCACTTTGTTAAAGAACAAAATCTGTTGATATTTTGAATTTCCCAATATGTATAAAAAATACTAGAAATTCTTTAGTTTCTAAATTTTTCTGGTGTCACCTAAAGTTTACAATCAACTTTGTTTAGCACTATGATACCACCTAATACATTCAACGTCAATTTTCCGGCACGATCACGCCACAGATTTGATTACTGTCCTACTCACATCTATACTTTTTCTCATAATAAGTTGGCCCGCGCGCCGTGATTGGCTCAACTCCCGCGGGGTTTGAACTTCGTCAACAAATGAGCTGCGAGCCAACACGATCATAATTTATAAGACAGCGCGTATTATTTATTATTGCAGCTATGTTCGTAGACTGGAAATCATCTTGGAAGGAAATGAACAGAGTTTGATGAAGAATTAACCTATTATTTGGATTGTAAAAATTCTATGACATAAGCAAAGTATGATGAACATAGCGTAAGACGGGTTAATTTTGAAGCTTGCTCATAGATATAATATTTTTTTTTACATAATCCTTACTAATATTATTTATTATTTTATTATACACGCGAAAGTTTATATGAACGAATTTGAATGAAACTTGGAATAGACATAGTACTTACATGTATTAGATTAACATATTATAGACTATTTTTAATCCGGGTGACACGCGAGCAAAACCGCGGGCCGCAGCTAGTATAATTAGATTGTGTATCAGAAAATCAGAAGTGGTTTTTATTTTGTTTTTAATGCTTAATATTTTTTTTAAATAGAAAAGTACCTACCATCAGACTGACAGAAGATACATCATTCACTCTCAACCAACTGGTACGTTCAAAAAATAACAAAGTAGGTACGTAGCAGTGTGAGGAAGATATATGGTGTGGCGGGGGAATACAATTCAGGATAGCAAAGGTCGTTTCCTTTAGTATAAATGTAAGTAAATTTGAATAAAACATGGCAACCCGCGGGTTCGCTGTTTTTGTGAAGATGTGATGGTCAGAGGAAAGCTTTGTTAGTGTGAATTAGTAATGGTTACAAAGGAAACACCTTAAGTAAAAATTGTATTCCTCAAAGTACTTCAGTATTATTTTCATTGAATTGAGTATCTTTATTTAAACAGTTAAAGATTAAAAAAGTTAGTTATAATGGATACCTGTGGGAAATTTTTAGGGCTGGCAAATAATATTTATATTTTCCAGGGCTAAAAATCTATATTTGTCATGAGCAAAGATTGAACACCTACCTAAAAAACAATTCACATAATTGAAACATAAATTAAAAAATAAGCCAAATAAATTAGGCAAAAGCAAGATAACACCAAAAAGGGTTAACATAACCAAAAGACACCGATCTACTTAACTTTAATTTAATTAATACAGAACAGTAAATTTTGCCTGCAATTTCATTATGTGGTGTGTTAGGGTTAAGAAAAAGGAGTGGTTCTAAAATTGTGTTTCTTGACATAATATAATTTTTTTTAGATATTTTTTTAGATATTTATTATTTTTTTTAGTAAGAAGGTTCCTAGCCTTTTTAAATAATATGTGGGTAGATGTTTTTTCAAATAAAAGTAGTTTCGGAGTAATATTATCAACTACAACTCATCATAATTTCGAGGTCATCAATTTATTTTCATAAAAAGTTTATTCCTCAAACCTGTAACACGATTTTGTAGACAAATGCTCATTATACAGTAAATTTCATTCTCAAAGGGGGAAGTTTGGCAATCCGTCGCTTACCCAGAAGGGAGTTAAAACAAATGTCATATGTTTATGGGATTTCCGTGTTATGTTAATGCGAGTTTACCTTTTGGTTTGCAGATAAATATTATTTAAATAAACATAAACACGCATGCTTTAATTTGGAGTAAAAAAGCTTTTTTTAACTTAAATATATCATTATACCTAGCTGCCTAACTATAAAAATCCTTATTCGTGAAACGCAACATTTTTAATTTTTAATTGACGGCCTCGGTGGCGTGTCTGGTGATTACTCGGCAGAGACGCAAGAGGCGCGGGTTCGATTCCCGCTGCGGAAGAAATGTTTGCATGATCTGTAGATATTTCTTCCAGGTCTAGGTTTTGTGGTACCATGGTACTCGTAGTTTCTGATACCCACGACACAGGGAATCCTAGTGTGGGGTCAGGACTATGTAGGTGATTGTTGGGTGTTATTTATTATTTCTATTTGGTACTTACCTAAGGTTTTGCTTCAATATGTAATAAAGGCGTTACGAAAATGTAGGAAGTGTTTATAGAAACTTTAGTTTAGTAATAGTCTCCTTTGCTGTGTTATAGATTTACGATTAACTAGCTGTTGCTCCCGACTTCATCCGTATTTTTTATATAATATAAAAAGTAGTAGCAGCCTATGTCCTTTTCTATAATCTAAATTTATATCCTTGCTAAATATCAAAAACTGTTTAGCGGTTTAGGCGTGAAAAGGTAGTATAGTAAAGGTAGACAGACAGAGTTACATTTGCATTTATAATATAGTTTGGATTTGTCATCCTCAATAATCAAAGCACAATAGGAAAACTGAATTAGTCGACCCCACAGCTTAACTAAGCTAAACGCTAACCCGATCAGGCATAATTTGTGACCAATTAGAATAATGGTCCGCGTGTCGTGATGTATGCACGACGGGTCTAGGACAACACGTCTATGGAGTCACAATTATAACATAATAATGTTGAGTTTTCTATTAAAAACTCTTTGAAGGGCTCGCCTTTGTACTATACAAGTGTACACCGCCAAAAGACTCACAGAGCCAAAAGTTGAGATGGTTCGGGTTTTTTTAATAATTTATAACGAAAATATAAATAAATAAATATTTTGAGGACATATCACACAGCACCATCTTAGCCCCAATCTAAGCAAAGCTTGTATTATGGGAACCAGATGATAGAATACATAATATACTTTTTTTTGTAAATACAAACTTAAAATACACATCACCCAGACCCGGAAGAAATATTTGCAGAGCATGCAAACATTTCTCCCGCAGCAGGAATCGAACCCGCGCCTCTTGCGTCTCAGCCGAGCACTCGCTCGCCTCGCCACAGAGGTCGTCAAAGAAAAAGAAATGAAGAACGAATCGGGTTTGATTTGATGGTTCAGTCATTTAGTTTTTTTTTAAGAATGTTCCTCATCGTTATACTAAATAAAAATACAGTAAACTAAAAAACATGACGTGCCAATTTAAAAATTTAATACGCAGCTAACAGATATAAAAAAAGCCAAATTGAACAATGTTGTTATGGTTTCTACCGATTTTATACATGAATTGAAAAAATAAAGGGACCAAATGTAAGAACCCAGATGATATCTATTGTAGTAGCAACTTTGTCTTGATACTTAACAGAGGTAGTAAAACTTACATGATTGTGCAAGTGATTAGAAGATAATTTAACAAAAAAATAAACAAACGATTCCACAGGCTTCTCTGTTCGTTAATAAATGTTCGGGGCAGCGTTTGTCCAGTGGCAGAACGTCAATGTCACCGTTGTACTTACTGGTTATGTATTTGTTGAGTTTGTGGTGAATTGTGCATGTGACGGACCCACCTCTAATTTTACTGCTTGATGTGCAACTGCAGTGGATTTGGGAGTGCGAATGAATTAAACAAGTAGGTTATATACAGACTTTGCATGCTCTGCAAATATTTCTTGCGGATCTGGGTGATGTTATTATGTATTATAAGCGTACGTACATAGGTAAGTAAATTAAAAAGGAAGACATCTGGTTAACATAATAAAATGTGAAAAAGCTAATATTAAACAGATAAGCATTTAAAACTATGTAAATTAATTAATTAATATTTGTCTCTCTGTATTGTATGTACTATGGGCTGTACTAGGCTCTCTGTACTGTGCCAGATGGCTGATAGAATACCTATAATACCTAGTATTAAAACACCCAGATACCCAGACACCCAAACATTTCTCCCGCAGTGGGAATCGAACCCGCGCCTCTTGCGTCTCAGCCGAGCACTCGCCTGCCACGCCACCGAAGTTCTTGTACCTAAGCATCTGCGTACATTGATTGTATACTTACACAGTATCGACTACCTACATAATAGTCCTACATGGTGAATTCCCACGAGTCAGATAAACTTAGTTAGGTACAAGATCTACATCACGATAGACATCCGTGACATGATTAGTGCAAATAGCAAATAGCTTGTTTATTCTGACACCAAATAAATTATTGTTTGTTTAGATTTTAAATTATAAAATTAAACGTATGGCTTCATCTCCGAGTTGACGAGAGGTGGAGTATTGAGATGACCAGTTATGGGAGAAGATAGAATAGAGAAAGATGATAAGTTTATAATTATTTTGAGCCATACCCCTTAAACGAAGTCATTTGCTGTTCTGAGCCCTCGGCCACTCACAAGTTGATTTATCATTTTCCAATCATGGTTGTTTGGAAAAGTTTAAAGCCACCCATTTAGGCTACCTTGATGTAGCTTAGAAGTTTGCAGCTTCTAAATTCCTCTCGTATTACAATAGTACCAAATAGTCACTTTTTCACACTTCATAAACCACTATAGGAACTTTTTACGAACCTACTTCCGTTGTCACGTGTCCGTTTAGTATATACCTGTGTCCTGTCGGAAACCCTCGTCAATCTGCAGCTAATTTATGCCCATTTTGTTTAACCCAAAAAACGTTAAACCGATTTACGGCCCGTCCAAACTTACGCAAACGAATTGCGTTTCTTGTTTAGCTTTTAAGTTCTTTGATGCAAAATATATCCAAATTCAAAAGTATTTTATATTTATAGATAAATAGGATCATAAATAAACATTGTATTTACGCCTATTTGTAACGCGTGAAGCGTAAAAAATACAGGCAAGAAACTACGCTTTGCAATTTTTTTTTGAAAAACGAAAATTATTATTTTATTTATAGTTAAACAATGTTCTGTAATATCTTGTTTTTCCTGATACTTGCTGATAATAAAAGAAATGCGTACAATTAACATGATACGTTTAATTATCCACGCATAAATTGTACTCAATATTGACTGTTTACGAGAGAACATTTTCACTATCATGGAACCACATTCATTTTAGAGAAGGTACTTACGTAGGTTTACTTTTTTCCAATAAAAGTGATGATAGATTAATAATAGTTCTTGAAATGTTACAGTAATAGCTATTTATCACTGGCCCCTTATTATACTCGAAATTTTCAAACATTTATTTACGAAATACGCAAAAAATAAGTAAAGTAAAGATCAGTGCAAAATGAATATGACTGTATCTCAGTGTATACCAAGTTTTGTTTATTGTAAAACAGAACTATATACAGTGATTTGATTTTTAAAACATCTCATAAAACTGTATAGGTACCTTTAGTAAAAATATTATAAACGAACATCAATGAATTCGCTGCTGAACGTCAAAAAAGCTCATAAATATTGGCGACAAATTCCCGCCAATCGCGAAAATGCGTTCCATTTGTCGCAAATTGCGCGCGTAAATAATAACCAGGGAACTTTATCAAGCTTATTTATTGGCTCATTATGAGGATAAAATTGTGCGATTCGCGAACAATAGTGTAAAGTGACTGATTTTACATATAGTACGAAAATTTACGCGAATTTTTACTTACATCAGGATTTTTATGTCTTCAGTTTAAGAGCATTGAATGTTTCGAAAATTCAGTTGAAAACGAAATCCGAATCATCGCCACATCATTAATTTAAACTTATATCATTCAATTGCAAATGTTTAATGAACCATTATCCATTGCTTTTGTATCATTAATATCGAATATTACGGGTAATATTCCCAAGAGTCTTTCAGTAAAACTAGGTTCAGACCGGAATGACCGAAATTTGGTCAATAATGCCTACAAATTGGGAAGTGCCGCTTGATTTGCCAGAAAATTTGGCAAATTGAAATGTTTCACGGTACATTTCATAGGTCCCTTAACTATTATAATTCGATTTTATGACAATGTGGGTAGTTCTATTCGTTCAACTGTTTTAAAACTAGTTTTACCCACTATTAGGCGCATCCACCATAAGCACTTTGTCCTTTAAGTAGTCTAAGTGCTTCTCAAAGTCAATTAGAACGCATGGAGAAGAATCTCTTTATCGGGATTCAATTCCTAATGTTGTCGCAATCGTCTTCAGTTTCCAATTTATACCGGTTGTGACGTGTTTTCTTCACGCCAACATCACACCGATCGCACTGCAGTGAACTCCGCAGCAAGCTGGTAATAAAAGACGGACGAAGAGGAAGCAGAAGGACTTTTTGCTCAATTGTTGTCGAGCCAGCCATTTTTCAAAAAGTATCACTAAGTATTTAAATCTCTCCTATAGGTTCATGTTTCTTGTGTTTATATTTTTACTTGTATAGTGTATATCTTATTAAATGTTATATTGATTTACCTAACGTATTGTTCTTTTTACTAATACTCTATTGTTAATGAGACACACTCTGTAATAGTACGCTTCTGTTAACGAAGGGACAAATATAAATAGACACAAGCATAATAACAGTATACATAGCCTAGACGGGACATTTCAGTATTTGAGCGGTCAGTCTTCGGGGACCGGCCAGACAGAGCCTTGGACCCTCACTATCTGCGGCTTGATTAATCCGTTTTGCATTGATTCACTTGCGAAACCCTACAATTTCACCATTCCAAACCACTTGCGAGTATGGTATCAGAGATAAATGATGCCATTTATGATCGATTATTTCTTTATCCTTCTCTACTGGACTGGTCGACTAAGGAATAGTATCCAATATGATGAACCATCTACTCGGGCGATGGGCTGATCACCTGTCACCACAATTCACCATATCCATTTCGGGATTTTGAATCAGGAGTGGCTACAAGTTTTCTTATGATTACCTACTAGTGGCTCTGCGCACCGCATTCGTGATAATATGTACCTACCTATGTATGTTTTTCTTTATCATTTTCTCATAGCTTAGATTATGAAACAAAGCTCGAGGGAGCAACACGCGTCCTATAACCAAATTATTCGCTAGCTGATTCAAAAAAGTAAAACCAAAAACCGCCTCAACTCAAAATGCATAGCCCATTACAAGAGCAAGTTTATTGTGATTTTGCGTTTAAACAAAGAGGGGTGCCTTTTTATACTGTCTGTAATGAATTTTCAGGATGCCGAGACATCAGCCTTTTTAAATATTCACGAAGATGTGGGGTGTACTGGCATTTTGTTCACCTCATTGAATAACATAGCCTCATGCATAATTTTTCAGAGTAAAAATTGTCACGCTACATTGAAGCTTGTAAGTACAGACATTCGATTAGGTGAAACACAGTGTGTGGGTTTTATTAGTTCGTCAACTTTTTTCAGATTTAAATGTTTTTCTAAGAAGCCTATGATATAAGTATGCGATGAGTTTGACCATGCGGCACTCATATTTATTTTTACTATGTCGTACAGTTCGGGAAATATTTCTAATAATGTCTATCAGAATTAAATAAGTACCCATGACTTAAACTACTAAACAGGAAGAAATCCCATTTTTTGCCTTATTACTTCGCGGAACTATATCTAACTAATATAATTTCTGGTTGGCTCATAACCCTGAGGGGGATCAAACTTGTCGCTAACACAATTACAAAGACAGATTAGTTTGGGTCAGAAATGGCTCTTACCTGGCCACTTTATGATTGCTAACCGACTGCTAACTTTTTAATAAACTTTGGAGCAGTTTGGCAGTATCTAAAATAATATTTACATACATACATACATATTATCACGCCGGTATCCCTACTGGGGTGGGCAGAGCCACAAGTAAACATAAGAAAACTTCTGATCTAAACTCATAAAATGGATATGGTGAACCATGGTGATAATAATACTAATAAATCCTACTAATATTATAATATAAACGCTAAAGTATGTATCGATGTTTGTTACTCTTTCACGCCTAAACGGCTGAACGGATTTAAATGAAACTTGAAATATCATAGTCATCTCTCTTATTCGATCTTAAAAATAGGGATTTATTTTTCATTCTTTTATAATGTTCATAAAGAAAATTCATTAATAAATTGTTCTACATAATAATTTTACTTAGGTTAGGTTTTGCTTATGTACCTACCTACTCATACACTTTTATGATTACATGGATTTACCGATTAAAAAAAACAGTCACACATCTCTATCCATAACGTGAAGTTGACAATAACAATAGAAGGGATAGAGATACAAACTCTATGATACTCTATGGTGGATCATAAAGCCAGATACCATAAGAGAGCGAATCGTTGTTTCATAAAAAGTGTAATTAGTCTATTTTTTTAATGTAAAAGCCTTGTTTGAGTATCAGTCTAACAGTACCTACCTGCTACTGTTTTTGGCTACTCTTGTGACCTTTTACCGATTCACCCCACTCTACCCAGCTATAATAAACTCCTTTTCAATTCGGAAGGGCATAAACACAAGCATTCGTTTTAATATTAATCCCAGACGAAATTACACACTGGAAATACAGAACGCCGGTGGTTCCCGATAGATAATGTCTCTTCTTAAACATTGAAGATGTACACGGCTAGCACGAGCTTCAACGTTCTTCAACCACTGATGAAGTTCTATCTCTTCTTCTTTATCGAGTAGGCTCTTTCAGCCATTTCATTAATTTCAAACAATTGGAACTTCTAGAACATTTAGTTAGGTCAATTTAATTATCACTTTGTTAATAATGTTTGTTCTTACATTTCATTTTAACAATCCCTCTTTCAAACGGACGACGCTTATCTAGTCGTGTCATTAGTTCTTTCGAACCAGTATGGTGAAAGGATTTAAAATGCGCCTCAAAGACTCCTTTCGTGAACTTGACACATGTTTTTGAACTTTCTAAGGTTCTATGACATGCCGGTTTCCTCACGATGTTTTCCTTCACAGTTTGAGAGTACTGGTATCGCGCAGATAAATTTTTCGAACAGAAAAATACATTGGTGCACGACTGGATTTGAACCCACATCCTTAGGATCGGAAGGCGAGGCCGTTACCACTAGACCACCAGTGCTTTTTTTTTTCAGATACGGCCGTGATAACGGACTGTAAATAACGGACGTCGGATCGTCATTACCACAGCGAGGTAGGTATGTTAGCCTATATTTTGAGAGTGTATAATGTTGCTAAGGTAATCTACCTTTCATAGTCCATTAGTTTATAGGAACCAGGCAACGAAAATTTTATCCCGTTTCTTAGATTGGCGTGACATCGTCGAAGGTAGTAAGTTTTAAGTTTTGTCCGTTTTCAAAATCACAAATAGACCTTTAAAAGAGTCGTAGAGACGTTGCGTTGTTTGAACCTAAAAGTGCTCGTAACGAAAGGTATTTCACACTGTTTCAAAGGTTTGTAGTAGTGCTAACCCTTCTGGTCTCGGAAAGACGCATCATACAGAAATTGGATATTCATACGACGGCTATTTGAATTGGTTCGTTTGGTAGAGTTGGCTTTGAATTGGTTATTTTCGTATTGGCTATTACAGATTTGCAAAGTAAGGTGGTTTGGTATCAGTATGGGTTTGCTTACTCCCATGAGCTTAGAAAATCAAGAATATTTAAAAAATTGTGTAGTTTTTTGTACGTAGGTATTAGATACTTACAACATCTTACGTGTGAATTTGATTTGAAATATTTTCCCAAGTTATTTGATGAGTAAAGTTGCATTTTATCTTCACACGTCACATCTTTCAATATTTTTAGTTTAAGGAATTCTGATTTATTTCCAAATTAATCTTTTGAATTACGATAAATGCATTTTAACTGAAATCCATTTACAAATAACTTTTAGTCCACAAATCCACATTAAACTTAATTACCGCTACTTCAAAACATCTCCATATTAGTCCGGGGGTCTCGTGGGCTTTCATCTGAGGTAGCCAAACTACATGCTTGTTAACTCGTCTCATATATTATGAACTTGTGTCAAATGTAGCCAAGGTACAGGGTGCTTCTATAAAAATCAGGATCTCCTTCGCATCCGTTATGTTGGTCGCGACCACATGTCGATAATTTCATTTAAATAATTTTCGTTGTCACCTGTGGACCAGTATGGTCGCAGCCTTAGAATAGACGTAGATCTTTTTGACAGCTTTTGAATTCAAAAAACTTTTGGGTACACGTACATAGTGCTTATGCTATGGATATACCTACATAATTGCTTTTAAAGCATCCTGAAGAACTGACAGATTAGTTTAAGGTTTCATAGGCAAGCCGTCAGTGTTGATTTTGGAATGTCTCAATTTCCGATCAAAATGACTCCCCGCGAGTCTGTAAACATTGCGGGAATGGCCTGACTTCAATTGTTTACCAATAATAATTAGAACAGAACTTCTCATAGGAACAGCAATACACTCGATTTTCTTCTTATTTTCTGAATTATGTGGTTTCCTAAGAAACTTACATTTGTATATTTGAAAAGGAATATAGGGAAACTTGTAAAGTGATCATCCTTTACATAGGGGGGGTACACAAGTAAAATAAAGGCTCGCCGCATGTCGGAAGTCGCGACCTTCGGGGACTGCCGGAACTATCTACGCTAATATTTGCATGTTGGATACGGTTAACTGTCTCTATTGTGTGTACTTAGCTTTATTTACTTTTGGTTACCGTTATGAGTTTATCATCCTATAGTTTTACTTTGTTATATAAATGAGAACAAAGAACGGACTTTGATTGAAGATGTGGAATTTGACGGCTTCCGTGGCGTGGCGGGCGATTGCTCGGCTGAGACGCAAGAGGCGTCGATTCGATTCCTGCTGCGGAAGAAATGTTTGCATGTTCTGTAAATAGTTTTTCTGGGTCTGGGTGTTTGAGTATCATGGTACTCGTAGTTTATGATACCCATGACTCGGGGAATCCCAGTGTGGGGTGAGAACTGTGTATGTAATTATTGGGTGCTATTATAGTTTTTTTTTCTATATAGGTAAATGCATAATCTTCAGGATCATAATATTTATTAGGTATTATAAACTGTTGAAAGTATAAGTTGTTAGGCATAGATAATAAATATAGTACAAACAATTTGCCCTTCTGGGACATACAATGTGATTCAGAAAGAATAAAAAAAATACCAATAATAGACAAAACTTCTTAGTTATAATAATTTGTTCAATAATTGGCACATCAAAACTTCTGTTTTAAAAAGGCTTACCTAGGGATTTGGATTCCATAATGTTCATTGTACATACATATCATTACGCCCGTATTCTTAATGGGGTGGGACAAGTAATCATAAGAAAACTTGCAGCCACTGATGCCTGACTTCACATCACTGTGCATTTAATTATTTATCTACTTTCATGAAGTATGAACGTAGACAAAGTACAACTAATAAAATGAGCTCATTTTCATTTATTGTTATTATACCGATTACCTTAAAGTTTTTAATGTTATTGTAGTTTGTCTTCACAAATAAGGTAGAAAGCTGTCTGAGTATTGACACTTCAGCTTAGAAAAAAAAACTGGCACACCCAACATTATTTAGAAACAGCATAAAAAGTCTCGAAACGGTGCATTACGAAATTATTCACCTTTCAAAACCATCCCCTCCGCAAACACACCACAAAGAAAATGATTTATCAAAATAAATTAAGCATAAGACATTCGGTCGGCAGTCGTCACAACGTCTTCAAATATTTACCTACGGGGCCTACGGGGCCTACGAGACCTGTGGTTAGGGTCACGATGGTAGCGAATGATAATGTACCTACCTTGGTGTTATGTGGGGTACAAAGATTGTAGGGACTGAGTTATTTAGAAAAAACATAGGTAATTTTATGGATTTCGCGGCTAGAGCTTGATAAACGGTACAATGAGGTGAAAAATGTATTGTTTTGGCAGTTTTTGATACATTTTATTCACTGTGATAGGTAATTATGTCTGTCCTCCGTGTATTAT
Organism: Scotopteryx bipunctaria; assembly: GCA_949320045.1. Taxonomy (NCBI): domain Eukaryota; kingdom Metazoa; phylum Arthropoda; class Insecta; order Lepidoptera; family Geometridae; genus Scotopteryx; species Scotopteryx bipunctaria. The sequence goes on from OX439449.1 coordinate 4,266,312, forward strand.
ACGCCTTTTACCTAATTCTCGGAAAATAAAGTCACATTAGATACAAAAACTGACAAAATTAATACTACTTTAGGAGGATAGGATTATCACCACCAGACCGCTAGGTCACACTTGTAAGCACTGGGTGGCAAAAATACTTTTCAGTTACTTTACCAAAAAAAAAATCTTGAAATTGTGGTCTCCCCAATTTCCGTAGCTCGTAACGCAGTCCCAAATCTCATGCGATTCGCTCACTATCCATCATCGTGGACGTTCGTAATAATGCGGCTGGAAAAAGAGCCGCATCACTGACTCGAATCTTTGAGTACAATTTGTGTAACAATAAGGAATCGGACGGCGAATCTAATGGTATTGAAGTTTTCTCCGGCTTTGAAAACAAAAACATAATACAATTTAATCTGATTCAGGAAAAAAAGATGGCGGTCTATAGAATAAAGTCTTTATGAAACTACGAAAGACATTAAACATATGTCGCCTCATTGCGACAAGAACGTGTTATCGTCGACATGTATAATAACGTTTAAACTAAAAATGTCAGAGGTTTGCAAATAATTTATTTCGAAAGAATAATAGTTAGAGAACCTATATTCTGTAATTTTTTTACGAAACACCTTATAGTTACAAAAATTAAACAAATTTAAAACTTTATAAGCGTCTCCTGAAAAGTCGGTGTTTTCGAGATAACCCGTTCTTGTCGCATAGAGGCGATGTATACAAAATACTTGGCTATATTGTTTTAAATACTAAGACATCAATTTTAAATCAAATTAATCTGATTCAACAGTGAAAACCTACGCTGAAATATGGGTTATAAATATTTTTTCTTTCATAACCTATTTATAATATTTTGTGCGTGACGTATGATTATTTTCTAACAAGTATGATCTTCGTATTATAAAGGTAGCAGACATATGTCCTTCCTGTATTTCTGTTAGATTTATAATATGTTATTACAATACAATAATGAAAAGGCACTTCCCCAACTGGAAAAGGATTAATAAAACACTTCCCAGACGTATCACTTACAATTAATCCCAATCAAATGTAAACTTAAATTTAAATCTCGTGCCCTCCGCAAGATGGAGCCGTACGCACTTAATATTCATTAATTTGGATCACGCAGTCAGTGTTCCGGTTCGCTGCATTCGTCAGGTTGGTAAAACGAAACAGAATACCTCCTAGCACTAGTTTTTAGGCTACTGAGCTAATAGTGAGCCCGTAATCCAAACGGTGGTTTCTTGCCTGTATCTTCCATGCTCGGTCGCGTTACTAATACAATTGAATTAATATAAACGTTTTAAAAAATAAAAAGAAAACCTACTTCAATGAAAAATAAATAAAAACTCCTTGGTGCCATCCTATAGAAACTAATAGGTAGTTGGCGTTTAGATACCTATGTCAGGATGAAAGTGGTCATGGACGGACACACTTTCGAATAAAATTGAGTCAGAAAATAAGTGGGTATGTCTTTATTCTCATTTTATTTTACGGCTTTTAAAATTTACTTGAAAAGTATAAATCCCTCAGACATCAAATTTATATGGGACCACCTCGGTACCATACTCGAAAAAATCAATTCATAATTGGCGGAATAATCACGTAACAAACATACAAAAACATATAGCCGAATTAAGAACCTCCTTCTTTTTGAAGCAGTTAAAAAGATGGTCCTTTATATAAGTATTTCTTTTTTGTAGTTGGTGACTTTGTAGTTGTATCTATACTGGATAAACTGTTCTAGTACCTACTACTTACACTATTAATGAAAAATTGCACAGAATCGTAGTGACAACAAAAAATAGGCCAAATCCGATGGACCTATTTCAGCCCTTATCCTCAATAATGAGGCTTAATGGAATGGTTTTTATTGTTTGCAGCGATTAGATACTGATTGAAACTGATGCTATCGGCACCTTTGGTATCAATGAGCTCAGTATAGCATGAGTGCGGTTTTGTTTAGGTGATGCGTCTTGATGGTTTGTACCATTTAGGAGATTGCTTTGGTGCTGCAAATGTAAAACAAAAAATATTTTAGGTCGGATTCGACCTACATATACCTATGTATAACAATCTTACTTTACAGAATCACTGACAATCAACGCACAGCCTAAACCATGAGTCCTAGAAGCATGGAACTTGGAAAGTATATTCCTCTTATGTATTTCCCCGTAATTCAACTCCTAGTGGACGCGGCGCAAAGTTGAACTTTTTATGAAAAAAATGAATATAAAATACTGCACCTTCCGGAACGTAAAAGGAAAAAGTATAAATCATTAATATCTATTGCCTCTCTAACCATCTATCTATAATATAAAAATGAATCGCAAAATGTGTTGTAAGCGCATAACTCAACAACGCCTGGACCAATTTGGCCAAATCTTTTTTTAAAATGTTCGTTGAAGTTCAAGGATGGTTTTTACGGCGAGAAAAATTAGAATTATATTTTTCATCCGGGTACCACGTGAGCGAAGCCGCGGGCGGCAGCTAGTTTTAAATAAATTTATTGTACAATAATCTAAGGTAGTAATTTTATGAAATATCAATAACTGTCACAGTTCATATAGGCTACAGGCGCTAAAAGCCACGTATCTGGAGCAAGAAATTAAAAGTATAGTCGCGCTCGCCCTCTGGGAAATCCGACCAATCACGCCGAGAAAATTGCTCATTGTACGGGGAATGCCCACACATAGACACCGTATCACGGAAATATGTTTTTGAAAAGAGAATTCAGAAATAGTAACTTACGAATAATAACATAATTGAAAAGTTACCTCAGCGTACCCTTACTTCATTTAGGTACATTAGAAAGATTTAGTAGACTTTTATCATTAAAACTAGGTAAATGCTTACTTGACTACAAAAGTTCAGAATTTTCATTACTCAAGACTTACCTACGTGACACAGATTCCCTTCATAATTAATTAATGTAGCTACCAATTTTTATGGCAAGAAATTTATTTGTTATCTCGCGAACAAAGAAAATCAAAACTTCAGCAAGTAGCCGTGTTTCGTCAAAGCTTACCGCTGTTTGCAATCCATTATCGCGATTATTCGCCACAAGCTGTCAAAACATCAATAATCGAGTCCCGGGAGAGGAGGCAAATTCCGGAATCCATCTGTGAAAGCTTTTAAAATTACAGACCATTCATTCTGCGTATTTCTTTGTCGCCTCCCTTGGCGTGCCGCGTTTGATTTAAAGCCCTCTTCGATTGGATATAAACTTAAATGAGGTATGCTTTGAAGATGACATGAAGATTAAAGTAAGCTAAAACAATACCTACTCCTGTAAAAGTGGTGATGTATACATGTCATAAAGATAATGATCATAGGCATCGTGAAATTTCCACTTCCTTAGTTACCTACAAAATTGTATATTGTAGATTCTTAAATAATTTGGTAGGACACCCTACTTCTCTAATCTAATATGAAAGAACATTGCATTATTACCGACAGTATACAAAGTGAAGGAAAACATCGCGAGAAAACCCGCGGCTTAGTCAGCTCTGCACGTATCGACCATGCCTTTCCTGTGGACAAGGCCGACTAAGCTGAGATAATGGTACCTATAGGGGCAAGTCTACTTCATCTAACTTCGTCCCGGGCACTACAGCGTCCCGTTATTGTAGGCAAAAGTGGCCTCATGACGCTGTATAAATCATCTAATACAGATGGTATTAAATGTAGTATACAAAGTAGATTATAAGAAAACCATCTTCTCATATTATGATATTTTTGTATTGGTATATAACCAACAATCAACCAAGGCAGGTTGCCTACTTATCTATTTTCTACTTATCAATTCTTTTTGCTGACGCGATTTTGGTACAGACTTCACACTGACTCAGCCAGTTACCGTCGCAAAAAAAAAGATTGGAATGTTTTGAATTTGGAATCCCCTGAGATTGCCGTGTCACACGACGCTTTGGATTACTGATTGATTATGCATTCCCGTCATGGCTGACGAGTGAAGAGTGGAAAACAATATCATACAGAAAAGAGATTTTATTCTAGGTATTTTATATTTTTACCAGTTGCGATACGAAAAAAATAAAGACTTGTCGGTTTCTAGTCATCATCTTCCTGTCCTTATCCCACTTTATGTGGGGTCAGCACATCTTGTTCTGTTCTTCCATTCCCTTCTGTCAGCCGTCATCTCTGCACTCACGCCTTTCGTAACCATATCATTTTTTACACAATCCATCCACCTTTTATTCGGTCTAAGAAGCTCTACCTTTAAATCCATCCACATTCATACTCAACTCTCTTCACGACTCGACTTCCATCCCTCCTCATGGCATGCCTATACCACGCTAGCCTCAATCTTCCTGTCAATAGCGCTACTTGTCGGTTTCTAGTGCTCAAAAATAATATTAATTTAATGATATTCAAAGAAGCCAAAACCGCAATCTCCATCATAATAACTAAACACAAAATCCACTAAACTCATTAACACACCCCATACGCAAAACATGCTTTTCATCTTGACACGGGGACCCCAAGACTGACCCCTGACCCCTGGCTCCTGACCCCGACCCCCAAAGATGGCGACCGCAGATATCTCTAAAATGTCCTGCGACGCACTGATAAAACAGTAAAGCCAAATGTTGTAATCGGGCCTTTTGGGTCTGAGTTTCAAATTAACTAGTTTTATATTCATTTGTAACTAAATAAATATTTGTGGACATTTCACACTGGCCCCAAACTAAGCAAAGCCTTTAAATATGGGAACCAGATGGATGATAGAATACTCATATAGGATTTTTTTTAAATACATACTTATAATGCATAATATCACAACCCAGACCAGGAACAAATACTTGCAGAACAAGCAAACATTTCTCCCTCAGTGGGAATTGAGCCCGTGCCTCTTGCGTCTCAGCCGAGCACTCGCTCGCTACGCCACCGATTTTTTTACTGAGTAATTGATTATTTTTGTTAACCTTGATTGTGCTCTTTGTTCTTGATAAACTAAATCGGGTTAAAAAAGCAACAACTTTAAGGTTTAAGCGTGAATTATCCGTTTATAAAGATTCGCTGCCTTTTTTCTAACAGAAATTGCCGGAAAATCTGTGCTTATGAGTTGATTCACAATTTTTTTTTTAAATATATCTATCGTAACTTTGTTTATAAAAAAAACAGCATTTACGTAATTTTTTAGGAAAAACCATATTTTAATTGTTTATAATTCTTGTCATATCAAGTAAATACCTATTTTACGATTGATTGTATCACCACGTCACTTCACCAGTGTATAAAGTGACACCAACAATAAATCTATTTAGATCCGTATCTATCCAAACAGCCAATTAAGACCCTGAGTTTGGTGACAAATGTTTGTCCTGTCGGCGATATTTTTAATTGAGAGCCCTGCGTATGTCACCAAACAATAGTTTTTAACCCAGTTATGGTAGACCTCTTGTCTTGGTTTTGGTTGAGTTTAAAATACGAGAAGGTACTTACTTACTTGTTGTAGCCAGAGTGTCTTTTACACTTAAATAAATAAATATAAATGAATACTTGTGGACATTTCACACAGCGCCATCTAGCCCCAAACTAAGCAAAGCTTGTACTATGGGAACCAGATGGCTGATAGAATACTTATTTACTTTTTTTTGCAAATACACACTTATAATACATAATACTTCAACACCCAGACCCGGAAAAAATATTTGCAGAACATACAAACATTTCTCTCGTAGCGGGGATCGAACCCGCGCCTCTTGCGTCTCAGCCGAGAACTCGCCCGCCACGCCACAGAGGTCGTCAATTGAAAAACTTGAAAATTGTAAATCTTCGGTAAATAAGTTTCAGAAGAACCTATGGTTAACAATAACAAAATTAGTAAATAGTAAGAAACAACTAATAAATCTACATACATACATATTATCACGCTCGTATTCCTAAAAGGGTGGACGGAGTAACAAGTAATCATAAGAAAGCTTGCACTAATAAAGCCTATATGTTAATCCAGTACATGTACTATGTATATTTTAAGTTTCATTCAAATCCGTTCAGTAGTTTTCGCATGAAAGAGTAACAAACATCCATACATACAAACTTTCGCGTTTATAATATTAGTAAGGATGATATTATCATCATACATGATAGTAGACATGATGCCTTTTCACATAAAATATTGTATGAAACGTAGAGTCCAAAACAAGCTGGTCACAAGCAAGGGTGGTTGTTTACTCAAAAGCGGGCAAATAATTAAGAATGTTCATTGGTTTCGTCAACAAGCCGCAGTGTGATTGCTGAGGGATGTATTGTTTGATCCCAGTTTATTGAGCGAGGTTATTGGTCTGTAACCTCACTGGTTTGTGCTGTAATCACACAGGGTAGGGAAAATATTGGGAGTTGGCAGTGTGAAATCGTATGAGACTAGGGTATCCAAAATCATTCTTTCACTTAACTAAACTGTGCTCAGTTTCATACAAAGGAGGTGAAAGGTATCTTTATTAAAAAGTGTTATTTACTTACTTCTAGGTTAGTTTAGTTGGTTCGAAGAAAATTGAGACATGTATTTTTTCAGGTAACCAAAATATGAAAAAAGCTAGCTCTCACAAGCCACACCTATATTTTACAAGTAAGAGTTTTTTTATGTTGGGATTATGGTAAGCTTCGGTTCTGAAGGCGAGCTCGAGTGAAAAAAATCTTTTAAATCAAACAAGTATGTAAAAGTTAAAGTCAAAATAAAAACTAGCTTAAATTGTTTTCTAAACTTTCCGATCGGTTCATTGAGTTTGAAAGCAGTACAATAAACACAATGTTATTGTGCCATTGTAAATTGCATTCGTATTGGTGCACAATACATCAGTGTGTCAAACAGGGTGCCTGCCAGATGTATTACTGCTTCATTTTGGAAGAATCGTAATCGAGCGGGGTCGCTGTTACCCTGTGGTAAGAAAGAGTAGAGTAGATACGTTTAAAAACTGCTCTATATTTGGTCACCTTTATACCTACTAAGGCCGACTAAGCTGAGAGGATGGAATAGGTGCTGGGCAAGCCTACTCCATCTTAATTCGTCCCGGGCACTACAGTGCGCAGCGTCCCGTTTATGAAGGTAAAAGTTGCCTCTTGACGCTGTATAAATCATCTACCTACTATAAACGGTAAAAGGCCTTTTTTATACCCACTATAGAATTAAAAATGTTTTGATACCTACAAGGCTGGTAATTGGTAGTTTGATAGAGTTTATAAATAGTCAAAAACAACATCATAAAAAAATATGTAACAAAATGTGGAAACCTGGCCCATTCAAATGATAGGTACTCACTCCACTTAACCTAGATCACGATCAACTATGTAGAACGATCGATCAACTAAAACCTAGTTAGAAACTGAGCCTCTAATTTGGTAACCGCATGGCAATGTTTTTTTAGATTAGTTTCACTTGCAATAGAATTTAAAATCTATTTAAAGTTTCAATTCGATAGCCTTAGTACCAGTTTGGTGAAATAGGTAAATAGCTATGACAGACAAACGGACGGATAAGTTGTACCATGTTAAACCCTACAAAATTCTTCAAAAATGCAATTAATGTCGTATCCACACTTTTCCCGTGTGACACCCCGTCAGGGGCATACGCACAGTGCCCGAGAATTGTGTAAAGTACGAAATAATTTCACGCATCACGTGCCCCGCTCCCGGATAATGACCCGGCAACGTCCCGGCCAGAGCAAACACCCTGTCTAATAAGGAACTTACAAAGAAAAGGTTCATGTTTGCAGAGGTACATGAAAAATGTATTAGAAATCGGATGCTATTTAACAAAAGGTTTCTGAAAAATGGATCAGAGAAGAATTTCTACTGAAGTTTACATTACAGGCTCTGCTTAAATTTGTAGTTTTATTTTCTTGTTTTTGTTTTCCCGTTTTTTTTTGTGTATAGTCCCACGAGTGACGTGACCTAATTTCCTATGATATAATGACGATGGCGTTGTAGCAGTTTCACAGTGCTACAATCGATAGTGTAATTGGAGAAGAAAATACACTAGTGATTGAGCCAAGCAGTTATGTCAAAGTGATCCTTTCGCTTTATTCTGAAACTGCGCCAACGAACATGAGAAAATCCCCATGTTCGTTGCTGTACAAAGATTTTACTCTTTATTCCGCTGTTTATCCCTCCTCATTCCCGAGCTTGTCTCATCTTGTTTACAGAGCATAATAAATTAAATTCACAAACAGGTGTGGAATTGAATGAAACCCCACTTTCTTAAATAACTCGAGCGTTACGAGGCGGGTGCGGCTTTGTCATTCAGATTATGTTTTAGTCAGGGCTTTGCTTGGAAGATTTTACAAAAAGTCTTTAAGCATTATTTCATACTTTTACGGAAAAGATAGAAGCAAACATCCATCATTTTTTTTTATATCTGTTTATTTTAGAAAAAAATATATTTCTTGACTTGAAGACTAGACTGGAAGACATTCTATCTTTGTAGACCTATTGTTTTCTTTTCCGTTCATTCTAGTTTCATAACGAATTGTAAGTTCATAAACAGAGTTTGATATAATTTGAATATATAGGTACCTTAGTTTACAATGGAAACGTAACTAGTATGTAATCGAATTCAAAATCACGTAAAGCATTAACAGTGACAGTAACTCGAATATTTAGGGGAAGATCAATCTGATGGGGTGTGTTTATCTGAAAGATTTTCATTTATAAATTCAATGTACCCTTACCTGCCACGAACCATTAGAAATACCGACCTATGGAGTTTAAACAAAATAACGCAACAGAATTTTGTTATTTTCGCAAAGGTCGCAAAAAATCTTCTTTTAGGCGTAATTCTTACGCAACAACAGTTCAAAAGACCCAGTAACACGTGTAGTACCCAGGTAGTACCTAGTAGGTACTCGTACTGTCGCAAATTAATTATTGCTGAGTAAATACAGTCATATTAGATTTTGGTGCGGTGCTTATAGTATATCTTTATCAAATCTCACAAATAATATAACAATGAAGCATTTCAAATTGAATTTATGGCTTGTCAAATTCCGCACTTGTTATTGCCATTGTAGTGGTCGGTACAACTGGTAATTGCTGCAACACATGGTACTATGACGCTGACAGCAAAAGGGGTAGGCAGGAAATATAATAAATGTGTCGCGAAAATAATGATCGGTGTTGTTCGTTAGCGCACATTCAGATGGTAAAATTTATAATAAAACCCCCCAAAAAGTATAGATTATGTTACAGATGGTATAAATATTGTGAGGACTTCGTGTTTTACAAAGCTATAATCATAATCAGGGATTATATTAATACTTCTGCATGCACGCACAAATTTTTTAAACTTACTGTTTAAAACGCACCTGTAAAAAGTTTTAATAAAATGGATATTGCCATCATCATAAAAGCATGCCGTAGTTAAGTACAAAATCATTTAAAACTTTCTAACATGACCTGTCCATCAGACGCAACAAAGCTTTACCGAAACTATATCTACAGTATAAACATACCACTAAAAAGCTACTCTAAGTTTAAACTGAGCTCCCTCAGAAGTGCTAAGCCGTGTAGAGACCGGCATTATTCCCTGGGACGCGCGCTTATCCATCAATATCTTTGCATACCGCCCTTACCTTGCAAAGTGAAAATAGAACTTTATGTTTACAGTTTGTTTAAAATAATGTACATTTTTGGCATGTTTCGATGAAGCATACATTTCTTATATTCTTGTTCTATTTCTCTAAGGTATTCTTTTTGTGGTTGAGTAATTAAATACTGAATTTTATCGCGCGGTGTTTTCAACATATAAAATACCTACCGCTGCTTGCTCCGCTGCTATAACAACGTATTAGGTAGTCTTTCTAAAAAGTGTTTTCAGCTCTACTGACTAACTAATTCTTTTTTCAATTAATCCCACAATTCGAGAACCATCCGCTTGCGCATAAATTCGCAATTACGTCACCAGTAAACGACATTCAAAATTACCTATTTCCAACATTTTTTTCCATCCAACTCCCTGTAGGCATCAGAAACTGTGTAGGAGTGGCTGAGGATAGCTTGGCCACTCCCATTGGTCACGATACGCCCCGCCCAACTGAGTTGCAAAAAGGAACATTTCATTTCTATACAAAAGCGTCCCTAAAGACTGAGCCTTGAGAATTCCTCTCTCCCTTTCTCAGGAGCTTCGTTGTATTTCAGGACGGAGCCGGCTGAAACGGGGTTCGGATCTTAATCCCTGGAGGGCACAATCCCGCCACCTAGTAGAAACAGCTGGAACTTCGTTGTGGGAGTTTGAGCAAGATGGCGCCGATAGTCTCCTCCAAAGCCTTTGGGATTTGTTAGAAAAGTTGCTCTGAATGTTCTAAACTAAAATTATGGTAGAGTTTACAAAGTTGCGAATGCTCGTAAGTAATATTGAAGGTAAAGTATTTTGATTTTATATAAGGATTATGCATATGATCCTTTTTAAAACTTAAAATGTGCTTTAAGATAAATATGAAATTAAGTGATTTTTTGAAACGTTTACTTACTATCTAGATACTTTTATATTCTGAAGCAAAAATACCTATGTATACCTAGCATGTAGAATGTAGATCCAAGAATACTTGTTTCTAATAATAAAAAGAGATTTTTAAAATGCTTTTATGTTGGCAATATCGCAGAAAGAATCATGAAACGTAGCCGCATAGTATCGATTTTATAAGCGGCTTAGCAATTTACAAGGAAAGCTCATTGTGAAAAATTTAAAAACTTAATTCAGTCATTTTTAAATTGGCTGAGAATTTCGTTTCTCGAGTATTAAATGAAAATGTTTCAGAGAAGTCTAGACAAAAATCCATCCATGCGAAGTAGGAAATCGTTGTGTGGAAAGAGAAGTATAAATATTGAACGATTCGGTATATAGAAAAACGTACCAGGTGGGTAAATCTGTCTACAATGTTTTTCCTGTTCATGTAAATATCTACCTAATAAAATAAAAGACTTTGGTAGCTCTCCAATGTAGAGCTAGTAGCTGTATTGGAATATCTTTAGCGTTTGGCTATTTTATTCTCCATCTATGTCACGAATGGAGGTCACAAAAAAATCTTAATGGTAATCGACAGGCTTTCATATCCGCCGAAACCACAATCCAGCATTTTGGAGTAATATATCGGTAATAGCTAATTAGCCGAAATCCTATAATCGGTCAGGTTAGGAAATGAGCCACGCGGGTCCAATTTGTGGTCGCCACGATTAGGCCCATAAAATTCGGCGCGTATCGATGCGATCTTGATAAGAGAATCGACAACAATCGTATCTAGGTGTTGGAATGGCGTTGTTTTAAATGGTGTGCTACGTTCTTCTTAATTGGATTTATCAATGTGGAAATTAGTTATGGATGTGGGTGATGGTCAGTAGTTAAGTAAAAAGTTACACATCTTAGTGAAGTAAATTAAAGCATGTCGATGACTGACATGTTTACCTACTCAAAATATATTGATTTTAAAATTACAGGTAGGTATGTTTTTGTTTTAAAAATGATAAACGTAGCTTTACTCCGTCCTGACGACCTTGGTGGTGAGACGGGCGAGTGAGCACTCGGCTGAGACGCAAGAGGCGCGGGTTCGATTCCCGCTACGGGAGAAATGTTTGTATATTCTGCAAATATTTCTTCCGGGTCTGGGTGTTGTATTTTATGTATGTATTTACAAAAAAAAGTATATAAGTATTCTATCAGCCATCTGGTGCCCATAGTAAAAGCTTTGCTTAGTTTGGGGCTGGATGGTGCTGTGTAAAATGTCCGCAAATATTTATTTATTACCTATTTATTTACATAAAATTTGCCCTGTTACTTCTTCACATTCTAACAGAACGGGCACTTTAAAGTTTTAAATTGTTTTGAAAGGTGTTTTTTTTACTGTCTGTAAACATTATTCGTTTCTAAGTAGACTTGCTACATATTCAGACAACACCATGTCTGAGTTCTAAATTTTTCGCTAACTGCTCGTACATGCATGATTTTTGGAACTAACTTTTAGTTGGCGTACCGCCGAGGCGTCAGCTCTAGAAATTTTCGTTTCCAGAAACAGTTCATGAAATGTTTTATTTACGGATATGCATATTCAGAAAGTTAGATTTTGTTGCGCTGTTCAGTTTGCGTTATTTCTATAAATATCGCTAGTATATGTAGGCGCCTACCTGAACGGCGGCGTGCTGATATGGTAAGATAAGCTGATCAATAATATTTTATAAACTATTTATAACTAACTTCAAATAATCATTAGGAAATTGGAATTAAAATTGGTCATGAAGTACTAGTTGAAGTTACCTTTTATAGAACAAGTGTTTGGCCTTTTGATCTCTTAAGTAACCTCACACAGCACAGATATAAAATGTAGGTAGCTACCCTATAGGTGCTATATTTAGAGATAGTCAAAACTGTGTGATCTTTGATTAGGTCCTAGAAGCGGCGGGAACGTTCACCTGTTATTTACCACGATCGAGACATCACTGCCTTACTAGGTAACACCTACTAGAGGCACGAAATGTAAACAAATCGTCCATATCTTACGCGCAGCATCAGACAGGCAGACGCAGGAAACAAAGTGCTACAATTAAGTCGCGACCCGCGCAGTGGAGTTCAACAGTTTTTCCCTCGTAATTCTATTACATTATTAACTTACACCGTGTTAAGGAAACAAGGATGGGGTAAGGTGAAACAAGATTTTAAGTTAAGAATATCGATGTTTTTTTTCGAAAATGGCAACCTATTTCATATTTGCATAGTTGGATACCAGCGCGCTGGGGACCATAAAAACGCCTCGTCGACCAGTCTGGGTTGAATCTGTGACACAGAATGTAGAATCAATCTTTCATTTCGTTCAATTTTATTCTGTTTGACTTATAATAATAATAACTTACCATCATCGGCCCATCTTTAAAAACAAGAAAATCGTATAATAACTACCTAATTTATTAGACATATCTAATTAGAAATGTCTTCCCACAACGCCTTAAAACATCGATACTTTCAATTCGTAATAAGTTTCCCATCCCTATTCATTCTGCGGCGCCGCTCGTCTCGCTGCTCACAAAGATCGCTCGCTGAAAACTTTTAATACTTTAACTCGACTTTCACTCAATTTCGCTTAGCGCCTCCGTCGGTGACACGGCTCAGTACTACCGGGACTATAATATCGCTCTGAAACTGTTTTACTGCGCTAAGTTATTGAACTTGAACTTACAATTTTTAACGATATAATACAAACTTGAACGGAAATTGTTAGCTGACCTATGCATTGCCAAAGTTCTACGCGCTACGAACCGTAGCTAACTGATGTTTTTTTAGGTCTGCAGCGACATACGTCATTATTTTTTTATGGGATCGTAAAAAGATTAGAAAGTCATACCAAAATAGAAACCTTAAAAAACTCGCCAGGACAAACAAAATAAAACGCCATCACGACACGACAAATTGATGTCATCCATCCCGCTCCTGCTAACAGTCGCAACATATCACTAGGCGAACGTTCTCGACATTTTTCCTCTATATATTATTAATACATAAGTACACTCTGATGCACTCTTCACGCTCAAACTAACCGTATCGCACTGTCCCTTTCTATATTGTTGGGTCTAGTTTTCCCAAGCGACCGAGCCTCGAGGGTAAAACTCCCTTGGGTCGGTATTGACTCTACTATGGAAGGAAAGTTATCTGTACACCTATTGTCGGCCACCCCCTGTCCCATCCCCCGTTTTTCATCCCCCCGACGAGTCGTGGATTTTCTTATGCGTTTTTCGTTTTATTTTTATCAGTGTTGTTGTAGGCTCTAATTCTTTGTTCGAAGGTTTGTTGTCAATTTGTACTGGAGCTTTGTGAAATAACTTTACTTGGTAAGATAACGCTGACGACAAGTTGCTTGGTACCTTTACATTTTTATTTCATTGATTGTTTTTTTTTTTATTTCATTCCTTTATTGCATTCACAATATCCTCTAGGCCACAAGAAATAATTGACCGCTTAAAAATTACAAAATGAGATTTCGATTAGTAACATGAGCCATCCGATTAAGGGCGGGTGCACACCGGACGCTAATTTGGTAATGCGCGACATCGCCACGCGACGGCACGTGTTTGTGTCGCCGCCACGCGACAGATTGACGCGACCGGTCGATTTGTTCACTTAACTTGTTTGCTTTAAAAGACACATGCGAATTGGAATAAAATGTGACTAGAGCCCCTTGTAATGTGATATGCAATCTTAATTTCTATTACATAGATTGTTTATTGAGAAATAATTACTTATTAAATCCAAATTTAACAAGTGATCAAATAAAAGATGACTTTTCGATATACCAAACAGTTGGTTTGCTGTTCTGAGCCAATAACAGTAACTTTCGTATACAACCGAATTCACTTATCCCATAACAAAAGAAGAACCGAAGAGAATATCAATAAATATTAATCGAAAATAAGAGGTTCACCGGCGATTATATAGTTTTCAATGCCCAAGTGATCCTCGCCTCGAAGGATCTTGAAGAAGCCATGATCGCTCCAATTTGTGTTCCAGGAGTTCGGAACGAGCCAGTATTTAATTCCATTTTCTTCTCCCCAACCAATAATCTTGATAGCGTGCCCATAGACATAATCACTCTTGTAGTAAAAAAAATCAGTGAATACAAGAAAAGCAGATTGAACAGAAACCATTCAGAAACAGCTCAGCCTTGATGTGATCTTCACAGACTGGTTGGCAGAGCCACAAGTAATCATAAGAAAACTTGCAGCAACTCCTGATCCAAAAGGAATAATAAGCATCGCCAGATGCGGTCAGTAGGTAATTGGATGGGTGACCGCACTTTTTGCATTCCATAGACTTTTTTATCAAGTTAAAATTCTACTTAATGCGAACGAAGTCGCGGGTCAACAGCTAGTGTAGAATAAAAACAACTTGGTTAAGTTAACTATACTAATAGCACTTTAGTTAAATCCTTATTACATCCATGTAACCGTTCTTATCAACCACAAAAAGTTAATCAAAACGAAAATACCTATAGTAAATAATAACATAATAACATAATTAATAAAAAAATCTGCAAATGAACTCCAGTGAAGACTAATTAGCTCGATTTAGAGCTAGGTATTGTGTGAAAATTATCTAAAATTGTAGGCGCTAATAATTAATAAGGTAATAATTATCAAATCATGTATTACACTCAGTCTCTTGACCTCACGACATTTCCAAATAAGCAATCCCATATGGAGACAACGATGGCTCGTGCGGTCCTCGCACGTGCGCCGCACACGTCGACAAACGAGCACGACAAAACGCGCATTTGGATTATTGTGTCGTAATCTACTTAGTGTGAATGCAACCTTATACCACTTAGAAAGTATACAGCATTATACTTGTTTTAATATAAGCTTTGTATGGAAATAGTTTATTTCATAGGTGAGACATATTTGTCATTCTACTAGACCTTTTTGATGTTCACTGTACTTTTATTTATTTTAATTAGTACACCTATTCAACCATTTTTTTAAATTAATACTTCCAGTATTTTTGCTGTAGTACTATGCTTGTTACGTGTCTGTTTTACTACCATAAACTGAAAGCGTGTTAATTATATTAAACGCTTATTTAATTTAATTTAACGCTTTATTTAATTTTACCTTTCATGTAATAAATACAAATAAAATTATGTTTTAAATTGCCTCTACTTGGCAAACAAAGACACAATCCATCAAAAACGCATCAGATGTGACTACCAGCACATTTTAAACTATTGTCCTCTCACACATGGTACGTTTTGCACCCTCTTGAAATATTATACTAACAATTTTTGTCCATCACTTATACTATTAGGGGTTATTTTCATTGTATTGTGTATTGACTAGATAATGCATGGGTTCATCTTGCTTCTAATTGTATGGATTTGGAATGGGGATTGTGTTACAGATTAGCATTTAAAAGACCGGTCTTTTCGGTAAACAAAAATTAATTATGGTAATTTAAGATTGGCTAGGGCCTTGTTTATCGATTGGATACAAACAAAAGAATAATAATAGGTTTTTAGATGGTTTGGACCGGACCGTTAAAATTCGGCCACACGTCTGACTGACGTACGTTATATATTATGTACCGAATGTGTGGATTAACTCAAATTTTATTATACTTATGTACCTTCTAAGAAGAGAAGACCTCGGTAGAGTGGCGGGCGACACTTAGTTGGATGCCGGAATGTGCGGGTCGATTCCCGCATCGGAAGAAATATTCATATTTTCTGTAAACATTATTTCTTCTTGGTCTGTGTATTGCATGGTTCTAGTAATTTCTGATAGCTAAATTCTCGAGACATGGAATCGTAGTGTGGGGTCAAAACTGTGTACTTTTGTTAAATATGGAGTACTAGCTACCGCCCGCGGCTTCGCTCGCTTACCCGAATAAAAGTAGCATATGTTATTCCAGCACACGTAATGTATTCCAAGTTTCATTAGAATCCGTTCAGCCGTTTAGGCGTAATTGAGGCACAAACATCCAAAGTCCAAACATCCTCACAAACACTCACATTTATCATATAAATTGGATTATTTATTTATTCTATTGGACCTCAGAAAATTATAATAAAGAAACTAGCAAATAAAATCCCATATTAATATTTACGCAATTTATTCTGTTACTTTTTGATATTTTTTTCATGTGAACGATTACAATTTACTTCTTATTTAATACACGATTGCTTTAAATAATACGTAACTACATTTATATTCAGGGTTGGATATCTCACATTCACATTTCTGTGAGTTTCCAAGCAAACAATTTTGGGAGAATTTGTTTTCGTATACATGTCTTTATTTCTATTTGAGATATTTCGTTGTATTTTTACATATAAACCAATTCATCTAAAGGGATATGTTTTGTTTCGAGATATGGTTAATTAAAATTTTCGATGTTAGATTCACAAAGTGGTGAGAATTTTTGTTTACCTACTGCATACAACCAAATTAATGAAACTTCGTCATAATTATACTTTGTTTAAAAATTGTTTATTGATTTATTTTAATAAAATTCGAAACCTTGGTAAATAAGTGCTTTGACAATTTTAAAATAAGTTCTTTAGCAGTAGGTAGAACAAAAACTCTATTTCCATCCCTAAGCAAATGTATATTTCAAATATTTTTAATGGTTACCGTTACAATTAGTTTACAATTTACAATGATTCTTATAATAAATATATCACAGATTTTACAATGACAAAACTGACACATACATTAACCAAATCGCAAGAATTTATACAAATTGTTTCTGAGCATTCAACTTTCAAAATCGATATACAAAATCTACACTACAATCAAACTAGCAAGGAATATAGCTATTTGGTATTTATTTTGGTAATATACTTATTTACATAAAATACATGGGATATTTACAAGTTATATTGCCCCGCATCTCTACGTCATGTAAATTAATAGAAAAAGAATTAATTACAATAATATACAAGTGTTTTAATTGAAAAACATTTATTTGTTTTCTCACTTTTTTATTAAAACTGCCCATTTAATAAACTAAGTATTACTGAACACATTAAAGTCACTTTCTTGTAAAGTAAAATTACATCGTTGAACTCACCAATGTAGACTTGTGACTGATATATAAATATTCTAAGCTTTGTCTTATCGAAAGAGCAATTACCACTTTGGTAAAGTTACTAACCATTACGGAAAAGATAACCGCTTACAAAGGAAAAGCGCAGTAACAATTATGAAATAGGTTAGTAACCGTTATGTGATCGGTTACTTTTATGAAAGTTCGCTTTGCCGTTATGCAAGAGGTTACTAACCATTATGGAATGCACTAACCATCATGGTAGTTGAACATGTGCTACTTGGAGGCTAAAGGTGCGGTTTGGGCGTACTGCTGGGCACTGCAGGTTGGTAATGAGAAGGGATTCACGCTAAACGGTGATGATACTAGGCCGCCCATTCCTGTGAACAAAAGAAATGTTGTAAATAACGTTAAAAATAACAAAGGATACACACAACTTATGAATCCAGTTAATAAAGCACGATACTATTAAACTATCAAAGAGCCTGATTCTAAAGAACAGTTTTTGACTCAAATTAAATTGTTATTGATTATTTCTAAAATAGCCCATCTCATAATGTAGAACTAGGAATAAGCAACAAAAACAAAAAGAAGCAAAGCATAATAACAGAAATGACGAATCAGAGATAAAAAATAAAAACTTGAAGAATTGCGCACATGAAATAGAATGTTAAGTAAATGAAAACCAAACTACTAACATTGGACTGCGAGCTGCCAATTGTGCTGGTAAAGTTGAGCATTGGACACCCTGGGTGGACTCTGTCTGACTACCGCAAAAGCGCTTTTCTTGCCGCCTTTATTCTCATCCCCTTTCATCCCAGCCGCGCATTTTGAATGAGTGTTTGCCGGACAGTCAGCACCGCCCTTAGAATCATTTCTTTCAGTGTAATAAGCGCTATCTTTCGTATTATACGTGTTATAGTGATGGTCAGATAGTCCATTCATGTTGGCGGGGTGATACGGCCCTAGTGACACTGCGCGGGAGAAAAATTTCAGTTAGCACAATGTTACTGAGAAAGCGTTGGAAATAGCGACGGTAAATGTTTTGTTTGAGATAAGCTCCGGTCAGTTTTCTGGCAGAGGTGAGGAAAAGGGATAATTTATATTTTGTAGCAAAATAAAGATCAACTTAAATGCAATTTTAAAATAGTTAAACATAAGAAGCAACTCACACATTAAAATCATAAAGAAAGAAAGAAAGAAAAGAAAGAAAGAAAGAAAGCATTTATTCAACCACCACATAGATATAAACAGACAGGATTACATAAAAAACAAACATACTACAGAAAATAAAATAAATACACAACTAATATGTATTACGTATGTAAAATCATAGTAAAATATGTATTACGTATATAATTTTATTATTGATCTTATTCTTAATGAAACTTACAAGGACCACTTTGTCATGTACTGCCTTCGATCAAATAAACAGTGTACTGCAGTTTCATGAGATACTTACGTGAGATACTATTGAAGAGTGAAGTGGGCAGCGTGGGTTAGTCTTGAGGGTGCGGGTAAGATACAAGTGATGTAAAAGTCGCGTTTCGGAAGGAAGTGGTTCTGTATTACTATACGTCTTGTTGTCTGTATTCTACAACTTTAGGGTGGTAGACAACATTTTTTGTCGACCGTACAACAGTTTTAATAGATACTTACGTGAGGTAGTGTTGAAGAGTGAAGTGGGAAGCGCTGGGTAGTGCTGCAGGAGCGGGTAGG
Organism: Scotopteryx bipunctaria; assembly: GCA_949320045.1. NCBI lineage: Eukaryota > Metazoa > Arthropoda > Insecta > Lepidoptera > Geometridae > Scotopteryx > Scotopteryx bipunctaria. The sequence continues at coordinate 4,285,564 of OX439449.1, forward strand.
AAACAAGCGATATGGTAACACAGAACTATTTTTCTCCGAACCGCTATGTCTTGTACCACAGTTCCAATAGAGACTTACTTAAGGTAGTATTTGGTAACATAGAATCGCTTCTTTCTAGTTAGTCTTCTACTTACGTGAGGTAGTGTTGAAGGGTGAAGTGGGCGGCGCTGGGTAATGTTGCGGGTGCGGGTAAGAATCAACCGATGCCGTATCACAGAACCGTTTTTAATGTTACGGTTATACCAAAGGGTGATTTCCTAGGTCTTGCACTGCAGTTTCAATAGATACTTACGTGAGGTAGTGTTGAAGAGTGAAGTGGGCGGCGCTGGGTAGTGTTGCGGGTGCGGGTAAGAATCAACCGATGCCGTATCACAAAACTGTTTTTATGTTACGGTTATACCAAAGGGTGATTTCCTAGGTCTTGCACTGCAGTTTCAATAGATACTTACGTGGGGTAGTGTTAAAGAGTGAAGTGGGCGGCGCTGGGTAATGTTGCGGGTGCGGGTAAGAATCAACCGATGCCGTATCACAGAACCGTTTTTATGTTACGGTTATTCCAAAGGGTGATTTCTTAGGTCTTGCACTGCAGTTGCAATTAGATACTTACGTGAGGTAGTGTTGAAGAGTGAAGTGGGCGGCGCTGGGTAGTGTTGCGGGTGCGGGTAAGAATCAACCGATGCCGTATCACAAAACTGTTTTTATGTTACGGTTATACCAAAGGGTGATTTCCTAGGTCTTGCACTGCAGTTTCAATAGATACTTACGTGGGGTAGTGTTAAAGAGTGAAGTGGGCGGCGCTGGGTAATGTTGCGGGTGCGGGTAAGAATCAACCGATGCCGTATCACAGAACCGTTTTTATGTTACGGTTATTCCAAAGGGTGATTTCTTAGGTCTTGCACTGCAGTTGCAATTAGATACTTATGTGAGGTAGTATTGAAGAGTGAAGTGGGCGGCGCTGGGTAGTGTTGCGGGTGCGGGTAAGAATCAACCGATGCCGTATCACAGAACCGTTTTTATGTTACGGTTATTCCAAAGGGTGATTTCTTAGGTCTTGCACTGCAGTTGCAATTAGATACTTACGTGAGGTAGTGTTGAAGAGTGAAGTGGGCGGCGCTGGGTAGTGTTGCGGGTGCGGGTAAGAATCAACCGATGCCGTATCACAGAACCGTTTTTATGTTACGGTTATTCCAAAGGGTGATTTCTTAGGTCTTGCACTGCAGTTGCAATTAGATACTTACGTGAGGTAGTGTTGAAGAGTGAAGTGGGCGGCGCTGGGTAGTGTTGCGGGTGCGGGTAAGAATCAACCGAACCGTTTTTGTGTTACGGTTTTTTCAAAGGGTGATTTCCTAGGTCTTGCACTGCGGTTTCAATAGATACTTACGTGAGGTAGTGTTGAAGAGTGAAGTGGGCGGCGCTGGGTAGTGTTGCGAGTGCGGGTAAGAATCAACCGAACCGTTTTTGTGTTACGGTTATTCCAAAGGGTGATTTCTTAGGTCTTGCACTGCAGTTGCAATTAGATACTTACGTGAGGTAGTGTTGAAGAGTGAAGTGGGCGGCGCTGGGTAGTGTTGCGGGTGCGGGTAAGAATCAACCGATGCCGTATCACAGAACCGTTTTTATGTTACGGTTATTCCAAAGGGTGATTTCTTAGGTCTTGCACTGCAGTTGCAATTAGATACTTACGTGAGGTAGTGTTGAAGAGTGAAGTGGGCGGCGCTGGGTAGTGTTGCGGGTGCGGGTAAGAATCAACCGAACCGTTTTTGTGTTACGGTTTTTCCAAAGGGTGATTTCCTAGGTCTTGCACTGCGGTTTCAATAGATACTTACGTGAGGTAGTGTTGAAGAGTGAAGTGGGCGGCGCTGGGTAGTGTTGCGGGTGCGGGTAGGACGCGGGCGCGGCGTGCGGAGTGGACGCGGCGGAACAGTATCGCGGGGAGACCGACCCGCCGCTACGCGCATACTCCTCTAAAAGAAAAAGCCTGGGGTCAACACGAAATTACCGTTAGGATTTCTGCGTCAGCAAAGCCTGTTTGCATGTTTAAAGGTTTCGGGTTACAGATTAAGGTGGTAGTTCTATGAATAATATTATTTTTGGAATGTTTATGTCAAATTGAAAGAAGAGATTACCTTCATGCCTTTTTATAAATCTACTCTGACCAAGCATCGGTAATTATTTCATAAAAACAAAGTAAAGTTATATTAATAAACTCAGGCATTTATCACCTATTGCTTTTGCTGAGTACCGTAACAAACGTCAGTTTTCGTTACGTTTTCTTCTTTCGACCACAACAGAACAAAATACAGTGTTGTAAAATAAACAAGTACCTATAACACTATAAATACCATTGAGAATAAAAAAAACTGAAAATCTAACAGATTAAAAAGCTACGCGATACCTGAGCAATAAATAAAAGAAAGTATTATTGTACACTAGCTGCCGCCCGCGGCTTCGCTCGCATGGTACCCAGATAAAAAATAGCCTATATGTTAATCCAGCACATGTACTATGAATATTCCAAGTTTCATTCAAATCCGTTCAGCCGTTAGGCGTGAAAGAGTAACAAACATCCATATATCCATACTTATAAACTTTCACGTTTATAATATTAGTAGGATAAGCAGTCCCAATCAGAATGCGTCCATGCATGAATGAGCATGTCGTAAAAGTCGACTAAGGGATAGTATCCTCCACCATGATAAGATACAATAAGCAAGTATTCCCAAGGAGAGTTGACGTCAGGCAGGTGGCCGGTCATAAAACACGTTAGCCAAAACTCTTACCCACATAGAGTGGGATAAGGGCAGGAGAATGATGATGATGAAGCAGTCCCAAGTGTTTGAACTCACCTTCCGTCCATTGTGAAGCGGCCGTGTCTTGAACACTGACAGCCAGCTGGCCGGTGTACGAGTTGAAAGGCATACTGGAAGGCGGCGACCGCGGGGCTCCGAGCCCTAGTTGGTTATTCCTAGGCATTGAGTACAATGCTTCTGCCAGGTCCGCCGCTCGTTTGAGTATGATTTCCTAATGAAGAAATGTATTTTTTTAATCACACCATTTCCATCTTAGGATTTTAAATCAGACGTGGCTGCAAATTTTCTTATGTTTACTTGTGGCTCTGCCTACCCCATTAGGGATATGGGCGTGATAATATGTAGGTATGTATGTACACTAATGTTCAAGGCGAAAGTTTGTGACAGTGTGTAAGTATGTTTGTTTGAAGAAGGGCATTTAGACATGGAGACCGCAGAAAGCTAGTAGTTTTTACATTATAAGATTATAAAATCGTACCTTTGGTAGTTTTTCCGGGTCGCCAGGGTGCCTCGGTATAAGTTTCTGCAGCCGTTGAAATCCGTAATCTATCGTAGGCTCGTTGAGCGCTGCTATGCGAAACGGATAAACAAAATCAATCATTAGCTCTACTAACAGAACGACTAATTGATGGATCGGAGATTATTTGGGGTCTTTCTTAATTAGGAAAGTCTTGGTAGAATATATTAATGGTAGAAAAACCAGATAAAGTTGTTTCAGGCAAATTCTGTTTTTCTAATTCAGTAAAGTGATGTAAAACTTTCAGAATCTATGTATATTTTTAACATGTGGGTTTTAAAAGCATTTAATCAAAAACTGTCGATAAGTAAACTTGAATTATGTAAACAAAATAAAAGAACATTAATTTTTATTTAAGAACTAGAATGTATAACACAAAATAAAATGATAATTGGCAAAGGCAACAAATTGATTGAAAGAAATGTGAACTTTTATAGGTACAAGGACATTGTCTTACACCAAGTAAAGATTAAATAAATAACACCCAACAGTCACATACATAGTCCTGACCCCACACTTGGATTCCCTGTGTCGTAGGTATCAGAAACTACGAGTACCACGGTACCACAACACCCGGATCCGGAAGAAATATTGACAAAACATGCAAAAAATTCTTCCACAGTGGGAATCGAACCCGCGCCTCTTGTGTCTCTGCCTAGCAATCGCCCGTCATGCCACCGAAGATATAAAGATTAAGAGATAAATGATTTACAAGTATATGATTGTAGAAGTGGGTTTTTAGCATGGTATGGGCAATGGGCATGTCATGCGGAGGGATGAATGTCATGTGACGAGAAGAATGTTAGATATGAAAGTGGATGGATACAAGGGTAGAAGTAGACCAAAGAAGAGATGGATGGATTGCGTGAATGATGATATGAGTAAGAAAGGAGTGAATACTGAAATGTTGTACCGACCCCACTTAAGTGGGATAAGGGCAGGGAGATGAAGATGATGATTGCAGAAGTGGGATAAACAATGGGATCATCATACTCACAAACATAGACAAATCTGCCGGGCGCCCCCTTGCAGAACTGCTTGCTCTTATAGGAGAGTGTGACTTCCACCACGCCTGGTATGTGCCGCGGAGGCGTCTGCACTCTTATCGCGTGCGATGTTATTAACTATACACAAAATTACATGTCAGACAAATGTAAAAGTTATATTTAGAAATTTCTTCTAATAAAATAATCAAATATACTTCTCTGCTGGACTGGAAGTAAGGAAAAAGCAGAGAATGCGTCCAGCTGTCTCTTCCCGATAATGTCGTAGAAGTCGACTAATCGATAGATCTCTCCAAAATAATGGACCATCTATATGGGCGATTGGCTGATCACCTCGCACCATGGTTCACCATATCCATCTTAGGACTTTAAATCGGAAGTGGCTGCAAGTTTTCTTATGTTTACTTGTGGCTTTGCCCACCCCATTAGAGATACGGGCATGATAATACTCGTATGTATGTATGTATGTAAATATCAACAAGGTCATTTTGAAACGTTTTATAAACTGTTTATTGCAATCAAGCTTACCAACCTTAATCTAAATACTGTGCCTAAACTTGTTCACGCTATCAAATTGATAAATTGTCTTAAAGAGCCATAGTTGGATAGGTATCCAGAATAGCCAAATCATTTGACAAGAGCGTTAAAAAAGACAGACGAATGTAAATAAAGAAATAATAAATGATTTTCATGCAGGTGCCAATAAAAAGTTTAGAATATCTAACTCACCTCACTCCAAACAAGCATGGTCCCAAACACAACTTGTAATCCGTCAAAGAAATTGTCCCCTACTATGATAACTGTTGAGCCTCCAGACGTCCAGCCTTCGCTCGGGGATATCGCCTTTATACATGGAGTTGCTACTGGTAGAGGTGGGTAGAGACCCGCTGTTTGATAGAAAAATACTATTTTTATAAGAATAAGAGTACTACTTGAAATGTGTCAGTATATAACTAAAACTAAAATAATAAAGGAAAAAAACATGTGTACAAAACTATGTCCCTAGATCGATTGCTAAGTATTCTTGGGTAAACTAATATAGTATACAAACATCGTCGTATGTACGAAAATAGCATTCGTAGTAAACGACACTCCTGAAAACTACCGCAAAAGTAAGGGTCGAATGTGTGCCCAACAACTTAAAAGTTAAATAAACGCGTAACAGCCAAACTATTGCCGTCCTACTTAGGCATTTATCTTTGACTGCTTCGGAAAAAGGACAATTGCACCATAAAATTTGCGATAAAATCGAAGACGTGGGCCACGATAATTGAAAATGAATTTTAATGATCCGTAATAAAGCTGAAGATTGCATCAAAAGTTTACGGCAGTTATGATGGTAGTTGCAAGAAGGCTGTGAGGGGGACACGCACCGTAAGACGGGGGAACCGAAATCTTGCGAACAAACGACGTAGTAATAAAGACAAGAAGAGAAAGTGAATTTAAGGGAATGAAAGGAGATTAAGGCGGTGGTTCTTTTTTAATTTAACAAATATTAAAATCTTGTTCCCTCGAAACGAGATGGAGCGTCATCAATTATTCAATTATTAAAGTACTTATAATTTAAAGCAGAGTTCCATAAAAGTTTACTTTTCTTCATTTGTATGTCTATCTGTCAAATTGTAGACATCCATAGTAATATATTTTTATGGGTACACTGTTATGTTAAAAAGTCTTACGCTGAATTTAAGCTATGTTGAGGTCCGCCAAAGTCTCTCGAAACCACAAAAATGTTGACAAACAAAAGGCTCGCCGTTCAAGATAAGAACCGAAAACCATGCTCCAAGATTTTACAAGGCATAATTTCTCAGTAAATTATCCACTCGGTTCATGCCGGTCTCAACGCCCCTCGACTGAAGTTCTTTGCGAAATGTCTACAGTGATTCTTTGAATACAAACGACGTCTTAAAACTGTATTATGACTTTTGCACATTTATTGGCGATTGACTACCGAATTTGCACGTAGTTTTGGGATAAGTATTTAGATTAAATGCGCCCGTTGCTAAACATAAAAGTAGGGAGCTATAATAAAACAGCATAACTTAAAGTGTTGTCTATTTTAAAACACATAATAAAATATATTCCTCCGTTAAAACTGTGATGAACTTTCTTATGATCTATATAATAATCACGTATTGAGACTTTTTCAGAGGGACGCTAGAAAAACTAAGTATGATTATTTTTAGCATGACATCAAAATAGAGTAAGACATAGTCAAACCGAAGTAAAGTAATTTTTGCTGAATACTTCATATTGTTTCGGTAGCTACAGCATCCAACCAGTTCGTATAGGCAAATAATTACTTATTGACGTTGTATAAATCATATAATTAACATGAATAAAAATACAAAATAAAATAAAACAAAAACGTACAAGTGTTGTCAGGCGCGGCGTCAATACCTTCAGTGGGGTCGAGCCGCTTCGCTCTCCGGCCGTGCTTGCTGTTGTTGTGGACAAACATGTTGTCCGATATCGCCAGCAGAGGGCCGTCTACCATCACTTGAGTTGATATTACCACCTGTTGAAAAACATGTGATGTTGTATTACAGAAGTATAATACATATAGTAAATAACATCTAACAGTCACATACGTAGTCCTAACCCCACAGTAGGATTATCAGAAACTACGAGTACCAACACATCCTGGCCCGAAATAAAGATAAGCAAAATATTGTTCAACATTTCTTCCGCTGCGAGAATCGAACCAGCACCTCTCAAATCAAATCGCTATTACCTACTTTCGAGTTACTTATTACTTTTTTCTCGAACCTTACATTTATAAAATTATGATGAAGATATTACGAAAAAGGTTAAACGAATTTGGGCTCATTTTACGTCAGGAACATTTTTACACTGATGCGCTTTGTTACCTTAGACTCGTTCAGTAATTTTTTGTGTAAACTATAGAATTATGTTTGAAGAATAAAACTATCCTAATATTTGTATGTTGTCACTCTTTTATGTTATAGAAGAGAAAAGATACAGAACATGCACAAACGCTTTAGGTTTTAGCCGTCAAGTTCAAGATCGACGTAACTTAAATTACAACAAAAATAGAACGGTTGCACACAGACATTGGCATTCCGACGCACACAGCAAAGGGACGCCGAAAGGGAGAGTCCCCTGGGAAGGTGGAGTCAATGTCTCGGGATTTGAAATGGACGGAACTCTTCCAATAGATATGCAAGGAAATGCATTGTGTGTGTGTGGGTGGCCGATTGATGGACGCCATTCTATCGATTCGAGCTTTTTAGAGAATCCTACAAGTAAATATTGAAGTGATAAATGGTTTTGATTTCATGGAATTTGTTTCTTGTTTAGTAAGCTGTTTCTTTGAAAAGTTTATTATTGAGAATCCGATTGTTTCTTGTCAGATGATTAATAATATAATCTAGGAGCATGACTTGAGGTAGTCTTTTTACACCCTGTATTATTACCGCCATATATTCTTACCCTTGAAACGTTGGGGTACGACCAATGAATTATTCAATGACACATAGAAAGCCCAAATATAGACATAACTACTCACACACGTGAAACTCAAACTTGTACTGCGGAAATATGCACTGAATGTGCGTAGAACTAAGCTCTATATTAGCTTGGGGCCATTACGAGGGCACGTAAGACAAATATGTCTTAGCCAACGTTGTAGCAAATTTGTACTCATAAGTAGACAGTGTGAATGCACCTTTAGCGTAGTTTGTTAGGGGTGCCGCTAATTAGTTTGTATTAAGAGGCATGTGACTTTGGGTTTGTGTTTTAAATAATGGAATAAGAGCTCGGTTAATTAAATACTCGCAATTTCAAATTATACCAGTGGTGTGTAAATGAAGAGCGTTTTAAGATATGCTTTATTATTAAACTTATTTATCATAGAAAAAAAAACTTTAGTACAACACAACAGTGAGCAATATGACAAGGAACGGTTAAAATAAACAAGATGAAAAGAAATAAATTAAAAGCACTCCAAACACAAACAACCAATAACCGCAAATAAAAGAATATCAGCAATTAAACACAAGTGAAGGACAAACAAAATCGTTTGAGAGTAAATAAATAAACTCGTATAAATAAATTTAATTTCATTCCTCCCCTAAATTGGAGCCGTTTCAAATATTCAAGAGTCGTGAACGCAACCCTTCCTTCAGTTAGGGCGATACAGACACTATATTGGTACCAAGTACAAGAGTTTTATCCAAATACCTTCTGAATTCCTGCATACCTATCCATAATCAGAAACAAGTTACTTACAAGCTAGAATATTCTAACTCTTATGCACAGTAACTTTAATATTAAATATTTAAGAACTTTATAAAATAAGTCAAGTAATCTTGGTATTGATCTTTAAAATATTGCTTCATTTGATTTAAGTGTGATATTTCACGCACTATATTATTTTGAGACTCAGCGTATAACTTGCTCCATACAAGTAGACTTTGTGTAACGATCGCGGCAATATCTCGTCTACTCTAGTAAACTGTTAGCCATTTACGTGTCGACAACTTGAATAATTAGATGTACCATTTTGCCAATACAATATTTCTTGAACCAAAGGTGACCTTCGGTGTCCGATTTTAAGATTCGATTTAGAATTTCGCATAAACATCATACAAGGGTAAGTTGTCTAGATTAAAACTTACTTGAAATCTTCTCATGTCCCTAGGATTTCCCGCATTTTTCAGACAGTTTTGATTGCACTTGAGGAAGAATTTGAGAAAAAATCTGCAACAAAATGTTATCATTATAAACAGCTGTAGGTTCATTCAAGAAAAATAAATTGCTCCAAAATAAAATAAAAATACAGAATTGAGAACTTTCTGTTTTTTTTGGAGTCGGTTAAAAACAGTTATAGCACATATTGTTAAATACTAAAGCTTGATTAAAAACAAGCACAAATATAAACCGAGCCATAAACCACGAGCGTGTGAACAGATAATGCGATGCAAATGATGCGGACACATAAATCAGAGGCGACACGACACCCAAATTATCGACAAGGCGTCTCATATTAAAATCATTCAGAAAATTTTATGGCTATTTGTCTGGTTACAAAAACAGGTAGGTTTCAACGGAGTTCAGCATTACAAATATATGTAAAACCGTATATTTTTGATATTTTCTTCTACGATCAGTCTTGAGACTCTTCTTGAGACTCGTCTTGAGACTGCCTTTTACAACAATGTCTCGTCATCACAAAGTGACTTCAAATAATGATGTATCAATCGACAACAAGAACTACTCAAGTTTGGAGTTCAAGACATTTGATCATAGCAAAAGTTGAATTCATAAAGTAAAATCCTACGGAACATCGAGGTTCCTTCGCAGAAATCCTTGACCGAACAAAGTTCGAACATCTCACCAGATGTTTCCACTTCACAGTGAACTCACAGTGATATTAATTTGTTTCTTGTGTTTACGAATTTGTACTTTCCGCTCTTCCGTTAAAACCGTTTAAAAAGTTTGTTTTTGCTTTTGCGGCGAGATTCAGTTGAGGTTTTTTTGGTTCTTAGCTAATTTTTCATTTAAGAACTGCTGAGCTGTTTACACTTTAAAAACAAATGAAGTTATACCTACTAGTTTTGATAAAAAATTGAGTTTAGTTATTTACTGTGAACATATAATATAAAATGTAAAGAATAATAATAATATGGATTATAAAAACAATTCTGAAACTATAATAACAGCCTTGAAATATATCCTTAAGCCAAATCAAACAATCCCGATCGAAAAGTCTATCAAACTATGGTTATATTGGATTACAGTAGTTTGGCTTTACGATATCCATTCTTGGTCAACGAATTTCCTCTCTTATTGCGTTGTTCCATGGTTTATAGGTTGGTAGTTGGTAGTGCGTAGGATCAGGCGGGCGATCACGATGAATGCTTTTAGCAGAAATATTTTACATAGCCGGAGGCGTCGACGATGCCACCACGCCGAATTGCTGTGCCAACAGAGGTTTTTATAGAGATGCTGGATACCCCGTCAGCTATTCTGCCATCAAATGGTGCAGTATTGACAGTTTACTTAATTATTTAGATATTAAAATAGACAAGAAATATACTCCAATGGCCAATTGGTTCACAGCAAAAACACAGTGTTCAGTAGCAAGAAATATATATTTTTTTATCCTAAAACTGATGGAGGTATTATCAACTCTCAGTCTCAACCAAAAGACTAAAGCGGTGTTGCTCGCAGGGCTGGCGCGAACGTATTTGCGGCGCCCGAGGCGCAACACATCTGTTCGCATTATTTATGTTAAACACCTTATGTCACAATATCGCGAGTTAGGAGTTAACGCCACTTTGGACTCACTGCGGCGAGATTTTATTTTGAGCGTTCTTGAGTCATTCATCACTTCCGCGGTAGAAGGAAACGTTGGAAGGAAACCGATAAATCGTGCCGTCAAATCTTGTGACTTTCTCAAATCCACTGCCGACTCAAGGGCCAATCCGTGAATGGCATAATTATATTAAAAAGTTACTACAACGCTAGTCATCAATTCCATGGTCATTTCATGTTATGAAAAACACTAACTCTTAATACTTTTGGACCCTTCCAACTTGCTACGAGTACTTTTATGTCGATAATACAAGTATAGATGCATCTAAAGATTCCTCTATATTTTGGTCCTCGAAAGCCCATTTATATCATGGTAAGGGTCACGTGACATTCGCGTTATCCGAAGTATCGGTCTTGTGGATGGTAAGCCGAAAAATTATTGCCTACGTGTTAAACAGAATGTATGGGATAGTCAGTACTCTTGCTTAAGATTTTTACAAATCGTTGCTTGAAATACCCAGTGTTGTTTTGATGAATCAAACAGTCATAAAGAGAAGTCGGTTTACAGATCAGCAAAATGCTTAAAAAACTTTCTAAACCAGCCGTATATTGAAAATTGCTAATACAACGTATTAGATCTGATTTCTTTTCTTCATTCCAACAACAGTGAATAACAAGGTTGGTGGAACCATAATTCGCACGTCAAGATGTATTAGGTATTATCAGAATGTTTAATCATCTCTACACTGTCAGCGTTACAATAAGTAGAGGTATGAAGGGGGGTGGGGTCGTAAATCCTACGTGGAGTCGGATAAATTAGCATCTGTCGGAGAGTTCCTCTTCTATTCATGTATGATCACTTGGAATATCTTGAATTTTCTATCGAAAATTAAGGTAGCTATTTTCCCTCTTAGTATATCGAAGGCAAGGTAACACAGTACCTACCTTTCTAGTTTGTTTTGTAATTTATCAATTATCATTATGAACCTTTTTAGTACAAGCTATTTGTTTCAGTGACTACAGACTGTATAATTTTCTTAGACAATAAAATATACAAATACCCTCAGCAAGGAATGGTTTTATGTTTAAGCATATTAACGTAAGGCTGCATAAAAAGGTACTATACATTTAGATATAGACAGAAGCCCGTGTTTACGTCGTAAAAACTGCCCTCGTATTTCTGCCCTTCTATGTAGGTGGGTGTGTAACAGCCCTTATATCTATGTAGCTTATCGCTGGATTTGGGAATGGTTCGCAGTAAAATGATGTGAAGTACTTTTCTCATCACTAGCTTTCCCAGTCTTTTTGATATCAGTTGAAAGAGACTTGTTTACTTTGCTGCAGTACCGAGACAGCCATGTTCAAAGACTTGGAAAACCTAAATAGAGTTGATACTCTATTTAGGTTATTTTTTTACATCTAACTATTATTTTTTTCACAGTAGGTACAAAGTCTCACATGTTTCAAACTTTTTAAAAAGAACATCCAGTAAAATTTCAGCAGAAAAAATCTAGTGCGGCATTACGTCGCGGTGTGGAGACTCCTATCGAGGCTACCCTCTTTTAAGTCGGAACACTTGAACCCCCACCCCCCTACTACCACAGACTATGTTTATTTGCATCGAATATAGTCGGGAAACTTGTCTTTTTGTAGGCCTTTAACCGCCCCAAGAGTTGAGACAGGACAGTTTGTTTGAAAGCTATATTTGTCGGTTTTGAATATTAGTACCTTCCTACTGCAAAGTTTAGTCCGGATGTTCGTAAGAATCTTTGGGATTAATTCCTGATTTGTTAGAGAATTCATAGTCTAACAAATTTTCAGAGTTTAGTCGCTTCTGACTACAAAATTGAAAATAACTGAATCTAATACAATGTCTTACAAAGGCAATTTAATAAATTTCATTCCAGTTTTCAATCATAATTTTTTTATAATTGGTAAGAATGAAATATTATTTGAGAACAGTTCAATCAAAATGTATTATTACCTACTTCTGAATCATCTATTTGTACATCAACATGCGACGAAAAAGTACTGTTCTTGTTCGTCGTATACATTCCGTAGTACAGCACACATCGCAATTCTCAGTACAATTGGAAAAATCGAACTAGAAACGCGCGATCCGACAACAAGCGTTCTCTTATAACTTTTCCCTTTTAACCTTTCGTCCCCCGCCGACTCCCTCGGGAGGCGGTCCCCAGGGCCGGCACTGACTCCCCAGCGAACGCCCCTGCCACCACTCAATACCGACACGCCATGCGGTCAAAGAGTAAATGAAAGAATGAACTGAGATGGTTCGGTTATTTTGATTTTGTACTTCAGTGGGTCATGATGATTCATGTCTCTTTGATGTATGTACAGAGAACGGTAGTAGAAGTTGGTTGTTAAGTTAAATAGATCATGTTGATTTCACTGAAATGGGTGGGGTATGCAGAAACTATAGTGTACTCGTAAATCAGAAGGAAGATACAAAATTATTAGTAAATGTTGTAAGAATCAACACCCCAGCACTAAATATGTTAGCTTATAATTCTGTGAAAAGTGGCCGCGTGCATAAATTCTAACACTTTGATATTTTGGCTTCATAAATCACATACACACGTGCTATTTCCTATATTTCTTGCTCGCAAAATTTCAGATTATAGTTGTGGCATTTTTGAAATGAACGATTTTCTGAGAAAAATCTAAGGCATATTGTTTTTCTTGATTCTAAATGATGTTTTTGTATAGAACATATATTAGAAAATTTAATAAATAACTAAAATTTTCAAAGTGATCGCAATCTTTTTTTGATGTGTGTACCTTCATAGATTCTTGTTCAATGATCTATTTTTCAACCTAACTGAATATACAATTTATCTAAACAAATCGCCCATACTTAACGTAAAACTTGCATTTTTATTACATGTTTAATAATTACAATATGTTTAATAATACATAACATACATACATTACATGTTGAGTGGTGGGAGATTGCAAAATACCGGCATAAATGGAAGCATTTGGGGGAGGCCTTTGCCCAGCAGTGGGACATAATAGGCAAGTAAAAAAAAGTAAAAGAATACATAACTTTTAAGAAGTATCTACTAATAGTTTAATTAAGATGTAACAACTGCGAGCTTTATAATTTACCTAAGACTAAAGTGATTTTATCGTAACAACGAAAAATACGCGACGGTTTGTTTACATAAATTGTATCTCCAGTTTGGCTGAAGCATAGTGGTGGCCTATTTGTCTGTAAAGCGACTCATCTGCAAAGTGCTAAATTACAGGTAACTTATTCTTTGGCGAACATGCGACGGGCCCATAACGGGCCGGCTTTCGACTTGTTTTTCCGCGTGCTTCCATAGCAGGCGTTAATATTTCAGTGTGTACCGAATTCAAGGGTTAACTGGTACTGACTCCGGTAACGGCTGCTACTAACAATTGAACGATCACCTATTTTTATTTAGAAATCATAATTTTCATAATCTCATCGCAAAATTATTAGCCTATACGTTTATTATCTTTGAATAAGGAAAAACAATGATTTATAATGAAATATGAACTCAACTCTTTATAGAAAAATCAGACTACGGTAAGATTATACTGGCACGCTATAAAACATCAAAGTCTATCCATAGAAATTCGTTAATTTGCGACTTTCTGAATTTATACTACGTCTCATCGATCCTTAGTGAAAATAATTTTACTAAAATGTTTAATTATCATCATAGTAGCTGTAGTCCGTGAGAGATAAAAATATCTCTTTATCTACTAAACATCCAAGACGGAGTTGAATTGTTTTAAGCATTATCAACGATAGATACACATTATTGGATTCACCAACTACAATAACACGTATCACAAACCTATCTGCGCTATGTCGTTAAACTTTCTTTACCCACTTTCACTTCCGAAATTCCTTCTCGACATAGAGTAGGTATACATATCGAATAGCCGTAAATATAAAGCAGTGTAGTAGTTTTTCCGAGCGAGGGGTAGGTATCGCGTCGCGGCATCCCGCCGTCGCCATGGCAACGCGATAAAACCTCGCCTTTTCATAGCCCTCTGTGCAGTAAACGCGAGATATTCAGAGAAATCTTTATTATTTTTGCTATATATATTAAAATTTTCACAACAGTTTTCGTCTTATTTATGTTGTGTATAAAACATATTTTTACTTCAGACTACAACAATAAACATTGAAGTTTCATAATCAGTAACTTGAACCTTCATGGAATTTCAACATTTATCATCATTACGTACATAAAAAGAGAATGCATAGGCAGATTAACACGTTACTGAATGTTTGTGGCGCATAAAATCTGCAATTCCTTATATATTTGTGTATCTTCCTCAAGAATCAGTAAAAACCTTGACCTTAAATCCTAAGAAGCCTGCCAAATAATGTTTTATCTGAAAGCGTCCCTACTCTACAACTTACTCTTTCAAATCTAAAAGCGCTTGCTGAAGCCGAGCAGTTTCCAATTGACAATATACGAGTACCTACAGAGACGGGGCAATCGCGCAGCCTGTAAGGCTCTGGTTTCCTAAAAGAAGCGAGCGTCATATAACGTTAAGCCTGCATTACGTCATGGAAAATGTTTAATATCTATGCCGACTCCAACATACTAAGGCAGTTTTATAACGGTGCCGGCTTCCTGGGAAACAAGGACTTAAGCGCCTTTACTCCCAGCTAGACCACAATTCAAGGAAACGTATAATATTTCTCATAGTTGCTCTAAGTTTCATGTCGTATTTTAAGGTTCCGAACCAAAATAGTGGAATCCTTATCGTGTCTTATGTATAATGTTTTAATGTTTTCAAAGCGAAGCATATAAATTTCATTATGCGTTATAGAAGTACCTATGTGTAAATAAAACTATTAAAATAAAACAGTAGGTATCTAATACGGTTTTAAGAAATTTTATTGGAGAGTGAGTATTAAAGTTATAAAAAGGTGTTACTGGGTCAAGTGGGTATCATAATGAAAAGGGCTTGAGTTGTTCATTCTAAAACCGGTTTTCATTTTTAAGATAAGTTTAAAAACCGGTCAAGTGCGAGTCGAATTTGCATACAAAGGGTTCCGTACCATCGTACATGAACATAAATGTTTCTTGTATGGGGCACCTTTTTTTTTATTTCATCTTATTTGTATTTTTAATGGCAATAGAAATACACACTCTGTGAAAATTTCAACTTTCTATCTGTTACGGTTCATGACGCTGATAGACGGACGGATGGACAGCGGAGGCTTAGTAATAGGGTCCCGTTATCACCATTCGGGTACGGAACCCTAAAACGAAAGTACTCTACCCCTTAACTGTGAAAAGAAAAAAAAAACAAATTAAAAGCGAAAAATCTGATTGGCTGCTACCTTCGGTGTGGTAGTCAAATCGCACTTGACCGGTTTTGTTTATTTTTATACCGAAATATAAAAATGATACCTACTTACAAATCATAAATTGTTCTAAAATTATTTATACTTATTGCATGATTTCCTAAAATAAAAACTAGACTGCATCGATCCATTTTCCGAACTTGACCGATACAAATGGTATAAACAGCATGATAGGATATTCAAACAAAGCGATATCCATAACAGAAGCACACGGTACGACCACAGATAGGGAGCACACAGAAGCTCTTTCGAGCGCAATCAACATACAAAGACAAGGGGCAACATTACGCGGCATCACTTCATTGTGGGCACCGCTCTAATTGTAACTACACTCTTGGGCGCCATCAGCCGCTCAGCGCTACGTCGGGTAGGCGTGTGCCACTAATCTTCGACCCCTACATACCAATATCCTCTCCTTTCTCTACAAACAAATACCGTACTTATCAGAATGACCTAAAGCTCCAATTCGTATGTGCAAGAAACCGTATTTGCAAACGAAGCGAGGGTTTAACGCACACTATCAACTCATTAAATTGCATCGCCTTTTTAATGAGTCTGAAAGTGAACAAAGGATATTGAGCGCGATTACATTAAGTACGTAGTTTGTAGTAAGATAGTCGGTTGCGATGTTAGCACTATGTTTGTTGGTCGGGGTTAAATGAAAATTTCTAAAACGTAATCTACCTGAAATAATAAAAATACCAATTCACATTTTATTTCTATATTGAAATTGTTTTATAGATAAATATACAAACGTTTTCTAATTTTTGAGCGATAAAATGGTAAATAAGACTCGATGTATAACCTTGACCTTTTTCTTCCCAACTGTAAGACATCACAATCGAAACAATTGGAAGTAAAATAGGCAAATATTAAATTAAGTAAATATTAAATTAAGTAAAACTTTACTCAGTGACCTTTTTATCAAAGTAGATAGTGTTAAATATTTCAGCAACATTTCAGACTACAGGCACAAGCAACAAATTTCCACCTATGGCTTTGCATATGGCCGTTAATTTCGTTTACATTATAGCTTACCTACAACATATTACTGGCTTCCCTCATATTTACCGGATGAATACGCTATAAAGTGATATCACGTGATCGTTTTCGGCCGGGTAATAGTTATAAATTACCCGGGTAGTTTATAAAAGCCGGTTAACCCGAGGTAAGCGGACAAGGAGTATAATTTATTATTGGCAACCCGCGGCATTTTCATGCGTATGGTTTTATAAGCAGATGCGTTCGTTGTTCATTATACCATATTTTATAAGTACCTACCTACATTTATTGGAATCATTTAAATTAAACTTTTTATTTCCTAAGGATGTTCCCCATGGAGATTTTTAACAGGTCAAATATACATAAAAGTGGTGAGTAGGTACTTAAACGTAAAACTGTGACTTGGTGATTTGTAAAACAATGAAAAAAAAACTGAACTGAACTGAAGTTCAAACTCTCCATGTGATAACAAGCAAGTAGGACTTGTACTGCTTTGTTGGAGGACGCAACTTTTAAGAGTTATTTACTTCTTAAACATGAAACCTATAACAAACAATAAGCATTTAGCTTAAGGTATCCAAAAACCAAAACATAAACGTTATATCGGCGATCCACTGAAACTAACGATCTATCAAAAAATAACGACCTCGATAAAAACGATGGAGAAGAACCAAACGTTACCGAAAAAATCCAAAGATCTTACAATACCGCACGCCCGTCCTTATTTTACAGAAATGAATTTTATATCTCCGTCTTTTTCTAGTAAGAATTTTAGGTTTAATGGGCGAGTCGATAATTTTAGGACCGCTTCGCAAGATATAAGTGTTAATATTTTACGATGTCCAGTGCCGACGCAGGGTTTGCAGTCTGGCTTACACTTCTTCGGTGCTGTGTGATAAAATGTAGGGTTACAATTATATGTAGGTACATGAACTTGCGAAGTACCGAAAAGAAGTGAGTAGATACAGAAGACCAGGGTTAGGGTTCCTAGTGTTGGGATTAATTTAAATATAAATAAAAATATTTTACTCTTATTATTTCAATACGTGCACCAAATAATTCCTCAATTGCAAATAAACCTATACAGTTTTTATTACAAAATGGATTTTCGTCACGTTCGTATTCAAGAAACTGTCTTAGCGCATTGTCATTAATCTTAGAAGGCTGGCAGCAGAGCAAACGACCTCCCGTTAAGACCCTCCATGGTCTGGCCACCCCGTAATATGCTTATACACCCACAAGCACGACCAACTAAACAACAAACAGCGAACAAGCTAAACAGGACCTTGCACTAATTGCTATTAGTGTCATTAACGCGTACACAACGTCAACTCATGTAACCTTTAGCCGCGGTTTAAACGAAGAATAAGAAAAGGAATCCCAGCGCGAAAAAAAGGTAATAACTAAAGATGTATTTTTTCTCGGAGAAGCATGTCGGCATTGTTAAATATATCGGCCAATCAGTATCGTGAAACGTGAATAAGTGTTTCGAAGTGAACTGCGCAGACGAATTCTGAAACCCTTTTATGTGGTACGGCAGCCTTTGTAAAAAAAGAAATCTTATTTGAATTTTGAAGACAAATTAAAAAAAGAAAATGAATTCTGCACTAATTTAAACAGAGAGAGCTTCGAGACGATTTTCGGGGTTCGGTGCGGCTTAATTAAATGCATTAGGGTTGAAAGGCCGTTACGTTTATCTTTTTGCCTACTTCGGTCTACCTATCTGTATGTAAGTCGATCAATCAGAATTTGTAAGTAGACTTGATCCATTAGGTACCTTAACGATCTTCATTAGATCTGAAAGAAGCTATGCAATTTTGAACTTTAAGCTTTTGGGACACAAGTACAATTCGGGTGCTCGTTTTGCGTAAGGAAACGATATGGACAATAAATATCAATCGTCAATAATAAATCCAGTCGAATCCGAACCTAAGCGAAATAAACTGACGCACATCATTTTGAACTCACACACGTACTCTCCATCAGCACCATTTAAAAAGGTGTCCCAAAAAACTAATCACAGATAAGGCCCTCACCCCACTGATCCTGGCCATCGGAAAGGTTACAAGGGCACTTCGTCTTCATTCGAGAATCCCTTTAAGGAATCGTATCAGTAGTAATGAAAGCTAATTCTTTCATTAACTGTTCGTGACAACGGAAAAAATCGTAGGTTGGCGAAAATAAAGAGATTTGCCGTTTTTAGATTTCTTTAGAGTTGTGAGTAAAATGAACCATTTTATTAACATAAAATGTGACTTATTAAAGAATTAAAATTATATAAGTGAATGGGAGATCGGCACCAACAACAAAGTCAATCGTGGTTTCGTCGAGGTGGATTACTTATAAACTTTTTTTAATACATACTTATAACATATAATATTACAACACCCAGACCCGGAGGAAATATTTGCAGAGCATGCAAACATTTCTTCCGCAGCGGGAATCGAACCCGCGACGGGTTGTTGCAAGAAATATCTTGCGTCTCAGCCGAGCACTCGCACACCACGTTACGAGGTCGTCTTAAATAAAAATATAACAATAAAGGTTTTTACTGCATAAAATAAACAATTAGTAGTGTACTTACTTCCGTCGTTAACGCGCCTTCTTCGCAATCGGGTAAAAATAAATTTTACTCTCAATAAATGGGAATATTTTCAATATCACCATCGCCCGGTCCCTATTGAAGGGAACAACGGAAAATAAGTATACTACTAATCTAAGAGCCATTGAAAACAAAATTTTTTTATGTGTAACAAAACTCCCTTGTTCGTTCGCGATATCGCGACATCCAATTTATCTAATAAATAAATCGAAATCAGACCTGACAAGGCGTTAATGGGTAGCTCAATGCAATTTTATCTACCCCTGCGGAGTATAACTAAGTTATTTTCGTTTGTATTCGCTGCAACCGAAATATATCCTTGAACTTTACTAAATTCAGAAAGTTACTTTCGACAGAGTGTTTTTTAAAATCTGTATGCATATGTAAGTTTCAACTTTTAAGCGACGTCTTCTAATGATAACAATATTCTAAGACTGCTTACTGAGGTAAGCAGTTGACTAAGAGTAAAGGGCAAAATATTTCATAACAGGAATACTCATAATCTTGTCCATTTCACAGAGGATGTCCATTACCGAAATGCACCCTACGCGACATGAAACTACCAATATAAAGTGAAAATTGGATTTACAACTTACAATTGGAGAAGCGCTTCCATCAAAAGCGACCCCGCGACATGTTTGCTGAAATATACTTGGAGCGCTTACTATTTATATTCGATGGTATAGAAGCTCCCTTTTAAACTGCTGAAAGCCGTGGATATAATGGTTAACTGGGGACTGCGACCAACTTTATAATAGTGATAGAACTCTTTGTGTAATTTTTCAAAATAAGAGCACATAATTTCTGATCATATAATGCATAAGATATCGAATACGCGATTAATCAAACTTTACAAATTATTTTCGGTGATAAAAATATTTTGATATGTTTTAATAAAAATATTGATCATTAGTGGTAGAAAATTACCTTAAAAGGAGCCCAGAAGTTTTTAAATTAAATATTAACTTGAAGTAAAACCTAAAACAGTCATTATTTATACAGCGGAATGTTCCCGAACCGAAAGCTTTTCAAAGTTCAATACCATCAAACAAACAAGCATACAGTAATGCAATTTACAAAGCATCCAATCACGAGAGCTAGCCACATTGTTGTGCAGGCGCCGTCAAAGAGCAAAGGAAACGGGGCCTTAATAATTAATTGGTGCTTAAACGCGCTGACGTCTTGAACCCCTGAGGGGGGTACTAACAGCTCTTAGTACACGCACAGAAGAAATAACAGTTCTAAAACGTAAGGAAGCGCCACTTTGACAAAATGTATGAATCTGTGACTCGCATACAATCAGCACCTTACCCCGGAATACTCAAACGCGACTTAAGAGTTGAGCACGTCTCAACTCACAGTTTTTTGACAGTTTCTAATGAAAATCTGTCAAAAAAATCGTCATTTGAGACGCGCTCAACTTTGAGATGCGTTTGAGTGTTCGGGGGATAGTGTACTTTCAATTTAAGCGTTTGGTGTCGGACTGATGCCGCACATTTGCAGTGCGGCTTGCTTTGACCAGCAGTGGGACCGCTGCAAGATGACAGCAGTCCAACATCAACCATAAATTGAAAGCGTTATGTCTCGTTTTATTTGACAATTCTAAACTGCCTGAACGATCAGCCCTTTATTGTTATTATTTATCTTCTACATTTAGGCTATATTGAATCTAAAGTAATCGCAATAAAGCTCTTTTTAAATTATAAACAGATCTTGAGTGGCTAGGGCCCAGAAGGTACACGTATGGAGATAGCTTATGCTTGTTTTGAATTGCGAATCGCTCGTTATCCAAACTTAATTCTAAATCGGTATGTGTTGTATTTACTATGAAATAACGTGACAAATCTTTATTTACTATCAATTTTATTGTGATTATAATGATATCACTCGCGTGGTATCAGAAAAATAGTAAATAAAAATGAAGCTCATAAGACTATGCTACTATTTCAGGTCGAACTATGTTTTACAGGTTCATCCAAATCCATTCAGTCGACACTGTAATTGAGCTAAAATATTCAAGCATTCTGACACACTTTTGATTTGTTTTATAATATTAGTAGGATAGGATAAATACGATACGATGGGACTAATATACGATTGTAAAAAAGACTCTAGTCTAAAAACTGGTGAAACCTTTTAAATTAAATGACCACTAACGAAAATGGTCACAACCATCACACTAATGGAAAAGGCATCGTTTTGACAAATTATGAAAATCGTAAGATTGAAGACCATCAATCAAGTAATAGGGCATGATTACATTCAAATTGTGATAACTAAATGAACACGCCACTCGATTTAATTGAATGTAAGTGATGAAATAGGGATTGGTGGAGCATTATTGAATATGAAAAACAAGCGGGAAGCCTTATAAAATTTTTAGGTTGAAGACAAACTGCTCGTTCTAAGGAAAAAGATGTCACTGATTTTTTGCCCAGTTTTTTTTATTTCTATTGTAAAAAAATATTGAAAGATCTGAAATGCCATATCCAACCTTTTTTTCTTCTTATGTCGGGAGTAACTAACATTTTGTTTCGTATCTGACCCTAGTACACGCGATGTCATCATAAAAGTAACAATTAACTGTAGTTTGTTTTAATGCCTACTACCGAGGTGTGTTTGTCTTCAAAGGAGATGTCACGAATGTATTTAATGACCGTTCCACATTAGGTGTCGTTTTTACAGCTCACTTTACAGATAAATAAAATATTCTGTGGTAGAAAAATAAAACAGAGTCTAAATTACGAAAGATCTTCAATTAGCCCAAACTCCCAATATTATTTAAGCCTCGCCAATATGGCCGTAATACAGCCGAAATTTTCAGCGAATGGAAGTAAAGAGGGCGGATGATAAAACCCCGTCACTAATTAAATGGGCTCGAGACGTTCTATTCTTAATAGATTTGTCGCTAATTTGAAGTAATTTCGTCGAGCTCTTCTTTAATATCAAACGTCAAATTAATTTGGGAATTTAAACTGAAATTTTGAATTGTAAGCCGAAGTTTCAAACTTCATTCCCATATTTTTAGGCAGGCATTTTCTACGTGTGGTAACCTGGCGTGGATGTGGAATCGGTCCATAGATTAGATCCGACATCAGGAGCCGAGTAGTTGCAATTCATCATTATTATTCCGGACAATTTATCAAGCGGTTGGCTCGCCTCCCGACTGGATCGCACATTCTAACGAGATGGTGAATTTTCACCGAATAATTTGCGAACCGACGAATCACGTATCGGAATCGGGAATGAGCTCTGAATTGAGATATAAAGCCGGAACATGGGAGTTTCAAGGAAAGTACTATGAAAATTTTCTAATTCAAATAAAAGCTAAGGTCTTGTCACGATTCATCACAGTCCAAATAATTGAAAAATCTCAGAATTCACAACATACAACGACATCAAATCAAAAAAACACAAAATAAGAACTGAAGAACCAAGCTAACATAAGCCATGTTGCAGTTTAATAGCCTTATAAGCTATTAGAAATCACGAAGATTGCGTTACAGAATATGATGTAACTGCCTTACGTTAAATTTAGCATGACATTTCGTTAGACGAGGGCCTACAAGTAGAGGGTCGATACGATTACCCTGGCTTATTACTGCGACTTTATCATATTTCAATTTACGATCATCACCCGGACTTATCGAGTAGAAAAATCAGAGGGCACTGGCATAAATCAGTATTTGATGTCTCATTAGCGAACTGAAAATGTGTTATTTATTGCAGCGATATTATGAACTAGCTGTACCCGTGACGTTGCCTACGTGATGTAAGATTTTTTGTATATATCTTGGAGCGCAAAAAAACAACACTACGCGACATTCTCAAGCGGCCACCCATCCAAGTTATGGCCCCGCACAACATTACTTGACCTCGCTAGTATATAATAATAGCTTTCTCATACAAACTTTCTTCCCTTTTTTCACCCCCTTCAGGATTATTTTTGTAACAAAAAGTAGCCTATGTCCTTCCCTGGGATGAAATCTATCTCTTTGCCGAATTTCATCAAAATCTGTTCGGCAGTTCAAGCGTGAAAAGGTAACAGACAGACAGAGTTAATTTCGTATTTATAATATTAGTATGGATGTAGACGAATAACTATTGCTCCAAAGTTACAACTTCGGTTTGTTAAAACCTTCACGCATTTTTCGTTCACTAAACTGGTGCTGTTACTAACAGTCACTACGCTCTTTTCAGGGTCACTATATACTTGTCTTAAACATGGTCAATGACCTCAAGCGGGGTGAATAAAAATGCTAGTGACACGATCGTAGTAAAAATAGGAAGTCAATTTTACATCACGTAATGCATGCCTAAAGTAAAATCGAAACTTTTAACAAAACACAGAATGCAAGTATCACCACACTAAATTTCAAAACTTGGCCGCCAACATTACATAGGAATTTTAAGCTAAAACGTTAGATAAAGTCGGACAAGAAAATGCTTGGTCGGAGGGAATAAGAAAACGGTCCTAGTTGTTAAGTCTTGCACAGTTTCTGTCGCTATCTCGTGGATAAGGAGCCTAATCACCAGTCGTCGTGTCTGTATCGGGTCGGGAGAAGCGCGAGTATCCCCCAGGGTATGCTTTTGGGACCAGTTTTCTTTTTTGGTTTACATTACAGCGTAAGTGTGCCGAATTCTTTTGTTGCGCGCTCGCTTTTTGTACAGATTTGTGTGATTTGTATTGTGTTTACTTCTATCTGTATCGCTTATAAAGTAAACTTGTCTGTTCTTTATCTTCGGTACCTACGTAATATAAAAGCTTCATAAACATAAAACTGACTACAACTGAACTACTAAATTTGCAAAATGAATTTGCATACCTCTTAATCTTTCAAATTCAAATGTGATTCAGATGTGTCCATACAATTTTTTTGTAGAGACAATGCGAATAAAATCATTTATAGTTTATAATAAATTTATGTTAAGAATTGACCTCTTTTAATGAAATAATGTTTTTGTAACCTTTGAAGTTCTAAAAAGCAGTATTTTACAAAAAGTGAAGAAAGCGCAAAGCTATTAATAAAGAGACTTTACCAAGTTATGGAAACTTGCTCAGCAAACGGCGTTCCGGGTCGCGCTTGAACAAACTTGTAGTTGGTAACTATTTGTAATATGAATTTATTATAATGTTAACACTGGGTTTACTGCAAATGCCTATTACTTACCTATAACTTCATGTAAATATACCCATTTCATAGTTCCGCTGATAATTCTACTTTCAACAAGGTAAAATTTTCCAACATACTGCTAGTATTTTCTTCTTGCTGAATTATTATATGATTATCATATTTGATAGGAATTCTAGAGCAAAATTATAGTGCACTTTAGTAAAAAATATAAAATCTGAATCTGACGAACATAAAAGGGGCAAAACTTCTCGACATATGGGTGACATCTATATTACAATGGATCCTTACACCCCATTCTGGGTGCGACAAAATCGATTCCCAATTCGATATGACCCTCTTATACCAGTTATTTGATTGAGACACATTTTAGAAATAGTACGGAAATAATGGACTACTACAAAAATGTGAAACAGAACTAGAATATACGATTTTATGATCAACATTCATTAAATCCACGTTGGATAGCAACCCTAGATTTTCTCAAAGAGTTCGATCTACAGAAAATTTATCTAGATTACAATGGATTACTTGACTCTACAGATTAATTCCAATGTTAGGGTAGGTAACAGATAAGAACATTATCAGATAAGCACCTGCTTTTAGAATAAAATAAGGTTAAACTTGCCAGATTCATGATATTCGCCTATTATGACGATAACATCAGTTTTGATTTCGCATTAAAATCAAAAAATTTAGAACAAGATTAGAGAAGCTCTTATTATAAAAGCGTATCTACACTGCAGTTTTCCGGTGATTTCCGGTCTCGTGAACGGCAGAATCACGGCTATTACATTATCTCATTAGATGCGCGGCGGTGCGCGCCTCTTCTCGCCAAATAAATTCTCTTTGGATGTCTACGTACTTTTTACCTAAGGATCTTTGTTGAGAATGGTTTGTGCACTCAATTCAACCGAAAGTTCGCTAAAACGATTACGTTAAACGAAACAGAAGTTTAATACACACGTACATGGTAACTGGTAGTCAGGTTTTAATTTGAAATAAATATTTGATAATTTAATCAATATTGTTAAAAAACTGCAGGCAGGTTTATTAAGATTTTTTTGGTACAAAACCAGTTCCCACACCACTTTAACCCTATAATAAATCCTACAACTAATACTCCAACGCATAATCCTTTAATATAAATTCCAGGCACAATATGTTCAAAAAGTCCCCTTTTGTACTGAAGCACGACAAAACATCTTAATCATTACGGTTCATAAAGTTCCTAAGTGATTACATGGGGTGATTGCGTGGACATGAATTGATTTAAAAAGTCTATCTTCTAAGTACCTGAATGTAATAGACTATACGAGGGTGCATCGTTAAATGACAGTCAATTTTTATTGTAATCGTTATTTGTTTTCAATCACGTTTATTAATTTTGGAGTCACTAGTAAAACAATGGGGTTCGATGATTTTACGTTTCCTTTTACGATCTTTTTGAAATTGCTCTAAAACACGTGAAGCTTTTGTTAAAACCTGACTGTCATTGAAAAATGAATTTCTTTTAAGTGAAAATTATTTTAATAAAAAAAAGTTTCGAAAACATTATTATTAAGACTTTTCGGAATCTCCTTAAAATAGAGCAAAAATATAACGATAGTAATTCAAGGAAATTTCACGCAAATAAAGTGTAAAATTTCCATAGTGGAATGCGACATCGCATAAGTTAATAGTAGCGGCCACGGGCACCGGGAACAGATAATGAAATTGTGTACAGAAGCGCAACGAGCCGAGAGCGTGTCTCGGGCAAAAATCCACTTAACAAATTGCTGCTGATTCGTAGGGTTCCGGATTGTTGCCTGCTTTTACCGTTCCGTCAATTATTCGACGTGTTATCGATACGCGAATGATGTTACGAATGTTTCAAGCCAATTCGTTTGAGGAATTGGCATACGAATATCGATTCATTGTTTGGATCGTCGCTATAATCGGTGGAGACATAAACACTGGATAGTCGAAATGTACGAAAAAATAGAGCAAATAGTTTTATGCGTCATGTTTTAATATTCATTGTTGAATTTACTTGGAAGATTACCTACAGATGCCAATTTGGATCAGAATTTAGTTCGGAAATAGGGAAATCCTACCGATAACTTTAGCAAAGAACACGAATTTATACTGACTACGCATAAGTAGGCACCTTCTTATACATTTCTCTAAGTAACATGTTTGCTTCGATTTATTTTGCATGTTGCGGCAAAAATGGGCGAAATGAGTAAGTATCATATCCAGATTGTAACGTCGTAAAATGCCTTTAAGCGAAGCTACCTTTAATTAAGACAAAAGCTTGACTCAATACACCGAAGTACCAAGCCCTTTTAAAAGTAATACGGCGCGTGCATAAAATGATTAAACTGTTAAAAACGGTATCATTTCGTAGGCAGCGACAGTGCATAAAAAAGTTGAAAAAAAAAAACAAATTGCGAAAAACACGACAGTAATGAATTCGGTGCTGGGCGTTTTCGCACGCAATTGCACAATTTCAATTATCGTATTAGTTCAACAATCAAGCGATATAAAATGAACTTTGTGGCTATAATAATAGAGGTTGGATTGCCGGCTCCGTAAATGTATGTTGATGGGCGAGGCAGAATAGCCTTGATGGATTAATAGCTGGTAACATTTTGTGACAATGATGGGTACTTGGTCCTTGTAGTGGTACTTAATTAACAATTTACAAGGTCATTTGATTAGTTCGTTTTCTTGTTCACCAGAGACCTGTAAAATCAATAGCAACCTACCTCAACCTACCCATAAAATATTCATAATAAAAAATCTGAATTCTCAATTTGAAATTTTACACACCAGCAGTTAATAATGGAGACCACGTTTGAGCTGATTTGTTTAATTTACATCAAACGATGAAAATTACAAGTTTTTTTCGCGGTCAGGCAAATTTCCAACGATCAACTTCATGCCTCGTCGAAAAGCAAAGGAGAGTTCTCTCACAAAGGCCGTCGTTGATTTTTTTTTGTTTTCAAAGGTAGGGAAAATTTTGAATCGAGCGAATTACAAAACCGACGTGCGACGTTTGGGTTGCTAGGGTTGTCTACATGATTAAGACAATGTTTAAATCAAATAAAATTCTTCGCATATTATAAAGAGAATATGTATTCAATAAGTTACTCAAACCTGTAATTAAATCCCGTAATTTGTAATCAATAATCACGTTAAATTAAAGAATAATTACCTACCTGTTGTAAATATTTAACCAATTACGATTAGTGACAAACAATTTGTATTTTAATCACTGTATTATGATTTTTGAGAAATCCTAAATCTAGACAATTATTTTTACCAATAGGCACAAAAAGTGATAGAGGTAGGCTTTAAATTCCGTTTCTTTCAACCCTACATTTCAAATATCGAACGACGACGTACCGAACGGGAGACGCCTATCTCTATTGAATTCCCGAAAAAGGACGAAAAATAAAAGCAGTAGGTAGGTCGCACCGCCCGGCCCGCGAGCTACTATCAATAGTGCCCGAATAGTGTTCGCCAGTCAAATATCGATATTTGACAGCCTGATTAGCCCGCTCTCCCGCCTAAATTGTTTGAATATCGAATCTGGATGAATATCTGAATAGCGCGGCGTGACGTCTCTGGGTAATTTTCGCCTTTTGTATTATTTCCAGTGATCAGTGTGGATTGATTGCTGACGAATTATGCAGTTAATTTTGGAAGTCAAATTTCAATTGATTTGTTTATAAGGTATCTGCAGAACAAAAATGCTTATTTATTTTTTAGGTAGGAGAAAAACTAACAAAGATAGAAAAGTTTCGCCAGAAAATATAAAAATATCAGCGTCTGGGATCACAATAAAAATACGATACAAAACGGAACCTCGAAAGTTTCGTGCAAATGCATTTGGCAGAAAGTTTTCAGATTGCCGTCATTGCCGTCTGATGAATCGCTGCGAATGGAACAATGCAATATTAACGGAGCTGCCGCGTCTATTGTTTTATAACTCTGTGTTCGATGAACTTTCCAGTTTGTTGATTTGTTTTTGGAAAATATATTTGCGTGGGTATGAGAGCGGGTTGAATTAATAAACACGCGAAGTACCTACCTACTTAGGTACTACTGAAGTGGTTACTGAAAGATTTAAAATAAGACTTCTTATACATCAGAACGTAACATCATTTATTACATAGTATCAGTTCACATACTCAAATATCTAAATTAAAATTAGAAAAATAATACACTTACCGGTCGATGATGACAGGATCGGACGGGGTTTCGTTTCTGTTGCCACAACTCTTTTTATCACAACACCGACTGTAATAAAACATTTTCTATTATATACTATTTTCAAAACATCTATTTAAATTCTACCAATAACATGCTATCAAAACAAAAATATCAATTAAATGTTACTGGTAAAAGTAAGTAAAGTACTGGTCAGTAGTATAGAACGGTAGTAAAATGTTGACTCAGTGAATATCAACATGAGGAATGATATGAGTCATATTCGCCCCCACCTGCAGGAGATAAAACTACTTAAAGGGATACCTATCGAGAGAAAATCAATATATTGCTAGTAAGTGTACCGGAGGGTCCCGAGATGTGTGTCTATCATAGCAAGAACGATTTATTGCGTTATTCCTGTGTATAATATGACGATAACTTTTTTAGATAAAAATGCGAATATTATTTAGTTTTTTTGTGGTCGGCTGGACACTATTAAAGAACATTTAAAAAATAGTTTAATTATAAAAATTACGTAACAATTTAAAAACAATGGTTTTTCTTGTTTACGGTAGCTTTTAAAGAATTGGTTTCTTTAAAAGCTACCGTAAACAAGAAAAACCAAACTCATTTTCACAAAAAGCATTCTACAACGTAAACTAAAATAGAAGATACTTTTCAGTTCAGAATTCTCAAACAGAAAAATAGATCAGGCATGTCCACATTAATGAAACGTACCGTAGCGCGCCCTACCGGGCCGCCTTGACGCAAAGGGCAAAGACATTGAAAGGACAGACTCCCAAGAGACTCCTCCCCTGAAGACGAAGGAGCAAGACACGCGTATCCAACAAAAAGAGACGGTGATATCGACTAAGGTGGAATAAAATTTTAATTGCTTACACCGCAGTTGCCAACGACTTAGTTGGTGGATTTAGCCATTTTTTACTAAAAAAAGACTCACCACTCTGGTTCAAAAGAACTAGTGAAAATTGTAGTAAGTACCTAGTATTAAAAAAAGGAAGCTATGTTTTCTAAGACTTTCGGTCAAATAAACCGCACGCATAGTGAAACCATTCTTGTTTTAATACGTAGGTATTAATTTTGTAACTCTTCTACAGATAAGTCAACTTTGCCAATTTTTAAAAAGACGATTTTAAGATATACGAGTAAAATACTACCTATTAGTTTAAAATATTAGAGCTAAAAGTATTTTTGGTGATAAATCTAGCGTAAATCAAAGCGTTGGCAACACCAGCCCACACAGATACAGCCCGTAGCTAAACACACATTCGCGTCGGCGAGACGATTCTCCACGTTTACGAGCGGAAAAACCACCCCAAACAAATGGTTAAAATAATAAGGACATTCACTTTTGGCGGTACTTTTTGTTGTTTGAAAGTTACAAGGGCAGGTTTGACTGAGTTTTGTAATTAAAACTGTTGAGACTTCATTGGTTTGAGGCTGTGACATGGTTATTGCATTTTCGAGTTTCACGCGTCACATTAGAAAACCAACTTATTTTGTACTTTTTTTTTGACTTGAGTAAAGTTGGTTAAATCAAAACTTAAAACAGTATGTTTTTCAACCTACCATAAAAATACATAATATACAAATATTTTATTTCACTAAAACCAGTGACTACAAAACAAACTTATCGATACATTTATTCCTGTGTTTGCAGTTTGCAGTGCAGTCCTTACGAAGAATGATGACTTGCAAAAAGTGTTTATTTAAATATTTGGGGATACATTTTTATGATGAATGGTTTAGTACAATTTCGGGACACATCTGACGAAACTTTTCAAAACCTACCTACGTAATTGACAACTTATAAAAGCTAAAGATTTCAAAAATAATTTTGGCCTCTTAAGAGTAGCTAAAAACTTACCTGCACATAACTTCATGAGTAAGTAAGACTCTGCACATTTCTGGGTTTTTGTCCTGTCCTTCGTACACGATGGGCTGTAACAAATAAATTAGAGCTTCATAGACAATAGAGATAACACTCTATACAAAACCATAGATAACAATTCTAATTAAAAATCGGTAAGATAAGATAATAATGTTCCGTCTTCGTCAAGCGATTGCGTAATTTTGTTAATTTATTCACCCTCCCTTGCATTTTATTATTGAAGCCCAAAAGTAATTTGCGTTAAATGTGCACTGACCTATAACAAAATTTAGAGTCACTAACATTAAGATTACTTTAAAATACTATAAAAGAGTTTTTATTCATTCGACCCGAAATAATTTTCGCCAATACAAGGTAAACCACGTTTTTTGCTTTTTTTAATATAGGTACACAATGTCGAGGAAGAACTAACTGGAACCTTAGTATTATTCGCAGTTATTATTATTATTTAGTATAAAATATTAGTTACATCAAATAACCTGCATTATCTTGAAATCCCCCGAAATCCGAAATAGATTTTTTCATCCCTGACAAAATATTTAATTGAATATGAAATAGCTGGGTATTATCGTCCTTTGTACGGCGGATTTGTAAGGATTTCGTGTTCGTAGGGTGTTTTGTAATAGGTATTCAAGGGTCATAGAAAAGTATTTAAGCAAAATAGCTTAAGGGTCTAAATAGGGTGTGTGGTATCAGGTGTGATTGTAAATCAAATATTTTAGTAGTCTTTATGCTACCGATTGAAGGATTAGGGAAACAAATTAGACTTCTGTTTGTCATTTCACTACCAAGCCTACTCGCACACTAATAACAATGTGGTATTAATGCACACCTTCAGAATTTACACTATTATTCAGTAGCAGCCTTTTTCTTCAAGACAGTTTTTGCACTTTTTCCGCAAATATCCGCAACCCGCGCCAAATATCAGCGATTCCATTCCGTAGACTAACTAGTACTATCTAGCCGAGCCGACTATCATTTTTCAAGTTCATTCCCTGAGTGAGGTCCCATAGGATCGCCTGGAGCGGGCTATTTCCCCGAGCTGGGCATTCCGTCGCCAGGGATTCAATCTCATGGGAATTGAGGGGATTTAAAAAAATGTGGTCACCGAGCACCACTGTTGTCGTGGTTCATAATTGGGGGCAGATTATAACAGAATGATAGTATTGTTTTGTAAATGCAAACTGAGCTACGTGATCCGTTCTAGTAAAGATAAAGGTAAGAATCATCAGTCAAAACTATAACCAGGCCGTTTATTTCAAAACAAAACTGGTAAAATAATATTTATAGTGTAAATAAAAAAATATTGGTTTTATATAATTTTATTTCAGACTTTCAGATCATGAGAAGTAAAATAATGTTTAGGTTTAAACTTACAAAAAATAAACAAAGCTGCATAAGACAAGGAAAAGAGCTGGAACAAACAACATTGGCGCGTGATTTACATGACCAGCATCGCAGCCAGACTTTGAATTGTACCTACACAATGAACTGCGGGATACTAAAAATTGAGCATGATTATGGTATGAATTACTTCCAAAAAACAGATTCGTTTCATAAAATTCAGATTTCTAGAAGAGATTTTATTTTAAGGAGCATCTTAGTGTGTAAATTTTTCACAGAATGTGTATTTCTATTGCCGCTATAATAACAAATAAATAAAATAAAACAAAATGAAAGGGGGTCCCACACAAGAAACATTTTTTATTGTACGATGGTACGGAATCCTTCGTGTGTGAATTTGACTCGCACTTGACTGTGTTTTATTTATGTTAGCAAAATTGTTGAATAATAAAAACCGTAGTAAAATAAAAACAAATAAATACCCTACTTTCCTGACCTATTTCTTACAAAATTTTCAAATTCAATACTGCAATAAAACTTTGTAAATGGACTGGTGGAATTCTATGAGACAAGAAATTCAATGATTTACGTTCTGCATTCACACCAACGCCAATGCAACCCGACGCCAGCATTGCGAGATTTTTATTGTATTTTTACTTCGTTTCGGCATTTTATTTTACAGATAAAATATTTCCTTTGTAAATAATGTAGCCTACATTTAGTATTGCCAATGTTAAAAAGAATGTCATTTTATCGAAGCTAGGTGAAATGTCACATCGTTATTAGTCCAAAAGTATATTTAGAACTTTACATAAAGTACCCTACCTACCCTACAAAACCCTCAAACCAATTCTAATCAGCTTCCGAAAGTCATTTTCCCAACAAAAACCCACCAAATTAATATGTTGTTTGAACATTGTTAAGTAAACATAATCATTTGGTCACGTGGCCTACGCACGCCTGCTCTATACAACTTTAGTTGCTGTATGGGATTTAGACGAATCTCATTCGACGAACGGCAAGTCAGTATCTTAAGAATAAAACTAAACAGAGGGTGGGAGATTGATGTTTTAGATATTGATATGATAGTGATTTAGTATGGGAACACAAAATAATCCGGTGATTAATACATAACCAACGGATCATGGACATGGGATTCTCAATAAATAATAATAATAAATAACCCCCAACAGTCACATACATAGTCCTGACCCCACACTAGGATTCCCTGTGTCGTAGGTATCAGAAACACCGAGTACCATGATACCACAAAATATTTGCAGAACATGCAAACATGCATCTCCCGCAGCGGGAATCGAACCCGCGCCTCTGGCGTCTCTGCCGAAAAATCGCCCGCCACACCACCGAGGCCGTCATGAATATAATATGCGTATCGCGAATGTTGAAACATGTTTGGTCACGCAAATCCATGCGATTTTCCAATAAGTAAAGTGCTGGTTGGTTATTCTGGTTTTGAAAAGATGAAACCGTCAAAAACCATGTCACAACGTCAGATACCAGTGTAATTTTTTTAATCTCGCCGAAACACGGGTTGTGTTTAGTGATGTCGAAAGTCCGACTATAGATAAATTTATTTGTCTTTGGAAATCACATTCCAGGAAAACATTTTGGCTATGTTAAAAAACATTTAGTCTGTTTGCTGTTACACGTTCAACTTTTTAGTCTATCTGCGTCAGTTCAACAACCAGAGTAGAGATTAATTGTAGGCTTTGAAAAGCAATGACAGATTGATTGGGTGTACAGCTTCCTTTTTTTACTTTGTATATGTTACGGGCAACTTAAGAAGTGCGACCACTATGAATAATGACCGGTCTGTACACATAACGTCCGTATCAAGTCGGCGGTCAGTATGAATAATGACTACCCAATCTTGGGCAAAATAATTAAATGTGGGAACTGTAGTGTTTTTGTTTATTATATGAAATTAAACTTACATAATAACAAGAAATGAAAATGAGCTCAGTTTTCTATCTAAGTTCGCCTACAGATAGAAAACAGAGCTTCGATCACCGATATAAAGTTATTTAATTATGTTATCACGAGTAGTTAGTTAGTTACCTTAATTTTATTGTGATAAAAAATATTACTTAGGGACAATAGTTTTAAAATTAGTTAGTAATCTGGGAAAAATCAATTGAAACCTTAATTTTTTTAAATAGACCTCGGGCTGTCTTGCTTTAAAGTTGCAGGGTAAGGCCCAAATTTTAATGTTGCCCGGCTAGAAGAAGGGAAGTATACATACTGCCCGGTCCAAGTGATAAATTCAAGTTATCTCAAACCTTGATTTTTTTAAATGGACCACGGGCCGTCGGTCATTATTAATATGGGCCGGTCAAAGTAATAAATTTATCAATTTAACCGACGCTCTTAGTCATTATTCATAATGATCGGTCCATATTAATACTGTCCGGTTAAGTTGCCCGTAACATTATACATCTTGATTGTGCGCCGCAAAATCATTTTTGAACTATATGTTTTATGAAATATCCGTCTTTTCGTGAATGTATAAATTTTTTGTGGATTTTGTATGTTGGCGACTCTAGTTGCGTGCCGAGTTCGCATGCACCGTACAACATTAGTTGATTGCCCGTGTGCTCAGCCTAACGTTTTAATACAATTAAATCGACCACAACTCTCTATTATCCGAACGCCATAATCTTTTCATCGCCATTTTTATACGAGTATTTTGCGTGTTTCTTTCGTAAATAAGCGTATTTGTGTAATTATGTTGTTTAACTAAATGGTCATTTACTTAGGTACTCAAAGGTCACTATCTCATCTTGTCTTTACTAAGTTTTTTTTTACTTTCAACAAGTTGTTACCTACTAAGACTCGCATGGAGAATTCATAATTGTTTTGTTTGCATTTTTCATCTTTGGCCATGTCTTTCTCTTTATCACATCAACCAGATACTCCAAAGAACATGAATTGCCCAAAAACAAAACAACGCAATACTGGTTGGTTTTCTCAAACGCGCATACACACAATTCCGTAATTCTTAGTTAACTACGTTCGGCCTAAGTTAATTATGTTCATGGCATAAATCTTTCGTAATTGGCCTCTTGTTTCACAACACTAAGAGCCTGGGACGTGTTGAAATTATATATGTGAGGTGCGCAGCAAAGTTTCATCATGTTTTCGTTAATTATGTTCAACTGTACCGACCCATAAACTTATCGATAGGTATACAATAAGACTTTGTTTCCTCGACTTTTGATATAGTACTTTCAATAGGTACTACAAGGACATGAATGAAGTCTCTTTGCAGCGTACTTTAATACTTTCGCCATGCTTTGAAAGAACTAATTAAATTAATAGTAATAAAACTACTCGTAGCTGTGGTCGTGGCATTATACGATCCCATTTTGACGTTTTGAGATTATTATTGTTATTTTTGTAAATGGCAGGGAATGTCATACACAAGGTCCATGTAACATGAGGACCAAGATAACAAAACTAAATACCCAATTTTAAATAGCAATAAAATAATGATAATACAGCTATAGTACTTTCTCACACCCCCATCCCATCGCATCAACAATTTATGTAACCCTTTACAAAACTGTCGATCAAATCTTGAATTACTTGACACCACAAAGGAGATTTAAAACTAACGTGGAATGAAATTGTAACATGAGATAACGGTAATGATTGTGAAACGCAATGCAATTTCGGCCAAGAATACTTATAAAGCCGGTTTCCGACTGTCGCTTACTGGGACCAAAGGCGGGTGAGCTTAGTGATCACTGCATACGTTTGATTTTGGGGAGACACCTATCGATCTGTGATTACTGGCCTCAAAGTTTCGTGGTTCAACATTATGTAAAACTTTCAGTTCAGGCCACGACAATCGTACAATAGAGTATAATTTTTTATTTTTACAATTGCGCCAGCTGGTGTTGAATACTAAAGGTAGACTTTTGGCGCCGCGTTAGTGACACGCAAATGTACGGAATGTCATTCGTGGCGTCACTGAAATTGCGCTCGAACGACAAAAAATACGCACTCGGCTTTCTGTGTAAATGCAGCCTTTGAGTAAAGGGCGTGCGGATTAGGGTCTAATCGGGCGGCGGCGATGACAATCTGCCACGTGGCAGACACGTGAGCGGCGCGGGACGAACACGGGGAGAATGCGTGAGAGGAGCGATCCGAC
Organism: Scotopteryx bipunctaria; assembly: GCA_949320045.1. Taxonomy (NCBI): domain Eukaryota; kingdom Metazoa; phylum Arthropoda; class Insecta; order Lepidoptera; family Geometridae; genus Scotopteryx; species Scotopteryx bipunctaria. The sequence goes on from OX439449.1 coordinate 4,321,917, forward strand.
ATTGCTAAAGTGGGTAGTGTGCATGCTTCATAAAATCGGTGGCCGGAATTGGCACACCCACTTGTTAATTGAATAAATTATTAGCTGGCTTTGATATTTGTAGTACTTAGTTATTTGGAAAACTTAATCAACCCCAAAAACTAAACTAAAGTTTTTGAAAATAAAATAAATTTAAAAATAAAGTTTTTTATATAAAACAATATTTAAGCTACTTACTTGCTTTGTGACTGAATCAATGAGCCGTACAAATATGTCCTGTTCTTGCCTGATACCTGCAAAATAATAGAAACTTAAATCCACTGATCAAAACAAAGCTTTAGCTTACTTTTTAAAGCGAAATAATCAACTTTGAATAAAAAGATTACAGTTATAGAAGCGTATTTGCCTCATATTTTTCAGCTAAATAAGCTTTGAAGATCGACAAAGGTCATGACAAAATAAGGTTTTCAAACTAACACACTAGAACATATTGTTCTAATTCTATCCAACATCTAAAACGTTAACATTTACACATTGTAGTAATAAAGTCTAGCTAGGAGCGTAGCACCGTAGCGCAGTAGACTGCACAATTTGTTAACCTCTCCGAATGGCTCTACGTTTGCCTCCTTTGTCTTTTTACAGAATTAAAATAATAGCAAAAAGTTTTTCACATAGGTAATTGAAGTAGCGTTGTAACAAAAATATGTCTTGATATTGTAGTGATTTGATAAACCATATGCATCAATATTTATGACAGAAATATAGTCCGTTTTCATTGAGTCAAAGCTCATTGATATCATATTCCGGAGACAACGCGGTGCAGTTACAACAGACTATACATACGCTGCATTGTAAATATTTGCCACCCAGTCAGGCATAAGGCAAAAGCATTGAATGTACTAGCTCTTGCTTCAGTTTTAGACTATTAATAGCAGAAACTAAATCTTATAAAAGAACGGTTTTTTAAGTTGTGCCTTATGTCTTGAACATCGTTATCAAACCCACGGCTTAGTCAGCTCCGAATTATCATTATAAATAGCCCCAAGATGTTGCAGCTTACCGGCTGTTATGCCTCATTTAAGGCAATATTCATTGATGACAATGCAGGACAATGCCGGCTAATGGCAATATTTGCACTACTCGTGAGCTATCGAGCGCTGTATGTCCAACGGTCTCGAGATGCTGAAGGATTTATGTCCTTTGAAGACTGTCTTAGGCCCGTATTCAAGAGCAATGCTCAAGTTTGAATCATTACTCAAGTAAAGAATAAGTATCCATTTTACAACGCTATCTAAACAGTCTGTCGTGATTCACGCTTCAGGGCTATGAATACGGAACTAAGATTTTTTGAGATTTAGTATTACAAATAAAATTAATATAAGATGTTTAAAATGCTTGTGCTTTGAAACGTTTCGAGATGTATGTTTAAAATAGGAAGCGAGTATAAAAATATATTAATGTCTAAAGTATGCCTATACATAAACGCTGGGTAAAGTGTTATTGCTTGTGTCAACAGAGCAAATAATAATAAAGTGAAAGACTTACCATTTGCATATAATAACTGAAGCCTGTATTGGATGCCGTTGTTTGTTTTCTGTCCTTCTGCTTCCTACAACAAGTTATATTATATATAAAACTTGGACAAATAATTTAGTGAACAAATATTAAAAATACAAGTTACTCAAACTTAAATTCGATATTAATGTATCTAATTTTCTAATCTATATTTTTATTATATTGAATGATTCGTATCATCAAATCAATTAAAATTTCTATCATATAAAAATTAATGTGGTCGTAGATTACTTCTCTGCTGGACTGGGAGTAAAGAAAAAACATAGAATGCGTCCAGCTGCTTCTCTTCCCGAGCATGTCGTAAAAGTCGACTAAGGTATAGTATCCTCCAACATGATGAGATACAATAAGCAAGTATTCCCAAGGAGGGTTGACGTCAGGCAAGCGGCCGGTCATAAAACACCTTAGCCAAAACTCTTACAGCGTGATCCAAGGATCATGCTGTAAGAGAGGACAGAGGTTGGAGGAGATTAAAGAATTGCCGACCCCACATAGAGTGGGATAAGGGCAGGAAGATGATGATGATGATGATGATGATGATGGTCGTAGATTACCTACCTCTGTCTAATCACTTTCTATAAATAAATCCGCAGAGACGATTTTTTTTGTTCTTTAAAAAAAAATATAGCAAGGTACTTAAATATTCAATTTAGATTATATTTTTTTGAAACAGAAAGCCACCATAGCAGGGTTCCACCACACGCGCCGCTAAAACGCGACCATGAACGTTTACCATCTGAATAATTAACTTACCGGCAAACAAGACGTGTGAACGAGCGCTCTCTGACGGCGCGGTTTGTAACCTACATAAGTAATTTAACTAGCGGTTTTGACACATACATTTTTTTACAAATACGTCAAATTACGCCAGTTTCTCTATAAAATGTAGTACGGGTACACTAGGGGTAGGCAAGATCACGTATCTCCATTTGCTACGGTCCTGACAATACTCTCGCTTAATTCACATAAATAATTACAAATAATTTGTATATTTTCTAACATATGTTTCATCCTATCCAACTTGATGGACCTATATGGGCGATGGGCTGATCACCTGTCACCATGGTTCACCATATCCATCTTGGGAGTCTTGGATCAGAAGTGGCAGTTTTCTTATGAATACTTGTGGTTCTGCCCACCCTGTTAGGGATACGGGCGTGATAATTATGTATGTATGTATGTATGTCATATTATTTGCAAAAGATTTAAAAACCTAACGATTGGTTGTAATGAAGATTTGTTGGTATTACATTCAAACACGGAACGGCTACACCGATTTAAATAAAACAGAATAGTTAATCGAGTGAATTGAGTTGAAATAGAAGTTATGTTTCTTTTTATCTGGTACCATTGCTTGAAATAATATTTTGTGCAAACTGCGTTGCGTGCTATATTGTTAAAGTCAAAATCATGGTTTCTTCAATTCACCTCTATCATTTGTTTTATTTCAGACCAGCATGGCGGTAAAAAAATCGAAACACCATCAAAATAAAAGCAGAAAGTAAATAAAGAAACATTAACAAAATACCATCAACATTCATTAGAATTATGCAAATGTATAACGTACAATAGAAATCATGTCTCTTACATCCTGATTGATAGTCGCACGTTTGATTCCCGATAACAATCTCAAAAGGGATTTGATAAGACGGCAATGACGGTTTATTGAAAGGTTCAGTAGTTATTTTTAAATGCCTCGCTTTGAAAATGGTGTGTCTTCCAACAGGTACAAAGATACATTATACATACATAGGAAATAATGCTACTCATGCCACTATTTCCTTCAAACTAGTGTGGTGAAAGGAATATTGTGGGCATCAATAATATTTAGTTAGTAGATAATACATACATACATACATACATACATACATATTATCACGCCCGTATAACTTATAGGGTAAGCAGAGCCACAAGTAAACATAACAAAACTTGCAGCCACTTCTGATTTAGTCCTAACATGGATATGGTGAACCATGGTGACAGGTGAACAGCCCATCGCCTAATACTGTACTATAACTATACTAGATAATGCATGGCAGATTTATGTTATAGTAAAGATTTTACTAAGGGGTCAGTTGAAAGTAATCATAATCAAACAAATGTTATTGAAATTATGTTGGTGAATTCAATTATTTAGAAAAATAAACTAGATACATTTTGAACAAAATGGTATATTTTTGGTATATTTATAGAAGGTATTTTTGTATATATTATGTTATAAATTAGGTAAATATTATTTGTATTTATTTTTGTATAATAATTATTTTTCTTGTAACCTTTCTACAATGCACTGCCTCCATTTTTTCTCCAAACTACACAAAGGTTAGCTGGAAGAAAATGCTAATTAGCATTAACTTCGCCTATGTACATGTTTTCTTGTTTGCAATAAAGAATTTTCTATCTATCTATACCTTTTGGGTACAAACTATTTATTAAAGCTATTTTTTAGCAAACATAATACTGAGTACAAACCTGGTCCTTCTCAATGAAACCGATGAACGCTGTCCTCTCGATTTCGACTGGTTGTCCGGCGCGGTCGTACAACGCAACCACGAAGTGGAAGAAGTTGCTCTTGCGCAGATTGCTGGGCGGCTGCTTCTCGAAGTGGGCTCGCCCGACACCTACGCCTACACTGTAGGGAAACTAGAGTTAAAATTGTAACATACATTTCAGTAATACAATTATACTAATATATTTTGACCTTCAAGAGGCTGATGTACCGACCAAAACAATAGATTCTAAGTTTATGGAATTTGTACAATAGAGCAATAGAACATGATAGAATTTATAAAAAGAGCTTAAAATCCATAAAAAATTATCTGCATAGATTAGGTTATTAGATAGGTTATTCAAATTCGATTGGAATAGGAAAAAAAAAGTTTTGTTTCCAAAATAATCTCTCCAACATGGTGGACCATCTATATAGGCGTATAGATTGCATCCCAGAGGACACAGGTTACTTTTTTTTCAACAACTCATATGGGGGGGGGGGAGGGGTGTTGTAATGGATGGAAGTTTATATAAACTTCCATCCATTACAACACCCCTCCCCCCCCCCCATATGAGTTATTGAAAAAAAAGTATGGGGTATCGAAATAACAAATATTAAGTATCACCGGGTGCCGTCAGTTCTTGGATGGGTGACCGCAATTTTTGCACTCCATAGATTTTATTAAGTTCAAATTCAGAAAATCATATTCAACGCAAACGAAGTCGCGGGCAACAGCTAGAGTATGTATAAATAATTTTCGACAATAATAACAGCTTTAAACTAATAGAGACCGCCGGTAGTAACAAAAAATCGTCACACACAACCGGCCATAAATATTCCATTTCTTTTCACAGTAACCCATATTTGTCAATAGACTCAGCACTACCACCTAATAGTTGAATCTTTTGTCAAAAACCACATAAAGGAAACAGGGAAAACAATAGAGTAGATTATAATCCTTTTAAAATTGATTTATTGCCTACCGTTACTTGCAAAATCCGTTTCTAACTGTATTTGCAATGATGAATTTATTTAGCAACAATAAAATGACGTCTCTGCTTTATAATAGAGCTTTGTTTGCCGAAACAGATGGAAACGTTTAAAATTATTCAGAATGTTTACAAAACAGCGTAATTGAATAAGTAAGTTTACAGCTATGTGAGCCAAACCGAGAGCTTTGAGTTCAAAAGATTAGAAAAGAACGAACCAACTTATAAATTTCGACATTTTGGGTCAGTCTTTGCAAGTTTCGCACATTCAGTAAAAGAGAAAACTAATTCAGATACAATAACTGCTGAAGATTATCCGATTTGATTCGCACCGCATAGCGAAATATGGATTCTAAAACATCGATATTGCAAATGAAGTGACGATATATTAATAGAACCACACACGATATCGACACATGTGGTCCTTGTTTTATCTTAAGCAAGCCCTTATTACGATGCGATAGAAGTGATAATAGCTTGACGAGGAACTGCTATGAACACATCGATAGCCCACATTTCAAATGCGGGCGATTCATCAAATCTTCGGTCTCATTCCTCACTGTTGTTCCATCAATGTTGCGCTCTAGTGTTGTACTAAATTAGTAAGTATTATTTTATATGCAACTGCATGTGACAATCAAAATAATAATATCGTATAGGGCAACCTCAAATTAATCTTATTAAATGAATCATAAAAAAAATTATACTTTAAATGGTTATTGTTTTATTTACCAAACGACCAGAGCCATTAGTAATGACGAGGAACCTAATACCATATTTAAACTTATTAGTGTTAATCCTTCATTCCAAATTAATTCTGATTATTTTCAAGTCATCGATATCGACAGGCCGCAACACTACAACATTACCCGGCACCGTATTACGCTATGGTCGCCCATTCATCTCTCCCCGCTGCAGAATTTGCGTAAACAAATTGGTTTCGCGATTGCCATTTTATACTCTGGTACGCGACACTCCATTGTTTTATTTATCGCTACCAGTTTCGGCGCGAGCACGCGATTAGGTCGCGCTTTTTCCGCTCACAGATCGCAGCCGTTTTGTCAGATGTACATGATTTTTCTTTGCTTTAGTAATCGATACCAATCAGCGGGATGGCTAACGAAATACACCTGAACTGGAGTTGAGCAGTTGGTTATTTTCTACGGATGAGTCACGTTAAATTTTTATGCAACTTTCAAGTGTTACTTGTGTAATTTTGAGACATAGAACACATTGTATTTATTTGAGGTACAATGCCTGTTTCAAGTCTTTCCCTTTTTGTAAGTAAAATATACACGCAAAATATTATGTACCAACCTAAAGTAGTTATTTGAACAAAGTCATAATTATGTATAGTATCATCCCCAACATGATGGACCATCTACGAGTTATATGGGCGATGGGCTGATCACCTGTCACCATGGTTCACCATATCCATCTTGGAACTTTGAATCAGGAGTGGCTGCAAGTTTTTTTATGACTACTTGTGGCTCTGCCCACTCCATTAGGGATACAAGCGTATAATATACATACATACATACATAATTATGTAGATAGTAGTCACTCAATTCCCGTATGAATAATATTCCCCTAATGTTGCGACTTCTCAAAACCGAACCATTCGTTTACCCGAAACATAATTAACTAAAGAACGACTTTACCCGAAATATAATTTATTAAAACAGCGACTAATCGCCGAGGTGCGGTGTTAATAGATGATGATGATTTACTGGGTTAATAAATGATCCTGTCATCGCGGACAGACCGCTATTTATCATTGAGGGCCTTTGATGGTCACACAATTTACTGCTAATCAAATAAACAGAGCTTACTTGAAATTACTCTGAACATTTTGGTTTTATCGAAGTGGATTTTATCTCGATTCAACGTCATTATCAAGTAGTTCAAACAATCGATATGAGCCAACAAGCGCAACCCCTATTAATTAGCCACTAAAAAAATAAATGAATTCTCTCTAGCACGCAAACACTTGAATCAAGTAAACAGTCTATTGCCCAAAACTCGGTTATGGCGACAGATGGTAGGGTAGGTACTGTGCAAACAATGTGCACTAATTCGAAGCAAGCAATACGTCATATTACCGACAGTATACCAAATGTTTAAATACTGTTGCATATATTATGGAAGAGGAACTCGATTATGAAGATAATACTTACGAAATCGGAATAATGTAATCCAGTCTGGTTCTGGTGACATCTTTGCATTTTATCTGTTTGCGCCCTTTTCTCCCAAATAAAGGTAGTTAACATTAGCAGGCTTTGTTTTGAAATAGATTTATAAAAGGACTCGGATTCAACCTCTTTGTGTTATGATTCGACAACTAAACTAAAACTCGCTCTAACCCTAATAGCACGCTGTCAATCTCCTGTAATTATTATGACACTGACATGTTGAGATTAAGCTTTGATAATTTTTTTAATGAATTGGTGTATGTACATAATGTTGGTAACACTTAATTAAATAAATAAGAAAGCCCATTCACTTGCATCTTTAGAACGCTCTTATTACTGATTTATTATATTTATAAAAAAAAAAACAGGAATACCAAGAATCAATAAAGTAGAACATAAAAGGACTTCCAACTTATGATGTTTCTAAAGCTAATACTTCTAGATATACTAAATTTAAACTGACTTTTGTCGAGTTTAAAACTATATTATTACCGACCATTATATTTATTCACATTTCTAAAGATCTAAATTCAGTTATAACATTTTCAACTTCAAAATGGACATTCAAAAAAATTCAACAGCATAATTATAACAAAGATTCGTCGCACCATCTGTACCTGCATCCGTGTACACTCGATTACAATGACTACATTATCCTGGGGCACTGTCCAATAATGCCTGAGCAAATTCACGCCGATAATGAACCAACGGTAACAAGTGTATTCATAAACGAGAAGGGCGCGATAAATCATAGCGCAATGCGTTGGGGCTATGCCTTCATACATATAGCGAATGTTGCGCCAAAAGTCACTTTTGTTTTGTGTTAGTTTCTGTTATGGACAGTTTTTGAATTTATAGAATAGATCGCGATGTTTGAACGTGAAAGTGTCTAATAAAATAGATCTTTTTTTAAAGTTCGTTTAAAAAAAACATGAGTTAGTTAGAATCCTTATGAATGTCATCATCTTCCTGCCCTTATTCCACTCTATGTGGGGTCGGCAGTTTTGGCTAAGGTGTTTTATGACCGGCCGTCAACCTTATGAATGTAAAAAAAAAATTGATAGTATTCTATCCCATCCACATACCTTAACGAAAGAGGACCGAAAATGTCATAATGAGACGAAAAGAGGAATGAAAGCTCAAAACCTTGTTATTCGAACAAAAATAGAAGCATGTTTGACTCACGCTACACTCCCCTCATCGAACTTAATCCCATTCGGTTATTTAATGTCAAAGCGTACATTTGTTTCGGTCGCGAAGCTAATGCAATATTCGGCGGTTAATAAACTACGTGGTTGCTCTTTTCGCAGCTAAATGGTTTATGGAAACTGTGTAAATAAGGGTTCAACTGCCAAAGGTGCCATTTGTTGGAGATCAAGTGAATACAATGCTGCGACTGCAGACAAGACTACGCAGATATTATTCGATTCTCTAACTTACAACAAGAATATTAAGAACAGGAATAAAAGTTTTGTCAATCAGATTAATTCGGGATACATTTCTGAATGCCGTCAGCTTTCTACATTCTTGTAACCTGACTAGAGGGGCCACTGACTTAGTCCATAGTGCAGATAGTAGCACGAATCTGGAGGTGACCTCTATTTCTAACCTGAGCGCAATTCACCCCTTAATTTTTTGCCAAGCGCTCAGCAACCGTACCGAAATCTGTATTTTTGTATTTAAGAAAAAAATACTGAACGCCTTATTCAATTGGTTTTGTTACATTTTTGGTTACGACTCAAACTTTTCAACTTTTCTACCCCAAAAAGAACTTGACCAAAAACTTGTGTCGTCCAACGAAGAAACGGCTACAGGTAGGTACTCACTTGGTATTGTCAACTAGCGAGCTCGGGGTCATCCATGCCCTGGTCAAGGGTTCTTCTTTCAGTGACGTCACGGGACCTCGAGGCTGAGCGTGAAGCCCACCAGCCGCCTCCTGGTGGTGGAGGCCGAACATCAGTCCGCCTGTCAAAGGAAAAACGACTTTCAATACTTGCCTATAAGTTTCATAATACCCTGAAATGGAAATTAAATGTGAAGAAAAGGAACTGAGAACTGCAAAAGAAAATAAATTAACGAAAGACTAGATATTAAGGTAGAACTAGCCTGCCTGAAGGTGGGAACTATGAATAAAAAATACCTTGAAAAATTAAGAATAAACTTTTAAATATCAAGGTACAGTCAAAATGCAGGATCCGAGGTTGAGTTTAAAGTAGGTTTACATAGTATTATATAGTAGGTTTGGCATAAATCAATTGGGAAAAAAAATCGTCTTTTTTTACCACACTAAATAAAACAAACCAAAGTTCAAGTTTCTCACTGATGGAGACTAGACCTTATGATGATAATTATGATGATGTAGTACTTATTAGGTTTTTTTATGAAATACTTACACTGCAAAAGTAGGTAAGTACATCATACTTTATTATCTGGATCTAATACAATGTATTAGCCTTTACAGTCAGTAGGGTTCTAATTAGTATAGTTCGAAAAGTAAGAAAACTTACATTATTTCGGAGATACTGGAAAATATAGAAGTAAGCTTTGCCGTTGCTACTTTTCAATCACATTTTAATATTTACTTCAGAATAATACAATGGAAATGTTTACATTTTGCGTATTTAAAAATACTGTCGAACGCACATTAGCGCTTTTTTCTTGTTCCAAGTTCAAAACTCTTCATAAAATCTATTCAGCCAGTATTGCACAAACTAGCAAAGTGCTGATAAAAAAATGAAAAGAGTTTTTAATCCAATTTGGCAAAACTAAACAAGTTTTCTTTTGTAAATTAGAAAAAAACTATATCATAAAATTATTTAAAGGCAAAATGTTAGTTAGTTAATTTTTGTATCGAGATAAGATTGAAAATAATTTCGACGTAAATAAAAATATATTTTTTATTTTCCTAGACGCTTTATTTTCAGTTTTATCATAATTTAACGTTTGATTTAAATATCTATATTTGATTACCTATTGCCATCTTGCGGGCGAAAATTGAACTAAATATGTTACATATAATCGTGTAAAGAGGTATTTTGAGCCCGACAGGTTTGTTCAAATAAACAAACGGTTCGGAATCAATTTATTATTGTTTATATTGATGCTAACAAACAAAAAAAAAATTTTTTTTTGTAAACCCATATTAAAAATATATATTTAACTCCTCACAATTTCGAAACTTACCGTAAACAGTTTTTCTAAAAACTCTTTCTAGTACACGAAAATTATTAATGTGCTACGCCATGTCGTAGAGGGTCTACACACTCCGTAGTATCTAACTTTTATGCTTTTACAATTTTCAAAAATATTCACTACTACCTCCAACAAAATTACAGTTGAAACTACATTTTATTTTTTACGTCATTATAACCAGACAAAATATTAAAATTGTTAAAGAGCACTTCAACAGAGACCAAAATTTTGTGTTTTGTTATTCAACAAAAGTCTGTACAGATCGGTAAAGGTCTTCCTTAACTAAAATAAGGAGGCTTTTTGATTTATCCTACGTATTACTATATTTTTTTTAAGTAAAGATTTCTTCTGAACTGCGGAATAACATACCTGAAGTCCTCGGCGCTCCCGAAGGGTACAGCTTCCGTCCCCATCCCACGGGGTCCAACTCGAGCGGCGGCCACGGCGAGCCGGTATACCCGCCCGCCGCCGCGTTTAACTCGTCCGACCGAATCGCGACACCCGACAAGTGCCACTGGTATACGCCCGCGAGCGCAGAAATCACGAAAAAAAAGCGCGCGCGATTTAAAATTAAAAGCTTCGGTGCGCTTGGGATGACACCAAATTCAAATAGAAATAACTTTTTATTTACATAAATGCCGCAAATTCTAATGTTTTCTTTAAACTTGGATAGGTAAAAATACTTTTTCGTATAATTCGTAAAAACACAACCGTCGAAAGTTAATACCCGACTAGGATTTTTAGATTTTTATTTAAAAATTGGAAAAAAATAATTTTTAAAGTTCATACGAAACTTTTAATTATCCAAGCGTCCGATAGGCGGCTCTGCGTTATCGTGTGCGTTCTGGGATCGTGTCCCGGCTGAGCGGGCGATCCCGCTGCGGATTCGGCGAGCACTAACAAGCGTCGCGGGATATCGCGCAGTGCCCGGATACGAACCCCCGTCCGTCCCCGCGGACTGTGGGAGGCGCCCAGGGGACACGCCCTCGCCTCACGAGCGGGACGGCAACACTCGCCCAGGTGGCGCCACTTATACACCATCTTACAACAACAATTAATAGCCATCACCACCGTCATTAACCCCAAACTTGCTCTCAAAAAATTGTAGGTAATTTTTTGATCAGAATGAGTTAGACACGTGTGATTTTATCGACGCGTTTCATGATAATGGTAGCTCGGATCAGAGGTTTCCCTCTGAGACCGCGAGGTTCGCGCGCGGGTAAGGGATGGCACGACTGGATGAGACACAAAATATCTCGCTGGACCAACTCGCCTCGCGCCGGCACGGCCCACAGAGTATTACTTATTAAACCAAGGATTGACGATGATGAAATTTCAGTGGGAATTGACTTTAACTACTCTCGAGATGAGGTTTTGGCGGCTCATCAATTATAATGTTTGTTGTCGTATGTGACAGAACAAATCGGTTCAAGTTTACTGTCGCTGCTATGAAAGTTACAGCAGCGCGGCATCAGAAGGGGTGCCTTTATGTAGGTATTATAGAAGAATTCATGTAATTGTGTATCCACACGCTTGAAAGCTTAGATTCTACACAGCACCTAATCTAGCACTGATAATAAAATAAGAGCTTTGAAAAATGATTGACGAATGGTTGTGACTGATGGTAAAATACTGAGTGTGTTTGAAAAAGAGCGATTCTTGAAAGTTTATAGGTTTATAGTTTATAAAGTCTTATAGGCCTGTGAGTTCATATCATTTAGGATCTGCATTCGGTAGAAAGTCCGTGATATCTGAAACAAAAAAATAAAGAAAGTAGACCTATTAACCTAACTAGTTTAGTAATATACCTAGTAACCTAGACTTACCTACTGATACTGAATATAATGCCTACTGAATTGCACAGTTTTTATAGCAAATAAAGTCTTTGGGCCTGTGACAGGTCAGTTTTTTATCAACGTTTGTAATCTATGATTCAAAATGCAATCAAAACATGGGAAAAATTCCAAGTCCCATATGCTCCTTCATCATGATATGATTTTGTCTGTAGTTTGCTAAGTAATCATTAAAAATGATTGATGATTGAAAAATGGAAAACCTCTTCTCATTTTTCGATTCTTTACATCACATCGAATTAAACTGAAGAAGACCTTAGCCCTTAGATAGATATGTTATACCTACCTACATTATCTCTAGAGAGGCCAGTTTAATTTGCTCTAAATCAGAACAGGTTATATCCACATCATAACTTAATTTCCTTTTTACTGAGAACATAAACTAACAACAAGACTAATACTGAAGTACGAACAAGTTGGTGAGGCCTGGGACCAGCTAGGAGGTCCCAAAGGACCGCCCCTAGCCACGCCCACCACAGGCCACGCCCTCGCCTGGAGAATTCACTAATATAAAATATAGCTTCCGAAGATGTTAGGTATGATGGATCAGTGCTTCTGTAATTCAAAACCTCTCAGCGAAGTACCTACTTATCCAATATCAGTAGGTAGGTACCGATGGAAGCTACGTGCCTACTTTGTCTCCATGCAGTAAACTCCTAAAAGCCTATAGATACAAACATAAAAGTAGGTACATAATCTCGTGACTGGAGAATATTTCTTATAACACAAACTAGATGGTCGGTGCGGGCAAATCCGATTCGGCACACGCCTGTAGATTTTACTTTTTCAGTTTGTATTGGAACATAGTTTTAACTTTCCTCGCTACCGAATCGAAAGTCAAAAAAATGTACGTAAGTAGAAATAATACAATGCTCAGGGTATGTTTAACTTGATCCAGTTTCAATTCCACATTTTGCATACACTTCCTGGCACCATAAATCGAACAATAGGATCTAGATCCCATTGCAGTTAAGTAACCATTGTCTTTATGAATGAAAGTATGGAATCCTGTGTAGCACTAGTTTGGACGTTTTTAAAACCTATTCAATTATTCAAATCTGTCACTTCAATTATCAATTTTAGGATAGGAGACCCTAACGTAGATATATTCAGCTAAAAGTTGGAATACTAAGTTAGATTGTTCATGATTAAGAAAAAAAAACAGGCGACTACTATGTGATCGAAAGTATCGTAAAATTCGGAATCACTCTTTCACTTGAAGCAACAACCGAAAAAACTTAAAATTATTTCTGTCACTGTAAGCATTTTGAGTCATTGTGACCCCACACCCAAGTACTTGTTCATGATCGGTATTTTGATAGAACTGGTGCTAACCAGTAGCCCCCCAGAGCGGCGCAGCAGTCGACTGGGAAATGGATTTGCATTCGATTGATGATCTGAATAATTTATACTTGACGGTTCCGTATTCGTGACAAATAATCGAGAACCCACTTCTTCACATTTGATAATATGCCAGACCTAAGTTCGAGACCTAAGACGAAATATGCCGAATAAATTTCCAACAGAGACGTGTCCTGGGTATTAGAAACCTTGTGTTGTAGGTATTTACAACATTGCAGTACATTTCTCCTGCAGAACATTCGCGTCTCAACCGGACACTCACCTTCTACGCTATAGAGGTCGTCAAATTCATACCTATACTAATGTAGTTTTAAGTTTTACTAACAGTTTGCAGCATCTAACGCACCTAAATAACCTAAACTTACAAGCTGCGAAACTGTCGCACTCGATCTTGCAGTCGTAAAACAGCTTACCTACTTACTCCCTCATAGCCGAACCCGAGACCCAATAAAGGTTCCTACTTCATTTTAATTCGAAACCCTAAGTCAGCTTTAAATTACACTTTTTGTACCCTTATAACCCCCCGGACGGCTGTACAGGATTAAGGGCTAGGGGTACCGGGTACTTTTTCTCGCAGTGTCAAGAAACATCGTCCTGCCCTTAGATGCCCCCTAGGGGGTGCTTTTAGACCCTTAACGTTTACGACTGGCCGATTGCTTTTCTATGAAGGCCGGTGACACAGATGCTACCGGAAGCTTCCATTTGGATTTCGTGCGAATTTTAATGTCGTGATTTTTTTCGGAATGTTGTAGGCTATTTGTGGTATAAGTGGGTGTGAAAGTTTCGGATGTTTGGACCACTCGAGATATATCTCAGAGAATCGTGTTTTTTTAGTTTACTAACAAAAACTTTCAAGGTGTTGGAACTTCTTCAGGTATCATGCTTGTGAAGGCTTGTGAAGTGTTTACGCATGTTTGGCTTGGCGTCAAATTGGCTTCTGTGGCATCAATCAACTCTAACAATGTTTTTGTCGCTTTCTTTCTTATCACCAGTTATTCCACAAGTCAACACATTCACACACATAGGGAGTATGTACTTTTATACATTTTTAATGTTTATTTACTTCTACTTATGTTTATTTTCTTTAGCAATCAAACTTTTTACTTCTTTTGTTCTATTCAGTACAGAAAAAATATTTTTGTATTAATTCACCGCATTAATAGCCATGTTTTCTTTGTGTTTTTTTTTAATAGCCATGGCCTTACTGAATACTGACTGAGTCTCATATTCGCCTCTACCTGAGCTTCCGATAAGACAAGTCTCAATACAACAAGCAAAAACCACTACATGCTGCGAACATGATTCCGCAAACATTATGACAATACTCGCTAAGCGACACAATTTGCTAAACAAACAGAAATAATGCGTTATGTGGAAAAGGGTTGCCTCGTCACTCCTGTCTATTGTGTGCCACTACTGTTGTGAAAAATGAAGATGCCGACTATTTTCTCGTAACTGTTTTGAATACGATTTCATGCTGCGTTGCTGTGAATGAAGAATTTTTAGTAATGTACTCGTATTTACAGTGATAGGTAATTTGTGTTACAATGAATAACCTTGGCGAATAATAGCAAAGGATAATTAATGTGAATTATATGAAAATATTTAACTGTGCTTAGTTTAAGACAAATGTTTTCAGGTAATTACATATTATCCTGACTTCTTTAAGCTAAACTTACCTTAAAATATCCATACCGAGCATTCCTAGAAAAATATAGGTTTTTAGGAAATCTAGATACCCTTCCGTTAGATATTTCCGTTTAGCTTAAAAAAGATCAAACTTTCTAAACACAGACATAGCCGAGTCTGTAGACGGACGAAAAACGAAATAAAGCAAATTTTAATAGTCAGACGAACAGACAAGTTTGTTTTTAAAAACCATTCTGCACGTCCCAAAAAGGACAAAACCGTAGACCACTAATGCGAACTATGAAACCGTCAGAGCAACAGACAACGAAAAAGGACTTTAAAAAATGAAAGCTGCTAATTTCTACGTGGGGCCTATTGTCGAACTTGAACGATATTCCGTGTTCGTTCAAAATTCAAATGCATAGATTTTAACTGAAAAGGTTCACAAATCAAGGCCTGAAACTTCCGCCGCATCGACTTTTTAATTCGTTTACTTTTGCGAATAAACTTGTGCAGGTTAAAAGAGGCACCAGTTCTTATATTGTGCTTTGAATTAAAAAAAGTTATTTTTGGGAAAAATTAAACTGTAACTGAAAATCACCATCTCGATTAGATTTCCTTCCAAAGCTCCACAATAACCCCCTACGGTTTTAATGGCAGAGATACGAGGTATGCTTCCCTCACGTTTGTGTTATTTGAGGTACGCTTGCTGATGTAGAAAGTAGGTAACTCGTCATAATGTGTTTAGCATTTGCTCGCTTGATGCCGGTCAAAGAATAAAAATATCACTTGTGTGAAGAGAATTCATCAGAGAGATCAGAGTCGGAGTTTCATTCTTGTATTCAATGTTTGTGAAGATGTTCATATGTTTATGACCGGCTGAACAAATTTGAATGAAAGGAATGCATTTTAGGAATATATATCCGTGAATAATAAGTTGCTTTTCATTTCGGTGCGAGCGGGCCGTGTTTGGAAGCTTGTATGTATTATAAGTCATTAAAGTTAGGTTTTAAAGCACCCTAAAATCAAATCTACCTATCCTAAATAATTCCGGTCAAAGTTAAATTTGGTGCTGAGATCTTTAGGTCAAACATAAAAAAGAGTACAAAACTGAAAATGGATTCGGGTAGGTAAAAATACTTACGTAATCAAGTTTGTTCTCATCTGTCTAACTCTCTGTATTCATATTTCGAGGGAGCGTTACTTATTCAATATTTTCAAATTGGCTGCGCGCGGTATAATGGACCAGAAAAAAACGCAAAAACCGAAGCAAATGGATTTGGAGTCTCATTATTTATTTAACATCTCAAAATGTATCTTCATAACTAACTAACTGCCACCCGTGGCTTCGCTTGCGTGGTACTCGGATAAAAAATAGCCTAACTTATAAGCATCCAGCACATGTACTATGTAGATATATTCCAAGTGTCATTAAAATCCGTTCAGCCGTATAGGCATGAAAGAGTAACAAACATCCATACATCCATACTTACAAACTTTTGCGTTTATAATATTAGTAGGATAGGATTAGGATGGGCTTTTTAGTTATATTGGTTGAAATGTTCGTAATAAAAATAATTTAATAATTTTTGTTTGAGGAGTAATATGCGTGGTATGGGCATGTTATGCGGAGAGAAGTAAGTCATGTTACAAGGCGAGTGATGAATATGAATGTGGATGGATATACTGCTAGAGGAAGGCCAAGGAAAAGATGGATGGATTGTGTGAAAGAGTATATGCGTGTGAAAGGAGTGAGTGCGGAGATGACGAGTGATAGGAGAAAATGGAAGAGGGAGTAATGGTGTGCCGACCCCACCTAGTGGGATGAGGGCAGGAAAATGATGATGATGGTTGAAATGTTCGTCGTAATCTTTCTAGATAAGTAGAAATGCTAAAAAGCTGATATCTTTATAACGAACCCAAAAAGGGTAGTGGGTAGTAAATGTGTCGGCTGAGTCACGCGATAACTCAACGATATCTATATCGAAATATACATATTATCACACCCGTATCCCTAATGGGGTGGGCAGAGCCACAAGCAATAATAAGAAAACTTGCAGCCACTCCTGGTTCAAAGTCCGAAGATGGATACGGTGCACCATGGTGACAGGTGATCAGTCCATAGCCCATATAGATGGTTCATCATGTTGGAGAGGATACTATCCCTTAGTCGACTTTTACGACATGCTCGGGGAGAGAATAATAATCGAACGAAAACGAGTTATGGATTTTCGAATAGAAATAGTAAAACTTGTATTTAATAAGCACCTACCTAAGTATCATCAAATACCCCTCCTTTGCAGACAGGTTAAAATAAAGAACCCTACGCCTATGTATTTACCCCCAAAGAACGCAGAGTTCAGAAGTAGTCACAGTAAACCAGTCCAAACAAAACAAAGAGAAAAAAGACATACCAATTTACTATTCCATTAAAAATGAGGACATCCAAAACAGCGTCCCGCCATTATTCAAAGCGCCCCAAAAATATCAAAACAAGCTAACAAGTGGATTCTAAATTCGCCATATGACCATCGTGTCACTGCGACCATTTATCACGGGACCTGTGACAACTGAATTTATTTATAAAAAAATAAACAATACTCGCCGTTAGTGTAGTGCCCCCTTATAACATTTTTGTTCGTACCGATTTTTTGTAGAGTAGCGTTGAAACAGAGGAAGCAAAGAATTGGAAATACAATTTTACAACGTATTTACCTTCGAGTGATACGTTCATGACAGGTGAGTCTATAAATGTGGATTTTATTTATTTATTATCTGGTGGTCTAGTGGTAGCTCTGCCTTCCGATCCGTCGTGCTTGGATATTTCTGTTCGTAAGAATTATGTGTGGTATACCTACCAGTACTTTAAAACGTTGAAGAAAAACATGGTGGGGAAATCAGCATGTCATAGAACCTAATAAGTTCGAAAGCGTGTATCAAGTGCACGAAACTTTTTTCATGCAAACTTCATCTTACTGACGTTTGACTTTCTTTCATCTTTCATTTTTCAGTTTTTTGTCGAATTTCGGGAATTCCTTTCTTAGTGGTTCCCTACACCATAATAGGAATATACCCTCAAGTTTCATGCTCTTAAGACGGTTTAGGATGATTATTGCTTGTCAGTCTGTCAGTAGGTAGGTACCTAAGATAAGTATATAAATCTCTTGCGTTATGTAGGTACATAACGCAAGAGATTTATATACTTATCTAAAATTTTAGTAAAATTCTTAGACAAAGACTCAGTTAAAAAAGGAAGAAAAAAATATTGATAAATAGTTCCTAGTAAGTAAGCTTAAAATTAAAATGTCTTCTCTGCAATAGCTGCTACTCTACAAAATATTGTTCATAATTCCAAGGGGTAGGTGACCGTACGAATAGGGGTGCTGCACAATAGAAAGATAGCAATTTGATATTCAGGCCACATTTTTAATAAGGCCCGTCAACCCTAATGGCCAATGGCCCTGGCTAGGCCCACTGTTAGTTTTTAGTTGTCCCTATCCAAGTGGACAGTTAATGGTCAGTTTGATTTATGCTTATATTAGCTGCCGCCCACGGCTTCTCTCGCGTGGTACGTACCTGGATGAAAAATACGTATATATTAATCCAACACATGTACTGTGTATATTCCAAGTTTCATTCAAATCCGTTCAGCCGTTTAGGCGTGATTGAGACACGAACATACAAATATCCTCACAAACTTTTACCTAAAATATAGTAGGAAGTAGGATGAGTAATTCTTGTGGATTAATAATTACCTAATAGTATTATTAATACCTACAAAAAAAGGTAACCTAGTCCAACATCCTCAATGTTTAAATAGGGCAAGTACCACTAAGTACTACAACTAGGTAACTCATGGTGGAAGGATAAAAGTTATCTTCAAGTTACCTTTCGAGCACTAATGAATTGAGAACAAGTAAAATTCGTTTTCCTTATAGAATTTACAGCATAGGTTATAGTTTATCTTTGATTTGGATTAGTACTTTTAAGAAATACGGACAATACCATTTTTTATCAAACATAGCGCATATGCGCAGTTCATAACAGTATAACGATGTTTTTATTGAGAGTAACGAAGTATTGTGTCACATCTGTTCGGTAGGATCTGTTTAGAATCTGTGTACTTATTGGTGGTTTGTGTTCGTTGTCTTTGATAACAAGTGGAACATTTTGCGATTAAAACATACATACATAATATCACGCCTGTTTCCCATAGGGGTAGGCAGAGATCACGGATCTCCAATTGCTACGATCCTGACATACTTGATTTGAGTAGATAATACTTACTTGACTTACGATATCAAATATGTTTTCTCTAGTGATGGCATCTCTTGAAACCCAAATGAGCAGATTTTTTCGCATTCTCATGCAACTTTTCGAAAAAGATGTTTCTACCTGAAAACATTCAAACAGTTCAAATATTATTGATCGAGCGAGCGAAAATCTCAGTGGCAACTTGAGAGATTTGGCAACATTGTTTGTTTGTGGATATTTTTGTTAGAGCATAGCTTTCGGACCGTTAATCCAATCTGTACGAAACTTGGTACGTCAATAGATTTTTAAGAAGTATTTTTTTTAACATTCATGCCGTTTACATTGTAAGACTTGTAATTCATCAAAGTCCAACGCAAACCGCACAACTTGTAAACAAACAATCTAAGTTCTTGAACTAAGACAATACAACTTAGTCGAACTCAATGACAACTTGCAAGTGTCTCCTGGCACTTAATTAGAGTTGCACTGATGTCTTGCTAAACTTACCAGACATAATTAGTCCGGTACTATAAACTTGTAACATGTCTTGTCCTGTTGGACTTCCCTGGTTGTTCCTGTTGGACTGGGAGTAAAGAAAAAACACAGCAGGACGCATTATCCAACTGCTTCTCTCCCAGAGTATGTCGTAAAAGTCAACTATGAGATATAATAATATCCTCCCCAACATGATGAACCATCTATGTGGGCGATGGGCCAATCACCTGTCACCACGGTTCACCATATCCATCTAAGGACTTTGAATCGGGAGAGCCTGCAATTTTTCTTATGATTACTTGACAGAGGCAATGGTGTGGCCATTAGGGATACGGGCGTGATAATTATTTATGTACATGCCTTGTAGGAATGTGTTGGGTTCATCAAGTTTGGTCATCTGTTGATGTCTAGACAGCGACTTTTACAAGGGTTATTTTCTTCGAGGTAGCTGGCAGAATCGAAAGGATGCCAATACAAAGCAGTAGGTGATACCAAGATGTACCTAATGATGATTTTCTTCGAACCTGTAATTTAGAATTCTTTGTTTTTGAGATCGTAAAGATAATTTTCTAAACTATAATAATGAAAAACTTAGGTACCGTACTGGTCCACAGTTGCCCAGAACAGAGATGGAAGGGGAGGCCTTTGCCTTGCAATGGTACAGGCTCCAAATAATAATAATAATAAGAAAAAAAGCTACTTATGTGTGTAAGTACTTCATAAATTCAATTGAGTTTAGAGTTAATAGTCACATAACAGGATATGATAGTTGAGCGTTCCCTACCATATTAGGCATCAGGTATGCCCGGGTTAATATCCGGATCAAGCCGGCATGCGGTCTGCTAATTAAGTACGGCTCTCAAGACAATACCCGGATATCTGCACAGCTTTTCAACTTACGAGGTGAAAACAAAGGGGTGAGATCATGGTGAGATGCACTTTTAGCAAAACTTGTTTTAAGTAGGTATGATTGAAATTAAAAACAGAAATATTTTTTAAAGAAGCGGATCAAATAAAAGTATAATTTGGTACCTACCTTTACCTGAATACTATCAGAACCTGGATGGAAATCGCGCTAATTTCAACGTTTTGACAAAATCCAACACAAATTCAAAATCAAAAGGAAACCGAGGGAATTTCATTCTGTAAGTTGAGACGTCAACATCTACCAAAACAAAATTAAAAACGTTGAAAATAGGACGATAGAGGCATAATAATATACCGACCCATAACTATGTTAATTAACCAACTAAAAAAACTAAGGCCTTTACCATCATATAGATATCTACAACTTTCGCGTACTTCTACCTACACAAAAAATATACTTAAGTGATCTGTTATACCTACCATATTCATCCATGTTCATGTCAAGTACCTACACAGCTTGGATAACCTAAAACCTAGTATTCGAGAAAGAACTAAAATCGTCAAGCAGATAATTATTACGGAAAACTCACCCCGTATGCGTCCTCCGAGAAACACATCAAGTCTAAACTAGCGGAAGTTATAATTTATGGAGCTACTTCCGGCCTCGTCTTGCCGAAGGTTGATGTATAATGCATGACGTCTGAGATCTGCCAAAACTATGGAATACCTTGATAACTACACACCCAATGTGCACGAACGCTAAAACCGGCGAAGTAAGGTTGGCGGTCGGTTTGGCGTCGGTGTTCGGGTATTTATTTAAAGTTTCCATAAGTACCACAAGCAAAAAATAGTACGTTATAAATACCTTTTTTCACCCGACTACAAAGAAGAAGGGTAATGTGTTTGGGGTGTATGTATTTATATGGGTATGTATGTAGGTACCTGGCTGAAACTAATAGTTCGAACGGCTAGACGGATTTTGACAAATGAGGTGTCATTGGATTCGGACGGACGACGAGTGTCATAGGCTATATGAAGTGTCAAAATATCCAACATGGCGGCTGTAAGAAGCCATTTTCATTTTATTATTTTGGCTGCCTCTGTAGCCGAAATAGCTGGACGGATTTTGACAAATGAGGTGTTGTTGGTTTCGTCTAGACTCAGAACATAATTGTTCTGAGCGTCTAGATAACGAGAGTGTCATAGATACAGCCTATTGACACTAAAGTTTACAAAAGTCAATATGAGAGCTTTAAAGATGGAAAGGCCAATAAGCATTTATTTAAAAGAACAAAAAACCCAACTGCGTAGAATTTAGGAACCTACCATAGTAGGTCTGACATACTTTTTTGATTTTGTGACACAATGATGATGATGATGGAGATGAATTTGTACCATTTTAGTCTACGTTTTAAGTTTTGTGCCATCTTAAGTTAATCTTCGAACACCTAGTTTTCAGATTGCTGCTTTAACTAACACAGAAGTACCTACCTACTAAAATAACATAAAAAGAACAGCAGTAGGTACCTAGGAACTTATGCCAAAGATAAAGTTTGATTTTGGTATTCCTTTCTTAGTGTACCCCGAAACCTACCCAAATAGTTTTATTATTCAAATTTTATGCTAGCTAACCCGATGTGAAGCCATTGGAGTCAAAAGGAAGTTAGAGAGACTAGCGTTAATTAAAAGGAAATTGAAATGAGCGCATTTTCTCTTTGTAGCTAGTTGGGAAGAAAACTTACACTTTAAAGTACCTAATTAATATTTTGTTAGGTTTTAATAAATATTCATTATTTTAAAAATCATTTATTACTTATTTATATATATTTACAGTTTTTATTTTAAAATGAACTAAAAAGAAGTATTTTGATTATCGTGATGTCATTTTAAACACTTAATTGATTTATTGTAGAATGTTAGATTTGATTTATATTATTTTATACAGGTTAAAATCATTTTAATATTTTTATAAATCGTGTTAATTATTATAATGAATTAACGTTAGTTTGTTAGATCTAAATTAGTGACTATATCGTTTTGTATGTTCGTAATGCGAGCGACACTTCCGGGACAAGATGGCGTTGGAAAAGGCGGACGACTGGAACATTATCTTGTTGGTCACGCGCTTGGAAGTGTCGGTCGCATTGAAATTTTGAGTTTAAGGCTACCACGTGGTTAATTATACCCTTAGAAGTTTACAGTGATGAAAAGATAAAGCTAATATAGTGATTTGCAGCAAAAAGCGGAGTTTTATTACATATCCGAAGTGGTAAGTACGCGCCCATTTGTTTCTTTGTTAAAATATTATACTTATCTATGCATGTACCTAAGCAGCTATTTTTACCCAACTACGAAGGAGGGTTATTTTTTTCAGGTAGGTGTATTTATTAAAATTAATTGTTAGTACGATAAAGGCCAGTTTCAATTTAAGTGTCATACCCTTGCATGCGATGACGTCATCAAAAGTATGTCAAAGTGAATCGTTGCATCGGCTGTGGGGTAACATAGAGGGATGAAATTTCGGTTATTTTCACTCTACGACGCACCGTTTAGGAGATAATAACGAATTCTTTGTTTTCATACATTTATTTAATTTCGGAACAATCTTAATCGTTTTTGTCTCTGAGTTCCAGACTATGCCGCACGACGATGAGCCCCGGCGCCTGGTGACGCCAGCGCCGCGAAGTCGGTCACGTGCCGAAGAGGTACGCAGATTGGACACCGCGAGGTCGAGCCGCAGGCGCAGTCGAGAGCGCAGTCGTGAGCCTACCAGACATCGCAGCCGCAGCTACCTCCGGAGCAGAGCCCGGTCCCGAGAGCGGAGCTACAGGAGCGTCTCGGAGCAGGAAAGGAAGCTTGAACGAGAACGGGAGCGACTGAGGAAGTTAGAAAGTGAGGTACAAAAGGCTCGTAGATTATTATCCAAATGTCACGATACTCCAACACGCCATACGGCGTCTCGTCGGGATTTTCCTCCATCACCAGGTCATGGTCGGAAGAGAACTCGATGTGACGACGCTATGGTTGATGGTATGGTTGATGGTATGGTTGATGAAACTAATAATCAAACGATGAGATCTACGGGCCTAAAATTTTCTACAGAGGATGTAATGAATCTGTTAGGTACTATTAAGAATTTGACTTCCCAGCCAGCAACGACAGCATTCAAACGTAGTGACCACAAAAATATTTTGCCAGAGTTTAACCCATCTTTGAGGAATCAACGAGTAGATATTTGGTTGAAAAAGGTTAATGAATGCTCGTCAGTTTATGGCTGGGATGACAAAACTATAGTTCACTTTGCTATGCAAAAACTGCAAGGGTTGGCCAAATCCTGGTACGAGAGTCTGAACACCATTTTGTTCACGTGGCCTGAATGGCAAGAGAAATTGTTGAGCGCGTTTCCTTATGAACAGAATTATGGCCAATCCTTGGAGGATATGTTAAAAAGGAAAAGCAGATACAATGAGCCCATTGAAGTATACTTTTATGAAAAGTTAGGTCTTTTAAATCAATGTGATATAACTGGCAAACGTGCCGCTGAATGTATCATACACGGTATAACTGATAGGACTACTAAATCAAGCGCCCTTGCGTTACGATGTGATCATCCCGACCAATTGCTAAAATTCCTCATAAGCAATAAGGAAAGTTCTGTACTTTCTGAGCAGAGAGCCAACACCTTTCGACAAAGGTCAGGACCCGAATCTAATGTCGCTAGACTTCCAAATCGACCAGGCGGATACAACAATAGCTTGTTTTGTTTTAACTGCAAAGAAAAAGGACATCCCTTCTTAAAATGCCCAAAGCCATTAATAAATTGCTCGAGATGTAAGAAAGTAGGCCATACGGCAGACAGATGTTTTTCTAAGCCAGAAATAGGAACCAAGACAAACGAAGTGGCCAAAACTATGTGTATATCGGCTGCTGAACCAAATTCAAAATTTAATAAAAAGGCTTTGATTAATGACATGACGGTAGACGCATTCGTAGATTTTGGTAGCGAGGTATCATTATTGAAACGATCATTGCTTTCCAAGTTGGGTCTTGCTCATGATAACGTCGTGACTGTCTTGAAAGGTTTCGGGAACAAATTGGTGCAGTCTCATGGTAAAGTCAATGTGGACCTTTGTGTAGATGGCGTTTGCGCTAATGTTCGATGTTGTATCGTTGATGACGAGCTTCTAGAGGTTCCCATGTTGATAGGACAGTCTTATACCGAACAGCTTCACATTGTTGCGTATAAAAGCGCTACGGAATTAAAGTTTATGAATATCAATAATGAGATTGCATTTTCAAAAGAAGATAGCACCTGTGATAATAACAATAACGTATGCGTGAAGATAACCAACAGTGTGAAGTTGAGCGGAGAGGCGACTGTAAGGGCATCGGTTAATTCCATTAACGGACATATTTTGTTAGATAACCGAGTAGTCGGCAAGCCCAATGAACAGTGTGTAGTAACAGGTGGAATATACCCAGTCAAAAATGGTATTGTCAATATCAGCGTGACTCCAGTGACAGAATCTTGCGTGATACAAAATGGAGTTACGATAGGGCGAGCTACTTTAGTTAGAGTAGTAAACCGAATAATTTCTTCATCTTCTGAGGTTTCCTCAGAAATTCCCGAAAAAGTTGATTGCAGTCAGGTCCGTGTCGGTCAATCAGTTAATGTAACTGATAAGGCTAGGCTCATGAATATTTTACAAAAATATTCCCATTGTTTTGCATCGACTCTCAAGAACTTGGGTTGCACTGACGTTTGCGAAATGAATTAAATAACAAGGCTCCAATAGTATATCGCCCTTACCGTCTATCACCAAGCGAACGCCAAAATGTACGCAACATGGTCGATGATATGTTAGAGTCAGGAGTGATTAGGGAATCGATATCCGAATATGCGAGTCCAATCATTCTGGTGCGCAAAAAGGATGGCAATCTTAGGTTATGTATAGACTATAGGATGCTCAATTCTATTACGGTCAAGGAACGTTACCCTATGCCGATAATAGAAGATGAAATAGCTAGGTTGTCAGGCCAGGCATGCTTTATATCCCTAGATCTGGCATCTGGTTATTATCAGGTACCGATTTCGGAGAACTCAAAGCCCCTGACATCGTTCGTCACCCCGGACGGCCAGTACGAGTTTAACCGTATGCCGTTCGGTCTGGCGAACGCTCCTGCTGTCTTCCAGCGGATGATGAACAAGGTGCTGGGTTCCGCTAGATTCTCCAAGGCAACCGCATATATAGATGATCTTCTTATATATGGAAAGGATATCGACGACTGCCTGGCGAAACTAGAGGATATCCTACAACTATTGGAGAAGGCTAAATTGACCCTGAACCTAGCTAAATGCGAATTCCTTAAAGATAAAATTGATTACTTGGGGTATGAAATCAGTTCTGCAGGAGTGCGGCCGGGTAGTAAGAAGATTCAGTCTGTTCTCGATTTTCCCCGTCCTGCTAATGTACATGGTGTAAGGCAATTTCTAGGGCTTGCAAGTTATTTCCGTAAGTTCATCCAGAATTTTGCCCAAATAGCTCACCCTCTCAGTAAATTATTAAAAAAAGACGTAGCTTGGGTTTGGTCTAGTGAACAGGAAGAGGCTTTCATCGGTCTACAGCAAAAGTTAATTGAGAGGCCTATACTGACCATTTATGATCCTTCCGCTGAATTAGAATTACACACTGATGCAAGCCGAGTCGGAATTGGTGGTATTCTAATGCAGCGGTTCACTAGTGACGAATCATTTCGTCCTGTGGCTTATTACAGTCGTCAGACATCGCCGGAAGAGAAAAACTTTCACTCTTACGAGCTAGAAACCTTGGCTGTGATCTGTTCCTTGAAAAAGTTCCGGGTTTATTTGTTAGGACAAGAATTCAAAGTCGTTTCAGACTGCAGTGCATTGCGTACTACCTTCGCGAAACGAGACTTGATACCTCGCATCGCAAGGTGGTGGTTGATGTTGCAGGAATTTAATTGTTCTATAGAATATCGTCCTGGAACAAAGATGATGCACGTAGATGCATTATCTAGAAATCCAATCTCTAGTGATGATCAGGGTCCTGTTGATCAATATCCTATGATAATGTCGATAACCCAAGACGATTGGTTGCACACCTTGCAGTTGGGAGACTCTGAATTAAATAGAATACGCGATATTCTTACCACTGATTTAGACCCAGAAGGCTTAAAATATATAAAAGATAATTATATTATTAAAGATAACGGCTTGTATAGATGCTTGGATGGTGATGTAAATAATATTAAATGGGCGGTTCCAAAGGGTGCAAGGTGGCAGTTGTGTCGCCTAAATCATGATGACATAGGGCATCTAGGAGTGGAAAAGACTTTAGAGCGAATTAAGAAAACATATTGGTTTCCACGAATGGCCAAATTTGTTAAGAAGTACGTAGGTGCGTGTATTGAATGTGCGTATTCCAAGAAAGGCAATCACGGTTCTGAAGGATTGTTGAATCCAATTACAAAAGTAGAAGTTCCATTCCACACGCTACACATCGACCACCTTGGGCCTTTTGTTAGGTCTAGGAAGGGAAACTGTTACTTGCTAATCGTTATTGACGCGTTCACAAAATTCGTATTTATCAGACCGGTGAGAAACACAAAATCGATAACTGCTATGAACGCACTAGAGCTCATCTTTGACATTTTTCGATCTCCAGATCGCATCATCAGTGATAGGGGTACATGTTTTACGTCCCACTTATTTAAGAAGTTCTGCATCGATAAGGGTATCAAGCACGTGCTTAATGCAGTTGCTAGCCCACAGTCAAATGGGCAAGTTGAACGGTATAACCGTACAATCCTTGATTCATTGACTGCGCAGAACCTAAATAGTAATGAAAAGGACTGGGACACAAAGGTAGGTCGAATCCAATGGGGACTTAATAATAGCATACAAAAGACCACTGGTAGAGCTCCAGCAGATATCATGTTTGGTACGCAAATGAGTAGTGAGGTAGATCCGCGATTTAATGAAATAAGACAAACTACAAGAGACCAAACTGAGCGTGAGACTATTCGTGAACAGGTTAAGGATAAGATAGATGAGGAGCAAGTCAAACAAAAGCAAAATTTTGACAAGAATAGGCGTCCTGCGCACAAATATTCTGAAGGAGAATTGGTCAAGATCACCAAGACAAATTTTGCTAATGATGGTAAAAGCAAAAAACTCCTTCCATCTTACGTAGGCCCGTATCGTGTGGTAACAGTACTGAGTAATGATAGGTATGAAGTAGCCGCGATTCCAGGAATGAGTAGTAGTAAAAATAAACATAAGATAACAATAGCTGCTAATCGAATGCGTCCATGGGTTCATGTAGCTGCATTAGAACTAAATGAGGATAATTCGGATGACAATGAAAATTATGTTAATGATCTCGACTAGCGCAGAAGACTGATTGTGATTTTATAATGAGATAATCGATAGGTTTAGAAAGTTAGTAAAAATAAGTAAAGATTAGGAAGAGTAAAAGAATAAGGATAATGAAAAATGATTTTGTATAAATATTAGTATAAACAAAGCAGATTTATTTGATGTAATAAGATTAAGATGTTAATGAATGAAATTAAGAAGGATATTATATGTTTCAATGATTTCAAGCCGTGGTCGTGAGAATGGATGGGTTCACGTCACGATGCTTTAGAAATCGAATGTGTTACGTGAGAATGGATGGGTTCACGGCACTACTAAAGGGATGGATTGGTTTGTAATCTGACATGAGAATGGATGGGTTCATGTTTCGTTGCAAAATGATCCACCTCCCTAATGATCATGCGAGAATGGATGGGTTCGCAGAATTTATGATTGTAACTCGTAAGAATGGATGGGTTTACGAGCTACATTAATCGATTTTTGTCATAATGGTTTCACATTTTTTTTTTTTACTCTCTGAATTTTAAAGTAATATTGCGTAGTTATAGGCCGAGTGTTAGGTATTAAGGTGTTCACTTGATACGTGTATGGGGACATACACGTTGTCAGGATGGACGAGTGTTAGGTTTTAGTAAATATTCATTATTTTAAAAATCATTTATTACTTATTTATATATATTTACAGTTTTTATTTTAAAATGAACTAAAAAGAAGTATTTTGATTATCGTGATGTCATTTTAAACACTTAATTGATTTATTGTAGAATGTTAGATTTGATTTATATTATTTTATACAGGTTAAAATCATTTTAATATTTTTATAAATCGTGTTAATTATTATAATGAATTAACGTTAGTTTGTTAGATCTAAATTAGTGACTATATCGTTTTGTATGTTCGTAATGCGAGCGACACTTCCGGGACAAGATGGCGTTGGAAAAGGCGGACGACTGGAACATTATCTTGTTGGTCACGCGCTTGGAAGTGTCGGTCGCATTGAAATTTTGAGTTTAAGGCTACCACGTGGTTAATTATACCCTTAGAAGTTTACAGTGATGAAAAGATAAAGCTAATATAGTGATTTGCAGCAAAAAGCGGAGTTTTATTACAATTTATTATCATCCAGTTTCGTTTAAAATTATATTAATAATAATGATTACGTGTGATGAATGTAGGTACCTAAAACAAGTAATATTAGTTAGATATCACCCAATGTTTTCAGTGAAACATATTCCCCGCCCACAAGCAATGAATACTGGGAGTAACCCAACTTGAAAATAAAACTTCTTTCGAGATATTTTGCAAATATTACTAGCCCCATCTAGTAGCATCCTGCCCGAACTTGATACAATGATAAAAAACCGATCAAGTGCGAGTCGAATTCGTACTAGGGTTCCTTACCAACTTTATATGATTTTTACTCTTATGTACTTTTTAAATAGGTAGCTTCGATGACCGATTACAAACGTAAAAAAGAATTGTAGGTATGGGGGCCACCTTTTATTTTTTATTTGTTGTTATAGCGGCAACAGAAATAATACTTAGTAAAACGTACATCTGGATTGAGAGTCCAAGGTACATGGAACGAAGCTTAGTAAAAGGGTCCCGTTGGCACCCCTCGGGTACGGAACCCTAATAATGAGGAAAGCCTTCTGTAGGTTCACGTATATTTTTTATCACAACGCTTTGTAATGTTGTGCACTGTTTCAGTTGAGTACCGGCATATTCTACAAGAGGGCGCTGTTTCAGAATTGAAAATAAGCGTTTTGTTTTCCTAATATTATAGCACAGAAGAAAGTATTCGATGTTTTAATTTTTCCCATTATTATTGTACTAGTTTACCAGCGCAGCTTCGCTCGCGTGGTTCAAATTTTAACACCCCATTTTACCCTTTTTTGAGGTTTATTTTGAAAAACTCTGAAACAAGCGTCCCGTTAAAAAGTTCCCGTACAAAGCGTACCTACAAGTGTTGGTACCCCATTTTGACCCTTTTAAAGCGTTATTTTGGAAAACGTTGAAACACGTGTCCAACCAAACGAAATTTCAAGTTAATCGCATCGCCCGTTCAAAAGTTTCCTTAGGTACTAATTTTGATAAACTATTCAATACGTGTTTTTTTTTAGTTTACTTGTTACCGCCTTTTGAGCGAATCGAACCAAAAAATATTATATTCTTTAGAAACTTCCCACCCTGTTGAAATTTAAAATGTTAATAGCTTAGGTTCTGGAATAGCACATAAGCTAATTCAATTTTCGAAAATCACCCCTAAAGGAGTTAATTTTCAAAAATTAAATTAGCCTATGTTATTCCAGAAACTAAACTTTTTAAATTTTTCATCAAAATTTCAGTTTAGGTAGTACCTAGTTACGAAGATACGTGGTAACGAACATTCACACATACAAACTTTCACATTTATAATATTAGTAGGTAGGTTTCTAGTGTATACTTCAGTTTACATAATCTTAGTCATGTTCACATTTGTGCATCGTTCCTAACGTTCTAGGATGCAGATGTTAGAAATCTAGTTTTTTCGTATTTTATGGATAAATAATTACAAAGTCTGATAAAAAATAACCAATTCGTTCAAAATACAATAAATAACAATTCCATAAAGTGTTTACTACTTCACCTCACATCACAAACCCCGAAAAGCATAACAAACAGCATAACATAGCTCGCTTGCTCAGTGCTGGCTCGATTGTCAACAAACGGTATATCATCACTAGAAGTGTAGTTCGCTAGTCGGGTGTACACTCCTGGATGTTCACCGCACACACCTCCCCAGGATACGATACCGACTAAGACGCCTTGGCAAACCACCGGACCTCCAGAATCACCCTGAAACGCAAACGCTTACATCATATCAGGATTCAGTGCGTATTTTTATAACACTAGTAAGTCCTGAAGAAATAAAACATTTGCTGAAATTTCTACCAACAGTTAGGCATTTAAAACCAGTTACAATTTAAAAGTCGCATACCTACCTGGCAGCTGTCTTTCCCTAGGTCGAATGCACAAAAATTCGTAGTCTTCAAATATATGGATTTGTAGTAGTGTAGGCATTTATCTAGCGTTACCAAAGGCACGCAGACCATTCGTAGCTTGGAAGATAATTGATCCTGTTAACAACACAACAAAATTAGATGACGAAATTGGCTGAAACCTGTTAATTGTAGTGTCAATCACTACGTTCCATAAACATTATGATATACTAACACCTTCTCTTCTCCCAAATCCTACAACCAACATAAGCATATTCTCCTGAAGTTCAACAGCCAGGTCTCTGGATACCATACGTATTGGTTTTATAGTCCTGGATCCAATGAATGCATACTGCAACTGGAAAAAAGACCCTCTCATCATTGACAGATTTAAATTGGTCTTCATAAGTAGGTACAAGTATCACCTCACCTTTCACCGAGGTGCACTTCACATCATCAACTACTAGCTTAGTAGGTACTAGACTTTCCCATGCAACTTTGTCCAGAACTAGGGCCAATTACATCTGCCTGCTCATGTTCGCTTTTTATTTTGTTGCAAATCTAATCTTTATCCTTACTTTTTGAGGCACCAGCACCTTTAACCTTACAAATTAGATACAGGAAATACTATTTTACCTCAAGAACGCCGATATCGTTGTAAAGTAAGGCATCATCATAATGCTCGTGCTTGAAGAACCTGCGCACTCTCCGGGCTTGCTCACCGAGTGCGGTGAAGACCGTGGCCACAGTTCTGGTTGTTCCAGCTACTGCTCTCACTTTACTTATTAGCGGTGCTCTGCAAGAATGAGGTTAGATTCTGAGGAGGCTTGATCTTTAAACGAAAGCATTTGTCCAAATCTACGTTTAAAAATTACGAGGGAACAGATGAGCATAACATAACATTCCTTTTGCTTCACGTAGTAGGGTTTTACACTCTCATTATCGTCCTGACACTAGAGTTTAGGACTTTATAGTTCATGGGTTTCAGAAACGCGCATGAAGATTCAAGTTCCATTGTCCCGCAGCGGAAACCAAAACACTTCTTTAACGTACAGTTGGACTGTTTTAGACATACACTGACTTCTCATAGTGGAGTGTTCTCCTTGTGCTAACTTTAGCCATTCTTTACATTGCAGGACTGACAGTTGAAAATTAACCAGTTTCAGTCATGACCTAGCTTAGTTTCAAAAATAAGAGTGACCAACCCTGAAGAGACAAAGCAATGCGCTGCAGTGAGGACATATTTGAAAGTGATGAGAGAACCCCCACAAAAGGTAAACCACTTGAATCCCCATTGTGGTTTTCTCAATGCAATCTGGAAACAAACGATACCAAATTGAAAAAAGGAAATCTTCTTCATAACTAGCCGTAGTAGTAACTTAATGGGTAGGGTTAATTTACCTGATAAGGAACTTTCTCAATAGAAGCTTCAATACCACCCACTATTCGGAGTGGACAATGGTCGGAAAAGGTTGAGAACTTAGTATTTTCTTTTATTACGGCCTAAGAATTAGAAATAATTTAAATCCTAATCCCTTACAGCATCATTTTAAATTCATAGTTCTTCCTACATACGAAGGTACTCACAGAGAAATCAAAAACTTTTTTGTTTTCCTCATTAGCAAACGGTACCAGTTTGGAAAGCGACATCTTCAAGAAAGAAGCCAATATTAATGAATGAGTGAAATAATGAATTTTGCAGATCATTATTGGTAGGTATGTACCCTCTGAACTCCTAATAGGTCTCACTACTCACTACTACTGGTGTACCCAATAACAATCATTACTACCTGCTACAATTAATATTAATAAATAACATTGAGAAAGAATGATTAAGTAGGTATGTATGTACTGAGGATTACATCACAATCACTTGGTATAAAAGTAAGTCTAGTCTAGTAGATTGATTGAGAAATAACTGTAAAAGGTGCAACGGTTACAACTTTTGATATTCACGTTGATTCTGTTGTAGGTATATTTTTCCAAACTTAATTTGACAGCTTTAAAATTATAGCGATCCCTGTTATCACAATGTTTAAGATTTATGTTTTCGTCGCCAATATGCTTAGAATATAGAATTCAAAGCCAATATGTTTAAGTTTAAGTAAATGCTAACGAATCGATACCACTATGATACCTTCAACCTTCATGATTTTGACGCCAGTTTGAGTTACATAGAGAAATTAAACACTGCGTTAAAACATTGAATATTAAAACCTTGGATGAATAGATACTTAAAAACAAAGTGATTATTTGCACTCTTTGGTGCTCATTTATTCTTCCAAGCTTTGGTGGAAAGGTCTTACTTAGGAACTTTATTTTCAGTGACAATGAAATATCATTGACAGGAGAAGTTCTACAAAAATGATATGATTTTTTCTCAAATCTTGACGGCCTCGGTGGCGTGGCGGGCGATTGCTCGGCAGAGACGCAAGAGGCGCGGGTTCGATTTCCGCTGCGGAAGAAACGTTTGCATGATCTGTAAATATTTCTTCCGGGTCTGGGTGTTGTGGTACCATGGTACTCGTAGTTTCTGATACCCACGACACAGGGAATCCTAGTGTGGGGTCAGGACTATGTATGTGACTGTTGGGTGTTATTTATTTATTTATCTGCCACTATCTGCCACTTTCTTTGTTACATAGCGTGGTGTTTTATAACCTCTTTGAACAAAGAGGATATAAATAAACAGAAATAAACACAATACCTACCGTCTTGCTCTGCCTTTTCGTCAGAACTATTCAGAGACACGTTATTTATAATATCACAGAAATATATTTTTTTATAATATTAGTGTAAAATGTTTAGGTTATTGATTAAAAGTTATAGTTTTCTTTTAATAATAGTTCGTATTCGTGTTTGTCTTCCACAAATTGTGCGTTATTCTGATGAGGTAAACGAACCCGCTTTTGTACCTCGAGTAGTAAATGGAAGGCCAGCTAAACTTGGGGATGTTCCTTATCAGGTAAAGAAGTTTCACAGAAAGGATTAAGGTCTTGAGAAGATTATAAGAATAATGTTATATTGTTGAATTGTGTATCAGTTGTGTATCAGTTTAGAGGCCACCATACGATAGCTTCTAGACCGATTTTGAATAGCGCTACGGGTTTCGTGTATATTTTAAAAGAAAGACAAAGAGACCGCATAAAATACTGAAATTAAATAATTCGTAGGTAATTACTTACAGGAAAACTACAAAATGAATTAAAAAACTGGTTTCAACAACTAAAGAAATAACCAGTTATTACCCACCTAACAAAGAAAAAATCATCTGAAAATACGGTAGGGTTTCCGAGACCTAGATCAAAACATACGCGAAACATGGATTTTTCAATATTTTTTTAACCTGTTTTATTTTATCGTGTTTTCACTTTGAATAATCAGAAAAAAAAATTTAAAATCTCATTTTACTTTTCAATAAACATTTTATAAATTAACAACCGAGTTCTACGTCGATTTTGTATAGCAAAATCCGCTCTTGCACACTTGAGGTCAGGCGCAGTCGCAGCCTGAAATGTTGGGGGGGTCACTAATAATAGAATAATATGTCGAGTAAATCAGATTTTATTGCACACATTATAAAATAAATGGTAGCCTTCTATTTTTATTGGCATCGCGGCTAGGGGCAGAAAATTTGGCTATTGGGGGGGGGGGGGGTCATGTCCCTTGTGACCTTCCTTCGGACCGCGCCTGCTTGAGGTAGATACCTATCGGTAGGCACTTTCCAAACTTTCATTCAAATTCATATAAAATACTTATATAGAGCTAATCAATTCATTTTTTCAGCTTGCCTTCAAAGCCCTTAAATCAAGATACACAAGGACCTACTCTACTTTTTGCGGAGGCTCTATCATTGGACCAAACAAGGTTCTTTCAGCGGCGCACTGCTTTGACGAGAAAAAGAGCGAGTGTTCGAAGTTTTTTGGAGGGGAGTAAGGCACATCCTATGATAATGCTTTATTTAGAGTTAGACTACCTATAATCCTTGACTCACACATTTGATGTGCGTGAGTTCTTCTTGCTGTAGCTGTAGCCCTTGTAGGTAACCTACCTATAATGACAAATGAGGTGTCGTTAATTCTTGTCGATCACGCTTAATGGTCAACAACTAGGTATATATTATATTGATAATAAAATCCAAAACGGCGGATGTAAGAAGTCTTTTTTTTTCGACGAACAATAATAAAATCCATGAATTTAGCTTCATTTAGGTACTTCAATACCTACCTACCTAATTATATTTAGATATTTACTTTTGGGTAAACTAATCAAAATTAAACCTTCATTTATTTAATACTTATAAATGAGTGGAATTATGAGAACACTTTGGTCCCGAATCGGCTAAGCGTAAGCCAATTTGACTACCTAACCTACCGAAGTATAAAGCTTTCATGAATCACTTGAGGAAGCTTGAATAAAAACATAACTGAGGAAAGATTTCCCGTGACATTGTTTGAAACAGTTCCAGAAAGGTCAGTGACAGGATTATACGCAGAGCACTTGCTGTGGCAGGCAATCTCTACAACACTGCGAAGTACAATAGAAAAGACAACATGGAAACCGGCCAGTGGCGCAAACTGAAGTCGATGTACATTCCTACAGGGTACAAGTTTCCTAGAAACGACATTTGCGTTGGGGTAACTATGTCTTTAACTACTAGGTATTCTTGCTCAAACACAAAAAGATTGATAGAGAAATGGGTTTACCTAAACCTTGAACGTAGTACCGAGAAGTAGTGGTCTGAAGTTAATTTCGGCTGTGATGTCCCTATTCTTAAAAGCTGAGAAGAGAATAGGGTTATCGATCAAGACTAGTCATCGTAATTATGACGAAAAACCGGCACAAGATTATTGTTTAAGCGAGCGAAGCAAGCCAAGATCTCATTGATCGAGCGAGCGAAGCAAACAAAGATCTCAGTGGCAACTTAGGTGAGTTGGCGTAGTATGTTTGTGTGTTGCACATAGAGCCATGGATCGAGCCATGCTTGGCAATCTTGGCATCACACTTCTCGATAAAATTCGAAACATGGAGATTCGACGTCGGACGAAAGTTCAAGACATCGGTAATCGGGCAAGTTGGGCAGGAGCTAGACGAGGTGATGGCCGCTAGGGTAAAGCCTTGACCGAGAGCTTGCCGAGGACAGGCCGAAAAAATCCCGGACGTCCGAAGCGCGTTGCATCGATGACATCGAAAAAGTCGCGGGCTAAACGGAGTTTCAATATGTTCGATGATACTCACTCATTGAATGACAAAGTACCTAAGAGCGTATGTGGATTAGGTAGCTAGGTATGTACCTGAGTTATAAACTACCTATAGCATTTTTTTTCTGTTACAGTTCACGAAACTACCATTTGTTTTCAACAGCCATATTGCTTCCATACCGTACGCGACGCGTTACCAAGACTACAAAATGAACTGTTTGGTATCAGGCTACGGGCGGCAATCAAAGAAGGTAAGGGCTGCCATTATTCTACGAGGGCATAATATAGATTACCTATACATAAATAAAAGTAGTTAATCCATAATTGGGCGCGTCTAAAAAGTCACGTATATGATCACTTGGAGCGTGCAGCACCCCTTATTAGTTAATTAAAATAAAATATGAAACACCATGCAAAATAAGATTTTTATGTGTGATTATGGTAGGTACTTAGTACTTACCTACGAGTACTAACTTTATTTTCTTTAACTATAGGAGCGATTTCTACATCTTTACTAAGTTTAATTATGCAAAACTGCATTTTGTGCAAATTAAAAATGACATGTTTTTGTAGGTTTCGTCGGAAATACTGCAGTTGGCAAATTTGGAAGTGTTTTCCAATTCACTTTGCAGCAGGGTTCATCGGAGAAATATGAGGAAATTCATCTGTACATCTTCTGTGGTCTCCGATGTCCAAAAAGTATGAACAGCAACGTTGCTTAGGTACTTACCTACGTACGTAAGTCTTATCTATGTGTGATGGGCACCACCGTATTTCGACAATGGCTTCTTATTGTTTTGGAACTATCTTTTGAACCAAAACGGCTTTGGCTAATGGATAATACCTACTCGCCTCTCATCCACCCCTTTGGTTGCCCAACACTCAGATCCATACGACAGGTCTTATGATTGTTTTGTAAATCTGCCCCCTGGGATCACGCGTTGTTCATGAGACCTGATTTATTTTTATCTTAAATTTTTCACCTCGTCCAAAAGGAGCATATTTGCTGCGAATTATTTCGTTTGTGTATTCTGTGTATACATACCTACACGCGTACGTACCTACCTACAACCAACGTAGGCTGTGATTATGATGATCATTTCTCTGAGATAAGTAGGTACCTAGTATTATGATTAAAATGTGGAACACCTGTCATTCTAGGGTCTAACATAATACCTAAGAATTTAGCGCTATTATCTTGATGGATTAGGTGATGATTTTCAGGGTGATTCCGGAGGGCCTTTAGTTTGCAAAGGGACCCGCGATCCGGCAGAGTCCAGCCACGGTGTTATAGTTGGTGTGGTGAGCGGCAACAGATATCGAGCCGGATCGTTCTTTACAAGAGTTTCGAGTTTCAGTCGATTTGTACAAAAAGGAAAAGGGTGCGATATACGTGGTAACATAATGCTTTTGATAATTGTGTTCATTATACGGTGGAGTAGTGCTATTTTGATTTTGTTTTATTCATAACACTATTTATGATGATTACTTGTGGCTCTGTCCACCCCATTAGGAATACGGACGTGATATGTATTATGTACCTACATAGGTACCTAACTCTAGGTACAGTGCCCTAATTACGTGCAAAGATAAAGGTTTCGTATTCGATTCTATAAATAGTAAGTAGGTACACAAAATACATAGAAATAAGAGACCCTTTACAGTACGATCAATGGATCTAGGCATTCGTGAAGTTAGCCGTTTGACATGTGCAGTGCAACATATATAAATCCCGTCCAGCCGCGCGTTTCCTTACTCGCGCGAAAAACGCGTGCAACGTGCCTGGTATACACAAACGGCATATAATCAACGGCAAAGGCAACTGCAGCCGACGACCTTCAGTTTACGAAGCTTGCAGTTGCAGCGTTTTTGTCGGCAGCGACAGAGTAAAAGTAATAAGAGTTTCCTCTCCGGAGTCCATTTTATTTTGCAACTTTTGACAGCGACGGCGGTGTGGCGGATGATTACATTACACGGCTTATACGCAAGAGGTGCGGGTTCGATTCCCGCTAGGGTAGAAATGTTTGCATGTTCTGCAAACATTTCTTCTTTTAAATATTTATTGTAGTAAGAATTTTGGATTATCAGTAACTATGTATTTTACAAAAAAAGTACCTACCTATAAGTACAAGTTTTCTATCAGCCATCTGGTGCCCAAAGTACCTACCTACAAGCTTGCTTAGTTTGGGGCTAGAATCTAGCCGTCTAGATGGAGCTGTGTGAAATATCCACAAACGTTAAGGTATTTATTATTTATGTACCTATAAGTAATATGCTCTAAGAAGTACCTTACCTACCTAAGTTCAAACCAATCAAAACAAACTATTAAAACAATCGCATACCTATTTATATAAATTTTATTATCAATGCAAAAGTCATCAGTAATCCATCGCTTTCCCACAAGCAACTTTTATCGGTAACCCAGCTATGGAACAGTCCTATTCTGGTGTGAAGTGAGGGCAGGCCTACGTTAATGACCGCAGTGACTCCGACCAGGATCCCTTGACTCTCGTCAACTTCCTCAGGGTCCCCGGTGCCATGGCAGACGAGGCCACCACCCTCAGTTTCCTGTAAACCATGGTTAAGAATATCCCCTTAGTTTCTTAGTATATTTCCGAGGTATTATCATGAATGCGAAAGTTTATAAGGATGTTTAAATGTCTTTTGACTTAGAGGCAAAGTTCGTCTTTTTATCAGGTATTCTACTTATACGTTGAGTTTATGTGATTGTTTTTTATATAGAGAGGATTATAAAATCTTAAAGGTATGGTTTGTTTAGATGTATGAAAGGTCATTCATTCCATTGACACTGCGCTCGAATTAGGTAGGTACGTTCCATACATTTTCGTACTAGTTCTGTCGCGGCGTCACTAACAATGGTTCAAATGAGGATATAGAAAGAAAGAAAGAGTAAGTATGTGTTTTTTATCATATTATTAAGAACGAAAAAGGGACTGAAAAAATTGGTAGTTACATAAGAGAATATAAAGAGGAACAAAAATATTATACATAATCTGACAAAAAAGTGCAAACTCTTGTGAAAGTGTCCTAAATGTCAATACTTACATTTTGTAATGTTATCACTCATACGGGATATTTACGATTCAAATTTTGATCAGTTTTTTGATATTTCGTGGTAAATTATCCAATGGGATAATTTATCCAATGGGATAATTTTTCATAATGATGAGTGCTAATATTGTTTATAACCATGATAGTTTAAAAAGTTACCACATTTCGTTACTAATAGCGATAAAATGGAAGCATCAGAAGTTACTTACAGAATAAGCGTGCAGAGCCCTCGTGATGCTATCAGTGCAATAATATAATCTGCAACTCCTAAGCAACAATCGTTCGCATCTTCGCTTTTTTATGAGCTGTAGTTGTTCAGTATACACATATTTCCCGAACGACCAACTCTGCAAGATAATATTTTAAAAAAATCTCTGCATACCTAGTAGGTAGGTATAATATGACTGATGAAGAGCGTCCAACTAACCTTTGTAGCTTTCACAGAGGTGGATACGCATACACCGTCAAAGTTTTGATTCTTCGAAGCATATGGAATTTTGTTTACGAATCTATTGAAATTCCATGGTTTTGTTGTTTCCTGTAAATTCGTCATTTGAGTCATTTATAGCTATCGATGTAAGGTCCATGAATCAAAAAGTGAGGTTTCCGACCCCGGTTGCCTGGCAGGCTAGTGAAAAACTTTTACAAGTATTTATTCCGGTTTTGGTAATGTGGTATCATGGTACTCGTAGTTTCTGATACCCACGACATAGAAAATCTGTTTTTAATGAAGAAGCTCCGCTGAATAACTCCAATGACTCCAAGATCAGATAATCGCGGTTGCGATAACATTAACAAACATCCATACAAATATACCTACAACGTCAAATTGCCTAAATTGTCATGTAGATCTTAGTTCACTTCGCTCGCTCGATCAACTGACGCTCTACTCACCACAATACAGAGATCGTAGGCAGGAAACCTGTAGAACTTCTGCGAATATATTTTCTCGATAGACCTCCATTGTTGGGTCTCGCTGTCGTCTGACACAGGCTGCTTGGTAACTGTGGTCAGTATAGCAGATACCAATTTCACTGTAGATAACTTGAATTTATACCTTTAAAAAATATGCGCTGTAGTATATTGCTTAATGGCATTGATTAGTAATTAGCTAGAGGAAGAACAAGAAAAGATGGTTGGAGTGTGAAAAAGGACTTTAGCGTGAGGTGCGACTTGCGAGTAAAGAGGAAGAGTAGGTAGTGGGAAAAGGGTAGGTAAATGATGGATAATGGGAAGTTATAAGTATGTGTTTGGACAATAAAATATGCTACCGCAATAGCGGCACCAGAAGCGAATGGTACTAAAAAGTGTTAGTTTCTTTATCATCTATTTTATTTACTATTCTTACCTTTTTCTATTAGTAAGGAAGCAGTTGGATGACGTCAATACCCGATTTGCAGTTATGATGCTGCCGGCGCAAAACGCCCGAAACCTGAGGCTCCATTTATTGTACAATTTAAAAATAAGTACCTGGATATAAATAACCAACAATTTATAAACATTTCACTGTGTCATGGGCATATTTTAGGAAAATACCCAGGTAATTTTTTGCTTATCTCCCCGAGCATGTCGTAAAAGTCGACTAAGGGATAGTATCCTCCAACATGATGAGATACAATAAGCAAGTATTCCCAAGGAGGGTTGACGTTCATAAAACACCTTAGCCAAAACTCGTGTGCCAACCCCACATAGTGGGATAAGGGCAGGAAGGTGATGATGAATTTTTGTGAACTTAAACCTTTGACCAGACGCGGATCCAGCAAAGGTTGTGGTCACGGCTACCCGAAAATCGGCCAAGTCCGAGTCGGACTATGGACTCGCTCACGATCGATACATTGCATTTCTACAAAGGAATCATTTACAAAGCGTATGAAGTCAAGGCCTTGTAATAGTGTGTTTAACTTATCAGCCTATCGACATCATTAGGGTTATGGGCATGGCCACCGTGCCCACAACCCTAATGATGTCTAAACTGCCTACAGTTTAGACATAAACCAAAACTTTCACAATAGGTACCTATACTGTGAAAGTTTTGGTTGAACCTTGGAATAGACAAAGTGCCTACGTAGCTAGGCTACTTTTGAACTCAGTCACTATGCGAGCGGGCCGCGGGCGTAAGCTGGTTTAGCACAAACATTATGTTTGCGGATGTTATAAATTACTAAGCATAAATAAATAAATGTCTTAAGTCTACGAAAAACCTGAAATCACGCGCGTGTTCATGCAAGAATCTTATGAAAATTAATACTGAATGGTAAGAGGATTATCCAAGACTTACATGATGCGGTAATTCACCCAATTTCACTTCTTGGCTTCTGCGTGTTTTAAGAAAAGTGGTCTGGAGATTGTCGTCCTGGGAAGAAACATATTAGTATTATCTCGCTGGCAAAATCAGGAAAAAAAAAACAAATCAACATCAACAATGGAATATTACCAGTTCAAGGGTCACGTTAGATTCATCTGACAAAAGTAAACAGGAAGTAAAAATGTATAATACAGTGACGAAATAATGCCTATGACGAAACACTTTTAGATATTTCTATGAACTTTGTTCCATAACATAATCGAAGAACCATTTACAGTCAGTAATTTACTATAACATTTAAAAAATCTGCTCATCTTCTGTTCTGGCACATTTTACCTGACAACACCAATACAATATCATTGACAACACCTGACAAAACGTGCAGTTATAGAGAAATAAACACTACGATATAGACTCGGAACAATAAATACAATAGACTACGATACGACGATAGAGAAGTGACAGTTTCGTGAGGTTTCGACCAAAATGGTAATGATTCTTTTTTGGATCATGAAAAGAGTGCAGATTTATGTAAAACAGTTTATTAAACGCTGTATAAAAAATAAAAATACTTATCCAAGAATCTGCTACTAAGGAGATTGAGATTTTACCGGCCGCCATTAAATTTTTATTTAAAACTCAGCGTACTATTATAATCTACATTAAACAAACATTATTTGAATAGACCCAACGATACTTCGACCTTCGAACCCCCTTTAGCCTTCGATTAACAATAGTTCTCCATGTGCTATTATGTTTTATTACAATACTATTCACTATTTTATGTATTTAACAATAGGTTGTTAAATACATAAAATAGTAAATAAAACTTATAGATAGTTGGCCTCAAAGAAGGGAAAATACTACGTAGAACGTACTACGTTAGCCTCATTGCTCATAAGCAGTCAATTCACTTTAACGTGTTCAGCGTATAGTACCACAGCTGCTCTCTTATCCTCTTCACTTAAATCCTTATCATCCCAACCCCACAAATTCGAGCCATCTCCCGTCCTTTCTTTCCTCATCTTTACAATGTCTTCAGAAACAGTTTTTAGATCATATGCCCATCCAATCTTTGCAAAGAAATCTATGAACGCCGCTGTAAAGTTCAAATATTTGTTTCCCAGTTCTGCTGTACGGTAGTCCCAAGGAAAGACGTGGTGAAAATTATGAAATCCTTCGCCGAATGTGACCACTGAAGCGAAGATATTCTGAGAAGGTAGAATCTTCTTATCATAAGGTTTGTAGCCCCATATGTGGGCGGCGCTGTTCACTAAGAAGGTAACGTTGAGATTCAGGACGTATCGTAGCATGGTGATGTGCCAAGCATTGTTCAATGTCTCGCCCCAGAAATACATGGGAATGTATGTAGGTAGAACAAAACATACAGCCCCGATGAAAGGTATAGCGTATCTGAAAAAAAAAAATGCTTCATGTTAGTAGGTAAGTAGGTACATAATATAACTGTAAGGGATATCTTTCTTTAAAATATCTACTTACTTCTTTTGAAACCGCAAAACAGGATTGGCATAAATATCCGACATGTCTAGAATTTTTCCTTTAACCTTTACATCTTCATGTTTCCTCACAAGGAGCCATCCTACATGAGAGTAAAAGAAGCCCCTAGTCGCGTTATGAGGATCGGCATCTGTATCGCTATATTTGTGATGCAATCTGTGGTCTCTCACCCACTCTACGATGGAGTTTTGGAAGGCAATAGAGTTCATGATCATTAGAAGGATTTCGAGAGGAAGCTTTACTTTGTAGGTCTTGTGGGACCACAATCTGTGAGCGCCCGCAGTTACACCTATCTCTCCTAGAACAAAGAGAATGAAACCTGCAAAATAAAAATTCAGTAGTTAAAAGGTTTCATTAAGTTAAAAAGCTTTACGAATACAGATCAATAAAATTTCTGCCTTCTTGCTAGCCACTATTCGA
Source organism: Scotopteryx bipunctaria (assembly GCA_949320045.1). NCBI lineage: Eukaryota > Metazoa > Arthropoda > Insecta > Lepidoptera > Geometridae > Scotopteryx > Scotopteryx bipunctaria. The sequence goes on from OX439449.1 coordinate 4,365,691, forward strand.
AACCAAGAAAAAAAATCATGTTCTGATTTTACTTTTACAAAACAAGCTTTTATGAATATTTTCAAGACACCCGCAACAACAATAATATATTGGAAAAATGGAAAAGGGACTCAAAATATCACAGCATCTTCTTGAGGGATAATCTCATTTCATAGTGGAAATTAAAATTCTCATAGATGCTTACCAAACAAAATAGTACTGAACTTCGCCGATGTAAAACACAGATATAGTCCATACAATGCAGCTATGTGCCAGTAACCAAAAATAAAGAGGTTTTTATACACTATCTTAAATTGCCTTGGCTTTGCCTCTGGCGCTTTAAACTCTTCAAATGGGATTTCTTCCTGAGATGAGTTTGGAGCCATTTTACGAGTTGTTCAAAAAATTCAATTTATTTGACGCAATGCCCCGTAAAAATTTTAATCGATATTCTGTTGTTGTTGAGAGGAGGAGCTACTGCCAAATACTTAGCAAGATTCTTGCGCCAGTATATAAGTACCTAGGTACTTATATCTAAGGTAAAATAACTGTCCATTGTAGGTACCTAAGACGACGTCGTAGGTACAGTCAGGAGAACAAATTTAATTAAATTTTATTACGATTAAATTTTACTACAGATACAGGTACAACGCTTAAAAAAGTATCAATTGCAATTAATATCCAAGAGTCCTTTATGAAATTCTGCCACAAGTATTTATTTAATAAAATCAAAATCCCGACTGCGATTTTTTTAAACATACCTACAGTTTAGTGGCAAAAAACCGCCATTTTGTTTTTTTTTTATAATTTTGATTATACCCAGTGACTCTCGCGAAATAAACACGAATCTAACGGCATATCACTCATCAAAATATATTTATTGTTTTCCCCGCAGTCAGGTGAAAATATTTTATTTAAGTATCTAATCCTACTAATCCTATCCTATCCTACTAATACTATAAATGCGAAAGTTTGTGAGGATGTGTGGATGTGAGGATGTATGTTTGTGCCTCAATCACGCCGTAACCGCTAAACGAATTTGAATGAACTTGGAAATACATAGAATAGCATAATAGGCTACTTTTTGCGCGGATACAACGCGAACGAAGCCGCGGCCGAAAGCTAGTGATTCAATATTTGAGTAGAAAAAAAGTTGGTAGGTAGCTAAAGAATTAAAATTTTGCAGAATCAGAATATTGCTTTCGACACCCGTGGCGGGTTCGGTACATGATGGCAAAAACGACGTTTCTGTTATGGAACGTAGAAATGGTCGTAAGACATAATCCGTTAAAGCCTGTTAAATAAAACGATAGTTAGGTAAATATTTTTGCTGTCATTCGTTTCCGCGCCCACTCATCCATCACAAAACCAAACAAAAGAAATATATACTTAGGTAAGGTATCTACTTGTTAAAAATAACTATGAAGTAACTATTTGAAAATTTACAATAAAATTACCAAAATTTTGTAAGTATATTTCTAGGTGTGTGTGTAGTAGTGTGTGTACTTACTTAGAAACATAAGTGCTTACTTCTCACAAAGTTTAGTACCTCAGTTAGTAATCTAGTTCTTTCGAACCAGTGTGGTGTAAGAATTCAAGTGCGCCTCAAGGGTTCGTTCTGTGCACTTAACATGCGATTACACATCGTTCATGCATCGTACAAAACATCGGACATAATGAGCAGGATTCACAGGGGCATGCAGTTACCACTGGCTCAGTAGGTGAAGTGCCGACATGGAGGCCCAACGCACGGCATCGCTCGTCGTTTTAACACGTGAGTAACTTTGTTTTGTTTTTTATCGGTTGGTTTATTATCTTACTTCTTACTTATATTATAAATGCGAAAGTTTGTGAGTTTGGATGTTTGTGCCTCAATCACGCCTAAACGGCTGAACGGATTTGAATGAAACTTGGAATATACATAGTACATGTACTGGATTAACATATAGGCTATTTTTTATCCGGGTACCACGCGAACGAAGCCGCGGGCGGCAGCTAGTTGTTTATAGTTGAATTGAAAGTTTGTGAGAACATTTGAACTTCGTGCCTCAATCACGGTGCTACTGTACTGCAGAGCGAATTTGAATGAAACTAACAATATATACCTAAGTTTTGATACAATAACCTAGATAGATCTATCTAGGTTAGTACCTAGTGTCCCTAGTTCTTTCGAACCAGTGTGGTGAAACTATTTAAAAAGTGCGTCTCAAGAACTCGTTTCGATATTTTTAGGTTCTACGACATGCTGCTTTCAAAAACTTGAAATGTTCATAGTTCGTAATCTGAAATTATACTTCTTCGGCTACTTTTTTATCTGAACCAATAAAGCCGCAAGCGGAAACTGGGTAGTTATATTTCGTTGCACTACTCGATTCTGCCAAGCTGACTCTACTCATTGAAATTGGCGTACCTAAGTATCATTGTTGTTTGCTACGCCATCATCATAGGTACCTAACCTACCTAATAGGTACATTTTCTCGAATTCAAGTACCTATTGTAGGTAAGTGTAGTGTAATTTGTAACTTGGTACACTATCTCGCTACGGTAAGTTCATCTTTCAAGGGAATCATTATGGCGACTAGGTGTAGAAGAAATGAGCAAGGCAGCACGCCAAAGTTAAAAAGCAATTGAAAAATATCAATAGGTACAGAAGTTTGCGGAACATAATTTGTGTTTCAGTTGCTTGTCCCCCTCCCCCTCCCCCCCGGACCTACATTTTACTACTAGCTACTACAACTACGTCCTAGTCGGGTCACTAGTTCTTTCAAACCAGAGTGGTGAAAGGATTAAAATTGCGCCTCAAAGGTTACATTCATGCACTTTACACATGTTTTCCAAATTTTTAGGTAGTACATGTTGAAACCGACGTTTTCGTTCAGCGTTTGAGAGTACTTGTATTATAACGCACATAAATTTACCGAACAAAAGATCCATTGGTGCATGACCGGATTTGAACCCACGACCTTAGGATCGGAAAACCACTAGACTAGTCTAGACCATCATCTTCCTGCCCTTATCCCACTCTATGTGGGGTCGGCATGATTCTTGGATCATGCTGTAAGAGTTTTGGCTAAGGTGTTTTATGACGTTTACGATGTTTTTTTTATATATCAGGTTCAAATAAAGTGTAAATATAGAGGTACAAAATATTAAGTGAGATTTCTTATGAAGCCTTATTTAGACATTACTCAACATTTCAGCCTCGCCTCAGGGGCCATCTAGTTATTCAGTTGTTTAATTTATGTTCAGTGATTAGTGGTTACCTCCACAGTAATACATCACAAGGCCAATCCATTAAAATGCGTACACAACCACTTACCGCAATCCTGACAAAAACATGTTTAGCCTGATTAACCTGACATGAAAAACTATGTAAAGATTTCAGTAACTTCCACCTTCCAGCAATAAAACAATGCTTAGGCAACTGACATGACAGTGTCTTAACATTTTTTCTACCTTTATTTCTGTACTAGCTGTGCTCCGCGGTTTCACCCGCGTTTTTCTCGTTTCTGTGGAAATACCGAGATAAAATATTGCCTATATTATAGCCTCCCTCAATAAATGGACTATGGCCCATAACTCATTAATAGGTACCAACTCTTAACATCTTACACACGTGATAACTTTTAAACGAAATATCCGATTGAGATGAAACAAAAAGTATTTTACTTCTACATAAATACTCTTGATAACATAATGCTTAATTTCGGTAAAGATTAATATTACGATACATATTTAACGTAGTTTTTTTTTTCTTCAGACGATTTCATAATTATTTTGAACACAAAATCGGTTATTGTGATTAAACCATGATAGCTAGATATATGTTCTCGCGGACTTTTTTGTAGGTCTTGATGGGATCTACAAACCCGTAGTACATCATTTTGTTCTATTGTCAATAGTTTTTGCAGCGCACGCAAAAATAGGTTTTCGATTTTACACCTTGTGTTACAAAATAGCAATTTTATTACGGATCCCTAATTTTGAAAGAAAAAAAAACATAGCCTATAGCCTTCCTCGATAAATGGACTACCCAACACTGAAAGAATCATTCAAATCGGACCAGTAGTTCCAGAGATTAGCGCGTTCAAACAAACAAACAAACAAACAAACAAACAAACAAACAAACAAACAAACTCTGCAGCTTTATAATATTAGTATAGATTTAAATGCGGAGTTTGGTTTCAACAATAATACCTACTACAAATGTGCGTGTGCGCCTCGGCAAACTTCGTGTTTTGTATGAAAACCGAATTTGTCCTAATATTCAACTAATAGTCAACTAATAATAACTGAACCAACCCTTTAAAAAAAAGTATATCTACATAATTATTGTAACATCTCTATATTACATACTAGCTGCCGCCCGCGACTTCGCTCACGTGATAAAATAGCCTTTATGTTAATCCAGCACATGTACTATGTATATTCCAAGTTTCATTCAAATCCTTTCAACCGTTTAAGCGTGATTGAGGCACAAACATCCAAACTCACTCACATTTATAATATAGTAGGATTAGAGGCCCTTACCCACAGCCCTGCAAGAAAAAGAGAGCTTACCCGATTGATATACTTACCTGAGTGACATTGTCAATTATCAAAATTGTATAAATGTCAAATTAACTGTCTTGTCATAAATTAACGTATAAGAAGTATTTATGCGTTATGGGTGCTGAGATGACGAATTATAGGAGAGAAACATGGTGTGCCGACCCCGATAAGGGCAGGAAAATGATGATGATGATGAAGTATTTAAGCGTTATCCTGGTTATACTTTTCCATTTTGGGATCGTTTTACAGACAGAGTTACTTTCGTAATAAAATTATAATATTAGTTATATTAAGTTAGTAATATTATGGATTATGATCGTATTTCAGAAGCTAGACGAAAATTGCCGAGGCGCACAATATTTATGGTTCTACTGTAGATATATACTCTGTATTTCCTATTTAATCATAACTTTCTGGAAACCCTGTATTTATGTTTTTAAAAGTTGGACTGAAGCAACACTGTTCTGTTCTGATAGGTACTTGCTTACCTATCAGAACAGAACAGTGTTGCTTCAGAATTTAATTTAAAATAAAGAATTTAAAAATAAAAAAAAATCTTAGGTACTTATGATCAGTTGCTACAGCAAAATATTACGCTTTATTTATTTTTGTATAATAACTTTAATTGACGGTAGTGACGGGTATTTTTCTCCTTGAAATGTCAACACTAAAATAACCTTATGATTTAGACTTGCAATTTATTTTATCTTTTTAAAGATCAATAATAATTCACATAAAACTTGGACCGATCTTGATGGCAATGTATTTTTTGAGTGTCATCATCATTACAATACGCTCGTTTTCATGTTATATCTAGGTATAGTTTTTGTAAGTAGATACTTGCTCAACTTCTTTTGTACCTACGCATAGGTACAAAATTAAAAACTAATAATTATTGATTTATCAAATCGAAAAACAATAAAAATATGAATTGATAAATAAATAACAATTATTGATTAATCGAATATTACCTTACACACTTGGACAAATAAACGTCCAAGCTTACACATTATTTAATCGAACTACCTCTATAATAACCCGAGGAAAAGATTATGGATGGTACGCAACTACTCAACGCTTATGCTATTGATTTAACATATAATTGCATATTTATACGCTTGGCTGATGTTTAAGAACAGCATTATTTTTTATTTGAAAATGTTTTTACGAGGTACAAACGTATAAGACAGGAGAAGAAACTAGAAAACTCTAAGAGAGTAGTAGAGTTGTAGAAGCTAAACCAATATTGTAAATGCGTAAGTTTTTGAGTAAGTGAGAAGGATTTATCTTAAACTTGAAATACACATAGTTTATGACCGAAATAACGTTAAGGATTTTTTATCTGGGCAGGTATTACGCGAGCGGAGCCGCAGGGGCATGTCAGTTAATTTATTTAACCCGAACAACACAAAATAGGTTTAAAATGTAGCTGACATCCAAATTTGTCGGTTGTATACACGAATACAGATTCGTGAAGCAGGTTGTCCATGGCCCCTAGTGAAGGCCCGTAGTCCAACTGGTTGGACAGAGCAATCGGACACACAACACATAAGCATTATAGGTGAAAGTAGCATATAGCAATTCCAAAGCCAATTCAATCATCGAGTGCACTGCTTATCAGAGCATAGCAATCAATGGATTCGATCTGGCCTTTACACATTGTTTATGCAGAAATTCGGACATTATACGGTAGAAAAATAATATAACAGATTGTTCAAACTGGTACTCCATTAGTTAATCATTTTCCAATAGTTAGATCGTAGTGTAAGTAAATAGCAGAGATGAACAAGTAAAAACACATTAGGTACTTTTATCTAAATTTAAAGAATGAGATTTCTACATTTGTACAAAATCCTTAGGTAGGTAGGTTAGGTACCTTTGATTGAATACAAGTATTTAACAGCTTTTCAAGACGCGAACGGTCGCGTAGGTTAGGTACAAGAGAAAATTTAACGAGAAGATTTATTTGAAGCTCTTACACTGCTGACTGCATCGTAATAATTGTAAACGCAACGTCACTTAGCTACTTAGCTACTTAGTAAATTATTAAAATACCTACAAGAAAATAAGAAATTACAAATAACAGATTTGTTCTTTATCACCGACAACCAAAGTCAGTATTATTGACATCTATCTTTTGTAATGTTTCAGTGTTACAACTATGTCGAGCTCAGCAAATCCCAACGCAGTGGTACTCCGCAAAAGTCAACGATGATTTCCAACCCAAGCCCATCTCGGAAATATTCACCACTGAGCAGACTTTCTCAACTGCGAAGCCTATCGTGGTCACTCAGAAAATTAACAACGGCGTTTCAGACGATTACGACTACTCATCAACTTTGGCACCACCAACTAGTAATTTTGAAAGTACAAGGTTGACTCAGCAGACATTTCCTTCGACGAAAACTCCGCTGCCAGCCGGCGCTTTATACCAACAATATCATTTGGAACAGCTGAACCCTTTACAAGTAGACATTTCACCGCCTCAACCAGCCTACCCACAGCAATATGTGCCGTTTGTGCAATCAGACCAACTTGATATTCAACATCTGCCTATAGAACCGACACAGAAAGCGGTAGATGAAACGTTAACATCAGGTCGAACCAGTATCAGCCCAACATCTGCTCCGACAGTGACAAATCCACCGAGGCCGTTCGCACCACCGAATTCAAACTACTTTTTGATCTATCAACAAGCTCAACAACCAGTCCCAGCCTTCCCACCTTCACCAGCCACTATAACTTTTCCACCCAGCACTTTGAAAGATTTTTCAACGTCCCAAGCACTTCCAATTTCACCGGTTTCAACATCACCATCTACTGTAAGTTTTCCACCCAGCACTTTTGAAGATTTTTCTACGACCCGAGTGCTTCCAATATCATCAATTTCAACATCACCATCCACTATAACTTTCCCTTCCAGTACTTTTGGAGATTTGTCCACGACTGCTCCAATTTCATCGATTTCAACCACAACCCCTCCACCGACCACATGGTTGTCGACGACCCCACAATCGACATCGACACTGTCCAGTTCCAGCGTAACCATCACGCCATCGTCTACTTTGGGTTTGTCAACTGGTCGTTGTGTTACAGCAACAACTCCGGTCCCGAGTTTGTTGCTAAACGGATTAAAGAAGGCATCTGGTCTTTCATTCCCACTGAAGATACGTGTGACAGCACCAAAGGGCTCAATAACAAACGTGCATATAAATCCATATACGACAACCCAAAAGCCAACCACTAGACGACCATCAACTACTAAAAAGCCAACAACTCGCAAGCCGAAGAAGAACAACTATGATAGATGTTTGGATGGCTGTAGAAAAGTGAAGGATCCGATCTGTGCAGCGCCATTGTCGCACCGCGAATTAGATCCAAAGACCTTGCGAGGATTCCCATCTGTCTGTCACATGGCGTGCCATAACTCTTACAGAAAAGAACGTGAGTACCCTTTATTATTACGGCATTCAAAGCCTCTATTTCAATGTTCATTTTCTTGAGTACAGCAGTCATGGCCCGATCAAGTTATAAAACAACAATAATTGAACTAGGTAAATGCGAATCCGGCTAATACCATTTCTGACATGAAATTGTGCAACCTGGCACGCTCTCTAACATGAGGGCTACAGGAACTGAATTGTGTAAAACTAAAGAGGAAGTGTCTCATTAGACCGAACCGCGCCTACATATTCATGACGCTTTTCTATTTGCTGATACCAAGGCAATCCAAAAACAATAATATTATTGGGTAATATAGTTAATATGAATGGACCATGACTCTTGATAGCTTAAAAATCAATAACTAGATCAAGAGATTGCAGCTAGTGTAGGTATCTAGAAGTTAAATAAGTCTGTAAAGATAGTCACTATACGTAGATCTAAATGCTGACTTTTGAGTTTTAGAGGGTCATGGTCCATTTAACTATTAGTACGGTATTACAAAATTATATTTTTGCTAATATCATTGCCGCCTGGTGTCCTCATACTCATAAGGGACGTTCTACTCCCTCTTGTCTCGTAAAAAGTTTTTGCTAGTATAAAGTGTACGAAACGGCTTGCTGCAGTTTATAAATAAACTAGCTGTAACCCGCGACGTTGTCTGCGTGATAGACAACGTCGATAACATCAATAGTTCGAAATAAAAAGCTACTAACCAGTTCAGACGATGGACATAGTTGACACACAACACACTCAATAGTCAGTACGAAATTAAATCCAGTTTTCCGGATTTTCAATACACCTAACGCCATCTATTAGTTTAAAACAGAAAAAGCGTATACACCTTCACGACTTTACCCTCAAGTCACGGTACCTACCTACCTAGTACAAATCAATTGGCTGTAAAAGAATCCCACAGGTCAAGCAATAAACAATCTTTAACTAAAAAATCTGATCACATAATACACCGACAGTCATGCTCAACGATTCTTCACACGCGATTGAATGCTAACTAGTGTAAGCAATCAGTGCGTTTATACAAGCCTGTTTCATCATTATTGTTACAAAACTAAGTAATTACATGTCTCAAAATCAACTTGCAGACATTAATCACACCATTCTGACAGTATATAGCATTTCATACATATTTAATTTACTAATAGAGTAACTGCATTTAATTAGTCAAGCAAGATTTAAACAAGTTTTCCGACTTGACCCTTCTACGTAAACAAGTAATTTAACATTAACAGACAAACACTCCTACAAGAGTAGGTACCTACCTAGGTACTATCGTACGAAAAAATTGGCCCACCCCGTGGGGCCGTATAAGATTCGGAAAAATACAAATAAAAAAAAATGAATTTACAAAACGTCCTTAAATATTTGTGTTGTAAATTATTTTAGTTGTATGAAACGTATTGATAGTATCTTTTTGAATACTTTTTACTTTTCTTTAATGCAAGTATATTTACCCCAGAATACTCAAACGCGACTCAGAGTTGAGCACGTCTCAAGTCACGGTTTTTGATGAAAATCTGTCAAAAACTCGTCACTTGAGACGTGCTCAATTCTAAGATGCGTTTGAGTATTCCGGGGTTAGCCTGTTTGCTTTGCACCGACCGTTGGGTCTCCTCTTTATTACGCCTTATATTAGTAGGACATTATTTACAAAGTTCATCGAGTAGGGATCATTGTGCCTGTTTAACAACCTTACTGACTGAATATTTTATGTTTCAGCGTTCGAAAGGGTGATAGAAGGCAGTTGCAGTAAGCTGCGCACTCAGATCCGACTGATCGACTCCAGGAAGCTGAGGAAGGATGAACTTCGAAAGAACGAGTATTCAATACAAGATGACAAGACGGTTATTGAGCTGACTGGCTTGCAATGATGTGGAGATAAAACTGGTCGTGTTAAGTTTTTGTGAAGACTACTGAAGGCACGTAATTTTCTAACAATGATATTTCATTCATTATATACAACATGTAAAAGTTTTGCAAGTTGCAAATCTTGCACACTTTCTCTCTGTACCTTGCGTAATGAAAGATGCTTGGAGAAGTCAATTTTCACAAGTTTTATTGCTAGTCTATTCACAGCTAAGATTTTAAACTACAGGGCTAAGGCTAGTTATGTAGGTATCCTTTTGCTGGAGTTTTAGTTGAACTTCCTAATGTTTTTTCACGGCCAACTTTGTGAACAAGTCTTTTTTTTATTAATTGACTTTTTTATTAAGATATCTTGTGGTCGGAAAATGAGGAGATTGTGATCGGAGCAATATTAATCGCCTGTATATAAGCGTTTTTATTCCGATGTTTATACGAAGATGTACATATGTTATACGAATCAATTTGTAAGTAGGTACTAGATGTTTCTATTGGTCAGTTATTAGAAACTTCTGTCGACATCTTATAGCCAGGATACGAAAGTGATAAATAGATAGGTATACAATATACGTAATTTTGTAAATAATATGAAAAATAAATATAAGACTAAAACTTCATATCAGGTTTGTTTCATTAATTTATTATTGATTTACTTAGCATTATAGTAGGAAAATTGGACTTATAAAAAATCACTATATTCTTATGAAGTACCTAATTCTAAAAACAGTCAATTCATTTAATTAAATACAATAATATTTATACAACCAGCCTGACCGAAAATAACGGTCAAAAGATAATCAAAACAACATACAAATACACTTTTTATTTATATACAACGTGTAACATAATGTCCCTATAAGCCCGAAACGGGGGTGTTCTATACGTCATTGCGAACAACGTTTGTTCAACGACTTTTAAAATTTCAAAGGTTTTCATTCATGAAATGTCTCTTAAACTTTGCTCCAATACGTAACTTGACACAACATGAGGCATCCCTATTTACAGCTGTTTTTTGACCTTTAAGTGTGAACTCTAGATGAAACAGGTAACAGAACAGACACCATTAGTAAAATGCCTACCTACTTACCTAATAACGAGGTGGCTTAATAAGTAATTTCTATTTTTTTTTGAAGGCCTAGTGGTACCTTGGTATTTATTGGTAATTAAAATGTAAGGTCACATCACGACTAAAATCCCTAGGCACCGTAAACATCCTTTCAGATCTCTTTGTTAAGTACCTAGTATAGGAGATAGGTACCTTACCTACTCAATTTTGTACCTACCTACTCGGGCCTTAAAGGTATCCTCAGTGGGTGCCAAGGAGTATGAGAGGATGTCTACCGTGCCTGAGGATAAAGCCGTGATACCTACTCAATTTTGTACCTACCTACTCGGGCCTTAAAAGCATCTTGAGTAGGTAACAAGAAGTATGAGAAGAGGTCTACCGTGCCTGAGGATAAAGCCGTGACCCTATTCCACTTTAGTTTTTCCAACGATGTATTATTCCAATATTCATTGGAGCATTTTTCAATGCAATTTTGTACCTACCTACTTGGGCACTAAAGTCAAAGGTTGTGACTTATCTGTCTTACTAATCTTCATTTTCATCGTGAACAGCCTATTTGTCATTGGTTGCATTGAAACAACAACAACAACTAGTGGGATGGCACCTCGCCCTAATTGGCTGTCGGTGCCTTTGCTAAATTCAAAATCCGCAACCGTCAACCGACACCGCACCGCAAGCGTTTGTTTAATAAAATCAAATTGGTTCCGTAGGTTTATTTGTTTTTTACTTTTCTTGATTGAACTACGTAATTGTTGGTAGGTTATTATGTAAGTAGGTAGGTACCTAGTAGCAAATGGGGATGGAGCACATGGTAGCATATTGGTATGAACCCCGCCTTCCCATCCTTAAGTCGTGAGTTCGAATCTATGGATTTTTCGATTCGAAATTTATGTGTGCAATATCAATGCTCTCAAACGGTGAAGGAAAACCTCGTGAGGAAACCAGGCATGTCATAGACGTGTGTCAAAGTGTACGAAAGGAACCTTCAAGGTGCACTCTAATCCTTCCATCACACTGGTTCAAGAGCTAACGACACGGACACGACGACAGTAGTAGTAGTAGTAGTAGATGTATGGTGAAGTTTTTTTCCTTTTTTTTCCCAATCGGTATTTAGTGGGTTACCCCAGACAAGGAACCCTAAAAATTCGGCTTTCGGCAATAGGTACCTACTTTTGGTCGCAAAACAGATCGGTTTTTATCAGTCGCAATTAGCATTCGTTCCTTGCAACAACTGCAACAAGCAATCTCTCGGTTCGCGTAACTAATTAACGATACGATGTCGGCTTTGTACTCAAACGGTGAGTATTATGATATGGTGTTGTGTGTGTGTGTTGTAGCAGCACCAAATAATTAATAGCTTAGTAGCGGCGCGTCAGCTCTACAGAGAGCGTTATCCAGGGCGGCCATTGCCATCTTACGGGCTATTTTCTGGGATTGGGGAACCGTCTTCTCTCGACGGGATCTTTCCACCGGCGCACCAGTGAGGGAAGACCGGGAATTCGGTGGTGTGTTGTACCTACTTCCCTTTGATGGATACCGAGTACCTACTGTGTGTGTCAACAGTGATAAAATTCAGTGATAGGTAGGTATGATGATAGGTACCTAACCTATCACCCTACCTAGTAGGTACCCCATTAGTACCTAGCTTACTAATAAAAAATGACAAAAATAATTTTGTGATTGTGAATGTGAATGTGAATGTGTACCAGTAATACCAACCTAGGTACCTACATACCTACCTAATACCTACCATGTCAATTAGCCGTGTTCCGAGCCAACCAAGAAGAAGGGAGAAAAGGTATAACTTAACTTTTCCTGTACCTAGGTCCTTAGGTAACTACCTAGGTAGATGTAGGTAGGTAGTTGTTTTTTTATGTGTGAAAGATATCGTGATTTTAATCTTCGACTTTAATTTCTACGTAGAATTAAAAAAATTGCAAATTCTTACGAAAACTTTGGTGATTTGATTACACCTAGGTACTTTTTGAAACTTGCCGCGCGTTCAATTGTCTGCGTATGTGTGGGTCCGACGCGATAGGAGGGTGCGCGTGTGTTTGTTACCTACGCAAATGGTAAACAAACACATAGGGTTGTCACAAATTTCTCATGAAATAATTTGTTTTTAATTGTATTGGAATTTCAAATATGATGTATTGAACTTTTGCACACGTCAATGTATTCAAGTGCTCGGTCTGAATACACCCCTTTCGGGCTTATAGGGACATTATGTTACACGTTGTATATTGGGGAATAAATAAATACAAAAACATACAATTTATATCGAAGTAATGGAATAGACAAAACAAATGCAGAATAACAAATATCCTAAAATCAACCATTGTTTACCATCTAGGTGGTTTAGGAAGCTGTTTGTCTTTATGTCAGAAGAAAACTCGTTTTCATTCTCACCATTTGGTGAGAATGAAAGATAAAACATTTCATACGACCAAATTTTTCGAACACAGCGGAATTTTACTCATGATGTAAAAGGGGGGGTCAATGCATGAGAGTCAATTCGCTCAGCCTTAATTTGAATTTAATGACCACTGACCACCCAAATGAACATGAGTACTAACAAAACTACAAATACGCTTCGCTGGCGAATCGCGAGATACGCAATTCTCGGAATGCTGTATTTTTGAATTTAAAGTTTTTCATGAAAATAAGTACCTAACCCCCGAATACTCAAACGCGACTCAGAGTTGAGCACGTCTCAAGTCACGGTATTTTGACAAGACGTGCTCAACTCTGAGTCGCGTTTGAGTATTCGGGGGTAACCATAGTTATAATGGATCAAAACCTCTGCTGGAAGTTCCCTTGTTGCTGCGAGTTGTTTTGCTGCTGGTTCCCGAACATCATCTGTTGTTGCTGGTGAAACTCCTGGCCACCTTGCTGGTTGTTTCCTTGATTCGGACCTGGAACATTTAGTACTAATTTTTATCCTGGTGTAGATACTAGATTACCTTCATTGCTGGACTGGGAGTAAAGAAAAAACATAGAATGCGTCCAGCTGCTTCTCTCCCCGTCCCCGAGCATGTCGTAAAAGTCGACTAAGGGATAGTATCCTCTCCAACCATGATGAGATACAATAAGCAAGTATTCCCAAGGAGGGTTGACGTCAGGCAGGAGACAGGTCATAAAACACCTTAGCCAAAACTCTCACAGTATGATCCAAGGAACACGCTACCCCATATAGAGTGGGATGAGGGCAGGAAGATGATGATGAAATACTAGATGGGCTGCGCAGGGGTTAGAGGTACCTACTCGTACTACTAATACTCCAATTCGTGTCAAAGTCTTTCGAACCAGTATAGTGAAATGATTAAAGTGCGTCTCTTTTCGTACAGTTGACACTTGTTAGAGGTCAGCGCTCAAGATCTGTACCACTCGTGCGAAGCCATGGGCGAAAGCTAGTTCATAATAATTCTGATAATATATCAAAATACTATTTCTGTCATCATCACTTCTTTGACAAGCTATTAAATAAAAAATGTAAATATCCCCTGACCCCCGAACAGAACACCACAAATAAATCGGACCTGAGAAAGTTGGAAAGATCCTTTGGTCAAGTAGGAAATGAGCTAATGATCTTCAAGTCTTCAAGTCAATTTATTTGCGACTTTGTTTTATACTATGTAGTGATGTTGTGCATTCTGTCATTCCCTGATGATCTTGAAACTAGTGATGCAACGAATACGAATACGAATATTCGTATTCGCCGAATAGTAGACATTTACCGAATATTCGTATTCGGCGAATACTAATACGAATATTTAAAAACTAATATTTTTGTACGCAACTCTATTTACTGCAGATTTGAAAAACGCTCGTAAAAATATGACGTGTGCACGTGTGCAGAGGGCCTTAACCGTAACGACGACGCGACGCGACGGGGGACTCCCCGGTTATAAGTAGTTTATACAGTTCCCGCGGCTCCGGGAGTTTCCTTATAATTACGATTACGAACCATGGATTGATTGAATTGATTCATTCATTCCTTTCTTTTCATTAATTTAATTTGTCAGTCGTGAGCACAAGTCAAGCAAGAGAGTATTGTTTTATTTATTTTCTGTCTGAGGTTGCTGCGAATTTAAATAAGTTTAAGTTGAATTGAAAATGTCTTCTCGTAAACGAGAACAAAGTGGCATATGGAAACACTTCGATAAATTACCTAGTAAGTATATTTTGTATCAACAAAAAGTACGATAGTAAGTGAGTAACTTAGACGAACGTTAGTAATGGCTGCGTCTATGTAGTACTAGACTTTGCCCGCGACTTCGTCCGCGCAGACTTCGGTTTTACTTTTGCATGGAATATTGTAGTGGGATGGGATTTTAAGTTGTATTGTTTTTATTTTAGACAATGAAAGCAAAGCCAGATGCAGATATTGTGCTTGTTTTTTTACAGGGGATTCGCAAATTAAAAACGAGATAGATGCTTATCTAAAACTCCCAAATTTATCGCCGACTGCTGATCCACTGGCCTTTTGGCGAGAAGATGTCCATTTTCCGAGTCTGAAAAAACTCGCTCAAATATATTTTTCACTGAAGCCATGTACAGTCGCCTCGGAAAGACTTTTTTCAACGGCTGGAAACATCCAGACTGAAAAAAGAAATCGCCTGAAACCAGAAAATCTACGAATTTTATGTTTTTTAAATAAAAATTTGCCCGTTGTAAATTTTAGTTATTAGAAGAGTAAACATTCATCAAATAAATAAGTCTTTTATTACCATGGTGAGATATTCGTATTCGTATTCGTATTCGCCGAATAGTAGGTTTGATATTCGTATTCGTATTCGTATTCGTAAAAGTAGTATTCGTTGCATCACTACTTGAAACCAAATCACTTGATCTTACCGGCCATTCTCATCCTTTTCGCATTATTCGCCGCGTGATCATGGTTTTGATTCTGTACTTGGTTTTGTTGTGTCTGAAAATATGTATAAAATTATTATTTTATTTATTTTGAATATCCTGAAAATATAGTAACAAGAATAGGTAAAATATAATTGTTAATTATAAGATGGGTTGGTTGGAAGTAAGGAAAAAACATAAAACGCGTCTAGCTGCTTCTCTCCTCGAGCATGTCGTAAAAGTCGACTAAGGGATCCTCCCCAACGTGATGGATCATCTACATAAATGGACGATGGGCGAGTGGCTGCAAGTTTTCTTATGATTACTATGGCTCTGCCCACCACGTTAGGGATACAGGCGTGATAATATGTATGTACTGTCGAACATCTGCTTGGATCGAAATTAGTAGATTAGGTTCCGCGGCATCGGCCGCCGAAGCGCCAGAAATTTAAAGCAGTAAATTACGGTTCACAATCTTTCGACAGTTTACAATTTCGCGAGATATATTATAATCTAACGGTATTTACAATTTTACGGTGACATCTATAAGCACTTTTGTGGTACCATGATACTTGTAGTTTCTGATACCCTCAATAAAGGAATTAATGCCCGATTGAATCCTGCAAGGAAGGGTCCTAGAGTTAACTAGTTAGTTATTAGACGACCTCGGTGGCGTAGCGGGCGAGTACTCGGCTGAGACGCAAGAGGCGCGGGTTCGATTCCCGCTACGGGAGAAATGTTTGTATGTCCTGCAAATATTTCTTCCAGGTCTGGGTGTTGTATTAGGTATTATTAGTATGTATTTACAAAAAAAAGTATTTAAGTATTCTATCAGCCATCTGGTGCCCATAGTACAAGCTTTGCTTAGTTTGGGGCTAGAATGGTGCTGTGTGAAAAATCCGCAAATATTTTTTTATTTATTTTTTGACATTGTCGAGCAGGTAGTGCGAAAAAAGTATTATAATTGTATAAGTTTGTAGACTTACATTATTCTGCTGCTGTTGCTGTTGGTTCTGCCTCGCTTTCGACTCGCTCTTGTCCTCTTGGTCGTCATCGGTCAAAAACTCCCTCTTCGGATACGGGATGGGACATCCGGCAAAAACGTCCTGGAACAAAACATATTTTAAAACATCATAGGTACTACTTACATGCAAGAAAATAAAATATAAAGATATTCTAGCTTCCGCATGCGGCTTTGCCTATTGTTATTTCAGATCTTAATGCTTAATGTGAGCCGCAAATATTCAAACATCCTCACAATTTTTATAGGATAGGCTACTAGTATATTCTCAGTCAAGCATTCAACATCCTACTAATATTAAAAACCGGTCAAGTGCGAGTCGAATTCGCACACGAAGAGATCCGTACCATCGTACATGTACTTTAGCTTCACACGTTAAATAAAATGTTTCTTATTATGGGGGCCCCTTATATATTTTTATTTTATTTTATTAAGTATTTATTGTTATAGCGGCAATAGAAATCCACGCTCTTTGAAAATTTCTACTCTCTACCTATTCAGGTTCATGAGATACAGCCTGCTGACAAACAAACGGACAAAAGGACAGACAGACAGACGGACAAACAGTTGAAGGCTTAGTAAAGAGTCCCGTTGGCAGCCTTAGCGTACGGAACCCTAAAAATGCTTAAGTTTGTGACTATTTATGATGGTGTAAGATGTTTGTAGATTTTAATCTGAGCACCACGCGAGCTACTAGATAAGTACTAAAAAAATATGTGTATAACGTTTCATAGTGTGTTTACCTGTGTGGGCAACGGGTCTTCCGTGAAGTAAGGGTCCTGCATAGCCTGTTCTGAAGTTATCCTCCTATTGGGGTCCATGAGTAGCAGCCTCTGGAGCAGGCTGAACGCTTTGCTGTCAGGCTTTATCTTATGCCGATCCATGTATTTACTTAGAGAACAGTTTTGGTAGCTGGAAATTAGAAATATAAAAATCACATGTTTGTTAATAGGGGATCGTCAGAGATCAAGGATCTATATTTGCTGTGGTCTGACTTTATGTGTAAATTAATATACACTGGAAGTAAATAAAAACGAGTTGATGACATATGACAAAAGTTTATAAGATTGTATACCTACACTGAAAAGACTGTGTAATAATAATAATTCAATAATACTTATTATGGTACCTAAATGGCCTTCACAATACAGAATTGTTTAGTGTGAAGACTACACAGAATCTTTTATATGTATATTTCAGGCATAAAGGCACCGAAAAATGTAGGTTCCTCTCAAATCTAATTTATCTATTACCTACTTACTTTGATCTTTTAAAGTCCTTCATCAAGGTAGCATGCTCTGGCATTTTCCTAATATCCTCCCAGTCCTTCTCCTGAGGGAAGCCCATTACATTGAATATCCTATCCAACTGGTCATGATGATATGGATTGCTGGTTTTTATGTCCTCTTGCCGACAGTGGAATATTGGTTCTGAGGTTAGGAGCTCGGCGAAAATGCAGCCTATTGCCCAGATATCTGTAACGAGAAATTTTTCATTTTTTTGGCTTAAATTCAGAATTGATACACTTATAAATAAATATTTGAGGACATAATATAGCACAGCACAGTCTTTTAAATGAAATTGCATTGTAATGCAAACTATACTACTAATTTTGTTAGTCACTTTTGGCTCATTATGTGCTGCAATAGTTCAAGAATGCGGCATATTCACTAAGCAAAGAACCCGTTAATATATGGATAAAAACTTAAAGGCACGTATTTGACGGCCTCGGTGGCGTGGCGGGCGATTGCTAGGCAGATACGCAAGAGGCGCGTGTTCGATTCCCGCTGCGGAAGAAATGTTTGCATGATCTGTAAATATTTCTTCCGGGTCTGGGTGTTGTGGTACCAAGGTACTCATAGTTTCTGATACCCACGACACAGGGAATCCTAGTGTGGGGTCAGGACTATACAACGTGTAACATAATGTCCCTATAAGCCCGAAAGGGGTGTATTCAGACCGAGCACTTGAATACATTGACGTGTGCAAAAGTTCAATACATCATATTTGAAATTCCAATACAATTAAAAACAAATTATTTCATGAGAAATTTGTGACAACCCTATGTGTTTGTTTACCATTTGCGTAGGTAACAAACACACGCCCACCCTCCTATCGCGTCGGACCCACACATACGCAGACAATTGAACGCGCGGCAAGTTTCAAAAAGTACCTAGGTGTAATCACCAAAGTTTTCGTAAGAATTTGCAATTTTTTTAATTCTACGTAGAAATTAAAGTCGAAGATTAAAATCACGATATCTTTCACACATAAAAAAACAACTACCTACCACATTAGGTACAGGAAAAGTTAAGTTATACCTTTTCTCCCTTCTTCTTGGTTGGCTCGGAACACGGCTAATTGACATGGTAGGTATGTAGGTACCTAGGTTGGTATTACTGGTACACATTCACATTCACAATCACAAATTATTTTTGTCATTTTTTATTAGTAAGCTAGGTACTAATGGGGTACCTACTAGGTAGGGTGATAGGTTAGGTACCTATCATCATACCTACCTATCACTGAATTTTATCACTGTTGACACACACAGTAGGCACTCGGTATCCATCAAAGGGAAGTAGGTACAACACACCACCGAATTCCCGGTCTTCCCTCACTGGTGCGCCGGTGGAAAGATCCCGTCGAGAGAAGACGGTTCACCAATCCCAGAAAATAGCCCGTAAGATAGCAATGGCCGCCCTGGATAACGCTCTCTGTAGAGCTGACGCGCCGCTACTAAGTGGCTACTAACACACACACACAACACCATATCATAATACTCACCGTTTGAGTACAAAGCCGACATCGTATCGTTAATTAGTTACGCGAACCGAGAGATTGCTTGTTGCAGTTGTTGCAAGGAACGAATGCTAATTGCGACTGATAAAAACCGATCTGTTTTGCGACCAAAAGTAGGTACCTATTGCCGAAAGCCGAATTTTTAGGGTTCCTTGTCTGGGGTAACCCACTAAATACCGATTGGGAAAAAAAAGGAAAAAAAACTTCACCATACATCTACCACTACTACTACTACTGTCGTCGTGTCCGTGTCGCTAGCTCTTTTGAACCAGTGTGGTGGAAGGATTAGAGTGCACCTTGAAGGTTCCTTTCGTACACTTTGACACACGTCTATGACATGCCTGGTTTCCTCACGAGGTTTTCCTTCACCTCTTGAGAGCATTGATATTGCACACATAAATTTCGAATCGAAAAATCCATAGATTCGAACTCACGACTTAAGGATGGGAAGGCGGGGTTCATACCAATATGCTACCATGTGCTCCATCCCCATTTGCTACTAGGTACCTACCTACTTACATAATAACCTACCAACAATTACGTAGTTCAATCAAGAAAAGTAAAAAACAAATAAACCTACGGAACCAATTTGATTTTATTAAACAAACGCTTGCGGTGCGGTGTCGGTTGACGGTTGCGGATTTTGAATTTAGCAAAGGCACCGACAGCCAATTAGGGCAAGGTGCCATCCCACTTATTGTTGTTGTTGTTTCAATGCAACCAATGACAAATAGGCTGTTCACGATGAAAATGAAGATTAGTAAGACAGATAAGTCACAACCTTTGACTTTAGTGCCCAAGTAGGTAGGTACAAAATTGCATTGAAAAATGCTCCAATGAATATTGGAATAATACATCGTTGGAAAAACTAAAGTGGAATAGGGTCACGGCTTTATCCTCAGGCACGGTAGACCTCTTCTCATACTTCTTGTTACCTACTCAAGATGCTTTTAAGGCCCGAGTAGGTAGGTACAAAATTGAGTAGGTATCACGGCTTTATCCTCAGGCACGGTAGACATCCTCTCATACTCCTTGGCACCCACTGAGGATACCTTTAAGGCCCGAGTAGGTAGGTACAAAATTGAGTAGGTAAGGTACCTATCTCCTATACTAGGTACTTAACAAAGAGATCTGAAAGGATGTTTACGGTGCCTAGGGATTTTAGTCGTGATGTGACCTTACATTTTAATTACCAATAAATACCAAGGTCACCTCGTTATTAGGTAAGTAGGTAGGCATTTTACTAATGGTGTCTGTTCTGTTACCTGTTTCATCTAGAGTTCACACTTAAAGGTCAAAAAACAGCTGTAAATAGGGATGCCTCATGTTGTGTCAAGTTACGTATTGGAGCAAAGTTTAAGAGACATTTCATGAATGAAAACCTTTGAAATTTTAAAAGTCGTTGAACAAACGTTGTTCGCAATGACGTATAGAACACCCCCGTTTCGGGCTTATAGGGACATTATGTTACACGTTGTATATGTGACTGTTGGGTGTTATTATTATTATTATTTGTATCAATCGATGTTCCCTATTAACAATGTCAGATATACTTTTTTACTAATTTTTACCGGCGGCGCGCGGCGCGCCAGTTCCTTCAGTACCCACATTGTTGCGGGGACAAAGTTATAACTACCGACAATATTAACAAAAAACTGGCGAAATAATCATGATTTTCAATAAAACAAAATATTGTATACCATAGAATTTTTTAGATCCTATTTATGTAAGAAAGTTAATATTGGTAAAAATGCATATCTGACATTGTTAATAGGGACCATTGTCATGCTTCTGACCCAGCCCTCTTGTTACACCCTATTTAGAGTACATACCAATAGCCTTAGTATAATGCCTTGCACCAAGCAGCAACTCTGGAGCTCGGTACCAGAAAGTGACCACCACAGGATCTAAATCTGCAAGAGGTTTCAACGGTGCATTGAACAGTCTTGCAAACCCCATGTCTGCTATCTTCACTCTGCCTCTTTCTGGACCCTCCCCCATGACTAAAATGTTTGCTGGTTTCTGAAAAGCCACAAGTATAAGCAAATTTAAAAAGCTAAGGCTGATCAGCCTAATCGATGGTCCCTATTAACAATGTTGGATATTCATTTTTACCAATATTCACTTTTTTACATAAACAAAATCTAAAAAATTCTATGGTATAAAATATTTTGTTTTATTGAAAATCATGATTATTTCGTCAGTTTTTTGTTAATATTGTCGGTAGTTATAACTTTGTCCCCGCAACAATGAGGGCACTGAAGGAAAAATTGGTAAAAAAGTATATCCAACATTATTAATAGGGACTATCGCTATATATAGCAGTATACTGCTGGAGATAGAGAGCACTGGTGGTCTAGTTGGTAGTGACCCTGCCTTCCGATCCTAAGGTGGTGGGTTAAAGACCGGTCTTGTACCAATGGAAAAAATTTATGTGAGCTACATTGCCAGTACTCTCAAATGGTGAAGGAAAACATTGTGAGGAAACCCACGGCCTAGTCAGCTCCGCACATATTGAAAATGTCTTTCCTGTGGGCAAGGCCGACTAAGCTGAGAGGATGGTATAGGTGCTGGGCAAGCCTACTCCATCTTAATCCATCCTGGGCACTAAAGCGTCCCGTTAGTGGAGGTAAAAGTTGCCTCCTCACGCAGTATAAATCATCTACTATAGATGGTAAAAGGCTTTTTACTGCTTGAGATAGGCCTCCCTATTTTTGGCTTGATGCATCCAGTTACTTTTTGTTTTGGTTCATCATAATTATTGGTTCTTTTTACATTGCATCTTCTTAATTAAGCTCTTTTAGATTGTTCTGATAGTATTGATGTTTGTGAGGATGTGAGAATATTTGTGCCTCAATCATATTATTACAGTTGACAGCATTTGTATAAAACTTGAAATATACATAGAATGTATGCTAGAATAACATATAGGCTACATTTTATGCAAAGCTAGGGGTGGCAACAAGCAAAATGTTGATGATTACAAAAAATTACTCACCAAATCCCTATGCAACACCCAGTTAGAATGCAAATAGTGTATCCCATCCAATATCTGATAGAGCAGACTCTTCACCATACCCTTAGGCACCATCACTGACTTCTTGTTAGCTTTAGCAGCTCGGTGGAACTTGATGATGTGCCACAGATCATGTTCAGCATAGTCAAAGAGAAGCCATACTTTTCGATCATTGTGGGAGAGGAACACCCGTATTAAATTGATCACGTTTGGGTGCTTTAATTCTCGTAGTAACTGAAAATATAAAAATGGAAATGATAACCTGGAAGTATCTGGCTGCAAACAAACAATATAATGTTTTGTGACACTTTGTGTACTCACGGCAATTTCCCTACAAGCAGACATAGATAGTCCCGTACCCTCTATTTGTTTCAGCGCGTAGTCTTCAATATCAGAACCATCTTTCCTCCTGGCTTTGTACACATGACCGTAAGTTCCTCGGCCCACTTTACAACCTTCGAAATCAAACAAATCTTCTACTTTGGAGCGCTCATTCTGTGTTTTCACTTTGAAATCATAGTCCATCATAACCGAAGCCATGGTTTTGTTTTGAAAATTGTCACCCATGGTTAGCCTGGTGATCTCTTTGTTATGCTAAAACGTCTAATATACACCTTAGATTAAGTTCACCATTTCTCGAAATCAAAAAGAGAAATAAAAACAAATAAGTAACGTAAATAAATTGCATGCCATGCAACAATCAAAATCTCTATTATATAGGTAGGTAGTACTAGGTAGATAGATACCTACCTAACTGCCTAACCTAACTTTTTCTGCTCTTGTTTGTCCCTGAGGATGGGCCTCCCCGGTTTTGGGCTTAATCTGAGTTAAGGACATTTGCCATCTACAACTTTTTGATTAACTAATAAATAATTCTTTGATTTTTCAAGCAAACTTTATAAGTTATACTTTTAACTTATCTATTCTGAACATTCTGAATCTGAAAGGGCCCAGTACACTACTTGCGAAGTTGATTTGACCGAAGGTGGGCGAAGTCGAATAATGTAAACTCAGACCAAATAAAAAGAAAAGACCCCGCGCCGCGAACAACAAAAGTAAAGCTACCTTTTTATCTGTGTGTGTTGGTTTTAAGGTTGTGTGTTCCAAGTAACCTAAATTCATATATATAATAATTAAAAAACGATGCTATTTGAAGTAGGTACCTTACAAGTGAAAAGTGATTCCGTGAGACTTTTTATGTGATTTGCTGCTGTTTTAATAAGTTTTCACTACACAGAAAGGCATAATTCTATTTTTTTGCGATGAGCATGGTTTTAGTGTAGGTGTGTGCGTGAGCGTGTATGTTTACTTGCAGGAGCACGGTTTTGTATGGCTTCACTTTTGTTGTTCGCGGCACGGCGTCTTCTCTTTTTATTTGGTCTGAGTATGTAAAGAGGCACTTCGCTTCAACCTCGCCTCGCCTCGGTCGACTTCCGATTGTTGTCGGTATTAGCACCCAAGTCAAGGACTGAAGTCGCGAGCAAGAACCTTCCACCGCCACGATATTAATCGGCTTACTTCGATCACAAAATAACCTTCGGCAATAATGGCACCTTCGGTGTTTATCAGTATTTTATTTTTTGTTTATTGGTATTTTATTATAATAAATTCCTATAGGTACCTAAAAGATAATGACTAGAGTACGTACCAGTATATTTATTTTAATAGATATCCTTTATATAAAAGTTTAATGATTTGTTGTACCCAACTTACCTATATTCTTAATGTACCTAACTTTAGTGTTGTATTTTTCTATGGACCTGTGTCTGAAATAAAGTTTTATTATTATTATTATTATGTTGTTTTAAGTATAAGTTGTTCGTTTAAATAGTTCTAATGCTTAGATTAAGTAGGTATCTGTAATATTCCATCATGCCGAAATAAATAATTTGTAGTGCGGGCGTTTGTTGGATATTCTATCAAGGAAAATGAATTGGTCACCTCGCGTAGCGTGTGAGTGACTAGTTCCTTGCAAAGTGCGAGTGTGTAAAAACTATCTTCGTACTCGGTTGACTTTACTGAGTACTTCGGCGAGGAACTTCGAACGAGTGTGTACTAGACACTTATGTCTGTGGATTATTTATTGTGAAATAATTGAGTGAAAATATCAATGTCACTGTTACAAATATTATCAATGTCAATCAAATGTATTTTTTTTAATTTTCAATGTCAATGCAAGTGCTAAAGTCATTTTCAATTCCTATCATTGTCTGTCATTGGTTTATAGAGGTGAGCCAGTGACGATTTTTCAATGTAATGTAACTGTCAACTTATTTATTTAACTGGTGAGCCAGTGACGATTTTTCAATGTAATGTAACTGTCAACTTATTTATTTAACTGGTATATTGATTAACCGGTTGACTAAGCTCTTGATTTAACAATGCATTTTTTCAATCATTAATGTTAAATACTTGAAAGCAGTGCGTGTCATTTTCAAAGTAATCATTAAATTCAATGAAGCAGATAAGTATCGTCAATTTGAATAATTACGTTCATACTAATGTGTTAATAGTAAAGTTGCATTGTTATAATAAATACTTCATTCAATGATGCAACAGTCGGGCTATTTATAGACCGTTGCAAACGGTGTAGTTATAGAGCTCACCTGATCGAGCTTATCAGACCCATTGCCATGGCAATAGGTACCTTACTGATTCGTTGAGCCAAATAAGAACGAGCAGCTCTTAGATCGCGCACCGTTTCGACGGAAACGTGGTTGGCACTTTTGCTAAGTTGGTCTAGTCGTTTTGAAACTAGTTATTTCGAATCAGTGTTGTGAAAAGATATAAAGTTCACCTCAAAGGCTTGCTATTAGCTAAGAATAAATAAATAAATATTTGCGGACTTTTCACACAGCACCATCTAGCCCCAAACTAAACAAAGCTTGTACTATGGGCACCAGATGGCTGATAGAATACAAAGATACTTTTTTTGTAAATACATACCTAAAATACATAATACAACACCTAGACGCGGAAGAAATTTTTGCAGAACATACAAACATTTCTCCTGTAGCTGGTATCGAAGCCGCGCGTCTTGCGTCTCAGCCGAGCACTCGCCCGCCTTGCCACCGAGGACGTCTGGATTGCTACCTATCGCATTTTTCATCCTAAACTGAAACTATACCGTCCAATCCAATTTTGTTAATGGAAGAGTCGATCGACTGGTTAATTTGTCGATTATGAAGCAATGCAGATGTTTAATTATTTACTAGGTAGATTTCGTCGCAAACTGTTTATCTTTCTTTTCGCAGCCTATTAATACATTCATTGTTAACAAATCCGTTGTTTGGATGAAGTATCGTGTTGGAAAGATTAGCCAGACTAGACACTGCGTTACCGTGCCTAGCTGTTACCGGTGTGCGCCACGAGGAGGCTCTTTTCATGTTAACTGATTATGCGCTTTCCATGATGTTCCAAGCTTCCAAGTGATGATCTTGATAATAAGTAAAGCAAAATAAACAAAAATGACCATCCATTTATCTCGTTCTTTCAGTTCATTTAACGTCCATCCCATCTCTACTTTAGTGTATTTCGTTCCTTTCGTTCATAGTAAGTTGTAGCCTCAGACCAAATAAAAATAAAAGACGGCTCGCCGCGAACAACAAAAGTGAAGCCACCTATTAACTATGTGTGTGTGTGTGTGTTTTGTGTCCCAAGTAACCTAAAATTCATAGTTTAATAATTATGCTATTTGAAGTGCATACAAGTGAAAAGTGATTCCGTGAGACTTTTTGTGATTTGCTGCTGTTTTTACAAGTTTTAACTAGACAGGTAGGCATAATTCTATTTTTAAATTTTAAGTTTACGACGACGACGACTCGAGAGCGATGAGCATGATTTAGTGTGGGCAGTGACGGATTAACCCTTAATCAAATCAAGCAATTGCTTAGAGCATCACGTCTGAGGGGGCACCAGAAGAAGCACAAAAAAAATCCGTCCTTAGGGCATCACGTCTCACTCCACGTCACCAAAAACCACACCAAAAAAAGCACGGATTACTTAGGGCATCAAGTAGTCTTAATTCGTCACTGAGTGTAGGTGTGTGCGTGAGCGTGTATTTTTACTTGCTGGAGCACGGTTTTGTGTGGCTTCACTTTTGTTCGCGGCGCGTCGTTCTTTCTTTTTATTTGTTCTGAGGTTGTAGCAAAGAGAATAAAACCACTACGTTGGTAGGTCTCGGTCGGATCAACAAAATTCTTCCAAGTAGTACCTACATACCTATAATGGTAAATGGCGAAGCGACATTTTCGTAACAAAAATCTTAAGTTAGGAAAATCGGTTTCATAAATTATTCAATGCGTTGTCGTTGATAAATAAAATATCAAATGTAAGTGGAAGAGTTTGGTGCAATAAAATAAGTACCTAGGTACTAATTATCTTAAAAATGGAATCTGAAGAGCAAGACTCGGACCATGGTGCGGAGAATCTTTACAGACAAGAGTTTGAGCTGCTCACTGGCATGTTCGAGGACCACTTCAGTCCACAAGTGATTGCTGGAGTATTAGAAGACTGTTACGGTGATGGTAAGTACACAATATTGTCCATGTCCATTACATAGTACATCATTGATATCTCGGGCGTAGTTACAGTGTGAAATGTAGGTATAAGTACATGATGTTTCTACCTATGTTTGCGCCTGTGATTCCTAGTGCGCAGTGGAAGCGGATGCAAACAAAGGATATGGTATTGATTTATGAGCACTTTTCACCTTCCCCCCCAACCCCTAATAGCCTCGTCTGTAACCCTTGGAGCTTTCTTTGCTATCAGACTGCCGGACGTCGCGGCGCGTTTCGTACCGGTGCTCAGTTTTGTTTTTCTTTTTACCTTTTGTGAAGCTTCCAGCATCCATCGTCCATCGCACTAGCTTCTTTAGGTGAGAATCTGTTTCAATGTAAACAACTTTTAGATTTTTTTTAATTTATCTGGATGTTAGTAGGTACCTATAGTCTATAGATAGATTAATAGGTAGGTAGGTACATTACAGGCGTGGTCGCTGCCTGAAATTTTGGAGGGGGTCACTAATAATAGAATTATGTTGAGTACATCAGATTTTATTGGACAATACACAATTTTATTGTACACATTATAAAACAAAATGGAAGTCTTCTATTTTGATTGGCATCACAGCTAGGGGCAGAAAATGGCCTCCCCTTGGACCACGCCTTGTACATTGGCTGTTAGTATTAAAACTGATATTCAATAAAAGTAAAGTCTTGATTGTTTGATACTTAAGTCACTAATGTTGATAAGAGCTAATGGTTCAGCCTTATTATGATAAAACAAAACAAAATTTAATATGTTGGTAACAATTATTAAACTTTATCACTAAAAGTTTATTTTTGTTATAAGATTAACTACCTACCTACACGCATTGTTTATTCCAATATTGGGTCAATATAATTTTGTACTTTGCTGCTTCTCTCCCCGAGCATGTCGTAAAAGTCGACTAAGGGATAGTATCCTCCAACATGATGAGATACAATAAGCAGGTATTCCCAAGGAGGGTTGACGTCAGGCAGGCGGCCGGTCATAAAACACCTTAGCCAAAACTCTTACAGCATGATCCAAGGTTCATGCTGTGCCGACCCCACATAGAGTGGGATAAGGGCAGGAAGATGATGATGATGATAATTTTGTACTTCGCGAGATGTATTTCAAACCTTATTGGTCTGGATTCACCAACAGTCCTTTCTCCACATTTGCGCACATTTTGACAACCTGATTGTTCAATATCTTACTCATCTCATGATAACGTGGATCAACTTTGGAAAAACATCTAAGTATCTATGTAATCATATGAGATATATCAAGTTAACTGCAAGAACTTGATTGATGTTTAAATTTTTTGATGATTCCATTAAATTTACTCAGTTTTGTCCTTTCACAATATATTAAACAGCAGGTAAATTGAAACATGTTTCATATTATACATAAACAAATAATCTGTTTCTATAAAACAGGCTCTATAGTAATTACTGTTTTTGCAATGCACAAATTTAACTTCAGGTTTTGTTCTAGAACCAGTTTTAGAATCATGACCTTTACCTACCAAAATATTGAGCAAATTTACAAAATACCTGTTTTTATCTCACTTGCTGGGGTCGGCACATTATATTTTCGTTCTCCAATCTTATCAATGGAGAGGTGTCACTAGTTGTGTCACTAGTTCTTTCGAAGCAGTTTTTTGAAACGATTTAAAGTGCACCTTAAGGGTTCCTTTGGTGTGCTTGACAGGTTCTACTACATGCCAGTTTCCTCACAATGTTTTCCTGCACTGTTTGAAAGTACTGGTTATATGTAACAGTAACATCATTAAGAATTATGTTTACGTTTTTATCAACACCTAAACTATTTTTCTTGTGGCCATCAACCCCATGACTGAAACATTTCTGTGGCCCCTAGAAACGGTTGAGTGTGGCTGATCTATATCTATCTTTCTAGATTACAGTAAATTATATTATCAGGATAGGATAAGACAGGGATTATCATTGCTATCCTATATTTACTCATCACCTGATTTTGATAAAAGAAAATGCATAATAGCTAATTAATATAGGCGTTTGATAACGTCATGATCATCAGCCAATGTAGGTATTATGTATTAGCTTATTTTCGCTTTTTTTCTTTTTTTACCTGACTGCAAAGAAGGAGGTTAATGTGGGTATGTATGTGCATTCCTTAGTCTGAAACCGTAGCCTAAAGGGCTGGATGGATTTCGATATTGAGGTGTCGTCGGATTCGTCTAGCTAGACGATGAGAGTGACATAGGCTGTAAAGCATTAAGTCTCTAAAAATCCAATATGGCGGCGCTGTAGAAAGCTATTTTCTTTTTCTTCCTTTGACTGTTGCTGTAGCCTAAACGACTAGATGACTAGATGGATTTTAACAAAGGAGGTGTCGTAGATTTGTCTGTACTGGTTATGTGCGCTATGAACATAATATTTTTCGAACAGAAAAATCTATTGGTGCCCCACTGGAATTGTACCACTAGACCACCAATGCTCACGGCTGTAATATCGTCGTATCCTACGAATAAGGGCACAAACGCCATTGGGCCTTTTTATTTTTATTGCATTTTTGGAATCTTCACTATCATTTACATCTAATCAGTTCAAAAAAAGTTCAAAAATAAATTTAAATCAATAAGTTATTTAAGTTTTAAACTTGGGGCACAATTACATTTCTGAGTTTTGCCCGGCGAATAAGGTTCCAAACGCCACTGGTAGCTGTGTTCCACGCGCGAAATGAGTGATAAACGCAACTGGGACTTTGTTCGTCGGAGATTACCGTGAAGAGCGGACATGCGTGTGCTGCGTATTGTTGTGAATATACAAGTTGCATTTTTATTAAACCTAATCGGAAATAAACTGGATTTTTTAAGTTTTCTAGTAACTTTCTTCATTTGCCTATCGATTTATTACTACAAAATATAAGTATAGGCTGTAAAAATACTAATCCCGACAACATTGGAGGGTTAAAGTACTCATCAATCTAAACTACTTTTCATGGAATCAAACCTTTGATCGCGCTGTTCCATATGTCAGCCTATAGAAGACCACTGCTGGACATAGGCCTCCCCTAATGAGCGCCATCTTTTTGTGCCTTATCATTGGGGGGTTAATGCCCATAATCCCCACGCTGGGCATGCGGGTTGGGGATCGCAGAAGCACAGCTTCTCGCATCGCCGACGCTGCTGCCCGTCGACGACCCGGGAATTTAACTGTGCCTTAAGGGCTGCACTATACCGCAATCAACCGGTCGCCAGAGCCTCGTTTGTGATTTAGCAGGATGTACCACGGGCAGGTGAGGTTGGCTTGGGTCCCTAAGATGTGAGTCGGAACCCCATACACCCCAGTCCAATGTCTGCTTGATAGCAGCAACTGACGCCGAAATTAAAAATCCATCACAAGCTCCATGGTTAGAAGTTCAATATCAGTGTATTCTCATCATCTCATCATCTACCTGCCCTTATCCCACTTATGTGGGGTCGTCACAACAATTGTTTTTCTTCCACTCCCCTTTATCAGTCGCCATCTCAGTATTCATTCCTTTCTTACTTATGTCATCTTTCACGCAATCCATCCATCTCTTTTTCGGTCTACCTCTACCCTTGTATCCATCCACATTCATATTTATCACTCTTCTTGTCGCATGATATTCATCCCTTCTCATAACATGCCCATACCATGCTAACCTATTACTCCTCAACTTCTCTGTCACAGGCGCTACATTCAAACTTCCTCTGATATACTCATTCCTTATCTTATCCATTCTCGTCACTCCACACATCCATGTCAACATTCTCATTTCTGTTGCATGCAATCTTCTTTCATCCGTCCCTTTTAGTTGCCCAACACTTCGCTCCATACAATACGGCAGGTCTGACTGATTTGTAAATTTTCCACTTAATTTTAAGGAGCATTCTGGGGTCGCTAGTTGTCCCCGTGACCTTTTGCCATTTCATCCATCCCGCATTATTCTATTTTTCACAATCCCGGTCTATATTGCCGTCGTTCTGGATTTATGAGCCGAGGTATCGGAAGTTGGAGCAGACTGGAAAGGATACTCCATTTAAGGAAATAGGGGAGAAACTGGATGGACCACCGAAATCGCAGAGCAGGTGCTCAGTTTTTGTTCTGATGATTTTCAGTCCGACACTCTCCAGTCTCTCTTGCCATTTTTCCAGTCTACCCTGGACCTCAAGCGCATCATCTTCGACAAGCACAATGTCGTCGGCGAACAGCATGCACCAGGGTGCTTCCTCCTGTATGTCTGACGACAACGCATCTATCACCAGGAGGCTAATAAGGGCTTAAAGCCGATCCCTGGTGAAAGCCTACAGCCACATTGAACTTATCGGTAACTTCAGCTTTGGACCGGACACGTGTGTTTGCTCTATCATACATAGCACGTACAAGTTGCACGTACTTCTCAGGCACTCCCTTCTCTTTCATAGCCCACCATAGAACCTCACGAGGCACCCTGTCGTATGCCTTCTCTAGGTAAATGAATATCATATGCAAGTTTTTATGTGCACATCTATATTTCTCACTAAGTTGGAGAAGAGCAAATATGGCGTCCATTGTTCCGCCTCCAGGCATAAACCCGAATTGGCTCTGTGATACCTCACTCTCTTCTCTCATTCGTCTCGCTATTATCCTCTCCCAAACTTTTATGCTGTGTGACATAAACACAGTTCTGTACATCACCCTTGTTTTTGAAAATGGGCACAAGAGAACTGTTGCACTATTCTTCCGGGATCGCCTGTTAAAGAATAAAGCTAGCCACCACCATGCATCCACTTTCAAAAACTTCCATACTTCAGCTGGTATGCCGTCTGGCCCTACAGCTTTCCCATTCCTCATACCTTGCACCGCTATTTTAACCTAATCTACACTTATCTGTTTCACCACAGCCATGTTTGCTGGTGTTCTAGGTAAAACACCATTCCAATCATTCTCCTCATTCATCAGCTTTTCAAAATATCCCTTCCAACCTGTTTTTATTTCCTCATCATTCGTCAAAACCTTTCTTTTCTCATCTTTTATGCATTTAATATATATAATGTCCAAGTGATCTCAGTGATTTTAAAGAATAAAAAGTTTTAACTTTGACTTTGAATGTCCCTTGAACTCTTTTCTCTCGCTTTCGCTAGTTTGTAGAGGTCTTTCTGTCCGTCAGGGCTTTCCAGAGACTGGTACAGTTTTTCTTTGTACAGTTTTTTGGCCCTTGCTACAGCGACAGCTCTTTTAGCATTTTTCTTACACTCAACATACATTTTCCTCTTGATTTCTTTCATTTCCATAGTTTCAACATTTTTCCATTCCTTAAACGCATTCTTCTTAAGTATCTAGTAGGATACTCGGAGAATATAATTATCTAAGGCAGTAGTCAGAAGCACGTCCAAACATAGGTAACATTTGGCACATGCCCACATTTTGCAGAAGTATTCCATATGTGACAGGTTGCAAGCCCATAACCGCTGCTAAAATTGATAATTTTGAACATGACGATAATCTTGAAAAACCATAAAAAATATTTAACTGTCATCAAATCGTCCTTCACGCTCCTCTCATTACCTTCTACTCATGACACCACAGCATAACACAAATTTCTACACTCTTCACTGTTAATGCGGTTCGTATGTATGTGGAACTCTATTCCAATGCAAATACGCCAAGCCTCATCCACGGGAATCTTCAAGTCTAAAGTAGATCACCATTATCTTGCTCCGCAGAACAGTCATCAAAACTGAGCACCTGTAGGTTTTTTGTATAATGTTTTATAATTAGGTAGATATTATTTGTATTTATTTATGTATAATAATTATTTTTCTTGTAACTTTTCTACAAAGCACTAACTCCGTTTTTTTTTTCAAACTACACAAAGGTTAGCTGGAAGAAAATGCTAATTAGCATTAAGTTTGCCTGTGTACATGTTTATCTTGTGCAATAAAGAATTTTCTATCTATCTATCTATCAGCACCCCGCCAAATCCGGGCGAACAAGGTCATCAAGGCGTTTAAGTTAGCGTCGATAAACAAAATCTCCGTGGAAAAAGGTTACTAAAGGCGCTTAGAACCAAGCGAACAAGAAAATAATACACGGAACAAGGTCCTAAGCGACAAAAATGAGGGAAAACGTAGTATTATATTTAAAAAAAATACTCAGAATGGTAAATAGAACGTTATGAAAACAAATAAAAAAATAATTTCATTAAAAAGTTTAAAACTCATCGAAATAATAAGAAAAAACCGCCTCCTGTAAAGTTGGTGTTTTGCAATTGTGCCCTTATTCGTAGGATACGACGATATAGTAGTAGGATATCGGCAGACCGCATTGTCAAAGTTGTTTGCTGTAGTGTAGATAGATTTAGCTACTGCAAGGTGCATTAGATGGCACGGACTAAGAGGTTCTACGAGTATAACCAGTAGACCATGAAGTGAGGCTATGGTTGATTTTTCGTCTCAGTAGTCACAATAATGAGACTAGATACGTAATTGGTAGGGGAACAAAGAAAGATAGGTACATAATAAACAGCCTTTTTGTTACTCATTTTCGCCATCAGGTAATCGCCATCAGGTAAAAATTGGATAGGATTAATTTTATATTGTGCTGGGCAACAGTCTTTTGTTTGTTTTTTCGCTCGACCCACTTCCTCCCCTTCCTTATGTTGAGCATATTAATCTACACTAATATTATAAAGAGGAAAACTTTGTTTGTTTGTTTGTACTGAATAGGCTCAAAAACTACTGGACCGATTTTAAAAATTCTTTCACCATTCGAAAGCTACATTATCCACGAGTAACATAGGCTATATTTTATTTTGGAAAAAAATAGGGTTCCGTAAGATATTTGGGTTTTTCGGACACAAGGTGTAAAAAATCAACCAGAAAAGTTACTTATTTTGCGTACGCTGCCTAAACTATAAAAGATAGAACCATAAAATGTTCTAATTAATTGTAGATCTTATAAATATCTACAAAAAAGTCCGCGACACACTATACCCATCTATGTCGAGTGAGGCACAGCAACCATTTTTTTATTTAAAAACCTTGAATTTTTTTTGGACTACATTTAAACGCGTTTATTTTACTCATGCTATTAATCCTTATCAAAATAAATGATTTCATCACTAAGAACAGTTTATGGAGATAATATTTGGTCTTTGAATGATTAAAATTGGACGTTTGGTTTTGAAGTTATGGCGAAATTAAAATATTACGATTTCTGCTGCACGACTAGAGATGGGCGGGTGGGTAAAAATTCGGGTGGGTAAAATAGGAAGGAAAGGGTAAAATAGGTAAAAATTAAAAAATACCCATTTATACCGGGTATTTTTTATTAATACCGGGTAAAAATTCGACCTGTATTTTAAATTTTTTTTTAACCGATTGCCTAGATCCACCTACCCGTCCGTAACCGTACCGTAACGAAAACGATTTTTCACTCACCTTTTGTTTTGTTTATACAGAAATTCACAATTCAAAGAGTATTATAAAGCTGCAGTGTTTGTTTGTTTGTTTGTTTGAACGCGCTAATCTCTGGAACTACTGGTCCGATTTGAATGATTCTTTCAGTGTTGGGTAGTCCATTTATCGAGAAAGGCTATAGGCTATGTTTTTTTTTTCAAAATTAGGGATCCGTAATAAAACTGCTATTTTGTAACACAAGGTGCAAAATCGAAAACCTATTTTTGCGTGCGCTGCAAAAACTATTGACGATAGAAAAAAATGATGTACTACGGGTTTGTAGATCCCATTAAGAGCTACAAAAAAGTCCGCGAGAACATATATCTAGCTATCATGGTTTAATCACAATAACCGATTTTGTGTTCAAAATATTTATTAAATCGTCTGAAGAAAAAAAACTACGTTAAATATGTATCGTAATATTGATCTTTATCGAAATTAAGGATTATGTTATCAAGAGTATTTATGAAGAAGTAAAAAACTTTTTGTTTCATCTCAATCGGATATTTCGTTTAAAAGTTATCACGTGTGTAAGATGTTAAGAGTTGGTGTTGGTACCTATTAATGAGTTATGGGCCATAGTCTATTTATTGAGGGAGGCTATAATATAGGCAATATTTTATCTCGGTATTTCCACGGAAACGAGAAAAACGCGGGTGAAACCGCGGGGCACAGCTAGTTGCTAATAATAGGCAACTAACGTCCGGAACTAAGCGACTCCGCTCGCTAGCAATGAAAATACGCGAATATTAGGAACTGTACTTACTTACAATTCAACAGGCTTCGTTCCAAACAATAAATAAACAATCAAACATCCTCAAAAAAAAAACGCATTCTAATATTCATGTCAGTTGGGCTGTAGCTACTAGGTAACTTTCGCGCTATGAGACAAATCTCCCTACTGCAGGTTATTTTACTGTGACAGTCATAGAGCTGGAGTATCTGTACTGCGCGGAAAAGCTACCTATCGTATTTTACTGTGATCCAGCGTTGCTAGGGTACCTAATTAGGTCGCCCCTGGATATTGCTGCAATGCAGTTTGATGCGCGCGTCGTTATCGATGTCTCCCTATGCTACCTGTGTGGACATTGACAGTTTATTGATGTTCAGAGACTTATAGTATCTTTTTATCCACCTACGCCATCTACGCGATAATATATGTAGGTTACCCGCCCACACATAATTCTCATATTATGAGAATTATGTGTGGGCGGGTAACCTACATAATATTATTATGAAGGTTCTTGGAAAAAATATTTTGTTCAAAAGAGGATCGCAAAACAAGAATTAAGTACCTAAGCCGATTTGTCTGAACTTATTTGTCAGAGGAGTTCAAAATACGTCGGTATTTCTAAATTGTCGTTGATATGTTTTTTTGTTGACCAAGGACATCGTCATAGCTCACAGTGTTAGCAAATTGAAGTGACAATGGGCTGGCCATATCTGCCGAAGAAGCAACAACCGATAAACGAATTCTTGAGTGGTGACCGTGACTCGGCAAACGTAATGCAGAGACTAGATGCGTCAACTGTCTAGCCAAAGATGTGAGGGCGAATGGCGCTCATTAGGGGAGGCCTATGTCTAGCAGTGGACTGCTATAGGTTGATGATGATGATAGTTTTTTTGAGACGACTAGCAGTATATCTTTCAACGAAATCGAAACCTAAGCGATGAAAGGAGCGCGCAACGGGAATTTTATTTCCAACCAGTTGAATGAAACGAGATTTATGACCTTTTATTTTATTCATATTCTGTCGTAATTAGCTATGTTCAAACTTTAAAGTTTTGGATTTGTACGCAAGTCAAATTGTGTTGAATCGTTCATAAAAGCATAGTTACTGAAGCAACCAAATGTTCTGATGATAGGATATAGAAAGTGAACAACGAAACTGCGAATAAGTTTCTTTTTATTCTCCACTAGTTTACCCGCGCGGCTTCGCTCGCGTGGTATACATTTTGGCACCCCATTTTACCCCTTCTTGAGAGTTATTTTGGAAAACCCTGAAACACGTGTCCATTTATTTTTTAATTTGAGTATCTAAACCGAGTGTCCAACCAATCGCACTGACCGTTAAAAAGTTCCCGTAATGTTTATTTTTATTTTAAGTATCCAAATCGAAATTCAATTTCACTTTAAAAAGTTCCCATTGTACAAACTTTGACACCCCTTTTTGAGGCTTATTTTGGAAAAGCCCTGAAATACGTGTCCAATTATTTTGTATTTGAAATTTCTGGACGAAGTATCAAGTAAATCGCACGGCCCGTTTAAAAGTTCCCATACAAAATTTTGAACTTCTTAAACACCCACAGAGGTATTTTTGAAAAAATAAAATATGCTCATTTAATTATTTATTTTAAAGTTAATTCGTACCGAGTTTTGAGTGAATCGAACCAAGGAATAAAACTTTCCACGGAAAATTTACCACCCTGTCTAACCCCCTTAAAGGTTGATTTTTGGAAATCTGTTAAGCCTCTATTTTATTCTGAAACTTAAACTATTTACATTTCAAATTTCATCAAAATCGGTTTAGTTGTGACGGGGCTACGTGGTAACAAATTTTCGCATTTTTAATTTGAATTAGTAGGATACCTTTGTAGTAATTTGATGTTTTATTCCAACAGTTAACCTTGCGGTGGACACCCTTACGAAGATAGAAGACAGTGGTACTGAAGGTATGTCGTATGAGTTTGTCACACATTTGCTCACTGTTTGGTAAGCGTGTTAGTATATCAAACAAGCCCTTATAAGCTTCGCACACCACATACTAGAAATGTAGGTTCGACAATGATTCTACATTTAGTAATGCTACTGCGTTGTTGATCGTACAGATTGTGTGTGGTGTGTAATTAGGTTAGGTGGCTAGTAGTCCAAAAGTTGTCGTTCAATGTGCGTCGCGTTTACTCTCTAGAAATCAAATGGTCAATAAAAACTGAAGAACTTTTCATAGAACATTTTAAAATTCACAATTGCATAAGTCTTTTGGAATCGCGGCATTCCGACCTAGACAGTGATAGTAGTCAGGACTGGACGCTTGATCACAATCTTTGATGACAGCAAAACTTGATACGGCGAATTATTTTACCCCTTAGTGAAATTAAAAAAATAATAATTTATTTCTCTCTCACACATAAACACTTTAGATACCTTTACATGCCGACTATTCTGAAATGAATATGAAATACAGCTTTATCTGCTGGTTGGCCGGAAGTACCTAGTAAAAGGGATTGATGGAAATGTAGTTAAAACAAGCTTACTAACTGTATCCCCAAGCACAGTATAGACATCCCCTCAAACCAACAGGTAACTAAGTAAGGCCTTTTACCATCTATAGTAGATGATTTATACAGCGTCAGGAGGCAACTTTTACCTTCACAGAAGGGACGCTGTAGTGCCTGGGACGAATTAAGATGGAGTAGGCATGCCCAGCACCTATTCCATCCTCTCAGCTTAGTCGGCCTTGTCCATAAGAAAGACATGGTCAATACGCGCGGAGCTGACTAAGCCGCGGGTTTCCTCACGATGTTTTCTTTCAACTTTTGAGAGTACTGGCATAGCGCACATAAATTTTTCGCACAGAAAAATCCATTGGTACACGACCGGATTTGAACCCACGACCTTAGGATCCGAAGGCGGGGTCACTACCAACTAGACCACCAGTGCTCTCTAGCCAACAGGTAGGTTTTAATAAAATGCACGGCACTGAATCAGCACCAAGTTTTCTGATTTTACGATGCGAATTATTTGCATTGTTAAATAAGAAAACTTAAGTACTGTTCCTTTTTTAAACATTATGTTTTTGTTTCTTCTTAACAGCTAACGTTGTACTTGACACACCTACGAACACGAATATAGAATGCAATAGTGAAGGTAAGTCTGAAATAAACTGAAAGACAATCGCTTTCCAGATTGCTTACAAGATTATGCACCTTTGATAAAAAGGCGGAAAGGAAAACGTTAATAAGTGTATTGTAGTTACAGAATGCACCAACAGCAACATGAATCCAACTAATGGCAATACTTGCTTGAAAGGGCTAACTTCTTATACTGCTGCCGCAGCTATTTCTCCCGTGCAAAGCACGGCTCTTGTACAAACGCAGCCAAGCAAAGCCAAAACAG
Source organism: Scotopteryx bipunctaria (assembly GCA_949320045.1). Classification (NCBI taxonomy): domain Eukaryota; kingdom Metazoa; phylum Arthropoda; class Insecta; order Lepidoptera; family Geometridae; genus Scotopteryx; species Scotopteryx bipunctaria. The sequence continues at coordinate 4,404,393 of OX439449.1, forward strand.
TCAAGCACCCTCGCTCAAAAAATGTCATGCCTAAAGTCGATTACTGGAGCGACGAAATAAAAAACATCATAAGATGGCATAATGAAGGTAGCAGGGTTATGGTTCTAATGCGCGGAGCTCCCGGCAGCGGCAAAACATACTTAGCCAGAGTTATAGTAGAGTCAACAATTGGAACATGTGACTCAAACAATTATCAAAACCATATATTTAGCGCTGACGACTTCATGGAGAAAAATGGTGTGTACCATTACAGTGTGATCCGCTTGAATGAAGTTCACGTGAAGAATCAAACACGCGTTCATAAAGCTACTAACGAAGGTCGGAGTCCTATCATAGTTGATAATACTAACATGACAACTTGGGAGATGTACCCATACACAAAAGATGCAGTAAGAAATGGGTACATTGTTGAAGTAGTTGAACCAAAAAATCCTTGGTCTCAGACTCCTTCACAGCTTGCAAAACGCAATATCCACGGCGTGCCAAAAGATAAGATACAAACAATGTTACAAAAATATGAAGGATTCCATACCGGGAATAGCTTGATTAAATATTTCAAACTGAGTTACCCTATAGGCATGGAACCACCTGTAATAAGAAACGTACCAGCATTTTATAAACAAAGCCCTTTTGAGGTAAAATTAATAAAAAAAATGGAATCTGTTAGTGAATCGATTGTTAATCATATAAATCAGCAACATAATGTAAACAATGATTCAGCGCTTGCGACCCCAGGCCCTTTAGAGCTTCTGAAGGAAAACCCTAAAATCCAAGAAACTCCGTCCACTTTGATAGTGAACGATATTTCGAGCATAAATCAATCTATTGATCATGACAATGAGATACAGAAGAAAATGACGGAAGTCGAGAAAAACTTAAATGAAATGCTCAAGATAGAAGTTGAATGGGAAAATGGAGACGAATGGGACACACCTATACAAAATCAGAAACCTAATGCACCAGTGGCATCTTCATCAGTCCCTAAACCACGGCGATTTCAAGATCAGTCAGATATATTTATAGAACCTTCAATGATAAATGACGACTGGACAAAAAATCTTCTGTTTATGCAATCATCGCCTAGTGATGCAGCATCACCAATAAAAAAGAATGAAACTTCTCAGATTCAATTACAAACAGAAGCAATCGGAACCCTTGTAGAAATAGGGGATCTAACGAATGATCGGAACAAAAACATTAGTACAACGCCAGAAGATATAAAAGAAAATAATAATAATAAAAGTGCTCGCGAAGATATAACACTGAATCGGCAAGTGTCTAATGGTAGCAAAAGTGCACAAGAGGCATTATTTTCTGGATTTCATGTGTGTGAACAAGGAGATAAGTACTTTACAAATTTCCGAAAAATGTTCAAGAATATTCCACGTCCAGTCTTACGAGAAATTTATGATAATTGTGACGGAAATGCCAACTGGGCGTGCTCCATAGTATTGGATGCTATTAAAACTAAGACTATTCAAACGGTTACCACTGATTTGTCTGACTCTGAAGATGATGTGCATGTAGAATGTCAGTGTACAGAGCGTGACATTGAAGTACCAGGAATAATCACTGAAATAACGACACCCATCTCGTGTGAAAATAAAATGCCAATTGCAACGCCCACGTCTAAGAAAAAACCTAAAAAGGAAAAAATTGTTACGGAAGGATCCAGCATGGTATTACAAAATATAAAAAAATCTATAAAGATTTCAGAAAATCATTACAGCCAATACTGCTTGAATCTTAAAAAATCACGTTATGATAACCAAACTCCCAATGATCAGGCAGCAAGTTACGTAAATGTTAATTCCATAGAAGCCAATAACGCAAATAGTCCACAGAATGGAGGCCTTGGTAAACGGTCCATTGCTGTTCAGTCAAATTCTTCTCCCCCTCCTGATTCCAGCTCGGAAGTTACTCTTCCTGATTCTTCACAAAACGTTCTATATCGTGATATTCCTACTACATCATCCTTTGGGAATACACAGAATGCATTACCGACGACTTTTGGTACAGTGAATTCGGAATCTACAGATGCTGATGATGATTTTGAAGATGATGACAATGATGATGATACAATAGGAAGTGACGATGAAAAATCAGATATTGATAAAAATCGAAACGTTACTGTTAATATTGGAATGGAATTCGTCAAGAAGTTGGATGAACTGTACGGTAGACACGACTTTGAATATCCACCAGGTATCCAACCAGTGCTGAGTATTCCCACTAAAATATTACATGAACTCAATGTTTTCTGGGTAGAATCTATTTCGCATCAATTGGACAGTAATCACACACAAACCGAGGAGATGATTAAACAGGATGAAGAATTTGCAAGGTGAGGAAACGATTTTCCAATAAAATTACGTTTTCATTGTTTGATTTCACAATCGACTCCTACACTTCTGTTGGTTTCTTAGTTCTACTTACGTTGGATTAATATGTATTATATTAGTTCTATAATTAAAGATAAAGATAAAATAAAGATTTACGTGATATGATTCATGTGTCGATTGGTGAAATTAAGCATTTAAAATAACTGCTCAATTATTTGTTTAGATAGATATTTATTATTTTCTGCTTCGTTATACTTAAAAAGACAGATAGATTATTATTTATTATTCTTAAGATAGGGGGCTCATTAGGGGAGGTCTATGTCCAGCAGTGGACTGCTATAGGCTATATATGATGATGATGATGATGATACTTAAAATCTCATAACTGCCCTCCGATTACTAAAATGCCGTTAAGTGACATTTGTTCAAGTTTGACTTATGTACTGGGCGAAAGCCCTTTTTTTCTCTATCGACCAGTATACGTCATATTTTTCTATCATTTATAAGTACTGAGATTTGGAGCCGCACGTACACCTCTATCTACATCCGTTTTGGAATTTTTAAATTCTAAAATACGGTTAACTTATTTTACATTACTGAAACACAAAAAGTTAAGTAAAAATTCACAAGATAAACTTGTATTTAATAATAATAAATAAATAAATAACACCCAACAGTCACATACATAGTCCTGACCCCACACTAGGATTCCCTGTGTCGTGGGTATCAGAAACTACGAGTACCATGGTACCACAACACCCAGACCCGGAAGAAATATTTACAGATCATGCAAACATTTCTTCCGCAGCGGGAATCGAACCCGCGCCTCTTGCGTCTCTGCCGAGCAATCGCCCGCCACGCCACCGAGGCCGTGGCCGAGGCCGAATGCAATATATACACTTCAAGCTTATAAAATACAAAACATTTTGGTATTTCAATAAAAAATGTCTTCAAAAAGTCTAGAAAACAAAATTTCTCACGTTTTTGCTCGTAGCCAAAATTTTGGGATTGTCACTTAACGGCATTTTAGAAATTGGACGGCAGATAACCTCTCATGACAAAGCACATAGTTTTTCTGGACAATCTTTTGAATTCAACACACAAATAAAAAAGCTATTGTGCCTAATTATATCTACTTATCATAACACAAAATGCTGTTGCGATTGTTATAGGTCTGAAAGATGAATTTCAAACATTGATTTTAAAGGACTCACATTGCCCTGCAGCGGTACAAATGTAGAAATATTCAGTTCACAAATGCCAATGCGCGCATTCACTAGTTGTACTAGGTACTAAGTTTTAACTAAAAATTCTTTATTTCTAAGCATGGCTCTAATGCACCCGGAAAATTATTTAGTCCATCGTTTCCATGCCAATCATACAGGCACCATAGTTCGTATTTATTGCTATATGCGATAGACGTTCGCCCTGCTGCGTAAGTATATAATTTGCGACCTGAAATCACAGAGGTTATGTCTGCATCTCCGCCAATTTCTTAATAATGCGTCTTGCTTGTGACAATGCATAATCTACTATTTTTGTTAAATTCTTGCAGACAAGTTGAATTCGAGCTGCAGCTCGAAGCTATAGAGGAATCCTCTGCAGAAGAAGAAAATGCACGCGCACTTCCAGAAACCACCATACCAGAGGGACCTAGTGTTCCCAACTTCAGGGAAATCATGGATACAGAACTTGCGCTTACTCTTTACGAGAAGGAGGTTAAAGAAGAATGGAAGAACAAAGAGCCTCAGGATATGGCTGCGCAGATGACAAGGAAGAAGTTGTATGAGATCTTTCCTGATGTAGCTCATGAAACGTTGTCGGAAATGCTGATCGCTCACGGGAACAGCTTTAATACTACTGTAGAGGTAGGATTGTTAGGGGATACCAGTTGTAAAAAAATTATCATATTTCGTCTCTTGGACCTGAAGCTATTTATATTATGTATACTTAAGTATTTTTTTTATTTCTTTCAGACATTGATGGTATCGACCGGCCAAGGCCATTACTTGGAACAAACAAATGGGGTCAATAAGTTTGTTATGGAAAAAGAGAGGGAAAATAAGGAGAGAATGTTGGCGGAACAAAATGCGGTATGTTTTGAAAAAAAAAAACATTATTTCTCAATTTGAAGTAAGTAAGTTATATGTGTTTTTTATTGAATAAAGATTGTCTTTTTTGTTAGTTGATTCCCTGTACCCTGACTAATAAGATCCGATATCTCAGATGCCTTGGAACTGTGTAGACATTTAAGCATATATTTTTACAGGCTCTTGACGAAGAGGAATACCCGTACCTCATAAAACCAGGAAAGGAACAAACAAAACTAAGCATGGACACTGTCAATCATATGAGGCAAAAAGCTATAGATCACATGATCGCTAGGGATAAGTAAGTTATTAGAAGACATGTCAACACCATGCGTAAAAACAACAGATTGGAATTATAATAATAAATTTTATTCAAACATGTTTTTCTAAAAACACACCTTTATGATTTCATATTCAGATCACTCAGACCTACTTACTTCCAACTTACTGGTCGTGTCATCTCATTTACTTACATTGTGTGTAATTTTTTTAAAAGGTTTTTCTAGTTATAAGATGTAGATAGAAGTAGATGTAATTCTAAATTTCTGATACAAATTTTCAGGTAATTTAGGCACGAGTGTATATGCATTTTTAATTCTATCGTGCTTTTCTAAACTACATGCTTATTTTGAGTCCTAAAATATATTTTCTATCCTAGGAGATTTAGTTTTAGAATGCACAACAAAATTTATAACTTTTTCTAGTGTTATGCTAACGTCTCTTTTTATACCAAAATCTGAACGCATTTCCAAAAACGCATTTAACCCTTTCAATCCTGGCGGTCACATTTGTACACATAAAATAAATTAATTTATAAAACCATTTTAAAACAATATTTGGTATTTGAGAACGGTTGCGATCGCTTGTACACTTATTCATCTTTCGGAATTAGTACTAATAACGCCATCTTTTGACGGTAGTCCGTCGATTTTTGCCAAGTATGTGTCAGAAGCCGGCAAAGTTTGAAGGAGTGCAGGTAAGCTGTTTTTCTGGTATCAAAATGAGTTTTTGTGCTAATTACGTTTAGGAAAAAAATATTCCTGGTGTATAAATATTGTTTGAATGATTTGAGATGTATTTTACAGTCATTGTGACTAGTTTTAGTAAGAAAATCTTGAATAATACTAATGTTCACGTTTGTGTACATCAGGCTTATATTACAAGTGTGTACATTATTATTGTTCATTGGTGCAAATTTGAAAATCTGTAACGGTCAAATAAAATGCACGACTTTTTTTTACTTTGAGAAAAATAATTGTTAAAATTGATTGTATTAAGTGTACACGATAGTGTTTTGTTGTATTTACAGATAAAACACATGCGTAACTACGATGCAAAATGTTCATGCCCGATGCATTGGCTGCCTTATATGATGGACATTTGTTAGATCTGGAACTGTCTTCTGACGAAGAAAACAGAGAAGGTGATCCTCCTATATAACCGCCGTGATCTGTCTGTGTAGGTGCAGATGTAATAACTCGGCATCAAATATCAAATTGATAATGATTTGCTTGGCGTTCCAAAAAACAAGCAATTGACATTACTGAGCTTTCACCGACGTCTTGGTGTGAGCTTAGTTGTATATCATAAAATATCTGATGCAAAAGGAGGTCGTCCAACAAGCAGCAGCCCTTTGCCAAAAGTTATTCCCAGGAGAGTAGGAGAACTTCGCCCAGGAACAGATATAGCTCGTGATGGTGTTGGACATTTTCCCATACATGATGATGATGGTCGATCTGGGACCCCTTGCAAATTGGTGGGGTGCAAGGGAAGGTCACGAATCCAGTGCATGAAGTGTAAGGTACACTTATGCCTAACCAAAGGCAAGAACTGCTTCTTAGCTTTCCATACCTAAACATATGCCTGCGAAAGAGCCACCTAAGTACTGACTAATTCCTGTGTTTCTGTTAGAGACTAAGAGTTTTTTTTGTAAATTTTATCAATATCATGTAAGAAATTATGCAATTTTTTTACTTTTTTGAAATTTTTAATAAAAAATAATATACCCTACATCTTTGATTACACTTACAACCACCATCATATTCACGACTTTTCTTATACTATAGGCCGGATGTACTCATTTGTGAACATGATGAAAAACTAAGATTTCCTGAAAATTACACATGCAAGATTTTTTTTTCAGTGTTTCTTTAATCAATATTATTCCTATTATCAACTCAATTTTTTTAAAGTTAAACTCGAAAAAAAAATAATTCAGGTCTGAAAGGGTTAATATAGAAACTACGCACATTAGAACGAAACTTTTTCTAGTCATCTTTATTATTTTAAGGCGTTTGTGCACAACACGAAGTCGTTATCTAAAGTACATTACGTACAGTAAAATTCCATAATAATAAGTGCACAAAAGCCTTAACGCCTTTCGTATTATTGGATCTAACATAATTATCGTTCAACATCTAAACGACTTTGTCACATATTTTTCTGTCCCTTTTCATAAGCCTAGGACGTTTTCTTCCGCATAAGTTATGGTTGAGTTCTTTTGTCGACAGATTCTTTCGGAAAGCCAAATGGTACTACGAGCGGAAGAACTTTGCTGAAGCCAGCTACTATTCGCGAATCGCTTCTATCCACACCGCCCGCTACGACATTGCCAACAGCTATGCCGCTGCAACATTGGTGCAAGTATGTTTATTATGAATATAAGTTAAATTTTCTTATTTCAGTTTAAAAAAAATCTTCCTACTCTTGGGCTTTTTTTATCGGTATACCTACAAAGCGACTTAACTGTATTTTTGGCCTCAAAGTTTAAAATGGTTTCTATAAATAATTTTCTTCGGGTACTTGTTATAAAATACTTTGTATGTGTATCTCCTAGTCTAGCTATCAATCGGGTAGTTCATCATCATTTGTTCTATGAACATGACGTCATCGAACATGACACATTTTCTTCCCAATTTTTTCCATAAAACTACATACTAGCTTTTCACCCGAGTTTTTATGCCATAGAACTAAATGGGAATCAGATTTTCCCTAAAATTTTCATGAGAAGTTAAATGACACTGATAATGTCAATTGTCCTATTTTAACCATAACCATGAATATACAACGTGTAACATAATGTCCCTATAAGCCCGAAACGGGGGTGTTCTATACGTCATTGAGAACAACGTTTGTTCAACGACTTTTAAAATTTCAAAGGTTTTCATTCATGAAATGTCTCTTAAACTTTGCTCCAATACGTAACTTGACACAACATGAGGCATCCCTATTTACAGCTGTTTTTTGACCTTTAAGTGTGAACTCTAGATGAAACAGGTAACAGAACAGACACCATTAGTAAAATGCCTACCTACTTACCTAATAACGAGGTGGCTTAATAAGTAATTTCTATTTTTTTTGAAGGCCTAGTGGTACCTTGGTATTTATTGGTAATTAAAATGTAAGGTCACATCACGACTAAAATCCCTAGGCACCGTAAACATCCTTTCAGATCTCTTTGTTAAGTACCTAGTATAGGAGATAGGTACCTTACCTACTCAATTTTGTATCTACCTACTCGGGCCTTAAAGGTATCCTCAGTGGGTGCCAAGGAGTATGAGAGGATGTCTACCGTGCCTGAGGATAAAGCCATGATACCTACTCAATTTTGTACCTACCTACTCGGGCCTTAAAAGCATCTTGAGTAGGTAACAAGAAGTATGAGAAGAGGTCTACCGTGCCTGAGGATAAAGCCGTGACCCTATTCCACTTTAGTTTTTCCAACGATGTATTATTCCAATATTCATTGGAGCATTTTTCAATGCAATTTTGTACCTACCTACTTGGGCACTAAAGTCAAAGGTTGTGACTTATCTGTCTTACTAATCTTCATTTTCATCGTGAACAGCCTATTTGTCATTGGTTGCATTGAAACAACAACAACAACTAGTGGGATGGCACCTCGCCCTAATTGGCTGTCGGTGCCTTTGCTAAATTCAAAATCCGCAACCGTCAACCGACACCGCACCGCAAGCGTTTGTTTAATAAAATCAAATTGGTTCCGTAGGTTTATTTGTTTTTTACTTTTCTTGATTGAACTACGTAATTGTTGGTAGGTTATTATGTAAGTAGGTAGGTACCTAGTAGCAAATGGGGATGGAGCACATGGTAGCATATTGGTATGAACCCCGCCTTCCCATCCTTAAGTCGTGAGTTCGAATCTATGGATTTTTCGATTCGAAATTTATGTGTGCAATATCAATGCTCTCAAACGGTGAAGGAAAACCTCGTGAGGAAACCAGGCATGTCATAGACGTGTGTCAAAGTGTACGAAAGGAACCTTCAAGGTGCACTCTAATCCTTCCACCACACTGGTTCAAAAGAGCTAGCGACACGGACACGACGACAGTAGTAGTAGTAGTAGTAGTAGTAGTAGATGTATGGTGAAGTTTTTTTCCTTTTTTTTCCCAATCGGTATTTAGTGGGTTACCCCAGACAAGGAACCCTAAAAATTCGGCTTTCGGCAATAGGTACCTACTTTTGGTCGCAAAACAGATCGGTTTTTATCAGTCGCAATTAGCATTCGTTCCTTGCAACAACTGCAACAAGCAATCTCTCGGTTCGCGTAACTAATTAACGATACGATGTCGGCTTTGTACTCAAACGGTGAGTATTATGATATGGTGTTGTGTGTGTGTGTTGGAGCAGCACCAAATAATTAATAGCTTAGTAGCGGCGCGTCAGCTCTACAGAGAGCGTTATCCAGGGCGGCCATTGCCATCTTACGGGCTATTTTCTGGGATTGGTGAACCGTCTTCTCTCGACGGGATCTTTCCACCGGCGCACCAGTGAGGGAAGACCGGGAATTCGGTGGTGTGTTGTACCTACTTCCCTTTGATGGATACCGAGTACCTACTGTGTGTGTCAACAGTGATAAAATTCAGTGATAGGTAGGTATGATGATAGGTACCTAACCTATCACCCTACCTAGTAGGTACCCCATTAGTACCTAGCTTACTAATAAAAAATGACAAAAATAATTTTGTGATTGTGAATGTGAATGTGAATGTGTACCAGTAATACCAACCTAGGTACCTACATACCTACCTAATATCTACCATGTCAATTAGCCGTGTTCCGAGCCAACCAAGAAGAAGGGAGAAAAGGTATAACTTAACTTTTCCTGTACCTAGGTCCTTAGGTAACTACCTAGGTAGATGTAGGTAGGTAGTTGTTTTTTTATGTGTGAAAGATATCGTGATTTTAATCTTCGACTTTAATTTCTACGTAGAATTAAAAAAATTGCAAATTCTTACGAAAACTTTGGTGATTACACCTAGGTACTTTTTGAAACTTGCCGCGCGTTCAATTGTCTGCGTATGTGTGGGTCCGACGCGATAGGAGGGTGCGCGTGTGTTTGTTACCTACGCAAATGGTAAACAAACACATAGGGTTGTCACAAATTTCTCATGAAATAATTTGTTTTTAATTGTATTGGAATTTCAAATATGATGTATTGAACTTTTGCACACGTCAATGTATTCAAGTGCTCGGTCTGAATACACCCCTTTCGGGCTTATAGGGACATTATGTTACACGTTGTATACATTGGCAATCGATCGTATAGTAGCGAACAACCATTACTAACAATCTCAAGTTGATATAATTTTTTAAATTTACAAAGACAAACTATAGATAGCATTAAAAACTTTAAAGTAATCTGTATAATAATAAGAAATGAAAATGAGCTCAGTTTTCTATATAAGTTCGCCTACAGATAGAAAGCAGAGTTTATATCTCTTATAGTTACTATCTCAAGTTAGAGGACACTTCTAGAGGACAATCAAGTTAGTCACTTTGCTAAGTGCCACAATAAATTATAATTATTTTCTAGAGGCAACTGTGATAAGAAAATCGTAAAGAGGTCTTATTTACCTTGTCCTATCGAACAATTTGAGAAATAAAAGTATTACATGTTCCATATAACATATGGGAACTACCCTTATCAATCTAGTCAGGCGTCAAAGGTACTTTCTTATTCACTGATCTCTAACTACCTTTTCAGTATCGCTGATTTGAATCTCAACTCTCTGCAAACCTTAAGTCATATTGCCAAACGTTCTGATTTCAGTACCACGCAAACTTCCACCCTGGCGGCAACGTCATAGATCTCCATTTCCTGCACGTGTTAGAAGCCGAGACAAGCCTCGACTGGCAAATAGATGAACGCCTGCGGCTGTTGAGACTCTCCCCCAGTTCAAGGCCGATTGTCCTGCATATTATAACGGGACGCGGCAAGCATAGTCCTGGGCGTCCTCGAGTCAAACCGGCGATTATGAGACGGCTGAAAGCTAGGGGTCTGACGTTAGTGATCCATTTTACTTCCTCATACTCTTTGGTTTTAAGTGGGCAAATTTAAAATTTAATATTTAATAAAATTTAAAAGCTCTAAAAAACCTAACAACTCAAATATACGGGGATAGTGAAAAAATTATGAAGTACTAGTTTCCACCCGCGACTTCGCTCGCGAGGTACCAAGATAAAAAGTAGCCTATATGTTATTCCAGCACGCATACTATGTATGTTCCAAGTTTCATTCAAATCAGTTCAGCCGTTACGGCGTGATTGAGGCTTGAGGCGCAAACGAACTGGATGAAAACTAGTAATCTTTATAAACGCTTTGTTTAGTGAAATATATATGCACGTCATCGGTGTCTTTGCAATTCTATATTCTTTAGTCATGCACGATTGTATGAAAAAAATAACCGGCCTAGTGCGAGTTGAATTCGCTTTCGAAGGGTTCCGTACCACCGTACATGTAGGTAGGTACATTAAATGTTTCTTGTATGCTACCAATTATAGGTGGCATGGCAACACGTTCACTATTAAAATCAAGCAAAAAATAGTAAAAATCGGTAAATCTTACTTATATTATAAATCTGAAAAGTCTTAGTTTGCTTGAAATTACCGGCGTAAAGCTCAAAACGCAACGATAGCGCGTACTAATTTTACCGGTGCTGCCATCTAGTACGAAAGTTTGTAACGATGTTTGGATGTTTGGATGTTTGGATGTTTGTGGCTCAATCACACCTAAACAGCTGAACGGATCTGAACGAAACTTGGAATATACATGGTACATGTACTGGATTAACATATAGGCTATTTTTTATCCGGGTACCACGCGAGCGAAGCCGCGGGCGGCAGCTAGTAATAAATAAATATTCTATCGTTATTATTTTTGTAACAGGAAACTGATAGCTTTGTAGCAATTAATGTTAATTTACTAGGTATTTACTGAATAATAAAAGTAAAATTTCTCTTTTCAGCTTCAGACTGCAAAATCCTGGTTTGCTGGAGATTCGCCTCAAGCCTACCCATCTTCTCACAGACGAACTGTCAAACACTTAGGAACCTGATAGTGCTACACTTATACCACCAGAAAGCACTGCCTGAATAGTTACGGTTGACTTTTATAGCACCATAGTTATACAAACTTTACCGCCAAAACAACACAGTGAAGAAACTGACATTTTCTACGATTACAATGGCCTGTTAGAAATTGGAGTACATTTTCAAGTAACAATTCACCTGACGCACGAATAGTGCTGTAATTAAATTATACCTTAAATTCTTTAGTAGATAATATAAAATAATCGAGATTATTGTAAAGTAGTCTATAAAAACTAAACATGGCAACTGATTCAAATAATAACACAGATTCTAAATCCATCCCGGATGCTACTGAAGAAGACAATCCTGACAATTTGGACCTCGTACCGAGTGACAAAAAACCTACGCTGCCCAAACCAATAATCCTGACAAATGAACAAGCACAGCCTATTAAAACAGAATGTCCAAATACTTCCATTTCTTCCAACTCTCCAGCGTCAACGGTAAAACATTATCCAAATCGCGATCACTTAATAGTTACACAAACGGCAACGGGTACTTCAGTTTTGAGAGGGAAATTTCCACCGAGATTTCAACCACCTGTGCTAAATAGTTCATGTTTTCCGAGGTGTCAATTTCATGTTGCGCAAGTATATGGCCCACCAGTTAATTTTAACGGAAACTGTCAATTGCCACATGTTTCGCGAGGTTTGAATCCATCCGTTCCGAGAAACCAATTTTCAAATATGCCAAGGGGATATTTTCCACCTTCTTCGACAGTACATGTCCCACCTTATCAGGTAAGACAAACTCTATGTCAACCAATGCATCAGTTTATTACTGATTCGAACGGACAATTCCCATATTTTCCACCGGGCCAGTTTATGCCTGATCCAAAATTACATTATCCACCTTACCCACCGGGTCAGAAAATGTCTGATCCGAAAAAACAATTTCCATCTTGCCCACCAGGTCAGCCTGGTCAGAAAGGACAACTTCCTCCTTGTCCGCGAGGTCAATTGTTGCCTGATCCGTTGCTATCTTGCCCACCGGGTCAGTTGATGCCTAGTCCAAAATTACAGTATCCACCTATTCTACGGGTTCAGTTGATGCCTGATCCGAAATTACATTATCCATGTTGCTCACCAGGTCAGCCTGATCAGAAAGAACAACTTCCTCCTTGTCCGCCAGGTCAATTGTTGCCTAATCCGATGCTATCTTGCCCACCGGGTCAGTTGATGCCTACTCCGAAATTACATTATCCACCTTACTCACCGGGTCAGAAGATGTCTGATCCGAAAAAACAATTTCCATCTGGCCTACCAGGTCAGCCTGATCAGAAAGGACCACTTCCTCCTTGTCCGCCAGGTCAATTGTTGCCTAATCCGATGCTATCTTGCCCACCGGGTCAGCCTGATCAGAAAGGACCACTTCCTCCTTGTCTGCCAGGTCAATTGTTGCCTAATCCGATGCTATCTAGCCCACCGGGTCAGCTTGATCAGAAAGGACCACTTCCTCTTTGTCCGCCAGGTCAATTGTTGCCTAATCCGATGCTATCTTGCCCACCGGGTCAGTTGATGCCTACTCCGAAATTACATTATCCACCTTACTCACCGGGTCAGAAGATATCTGATCCGAAAAAACAATTTCCATCTGGCCTACCAGGCCAGCCTGATCAGAAAGGACCACTTCCTCCTTGTCCGCCAGGTCAATTGTTGCCTAATCCGATGCTATCTTGCCCACCGGGTCAGCCTGATCAGAAAGGACCACTTCCTCCTTGTCCGCCAGGTCAATTGTTGCCTAATCCGATGCTATCTTGCCCACGGGGTCAGCCTGATCAGAAAGGACCACTTCCTCCTTGTCCGCCAGGTCAATTGTTGCCTAATCCGATGCTATCTAGCCCACCGGGTCAGCTTGATCAGAAAGGACCACTTCCTCCTTGTCCGCCAGGTCAATTGTTGCCTAATCCGATGCTATCTTGCCCACCGGGTCAGCCTGATCAGAATGGACCACTTCCTCCTTGTCCGCCAGGTCAATTGTTGCCTGATCCAATGCTATCTTGCCCACCGCGTCAGTTGATGCCTACTTCAAAATTACATTATCCACCTTACTCACCGGGTCAGAAGATGTCTGATCCGAAAAAACAATTTCCATCTTGCCCACCAGGTCAGCCTGGTCAGAAAGGACAACTTCCTCCTTGTCCGCCAGGTCAATTGTTGCCTGATCCGATGCTATCTTGCCCACCGGGTCAGTTGATGCCTAGTCCAAAATTACAGTATCCACCTATTCTACGGGGTCAGTTGATGCCTGATCCGAAATTACATTATCCATGTTGCCCACCAGGTCAGCCTGGTCAGAAAGGACCACTTCCCCCTTGTTCGCCAGGTCAATTGTTGCCTAATCCGATGCTATCTTGCCCACCGAGTCAGTTGATGCCTAGTCCAAAATTACAGTATCCACCTACTCTACGGGGTCAGTTGATGCCTGATCCGAAATTACATTATCCATGTTGCTCACCAGGTCAGCCTGATCAGAAAGGACCACTTACTCCTTATCCGCCAGGTCAATTGTTGCCTGATCCGATGCTATCTTGCCCACCGGGTCAGTTGATGCCTAGTCCAAAATTACAGTATCCACCTATTCTACGGGGTCAGTTGATGCCTGATCCGAAATTACATTATCCATGTTGCTCACCAGGTCAGACTGATCAGAAAGGACCACTTACTCCTTGTCCGCCAGGTCAATTGTTGCCTGATCCGATGCTATCTTGCCCACCGGGTCAGTTGATGCCTAATCCAAAATTACAATATCCACCTATTCTACGGGGTCAGTTGATGCCTGATCCGAAATTACATCATCCACCTTACCCACCGGGTCAGAAGATGTCTGATCCGAAAAAACAATTTCCATCTTGCCCACCAGGTCAGCATAATCAGAAAGGACCACTTCCTCCTTGTCTGCCAGGTCAATTGTTGCCTAATCCGATGGCATCTTGCCCACCGGGTCAGTTGATTCCTAATCCGAAATTACAATATCCACCTTACCCACCAGGTCAGAAGATGTCTGATCCGAAAAAACAATGTCCATCTTGCTCACCAGGTCAGTCTGATCAGAAAGGACCACCTCCTTGTCCGCCAGGTCAGTTGTCTGACTCAATCTCAGTTGTTCCGGAATATATCCTAATAGTTCATTGTTATAATTTTCTACCTTTTACAGCGAGTCAGTTTTCTTTTCCATTAGGACAAAGCACTTTTATTTCAGACGGTCACTTTCCACTTGTTCCGGAAGCTCAGTGTTCACCAACTGTTCCGAGAGATACGAATCCCTCCGTTCCGAGAAATCAATTTTCGAATGCACCAAGGAAATATTTTCCACCTTTTATGGGACAAACGCTACTTCAACCAAGGAATGAACAATTTCCACATTTTCCACCGAATCAGTTGATACCTAATCCGATAGAACAATTTCCATTTTGCGTACTAGGTCAGTCTGATCCGGAAGGACCACTTTCTCCTAGTCCGCCAGGTCAGTTGATGCCTGATCCAATGGATGAGTTGCCACGATTTGGTTATTTTATTCCTGACTCCGTTTCACTAAGTGAATTTATTTCTGGTCCAAATGGTCAAGTTCCACCCTATATACACGGTCGGTATTTTGCTGACCTGTCTGGACAAAATCTAGGTGTTTTTATTCCTGATGGAAATTGTAACTTCATATCTAGTCATTTCAGCCCGACTGCACCCCCATTTCACCCAAAAGATAAAGAAAAAAAGATAGTTAAAACTGACCAACAATCAGCTTCATTAGCTGTTCAAAATTCTCACAAAGACGCACAAAGTTTTTCAATTGAAGAGAATAAACAAATATTGAAACATAGTGAGACTGAAGAAAATACGTCAGATCTTCATGAAGTATCATCTATTGATCAAAAATCTAAAGATCTTGATGAAAATGTGCCACTTCCCATCATTAAACTAGATCTAGATCGGCATTTATCACCAGACCTCAATGAAAAAAATGGTGAATCTTTTGAAAATCTTGATGTTCAGCAATCGCAAGAATTGGTCGAAAACAAATTAACAAACCAAACAACTCCAAATAAGATAAAGATAGAAGATGAACATCTTCGTCTCGATGTGGAGCCTGAAACTAAAATCGATGAAGTTCCTTCTCAAAGCTTTGAGGAACATTTAGTTTCATTAGACTTAGACACTCCTCCAGGTTCTCAAGAAGAATCACCTATATCGGAACTCCGCGCATTATTAAAAACTTATGAAAGAGAGGATGAAAGACCTAATGGACAATTGCCACTTTATCTTCGATGAACTGATGTCCTTTACTGTCTATAATTCACTTACATCATCAAATGGACAACTTGGACAGTGTTAAAATGTGCAAAATTATTAATTATATCAAGAAAAAATACCTAATCAAAATGTATTTCAAATGTAAATTTTAAAATAATAGGAAGAAAGGGTAACCTTTAGACGATGACCGTGACGAATTTGTGACTTTAATGTAATAATGTTTGTAATATAATTCTTAATAATTATTGTCAGACTTATTACAGAAATATTTCCCGAGTATTTTGGCTCCAGCCAACAAAATGTGGAAATGTTTCAGATTAAAAAGTTACGAAAAAAAATATTGGTATATACATACCTATTATGTGTTGTAAATTACGAAATATTGGCCTCTTAGAGCACTCCTACTTGGACAAATTTAAATTGTTGATGTAAATGACATTTAATATACACAAAGCAAGTGTCAAAAAATGTCTAGTATTGTACCAAGTAAGAGCATTTTGTGTGTATTGCAAGACTAACTTCTAAGTAGTATAAGAATTGGTAGGTTTATATTCCATCATATATGTTGAATAAATGTATTTTTCGACTCCTTCTTGATGTTATCTTATACGGTAAAGTAATATTATGTCTAAGCAGCTACACTCATCTTAAAGTAAATTTTACAATATTTGATGTAAAATTGAACTCTTTACACTGTCAAATAGCTAAGATTTTGAAGACATTTTTATAAAAGACATGCGTTTAGCTGCTGTATTTTTGTCAAACATTGTGATTTGTGATTATTGTAGTAGAATCATTTCATTCACTGAGTATTAAAATTATGTAGGTATTCATATCTGTGTAGTAGGTAATAGTAATGTGTCTAAAATTACGATTCACTGATTCATGTATACATTATTTATCCAAAAATCGATCAAAAGGATTCAAAACAGATATGCTTATTTTGTAATTCTATACAGACTTCAAGAAATACTCTTTAAATGGTAATTGTTAGAAACAGATTATTTACTGGATTGATACGAATCTATAATATTGTAGTAAGTAGGTAAGTGTTTCACTTGTCTGTCTGTTTTGTGTCTCAATGTTTTCCTACTTTTGATTGTAGTCGATCGTATGAAGTTGTGTGTGCTTGTCGGTATTATTAATAGTAATGTAGATTAAGAACCGTGTCCGTGTAGTAATAATTAAGGATTGCAAGTTGGAATATAGGTTAGTTACGGCTGATAGAGGGAAGTGGAAGAAAAACACATTTTGTGCCGACCCCATATAAGACAAGAGCAGGGAGATGTAAATGAGTAGATTATTCAATAATAATGAACCATTTTAAAAGATTTAAAATCATTGTCATAGTTCGATGGACAAATGTCGGATTAATACGTAACATTTAGAACAAAAGTAATTACCCTGCTTTTCAAATCGCCTATTTTGTTGTAAGTACTTTTCGTTTATTATTTTGTTAGTCTTGTACATTTTACTTAGCAGATTATTTTATATTATGTTGGTGTGTTTGTAAGTTTAAAATTTTATTGTTACCCGCACAAAAGTTTATCTGTGATAGTTACTTTTAAAAGTAAGCAAACTAAATAGCTTTGGGTTAATTAATTTTAGAACATTATTTTAAAGTATACCATTTATCTACAGTTCTGCAAATCTTATGTTCAAAAGAAAACCCAAATAGATCCTGAGTTCTGAAATTTCTGTCTTTGTGTAAATAAAGGCGAGGTTCTCATTTCTGTAATTGAACCTTGAGCTGAACTAACATTATCCATTAGTATAAATGTTATTTATTTTCAAAAAAAAATACAAAAGAAGGAAGTTGTTTTACGGTTTCGGGAACAAGTAACTTCGTGTTCATATGATTGCACAACTATTTTTCTATTTACCGTCCATTTCTCATTAAATAATTCAGACGACAACGATTTATTTCGCCCATACCTATGGTATATCACTTGAAAACTGCGGTTCACCAGTTCCACATCCTGGATCTATGTACCTACAGCTCAAATTTTATTTTGAGCCGTGTTATCCCTGTTTGCATCGTCAGGCCTCAGGTAAAGAATAGGATAATATAATTTTGACAGTTACTGCCATTTTTTTTGCTACACCCTGCCATGCAGAGATATAAAACCAAACGAACCTCATTGATCGAGAGAGGCATTAATAAAATACAATTATAAAACAATCGTACAAAAAATTAAATTATACTAAGTATAATACATTTACGTATTTTTCTGCATATCGACACCTGTTTAAAACTAACTTAACTAACTTTAAAACATTTTTATCAAAAACTAGCTGACCCGACAGACTTCGTCCTGTCAAAAAAGGGCTATTTTTAGGGTTTTTCCAGCAATAATTCTAATTTTTCTCGCCGTAAAAACCATCCTTGAACTTCAACGAACATTTTAAAAAAAGATTTGGCCAAATTGGTCCAGGCGTTGTTGAGTTATGCGCTTACCGACACATTTTGCGATTCATTTTTATATTATAGAAGATGTAGCTGTAACACTAAAGTTGGAAAAATAAGCTCTGCTTCATTGACATCATTCAAAAGTCAATTTTGTGTCAATTAATGTGCCCATCATTAAACAGGGTAGTATAAAAGACAATATCAAAAACTGTTTGATGTGGGGACTGCTAGAACTACTTCGGGGCAGTTAGAATGCATGTAAATCTATAAGTATTTTGTCTCATGTTTTGTATTCTGACTACCCCAAGCCTAATTATCTCTTGTAAGATCGTAATAAGTATTAAATTGTAAGGTTTTTGGAACTATTTGTGTAGGACACGGCTTGTTGGCCAAGTAGATAAGATAAATCATTAAACACATTACTTGATGTAAAACTATATAGTTGAGTGTGCGTACATCGATGTTAGATTTAAGCAGGATTTTTCTTTTTTCATATTAATTAGTACATAGACATGTTTAAGTACAGCTGAATAATTCTGCAAATGTTTTATTTAGGCGCTGCTATTTTAAGTTTTTTGCGTAGGGTGCTGCTGTGCCAAATAATATTTATCCCACCGAAGGGTTCTTTGAAAGGGTTTATAAGGCTTTGGTTTGAAAGGAATAAAGTAGGTAAGTAAAGGTGCTCGTTCGGTCTAAAAAATACTTGAAAAAGATACGAAGCTTTTGATTAATAAGGCTAATTGGCGTACGAATTCAAAATTCTAGAATTAGGCCTTTAAACTTGCCTTCGAAATAAGCTGAGCGTGATATTCAAATAGACGTAACTTGTATGATCATTCGAATGTGATGTTAGGAAATATGATGGGACAAAGGAAATGCTCAATTAGGAGGACGTAAGGAGTGCATTCACGTTGTCACTTCATCTCTGAGAGCTGATAACTAAAATTACACATTATGTATATATTATACATACTACCTACACAGGTAGGTACATAACTACATATTTTTTCATCTTTTTACTTGCTATAAACATAGTCTCGTTTATCAGTCAGAGACTGAAAAAAATTAATGCCCGTCAAACATACTTAACGCTTGGATCTTGGAATGGAGTTGTTCGAGACTCTGAAAATGCATTTAATGACGTTTGAAAATATCAAAAGTCAGCTTTTAAAGTTTGAGTGCTAACGTGAATGATCAGGGAAGGTACCTAACTTTTTAGTTTAGATTTTAATAAAAGACATACAAATAATACGAGGACGTTGGTAATGTGATTTTATTTTATTTTATTTTTGCTTGAAATTTTTGCTACATTAAGATTTACTGTTTCAAATAAAATGGATGTGTAGTGAAAATTGTTTTTTTTTGATGATGTTCCTTTTTAGGGTTCCGTACCCGAAGGGTGCCAGCGTGATCCTATTACTAAGCCTCTGCTGTCCGTCCGTCTGTCAGCAAGTTCTACCCCATGTACATGTAGCCAACCCAGCATAAATTGCAAGTGGTCAAAAGCCCAAAGTCAGTAATTATTATTTTAAGTACGGTACTACTAATACTACGCGATATGCCGAGAGTACTGGGACTATTTGCTGTTAGGGTTACCTACCATCTAGTTTGAAATGTCCTGACAAAAAGCTTGACATTAATAAAAGTTTGGGCATTTTAGTCACAAAATACAAACATTGCGAAACAAGATTATTAAGTATTTAACTTGTGATGAATGAGAAGGTAAACATAATACCTACATACATTTATTTTAATTTTTATCTGTGATATATAATTATTATAATTTATCACGCCCGTATCCCTAATGGGATGGGCAGAGCCACAAGTAATCATGACTACAAGAAAACTTGCAGCCACTCCTGATTGAAAGTCCTAAGGTGATCAGCCCATTGCCCATTAGAGATGGTCCATCATTTTGGAGAGAATAGGTACTACCTATCCCTTAGTCGACTTTTACAATTTATGCCCGGGGAGAGAAGCAGCCGAGCGTATTCTGTTTTTTCTTTACTCCTAGTTCAGCAGAGAAGTAGAAGATAACAAATAAAGATTCAATACTTATTTGATATTAGGTACCTACCTATGTACTTAGGTAGGTACCTAAGTTTTATTACTCGCATGCCATCTAAGCTTTAGAGCTTTAGATGACACCGGCGGCAGGGTGGATGAGTGCTCGGTTGAGACTCAAGAAGCGCGGGTTTGCATGTTCTGCATGCAAATATATCTTTCGGGTCTGGGTGTGGGTGTGGGTATTTACAAAAAAAGTGTTTAGAAATAATCTAACTTAGGTATATCAGCCATCTGGTTCCCATAGTACCTACAAGCTTTTCTTAGTTTGGGGCTAAAATATTTATTTATTCAAAATCGATAAAAGCCCGACAAAAGTAAAAAATCATAATTCCAGTTCAGTTATGAGAGAACTGTTCATATCGGTAAACAAAAGGGGCGCCAACCGATCTGATGGAACTTTCCAAAGCTTGCCTACGCAGATTTGTCCGTGAAATTATTGAAACCAGTAGTTGTTGATATTAATTACTTACCTAGGTACTGGTTTACGCGTTACCGACTGGTCATGACATTATGTACTTACGGCTGGTCAACGACCTTTGGAGAGAATGGGAGGTCATGCCTAATGCCATTGAATAGGCTTCTAGTGCATCTGTAGACCTAGACAACTACGATACACAATCTACACAATAGCTTTATTGGCTTAGGTACCTACTGGATATGGTCTAGGTAGGTATATCTAGAGACTCTTGACCTTCGGCCTCGAGAGCTCAGTTGACGATTTCAGAAAATAACATTATTATCGATCGCCAACTGGACCCGCAAAATGTTCTGTATGGAGTTTAAGCTGACTTACCCCAGAATACTCAAACGCATTTCAAAGTTGAGCACGTTTCAAATGACGTTTTTTTGACAGATTTTCATCAGAAACTGTCAAAAATTTGTGAGTTGAAACGTGCTCAACTCTGAGTCGCGTTTGAGTATTCGGGGTTAATGTATTTAAGCAGGACACAATAGACTGATTAGGTAAAATGTGTTTAAATAATACACTGAATTTTAACTAGTTTAATAAATTTTCATGAAAAAAATATAATAGTGTCCTATATATTATTTTTTCATGAAAATTGTTTACTTATGTACCTAAATTAGTAGGTTTTACAACTATTAAAAAATGTCATAAATCAAACTAAAAAAAATCTAGAAGTCTCTAAAAAAGAAGTCTCTGTTCCCCGCGACTTCGTACGCGTTAGATTACTTTTATAAGTAGGTATCGCACCGCCTGTCCTTTAAAAAGTTCCAATACTTACAAACTTTGATGGGTACTTCCATTTCACCTCTTTTTATGGGTTGTTTTTTTGCTTACATATCCAAACCGAGTTTCAAGCCATTCGCATCGGCCGGCGGGCGGCGCCCGTTAAAAAGTTCCCAAACAAACTTTGACACCCATTTTACCCCATAATAAGGATTGTTACATTAAGTAGAAAAATAAAAAAGTTAGTACTTACTTAGTTATATACCTACCTTACCTACTGAAATGACGGCTGATAAAGGGGAGTGGAAGAAAAACGCAGTCATTTTGTGCTTGTGTCGACCCCACGTAAGTAGGATTAACGTTTTACATTAAGTAGGGAGAAGATGAAGCTGTTAGGTAGATATGTATTAGTCTAGGTATAATTAAACTTTATAATTTACCTACTTACCTAACGATAGGTTTAAGAAGTTAACGTTTATGATCTTCAGAATATTAATGTTTTAAGTACCTAGGTAATAAAATTTGTAAAAATGCCTATTGACCCAATTCGTGAGATTCCTAACATAGTCTGCGGTTTGTGAGGTAAACCTCTAGGTATACCTAATGAACTTAGCTGGCAGTAGTAGGTATCTTATCTACCTATTACCTATAGCTATTACTAGTAGGTAGTATCTATGTATAGGTATGCAAACTATAGGGTATCTATCCACCTATCTATAGGTTCGGCCTATATGCTTACACCTATCTTAAACTTTCTAGAGACTTAATACATAGCTAATTCTAATTGCAATTATTCTAAAGTCATTTTATTCTAAAGTCTTTATTCTTATAATTAGTTTCGTTTCGTCAGAGCTTTATCATGACGGATGTGATTACTCCTTGGCATTTCTGCTCAAGGTCCTTCGAACCCTATCCGACACCACAGAATACTCATAGTACTTACGGAACAAATGAAATCGAAAGGCTATCACTGAGTCAGCGTAGGTAAGCTAGTTACACTTCAGAACCACGCGTTCACCTTGGCAATGAAAGTGAGTTGGACACTGCTGGCCTGCATCAAGTATAAAAACCGGGGCTCTCTTTACCGAAATTATTCAGTTACCAGCATTAGCTGCACAAACATGTTCGCCAAGGTGTGTAACAATGCCTATTGTAAATTATTATTCAGTGCTCAAGTAGCAGCATGTTTTTTTTCGTGATCCTGCATAGTTATTCTACATTGATCATTCTATAATACATTGAATTGATTTATTTTCAAACTTGTATTACTCTTCATTATAATCTCATTAAAGGTGGTCTTAGTAGTCTCATTTGCATTACAAAAGAGTTTTGCCTAAACAGAAAATGATGAATTATGAAACTTTTGACGGTGTAAAAGTACCTACCTACCTAACAAAACTTTATTTTCAGCTCATCGTTGCCCTTTGCGCCGTAGGTGTAGCCCGTGCTGGAGGCCTATACGGCGCTCCCCTGGCCTACAGTGGCCACGGCATCGCTGCTCCGGCTGTGGTCACCAAGACCATCACTCCCGCCGTGAGCTCCGTGTCCTCATACTCGAGCCACACCGCCCACGGTGGTCCCGTAGCCACCTACGCCGCAGCCCCTCTCGCCGTCAAGTCTTACGCCTCATACGCCGCTGCCCCCGCGGTTGCCTACACCTCTTACTCCGCTCCCGTCGTGACTAAGACCTTCACTCCCGCTGTATCTTCCATCTCCTCTTACTCCTCCCAGACAGCTCACGGTGCGCAATACGCGGCTTACTCCGCGCCCGCCGTTGCTGCCTACTCCGCCCCCGTGTACGCCAAGACTGCTCCCTTCGCCACTTACGCCGCTGCCCCGGTCGTCAAGTCCTACGCCGCTCCCGTTGCCTACGCCGCTGCCCCTGTGGTGACCAAGACCATAACCCCCGCTGTATCCTCCGTGTCCTCGTACTCCAGCTCCACTTCTCACGGATCCCCCGCCGTGTACGCCGCAGCTCCCGCTGTCTCTTACGCCGCTCCCGCCGTCGTGGCTAAGACCTACGCCGCGCCCGCTGTTGCCACCTACGCCGCGGCTCCTGCCATCTCCTACGGCGCTCACGGCTACTCCGCGGTGTCCGCTCCTCTCCTGACTAAGACCGTCGCAGCTCCCGCGTACGCCACCTACGCCGCCGCCGCTCCCGCTCTCTCCCACGTCTCCTACAGCGCCCACGGTGCTAACTACGGATGGTAAACTGAATCCTAGAACAAATTGTAAATAGAAAAATGTAAATAAAATGTCATGCCATAACGAATTTATTATTGTTTTTGATTTTAATTAGTTTGAAACAACTCTACCTACCTATCAAAACTGAATGAAGCTCATCTAGAGCTCTATAAATTCATTTCACAATCATAAAATTACTTAATCTTTCGAAGGTCGATAGGGATAGGTAGCCACCCAATAGTTTATGGGTTCTGATTTTGATGGCTTTTAAAGTTACACGCTTCTATCAATGGCAGATTAATTTCGGTTTACCTTATTAAACTTATTAAAAAGGAGACCATTTATTTTGATACAGGTAAAAGTTGGGTAGGTAAGGTACCTATCTTATCTACGTACTATAATGGAACTATTAAGTAGGTAAGTACCTACCTACCTATGACATTATAATTTAAAAAGAGAATGATAATACTTGCAACACTTCACAAATCTTTTGCAGTGCTTCAAAGAATAAATTTGTATTACATTTATGGTATTTAAAGTGATATTATCCAAAGTAGGAGCTGTATATTGTCTAAGATAGTCTTGACATCCAGTCGCTATGAATCTTTTTTATCGACCAGACATGACCATCTTATGTAAGTTACAGATGAGTCAGTTACAACTTTATCTCTCATTTTATAAACAACTTATTATTATTGCTTTAAAGGCGATATCCGCATAACACTAGAAACTGTATCGTTGTGAATTAGTTGGACATCTTCGGGGATCGATACCAGTTTGATCCAAAGCTATAAAAGTGAATGCAAAAGTTGTTGATGAAATATTTTATCATCGAAACTGGTCCAAACTATGCACACGGTGAGTGTTAAAAATAATTTTTATAAAAATAAGTTCACACAATTACTGCTAGTTACTTTTACATATTGTTCTTATGTTATAGTTGGTGTTGTGTTTGTGGGTCTTGGGCATCGTCTCAGCTGCAGACGACCAGACCCAAAGGCCGGTGTACATAATCTCCCAGGATGGAGCTCCCCAAGGATACTCCAACGGACAACCCTTCTTTGGAGCTAAAGTTTCGTCGAATAATGTGAAAGTGTTGCCAAATGCTTACAAAACATCACAGGGTTCCGATCTATCAAGTGTTAATAATGAACCGATATCAGTTCCTAATATAGTGAATAGAAACTCCTTATTCGAAGGTAACCGGAAACAACCTATTCCCGTACCAGTGGATTATTCAGATAATGGTGCATCGTCTACTGAATCATCTGAAGGAACCAGTCCTTTACCTATCCATAAACCCTTATATCCTGGTGTGACACCCGTTCCGGTATTGGTTAAGACTCCTTCAGCAGCATTTCGGCCAGTAACATCAACGCCTAGACCCTACGAAGTCAGTAGACCACAACCAAATTACGAAAGCAGTTCGGAAAATCCATTTTCGACTGAAACCCCTTCATTTCGTCTGTGGCCGAAGTTACCAGACCCGATCCCAGTGCCAGTGTTAACAGCCAAAAAGTTTTTGCAGAAATCGTATCAAAAGTTAAACACTAACTTTGTTCCTCAATATCAACAAAAAAATTCCGTCAATGACCCTACTTTGTCGAATAGTTATCAACAGAATGCGTTCCCTCTAAATTACCCAGTTAACTCCCAGTTTCAGACTCAATCAGGTCAATTAGCAAACAAGGGCCCAATCTACATCATCATTCCAGGAGGAGGTAATAATGCTCAATCTGGTTCATATCAAGCACCAACTCCAATTCCTTATCAGTCCCAAGCATCTCAACAAGGGAACCAACAATTTATTGTCTTAGCTCCTAGCGGCAACGCTCAGTCTAGTCAAGCAGGTTATCAAAACAACGGACAATATGGTCAACAGTCTTCTTTGAATTTCGCTTCAGGAGTTTCAAACCCTGGCAATCAAGCGCAAGCCCAGTCTGTTCAGCAAGCTCCTTTTAATTACGCGGTTATACCTGCTTCAAACGCTGCCAGTAATCAATTCCAAAACCAATTTTCTAATCAGCAGTCTGATTTGAAATACGCTATATTTGGTCCAGCAAATGCTGGAAACATAGGCAGTTCTGTTGGACAGGTGCCACAAAATAACGCAGTAATTGCTCCTGGTAGTCAATCGTCAAACACTGTTGGTCAGCCTCCGGTGGCCACTGGTGTACTTGGACTTTCGAATGGGGCTCCTAGCTTTGCATCATCGACACAATCACCTGTTCAGTTTGCCAGTTATTCACCCACGCCATCTCCTTCTCAACAGTTCTCTGGTTTTCCTGCTACACAATCTCCTTCCCCTCAATACGCTGGCTCTGCACAACCATCTCCACAGTACACTGGATTTTCTTCTACGCAGTCTCCTTCCCCGCAATACACTGGGTTTTCTTCTATGCCATCTGCTTCTCAACAGTACGGTGGCTACTCTTCTGCGCCATCTCCTTCTCCGCAGTATACTGGGTTTTCTTCTATGCCATCTGCTTCTCAACAGTACGTTGGCTACTCTTCTGCGCAAACTCCTTCGTCATTCGCTTTACCAGCACAATCGCCGCAGCAAACAGGATTTTCTCCTACGCAATCACCTTCTCCACAGTACTCTGGTTTCTCTACTGCACAATCTCCCTCCCCTCAGTATGTTGGTTTTTCTTCAACACAACCGCCCTCTCCACAGTACGCAGGATTTTCTTCAACGCAATCTCCTTCCCCACACTACTCTGGTTTTTCAGTAATGCAATCGCCTTCCCCTCAAAACGTTGGCTACTATTCTGCTCAAACGCCTTCACCATTCGCTTTACCAGCACAATCCCCACAACAAACTGGATTTTCTCCTTCACAGTCTCCTTCTCCACAGTACTCTGGTTTTTCTGC
This sequence comes from Scotopteryx bipunctaria, assembly GCA_949320045.1. Lineage (NCBI taxonomy): Eukaryota > Metazoa > Arthropoda > Insecta > Lepidoptera > Geometridae > Scotopteryx > Scotopteryx bipunctaria. Next base: position 4,431,185 of record OX439449.1, read on the forward strand.
TACGCAATCTCCTTCCCCACAATACGCTGGTTTTTCTTCAACTCAACCACCCTCTCCACAGTTCACTGGATTTTCCTCTACGCCATCTCCTTCTTCTCAGTACTCCGGTTTTGCTGCTACGCCATCACCTTCTCCACAGCAAGTCGGCTATTCTTCTGCGCAAACTTCTTCACCGTTCGCTTTACCAGCACAATATCCACAACAAACTGGATTTTCTTCTACGCAATCTCCTTCTCCGCAGTACTCTGGATTTTCTTCTACGCAATCACCACAGTATGCTGGCTTTTCTACTATGCCATCTCCTGCCCCTCAAAGCATTGGCTTCTCTTCAGCACAACCTTTGTCTCCACAGTATACTGGATTTCCTTCTACGCCAACTTCCTCCCCACAATATTCTAGTTTTCCTGCTACGCCATCTCCTTCCCCTCAGTACGTTGGCTTCTCTTCAACGCAATCTCCCTCTCCACAGTACGTTAGCTACTCTGCTGCGCAAACACCTTCACCATTCGCATTACCAGCACAATCTCCTCAGCAAACTGGATTTTCTTCTACGCCATCACCTTCTCAGTACTCAGGCTTTTCTTCAACACAACCTCCTGCTCCACAGTTCGTAAGCTACCCAGGAGGGCAATCTCCTTCACCGTTTGCTTTACCAGCACAATTTCCTCAGCAAACTGGATTTTCGTCTACGCCATCACCTTCTCCTCAGTACTCAGGCTTTTCTTCAACACAATCTCCTGCTCCACAGTTCGTTAGCTACTCAGGAGGGCAATCTCCTTCACCATTCGCTTTACCAGCACAATCTCCTCAACAAACTGGATTTTCTTCTACACCATCACCTCCTCAGTACTCAGGCTTTTCTTCAACACAATCTCCTGCTCCACAATTCGTTAGCTACCCAGGAGGGCAATCTCCTTCACCATTCGCTTTACCAGCACAATCTCCTCAGCAAACTGGATTTTCTTCTACACCATTGCCTTCTCCTCAGTACTCAGGCTTTTCTTCAACACAATCTTCTGCTCCACAGTTCGATAGCTACTCAGGAGGACAATCTCCTTCACCATTCGCTTTACCAACACAATCACCACAAGCCGGCTCTTCTCAATCAACTATTTCCCATGTCAGATTTTCTGGCACAGGAAACAACTATAGTTACTCTATTAAGTAGTCAAATTATAATGTTCCATTTCTAAGACTGGTAGCTTTATGTGATTTAATTTAAATGTGATGTTCAATAAACTGAAACGAATTTTCTGGGCTTTTAATTTTACCCCTTTTTAGTGTGCGTTAGCAGCTACAAAAAAATGTTTTATAAGATGCTGACATTTCCTTCTTGTAGCTATAACCCTTGTTTGTCGTAGTCGGATAAAAAGTAGGTGGCAAAGTCACAACTTAATTGATGGGTGTTACGACACCGGTCTTTTAGTGCTAAGCTATATGCCAAATGTTATCGAAGTGATCCACAAAGAACCTGTTTGAAGGCCGTTGCAAAACAAGCTTTGTGTCAATGTGACATGTATTAGTTTGATGATAATCATTATACCTAGTGAGATAGCAGAAATAGTTTTTCTTGAATAATTTACTGTTTAGATCGCATGAGTTGTGAGGGCGGATATTAAACAATATTGTAAAAAGCTTAAAACCATGTTACTCTTGTTGTTTCGTTCTGTTATAATTACTTGTTTGTGATAATATCTATTTTAAAATCTCAATTACAAGAAGTCGGAATACATCGTGATAACTATTTTTTCTGTTTAGATAGGTTACTTAAATACACGTATTCTATCCTATGCAATCCGCTCATGTCTACTGTTAGTTAGCATAATATCTAATTGCCGTTACGTCGTATTACAAGAAAACGCGTAGAATCAGCAATATGTAACACCGGAAGAAAATTTATATAACTTTATAGTGATACATAAAACACAGTTTTATTTATCCGAATTCTTTATTCGTTTTTCGCATTTTTCAATATTTACAACATTTTTACAGATTAAATAAATATTCAACAAAAATATTTATCTATTGTTTACCAGCCGTAGTTGGATCCTAGGCCAGAGTATGAGACGTGGGAGACAGCGGGGGCAGCGGAGTAGGTGAGGGCAGTCTTGACAACGGGAGCGGAGATGGTCTTGGTCAGTACCGGGGCGGAGTAAGTAGAGTACGCTGGGGCAGCGTAGGATTTGTAGACGGGTGCAGCAGCGGCGTAGGCAACGGGGGCAGAGTGGGAGATGGAAGAGTAAGAAACAGCAGGGGCGATGCTCTTAGCCACAACAGGGGCAGAGTAAGAGTATGCGGGAGCAGCGGCAGCGTAGGCCACGGGGGCAGAGTGAGAGATAGAAGAGTAAGAGACAGCAGGAGCGATGCTCTTAGCTACAACAGGGGCGGAGTAGGAGTATGCGGGGGCAGCATAGCTCTTCAGGACGGGGGCAGCGGCAGCGTAGGCCACGGGGGCGGAGTGGTGGATAGAGGAGTAAGAGACAGCAGGAGCGATGCTCTTGGCCACAACAGGGGCAGAGTAGGAGTATGCGGGAGCAGCAGCAGCGTAGGCCACCGGGGCGGAATGAGAGATGGAAGAGTAGGACACAGCAGGGGCGATGCTCTTAGTCACAACGGGAGCAGCGTAAGAGTACGCGGGGGCAGCAGCGTAAGTGTGCACGGGGGCGGCATGAGAGACAGATGAGTAAGATACAGCAGGGGCGGCGATGGTCTTGGCGACGACAGGGCTACCGTATCCGTATGATCCGTATGATCCGTATGATCCGTATGAAGCTCCGTGAGCGATTGACGAGTAGGAGACAGCAGGAGAGACGGTCTTGACGACTGGGGCAGCGTAGTGGGCGACCGGGGCAGCAGCGTAGGTCTTAGCCACAACCGGACCAGCGGCGTATGTGACGGGACCATGCGACGTGTGGGATGAGAAGGAGACTGATGACACAGCAGGTGCTGAGCTGTAGTGGACCGGGGCAGCGGCCAGGAGGTTGCCAGCGGAGGCGATGCCAGCCGCGCACAGGAAAATTACCACCTGAGAATAAGTACATTTTTAAGAACACTATTATAAAATTGGAACTATTGGAGTACTTGTATGAAGATTCAATAGCGAATAATAATTTGTTAAAAGAGGTATTTAAAAAGGTCGCTATTGAAATATCAGATAGCTTTTTTGAACTTGAACTTTAAGCACTTGACCACCGATCGAATTTCAATTTAAAAATAAAATCCTTTTGTACCTTGGAGTACATGTTTGTATGGTACGTTGCTGCTGATTGTAATAATTATTGGAGCACTTGCTTTCGCTTTTATATCGGCGGTGTAAACTGGTACTGAGCCCGTGGAACTGATGCCCCGGGCACTCTCGATTTCAATGTCAAGGCAAGCCTGCCCAATTGTGTAATCCCAATGGTGTTTACCTTTGAAAATGGCAATCGATTTATTGAGGAAATCCTTTCGGAAGTTGATCAGATTTGCATATTTCGAGTTATATGATTCCTATAATTTAATTGATATTTGTAGATAACAAAACAAGAACACATAGTAATTCATAATCATCATCTCCCTTATCCCACTCTATGTGAGGTCGACACTAAAGTTTTGGCTAAGGTGTTACATAGTAAGTAATTATTAAGCTATAAAGTGTACCCAATGTTTTTCATTTTGTTTGTTTTGTTACAGATCGTTTTCAAAATATTTTTTTTTTATGTTTTTTGTGATGCACATTGGATGGCGCATGCTGTAACATAATATTTAATAGAACTTATAGGTAACGTTGTTTTATAGGACCAGCTTTAATATAAATAGTTTTGATCAGTGATTCCCAATTCGTTGGTTTTAATTACTATCTCTAGATCATAATATTTATCTACCTACCTGTCTCTACTATTAGGTACGTATGTTTTAATATTTCTAAAGTAAACGAAGTTTGAATATATTATGAATATTTATTTACATATCACAGATTATTGAGTCTATATTTTGACCTTTTACCAAGCTTGCTTGCCGTATCCGCTCCCGTATCCACCGAGGGATCCGTGGGAACCGCCATAACCACCAAGAGAACCGCCGTATCCACCAAGGGAACCATAGGAACCTTGGGCACCGCCGTATCCTCCGAGAGAACCGTAGCCGCCGTGGGAACCACCATATCCTCCAAGAGAACCGCCATATCCTCCAAGAGAACCGCCATATCCTCCAATAGCACCACCGTATCCCCCAAGAGAGCCAACGCCATGGTGAGCTCCGTAAGAGTCAACACGGTGCACGCTAGACGTAGCCGGGCCCAAGCCTCCATGTCCTGAATACCCAGAAGCACCAGAAATTCCTCCAAGACCAGCGCCGGACCATCCAGCGCCGCCAAGACCGGAGTGGGAGGAAGAGGCAGGGATGACTTTGTGAACGGTGGTGTATGATGTAGCTGGGGCTAGGCCGTATCCTGCGCCATAGCCACCCTGGCCGCCGTATCCACCGCCATATCCACCGCCGTATCCACCGCCGTATCCACCGATGCCACTAGCGCCATATCCATGACCTCCATGGCCACCGTACCCGCCACTGCCAAGGGCGCTGAGAGCCCCAGCATGGGCGAACCCGAACAGGCAAGCTGCGACGGCAAAGATCTATGGGAGAAACAATTGGTTGTAAGAAGTTGCTCCAGATCAAAAACTGGAACATCGAGTATATTATGGAGAGCACTTTTTATGATCACTTTTATCTATTAATTGACTAACCGTTTATTTCGTACTATGCTGTTTTGTTTTGTTATTGAAACTTTATCATTTTTTTATTATAACCAATTTTTTATTATATTTTATATTGAAGTTTTAGAAAATTGAATAAATGAATTAGAGTACTTACCTTAGTGAACATGTTGCTTGAATCTTCAATGATGAGTTGAATGTTTGCAAGCTATTGTTCCGCGCTTTTATACTCAAAACGAAGGAAACGTATTTTTCAAGGTTCCATTAGATTTTTGGATGAGAAACGGAGCATGACCACTTTAATTAACACTATCTTAAACTGCAACTACTATAATTTACTAACATGTTTCTAAAGTTCGAGTAATTACCGACTCTATGATTAAAGCTTTAAGAGTTATTCTCCGCTGTGAACAAGGAAGATCGTATCAGAAATTTGGTTTATTGTATTAGGCATTACAAGGATTGCCAATGACATGAGAATTCAATTCAATGTTGAATGACTTTCATATTTTACATGGATGAATAGGTAACTTGCATACTCTCATATATTTCCAGAATAGTGTGATGATAATATTAATTATTAGCCTAATAAAGTATTATAATGGTTTCTGGACTCAAACATTAGATTACTTCTTCGCTGGACCTACATTAATTACTTACCTAATAAAACCCACATTACACCTACATTGTAAATTACTGTTATTCATTTATTATGAATTAGTCGTTAGTCTCACTTTAGGGCAAAGCCTTCCTTCCACGCTTTGCAAATGCTTAGTAATATTATAAACGCGAAAGTTTGTATGTATGGAGTTGAATGAAAAGGAAAAAAGAAAGGATTTGAATGAAACTTGGAGTATACATACATAAGTAGTAGGGACATGTGCTGGATTAACAATAATAGGCTATTTTTCATGCGGGTACCTCGCGAACGAAGCCGCGGGCGGCTGCTAGTAATTAATAAACCAAATCGTCCAACTAGCAAGGTACCTACATCAGAAAGGCAATTTTGTCCCTATGATGAGTTTACATTTCACCGTTGTGACGATAAATTAAATAATTCGGTATCTAGTCTATTAAACTTAGTTCATCATGAACTTATCTTTTTTTATTACTTAGAAGTTAATTTTAATAATGTAGGACGCCCTCCGGCTAGTTGGAGTGACGATCAGCAAAAGGTTGCTCGCAGAGGCTGGATGCGTTAAGCCGAAGATAGGCCCGCAATGACGATCATTAGGGGAGGCCTATGACCAGCAATGGACTGCTATAGGCTGATGATGATGATGATGATGAGAAGTTATTTCATAAATTGTTTGAAATAGTTCCACCATTTCTTTGATCTGGTTTATTGCTGTATGAAATTAATATTAGATTTATTTTGCTATTTTTAAAATAAGAACAAACAAGTTAGACTTCGATCCGACACATTGAAGGCAGGATCGCTTTATTATGTTCTAAATACCATGTTTACCTTTAGGAAGGTAATGAATATGAATCAACTGCTCGCAATCTGTAGGTAATTATATTCATAACTCTAATAAAAAAGATACTTAATTTATACTTTGACTATGAATAGGGGTTTTTGTTCTAAATTAATTTAGTAGATATATGAGTTATCGCGAGAAAATGAAGTATTTGTAGATGTAAAACAAAAGCGTTAAAATAATTTACAGGTTTATTAAAATAGAATAGTTTTTTTCATAAATAGTTACACAATTGTATCACAGAATTTACGTATTTCATACATTTCTAAATCACTGGCAAGAATTCAAGGAAATATACAATGAAGTTCTAAATCAACACAATCAATTAATCTAAAGAACCGAGAAAGCTTTTTCAAAATAATATTTGCAATAAAACCTATTCAAACTCAATCACTCCAACAATGACGAACTACTAGCTGAAACTAAAAAGTTCGTCGTTGTTTATTGCACTTTTTTCCGTGATTTACCACAGATATTTGCCGCCGTATCCATAACCGCCGTATCCACCGTGGACACCGCCGTACACGCCTCCATAGACGGGGGCAACGTAGGACTTCACAATCGGGGCAGCATGATGCACGTCATACCTCGACACGTGGGATATAGCGGGTGCGGAATATACAGCAGGTATCACAGCCTTAGCGACGATGGGAGCAGAGTAGGCGGAGTAGACCGGAGCTACTCCCAGTCCTGAGTAGCCGTGGTAGCCTCCGGTATAGCCCAGTCCGGAGTAGCCGAGGCTAGAGTAGCCCAGACCACTGCCCAGGTAGCCCGCTTGAGCGTAGGCAATGCACAAGAACACTATCAGCTGAAACAAGGGATGGTAGGTAAATTTTTTGACGGCCTTGGTGGCGTGGCGGGCCATTGCTCGGCAGAGACACAAAAGATGCGGGTTCGATTCCCGCTGCGGAAGAAATGGTTGCATGTTCTGCAAATATTTCTTCCGGGTCTGGGTGTTGTGGTACCATGGTACTCGTTTCTGTATACCCACGACACAGGGAATCCGTGTGGGGTCAGGACTATGTATGTGACTGTTGGGTATTATTTCTTTGTATTATTTATATCGCATGTGAAGAAAAATTTACGAATTTTCCCAAAATAATTTTGCAAAAACATGCAATATTTTCTTGCATAATGTTTGGATCGGTATTAGGTAGGTATAGTTAGTTTAAATCTGTGTGAAAATCTCGGTTTTAATAGTAAGGTAGCATTTCAAAGCATTTGTACACTGAACTTTGACTGGACAATGAATCTAACCGATTGATTCCTAAGGAATATGATATTCTTCACAATTTTGAATTTGAATTGAGGACTAATGCTCACCTATTTGGATAAGCTCTTTCCCAAGAACCAATAAGCTCTTATAATACAACAATATCTTACCTTAGCGATCATTTTGCTTGTTTGCCTTAGATGTTGATTATTTGAAAATGATGTGTTGAATGCACAATAGTCCAAATGTCAGCTTTATATATGAACAAATCTCGGAAACAACGCGACCTCGCTATTGTCACGTTCTACACTATTTAAGTTAAACAGCAGCTTAATTATATCAAAACTTTATATTGTTATTAATATAATTTTTAAACACAATGCGAAGGTGAATCGCCGAAACCGATAGTACCTACAAAACAGGAAGTTGGTACACGGATGAACCTTTGGGTTCCGTATCAGATATCCATAGGAAAACTCTTTTTTGGAATAAAGGTCTGTGACTTAACTTTAAATAAAAACTAAATAACATCATGATATTCATCCTTCGTTTTATAAAGCCCTGTTCTTAAAGTGGTTTGACACATTTATCTCTAAACAAATTATAAATTAGACACTGCCTCTAATTGATTGTAATCTGTATTTGAAAAGGCGCCATAAACAAAAGATAGAATAGCTTTAATACGTCTGTTTGTAGGTACTTACCGATTAATAAAATATAATAAGCTTCTATTCAATAGTAGGTAGGTACCTATCTATTACATTTTTTCTAACTCAACATCGTGTAGTGAGCGTATCCCGATCATCTAACCGTGAGGTCAAAAGTCATGCAAACAAGTTCAACGACCCGAAAGCTTATTTGATCTGTGGTTAGGAGGTCACGAAATACATAGTTGTGATCTGTACGTATCCTACCTAGGTATATAAAGGTATTTAGAGTATGTCACTGTTTATATTTCGAAATTGCGAATATGGTACCTTTGCCCCTAGCGTTGTTTGAGATTGGTTGAGCAACTATTGACAAAATGATTGATTGAATTTGCCGATCATTAAGGTAATTTGCATAAACACTATAGTTTGTGTTATTTTTAGTATTATTGATGTTTTTGTATTTGATAAAAAATCTTTTGCACATACAAAATTTTATAAAAAATCTAATATGAAAATTGTGATTTTTTTTTCATCCCAAAGTTATGGAACGGATTCCAAGCCTTATAAGTTTTTTAGGTACCAAACGTGACCTTTGTCAGTGTTTTGTCGGAAGAGTTGTAAATAATTTTATGTGGAACACTCGGGATGCTCCTTATGTTATTCACCGGAATTGTTTTTAAATAATTAGTTATGATAATAAGGACGACCTTTCCAAAAATGTGATAACGAGTAGGTATGTATAAGTAACTATTCAAGTAGAAGTAGGTAATAAATAAAGAAAAGAAAAATTAAAAGAGAGAAGAAAAATTACCGACATCTGCACCACTTTAAAAATAGTACAATCTCATATTGACTCTCCATATCTTCTTTCTTTAATTCGGATGCGAGTCCCCACAAGAAGCGTAAGAACACCCACTCTGTCTCTTTATGTTCCCCATTGTGCAACGAACTACAGGCAACACTCCATTTTTATTAGATCAGCTAATTACTTCAATGAATTGGTTGGCTATCCTGAGTTGGACCTTTTCAACACCAAACCGTTAACTTTAAAGCGCAGTCTCACCAAACGCTGGTTTGAATCGGTGCCTCAACTGTTTGGTTAAATTTACTTATATAATATGTTCTCCTCTTAACTGTTATCGTCTTACTTGTTTTTTATGTCAACAAACTCTTATAGTTTTTTATATGCGAAAACATCTAATTGGTAATTAGGTAGTCTTTTAAGTTGTTTCCTAATTTAGTTTTAAAAAAAAGTAAAAGTAAAAAGTAAAAAGTATTTATTCAAAATTACAAGTGTAAAATACATGGTTTGTAATACTGTTTGTTTTCCGAATAAAATAAAATAAAATAAAATAACATTTATATTTTGTTTCTTCGAAAACCAACCAAAAACGATACCCAAGTCTTATTTTATTTTATTCTCTTCGAAAAATAAATACGATTCAAGTTTTTTTTTAAATTGATCCATAATAACCTTAGCGTAAATAAACAAGACAGTTTTTTATATAAATATTTTATTCAAGGCTTAGTAAAAACCTATTTGGATTTCATGAATCTTGGATTACCTACCTATGTGATCTCAAACGTTATATGAAAAACCGTGAGGAAACCAGCATGTCTTACAACCTAAAAACTTTCGAACTTGACATGTGTCAAGTGTAACAAAATAAACAATTACTACACAGGATCGAAAGAACGTGACAATAGGTACCCTATTAGATGACTACTTGTCTATAATACCTAGGTATAAATATTATCTCGTTATGTTTCTTACGTAGGTACTTTTCCGGTCTATTGAAAGACTGCTGCATTATTCATGTTTCATTCCAGATATTGATATAGAGAATAATATATTTTTTCACATGGTTTGCTCCGTTTCACTATTCAATGAATACAATCGCGATCTCGATCTTTCTTGTTTATCTTCATTTATTTATATCACCTTCAAATGTTTGAATGATGTATGGTCGTGTTTTGTTTTTGACATCTATATTAAGTGGTGACATCTAGGGGTCTATCTATAATGACCTCGGAAGTGGGCAAAGACTGAAGAGGTGCAGGTTCGATTCTTGCCCAAATACTGACGGTCATTAGAGTGTAGGAATAGATTTTTTATTCTTTTACTTAGCCTAAAGTTAACTTTGCTCACATTTTTTGTGCTAATTCTTCTTTCTCTACAAAGCTTCTCTTTCTAGAACTCGATGTGCAATATAACTTCCTTAACAAACTACTTAAGAAATTAAAGAGGGAACACGAACAAAGGGAATTTGCTAATGCCAAGAAAAATTCTAAAAAAACTTGGAATTTAATTAAAAACATAATACACGTTCAAAAAAACATTTCTCCTCCCCGAGAACTCTTATATCTGGATCTAGACTCTATTGCTTCCGTTAATAAAGTAAATAATTTCTTCGCCAATATTGGTCGAACTCTTGCCGATAAAATAGATAGGTCTAATCATATTACCGCTCATGTTGCACCAAAACATTGGAGTAATTCGTTTGTTTTATATCCTACCGATGAACTTGAAGTGGAAAATGTTATTTTAAATCTTCGTAGCGATTGTGCGACGGGTTGGGACGGCATACCAACTAAAGTTCTTCAAAACTCTAGGTACAAATTAACTCCACTCATAGCTCATATCTGTAACAGTGCATTTTTATTTGGAAATTTCCCCGATGATTTTAAAAAGGCGGTAGTACACCCTATTTTTAAATCTGGAGACAGAGACAGTGTCAATAATTATCGACCCATATCAATCTTGCCTTCTTTATCAAAGATTTTAGAAAAACTAATTAGCGTAAGGTTAATCAACTATCTTGAACATAATCAAATAATATCCAAGAATCAATTTGGATTTAGGAAAGGAAGGTCAACGGAGGACGCAGTAGGCAAACTTGTTAATGAAATAGCTCGAAATTTAGATATAAAAAAAAGGACTTTGGCAATATTCCTAGACCTTTCGAAAGCTTTTGACACTGTCTCCGTCCCACTACTAATAAATAAAATGTCAAGCATTGGTATTAGAGGACCCGCTTTAGACCTGTTTAATAGCTACTTGACTAATCGAAAACAGATTGTAAAACTGTTTGAAGTTGTTAGTCATGAAGCCTCGCTTGAGTATGGTGTTCCTCAAGGTAGTATACTTGGACCTACGCTGTTTCAGATATATGTTAATGAACTGTGCAATATGACTTTGCCAAACTGTCAAATAATCTGCTATGCAGATGATACAGTTTTATTGATAACTGGAAACGACTGGGAAGAGACACAAAAAATAGCAGAAAACACTATCAGAGCAGTAATGTCTTGGCTAAATCAGAACTTGTTGACCCTAAACGTAGATAAAACCAAATATATAACCTTTTCACTGACATCAGCAAGTCAACCACCCTCAAACTATAGTATCAAAGGACACAAGTGCCAAATCCCCACTCTTAACTGTACCTGTCCAATTCTTACCAGAACAGATAGTATTAAATACCTTGGAGTGCACATTGATAAGTCACTAAACTGGAACATACATATTAGGTCATTAACGTCACGAATAAGAAAATTAATCTATATTTTTAAGAACTTACGATCTTCGGCCAGTAATAAAACCCTTCAGTTAGTATACTCCGCACTTAGCGAATCTATCATCAGGTACTGTATTACTGTTTGGGGAGGCTCCAATAAAACAAATATGCTGCAACTGGAGAGGGCTCAGAGAGCTGTCCTGAAGGTGATGAAGAAAAAACCTTTTCGATATCCTACAGCATCTCTGTACAATGACTGCAAAGTTCTCACGGTCAGACAGCTCTTTGTGCTTCAAACAATATTACGCATGCACTCTTCCACACTGTTTAACCCTAACCTAACTGCAAAAAAAAGACGGTCTGACCGTGTTTGCGAAGTTATTAAACACCGAACAACTTTTTACAGTCGATTCTTTCCCATCATAGCTCCTCAACTGTACAATCGACTGAACAAAATGCTGCATATTTACCACCTCAACAAATACGAGTTAAAAAAACGTCTTAGTACTTGGCTAATGCAGATTAACTACAAAGATACAGAAAATCTTTTGATCTTTCACGATAAATAAAAAAGTAAGTATATAATATGTATATCTAACCAATTATATGCACAAACAAAAATAAATATAGAACCCCTACTGAGACGAAACAAAAACCCTAACATGAGACAAGAACAGTCACTCGCCCGCGTACAAAACACACACACACATACTCACACACACACACACACACATACTCACACACCCGCACACATACATACATGCACACATACACATACTTGCAAACATATACATTCACTTACACACGCACACACACACAAATTGCATCCGAATCTACACGCGGGGACCATTCCGTAGGCGAGAAGGGCTGAGTGGTGAGGATGGAATCTAACCCTCGAGATACAGTTTTACACTAGTTCGAGGGTCAGCCGAAATCCTCATCGCCCAAACTTGTCGTCAATGGAACGGTCCACGCGTGTACATAATGTTAAGTTTAGTTTTATTACATACTTCTTTTTTTTTCTTCTACTTTTTAGTTATTATTTGGTTGCCAGTCAAATATCGCTTCTAGCGATAAGGCCGCCAATTGTGGATACCGGAATAATTATGTAAACTTTTGTAATTTTTATGTTTTTGTTGGTATACACAATAAAGTATTATTATTATTATTATTATTATTAATATTTAATTCCTACTACCTGTACCTACCTAAGTAGGTATTATAATTTGTCACATTCATTACTCGTGTGATGCAAGTCAAGGATGCTAGTCGTAGATTTCAACATCGCACTTAACCTTCTTATAACAATGACGTGGATTGAAGTGATCGCTATCATCATAATTATGAATTGTCGTTTTTTTATGACACTTGTTGATTTAACTAAATATGTTGACACTATGTTGAATGACGTCGCGTGGGAATGCGAGGAATGCTGCGAACATAACCTATCATATTGAATTAAATCTTGGAGATAATAGAAAAGATTTTAAAGCCACATACTATACTCTAAAAAAGAGTCGACACGGTATGACTCTACTTACTTGGGAGAGAGGAAGGTTTTTGGTGTGGGATGCCACATGCGTAGATACTAGCGCGTTCTCATTTGCCGGGGACTTTAGTTAGGGCCGGGGCGTGGCGGGTGATTCGGCCGAGGATCTCAAAAGGCGCAAATATGCAAACCTTGAAGGGGCTTAATGTATTTGAGCCTCTTGGGGTCGAGATCTTAAGTCTGTGGAGCACGGGTGCCCACCGCGTTTTCAGAATTCTTTCAGGACTTCTGGTCGAAGCGATACACGATCCAAGAGATGGTTTATATTTGGCTTAACAGATCAGATAGATTATCACCTGTGGATGCATATTTTCGACTTTTGTTAGCTTAGCGACGCTGCCTAGCTTTTTTTAAAATGAAAACTTTCTTTTTGGTTTCTAGAGATACGAAATCTATAGTTCTACTGTACGTCTTGCAAATATTGGAGACAACATCGTGCTTCCATACCAGGCGAAATACCAACTTTATGAGTTTTCATTTACCGTGGATAATGGTGACACCAAACGTTACCGCATCTCTGACACCGTTTTGTAAATGCCATCAATAAATACATATACGAAGCCGTCTCAAATTGTGACAAATATGTAAGTGTTACTATTAACAGGTTTAATTCATTGTCAAAATAAGATGGAATCGGCCTATAAAGTTTTTTGAATAAAAGGGAAGTACCTACATAATGCAAACTAAACTGAATTTGTAACCTTAATATAGGGGTTCACTGGTAATGTTAGTTTTTAAACCTCTTTCTTTTCTTTTACTATAGTTATCAGAATTGAAATCTATGCTTACATAGGCACTAGCTTTATTTTGTTGGTAGGTATGTCTCTGTCGTCCATACAAAGTAAAAGTAATTAAAAAAGATACTAAGGTACTTTAAAGCGCTAATAGAGCTGTATACATTTTTTAAGTCTACTTTAATACGTCACCTCATTGATAATCTAAATTTCAATGAAGTTGGTCCTTGATATTTCCCTACATGACCTAGTTTTGAATTATCAACCACTAAGTTAAAAGGGCAGCTTGGAACTGGTTCTATTACAAAGTTGTGCGTAATTGGAGATTAACTAATACGAGTATAAGGTAGGTACTTTAAATAATGTAAATGGGTGATAATGCTTGATGCGATTTAGATCTTTCTGTTTGATAGGTAACAAGATTTACTAACGATATAATATCGGAGTTTACCGACGAATTAAGTACCTATCAAACAGAGTATTTAGTTGTTATATTTTTCACTGGTATTTTTACAGAGTAACAAAACCTTTAAGATTGTAAAAATCAATAAAACGATTAACAAATTAATATTTTTGCAAAGTTTTTGTGTCAACTTACACAATAAAAGTCATCATTACACTTTTAACATTTTATTCTCATGGGATAAAATATATACACAAATAACAACTAAACAATCATTCGATTATTTGATCACCAGCCGTAGTTAGAGGCGAGTCCACTGTAGGACACGTGGGAGACGGCAGGGGCAGCTGAGTACGCCACAGCTGATTTCAGGACTGGGGCAGCAGCGTAGGCCAACGGAGCTGCATGGGCAGCGTAAGTCAGAGGCGCAGCGTGGGCAGCGTAGGTAGAGATAGGGGCGGAGTAGGCAACCGGAGCGTGGGCGTATGCGGCGACGGGGCCGGCGTGAGCGGTCTGAGTGCTGTAAGATGAGATGGACGACACAGCCGGGGCGACAGCCTTAACCACAGGAGCGGAGTACGCCAGAGACGGGGCAGCGTACGACACAGCTGGGGCGCTGTACGAAACAGCGGGCGCGGCGTAGCTCTTGACGACGGGAGCCGCGTAGGATGCGTACGCGGGGGCGGCGTAGCTCTTCACAATCGGGGAGGAGTATGACACTGCGGGTGCGGCGTACGACACTGCTGGGGCAGCGTAGGACGCGTACGATGGAGCGGCGTAGGACGCGTACGATGGAGCAGCGTACGAAGCGTACGCCGGGGCAGCTGCGGCGTATGAGGCATAGGGGGCGGCGTACGCACCTCCGTATAAGCCACCAGCGCGAGCAGACGCCAACGCGCACAGAAGAACGATGAACTGAAACAAAGTATTAAATTCAAACAACTTTCGAAAATTACTATACAAACATAAGGGGCGTTACTTTGATAATACTGCTTCAAACCTCTGAACCTTATGAATGTCAGTCATTAATTGATTTCCTAATGAGATAATATGCAAACAAACAACGAAGAATTATTATGTTAGTATAGGTACTTTTGTTTTTCCATTAATTCTCCTGGTTCATAAATAATTTTACTGAAAATTTCATTATAATTAACTTTCTCGTGAAATGTCTTTTTCATTAAAACACATTTATTATTTGCACTTCAATTTATAAAATGTGGTACCTTAGCTGCCATTTTGTTATATAAAATCCTTACGGCAAGTGATACGGATTAAGTGTAGTGTGGCACTTTTATACTAAGTCGCCTACCCCCGTGCGCAGGCACACCTTAGTACTGAATCTAGTTCATACTACACATGCTTGTTAGGACACAAATTGTATGAAACAGTGTTAGATACGACTACTAAATTGGTATGTCACCTACCGATATAGCATATTAAATTTAATTATGTTACTAACATTTTTACGGCCATAGTCGGAGATCTTGATGATGCGATAATTTAATGTTCGAATCGATTAACATTTCAATAGAGTTTTCCTTTTTATGGAATATTCGATTAAAAGATTATCTCGATTATTGCATGGATTTGATATTTTGAGCCATACTTGTGACCGGTTATAATTAAACGAATGTCCACGATAGCCATAGCCTTGTTTTTTTATAGTGACATATTTTGACGGATGACTTCTATGGTAATCTATGTATTTACGGACATCTGTTACTTGAATAAAGAAACCCATAATAAACCCATAATAATAACACATAATGAATTATTAATTACTTCTGCTACCTCTACAACTCTACCACTTAGCGTCAGTGGTCATGAAAAGGTTGTTGATAAATTGATAACAGTTCTGGTTCTTGGTGACATCTTCTAAACAATTTCAAAACTTTAACAATCGTCGAACGTCACCGTAAAGGATGAAAGCCTGCTAGTCATACAGTGATTGGGCGTGTGCTGTAAGTAAAATAGACTTCTCAGCTCAGCATTTGATCCTGCTTGGATATTGTACTATTGCAACAACCTGTATTGACCCTTGACACAACCGTCAAACAGGAGCCTCTTATGGCAGACCGAGGCCTTTAGCAAATCAGCTACTCCTTATAAAATTATGGACAAACTGCATTTAAATATACCTACAGCGGTTTCGTTTGTAATTTCCGGCGTCTTATTAGACTTGCCGGCAGACATTTGAGAAAGGTAAAAAAAAATACTACTACTAGTCGTGTCACTAGCTTTTAACCAGTGTGGTGAAAGGCTTTAAAGTGCGCCTCAAAAGCTCCCTTCGTGCATTTGTCACATGTTTTCGAACTTCTTAGATTCTACGACATGCCGCTTTACTCACGATGGTAATGATTGAAGTTTTTATCGCAGAATTAAAAGACTATGTACTGAACATAGTTAAATTAATGTTGATGGCATTTGTTTTTCTATGCGACATTTCTACTAGGTAGTTTCTATTGACAGAATTGCCGTCCCCTTCCTATTTTTATAAAATTACTAGCTGCCGCCCGCGGCTTCGCTCGCGTGGTATCCGGATAAAAAATAGCCTATATGTTAATCCAGTACGTGTACTATGTATATTCCAAGTTTCATTCAAATCCGTTCAGCCGTTTAGGCGTGATTGAGGCACAAACATCCAAACATCCAAACTCACAAACTTTCGCATTTATGATATAAGTAAGATGATTAGGTAGGTATTGAAAGAAATACTATAATGAGAATACAAGAGAATTTTAATAACTTTCAAGACCTTTACCAGCTACTAAAAAAACGCACAGCATCAAAACACAACTTTTCCCCTACTTTATAAATTTATTTAAAATTCTAATGATTTATGTTTGCTACAAATTAATGAAAATCGAAATCATAAACGAGGCTTCACATAGTTTTGTAATTAACTTGTTTGTAATCTTGAACCTCATCTGAATCGACAAGCTAAAGTGAGTCTTGTCTTGCGACACAGCCGCGGATATCACGGAACCTACAGTTGTCCGATCAACTTATGAGCTGCTTGCTACGATATGGGTGTAATGGTGCAATCGCTCTTGTACTATGCATACTCGCTACTAGGTAAAGAGAGTTTTGCCTTCCAAACATGATTGAGTAGATAGATAGAATACATTCATAGTTATTGCTTTGACATATCTTTCATCAAAACACACTGAGAGCACTGGTGGTCTAGTTTGTAGTGACCCCGCTTTCCGATCTAAGGTCGTGGGTTGAAATTCGGTCGTGTACCAATGGATTTTTCTGTGCGAAAAACTTATGTGCGCTATACCAGTACTCTCAAACGGTGAAGGAAAACATCGTGAGGAAACCCGCGGTTTAGTCAGCACCGCACGTATTGACCATGTCTTTCCTCTGGACAAGGCCGACTAAGCTGAAAGGAACTGGAATAGGTGCTGAGCAAGCCTACTCCATCTTAATTCGTCCCGGGCACTACAGCGTCCCGTTTGTGAAGGTAAAAAATTGCTTCCTGACGCTGTATAAATCATCTACTATAGGTAAATGGTAAAAGGTCTAAGTATCATTCATCATCATCACCATCTTCCTGCCCTTACCCCAGTCTAATCAATCGTCAATAACCTTTGATAAAACATTGCATAAAGCTTTAAAAAAGGTTTTTTAAAATGAGTTTCTTTGATAAGAACAAAGCACAAATCTTCACACCTAGCCTTTGCTGAGGTAATCGATAACCAACACTTTGATTTAATAAAGAATTTCCCGCAAAGTCTGTCATACATTTTGCACAGACGGCTACATTTCTAGCATTTCGTTGTGGTACTGGTATTCTAGTTGTGCAAGTTACACGCGTGGACTTACCACATGTCACGCTTTTGTACGAGCGAGGGTTAAAGCTGTGGATTTATTAGGGCCAGTTTACACGCAGTGACTAGATATTGTCGATATAATAGTTATCTAGGAAAATGTGTCTTATGTAAATCACTGAGCTCGAAACACGTGAACTGACTTGATAAAGCAAAACTTCGTTCGCTTGATCTAGGGCATACAAAGCATACAATACCTACTGAAAATGGTTTATGTCCTCCACTCATTTTTCTGAGTAATTTTTTTTCTGTTATTGGAGTTTACAATCAGATTATTGGCCCATATTGACCTACACAGGGCTCATTAAGACATCAACAATAGAATTTGAAACACGTTAGGTAACGCTAGTAAGAAATCCTCATACTGGGCTAAGTAGAACCGGTTTTCTGAATTGTCTGTTTCGTAGTTTATTTCGTCTTATGCTCCTAATCTAGTTTATTGCTTCAGTGGTCCAGTAGGAGCGAAGGATGGCCTGCTTTCGCAAACATTCATAGAAATAAAAATATAAAAATAAACTTAGTGACGTGATAATAAATATCATATCGCGGATTGAACTGTGACGGACGAGATGACGATCTCGTCAGTAGACAGTTAGGGCGCTTGTCCACCATCGCTGTCACCAAGAATGAGAAGACAACGTTGAAGTAGTGATACGTTTTCACCTCACGTCCATCACCCGAGAGTACATCGGTTCTCATTATCTCGTTTTTCGGTGACGTTAACGACGACAGTGGACAGACTCCCTTAAATGTTTTAAGTATATTTACAATAGATAACTGATGTGCAAGTTTCTTCCACAAACTAATTAGTACGCAGCAAACCAATTCGGGCAAATCTGCACAATTGAATCAAAAGCCCAAGTTCATCGCAACCTAATCCCCGAATTCATTTAACATCTAACCAGCTGCCCTTGAGATCGACACTAATTTATCCCAAGTTTCCTCTGAACCAGGTACGGGAGTTGTGCAAACTACACACGAGTAGTGTAAATGCAGAGTAAAAGCTTCATAAAATCTTTACCTACCTGTTAAAACATTATATATGCATGGTGTAAATTATTTATAACAGTGTCATTAGTAAAATAAGGTGCAGACATCATCGGGATGTACATACTATGAAAGCACAATACTATCGAAGTAGAATGGTAATGACTAGGTACTTCATCGCAGTTTGGATCAACCTTGACGGACACTTTTTAGACACTGCTCTGAATTTGCCATGTTTAACTTTAACATTACTTTCTTTCAAAGTTTCTGATAGATAACTTTTTACTCTTGTGGCTAACGTGCGTAATTGGCTGGTAGAATGCTGATTCAGTAGAGTTTAGTCTAGACGTAGGCAGCCTTAATGTCTTACAGCCTACATGACGTGATTCTAACTTAGGCCTATAACACAAATTGTCTCCTATTAGTGTTATGAAATAGTTACAAATGTTGTTAGCATTCTTGCAAATGTCGTCTAATTAGCAGGTAGTTAATTTTAAGATCCTCATAAACACACTCTTAAACACACTCTTAAAATTCTTTGCAAAACAAACATCTCTGCTAGGTGCATACCTAAATATCTCAGATTTTTTAGTTTTGTAATCTAATAATGGAGGAAACTAGTGACAAAACTTTACGTGGACTTGACACACAAATTTTTTTGGTAAACTGAAGTCAAAGGTACAATAACATTACAAAAAATATTGCAATAATTTATTAAGAACAAGAATAAATTACATAACTTAAAACTACACAAAGTCAGTCGCGCTATACTAAATTACCAAGAGTAGTGTGTTCCTGAACTACTTACACTAACATGGGCTAAAACGGGTGTTTCAGAGTAGCTCACTTGCTGGGCTACATCTAAAGAATTAGAAAATCTTTCTCTTTTCTCTACCGGGACAGAAGAAAATTTCGAATTTGTAGAAGCTTTAGAGTAAGATAAATTTTGCTCAAGAACTTTATCTGAAGATTTCGAGGATGACTTAGTTTTAATAGGAGCTGAATACACTTCAGTTACAAAACTCTCAAGTGGAAACGAAGCGTATGCTGATAGACCTTCAGTCTTCAACACTGATGGCACTGAATCAAATTCAGGAGATGGTGACACAGGTATGTTTCTACTCGCCAGAGGTCTCGCTAGGTTTAGAGTTCTGAATGCAGTTGGAATATACTGGGGAATGATGCGGTCCTTATTGGTATCAAGCTGATTATTGTTTGAATTAGTTTGAGAGATCGTAGGAACAAAGATCGGTTTTCGGTCTTCGAGTATTGTTGGAGCCGGGGCGTTAAATCCATTTGGTGTCGGCTTCTCGATGGATGAAGATCCAATTCTTATTGAAGAGTAGGAGATGGCAGTGGCGGTAGGGTAATCAGGTCCAAGGTTTCCAGCATAAGCCAAGGCAAAGCAGCAGAGTAGCACTACCTAAAAATAAAGAAACGTTAAAGTTTGGCTAGTTTTAGTTTTGCTAAGCAAGAAAAGCGACAAAATGAAGATTTTGTCACATTTCTTGTTCTAGGTATCATAGGTGTCACTCGAAGAAGACTTGAAACCGATTGTTAGAAGATAAAAGTGGTACAATTAGCATCAGAAGTAAATGATTATTTAATAAGTCTCAATCTATTTTGTGAATAAACAAAAGGAACCTATCTATTGTTTTTAAATTATACTTTTTATAATAACATATTTATTTAGGTACTAAATATTGCATTATTTGAAATATTCAACTGATTCAAATTAATGTTTCAAAGATTTATTGCATTTGCAATAAATAATTTGAATATTTCAAAGAAGTCATCAACTTCTGATGCTGAGAATGAATGGCAGTAAATAAAACTTATTTGTTATTGAATAAGCAATGACAATTTTACCTTCCGAGTCATTTTGTTGTTATTTTTGTTGGTTGAATGTGGATTTATTTACAAGACCAGCTTTTTATAAGACCATATCAATGGAACACAACGCCTTGATAAATCATGAAAAACGAGTTGTACGTAGCCTTAGTTTTAAATATAGCACTTTAAGGGCTAAGTTGAATAATAGCTTCCGCACGCTGCTTCGCTCGAGTGGTACTTGGAAGAAAAGTAGCTCATCTAGCTCTTGAACTATCATGCAAAAAACATGTTGAACGGTTGCTCCACTACTGCGTGAAAGAAGGATAAACTATCAGACCAACAAACGTACCAACACACTTTCGCATTTATGATATTGGTAGGATTAAGTTTGATTTTGTATAATGTCTTTTTGTGTTTATGTTTTCTTTTGTTTCTCTATAGGTGACATGACGTCGCTAAGCGATAAAACCTTTAATTAAATAAAATATTAGCAAGGATTTATTACCCAATAAATCCTTGCTAATATTTAATTTAAAAAAAAAGAAACAAATAAACCAAATATAAATAATAAAAGTTTGGTAACCTGTTCAGGTTACCACCTGTTAAAAAGTTCCCATGCAAAACCCCATTTGACCCTTTTTGAGAGTTAGTTTGAAAAGCCTGAAACACGTGTCCAATTATTTTGTACTCTAACTTTAAAGACGAAATTTCAAGTTAATCGTACCGCCCGGTAAAAAGTTTCCATACAAACTTTAGAACTTCCCTTGCACGCTTTATTTATTTTCTAGTTTATTTGTACCGAGTTTGGAGCGAATCGAAACAAGAATATTTTTTCGATGGAAACTTTACCACCCTGTTTAACCCATTTGAGTATGTAAGTCGGTTTTAATTGCCCTTTGCTGTCTAATAGCTAATAGCTACGGCCAAGTGTACAATAGCTGTCAAACCAGCCACTAATAGTCTCACTAGTTCTTTCGAACCAGTGTGGTGAAAGGATTTTAAGTGCTACTCAAAGAGGCTCCTCTCGTGCGATTGGCACATGTTTTTGAATCCTAAAACCCTGACCTTATGCTGTTATTCATAAATTGGTAGGCTTTTAGTACAAACTTATTCAATACCTGTTTTTTCTTCTATATGTTATTCATTTATGGAAACGTCCGACAGAAACAAAAGACGGGATAACCTGTTGCGGAGCGAAAGCAAACTCAATCTAAAGAAGTATTTATTAATTTGGCTATTTTTTAACAGACTTCAAAACATGAGGAGGTTCTATGTTCGACTGTATGTATGTATGTTCACCGATATCTTCGCTAATAATTAACCGATTTTGATGATTCTTTCACTGGTGTAGTGCATCAGACTGCACTGAAAGCAACCATGATCTTTTATAGGTACACTTGAAAATAAGGCTTATAATTATCATGACCATAAAGAGTAGATAAGCGATTATACCCAAATGCAGAGTGCCCCTTTTGGCGTTACAAATTATTTTCTTAGTATTGTTATTTTCGGACGCATTCAGAACAGAAATGAAATTGAGCATGGATATTCGACCTCGGTGATGTGGCGGGCGAGTGCAAGACGCAAGAGGTGCGGGTTCGATTCCCGCTACGGAAGAAATGTTTGTATGTTCTTCAAAACATTTCTTCCGGGTTTGGGTGTAGTAGTATTATAAGTGTAAAAGTATATATTTTTTAATCGTTTCTTCTCAAAGACCTGTCTCAAAGTAGTGGCCAACATTATTACAGAAACCTCTACTTAAAATACAAAGGCTTTACTAAGTGCATAATTTTAGTTTCAATCGTTGTTGTTCTTATCAATGTTCTAATTGTTGCCTCGGCGGGTTCATTAAAGCCAATTTATCTCTGTCTTTTTTACAATCAAAGTGCACGTCTTTTAAGAATAATCGTACTGTAATATTACAGTCGTCATTTCTCAAATCCCTTCCCTTGGTAAACCAACAGACCTAATGGAATACTAATACGACGTCGTTTGCATATTTTTTCCATTCATATATAAACCTTCCGCTGTTTTTCTTTTTAAGAATATTTCTTTACCTTCTTAGAATTTCATGGTCTACCATGAAAGCTAATAACATTCTAAGGTCGCCTCCCACACCCGAAAATAAAAATATATTAATTTAATTTTACAAACAACAGTAGTAAATAGTACTTATTTAGTGATTGCAATTTTTGGAGTCTGATAATGATTTGAGAAAAGCATTTCGGGTAATAGTTTGGGTAATTTTCGGAATAGGTTTTTAGATCCGCAGTTGGTCCTATATTACAGACAGACAGTAATGCAACAATTTTACATAGTAAGTAGAATTATGTCTTGCCGAAGCAAGGTCGCCACAGATTAAATAACAGTTTCTCCGGCAAAAGTGTTAACCTATCGACAATAGTGATGTTTTATTCATGCTTCATCTCATAAATAAATGTCTTTTTATCGATATTCATGAGAGATCTTCAATCGGCTGCTCGCTGGGTGGCGAAGGGGCTCTACTCAGAAAGATTCATTGTTATTTGTTTGCGGGCCGTTCAATTTGGCAGTATTTATTGTGATTGCAGTTCTGATAATGTCATCAGGGAATGTATCATGTTTTTCCACCACAATGGTAGCGAAGAATACGTAAAATAATTTGTATCTTCACTACATTACGTTTTATGGAATAAAGGTTCGACAGATGAAGTCAGGATTTTTTGGTACAAGGTTGATAAGACAACTGCAACTAATAATTAATAATACTAATATTTTAGAGGTATTTTTAAATATTCATAATAATATTCTGAAATCTTCGAATTCTTACAAAGTAAAATTTCTCGGAAGGAATGGCGTAATAAAGAGGCCTATACATAACAGTGTGCTCAATCTAGCTGAGGTGTGATGATTATTTTGAACCCAAAATGAAAGCCTACATAGTTCCGAAATTTCATTGTACAGCTCATGAATTTCAGAGTAGATCTCTAATAGGCCGTACGAGGCTGTCGCCCCTAAGTCTACCGTGCAATTAAACTTCAAGTTACCTACTTCTCTGGCTGGAATGGGTTCTGCGAACAGAAAGGCTAAAGGCGTCTATCAAACAACTTACAAATATTATACCTAAATCCGAAAGTTAGTGCGGATGTGAGGGTGTTTGCGCCTCAATCACCCTTTAACGGCTAAAGAGATTTGAATTAAACTTGGAATATGTAAGTACATAGAACGTGTGCTGGAATAACATAAGTAACTTTTTATCTGGGTAGAAGAGCGAGTCGTAAAAGTGGACTAAAGGATAGTATCTTCTCCAAAATGATGAACCACCTATATGGGCGATGGGCTGATCACCTGTCACCATGGTTCATTATATCCATCGTAGGACTTTTAATCAGAAGTGGCTGAAAGTTTTGTTATAGTTGCTTGTAGCTCTGCCCACCTCATTTGGGATGCGGGCGAAGGTTTAGATTTTTGCTAATCCTTGCTAGTCAGTGATCGGACTAAGCGTCTAACATGCCTTACTGTGCTTGACCCTAACATTTACTCTCCAAACCAAACTATGATAAACTATTACTTCCACTATCTTTATGATACACCGATTTTTTTATCATGATACATGATCTGTTTTACTGTGTAAAGGTCGCCTTATTATGCTAGTTGGGGCTCTTTCAATAGGCTACAAACGTACAAGCTTATCGTGTGGGTGTGACCTAAATGTATTATTGTTTGTACCTGATTGTCGAAACACCCATATCCTTTTGTAAGGTATGCAGTATTACAAAACTTTTAGCTACTAAGTCTACGAATATTGTTGTGTATGTTTTACTCGACTGCGAAGAAGGAGGGTAATTTTACCTATGTATGTATGTATGTATATGGGTATGTTACATACATACACTTCTTTGGCTGAAGCTGTAACCGAAAAGGCTGGACGGATTTTAACAAATGAGGTGTCGTAGGTATTTGCCATCAACTACATTTTTAATTTGTAAAAAAATGGCGGTTTTAAAAAGCCTTTTTGAATGAACTAAAACTTACACTAGAACGGTATAAATTCATCATCATCATGATGTCAAAAAATCTTATATGGCAGATACTACTTAAATTCTACGCATTCGGGTTTTTTTTTCTGGAAATACATATTTGTTTGCTTATTAGGTAATCGAGAATACTAGTCGATTAGAATGCGCTATATATCTTTTTTATCTTTTAGATTCATTATATTAATTTTAACGTTAAAATCAAAACGTTTTTTTTCTACAAATTCAAGAACAAGGTCTTGAATAACATCGATAGAAGAAAGCTTGAACAAAGCAATCTAATGGCCTCCAAATACAAACATACAAAGAGAGGATTGTTACGTCTCTACATCCCAGAAACAATTTGATTCAAAATGCAATCAAGTTTAGTTATACTAAAGACTTGCTTGGTTCTGTTCGTGCATTGCGTCTTTATTAATGCAATATTGTTTGAGATATTCTGATGGTCTAATGCCCGGTTTCAATATTCTACTAACGGACGACGGATAATTCATTATCATGGTAACGTTGATTTTCTGTCAGAAATTTATTGCGCTTCTGGACAATACAAAGTTTGCTATCGCAATGAACGTTCCTTCGTTCTTTCTTTAGTTGTAAAATATTGGAACCGAGTATAAAACATAGATGAATAATACTAGAATGTACCGTTAAAAAATTGACGAAGCATTAAAATCACCTGTCACCATGGTTCACCAATCCATCTTGGGACTTTGAAACAGGAGTGGCGGCAAGTTTTCTTATGATTAGGTACTTGTAGCTAAGCCCACCTCATAGGAGATACGGGTGTGATAATATGTATGTAGTTGTAGGTATTAAAATTCTATCAAACTATAACATATAAAAGCCACAGATGGTACTTTAGTTAGTACGATGTGCCGATGAAGTGATGAAAGTTTAATAGGACCGGGAGTGGCATCAATAAAACATGGGATGGTAAAGCCTTGTCGAACCACTGTCTACACTTTGTTCAATCTTTCAGCGTAGAGTGAAAAAATGGATTTATTCACAAGGAACAAATCGATAAGCCTAGCTGTCTTAACTCGGTCTATCAGAACGGGTCGAATTTTTTTTCAGATTGAGTTCTTCTTCTTCGTGTCACTAAGGCCTTTAATCATCTATAGTAGATGATTTATACAGCGTTAGGAGGCAACTTTTTACCTTCACAAACGGGACGTTGTAGTGCCTGGGACGAATTAAGATGGAGTAGGCTTGCCCAGCACCTATCACCACCTACCACCCACCTCTCAGCTTAGTCGGCTTTGTCCACAGGAAAGACTTGGTCAATACGTGCTTAGCTGACTAAGCCGCGGGTTTCCTCACGATGTTTTCCTTCACCGTTTGAGAGTACTGGTATAGCGCACATACATTTTTCACACAGAAAAATCGATTGGTATACGACCGGATTTGAACCCACGTCCTTAAGATCGGAAGGCGGGGTCACTACCAACTAGACCACCAGTGCTCTCAGTGTCAGTGATACAAATATATTATTAGATGTTATACATGCTCCCAATATTTTTCCACTTCTATTGCGTTCTCAGTGGCAGCATAAAAGTTGCTCAAAGTGCAGCTATTGGGGCATAATGGGCAGGACAGCAGATGCAACATGGATTGTGGATCAACATGACATGCACAACGCTTCGCCGTCTCCAGGATAAATTCCCATTTACTCGTGTTGAGTTTACAGCAACCCACTTGGGTTCGAAGGCGGTTAAGTGATTTCCAAGTGGGCCAGGGGAGTTTACGCAGGGGGTTCTTCATCAGGTTTGGTAGAATAAGTTGAGGATGGTCAAACCAAAAATTTGAAAAAAAGAAACACGAGACTAACATCATTGTTAGCTGTGAATGAACGGTTGGCAGTTCTGCATTGCAAATTCGACTCCTGAGAAGTTACAAATGTTTTCAAATGAGTTGTGGATATCAATTTCTCACTTTGTTTCTTCACCCGCAATAGATAGAATGTTATGGATAGTTGGGAGTATTATGTAATTCGTATTTCAATAAAATTATTTTGTTCATTCACGGGCGCTATGCCCGGTTCAACGGATCGTTCATTGGATCCGAGTAGGTATAAGAGAACAAGTTGTGGGCTTCGGTTTAGTTGGTAGGCTCCTGATCGCTCAATGTGGGTTTATAGCGGAATATTAAATACCGAATGTAGGCAAGTTTTGCAATAGGATGTTGGTTTAAAAGATATTTGCTTAGAGTTGTTTGACTCGTAATAAGGCAGCTTCCGCTAGATTTACATATTTGTTCGTGTATTATGATAGCCATAAAAAATATTAGAAAATTAATTTAAAGACTCACTGTTTTCTTTATCCAATTTATTTCGGTCATCAAATTAGCGTAACATCACACTATGTATTAATATTATGATATCATTGATGTGACAAACTTTTTAACGCTATTAGATAAATGCTCATAAATGGTTTAAATTGCATGGTTTTAATTAATCAATTATCAAATTAATTAATTTCATTAATTCATTATTATTCATATTCACTAAGGGCCCTAATCTAAAAAGATTTTAACAGCGTTAATATTTTAGCAGCGTAGGCACACATTAGGTACCTACTTAAATAATTTATGATTTTGTTCCACTTTGTCAAAAAATAATTTACGTGCAAAGTAATAGGTAGATAAGTACTTATGTACTTACAGGTCTACTTTGAAAAGTCGAAGTACCGAAGTTGATTTATTCATAAAGTTGACAGTTATAAATAGAAAGGGTATAGGCAGACATCCTAGAATGAGTACTTCAAGGATCTCCCAATCTGTAATCTACGTATGTGCCTATGACATACATAGATTACAGATTGGGATATATCGGAAAAGTTTACGATTAGGAACGAATTTTAAATTACAGTTTTTAAGATACCTAGAGCATTCAAAAGTACCAAGTTATTATTAAAGTAATAGGCGGTGATTCTTATAATGCAATACCTATCTTTCCAAAAATGGCAAAATGAAGGCTGACATTACAATCGAAGGCATCAGTTATTATCTCTAAAAGCTTAAAGTTGACCTTACAGTTCTAATTGTTCAGTGACTAACCCTCTGTTGTAAGCTTTGGCTAAGATAGGCTATCTCAGCTTTTGCAATGTACTTACGTAGATTTTTACGTTTTATTTGATTGTTACTATGATTAGGAAGTTTAGTCACGCAAGGTCAAAACAATACAAATAATTTATAAGAAAAAAATATAAATCGTTTTAGCCCCCGATGTAAAAAAGGGTATAATTATGTTTAAGCTGTATAGGTATCTGTGCATCTGTCTGTGGCATTGTAGCTCCCAAATGAATGGACCGATTTCGATACGATTTTTTTTCCTGTTTGCAAGCTGATGTGATCTATATGACCTTTAGCTATAAATATTTGCTTGAAGATCATCAGCTCCTTTCCTTCTTGACAAAAGTATCTTTCACAACTTTCATAGGTCCGGTCCAACGTTCAGGGGTCGGGGTGGGTAAAATTTGTAATTGATCAGTTATTGCCTGTTTAAATAGTCATCCAACAATTTTGCTGTATGGTAATTTTATGTGAGTCAAAACCATCAGTGTTTAAATTCTTGTAGTTAATTAATCATAATAGGTAACAACGGCCTTGCCTACATGCGGTGGACATTTAAAATAGTAGCGTCGGCAAAGAAAAACAATATAAAACATAGAGATAAAACCTAGTGAACTAAGATGGACTGATCTACTTGATCCATATTGGCTGCTACTATGCTGCAACTCAACACAGACCTCCATCGCATACTGCGCAATCTATCATCATCATTATAAATTCTCTGCATTTTCTGACTTTATGTGGAGTCAGCCAATGCGCCAAAGACCGCAACAAAATAGCGATAGCTTGAGCATCAGTGAGAAGACTATAAAGGTAAACGTACCGACCTATTTAAGGGTATGTAAACTGAGCTTGCCTTAAGCCTTATCTTAGTTTAGAGCTACTTCCTATAACACTTTGAGCGGTGAAATCAACTCTTACACGTCATCAAAGATTTAGAATAGGTACCTAAAGATATCTTCTAAACTAAAGAATTTACCTATGTGTGACTGTATTAATTTTTATTCATAAATCGTTTTTTTATCGCATATTGCACTTGTTTTTTTGCAAACTGTATTTATTTTCAAGTTCCGTTTTCTTAATCTAGTAGGTACTTATTTAAGCACACATGTTGTAGAGCATGGACTTGTAGCAATTCTATTCAGTAATTCGACATTTAAACTAAATTGGTCCATAATCGCCGGGACCTCTAAAATGTGACCTAGATTTTACAAGAAATAAGAAGGTAGAATGACTAACTAATTATACATATTGTAAAAATGCACTTTGCAGTTGTAACATCGGACTAAAGAGGTTTTAGTAAAATTAAGCTAGGTGCAGTTCAACTGCCTTACAAACGCTACTTTTTAGTCCATTCTTGAAGAGTTTTAAAAGTATATCGATCTAAATTGTTATTGTACAAAAATAACATAATATGATTTATGACAGAACCATTGCGTGAGAGCAGACTGATTTGTATGACGCTTTTCGATAGATAACAAGTTTGCTATGGTAATGAACGATCCGTTGTCTGTTAGTGGAATATTGGAACTGGGTACCTATTAGCGTCGTAGATTTGTTTGTATGTGGGATCTTTTAGAAGGCTAACTGAATATTGTAGTTATGTCTTGCAACCGTTTAGGTTTCCATTCTTAAGTCTACATGATCAGGTAATGCGCAAAAACTAGACCAATTTCAAGCAAAATGTTTTGATCTTGAAATAAGTCACAGGTTGCAATAGTTACCAACAGCAGTACAAATATTAAAGCAGGTTAATGGCAAATTCAATCAATAAATAATAATCAAACAATTAATTATAATCTATCCATGAGAAAACGTAAGCTATGTCAATTATTAGTCCTATAAATATAAGGTGGTATCTCAAGCATTTGATATTAACCTGCGTAACACCAGCGAATTTATGTGTTCACTAAAGGCATTAAAGAGGCAGACTTCGTGTGCCTTCCGCGTATGCTTTTGTCTGTGACTTTTGTTGATTTAGGTAAAAAGTAGCTTATTATCGCAAGTTACTAAAAATATTCATTCTAATCGTCTTTGCCTTCTTTTAAGAGGCTACCGTACCATCAAGTAGACCGATTTTGAAAGAGATAGCGCTACGAATTTCGGGTGTGTAAAATAAAGACAGAGAATGACACCGCGTAAGATATTGTAATCAAAAAACTGGTTTCAACAACTAAAGAAATAGTTATTACCTACCTATCAAAGTAAAACTCATCTGAATATATTGTAGGGTTCTTGATATGTGGATCCAAACATACTCAAAACATGGATTTTTCAAGATTTTTTCAATCATATTTTTTTTCCTAACGTGTTTTCACAGAAAAAATGACGAAGTTTCATTTACATCGATTTTGGTGAGCAAATCCGCTGCTGGACACTCATAAGCGTGTAAGTCATCTTAAACCTAAACTTAAGTTCAGTGAGTACCTATTACCAACTTTGTAGATCATATTACGCATTAATGTTGATAATATTTTAATTATATCAACACGAAAATCTCATACTTTAGGGGTGACAGTATTTCCAACAGTGAGCCTATTTACACATTTTAGTAGCGAACGATAACCTTTGCATTATTATTTTCACAGTGTTACAATGGATGCTGTAATAGGTAATTATAACCACTAGTTTGGCGACGCGCCTAACCTTTGGTTCCCTGGCAACTTCGTTGAGGTAACGATATGAGTCGTGGTAAGACTACTATGCCATAGTAACAACTAGAAATCAGAAATCTGTTAAGTCAATTTTACTTTGTGTATTTTAGTCCGCATCCACTTATTTCGAAAGGAATAATGTAAGATTTTACACTTTTGTATGACAAAGTTAACAGAATGTTTTATTTTTTATTTATTTATTTTATTTTATTTTATTTGGGAAACAAACAGTACTATACAATAAAAAAATACACACTTAAACAACACATAAACCAATAAAGTTTCCACAGTTAAATTTTACATTAAAAGCTAGTGAACAGAGTAAAAAACAAGAAATAATAAAACTAAACTTAAACACAAGAAGAAAAGAAACAAACAAATAAAATCAAAAAACAATCATAATTTGGCGGCAAAGCTTGACATGACTTCTCTTCGAAATTTAGGCAAAGTGACGTTGAAAATATCAATAATATCTGCTAAATTATCATTGTAATAACTGCATACTCTATTCAGAAACATATTCTTTCTATAGTTTGTGTTAGAAATAGGCGTCCAAAATGTTTTTGGTTTTCTGGCGGATAACCGGGGACAATGTAGGGATATGTTTTCAGTCAGAGTAGGAGAATCTATCAAATTGGAGAGAATCTTATATAGAAACATTTGGTCTCTAACAATGCGACGGTCTCGAAGGCTTATTATACTAACTGACGATATTGAAGGAAAACGGTATTTGCAGTGTTTTAAAAATAAATTTTGTGTTTTTTCGATTTCCTCAATATGTTTTTTATATTGAGGGTTCCAAACAGTAGATGCATATTCAAGAATAGATCTCACATAACTATTATATAATAGAAGAAATGTATTTGGATTTTGAAATTCTCTACCAATTCTTAAGATAAAACCAAGCATGCGATAGGCCTTTTTAAATATAGTGTTAAAGTGATAGTTAAAACTAAGCTTACTGTCGAGATATACACCTAGGTCCCTAACAACTGAAACTCGTGAAATAACTATGTCATTAAATTTATAGTCAAAAATTATTGGTTTAGGTTTACGAGTAAAAGTAATTACGTTACATTTTTTTGCATTTAGATACAAAGAGTTATTATTACAATAGTTGTTAATGTATTTATTTGAATTTTAAAACGGTAAGTAATGGGTTACAGTAAAATACCTACACTCGATATAGAAATCAAAAACCTCTTATTAACTTATTGATCATGAATGATGTTGGTGACAAAAAGCAGACAGACAAAAAGCCTATTTGTGCAAGTACCGGCGGACAATACCTACGATACAATCACAACTCTCATTTTAGTTACACTATCAATGATATCGTCAAGGCGATGAGGTACTGCTTGAATATTTACGATGTCGCTTGGCCTCGGAAGCTGGATGCATTCCAGATGGGTTTTGCTGCCGTTACAGAAGTTTTAAATGTTTTTAAATTGATACTTGAACGAGCTGAGTTGTTTTTTCGGTTCAACGGTTAGGTGTAAAAGAGCCTCTTAGTTTTGATTTTATAGCATTTTTTTTAATAAAAAGGTGCGATTGTAACTAAAAAATTTAAATATTTTTGTGAGATCCAAGAATGTACCTATGTGTAAAATGAAGGCGAAGCATTTTTGGCGTAAGGTTTTTACAGAAATTTCTTGTTACAGGTTGTAAAACCTTGATGAGATTGTTATAGCTTCTGCTAACTTATTAAAATGTGGTGGTGAATGGTCATACAATAATAATTTCCAAAAAGGGAAGAAGATAAGATGCTGGCCGATATAAGAATTTCCCAAAACGCAACGATAGCGCGTTCTATTTTGCTATAACGACATGAAATCCCATCGGACAAGCGGCTAGTAACTATAGAAAGGTGTTTATTATAATGTGTCACCATAATGACCTTCAGAAAAACTATTTTTGCTTCAACCTATAAGGAAAATGATATTAAATACTGAACGTATTCTGTTCACACAGTGAAAATCTTTTTATGATTCAGATTCGGAGTAATACAACTAAATATAAAAAAACGGTAATTTGCTGATTTCATGGAAACGTTACTACAGGCAACCGTCACAAAGCCAAATTCAAGGCCATCATAGCTCTACTCAGTTATTAATATATTCTACATTCAGCTCCATTTTTTTAGTTGACAAACACTTTCACGATTGAGTGTGCAGAACGTAGTATCATACATACATTCATAAAATGTCGTCTGTTTCCTATAGGGTAGGCAGAGATCACGGATCTCCATTTGCTACGATCCTGATATACTTCTTTCGCTTCATTCACTCTTATTACATTCTTCATGTATGCTCGTCAGTTTAGGGTATTCTTGACCTGGCCCTTTTTCAAAATGTCGCCAATTTGGTCCAAGTACGTAAGGGTGAGTAAGGGTACCTTCAAAGGGTGTTAATTGCTAAAAGTACATGATAAATGTTCTGCAAATATTTCTTCCACGGAATTATTTTATTATGTTAGTAATTATCATGTAGAAAAAACTCATTATTTTATGTCACCATTTTTCTTACCTATCAGGAAAAATCGTATAAAATAAAGATCACGTCAACTACGCGGCTTTTGTTTGATTCCTACATATCTTCGCTCAGCTGGGAAGCAATTTCGCAGCCTCAAATAACGATCTTTGTATTCGAAAGAGGAAAGTACGAAAGGCAATTTTATCATAAAGGAGGTATATGTGCCAGCAGAGAGAAAAATATCTGGTCAACTTAACAAAAAAAAGTAAAAGAAATAATAGGTTTTACCTAATCCAAATTAGATCAATTATTTTTACTAGAGAGACCCGTAATGCCACTGGGTATCGGGTAAAAAGTTACCCGATAAACACGGGTACACGTTGGAAAAACTTATCAAAATGTCTCTCAACATGTAGACTTTACTTTCTAAATGAAATTGTTACATATTTCTCACAAAAAGCAAAGCAAAGAAGTATTTATTTAATAGAACAATAAAAACTCGACTGCGTAGATCTTAGGTAGCATAGTGCCTACATCTGCCTCTTCGTTTTTTTGACATTATGATGGTGATGATGATGAAATAATACCATTGTAGTCAGTCTTAGTTCATTGAAAATGTCTTTTTCAAGTTGTCACATAACATTTTATGACATTTTAGTGTCAAAAAAGTAATATAATTTGTATCTGTGGTACTCGATTATCTAGACAAATCCAACAACACCTGGCTTTTTAGAGACGCCATATTGGATTTTTCAACACTTTATATAGCCATTGCCATTTGCGTCATCCATCAATCCGTCAGTCGTTTGGACTACAGCTTCAACCCTCTTCAACCAAAGAGATGCACATACCAATATGCATACCTACCTACCTACATACACCCCAAAAACATTACCTTCCTTCGCAGTCGAGTAAAGAGGTTCATGCAAAATTTTGTTAGGGCTTTGCTTCGCTATTTTGTGTGGAACACCTTTGGTTTTCACCTGACAGGTCCTTTATCTGGTTGAGTGTTGACTCTGAAAAGGGTTTAGTGACCATTGACGGAAGAACCAGCGAAGAGAGGTTCAAGTATGTTTAATGGACATTCATTTTAAATATATTTTATGATTACTCTGAATGGACATACTTTTTTTTCCTCTTACTAAGTTCTTTCAAACCAGTGCGGTGTGGTAAAATTAATAATGTGTCTTATTAAGTTTTTTTGATGTCCTAACAAACGTCTTTTAGATTTTATGCCATAAAGTCGACTAAGGGATAGTATCCTCCAGCATGATGAGATACAATAAGCAAGTATTTCCCAAGGAGGATTGACGTCAGGCAGGCGGCCGGTCATAAAACACCTTAGCCAAAACTCATACAGCATGATCCTTCTTCACATAGAGTGGGATAAGGGCAGGAAGATGACGATGATGATGATGGTTTTTTCTCGACACTCGTGCTGACGCATATTACTTTTGGAACAGGAAAATCCATTGGTGCACGACTGGATTTTACCTCAGGATCGAATGCCGCTGTAGACTGTCAATGATATCTTAATTCTAATGGGTATTTGTAAATAAAATGGGTAAGTAGATATGTAAAGTGAGCTGGAGGTCCTTTGCATGAGCTTTATCCTTGTAATGTGAACGACAACCGCCAACTTATAATGATGGGGAAAGTCCGAAGAATACGGAAAATGGGCTCAGCAAATAAATTTCAATTGCTACGAGTCCCGAACTTCTGTCATGGGTATAATTTGGCAGGGTTACTGAGCAGGAGATAAATAACTATTGGCGTTTTGTGTGCTGTTACCCTTTATGTAAGAATCGGTTAAATAATTTAATAGAAACTTTTAACTTTTCTTGAACTAAGGTGACTAGGCGAATGCTTAGGCTCCGGGGGCTAGTTCTGATTTCTAAGCCAAAAACATGAGCACTGTTACTTTGAAATGGTAACATTCAATGCCTAATTATAATATTAATACGTTCATAAATTGTGTTCATGAAACTTGGAGAGTAAATTCCTCTTATGGTGTAGGGGTGTACTAAGAAAGGAACTCTTGAAATTTAACGTTTGACCTCGGTGGCGTGGCGGGCGAGTGTTCGGCTGAGATGCAAGAGGCGCGGGTTCGATTCCCGCTCCGAGAGAAATGTTTGTATGTTCTGCAAATATTTTTTCCGGGTCTGGGTGTTGTGATACCATGGTACTCGTAGTTTCTGATACCCGCGACACAGGGAATCCTAGTGTGGGGTCAGGACTAAGTGTGTGACTGTTGGGTGTCTAATAATAATAATAATTTATTAACTCTTACGGCGCGAAGATGAAAGTATGATAAAAAAATCAACGCGGACGGAGTTGCGAGGTATTCGGAAAAATATGCAAAAATGTAGTTCAATTCTCAATTTAGTACTAAAATTGCATAATTAAGTCTTGTAATTCTCATGGCAGGTGCTAGCGAGCTCATCCAAAAGGTCCTGTTGACATTTGTGTCGCCTTCGGGTAACTGGGTCAATGTGAATTGGTGATTTTAACTCGAGCAGTGACGTGTGAAGTCTTACCCTAATGACCTTTCACGTGCTAGGGACACAGGTTGCACAGTGGGCCAATTATGTGGACCTAGAAGATTCTGCTGGCATTAATACTTCTTTGGATTTCACGTGCTAACAACGGCTTGCACTGTAATGAGTTCTAACAAGAAAGTAACTGACTTTTGCTAGTGTGTACAGCGTGTCAGTCATCATCTTCAAAGTAGCCATTGGTGACTTACCGAATTAAAAAATTGGATGATATTTTCGTAATTTAAATATAAAAAAAACTTACTGACTGACTGAAAATTAACGCACAGTTTTGAAGCTATATTCCTCTTATGTAATAATTGTATAAAAATTAATCTCTTGAATGAAAATAAAGTTTATGTAAACTCGACGCATACAAGTCGCATACCAAGTACTTACAAAATAATTATTTGTACTGAATACAATATGCAAGTATTCCTAAGGAGGGTTGACGTCAGGCAGGCGGCCAGTCATAAAACACCTTAGCCAAAACTCTATGCCGACCCCACATAGAGTGGGATAAGAGCAGGAAGATAATGATGATGATGATGATGATTATTTGTACTTTGAAAGAAATACTTTTTGTTATTATATCAAGTAATTGTACTTCACTTACAATTTCATTAAGAATGATGAGCATTTCGGTTAAAGTTGTCAAATTGAAAGCATTTCGCAAACAGGACTGAAATGTTAACTGGTTCACTTGCATAAAGTTCAAGATTTGTGAAATCATTTCTTTGAGTTTATTTTTGAAATGGCTTTGAGAACGGATAGCAAAAGTAAGAGACAATAAAATAAGTAGTAAGTAAAATCCTAACATAAAAATCTAAAAAACTACATCGTTCAAATTTTCAATTCATTAATGCTTAATCGATTTGAGAGTGATTATATCTATCAGGGTGTCTATACAAAGTGTAATAACGTTGTGGTCAGGTGGACTCGCATAACATCGATAATCCATGTCCACACTACCTCTCCTTCCTTGTAAGATCTTCTAAGTATATTGGCCCCAGGAGAGCAAATAAACCACGAGCATAACGCTTAAAGCGTTTTTATCTTCAAACTATGAATTAAGATTTCAAACAGACGCCTATCATAATAGCGACCTTGGTCTATATATGATGTATCATGCCAAATGTGACCCAAGGTATGTGAGATCGTGTCAGCGTTTTGTCACGTGTCATCAGTTCAATGCCATTGAAATCGCAAAGAGTAATTTTGACGGCCCCATTACCATTGGAAAAAGTACGTTATACTAACTTTCGCCCGCGGCTTCACTCGCATGGTATCCGGGCAAAAAGTAGCCTATAATGTTATTCCAGGACGCCTAACTATGTATATTTCATTCAAATCCGTTCAGCTGTTACGGCGTGATTGAGGCACAAACATACATCGTCACATCCTCATAAACTTTCGCATTTATAATACTAGCTACCGCCCGCAGCTTCGCTTGCTTTGTACCCAGATAAAAAGTAGGCTATACGTTATTACAGCAAACGTATATGTATATTCCAAGTTTTATTTAAATCCGTTCAGTCGTTTAGGCGTGATTGAGGCACACACATACAATATCCTCACAAACTTTTACATTTATAATATAAGTAGGATTAGTATGATTGTTGGTAATCAAAGCTTTTTAAGGTCGAAATTACGAATCGAACTATTTTTAACTAGCTATTGCCCACCATTTCGTCTGCATTGAGTTTTTTTTTAAACTGAAAGTAGCCTATGTCCTTTTATAGGATACAATTTACATCATTGTAAATCTTTATTAAAAAATTGCTTCGCGGTTTAGTCGGTACAGGCAGACAAATGAACAGACAGACATTCGCATTTGTGATATTACTATAGTTATATTTTTTATCATTTTATCGAACGCGAGTCAACACTCAAGTTTCATTCACCAACAAAAATATCAGAAGGTTTTATTATGCGGAAGTAGGTCTTTATTGACTGTAAGTAGGTATATACTGGGTGACATTGCCAAGCTATTTCTGTCACTTCTAACATGACGTGATTATTTGCTCAGTGTGACACTTCAGCCCCTTTGAAGAATGTATTGTTCCGAGCTTTGGCCCAGACCTTGGAAGAATACCTATGTTCCGAGGCCCAGACGCACTGTAAGGGTTTTATGTAGTCAAATATTTTTATTTCTTTGCTGGAAAAACATGGAATACGTCCAGCTTCTTAGCCTCGCATGCATGTCATAAAAGTAGAGTAAGGAATAGTATCCTCTCCTACATGATGGACCATCTGGCGGGCAATGATGGGCTGACACATTCATGTCACCATACGGTTTGCCATAGGTTTCTTCTGACTTTTAATCAGGAGTGGCTGTAATTTTTCTTGTGATTGTAGTTCTGCCCAGCCAATTCCGTAATTGTACCAGTGTGTAATATTATGTATGTATTTTGAAA
This sequence comes from Scotopteryx bipunctaria, assembly GCA_949320045.1. NCBI lineage: Eukaryota > Metazoa > Arthropoda > Insecta > Lepidoptera > Geometridae > Scotopteryx > Scotopteryx bipunctaria. The sequence goes on from OX439449.1 coordinate 4,469,244, forward strand.
ACCCAAGATAAAGACAGATAAAGATTGTTATTGTTTTTTCAATATATGTATGTATATATTACTGTTTCTCTCCTCGAGCATGTCGTAAAAACTGACTAAGAAGAAGTATCCTCTCCAACATCTATATGGGCGATGGGCTAATCACCTGCCACGATGGTTCACCATATCCATCTTGGGACTCTTGGATCAAGAATGGCACAAGTTTTCTGATGATTACTTGTGACTCTGCCCACCCCTTTAGGGATACGAGCGTTATAATATCGTCACTGGAAAGGCAAAATTACGTAAGCGCCAAAATGGCGCCAAATGGGCATATTGATTTATTATCCTAAAATAGCAGTCCAAATACAATAATATGAATTGCTGGACATAGAAAATGAAAAAAGAATGTAATCTTACTTTGATGTCATCAAAATTTGATAATTAGGTAAAAAGTTATGATTAAAAAACGAAAAAAAAAGAACTTTAAACGGCTTTTTCTCGATTGGCGCTTACGTAAATTTGCCTTTCCAGTGACGATATGTATGTATTGTATAAAATCTTGGTATCTTAAATTGAGATATAAAATAAAGGTCGGATTGTTTTTCATCAGAAATCGATAAATCAAAATATTATATACCTACTAGGTACTTAATTATAGCAAAAAAACTCCATCTATAGAATTAGTTATTCCAGACACTGACCAGATTACTTTTGAACTTGTTTATTTCATTCAATCTTTGAAAGGCTGTCAGTTACACTTTAAGATGTTTAAACTAGCCGAGAATTTACTTTAGCTTGATTGTGAAGGAAGTTGCAACTTAATTTAAGAATTCACATTCAGCAAATTGATATTGTATTTTTTTATATAAGCTCCCTAGGTATGAACATTGCTTTTCTAAGCATTTAGCAGGTATTTGTAAAGGGAACTGCTAATTTTACGCAGCATCCTTTTTGCTTCATCGCGTTACAAAATTTTTAATTAGGAAGAAAAATTACCACAATTAGTAAGATCCACTGACTAAAGTGAAGGCGTACAAAAGGCGTCAGTCGTCATATTACGAACGTAAAAATTAAACGACTTCACGTTCTTGTCTATACAGTTTTCTGGCCGTTACATTGCGACAACAGCTTTAGAAAAAGTAGGACTAAATTTGATTCAAGTCTTGTAATGCTTCTGTAGAATTCTGTAGAAACAGCTGACTCAGATTTGAGAGTAATTAAGATTTATGGTAAGAAAGATTTCAAAAATGTGTTAATTTTAAATACCACACTTGCTAACAATGTTCGATGAATCTAAAAACTACTAAATCGGACAACATTACTTGATAGATTATGTGGGTTATTGAATCAACGAACGATTGGATTTTATTAATACAAGAAAATACCGCCCTAAAAATAAGCAGGGTCATAAAAGTACAGTAGTACCACAAATATTGTGCGCCTCATCAAACTTTGTGCTTTGTATGAAAATCAAATTTGTCTGAATAGATAATTAAAATAATAACTGAACCAACCCTTTTAAAAATAAGTATTTACATAATTATTGTAACATCTCCATTATTACATATCATCATCGAGTTAGTTCATATTTCAGCAGCTAGACGAAAATTGCCGAGGTGCACAATATTTGTGGTACTACTGTACCGAATTTTTTTGACAAACATTAAGATGTCACTATAAAATATCATAAGGCATCCTCAATATAAAACGCAGTGTACAAAACTTAACAGATTGATTTGACATGATATCTCTATTCGGTGGGTTAGACAGCATTTTGACCATGTCTTTCCTGTGGATTAGGCCTACTAAGATGAGAGATATAGGCGCTGAGCAAGCCTACTAAATCTTAACGTCCCAAACACTATAGCATCCCGTTAGTGTAGGTAAAACTTGCTATATAACGCTGTATAAACCAAGCATTTACGATGGTAACTAAGTCTTAGTTTTTTGTCAGTTTGACAGAACCACCTTCACCGTCTTATTGGCGTAGGAAGCGCTCGTGGCGTAGGAAGCGCTCTACGCGCTCGTGGCGTAGCTTGTTTGGAAGTTCTTGATTGATCGTTGAAGTTAAGCAACGTTGTGCGCAGTCACAATTGGGATGGTAACCGCAAGTGACATTACAAGCTGAGCGCTTCCGTACTTCGGAGGGCACGTTAAATAGTCCGCCCCGGCTTTTAAGTCGTTAAGCCATGACGGAGGCTTAAATGCGCCTAAAACTCCATCACAGGAAACGAACTTACTTACTTACCGTCTTATTATGGCTGCTTTAGTTCGCGTGATATACAGCAATGTTACATCCATTCTTTAAAAGGTGCTAAGTGCTCTTGATACGGTAACCATTTTTGGCCTAATTCAATTTCGCATGCCTTAATGGCTGTTACATGAAATGAAGGTAAGTAGGTACATCTGTAAATTTCGGTACGTTGGCTCTTCAAAAAGATGTGTTACGAAGCGTAAAAGGCGTGTAAGAGTCATGATTTTGGTGCTTACAAAATACTTGTTTGAAAAACAATGAGTTTATAATTTTTGTAGATAAATCATGTTTTGTATAAAACATACCTACTTTATTTAAAGCCTTAGGTAAGTCTTATAAGAATTCGAAATAAAGAGAAAAGTTTTAACAAAGAGCCGCAAAGATTATAATAATATTCAGAACTTCAATGAAACGGGAAGTTCAAATACTTTTATCTTTTCAATAAATTAAAATGGGTGAATTAGTATTAGTTTGCTTTCATAGGGTTCCGTACTCGAAGGGTGCCAACAGGACTACTACTAAGCCTCTGCTGTCCATCCGTCAGTCCGTCCGTCTGTCAGCGGGCTGTATCTCAATAACCGTAATACGTTAGAGAGTTTAACTTTTAACATAGTGGGATTCTAATGCCGCTAATGGCCGCTATAACAAAAAATAAAATTAAAAGGGCTCTATACAAGAAACATTTAATGTAGGTGTATGTACAATGGTACGGAACCCTTTATATACAAATTTGACTCACACTTGACCGGTTTTTTCCTTTTGTTTTAAACGTTTAAAGGATTAATCTATCTAGGTACCTCTAAGAACATAACCAATATCATGTCTATTTAAACTTATGTTATGCTCAAATTGCCTACATGAATGTGCTTCTCATTGTAGCTTTTAGCATAATTATTAAGAATATTACATGTTTGTGTCAAGTACAAAAAAGAAGTCTCTTGGAGGTGCACTTAAACTCCTTTCACCACACTGGTTCGACAAAACTAGTGGCACAAGTAATATAATTATTAGTAGAACATTATGTAGTATAATTATAAGGCTTAAGTAATATTTGCAATAGTTTTAATAGCTCTAGCAAAATCAATTGTCAAACCTTGAGATCTACCTTGGTACAAGGCGAGCCTTGACACAAAGCTAAAACAGCTTCAATATGCATGTAATCTAAGCCAACGCCTTAATGTCTGCCATTTACTATTTGATATTTAAATAAAATAATTACATTTGCCTTAAAAGAGCTTCAGGTTAAAGTCTGATACACAAATATACCAAACAAAACGTAACGCGGGTAGACGCGGGTAAGGTTGCGGAATTATAAAAAAAAATTGTAGAAATTTCACACAGCGCCATCTAGCCCAAACTAAGCAAAGCTTGTACCATGGAAACCAGATGGCTGATAGAATACCCTATATACTTGGTTTTTTGTAAATACATACTTATATGGGTAATATTGCATTACCCAGACCCGGAAGAAATATTTGCAAAACATACAAACATTTCTCCCGTAGCGGGGATCGAACCCGCACCTCTTGCGTCTCAACCGAGCACTCGCCGGCCACGCCACCGAGGTCGTCATATACAGCGTAAATAAGACAACAGTTGACTATCACACGTTCGACGTTCCGCGCAAAGTCACTTACGTCAGCCAGTCAGGGGCTTTAGTTTTAAGTTAAAACTTTTAACGTCCAAAGTATCGAGACGGCCGTGGCGGGCGATTGCTTGGCAGAGACGCAAGAGGCGCGGGTTCGATTCCCGCTGCGCAAGAAATGTTTGCATGTTCTGCAGATATTTCTTCCGGGTCTGGGTGTTGTGGTACCATGGCACTCGTAGTTTCTGATACCCACGACACAGGGAATCCTAGTGTGGGGTCAGGACTGTGTATGTGACTGTTGGGTGTTCATTATTTATTATTATTTATAAGTATTTTCGATTCCGCAGTCTCAAAGAGCGTATCCGGTCATGTATAATTCAAGAAACAATCTAAGATTTCATAAAAGTGGCTCTGGCGTATAAATCATGTGAGCCCGGTAAGGTTTAGTCATATAGGCCCATTTCGAAACCAGCCGAGGTTATAGGCATTTCGAACGTTGTATTAATTATGTCTATCCAGATAAGGCTGTGTATCTCAAGCTAGGAATCCCTTTCGAATTTTCTCGACATTAGCTATATTGATGAACAAAAAGTTTCACGTACTAGTTAGCGCCTACGTAGACTTTACGAACTTACATTGCTTTGTGTTTACGTGAACTAAATAAAAATAAACCATTTTGAACAGTCCCTAATGTTGAGAAACGTTGGTAGAGATATGTCGTGAGATATGACTCGGCGATTTAACACATACAGCTAGCTAACAAACATAGCTCTTAAAGCACATCTACTAAAACATGCACTTACCTATTTATTTAGATAAGGTTTCGTAGGTGTACTTACTGTAGGTACTTGTTTACTTCAACGATGATAGTACCTTCTGTATTTTATTTAGGTGATCTTTCTCGCAAATTGTATTTACTATACCTACCTTAAATATCATCGAGGGCTGGATCAGTCTAAATTATAAATGTGGCTTGATTTTACCTACGAGTAAGTGATGACCGTTTATTATTTTTTCTTTCTTTTAAAATCTTACTTCTTACTTATATTATAAATGCGAAAGTTTGTGAGTTTGGATGTTTGCATGTTTGTGCCTCAATCACGCCTAAACGGCTGAACGGATTTGAATGAAACTTGGAATATACATAGTACATGTACTGGATTACCATATAGGCCATTTTTTATCCGGGTACCACGCGAGCGAAGCCGCGGGCGGCAGCTAGTAATTCATATAAATGGATCTACTTAAACATTTTCTTGTTCAGGGCTGATTTACTTAGGTAAGCTACTTAGATTTAGGTTTCGTAAGACCGGCGGACACACATTTATCTCTTGGATCTAGATCGTTCTACACTCTATACTTTTGTGGTGAAAGGTCAGACTAACATGTTTGGTTTTGCAACAAAGTCCGCTCTGAAATTCGTAGGGATTAGCTTGGCGTGTCGTAAATTGGAATCGGTATAGAGCATGTATCCTTTCTGAATTCTGTAGCTATGTATCATATTTAACAACCTTTCATTGAAGTGCTTTCGTCTTATAAACATACCATAATAGGGATATCACAGCATCACTTAATTAGGTGATTAGACTAGTCAGTGTATGAAATAAAGTTCGAGTGATAAACCGGCTAGATGGCGCTGTGTGAAATAATAATAATTGTTACCTATTTATTATTATCATCACATCAGGTAGAACTTTGATGGTATGGTAGAGTATGATGTATAGTTCATTGACCGCAGATGAATCATGTACCTACTTACGTTACGCAAATGCAGAGATGCGCCGGAGTCTCTCGACCTCCTTTGAGTTCAAGTACACACTTATCTTCATTCAATTCTCCATGATCGTGGCTTACATGAAGGTACTTTACTATTCTGAATGTATAATTTTAGAAACGATTCTTTAAATATTAGTTACCTAAATATGCTAAGGGTATGCTAAAACAATAAGTCCCTAAATACTACACTGATTTGAAAGTTTCAGGTCACTTTAATTAGGTACCTAATTAAAATATAAGTATAGCATAAAGATTATTTTTGAACCTAGTCGTGCTTGGTTTGCTTAATACCCGAACAACAAGTATTTATTTAAACGAACAATAAACTAGATTGTATTAAATTTAGTTTAGTTTAGCCGCTTTAGGAAGACATTTTCAATGAAAATGGTTTCTTAAAGCCGCTATATGCAAAAAAATTACATATGACAGATGTATCTACGACAGTTTTGTTATCCATTCTTATTCTTATTCTTATTTGTCAAAATCCTTGCAGCCGTTTGGATACAGCCTCAGCTAAAAAAAGGCACATACATACATACCCACATACATACATACATCCCAAAAACATTACCCTACTTCACAGTAAAGCGTTTCCTTTGCCAGCATACATTTTTAAAGGTTTACTTTAAACGCAGTGCAGGCTTTACAAAAGCCTTATCCAAACAATATTAACTTCATGTATTCAGCAGACGAGTCTGTCTCAGTTCTATAACAAACAAGAATGTGTGTTACGGAGTCATCAGTTCAAGGCCGTGTGGCTGCTTTTTGGAACAATACAAAGTTCATTGCTCTTAGATGATGCTATTGTGTGGGTGTAGGCTAATAAAATTGCTATAAATAATCGTAAGTACGAGTTTGCATCAGAAATTAAAACACTGATTTAAAAAGATATTATCTGTCGGCGTTAGGTAATATCTGAAACTGAATCAATTCTGAAAATTCTTACACTAGTAAAAAAGCTACAATATCCCTGGAGTGCTATAGTCAAAGACAGAACGAAGAAGTACCTTTAATATATTAATTCAATACAAAAAGATTTGGTGCAAATTATAATCCTTGGTCCTAAATAGTGATCTATATAAAGATCTGAAGTATCTTACTGTAGGCGTAGCGACAAATTGTAGCAAATTAAATGTAAATCGCTGTTTTTAGGGTTCCGTACCCGAAAGGTGCCAACAGGGACCTACTACTACGTCTCTGCTGCCCGCCCGTCTGTCAGCGATCTACATCTCATGAACCGTAGTAGGTAGAGAGTTGAAATTTTCACAGTATGTGATTCTGTTGCCGCTATAACAACAAGTTATTAAAAAAGGGGGCCCATACAGAAAACATTTTTTGATGATCGATGGTACGGAACTTTTCGTGTGCGAATTCGACTCGCACTTAACCGGTTTTATTTATTCTTGTTGCCATAAAGGAAAGGTCAATGTCGAAATACCTTAGGGCGTGCTTTAAACAACCAAATTAATGGTCTAGAATAAACTAGTGGAAATGGCTTTTAGAACGCTCAAAAATAAAAAGAAAATTCTAACTCTAAGAAAAGTAGATTTAATGCCGTAAGATTTACTGTAAATTGAAAACGGACTCAATGCAATTGAATCTTCTTTAGCCCAAAATTATTAAATGTAATTTGTCGTAGATACTGCTCTAACTTATTATTTGCTAGCTTTAAGTCGCGGCTTTGCTCGCGTTATACCCAAATAGATATAGCCTATGAACTCTTCGGTCCATAAACTATCACAATGATCTATGTTCTTAGAAATAGATTTACTTGAGCTGCGTATTCAGCGAATACGTAGCCAACAAGCTCTTTATCTTAAAGGGTGGAGAAATGTAATTGCAAGCTAGCTCACTAATAGTAACTATTTTGCTGATTTTTCAACAATTTTATTATGATATAGGACGCAAAGTAAAAAATCGATCTTATTTCTAAGGAAATAGGGTTTAAATTCTTGTGTCAATTTATATGGTCGCTTGTGATTAGTACGTATGCTACATTTTTAGATGATTCATCTAAAAACACACCTCTAATAAATAAAATTGGTATTTTTATGGCGTTGATTAAGAATTGCGACAAATAAGTTGAATGAATTTGCTAATTTTTTTTTTGCATTCGACGCACAGGTCAACTGAAGCTAGAAAGCTGAAATTTGGAAGATAACTTCCTTTTACAGCAAAACCACTCACTAAGGCGGGTTTGTTGAAATTCAACCCCTGAAGGAGTGAAAACATTTGTATGGAACTTAAGTCGCTTAGTGCGATTTGCTTCAAACTCGGTTTGGATACTTAAAATAAAAAATAAATGTTTCAGGGTTTTTCAAACTAATCCCCGAAAAGGGGAATAATAGCCGTGCGTGTAAGCTAGTAGTTTTAAATAGTAACGTAAAATATTGTCATGTGTGCCATTTGCTAGAAGAATCTACTAGTCTAGTTTTAAAATCGATCAAGTGGGTGAGTAGAGTGGGATTTATATTGTCACCAAAAATATCAGTTTTTGAAATAACTTAATATTTCATAATGTCATTTGTTGTAAAGTCAAACCATTAGTCATTTATTATATCAAGTCTTGTCATGAAGTCATTGCAAAATTTTTTATATTCTTCGCAAGTTACCTATGTGAAACAAAAATGAATTGCTTATTATTGCCAGATTTCATACTATATCTAAAGACACGCGTCAAAAAACGTGGGAAAGACAATGTAGTGAAATGACAAGTTCCTAATCAACCTAGCGACAGCTTAGTCCAAATTATTTGATTTCATGTGAGGCTAAAATCTATAAAAACACACAAGTTTAACCACATTCTAATCTTATTATGCTAAGTTATACAAAGAAATATCATTAGTATTCAAAAATATTCATTGCTTTCATAACAAAATTATTGTAATCACTACAAGAGCTGACGATTTAGATATGTACCAACGTCGCTTTATAGAACTTTAGCATTAAGGTACGTAAGCAATGTAGGATTTCGGCCAAGTGCGAGTGGAATTCGCACACGGAGGGTTCCGTAAGTTGAATTGAATGCAATGATTGCACGTTTTTTGAATGCAATGACTGTAGTCATTAATTTGGCAACTTACTTTTGCACTCTTAATGGATCCTTGATCTGAAAAGGAGAATAAAAATAAATACATCATTATCTCAGTAAGGTTAAAAGTTCTTTGATTATTGAATGAGTTTTGCTGCACTGCATGACCTAGAAGGGTCATATTGAATGTTGGGTGCCATTTATTTGCTAAAAACCTTCAATGGTTTTTTATTAATTATTTGGTATGTAATTTATGTTTATCCTTTAATACAATGTTAAAAAAAATGCTTAAAAGGGGACTTAAACTCGTGTTATTTGCTTTACTGTAGCTGTGCTCTAATAACTACGCTAACCAGACAAGTATAGTCTCAAATACACATATTTTATAAGCTTTAATCCTACTAATAAAATAAATGTGAAAGTTTGTGAGAATGTGTGGATGTGACGATGTATGTTTGTGACTCAATCACGCCGCAACGGCTGAACAGATTTGAATGAAACTTGAAATATACATAGTATGTTAGCTGGCATAACATTTAGGCTACTTTTTGTCCGGATACCACGCGAGCAAAGCCGCTGACGAAAGCCAGTAAGATTATAAGACTATTTGTATCCGGATAGATACCGCCGTGGGCAGATGCTAGAACCATAAATTATTTGAAAAATGAACCAAAAACAAGACCTTGGTCGTTCCAATATGGTTTCCCAATGTTATTTTTACAACTGGTCCATCTTATCAATACCGTAACAAATCAATGGTCAAGACAACGAGCCTGTTAGATCTGTATCATAGGTGTGGTAATATGTCCACGGTGCTAAGGCCACGCCAAATGTTAAGCGGTCGCCGACACAGATGAATCATTCATTACCTATAAGACGGCTACTTGCGCAACTGGACAAAGAATATTTACTGTACAGTCTTTGAACTATTTAGATAAACACGGGAAAGTACGGGTGTTCTGATCCTAAGGACGTGGGTCTGTTGTGCGCCAATGGATGTTTCTATTCGAAAAGATTATGTGCGCTATAACATTATTCTCAAACGGTGAAGGAAAACATCGTGAGGAAACCTGAGGAGGTATATTATTTTGATTGGTAAAATGGAATAGGTTTAGTTTGTAGTTGATTCACTATTTATTTATCTGTATACTTAAATGTTTGTCTTGTTTTGTACATGTGCCCGCTATCTATATTTCACCTCTCTAGCCAAAGGTTTGCTAGAAGAAAGCTCTTTGTAGGGTTAAGCTCGCTTTTGTACATGTCCTTGCTTGTACAATGTGTACAATAAAGAATAAAAAAACCGGCATGTCATAGAACCTAAAAAAAAGTTCAAAAACATGTGTTAAGTAGTTCAAGGCGCACGACTAGATAGATAAATTATACTATATACAGCTCGATTACCACTGACTGACTGACTGACTCATTGACATCATTGTTCTCCCGGAAGGAGACGAGATGGACGATGATGATGTATGGGGGAAATGTTCGATGAGTCCCGGTGAGTATGGGAAAAATCCGAAAACCCCCCTTTTCCTCCCCCCTCGCCCCCCCCACGTTCGGTGTCCCGATTCTTCCCGACGAGGGCATGTTTTTTTTGTAGATTCGGATGGAGGGTGCTCGATGGAATACATTTTTTTTACTCCCCCCCCCTTTGGACCCCCCTTTGACCCCCCCTTCAACTGGTTCTCCGAAACGACTCGTGAAATGGGATTTTTTCAAGTGGATTCGTATAGGGAATAGGCTGGCGAGTAAAGTTAAATAAAAAAATCCCCCCCTCCCTCCAATTTTCACCCCCCCTTGCTTGTATCTCCGAAACGGTTTGTCCGATTGGGCTGAAATTTTGGTTCCAAGGGTTTTGAGGGTCACCTCAAAGAAACAACCGCCTCGCGGGCTGCTTGCAGCCCGCGCCCGCAAGCGAAATACTAGTTTAGATATACAGTTTGAAGATGTCTGCTTTAGTATTGATAGTAACATTATATGTAGGTAGTGTTTTTCATTTATGTCATCTTGTGTCATATTTTTAGTTTCTTAAATAGTTAATTCATTCAGACGTGACTTTCGCAAGACAACTCACACATTAACATATAAAGCAAACTCGATACGAGAAATATTAATTAGGGTTCCGTTGGCACCCTTCGGGTACGGAACCCTAATACACGCAAATATGTATTGTTCATAGTGGGTTTGACAAGAGTTCTTATTGTGCTAGGCAAACGTTGCATATTTGTCACATCTGTGCTCGGTTGCCTTCTCTATATTCAAGAAGTAATTGTAGTCATTTTGCGCGATGAATTTTAATGTTCAATGCATACCGGTTTTTGCACAGAAGTTGTATCTAATTATATTGCTATCAACATTAACGACTGTTTTGGCTAATTATTAAATTTCATAGTAAACATACATTTTATGATCACTTATTTATTTACACAACGTAGTTTATATTAATAATGTAAGGGGTTATTACAAGAAACTTTCTATTCTCTCCCCGAGCATGTCGTAAAAGTCGACCAAGGGATTGTATCCTTTCCAATGTGATTGACCATCTATATGGACGATGGGCTGATAACCTGTCACCATGGTTCACCATGTCCATCTTGGGATTTTTAATCAGGAGTGGCTAGAAGTTTTTTTATGATTACTTGTGGCTCTGTCCACACCATTAGGGATACGGACGTGATAATATGTATGTATGTAATATGTAAAGGGCTTATTACAAGAAAAAAAAAGAATATAGGATTGTTTTTTTTTAAACTAGATCGTTTTATGTACCTTTGTCTAAATGCATAAAACCCTTTACTGGCTCAATGACTTAGGTACCTACCGACAATCAACGCAGAGCCGAAAACCATAAGTCCTAAAAGCATGAAACTTCGAGAGCGTATTCTTTGTATGGTATAAGGGTGCACTAAGGAAGGAAATTCAACTCCTAAAGGACGTAGGCAGAAGAAAAAGTTCATATTTAAAAAAAATATATGTGAACAAAGCTATTTTGACTAGTTAATTAAAAATGTTGACTTTTTTCACAAATAATTATGTAGGTATATTAAATGCGCGTAATAGTGCCAGTTGATATCAAAAGTTACCTCAACCCCGCATTTATTGATTATGTATCAAAGCGCCTTATAATGGTATCATCAAAATTCTTTTTACCTTTACCAAACTCTTGTATCAGCATTTTAAGGGTACAATTTATTGGGGCTAGGGGTGGATCCAGGGCACATAATTTAGAAAATAAATAGAGGGAGGAAACTAACTATTACGTGAATTATGAACGAATGGACGCATGATTTATTTCGTGTGTATTCATCCTTATATCCGGTTGAGTATCTCTCTCCGATTTTATACATATCTACATCATATCATAATATCTGTGTAAGATATTTTTATATTAATAAATTTGATGTAATCTGAGCTTCCTGACCTCCCGCCAGCGGCTTTGCTCGCGTGATACCGGAAAAAAGTATTCTGGGTGATATTTCAAACCATAAACCACGTGTTTACCCAAACACATGGTTTATGGTTTGAGATATAATACGAGTAAAATCACCATCATATCCTTGCCCTTATCCCACTTAAGGTGGATCGGCACAGCATGTTTTCTTCTTCCACTCCCCTCTATCAGCCGTCATTTCAGTGTTCACTCCTTTCTATCAGGGCAGAACAGCGAAGCCCTCACACAACATGATACAGCCTTTTCATTAAATGCTTTATAAATGTGCTTTTATGTGTTAGTGTGCTTTTATAAATAGCCATTTATGGAAATCGGACGTATTTGAGAAATCCTAGTTTTAGAATAGTAGGTGAACGCTCAGCGTCTGTAAATAAGTTATTGGCTCGTTAGCATTGATAAGCTTGTAGAGCATTTTGTTACTATGTATTAGACTTTGTATACTGTCATTTTAGGATTCCGCAGGGGTTAGTGCTATTCGACTTTTTCACCTGAGGATACTTTACCATCATCAGCCTATTCAGCATCATCGTATGCCTTATCTCATGAGCGCCATCGCGCCCTATCTTCGGCTTGACGCATCCAGTCTCTGCTAGCAACCTTTTCCGAAATAAATCGTCACTACACCTAGCCTAAGGCGTCCTACATTATGAAGGCTACAACTGTAATGTGTGTTCTTTCCTTGTTTATTTATAGTCCATATTTGACGCTTGGGTTGAATACTCTAATAAGTTTTTACGGAATGTTTTTGTAATTGTCCTTGTAAACCACTCCATCGTCTAAAAAATTTTGCTCTCAGAACCCTAGTCAAAATGAATACACAATTTGCAACAAAGTAAGCATTTGAAATTATCATTCAGATAAATAGGTCTTGATGGTAATAGACATCACTTTATGATTCAATTCGTAAACTGATACATCTATATTTGTCTATAATATATGCTAAAATTGTCAGCAGTGTGTTAATTCAGACAGTTTTAGTGCAAATTGATGCAAGGACTATTGATAAAATATGAACTAGTTTGACCAAGTGGTACGACTGACCTAGACTTTATACCTACTACTTATACATAATGATTACAAATGCGTATTGCTTAGCTAAATAAGTGTATGTCCGATATAGGACATAATACTAGAGATGTGTACATCGTCATCATCATCATCAGCAATTAGCAGTTCACTGCCTGACATAGGCTACCTCTAATGACCACCTTTTTTGACAGAAAAATATTTTTGCTATGGTAGTCCGTCGTCCGTTAGTGTAATGTAGGAACAGAACATAGGAAATAACTATCTCTGAAAATGTCTTTTTAAACAATTATTTTGTTTATTTTGATTAATCAATATTCAAATTGATGTAACCTGTCTTATACAAAATATACACCCAGCTTAAAAAAACACTCATTACAAACTCATTTAATGCAATCACATTTAGTAAAGTCCTTGTAAGTCATCTCTTAAAGACACGATCTCCAGAGACAAAGACTTTTCCTGCTTAAATAGGCAATTATGTCATGTAACTTGAGGTGCCTTCACCAGCTATCATTTCTAGGAGGAGGGGCAGGTGGCCTGTAAAAATAAAGTATATATAGTTTTCCGCGAAGTAGGTCTATAACGGTAACAAACACAGTGACCAAAATAACATCGTGAGGCAACCAGCATATCGTAGAATCTGAAAAATTCTAAAACATTCGTCAAGTGCTCGAAAAAAGCATTTGCACAAAAACAATTAAAAACTGATCCTGGAACGGAGCGGAAACGAATATTATTTGCAAGTGCAGGGACGGTAACTTTCCTAGAATCGGTTTTCTGGAATGGTATATTTATTCGAGTTTTAGGTATATCTGTCTATACCATTCATCATTTATCATTTCCCTGCTTCCACTTTATGGGGTATGGGGTTGGCATAAGTGTATTCTTCTTCCATTTAAGTAGTAGTGTTTTAAAATAAGTATATAAGTATTCTATCAGCCGTCTGGTGCCCATAGTACAAGCTTTGTTTTGTTTGGGGCTAGATGGCGCTGTGTCAAATGTCCACAAATATTTATTATTATTATTTATATTTATTTCCCTCTACCAGAAGTCATAACAACACTCACTTCTTTCTTACTTTATTATCGTCACATGACATTATTTTCTTCTCATGACATGTCCATACCATAATTATACCTGTTTACACATTATTGAAAAAAACAACAATGTTGTTATTGAATGTGAAGACATAATCCTACTACATTATAAAATTGTGAAAGTTTTTGAAGATGTTTGTATGTTTGTGCCTCCATCGGCTAAATAGCTGAACGGATTCGAACGAAACTTGAATTATACATTGTAAATGTACTGGATTAATATAATAGGCTATTTTTTTATCTGGGTACCACGCGAGCGAAGCCACGGGCGGCAGCTAGTAAATGATAAATAATAAAAAAAATATAATTTTTCTGCATTAAATAACTTACCCTGGAGTGTTCCAGTTACTACCATCACAGGGTGCGGTTGTTGGTGTTTCTTGTTGTCTGTGAAAAATAGGAAAACTCAGTGTTCTTATAGAATACTCGTTATACAAAGTTAACAGTAAAGTTTAGTAATTTGTGTGTATCTCCAAACTCGCTCAGTAGTATATCGTGGTTCGAGTAGCAGTGTGGTTTTGTTAGATAATGCAAAAAAACTAACCGCCTGAAAAAAAAAATTGTGAAGACATTTTTGTGTAAATTAGGTATAAGTATGTTTTAGTTTGTACGCTCCCTGTAAATAATCGCTATTATAAATGTATTTTTAAGTTCTCATTATTTAAGAGTGTAAATTCTTTATGAGAATAAATATCTTAAACCGTAATTTGGCTCAACGGATCAGTATTGCCATTCAGTGTGGCAATGCGGCCAGCGTCTTGGCTACGCTTTTGATGAGCTGGATCAAGTGAGTTATCGGTAGACCGTTTACAACGTTCTTTAGATAGCCAGACTGTTTTTTTGTATTTTGCAAATTTGATTTGTACTAGTTGTAAGTTTCTTTCTGTTAATAAATTGTATTTTACAAAGTAATATGAACTACATACGACGTTTAGTAAATAGACGCGTCGTGCGCCAATTACTACACTGAAACATGGTGAATTTCCGACGAATACACACTTCTCGACTATGACTAGTTTGAAAACGTGATAGTTGGGTAATTACCCAACCCGCTGTGAAATCTTTTGTGACTACAACAACAATAACCATCATCATCATCATCATCATCTTAGCAGTAGTATTTATTCGATTGCTGCGATAGATCTATTTGTACAGATATAAAGATCTGAAAACTAACTCGAATCTAAATCTAACTTCACTAGGAATCTCGAACTTGGTCGTGTTACGAAGGTGTAGACGCAACGTAGATTTAAAACGTGTTCAAAAGATCCCCGTGATTTTAAGGAATAAAGAAATTTTGAGTTTGACTTTGAATTTGGACTCACGATTAGAAGTTGGGTCCTGTATCATCGTTCATCAAAAAATATTTCTTGCATGGGGCTTTTATTTAATTATTTGTTGTTATAGCGGCAATGGGAATATACACTCTGTTAAAATTTCAACTCTCTTCCTATTTCAGTTCATGAGATACAGCGGAGGCTTAGTAATAGGGTCCCGTAGGCAAGCTTCCGGTACGGACCCTTAAAAGAGAAGGAGTCTCTCATACGAATAGTTCTTGTTAAAACAAAGCATTCTTACCCTGTCCCCAAAGTAGCAAGGTTGATAGCTTCCCTGGCTTTAATCTTCCACCCGTATATCCTCCATAACTTGACACAGAGTGGAGTCAAAGCGGTACTCCAGAGCACGCCCAAGAAGAATCCACAGACCCACCAGCCGTGCTGGAAACAACAGACAGAAGTTGAGAAATTATTTTTTGACGTGGAATCCAACTCCGATGGGTACGCTTGGGAAACAAAACAATATCTTCTCGCCACTGATACCGCAGAACCTCAAGACGAAAATTTTCAACCAGATGACTCATGGAACAGAGATATGGAAAGCTCAAAGTCGCAGGGTATGGAGAGGGATATCTTTAGGGTTTTCCCACGTGACAGAATAAGAAATGAGAAATCCTCCAGATGAGAACTAGGGTTAGTTAAATGTCCTCGGATTGCAGCCACGGACCGGAAATGAAGTGTGAGGTCGGCTCCCCACCCGGTGGAACAATGACATTGTGATTGGGAGGATATTGGGAGGCTTTTTTCCAGCAGTAGACGTCTAGGATGCAGATGATGATGATGTTTGCTTTGACGCTGATGATGGTAATGATGAACTCACCAGGGAAGCGATGTAATTGGTGCAGAGCAAGGTCCGTACGGCCGCGAACACGGCGAACAGTGGCCGGCAGCGCGCCGCGTGCTTGCTGGTCGACGTTAAAACATGAGTGCGCCAGCCCGCCGCGTGGGATATCAGCCGGGACAAGAATAGGGAAACTTTCTGTAATAAAGCAAACGAGATTTTATTCAATCCTACTCCAGTAATTCCAGGGCGCTAGAAGTAGGATCGCCGTCGTCGAGATCAATGTGATAAACTTCTTGTTGGGATTTGCAAGACGAGCATTAATGAAATTGTATTTTTACTAGCTTCCTTCCGCGGCTTTACTCGCCTGGTAAAAAGTAGTCTATATGTTCCAGCATTCATTCTATGTATGTTCCAAGTTCCATTCAAATCCACAAAGATCCTCACATCCTCAAAAACTTTGGCATAAATATCCATTCTACATATAAACGGTATAAAAGATAGGATAATACCTATGCCCTATCACATTAAAAACAAATATTTGATTCAAACCATACTGATACTAAACTGAACTAGACTATTGATGTATAAAGGATTACTTCTTAACTAATAATCAGCCACACAATATATCTTACCTTTTGAGCAATAACTTCCCCCTGGTTGTCGATATAAAACTGTGCCGTGTGGATGTGGCTCAGTGAGATGTTCAGTTTCCGCCTGAACGGCAACAGTTGGAGTTCTAACTCTGTCAGCATGTACACTACGTCAGCTCTCAATTGCTCTAGAGGCTTTATGTTCGTGGTATAAAGTCTCTGGGTTCTTGATGCTGGAAATATTCACAATCAACATCGTCCTCCTGTCTAGTCCTATCCTGTCCTATCCAGATATTCACAAAGATACTGACTCTAGGAGTCCACTGCTGGACTTAGGACCACAGGATGAAAGATTTCGTGCTGCC
The DNA here is from genome assembly GCA_949320045.1 of Scotopteryx bipunctaria. NCBI lineage: Eukaryota > Metazoa > Arthropoda > Insecta > Lepidoptera > Geometridae > Scotopteryx > Scotopteryx bipunctaria. Next base: position 4,486,528 of record OX439449.1, read on the forward strand.
TTCATATACCTGCCGCCTTTGAATATGCCAGAAAGGATGGGGAGAAGAATCCATCTAAGTACTCAACACCATGCAGAAATTAACTCGCCTGCCAAGCGTTGTGACTATGACAAGCCCCCAGTACTATAGGTGCACCGAAAAGGATGGTTCTTAGAGCTTGGCAGCTCTGCTTGTTCAAGTTCAAAATAGAGAATACTGCATAAAATCTAGCTGTTTAGGAAGCGAGGTAATTTCATGCGATAAAAACCCATTTTATAATCCAAATTATGGAAGCGCTCGTGGCGTAGTTTGCTTAGACGTTCTTGTTTGATCATTAAAGTTAAGCAACGTTGTGCGCGATCACAATTGGGATGGGTGACCGCAAGTGGTATTACGAGCTGAGCGTTTCCGTGCTCCGGAGGACACATTAAATTGTCGGTTCCGGGTTTTAAGTCGTTAAGCCATGACGGAGGCCTTAAGGCGGCCTAAGAACCCCGTCACTAGAGTTGGCCACTGGCTCATACGAACATACATACGCGTTTATATTCTATAGATTAGATTGAACCCCACGTACTTATTAAATATTTATTAACAGATATTCAGTGAAACATTTGTTATGCTGCTCTGCACCAAACTTTTAGTTCTCACCGATAGTATAATGTGCCTAATGGTCGCTGAATTACTTGTACAGAGAGACCAAAAACCAACTAGTTGGCTAACTAGTAGTACTGGTATACAAACAAGAAATGATTATTTCTCCAATAAGACAATATTGGGAATTCTTAATAATGGTTATGGCATGAAGAGGAAAATCGAGTAAACATCGCATCGCTTTTATGATATTGGTGGACATATAACTCAAATGCAATATCACATTCCATTTCCATGTGATAAAATAGCTTAGGTGGCTGCTCGCCAAGTCAAAAACGCTTTGTGAAAAATCATTTTACAGCTTTATATTTTTGTGATAGTAATGGCCAGATGATTAACTATACCCAAAACTGGTGGAAAGCCTCGCGACTTCTTCAGCGTTGAATTTTTTACGTACAAACTTCATTTTCCTGCTGTGTCTTCTAGGCGAAGAGTTTCAGAAATTGCTTTCTTAGTGCGCCCTACATCATAAGATGAATACGCCCTTCAAGTTTCATGCTTCTATGACTTATAGTCTAGGCCGTGCGTTGATTGTTAGTCAGTCAGTCAGTCAGTTAGTAACGTAAGAGTTTTGTATATTAAGATATGGACCTAATTAAAAATTTTTATGGGTGAAAGAGAGTCAAGATATACCTAAACTTTGAGGAATCAACGAAGCGCCATCTCTAAGCTTACCCAATGTTTCTAATCTCCCAGCAGTAGTTAGATCAGTGATTTGAACAGCAACGTTTTCAAGCTGATCTACTAAGGAAGGGAGGTCCTTTCCTACCACAGGCATATTGTAATCCATTCTGAAACGGTAGAATACTTTATTTAACTAGTAGGGAAATTATAGATGATTTTTTTGTTTGGCAACACTCCAGGTTTAAGATACTTCCTTTGCCAACGCAAGGCTAATAAATCTTAGTAGGTTATTTTTATTATTTTATTTGGAGAAACTAAAACTAAGTAAAATTAATTTACCGGATTTAGTTTACCGTGTATATTAGATGATTTATACAGCGTCAAGAGGCAACTTTTGCCTACACTGTAGTGAACCGGGACGCTGAGAGTGCTCGGGATGGTAAGGGTTGATTTGGGGAAACACACAATTGAATATTATGTGGCTATGGGTTTACCATATTACTATTCTAAGATTTTCAGACCAAATAGGTTCCCGAAAGAAAAAAAAACACCTCTTTCTCATGTACATAGATTGATATGGTGAGCCATGGTGACAGGTGATCAGCCCATCCCCCATATTGGTGAGGATACTATGCTTTAGCCGACTTTTATGACCTGCTCGGGGAGAGAAGCAGCTGGACGCATTCTGTTTTTTCTTTACTCCCAGACCAGCAGAGAGTATTAAGAAACGACGCGTAAACTAAAACCTGTCTGATTTAATAAACGCTACAGTATTGTTTTAATTAAGATCTGTAGCTAAGCGATTGGGATCAATTAAGCTATATATAGATTACTCTCACCTATACTTCGCTAAATTCACATCAGACACAGCAAGCATCTGACTCAAGAGTTGGCTGAAAGAGACGGATATAGTTTTCAAAAGGCTGACATCTACAGTTGATTTGAGACGTCCCAAATCCTGCTGAAGTTCTACCCATTCGAAGTAAGAAGTCTCCTTGTTTACATCAAGAATCTTGTCTAGTTGGAAGACAACGTATGCTGGCTTGTCTTTTTCGCAATCTCTGAAACCAAGCAAAAATAATTCAACAATAAGACGACCTCGTTGGCTTGGCGGGCTTGCGGCTTGCTCGACAGAGACGCAAGAGGCGCGGGTTCGATTCCCGCTGCGGAAGAAATGTTTGCATGTTCTGTAAATATTTCTCCCGGGTCTGGGTGTTGTGGTACCATGGTACTCGTAGTTTCTGATAGCCACGACACAGGGAATCCTAGTGTGGGGTCAGGTCAGGACTATGTATGTGACTGTTGGGTGTTATTTATTTATACTGTGTCTCTCATCATTATCATTGGCCTTTACAGCTCTATTTCAGAAAATTTAGGAGGCATCAAGTTACAATACAATAAGAACTAGAACATCTCGTTCATGGCTAAACAGTCCTATAAAGTTAAAAGTTGAATATACTTTATTTCATATCATTTTGTGGATCACATGAAACCATCTTAATTCAACGTTGAATTAAGATCGTTTCCTGTTCGTAACGCGACCAAGCGTGAAAGATACGCAAGAAACCACGCTACAAATCATGTTTATACACATTCATACATACGCCCGTATCTCTAATGGGGTGGGCAGAGCCAAAAGTAATCATAAGACTCGCATCCACTCCTGATTCAAAGTTCCAAGATGGATATGGTGAACTATGGGGACAGGTGATCGCTTGTATGATGGTCCATCATGTTGGGGATCTATTCCTTAGTCGATTTTTACGACATGCTCGGAGAGAGAAGCACTCTATATATCCATAAGGGTTTCGGTTAAGTAGTAGACTTACTTTTTGTGTCAGGACAATGACGGTTCGGCTACGAAACAGGCTTGTGGGCGGAAACCCTTACTTAAGTGTCTTCTTGCTATACTTATTACCTACATTTTATCTAAAACGACAGGTACCTTAGAACATCTTGAATAGAAACATCAATAGTAACATTTTCCAGATCTCGAAATAGAGCATCGAAAATTCCTTCGTTGTTCGATAACAGAGGTGACGGTCTGTCTAGTAGAGCGGTCAACGTCGTATATTGAGGACTATCCCATAAAGCATGGCACACGTAGATCTAAAATACATTTAAATTAGTTTTTAATACTATTTTAGACTTTGATTATCAACTGTGTTACTAAGAACAGGTTTATGTAGAAATATAATAAAACTGGTCAAGTGCGAGTCGAATTGGCACACGAAGGGTTCCGTACCATCATACATGTTTCAAAAATAAATACTCAAAAGTACTACAAAAAATATGTGCAAAAAGTCACTCAACCCACTTCAATGATTGATTACGAACGTAATCAATGATTGAAAAGATCTAATGGTGTTATTTTATCTAACTTTACTTATAAATACAGTAATAAAGTTTTAAACATAGCAATAAAGATCAAAGAGCTTAAAGATCATTTAATGAAAACAAGCGCCTACAAATTATCCAATAGCAACACACCCTCCAGCGATTTTACATCTCAACGAACAAACAAATTCCATTAAAATACTCACAAAGATTAAACGCAATTTACTTAATAAAAATAGCAGTAACGTCTTACCTCAGCGTGGCCTGTGATAAGGAAGATTGTGGCTATCATCCCCCACAATATGAGGGTAGCAAAGCAAATCCACACAGCCGACCTGAAAATTGTTATTATCAGCTTTGTTTCATTTAGCAATAAAGTTCATTTTTGAACTCACGCTTTCAAAGTCCTCTGGGCATGGTTTTTTGCATGCCCACACCCGCAAAGTAGTGCCATTAGTATAAGTGCGGTAACGAAGCTCAAAATTACAATGCAAGCTGAAAATAACACTTTCATCAGAATAGCTACGCCGTAGAGGATCGTAGAACATGACTTTCTCATACAAAAAACATCAACGAGACCGTACTTGCTGTTCTCTGTCTATTAATAGTTTTAATAAGTAGTAGGTATAAGTAATAAGTAGTAGGTATGAAATCAATTTGATCTAACAGACTCTAATGGATTTGAATTACTTTAATAAAGTACGTCAAAAGTTTTAAACATTTCGTAAAATATAAACTTTCTTATTTTGCTCACAACAAAAACTGAATTATCTTAATATTTTTAATAATATACATAGATACATAAATATTAATCACGCCCGTATCTCTAACGGGGTGGGCAGAGCCATTAGTAATCACAAGAAAACTTGCAGCCACTCCTGATCCAAGAATCCCAAGATGGATTAGGTAAACATTGGTGATAGGTGATCAGCCCATCATCGCCCAGATAGATAGATGGTCAATCATGTTGGAGAGAATAGTATCCCTTAGTTAACTTTTATTATATGTTCGGGGAGAGAAGCAGCTGGGCGCATTCTATGTTTTTTCTTTACTCCCAGTTCAACAGAGAAGTACATTTATTTGAATAACAGATTTAAAAATATACAATAATTTCATTTTGTACTTTTTTACAATGGTAAGTTTAGAATTTTCTTTCATTCAAAGCTATACTATACTATAACACATAGTATACGAACCAAGCATAGAAGCCCATCTCGCGAACTCGTATCTCTGAACCCTTTCGAACCCCGAGTCGAGTTGTCTCGACGCAGTATGCAGGCCGGCCGTTAGATGGCGCACTATATCGTTCAACACTCGGACCGAACCGTGGACCGACTGCCTTCGGTTTACTATGTCAAGGATGATTTCTAGAAGAAAAAAAAGTTGACACGTTTTTTAGGGTGAAGTTTTTATATCTTAAAACTCGGTTGTGAGAAAAACTACTTAGTCAAGTAGTTTTTCTAGGAGTCAAATTAATTAATTTAAGAAGTATACGGAGGCAGCTCGTATAATTATAATTTTAGTGAGAAGCACGTAGAAAATTTCACTATTTAGCAGATTATAGTAAACATGGTTAAGACTTATAATGGCTATCCAGAAATAGTCTCCAGAAATTTTGACTAAACTGTATCCACAAAATAATTATATTGCTCGTATTTCGGCTCCAGTCTGAAAAACAACACCACAAATTGCTTAAATAATTGATCGAGCAAGCAAAGCGAGCGAAGTTCTCAGTGGCAACCTGCGCGAATTGGCGTTGTATGTTTGTATGTATGTATGTTTGTGGATAATTATGTTTGTCTGAGCATAACTTTCGAACCATTAATCCAATGTGTAAGAAACTTGGTAGGTCAATAGATTGTGCTATGAGGATTTGCAGGAAATCTTAATCGAGTATAAGGTTAACAAGAGAGTAAAAAAAAGGTTTTACAAATGATTGGGCTTTATTTGTACATTCCAAAACGATTTTTATTTTTATTCTAAGATGTATAATTTTTGAAATACATCGAAAAAAGATAAGTTTATAAAAACGTTGTTACCGGAGCTCCCCCTTGTTAGAGTTACGATGTCTTCGTAGTTTAGGTTAGACTGGATATTAGTATGGGGAAATCCGACTTACTTTTAAGGATCATAATTACTACGGAGCGAATTACTAGTTTACATTCAAACATACATACCCCCGAATACTCAAACGCATCTCAAAGTTGAGAACGTCTCAAATGACGATTTTTTTGGGGGTTATACTGTTAAACTCATATTCTTCTTTTTTCTTCACATAGTCGGCTAAAAGCCAGGGCACCAGACAGCACTATAAGACATTGCTTCACTAAGACGTAATTAGGACTTATCTCTTAACTTTAGTGATTTAACACAAAGTAGCGCTTCTTAAACTTTAAGTTTTCCACAAACTGCAATCGAATAAGTGGTGTTTATCACAAAACTGGACTTGAGAAAATGTTCCGAAACTAATTTAGATAAATGGCTAATGAAGAGAACATTTCAGTAATGGTGTTTGTTACTCTTTAACTGAGAGGACTGGCGGTCTAGTGGTAGCGGCCTCGCCTTCCAATCCTATGGTCGTGGGTTAAAAATCCAGTAGTGCAGTGCACCAATGGATTTTTCTTGAGCAAAATTTATGAGCGCTATCGCACTCTCGAACGGTGAGGGAAAACATCGTGAGGAAACCGGCATGTCATAGAACCTAAAACGTTGGAAGACACGTGTCAAGAGCACGAAAGGAGCTATTGAAGCGAATTTCTAATCCTTTCACCACACTGGTTCGAAAGAACTAGTGACATGACTAGTTTTTAGCTTTAAAGTTTTATACCCGGTAATTAATACAATACAATACAATACAATATAACTTTATTGTAAAAAGCACAAATTATAGAAATAAACAAAAAAATAAATTAAAATAAGTATGAATATGCGTCATACAATGGGCGTCATACAATTAACCTAATTAGTTTTGTTATTTGCCCGACTGTTTCTGTGTAAAGAAACAGTCAGGCAATCTAAAGGCCGTCAAATCGTTGCAAACGGCCGTCACAACAGATATTGTCTGTTTTACCAGAAAAACAACATTGCTATGTTATTGAACGATTCGTCGTCCGATAGTAGAATATTGGAAACAGACATTAGTTGAATGATAAAAACCCAAGTGAATTATGTACAGATACATAGATTGTACAGATTATGTATCTGCGTAACGATCAGTTTTTATAAAAAAATTATGACAGCTGTAAATAGACGTCATATTTGACAGTTACAAATAAGTGTAAACTCTTTGAAACAAATTTACTTAATCCGCCCCCCTTTATCTGAATGGAGCTTTGATAGTGTTTAGAGATAAGTGAAAGAGTGATAAGTTCAAGTCAAGCTGATAGTAACCATGAAAAATACCTTCTCTGATTTGCTCAGTTTGAGTAGTTATTGCTGAAGGCAGGGATCTGAATTCCTTTCTCGCACTTGAAACGGCCCTCGTGAGGTTCTCCACGCCAAGAGTTCGGAGCTGAAGTAGCTGCTGCTCATGCAGTATCTGAAACAAAGATCCGGAAGGTATTTGTAATACCTATGGTTGTAATCAATTACTTATACATTCAGTTTCCTTTTGAAACCATCCAACATGACGGCTAATAGAAGCGCCGTCGTAATTGACAACAAATTCATAGAAACAATATATTTGAAAGATACTAATTTGACAGGCTGGTATAAAAACTTGTTTCTAAAGTGTCTTGATAATTTTATGCTCGCTTATAGAAAATACTTAAATGAAATACCTACTTATATAGGTCTATGAAGAAAGTGCTCAGAAAGTATAACGTGGAACAATTCGATGTATGAAGGCACACACGACGATTAAGTCGGAGCGCCTGGAAATCAAGATTGAGCTACTAAAGCTGCAGGACTGAATGAAGTAACTGATAAATCTAAAGTCTGACTTCGGAATAAAGCTTTGAAACTTCACTTCATTCGCATTACTTATTACCTACTGTTTGTATACTTGATTTTTTATTTCATTTTTATTCTCTTAATTCAACTTAGGCAAGATTAAATAATTATTCGATTCCTTGCTGAAAAAAAGTCAAAGGTTGAAAAAAAATGTTCAAAATTAAACACGTATGTAAAGTTATTCTACAAAAAGTGTCTCGGTCCATGTGGGTTGTAGATCTCGTCGCGGCCTTCCGTTGACCTCATTCATCACACCCGAGTGACATTCATTCACTATATTTTTCGCCTAAAATTACACCCCATTTGTTTTCGCAGACACATTTTATAACGTCACTTCTAAGCACAGATTTAGAAGTTTTATTTTCTTAAAAATAGTCGATAATTTGCGAAAGTTCTACGATTTTAATGAAACTATGGAAGTCCTCGCGATTTTGCGTTGAGGTTTTATTTGCACAAACTTCATCTTACCGCTACGTTCTGTAGGAGTTGAATTTCGGGAATTCCTTTTTTAGCGCACCCTTATACTATAACAAGAATAAATCTTCCAAGTTTTTTACATCTAGGACTAATGTTTAAGGCTGTGTTTATTGTCAATCATTCAGTCATCAGTCAGTCAGTAACGTAAGAGTTTTGTATATCTAGATTTAGTTCTAGAATTGTATTTTAAACCGGAACTAAAAACTTGAAGTGCAAATGTAAATGAAATGTAAATAAGTTTTGGCATAACTAAAATAAAGTTGCTCTGCCTTGAGGTTATTTTAGTGCAGGAAATAAAAGGTTTAATTGCAAATTTGTTTGTTATTGGTATTTTTTCGTGCGTGGTTTGAACTTTATACCATCTACTCGTGACTTCAAAAGGGGGTTTGCAGCTTTAATTTACTTATTGAAATAAATATTACAACGTAAATGAATGATAAAACATATTTTTAAAAACAAGCTTTTGAACAAGCGTGCGATGGAAACTTAAACATCGTTACATCCTCACCTCCTCAAAAACTGTCGCATTTATAATATTAGTAGGATTCTTTGTATTCTTCTCAACTAACCCTTTCATTTAATATCCATATCATGGGGGTGACTAAAAAAAAACATAGTCCGCCTTCTTTGGGAGTCCGCCATATTGAAAAACGTCATTTAGAATGACGTCACTTAGCTAATCATGCATTGTCATCCCAAGTGTCATCCATACCAAATCTGTATGCAAGATTTCAGCTCAATTGGATGAGAATAACTGCTTTAAAATTAAGTTCCAAAATTTGACCCGAACATACATTGCAAGTTAAATAAAAGCTTTATTTCATGGAAAACCACAAATACCAATACTAGTACAATTCACTGCTATTTCATTAATTCCGTACTATAGTTCATTCACTGATAGTTATCAAGCTTTTTCAAGAACAACATACCGCCAATTAACGAACCAGGACTTGACTGACATGATTTAATATGTAGGTAAACCACACGCGTTTACAGAGGAGGAAAGAATGCACGTATTGACGATTTTTAAATCGTGTGTGTTCTTAAAAAATCTTCACCCATCGCGCGTCTCTAACTTATTGCGGAGTGGTCACTAAAATGGTTCTTTTGATTCGGAATCTAGAAACTGAAAGTCTTCATGATCACCATTATCCACATACTACTTTACCCACTGCTGGGCATAGGCTTCTGCGATATCCATCACGGTCTTGTGAAGATAGTCTTACCAAATCAAACTTCATCTTCATCTCCAAAGAGTTGGTATTGACCGTGTCGCAAAGCGGCATGTCCTTCAAGCCACAGTGTTTCTTCAGGTTGTCTATTTGGCGGGCGAGGTCTCTGATCCGGTCCGAGGCAGCCGAGGCAAGGCCACCAGCCTTGATGCTCACATCGCGGAGGGACGCTACCTTGGCGGCCAGGTCTTCGCTTTCTATCGATGGAAAGGTATACGTCAACTGAGAATCCTAAAACCATGGGTATATCCATAATATCTCCCATAGACTTTTAATGTTCACGAATTTTCAAGAATCATAGTGGACTTACTCAAGGGTCATGTGACCAGTGGGTCTACTATCAGTTTACCTGGACTTTACTCGTTAGCGACGCTAGTAAAAAGTAGGTATGAAAACATGTCTTACGAAATTGTAGGTAAGATGAATATTATGCATGTTTGAATATATATTTTTTACATAGTCGTAGAAACTCATGGTAGACGGCATGTATGATCCTACCCCGACTGGGCGCAAATTAATTAAAGTAGGTAAATGAAAAGACCTGAGTAAGTCACGTCGTTGAACTTAAAAAGATCAATGACATATTTCAAGTGCACGCGAGGAGAACCTTTCATCGTTCCACCAAACTGGTTCAAATTAACTTGGCACGAGTAGTGTGGAATGGACTTGCTAGATATTATTTCAAAACACGTGTTCAAATTAAGTGCTGTCATATTCAGGCATTAATTGTTGTGCAATAAAACAAAGTAACAGAATGGTAAAATATTAAAATTAACGGGGTAATATTTCGTTTGAACAGGGCGATAAAGTTTGGTATCCAATTTAGTTTGGCCAACATGGGAATAGAGCCGAGTTATGATAGAACTAACATGCAATATTCATACCAATATTACAAATGCACAATACAAAGCGGTCGCCGCCGCCGGTGACTTAGCTTGCATGGTACTCGGATATAAAGAAACCAGTATGTTATTCCAGGTATTTAAGTTTTAGCGAAATTTTATAAAATAGTTAAACCTCCAAGACTGAGATGGCGGGATGATTTGGACTCATTCATGAAGAATTGGTCCTCCAAAGCACAGGACAGAGAAAGGTGAAAGGGGGATAGGGAGGCCTTTGCCCTGCAGTGAGACGATATGGGCTAATAATAGGTAAACTTCGCGTCAAGCTTTTGCGAGTATATTATATGAATTATGTAATGTAATAAATTGATAATTAAAATTTTATTTAAAGTTATTTTCTTCATTTAAGGGCATTAAAATGAAGCTAATTTTTTATGTTGTTTTATTTTTATTAAGGTTTTATTTGGTATATATGTATAATAATTTTACTTATCTTTTTTGATTAACTACATACAAACTCGGTTTAATAATAATAAGCCATTAACTCAAAATAAACTTAAGCAAACTTAAGACATGCACGTGTTACTCAGAGATGAAGTTTGGTTCCTTGCAACGTTATATACAGTGTTGGAAACAGTGGAATTTATAGTGGAAACTTTTAGGTAAATCCGAAACAAAACATGCACTTGGACCATTATTAATTATGATATACATGTTTTAAGACTTTTTATACTAAGCTCAATATAATCTTTACTTCTGGACTGGAAGTAAAGGAAAACCATAGAATGCGTCCAGCTGCTTCTCACCCCGAGCATGTCGTAAAAGTTGACTAAGGAATATCCTCTCCAACATGATGGACCATCTATATGGGCGATGGGCTCATCACCTGTCACCATGGTTCACCATATATATCCATCTTAGGACTTTAAATCAGAAGTGGCTGCAAGTTTCCTCATGTTTACTTGTGGCTCTGCCCACCACATTACAGATACGAGCGTGATAATTTAAGTATGTATATGTAAGTCTAAAACCGGTTATAAATCTAATATGACAAACGAATAGAACTCTAGATAACACGACTATTGTCCGAATCAACACGTCAATGTGACCTAGGTAGTACGTAGGTAATATGTTAAAACACATAGATACCTTCAATAATATCTGCCAAGGAGTCAAACACAAGGTCTATGCCACTTTCCGATGCAATTGCTTGTTGTATAGGCTGTCCTAAGAGCGTCTCAACATCTGAAATAGAATAAATATGAATACCTAAATTAATTGCACTAAATACTATATCTTATAATGGTATCAGTTTATTTATTTACAAAGACAAACTATAATTACATTACAAACTTTAAAGTAATCGCACAGGAGGCGCACTTTAAATTCTTTCACCACACTGGTTCGAAAGAACTATTGATATTAATAGTAGTACTACTTACTCTGCTACTACATGTGTTACTTACTCTTCATATCCTCTTTAAAAGCATGGAGAACCAAGTCTACTGGAGGCACCAGGCTATGATGCAGTTCTCTAGCTGCTGCAGAAAGCCAAGCAGCGATATCGGTAAAGGCGCAATTGACTACGTTCCGTATACTGGTGCCAGCTATGTGTGCTTGCTCGTTGGTCACCACCATGCCAGTTAGGAGAACACTAGAAAAGTCAATGTCAGAATTTTAGTTTAATAATACCCAACATTTACATACGTAGTCCTGACCCCACACTAGGAATCCAAATCCGTGGGTATCAGAAACCAGCATGGTACCACAACACACAGACCCGGAATAAATATTTGCAGAACATGCAAACATTTCTTCCGCAGCGGGAATCGAAACCGCGCCTCTTGTGATTTAGCGAAGCAATCGTCCGCCACGCCGCCGAGGTTTGTCAAGTCAGTTTGGAAGTTGGGATATGAAAGAAAAATAAAATCTGTTACTATCGACGGAGAAATCGAAAGACCTATGTACAAACAAGTATTTATTAAAAAAAACCGACTGCCTAGAATTAGCATAGTAGGCATATCTGCCATATTTGATTTCATGACACATAATAAAATTGCAGGCTATTATGCCTAGGTACTTTATTGAAATATGAACTCTTAAATACAATTAAAATATAAACGCATAAACAAATATACTCACATGTGGGTTTATTCAACAAATACATCAAAACCAATAAATTAACATTCATTACACATAATTTTGTACTCTTCAAAATCCATTACAACATCTAGATCTACCGCCTTTTTTAATCTTTTTTTCTCCACTTTCAAATCGGTATTCGACAAAGGAGTATTTTATCATTCTACCAAACAAAATGAGGTTTGTGATAGTGTTTAGCGGCAATACTGAGTAGTACTTAATCTGTGACAATAGCAAGGAGGTAACACATGAATCATGATGTAAGCTGACATAATGATGAAGATGGTGATAAATTTTCAGTCTAAGTTTTTAGTTTTGTACCGTCTTAGTTCATTGATTGAAAATGGCGCCATATTGAATTTTTCAATTTCAAAAAAGTGTCAAAGGCTGTTCCTATGAGACTGTCTTAAATATACAGGTGTCCAAAGGATCCCCGTGATTTTAAGGAATACAAATTTTTTTCTTTGACTTTGACTTGGCTCTTAATATCCAGATTTTAGACGAATCCTACAACACCACATTTGTGAAATCCGTTCAGAGGCAGTCACAAAAGAATCTCCATCCTTCTTCGCAGTTACTTAAAGCAATGCAGCCAAATGAAGAACGCCTTCCTATCTTTTTTAAGTCAGTTAAGTCTTAGTACCTATGGCTGGCCGGCCTGAAAAGATTAGACATTTGACAATTTATTTAGGTACTCGTAAACCTCATTTTTTGCAATTACATTAGATAAACGAGTATTGACACTGAACGCTAACAAATATTACTACTTCAAAGCTGCGTAACTACGAAACCTCAGCAATATGTACTATTTTGCAAAATATTGGCACGATAGCGCTAATGATTTGCGAGTCAAATGTCCCTGACTAAGGACGGACGAAGACGGATGTGGCGAAATTGTAAGTGTTTGGAATTCAAATTTCTAAAACAGTATACCTATTACAGACTAATATAGTAAAATATAATAATAACTCATCATCATTCTGCTCTTATCCCACCCTATATGGGGTCGGCATAGCATGATCCTTGGATCATGCTGTAAGAGTTTTGGCTAAGGTATTTTAAGGACCGGCCGCCTGCCTGACGTCAACCCCTCCTTGGGAATACTTGCTTATTGTATCTCATCATGTTGGAGGATACTATCCCTTAGTCGACTTTTACGACATGCTCGGGGAAAGAAGCAGCTGGACGTATTTTATGTTTTTTTCTTTACTCCCAGTCCAGCAGAGAAGTTAATATAGTAAAATAATAATAATAACTAAAATATTAAAATAGTAATCGATGCTGCCTGCTATCTTTTTGATATCATATTTCTACTCCATTTGTGGCGAATCCACACCAGGTTTTTTCTATACCAAGTCTTCTGTTTGTCAAAACTTGTCAAAACTTTTTTGCACAACGATTTCGGGACGATATATATTTTTATGAAATAAACTCAACGCAAACAAAGTCTCGGGGCATTCCACTAAACTTAAATAATTTTGGATAAAACATTATAAATTCTTCCAGGAACTAAACCATTTTATCCTACTCTAATACCTAAAACAAGTGATTCAATATTTGCTGAACAAGCAAACTGTGACGACTTGGCTTTTGCCATAAAATGGTCCTTTATTGTTCCGTACTTATTCTTTGCACAAGTATAATTAGCAAATATTATGTGTATGCTTGGAAACAACATGCCGTTTTGTTTTTAAGATTTTATTGCCTATAGCCTCCCATAGTATATTTCTTGAGAATCAGGGGCCCATGTACAGTGAGGTCAAGACCACGACACAAAGGGAGTTCATCAAACAGTTGAAATCATGGCGTACAAAGCTGATGTGGCAACTTACATAGTACCATTTAAGGTAAAAATGTAATGAGAACCATACGCAATGCATCACAATGGTGATTATAAGGTCACTTTTGGTTTTATTACAACATCGAAAATTGTAGTAGTATTTCTTCAGTCTTATTAGATTTTTTTGAAATTGAGGAACGTCGGAAACGTTCTAGTAACGCAGATATAACGGCTAAAGGTAACTTTTGAAGTCGTGGCACCAGGCGATGGTTTTAAAAAATAAGTATAGTACTTGTTTAATACAATTAATGTGCCAAGTTGATTTGATGTTCTGAGGCTAGGAACATGTCAGGTGCTCATACTTTTCAATACAATATTGTATTCTTTGTATTAAAAAGTATGAGATTTTGCCTACTAAACCGCTCCGTTTTCCGTTTTCGGATTCCGTTCGTTGTGAGCACTGGTGGTCTAGTAGTAATGACCTCGCCTTCCAATCCTAAGGTCGTGAGCTCGAATCCGGTCGAGCACCAATGGATTCTTCTGTAAGAAAAAATTATATGCGTTTTACCAGTACTCTCAAACAATGAAGGAAAACATCGTGAGGAAACTCGCGGCTTAGTCAGCTCCATACGTATTGACCATGTCTTTCTTGTGGACAAGGCCGATTAAGCTGTGAGGATGGAATAGGTGCTGGGCAAACCTACTCCATCTTAATTCGTCCCGGGCTTTACAGCGTCCCGTTAGCGAAGTCAAAAGTTGCCAATAAATCATCTACTATTATAGATGGTAAAAGGCCTTAGTTTAGAAGGCCATTATATCTTTTTACTTTTATCTAAATACCTTTTACTTATGACAATTCGGGCACTTACATTACAAAGCTTTGTAAATAATAAACAAGCTATCGGATATTTCCCTTTCGAATCGCTCTAAACCTAAGTTTTCTTTCTAACAATTTCTTCTGTAAATTCTTTTGCTTTTCTCGGCTTGTTAGATCTTAACGAACGGAAAGAAAACTCACGGACTTCACGAGTGGATAAATTGATGTTGTATTCTTGATTGTATTTTTAAAAGAACAATATTACATTTGTTTTTATTATTATCAGCCCGTATTGTCACACCGCTGTATAAAAGGATTATTTTCCCTTTTTACATTCGGGTCTTTTTTGAGCTTACGAGTAGGTATGTCAACTAAGTAAAAAGCACATTGTTTCAGTAGTCATAAAGGTAAAAAGAAAAAATATTTATTTACAAAGACAAACCTAAATCACATTTAAAACTTTAAGGGAATCGGTTATATAGTATAGGTATAGATTCGATAGTAACTATTGAAGTTCGCCTACAGATAGAAAACATCAAAACATGTTGCTGGAAATTTCACAAAACAATAATAACGATAGCTTTTAAGTTGTTTAAGCCTACAAAGAAAAACTTTTCCGGTTATTTCATTTACATTGTTAAGTAGGGTTTAATTTGTTTTTTTTTTGTTATAATGATTCCTTGTTTTCAATATAGATTGAATTAATGGTTGTTTTAGTCGTGACGATAACTTTTGCTCTGAGGATAAATAAACGAGTTTCATTATTTTTTGAGTCATTACTAGCAAATAATAATAATTTTACTCAGGATGTGTTATTTTTGTATGCAAATAGCGTAAGGCCATAGTTACAGTTCTTGAATGACTTGTCTACCTATAGTTTTTTTGCATATTTACTCACTTATCTACATCAGTTCAATGAACAGATTTCAATAAGGTGTCACACTACAGTCGTAGGTCATTAGCAATGCACGTATTCATTGTTATGTTAAAGGTTTTCATAATGTAAAGAAAGGAATTTTAAACATTTGTGAGCAATGTTTGTTTGAAAAGCAGTCAAAGACGACCATAATATTTAGATTGATCAAGGTTTCTAGATTTGAACGACCTCGGTGGCGTGGTGGGCGAGTGCTCGGCTAAGACGCAAAAGGATTCGATTCCCACTACGGGAGAAATGTTTGCATATTCTGCAAATGCTTCTTCCGGGTGTTGTAGAAATATGTGTTTAAAAAAAAGTTTTATGCCTTTAAACTTACCCTCCAATCAAAATCACAATCAGCACCAATGCTACCAGCACTCTGTCATTGCAATCTGAGTCATCTGCCTCTGGGAATAAAGCTCCAGTTTCCAGTTCATCGTCACACCTGGACTTGGAGAACAGTGCCAGCACTCCCAGTATAAAGAGGTAGCACGGTATCACTAGAGATATGCAGGCGAAGAGCACGATGCAAGCAAGAAAAGTTGATTCCACTTTGATAGACTGAAAAAAAAAACTTAAAATAAATATCGCCGAGGTCTCTTTTTGTAGGGAAAATTCAGGTGCTCAAGTATAAAATCCTCTTAAGATGACTATACATCACTTATTACAGCATTTTCCTAAGGTTCCTCATTGTTTATTTTCCATTTTAAAGCAAAACACTTACACATTAATTAAATATTACACACAACCGCCAATTTATGTGCCGATGCCCAATTGTTTTTTTTTTATCTGCCACAAATATGTAGCTCCCATAAACTTTTTAAATAATTATTTCCCCTTTCGGGAAGGCCATAGTCACAAAGACTTAACTGTCTAGTCCTTCGTCAATTTAATTTATTTCGTATTTATTGTTAAAAGTCTTACGATGCCCTTTACTGAGAGCGCTATTTTTTCCTTCTCAAATGAGTTCTACAGAAAAGGTTCAAGCCAGATAAAATGCTAAAATGAGGAATAGAATCGAGGGACTAATCGACAGGGTGGAAATTAGTATGAGCACTTTCAAGTAATACCTACCTGGTTTTTCATAAATTATTAACTATAATTTTTTTCTCCTACGGTATGTAGGTTAAGTACATAGAGTTTAAATTGATATGCTATATTTTTTCTAACATCGTTCTACTAATATTATAAATGCAAAAGTTTGTGAGGATGTGAGCATGTTTGTAACTCAATCACGCCGTAACGGATAAACGTATTTGAATGAAACTTGGAATATACACATAGTACCTACATGGTCTATTTCTTCCGGGTACCATGAGAGCGAAGCCGCGGACGCAGCTAGTTGTATTATAAAAATTATAACAAAAAATGGTAAACATTACAAATCTAAACAGTTTGTATAATGACATAATAGCTAAATATAAATAAAATGTTTGAAGGCTACTGATTTTAATAAATATTAATAAAACAAAACAAAATAAATTACCAATTGCTTCTTTAATTTGGTGGTACGAAATAAGTCAATGCAGGTAAACATTATCATTGTTTTAAATTCTGAGATTCAATTAAACTCTTTTCACAAAACTGCTTGACAGACAATGTGACATTATTATAATGTTTGAGTTTGGAACATCAACATTCGTATGAAAACTTTTTTCATAATAGACCTACACCAAAAAGAATTCATTCAAATATAATACTTCAGAGACCATTGACCTCCATTATACTAAAAAATATGAAGGACAACGAGGTACAGGAAGAAAAATTGCATCGCAATCCTGAGTTAAGCAAAATAAATAAAAAAAAGGTTCACGATTCACACGACGGTAAGCTAAGCGGACATTCCCCCAGCTCTCGAAATTAATTTACGATGATAAAACTTACATAGATACATCAATTGTATGTGTTCATTGTATAAAAAATCCTTTGTTAAGCCCATTGAATACAGTGGCATCATCAAAGTTCATGGCTGCTTGTATACCTACGTTATAAATAAATAACTTGGTGCGAAAAGAGTAAAATAAAACAAAAATGTGTTAAAAGCTCTATCATGTTTCCGGAAGCGATCCTTTTAAAATGTCAATGTCACTTGTAGGTACTTTCAACTATCTTGTGGGTTTTGCGATGTACATTTTATGATGCACTTTATATATAATTTTAAATCACAAAATATATTATTACTTATGAAGTGTTTATAAAAAAAAGCAGGATTCTAGGAATGAAAATATTATGATCGCTTGTTTGACAATAAAAAAAAAT
Source organism: Scotopteryx bipunctaria (assembly GCA_949320045.1). Lineage (NCBI taxonomy): Eukaryota > Metazoa > Arthropoda > Insecta > Lepidoptera > Geometridae > Scotopteryx > Scotopteryx bipunctaria. The sequence goes on from OX439449.1 coordinate 4,504,535, forward strand.
GTCTTCCAGATCTTTTCACAGTTGAAATTACTAACAACTACGTAGATTTTTGAGAGCACTGGTGGTCTAGTCGGTAGTGACCCCGCCTTCCGATCCTAAGGTCGTGGGTTCAAATCTGATGGAATAGGATGGAATAGGTGCTGGGTACTCCATCTTAATTTATCCCAGGCACTACAGCGTCCCGTCTGTGAAGGTAAAAGTTGCCTCCTGACGCTGTATAAATCATCTACTATAGATGGTAAAAAGGCCTTAGTAGTACGCAGATTTTACATTTACACAGACAAAAACTAATTTAAAATCTCAGAGACAATTTTATTTGATCATGTAACTTTAACCAATAATAATTATTGTTTACATAACCGTTACCATATTATTATACTATCTATATTATAACGGTTACTATAGTGCTTAAAAAAATACTAGAAAATAATATTCAGATCACACCTTTTATTAAAGGTCGCTGCCTAAATTCGTCAGTATAGTTTAAGATACCGTCAGTATTGCACAAGTAGTTTGCCGCGCTCAAAAAATAAACTATTCACACAATAAAATGAATAAGTTTATAGTAGCCGTTGTTGCCGTCCTTATCAATGGAAGCTTAGCAAAAGTTGCACGTAAGTTCTATTTATTTCTAATTTCACCATTTTTCCAGGTTTAACGTAGTGAAGTTTTTGTTTCATTAAGGATGTTCATCAAAATATCAGTCTCAGAACTATGTTATTGTTTAGGACATATGGATTAACATTATTCTTACTTTAAGAGTACGAAAGGGCCTTCCTTGAGGCACTCTTCAATTCTTTCACCACACTGGTTCGAAAAGACTAATGATACTGGTAGTAGAGCAGATATGGCTTTTATTTGATACCTTTGTTTTATACATCCAAATAGCTTCAGTTTAGTGAAGACAATGGCCATTGTTGAATATTATCAATGTCTGTATTGAGCACCTTGTAGTAATTGAATTAATACATTAAAGTAGATTGAATTTGAATTAATTTTTTTTTTCAAAATTGAATAATGTTTGAAAGGATATTTAGATGTTTGTGTCAATATCTTGTGTAGTGTTTGTGTTTACTTCAAAATTAAACTATTTTAACCCACTCTAAAATACGATAATAACGTCCGAAATTCAAAATTCAAAGTAATAAAAAAGACATTTGTAAACCTTTGGGCTTTTGTTATTGATGAATATTACAATTAAAAAAAAATTGAATCTATGACAGCATCCTCTTGTGAAGCTCTGAAAGTATTTCTAATGTGATTGACGAAACAGAAATAAACATGTCTTTCTTTCACAGCTTCCTTCGTACACATCTGCCCGGGCTTTGAAAAAACCTGCCTCAAGAAGAGTATACAAGAAGCCATCCCATTCTTCACAAAGGGCATCCCTGAATTGGGAGTGATTTCCACAGACCCCCTGAAGGATGATAATGTGGATTTAGAACTGGCTGGTGCGTTCAAGGTGCATTTGAACAACGGCACTCTGACTGGACTGAGAAAATGCATAGTTGAAGATGTAACGTAAGTGTTTTCGACCACTATAGTAACTTTGACTACCTTAGCATGAGAATCTTTCAGAGTCTATAAGATTTTTTAATATTATTTCGTTGTTTCAATTGTATTATTTTATATTATACATACTAATAGGGTGGGCAGAGCCACATAAGTAAACGTAAGAAAACTTACAGCCACTTCTGATTGAAAGTCCTAAGATGCTTATGGTGAACCATGGTGACAGGTGATTAGCCTATCGCCCATGTAGGTGGCCCATAATTTTGGACAGGATACTATCCCTTAGTCGATTTTTACATAGTAACACAGCTGGACGCATTGTATGCTTTTTCTTTGCTTCCATTCCAGTAGAGAAGTAAAAAAATATATTTTATATTAAGTATGTTTTATTTTGTTATATAAAAATAATATACAAGATTATAAAAGTTTAGATGTTTTAATTATTTTTGTGGCTAGATAATTATATCGAAATTTGAAGTTCAAAAGTTATAAAATAAGGGCAGAATGAATAATGAATGAGCTTTGGTCTTCCGTATTCATAATTTTTCTTCTTTTATCGGACGCCTTGTATTATGTTATTTCACTATGTTCGTTTTTGCTTATGTTTTTTTTGACTATTAATACCTACATCTAGATTTTTTTATTGGTTCGATAACGATTCTCGAAAATAATATTCCATCGATTTTGATTTTAGAACGACCTTGATCTCTCTTCACCGGAATAAGATTAGCATAATATTTGCATATTAGTCGAAAAAAAAAGATTAATCTTGGCATAAACCTGTATGACATAATATGTCTATACTATACACAATTTTACCACGCTACGTTGAACTAGAAGCATCGACAACTGTTTGAAACTTTGCATATATTCAATTTGTCCGTTCATTGGTTATTCACACACACTTTTTACAGTACCTGGTATATTTTCCACATATTTGCATACCGTATACAATGACTATTGAATGTAGTTTTTTCAAATTATCAGTGTCGAAGTTCATTCGAAATTTTGTTGCAGTTATAAAAATGATGAGGCTGATTTGTCTCTGCGGTGTAATACAACGATCAAGGGAAGGTACAAGGCCAATGGAAACATCTTGATCGTGTCTATCAATGGAGATGGAGATGCCAAGATCAGAGCTAGTAAGTTTGTTTTATTTGAGTTGACCCTGAATAAAGCTTCAGGTTGTATTTTATTCTTACTAAGGCCTTTTACCATCTATAGTAGATGATTTATAAAGCGTCAGGAGGCAACTTTTACCTTCACGAACGGGACGCTGTAGTGCCTGAGACGAATTAAGATGGAGTAGGCTTGCCCAGCACCTATTCCATCCTCTCAGTTTAGTCGGCCTTGTCCACAGGAAAGACATGGTCAATACGTGCGGAGCTGACTAAGCCGCGGGTTTCCTAATGATGTTTTCCTTCACCGTTTGAAAGTACTGGTATAGTGCACATAAATTTTTCGCACAGAAAAATCCATTGGTACACGACCGTATTTGAACCCATGACCTTAGGATCGGAAGGCGGGGTCACTACCAACTAGACCACCAGTGCTCTCTTTTTTTATTCTTAAGTTAAATCATAATAACGTTTTTTGTTTTTATTTTAGTTTGTGATCTTTTACATTAGACTCGCCGGCCTTTGTTTTTTGATTCATAAACATTAATTTACTCGTTTGATTAACTTTTAGAGAGGAAATACATAAATTTATGATTTGTGATTACGATTAGCAAATCATTAAATTTTATGAACTCTTGAAATAAACAGGAACTATGAACTACTTATTAGATTATACGTAAACTTAACTATTCTTTTAATAAATATCTATTTTGTTTACAGCCAATATTCTAATCGGGGCAAAGATCAAATTCGAGGACGAAGTACGTGACGGCGTCACTTACTACAAAATTAAAGATTATAAGATAAAGCACAGATATGGAGACAAAGTTACCTTTGTCCTTACAAATCTGTTCAAAGGGAACCCGCAGCTGAGTAAGTAAATTATTAATGAATCAGTCAGTCAGTTAGGTTAAGCTCTTTTATAGGTTTAGATTCATTAAGATCGCTAAATACATAACGCAACTGTTTTGTTTCACGATTTTAAAAATAATAGTACCAACAAGACAAGGAGGATTTACTACAATGCTCATGTTGGTTATCAGTTAGATAAGTCAAAGGAGATGGAATCGAAAGATCTAGAAAAAAAGACTTTGACATACCCTAAAGTATGACGTCAACGTAGAAAAATCGCTATGGCACCTCCATTCAGTGAATACGTCAGTGCCTTATAATGGAACCAGTTGTATTTTTGATTCGAGACATTCTTTTTTACTCCTTTAATCAACAATCACTGGGCACTTTTGAAGGCCATACCTCAACTAGTAATGAATAATAAGTAGGTATCCTTTTATAATCAGTTGGTTGAAAAAATTCCCGGTTTTGCTATAGCGGCTATATTTGACAGTTTCAAATAGATGCTCATTATATATTAAAGTACGTATAATTTAAGTTGTAGAGTTACTGTTTCGACTGCTAAGGCTTTTCGACATATTGTTCTTGAATCTATACTAATATTATAAAGCTGCAGAGTTTGTTTGTTTGTTTGAACGCGCTAATCTCTGGAACTACTGGTCCGATTTGAATGATTCTTTCAGTGTTGGGTAGTCCATTTATCGAGGAAGGCTATAGGCTATGTTTTTTTTCTTTCAAAATTAGGGATCCGTAATAAAATTGCTATTTTGTAACACAAGGTGTAAAATCGAAAACCTATTTTTGCGTGCGCTGCAAAAACTATTGACAATAGAACAAAATGATGTACTACGGGTTTGTAGATCCCATCAAAACCTACAAAAAAGTCCGCGAAAACATATATCTAGCTATCATGGTTTAATCACAATAACCGATTTTGTGTTCAAAATAATTATTAAATCGTCTGAAGAAAAAAAACTACGTTAAATATGTATCGTAATATTAATCTTTATCGAAATTAAGCATTATGTTATCAAGAGTATTTATGTAGAAGTAAAATACTTTTTGTTTCATCTCAATCGGTAAAAATATATATTTCGTTTAAAAGTTATCACGTGTGTAAGATGTTAAGAGTTGGTACCTATTAATGAGTTATGGGCCATAGTCCATTTATTGAGGGAGGCTATAATATAGGCAATATTTTATCTCGGTATTTCCACACAAACGAGAAAAACGCGGGTGAAACCGCGGAGCACAGCTAGTATTTTATAACCTGCAAATATTTACAAATAACAAGCAGTATTTTTTAATTCACATTTAATAGAGTTTGTAAAAAAAGTTGATATTATTTTTTCTTAGTCTATTAGTTTCAAATATTCAAGAAACGGGAAAAGAAAACAACTTAAATGTAATGGAATTGATCATTTTTTTCATTTTTCATTTTCAATTTCAGGTGAAGCGGTTCTGCAATTCTTGAACCAAAACTGGAAGCAAATAGTTGAAGAGTTCGGGGCCCCGATCCTAGACAGACTTGTTAAAATCGTCTTCAACAACGTAAGAACATTCTTCGAAAATATACCTAAAGATGAGCTCGTGGCTTAAGCTAACTTTAATGGCGTGTGGATATAGGTACAGTTAGTAGGTATAGTTCCTTTTAAATTAAGTGAAAAATAAAATAGTTTGAGCAATGTCAATAATTCATACAATCTGAAGAACTGTGTTGATATTCGTCAAAGGGTTAAATTATATTTTTGTAAAAATAAAAGTTGGAAACATTATATTTTTTTTGAATACTCATTATTACATACCTGTAAAAAAGAGTAGGGGAACGTAAATTCCTCCCAAACAATATCCTTGATCAGACCTGTAGCAGGAAAAAAACATGAAGGTTCTACTATATTTCGTATCATCAACATAATTCATAATATTAATGATTTATATTTTTGTAAGTGGTTTCCGATATAAACAACGAGGTCAAGGTGCTAACTTTTTTTTACATTAACAGCAATGCGGCGGTAAAAAGGTCACTTTACCTGATCTGCTGCTGAATTTAATTGCATACAAACTTGTTGAAATTCCGACAACTTTACATCCAAATATGAATCTGCTGCTGAATCAAATAGCGTTTAAATAACGATTCGAACCATTTTAGGAAAATTACTTAGGATTTGCTATAAAATCTAAAAATGAATTGCTATAGATGAATTGCTGAAAGTGGCCTTTTTAGCCCCACAGTTGGACGCACACCTAGAGAACTGGTCGACATAAGCTCAATTAATAGAGATCCAAATGTAAAAAGGGGCCTTTTCTCAGCTGTGGGACAATACGGGCTGATAATAACAATAATAATACGAGTAGCTTCATTGTAAAAACACAAGAGTAACATAAAATAAAACAAAATAGGCACTTAACGCATGCGTAATGGGCGGCCGTATTGCTAAAAAATATCTCTTTCAGGCAACCTTTGGATGTAAGTGTGAAAGATAATGACTGCTTACATGAGTAACATTTTGTAGCCGTTATAATTTGAAAGGATTTTTTACAAAAATAATAATTAAAGTGTACCAAAATCGAGCGACCTATTTTGTTAATGCATGCACAGTTTAGATCGATCGATATTTTCGCAATCGTCAGTTAGAACTAATGCGATTATTTACTTGATAAGTACATTAATAAGATTACTGAACGACATTGGCCGAGTTTGCTTTTATAGCGTTTTTTGACATTGACCAGGTCACTTGAAAGAGGGTAAGAGAGATCAGGGATAATTTCTAGGGTTCCGCACCTGAAGGGTGCCAATAGGACCCTATTACATAGCCTCCGCTGTCTGTCCGTCTTTCAGTGGGCTGTATCTCATGAACCATAATAGGTAGAGAATTGAAATTTTCACAGATTGTGCATTTCTATTGCCACTAAAAATAAAAATAAGATGAAATAAGTTCCATACAAGAAACTTTTTTAAATGTACGATACAGACGTGTGCGATTCCGATTCGCATTTAACCGGTTTTTAATCTTTTTATGCACTTTCTACTAGGTCAAACCGCATTGTTACCATTATTGCTTCGAGGACTGTATAAAGTTCGAGCGATTTATAGAAAATCAACAAAAATATTTTTAAATTCCAAGAGTACTGTAGCTGAGTATTGTTTCATAATAAATTTAATGTCACAATGACACGAAATATCGTGTCATTATTTATGTAGGATTGTTTTATCACTAAGCTACGGATATTTTGCCGAGTTGATAACCATCACTGTTTTATTCTTAATTCCATTATGAGAATCTTTCTTGGCCTCACTCAAATAGAAGATACTTAACTAGACTTACCAACGGGGAACTCGAAGGGATAGATAAGATAGAAGAACTGTGACATAAAACTGAAAGGATGAAACCCCTCGTCCAGTCCCAGCGTGGGTATCAAATACGTAGTCCTTTGCGGAAGACTGCTAAACCTTATCTTAGTTCTTTCCTTTACTTTCTTCATATCGAACCAGTCTTCAGTATAACTTGGCACAACATTTTTGTCAGTAGCATTTTGTATCTCTATTTCGTCAAGGAACACTTCTCGTGTTATCGGGATTATCGGAACATGGGCAAGAGTTAATTTAGAATCTGTAGAAGACGAAGTAGCAGTAGATGTTGAAGTATCAGAAGATGGAGTTGTAGGAGTCGGAGTTATTGAAGTAGAGGGACTTGTAGTAGTTGTAGACTCTGTTGGCTCTATAATGGTTGACGATGTTTTCTTTACAGAAACATAATCAGGTTTTTGTTGTCGTCTCTCATCAGCTTGTCTATTCAGTAAATTGTTATATTTCTCTATCCAAGCGTTTCTAGCAGCAGACAAATTGTAATTTTGAGCGTCTCGTTTATTCCACGTGTTACTTGTACTATCTTTAAGGTTTTCGATTGGATAGTGCTGGACGGCAATCTCCATATCGTGTGCTTTCATCAAACTTTCTTGAGTATCTCGAAACGTTGTTTCCATACAGTTTTCCCAGATCATCGGCAGTGGCTTGATCGCAATGTCACCCTCCTCTTGATTGGAACCAATGGAACTTGATTTGTCGTCTTTTGATTTTTTGCCTCCAAGAGGGGAAGTTTGTGTGATTGCCTGGAAATCTTTTCTGCTGAGTGGCTGCCCGTCTTCGCTGCCATTTAGATTGTTTCCGGCGGAGGCCGCAGGCGTCGTTTCCGTTGTTCTGATTTGCTCGGGAAGAATTCCCAGTAACTGGTTTAACCTGAATTCTGTCGCGGAGCCATCGATTTCCGTTTTTTCGTTTGCGAGTAAAATGAAAATTAAAGCAATTGGGACCATTGCGATGTTTTTACGCGGTCAGTCAATGCGGCACTGGCTTAGTGGGGTGGCGACGGGTGAAGGATTTGTAGCACTTAGCAGTCTGCCCGACGACCAAGCACAATCGTATCACTACGGTCCGTTGTACCTTTACGGGATTAAAGTGTAGAGTAGTTTGTGACATTGTCTACAAAGGAAAAAAGGCTTTCAAAAAAGTGATGAAAAATATCTGGAAATCGAAATGAATCCTCAAATTAATTTAACATACAAAACAGCAAGCAATATTCGTCTTATCAAGCAATTTTCCTTTATGTTTTTGTACTCAAACCAGATTGGAGGCTATGAAAAATTTAATAAACTCAAACCAAAAATCAAATTAGACTAAAGGTATTCCAAAATCTGGAGAATTTAATAAAAACAAGAGCAGCATATCGGCCGTTGCTAACAAATTGCGTTATATCGAAGAAAGTCCTGAACATTTTATTGTTCTGTACTTTTGTGAATTTTATTGGGTATTGCTTGAGAAACAAACCGAAAACATTTTCATAACATAATCAAGTAGATACCTTATAGCAGTAGATAAGAATCGTTTGTTTATTTTTTAAAGTTAAGTTTTTCGTAAAAATCACCTGATCACCTGTCACCATGGTTCACCATATCCATCTTGGGAGTCTTGGATTAGAAGTGGCTGCAAGTTTTCTTATGATTACTTGTGGTTCTGCCCACCCCGTTAGGGATACGGGCGTGATAATATGTATGTATGTATGTAAGTTTTTCTTTGAAAAAGGTGCATGAAAAAAATACTATAGGATTAACTACAGGAAGAAACACCCGTCCACCGACGGCCTTATTACGTGTTACTGACAATTTGTCTCTTCAATTTCCATTGTTGCCAATTCCATTCCTCCTCGCTCTGGTCGATATCAGCCTTATTTTGTAGCCTGTTTTAGCAAAATACTGTCGAGAAACATGAGATGGGTTTGAAGAACCACAATTAAGATTAGGTTAAAACCAATTAAAACAACGGATTATCCCTTAAAACCAGGTTAAAATTAAATATGTACAAGTATATTTCTATAGAATAACATGGGCACTTCTCATAAGGACTTCCGATATTAAATATATAACTTACCGTGTAATAAGTATAATGAAACGTACCTTATAGTGATCATACCTACTCTTACAAGCTGTTTTTGCATATTTCAAAGTGTGAGGTGTCTCTCTCAGGGGTGTTTGGGTGCAAAAAATGTTCGATATACGAAATATTGTAAAACGATATAATATAAAAAGAATAAATACATGCTATAGCAAACAGTGATGGAAAAACACAATAAATTCAATTAAACTTATTTAAGTTGCCGGCGCGTAAAACCGTTGCCGGGTGCGCGGTTAGAGCGAGATCACCTGACCTCCTCTGTCTCTCTCGTCGATGAACCTATGGCGGAGGGATGTGGGTGCGTTCATATTATGGATGCGTTCAAGTAATGCTACGGCCAAACTACCGTGATAATGGCAATAATTATGGCTATAATTGAAACAACACCTAGGCGTAGCCACGATTTATGGCCATAATTTTACAATGTCAATCAATTATGGCATATGACGGTAGGCAATAGCTCCAATGGCGGTCTTTTTTGCATATCAAAGATGATTGCCGCAGTATTTTTTGCGTCAAGTGGCCACACTACAGTGTGCAACATGAGCTCAACGGAAACGTACGTGCAAAACTATAAAAAAGAATAACGTATTACGCTTTCTGTGCATTTTATCATCCTCCATCTTTTAAGACTTAATTTAGCTTTGTTAAAATGTAAAAGATTCATGTAATAATAACTGACACTCATAAAGTACAATCATGAAAGTGACATTTTTAGCGCCTAGTTGATTGTTATATCTGAGTAAATTATAACCACAGTACTGTTACTTTACGCAGTAATTTAGGCAGTATTCTAGTGCCATAATTATAGCGGCAAACGGGCTGTAGATGGTAAGGTAGTATAGCCGTATCACAAGGGCATAAGGCCCGCGCTACAAAAGTGGAATTAGAAAATACTACTCGTAGCTTCCGTACGCGGCTTTGCTAGCGGATTTAGAGTAGCCTATATATTATTCTAAGACACGAATTATGTACTTATATAGGTATGATGACGTCCTGATAAAATCACAAACATTCTCATCCATGCATGACCTGTGGTCAAATTGCTTCAATGTCCATGCTTACTCAGATCAAACTTATGAGTTGCCTGCTTGTGTTTATTTCATACAATCTTCATCATCCTACTGCGTTGCATTTCGGGAATTCCTTTCTTAGTTTCATACTTGCGTGCGTTGATTGTCAGCATTGTGGATTGTGGACATTTTACACAGCGCCATTTAGCCCCAAACTAAGCAAAGCTTGTACTATGGGAACCAGATGGCTGATAGAATACTTTTTTCGTAAATACATACTTATAATACATAATATAATATTATAAAGCTGCAGAGTTTGTTTGTTTGTTTGTTTGAACGCGCTAATCTCTGGAACTACTGATCCGATTTGAATGATTCTTTCAGTGTTGGGTAGTCCATTTATCGAGGAAGGCTATAGGCTATTTTTTATTTTTTTCAAAATTAGGGATCTGTAATAAAATTGCTATTTTGTAACACAAGGTGTAAAATCGAAAACCTATTTTTGCGTGCGCTGCAAAAACTATTGACAATAGAACAAAATGATGTACTACGGGTTTGTAGATCCCATTAAGACCTACAAAAAAGTCCGCGAGAACATATATCTAGCTATCATGGTTTAATCACAATAACCGATTTTGTGTTCAAAATAATTATTAAATCGTCTGAAGAAAAAAAAAAACTACGTTAAATATGTATCGTAATATTAATATTTATCGAAATTAAGCATTATGTTATCAAGAGTATTTATGTAGAAGTAAAATACTTTTTGTTTCATCTCAATCGGATATTTCGTTTAAAAGTTATCACGTGTCATCATCATCATTTCCCTGCCCTTGTCCCACTTTATGTGGGGTCGGCACAACATGTATTTCTCTTCCATTTCCCTCTGTCAGAAGTCATCTCAACGCTCACTCCTTTCTTACTCATGTCATCTTTCACACAGTCCATCCATCTTTTCTTTGGCCTACCTCTACCCACATATCCTTCCACATTCATATCTAACACTCTTCTCGTCACATGACATTCTTCCCTTCTCATGACATGTCCATACCACGCTAACCTATTGCTCCTCAACTTATCCGCCACCGGCGCTACTTTCAGACTTCCTCTTATATACTCATTCCTTACCTTATCCATTCTTGCTACCCCACACATCCATCTCAACATTCGCATCTCTGCTGCATGTACTCGCCTTTCATCCGACCCTTTGGTTGCCCAACATTCAGATCCATACAGTACGACAGGTCTTATGATTGTTTTGTAAATCTTCCCCTTAAGTTTAAGGGGCATTCGGGGATCACACGTTGTTCCTGAGACCTGTCGCCATTTCATCCATCCTGCATTTATTCTATTTTTTACATCTCTGTCAATCTCACCATCATTCTGTACTACTGAACCGAGGTACCGGAAATCGGAACAGACTGGTAGGGATACACCATCTAAGGCAATAGGGGTGAAATTGGATGGACCACCGAAATCACAAAACAGATGCTCTGTTTTCGTTCTACTGATTTTCAGTCCGACACTCTCCAATTTCACCTGCCATTTTTCCAGTCTGCTCTGGACCTCGGTTGCGTCTTCTCCGACAAGGACAATGTCGTCGGCGAACAGCATACACCAGGGTGCCTCCTCCTGTATGTCCGATGTCAATGCATCCATTACCAGGAGGAACAAAAAAGGGCTTAAAGCCGATCCCTGGTGTAAGCCCACAGCCACATTGAACTTGTCAGAGACGCCAGCTTCGGACCGGACATGTGTACTGGCACCGCTGTACATGGCCCGAATCAGCTGCAGGTACTTCCCAGGCATACCTTTCTCTTTCATAGCCCACCACAGAACCTCACGGGGTACCCTATCATATGCCTTCTCTAGGTCAACGAATGCCATGTGCAAGTTCTTGTGAGCACGTCTGTATTTTTCACACAGTTGGCGAAGTGCGAATATGGCATCCGTTGTCCCGCGCCCAGGCATAAACCCGAATTGGCTCTGTGATACCTCACTCTCTTCTCTCATTCGTCTCGCTATCACTTTCTCCCAAATTTTCATACTGTGTGACATGAGCTTTATTCCTCGATAGTTGCTGCAGTCCTGTACATCACCCTTGTTCTTAAAGATAGGCACCAGCGAACTGGTGCACCACTCATCAGGGATCGCCTCTTCCTGCAACAACTTATTGAAGAACAAAGTCAGCCACTTCCATCCATCTACTTTCAGGAACTTCCATACTTCCACTGGTATACCATCCGGTCCCGTCGCTTTACCATTCTTCATATCTTGCACAGCTTTTCTGACTTCATCCATACTAATCTCTTTCACTACGCCCATATTTAGTGGAACATTATCTAACACTCCACTCCAATCATTCTCCTCATTCATCAACTTTTTAAAATAAACTTTCCATCTTTCTTTTATCTCTTCATCATCTGTCAAAACCTTTCCTCCTTCATCTTTTATACATTTTACATGCATAATATCTTTCGCATTCTTCTCTCTTTCTTTCGCTATTCTGTACAAGTCTTTCTGGCCGTGGGGGCTTTCCAGAGAACTATACAGTTTATCCTGAATACTTGCCCTCGCCACAGCAACAGCTTTCTTAGCTTTCCTTTTACAATCCATATATACTTTCCTTTTGCTCTCTTTCTCGGCATCGTTTCCATCTTCCACCCTTTTCCATTCTTTAAAAACTTTCTTCTTTTCTTTCAGAACCATCTGTACATCCTCATTCCACCACCACGTATCCTTATCTATCTTTCCTTTACCTTTCGTTTCCCCAAACACACTTTTTGCCACACATCTAATACACGTCGCCATTTCATACCAACATTCATTCACTGATTTCATTGCCATATCCTCATCCATTTCTATCATTCTATCTATCACTCGTTTCTGAAACTCTAATGCATACTCACTTTTATTTAATAGGTGCCACTTGATTTTGGGTGGGGGCTTTGGCTTGCCTTTCGTTTGTTTGACTTTCACCAATAGTTCCAACAGTATAAGTCTGTGTTGAGAGACTAGACACTCGCCAGGTATAACTTTGCAGTCCTTGGCAGAACCTATCCTGTTTCTTCGGAGAAGAAAGTAATCTATTTGGGTTTTATGATTACCGCTTACATAGGTTATTAGGTGCTGGTCTCTCTTTTCAAAATACGTATTGGCTATGGCTAGGTCAAACGCTAAAGCAGCTTGCAACAATGCCTCCCCATCTTGGTTCCGATTCCCAAAACCCCATCCACCATGCACTCTTTCATAACCTCCATTCATTCGTCCCACATGCCCATTAAAATCTCCCCCTACATACAATTCCTCACATTCCGATATACCCATCACAGCCGCATCAAAATCCTCCCAAAATTTATCTTTCACTACATCATCACAACCAGTTTGCGGCGCATACACACTCATTACATTTAAAACTAAATTACCCAACAATATCTTAACAATTATCAATCTATCATTAATTCTCTTAACATCCGTCACACATTTTTTCAGCTCACCATCCAACACAACTCCCACACCGTTCCTTTTACCATCGCTTCCACAGTAATAAAATTTATATCCCATTCCAATCTCTCTCGCTTTCGATCCCTTCCACTTCGTTTCTTGCAAACATGCCACATTTATTCGTCTTCTTTCTAAGACATCCGCTAACTCTCTTCCTCTTCCAGTCATCGTTCCCACATTCCAACTCGCAATCCTCATTCTTACATCACGGACTCGCGTCTTACGTTGCACCCGTCCCTGATGCAACAACCCTTGTCCATTTCTCGCGGGCGCCGGGTGCTGCGCCTGCGCGTCGCCTGGGGGGTACGCCCTAGCATAGTCGCCAATCTCATTTATTCTTATAACCATGTTGTAAAAGTTTTGGCTTGGTATTTTACGACCGGCCGCCTGCCTGACGTCAACCCTCCTTGGGCATACTGGTTGTGTCTAGGCGATGATATCTAATGACCCCTACCATCGCCTTTAAGGCCTTCCACGATGCCTTGCTGCCTCGCCACCGGAGGTGGATTGCCAAAGGCCGAGGCAGACTTTGTGCACTATGCGGGGGGTAGCCGCCAGACTCGAGTGTCAAAACAGTCGAGCCCCCCTCTACCAGGTTTAGCCCACGAGCCGACGTGGTTTCCCGGGGTGTGGCCGCTGCGTGCAGGACAGCTGCTTGGAGCCACTGGTGAGAGTTTGTGGGGCTATCAACGATTTTAACTACGCTTTGACTCTTATTAAAGCCGGCTGTCAAAGCGAGACGCGAATACCCCACGACAGTTATCACGTGTGTAAGATGTTAAGAGTTGGTACCTATTAATGAGTTATGGGCCATAGTCCATTTATTGAGGGAGGCTATAATATAGGCAATATTTTATCTCGGTATTTCCACGGAAACGAGAAAAACGCGGGTGAAACCGCGGAGCACAGCTAGTAATACATAATACTACAACACCCAGACCCGGAAGAAATATTTGCAAAACATAAAAACATTTCTCCCGTAGCGGGAATCGAACCCGCGCCTCTTGCGTCTCAGCCAAGCACTCGTCCGCCACGCCACCGAGGTCGTCTAAAATATAAAAGTTTTATATATTTAGATATCGTATGTAGGTAAATTTAAACCTAAAAAATCGGTACATAAGGCAAGTATGAGAACATCCTCAAAATATTGATATCATTTGCTCGCGTTTTCTCTCGTGGCTTAAATAGATTGGATGAAATGAAAATTTTATAGATGCCAAGGTGAGGTGCTTCCGTAGAAGGATGTAAGAAAATGCACAAAAGCTGCCTTGTTTGTGGGTAAATTTTATGTAATATCGGTTTACATTTTTCTCGCTTCGCTGAGATTATTAAAAAGTCTTTTTAATTTTGTTGGAAAGTTTGTGACGGTCACAACTCCTTTGAGCAAACTCTTTGAACAAGTTTTTAATCTAATTAACATTTTTCCTATATTTCACCGGTGTTATGGTACCATGGGCGATGGGCTGATCAACTGTCACCATATCCATCTTGGGACTATAAAATCAGAAGTGGCTGCAAGTTTTCTTGTTTACTTGTGACTCTGCCCACCCCATTAGGGATACGGGCGTGATATGTATGTATGTATGTTATGGTGCCATTGTAGTTTCTGATACACACGACATAGGGTAGCCTAGTAGTAACTCTGTATACTTTACTTATTTCTATACCCAACGGTGTTATTTATTTGATGCAAGGGTAGGAAGGAACATAGCTGCTAGTTAGATGGTATTAGAAATAGCTGATAGTCACGTCGAACCCAACGAATACCTACATTTGCATTATACCATTCACCAACTTTTATTCCAATTCGTATCTTTTCTGCATTTTATCAAATACCACGTATTTCAATGAATTTCAGTGTACCTTATTGTAGAAAATACGAGCGAAATAGAATTTATTGTGAGTAGAGTATACGAATTCAGCGTTCAAGTTTGTTTCCAAAGAAGTAACGCAATTTGAGAACTGAGTGGACTGCAATATGAACTGTATTATTTCGAAAAGGTAATGACATAGGTATAGCTTTTTGTGGTTTCTCAGGCTTGGAACATATTATAGTAAGTATAACCTTAAGAAGTTTAGATTTTAGGTTTAGATCTGGTGCAATTCAAAAGACTTTTTTGACTCTCGAATGCACAATAGTGTAGTTTGTCAATGAATATAAAATTAAAAATGTTTCATAATAATTAAAAATGATTTATTTATTTGTTACAATGTTTCTTCATTTTGCTCCATAATAATGACGAGAATTTTGCTCAGAATCGCAAGTATTTTTTGACGTAGCTCGTCAATTTCGACGGTGAAATGCCACTTGATTGGCTGTAGTCTGCTGTAGTGTAAACAATCACTGTCCTCTGTAGGTAAGTACTGTACTTGCTACCGTCCACTGTTCCTGACCAATGTAAATCGGGTCAGGTAAAGCGCTCAGTTACTTACCCCCGAATACTCAAACGCATCTCAGAGTTGAGCATGTCTCAAGTGACGAGTTTTTGACAGATTTTCATCAAAAACTGTCAAAAAACCGTGACTTGAGAGGTGCTCAACTCTGAGTCGCGTTTGAGTATTCGAGGGTTAGACCTCTGAACTGTCTACTACGCTGAATTTGTTAACTTATTAAATAAAACCTTATCACTATTCCCAGCCTGTCTTGGCCCATTACTGAGCATAGACATCCCTTTACATGTACCATCTAAAATGGTTCTTGTTATAAGTAAAACTTATTATCATTATGACTTGCTTTTCATATTAAAGTTCATACGAAATAATCCAGGTAACACAAACCTAATACACAAACAGCCCAGTCCCCATACCTAGGACATAATAAATATTCCTCGCATTTTGACACACTTCCCTTGTCTTCAAATCGAGTGTGTTTCTTTGTATTGTGCTTGCAAACTATGGGAGAATGAAATATACTCACAATTATTATAAATCGTTGTGTTGAGGTCACTTGAAATTGTACAAATGAGGTGGTGATTACAAAAATACCTAGGCACTTTTATAAAACGATTATTCTTTTTATTATTTATTAAACCTTCGGATCCTAAGGTCGTGGGTTCAAACCCGGTCGTGCACAATGGATTTTTCTGTGCGAAAAATGTATGTGCGCTATACCAGTACTCTCAAACGGTGAATTAAAACATCATCGTGAGGAAACCCGCGGCTTAGTATGCTCCGCATGTATTGACCATGTCTTTCCGATGAGCAAGGCCGACTAAGCTGAGAGGATGAAATAGGTGCTAGGCAAGCCGCATCTTAATTCGTCCCGGACACAACAGCGTCCCGTTTGTAAAAGATGCTCCCTGACGCTGTATAAAAGATGGTAAAAGGCCTTAGTTTCATAAATGAATGTTTATTCATTCATAATTTAAACGAAAACAGCTTAAAAATGAAACAATGGGCTCTACAATAAATCAAAACCAAATAGATTTTATTTACAAACAAAAAAGTTATTAGTTTAGGTACAATGCTTGTTAGAGAGAGACGACCAGATAAAAGTAGATTCTTTATAACTAAAACAAACCAAAATCTACATAATTAATTGCATCTAACTGCAGGCCTTAATTAGGCTGTACTTACTTAGGATAGATAGAAAATATGACATAAAAAAACTCTGATCTCCACATCCACATCTAGGATTCCCTGTGTTGTGGAGATCAATCTTATATTATAAGAATCTTTGTCCTGACTGACTGACTGACTGACTGACTGACAGACAACGCACAGCCTAAACCGCTGGACGTAGAGACTTGAAATTTTCAGTGTAGGTAAACCTTGGTACGTAGGGGTGTACTAAGAAGGGATTTTTCAAAATTCAACAAATTTGGTCTAAAACTGCACATAACCTATATCAAATTAAAGAGCCGATTTTTCTCATTTAGTTGATGTCATAATTACCTGTAAATTCGTTATTTTTGGCATGTTTTTCATGAAAAATAGAATACTTTTATTTTGACATATGATAGCGATGATACCAAAGATTAGTAATAGATGATACAATACATATGGAAAAGGAACTGTCAATGTCAAATTACCTGTGAAAGGAAGCATAAATTATTGCTGGTCTACTAAGTTTCCAATCTTGATTATTCATGGAGTTCTGACGTAATTCTATGTCTGAAAACTAGATGTCGCTGCTAATTCTGATCAAATTTTGACGCGCTATCGTTGCGTTTTGAAAAGTTTACCTTAACTCTCAAAATTTTTACTAAATTACCGAAATTTCTTAATTTTTAGATTTAGGTATGTTTGTTACTCTTTCACGCAAAAACTACGGAATATACTTACATACCATTATTCATATTCGTTCGCTAAAGTTAGCCCTGTCACTGTTTGTCATTATGAAATGGTAAGAGATGGCAATACTTTAGTCATCGTTTAGCGTACACTATATTATAATGAATAATGAGGATAGTAGGTACCTACGTGTGCTGGAATGAGACATAGGGTACATTTTATCTGGGTACCGCGTGAGCGAAGCCGCGGGCGGCTGCTAGTATTTTATAAAAGCAGTATTGTAAAGTAAGTGAACACACAGTAAATATTATTTATCACTAATACGCTCACTCATAAGTCTTCTTCAGCCCTCATTTGTATTTCCTTTCCTAGTTACCGCTAACGTAAGGCGTCACTGCTTAAATAACAAGTATTTATTTAAAAGAAAAAACCACCTACATAGAATTTGCCATATTTTAATATTTTTTTTATACATGACGATGATGATGATGATGAAATGTTGATGATGATCATTTGTACCATCATCATTTAGTTTATGTTTTAATTCATTGAAAACGGCCAAAAAGCCGCCATATTGTTTTTTTTACATGTCAAAGAAAACGACCTCCTTCGCGGTCAGGAAAAAAACAATAGAATTAAGTATTTTTATCTTCTATACGATGACACAGAAAAGATAAGTAGACAGAAGTAACGCATAACTAAAAGCATCAACATTAAGTAAGTAATTGATTGTTTTTGGTGGTACTGCTATTAAATGACTTTAACCTTATTTGTTCAATTTAAGTCCAGTTTAAAATCGAAATCGTACTGAATATGAGAAAACCTATGAAGAACTTATGTTGTTAAACAATAAGTTTTCCAACACCCCATTAAAACTTCGATGATGCATGTATGCAAAACGATACAGCTTCTCAACAGTCACCGATCGGATTTCGCTTTGCATTCATACTTTGCTATGCTGTGACTTGAATGAATTATTCATTTCTCTGCAGTCACGTAAAAAGAGGAATTCACTTGATTTCGATTCCTGTTTTTTGCAGTTCAGTTTACAAAAATAGGGACCAGTTGGCGAACTAAAAAAATATTGATTATGTACATTGGTGCTTTCTCAATTTGTCCTAATTAGCATATACTTTTGGGACCAGTTGATGAACATCTGAATTTTTGCCATAGTTACTAATGGTAGGGAGTTACGATTTATCTCTATCTAGCCGTGTCACTAGTTATTTCGAACTAGTGTGGTCAAATGATTAAAAGTGCGCCTCAACGGCTCATTTCGTGCACTTGACACATATTGTCTACCTTTTTAGGACAACATGCCGGTTTCCTCACAATAACTTCTTTCACCGTTTGAGAGTACTGGTGACGTACATTTTTCGAACAGAAAAATCAATTGGTGCACTATCAGATTTGAACCCACGACCTTAGGATCGAAAGGCGGGGTCACTTCCACTAGACCACCAGTGCTCTCGGGGTAGTTACGATGCACTGTGAGTTTATTAAGTAGGAACTATGATTTGTTCCTGTAGGTCGTCAAGCATTAAAATATTGGCGGTTATCTACAAGGAATACAATACAGTAGGTACTTTATATGGTAGGTTCTGTCTAGAGCCACTTAGTTGCTACCGGCAGCCAGCTTCCTACCAAAATGTGGACTTTTACTCGCGAAGATCCGGATAGTATTTGAAATGCAATCGTGCATTATGTACGACTTTGCAAGCGCTTTACTTGTAGGTACGAATGCTGCTTGTGATATGAAAGAGTGAATGAATTGTAAGTGAAAATGAATAATGACCTGGGTAATGGAAATGTTCCCCATTTGAGCAAATACGAGACGAGTGATTGATATTACCACTTACTTTAGTTGACATTTGGAAATGGAATTTGTTTATTTTGTACTAATGATAATCTATAAAATGAGGACTTTTACCTTGATAAATTAGAAGCTAGTGACTACTAGGTTAACTGCTATTTATAAAATGATCAAGATAATTAGCTGTCTTGTGGTAGTGACCCTGCGTTTGATCCAAAGGTCGGATTCGTGCAATATTATTTGAAACTCTTAAACAGTGAAAGAAAACATAATTAAGACACTGGCATGTTGTATAACTTACACGTAGTCCACATACATTGTGTCAAGAGAATTAATGACGCGAGTACGTACGGTAGTAGAAGTTTAAGATCTAAGAAAAACTATTATAGGTATACCATAAAATGCTATAAAATGGATAAGTCACGTTAAGAATCAGGCTAACGTATACAAATAACACATGGACTAAACCTACCAGTACTATAGGTACTGGTAGGTGTATTGAAAAAAAAAACATTGTACGAAAAACTCATTAGTGTGCTACGCAACGAATAAAAAACAAGCGGGTACGACGACACGGGCATGAATGAAATATTTTTTATTAAACCTTATACAGCTACAGCACCCTCTGAGACCATGTGACAGCAATTTGAATACCGTAAACATCACGTTTCAGGTCTCAACCATTCCCAAGCATTCTACTAGAAAAAACGCAAAAATGACCTAACCACCGTAATTTGTTCAACCTAATATGAACCTCAATAGCAAAGAAATCAAAGGGTTGGGGTAAGTTTTCGCGTGGCTGTGAAATGAGGCCGCGATGGTACCGTATGTGGGTATGTGTGTTGAGTCAACATACTGCTTTCTTTCGGCGGGAGGTTTTCCGAGATTTTTAAAGGTAAATTGACTAGTCGCAGGTGGTTGGGGGAAACGGGTCAGCAGGTCTCGGCGTGTCATGTTCATGTGCCACCAGGGTCGGTCTTAGGCGGTTGTAAGTTAAAAAGGTCAACATTTTGTATATTACTATTTTATTGTAAACCGTAGGTATTGATTAAGATCATAACTGTTGAGTTTTAAGTTAACTAAGGCAGTTTTCAACGTGGTCCAATTGTTTCTTTGTAATGTTGTATTATTTTTATCAAATAAATTATGTTATGTTTATGTAGAAACTTACAACTCTTACAAATATAATTTACAAAATACAAATGAAACAGTCGGGCTATCTAAAGGCCGTTGCAAATGGTCTATAGATAGCTCACCTGATCCAACTCATCAGATGTATGTTATATTATCTAATAAAATTGACTCAGAGGGTAAGTAAACTGATAAGGTGCTAGTAAGTAGGCACTCCCTAAAAAAATAATTTGGGAAGCGGAAGTTTGTTTTAAAATTTATAGATTGAACTTGAACATCTTGTATGCTAATTACAGAATTATTTATTCAGATCATAAACATTGCTCTATTACAGTATTGGCCTTGCTATTGATAAATTTATTTAAATAAGTTTCCTCTACGTTAATTGTATGGCGAGTATCTAATCTAGTCATCTACACAGTTATAAAAATAAAACAACAAACATCATCCTTCAAACTTCAAATCATAATACACAAATCATTTCGGAAAAAAAATATTTGCAGAACATGAACTAATTTTTTTTTAACCTACCTCTCGCGTCTCTACCGGATAATCGGAAAATCCATGGCAAAAGCCTTTGAAGTCGTCCATAAAGGTGTAGCCAATGTTGACTTGATGTGACTGACGTGTCGAATAATTGAGCTAGAAGTCCGGCCCTGTCTCATGATATTGCTATTAATTACTTCGTCAACTGGAGCGAGGGTCATTTCGGCCGACGTCTTGGTAATTACAATTTTACTAATAAGGCTTAGTTTTTATACACTTCCAAGATTTATTTAGGACATGGAGTAAATATACTAAGTGCCTACATAAACTAAACTAAAATACTTTATTAATATTAATTTAGAGTGCCGATTTTTTCAGTTTTCGGATGAATGATACCCTCGTGATACGCTAGTCTAAACCGACCTTTTTCGTTCAAATGTTTCAACAAAACTTTACACTTAGTGCTTTCCTAAGCAATTCAAAACAGGTGACTTTGAGACTTTGATAAATCAAAAGTTCCGATGCGATTTCTAATCTTCCAAACAAGTAAGATTATCTTTTTGGTAACTTATCTTAATCCATAACTTGGACCATCTTTATGTTTCTACGGGACGTGGACAGAGACGGTTTAATCATTTCAAGGTACTTTAAAATAATGTCCAGGTTCTTTCTGTAGCAAGTCTTTATCGCCGGCATTTGATGCTTTCCTTCCACCGTCGGATCTTTGGCACTGTCTTAGTGCGGAGACTGTAATGCATGGATAACACGAAGCATTTATTTAGATTATTCCATGCGGGGCGACGAGTATGTGTAGCACAAAATGATACACAAATACAATCAAAGGACAAGTTGATGTTTACAGGCATCTTATAAATCACTTAAGTTCCTTTAAAATCCGTCTCGTACACGTTCCGTTAAAATACAAAAGTAACCACTTAGGTATAAACGTGGTTTCGTACCCGGAAGTTTCGATGGCGCCATGGGAATTGGGAGACATTTAAAGACCCAGGACACTCTACGAAATGACCGAAAATTTATAGCCAATTTCCCGGGAGTAGAATTAGATTCTGTCTAATTTTGGAGATTACACCATTGTCCCGGTGAGCTACCATCTGGGCCTATGATGTAAAAAGTAGGGCGGAATTTTTTTCACAAGTTTCATGTTAAAAGCAAAAGAAAAGACTATAGTAAGTATTGGGAACTTCTTTCATGTCCCTTACATGAAAAAAAGTCCCCAATACTTGATAAAATTGAGGGCATGTGAATTCGATTTCAAACTCGTACCTTAAACTGTATGTAAGTATAACTAAATTTATGAACTACTAGCTGCCCCCCGCGGCTTCGCTCGCGTGCTACCCGGATAAAAAGTAGCCTATATGTAGCCAGCACATTGACTATGTATATTCCAAGTTTCATTCAAATTCGTTCAGCCGTTTAGGCGTGATTGAGGCACAAACATCCAAACTCACAAACTTTCACATTTATAATATAAGTAAGATATATGGTTTTAATTTAATATTTATTTATTTACTTAGAATTTTTTTACAAAAATACACAAATAATTCTAGATAATTGCATAAAATTCGCTATTCTGAATTCACAACCTTCGTTGTATTCTGTTAACGCGGACACACTCAGTTACAAGTTTATCTAAATCCGTAACTGAAATGTTACGCTTACAACACAAAATTAAATTAAACCTAAGGGTTTTATCATACACAGTGATATCATAGAAATAAAAAGAAATTTGGTTGTTGTCGACAAATCATAACATTTTTTCTTTTACACGAGATGATGAAAATCTTGTTGACATAGATATAGACTATTGACATTCCAAGTTTCATTCAAATTCGCTCAGCTGTAATGGCGTGATCGAGGCACAAACATACCTATATCGTCATATCGCCACAAACTTTCGCATTATAATATTAGCAGGATTATACTGGTAAGTATGTATTGTTGCTTTTATTATGTCCTAGGTTGCGTTGCGAATCCGAAAACATTACTTACCTATGTACCTATGTATCACCTACTCGTATATATAAAAGTTTACATCGGTAACACTACTAACTGGACTTGAACTACGAGACGTCTGAATAAAACAAATCCGCAAACATGATGGCGCTTACCCAAGTGTGACTTTATCTGGACAGTTTGTAATGTTACTTACCTACTAGCAACATTTGATGTGAGTTGCTGATTAATTTATCGTAGGAGAATTTTATGATTAAACATTTTACTAGGCGCCTAAATTAAAAAAAGCGCAAACGTAATTGCTTTTCTCCAGGCGTAACTTTTAGTTCGAAAACTTGTAATGTTATGTACTATCAATATTTTATGCAAATTGCTGATCAAATAATATAACCAGTACGCAAATTATGCATTTACTTACATCAGTATACTTAATCTCCTGTAACGTAACGACACTATCATGAAAATGAATATTTTCAGATTATTATGTACCACATAAAAAAAGCCAGGTCAAGAAAAAGGTCCCTAAACCAACGAGTATGTATGTAAAAGGAAAGTTTTAAGACTTGTTAACAAATAACACAGTATACTAAACGGTAACGTACAGCCGTACGTATCGCGTAGTGGACTTCTACCGACTAATGATAATGATACTGAGTCCTACGTGTTTCGCATAGCTTTAATTTCCTGCTAATCGGAACGACCATTTCCTGAAATTAAATAACTTTAGCACGTTGGAAATTAAGACTTCGTTTGAGATTCCAAGATTACCAATCAAGTAGGTAGTGAATTTAGTTTATTTCATATCCTTCTGAGCAATTGCTAATTGATTGAACGTACACAGCTGAAATAAAATGGTACTTATTGATCGATTAGCAATTATCCTTTGTGAAATTTGGAGAGGTTGCACTAGGGATTTGTAAGAAAACTATATAAAGTAACAAACATTACATATTTGACGACTTCGTTGGCTTGGCGGGCGAGTGCTCGGCTGAGACGCAAGAGGCGCGGGTTCGATTCCCGCACGGGAGAAATGTTTGTATATTCTGCAAATATTTCTTCCGGGTCTGGGTGTTGTAGTATTATAAGTATATATTTACAAAAGTAAAAGTATATAAGTATTCTATATTATCAGCCATCTAGTGTCCATAGTACAAGCTTTGCTTAGTTTGGGGCTAGATGGCGCTGTGTGAAATGTCCACAAATATTTATTTATTATTTACATGTATATTCCACACACAATTATGGAAAAATACCTACCCACATGTGCTCAATTTGAATGATTTTGCAGATCAAGATAATGTTTGCAGAACAAGATTTTTTCGGTGCAAAAGTGCAACAGGAAAAGTTTTTGGAAAATTACCACAAATAATTAGTGTGAGACGTTCACACCAATTATTTGTGGTAATTTTACAAAACCTGTTTCTTCCGTATTTTCCTCATATTTTGCGTTTTTAAATGTCCACAAATATTGATTGATTGATTAAATAGGAATCTTACATTTTAAAGTTGCCAAGATCGTGGTGACAATTTTAGCATAAAAACGGGATCGGAAGATTTGAACTTTGCCTCGAGACCAGAATAAAATTGCTATAAAATGCTTATACTGCGGATTGGAAAAAATATTTGATGAAATGAATTCTATTTACCGTGTACCTAATTGAAATTTCATAACGCAATTTCTTTTGCGCTTCACGCTAAGCAAATTTATATTGAGGTAGGTATCTTTTACATATTATTATTATACATAATTATATTCCCTATACCACTTATTAAGCTACATACATAATTATTTCAACACCATATATTTTATTTGATGTCATTGTCTATTAACTGCAATCATTGCGCACTAGTGATATTTACACTGTTTATTAATTTTTATTTATTATTTATGAGAAACATCTATGATGATCTTTGAATATGATACTATGACAGCAATAAATCAACGATGTACATAAATTAGCAGTAATTTATATTACTATTATAATCCAATTAGTTAGTCTCGGCTAACATAATAGATATAATTATCTTTGTGTATTTACATAATAATTTATTGTCTTTTGTGATAAATTGCACTTTTTAGGGTTCCGTACCTGAAGGGTGCAAAAGGGACCCTATTACTAAGCTTCTGTTATCTGTCCGTCCGTTACGTATGTCTGTCTATGAGCTGTATCTCATTAACCGTAATAGGTAGAGAGTAGAAATTTTCACATAATGCTATTTCTATTGCTGCTATAACATTAAATAATTAAATAAAAGGTGGCCCCGTACAAGACAAATTTTTAATGTATGATGTTTGGAACCCTTCATGTACGAAATCGACTCGCACTTGACTGGTTTTACGGTATTGTAAGTACTTAATTGTATAAAAAATAATACAATAAGAAGCAATCTTCAAGTAGTGTCGTGTTAATGAAAGAAAGTAATAATCTATTTCGTGAATCATTAACTCGTACCAAGTAGCACGTGATTTCTGGGACTAGTTCGTAACGAACGACCCTGACTTTTTGACATAGTGTGCCTTGAATAAATAAATAAATAAATATTTGTGGACATTTATTTATTTATTCAAGTGTGCCTTGAGTTATGAGAATTTAAGTTTTATTAATAGGTAACAATGTTTGTCCATAAGTGCATAAGGCGTTTTAATGAATTATGTACACAATGTATGGAGTTCACATACCTAAACTTTATTTAAATACCTAGTTAGGTACCTACATCATATTTTATATGTATTTTAATATTCAAATTGTGGGCGTCATTTTTATTACCAAAACATGTTTTTCTTTGATTTTATTAATTAGGTACGCGTAGGTACCTACCCGTTTGTTGTTGTACAGATAGCAGCATCCATCCCGCTTTTATACACAAGTGGCCAGTAACAGAGACGTATCGCTCGGACGCTGAGTCTATTATACATAAGTGACGTCGTGCGAACGCCACGCTCAGATGAGAATTGAAATTGCAAAATAGGTACCTAAAGTAACGTCTACGTCACGTCTACTCCACATCGTATTATATCTTCTTACCTATTGTGTCTTAGAATTTTATTGTTTGTAACTAGTGTCAAAGGTAGGTAGGTAGGTACTCTAAATGAATACCTGTAATTTATACCTACTTACTTTGAGAAATTACCTTACCCTTCGACCTCTCGCGTGTATGTAAACAAGTCTCAATAAAAACGCGTTCTAAATGGGAGTAGGTATTCTAGGTTTTCCGGTTCAAAGTACTTGAATACCTACGTGTAATATTATGGCAATCCTGCTGGATAATTGAAGTGGTTAACATTGGAAATTGTCCAAGTTCAGGTACCTGTTTCATAAAACTGAGAAGTGAGAAATTAATCCAAACATTAAAAAAGAAAACATTGTAAGATACCTATAATTTTTTTTTATTCATAAACTACCTTAAAAACGGGGGGTTGAGCTCAGTGGACTTTATATCAAAAAGACTGGATTGCTAAATAGCAAAACGAGAACGACAATGTTTGAATCGCAAAAGATAGCAGAATGACTAGGTAGCAAAATCACCTTATTCTTCTTTTTTTTCTTAATGTGCAGTGCATTCCGCATAAAATAACTGTTTTGTTGTTAGAACTATTCTATAATGTGTATTTAAAACAAATGTTTTCTTCGTGGTACAGGACCGTGGTGAACTTGGATGTGGCTGAGGGCATTACCTTTATGCCTGGTTTAGTTCCTAGTATTTTGAATGTCGATATGAGAAAGAGAATAATTAATGTTTTGACCTCGAAAATATAACACATTTTTTTATATTTGCCATCAGTTTTGATCTGGTTTTGTTTTACCTATGTGACTACTTAGTCTTTGATACTTAGTAAGCGGAATATAATGCAGGTAGATTCACAAACATTTGTTTTAAAGATCTCTGTCAAAAGAAAGTACACCAGATGCATGATAAAACTACCCCCAATATTTTACATTCTTCACAGAGATCTCTGTTCATCGTCTCTAGACATTATAATTAACATATGGCCGTTTTTTAGATCTATTGTTTAACTGACAATCAATGATTATCCTTGTCTGATTAAACACGTAGCATCGCGTATAAATGCAAGTACCTCGTGGGTTCGACGGTAGTGAGCTTTTGTTTCGACCCGACACCGTGTGTAAAATGAGTGTTGTAAAAGGGATCATTATTTTGACGCAGTTTGGTGTTATTTTTTCGGCATGTGAGTTTTTCTTTTTAAATAAACCAAGGCAATAGTGCGATCTACA
Organism: Scotopteryx bipunctaria; assembly: GCA_949320045.1. NCBI lineage: Eukaryota > Metazoa > Arthropoda > Insecta > Lepidoptera > Geometridae > Scotopteryx > Scotopteryx bipunctaria. Next base: position 4,531,855 of record OX439449.1, read on the forward strand.
CTTTAAACTACACAGATGCAGCTTCAGTACACTGATACAGCGAGGATAGTTTGTAGTGACATTCCAATACTGTCGATGACTGAAGAGTGCATTGATGATTTTTCATTAATGTAATTCACAGCGTCCCAAAAGTAGGAGGAAAAATTTTGTATTGCATTATTTGTTTTCCTACGGATTTAGGAGGCCTAAACAAACACACAATAGGAACATAAATATTTCTGGACTGAAAATTAACGTTGTCATGGTTATTACAAGCTAATTTATTAATTTAATGTAGCCATTTGAGTAGCCCCTTTTCTATTAACCTATCTTATGTGAAATTATAAATTTTCATAGCACCTGTTCGTCTGATATCGTAATTTTAGTCTCTAATGAGCGGTTCTTATTCAACTAACGGATGACGGATGCTCAGTTATCCTACTTCATACTCATACTATATTATAAATGTGAAAGTTTGTGAGAATGTTTGTGCCTCAATCACGGCCTTAACAGCTGATCGGATTTGAATGAAACTTGGAATATACGTAGTGTATGTACTGGATTAAAATATAAGCTAGGTATTTATTTATCCGGGTACCGGGCGGCAACCAGTCATATATATTTTTATCTGCCAAAAACAAAGATTTGCCAAAAAGCTCCTTACATTTTTTTAACTTTCTATGGAAACCTACCATCTGTTGGCCGATAGCACTGTATAGTAATAATTGGGCATAGTCTCATTTTGGTCTTTTTGTGATTGTAGATTACGGTGGGAACTTAGTACGTACTTCTAGTCAGTGCATGGCCGGCTATTGCAAGGAAAGATAATTAATTATTCTGTGGAAGAATACAAATCATAATTATGACGTAACTTCATATTTATGATCTAACATACAACGCATGATTGATCAAGCAAATTGATAGTATAAATAGACACACAATTGACATAATAATGTGAAGACGGTTACCCAAGCCGAGAATAACTAGATTTGCCTCTTTCGTCCTTCTAATAAATGATAGAGGAAAGAGGGAGATGAAAATGTCAAAATGACCTGTGTCAAATTGTCCCAGAAATGGTACGGGTATCATTTATCGGGTCAACAGGATTTAGCACTGGTAGTCATAAATCGTTTAAACATGTTGATCTATTATGACGGTGGCTTAAATAACTTTTTAAATCTTGAGGCAAAAAAGCCGCCTCCATCGCCAGAGTTGCCTAAATGAGGAAAATTCTAAGCTAAACTTTATTAGAATATACTTAGATACGACTTGACTTCTGACAACGAGGATATAGTTATCCTATTTATGTATTATGATGAGATACAATAAGCAAGTATTTCCAAGGAGGGTTGACGTCAGGCAGGCGGCCGGTCATAAAACACCTTAGCCAAAACTCTTACACCATGATCCAAAGATCATGCTGTGCCGACCCCACATAGAGTGGGATAAGGGCAGTAAGATGATGATGATGATGATTATAAATCCGAAAGTTAGAGCATCAACACGATGTCATGTTTGTAGGTTTTTGGCTGTGCGGATTTAAATTAATCTTACAATATAGAAAGTTTACTTGAAATAATATAGTATATGCTACTTTTTAACCCCCGATGAAAAAGAGGGTGTTATATATAAGTCTGTAGTGTGTGGCATTGTAACTCCCAGACGGAAGTTAGTTATTAAACAGGTTGTTTTCAATGATTTCAGTACCATCAATACAGAAATGCAGCCTTTCGGACTCCAACTGCATCAAATCCTCGGCTCAGGCGGTAGTGCCAGCCTTCACCGCTGGCATCCCAGAGCTGGGGACAGAAGTACTGGATCCAATGAAGGTTGACGCCATCAAAGTGGACCTTTCGGGTCTGAAGCTGGATATCAAAGACTCCGTCATCAAAGGACTGAAGAATTCTGTTATGGAGAAATTGAGGTTTGTTGATTTTCTTTTGTTTTTAACTTTTTAAATCATTGGTTTTTTAGGACAATGTCCGGGCAATGCCTTTCAGGATCCATCAGGGACCAAATTTTTAGAGAATAGACTTCGGAACATGTATTTATTCTTCCAAAGAATAGACATACTTCATTATTATAATAGTAGATGTAACTGTCAAAATGTACGGTTTTTGCGGTATTTACATTATGTCTGTATTTACATATCATTACCAAAGCAACATTGTTATCAAAATTAACGTTGCTATGGTAACCCACCATCCGCTGTCTGGGTTGTCTGATAGTAAAATTCAGGTACCCGGCATTAAAGGGACTTTAAGTATGTCTGTTTCTAGAGAATAATGAAACTCGATAAGAGCACCACTTTTTAGCAGCCTTTAATAATAATATTGTACTTCAGCGTGGACTGTGAAGTTTTGTGACAAACTTCAAACCCTCTGATATATTCTCAAGGGGGTTGAACTTCGAGGAAATCTTGCTTGGTATTTCCTGAAGTTTTTAGTAGAACTTGCGACGTTGATAGTCAGCCAGTCAAGCCGACATAGTTATCAAGATCATTATCACAAGGCGAGACGTTACAAGACCTACGTAAACACGTGATCTAAACCTGTTTATTAAATAAGGTAGCTTGGTAGGTACTTAAAACAATGCCTCAGTGGTGTTGCGGGCGAGTGTTTGGCTGAGACGCAAGAGTCGCGGGTTCGATTACCGCTACGGTACGATTACTGAATTATCATAGAGATATTAAGTATTGAAAAAAAGTTACTTATTTAAAAAAGGTTGTCTTCATTTTCAGTGTGGATATGGCCAAGAAGCACTTAAAACTGGTGTTCCACGCTGACATCACGCTGAGGGGGAAATATAAGGCGTCCGGAAAACTCCTCATTCTTCCCATCAGCGGAGACGGAGAAACTGTCATGAAAATTAGTAAGTTGAGAACAAATAAACATGTTTTATCTTTGGTTGCTATGGTAATCAACGTTTGTTGTCTGTTAGTGGAATAATAAGTTAGTACCAGATAATAAGCGCGAGTAAGTTGTTCCATACTACTAGTATATTGACCAACAGAGCTGAGAGGATGCCATAGTAGGACCTAAATCATCCACCTAACTTAGGCACTGGCAAGCCTACTCCATTTATAATCGTATGAGGCACTACAGTTAGTGTTAGCAAAAAGTTGCCTCCTGGCTCTGTATAAATCATCTACGTAGTTTTTATAGATGGTGAAGGTCTTAGGTTTTAAAATAGTCTAAGAAGGCAGGTAAATCGTAATTGTGTGTAGTGTGTCCTCAGACCAAATAAAAAGAAAAGACTGCGCGCCGCGAACAACAAAAGTGAAGACACCTTTTTATCTATGTGTGTATCGAAAATTTTGAGGCTTTGTGTTCCAAGTAACCTAAAATTCATAGTTTAATAATTAAGAAACGATGTTATTTGAAGTAATTACAAGTGAAAAGTGATTCCGTGAGACTTTTTATGCGATTTGCTGCTGTTTTTTTAAGTTTTCACTACAAAGGAAGGCATAATTCTATTTTTTAATTTTAAGTTTACTAGACGACGACTCGAGACCGATGAGCATTGTTTTAGTGTAGGTGTGCGCGTGAGCGTGTATGTTTACTTGCAGGAGTACGGTTTCGTGTGGCTTCACTTTTGTTGTTCGCGGCGCGCCGTCTTTTCTTTTTATTTGCTCTGAGAGTGTGTCCAAGATACATAAGTATTTACGGTATTTTACAAGTCAGATCTCAGCCTACACTTTGGTATCAAGGTCAATATGGTCAACCTTTTTTTTTGTTAACAGCCTCATGCGCCAAAGGTTCAACGTTTTCAAAAATCGACACAAAGAGGTGTCGGATGACCTTGGGTGACTTCTAGGTTATATTTACTTTATGTAAATGAATGCAATCTGAACTGACGGCCTCGGTGGCATGGCAGGTGATTGCTCGGCAGAGACGCAAGAGGCGCGGGTTCGAGTCTCGCTACGGAAGAAATGTTTGCATGTCCTACAAATATTTCTTCCGGGTCTGGGTGTTGTGGTGCCATGGTACTCGTAGTTTCTGATACCCACGACACAGGGAATCCTAGTGTGGGGTCAGGACTATGTATGTGACTGTAGGGTGTTATTTATTTAATTAACTTACTGTAGGTACTTTAATCCTTAGTACTTTATTTTCTACGACAACATATCCTGCTTACGTATTAGGTAAATTATATAATTTATTTTTGATGTAACTTCAACAACATAAATGTACAGGTTAAGGTAAACTAGTACTTAGGTCATAGCAAATGTGGAGTGGGCCAATTTACATGTAGTTGACCATTGCATGAATTTTATTTAGCAATGATACTTACTAGGTAATGCAAAATAATATTGGCAAGAACGTGGTCATTTTGTAAAAGCTTAAAAATATGGCTGTTGTTTCACAAATGCATTAAAACCTTCACTTTTAATTATTTGTGTAAAACAAAGTAAAATGAGCTCTAAAAATTGTTAAATGTCATTCGCCACATCAACGACGTTGATTTGCTGTTCTGAGGCAGCATCATTGACAATGTACTCGAATCTGTACATTTTCATAGCATCTTTGTCTCGCTAAAGTCTACCTTAAAGGTTATCTGGAAGTCGAGTTGCAAAAAGGGACTACGTGTATTTTGTTTTTTAAGATGTAGTAAAGGTAGCTCTTTGAAGGTCGTCTATATGCAGTATTTACAATATAGACAGAAAAATGGTTTCTTCTGATACCCACAAAGCAGTCAAATTGTGTTTTTTCTTCTTCAGAAAACTGCCAGATAGTAATAGACGTGCCCTTTGACGTATCAAAGAACAAGGACGGCAAAGATGTGATAAATCTGAAGAGCTACAAATATCGCTTTGACGTTCGCGACGGCGCCAGCTTCTTGCTGACCAACCTCTTCAACGGAAACAAGGCCTTGAGTAAGTTACGATTTACCATCACCATCGACTTTTTCCACAGTTGGGCTCTCTTTGTGCCATCCATCGTGGTTTTATTGTAGTCTTGTCTTCTTATCTGTAGTTATTAATAATTTTAAGGAGCCGCGTAATTTCCTTGGTAGTGGATTCCACTGATTCAGTCGTGCGCTGCTTGCTAGTAAAGAAAAAAATCTTATCTTAAACCACGCACTGAATTTTGTCGTACCTATTACAATACTACTACGAGTACAACTACGTTAAAGATGTGAGGGATATATCGTGATCCTATTTCGGGTTTGCCCACCGAATTATCCTTTTTTCGATACAGCAATTTATAAATAACAGATTCGAGGTTGAGTCTCTATTGAACGTGTTATTCGATTTCCGAATCCATTATCCGTATGAAATTCCTCACTTGTCAGCGATGACATTTTGTGGCAGAGGTCTGAGGAGGGTCTTTATTTCTATAGGCCTTTCTTGACCCACTGTATTACCTGCATTTCAGGTGTTTAGAAAGGGCAGTTTTATGCCGATATGACGACCTTCATTTCTTGACCCACTAAATAAACTAAATTTTAGGTGTTTAGAAAGGATAATTTAATTGTGGCGACAGTTATTTAGTGCTATTTAACTATGTGAAGTTAAGAAAGGATGATTGCAGATTATAAGAGCAGCCGGAAGAGAATAGAAGAAGATCACATTCTGTTCTTACCTTATATAAAGCACTCTATGTAAGGTCGGAACAGCATATTATGTCTTCTAGGATAAGGGCAAAAATGATTACGTTATTTAGTGGCAACATTTTTATAACGTCTGTTTTCTTTGGCGAACAAAAGGATTATAATTTCTTCCGCCTTTGGAAGCCCCATTTGAACAAGTTGCATGTTGCGAGTTACCCAAAATACCTAGGTTTTAGGTTTTACTGCTGTGCTCCACTAGCTCATACGAACATACTTACTTAGATTTATAATGAAAGTACATTTACTTTACAGGTGACACATTACACTCTTTCATGAATGAAAACTGGAAGACAATGATCCTGGAGTTCGGGATCCCCGTGTTTGACCAGCCGATCCAAAAGATCTACAATGTTTTAAAGACGTACCTAAGTTCACAGCCTTTGGATGAAATCACTGTTTAGATTGGCATTGTTGATTAATTTTATATTATTGTTTTATGTTGTGTGAATAATTTAAAGATTAAAAGTGACTACGAGTAGATAAATTAATTTTGTTTTATTTAATTAGGAAAGCATTGTCTTGTCCTTCCGGCTTTAAAACAGTGCATTTGAAATTTGAATCCGGTTGTGAACCAATGATTTTTTCTGGTTGAAGAAAATGATCTGCTGCTTTTTAGCGTTCCGTACCTAAAGGGTGCAAACAAGACCCTATTACTAAGCCTCCGCTGTCCGTCCGTCCGCCCGTTCGTCTGTCAGGCTGCATTTCATGAACCGTAAGAAAGTTGGAATTTTCGCAGAATAGGTGTTATATTGTCGCTATAATAACAAAATAATAATAAAAATAAAAAGTGCTTTCATACATGATAATTTTTTTCATGAAGGTACGATGTATGTGTATTATGGTTTTATTTATTTTATTATCAGCAGGTACGTATAGGATAGTACTCTTAAAATGAAGCCATGACGGAGACCTTTACGCGGCCTAAAAACTCCGTCACTAGAGTTGGCCACCAGCTCATACGAATATAAATACCTACTCTTATAATGGTACATCGCCAGGAAACTGACTTACCGTAGGACCTAAAAAGTTCAAATACATGTATCAAATGTCGCTTTAAAGCGCATTTTAATCCTTTCTGCTCACTGGTTCTCAAGAAATTCATGTATAACGAATGTATGAGAGTGAATGAAGCGAAATAAATATGCCAGGATCGTAGCAAGTAGTGATTCGTGATCTCTGCCTACCCCTATGTTAAACAGGCGTGATTTTATGTACTTAACTAAAATACGAGTTATGCTGTATCACTGTTAACCAATTACGACACCACTTGACCATCAGATATTGTTATGGTATTATAATGTCCATTTCGTGGTTGACAAGCAATTTAAAATAATCATTATAATCTGCAAGCCTCGTTCTCTAAGAAGTTGACGACTTCTGTGGCGTGGGGGGCGAGTGAGACGCAAGAGGCGCGGGTTCGAACCGCGTTACGGGAGAAATGTTTGCATGTTCTGCAAATATATCTTTCGGGTCTGGGTGTTGTGGTATTATGTTTTAGAAGTATTTATTTACAAAAAAAGAATATAATGATTTTATCAGCCATCTGCTTCCCATAGTACAAGCTTTGCTTAGTTTGGGGCTAGATGGCGCTGTGTCAAATGTCCACAAATATTTATTATTATTTATTCTCTTCTACAATGATCACTAGTTCAGAAGCCACACTAGAATTCTTTGAGAAACTACCTACCTACTAACAACACATTTAGGACATTACACGTAGAACATTAGTATAATGTCCGTAAGTGAATCTAAACTCAAGTATATAATTTTTAGGTTTCCGTATCCAAAGGGTACCAACGGTACCCTATTACTAAGCCATCGCTGTCCGTCCGTCTGTCAGCGGGCTGTATCTTATGAACCGGTATAGGTAGAGTTGATATTTTCACAGAGTGTGTATTATAAGAGAGAGCCCCATACAATAAATATTTATGTACGATGTTAGGGAACTCTTCGTGTGCGAATTCGACTCGCACTTGACCGGTTTTTTTTGATAATTTTATTGATGTCGTGAATATGCTTACTTTTCCGGCTCGTTAACTGTCGGTTGATGGAATGGACTAGTTGGCGACCCTAAATCTAGCATCGATTTGACGTTTTTCTTATTCATTTTACGATCGTCTTATTACGATCACCACCTTATATAGATCCAAGGCTTTACGGTGTTGTACTTACATACTCGCAGATATAATTGGCATGGCGTGAAGCTAATCTATTAGGGTAAACGACAAGATAATCTTTTTTTATAAAACACAGATATCCCTAACTATAAGCTGAAATATTAGCGTCAAGACTAATAAAAGAACCAGTCAAGCGCGAGTCGAATTCACACGCGAAGGGTTCCGTGCCATCGTACATATATGTTTTTGTATGGGGGCCCCCATTTTTTATTTATTTGTTGTTAGAGTGGCAATAACAGAAATACACACAACACCTATTACGGTTTATGCCCGCAGCCTGCTGACAGACGGGCTGATAGACAGACGGACGGACAGAGGAGGCTTAGTAATAGGGTTCCATTGGCACACTTCGGGTACGGAACCCTAAAATACCTTATATAAAACCTTCAGACACCTGTACAGTGTCATTATGGTTTTTCTGATACTGTTTTGGTCATTATGTTGTTTAAAAATGCATAATATTGCACAGGTTTACTGGAATCTGATTTAATTCCTACGAATAGGTACCTAACACATTATACACATACACATTATACTAAAACTCTTTTAGGGTTCCGTATCCGAAGGGTGTCAATGGGACCCTATTACTAAGCCGCCGCTGTCCGTCCGTCCTTCTGCCTGTCAGCGGGCTGTATCCCATGAACTGTAATACATAGTTGGAGAGTTGAAATTTTCACAGTGTTGTGTATACTTTGTTGTTATAGCGGAAATAGAAATACATATATGTATTTCTATTTCCGCTTTAACAACAAATAATAAAAAAATATGAAAGAGAAAAAAAATAAACGTTCGTAATCGACCATTGAAGTTAAGCAACACTAGGCGCGGTCATTAATTGAATGGGTCGAGTGACTTTTTGCACATTTTTTTTGTAGCAATTTTGTGTCATTTACTGATTTGTACAAAAATAATAATAACTTTAATATATAATTAAAAACAAAGGTGGTCCTCATAGAAGAGACATTTCATTTTGCATTTTTTGCTTGATTTGAAAAAGGAACGTGTCGCATAAAATCCATAAACAATCACTATAGATTTATCTGCTGGTACATCACATCACTACATAGTATAAAACAAAGTCGCTTCCCGCTGTCTGTCCCTATGTATGCTTAGATCTTTAAAACTACGCAACGGATTTTGATGCAGTTTTTTTATTAGATAGAGTGATTCAAGAGAAAGGTTTATATATATAATACATGCATAATATAGTAGAGAAACACTGATAATTTTAGAGGTTTCTAATGTGAACACATTTTTTTGCAAACGCTGGCTGAACCCTACGAGATAGATCAAAATAATTTATTACGTATTGTACACCTTAAAAAGGTCTACAACAAAGTCCACGATGGTATATATCTATCCCCGCGCGAAGCCGGGGCGGGTCGCTAGTTATGTATAAGGTAGTAATGAGGTAAAACATTATTAGCAAGAAAAATGTAGGTACCTTCAAACCCAAAATCTAATGAAGACAGGTGAACAACGGAACCCCCCCATGGATAAAATAGAACTGTCATGTTTGGGTTCTTTTGAACCAATTTGTGTTAACATTACAGAAAAGATTCTCCTTCCTCGCAGTCGGTTAAACATACATACATATCACACCCGTATGCCTAACGGAGTGGGCAGAGCCACCAGTAATCATAAGAAATCTTGCAGCCACTCCTGATTCAAAGTCCCAAGACTGATATAATGGTGAATCATGGTGTGGTGACAGGTGATCAACGGATCGTTAATATAGATGGTCCATCATGTTAGAGGATACCACCCCCTAGTCAACTTTTACGACCTCCTCGGGGAGACAAGCAGCTGGACGCATTCCATGTTTTTTCTTTTCTTTACTCACCAAAATCGATGTAGAACTGTGTTGTTAGTTAATAAAATGTGTTTATTCAAAAAGAAAATATTTTTTTTCTTTGATTCCTCCAACTGAAATCATTATTATTTAATAGTTTGTCAGTAATAATTAACAGTTTGTTATCTTGTGTTCTCAGACATTCCATTTTGAAATTATAGGTAGTTTAGATGGGTACAACCTTTTTTCATAACATTTTTAATTATTGTCAGGAAAAATTAAATTACAGAAATCACTTGGTGACACCGGTTTGTTTGTTTGATACTACTGCAACTACTCTATTATCTCGCTCTAGCCTCTGGCTCTTTTGGCCACACTGCTTTAGGTCAGTGAGTATGGGAGCTTCTTACGAACCAGTGTGGTGAAAGATAGGGGGAACCTCAATTCACATTTAATACACTTGGCACATGTGTTTGAAGACATGACGGTTTCCTCAACGTTTAACGGTATAGGGTGTAGAGGGTATCTATCTAACTAGTCGTGGTGTTCTTTTGTACCACTGTGTAGGTGAAGGAAAACATCGTGAGGAAGCTGGCATGTCGTAGAATCTAAAATATCTCTCAAGTTCACGAAAAGAGCCTTTGAGGCGCACTACTAATTACTACTACTAATATTGGTCGTGTCACTGGTTGGAAAAAATAGTGAAGAAAAGATTAAAGCGCGCCTCAAAAAGGCTCCTTTCGTACACTTGACACATGTTTTTGAAATTTAGGTTCTACGAAATGCTAGTGCGGCATTTCGTACCTAAATAATATACATTTTTGGAACCATTTGCACGTATACATTTTTGGAACAATAAAATCAATTGATGCTCTTCAGAGTTCGAACCCACGACCTAGGATCGCAAAGCGTAGTCACGACGAACAGTGCTTTGGTGTACGAAAAGAGTGTGCTGAAAGAACTAGTGACACTAGTACCTAATTGGGTGGTTTAGTTGGTAGTGACCCCGCCTTCCGATCCTAAGATGGTGGGTTCAAATCCAGTCGTGTACCAATGGATTTTTCTGTGCAAAAAAATTATGTGCGCTAAACCAGTATTCTCAAACGGTGAAGGAAAACATCGTGAGGAAACCCGCGGTTTAGTCAGCTCCGCACGTATTGACTATGTCTTTCCTGTGGACAAGGCTGACTAAGCTGAGAGGATGGAATAGTTGCTGGGCAAGTCATCTTAATTCGTCCCGGGCACTACAGCGTCAGCGTAAAAGTTGCCTCCTGACGCTGTATAAATCATCTGCTATAGATGGTAAAAGGCCTTATCACACGATATTAAAGAATAGAAGGATAAAAAAACGAGTTAACAAGCGAAGTCCGGTAAAACAGCAGCTTCACAGATTACCAACTGTCATTATAATCTAGTGGACTATATAATAAGTTCAGCATTCCGTCTTCCTCCCCAGTGGTCATTCGACGTGGCAGCGTTTAGTAGTTAAAATGACGTACTCGTACATGATATTATTCTTCGCGATTTCCATCGCTTGCTGTGTTGAGTCGGGCTGTAAGTGATTTTGTGTATTTCATTTATTTGTAAACCTAACTGAACTTGAACTTACCTACCCTAAAATATCGTGTATAAGTTACCTATGCCAACAGATGTTTTATAGACAAACAGATCAATCAAAAGAAATAAACAGTAAATAATCCAAATAAATTTAACGTCATAAAAATTATTATTCGGTTTTTATATTTTGCTACATAAATTGCCGTAGGTCTATAAGGTCCATGAGCAAAAAGGTTGCTAAAAAGCAGAATTCATACATGTCTAAAAGATCTATCCAAACATTTTTGTCCAATAAACAAAAGTGCTAAGTAAAAAAAAAGCCTATATTAGTTTTCTATTCTGCAAAAGAATTATTACATTTCCTTACAACTTTGCGACTAATTGATCTATAAAAAGTATAATCATCATTATTATCGACAAGTTAATTGCTATTGATAAGTATTAACTAACTGTTTTAATGATCACAGTCCAACAAAGCTAGGAGTTCCTAAAAAAAACTGTGGACGTAACATTACGTCCGTTTATATTCGACTCATTTAAAGATTACATATGTTCTCCTGTTGCCCTTTTTATTCTATAATTACGTATTTTACTCTTTAGACTATATTACATGAACCGCCTTTTTTCTCCACTTCCAAATCGGTCTTCGACCAAGGAGTATTTTATCATTCTACCAAAAAGAATCTCTAAAATATATTACATACAAAATTTACCGCCTTTTTTCTCCACTTCCAAATCGGTATTCGACCAAGGAGTATTTTATCATTCTACCAAAGAAAATGAGGTTTGTGATCTTTGTGATAATGTTTAGCGGCAATACTAAGCAGCACTTAATCTGTGACAATAGCAAGGAGGTAACAGATGATGTAAGCTGACACAAACTTTCGCATTTTTATATCAGTAGCATGTAGCTAAAACGTTTCTTATCCCCGAATACTCAAACGCAACTCAGAGTTGAGCACGTCTCAAGTGACGAGTTTTTGACAGATTTTCATCAAAAACTGTCAAAAAACCGTGCCTTGAGACGTGTTCAACTCTGAGTAGCGTTTGAGTATTCGGGGGTTAGAGATAAATTATATTCATGTTGGTCATACTACGGTCAATTGTACAATCGCTGCATTTTAGGGATCCAAGGCGATCGCTACTGGCTATCCTTGTATTGCACTTATAGCTAGGTTGAAAATATATTATTTTAAAGTCAACATGCTTGCCCTGACTGAGAAATAGCTATGTAGATAATGTAAAATGACTCACGGGGCCTTAAATATTTTTTTATCCATAACAAACTTTAAAAACGCTATACCAGTAGGTAAATTTGATTAAATAAAAATTAAACAAGGGAAAAAAATTCAATCATATTTAGATTTAAAAAATGGAAAATAAAAGAAATTACAGAAAACAGTAGGTAAACTTTGCTACTCAATATAGTATTTTAATCCCTGACAAAAAAAATATTTGTTAAAAATATTGATGTTTTTTTGTTTTGATTCAGATCTGCCTGTACAGAAATGTAATTTAGAAGACAGTGATTGCATGAAGACTCAATTCCAAGCGGCTATCCCAGTCTTCATGGGAGGTATCCCAGAACTAGGAATCCCAGTCTTGGATGTGATGGACATGGAAAACTTAAAATTTGACCTCTCTGGGCTGCAGTTTTCTCTGACGGATGGGAAACTGAAGGGATTGAAGAATGCAATCGTTGATAGTGTCAAGTAAGTTGATCACATCTTGGTACACTAGCATTTCAGATGACCTCCCAAATTACCTGGCGTTTTTTGTCAATACCTCTATGACACTCTTAGGCCATTGTACAAAGGCCATTGGCAGAATTGTGACGATAATTATGTCATAGTAGACGAGTCGGAGAGTTATACACTTGACAATTGACCTGACTCGAAGGATTCCTGAATCAGAAAATAATAATATCAGTGATAAACATATCAAGCAAGCAATGCGTGATAGGGGTTTTGTGACCTTAGTAAAATTAATATACAAAGTCCTTTGTAAGTAGGTACTATAGTATTAATAGTAGATATAATAATAAATTTGTGGACATTTAACGCAGCGCCATCTAGCCCCAAACTAAGCAAGGCTTGTACTATGGGAATCAGATGGCTGATATAATACTTTTTTTTAGTAAATCTATAATATAAAAATGAATCGCAAAATGTGTTGGTAAGCGCATAACTCAACAACGCCTGGACCAATTTGGCCAAATCTTTTTTTAAAATGTTCGTTGTAGTCCAGGGAAGGTTTAAACGATGAAAAAACATAGTACCTACATGTACCGGGTACCACGCGAGCGAAGCCGCGGGCGGCAGCTAGTATACACATAAAATATACATACATATAAATACTTCATACCATAACACCCAGATCCGGAAGAAAGAGAAGCTTATTTATTTTTCCACAAACCAGTATTGAGAACACTGGATGTTCTGAAGCCAAATTTAAATAGGCTTAAAGTACGCGGACTGTAAATTGAGAATTGTTTTCTTTGGAGAGAATGCCACTCTGAAATGTTTACAAAAAGACTTGAACAATTTAAGCACTGAGTTCCCCAGACGCGGCCTTAATTAGACCAACAGTAGCTGAAGAGCAAAAGCTGCCTCGCTATTCTCATTACATTGTGTTTGCTAATTTAAGGCACGTTCATACAAAAATAATTTTGTTTGAATGCCGCCGGCGGCATTTTCTAACTACTAGTTGTATCACTAGTTCTTTCGAAGCAGTGAAATAGTGCCATAAAGGGATATAATTACATAGGTACCTAGACTTCATAATAATAACTAAACATAACAATAACTCTCATTTTGCTTCGAGTAAAAAGGATTTTAAAAATAAATAAATATTGCTGGTCATTTAACACAGCGCCATGCAAAGCTTGTATTGTGGGAACCAGATGGCTGATATAATACCTACCTACATAGTTTTTTTTTTGTAAATTAATATTTAGACGGCCTCGGAGGCGTGGCGGGCGATTGCTCGGCAGAAACGCAAGAGGCGCGGGTTCGATTCCCGCTGCGGAATAAATGTTTGCATGTTCTGTAAATATTTCTATCGGGTCTGGGTGTTCTGGTACCATGGTACTCGTAGTTTTTGATACCCACGACACAGGGAATCCTAGTGTGGGGTCAGGACTATGTTTGTGACTGTTGGATGTTATTTATTTATTTATGATACGTAATACTACCCAGAGAGAGGGAATAAACGATTATGTCCATCACATTAATATTTGTCATGGGGAATTGAACCAACAACCTACAGCACAGAAGACAGAGCTGAGCTATGAGGTTATTAAAATACTTTTCAGATGGGACCTGAAAAAGCAGACGTTCCGGGTTGTCTATCATCTGGACAGTGTGGTGAAAGGACACTACACTGCTGACGGAAGAATCCTTATCTTGCCTATCACTGGTGATGGTGATATCAAAATGAAATTGAGTAAGTATTTTGTAATTCTATGCACATAGCTGAAATAACAGATTATAACCGAGTAACCCCCGAATACTCAAACGCATCTCAAAGTTGAGCACGTCTCAAATGACTATTTTTTGACAGATTCTCATCAGAAACTGTCAAAAAACCGTGAGTTGAGACGTGCTCAACTCGGAGTCGCGTTTGAGTATTCGGGGGTAAGGTTCTCGAATGCCAGCCTTGAACTATAAACAAAGTGGTAAAGACTGCCTATGACAATTGTGAAGGTTACAAGTTTTTGACCTCTGTGGCGTAGCGGGCGATATCTTGACTAAGTTACAAAAGGCGCGGGTTCGGTTCCCGATGCGGGAAAAATGTTTGCATGTTCTGCAAATATTTCTTCCGGGTCTGGGTGTTGCAGTACAAAAAAAAGTAAGTATTAAGTATTTTATCAGCCATCTGGTGCCCATAGTACAAGCTTTGCTTAGTTTGGAGCTAGATGGCGCTGTGTCCAAAAATATTTATTTATTATATTTTTTCAGAAAATGTCCAAATAACATTCGACATCGACTATGAAGTTGAGAAAGGAGATGATGGCAAAGACTACGTAGTGCCAAAGAAGCTGCGTTTTGACTTCGACGTGCTTGATAACGCAAACTACCAATTGACAAACCTTTTCAATGGAAATAAGGAGCTCAGTAAGTACATCCTATCACCACACTGGTTCAAAGGGACCAGTGGTAAAAGTAGTAGCAGTAGGAAGTAAATTTGTGACATTCTTAGAAAGATATGACTGGTGAAACCTATTTCATTTATATTTGATTATTAGCTAAAACATACATATTATCACGCCCGTATCCCTAACAGGGTGGGTAGAGTCACAAGTAATCATAAGCAAACTTGCAGCCACTCCTGATCTAAGAGTCACTTAGACACAGACTCTAAACCAGAACAATTTATTAGGTATTATGTTGTCTGTGCCGGCACAAACGTTTTTACCCTTTTTCACCCCCTTAGGGGTAAAGTTTTCAAAAATCCTTTCTTAGTGTACGTCTACGTGTCATAAGGAATGCACTCTCCAAATTTCAAGTCACTAGGACCAGGGGCTTAGGCTTTGCGTTGTCTGTCAATAGGTCAGTCACGATAAGATTATGATTACTTAACGACTAACATGAATAAAAAAAATCGAAATCTACAGTTGTGGGATTTTGTTTCCACGCTGCTTCCATATAGCGTCTGTACACGATAACCGTTGACCAGAAATCAGGATACGGAATATTGCTCACGGGATTTTTTTAAGTATATTTTTATTCAATGTTTATTTTTACAGGTGACGCCATGTTGACATTTCTGAATGACAACTGGAAACAAATATCACAAGAGTTTGGCAGACCCTTAATCGAAGTAGCCGCAAAAAATCTTTTCAAAAACGTTAAGTTATTCTTCAAGAAAAACCCTCTCAGTGATATTGCAAATGTTTAAAATAATAATATGTATTGGTTATATAGGTACATAAAAAATAATTCACCATTATTCATTAACAACCATCAGGCGTTAGTTAAAAATAAAAATTAGTGAAAATAAAAAGTATTATTCTATTGATTGTACCAATATGCTTACAATAAAACGGTTAAAGGTTTCTCTATTGTAACCTACATGTAAAAAGCTGAATTTAGATTTCTTTATTTTTCCCTGAAACTTTTCTTTTGCATTTTCCTAAGCTTAACTTATTCGGTCAAGTATAATATTTTGTTTTTCTTCTCACCTCGATTAATAAAACATAGACAGCAAAATTTTTAGAACTGTCATATTTTATTAAGATTAGTAATTTAAAAAAGTGCACAAACTTGTCTCCATAGTAAGAATTTAAATACGCGAACGAAAGGTGAACAAATTTTAATGTTGAGTGGTAAATTGTGATTTTATGAATAAGGAACGTGGTTTTAATAAAAATATACTATTATTGCTTTATCTAGCTTTCTTATTCGTGGACCTTTTTTCTTTTCAAAATTCAGTATTCACTTTGCTCAAAATTCATGCGAGTTATATTCAACTCAAAGACGACAGTTGCAAAATAACCATGGCGATGTTGTTATCTGCCAAGGAGCGCCATACGTATTTTATCAAATAAACAACTTTGCTATGGTAAAATTTTATAGTACCTATCGGGATTGGGCATTTAATAAATGGGAGAAACTTATTCAACTGCCAGTTTTATGAATATTTCAAAAACGTCAAATCTAAATGAAAAATGATTACTTTTAGTCCAAGTTTAGCTTGAATTTTATATAACGGTTTTTGTGGTGCATTCTGAATGTTTGTTTGTGAGTTTAGTGAGAGCATTGGTGGTCTAGTGATAGCGACCACGCCTTCTGATCCTAAGGTCATGCGTTATAATCCGGTCGTGCACCACCAATGGATGTTTCTGTTCGAAAAAATGATGTGCGCATAAACTGCTTGGGATTATACCAGTACTAGGAAACATCGTGAAGAAACTGGTATGTAGTAGAACATTAAATAAAATCGGTCAAGTGGGAGTCGAATTCGTACATGAGGGTTCCGTACCATCGTACATGTACTTTTTAATATGACTTACTATTATGTATCTATACTTTTAGAAAAAAATAAGTTTCTTGTATGTAAAAAAACGATTGATGTATCGATAGTAGATACGATACGCTTCTACATTTTGAGGGACGTTTGCTAAAGCCACTGAACCATTACACACAGATCTGTCACGTGAAGGCACAATACACTTCCAACAGCAATTTGACAAGACGTGGAGTCACAATGATTGAATCCCGCCAATTAGGACACGGGCTTGTCACTTGCACGCTGGAACCCTTGCCACAGTGAATCTTGTACAGTGAAGCCAATGAAGTGAAATGAGGGGGACGGTGATCGACTATCGGTGGTTAGGCGAATCACACACATAGCGCAGCACACGCTTTAGATGGTAACATCGCTCAAAATGAGCATGAGTGCCTGAGCACAACTTCGGCGTAGTTGCACCTGCAATGCTATTTATTTATTTAAGTACACAAACATCATATTTTATATAATTTGAAAAAAAAAACATAATCATGTTACAGGTGTACATAACTTACACTAATTATTATGCTCGTGAAAGTAACATGAAAAATACGCCTAAGAAATACTAAAATAACTAAAATTAAAGTTAAAATTTAATGAATATTACTATTTCAATTACTAGTATTTTGCCGAAATTACGTCACGTTTTTGCGAACTTCGGTCGGGCGTAAGTTCAGCAGCAACGTATTCTATACAGCAACAGATTATACGCGTCGGAAGTTCGAAGATAACAAGTTGATCATAGTTGATAAGGGGCTGAATGGTGTCAAACTAGTGGAGAAAACTTGATTGAATATTGGTACAGGTGTTATTTTGCGGAAGTCAAATTTGCAGGCTACTTTGTGGGTTGCGCAAGTACGAATTTCTGACGCGTAATTTCCGCGCTTATGGTGTGTCATATTCAGCCGAATTTGTCGGAACGAAAATCAGCCGCGGAACTTCGGTCGCGTACCTAAGCATGTTAGCGCGTAGCAATCTCTGCACTTGTGGTCTAGTAGTTGCGATTTCCCCATTCTGATCTTAGTTTGGGTTCAAATCCAGTCGTGGTTCAATGGATTTTTCTGTTAAAAAAATTGTTATATAAAACTTTTTTAAAGTCTGGCGATCAGCGGCGCAAAAAAGGCCACTTTGAGTAATTCATCTATAGCAATTAATTTTTCGATTTTACAGCAAATCCTAAGCGGATTCTGTAATTTTCGTAAAATTTTCCGAATCGTAGATTAATTGTACGCCATTCAATTAAACACCAGATTACACTCCACGGCTGTTGCAACACAGTCGAAACGTCGGGAAAATAACAAGGTAAAATACGTAATAAACACCCGTTTTATTCATCCAAATTATACCAGTAGATATTCTCAAACGGTGAACGAAAACTTAAAACCGCAAACTCACCCGCTGACCCGTCATGGTGTTTGCGGTTTCACTGCCAAAGATTATGCACCTATTCAGCTTACGCACACGATTTTTCTACGCGCCATTGACGAGGTAAACGCAACAAAATCACGCTCAAGGTTAACGAAATGCCGTACCTACCAGGCGCGGTCGCAGCCTGTAATTTTGGAGGGGGTCACTAATAATAGAATTATTATTATTATTAATCATTTATTATCAGATTATTATATAAATCCATAAAAAAACATAATACATTTACATACACACTATATATATTATGTCGAGAATTGCTTATTTATATTTCGTAAATTTTTAGAACATTTTTCAATCTGACGTGTATGATTTTGGGAGGGAGGTGGGGGGGGGGTCATGTCCCCTGTGACCCCCCCCCCCCCCCCCTTCGGACCGCGCCTGGTGCCTACACGTGTGTCCATGCGTAACGTGCCTAATGGTCACAACGATCGTGTGACTTGCGTTTCACGGGAATGGGTGCAAAAGACGAGTCGTCGTGTGCTTAATAGGCTTTATAGGCTTTAGATGAGAAAACTTAAGAAATAAGTTCGAAATCATGCGTCAAGTGTACGAAAAGAGCCTTCGAGCAATTAAAATCTTTTCACCACACTGGTTCCAAAGACGCTAGTAACACGACTAGTAGTAGTGGAGGAAATGAGCTGAACTCTGGTGGTGTACTGGTAGTGACCTCGTATTCCTATCCTAAGGTCGTGGGTTCAAATCCTGACGGTCGTGTATTTTTTTTTTTCTATTTGAAAATCTTACCATGGGTGGATGGAAATGGAAAACATCGTGAGGAAACCGGTTTGTCGAAGAACAAAAAAAAGTTGGAAAACATGTTGTCATTAATGGACCTTTAAAGGAGCTTCTTAGAGGCGCACTTAAAATCCTTTCGCCGGGTCGAAAGAACTAGTGGTATGACTAGTAGCAGTAGAAGAAATAACATTTTTATCTCACGTGTTCAGATCACAGATTTGTGGTTTAGGCTGCTATTTTATTTCGTACACGTTCAATTTATCGCTATTTTACTGCGGTGTCTGAGGAACAAGATCTTTTGTTATTTTACTTCCAGTTGATGATCATTTACAAGCAAGGAACCTGGTAAAGTACTGTGATATACTCCTTAACTAGAAAAGTCTGAACTTTGAAGACAAAAATGCTTGGGACTGAAAAATGCGCCAGCTCCTTTTATAAATATGATTGTAAAGGGATCATTTTCCAAAAAAATAGCCAAGCGTGGTTTCTTGCCCGCTTGGTTGCGTTACGAACAGGTGTAAATGCAACGTAATTTAGGACGTGTCCAAGTGATCCCCGTGATTATATGAAATATTTTTTTTGACTTTGACTTGAAAGAGACAGAAAATATGGAATAGCATAGTTAGTTAATCCACTCATATACCAAGCGAAGCCATCGGTGGAAGTTAAACACTGTATAAGATCTCTGAATCCCTAGATAAGTAGGTAGATACAGATTCCACATGTCTGAAACTAGGGGCGGATCTTCTATAAATTACAGCAATTCAAACCACTATCCACTTACCAACATGATCTACAACTCCTGTGTTTGTCAGCATTCGCCACGTACCTTTCCATTACCAAGTCCAAAAGGGACTTTGCCAACTTGTCCTACTCCACGAAAGTTTTCTGTTGGCACCCCGTGCGTTTCACTGAGCGATAAACCCCCTTGGACCTTTGTGACCCCAAGACCTTGTACAATTTAATTTTCACCCCCTGTCAACAAGGGCATGACGTTTTGGTAAGGGTATTGATGCTCATATCCATGTTAAAGGGTGCGTGATTATGAAGGCTTTGCTGGGTGTACGTAATAGACTGGTATTGCTCATGCCACGATTTAGAAAAGGGTGAATACATTTCGTGTTCCTACTCGTATATATTTACTTTTTTTTGTAAATGCGTACTTATAATACATAATACTACAACACCCAGATCCGGAAGAAATATTTGCAGAACATACAAACATTTCTCCCGTAGCGGGAATCGAACACGCGCCTCTTGCGTCTCAGCCGAGCACTCGCCCGCCACGCCACCAAGGTCAAAATATTGGTATGAGACTGTGGAACTTCTCTGCTGGACTGGGAGTAAAAAAAAACAGAATACGACCAGCTGCTTCTCTCCCCGAGAATGTCGTAAAAGTCGACTAAGGAATAATATTCTCCCTAACATGAAGGACCATTTATATGGGCGATGGGCTGATCACCTATCACTATGGTTCACTATATCTATCTTGGGATTTTGAATCAAGAGTGGCTGCAAGTTTTCTTATGACTCCTCGTGGCTCTGTCCACCTCATTAGGGATACGGTCGTAATAATACACACTGCGGGATATTATAACGGTCTTTGCCCACTACTTCGTTTCATAATAGGACTAAAATAAAGTAAAGTCGTATCAAATGAGTGGCCTAATTTTTTTTGTGTTCGTTATTTCCTTTGCAATAACAGTTAGGTATAATAGTAATATTATGTTACCTGAGGTATTAGGTTTAAATACGCTGCGTAAAGATACGATGCCTGGTTTTAATATTCTACTAACGGACGACGGATCGTTTGTTGACGAATTACGCCATGTTGTTTTTCGGTCAAAAAATGTATGGCGCTTTTGAGTATAAAATTGAAAACTGCCATTATCCATAGTTTTCTAACATGCAAAACAAACTACAAGACACAAATATATTTTTATCATTTCATCCAAAAGCTCAGTGAATACATCAAATAGGCTCAATTTAACGAGCTAGATAATAAAATTAACACACCAGAAGTGACATTATGAATAAACGTAAACCACGCACCGAGTAATAATAAATTACAGGTTTACTGTTCGGAATGGATAATTGATGATGAGTGGATTTCGACGATGTGTTTGCTTTTTGACACAGCCTACCTTGATATTGTTTAACTTTAATTTCTTATTTTACTCAGTTTATCCGAAACTGGTGATAGTTATACGTTAACAAAGAAGAACTTTGGGTAATTTTTTTGTAATTATTTCAGTAAAAAAACCTATTATTATATAAAATATGTAACCTGAAAGTATTTGCATAAATCGCAATTATTATTAAATCAAAGCGGGATCACGATTATATAAGACAAGTGTTTAATACCAACTGTTGTACCTATATTTAATTGGCTCTGTGTATACTCTACTTATTATTGTTTCACTCTCCCTCTCACATCATCGAAAAGAAGGCAGCAATAGCGTTTTAGGAATCAGAAGTATTATATTATGATACACTCTTATTATTGAGGCGTCTTCCTGGCCAGTATGACCGCAGTGTAAATTATTCATTTTGTCGCAAACTTCGGATATGGAGAATCTCAACGTCGGTTTGAAGTTATTAATTTTTTTATACAAATTGATCTGCCCTATGAGGAATTTGTTTGGATTCTCTGGCGTAATTTTAATGTTCTATTATTATTACAATTTACACTTTTTTACTGCTGTACCTACCTTACCTTTTACCTATTAGTAAAAACCTCTTGTGGTCTAGAGGCCATTCGATCCGAAGGCCAAATTGTAGTGTCACGTACATACATACTATCACGCCCGTATTCCTAATGAGGTTAGCAGAGCCACAAGTAATCATATGAAAACTTGCAGCCACGAAGCATAGTGATTATTTATGACATGATTCGTGACTGCAAGTTTTGGTGTTTAACCCATTGCTCATATTATAAACAAATAATAAATTAATATTTGTGAACATTTCACACAGCGCCATCTAGTCCCAAACTAAGCAAAGCTTGTACTATGGAAACCAGATGGCTGATAGAATACGTATACCTATACTTTTTTGTAAATACATACTTAATATTACACCTAGACCCGGAAGAAATATTTGCAGAACATACAAACATTACTCCCGTAGTGGGGATCGAACCCGCGCCTCTTGCATCTCAGCCGAGCACCACGCCACAGAGGTCGTCAATATATCGTCCTCTATACGATAGATACTATCCCTTAGTCGACTTTTACGACATGTTCGTGGAGAGAAGCAGCTGGACGCATTGTTTTTTCTTTACTTCCAGATCAGCATAGAGTCCACGAGTAGAAGCAAGAAGTACCAGAAATAAATATACCGGATAGTTTGTCACAGATTGTCATGTCAATTAAAACGGATGTGGACGGACGTGAAGATGTCCTATCCGGGTCAACCCGCATCCGGTCGACGTTGATTGATACGGTTTACCTCTACCTAATTAGTTTCAGATAAACCAATCTGATTTCGTTTATCAGCAGCTAACAGATGTATTTGGATTCGGCTAAGCTCTGTTTTGATTCATAATAAATGTTGATTGTAGTGGCATTGGCTCTGTCTTGGGGTATTTGCATTGGACCAATGCTTTGCTAATCAAGAAACATTACCGGTGGTACCCTTTTCAATACAATTGCTCCATCTTCTTTCAAACCACAATTCTTTTACGTACTAACTAACAGAAAAAATGTACCTAACCCTTTTCAGAACAATGTTCAAAGAAGCCAAACAGTTGATTGTAATCATAGAATATTAATTTTGCTGAAACAAGTCCAACTTCGAACTCAACACTAACTTTAATAAAGCATGGCGCGATCGGTTATTAAGTTAGAACAGACTAATCTGCAATTTCAATGTTTTCCATTTACTTTTCTGAATAACTCCAAAAGTTGAAGGCATTCGTTATGATGATAACCACTGTCGGAACACCAATAATCCTGATTGAACAAATTTCGATTTGTTTCTACGAGTCAATGAATTATTTTATTCAGAAAGTTTTATTAGGCTGGAATATCACGGTGCGGTGTACAAATAACTCGCCCGCAATTGCTGTAATCGCTTGGTGATTAGTGATTTAAATGCGTGGTACTGAACCTTATGTCAACAATACATACCAAACGAACTTGAAACAATGTCCTCTACCAACGTTCGTATTGTATGCGATTTACCATAAACTATAGCGAATTTCACATATTAAAATATATTTTGGTACTAGCTTTTGCCCGCGGTTTCACTTACGTGGTACCAGGATATAAAGTAATTTATGTGTTATTCCAGCACACACACTATGTATGTTTTAAGTTTCATTCAAATCCGTCTAGCCGTTAAGGCTTGACTGAGGCACAAACATCGTCACATCCTGACAAACTTACGCATTTATAATATTAGTACCAATTAGTTTTCTAACAGTGTTTTTTTCTTTGTTATAAAAATATTAGAATTCCTTAAGTTTAAGCGTTTTAAGCCATGATTTAACAAGGAAACAGCTTGGTCTTATCTCCAGCTTTCGGTAGAAGAGAACCACATGTCGGTTCTGCTTATGAAAACTGAATGCAATATTTGTGAGTAGAGGTTCGTATTTTTAGCACGTAACAAAAACAAATGACATTAAGTAAACTTTTTCAAGTTATTTAATGTTTTATCCTTCAAATACCAAAAGATTTACATGCAAAATAATGACAAAAGCAATAATAAGCACGTCGCGTGAGATTAATTGGTGTTTACTTTCACCATTTTGAAATAAGCCAATTTTATTTTGTTTGTTTTTATTATATGCAAAAACCCTACAAAGCAAAAAAATATTGAAATTTGCAAAAAAATCTGACAAAAAATTGTTAACGTTTTGCTTAAAATTGTGACAATAAACAAAATGCAGGATGGAAATACCGCATCGTCAGTTTCTGGCCTAAGCCACTTGACATTTAAGTAATTAAACAGAGCGGTGATTGGGCTCAAAGGGTGAACAAAGTTTGTTTTTGTAATTTAGTACTCAAACTCGACTAATTAATTAGAGATTTACCTTTTTGATTTATAAGGTGACTTTGAGTCTATTCCTTGAATTATAAAACAAGAAATTAAATGAACTAAGCCCTGTTTACAGTAGGGAGCAGGGTGGCATTTAACTCATCATCATCAGTTAGAACTGGATCCAATGACTAAAACATGAATTCGTCGATTGGTAATATCATGCGAGGTAAAAATATTCTGCAATTAAACCACTTCAGGTAAGTATTTGTTATATTCCTAAGCTGGGCCAAGCGAACATAAGGAAACGAAGGACTACAAATGGAAAAACCGACAGATTATTTAAAACGCTTCTTTTGACACTTTTTTAATGTAAAAGACGTCGAATCATAAATGTTTTCATGCTGTCACTCGCTGTCGTAAAAAGTAAATTTTAAATAATTATTAAAAAAAATCTAAAGCAAAATAAGTAAAATCAATGTTTCAGCGAGATTTACGAATACAGTTTATGAAGCTTTCGAAAACTTTACAGAAAACGAATTCTCTACAACGTAATGCTATCTGACAAAGGAAGAGGATTTGCATTAAACAATTATAAATTACTTGCTCATGGGAACAAACGATTACGTTTGAATACCAATATTGCCGCAAGATTATGTGTTATTATGGAAATATCCCCAATTGGGACATGAAAGGATGAAGTTTGGTATTTTACGATTGCTGGCTAAAGTCCTCAAGATGTAGATTGAGAAAACAAGTGAAACTAAACATGCGTATTATGTATACAAAGCCGTGAGAAACATTTTGATACGTGTGTTCAACGTGTTTTTATGGAAATAAATTGAAAACAAACCACTCATTACTTTATGAAAAAATAAACTCGTTTTTTATGATATTTAAAAATCTTTTACGCGATTTGTCAGTAAAACATGGCCAAATTATTCTGTGCAATCCACGTGGCGTTATCAAAACCGTAGGGCCCTCTTATAACTCCGCGATGAGCAACAAAACGTCGTCAATTTTATCTTGAGTAATAAAAATACAAGCACGAAAATTGCGGCAAACCAATAAGTTATTCGTAAGTAGGCTATTAGCTTTTTGACATCGATAAGTAAAATTAATATTCATTAGAAACTGAAACCTTCAAAATTAATATCAGACCGAAATACAGACAGTTTAATTTTAAACTGTTTCAACTTTCGCCATTATTCATGAACGCACCATGTTTCAAACTCTGTGTGGCGTTTAAAAAGTTTTGGAAATATTGCTATGGAATGGAATAATGAGATATGACTTGACTACGTAAATTGAACCACAACTAGAGCATAGCTCAGTGAAATAGAATTGAAATAAGAGTGAAATTAAATCAAGCTATAGAGGGCTGATAAGAGTATGAACAAAGAGCCAGATCTGCTACCTTCCTACTGACTGGCTAACTGGTCTGAAAAACTTTGTAGCTTTTATCTTATAAAGAATCTTTGTCCTGACTGACTGACTGACTGACTGACTGACTGACTGACTGACAGACAACGCACAGCCTAAACCGCTGGACGTAGAGACTTGAAATTTTCAGTGTAGGTAAACCTTGGTACGTAGGGGTGTACTAAGAAGGCATTTTTCAAAATTCAACCTCTAAAGGGGTGAAAAGGGATGAAAACCTGGAATCAATTTTTTGTCTAAAACTGCACATAACCTATATCAAATTAAAGAGCCGATTTTTCTCATTTAGTTGATGTCATAATTACCTGTAAATTCTTTATTTTTGGCATGTTTTTCATGAAAAATAGAATACTTTTATTTTGACATAATGACAGCGATGATACACAGATTAGTAATAGATGATACAAAACATATGGAAAAGGAACTGTCAATGTCAAATTACCTGTGAAAGGAAGCATAAATTATTACTGGTCTAATAAGTTTCCAATCTTGATTATTCATGGAGTTCTGACGTAATTCTACGTCTGATAACTAGATGTTGCTGCTAATTCTGATCAAATCCTAGAACGCGCTGTCGTTGCGTTTTGAAAAGTTTACCTTAACTCTCAAAATTTTTACTAAATTCACCGAAATTTCTTAATTTTTAGATTTAGGTATGTTTGTTATTCTTTCACGCAAAAACTACGGAATATACTTACATACCCTATTATTCATATTCGTTCGCAAAAGTTAGCCATTGCTTAAAGTTAGCCCTGTCACTGTTTGTCATTATGAAATGGTAAGCGATGGCAATACTTTAGCCATCGTTTAGCGTACACTATATTATAATGAATAATGAGGATAGTAGGTACCTACGTGTGCTGAAATGGGACATAGGGTACTTTTTATCTGGGTACCGCGTGAGCGAAGCCGCGGGCGGCTGCTAGTCTGTTATACAACAAATTACAGCTTCTTTTGTACATTGTTTCACACCGCTGCCATATTATAGATGTCTCTATTTTTTAGAGTTCTGTTCCTGAAGAGTGCCAGTGGGACCCTATTACTAAGCTTCCGCTGTCCGTCCGTCCGTCCGTCTGTGAGAGGGCTGTATCTCATGAACCGTAATAGGTAGAAAGTTGATATTTTCACAGAATGTGTATTTCTATTACCGCTGTAACAAAAATTAAAGAAAATAAAGAGGGCCCCGTAGAATAATAATTTTTAATGTTAAGGAACCCTTCGTGCGCGAAATCGACTCGCACTTAACCAGTTTTTTATACCAAAGTAAGTCTTTGACGTTATTTCATTGATGCAAGCATCATAAATTATCATAATCCCTATTTCTCGAGAGTCTGTTTACAAAAACCAAACAAAGGTAGGCGTTAACCCAACGTCGATACATCGTATCTTTCCCCAAAGCATTACAAAGAACCAATTTCAATAGGGCATTGTTTCAGAAGTGGCTATACAACTTTATGACCTTGAAGGGAGGGAGGCTTCGGCAGAATATTTTTTAA
Organism: Scotopteryx bipunctaria; assembly: GCA_949320045.1. NCBI lineage: Eukaryota > Metazoa > Arthropoda > Insecta > Lepidoptera > Geometridae > Scotopteryx > Scotopteryx bipunctaria. The sequence goes on from OX439449.1 coordinate 4,559,061, forward strand.
GCAACCCTATACAACGGATGTGTTGAATTAGCCACTTCCCATCTAGAGAGTCTTTGTCACGTTTAGATAAATGGGGGTTGAGATACGTCAGTTTTTACGCTTCTTTCTGCCGATAACTGGTGATATATTTTTTACTTTCAGCAAAAAACACGATACACTACATAGTTTGCACGTGATCATGATATTCCCGACTTGAAGATTACCTACCAATTCATGGTTGTCTATAAGATGAAAAATCTTCATGCTTTCTAAACGTGCCTTGATAAAAAAATATATAGATTTTGCTAAATGTTTCTTTATTAGAAAATAAATAAGCACTCCAAACTAACTACATCATTACAATTGTTTAACTTAAAACAAGTCAATCTGAAAACAAAATCGAGTGCATAGAGAAAAAAATATACTTAAATTCTACCAACTAAAATACAACTAGGTTCTATCCATAGTCGTAATCGGCTTAGCGCACTCGGGACTTATCTCGACTCTGGCCGCAGCCTCCTGATATCCCGATCCAGACCTCAGTCTGCACTTAGACTTCACGGGAGCAGGACGTGCTCCGACCTCTTGCAGATTTCATCTCGTTACGATCTGGAACTCTAATTCTAAAGTGTTTTTTTTTTCGAGTGTCTTTTGTGAAGTGAGTGATATCATCTGAGTAGGGTAAGTATTTTTATTTATGGTATTATTGTGTTTGGTTCTTTAAAACTCTTCAGCGGTTTAGGTTTGCTTTGAAAGCTTGACCTCGTAAATTTGTTATGTGTGGAGCAAAGAAATGTGGAGCTCTTAAAGTGTTTGGGTATTCTAGTGCTGGGAAATTGAAAGCTCTTTACTGGGCTGAAAAGTTTAGAGCGTATTTATTTTGTAAATTAAATCAACTTCATTTGTAATATTTGCATTTTCGGACTCGTCAGGACGAGTGTTTATATTTTATTTAAAACTTTAATAAATGCCTTGTTAAATAAATCCGTGTCCGTATTTTATTGAAAAGTGTTTAGGGAAAATTAGGTAAGAATCCTAAAGAACTTTGTACAATAGATAATTGAAATTCATTGTTTTCTTGTCAAGCATAATTAACTCAGTCCCTTCAAAAATTAATCATAACAAAATATTGTCTTCAATAAACAGCAAAACGTGAAAAGCAAACAGAGAGCTGAAATGGACGATCTCATTACGTTCCGAGTGAGATAACGAAATACAACTTCTCAGTTCGATCTGATATTTACGTACAAATAAAATTCGGGTGTCTGTTGACAAAATACTTAGGTACACATAATATTTTTTTCGCTAGTTGAAAAGTTTATTATGTCTTATATTGGTGTTATGTATTGAGGCACTTTTCAATAAGTAGGCCCTTAGAATTACTATGGGACTGAATAATGATGCTCCAACTCGTTTCATGAACATAATTGTAAAGGGATAATTTTCCTAAATAATAGCCAAGCGTGGTTTCTTGTCTTTATCTTTGACGCTTAGTTACGTGTAATAACTATATTATTCCTTTAGATTTTTGATTTTAGTATATTACATGTTTTATTTTGAACGTGTATCTACAGTAGCTACAGTGTGAAGTGGACAATAAGAAATTAAATATCTAGCAACAAATAACGGCCGTTCGTTGGTGCTAAATAATCGCAAAATATAATTTACTGTCACACCTACAGCGTGTGGTCGAGCCTTTGAGTAGGTACTTTACTTCACTAGCAGGTTGAGTGGAAAGTTTGCTTTAATAGCAAATAAGAAACCATTTTCGTATGGAAAAAACCTTCTTTAGGTATGGTATGAAATCCATTCAACGATTTAAAACGGAAATAAATATCAAACATTATTTTGAAATGCTCGAAATTTGATACCATGCTTAAGCATACAAATTGCCTCTTAAAATCGGTCTTGCTCGTCTTAAAATCTCTTTAAACAGATTTTATTTTAACGTTTACTGTGTGTTTTTAAGATGGTCTCTAAATTGTTATGTAAAAACGACTGTCATGTTGCCAAATGATTTCACCATGTCATTCTCTTTCACTCTTTGTAAAAAAGTATAGATGAAAGAATGAAAAAATGGAAAATGAAAAGATTATTTGGAACAAACTAAATGTGGAATGTATGTAGAATACATTACGTAACAATTTTGTATTCAATGTGGCCAAATTCACGAACGATCCTAAGAGCTTACGACGAGTGTATCTTACGTTAGTATAATTATGGTTCGTTGATTTATGCACTTACTAAATAAAGTATAAAATCTTATTTCACACATCGACAAAGCAAGATCGACATAAATTTCTGCATAGAGCTGGAGAGTGACATAGCCTATTTATTGCCCGGGTAATGTTTCGTCAAAGTTGATCTATCTGAGCATTTTGTCAATATAAAGTTGCTGAGTTACTAAATGGAAAGATGATAAAGGGAATTTCTAAAATATTTTTCATCTTAATCACAAGCCTGTTACAGCGGTCGTTTAATTTTTCCCTCACATCCAGTTTTGTTAGAATTGCGCTACTGTTTGTTCAGGCTATTTTAATTGTGTTATACTGACCCGCTACATCGTTTTAATTTAAAATGTTCAAACATAGAAATCGTTTCGGGGGCAAATATTTTTATTTAATTTAATCATTCTGAATTTATTTTTTAATTTTTAAAACATTTATTAAATTAAAACAAAACGCTGTGCACAAATTAAAGTAAGTACGTTACATTGAATCGAAAAGAATTGTGAAAATTATTTGAACTTTAGAAACTGGTATATAATAAAAGTGTTAGACACAGTTTTACACAGAGTGCTCGCAACATTCGATTAGTATCTTCATTGAACTAATAGACTTAAATAAAGTTCGTCGATAAAGAAAAGAAAAACTTCCAAGTTTATTTGTTGAATTAAATTGTAGAGTTGATATTCTGCTAAAAATATTATTTACTTTGTAATTTTCCATTTTACCCGCTTTCGAAGAATCTGGAAAGAATAACTGATATTTCGAGATTTTAATGGGAATTTCACGGTAGGTGGGGTCGACTTATAAACTTCTTACTTTGCTTACGTCAAAAACAATCAAGAAAATGTTTTTATGTTAATTCATTGAATATTTTATTTTTAGTATTAATCTATTCCACTTTCTCAACCATGCGTAAGTGGATATTGAAAGGTAATTGATTTAACTTTTACACCACTTTTGCTGAAAGGCTTCTAAAGTGGATTTTGTGTCGTGAAACATCAGCCGTAGCCTTTGGTGGAAAAAGGATTTTATCTTTTAGCTTTTTGTTCGATTCAGTGGTTATGGTACCACACATCGACAAGCTACATTTTTTTCTTGGACTGTAACATATACTATCCTAACCGTAGACAATCCTAACTAAGGTACCTATTAAATCAAATTAAAATACAAGAAATAAAAAATAGCAATATTTGACATATTGCTATTTTTTATTTCTTGTATTTATTTCTTGTATTTGCCATTTAATGGAAACGGATTTCAACATAAGACTTTTTTTTATCAAACAAAAGATTAGACAAGTTCTACCAGGTCCTATTATATTGTTTATAAAAAATAGAGTTAATGTATTCATAACAAAAATTAAACAGCACCTACTCACAGTACCCTCACTCTCATAAACATTTATTTAAAATTTACAGAAAGTTACCGCTCCATAAAATATTGAAACATATCTCAGCCACAGTGGAAATTTTCGCGCGAAAACAAGTGTAACAACGTAATTTGGGATGTCATCCACAGTGTTTATAATGCAGCTAGTTAAATTCTCAGAAGTCAGATATTCTAGTTTCAATCCAAAAACAGATGTATCACAAAAAATACTTTTTAACTTTATTTCTTCGGAATTCCAAGAGCAACGGTTGTCAATGAATCTTTCTTATAGAAGTTTGTTTATGTTTTGTATAAATTAAGTTTGTGAAAGTAACCCTGAATGTTTGAGAACATAGCACGGTAAAGAGATAAAAGTAGACATAGCTTAAAGAAGAATGAATTGTCTGTCTTGAATGAATGAATTTTAAAAAAGGCCTCCGTCCCATTTCCGCTCATTACATTAATTTCAAATCCATGAATGCAGTAACTATTTCCCAAACCCTGTGCCAAAATAAAACCAACGAGTTAGGGAAAATAAAACAAGAAAGACAGTAAAAAGCCTGGCTACAAATCAGTGTTGAATGCGTAAACATCGTCGAGAGACCATGTTCTACGGATTCAAAGGATATTGGCATGCTAGCAGACTGGCCACAGTCTTGTTGTTGAGACGGCAATTTTGTCAACTGAATTGCGGTAAAATTTTTGAATGTTGGAGTATTTATTGTTGTACTTATTTTGCACTAACTTCTATGAGCAAAAAGCTACCAATAATCTGCATGTGCTTGTATCTTTTGTCAGCCAATATCTTTATTCTGAAGTAAAAGCTAGCGTTCTGCCTTTATTTTGCTTACAAAGTGCCTACAAGCAAAACAATCTCACTGCATCACGCAAGTAGGCACTTCCTAACTCTATCTCACGAAATAAATAAGATAAGAGCCTCGGATTTACAACTACGCTTATCGCACGTTTTAGTAGCATTCATTGTTTTATGAGCTGTGGTTTGCGGGTAAGTTTTGTAAAACCGTGTATCCTCAGGGTCTCTCTTCGTCCCCGTTTCATAACCGGGTCTAATGCTGCGCTTTGAGGGATATTTGTCCATTTTTAGCGGTCCGTTTATGAAATGGGATAAAGAGAGGCTCTCAAAGCGTTTTTTTGTTTTTCAATGATGTCTAAAAAACAATAACGGTGACGCTTATTTCTTTTTAAAAAGACGGTAAAAAAACTGAGAACTCATTCTAAAAAACTATAAGAGATATGAGACCTCGGAACAATAAATGACAGTTTCAAAAAAAGATAACATACCTACTTCTAAATAAAACGCACACGTACAAAATAAACTGCCCGCAGTCTGAAATAAATGTATTTATTGTTCTGAGGAAATAAACGTGGGAAGTTGAATTTTGTTTTTTTTTTACGATTTTTACTTATTTGTTTTTATGACGTAATCAAGAGTTGGAGTGCTCTCAAATTATGGGTGTCACTTGATGGTCCTCGTAGAATGGCATGAATACTTACCATTGCAATTTTTAAGGCTTTTAAACAAATAGAAGCGTAACAATTACTTTCACATTTTGTACTCGAACTTTTATTTGTTATTTTGTAAATGAGAACCATAGTGTTTACATAGGCTTACAAACACTATTAACCAATATTTGTTAAAAAATCATGAAAATAAATACATCTATCTATCTTTTTATTTTACTATTTGATGTTTCTGACAAACTGCCTTAGGATTTAACTTATTTGACCGATTTCTTAAAAATAGAAGGTTCTCAATTCGGGTGTCTTTTTTGTATGTAGTTACCTAGTAACTTTTTTTTGTGGTGCATAGAAAATTGATAACAAGGAAATTAAAAAATAATAATTTTCGTTCTCAGTCAGTCACAAAACAAGCTTTCAAGGTTAAAAATAACTCAACAAACGAGGTCCTTTGTGTTTCCGAAGTTAGATTTTATTTTGTATGGCCTACTAAGAGGCTTTCTATTCTATTTTCGAAATAAACAGAGCAATAGTCGTTTTCAGTACAACAACCATAATGTGTATGATATTTTACTCAGACCAAATAAAAGAAAAGACGGCGCGCTGCGAACAACAAAAGTTAAGCCACACAAAACCGTGCTCCTGCAAGTAAACATACACGCTCACGCACACACCTTCACTAAAACCATGCTCATCGTTTTTAGTACGTCACGAGTCTTAAAAATAGAATTATGCCTTCCTGTGTAGTAAAAACTTGTAAAAACAGCAGCAAATCACATAAAAAGTATCACGAAATCACTTTTCACTTGTAAGTACTTCAAATAACATCGTTTCTTAATTATTGTACCTACTATGAATTTTAGGTTACTTGGAACACAAAACCTCAAAATTTTCGATACACACAGATAAAAAGGTGGCTTCACTTTTGTTGTTCGCGGCGCGCCGTCTTTTGTTTTTATTTGGTCTGAGGATATTTTATGATACGGAAAAAAACAGTTGGCTGCAAATCAACGGATGAGTAGGTACATAAAGTACCCCCAACTGCGGCCACAGTGTCAGTAAGACTTGGCTCTCGGAGAAACTTTTATGAGCCTGTAGCAAGTTCGTATTTATTTCGTACAGTGTCCTAGAAAATAGTTTCAGGAAGAAAAAGCTAGGCTTCATTGTTTATGAGCGTGTTTTTTTCAAACGGAAAAGTTGAAGCTGTTTTCATTTTTACATGCTTATTGGGCTCATAAATAGCACCCAACAATCACATACACAGTTCTGACCATACATTAAGTATTCCAGTGTAGTGAGTATCAGAAACTACAATTACCATGGTACCACAACGCCCAGGCTTGGGAGAAATATTCGCAGAACATTTAATCATTTCTCCCGTAGCGGAAATCGAACTCGCGTCCCTTGCGTCGCAGCCGAGCTCTTTCCGCCATGACACCTAAGCCGTCATCGAATTAAAAGTATCGTAAGATTAAATAAAAAAAAAGTAAGTTCGTATGAGCTAGTGGCCAGCTCTTGTGACGAAGTTTTTAGGCCGCGTAAAGGCCTCCGTCATGGCTTAAATAAGATAAAATGAAATAATTAAATAGCTAAGTATTACTTATACTCGGGGTTTTATGGGGCTGTCACACTGCTGTGATAATCTGCTGTAAATTATATTTGTAAATAAGTATTTACGTAATAAGTAATACAAGTGTATTAGTTGCAAATTACTTTATGTAATAATATCTTGGGATACAGATAAATGAATCTCTGAAAATCTGACATTGGTTCATGAATGCCCACATTTAGCAATTAATATAAAACATAATTGAAATGATTAAAGCCAGTCTACGATTAGATCGATCGAGGCAGCTGGGTAAAGTTTTCAGATTAATTTTGCTAAGCACGATTATTAATTGCAATATTAATTTTCACAAAGCTTGTTTGCAAAGCCTCTTGCGTACTATATTAGGTTTATTAAGGAACCTGAACATGTGGAACTGATTTAAGGTTCTACGTAGCAGCACTTTAGTAATATCATCTGATTAAAAGACGATACTAGAGAATACAATATAGGCTTTACTAAGATGAGAGGATGGCATAGGTGCTAGGAAGCCTACTCCAAAATCATTCCAAGGACTAAAGTGTCCCGTTAGTGTAAGTAAAAGTTGGCTTCAACGATGTATACATCATCTAGTATTGATGGCCTTAGTGTACATAATAGAGTTTTTAAATCAAAAGAGTCTGCAGCAAAAAATAAAAGTACATTATTGGTTATGTATAGAAGTAGTGGAAGGAGACCCTGTGTCGTTGTAAAGACTTGTTCACATTACGCTTATAGTCAGCTTCCGCAAACTTCGTACGGTATGAGTAGTGTGAACATGAACACTGTCTATTTATAAAAAGTAAGTTCAAAAACAAAACCCGACTACTAAAAATCAAGATCTAAATGGTATAAAACAAGAAAATATTCTCATCTGAAATTATGAAGTCAGAGGATATCCATGGTCACCCAAGCAAGTTACTCGCTAGTGTACTGGCCGGAACTGGTGGGAACGTTAGGATTTTTTCCCAGTATCCCAACTCGTGTGCCTTTTAGTAGAGACGTTGGGAATTGCTCTTAACGAGCCCTATCGCACAAAACTTGGAAGCATTTAAGGCGTGTACCGACTAGAAGATTGATGCGGTGCGAGTCACAGTAATTTATAGTGTAGGCGTGACCTGATTGCGATGGATTCTCACCGAAAGTGAAACTGAATTTTGTCCTTCCCGAGTAACTTTTTGCCGAAAATAAATAGTACTTTTTATTATATCTATTTATTTTAGGACTATTGTATATGTTTATTATACCTACATAGTCCTACTAAAATAGGACTCGTATTATCTATGTTATAGGTTTTTGCAAATTGTATAGTGTTTTAGAATCTTAACAAAAAATAAATATTACAGAAGTGATGAAACGAAAAAGTAACAAAATAGTTTACTTCTCTGCTAGACTGGAAATAAGGAAAAAAGCATAGAATGGGTTCAGCTGCTTCTCTCCCCGAGCATGTCGCAAAAGTCGACTAAAGGATAGTATCCAACATGATGGACCACTTATATAGGCAATGGGCTGATCACCTGTCACCATAGTTCACCATATCCATCTTAGGACTAAATCAAAAGTTCCTGCAAGTTTTCTTATATTTACTTGTGGCTCTGCCCAACCCATGAGGGCGTGCTAATGTATCTAGTTCTTTAAGCATTGTTTTTCTAAGAAAGTTTCGGTCGTTCGGTTAAAAGTTCCAGTTTTCGCTCTCAAAATTAGGTTTTTCGGCGTTGTCAAAATTTTCCCGAAACTGTAATCCACGAAACCGAATTTTTGGTCGCACTAGTTATTAATAACCCGGGATAAGCGTCTGTTAGATAGAAGTAGTTATGAAGCTATACCTACGGTCTAATGGTACGTGCTGTAAAGTAGGTAATTTATTAAAGACCGAACAATAGTATTTCGTTTGAAATATTGAGTTATTGGTATCTATAATAATAATTAAAACATTATTTAACAGCAAAAAGGTCGAGCTGCTACTTGTTTTATGTAGGCTTACTTGGATAGAAAACAGTTCATCATCATTTTCTTATATTATACGTTCCTACTAGTTAGAAGTTTTTAATATTACCTAGAGCTTTGTCCAACAACTTTCTTTTGCTTTGTAACTTTGTCCAAATAATTTGAATAACATGTTGTATTCCTATTTCCTTCTGAAATACATTTACGTCCTCCTAATACCTAATTTAAGAGAGATATCGAAACCATTTTGTTCTCGATCTGGCTTGAATTTTCTCTTTATCTCGCACATACTGGGTTTAGCTTTTAATTAAGCTTCCGCTTTCTTACATCTGATATACGTACAGAGCACGTCCTCACATAAGCGAGGAGATGAGCGCAGCGATAAGTCACATTAAATGAACGTGGACTAGGGTGTGCCAGTCGTCTCTAGCTTTTGTTCTTTATTTATATCTCTTTGAAGGCCTCGGTGGCGTAGCGGGCGAGTACTCGGCTGACACGCAAGAGGCGCGGGTTCGATTCCCGCTACGGGAGAAATATTTGTATGTTCTGCAAATATTTCTTCCGGGTCTGGGTGTTGTATTATGTATTATAAGTATGTAAATACAAAAAAAAGTATATAAGTATTCTATCATCCATCTGTTGCCCATAGTACAAGCTTTCCTTAGTTTGCAGTAGAAACTTTTTGTCTTCTGGCATTATATTAAAAAAATACCGACCAAGGAAGTTTTAAGTTTTTTTTGATACCCAAAAATAAAAAAAGAACTGCACTTTATTAATGTAAACCTTTATGTATCACTCGTACATATATACAGCTTTTTTTGTTTTTTCCAGTATACATAATTATCTAGGATCCATCTAATTATATAAATAGTTACCTAGGTACTTATGTAAGTATTTGGGCAAAGTCTAACAACTGGACCAGGTAATTTTAAAAACGAATATAATTTGACGGAAAATCGGAGGCAGGCACTTTGCTAGTGGACCCTCTTAAGTATCTACCTTCTTAATGAGCCATTAATTTGAAATGGCTTTCTCACTAATATAGTCCTTCCATAAGGAAGTGTTTTATCATAAGGTACTGACGCCAAAAATCATAAATATCTATAGGCATTGCATTGAATTTATTACGACTAATGCCGGGCCTATTCTATTAACGGACGGCAGATACTTACAACATTCTTGTTTGTGAAAAAGCGCCATATATGTATGGCCAAAAACAACGTTATCTTCCATCCGTCACCCGTTAATAGAATATGTGAACCGGGCATAAGTATTTTTAGAGAAGGTACCATACCTCAAGAAGAGAAACTGAACAAATAATAATAATAATATGTTCACTTTGTTGTTCGTCTGTTTGACCGAATAAAACAAGACCCTTTTCAGGAACGGTATAAACATTCAAGGTTCTAAGTCAAACAACTGTCATTTTTGTTTTATTTTCACTTTGTTTTATAAAGAGACTACCTATATACTTTTCAAGGTCATAACTTAGTCAAAATAGTCATAAAAAAATAAGAGTTGAACCAAATGATGTAGCTGTCAAACGTTGCATTTTCACCATTCGCCTTTGAAGAACCGCCTTGGATATTATATGAAATCAATTTTTGGACGAAAAATATACGTACTTAACTTTGACTACTACTCCTACTTGTTTATTATATTGATGGTAATGATGATGATGATGATGATTGTATAAAATAGCTGCATATAAATTGTATAAACGCACCAAGCGTGGTTTCCTGCCTGTATCTTATACGCTTGGTCGCGTTACGAACAGGCGTAAATTCAACGTAGATTTAATACGATTTAAAGTGATCCTTACCGATTTACTGAATGAAGTATTGAGTTTAGAGTTTTTGCACTCAGCAGTGGCTGAATGTGAATTGAAAATAATTATTACCGAGCTACTATTGGGTATAATAGGCTCTCTTTAGCACGCCATTCTTTTTAATACTGCGCCAACTGAACCAAGTGGATTTCATAATATACAAATCAAATCAAATCAAATATTTTTTATTAGGAACAAAGTTTACAAGAGTATATACGAGTATATAACACGAATCAAATCAATAACAAATCACGCGAGGTAAGTTCCTTTATAATACATACATATATATTATCAAGCCAGTATCCCTAACGGGGTGGGCAGAACCACAAGTAACATAAGAACAACACATAAGAAAACTTGTAGCCACTTCTGATCCAAGACTACCAAGATGGCTATGGTGAACTATGGTGACAGGTCATCAGCCCAGCGCCCACATAATAACTCAACTCCTATAAAAATGGTTGGTAAATCTTACTAATATAAAAGTGCAAATGTTTTGATACCTGTGTTTGAACCTCGGCTGAACGAATTTGGTGGTAACCTAGATTATACATAGATCGGGACCTGAAAAATATAAGCAATTTAATTAACACGCGGGCGAAATCGCAAGTAGCAGCCAATTCTTTATAAAATCGAATAAGGTAAACATAACTTGAGTTGAGTTTACCTTTACAACGCTTCACTAAGTGTTTATCAGCTTACATAGGTTAAAATGTACACTCAAGTAATTTAGGATAAAGTTCTCAATCTCATTTTGAAGTTACCACGTGATTACGATTTTATCAGACCTTTAAAATCGATGGCTGAGTTTAAATAGCTGGAACAAAATTGCAAATACCTTAGGATCTAATAGAGCCCATTCATAGGTACCTAAAGCTTAGGTACGTATGCAAGACTATTTAATATGTAATATACATACATACTATTGTAGAAAATAAAAGTTTATATTAAGCGTACTTATGAGATTTATTAGAGCTTGTATTGTAATATGGTTCCCATCATAGTACAAGCTTTACTTAGTTTGGGACTAGAATGGCGCTGTACGAAATGTCCACATATATAAAAAAACTACCTACGGGCTGTAAAACATTGTTGTTTTAACTTTGAAAGTTGGGCGAAACTGGTCACTCAGTGGGTGTCCGAAGACAGTCGTAGACGACGTGGCAGACCCAGGAAATGGCGGCGAGACGATCTGGATGGACTCGAAACACAATAGGAAACTAGCTTTGGAGCGCAAATATTGGAAAAATTAAGGGAGATCTTTGCCTAGCAATGGAATACCATAGGTCAGTAAAAATAAAACCGGTCAAGTGCCAGTTCAATTCACACACAAAGGGTTCCCTACCATCGTACATAAATGTTTCTTGTATGTGGCCCCTTTTTTACTATTTTTTGTTATAGCGACAATAAAAATTTCAACACTACTTGTTCAACAGATACAGCCCGCTGACTGACGGACAGACGGCCGGACGAACAGATGGACAGCGGAGGCTTAGTAATAGGTTCCTATTGGCACCCTTCGGGTACGGAACCCTAAAACAGGGTATATGACTGTCATAAAAGAAGCCCGTGATCAAACGTTAAAATGGTAAAAAATTATATTTCAAACACTTACAACGCGCGTGATTTTATCATGAGTTAGTCAAAATGTCAATATTGTCGTCATTTTACTTGAAATACTAGCTGCCGCCCACGGCTTCGCTCGCGTTGTACCCGGATAAAAAGTAGCCTATTGTTATTTCAGCACACGTATTATGTATATTCCAAGTTTCATTTAAATCCGTTCAGCCGTTTGGGCGTGATTGAGGTACAAACATACATCGTCACATCCACACATCCACACATCCACACATCCTTACATCCTAACGTCTTCACATCCTCACAAACTTTCGCAATTATAATATTAGTAGGATTGATATTTAATTCGCTGTAAATAATAACAATTATGTCAATACTTTATCGTGCCGATAAACAAAATGACATAATGTTACGCTTTTGTTTTATGTTAATCCAGTAAATAAAGACTTATTTTAAAACAAATGAATTGAATTGAATATTGAGACATCAATATTTTGAACCCTGATATCGAGAATACCGCCCATCCCTAGCTTTGCTAAGTGTGAATTTCCGAAAGATTTATCAAATTGTTCTCGTTATTCTGTTCAGACTGTGCCGGTGGTTTTGCGGTAGGATCGTGATTTCGGACGATTAGGGCGGATTGCTAACTATTAGTTTGGGTACCTACCCTTTCCTAATGGACCGCCCCGTAATACTTCGATCGTAAGGGCTGAAGGAAACGACCACAAAACCTTCGTTGTTCTAAGATTATGGTAAGGGTTATCAAAAATTAGGGGTTGCCAGTAATAGTTTGTTCTCAGGAATTCACTGTGGTACTACACCGTTAAATAGGTACCTATATCAACTATGAATACCTACATGTAGTTGCGTTGTTTGTGATATATTTTGTATGTGTATGAGGAAGCCAGGTAACTACTCTAATTTTACTTAGTAATGCACTAGACATTGTAGAAGCTACATGTCTCTATTATAATAAAAAGTAATTTATTAAACTTCTTTGCGGGACTGAAAGTAAAAAAAAGCATAAAATGCGTCCAGCTGCTTCTCTTCCCGAGCATGTCGTACACGTTAACTAAGGGATAATATTCTTTCCAACATGATGGACTATGTGGGCGATGGGCTGATCACCTGTCACTATGGTTCACCAATCACCATATCCACATAAATCAGAAGTGGCTTCAAGTTTTCTTATATTTACTTGTAGCTCTGCCCACCCCATTAGGGATACGGAAGTGATAATATGTTTTATGTATGTATTATTTAAAATTTGCCATTTTTAGTGCATAGTAATGATGTTGACATTATGAATGACACGTCATTTTTGTAAAACATCATAGACCTAGGTAACATTTTATTTCTACGTGACAGGATATTTGTAGTTTTTGACTAAATCATACAGATAAAGAGAAGAGAGAAAGAATTTGAAATAGATATTTCTTGGGATGACAACGTCCCTCAGTAGATACCTATTGACGTCCTTTTTGCTCACGAATTGCCAACTAAGCCCTTTTTCTGGATATCACGAACAAAACCGCCAGCGAAAGATATACGAATATTCAAATCAAGAAAAACTATTTCCCAGTACATTGACCCAATCTTCAATCTTGCCTTCGCCTAGCACATATTTCGTATTTTTTATCGCTTCCTTACAATAACTTTCACTAGGCGAGCCAGACTCGTTTGAGAGGCCAGGATAAACTAATATTTGGAATAAGGTTTACTTAGAACGGAAATCTTATAGTGTCTTCTTTTGTCCAACCTCCCCTTTGTCTTAGTCAAACTATATGTGATTTTGAAAGAATGGGACGTAATAATAATTTACTTGACATACTTTTTTGGTTTATGGTGTGAAGAGTGACAAAATGTTATATTTTATTATCCGTCAATTTTCAAAAGATCCAAAATTGTTGCTTATTTGCAATTACCGGATTTTTTCTATTTTTTATTGGGATACTACGCGAGCGAAGCCGCGTACTTAAGCTAGTTTAATCGTTTTTGAAAATAAAAAATCCGTTACCGTTTACGACCATTTCTTTCAGTAATCACCTGATGATCTGGATCAGGTGAGCTATGTATTACAACGGTTTTTAAATAGCCTAACTGTTTTTTTATTTGGTAATAATATTTGTAAATACTTGTACTAGTCAAAAACATTTTCTGTTAATAAATGATTCTATCAGTTATTATGATTATTTTAAAATAATAATCGCGCCCAATGCGAGCGAGAAGAGAAAATAATGAAATTATAAGTAACGAGAGGGACTGCTGACGCAAGAATGAATTCATTCCGAGCCATTTGAATGAGCTAGAATTAATTATTCCTTACGAGGTGTCTTTCTTTTGTTTTTCAAATTCTTATTTTATCACATTAATTTAGCGGGCCATCCACTAAGGGCTCGTTCGCACGAGCGCTTCCTCAACAATAGGAACAAATTGGTCAACAAGCAGGCATTTATTCAAACTGGAGTACTGGTGGTCCAGTGGTAGCGGCCCCACCTTTTAATCCGATGGTCCTGGATTTAAATCTGACCGTGCATCAATGAGTTTTTTGAAATATATGTGCGTTATAACTCTCAAAGGTGAATTACATCAGCATACAGTAAGGAAACCGGAATGTCGTATAACCTAAAAAAAGTTTGAAGTAACAAGTGCACGAAATATACTTTAAATGTTTTCACCACACTGGTTTGAAGGAACTAGTGGTAGTATTTTCAAAAAACAGTGCTTTTTTAACTTCCGGAGAACTCGATAATCCCTTTGGATTTGTCCTGTTGTATATGCACAGAAATGCACGAGATAAAATTAAAACGTTATAGCACTATTCAAACCACAATCTTATATACTTTAACAAAACATGTAAGTATTAGTATAAATACTTACTAATTATATGCGACGAGATGGAAGACTAGATTTTCTTACGTCATCCACCTTCGATATCAGTGGACAATAGATCCACTAGCGTTAATTGCATGAAGATTGATTCTGGATGGAATGAAACGTCAAGATGGTCATAAAGAACTTTTAGTGGTACAAATACCGACACGGATCTTGAGCAACCGACGAAAGAGTGGTAGATAGTTTGTCGAAGGCTTAGACAAAGGTCATTGCTGGTATATTTTAAAATCTCTGAGCTCTGGTTTTCTCATCAACAGAACCCAGGTATCTTGGGTTCTGTTGATCGTCACTTGTAACGCTACCTTAAGCTTCCCCATCGACACATTTCCACTTCGCATTACCATTATGATCCGTAGATCCAAGAGACAATGGGTCGCTTTGAGTAGAACTATTTTTTGACAAAAGCTTTTGTGGTCCCCACGCATAAGTATTCGAACAACTTCTCTTCCCAAAGTCCCATAAGAGACACGCACCAAAATGATGAGGTTTAAATTGGGGACCTTTTGAATATCTGAAATAGCTACGGGGCGAGGATGCTCAGACGTGCCCAAATGTACGTGACGAATTCTCGACTGCCCTGCCCATCAATTTGGACTGATAAGGAAATGATTTTACCCTAGATTGACCCATTTATAGTTTGATTTAATTTTGCCATGAATCGATTGGGTATGTTCGTAACAGTTGTCAAAGGATCAAAGCTTCGAAGATTCTATTAGTTATAGAACCTTCAAAGCTTAATGATGGGTTTGATGAAGGAGTGACTACCATAAAAGAACTTGTTCACTGACGTAATGGACGACCTCAATCGGTTGGAGAGCGAGAATCATGCAGACAGTTTGATTCCCGCGCATGTTTGCATATTCTGCAAAATATTGATCCCGATTCTTATTTTTGTGGGGTACCCCGTATTGCAGCACAAATACTGTTATAACTTTAAACTAGAGTAGAGAAGTAGAACTAACTCCCTACTCATTACAAACTTCGAATTCAAACTATATAATTCCAATGTTCTTATAACGCCTTTTCGAAAGAATAAAATCTGGTTAAAAATGTTACTATCAACAAAATGTCCGTAACAGCTTTAATAAGAGAAAACTAGGTAAACCTTAATAAAAATGCGAGGCATGAATAGCAGTATGCACTTCAGTAATGAACTCCCATTCAGAAATGTTTTCGAGGAACAACTTGCTGGCTTGCAACAAGCGTGCTGAAGGTTTAAGTTACCTTCTATCTTTTTAGTCGTGTCACTGGTTGCTTCAAACCAGTGTGGTGAAAATAGCGTTTTCAACATTATTTCAGGGCGTCCGATCGAAGCGATGCGCGATTCAAGAGCTGGTTCTTATTTGGCTCAACGGATCAGTATTGCCATTCAACGTGGCAATACTGCGGCCAGCGTCTTGGGAACGCTTCCACGTTCTGATGAGCGTGAGCTATCTATAGACTGTTTGCAACGGCCTTTAGATAGCATGACTGTTTCTTTTTTATTTTGTATATTATATTTGTATTAGTTGTAAGTTTCTTTCTGATAATAAACTGTTGTGTGGTTAAATGTTACCATAATACGGTAATATAGAGCACTTGTGATCTAGTGGTAGAGATCTTGCCTTCTGGTTTAAAGGTCGTGGATTCAAATCCGGTCGTGCATCAATGATTTTTTCTGCGCCAAAAATTTACGTGCGCTATACCAGTACTCTCAATTCGTGAAGAAAAACATTGTGAGGATACCGCCATGTTGTAGAACCTAAAAAGTTCGAAACGTGTCAAGTGCATGAAAGGGGCCTCTTTGAGGCGCACTTTAATCCTTTCACTACACTGGTACGAAAGAACTAGTGACAAATAGTAGTTATATAATAATATAAACAGCTATAATATTCTTCTCACAGTTTCTTAAGACGAAAATCGACAACCAGTCTAAATTGCCAGTGATGTTTTATGGAACTGACACTGAAAGACTAGCGGGCTAAAGAGAGGACTATGCTGTGGAGTTTCCCTATGTAATAGAAATTAGAATCCGAAACAAGAGAATTCGTAGAACTAGAGTCACCGACATAGACTCTTTGATTAAAATAAGCAAGTTGAAGTGACAAGATAGACTTGAATGGTGCGGGAATATTTCACGGGTGGGAAAATAGGTTGTAAGTTCTGCAAACATTTAATGAGTGTCTGGAGCGTTGTGATAGTTCTTGTGGTTTTTTACACCTAAGACTTGGGAAACCTTAGTACTTTTCGATATTATTTAATTATTGCCTACTGGAAGTGCTTAAAAGCCATTTGCCCTTATTAGTTTTGTGGTGAGATCTCTAGAATCGCTGAAAAGAAGTGGTAATGTTGCCATTTATCGTTTTCGCGTACGCTACAGATTACGAAAGTAAATTGTCTAGACTAATATTAATTTATATCATTCGAGCCCATAGCGATACGCACTCGTCATAGATCGCATCATGAATACAGATGGCGCGACATGTTTTTATTTACAAATCCCATGTGTGGGTTGACTTTAGCACGAGTTTTTTCTGATATTTGAAGGAATTAGAGGGGATGTTTTTTGATAGTTAAGGTGTTATTACTATCATCAGCCTACAAAAGTCTACTGTTGGACATATGTATTCACAAATAGTAATTACTAACCATTATTTTTTATTACTTTACGAAAAAGAAAGTTAATCTAATCTACTGAAATATTATTAAAAGGAGTAAATACAGAGATGACGGCTGACAGAGGGGAATGAAAGAAGAGAACATGCTGTGCCGACCCCGCATAGAGTGGGATATGGGCAGGAAGATGATGATGATGATTAACAGAAAGAAAATTAAAACTTACACAAGTATTTACAAATATAATTTAGAAAATACAAAAGATACAGTCGGCTCAACTGATCCAGATCATCAGACAGTGAAACGTGACCAAGTTGCTGGCCACATTGCCTCGCTGAGTGGCAATACTGATCCGTTATCTACTTACTTGGTACAGGGTAGGTAATCATAAAAAAAAGCCGTAAATTACTTGGATGACAAACATTTCCACAAAAAAAAATTGTTAGACAACTTCTTTATTACAAGTAATCTTATTGCTTTCCGAAAATTTGTTGAGTTAGCGTAAAGTTTACCTTTGCAGAAGTTTTCGTATTAGTCACTTTTATAACGTCTTTATTTTTAGTCTCGACGCATTTACCAGAGGTACCTAAAAGTTGAAAAACTGAATTAATTTCATCTTCTTTTCAGCTGTGGTGTAACTGGTGTAAGTATTACAACTTAACTTTCACTTAAATTAAATGTCTCTGTCTGTGGCGTAGCGCAATGTCTGGCTTTTCTAATATGTATTTAGATACATACCTACTTGTACACTGATAAATCTTATTTAAATAAAGGCAATTTAGGTGCGTAAAATTAAAAATGGCTGTATCGTGGCACAATGCCGAAAAATTTATTGAATTATATGAATCTGAGCCCGTAATTTGGGACCTAAAAAATTATAAACACAATGTTTGCATTACTTAGTATGTACTTAGTACTATTTTAATACTAGCTTCCGACCTTGACTTTGCCCGCGTGGTACGTTGATACAATATGATGTTGTACAATACGGTTGGCCGATCTAGGCATTTGTAATAAAACAAATAGCCGTAAGGCGGTGACAACTTGTACGTCCATCTTGAGTGGATCGCCAGGCAGCAATGAGCCTCGCACCGTTGTGTGAACACGGTCGCCGAAGTACAGGTAATGGTGGCCAATCGTGGTGACAATCGTGGCCATCGTGGCGCATGGTCTGCATCGGCCATTGTATACAGGCCCCATATCTTAGGACTTTAAATCAGAAGTGGCTTTAAGTTTACTTATGTTTACTCGGCCCACCCCATTAGGAATACGGGCGTGACAATATGTATAATAAAACTTTTACGTAACTGACCGACTGACTCACAATCAAAGTACGACCTAAACCTTAAGCCCTAGAAAAATGAGACTTAGATGGTTAAATTAATCTCCTGTGGGACTGACTGAAGGTGAATTTTATATAAAAGTGAACACGGACAAAGTCGCAGAGTTTTCACTAGTCTCCTACAAATATTGAATGCACTAAACCATGTCCGCAGCAGAATAGCCACAAATTGAATATCTCAAGTGCTATCTCGTCTCGATACGTCAACGAATATCGGAAACGTCGGAAACACTGTTTTGACACGTACGTCAAAACAAGACAGGCGTGTATTGTATAGTGTAGTGTAGGGCGATAACCGGTCTACTGTTTTGGTGTTGATTTGTCGATATTACGGCAACAATTTGTATTGTTGTGTTGATGTTACTGTTTGGGATATAATCTGACGCCTTTAACTGAAAATACAATGAGAGCACTGGTTGTCTAGTAGTAGCGTCCCGTTTGTGAAGGTAAAAGTTGCCTCCTGACGCTGTATACATCATCTACTTTAGATGGTAAAAGGCCTTAGTTTAATCCAATAAATCTAATCACATAGTTTCACACACACGAAAATCAAAGGTTTAGATACACCCTAACATACATATCCAAGATCCCATTATACTAAATCAATTTAGTCCTATTCAAAGCTGCTGTTGTAACATTGTTAACTAAATTGACGTTATCATATTAGTAGGAAATTATGTAATTACTGTTAAGTGTTCGAAGATTCTCTATGATTACGTGAACATCACAGAGCTTTAATAATGGGATTACGATAAAATTGTCTGTACTTGAAAATCACTTCAATCAGGCTGATAGAGGAGAGTGGTGGAATAGAACATACTGTGCCGACCCCCCATAGAGTGGGATAAGGGCAGGAAGATGATGATGACATCATCGACCTCGACAGCGCCAACAGCGGCTCCAACAACACCATCGAGGATACTGGAACACTGCTGCCAACACCCCAAAGTCCTTCTCCGGTACTTCAAGGAGCTGGGCTGGCTGGGGGAGGGTTAGTAGAGGGGATAATGCACAATACACCCCACCGCGGGACGTCAGTGCAGATCTTTGTTCCCCTAACATTAGAATTAGAATTAGAATGATGACGTCTTTGGAAATCATGCTCAAAGTCATGGCATTGGCATGATTTTATAAAATACTAACTGCCGCCCGCGGCTTCGCTCGCGTGGTACCCGGATAAAAATTAGCCTATTATGATAATTCAGTACCTGTACTATGTTTTTTCACCGTTTAAATCTTCCCTGGACTACAACAAACATTTCAAAACCAAAATCAGCTAAACCTCAGCCGTTCTCGAGTTTTAGCGAGACAAACGAACAGCAATTGATCTTTATATATATAGATTGAAAAATGTAAAACTGATTGACTGACTGACAATCAATGCGCACCCGAACTCCTGAAGCATGAAGTGTACTAAGAAAGGAATCCCCGAAATTCAACTCCTAAAGAACGCAGCGGGAAGGTAAATTTTGTATTAAAACGACGGAGAAACGGAATCATAAGTACCTATCCTATAAAAAATAGACGTTCCTCTAGTTTATTAAAGGATACTTCAACTTCTTTCTTCAAAAAGTATTCGTCTTGCAAACATAAATGAATAAAAAATTCTTTTTATTCTAATCGTGTCTCAATCATAGAAAGTATCCTATTTCTCAGACATCCTATTTCTGATCTCCATTTTTTATTGAAAATGACAAGGAGCCTGACTGTTCTTCGTTGCAGAGAAAGCTCACAAATCTTCAAGTAATGCACAGGATAGCGAAGATTTGTAGGGGCCATGCTTTAAGACCTGTCTAAACTACGTGACTTAGTTTTTCACTGATGTGGCTTTGCACAGATCCACTAGTGGCCTAGTGGTAAAAGCGGCCCGCCTTTCGACTGCGTAGGTACTTGTACCAATGCATTTATCTGTTCAAACGTTGAAGGAAAACATCGTGAGGAAACCCGCATCGGCATGTCATAGACCTAAAAGTTGAAAAACGAATTTCAAGGTCACAAAGGAGCCTTCGAAACGCGCTTTAAATGATTTCCCTATCTATCTGGACTGGTTCGAAAAAACTGGTGAGACAACTAGTATTTAGTGGTACTCCGCTTTGTGAACTGTTCTATAAATCCACATTGCGGCGTAGACTATGCACTCACACATGGTTTACAAATACAAAGTGCAGCCAACATAAATTACGCAAGTATGGAAACTTATTCGATTTGGTGGGAGCGAAGTTTTCGGGTCTGTGCGGTCCCCTGGAAGTGATAACAGCATGTGCATGTGGAGAATTGGGTTTGTTCCGGTAAATTATATTAATGCTGAACTTTTGCTTAAGGCTGAACGCTCTTTGTTTTAGTATTTCTTTAAATCCCAATATTACTGTAAATCCTAGGACCCTTTGAGGCGCATTTTAAATCCATTCACCTGGGTAGACCATGGGCACTATTATTGCCCGTGGTCACCTCATTGTTTCTTGGTGGTTTCCCTGTAATTTGTCATATTTCATGTCGCGATTAACTTACAAAGTTTTGAGACTATGGCAAAAACCAACTTATTTTCTTGCAATCTTGACTTAGTTACTACTCTTAAGGGCGGTAGAGTGGTAATATCACATCAATGGCGCACATGCGTTATTCAAACAGTAAAATCAGCCAGAGAACGGTACCTCGTGGTCTGCCGAAACATTGGCAAGTTTTCAAAAACCAGTAAAAGAACAATCAATCTATCAACGACAATGTTAGAGCTCTGTTAAGCAAACTACTTAGTCCACTAAACTTATCGCGCTAAGAACCCGCACGAAGTTGTAATCTGTAAGACTGTTCGAGAGCAGTGTATAGCGAACACATTTTACCTAAGGACTTACATTATTACTCTGCTGGACTGGAAGTAAAAAAAAGCATAGAATGCGTCCAGCTGCTTCTCTCCCGAGCATGTCGTAAAAGTCGACTAAGGGATAGTATCCTCTCCAACATGATGGACCACCTATATGGGCGATGTGCTGATCACCTATCACCATGGTTCACCATATCCATCTTAGGACTTTAAATCAGAAGTGGCTGCTAGTTTTCTTATGTTGACTTGTGACTCTGCCCACCTCATTAAGGATACGAGCTTGATAAGTATGTATCTACAGTAGTACCACAAATACTGTGAGCCTAGGCAATTGTAAATACTTGTATTAGTTGTAAGCTTCTTTATGTTTATAAGTATGGTTACTAAAGGCATTATTTAGGTAAAATCTAAAACAAAGTGTTTAAAATCAATGATCCCACTTCAAAGCTAGACATTAGGTTCAAAATCGCTATCAATATTTCACACCTTGATTCAAAGATCTCAGTAATACTCATCCTATCATTTGTGAGTGATGCATTACTGTGAAAGCGAGTGACGCCACCGAGTGGTTCCATAGTTCCATTAGACCATTAGTCGGCTGTCCGCCCATTGCTTCCTTTGTGCTGTGAAGAGACAAACGGTGTGATAGTCTAGCAAGTAATGGACATGATGCGTTTACAATATCACTTTAAAATATGGAATGTTTTCGAAGATTTATCACAAGAACGAATGGAGTGCGCGGGTGCGGTGTTTCTGCAGTGTAATTTAAAAAAAAAAAGTTACGTTAAGGCGTTAATTCAACGTAGATTTAGGACTTTTTAAACTGATCTTGTTCTGATTCCATGGAATCCTACTTAATAATTATAAATGTAAAGTTTATGAGGATGACATGTTTGTGCCTCAATCACGCCTAAATGGCTGAACGGATTTGAACGAAACTTGGAATAATACTTGTACTGGAATAACATAAAAGCGACTTTTTTCCGGGCACAACTCGAGAAAAGCCTCGGGCGGCAGCTAGTAAACTAAAATTCATTTCATTTTGTGTATCTGTAATCGGATCTATATAAAAAATGTAAACGCATTTATGTTCCCTTTTACTTCAGCAATGTATAATTTCTTTTACTTACCTTATACTAATAACGAACCTCATCAAGACCGCGCTATTACGCAATCTACTTCAAGTCATAAATTACATATAGTATATCACTATATGTAATTTGTGGAGATATGCAAATGCATATTGATTTTCTATCAAGTCTACGACTGTAGGGGTTAGTGTCTAGTAGAGCCGAAGTTCCTTATGAATGGGTTGTAATCAGTGGATATAACCTGTAATAGCTGCTACCGTATGAACCGTATGTAAATTTGTGTGGTAGTAGTGACTTTTCAATCCTGAGGTCGTGGATTCGAATCCAATCGTGCACCAATAGATTTTTAAACAAAAAAATAATTACCTGTACTCTCAAATGTGAGTACCCCTAAAAGGAGGTAAAATGGGGTGTCAACATTTCTATGAGAACTTTTTAACGGGCGGGCGGTGCGATCGATCGACTTGAAATTTGTTTTAGATACTATAAATAAAAAATAAATGGACACGTCTTTCCCGGCCTTTCCAGGTAACCCCTTAAAACAGGAGTAAAATGGGGTGTCAAAGTTAAAACACGAAGCGAAGTTGAGCGTGTACGCTGCTGACGAATGTGCATTATGTAGTTATTTGAATTCGAGTTGAATTCATCATACACAATGAGTTTCGTACCATCGTACATGTACTTTTTAATATGAGTTTTACTCTATATAATTGAAAAAATGTTTCTTGTATAGACTCCCTTTGACTTTTTTTTTGTTCGGGCTGTTCATGAGAGAGATGAGCCCACTGACAGACGCAGGACGGCGGACAAACAGCGAAGGCTTAGTAATAGGGTCCCGTTTGCACTCTTCGGGTACGGAACTCTAATAATTGAAAGTGAAGCCCAGTGTTGAACAGTATCAAATAATAATAAGTATTACAGAAAACTTTCACATACTCGATTAAGTTCGAACAAATCTTTATTTTATAGTCGAGCGTTGCAGAAGACTTTCCATAGGGTTAATGTTTGTATGAAAATAAAGTAACCCTACGTGAACAAAGTTCCGGGTTCCCTTGTTCTAAGAACAAAATAATCAAAGCGTAACAATTTTATTCACGCATTCAGAATACAAATAACACGAAAATAAGGAAAATACATGCGTTCTCTCAAATTTTCGCGAAAGAATTCGGGTAAAATATCGATCAGAGAGAAAGTTCGTGGATTATCAGGATATTTTTTACACCTTGTACTCGTGGTAGGTAAAATAATTACCTAAATCCATTAATACTCAAAATATAACCTCGAAATAAAATTAATTTGGAATGAATGAAAGAATTTCTTGGGGGTTGTCAAGGCTCGTAAAATATTCGTAGCGTCAATCAGTCGCTGTATCCGACGGTCGAGCCTCCCGCTGGGATACTTATGGACCCCAGTCACGATTCATTTAACCATTTCTTTTGCGCTTTGGATTTCTTTATTTCGGAGATGTAATTTTAAGATCTATCTAACCTTAAAATAGCGGCGATAGTAACATTTGCCATAAGTAACCTTTCTCCGCATTTATAAAGATTGGTAGCTGCCAAAAAAGAATGGCTGAGAAGTTTCAGATATGCCTCTGATGCACAGTCACGTACACCCCATTGAACAGTCAAGAAAAATATAATGTTCTGTCAGGCATATTATACAGATAAAATACAAATGGAAACAAAGTATACTACTAACTACTATTTACTACTAAGGCCTTTTACCATCTATAGTAGATGATTAATACAGCGTCAGGAGGCAACTTTCACCTTTACAAACGGGACGCTGTAGTGCTCGGGACGAATTAAAATGGAGTAGGCTTGCCCAGCACCTATTACAGCAGAAAAATCCATCGGTACACGACCTAGTTTGAACCCACGACCTTAGGATCGGAAGCGGGGTCCACCAGTGCTCTCAAACAAAGTATAATAAACAAAAATTTAAAATTGGATGAACTTACCCAAGTGAAATCCAATTGTAATTTTATGAATGTTGATCTGAAATATAAATTGATTTACAGTGTAGTTTTTCCTTTTCGCTACTCAATGGCATCGCGATTTTATTTAGAGTATAGATAAAAAAAAACATAGTAGCATAAACCTTGTTTCGGCTGTGGCAACACTAGCTGTCACTGATTCAGAGCTGAACCCGGATACCTCCTAGGTGCCCATTATGCCTTGGGCCATGATACAGGGCTGGGTGGGTATTTATATTTCAGATCAACATTCATAAAATTACAATTGGATTTCACTTGGGTAAGTTCATCCAATTTTAAATTTTATTTCATGTTGATCTGAAATATAAATTGATTTACAGTGTAGTTGTTTAGAGTAAAGAGCATAATGGGCGATATTTAGTAAGATTTGGTTTTGTTTTAATCTGAATTATTTTAACAATAATAAATCTTTTAAACTTCAATTTTATTTAATTTGTAGTATATAAGGTTACCTTATACAAACAAAACATTATGTTATAAGTTCAATTCAAACTTCAAATCCATTAAGCTAATTGTTGGCTTATACAAAACATCTTACTTATATTATAAAATTGAAAAGCTTTAGTTTGTTAGAAATTACCGGCGTAAAGTTCAAAACGCAACGATAGCGCGTACTAATTTTACCTGTGCTGCCATCTAGTTATGTAATAAGTTCAACTCAAACTTCAAATCAAATAAACTAATTGTTAGCTATGTAGTTGAATGATACACAATAAATGACTACACAGCACTTTCCTGTTGTGTGGTTTTACTGATGAGTATGGTAGTAGGCTTTTCTACTACCCACATGAGATCAGCCTAATTATGTAATATTTAATCCACTTAATCATAAGTCAAATAAATTATTATATTAGACAAAGACATGTCACATTGAAAATAGACTGAACAAAATCATTGTTATTATTTTGGTTTTCAATGGGTAAATTATACCTAACACTTGGCAAATGTTGATGAACTATTTGACCAGCCAGCTGTTTTCCTGATAACATCCATAGACACAGGGCTCTATTAGCAGATGAGGTAGCAGAGTGACGGGTACTATGAGTGGTGAATTTACTTGTATAAATTCCACTCTCAGTGAGGGTACTTTTAATCACCTGCTTATAGTTTGCTCTGATGCATGGTAATAAGGTTTCTTATAGGTAAGAAAGAGATATGGTTTCTCATTTCTAATTGAAGCTGTGTACTGAATGTAATCTTGAAGTGTGAAGCTGAAGAAGCTGGCAGGGCATATTTTAGGCTCTTAAGAATAAAATGGGAGGTTTAAATTAGTAGCCTTTCTTGTGTTTACAGATGTTTTGACTAAGTCACTAATAGTTTATGAGAATGTTATTATTAGACATAGTAATGTTATGTCTTAATCAAAGATATTGTTTGCACCCATTGAGCAGTTGCTAAAGCTAATAGTGGCCAACTTTTTTGTGAACATTTATTTGCTCAAAGCAGAGTTTTAAGGTAATTTGGCAAGATGATGTAAAACAATACTTGGGTTCCAAATCTCTGCATATTGTGGCATGGTAGGTTTTAGTCTGAACACTCCTTTTTTTTTGGAGCCTTTTAATTCTGTCATCTGTGCTCATTTTTCCCCCATGATGAGGGATAGTGCCGATTTATGGCAGTTAAGGTTATTGTAACCTGCTCCATTTTAATTTTTTTTCTGTTAAGAATATTGTATGACAAATGGCATAGATGTCAGAAATAACTCCTGGTTGTGTGTGACAAAACCTCTACCAGCTTTTGTAAGTAGTATTGTATTGCCTCATAGTACCTTCAGATATGGAAGCTAACATGACGTTCAATGAGCTTTCCGGCAAACCTCGGCATCTAAATGCCTGCCACAGAAGATGTTCACTGCCAGGGTAAGGTGGCTGCTCAGCGGGTATATTGACCTAAAAGAAGATATCAGCAAGTTGTTATTATTAGGTTCATGGCAAGTGGATACCAGGGTTGTGACTCCCAAACTGGGTAGGCTATAATGCCTTTGGCTTTATAATTTTTTATTTTTTGTAAACTTTTAGTTACAAGGGCAAATGGTGGAAAAAGCATAAAAAAAATATGATTCCCAGTTAAGTGTCAGAGCATCTATGTTAAATGCACAAGGTTCTCTATTCCATGAGACATGACTATCACATTTTTTATTGATTCTGGAAGCAAATAGATCAATGTGGGGGACTTCAAACTAATATTTTATAAAAGAATAGGCTTCATTGCTTAATTCCCACACAGTATTGATGTTATTTTACTAATACACGCAATGGCGGTAGTGTTGTCAATTCGAATTAATATATTGCAGTGACTTTGTGACTTCGCAAAGCATTTTAATACAAATAAGGCTGTCAGGAGTTCTAACTGGTTTATGTGAATTTCTTGTTCTAAGTGTGACCACAAACCACCAACACTCTCGCCACTGCAATGTGTTCCTCATCCAATCAAAGATGCATCTGAAAATATTTCCATTTTGAATTGTTTACAACATATACTTTTATTTGTGAGATTGATGTTAGAAGACTACCACTTTAAGTCAGGTAAGAGAATAGGTTTTAGTGTCATTGTAGCATCATAGTTATCATGATTTAATGATAGAGCTAAGTACTTTTTTCTTTCTAATATTTTAGTATGTAATATGCCAAAAAGGTACATCTGGCCAAGCTGCTAATAAAGTGCTTGAAAAACTCTTATTTAGCAATGCTTAAGATTTTTGAATTTTGATACTAAAACTTTAATTTGTTTTATTGTGGTAGGTCAAGAGTCATATCATGTAAATTAATGATGAAACCCAGGAATTTGCAAGATGTGCTTGGTCTTAAGACACTTTTTTCATAGTTTATGTCTTGGATCAGAAGTGGCTGCAAGCCTCTTTATGATCACTTGTGGTTCTGCCCACCCCGTTAGGAATATGGGCATGATAATATGTATGTTTGTATTATGATAAGCTCCAAACAATGAAATAAGTTGCGTGTTGCATCCCTGTTAGCTGTTCATTCATTGTATGTATGACCAGTAGGTACATAAGTAATCATCAGGTAAATGGTTAATGAGAATCCTTGTTTTTGAAGGACACTGATGACAGGTTTAAGTAATTTTGTAAAGACACTTGGAGCTGTATAAGGCCATAAGAGAGAACTGTGAATTGATACAGGGAATTTTTAACCTGAAAACCCAAGTATTTCCTGTTCTCCGAGGCCACAGACACTAAAAAATAAGATTCTTTCAAATAGCACATATAAAAATTATGGTCTGCTATTCATAATGTCCTCCATCTTAAAATGTTCAACTTTGATGAACTTTTCAAGGGGTTTTAAATTAAGAATTAATCTGAACTTCCCATTAGGGGTCTTAGAAATACTTTGGAGATAAATTAATCACTACTATGATTACATGGCTGTATAGCTCCTAGTTCTAGCAAATTAGTGATAGCCTGTTGCATATTGTTCTGTGCTAGATATATTATTTGTAGGTATTATGCTTTGTGTAGGCACTTCAAAGAGAGGGGTTTGATATCCATCAGATAGAAGTACAGGGTCATTAGTAATATGATTCCAATAGGAAAAATATTGTTTTGCATTGCCTGCCTGTACCTGATTGTTCAGTGCTTGAGGTCCTGAGGTGCCAGAGGTCCTCGGGGTGCAGCCCTCAAGGGGCGTGAACGGCTGTAGCTGTGGCTTTCTTGCTGAAGCAGCGGCTGTGTGGCACGGTTTCGGGGTGCCAACACTCTGGAGTGCTACAGTCTTTGGTGTTGGTATAGTCTTCTTGATTTGTGATGAAGACTTCTTCAATTCTTGGCTAGTTTTTATTTTTGACCCCAAGTCAATGCCATAGAGGTGTTTATCTCGCTTGACCTTCTCTATAAAGTTGAAGTTATTGTCTAGAAGTAGTGCAATCAATTTCCCATTTGTTTCAGTTTTTTGAAAGTTAATTCTATTGATCTCCTTTTTTCCAATTAAGTCTGTCATCATTTTGGCCCACAATTGTTGTAGCCATTCTCAACTGATGTGTACCCTTTCAAGAGATTGATCCCTCAGTTTAGAGCTCTCTGTCATGACCGACTTAACTTCCTCGTCCAATAGTTGATAATTCTCTTCCTGAGAGATATTTTCTCCATCCTCGAAGCGACATGGTCCTGGTAACTGTTGCTGCTCATTGGGCTTGATTGTTTCGATAACTTCTACCACATTGCTGCATTCTTTGTCCACATATTCTGAAACCCATCAACCATATTCTAAGACAGGTTGCCTTTTTTGTCTACCAAAACTTCACGTGTTCCGATTTGTAGACTAAATAAGTAGGTACACTGTATCACGTACGTGTGCCTTTTGGTATCTCGTACCGAATCAAAGCTGTGGTATCTCGTACCAAGTTTGATCTTCGTGCTCAATTGTATCTCGTACAGGCACGGTAGGCAGGTAGCTTTTTTGTCTACTAGAACATCGCGTGTTCTGGTTTATAGACTAAATAAGTAGTACACCGTATCACGTACGTGTGCTTTTGGTATCTCGTACCGAACCAAAGCTGTGGTATCTCGTACCAAGTTTGATCTTCGTGCTCAATTGTATCTCGTACAGGCACGGTAAGTATCCTATAAGGAGAAGGTTAGTAGGTACACGATGAAATCTGAAAATACAAGGAGACTTGTTACCTTCCGATAGTGGATTGGAGATACTCGTAGGCGAAGAGTCCCGACGAAGACGTGATCTGGAACGGCTTCTGCTACAGCTTCTACGGAGTTCCCGGTGTTGTCGGTGAACTGCCTTTCGTATTTTACGATCTTTTTTCGTAATTTCTTAGCACTGGGCATGTCTACCAACGAACTATTATCACCGATAACAAAAACACTTAATATTGTGGAAGATTAACTGGATTTGCAAGGATTTTGCAAAAAATATACAGAAATCAAACGATGCCGGCAGAGCGCGCGAAGAAAAAGTGACAGCTAGTGTTGCCACAGCCGAAACAAGGTTTATGCTACTATGTTTTTTTTTTATCTATACTCTAAATAAAATCGCGATGCCATTGAGTAGCGAAAAGGAAAAACTACACTGTAAATCAATTTATATTTCAGATCAACATGAAATAAAATATTGTGATTGGATACAGCAGTCAAAAGGCCTCAGTGCTTTTCCATCGAAAAGTAGATAAACACGAGTATTCGACCACAAATTTTGATTTAAAATTCAGTTGACACGCTTGGAGATTGTTATCAAGTATATAAAAAAAATCTTGAAGATGTAATTTTGTTGCAGGAAATTTTATTTTTCTTGCTTCGTCTACTGCGAGTAGTTTTTCCTTTACCACTTTGGGTACAGTACTGTGTTTCTCCAACATATTTGTTTAACATTTCCTTTCTACAGTTTCCAAGTCACTCGTTTCCCTAAAAATGCAATGTCAGAAGCAGTTGAACTCACGAGCCAGCCACGAAATAGAATAAACTAACGGTTTGTGTTTCATGACCGAAATGGTGGTTTCCCTCGGAACAAAGAGCGGTCCATCCCTATTCACTAAACATGTCAGACAATCCACTTATTAAAAACTTGCGAAACTTAAACTATGATAAGTAACATTATTTTCAGCGATTCTGGCGCGGCTTGCGTTTATGTTCATTCAGTTTTTACAGTTTGGATACTTTAGATACCATTTAACTCGATTGTCGTATAATTTTATTACGTTTTGGCATTTCTTGGTGAATAAAGACTCTGGAGTAACTTTCGAAATAAAGCTAAAAATATCCACGTCTTTCCCGCGAATTTGCCAAATGGCCAAATCTATAGCTTCAAGTGTTTTTAAAATATTGTTTTTGTACAAAATAGGCCAGGGATGTGTTGCCCCACTTGGCTACGAAATCAAATTGGCATCAAAGCCAAAAGCTCTGAAACTGTGACGATACTGAACTATTCGGTAACTAGTGTGACGCAGAACTATTAATTGTGCTTGGAGCTAGTTCTCATGTTTGTTGCACACGTCTTTGGATATGGCTCTCGTCGTACAAAGACAAAAGTGAGTGGGTGAGTTTATTTACCTTAGCTCTAGGTAAGAATTTGTCTATCAGAATGTGTAAGCAAACCTTTAAAATTATAAGTGTTTTATATAATCTTGAAAACTATGAAATAAGTTTCTACTCGTGTCACTGGTTCTTTTCAATTCATGCCGTAATCTGAGCACTTATGGTCCGACCCTAAGGTCGTGTGTTCAAATCCGGTCCACAACCAATGGATTTTTCAGTTCGAAAAATGTATGTGCCCTATTACCAATAGGTACTCTTAAAGGGTGAAGGAAAACATCGTAAGAAAACCGGCAGAACCTAAAAAAGAGCCTTTGAATCCTTTCACCACACTGGTTCGAAAGAACTAGTGACTTGACTAGTAGTAGGTAGTACTAGCACATAGAATGAAACTCAGTCTTGCACTTGCAGTTATAAAACTGTGAAGCAAAAGTTACTGAATAAAATCATCGTACCTACTACCTGAAAAGAAAATTAACGTAATAATCCCGACATGTGAGTGAAATAACACCCAACAATCACATACATAGTCCTGACCCCACAATAGGATTACCTGTGTCGTGGGTATCAGAAACTACGAGTACCATGGTACCACAACACCCAGAACCGGAAAAAGTATTAGAATATGCAAACATTTCTCCCGTAGAGGGAATCAAACCCTCTTGCGCCTCAGCCGAGCACTCGCCCGCCACGCCACCGAGGTCGTCATTCAGTATTCGTCGTCAGGTAGGTATTCAGTTTCATAAGTACTGGACTTTCCACTATGTACTAGTAGGTTTATTTTTCATTTCATAGAGGAACGTGTTGATTAAAAACTCTGTCATTTTGTAAAATTTTTAATGAGGTACATAGTAATACCAAGGTTTTACTTAAAATGAGGCACTCGGCGGTTTTGGAGTGAACTAAAACTAAAGCCTTTTACCGTTTACCATTATAGTAGATGATTGATACAGCGCCAGGAGGCAACTTTTACCTTCACGGGACGCTGTAGTGCCCGAATTAAGATGGAATAGGCTTGCCCAGCACCTATTCCATCCTCTCAGCTTAGTCGGCCTTGTCCATAGGAAATACATGGTCAATATATGCGGAGCTGACTAAGCCGCGGGTTTCCTCACGATGTTTTCCTTCTGTATACGAGAGTACAGGTATAGCGCACATAATTTTTTGCACAGAAAAATCCATTAGTCACGAATACTATCGGGTTTGAACCCACGACCTTAGGATCGGAAAGCGAGGTTATTACCAACTAGACCACCAGTGCTCTTAGAGTGAATTAAGGTACTTGGTAATGAGTCATTTTCACATTCAGGTTTAATATACTTGGCAAAGTTGGAAGGGATTCCTTGAAATAATTTGAGGATGTTATAGAAATGATGGTACTTAGACTGTTTATTAGGGTAGGTAGTAAACATCATTATAATATCGTACACGTACCTAGCCTTAATTAGCCTTTGCAATTTATACTTACTTTTGCGTATTACGAAATATAAAACTGATATTCCTATTAGGTCGTCTAGTGGTGGTTCCGCACGTATTCACCATGTCTTTCCTATGGATAACGCTGACTTATCTTAGAGAAAGGTATAGGTGGTGGGCAAGTCTACTTCATCTAAATTCGTTCCGGGTACTACAGCGTATCATTAGTGGAAGCAAAAGTTGCCTCCCGACGCTGTATAAATCATCTAGTACAGATGATAAAGGCCTTAGTTTAGTCCTGTAATTATCACCTTACATTCTGAAATTGCATTATATTCCCTTTGAAACTAGTGTTCCTGCTAAGGAAATTACAGAGGTTTACCATATTTTATCTAAATTGCAACCAGTCGACCATAATGATACCTACTAGCGGCCGTATCTGAAGTGTGATTCCGATTTCGGTTGAGGATTCAGAGATAGCCCTAATAATTTTCGCGTCAAGAAACAAGCTGACCGAACTTCGTCGTTTATAAACTTTTTCGTTTTATTGGTCTAATGTGGCCGTGGCTCAGGAATAGATTACCATAGGATAGTTGTGCTGGATTGCTGATATGGAGCAAGTTTGCCGTTTACTCGACCATACAGTCTTTATTACTACGAACTAACCAGAAATGTTGTTTGTTCAGGAAACATCGGAAGTTCTAGCATTGAAATACATTATAGTGTACAGGTATGCGTCTATGCGTATGTTAGAATGAAATGCAAAATAACGCTTTAAAGATATTATTGTTTTTACTGAAAGGAGATGTTTAACTAAACCTAACTAATGTTTAACTAAACTAGACCTGGTCGATGTACACTTTTATAAATATAGGTTAATATAAAATATGTTAAACTTTGCATATTGTAATTTTTTTTTATTATTTTACATTATTAACTTTACATCAGGGTTTCTTAAAGTGGGGTCCACGGACCCCCGAGGGGTCCGTAATACATGTGCCAGGGGTCCGCAGTAGCTCAATTAATTGTTGAGATTAATGAAAAAATCTCATCATTTGCTTGACCACTCTCGCAGGTTATTGTTGAGCAGCGCGAGGCGCGGGAGAATTATTTAATTTATATTTATCAATTTTAATTTAATTAAATCAAGCATTAGTATCTAAGTGTGATTTTATAAAAAAAAAACACAATATTCTTTGACAGAGGGGGGGGGGGGAGGGTCTGTGGCATTTTAGAAATTCTGACAGTGGTCCGTGACTGCACATAGTTTAAGAACCCATGCTTTACATGTTCACATGTTCCTAAAAATAATTTTCTCATGGAGGACGACACAAAACATAAAACAATATATCGATTAAAATGTTTTAACAGCTGTAGACTCTGATAAGTAGGTAAAATGGCTGCATTTCGTTCGCGGAGAATCAAAATGTTTGTAATAAAGCTGTCAAAATCATAAAACTGTCTAAATACTTAAGTGATAATGGCAGCTATAAATGTTACCATTGTAAAAAGTCTTCGCATTTTGAACATTTTTCTTCGAATAATTATGATTCAAATTAGAGTTGGAGTATTTTTTCGGAATTCAATGATTTTTTACAATTTTTCAGTTTGGTGTACATAGACCAGGCCGTCTATGAAACATCTCCTTTACCCATAATTTTGGCGTGAATGTGACGGTCGTAATGTGCATTCAAAATTATGGCACAACCTCAATAAACGTAGGATGGTGATAATCTTTATTTTCGCGACGAAAACAACATTTGTAACGGTCTGGTTCACTTGTTGAAAGGAAAACGCACGTTTGAGATCAAATTGTTTAGCAAGGTTTTTACCGTAGAGTAGCTAAATATACTAGAGCCCGGCCTCAATAATATTTTTGTTCCGCAAGAGCAGGTTATTATTAATCTAAAAATTGCCTTACATCTAATAATGATCTGTCCTTAGTTTTTTTAGGTGCTTTTGCTCTTTAAGCTCTGCTCTTATTACTTCCAGAAAAGTCTTTAGTTTTATAGCTTTGAGACATTTCTTCCCACGATGTGTACGAAACGCCCACATATATTATATACTTTACTGTTTACCGCTAAAATCTGCTCTTTCTTATTACTCCGAGTTTTTACTTTATGAAAATTGAGAAGCTCACTTCCTAGTCGTGGCTTTTATTATGCCATTTGTACGATTACTTCTCATTTTGTTGTTTTCGTTTCACCCGTGTATTTGGAACAAGGGACTGTACTTGATGATTTCCTACCTAATTTTCAAAGTGCGTGGGTATACGCAACAATTTATTTGTTGTGAGAATAAATATGCCTTTCTTTCTGCTTTATGCGTTTTTTATTGTTCATGCCCGGTTTGTTTACTTGAGCTATGTTTTGTCAAAGATAATGAAAATACAATACACACACTTTTGCTATTGTGAATCCCATAAGTATTGTTTTGAAGGACCTTAAAAGAGGATTTAGATTCTAGCAGGCTTCTACTTTTAAAAATGTATCAGATCCATAAGCTCATCCACACGTCGTCGACTTTGACATTATCTGCGACCGTCATTGCAATGCATGGTGACCCAGCTCAAAGTTCATGGTATTAAGTACCGGCACACATGCGCAATTAAAAGCTAAAATAAAAGCAAAAATCCAACAGATTCAAACGACAGGAAAATTGAAAAAGTTTCGGCGGCCCTTTTAAATCATTCGCATCGTATTGGGAGGTTTTATGGCTACCCCAAAACCATTGTAGCAAAGATAAAAACAAATGATAAATAGCTTGGTATCTCTCCATAATACACATAATACTAGAAAAGCTGACGCTAAAACCAGAAGGAAGATAATAATTGGGACAATAGTAGCTAAATGTCCTTTTATAGCCCAATGTTTATGGCCGACATAAAAATGAAACGACCGAATTATTTGGCGATTACTCGAAAATCTTTCATCCTACCCCAGCTTTTTTTACGATGCACCATTGAAAAACGATTTATAAACGAACTTTTTAGAGTAATTGAAGGCGAAAATGTTTGCATTATTTATTGTTTTTCTTTACGCTCTCAAAGTACTTTATTGAGGAAAATGAACATAATTAGACTTAAGGAGGCTTACAATCCTATCTGGTCTCCCAGATCTAAAAATATACAAAGAGCTACGTATAAGAGGTATGTCTAAATATTTATAACGCTTACTTTTTCAACAAGTAACATTCTACAACAATTTCGATCGATGACATACGCTTTTGAATATTAATTTATTTTGAAATTGTTCTGGATACTTTGCATTTCTTTTTCCTTCTGATAAAATGTTTCTTTTACAAACGTTTTCTCACGAAGAGTATTGTTTATTTGTAGATTCACAGCAGCTTCTATCCTCCCTTGTAACAAGGTTTTATTTCTTATAAGGCCTTCCTAGTGCTGACAATCTTTTGAAAGCGACAAGCAAATTCAATAAGTTTTTAAGCTAGGGGTTTTGTACGTGTTTTGTGGTTTCTGGCCTTTCTGTTAGCCTGCGGTCTGGCAAAATGTGGATGGAAAAATTTGAGTTACAAATCATTACGGGTCTTCATCACACGGGGATCTCAAAGCCAAATATGTTCAGGTGATGTTCAGAAAGGGATCTTTAAAATATTCTTGTGCTTTTTTGTGATGCGTGATTGATTGATTATCGTAGTCACAGTGAACCTAAACTAAAATTAAAGCCTTTTATCATCTGTACTGGATGATTTATACAGCGTCAGGAGGTTGATGCTGGTACTTTTTTTGCTGCACTAACAGGACGCTGTAGTGCCGGGACAAATTTATATGGTGGGCTTGCCCAGCACCTATGCCAACCTCTTAGCTTAAGCTAAGTGTTATGTATGACTATTTTACTGCCTACTTCCATGTATATAACCTTTCTTATGTTACGATACCACTATTCTCCATTCAGGCTTGCGATTGGCTTCTAAAAGGTTTTTTACTAATGCTGCAGTCTTTTAAGAGATATTTTTTCGATTTCCGTACTTGACACCACTAGCCGTAATAAACATGTCGAACATAACCGCTGGGCTATGCGCCAAACTTGGTTTGGTATTACTTTAAAAACTCATAAATACGACGGCACTCATAAAAATGTTCATGAATATATGTAGGCTTTTTCATTTCCTATTTTCTCTGTTTATGCTAAACAAAGTTTGAAGGCGAGTTTTCGTTTTTATATTTTTTTCATACATATTTTAAAGAATTATAACCTAAATATACCTATATTAACAAAAAGAACTACAACTAATGCAAATATAATTTACAAAATACAAAAGCAACAGTCAGGCTGTCCAAAGGCCGTTGCAAACGGTCTATAGATAGCTCGCCTGATCCAGCTCTTCAGATGGTGGCAGCGTGCCCAAGACACTAGCTGCATGGTTACGCTGAATGGAAATACTGATCCTTTGAGCTAAATATGAACCAGCTTGGTGATCGCACATAGCTTCGACCAAACGTCCTGGGGCGTTATTCATTATGACCAAACAAACGAGGGCACGTTTGTAGAATCACCGTGTTATCATATTCTATACATACCTAAATCAAAAATTAAGAAATTTCGGTGAATTTAGTAAAAATTTTGAGAGTTAAGGTAAACTTTTCAAAACGCAACGATAGCGCGTCAAAATTTGATCAGAATTAGCAGCGACATCTAGTTATCAGACGTAGAATTACGTCAGAACTCCATGAATAATCAAGATTGGAAACTTATTAGGCCAGTAATAATTTATGCTTCCTTTCACAGGTACTTTGACATTGACAGTTCCTTTTCCATATGTTTTGTATCATCTATTACTAATCTTTGGTATCATCGCTGTCATATGTCAAAATAAAAGTATTCTATTTTTCATGAAAAACATGCCAAAAATAAAGAATTTACAGGTAATTATGACATCAACTAAATGAGAAAAATCGGCTCTTTAATTTGATATAGGTTATGTGCAGTTTTAGACCAAAAATTGATTCCAGGTTTTCATCCCTTTTCACCCTTTAGAGGCTGAATTTTGAAAAATCCCTTCTTAGTACACCCCTACGTACCAATGTTTACCTACACTGAAAATTTCAAGTCTCTACGTCCAGCGGTTTAGGCTGTGCGTTGTCTGTCAGTCAGTCAGTCAGTCAGTCAGGACAAAGATTCTTATAATATAAGATGACAATATAGTTATTGCGAAAACCCGACGAGGCGCGTTACAAACAAGTATTTATTTATTTACGTTTCACCTGGTTATATTGGCCCCTGAAAGAATTAAGAACGGTAGGCACCAGTGCCTCACGCCTAGGTCTCAAAAGGCTCAAATACATAAGCGCCGAGGTTTGCGCCTTTTGCGATCCTCGGCCGAATCTGCCGCCAGCCGCGTCGGCCCTAACCGAAGTTCCCGGTAAATTATGAAAACGCGCAAAGGTATCTACGCATAATGGCGTTCCACACCAAAGGCCTTCCCTTCTCCCAAGGAACTAGAGTCATACCGTCGGGTCTTTTATTCGGCCCACTACTGGACTGTGACTATTCTAGACTGGCGCGTCTAGAAATCCTACCGGCAGCCTTAAAACGATAATCCGTGGAGATCAAGCTGATTGATCGCCGAACCACACTGAAAAGAACTTAAGTAGAATAATGTAGGCCTAATATAAAATAAACTAGTAAAGGTTAAACTAATTCCTAATAATATTAACACCTTACCTCTTGTTAGAGTTCGATATCTTCGTAGTTCGGGATATAAGTATGGGGAAATCCGAACCAGAAGAGAAGTGGCAATAAAGTACAGCCATTTTTTCTTTTTTGTGAAATCTACTTTGTAATTTTTTTGGCCAAGCGTGAGTTGATCATGAAAATGAGCGATGTTGCCAAAATATTTTTTAGTACTTTTAAGGATCATTTCATTGCATTGGAAAAAAATCAGGACAACATAAGTAGGTAGTGTACTTATACATAAACAAAATGTGTAAGTACAAGAAATCTCAGTAGGTACAGATTGGATTAACCTCAGGGCGCGAATGCAAATCTTGCGGATTGTGGACATGGCGCGAGATATTAGTTCGAGCGAACTACTAGTAAATAGGTATTGACAACTCCTAAGGCCTTTTACCATCTATAGTAAATTTTTGATTTATACAGCGTTAGGAGGTAAATCCATTTTTAAAAAATCCATTGGTACACGACCGGAATGGAAACCACGACCTTAGGATCGGAAGGCGGGGTCACTACCAACTAGACCACCAGTGTTCTCCTTGATAACTCCAAGTGTACATTATTAGGGATACCTTCCGAAAAAGTAACTGCTTGTTCATGAATAATTTTAATAGCTCCCTTATGTTCGATTGACTTCACTACTGAACCGGGTTTTATTACGAGGTCATGTTACTGGGGCCAAACTCAGTACAATCACATTTATTATTATCATGGAGCAAGAAGGAAATGGATTTGGGTTTATTTCAAACACAACTCTGGGTTAGCGATTGAGCAAACAACTAAAACTTAATCAGGAGAGCGAACCAATCACAGATACTCATGAAATTACAAAATTACGTTGTGTTTCCGTTCAAAGAATGCCTGAAGTGTGTCTGATATTTTTTGTTATTTGAGCACTTTGAAATAGACTTCAAAACCCAAAAGTTTGGGATTAAGGATTTTCAGTAGGTACTTCTTTTAATTTGTAAGTAGGTTTTTTTAAACTGGAAGGAAAAGCATCTTACTTATATTATAAATGCGAAAGTTTGTGAGTTTGGATGTTT
This sequence comes from Scotopteryx bipunctaria, assembly GCA_949320045.1. NCBI lineage: Eukaryota > Metazoa > Arthropoda > Insecta > Lepidoptera > Geometridae > Scotopteryx > Scotopteryx bipunctaria. The sequence continues at coordinate 4,597,940 of OX439449.1, forward strand.
GGATGTTTGTGCCTCAATCACGCCTAAACGGCTGAACGGATTTGAATGAAACTTGGAATATACATAGTACATGTACTGGATTAACATATAGGCATTAAAATATATTTTTTATCCGGGTACCACTCGAGCGAAGCCGCGGGCGGCAGCTAGTATTATATAGTTTCGGCAATGTACTTGTTCAACACAATAGAATATACCCGAAGTCACGTCTCGTAAAAACTCAAAGATTTATAGGTCCCAAGTGGTCGCCTCAATAGGTTTTTGGAGATTTAAGAGATGTTAAGTTATATTTCGTACATTAAATATTATGACAAATTGTTCGCTGTCTGAGTACTCGTATTTGGTGAGTTATTAGCTGTTACTAAAGTTGGAAGTTGAGCTGACTGTAATAAATTAAGTTAATGTTATTGTCGGGTCCAAAGTGATCTATTTTATTTACTATGAAGTATTGAAAGATCGTAGTAATTGCCACTAACAGTCTTAAAGAACTATGTTTAATCGGGTTTGTGTTTTAGATAGTCTACAAAAGATCGAGAGTAGGTGCCTACTTACTAGTTACTTATCAGACTTTTCAGATTTTAATCTAAATTGCTACTAACTTTATGTTGTTCAGACAAAATTGAATTAGAACTTACATAAACTATGCAAATCACAGCTTTACTTCAAATAAGTCAAGGCTTAAAAGGTTGAAAAACTTAAACTCTATATTCTCCTTGCAAACCGATAAAAGTACTTAAGAGATACAGAAGCCCAGCATAAATAAAAGTAGGTACTGACAAAGGTCATGAGGAGCTGGCAACCCAGACACGTCGACGCCTAACGTTACATTAACTTTAGGGAAAAAAAATCCCAAAGGGCGTACAGTTTGTGTTGCACGGATTTTTATTAGGTTGTTATCGAGATAATTTGTAAGCTTTTGGAGAGCTGTGATTCTGGTAAAACACAGGAATTAAGCCTACTTTGTTTTTAAATTCACAAAAAAAGTGTTTCTTTATCGGAACGGCATACACGACGAATTCAAAAGTGCCTAGTGCGGTATGAATAAAATTATAGTTTGCTTTAATTGTAATAGGCAAAAATAATTTCGAAACCCTAAAACTTTGTAATCGAATTAGTTACGTAGGTACTTCAATCGGGAGAGTTTCAAATAACATCTTTCAAAAAATTTGGAAGCCAAAATCAGATAAGCTTGACATCCCTATTCACCTTGGATCTTTCAGGCTTGAGTTTTCATTAAGGTAACGTAAACCTGAATTCAAAATCAATGAAACCGCTGTGCTCTTTAGCGTGAAAGAGCTGTTTAAATATTCAGTATGAACACAGAGTAAATAATAGTCCTAACGTTTAGAATTTTCAATTCGATGTTAATGCGTTCGATATCTTGTCTCGCAAGCCATATTGACACGTATTTTGTACTTGTTAAAGCTGGTTTCGCACTAACTAATTATAAGGGTCGGCAAACCACTGTTTATTTTTCTCTCAAATCTCATTCCATAACATTTGTTATAACTTACTCAAACCAATTTACTTTAAACGTATAAGTATTTGGCAAGATTATGTAGTAATATATTCACATTATTTATTATGGTAAACTCCCATACACCCATAAAAAATAATACAAAACTCAAGGGTTTCCCACAAATAGATTTTCGTGACAGCGAGTGGTCAAGATCTGGCGTGACTAAAGGTTGTGTTGGGTCAAGTGCTGAAGTCATGTGTACACAAACTAAAAAGTAACCAGAAGCTTTCAATCGGTGAAACCTTTCAGCTTCCCACAGTTTTGTCTGTTATATATAAGCAAAATTTGCAGTGAATTTATTTTATAGAAGACTTATTTTTTGTTACAGATAAAAACAGAAGATGATACGTCGCACAGCCTGCAAAAATACAAAGGACAACCCAAGATAATGGAAAAGATTTTGATGGTGCAAATTGAAATAAACGAACTGACACAGCGTAGTCAAACCTAGTATTATAAATAATGATCAGATAAGTAATATATGATTCAAACGAACTTTTTGGCATATGTTCGTGCCTCAAATGTGACTCATATCCGTTATTTCAAAGAATTTTTAGTTAAATGTCTTATTCAAGAAAAGAGTGCGCTGCGACCAGCAGTGGCCGACTATGTTTGACTCGACCAAGGGCGCATTGCTAGTGGCGCCCTCTTTGTCCAACAGCTCGTGTTGGTTGAACGGTAAAGGTTGGCCTACGACCTTCCCAGCTCCAGCTGATATTCTAAAAGCCTTCTTCATCTTTGCACTGTCTATGTCCATAGTGTTTGGGAACTCAGTCCTTATATGTGTACTGAATAATCGGAGGTATATCAAATATATCGATAACCAGGTAAGTTATTACTTATGGCAATTCCATTATATGAACCGTCATGACTTTATAATCCTTATTTTTAAATCATAACTACTTTACATAAACAAAGAGGTAGTTTTACACAAAATTATAATGGAAAATAATAATTTAAACAAAGTCGTTTTCGTCTGATGTAATTATTTAATTTCCCCATTGCAAAAGTTCATTTCACCTTCATATTAAGTTTCATTAAGTGCAACATCATTATATATATTTCGTAATTAGCTGACGCTGACAAACTTGCAAGAGTAGACTATAACTTATCAAAGTAAACTAATTTTAACTGAAACTACATACTATTCAGTAACTAAGCGACACCATGGTGATAGGATGCAAGATGGTCTGGACGCCAAAGCACTATGTGAACCTGATATTAATAAAGTCAGTATCGACTTTGATATTGGATACTGCCGCTTCACTTCGACTTAGAGTTAATTCACTTTTGTTTATGATTAAAAATCTGTTTTGATATTTACCTTTTTTTTCTATTATTTGAATCTTATCCGTTTTGGTAAGTATTTAGTGGGATCTGAACGCCGCACTCAATTGAAAGAAGTGCAGAATGGTAGAGCCATTCTACTTCTTAGAAGTGGAATCTAATACTTTTTTTCATTAGAAGTGGAATCTAATATTTTTTTCATTTTCAGCCTAGGTACTTACTAACGTCACTGGCTTTGAACGACTTATTCTCGGGGATCCTTATAGCACCAGTTGCACTTCTACCTGCTCTTTATAAGTGCTGGCCTTACGGAGAAATATTCTGTCAAATTCAGGTAACACATTTTATACACCTTTCAGTGTGGATTTTGTGCTTTGTCATATGCCCTGATCCAATATTCTACTACAGATGACAAATCGTTCATTAACATAGCAACTTCGAAAAGCGACATACATTTTTTGGAAGATAAAAACGTCTTCCGGTAGTAGAATATTTAAACTGGAATAATAATAACAATAATAAAACTTTATTTCAGACACATTTCCATAATGCGCAATTTCAAACAAATTTATGTATATTTTTTTTATAATGACAGACATCCTCCACTATTTTGTTTTGTATAGTCTAAAAAAACCAGTTCAGAACAAAATTGTCTTCATTCTATTTTCGTTTGTGTAAATTTATATCCCAATGCTCACAAAGCGATTGCAATGCAAAAAGTTGAATCATTTGACCGTGTTAAATGTACCTTGATTCTAAATTTGTTTACTCAAGACTTTTACCTACCTATTTCCTAAAATGAGGTAAAAAATGTTAAGTCCCATCAAAAAGCAAGTCGTTTTATCCTGTCCAAAGGAGCCAAGTCTTTGCTAAACTTTGTTTAAACAAGAGACTGTGGAAAATGAGGAAAGTTACTCGGAAAAAAGTTAGCGAATCGAGAGGTTGAATTAAAATGTAATTGAATCGACGGTATAAATATTCAACAGTATAATTTTAGTAAACCTAATTAGGAAAAAGCTAATTGAGAGAAGAAGTCAAATAAGGAATTCAACTGGTTCTAATGCTTTTGTTCTAAAATTGAAAACAAATGTGTGATTCTCGTGTGATAACATGTGTCAATGTAGAGGCTTAAGTAGAGTAATAATAGGTTTTCGTTTGAAAATAACTTGCTTTAATGGCGCTTATTATTTTTTAGTTAGTGAGTATAATCTGGGACATGGAGTATGTGAAAGATATGACGATTAATAAGAGAAGACGGAAGAGGGAAACATAGTGTGCCGACCCCACCTAGTGGGATAAGGGCAAGGAAATGATGATGATGAGAAAACTCATGGTAGAGCTACACTAATAAAACTTTAGGACATAAAGGAACAATCTAGGAAGCGATTACTTTTGACGTCCGACAAACCGAACAAACAATAAAATATCCAAAACTTCGCTTGTAAAGCTATACAGAGTGTCCGTAAACAGGCTAATGGTTCACAATGACCCAGCAAAAACTGAAGTTTAAGTTTTGCAAGTTAAGCCACAGCTCGTTATTCCTTCAGCGTCTCTTTTGTTGTATTTTGATCAAGGTTATCAAAGAAAGCCTTAAGCTAGGACACTGGGCAAAGTTTAAAGCGACCTAAATGGTGCCCAAAAACAATGGTCCAACATTTTTAATACATTTTTGTGCTTACTCTTCTGATTTATGTAGTGTAGAATGTAACTTGTTTGCCTTTGAGGTGCACTTGGTTCGAAATAACTGGGGACCCGATTAGGAGGAATATAGGCCAAATCGTCAATAATAAATTTTCATACTTTTTTAAATTGTTCGAAATTACAAAACTATATTATTATGTAAATATTTTCTTTCAGTTTATTGACATTCAAAAATAAAAACACCATCATCATACTACAGAGACATCAGTCCTATATTTCTCCAAATTCGTAGCCCCGACAAGATTATGAAAAATGAAATTAACGCGAAGTTCATTTCAGGCTCTTCTGAGAGGCGCCGTAAGCCAACAAAGCGCCGTGATCCTGGTCTGTATGGCGATCGACAGATATCTGTACTTACTACACCCAAGCACTTACCACAAGCATTCTAGCAAGAAGGTAGCGTAAACAGTATTTCTCTTATTAAGTAAATTGCAGTCGGCATTGCAACAACATTCAACTTCAATCAACCTTGCTTAATGCCCGATCCCAATATTCTGATAACTGACGACGGATCGTTCATTCTGGTTTCAGGTTTAAGATACATTTAAGATACATGATCGTTTTCTAATAAGAATAACAATAATCACTTATATGAGAAAACTTAAATTATGCACTTAAATTTAATAGTGGGCTAAACAAATTGCGATTAAACTAACAGGTAGGTATTAATTACTACGTTGGAACGACAAAAGTTATAGTAGATACAAAAACAATGTAGTCATATCTTCGAGAATAGTGTTCGTTTATGTCATCTTGATGTGGGTAGATTTGAAAACACCACAACTCACAAGTACAAGACCAAACCGAGCGCAGTTGAGATAACAAAAGCAGTACGGAAACAGATCATTCACATAGCGATGTTGTTATCTGTCGAAAAGCTCCATCATTTTTTGTTAGAAAAACAGTGTTGCTATTGTGTTAGTAAAATACTGGAATCGGGCATCAATGTTCTTTGTCAAACTGATTTAATTTTTGCCAGCGAAGTACAAACAGGCAACTGAAGTAAGTAAATAGAGTATTTTTCACGAAATAAGTCCCGCGGAAATTGATGGTACTAAATAAAACAGATTCTACGGCAATTTCCTGTAACACGAAGACTATGCTGCCCTCCTAGTGAAGAACGCAGTAACTAGCATTTTTGACAAAAAATTGTTAGATAGGTATTTATATTCGGAATCGCCTAACAAAACACAACATTCTGTTCTCACTCACGTATCAAAACATGTTTGGCATAGTTACTGCGTTTTTCACTAGGAGGGCAGTTTAGCACCCCCTCCACGGGCCTTCTTTCGTGAAACCGACTCTAATACTCGTAGATGTTCAGATGTCATTTTTGAAATTCATTGGTTCAATTACAGAATAAGGCTCGCTTGATATTAAATTTGTCCAACACGTTTGCAAAACACTGAAACCACCTTAAGATCAACATTTTCGTAATTTAACTTTTTACTAAGCCTTGTCTATTTATAACTTAAGTAACTTCTTGGCTCATCTTAAGTCTATTATGAAGTTTTACAGAATCAATAATTCTAGACTAAATAGAAGATAATTTCACTAAGCTTAAGTGAATCAAAGTTAACAAAGTTCTAATCCCAATGACGGCCTCGGTGGGGTGGCGGGCGATAGCTCGGCAGAGACGCAAGAGGCGCGGGTTCAATTCCCGCTGCGGAAGAAATGTTTGCATGTTCTGCAAACATTTTTTCCGGGTCTTGGTGTTGTGGTACCATGGTACTCGAAGTTCCATGTACCTACGACACAGGAATCCTAGTATGGTGTTATTATGTTATTTATTTAAATACCTACTTATTAAAATAAGATAAACCAGACAAGTGGGATAATCTTTACAGGACCTTTTGTGCCTCTTTGTTTTTTTAACGGCCGTCATTTGTTTAAGAAACATCTCGATTCTAAACGATATCACTATTTGACACTCTTGAATGCATAGTTGGGAACTAATAGGGTCGGTCAATATCCACAAAAGATGATTGAAGCACATTCATTATACCTACGAGTAGTGGTAGAATCCACTACTTTCGATCGTTGCGAATAATGTTCCAAGTAACAGGAATGAAATCGAGTCGAGAGTCGGGAGTAAGGTCCCATTGCTTTAGGAAAATCATCAGGTTTCAGCACTCAGGAGTTTATAAGCTGAAAGAAATATAACGCACCGTGAAAGTCAGAACTTTGTCTGATTTCCATAAGTAAAGTAGGCTTTTACCTTATCAGTCTAATTGGAATGTTTTGAATAAACATGAACGTGTTCTTAAACTACACTATATTATGTATTTTTCTCATACAATATATCTTGGACTTTTATGGCATCAGTTCTCCTTTGCTTCATTCGTTATTAGGTATGAAAGCGAAAATCACTAAACCAAACATATCGATAGCTCTTTGTGGAATAAAATTGGTGATACCTAAGGAATACCTGCATAAAGAGGGGAATCAAATATTTTTATATGCGATATCATGAATTTTGTGATAAGTTTTGCATTTTCAGGGCTGCGTGCTAGTAATAAGCATAACTTGGATTCTGTCAGTGTCGTTGTTCGCCATAATGGTGCTCCCGAGGTCTGGCTACTACTTCAACTCAGCAGGGTTGATGGCTTGTGATGTTTTCCACAGCAGAGTTGCTTTCAGGTTAGATTTGAACTTTGCTTCATTACTACTTGTAGCCACCGATACCGTGATCAGTGGCAACAAACATTTTTTGTTTTGAGGGAAATTGATCCCGGTATGCCCAATGCACAGGCTTTGATAGTGACCCGAACCAAAACAATCATTTCGAAATATTACCCCCTACCTATAATAAAACGTATTTGAACAGGGTAGTTTGTTTATCGCACACAGAACTAGGAAAGAGAAATCACGTGTCAGTGTGTGAGCTAACAGGGGGAATTGTTTTCATTGGCACAATAAACGAGCCTGCACTGGTATTTATTGGATACAAATCGCCGTGATCCGTTTCTAATTCAATCTGATACCGGTATCGGTGGAGACAGTCCCCTACTGAAACTACTGTGTTTTTTACACGAAAATATTAATAAGGTATAGGTACTTAGGTACTCACAGATTTGCAAGTTTTGGAACTTGTCGTTGGTCCCTACTCTGTGTAAGATTAATGACTTTCAATAAAATAACAAACAATTACATTCACAACATCCAAACTTTACGCGGCGAAGCATCCTAATAAAGGGCGTGTGAAATCCCGTGTGAAAGCACGGGGTACTGCGTATCGTTTTAACTAACTTTAAGAGCTGTCAAATTGTATGAAAAACATACAACATCTTAGACCAAACGCATATACCTTCTCCGTTCCGTCGTGTGCAAAAACTGTTACTCTTCAATTCCGATTGTTAGCGGAATGTATTCAGTTTGAACGACAAAATTAAACTTTTAGTATGTGACCTACTATAATATTTCTACTGTGACATGAGGTAACTTTGCCTACACTGACAGCATGCTGAAGTTTACAATCTCCAAGCGTTCTTACAAGACTCCCATTATTTCCCATAGAATCTTGGCATGCTGCTCGTACTACTTCCCCACGACCATGGCGTTGATGTATTGCTACGGTTCTGGGTTCCACATCAGCAAGACCAGGGGGAAATGCGAGCCAGAGCCAGTCAGGCCCAATGGGGTGCCACTGCCGTGCCCTAAATCACCGCATGGAGATGAAATTGTGGTAAGGATATTTCAGGTTTAAAAAAAAAAAGCATAGAATGCGTCCAGCTGCTTCTCTCCCGAGCATGTCGTAAAAATCGACTAAGGGATAGTATTCTCTCCAACATGATGAGATACAATCTTGGATGTTTATTCGTCCAAGGATACAATAAGTAAGTATTCCCAAGGATCGTTAACGTCAGGCAGGCGGCCGGTCTTAAAACACCTTAGCCAAAACTAAGCATGATCCGAGTAACATGTTGTGCCGACCCCACATAGAGTGGGATAGGGGCAGGAAAATGATGATGATGATTTTTGAGGTATTATTAGATCGTTTGAATTTTAATAAAATGCATACATAACGTAACTATAACCTAAAAGTATTTTTTTTGTGGCAAATTAATTTATTCTGAAATTACGTCACTATTGTACCTACAGTCATTGAAGCAAATGATGATCACACAAAGTTACAAATACATATTTTCATAAAAATAAGTTTTCGATTTTAAAATAATCATGCGGTAGGATATAATAAGAATAATAATATTTAATATTATATTATAGAATTTCAGTAAATATTTGCGATAAATAATTGAAAACCCTGAAAATGTCAACAACTTCTGACGCTGACTAACAAAAAGCGTGAGTGATGAGATTCAGCAAGAAAATAAGTACGATTCAGTAAAATAGGCTATTTCTAAAGATATACTTAATGATATCACAGCCTATTTTTAATATTGTCGCGTTGCCAGCCAATCTGTAAGCAATTTGATTTATTCGAGCAAACCAAGATTTGGGAAAATCCAGGAAAATATTTTTTTTATTTTTTACTAGCTTCCATCCGCGGTTTCGTTCACGTGGTACTTAGATAGAAAGTAGACAAGATCTATACGATAAATTAATTACAGGGAACTCATATTATTGTGACCCTAAATATCCGCGAGTGGCACTACAATTATTTTAACACAGACGCCAACAAATGTAGTTTTGAAAAATGCGTTATGGACACAGATTTCTTTACAGATTCAAGCACCTGTACGCCCGCACAGTGTGAGTACATCGAGGACTATGGCAGCCATGTCCCTAGGCTTCATTGTCATGGTCACGCCAGCTACCATCCAAGAAGTGGTCGCTGCTTGCACTGGTTGTAAGGTAAAAACTGAAAAAAAGAAAATATTTTTATTTGCGCTAAAACACCTTATCCTAAAAACTAAGGCCTTTTACCATCTAGAAGATGATTTATACAGCGTCAAGATGCAACTTTTACCTTCACAAACCGCTGTAGTGCCCGGAACAATTAAGATGGAATAGGCTTGCCTAGCACCTATTCCATCCTCTCAGCTTAGTCAGCCGTGTCCACAGGAAAGACATGGTCAATACGTGAGGAGCTGACTAAGCCGCGGGTTTCCTCACGATGTTTTGCTTCACCGTTTGAGAGTACTGGTATAAAAATCCATTGGTACTTACACGACTGGATTTGAACCCACCTTAGGATCGGAAGGCGAGGTCACTACCAACTAGACCACCAGTGCTCTCAACCTAAAAACTATATGTTACTTAATTAATGCTTGGTAACGAATTTTTGTGCGCAGTAGCTACAGGCTAGCGCACATGTGGCCTCGACTCGACATTGTGCAGAGTACACACTGGTTAGCCCACCCAGCGCTGGTTTTTAGTTATTCAAAGCGCTCGTGGTGTAGCTTGCTTAGACGTTCTTGATTGATCGTTGAAGTTAAGCAACGTTGTGCGCGGTCACAATTTGGATGGGTGACCGCAAGTGGCATTACGAGCAGAGCGCTTCCGTGCTACGGAAGGCACGTTCAATTGTCAGTCCCGGCTTTTAAGTCGTTAAGCCATGACGGAGGCCTTTAGGCGGCCTGAAAACTCCGTCACAAGAGTTACTTACTAGTTATCCAAAAGCTTGCAAGATTATCTTTATGTATTGCTTCAAGTTGGTTACCGAGATCTTATGGTGATACTAGCTTTTGCCCTCGGTTTCGGTCGTATAATACCTGGACAAAAAGTAGTTTGTATGTAAATATATAATCTATTCCAAGTTTTACAAGTATCCCCACATCCTAACATCCAGGCAAACTTTCGCATTAATAAATAATTAGTAAGATTATGACTTGATTATTGATTACTAGCAGCCGCCCGCGGCTTCGCTCGCATGATACCCGGATAAAAAATAGCCAAGTTAATCCAGCACACGTACTATGTATATTCCAAGTTTCATTCAAATCCGTTCTGCCGTTTTTGCATGAAAGAGTAACAAACATCCATACATACAAACTTGCGCGTTTATAATATTAAAAGGATTTTATCCGCCACATGAACTCCGCCATGATAAATTGTCATGTCACTAGTTCATTGTGTCATAATTTGGTCAACCAGTTCAATCTTCAATATAGTTTCGAAAGGACTGTTCCAATCCACAATGGTTCAAAATTGAAAATTAATAATATAAAAAAAATATTTAGATATTTCTACAATAAGACCTAATTTTTAAAAATATACTAGCGAAAACAAAAAATTGTACGTCTTAAACAAATAAAGACACAAAATTGCATTAATTTCAATTTTTAACCATTGCGGATTGGAACATTTTAATATTCTAGGTTTGTTCAAAATATGCATAAGCGGGATGGGATGTCGTAAGTAGCTTAAGTAGGTACATATAGCAGTATATTTGGAGGTACGTTTATACCAATTTCCGAGGTTGGGATCGCAAGATTTATATCAATTGTCTTCCACAGGTTCCACCCTCACTGGATTTTATAGTGACGTGGCTGGCACTGAGTAATAGTTTCTGGAACCCATTCCTGTATTGGCTCCTCAATAGCCATTTTCGAAGGATCAGTAACGAACTCCTACAATTCTACGTGAGTACATTGCTATCCTAGGCTTGAGGTTTTTATTAATAATTAATTTCACATATTAATGCCCCAACACACTACCAACGGCCAACGGATCGTTCATTACCATTCTTTATCATTATGTAAATAATGATAACATTATATAGTCTCGACCCCACACTAGGATTCCCTGTGTCGTGGGTATCAGAAACTACGAGTACTATGGTACCACAACACCTAGACCCGGAAGAAATATTTGCAGAACATGTAAACATTTCCTCCGCAGTGGGAATCGAACCTGCGCCTCTTGCTTCTCTGCTGAGCAATCGCCCGCGACGTACCGAGGCCGTCAATTTGATAGTAAACGATCCGTAGTCTGTTAGTAGAAAATTGGAACCGGGCATAAGACGTTTTAAAAAAAGACGCATCATACTCAAATATCGTTGCCTACCTTAAATTTATTTTGCCAAAACAAAGAGATAATACGCCTTAACTTGGCCTTACACTCCCGTGAAACCACTTTCAGAGTATATCTGTATAGGTAGGTATATAATTATAAGATTCACATTGCTAGTTTTAGAGATATTTGTGTTTCGTTTCGCAATTAAACACTGAGTGATGTGTCGAACAGGGGATTTGAATTCCAACATAGATTCAAAAGCCACATTGTTAAGTATATTTGGTTAACATATTTTTCTTCTTATTAGATTTGTTGCCGACGAACGAAATCATTCTCGAGTTACGAAAAGCCAACTGGATGTTGCGGATCCCCTGTTACTTCAGATGGGATTCACTCAAAAGGAGAGTTCGAAGGTCTCGGAGAAAAATACTGGGGAGAAATATTAGAAAGGACGGTTTCCTCAACATCATTACACGCCATTCAAAAATCGTGTCACAGAGATCCTCTCAGATGCAGTGGATCGTTCAAAGGACACAACTGTCATAGCAGCTGCAAACACGATCCTAGGTTCTTTGACAGCTACGGACCGACAGAATACAGACATCTTGATAGATCAGCCTTCCAAATAGATACAGGATGCCCAAGACAATGTAGACTGAAGAATTCAGACATGTGCCTATTTAGACCCACTCCGGGTATGGAATGCGGGCGGTCCCGCTCTAACCTGAGTCTCGATGAGGGTAACTTCAACAAGATATGTAACGGAAGGCACCCGGATTTGTGAGAGTACCGAAACTGTCCGGTCTTCGGGCATAGAAGTAATAGCATAGGAATGTACCCAGGCGTAGAACATTTCAACTCAAACATAAAGTGGAAGTTTGATGACTCGCCGTGTATGAACGATGAAATACATTCGTTAGAACAGAACCTCGATAGAATACGCAGTCTGAGTCACGAGAAAACGTGTAGTGCTTTCGGTTTAAAGGACAATGACAATCTATTAGAAGTGGAGATGAATGTGAACGAAGATGATCTTGACGATGGAAAAGATTATGTGTGTGATGATAAAAGTGAATATAACGCGCATAAGTTTTCTCGTACTTCGTCTCTTTCGAATAGGGAGCTAGATGTTATTAAGGAGAGTTCTAGAAGCTCGAGTGATACAGAGGTGACTTTGACGCGATGACTCCCGAGAGTAACTTTTGATAGGGCAGTAAACGTTGTTCATTTAGAAGAGTCTCCTGAACACGGATATTGCGATCAAAAGTGCGCGATGAGAAGAACTCAATACTAGTGAATCATAAAAACCGATGGGTGTAAGTAATTGTGGACCAGTAGCTTCGGGTCTAATTTTTGCAATAATTATGTCTTCAGTAGATGTGCCTGGATCACATAAGCCTTGGGTTTCTATGAAGTTACATCGTCTTATCTTATCTATCTACAACGGAAATGTTAACATACAATTTGCATAACATTTATATTTCATAACGGCCGTCATATATCCCAATCACCACTTCTTAGAAATCCAAAGCTTTACTTTCCAATAAGCAATTTTGTGCTTCATCGTTTGATTTTCTGCTCAAAATATTCAGATAATCAATCATTGAATGATGAAATTCAGGCATTTAATTTACGTACTTCTTTTTTGTAAGTACCTAAGTAAGAAATGGTAATAAAATATGTCATGTTATTAATGGATGAATATTTCATATTGTGTAAAATACTGACTGTAGAAAATAGTATGATGTAAGTATTGTTGTAGTTGGTATAAATGTAAATTGTGTAAAATTTGTATGTCATTATTAGGTGCCTACTTGGTAATTATGAAAATAACAAGTCAAGTTCACTTCACCAGTACTTTATTGCCGATGCCCAATTTTTATTATATTTTGTAAGAGTATCCTTGTTATAAATACTAAATAATACTGTCTTTTAACCTAGCAAATATATAAAATTAAAGATCTTTTGATGCGAGCCTAGTGGTACGCATACACTTAATCCGTCATAGGCTGAAGTATAATCGGACGGCGTCGACCGAACTCGGGCGATCAAATGTCGATGGAATCGAATAGAATGATGTCGGTTGTAGTTGTGTACGCTGTAGCCGAGTTCGACTGATGACGTCATACTACCGTAATAACACTACCTACCTATTTAAACAATAAAAATGTAATGAAATCACTTGAAGTCAGTTATCAATTCTTTGATCTTAAAAACAGTATCCAGAGTATAAATTATACAACGTTAAACAACATAAGTCGGATAAGGTCAGAGAGATGATGATTATGAACGCAGTTACATCAAAATTTGTACAACGACGTGCGTCATTCGTTGATAGCTCAACTGTTACACAACAGTTGTGTAAATAACTTTAATTTTCCGTAATATATTAACTTTCCGTAATATATTATTCCGTAATATTTGGAGTAGGTTCTTTATGTACATAGGTACATACATTATTATCACGCCCGTATCCCTGACGACCCCGTCGGGGGTCACAAGTAATCATAAGAAAACTTGCAGTCCACACTCCTGATTCAAGAGTTCCAAGATGGATATTGTGAATCACGGTGACAGGTGATCAGCCCATCGCCCATTTAGATAATCCATCATGTTGGAGAGGATACAAAGTTGGACTATTACAAACATATTACTACTTGAAATTAAATTATTATTTACAATTTTTTTAACAACTGTCGCTTTTAAGTTTCTACAAGGAAAGGACGAAATAAGCTGTTAGGAGAATATTATTCAACAATCCCTGTTATGTCAGATTAAAAGAAAATGCCATCATCGTTCATAACAACGTTGTTATAATGTCTGTCAAAAAATGTATGGCGTTTTTTGATAATTGACGTTGCTATGATAATAATGATAGGTACCTGTTACGTCATCATTGATGACAAAGAATCTATTGTTCTGAGAATCTAGGCAACTATGTTATTGACAGTAATTGATTAAGCTTACTCAAGTAAGCGGAAGCTATTATTATCACCTTGGTACTACTTTTAATTTAATATTCCTCTCCTGACTTCCCGTAATCTAGCAGCTAATTCTCTTTACATAATTGATCAATTTCTACTTAGCTACTGTAAATATAAGACTGGTTGAAGGAAAGATAAAAATAATGTAAACCGCACAATATTTTTCTTCTATACATTAATAATTACAAACTATAAGTTTATTTTGGACTTGGTGTCTAGGCGAGTGAAAAGTTATGAAAAATAAAATCTGTTTCATATAATTCTGTGTTTCTTTTAAAAAAACTTCATCCATATAATTATGTTACTATTAGCAAATAATAAAATAATAGTAAACGAAATAAAGTTCAAATGGAAATTGATATTTTCGTATCAATAGTTTTGATTTTCAAATAATATTTGTCTTATACCGGATCCTACTAACAACTAACGTTGGTCCCGTTGGCACCCTTCCGGTAGGTAAACCTAAAAAGGGTAAGAGGCAACGAATCTTCATCATCATCATCATCATCTTCCTGCTCTTAACCCATTATGAGGGGTTGGCACAGTATACCTCTACCTCTAAATCCAACAGAGAGACGGTAAGAGGCAACGAATATGCCAGCAAAACCCTAAAAATATGTTGTATCAATTGAATAAATCACCCGACACGATATCACAAAAATCAGATAACATTTCATAGCCGAATATTTTGGTCGGCGACTGTTTACAATATACAATACAATAAAGATACATTGTATACAAGAGATAAATCTCTTTATGTTCGACACATTACCACGTTTATTGTGGTTGTAGCACGTAAAAATGGGCAAAATGAGATGGAACAATCCGGACACTAATAAGGCGGGTGTATGTTTTACAGACAATAATACAACATGTTAGACGAGCAATGTGGAAAAACAATGTTTTGGAATACGGAGCTCTGGACACACATGACTTCTGTCTGGCTTTTTTGGCGTTTGCATATTTCACTTAAAACAGCTAAATCACCCCACACATTCACCGAGGGTTCAAGATTCATCTGAGTTTAGGTATCTGCACTGTTTTTAGACAATCTTAGCTAAGCTGCTCCTCGTAGAGTCTTTTCTGTCGGACTGTCTGACTAGTAAAAGTTGGACAGAATTTTTAGCCGGACGGTAATCAAAAACTCATTTATCAATGTCCGGCTAAATCTGTCGTTTCACAACCGTATTCACGACACGCTCCGTGCAATAAAAACCACGGACTGTCCATAAAAACGTCATAAACATGATATCTCATAGATGAGCTAGTTCTGAGGAAAACTGCACTTTTACGATGCAATTTTACACTTTCCCTTTATCTCAACGGCCGTTTAGGGGTTTGTTTCTTACTTTACTAGTTGATAAAGCGCTGTAATTTTCGAGTTCATTAATAATCCTCAGGAAGTGGAGTTTTCAACGAGAAAATAGTTAATAGTGAATCCGTGGTGTAACATTACAATGGATTTTTAAGGCATGTCGATTTTCATATAACTGTTTACTTAGAAAAGTACCAATGTGATTCGTTCTGTAGTAATTAAGTAGAATAGTAGATCAAAAACATTGGAAAAACTATCCATCAATTTCAAAAATAGGTACAGCATGCTTATAATGGAATTGTAACATAATTTAAAAATACCTACGTTTTTATCAGAAAATGCCCCGTGTTGTAATGATAAGTCCTCGTTCATTAGAAAATTCACCTCTATCATAAAACCAGAAACGATTTAGATTGCACAAAGGAAGCTATTATCTGGTAGTTAGCGTCCCAGGGGGAATGTAAACGGGATATTACCGACCTTACTGGGATTTCAGGTAGAAAACCGGCTGACTACCGACTCTTACCGGTTTAAACCGGTTCGGTTTTAAAACTGCCTTCCTGTACATACTCTGAAAAGTAATTGCCTACGATTTATTGTCTTTTTACAAGATGTTTGGACTCGTATTAGGTGAAGACCCTTTACGAATCTGAACCAAAGCGTCCTTAAAACCCTAACTCATCAAGAGAGTTATGCAGTTAACATCTCGTCATAACGTAAATCTAGTCTTTTATGGTGAGAGTACCGACTGCCTGTCTTTCGACCTTGATTGAAACAAAGCTTCTTCTGCTGGACTGGAAGTAAAGAAAGAGCATAGAATTCATCCAGCTGCTTCTCTCCGCATCTCTGCATGTCGTAAAAGGCGACCAAGGGTATATAAACATATTTTAGTATCTTCTCAAAAATGAAGGACCGCAATATGGGCGATGGACTGATCACCTGTCACCATAGCTTACCATATCCATCTTAGGAGTTTAAATCAGAAGGGGCTGCAAATTTTCTTATGTTTACTTGTGGCTCTGCCCACCCCATTAGGGATACGAGCGTGGTAATATGTATGTATGTATGAAACAGAGTTTTGGCCGAAGGTGCACAGATGCTCCCGCGTACGCCTGAGAAACACCACGTAACAAGACTTATACAATGCGTGTTAATTAGAAATATTTAAGTTTCTGTGTATTAATGTTTATATAGCCATAGGTTATGTAACTTTCGTAGTGTTGACTAAAAAGTTTTTTTAAATATGAATGTAGTTTTTTTTAATAAGATCGTGAATTGTGTTTTATCACCTAAAACATCTTTGAGACAACATCTAAGAAGGTTGATCGTTCGTCACCAGAATATTAACGGGTATAAATGTTTTATCCCATAAAGGCGAGTAGTTTCTGACTGTTTTCAGTAAGAAAAATGTATGTGCGCTATACCAGTACTCTCAAATTGCAAGAAAACTGTGGAAGGCCGACTAAGCTGAGGGAATGGTATACCTATAGGTGCTGGGCAAGCCTACTCCATCAAAATTCGTCCCGGGCACTACAGAGTCCTGTTAGTGCAGGCAAAAGTTGCTTCTTGGCGCAGTATAAAATAGTCTAGTATACATTGCGCTGTATAAAATAGTCTAGTATACATTGTATACTAGACTATTTTAGCAACCAAGAAGCAACTTTTGCCTAAGTAAGAGGCCTTAGTTTTTAAGCTCAGTAGCACTCAGTCAGGGCTTACGCACACAGAAACAATGTTTTACACACACAATACTCGTAAATGAAGACACAATAATACCTTTGAACAGTTTTCAGTGTAAACCCTGTAGAATCGATCTATCTCTATCAGCAACTTTTATCGAGACGGGTCTCTAAAGTTTTATGGTTAGTTCTTTCTCGTCATTCTATTCGATTAATGAAGCAAGACGATACTTTGATTAATTCTATATCATGATATAAATAAAAATTACGTCTGAGATAGACAATCAACGCATGGTCCTTGAAGTGTGGTTTCAGATACCTTTTGAAGTGAGATGAGTTATTGTTGTATTCTTAATGGTAGGCAAGAACGAAATTCTGTGTATTTACTTGACTTGTTAGTCTATTGACTGACATGGTTCCTAGATTACGACATGTTCGAGGAGAGAAGTAGTTAGACGCATTCTATTTTTTTACGCCCAGTCCAGCAGAGAAGTAAGCAAACGTGCATGATAAAGTCATAGCTCTTTTTCTCGTAAATAAAATAGTACCATACACCAATTTATTTTTCAGTCAGTTTCACCAAATTCAATCTTTTACAAGCTCATTTCTATTTATATGTCATCACTATAAGGTGTTATACGAAAATGTCGTAAAACTGCTACAAAAGAACCGTAAAAGGAACGGAAATTTATACCTAGTGGTTATATTGAGAATATAAACTATCAGCGAATAGACTAGAGACATAAGCTTACATAATGAAGACGAGTTTTATGTTTTTGAGTAGGAACTGTCTGTACTGTGCCAGGTTTATATTTATTTCGTTGTACTTATGTGTTGAATAAGTTAAACGTAGGTCGTCCAGTAGCGAGATAATCTGACGATATTGCAGCTATATAGGTATATTGATGAGTTCAGCAACGGGCCGTGGAGTGGCACACAGAAAGGGAGGCCTATATAATACCCAGCAGTGAGAAAGTCGAGATATGAATGATGATAATAATGTGAACACAGTCTTGAATTCCACAGATACCTACACTATATATAACGGGTGTTCACAACACCCAGAATCTAGTAAAATTAGTATTTCAAGCGCGGTTTCGATGCTTGTATATTTACAAACATAGAAACCGCGCCTGTCGCATCTCAGCGGGACTCTAGTCGGTCCACAGAGAAGGTACCTAAGTAAGTAGAGTACGTAATAATTAATATTCCGTGGTGTAAACATATAACACGAAGATGGATAGGAAGGAGTAGAAAAACAAAAGATGAGCATGGAGTCTGTGATAGATTACATGTGATGTGGTGAATACTGATTCCTAATTTCCTGATTATGCATGCGGATTCTAGTGAATCACTCAAAAGAGGTGTTGTTGTTTCTAAAGGATATTATCTAGGAGAACGTCATTAGTAGGTACTAAGACCTTTAACTATCATAGTAGATGATTTATACAGCGTCAGGAGGCAACTTTTTACCTTCATAAACGGGACGCTGTAGTGTTATAAGTAAAGAAAGTTAATAGCTACTTTTTACATTATGGCCTTTCTATCTAGCCATGTCACTGGTTCTGTCGAACCAGTGCGGTAAAGGATTTAAAATACGACTCAAAGACTTCTTTCGTGCACTATACAAAACTTCTTTGAAATGAAATGCTAATTACCAAATTTTATGAGATGTATTCACCGAATAAGGTAGCTTGTGCCACCACTAATCCTTATTAGGTTATGGTTAAAATAATAGGTAACATTAATAAAATTAATCTTTTTAGCAAGATACACAAAATATAGAATGTAATTTATAAATAAATACCTTAGAGAGCAACAAAACAACATATACCTAACATTACACGTCAATACTGTGTAACTAGAACCTAGATCAAACCGCAGGCTTCAAAGGCACCTTAAGACAGCGTATAAAACAATTTATTAAAAAACTTTAACTGAACCTAAAACTTTAGGGAAAGGCATCTTAAGTTTTCTAGTTAAAAGTTTCCAATTATTTCTGGGCGTGAAGTATTTTATCATTAATACTCATGTTGACTGCCCACGCATGTCGTCCATAAAGGGTTAAAAGTTTCAAATTCATCAGACGGTAGTGTTCGGTCATCATAGGTAATAAGTTCGTAGGTAGCAAAAATACCAAACTAAAGCATATCTTACTGTTGTTTTAAACAGATTTAAAAAAATAGAAAATAAATAAAATAAAAGTAAACACATAAAACCAGAAAGAACCTAATTAAAAAAAAATGTTTAATCAACACCCCTTCCCATCTTTCCTGTGGTCTCCCACTTATTATTTTCCCGTTTGGGCACTTCCATAAGGTGGATTTACGGGTCTACCTGTCGTCTCTTAGACGATTTTTTAGGTAGCTACCCCACATAGAGTGGGATAAGGGCAGGAAGATGATGATGATGATGATGATGATGACTAACAAAAACAAATTCGAAAGTTACAAGATTTAAAAGGTAGGTTTTAAAGGTTATATGAGTTTTCCAGCGCCAAAGAGCGTACCAAGCAAACAAACTGCAAAAAATAAACTACTAGTCCGAATTATTGGAAGAAAATTTTGATATAGTTCAAATGCATAAAACGATGGTCTAATTTAATTTAATAAGAATACGTAAATAATTACCCTTACCTGTTAGGTATCAAAAGGATGACCCCTATGGAGTTTTACACATCATTGATTAAAAGAAAATAGCTATTAGGTACTATTAAGTAGCCTGAACTGCTGAACTGTCCCACTGCTGGGCAAAGACCTCCCCTCTGGCTTTTTAAAGCTGCTCCGTTCTCGTGTCATCACCTACGCCCTCTTAAAGTAGTCTCGATTCTCTTTTTAGGTCTGCCGCGTCTCGTAGTCTTTTTGTGTCTTTTTTTATTTAATTGTTAAAACATTTATTCCTAGGATTCAAACCCACTACCTAAAAGTGTCATCCACTACACCAGGCTCACTAGAGATAGGTAGTAAAGTACAGGTAACAGATGCGGGGGACAAACTATCTTGTAGGTAAACATTTTATCTACTCCACTAGTGAAACGCCCGACTTAGTTTGCCTAGAATTATCTTTAGAAATTTCAACTATTTTAGAATTTCTATTTTGAAAAACCTTTCTGTTTAGACCCTGGCACTAAAAAGAACTTCATTTTTGATTCTGCAACATGCGGTTCACAATCGTAGGTATATTTAACAGAATTTGGATTACCTAAACATTATACATACAGACTCACGTTCTATCAAAACAAATTATATGATTTCAGAGAACGTTAAACATTCCTACATAGACTAATTAAACTTGCAAACTTCTTTTTGCTCTGCGTAGTCGGGTAAAAAAGGAAAGGATCATATAATAATGTCAGTCTGTCAGTAATATCAACAGTTTCACCTAGCATGAGCTAACAAACAACACAACTTGCTCAAGACACCATTAACCGACTGAAGTCACCAATATGGCGACCGGCCAAGCCAACAACATTTTGGGCGCACAAGTACAACACAACACTTGCCAAGAATGTACTTGCGGAGAGAAATGTGTACGTAAATTTATTTTTATCATCATCATCATCTTCCTGCACTTATCCCACTCTATGTGGGGTCGGCACAGCATGTTCCTTGGACATTCTGTTAGAGTTTACGTTACGTAAATTTATTTTTAATGAAAACTAAAATTTTATTAATATTACGACACAGGGTCTTCGCCCTATAACAATCCCTTTCCATAACCGGATCGTAAAGTACACAGCGTAAGTACCAAAGAAAAAAAATATTGCTTTGCTTTTTTTGTGCCGATACGGTGGTTATCCAGTTATCAAACGGAGTTGATAGCGGACAAACAGCCTCACGTCTGTATACCAAAGTACAGTAGTACTACAACTATTGTGTGCCTCGGCAAACTTCGTCCTTTATATGAAAACTGAATTATTCCGTATATGTAACAATAGTATTAATGTAATGACTGAACCAACCCTCTAATAAAATAAGTATCTACATAATCATGGACGACCTCGGTGGCGTGGCGACGAGTGCTCGGCTGAGGACGCAAGAGGTGCAGGTTCGATTCCCGCTACGGGAGAAATGTTTGTATGTTCGGCAAATATTTCTTTCGGGTCTGGGTGTTGTAGTAATATGTATTATAAGTATGTGTTTACAAAAAAACGTATATAAGTATTCTATCAGCCATCTGGTATCCACAGTAGGTACAAGCTTTGCATAGTTTGGGGCTAGATGGCATAGTGTCAAATGTCCTCAAATATTATAATTATTATTATTGTAACATCTCTATATTACATTCATCATCGCGTTAGTATGTATTTCAAAAGCTAGACGAAAACATTGAGGCGTATATTTGTGTCTGTACACACACACAGGAGGTACACTCCTCTCAAATCTTTTTTTTTTTTTAACCGAAATAGGTTTGCGTTTGACCACACTCTACCTGATGTTAAGTAATAGTGTGGTCTAAGATGGAGCACGCTTACCTAGAAGAAACCTATTGACTTTCGATTTAAAGACACCCATATTATACTTTTCAGGAAATACAGACCCCGGCAGAGAGTTCCACATCTCTAGGCTAGGTACTCATAATTACGTAAGACTGTGTTGGACTATGACGGAAGACATTCTGAGGAAAAAGACAATTCGTAGAGCCTATGAAGAACTTTTGATTAAGTCAGTGGCACAAGTTGGACTGTGTAATACGCACCTGCTATGGAAATAACGGAAGATTTTATAACCTTTTTTTTTCAGGTCAATTTATGACAGTTTTGAAAGACAGTGAGTTTTATTTACTGGAGTGTGATCTTTTGGATGTTACCGAGAAACATATTTTAAAATGCATTTTCTTCTCAATAGTACACAATATCGAGATAACATACCTACGATGGCTAACGACGTATTGTATGTACTCGATGAACTAACGATTAATATAACATCAATCAATACTGTCCAAAGAGAATGAGAGCTATTTCATTTTGTACACGAATAAAAAGTAGCCCGTATCATATTCCAGATCACATAGGTACTATTTTTATAACAAGTTTCATCTATAGTGATGCCGTTTGAGCGGGTTTGAAACAAAGATACATAATATAATAAACTTTGGCATTTATGATATTAGCTTTCGCTTACGGCTTTTTACCCATCAGCTATGGGACACCAAAGGTTATAAAAAAACTTTGAACATATTTTAATTGAATAACTATAATATTGAATATTATATTGTTTTTATTACAGACGCTAGCCTGTCGTAATTCATGGTAAACACATCAACTTTCTTTTACAAAGAAAAATGAAAATTACACAGAGAAAATGTTCCGCTTGACCTCATTTTGCCGTTTAGTTTGTTTTGGTGTATAATGGTTTCCGTGTGATTGTGACTTTGACTTTGTAGTCAAGTGTGTCAAGGGTTCGTACACATTGTGCGCACATTTGCACCCTTAAGCTTAGTTTATATCTAGCTAGTGCAAGGGTAATAAGACTTACAAGTGATTAAGCTGGCGATCATTTTTGTATAAGTAGGTATTTCTATGGACTGTAGAGTAAGTTTATTAAGATCTGTGACTTACCCCCGAATACTCAAACGCGACTCAAAGTTGAGCACGTCTCAAATCACGTTTGGTTTTTTTTTGACAGTTTATGATGAAAATCTGTCAAAAAACCGTCCTTTGAGACGTGCTCAACTTTGAGATGCGTTTGAGTATTCGGGGGTTATTATGATCTGAAATAAATATTCAATTCAATTTAGTTGGTGAACATTCAACTTAGTACAGACGTTGGTCTAATAGTTCTGTCATTGTGATTGTAATTTACTCCAGCAGTCAGTCAAAAGCCTACTACCTACCTCAGTCAAATGCTTCTTAAATGTAGGTATTTGAAGAAGGTTGTTGATCTTTTCGCCATCTTATGGCAGATTTCACCGCTTAAGATGAAAGGCGATACCTCCATATAGATAGATAGATAGATAGATATACACTTTATTGCACACAAACAAAGAAAAAAAAAACACAAAAAAGTAAATAAAAAACAAACAAAAACTGTACACACAACTGTACATATACCTAGTTTAAGATCTGTCAAACCGCATGAAAATTATTAGCAGTGACAATTCTTGTTTAGTCTACTAACTAGAAGTCTAGAAGCTAAACGTTCAGTTCAAACAGTGAAAAAGGCTCCAAATCCTGATCTACTTAACCAGCTTTTTCAGGCCAGTAACTCGCACGGTGCACACGAGGCCTAACCGCTCTGTAATGAGTGCAGAGTGGTTGCGATGGCAACGCGCGCTTTAAAATCTAATTTGAGAACGCTTTCAGTGATTTGAACTCGGTAAAGATACCTACTGTTGAGGTTTTCCACACATTTCAATTAGAAATAAGATTTTGTTTTATATCCTTATACTTACCTTAGTGAAGTACTTTTTGAAAGTGAATCAAATACTAACTATTATTATACACATAACAGTAAATTTAACCATAATAATATTATAGTGTATAGATTTTTTGAAAGGGATAGAGGTGTGATTCTCCCAAAAAGACAAGAATGCTCAAGCGAAAATCACGACTCAGTTTCATTATCGTGTCTTTTTGTCACAATCACAAAAGGAATTCTATGTTGGAAAGTTAGTAAAATTTGTTATTGAGCCAGATTAGTCAATTGACAAGCGCTTAAAAAGTGTATTAAGACGCATCATTAGACATTTTGTCTAAAATTGTATAGTAGGTTTGTAAGCTACAAGTGAACAGATTTTTAACCTTCAAGTACCGACGTGCTATTTGAGTTACATAAGTACCGACGTGAGGTCTGACAGTCCACCCTAGCTTAATATTAAATATAACAGTGATTTTCATGCATATCTCCATAAATTTTGTTCCTATGAGATGTCTATATATCTTTTGTGCATTAAATTAAATAAAATTAGAAATGCTTAAACATTTATTATTAATTATGAGCATAACAATCACAGACGAAAGATTTTTCATTCAAAAATATAGCGTTTTACTTAAATTACATAAATTATAATTAAACTCAGGATAACTTCTACAAAATATTGTTTTTCTTATAGATAAAAACCGTTTTAAACAATAGTAATCACAAAAACAGGCATTAATAGCCGTTATCAACAAAATCACAAGCCATCCAAATAGGTATCTAAGGCAGTTACATACAGCCTTTGCAAACAGGCTTGCATCATTGAAGGCACCCATGTTTCGTACAAGTGTTACATTTGTATGCGGATTCTGTGTTATGATCACTGTCCACTACACTGAAATTTGGGTTAATAACCTCAGAATCAGATTCGCAGCCCTCTTCTAACATTCTCGCCACAATTTCTTCGTGCTGGCTATTATGGGGTCTTGTTGAGTATCGTCTTGTGATAGGACCTCTATCATTATCATTTGGCCTTGCCCGTTTTGTGCCTGAAGACCCTGGTTGATTCATAGTGACATTAGACTGTAAATAATTGATAAAACAAATATAAAATGAAAAATAGGAGAATCAAAAAAAGTTACGTAAGTACCGACGAGTGGTCTCACAGTCCACTCGCGATCTTATAAAAGCCATAACTTACCGATAACGCGCGTGCCAACACTGCCACTCTCCATGAATGCTCCCGGGCGACTGCTCGAGGGGTAGATAGAAGCATGGGGTAATACAACTACGCTAAACTAGGTAACTCGGAATCGCGAACGGTCGAAGTGTCTGTCAGACCACACGTCGGTACTTAAAGGTTAACCAATTCTTATCCCATGTATGATAGGTTCATATTCTACAATTTTAACGTACCTACATAGTACATATTTAAATTTAAACATAATAATAATAGGTACAGCTTAGCAGTTTACAGCAACAGTTACACTCATTTACTTTTTTATTTGACTGTAAATCACTATAACAAGATAGTGATGAACATTTCTTTATTTATTTTGATACTATTATTGCTTATTAGGTAAAACACAAGTAATACAGAAATGAACCCAGTAATTAAGTGTCCACAGCAATTACCTATGAGTTGGATACGTTTGGTTGCTCGCATGGAAAATTAACAGTCCCCAAGGCCTTGGATCCGTAAGAAGAATAAAATAAATTATGATCAAAATTGGTTTGCTAAACCTTAGTTTTTATCATCTTCCTGCCCTCATCCCACTCTATGTGAGGTCGACACAGCATGATCCGGGTTTTGGCTAAGGTGTTTTATGACCGGCCGCCTGCCTGACGTCAACCCTCCTTGGGAATACTTGCTTATTGTATCTCATCATGTTGGAGAGGATACTATCCCTTAGTCGACTTTTACGACATGCTCGGGGAGAGAAGCAGCTAGACGCATTCTATGTTTTTTCTTTACTCCCAGTCCAGCAGAGAAGTTGCTAAACCTTAGTTTTAAGATGACAATAAGCATGACTTTGACAGATGCCCTATTTCTATATTCAGTTATCAAGCGACGACGGATGGAAGATTGGTGTTTTTGACTTTTCGATATCGAATCAATGCGCTCTCAGACGTCCTAGGTTTCTTTTTGTGTTATATATACATATATATAAACTTTTTTACATTATAATTAAATAGCTTTGAATGGTTAGATAAATAAAAGCAAACTCTATTTTAGTCTCTAAAGCACCTCTGTTTGTTCTCCAAATTTCACAAAGGTTAGCTGGAAGAAAATGCTAATTAGCATTAAGTTCGCCTATGTACATATTATTTCTTGTGCAATAAAGAATTTTCTATCTATCTATCAAACATGCAAGTCGAGTTGTCAAGAGTTCATTGTCCTGGGTCCTAACCTTTTTAGGGTTCCGTAATCGAAGGGTAGCATGGGACTAAACCTCCGCTGTCCGTCCGTCTGTCTGTCCATCTATCTATCCTTTCGTCCGCCCGTATCAGCGGGCTGCATCCCATGGACCGTAATATGTAGATATTTAAAATTTTCAGAGAGTGTGTACTTCTATTGCCGCTATAACAAAAAATAAAACAAAAAAATAAACTTTTGTTTCAGAAAATGTAACTAACTGCTTTGAATATCTAGATTAATAAAAAAACATGCAAGTCGAGTTGTTGAGTGTTCCGCATCCTAAGCTTTTTTTATTTTTATTACGTTTACACACACACAGTCGTTTACATCCACATCGTCTGCGAAGACAGACTTATTCCCGATTTCTATGTTACTAACGGATGAGGGATCGTTCGTTACATAACATTAGCAACGTAGTTCAGCGTCGAAAAGCGCCATAATTTGTTTGACAAAAAAATAGGAAGCAGGCATGAATTGAATAAATGAATACCCCGTAAAGCTGATTGAGTGATACTGTCCTGAACTATGTCAATCGAAACTAGGATGAACAAACAAACGAACCATGACTAACTTTGTTCATTTCAATTAGTGAACAAGTCTCGAGCCGAAGCGGCTCACGTTTAACTTGCGGAAGCTTGGTTTGTGTAAGTAGGTAATTGTTCAGGCATTCAACCAGCCAATTTTCCCAAGCTTTGCTTTTATAGGAAACAAATACAAAATGTATAAAAATTCTTGTAGCGATTATTTAGCGTATTATTCATGTATTTGTTACAGACAATGCAAAACCTTCGTTTCGATTGTTTTTCTATAAGTACTTGTTAGAAAAGGAGAGGAATTTTAGTCGTGTTTTTAGAGCGTGTTATGTTTTTATTTCTTAAATTATCTACATTTGAACAATTTTTAGTGGTCCTGTGGAACAAACCAGTTTTTTGTTATAAACAACTAAATCACGCTTATTTTACGACTATTTTCTAATTTGACAATCAGACTAAGAACAAAAAACATCGTTAATGATGTGAAAACTGATCAAGTGCAAGTCGAATTCGCACACGAAGGGTTCCGTACCATAGTACATGTACATAAATGTTTCTTGTATGAGGCCCCCCTTTTCTTTTTTCTTTTATTTATTATTTGTTGTTATAAATAACTAACTAAGGCTTTTTACCATCTATACTAGATGATTTATATAGCACTAATGGGATGTTGTAGTGCCCGGGACCATCCTCTCAGGTTAGTCGGCCTTATCTATAGAAAAGACATGGTCAATAGGTGTGGAGCTGACTAAGCCGCGGGTTTTCTCACGAGGTATTCCTTCACCGTTTGAGAGTACCTACTGGTATATAGCGCTCATACATTTTTCGAACTGAAAATTTCACTGGTGTACGACCGGCCCCCAATTTTAGGATTAGAAGGCACTAGATCACCCTCTCTACCTATTACGGTTCATGAGATACAGCTTGCTGACAGAAAGATGGACGGGCAGCGGAGTAGTAATAGGGTCCCGTTGGCACCCTTCCGATACGGAACCCTAGAAATGAAGCATTCGCTACTGGAAACCAGGACTTTGTTTAGGTAATATTTTGTAAACTTAGACACAGCCACACAGATCGACTAAACTTTTCAGTCAAATTAAATTACTAGCAACATTTCGCAAACAATTAGGATTTTCAATTCACAGTTCTCGGTAAAATACCTAGGTACAAGATGATAAGTAAGTACACGTTTTATTAACTTGAGCTCAGCAGTTTTAACAGAGTATTATTTTTCTCCGCCAACAGAGTTCAGCTAACACGAAAAAATATTTTTTCATTTTGTTATGTCGGAACACGTGATATTTCATTGTTGTTACACAGTCTTAAAAGGGTAGCTGGTTAACTTCAACGTATTAATCTATCTAGTCGTGTCACTAGTTCTTTCGAACCAGTGAGGTTAAAGGATTTAAGTGCGCCCAAAGGCTCCTGTCGTGCACTTGACACACATGTTTTCAAACTTTCTACGGTTCTTCTTCATGCCGGTTTCCTCACAATGTTTTCCTTCGCAGTTTGAGAGTACTGGTATAACGCACGTAAAATTTTCGAACAGAAAAATCCATTGGTGCGTTACTGGATATGCACCCACGACCTTAGGATCGAAAGGCGGGGCCGCAACTACTAGACCACCAGTGTGAAGGCATTAAAACAGGTTACAAAAATTTACATCTATACTTTTCTGATGATTCTTCATTATTATTAGTCTACAGAAGGTCTAGCTTCTCTGCTGGACTGGAAGTAAAGAAAAAACATAGAATGCGTCCAGCTGCTTCTCTCCCCGAGCATGTCGTAAAAGTCGACTAAGGGATAGTATTCTCTCCAACATGATGGACCATTCTATATAGGCCATGATGATCAGCCCATCTGATATAATATCCTGTTAGTATTATTTTATTTAAAGGAAGTAAATGCGCTTTTCTTTAAGGCTGTGGCTGGAGCGTTTTATCGCGCGGCCGCACTAATGGTGACGCACGGCATCGCCTACACTTGACAATCATTAGGCAGCGGTAGCGGTTCGCGGCAAACAATGTTTTAGACAACGTTTTCCGGGTTAAGTCGCCTGGAAATTCACGTGATGTGTGTTTGTAGGGCACGATGTGTGTTTTGTTGTTATGGCTTTATTTTGGATGGTTTGAATGACTTGTGCTCACTTCTTATTATAATAACGGACGACGTTTCGTTCATTGCCATAGTTGCCATCCAAAGTTATTATCTGTCGAAAAGCACCGTCATAATTTTTTAAATGAATTAATACTCTTACCCCACCTATATTTATCTTGGAACTTGTTTTATTATTTCAACAGCTGCCTACTACTATTATATTTATTAATTAAAATTTAATTTTCATCTATAGAAAGCTACAAACTCTTTCTATGAATTCATCTTTTAAAAAAAAGCGCAAATTAACATCGAAAGTGCTAAAGAAGAAGGATTACAAAACCCACTAAACTAACTCTGTTCGTAGTTCAAAATAAATCCTAAAAGGGTCAAATTCAAATTTGCCTGAAGCCTGAATCCCCGGAGACGGTATTGAAGAGCTGAAAGCCTTAAAATATCCATTGAATAGGCAAGTCTACTAAAGACTAGCTGTAGCTTTTTTACATATGAATAGATAGACTAAGTATCAATGTAGGAAAATTGAATAGATTTATATAATTTTTTAAGAAATAAACGTCTTGTACTAAAATCTAACCTGCTGAGCAATATTAAATTTAAACTACCTATAGGATTATAGCGTCCGTATTATAGAGCTCAAGGCGGAGCTATTGAATATCCCGATTCCCGGATTCCTTGGAATTCCTTTAACATTTAAAAAATAATACTTGTTATTCCTATTTCTTTTAGAGTTCAGATTATTTCCTACCCGCGCTTTGCTCTTATGTTGCATAACGCACTCCGAAGACTGTTTAGTATCCAATGTGTACGAAACCACATCGTCACTGGAAAGGCAAATTTACGTAAGCGCCAATCGAGAAAAAGCCGTTTGAAGTTCATTTTTTTCGTATTTTTAATCATAACTTTCTATCTAATTATCGAATTTTGATGACGTCAACGTAAGATTTCATTCTTTTTTCATTTTCTATGTCCAGCAATTCATATTATTGTATTTGGACTGCTATTTTAGGATAATAACTCAATATGCCTATTTGGCGCTTACGTAATTTTGCCTTTCCAGTGTAATTTTTCAGTGTAATTTTTCAGAGCAATTTCCTTGATAATGTATCAAATAGGTATTTTTAACAAAACGCGTGTCACAGTTAGTGCTACCCTGCCTACTCTTTGGTGCCACTGAAAACCAACCACACGCCCGCCACTGCGCTACTGTAACTTATAGCTGAGTGGTGACCTTTTTTACGTCACTTATTTTTTCTCCGTATGTAATAATTAGTATACCTTGTTTGTGTCGTAAAATAAATTTATTCTATTCATTGCACATTGACCAAGCAAGCCTCGGCTTTATTCATTCTAAAGACTCTAGGCTAATGTATCGCTCTCTCATAAATATAGGTACCAATAGGTACCTACCAAAGATGCTGACGTTGTAAGCTTTTCGGACGTCATGGTGTAAATAAGTCCTTAAAGGCCTGTTTACACTATCCGAGTGAATTGTGGCGATGACGTTGACGGATGGTGTTTGTGAACCCGCTATGTAAACCACAGTTATTTATTTCCAAAGTTTTCCGTTTGTTATGGTAAGAGAAAATCTAAGTTTGCGGGAATGTAAGTAGTTTTGGATGGGGCTTGATTGGAAATATATTTTTCCTTTACCTTTTCTGAAAAAGGTGGTAAGAAATAACTTGAAAGTTGACAAGGAAACAAATGTAAATAAAATAACGACTTTGGTTATTTTGTTGATAACTAAGTAAAAAATTCGGGTTATATTCACTCGTCATACTTCGCCTCCATTGGGGTTCGAGGACGGAAAGTTTTTACCCAGTGGCAATGAAGCATGGGGTTTGAGCGGGAATAACCCACGACAACCTCGGTGGCATGGCGAGCGAGTGTTTTACTGAGACTTGGGTCTCAGTAGAGTACTCGCCAAGAGGCGCGGGTTCGATTCCCTAAACGAGATCCTAAAGAATCCTAAAGGAACCCAAAGGCTATATAAAAACACGAATAGCTTATCACAAAATGTTGTATTTGGTGCACGAACCACAAGCTGTTGTAGATTAAACTATCAAAATGCAGGCTACAATTTCATTTTCAGCATAATTCTCCCGTCACTGAGGATTTGTTTGAACGAGTGTTGAATCTACTTTCGCAATAAAGCCGTATTTTCCTCAGAAACATTGGAATCTAAATATATAAATAAACTCTAACGTTACTGACTGACTGAAGAAGCATGAAACTTCTGGGTTAGCTATTTATTTTGTACTAGCTTTCGCCCGCGGCTTCGTTCGAGTGATATCCGGACAAAAAGTAGCCTATTGTGTTATTCCAGCGCACATACTATGTATATTCCAAGTTTCATTCAAATCTGTTCAGCTGTTACGGCGTGATTGAGGCACAGATATACATCGTCACATCCACACATCCTCATAAACTTTCGCATTTAGTAGGATTGTAGGGGAGCACCAAGAAAGGAATTCCTGAAATTCAATTCCTAAAGCACACAGTGGGAAGATAAAGTTTGTATTAAAAATATTCTATGTGGTCAAAATCTTTGTGCGTTTCACTAATTACCAGATAAAATAAATCAATATTTGTGGACATTTCACAAAGCGCCGTCTAGCCCCAAACTAAGCAACGCTTGTACTATGGACACCAGATGGCTACATAGTTAAAACACATATAATACATAATACTACAACATCCAGATCCGGAAGAGATATTTGCAGAACTTACAAACATTTATTCCGTAGCGGAGATAGAACCCGCGCCTCTTGCGTCTCAGCCGAGCACTCGCCCGCCACGCCACAGAGGTCGTTTATAATACTTTTAGTGGATGTCAGAAGCCACTTTCAATTTATTATTTTAGCTTTCTCAGTCGCCGAAATAACTGAATCGATTTTGACAAATGAGGTGTTGTGGGATTTGTGTATTTATGTCAGAACATCAAATCAACTTTTTTGTAGTATTTAAGACACTTTTAAACACTAAAATTCCAGTGTGGCTCCTTAAAGGAGCTACATTTTCACCGAAATAAAATGGCACTAAACTAAAAACTTATACTAAAATGGTACAAATTTATCATCATAAGTTTATAAATCAAATATAGCAGATGTACGACTTAGTTACCTACTGTTACCAAAATTTTATGCAGTTGGGTTTTTTGTTCTTTTAATTTAAATAAGTACTTTTTTATAATGATCCTCAATGGTCTAATGTACCGGTTCCGAAATTCTAACGAAAATGTGTCGATGAGCAACATATTTTTTTTTACAGAAAAAACAACGTTGCTTTGTTAATGACTCATCATCCAATTGCAGGATATTGGAATCGGGGATATAATAGTTATAGTTGCTGCTTGGTGTTTACAGCATCAGTTACCTACGAAAACAAACCTTAAGCTCTGTAGGAGCCATCGCCGCTTCGTGTCGGTTCGTAATTAAAAGTGGCTTAAAACTGTAGTCTGCATAATCAAAAAGCTCAATTAAAACTTCGATCACCAATTTTCATCTACCTCCGCGGTCGGTCAGCATCTCATCATAATTTATTATTTCCAAACTATCAGTATTTGCTCATTGTTCGATGAAATTTGTTTTTGAATGTGCATTGAGAATTTTTGTACGAGCTTACAGAAATTTATAACTTACGGTTATTTGTTCACAATTCATAAAAAAAATGTATTGATATATTTTGATATATTTTGAATAAAGAGCCGCCTAAATACTAGTACCTATTTATGATGTTTCAACTCGTTTTTTTAAATGAATGAATCGGTACCTCATTTATTTTTATTGTTTACACGAAATGCTTTCAAACACGTAGTTAAACGAAAAACATAAATGATTTCAGATATATTCGTTTTGAATTTGATGTTATTTCGATCATTACTCTTTCAATGAGTTTTTTAGTGAGTTAAGTTTCACATGACTAGGCATTTAATTTTAGTCAAAAGATGACAGCCCACCAAATGTCAAAATCGTGAATATAATTAGGTATTGGTCAGACGTATTAGTTACCTACCTACTATAATAGAGATTTTTCTATATCGACTCATAGATTAGCTTCAAACAAAAACATAATAAACTTGCAAATCTTTAGGTATACGAGCCAAATGACCGCTAATACACAGCGAAATAGTGAATACAGTAAAGGCTTTCATAAGTGCTACAAAAAGCTGGCAAGATGTGACACTGAGCGATCGTGTGGACATTCCAGCAGCCATTAGGGCAGTGCTTTGCTTTCTCACTACCGCAATATTAATGGTTTTATTTCCCAGGCGCTGCTCATTAATTCACTTTTCAATTTGCGCACCCAGTGTCCGGATTATAAATAATTAGTTTTGTGGACATAAGCTGTCAACGGATATGATTTTGTAAAATCATTTAAGGCTATGTGAAATTGAACTGGTAATAGTCATTATGATGAAGGCAACTTTTTGTTTATGTAAAACATAGAATCACTCTGTGACTGTGGAGAACTATTGCACGATAGGAGCCTTTGAGGCGCACTATAAATCCTTTCACCACACTGGTTCGAATAACTGGGGACTGAGTCACCTCCATCCGTGGGAGTATACCCCTTATCCCGTAACCCCACACGTAGTTCCTGAGTGGTGCGAAGCAGGTGACATTCGAGCCGAGGTTAGTGACCACCCACCAGATAAAACCACGGCGCCAAATAGCCTGGACGTTTTCCGCCGTGATGTCTAAAGATACTATCGAGAAGTCGGGTCATATCAAGGGCATCCCTGTAGGTAGAGAATGAGCTATATGCTGGATCGCAGCATCGGGAGTCAAATTCAGCAGAGGACCCAATTGTGGGTTAGCCACCCATGAAAGGCTGCCCCGCCAACTGCCGAAAAATCCCAAGGATGTCATCGTGCCGGTTGGCTACTGGACGAGAGGGTGCGATGAACATTCCTGGAGGGCTCGGGAGTCCCCGCGGTCTTCATCTCTGGTCCCCCTTTGATGTATGCGATCCCAGTACGTTTCTCTGAACCTACAAGCGTGACGTCTCGTTCTACTTTCGACTTCCAATCTATTATTATTTTACTTAAATGAAGAGAAGCAAAAGGATTAATAAAATTCCACAGCGGCTGCACTCCCTTTCGCTTAAAGTGCACCTCACTAACATCAGAGGCCTGCACTCAAATATCATTTCTATCCATCACCATCTTGAGACAGAGCAGCCGCACCTCTTGTTTCTCTCAGAGACCCTACCTCCGCTACCTCTTCTCTCTTACCCAGGCTATAAGCCTGGAACACACATCACACATACACACAAGAATTTCCACGGCTCACAATTGATTATAAGACACAAAAATAAAATTCACAACCTAAACATTCAATCACGCAATTACATACACCTCATACCAACCAACAGCGTGTAATAGTAAGAATTGTTAATTTAATCATTATTATTCCTCAATTTATCTAATTTCTATGTAAATTATAATTGATATTCTCTTTTTACGTGCCTCCTGACTGATTGATCACAGTCAATCAAAAAGGAAGATCATTTTATAAGTTTTTCTATAGGAAACACCAAACAAACCATTTAGAAGCACAGAGGGCAAAAAATACATTTAATCACAGCCGATGAATGCCGGTCGAGCACAATATGGGAGTACACTGAAAATCAGCACTGCATGGCACTAAAATGCCCGTCAGCATTTATGCTGAGTTGACTCTAATTGCCTAGTTAGGATATCGTATGTTGCAATTCATTCTACACATTGTTAAAGTAAGAGGGGAATAAACATAACAAAAGCAGCACAGTTATCAATTTAAAAGCGCGAGGGACCGAGTGGCCTCTAGGAGGCGGCCCGACAGATGCGCATAATTATGATCGACCTATGGGAGGTCGACCAACGGTCAAAAGGTGTACCTACAATTTAATTAGATGTAAGTTTATCTACGGCAATAAATTACTTTTCTTTCTTACAAATTTAAACAAAGAATTTTGTATACGCCCGGGATGACTTCTGCATTCGGTGTCTCCGAAAGTTTTCCATTTTCTCAGTACTGTGGTCTTTGGTGGACACTGGAAAAAAGAAGATTCTCTATGCTTTTGTCTAACGATCGCACAGCGTAGATCTGGAGACGACCAGGCTTATTGATTCTGCGGATGTGGCCTAATTAGAGTACCCGTCGGTCCAACTAGTCTTTCTAGGAGATTTTAATGCCCATCACCAAGATTGGCTATTTCCATACCAGGACACCGACCATGCTGGGTATGAGATGCATAGGAACCGGACATAATTTGGCTCACATTATAATTATGTTGAACTTGAAACACAATTTAATTTAATTGCCAAATCGAAAATCTACGTCATGAAAGATTTTTGTTCAGCTGCGTAAATACAGCTAAATAATTAATTAATTAGTATTATGAATCTAATATTGATTTGATTTAGTTTTTGGTTGTTTTTCCAAAAACGAAAACGAGATTGAAAGATGTCATCTATCAAATAAATATATTTGATTTGATATTTGATTTGAAACCTTGCGGCCAGTAGATCGGAGTAGCTGAGGACAAAAATCAATAGAGAATGTAAGAAGAATTTTATTACGCAGATAAATGTAGTAACAAACATACACTCTCTTGCATTTTATAATATAAGTATGATTTAATGTTCTAAAAGTACCTATGGTCTCTATTGGATTTTAATTTGGGTTTCAAGCAGCTTTGTAAACAGCACATAGTTAAATAATTCTGTAAAGTTAATATTGAACTTTATTGGATTATTCAAGGAAGAGTAGACACTATTACAAATCCCTTTTGGTACTAATAAGTATGCCAACAGAACCGGATGTTAGTTCACTACTGTACAGTAGTAAGTTTGTTCACTATTTTGAGAGCATCGGCCACATTTTTTCTTTTATTCCTTCAACACTCTTGTGTTGAATTGTTCTTACAATAAAATTTGTCTGTCTCATTTTCAAACGTCTGAATGATTACATCATCACCATCATCAACGTACAGACGTCCACTACTAGACAGGCCTCACATACTTCCAATGATACTTGAACAGCGGACATTGGCAGAATTGTAACGTTATGCCAATGTCAAAAAAAAATAAATGAAGTGCACGTATTTGAAGTCAAACTTACGACCGTATAGTTTAGGTAGTTAGAAAGTCGAGATAGACCTTCTTACCAACCTAGATACCTACCTAGCTGTGTTACTATCGATAAAAAGTGTGGTTCGATACACTTACCCCCGAATACTCAAACGAATCTCAGAGTTGAGCGCGTCTCAATTGACGAGTTATTGACAGATTTTCATCAAAAACTGACAAAAAACCGTGATTTGAGACGTGCTCAACTCTGAGATGCGTTTGACCGAATACTCAAACGCATCTCAGAGTTGAGCACGTCTCAAGTGACGAGTTATTGACAGATTTTCATCAAAAACTATCAAATAACCGTGCTTTGAGACGTGTTCAACTCTGAGATGCGTTTGAGTATTCGGGGGTTAGACACTAACTGAGTTGGATACGATACGCCCTATTGGTTGTCATGGCTTTCGCTACTTACACTCTTCTTCAATGTCATAACAGAGTTGTTACCACACCTCCAACTTAACATAATAATTATGGCAAACGTATAAAAAGCAAAAACATTACCAAATTTTTACATTTCTTCTTAGCTTCAGAATCTATCAAGCTGAGCCATCCACGGCTACCGGCAACATGAATCTGATAATATTGGTTGCAGTTGCCCTCTTCCAGGGCTATCATATTTCTGGCTTAGGTAAGTAAAATTTTTTACCCATATCGATTCAACTTATTATATATTTTTCTTTACGTTTTAAAGTTGCTCTGACTACTTTCAGTTTAAGTTATAATACTGCACATGTATTATAACTTAAACTAAAATCACAATAATGTCTATATCTAATAAATAAATAGTTGATCTTGAGATAAAACTTGACTTAAGATGCAAGTTAAACCTGATAAACAAAAGTACAGAACGTCAAGCCTTTAGTTTTGGCAAGCTCTTGCTTGCTATGTGAATTTCATGGTTTTGGAGTCCACAACAAAAAAATAAATTAAATAAAAAATGAAAGGGGCCCCATATAAGAAACATTATATTCATGATACGGAACGAATTCGACTCGCACTTAACCGATTATTATTTTTTATTCTAATGTGACATGTTTTTTTAGAGGTACCACCACCATGCCCTCTAGCTGACGGTAATTGTCAATCTGATACGATTGTAAAACTAGCAACAACCGTGGGAGTCGAAGGATCAAAAGAATTGAATATCAGTCCAGTAGACCCCTACCATTTGGAAAACATTAGCATACATATTATGGACATTATAAAATTAACGCTGGTCAAAGGTGATTGCTTAGACATTGTCAAGACTTGCAGACATACAACATTCAAGTAAGTTTCTATGTAACTTTTTGAACTACCGTGGCTATGATAATTAATAGCACTTAAAAAGGGACAGTGGCGTACATACCTGCATCAAATTGTTGACGTTTTGGAGCAACCAACGCCTTGTCTAGGGTACTCTTAAACTGTCTTATGGAAAACAGGCTTGATATGTTTGTATTGTATGCATGTAAAAAGGGAAATTACGACTGAGTTGTCTAGGCACTTTCCTCGTGTTTATAGGCGATACGTAGTCTTCATCCCAACTCACTCAGAAAATTCATAAAACATCTTAGCCATTATATTTGACTTTCAATGAAAAATTCGCAGCATTTCATAATAATTACATTTTACCTTATGGACAAGAAACGTGTGTAAAATGATTCTTGTCCGTTGAACAGTGTCCCGATTTGACTTATTTATTCGTCAACTGACGCTGAGTTCTGTGAGTTGACAAAACGCAAAAATACTTTTGATTTTTTCTTTGCTTTTCCTACATATATTTTATGTAATACTTAAAAGTATCTTATGTCCGTCTCCTGGCTCTAAGCTACCTCCCTACCAATTTTCACCCAAATCTGTTCTGCCGTTCTTGAGTTATAAGTGGTGTAACTAACACGACTTTCTTTTATATATATAATATATAGATTGTATTTTAGTACAGTCATAGACCAAATTTTTTAGGTTACTCATTAGGTAAAATTACTTAATAAAACGATTTAATAAAAATTGCCTTAGATTAGCAACATAATAGGTAGGTACTTAACATTCGTACATATAAGGTATTTTACGGCGGCATCGCAGTTATTATTAGTTATCGATTACTTCATTCGTAATCGCAATGATAGACGGTCTTCCAAAAATGTGATCAATTTAAAGGCTAGTTTAGTGTACGACACTAAACGTGTCTGAACTACTATTAATAGTTTAGTCGAGTAGATTAGTCACACAGGAAATTTTGACAAAACTGGTAGACCACTTTCTTGGCCCATCGTACGCTGTAGGGTGTGATAGGAACAGACGATGTAGAGGGTTGCGACGCCGCGCCGCCGCCTTGAATGTGTCGGTTTAGTAAATAATTCAACATTTTAAATTTTAATTAGTTAATCAAAATCATGACGGTGTTAAATTCCCAATTGTATTAATTATTTCTTATTTCAGTGTCGATACGGAGAAAAAGATCAGGAAAATAGTATTAAATTGTGAGAGGGTTGAATTTGTTGGCGAGTATTTAATAGAGACTAACCCAAACTATATTAGCTATTTCGGTAACATGCATGGCAATGGAAATGGATCTCTCATATTGAGTAAGTAAATCGGCTGAAAAATAATATGTGAAATTAATAATAATAATAATAAGATAAGATAAGGTACATACTATGTTCAAAGTCGAAGTCAAACAAAATTATACCATAAAATCACAGGGATCACTTGGACACGTCTTAAATTTACGTTGCATTTACACCTGTTCGTAACGCGACCAAGCGTAGAAGATACAGGCAAGAAACCATGCTTGGCTATTTTTTTGGAAAATGATCCCTTTATAATCATGTTTATAACATATGGACCTATTTATTTAGATATTTTTAAGTAAATGGTAAGTGAGAGCACTTGCAGTCTAGTTGGTATGGTAGAGACTCCGCCTTCTGATCATAAGGTCATGATTTCAGACTTGGTCGTGTACCAATGGATTTTTCTAAAAAAAAAAATCAAAAATAAAAGAAAAATCGTGAGGAAACCCGCGGCTTAGTCAGCTCCGCATGTATTGACCATGTCTTTCCAGTGGACAAGGCCGACTAAGTTGAGAGGATGGAATAGGTGCTGGGCAAGCCTACTCCATTTTAATTCCGGTTTTAGTTCCGGGTACTACAGCGTCCCGTTTTTGAAGGTAAAAGTTGCCTCCTGACGCTGTGTAAATCATCTACTATATATAGAGAGTAAAATACCTTAGTTTAGTATAAGTTAACAACTTCATAGTTACAAAAATCTTAGTTTAGGTACGTAAAACATAGGGTATAAAATACGTGCTCTAATATATTTCAGAGGATTGGTATTTCTACATCGAACATCCATTTGATTTTGTATTGGGCGCTGATAATGAAATCCACTTCGACCCCATGTTTGAATATGCCAAGTGGGAGACTAGAGTAAACACCGAAGCCACAATTGCTGTAGACAGCATCTATCTCGGAGATCAGGACATAAGTAAGTATCTATTGTAGACTAGAAGTCAAATGTGTAAGTGAAATGCCCTGGAAGTAAAATGCCCTGGCATTACTACTACTGCTAGTTTACTACAGATTTTTTTTATATTACCATACAAGTAACACAAAATTGCATAAACAAAAACAACAAGTAATAATTATTTAAAAGAATAAAATACCCGACTGTATAGAATTTAGGTAGCGTGGAACATCTGTCATTTTAGACAAATGATGAACGAATTTAAACCATTTTCAGTCTTATTTAATTGAAAAAGCCTTCATAAAGCCGTTGTATTATACTTTTTCACACTTTAGTGTCACAAAAAAGTGTCGTAGGCTATACTCATGAAACTCTCGTTATTTAGACGAACGCAACGACACCTCATTTGTCAAAATCAGTCCAGCCGTTTCGGCTACAGAGCCAGCCATGGAAATAAATTGAAAATGGCTTCTTACATATTTATTACTAGCGGTCGCCCGCGGCTCCGCCCGCGTGGATGTCGGTTACCGCTGCAAAAAGCCTACCCAGGAAAGACACGGTCAGTCGCGAGGTCGGCTCCCTACGCAGCGGTCGTGCAGCAGAAATCGTAATATTTTAATTTCGCCATAACTTCAAAACCAAACGTCCAATTTTAATCATTCAAATACCAAATATTATCTCCATAAACTGTTCTTAGTGATGAAATCATTTATTTTGATAAGGATTAATAGCATGAGTAAAATAAACGCGTTTAAATGTAGTCCAAAAAAAATTCAAGATTTTTAAATAAAAAAATGGTTGCTGTGCCTCACTCGACATAGATGGGTATAGTGTGTCGCGGACTTTTTTGTAGATATTTATAAGATCTACAATTAATTAGAACATTTTATGGTTCTATCTTTTATAGTTTAGGCAGCGTACGCAAAATAAGTAACTTTTCTGGTTGATTTTTTACACCTTGTGTCCGAAAAACCCAAATATCTTACGGAACCCTATTTTTTTCCAAAATAAAATATAGCCTATGTTACTCGTGGATAATGTAGCTTTCGAATGGTGAAAGAATTTTTAAAATCGGTCCAGTAGTTTTTGAGCCTATTCAGTACAAACAAACAAACAAACAAACAAAGTTTTCCTCTTTATAATATTAGTGTAGACATATTTATAATTTTTGAGACTTTATGTAGCCTAAAAGTCGGAAAAAAATATTTCATAATATCGACTTATTTGTGTAATGTATGAAAAAAAAAACTTTTTTTATATTAAATGGGCTCTCTCTTGACTTCAATCTGCGCTGAATAAGCTCAGATGAGGTCTAAGATGTAGCAAGATCGCCCAGAAGCAACCTATTCACTCGAGATTTAAAAAGTTTGGGGTTATATTGTTCTGGAAACACAGACGCAGGCAGCGAATTCCACTCCTTAGCGGTGCGCATTATAAAAGATGATGAATAGCGCTTCGAGCGAATGGGTGGAATATCCACTAAGTGGGGGTGATAATTAGCAGTGCGTCTGGAGGTCCGGTGGTAGAAAGGAGATAGTGGAATGAGCTCGTGCAGCTCAAGAGCACACTCTCCGAAGTACAATCTGTAAAACACCGCTAGGCAAGCAACCCTTCGGCGGTGAGTTAAACTTTGGAGCTTAGAACCTATTAGCTTCTCATCACCAATAAGTCTCTTGGCTCTGCGTTCCACCGAATCTAGTGTGGCGAGTTGGTATTTAGCTGAACCATCCCATAGGTGAGAGCAGTACTCCATGCATGATCGGACTTGTGCTTTGTACAGAGTTAAAAGCTGTCCAGGCGTAAAGTACCGCTTCACCCTATTTAAAATTCCCAGCTTTTTTGCCGCTGTTTGAGCTTTAGACTCGATGGAAGCGCCGAAGTTAAGGTTGTTAGTTAACTTCACTCCAAGAAGCTCTAAGGTTTGGGTGATAGGAACAGATGTACCTCGGAAAGTAGGAGTCAAGGTAAAAAGACTCTTTTTGGCGGAAAACAAACAGGCCTGTGTTTTGGTTGCGTTAAAGCTGACTAAGTTATCGTCACCCCATCGGGATACTTTGCTTAACGTCAGATTTGTTCGCTCCACCATGGCTTCTCTCAGTAAACGCACTTCTTCCCCACTGGCTGGTCTACAGCTTCAGTAAAAAGAATGCACATACCAACATACCCACTTACATACATACATATACCCCAAACACATTCCCTCCTTCTTCGCAGTCCTGTAAAAACAATAAAATTACGAAGTGATGTAGAATAGGTCATCACTCAGCTTTATGCTATCGATAATTTGTTTTTATAATCGGAATGTTGTTTTTTTAGCCGCCGAAGCCGTAAGTTACGTGAATGAAAATTGGAAGTCGCTGTTCACTACTTTCGGTAAAGAATTCGATTGGATCTCTACGTATTACTACTTCAAGGACTATAAACTATTATATAGTCTAGTACCCGCAAAAATGTTATTCTGCGATGATCTAAAACCTTTAATAAAGAAAAATTGTGACCAACCGTAGACAATCAGAAAATAGGTAATAAGCGAAA
This sequence comes from Scotopteryx bipunctaria, assembly GCA_949320045.1. Classification (NCBI taxonomy): domain Eukaryota; kingdom Metazoa; phylum Arthropoda; class Insecta; order Lepidoptera; family Geometridae; genus Scotopteryx; species Scotopteryx bipunctaria. The sequence goes on from OX439449.1 coordinate 4,639,865, forward strand.
TGTGTTTATCTGCCGACATCTTAATGAATGTAAATTCAGTTTCCAATTAAAATTCATGCATATATATTTTTTCTTTTAATAACAGTAGTATACAGTGGGACAGTATGGAGAAATCCGAAACCTGAAGAGATACAGGAAAAGTGTCTTACTAACATTTAGTAAGATACCTTTCCTTTCTTCCTTCCTTCCTTCCTTCCTTCCATCTTTGGTGAAAGAATTTTTGAAATCGGTCCAGTAGTATCGGAACCGCACGCCAAAATCTATTTTGGGTTTTCTACCTTGGGTTACAATATTGCAATTTTGTTACGGTCCCTAATTTTTTGAAAATTTATCTTAATTAGATTATTTAAATAGGGCCTTTACTGGACCCTGATAATGTAGCTTTCTATTGGTGAAAGAATTGTTGAAATCGGTCCAGTAGTTTCGGAGCCTATTCGTTACAAACAAAAAAACAAAAAATCTTTCCTCATTATAATATTAGTTAAGATAAGTATGTATTTACAAAAAAAAATATATGAGTATTGCATTAGCCATCTGATGCCCATAGTCAACCCTGGTTACTAAGCAGGTGACTCTGTGGTCTACTTAATAGAGAGAATGTAGGAAAAATTTTAATACGCAGATGAATGTATGTTCCTGAATTATGGTATCATTATTGGATTTTTATTTGGGTTTCAAGCAGCTTTGTAAACATTAACACATTGACTGTTAAATAATTCTGTGAATTAAATAGTGAATTTATTGGATTATTTAAAGCGGCGTAGACACTATTATAAATCCCTTTTGGTACACGTAGGTACCTATGCCAACAGAACCGGATGTCAGCTCACTACAGTAGAAGGTTTGTTCACTACTTTGAGAGCATTATTTTCTCTGCCCGCGATTGCCGTACAGTCGAATGCGAATGCGGAGAAATCGTGCGTGTAAAAACTGTTAAATATTTAGGTGTGTTGATTGATTGTACACTATTATTATATTGCTTCTCTCCCCGAGCATGTCGTAAAAGTCGACTAAGGGATAGTACAGACATTTTTTTCTCCAACATGATGAGATACGATAAGCAAGTATTCCCAAGGAGGGTTGACGTCAGGCAGGCGGCCGGTCATAAAACACCTTAGCCAAAACTCTTCTTGGATCATGCTGTGCCGACCCCACATAGGGTGGGATAAGGTCAGGAAAATGATGATGAGGATGATGATTGATTGTACACTAAATTGGAAATCTCAGATCTCAGTAACTATATCCAAGACTCGTAAACTAATTTACATTTTTTTTAAACTAAGAGGAAGTGCTGATAAGTCAACATTGAAAACAGTTTAATTTGCAGTGACGCAATCTGTTTTGTCCTATTGTATAGTCGCTTGTGGAGGAGCACCAAATACATTTCTACTTCAGCTCGAGAGAGCCCAACGTGCTATCCTCAAAGTAATACAATATAAACCAAGATTATTCCCTACTCATGAGCTCGATTTACTATCTGAAGTGTTATCTGTTCGTCAGCTGTTTGTTTTGAATGTCATCCTACGTACACATAAAACCCTTCCATATAAAACACCAACAACATCCAGGCGTAGAGCTAAAATAGTATGCGCTGGTAAATCATGTCGCACTGCCCTTGCGTTTCGTCACTTCTCTTTTCTTAGTCCCATACTATATAAAAGAATCAACAAAATATTGAACATATATCCGCTATCTTATTACAAGTGTAAAACATTATTGAAAAAGTGGCTTTCTACTCTCACATATGATGAAAGTGAAGACCTGGTTCAGATAAAACAGTAATCTCCACAAACAATATACACACACACACACACACACACACACACACACACAAACACACACACACATTCGCCACATGCATAGACACCACACACCCCCTGATACGCACAAACCTTCACACACCCCACAAATTGTGAGTTACATGTTGTAAATGTTAATTTCATGTTCTTTTTTTATTTATTTTTTGTTAATTTGCATGTCTGTTTGTTACCATTTTTCTATATTTTTATTTAGCATAATATTTGTTCGTTTGAATGTTTATCTATCCATAATCCTAAGGTTGGGCAGTGAAAAATGCGACACAGTTTTTACTATAGCATTTTCCAGTGTAACATTTGTATCATGCACATTATGTACAAACTTCAAAAAAATAAATCTTACTTCTTACTTATATTATAAAATTGAAAAGTTCTAGTTTGCTTGAAATTACCGGCGTAAAGCTCAAAACGCAACGATAGCGCGTACTAATTTTACCTGTGCTGCCATCTAGTTCAAAAGTTTGTAACGATGTTTCGATGTTTGGATGTTTGTGCCTCAATCACGCCTAAACGGCTGAACAGGTCTGAACGAAACTTGAAATATACATAGTAAATACATGTACTGGATTAACATATAGGCTATTTTTTATCCGGGTACCACGCGAGCGAAGCCGCGGGCGGCAGCTAGTAACAAATAATAAATTTGCTTACAACTTGTCCGTCAAAAATAATTGCAAAACACTGGTTTATCAATGCTATTAATACAACAAAACAACACAAGTAAACGACAACATCAAGTGACATAAAACACAGTGGTGAATAAGAAGATATTCCTAGAAACAATATCAAAACATCCACTTTTTAGCCCTGCATTTTGAGGTTATTTGAACAGCAAACAGTGCTAGTGAGTCAGAGTGACATTCAATCTTCATCAAGCGTCAACCAAGCTCACATCAAATACGCTTCAGTGTTGCCACTGTACAAAGAAAACAGCGTCTAAAATAGAGGAACAATTTCTAATGTTTTCGATAAAATGAAAATAGAAATCGAAAAACAAATAACCAGTATATTTGATAAAATGAATGAAAAATTAGAACCACTGATCGAGGACAACAAAATTATGAAAAATAAAATAGAAATGCTAGAAAATAAGATTGAATATTTAGAAAAGAAAAAGAAAAACAACAACATCTTGTTTTTTTGGTTTGGAAGAAAAAGATAAATCTCCTTTGAAGTTATTTCGGAAAGTGCAGGAAATTATAAAAGCTGATTTGAAAATCACATTAAAATCAAATGATGTATCAAAGATTCACCGTATCAGTCTCAATAAAGAAAATAAAATACGACCTGTTCTAATTGTTTTTGCTGGAACTGGAAGAGAAATCAGATACTAAAAATGAGAAAAAGGCCTGAAAGAAGTATACGTCACAGAAGATTTTCCAAAAAAGTGCTAGAAAAACGAAGAAAATTGAAACTTAAGCTCTTAAGAACGAGCGAAAGGAAATTTCACGTACATAAAATATGATCAATTGATAGTCAAAGAAGTAAAGAAAAAACATAGAATGCGTCCAGCTGCTTCTCTCCCCGGGCATGTCGTAAAAGTCGACTAAGGGATAATATCCTCTCCAACATGATGAGATACTATAAGCAAGTATTCCCAAGGAGGGTTGACGTCAGGCAGGCGGCCGGTCATAAAACACCTTAGCCAAAACTCTTACAGCATGATCCAAGGATCATGATGTGCCGACCCCACATAGAGTGGGATGTAGGGCAGGAAGATGATGATGATGATAGTCAAAGAAGGAAATCTGAAAAAAAGAAAAAAGAAAAAGAGACCAATCAACTTTACCAGAAAACCAGAATCAGACCAAGAAGTTAGTGAGCAACACCTCTTCAATAAAAGAAAAGAGAAAGAATGCATTTGATATGATGAGACCTAAATCAAACTCATTTTCAAATACAAAACCAAGCCCATCCAAGTAGCAATTTAATAACAGATGACTATACCTAGACGGCGACAGACAAATAAAATTCTGAAACTGAAAAGTATACTTATGGAGAACAAATGCCTTATATACTAGAATCCGAAGTTGTAAAAGCTATAAAAACGTAAAAAAACGGTAAAGCACCTGTAGATTATACAATTTCGAACGAGCTACTTAAAGACACTATAACCGTAATATCAACATTACGGTTATAGTGTTATGTTACGCATCTATTCAACGAAATATTGGCTACTGAACAAATTCCAACTCAATAGATAAAGTCCACTATTGTCCTTCTACATAAAAAGGGAGATAAAAATGAGATAAATAACTACATACCTTTTAACTTATGTCTAATCTATTTATTACGAAGGGACGTCAAATAAAAAGATGGAAGATGACCAAAAAGATGGAGAAGTGTGGACAAAATTGTGAGGCCTATGTCGATAGACAACCTGACCAACAATCTGGTTGCTGAAAAAAGTGTTTAATTGTCCATTATTTAACTAAACCGGTCAGTGTATACAGGCTTTTATTATAATTATTATTGAGAGCATCGGCCACATTCTTTCTTTTATTCCTTCAACACAAGAACAATAAAATTTATCTGTCTCGCTTTCAAACATCTGAATGCCTACATCAACACCATCATCAAGGTATAGACGTCCACTACTAGACAGGCCTCACATACTTCCAATGATACTTGAACAACAGACATTGGCAGAATTGTGACGTTATGCCAATGCCAAAGAAAATAAATAAAGTGTGCACGTATTTCAAGTCAAACTTCGACCGTATAAGTAGGTATCTAGTTAGAAATAAATAATAATAAATAACTCTTCCCCAATGTCAAAACAGAGTTGTTACCACATCTCCAACTAAACAAATATAGCAAACGTATAAAAAGCAAAAATATTACTTAATTTTTACACTTCTTCTTAGCTACAGAATCTATCAAGCTGAGACATCCTCAGCTACCGGCAACATGAATCTGATAATATTGGTTGCAGTTGCCCTCTTCCAGGGATATCACATTTCTGGCCTAGGTAAGTAAAATATTTTACCCATATCGATCCAACTTATTTAAAATTTTTGTGTTTTTTTTTTCTATACGTGTTACCATTTTAAAGTTGCTCTGACTACTTTCAGTTCAAGTTATCATACTGCACATGATGTGTTATCATAACTTAAACTAAATCACAATAATTTCATATTATAAGCGAACACGGCACTGACTGGAAACATCATCTTCATAATTATTATGTAAATAATATAATATTTAATAAAAAAAAATATATGCCTTTATCAAGGTACTAACTAGGTAACCTAATACATATATTAATATTGAGAGCACTGGTGGTCTAGTTGGTAGTGACCCCGCCTTCCGATCTTAAGGTCGTGAGTTCAAACCCGGTCGTGTACCAATGGATTTTTCTGTGCGAAAAATTTATTAACCCACGTTCCCCTAAGACCCCACTCCCTTGTTAACCCAGATCGGTGCCAGTTTTTTAAACACTTCTTCCAGAGTTGCGGTGAAAAGCTTTGGGGAAAGCGGGTCTCCTTGCTTCACTCCTTTTTTAATTGTAAAGTAGGGACCAGTGGTGAAAGTTGAAAAGCAGCTGTACTATGTCTATAAATATTTCGTAGAAGGTTACTAATATTATGTTCGTTTAATATTTTGATTTTTGAGGGATTTTAAAGTTTCGTAAGCCTCGAAAGAGGCATTTGAGTAGACGATGAATGCTAAATAAATAAGTAAGTTAAACTCTGAATGTTTTTCTATTATTTGATTTAAAGAGTGTAGATGGTCTGTAGTTGATAAGCCTCTGTGGAAGCCAGCTTGTACGGGCGGTCGATGTAGATCCAAATGACCAGCGGTATTCAATAAGAAATAAAAGCGGGACCCCATATTAGAAACATATACATGTACGATGGTACGGAACGAATTCGACTTGCACTTGACCGGTTTTAATTTTTTATTCTAATGTGACATGTTTTTTTAGAGTTACCAGAAGGAATAACATGCGCTGTAAATGACGGTTCATGTCATGCTTCAGCGATTGAAAAACTAGCAAACACTATAGGACTCGGTGGAGCAAAAGAGATGGGTATCAGACCAGTAGACCCCTACTATATGGAAAAAATCAGCATAATGGTTATGGGCATTATGAATATAACGTTGGTTAAAGGTGATTGCTTAGGCATTGTCAAGACTTGCAAACATACAGTATACGAGTAAGTTTCTATGTAACTTTTTGAACTTTCATGGCTCATCATCATTCACCATTTTCCTGCCCTTATCCCAGTAGGTGGGGTCGGCGCTCGGCACAACATGTTTTCCTCTTCCATATTCTATCACTCGTCATCTCAGTACTCACTCCTTTCACACGCATGTCCTCTTTCACACAATCCATCCACTTTTCTTAGGCCTTCCTCTGCCCGTGTATCCATCCACATTCATATTCGAGTTAATAATGTCTAGTTAATGTAAAAGCAAATGTATAGTATAGTAATATGTAATAGTAATAGTTACTAATATTGCCTTGGCGCGATTTTGGTTACACAGAAAATTTTGTCATAACTGGTAGACCACCTTCTTGACCCATCGTACACGCTGTAGGGTGTGATAGGAACAGACGATGTAGAGGGCTGCGATGCCGCCGCCTTGAATATGTCGGCTTAGTAAATAATTTAAATTAGTTAATCACGATAACGACACTGTTAAAATCCCAATTGTAATTATTATTTATTATTTCAGAATGGATACGGTGAATAAGATCAGGAAAATAGAATTACATTGTGACAAGGTTGAATGTGTTGGCGAGTACATAATAGAGACTAACCCAGACTACGTTAGCATTATAGACTATCATGGTAACGGATATGGATCTCTCACAATGGGTAAGTAAATCGACTGAAAAATAATAGGTATGTGAAATAAGATACATATCTTATTTATTATTAGTTTCTAAATTTCTAAAGTTAATAAATGGACCGATTTATCTTGATATTTTTAAGTTAACAACTTTATAGTTACAAAAAATCTAAGTTTACGTAAAAAATAATGTGATCCAATATATTTCAGAGGGTTGGCATTTCAGCTTCGAACATGATTATGATTTTATACTGGGCAAAGATAATGAAATTCATTTCCACCCCTTTTTCGAAAAAGCCAAATGGGCGACTAGCGTAACCAAAGCTACAATTGCTGCAGACAACATCTATAGCGGAGATCAGGACATAAGTAAGTATCTAATGTAGACTGGAAGTCAAACAAGGCATTACTACTACTACTAATACTTAGTCGTGTCACTAGTTCTTTCGAACCAGTGTGGTGAAAGGTTTTAAAATTTGCCTCAGAGCTCCTATCAGCTCCTATCCTCTTGACACATGTTTTTCGATCTTTTTATGTTCTACGACATGCCTTTTTCCTTATTACGTTTTCCTTCACCGTTTGAGAGCACCTACCTACCTATTATTTAGGGCCTAGTTTTCCGTTCAAATTGCATTATAAAACTCTTTGCAGTAACAGCAGTTGAACTCAGTTTAAGAGCTAAACGCCGTTTAGTTTGAACGGTGAAATCAGATCTTAGTCATATTGACTTCTGCTGTCAAGCTTATCTTTTAACTTGTCAATATTCCGTGTACAATAAATAGGCAGGCACCTACATATTTTATTTAAGCTTATGTTGGTTAAATAAAATCTGAATCTGGTGCTGGGAAAAAATTACATGCTTTTTGGGCAGCTGCGGAAACTTTTTTTTTTTACCGTTCATTTATTAACCCATTGTGTTGATTTAATAATGACAGATTCTTTTTTATATTACGATACAAGTACACGAAATTGCATAAACAAAAACAACAAGTAATTATTTAAAAGAATAGTAAACCCATGTATAAAATTTAGGTAGCGTGGGACTTCTGCCATTTCAGACAAATGATGAACGAATTTAAACCATTTTCAGTCTTATTTCATTGAAAAAGCCTTCATAAACCGCTGTATTGAATTTTTTTCACATTTTAGTGTCAAAAAAGTGTCATAGACATTACTTTGAAACTCTCGTTATCTAGTCGAATCCAACGACATCTCTTTTGTCAAAATCAGTCTAGCCGTTTCGACTACAGAGACAGCCAAGGAAATAAATTGAAAATAGCTTCTTTCAGCCGCCATATTGGAATTTTTGAGACTTTATGTAGCCTATGATAGGGGTGGCCAACTTGTTTACGGCTGCGATCCACTTGGAAAAAAAAAATCTCATAATATCGACTTCATTGTTGGGTTTATTATTGTCAAAAGAAAGTTGCGAAGTAGTAGTCATTTAATGAAATGTCGATTCGCACAATTATGTTGATCCGAAACAAGCATTTAAACGTTCACATCACTGACCTGCTTTCGCGATCGACCACCTGCGAGATGAATCTAGCGATCGACTGGTCGATCGCAATTGACTTGTTGTGCACCCCTGGTTTATGACACTCTTGTTATCCAGACGAATCAGACGACATCTCATTTGTCAAAATCCGTCCAGCAGTTTGGTCTACAGCTTCAGTCAAAGGAATGCACATATCAACATACCCACTTACATACATACATACACCCAAAACACATTATCCTCCTTCTTCGCAGTCCTGTAAAAACAATAAAATTACGAAGTGACGTAGAATAGGTCATCACTCAGCTTTATGCTATCGATAATTTGGTTTTATAATCGGAATGTTGTTTTTTTAGCCGCCGAAGCCGTAAGTTACGTGAATGAAAATTCGGAGTCGCTGTTCACTACTTTCGGTAAAGAACTCGATTGGATGTCTATGAAAATGTACTTTGATGACTATGATCTATTTTATAGTCGTGTACCCGCCAGAATTTTATTCAGCGATGATCTAAAACCTTTAATAAAGAAAAATTGTGACTACCAGTAGCCAATCAGAAAATAGGTAATAAAATAAATAATTATGTTTATCTACCGACATCCTATTTACTGTAAATTCAGTTTCCAATTAAAATTCATGCATATATTTTTGTTGTTTTAATGACAGTAAGTAGTATAAGTACAATGTTTTTTAAGCGGGACAGTATGGAGAAATCCGAAACCTGAAGAGATATAGGAAAATTGTCTATTAGCTCATTTTTAGTGAAAACAATTAGTTTGGGTAGTTCCCATTTTTGTTCTATGGAACATGGCGTCATCGAACAAAATGGCATAATATTTTCTTCCCAATTTTTTCCATAGAACTACATAGGTACTTCACCCAAGTTTCATGCCATAGAACAAAATGGGAATCATATTTTCTCAAAATCTGCCATGAGAAGCTAAACGATACTGATAATGTCAATTATTCTATTTTAACCATAATCATGAATATAATATAGACAAGCGATCGTCGTATAGTAGCAAACAATCATTACTGCCAATCTCAAGTCAGAGGACATTTCTCATAATGCGACAATCTAATCAATCAAATTAGTCACTTGACAAGTGCCACAATTATGATTATTTTCTAGAGGCCACTGTGATAAGGTAATCGTAAAGAGATCTTATTTACCTTCACCTATATAGCAATTTGAGAGTAACGCTACGCAATTAGCCGCATCGACCATGTGTCCCTGACTGAGTCAGCCAAACAACCGAGCGTGCCCCCACACACACGCCGCCATGATGAGTGCAGGATCATGATGATGATGATGATGAAGGGTACCTTAGTATATTGTGATTAAAACTTCTACCCTCTACCTGTCGCGTATCCAAACGGCGTATCGCATATCCGAACGCCTTCACTCAGACGTTATTAAAATAAATATATTTTTTTTGACAGCTAATGTCACTACTAGTATAACCTTATTTTGTATCCAACGTTTCACAAGAAACTTTGTAACTTTTTTATTTAATTGATTATGCGCAAATTGGACTTCATAATTCTACCAGACCAGCTTGAGGAACCCCTGTATGTTTGCCACAACATAATTTGGACCTTCAGAGCCGGATATCTACACTACAAGGGACCCACGCACGTACGACCTTCGCACGACCTCAAGGACGCACGGAGTCAACGGTCAAATTTTATAACTTTTTTAATCTACAAGGATTCAACAGCATCGCTGTCCAGAAGCACACATACCAATCTAGAAACGGAGAATCGGCACGGCAAGCCATTCATCCTACCCAAAAACGCCTGTCCTATCTTGTGTTAATCCCGTTTTAATACATGTTTCAGTAACTGAAACGCAGTGAGTTACCATCCGTTTGCACAGTGTCTAGCATATAATTATATATGTTTAAAAAAACATTGTCACAAATTAAATAAGGAATAGGGAACTGAAATAAACGTATCAATTTATAATTTGAATTATCAATTTGTATTTTTTTTACTCCAAGCTGCAGTTTAGCAGTAGGTAAAGGTACGTTATTTTTTCTGTGGTAATGGTAAGATTATAATTTGTATGTTTTTTTTAACTCTGAACGAGTAAGCTGAGCGAAGATTTCTCCTCCAACAACTTGAGGGATTTAATTCCTACGTACCCTATCTGTTGTGCAGTTCTAGTTAGGGTAGGTGTTTGGTGTACCAAGTCATAAAATCAATGAATACCTACAACATTTATCATTTTCATCGTTAAAACCACGTATTACTTAAATACAGTGGAAATAAAAAACCAAATAGAGATTTGCTACAGTAAAAATGCATCCAAGCGAAAAATACACCGGATCAGCACCCGCGAGGTCGATTCTTTCGATTCCAATAGTTGAATAGTCAGATAATGGGCATCTGAGCCCTTAGCACAACATTATAAAGATGGGTCTACACAGAAGTACTCTCAAACGGTGAAGGAAAACATCGTGAGGAATGTGCACTCAAGTGCATTAAATACTCAAGTGCACAAAAGGGACCTTTGAGGCGCACTTTAAATCCTTTCACCACACTGGTTCTAAAGAACTAGCGACACGACTAGATAGAGACATCCACTCACTGCTGAGTATAGGCCTCCTCTTTAGTATGAATCCTACTTATCCTATCCTACTAATATTATAAATGCGAAAGTTTGTGAGGATGTGAGGATGTGACGATGTATGTTTGTGCCTCAATCACGCCGTAACGGCAGAATGGATTTAAATGGAACTTGGAATATAGATAGCTTGTGTGCTGGAATAACATATAGGCTACTTTTTGTCCGGATACCACGCGAGCGAAGCCGCTGGCGAAAGCTAGTAGGTATATAATTTACTGTAACAATATTTTCGTCATCTCGATAGCCCAAGCAGTTAGTGCCAAGGGGACAGAGTATTCAACCACTGAGCACCCGTCATTATGCAATGAGAGAATGGCTTCTATCGAATGAGTTACTTCTGTGGTTGCATTTTAACGGAGCAATATTGCACAAAAGATAATTTTACGATATTGCAAGATACTTTTGAAAGATAGTGTTTTGTCATCGTATTCTTTAATGAACGTTTACACTATCTACGGCCGTACAATTAATATAATTATTTCTAGATAGTTATCATCCTCAAATTTATGTACGCTATACCAGTACTCTCAAACTGTGAAGGAAAACATTGTGAGGAAACCCGCGGCTTAGTCAGCCCCGCACGTATTGACCATGTCTTTCCTGTGGACAAGGCCGACTAAGCTGAGAGGATGGAATAGGTGCTGGGCAAGCCTACTCCATCTTAATTTATCCCGGGCACTACAGCATCCCGTTAGTGAAGGTAAAAGTTGCCTCCTGACGCTGTATAAATCATCGATGGTAAAAGGCGTACACTTAACATCCTCATCATCAGCCTACAGCTGTCCATTGCTGGACATAGACCTCCCCTAATCCTCGATCCTAAAAATCCTAGCCGGAGGGCGTCCTATTACGGTCTTCACTCAGGAACTTGATTAGGTGCTCTAGCGGTTGTCGGTTCTTCGGCAGATATGGCCAGCCCACTGCCACCACAGTTTGTTAATTGAGTAAATTTTTTTGACAGAAAACCAGCGTTATAAATACTATGGTTATTAACGTCATCCGTAGATTATTGGGACCAGGCATAATTGGGTACCACAAAAGCAACTTTTCACCTACTCACACATTTTCATTTAGGACCGCTGCTATGAAATAAAAACTTGCCTTGCTAAAAAAGTAGAGCAAAAATAATCGTTGATTAGTTTAGTAACAGGAGCGTGAGCGTGGAAATGAAGGACAGATAATTGGTTTATAACGATCAATTTACTTTCTGAAATTATTCGCGAACCGAAAATGTATTTAATATTTTATTTCAACAATAACTGAATCGAGAAAGTGATAATAAACGAACGAAATAGGATTCAGCGCCCGCGTCCCAATTGGACTCTAATAACTGAAACATCTTCTTTCACAGCTCAAAGGAACCATAAATTGGTTTAGCTAAGGTGGGAGCCCAGATTCCCCGTCCGCCATTTAAAATTGACTCCAATTCGACGGTAATAAGAGTGCTATTTGAGAAGCAACAGATTTAGGGATCGAAAAGTGTGGATGCGAACCCAATTAGGGCACTTGTTCCTATTGTCAATTGCTTTACACTTTTACCGGGAAGGGTTTGTGTTGTCACCGTCATTGAAGATAGGGAATCGAACCGAGAAAATTAGAAGAATATTATGTACGATATTATATTCTCCAATTTTACACTCAAATAATTGATGTATGTATGAGTACTCACCTTTGTACCCGGTTCCTTGATTTTGCCAACGGACGACGAATCCTTTATTAACATAGCAGCTTTGTTATCTATCTGTCGACAAGTGTCATAAATAAATATATATATATTTTAATAATATAATAAGAAAGGAAGGGTAAGGCTTAAGGCTTTGCTCGTGTTGTAAAATGCAGTCATGCAAACGTCGCACATTCTCATAATAATATATTTTTCATATCATTTATTGACAAACAAAACGTTACTCAAAAGTTGAAACACTTTTCTTCTTGTCTTTTCTAATAACAAATTCTGTAAACGGGGCCAGTTGACCAATTCAAAACATGCATTAGGTCAACTGAACTCGAGGGGCCAGTTCGAGCGGGGCCAGTCGACTAAAGTGTCATAAACGATCGGTCATCGGTTAGTAAAATAATGAAACTTCGAATTATTCACAGAGTTTACCGACACTTTCACTCCCCATGTGTATTTGTGTATTTTACGATTGCACCCATAATAATAACTAGCTGTTGCCCGCGACTTCGTACGCGTGTAGTACATTATTTTATTCTATAATAGCGGTCGCCCGCGGCTCCGCCCGCGTGGATGTCGGTTACCGCTGCAAAAAGCCTACCCAGGAAAGACACGGTCAGTCGCGAGGTCGGCTCCCTACGCAGCGGTCGTGCAGCAGAAATCGTAATATTTTAATTTCGCCATAACTTCAAAACCAAACGTCCAATTTTAATCATTCAAAGACCAAATATTATCTCCATAAACTGTTCTTAGTGATGAAATCATTTATTTTGATAAGGATTAATAGCATGAGTAAAATAAACGCGTTTAAATGTAGTCCAAAAAAAATTCAAGATTTTTAAATAAAAAAATGGTTGCTGTGCCTCACTCGACATAGATGGGTATAGTGTGTCGCGGACTTTTTTGTAGATATTTATAAGATCTACAATTAATTAGAACATTTTATGGTTCTATCTTTTATAGTTTAGGCAGCGTACGCAAAATAAGTAACTTTTCTGGTTGATTTTTTACACCTTGTGTCCGAAAAACCCAAATATCTTACGGAACCCTATTTTTTTCCAAAATAAAATATAGCCTATGTTACTCGTGGATAATGTAGCTTTCGAATGGTGAAAGAATTTTTAAAATCGGTCCAGTAGTTTTTGAGCCTATTCAGTACAAACAAACAAACAAAGTTTTCCTCTTTATAATATTATAGTGTAGATAACACCCAATAGTCACATAGTTCTGAGTCTGACCCCACACTACGATTATCTGTATCGTGGGTAACAGAAACTACGAGTAGCATGGTACCACAACTCCCAGACCTGGTAGATTTTTTTGCAGAACATGCAAACTTTCTCCTGCTTAAAAAGCTGATGCGATGCAAAATCGATTTTTACAGTAAAGTTTTCTGCAATCAAAACTTGAAGAAAATATTCATCAAGGTTTACTTTACGACGTTGATCCTAAATTAATTTTCTTATAAACTCGTAATACTTTAGTACCTTCGCGGTAAAGTTTTCTCAAGCGCTTCGTCTTCACGAGCCGACGCGTGCACCTACTGTGATTTTTCGCACTACTTTTTTCATAAAAAGTTAGCGAAAGCAGAAGTTTACAAGCGTAACGGCTCCTTTTAGTCGTAAAAGCAGGTGTCCAGTACAAAAATCGTGCATTTCTTTACGTGCCTCTAAATACCTACAATCAATTATCGAACTTCAAAATAAAACGTCATACGAAATGTTAAATACATACTTTGACAACCATATACATGTATATAAAAATACTATTTTGATAAACATATTAAAAATATATAAATATTTATATATATTATATAGGCATATAAAAATAGGGATAGATTATGCAGATATGTTAGGTAGGCACTAGCTTCAGCACGCGGCTTTGCTCGTGTTGTAAAATGCAGTCATGCAAACGTCGCACATTCTCATAATAATTGGCGGCAACATGGGTGATTTGGCGTTGTATGTTTGTAGATATGTTTGTAAGATCATAGCTTGCGAACTGTTAATCCAATCTGTATGAAACTTGGTAGGTCAATAGATTATATTATGAAGATTTACTGGGAAGCATATGAGCTTAATCGGTGAAGGGATTGTTTACAATTTTTAACCCTCTTGGAAACTCAACATCTTAAGAAGTTGAGTTTCCAAGAGGGTAAAAATAAATTATGTGTCGTGTGAGGTTCTATAATGAAAGAGCTTAATTTGTACATTCCAAAATGGTTTTTACTCTAATTCCTATGAGATTTATAGTTTTTGAAATAAAACAAAGAAAGTAAAACTTAGAAAACCATTGCAACCTGAGCAGCCTTTTGTTAGATTTTGTCTTCGTAGTTTAGGTTAGACTGGATATTCCCGCAATAAGCGCGCGAGATCTCAGTTCGAGGCGAACTACTAATTTATAAGATAGATTACTATTTTCATCCAAAATCCTAAGCATGTGCTTGTTTTGATCAAAAAGATTTCACACTTTTTGTGTTTCAAACTCATCATCATCATCTTCCTGCCCTTATCCCACTCTATGTGGGGTCGGCACTGTCGGTCGGTTTTGGCTAAGGTGTTTTACAACCGGCCGCCTGCCTGACGTCAACCCTCCTTGGGAATACTTGCTTATTGTATCTCATCATGTTGGAGAGGATACTATCCCTTAGTCGACTTTTACGACATGCTCGGGGAGAGAAGCAGCTGGACGCATTCTATGTTTTTTCTTTACTCCCAGTCCAGCAGAGAAATTTTTGTGTTTCAAACTGCACTACGCATTTTCCCAAGCGCCGGTTATCTGCTTTCTACTAAACTCTCTAAAAAGCTACACAAACAGTTTAGCGAGACAAGAAAGCTAACTAGCTCAAAAGGCAAGTTTATAAGCAGGCTAGGTAAAATTGCTTTGCCGAGTGTGTTTTAGTTATATTAACTTATTTATAAAGCAGGATATTGCTACTTTGAAATCAGCAGTGAAAATTCGATCGAACATTCGCAAAAATGAAATTAATATTGACGTAATTACCAATTTACACGAGACAGTCCTAAAAAAAATTACTATAAAAAATATCCAAGTTAAATTGTACTGGAATAGGATTTGGTTGAGAAAGACGATGATTTGTATGTTCTACAAATATTTATTTTATGTAGTGGCTAGTGGTAGTGATCGTTCTGATTGACAACCTCAGTGGCTTGGTGGGCGAGTGCTCGTCTGAGACGCAAGAGGCGCGCGTTCGATTCCCGCTGCGGGAGAAATGTTGCAAACATTTCTCCCGCATTTGCTCTGCAAATATTTCTTCCGTGTCTGGGTGTTTCAATACTATGTATTTAGAAAAAAAAGTATATAAGTAGGTATTGTATCGGCCATCTGGTTACCAAGTAAAATTTTTGCTTAGTTTGGTGCTAGATGGAATTGTGTGTGAAATGTCCATAAATATTTATTTATTATTATTTATGATATCCTAGACATATGGAACCCTAGCGTGGGGTAATAGGTATGCATCTAACTGTTGAGTGTTATTAATTTATTTGTATTATATTTCACTGGTAGTGTAAAGATTAATAAAACTGGTTGAGAGAGAGTTGAAACCTCAACCTATTACGGTTCATGAGATACAGCCTGCTGACAGACGGACGGACGGACAGCGGAGGCTTAGTAATAGGATCCCGTTAGCATCCTTCGGGTACGGAACCCTAAAAAAATATTAGACAGTTTCGAGTGACCTTACATAATAACTCTACTTACATAATACTTGTCCCTAAATTCGCGATAAATCACGTTTAAATCAATTGATTGTAAGATCAGATCAATTTCGATCAAGAGTCACGTATCAAAAATGTGATTTCATTACTTCACGTACAAACAATATTAGGTTTTATTTACAAGGCAAAAGGTTTACATTAGATTGTCCTACTGCCGGATATATTTTTTTGTCGTATATAAGAAGGGAGAGAGTTTTTTTTTCATCACTGTTTGTAAAATAAAAGCGAAGGATGGGGCTATTCAGCCAAGTTATTATTGTTGGAGTTATCTTTAATGTAGTTTTCTGTAATAAAACTAAGGTGGTTGATACCCAACAGGGTAAAGTTGAGGGAAGCTTGGCCAGTAGCGGACAATACTATGAGTTTTTGGGAATCCGATATGCAGTGCCGGTAAAATTTCGGGTAAGATATTTTTTTTAAGTACCTACCTCCTGCCTCCTTATCATATAATCTGGTTATCTAAATAGTTTCCATTATCACAGCCATAATAATAACGGAAAATGTAAAGTAGACACGGGGCAGGAAAATGATGATGATGATGATGATTGTAGCTGAAAACAAGATAAGATAAGATAAAATAAGATCGTTTATTTGTTTTGAATATGGTCATAATAAATTTACATTTTCCGTTATATCAATGTCCAGCATATTCAGTCCTAATTATTATGACATACAATATTTATTTAATAGAGTAACCAACACAATTTTATTATACATTAATCCAATCACATGACATAAACTGCTTGATAAAATAAAGTAGATTATAGCAAATAAAATTACATGTCAAAAAATTCTTCTTTTAGTGCTTTGTCAATCAAAAATGTTATCTGCCTTTTCTAGTAAGAAATTAGGCATTTTTTTATTAATTTTGCAGGCATGTAAGCGCAGTTTCGTTTAAGGAGTTCCAGTCTCGGTCTGGGCATTACTAAGCGTTTTTGAGTTACCGTTCTCCGACTTATATTATTTCGTTGTTCAAACAGTTCAAGATGATTTCTGACAAACGTAACTGATTCTATTAAATATTAGGAGGGAAGAGTTAATATTTTATGTTTCTCAAATAAATGCTTGCACGATTCAGTTTGTTGTGTTTCCCATATTGCTCGAATGCATTTCTTTTGATCAACAAAATTTCCTATACATTTGTTTGTATATGAATTTGTTTGCCCTATGTTGAGTTGCCCCACAGCAAAATACCATATCTGATGATGGATCCTTTAAAGCTATGATAAACTACGATCGCAGTTATTTTTATTGAAGCAACTTTCTTTATAGTCCTTAGAGCATAAACAAATTTATAAATTTTAGGGCATATGGGCTACATTTATTTGCGACTTCCAATCGCAATACATACGTAGTTTTAAAAATGTCACCATCGCTGTATTTCGTCCCTCATATTAAAGCGAGTAAACTTGGTTATACCTATTCAATGTTCAACGCTGCAAATATAAGCTTTCAAATTCACGAGACTGGTCGCGCGCTGTCTGTCCATTCGCACTGAGTTTAAGGGATTTGCTCGAATGCTGTTTGGGATTGCATACTATCTATGCCATATCGTAAGCTTATCCGTGTAACAGAAGCTGCCACGTTTAAGTTATTCTGTAGTTACACATACATTATTTCTTGTTTTACAGGCACCTACAGAACCACCGTCATACCTAGGCATCTACAAAGCCAACCATCGAGCGGTACTCTGCCCACAGTTTCCGACGAACGACCCTCTAGCCGCCCCCAGCGATAACGAAGACTGCCTTATTTTAAACGTATTTACTCCCTTCAATGCTAACACTAACCTCCCTGTTATGGTTTACTTGCACGGAGGGGAGTTCGGCGTTGGATCTAGTTCTCCTGTCTTCTATGGGCCTCAATACCTCGTCAGTCATAACGTCGTAGTCGTGACCGTCAACTACAGGCTGAACGTTTACGGATTCCTTAACCTTGGCATCAAGGAAGCTCCTGGAAATGCTGGCCTCAAAGACATCAGAGCTGCTTTGAGATGGGTGAAGAAAAACATTAAAAAATTTGGCGGAGATCCAGACAACGTGACTGTGTTTGGACAAGGCAGCGGAGGGATGGCTGCTATTTATTTGACGCTCTCGAAATCCACCAAAGGACTGTTTCACAAGATAATCTCTCAGAGTGGGTCATTATTCACCCCTCAATCATTCGACGCCAATGGTTTGGCAACTGCCAGTCAAGTCGCTAAGACCTTAGAAGTAATCAGCTCCGATCCTGATGAATTGTTACACCTGTATACCGATACTGAAGTCGCTATTGTGGAAGAGGCAATTGGAAAGCAAATGTTTGCAAAATCAGTGTTCCTACCCACTGTTGAAGAGGTGTTCGAAGATGAAGAGCCATTTTTGACCGACACACCTTACAACATTTTGGCTTTAGGTAAGAAGCATAGCAGTTTCTACCCAGTTCCTGCTATTATTGGGGTAAACACTGTCGAAGGACTTACCAGCACTCTCGATTACAATACTATCACGAGTCAGATGGATAGAATTAGGAACGAAGATTACTCGGCACTTGATCAGAAAAGCTTTATAGTTCCTAAGCACGAGAGAGAAGAATTTAGAACAATAGTCAAAGATACCTACTTTGCAAACACGTCATCAGATGAAACGTTGATCGGTGGGCTGATAAACATGAATTCTGATTTCTCCTTCGTGGGGCCCATAACTTTGTTTTCCGAGATGTACTCTAATAGTTCAAATCTCCCAGTTTACGAGTATATCTTCAACTACATCGGCAATAGGAACCTAGGGAGGTTGCTGACAAACACTAGTCTTCCAGCGACGGCTAACCGAGATGAGCTGTTTTATATCTTCGAGCTTGAGAGATTGCCTCTGCCAATGGATGAAGATGATGCTAGAATCCTCACTTTTATGACCATGATGTGGACGAACTTTGCTAAATATGGGTATGTTTAAAGGCTATACTACATTTTATATGTTAAAAACCGTACATTAATACAACTCGTGCCATTTATTGGCTCATTAAAATCAGTGTCATAATGATAAAATGATTTATGTTCACCTCACACAGTCTACTTTCGTCCACATACTTTAGGTAATATTTGTATAAGCAGGCTGATACATAGACAAAGACTCTCACTGATGATGTCTTATTCATTTCAGATCCCCAACACCAGAGACTGAGAACGGAGAGTGGCTACCTTTTCCTTATCATCTCGCCATTGCTTTGGAGCCACAATACGTAGCCCCACTCACCCCCGATAGAGCTTACTTCTGGCGCGCCTTCTACTACAAGTACGGGGCAGACATTTTGAAGTAGGGGAACTAGAGTTTAGTTTAGAGTGTACATACATACATATTATCACGCCCGTATCCCTAATGGGTGGGCAGAGCCACAAGTAATCATAAGAAAACTTGCAGCCACTCCTGATTCAAAGTCCAGAAATGGACAAGTTTAGAGTGTAATATTTATTAAATCAATTTGTAAACATTTTTGTTTTAATTAGTAAATACTGACCTTGTTTATCAGTCCACAGTTCCAAAGAGTTTGTATACAAAAGTATACAAATATTATATTAATACTGACATGAATATTGAGAAAATATGAAACGAAAATTATTAATGATTTTACTACTCATTATTAAGTATATAATGTTTGGAATTTATTATTCTCTCAGATCATAAGATAGCAGGTACTAAATCTAATCAGAGACACGTTTAAAACCTTCAATTCTTCCTTTAGTAGTTAATCCAGAGACACGTTTCAAAACTTTAAATTCTTCCTTAAAAGTCGACTCAGTAAACCTAAACAAACAATAACAAAGCACCTCAAACGAACCTCGCGGCACTTTTATCTAATTAAAACTTTTGTTCTAAAGAGCAAAATAGCACTTGACTAGTTTACTAAAGTTAAGTATGCGCTTGTTATAACTTAAAGCGGATAACGAAACCGGCGACTCTCTCAAGTTTGTTCAAAAAACTTTGACTCTTGATTTTGAAAACGTTTTTTCCGCTTGAAGACATAATAATAATAATACACCTTTAATACATTTTTTCGAATATGATCATCATTTCCCCGCCCCTATCCCACTACGAATAGATGGGGTCGGTACAACAATTTCCTCTCTTCATCTTCTACTTACACTCGTCATTTTAGTACCTTGAAGCTCAATACTCACCTTTCACACAAATTTATCATGGTTTGATTTTCTGGGTTCACTTAATCTTACTAGTTTTCATAACATTTCCATTTTAATAATAAATATTTTCAACAGAAGCAAACGCATTTAAATTGCATGATGTTTTGAATGTTCTTCAAAATATTTTTTTGTCAACTGTGTTTTTATCACCATAGTAATTTATCATCTGTCGTCCATTGAACTCCAGTGAAACACATTCGAATTGAGTACTGAAAACAAGTCCGTCCACAGTGTCGCACATCCCTTGTCTCACATCCGACGAAACGATAAATCGTGAAAAATCTACATATACCTACGTGAAAAAATCATATAAATATAACATTAAATTATGAAATTACTAGTTTACTCGCGCGGCTTCGCGCGCTTAGTGTAAATTTGACACCCCATTTTATCCCTTTTTGAAAAAGCCTAAGACATGTATTCACCGCCCGTTAGAAAGTTCTAATACAAACTTTAGAACTACTTTGCACTCCCCCTAAGGGTAATTTCGAAAAAATAAAAAAAAATATGTGTTTTATTATTTATTTTTAAGTTTTTTGTACCGAGTTTTGAGCAAAACGAACCAAGAAATATGTTTCCCATAGAAATTTTACCGCCTATTTTAATTTTCGAAAATTAAATTATACAATTTGTTTTTCCTGAATCTAAACTATTCACATTCTAAATTTCATCATTTCGGTTTAGTAGTTAGTTACGGTGATACGTGGTAACAAACATTCACACACACAAACCTTCGCATATAATATTAAGTAGTAGGCTTTTACTTATAGATTTAATTTTAGATAATAACATTCAAGGCAAAAGTTTAATATAATAAAAACACAAAAGTTTAAAAGTGGTAAGTGCATTAGCTGCTTAACCAGTTTAGAATTATAATAATATCTAGTGTCTTATACAATCAAAGGTCTAATGGTATCCACGGCAGCATACTTTTTCACAAATAAGTGCAACAGCTCATTTGAATATTTGCAAATGTCTCATTACTAAGGCCTTTTACCATCTATAGTAGATGATTTATACAGCGTCAGGAGGTAACTTTTACCTTCACTAACGGGACGCTGTAGTGCCCGGGACGAATTAAGATTGAGTAGGCTTGCCTAGCACCTATTCCATCCTCTCAGCTTAGTCAGCCTTGTCCACAGGAAAGACATGGTCAATACGTGCGGAGCTGACTAAGCCGCGGGTTTCCTCACGATGTTTTCCTTCACCGTTTGAGAGTACAGGTATAGCGCACATAAATTTTTCGCACAGAAAAATCCATTGGTACACGACCGGGTTTGAACCCACGACCTTAGGATCGGAAGGCGGGGTCACTACCAACTGGACCACCAGTGCTCTCATTACAGATGAAAAATAATCTATTATTTTAATGTTTGTTATTTGTATATCTTTGAAAAACTGATTTTAATCTACCATCAAAATAATTGACGCAAATTATCTCTCGAAAACAACGAACGACAATCATTATTTTAATAGGCGACGATAAAAGTGACATTGACAAGTTGGAACATTAGATATTCCCAGGTATAAGTATAATCCAGCTAAATGAATTTTTACTGTCTTAGGACGTGCCAATTCATATCAATTTGGTCCAATATTCTATAACTATATCAAACAAGCTTAAGCCGGTGGCTTTCTTCAAACTCACGAACATTTTCAATGACCTTGGCGGCGTAGCAAATGCCTAGCTGAGACGAAAGAGGTGCAGGTTTGATGCCAGCTGCGGGAAAAATGTCTGCACGTTCTGCATGAAGATTGCGATGAGAGATCAGTCAGGATTGTAGAAATAGAGATCCGTAGTATCTTCCTACGTCTTTAGAAAACATGCGTGATATGTATGTAGACTCGGTGGCGTGGCGGGCGATTGCTCGGCAGAGGCGCAAGAGACGCGGGTTTGATTCCCGCTGCGGAAGAAATTTTTGCATGATCTGTAAATATTTCTTCCGGGTCTGGGTGTTATGGTACCATGGTACTCGTAGTAAATACCATGATACATGATACCGTGGTACATGATACCCACGAAACAGGAAATCCTAGTGTGGGGTTAGGACTAAGTATGTGACTGTTGGGTGTTATTTATTTTATTTATTTATTTTAGACTTTATGCTACTCCGGGTAGTTGATCTATTTGAGAGTTAAACACACAAACTTACAAACATACAAACCTTTGTCTCTAATATTAGTATCAGAGTAGAATAAGTAGTTGTTGCAATCCTTACGTAAATTCTGCCGCCTGTGCTTTTAGCGTTAGTCTTGGTCATTCATCGTGTTAAGTAATGGATGTTGCTTGAAAATGGGAATATTTCAGCTATTCTTGTACCATTAAGTTTGATTGTTTACTTGCTTTACCTTATCTTACTATATCCCCCATACCCCAGAATACTCAAACGCGACTCAGAGTTGAGCACGTCTCAACTCACGGTTTTATGACAGTTTTTGATAAAAACCTGTCAAAAACTCGTTACCTATATATTAGGTGATATATGTATCTATAAAATCAAAAGTGCCAAGTTAGAGTCAGTAATTACGCCCGCTGAACACGGCCTTCTAATTACGTGCGTGCATAGTCCAAACCCCAAGGTAGATGAATATTTTATAGCTACCCAGTTCCCCCATTAGATCACATTATATGCAATGATGTTATGCGGTCTCATCATTAACATTAACATAGATCTAAGACTTTTAAAAATTACCTTTTTTATTTTATTAAAAAGACAGACATGTCGAAGGAAAGAAATGAATTGAAATCGTTCATGTCTTTGTGAAAGGCTAAAAGTCTTTCTTAGTTATTTTTCGTTTAGTTTTCTTATTTGTGAGTTCCAAATTTTCTCACTTCTGATTGCTTGTAAGGCGAAAAAGAATCATGAACGCCAAAATTCACAAAATGAATAAAAAAAATCGGTCAAGTGCGAGTCGAATTCGCACACGAAGTTTTTCCTGAATTCATTCCGTGACATCGTACATGTAAGTACATAATGTTTCTTGTATGTGGTTCCTTTTAATTTTTAAGGTTCCGTACCCGAAGGTTGCTATCGAGACCCTATTACTAAGCCTCCGCTGTCCGTCCGGCTGTCAAAATGTTTGTGAAAATTTCAACTCTCTACCTATTACGGTTCATGAGATACAGCCCGCTGAAAGACGGACGGACGGACGGACAGACAGCGGAGGCTTAGCAAATAGGGCCCCGTCGGCATCCTTCGGGTACGGAACCCTAAAAATGGAACGTAAAGTGAAAAAATCATCAGTCGCACGTTCAAAATACGAAATAAAGTGTTTTTATTTTCTTTGGTTTCATCAAGTTTCAGACAGGTAAAAGGTATCATAAAATTTTAAATAGGCTGTATTCGTGAGATATCTTATTACACTATAATGACCGCAAATTTTCAACCTTACATAATTGTTATCGTTTAGTAACAATCTCTTGTATTTTATGACAGTTTTATAGAAAACCAAACCGAATGAAAATAAACTAAAGGTAGGTGTATAGACGAAATACAAATTGCTGTCTAAATAAAAAGTTTAATCAAACAAAAGGATCCTGCAATCACTCAAATGCTCACCTGATTGTGATGCAAAGGGCGTTTACAAAACAGACATAAAACCGACACGGGCCCCTCTTGTCCGTGTTTCACATTCCAAATCTAGTTTTCCCAAGGTTTTAGAATCAAGAAAATAGAGAGAAGAAGTATAAAAGCCCTGGAGACAGAGGTAACTTTTTTAGTTCATTATTAATGATGTGAAGAAATACAGTCTTTCTGACAGGTTGCACCGTCTGGAAAAAAAAGTTCTCACAGTCCGACTCATCGTAACCAGCGGTAAAATTAAATCCAAATCTTTTAAAATAAAAATAAAAAGTTTACGTCGTTCGTCTGATCGGACAAAGCTGTCGGACTACGTGGCCACAGAAATATTTTGATGTAGACAGAACATACCGATGTGGTCTAGTCATATCAGACGCATCACTCGAAAAAAACAATTCAGAATTAACATAATTCGAGGTTTATATTCTGATTCAAATAAATTAATTTATATTATGATAATGGCGCCTCTTTGCCTATACTCGCTAGACTTTTGAATTTGAGTATGATAGACTTGAAAACCAGAAAATGGTATTAAATCATTTGGAACCCGCAACATCCACATCCAGCCAACTAAATCCCACTAAACTGCACTACGTAATATTTTATCCCCGATTTATTCACGCTGGTATGACGTATGAATATCACAGCTGGTTCCCGCGCTGGAAATAGAGATGGAAGCGAGTTTTACGAGTAACCCCTATTTATACTGAGACGTCAATTTAGGCAAACTACTACACCTATTGAAAGCTGTTATATGGTTTTTTACACAGAATATTTTTTTTCTAGGCTCTAATCCGTGTAATAAGAAAGCGTGCTGAAAAGTGTGGATTAAACTTTCATAGGAATATTTTGAGCAGTTGCATTGGAATGGCGCCAATTTGGCTTTCAATGTGCTAAAAATAAAATTAGTTGTCTGAAAAGTTTTAGTCCAATATGAAAGGCAAATACGAAAATAGAAAAAACCACGGAAATTTGTTTGAGGATTTTCCCAATTAAAACTGATAATGAAGGATAATTTAATAAACTTTGAAATCATGACAGAGTTGGGTTTAAAAGTTTGAATTCAAAATATTTCCCAAGCTTAATGCTTCCTTTACATCTCAAGGCACGTGTTCTAATAGAGAGAGAGTCTGTGGAGAGTAGATAGAAGGAACGGTAAAATCAGGATAAGACCAAGGAGGCTATCGACATCGTGAGGAAGCTTGTTACCCAGCAGTGGCGAAACCAAGCTGAAATGATGATGATGATGAAAGACACGATATGGGATATTCAGATTCGACTGACGACTGACTTGTCTTTGGGGAACTTTAGGTAAATAACCAGTGGCAAGATAAAAAAGGAGGAAGGAAGTCATGGTTCACTTTTATTCAAGCCATCTATGGCGACCTAACCATTGCCGTCAAATATTGCAAATTCTACCCTAGATTTTCATCCCAGGCATTTTCATCGCGTACCTCTTGAATAGGATGTGAACAATGAAGGTAGGGAAAATATTGGCCAGTGGAGACCACAGATGCAATTTAAACGTTTGATATTAGTTTTGTAGAATCAAGACTAAACAAAAATGACGTAGGTACTGAAAAAGGCCTTTAAATACTTAGAAATGGGTGCCAATGGGCTAAATAGACTTCAAATAACTTGAGAAAACTGTAAATGATATCTGCTATGAGGCGTGAGATGGATAAAAACCACGTGTTCAACTCACTTAAATTAAAGTTAATGTAAGATGAATATTATTAAGAACATTTAGGAAAAATATTACCCCTAAAACGTATGGCAATGGATTCCAAGAGCAGCACAATGATATACCAAAAGTGACACACCAATGATTTTTGAATTAAATTCAAAAATCCACGCTGTTTTAGTGCTCTCGCGAAAAACACACATTCTGAAACGTCACTCTTTCCTGACACGACATGCAACCTTGTAAAAGTTTTAAAACGAGCAAAAATAACCCCTATTGCTTTAGAAATAAAGTTGCAGATGGGTGTACGTGTAAGGTTGTTAGTTTGTATTCGTCATAGCACCGCGGGTCGTGCCTTTGTTCTTGAGTTGTCGCTTTGTTTGTCCGCTTCCTATAGCCGCACCAGAGGTTTTTATTTTGATATTTTATAAAGAACTAGCAGCCGCCCGCGGCTTCGCTCACGCGGTACCCAGATAAAAAATACCCTATGTCCCATTCCAGCACACGTAGGTACCTACTATCCTCATTATTCATTATAATATTTTCCAGCAATAATTCTAATTTTTCTCGCCGTAAAAACCATCCTTGAACTTCAACGAACATTTTAAAAAAAGATTTGGCCAAATTGGTCCAGGCGTTGTTGAGTTATGCGCTTACCAACACATTTTGCGATTCATTTTTATATTATAGATGATTCCTTTACAATACATCTCAAAAAAAATCGCACGAAAATTATTAGACTTCGCGCACGACCGCTGCGTAGGGAGCCGACCTCGCGACTGAGCCGCGCGGGTACCTTACTCATAGATCTAAACTCCCCTCCCGCACGCGCACCCCCGCCTTGGTGACGCCCACTTCGCAACGGGCCGTGCAGCAGAAATCGTAATATTTTAATTTCGCCATAACTTCAAAACCAAACGTCCAATTTTAATCATTCAAAGACCAAATATTATCTCCATAAACTGTTCTTAGTGATGAAATCATTTATTTTGATAAGGATTAATAGCATGAGTAAAATAAACGCGTTTAAATGTAGTCCAAAAAAAATTCAAGATTTTTAAATAAAAAAATGGTTGCTGTGCCTCACTCGACATAGATGGGTATAGTGTGTCGTGGACTTTTATGTAGATATTTATAAGATCTACAATTAATTAGAACATTTTATGGTTCTATCTTTTATAGTTTAGGCAGCGTACGCAAAATAAGTAACTTTTCTGGTTGATTTTTTACACCTTGTGTCCGAAAAACCCAAATATCTTACGGAACCCTATTTTTTTCCAAAATAAAATATAGCCTATGTTACTCGTGGATAACGTAGCTTTCGAATGGTGAAAGAATTTTTAAAATCGGTCCAGTAGTTTTTGAGCCTATTCAGTACAAACAAACAAACATACAAACAAAGTTTTCCTCTTTATAATATTATTATATATTATATATTATATATTATATTATATATTATATAGTGTAGATATGTTTGTTAAGTTCAACAATAAAACCGTTTCAGTAAAACTAAATTGCTAACTACCATTCAGTTATATTTAGGCCTGTGTTCAACAAACACTTTTATTTGGCTCAAAAAGAAGTCCTAAAGATCTTATTTAGATGTCTTACCTCCGAATACTCAAACACGACTCAGAGTTGAGCACGTCTCAACTCACGGTTTTTTGACAGATTTTCATCAGAAACTGTCAAAAAACCGTGAGTTGAGAGTCGTTTAAGAGAGAAAAAAGTCATTTAAGACGTGCTCAACTTTGAGATGCGTTTGAGTATTCGGGGGTTAGCAAAAAAAGAAAATAAATAATAATAAATATTGCTGCACATTTCACTCATCGCCCTTTAGCCCTAAACTATAGGAACCAGATGGCTGATAAAATACCTATACATATTTATACTTTTTTGTAAATACATACTTATATGATGACCTCGGTGACGTGGCGGGCGACTGCTCGGCTGAGACGCAAGAGGCGCGGGTTCGATTCCCGCTACGGGAGAATTGTTTGTATATTCTGCAAATATTTCTCCCGGGTCTGGGTGTTGTAGAAATATATAATTATTATGTACCTACGTGTTTACAAAAAAAAGTACACAGTATATAAGTATTGTATCAGCCATCTGGTTCCCATAGTACAAGCTTTGCTTAGTTTGGGGCTAGATGGCGCTTTGTGAAATGTCCAAAAATGTTTATTTTTTATAATCCATAATAACACCTAGACACAGAATATACGTCTATATTCATCACGTAAATGTTTGTCCTGGGTGGGAATCGAACCTACAACGTATCAGTATAGAAGGCAGAGCTACTACCAACTGAGCTGAGGCCAATCGTTAAATATGGGTTAGGTAGGTCTATATTTTTGTACTTTTAAATAAAAACCTACTTCTCTGCTGGACAGGGAGTAAACGAAACACATAGAATGCTTCCAGCTGCTTCTCTCCTCGAGCATTCCGTAAAAGTTGACTAAGGGGCTGATCTCCTGTCACCATGGTTCACTATACCCATTTTGAGACTTAGAATCAGGAGTAGCTGCAAGTTTTGTTATGAATTCTTTGTGAGGCTTTGCCCACCCCATAAGGGTTACGGGCGTGATAATTATGTATGTCAATAAAAACTATCCGGAAATACTAGACCAACCAAAGTCTATCAAAAAGATATGTTTAAAAAATAATAAGGTACATAATCTACTACACGTATATCCAAAGAGCAAATAAGTCATAGCGAAAGTAACGTACAGACCTATCATGGTATCTGGCTGGATTTATGTAACGGGCAGAAAAAGGTTTATCGTACATCTTTCCCGCACAATGAACGTAGAAAGGCAACTATGTCTCTTGGACATAGATTATGTAATAAAATTGTAGATAGCAAGCCTAAGTTTCAAACATGATTTTCAGATAGGTAGTGGTTATTTCTCTAGGTTTTCGTTACCTAAGTGATGTGAAAAACAAGATCTCGTCTTCACGTCACAAAAGTGAAATTTCAAGTTTCTAAACCTTTTCATTTAGATATTAGGATCACAAAAATATTTACCAGTAGGTAAATGTTTGCATGTTTTGCAAATGTCTTCTGGATTTGAGAGTTATAGTACTCGTAGTTTCTGATCTATGATCTAGGTGACGTTCAGTGTTATTTATTTATACTTTTAATGAATAATCTGTTTACATTTTCTTAACTTTCCTATCTGTGCCAATATAATCTTTGCACCAAACGGCAAGTAGGCAATAAAGGAAAGTATATCTCTCCAGGCTGCCATTTCAGCCGCCTTCACTCTTGCCGTTAATTGCAACTTCTACTGAACATCTGCTCTTTAATTAATAATATCCCTTTAGGACACTTGTGAATCTGACGGGGCGTTGGAAGGATATTGACTTATAACCGGACCCAATATTTTAGCGGTAGCGACGAATAAACTGTAGTATTGAAGTTTTTGGCCAAAAGACCACAGACTGTTCTTCTTTTTATTTGGTCGATAAATACTTGCATTTGTTCTACAATACATAGATTAAATATAAAATGAATTAGTAATCCTTAAAATATTACTAAATACAGTTAGAAATATTAACCATGAAAATCACACAAAAGTTTCACAAAAATACTGGAAAAGCTTGCTCGGAAGTACATCGAAAAACAAAATATAACAAAACTCAGTAATAAAATCGGCCAAGTGAGAGTCGGATTCGCACACGAAGGGCTCCGTACTATCGTACATGTACCTACATATAAAAGTTTCTTCTATGGGGCCCCGTTTCATTTTTGTATTATTTATTGTTATAGCGGCAATAGAAATACACACTGAAAATTCCAACTCTCTACCTATTACGGTTTATGAGATACAGCCCGCTGACCGACGTACGGACGGACGAACGGACGGACGGATGGACAGTGGAGACTTAGTGGCACTCTTCGAGTAAGGAACCCTAAAAAAGTAAAAAGCACTGTAAAGTTAGACCAAAAGCATTGGTCCTGAAAAAAAATGTTTATTGTAGGATATCTCAAATTAAACATAAGAATATCAAACGGCAATGTGAACTTCACAAAAATCTGCATAAAATTTTAAATAGAGCGAGTATGAAAAAAGAGACGAAGATCTTTTCCATGCTCATCTTTCCATTTGAACATGAAAAAGATCGAATTTTAAATCGCAAAGCTCTGAAATCGTACACCTGCTTCACAGAACCTATCTGTAAGTACAGTTGCACTGCAAGTTACAGTAAACCTTAAGCAGGATTCAAACCCCGAGAATGATACGAGTAAGGCCTTTTACCATCTATAGTAGATGATTTATAGCGTCAGGAGGCAACTTTTACCTTCACAAACGGGACGCTATAGTGCCCGGCACTCTGGTGCAATGATAAAAACATCACATTATTTCATCACTTTAGCTATCACATTGATTGTTAAAATGTCGGGTGCGGTGCGTTGTCAAAGCAATCGCTACTCATTTTTTATCAATGTGTATGAGAGAGAGGGGGTATAGTTGATGCTTAGGTGTGATGTGTAATGCTTAATTTAATCGAATAATGTGTAATGCTACAGTACTCGGTCGCGTAATATTACGCGCAATGCCTCAATCACATTACTTACACATGTCTAGTCTAATATCTACCTGTAGCTGTTGTCCACTATCGTTGGCGTCAGGCATTCTTTTACATGCGCACGTAGAGTAGGTGCCTGGCGCAAATGACATCGCACGACCGCTATATACGGCATAAAATAAAATAAAACTCATAAAAACGCGTTTTTATCCTATGCGACATCGAGCATATATGCTCGATGGCTACAGGGTTAGAAAATGAAGACGTCTAAAGCCTGAGCCTACTGCTCTCCTAGTGAAGAACGCAGTAACTAGCATTTTTGACAAAAATTAGTTCGATACATCCTCAACAACACCATCAAGAATACTGGAACACTGCTGCCAACATCCCAAAGTCCTTCTCCGGTACTTCAACGAGTTGGGCTGGCTGGAAGAGGGTTAGCAGGGGTTTAATGCACAATACACCCCATCGCGGCACGTCAGTGCAGATCTTTGTTCCCCTAACATTAATTATAATTAGAATTAGTTAGATACATATTCTTAATCGCCAAACTAATTACAACATTCTCTTCTCACTCACGTATCAAAACATGTTTGACATAGTTACCGCGTTCTTCACTAGGAGGGCAGCCTAGTGATCCGAATATTGTACTCCCTGCGAGTAGACGCCAGAACGACACCCGAAGCCCTTACTTGCTGTTCCAAAAAAGGACTAGCTGTAGACAGAGAGTACAATTTATAATCTGGGTAGATTGGAAGAAATAAAGCAACTGGCGTGAGCCGGTTTCCTGCTTTTTGTCTATGGTGCTTCGTTCTAATCCGACATGTGCATTTTGACTGCAGGGATCAGAGCGGCCGGTGATGTAAAATAAAATAAAAGTGAAAATGTTACTTTGATAGATTTTGAACGATTCAATTCCACATAATTTAGGATAAAAAAATAGATTTCCAGGTTCATGTATGTATTAAAACATAAGTTGGGGAGCAATAGGTTAGCGTGGTATAAAAATCCAATAAATTAAAAATCATGAAGTCTGTCCAGCTAGAGGCCCTTACCCACAGCCCTGCACAAAAAAGAGAGCTGCTAACGACCCAATTAATATGAATGACATTGTCAATTATCAAAATTTCATAAATGTCAAATTAACTGTCTTGTTATAAATTAATGTCTAAGAAGTATTTATGCTTTATTCCTTTTACATATTTCTTCCATTTTGGGATCGTTTTACGGGATTAAAAGTAGCCTATGTCCTTCTCCGGCATGAAATCTATCTCCTTACTAATTTTCATTAAAATCTGTTCATCAATTACTTTCGCATTTTTTTTATAAATAACACCAACAGTCACATACATAGTCCTGACCCCACACTAGGATTCCCTGTGTTGTGGGTATCAGAAACTACGAGTACCATGGTACCATTTATAATATTAGTATGGATTTTTAGGTATTGGAGGTTTATAAGTCCATTATAAATAACAGGACGAGTCTATTAAAGTTCCCGGTAAAAGTAATAATAAAGTTATCGATAAAGGCACCACGGCTTAATACCGGCACTTAGCCCTCGTATTGGCAATTAGCCACAGCGTCTTACTAATGAAGAACGAAGGCTTCTAATAATGACCCTAGACTTAGAGAAACGGCGAGAAGTCGTACACAGAAAAAAAAATTGTGAACATTTCACACAGCGCCATCTAGCCCCAAACTAAGCAACGTACTAAGAACACCAGATAGCTGATAGAATACTTATACGCTTTTTTTAAACACATACTAATTATATACATAATACTACAAGACCCAGACCCGAAAAAAATATTTGCAGAACATACAAATATTTCTCCCGTAGCGGGAATCGAACCCGCGCCTTTTTGCGTCTCAGCCAAACACGCCCGCCACGCCACCGAGGTCGCCAAGACTTTAATAACCATTTTTATAAAGCTCCAAGGATACATACATTGGTGTAGGTACTTTATTTTATTAACAGAAAGAAAAGTACGACTAATACAAGTATTTACAAAATACAAAAGCAACTGTCGGATTTTCTAAAAACCTATTAAGTAAGTTCCTATAAGCTAGTGGCAAGCTCTTGTAACGGAGTTTTTAGGCCGCCTTAAGGCCCGGGCCGACAATTTAACGTGCCACGTGGTATTCTAGTCTCTCACTAGTCGTTTCATTAGTTCTTTCTAATCAGTGTGGTGAAAGGATTTAAAGCGCACCTCAAAAGCTCCTTTTGTGCAGTTGACATATCATTTCGAACTTTTTAGGTTCTACGACATGCTGTTTCCTCACGATGTTTTCCTTCGCCGTTTGAGAGTATACCGGTAAGCAAACGGTGAAGTAAAACATTGTGAGGAAACCCGCGGCTTAGTTATCACCGCACGTATTGACCATGTCTTTCCTGTGGACAAGGCCGACTAAGCTGAGAGGTAATAGGTGCTGGGCAAGCCTACTCCATTTTAATTCGTCCCGGGCACTACAGCCTCCCGTTTGTGAAGGTAAAAGTTGTCTCCTGATGCTATATAAATCATCTACTATAGATGGTAAAAGGCCTTAGTAGTTAGTGCATCAAAACCAGCATAGCAATTACCCATTTGAATATTTAATGAGTATTTTGCTGGACTGTTAGGTTGTGCTTGGTTTGATTTTATTGTTTGCGAACACAGAATGTCATACACTCAATTATTGGTGGCCACCAGATACAAATCAAGCGCGCAATGAAGTAATTTCTCAATAAACATCACTTATGTATCAATATGATGATTAATTGAGCTGATTTTAAATAAACCGATCAAGTGCGAGTCGAATTCGTACACGAAGGGTTCCATACCATCGTACATGTACCTGAATAAATATTTCTTGTATGGTTTTATTTACTATGTGTTGTTCTATCGACAATAGACACTGAAAACTTCAACTCTCTACCTATTACGGTTCATGAGATACAGCCCGCTGACAGACGGACAGTGGACGGACAGCGGAGGCTTAGTAATAGGATTCCGTTCCGGCTACGGAACCCTAAAAATGAATGCATTTTACGGACTTTTATAAAAAAAAAACAAAATGCTGTTCCATCGCGATTTGCGAGAAACTTAAAAAAAGTAGATAGCCATAATATTGTGATTTATCGTTAGCAAAGCAATTACCCATTTTAATTTTAAATATTAACGCATTTTATGGATTTAAAATAAATCCTAAGAGATTATTCATTCGCGCAAAGCTTGTAAATAAAAAATAGTTAACAAAGTATCGCTACTTTACTATTTTTGTTTTTATTTTAAACAACTTTGCGCCCGAGACAAAAAATGACAACTAAGGATACTTAATGTCAAACCTAACAAACTATTATAAAATATGTAGGTACCTACATCCAAATCAATTGCATCATTTTTAGGGTCTGTCTGTGCGTCCGTCTATCAGCAGGCTGTATCTCATGAACTGTACTAGGTAGAGAGTTGACTTTTTCTTCCCGTTTTTTTTATAAAGCATACAAATAAATAAATAAAAAACACTTCAATCATTCAGGA
Source organism: Scotopteryx bipunctaria (assembly GCA_949320045.1). Lineage (NCBI taxonomy): Eukaryota > Metazoa > Arthropoda > Insecta > Lepidoptera > Geometridae > Scotopteryx > Scotopteryx bipunctaria. Next base: position 4,673,521 of record OX439449.1, read on the forward strand.
TTTTAATTTTTAATATCCTTTTGTTTACAATCGGCTGTCCGTAGCTACTTACAAATGAATAGTCCACTAGCCTCAGGTAAGACTTTGTGATGGAAATAGACTTCTTATACCTCAAGAGGTCCTTTAGTCCTTCCTGCTTTTATGAACTAGCTTTTCTGCTTTGGAGGAGCAAATTGTTTTTGTGCCTTTAGGCGCTACGTCAGTATTAGACTGAGAAAATATGCAGTTGCTACTGTCCTTTCATTTGCCGAAGAACGATTAGCGAGACCAAAGACCGTCTGAAGACTGGTTAGTAAAGTACTATCTTTTGATTTTTTACTTTATTTAAAAAAATACTTGCCTACCGTTGTGGAACAACAGGGAACAACGCCCAAAGTGGATTTGACTTTCTATACAGAAATAGCCAGGTTTCTGAGTCTAATGACGCAAATAAAATTTATGGACTCCTTACTACTCCATCGTGTCATGTCATATATTAATGTAAATACCTATGACATAACTTATACATAAGTTTAGAAAACTAATTTCAGCGTTTGTTTTTATCACTTTCAGGGATAACAAGGAGGTTGAATGCTTATACAAGGAGCAAGAATTTTTTCAGGCGACTTGAAACTTCGTACAAAAACACTTTGTTAGTTTTTTGCGTTATAATCCTCTTCTTCCTTGATTTGCTCTTCTGTAGTATAAGGGTCACCTTTTTGACACATTGTACCTTATACTCTGTACCAATCTTTTTAATGAAGAAGGTACCTATTTGGTACAATTAAATATATTTTGTCTAGGTAATACCATATAGTTTTAATGTGTCAAACTGTGTGGGCTCAGTAATAAACTAGCTACGAAGTAAGATGAACGTTTTATTGCTAACATACCAAATACCCACCCACGATATAGCAGCTCCAGTAAAACCTGCTAGGTATATAATGTAGCTTAGCTAACTTTTGAGGGTTATTAAAAAGTAAATAAGTTCGTATGAGCTAGTGGCCAGCTCTTGTGACGGAGTTTTAGGCCGCCTAAAGGCCTCCGTTATGGCTTAACGACTTAAAAGCCGGGACCGACAATTTAACGTGCCCTCCGAAGCACGGAAACGCTCAGCTCGTAATGCCACTTGCGGTAACCAATCCCGATTGTGACCGCGCACAGGGTTGCTTAACTTCAACAATCAATCAAGATCGTCTAAGCAAGCTTCGCCGCGAGCGCTTCAGTGTTATTTATTTAAGTTTATGCTGAAAAGTTAACCGTGGCAGCTCCTGAATCATAAAATTGCTATCACTTCAATTTGTATAAATTCAGACAACATAAATGTCCACAATCACGTTTAGATACACAACAGTGTCTTTATCTCAAGTCATTGTATTACTTAAGACTAAAATCTGGGCGTAATGTTGCCTTTTCACGCTATTGTGTTGGCTGTACCTACCTACTTTTATTTATACTGTAAGCGGCATTCATACTGCCTCCGGCTTTTAACACGTTCGCTGCGTAGCAAAATTTATGCTACCTACCCATTGGTGCGTCACGAGGTCTAAACGAACTCGTTATTGTCTTCTTCTTATAGCGGGACGAGGTTCTTTACATATCGTACGTACTGTCATCTTAAAATAAAAATATTTTTATGAAAATGGTCAAAAATTTCAAAATTTTTGCATATATCGTTAGATGATAGATGTGAAATTATGTATGTGAGCTCGCCTGACGATCAGAATATAAATGAAAACAAAATAACAAAAACAAATGACGAGACCTATATAATCTCGTAACGCACTGAAAGTAAGCAAATTACGAGATATTTTAGATCGCGTAACGCACATGTGTCTAAATATTGATAAAAACAATAGTGATGGGATTAAATAAAAAATGCAGTACTTATCGAGAATCAAGATAATCATTTACTAATAATTACTAGTTTGTACTATTATTACGTTTTAAAAAGATATTAATGTTTTTCGTTGAAACACTTTAAGCACAAAGCTAACTTCAGTAAATGATTTTTGCACATATATTTGTCATTTTTCTTGTTAAAGGTAACCCATGCATTCACTAAAGTCGTTCCGAAGTTTAATTTCGATAAAGGGATTGTGATGTTGGAGAATGATCACCTTTCACCGTCACATCATCATCACCACTATTCGAAAATGAGAGTTCTAAAATTCTACGTGACCGTTTCCAGTTGTTTTTATTCTTAATGATGATAAGTATCACTTGCACTCTTCAGAAGATAGCACAACACTACTTGATTTATGATTAAGCTTTGTACGAAATATTTAAGAGATCCAATGAGTCTCGTATCGCACTGAATGCAAATTTTTACTACTTGGTCGCTACGAGACCTATAATATCTCGTACGTTTTTATTGATAAAAATAATACATTAACCCTTATTATGAATGGTGGGATAATGCATCTCATTCTAACTTTAAAAGAACCTAAAGAAAATGCTTTCGCCCGAACGGGATAGACATGCAATTTCACTGCCGCACTGAGTTGAAAACTCATACGAGTACTATTAGATCTCGTAACGCAGCGAACGTGTTAACAAACTCAAGTCTAGAAGCTTTTAAGCGGAGAACGCTGAAACACGCTGATGCTGGCCCAGTGATGTAGACAGAGAATTAACAATTTCAAGCTATAAGAAGCTATTTGATGTGTATTTTGCCTTCTCAAGCGTACGCCACTGCTTTAAAATTACTTTATAAAATTACATAATATAATAAGTATACTTTCTTCATTGTAAAATTATCTTTATAATTCTTGGTTTCCAAGATAATCTTTGATATATAAATCTAGATATAAATGACTGTTTTTTTTGTCTTGATAAATAAATAATAACGTTACTTGTTAATTAACGATCCGTCGTTTGTTAGTAGATATTGTAACCGGGCATATCAATAAAAATAGATAGGCAGACTATGGTTGGATAGGAACAGCCTTTTTTCTTTAAGATTTTAAGTTGGATCTTAATAATGTAAACCGAACTAAGAATAATCCAAATTGAAAAGTGCAGAACAATTTTGTACCGTCACATTTCGCGTAGGTACCTAATAGCATCTGTTCCCGGGCACATTGTCCTATCTCAGGTAAATTACATTCTGAGCGGATATCCGAAACGTGGAACAACGAAGAATGGATATGGCGAGCTACTTTCAGCTGCTACGGTTTACCATCCAACTTTCAGTATCTTAGAAGCCTTCATTTTTCATATTTGTGTGTGTGTGTTGTGTGTGTAGTGGTGTATATTAATTTGAGATACAGTAACACTTTACTTACTTTTGAAAGTGCAAATAGCACCGATGGTCGTAAATGGGTTTCCCGCCGCCACTTTTTCATATCTAGACCGTCACTGGAGTCGGTTAAGAAACGGTCGGTGTAGTGGTCGAAAACTCTAATAATTGCAACTACAATAGAAGACTATACAATACTCTTCGATTATGTCTTCTTTAGCCACTCGTCAAGTTCTTACACCGTCTAACTTGAGTAAGGTTGTGTTTGTATCCCTATGAAAATAAATTGGATGACATTTCGGCTTCGATCAGTTTAGTCAAATTCCTGAGTAAGAAAAACTGTTTCTGTTTAGGCTACAATATCATTATGCGAAAATACTCGTAACTATGACACAATCAATAACCGATTCAAACTTCTGGGTGTGACTTCATTCTTTAAGCAGTTCGTACTTCGTACTTAGAATTTAGTTTTGAGTTCTTTTAGATATTGATCGTCCGTAGGTACCTACTCCTACTTATTATCACAACCGCATCCCTAATGGGGTGGCGTGTAAACTTGCACACATAAGAAAACTTGCATCCCCTCCCGATTCAATGTTCCTAGATGGACATGGCGAACTATGATGACAGGTGATCAACCAATTGCTATGGTCCATCATGTTGGGAAAGATACTTACTACCCCTTAGTTCCCCTTAGTTGATCTATTCAACATGCTCGGGGAGAGAAGCAGCTGGACGCATTCTATGTTTTTTCCTTACTCCCCAGTCCAGCAGAAAAATAAACAAGTAAAAAGTATTTCATCAATATTCGATCTTTATTACACGACATGTCGTTTTTATAAAGATGGTGGCCTCCTTTTGAGAGTATTGCTTGTTTTCAACAGAAAAACTGTTGATGCTCAAGTGGGTTCGAACCCGCGACCTTAGAATCTGTGGGCTACTACTAAACCACTTACCACTCTCATCTGTAAGTATTCTACTGTTGATGATGTCATGAAGTCTATACTTCTTGTCATTCTATATAATATATATCGCAGCGTTTAACTTTGTGTATTTTGAGCCCTGTCTTCGTTGGTTCTTCCATACTCTTTTAGTTGACACCAAACGCATCTTTATGAGGTGGATATCATTTTGTTCATGTCCTTATCGCCCATTATGGTATCTTGCCCCGCTAATGCATAGCTCCCAAAGCCTATGGTCCTGCGGTTTCAATAATATCTACGTATGCTTACTTTTTGTTTAAAATCTTTCGGAAGCCTTTTATAATTAGATACTAATTTTATTACTTTGTTCTCTATTTTGCTATTGTGTGAAAACCTTTTTGACTTTAACATGAGTTTGTTCTCAGGTACTTTGTGCTCCCAGAACATTAATTTGGTATTACAAGATACGTAAATTGAAGTAAGTTCCTACCGACGTTATATGCACATAATAATTATATGAAATCCCTTCGACATCGTTCGGGTACAGTTAATCCCAAAAATATATACTTACTAGGAAACGTCAAAGCTTAATTTTATTTGACTCTTAGAAAGGCAAGATGAAGATAGGTGGACAAAGGCAGTAACCGAATAGTGAGCAAGAGAGTCATTATCAGATGGTCATAGTCATCAGGTGGAGTCCACTGGATTTCGTTGGCGAAAGATCGGAGACTTGAGTCTGATGACCTTGGTGGCGTGGCGGGCGAGTGCTCGGCTGAGACGCAAGAGGCGCGGGTTCGATTTCCGTTACGGGAGAAATGTTTGTGTGTACTGCAAATATTTCTTCCGGGTCTGTGTGTTGTAGTATTATGTACCTATTATAAGTACCTATGCATTTACAAAAAAAAAGTAGGTATATTAGTATTCTATCAGCTATCTGGTTCCCATAGTACAAGCTCTGCTTAGTTTGGAGCTAGATGGCGCTGTGTGAAATGTCCACAAATATTATTATTATTATTTTGAGACATCGAGACACTTGGCAAGGTGGGATGATGTAAGGTGGACTGTGACAGATTGGTGACCACGAGATGTCCATAAATATATCCAGATGGTAGAAATCCATTAGATCCGATAGAATCGGATAGGATTGGAAACTTCTTGACTTTTTTGGATAAAACGCCTGATGTTGAGCACGAGGTGATTAGAAGATGTTGTGAAGAAGAGGGGAATCCAGATGGCAGAAATCCACTGGACTCAACTGGATCGGAAACTTATTTTTCTTTATGTTGCTGAATGTACCAAGCAGTAATAACAAGATGCCAGCCGTTGCGGTTCCGCCTTGGTTGATCTTAAATTTTAATTAAAGGGAGATGGTGTTGTCTTAGACAGTGTGAAGAACGTGGGAAAATACACTGTTTACATTGTATAGTTTGTATTTTTTACAATAACATCTACTTACATACCAACGACATTGTAAAGGTCGTGGGTGGTTAGTGAATACTGAATATACAAAAGCGTTCATCCCAAAAGTATATGGGGTAGTTCTTGAGACTTCTAATAAGTTCATAATAATAAGCATACTTTATCACTTACTAAAAATGTGTTTGTGTTTTCTAATAACAGAATCTGGAGACAAATTAAGAGGTAGGTAGTTCCCATTTGTTCTATGGAACATGACGTCATCGAACAAAATGATTATTTTTCTTCCTTTTTTTCCATAGAGCTACTACTAGCTTTTCATCCGAGTTTCATGCCATAGAACAAAATGGGAATTAGATTTTTCCAAAATCTGTAATGAGAAGCTAATTGACACTGACAATGACCATTATTCTAATATACCTACCATTGACCAAATATCTGCCTAGATAAAATAATAATTTATTATTATTTTCTAGAGGCCAGTATGATAAGATAATCAATAAGAGATCTTATTTACCTTGTCCTATAGAACAATTTGAGAAATACAAGTAGTACATGTTCCATAGTACAAAATAAGAAAAAAAAAACTTATTCTGTCCGATGATGTAATATTCCATAGAACATAATATGGGAACTACCCAAATTAACGCATACATACCTATTTAAATCGTTCAAATCGTTTTATTTAGGTAAGTATCATTGATCATTATCATAACGCATACATTATATTGTTTTTTCATACAATATCATATCTACTGCACAATCAGTTACTTACATAGCCTGTTTTTATTGACTTAATACATAAAACAAGACATGCCATTGGTATAATCAAATCTTATACCCACGCATTTTAAATTAAACTTCTTCATTGTGGTTAAGTGTTCTTATGGGCCTTTTTGGGAGTGAGACCATGAGAGTAACCATGGATTCGTTTCCGGCACCTTTCAGGTCACCAGTGTAACCCTTGAGGGGTCACTGCTCAGTAACACAATATGGGCCCAGCAATTAGTGCGCAATCGGTAGGTACTCCGATTTAATCACCGACCCCAGCTCTAATTATGAGGATTCGCAAATTAAAATTATTGGCTTAGTTTAGAATTGGGCAGAAGTAACCGCAATTAGTAAATTATTTAATACTCAAAGTGACCCCAGACAACCGTAACACACGAAATTCAAATCGAGATTCTGGATAACATAGTTCAATTTAATGATTTATTTTATTGGTTCGTTTGTTTTCAGGGGTTCTGTGCTTTAAAAAACGATCCCCTTAATACATTATATTCTGTGTCTATATTGTTTGTAATTCAATCTAACTTACATATTCAGACTAAATTACATTAGAGCCAAGTATATTCGGTGCTTACTATAAGATGCGTCTTCTTCGCTGGACTTGGAGTAAAGAAAAAACATAGAATGCGTCCTGCTGCTTCTCTCCCCGAGCATGTCGACTAAGGGAATTTATCCTCTCCAACATGATGAGATACAATAAGCAAGTATTCCCAAGAGGGTTGACGTCAGGCAGGCGGCCGGTTATAAAACACCTTAGCCAAAATTCTTACAGCATGATCCAAGGAACATGCTGTGCCGACGCCACATAGAGTGAGATAAGGGCAGGAAGATGATGACTTTAGAATGCGTCTTCACTGAGACTAACTGAGAAATTAAAAAAAGAACGAAATCTTTTTTATGAGTTTATTTTAATTCCTCAGGCATCATCTCATCGAAAGACACCTGATCGAGGAAGATCGTGAGGTTTTCCACCACAGCGTTGACCAGCGACTCGCAGATGTAAGGACCGACGTCTGCTATAATTTCACGCCAAAGCTCGTTGAGAAGGTTGTTGATTTGATCACCTGGAAATAAATTATTCTACGTGTCAATAACTTTCACCCACTGCTTCGCTAGCATTGGAACAAAAAGTAACCTATGTATCATCATCTTCCTGCCTTTATCCCACTGTATGTGGGGTCGGCACAGCATGTTCTCTTCTTCCATTCCCCCCTGTCAGCCGTCATCTCTGTACTCAATCCTTTCTTAACCTTGTCCTCTTTGACTCAATTCTTTCACCTTTTCTTTGGCCTAGCTCTACCTCTAATTCATCTACATTCATATTCATAACTCTCCTCGCAACATGACATTCATCCCTCCTCGTGACATCAAGTGACAAAAAGACACCTAAGCTTAAGTTTTTAAATTGTAAGGATTATGAACATTCTTACAACAGGTTTCGTATTTACTGAAAGAACTCAAATGAGGCTTTTACATTGGAAATATCATTGTTAATCAAATCGGTACATATTTTATGAAACAAAACGATTCGCTCATTTGTAATAGTCTACCATGGAGTAGTTTATATCTCTATTCTTGCTACTTATTGTCATTTGACATTAAAGTTGACACTAGAGATGCGCATTACGAATAAAGATCTGTGTGTTTATCGATAAATTCGTCTATTATTACCATACGTTAACCATGGTAAATATCCTGTTTTAAGTGCTAAGTAACTATATAGTATTAGTACCTATATAGGTAAGTTATTCCAGAACGCAAACTGTAAAATGTGTAATTCCAAGTTCAGAACAGAAGTAAGAATAGAGCCGAAAATTAGAAGCCAATCATGTAATATAATATTAGTAAGTAATTATGAATAGTCATAGTTAATATCTTGAAACGTCCCGACAAAACTATCCAATACGACGCGTCGTCCGTCAATAAAATATAGGAAATGGGCGTAGGATGAGTGATGATTTTGTGAATTAAATTCAATATACTCTTAACTCTTGAATACCAAAGTTGGTAATTTTCGAATAAAAAAATAATAAGCTTACAATATAAAATCTGAATTTTCTAACCTAATCTCAGATCTGAAAGCGTGTTACTAAAATGGCAACTTACCAATATTTTTATCGCCCAACAAGTTTTCCAATCGGAAGTAGGCTCTCTCCACTTCGTATTTGATATCGTGTTTTCTTATTTTCCAATGTATTTTGCCATCATCGCCTTCGACGTTGTCGTACCAAAACTTTACATGTAGAGTCGTATTTTCTGGAAATTGTTACAAAAATAGCAAGAATGTCGACAATTTAACAAATCCTTAAGGAAAACTCTGGTTAACATGACAGTTACTATTACTGCTGGTCGTGATATTGTGGTTAAAGGATTTAAAGTGCGCCTTGAAGGCTCCTTTCGTGCACTTGACATATGTTTTCCTCACGATATTTTCCTGCATCGTTTGAGAGTACCTGCTGGTATAACAGTTTCTGAAACACTGTCTGTGACTAGAATGATATCACAGATTTCTCTAAAAATATAGGTATATTCTATATTATTAATCTATAATGAAGGTAACTCTAAAAATATACCTATATTTTTAGAGTTACCTTCATTATAGAATTGATATGAATCATGACCTATCCTTGTAGATGTTTATTCGCAAAAACTTCAATTATATTACCTTTTTTTGTGTCTTTGTTAAATTGCATAGGTACCTGAATCTTAAGTCTCAACTAAGTAGGTATTTAACCTTTTTTACCCATAAAAATATATTGCATATGCTAGTTTTGTCATTGGTCAACTAGAAGAAATAGTAAGAAACCATCTCATCTAATCTAGTTTACTGCTAGACATATTGCCTCCTCTAATGAACGCCATTAACGGCCTATCTTGTTTGACGCATAGTAAAATATTTTACTATGCGCCAATGTAGGAACATTCGCACAAACTTTATCGACACCAATATTTTTCCGCTTTCAGTATATTTTAAACATAATTTCGAATGTGGAATACTTTTAAAATACCCACTTCGATGGATCATACTTACTCAACTTAATAGATGAATCTCCATTAGATTTGATCGGTACCACGAGAATCTTTCCACTGAGTTCGTAAATATTCTTCACGTCTAAATTCACCAGGGCATCCACCGAGATCAACTGTTTTTCAAGATTGAACCTGTAACATGTATCTTCTTTAATTTAAATCGAATAACATTTATTAACAAAAATAAACTACAACGAATACTAATTTAAATGTATAAAACTCATACGTTACCGACTGACTGACTGACAATCACCAAACTGACTAAACCATCAGTCCTATGGAGAAATACCTACATAACTCTTACGTTGGTGATAGATTGACAATCAACGCATACTCCATAAACCGTAAATTCTAGAAGAATGAAACTTGGAGGGTAATTTCTCTTATTCTTATTCTGTCACTACGAAAAGAATTCCCTAAATAAAATTAAACTTCTGGAAAACGCAGCAAAAGAAGTTTGTATAAAAAATTAAACACGAACAAAGTTGCTAAGCATTCCACTACTTTTGATAAAGTTCTAAAGATTTGTGTTACTTCAATACGAATTGTATTCAAAACGCAACGGAGCGCAACAAAGGTTTCAAAGTCATGTTTGTCAATATTCCCAGTGCCAATAATCTACTAACGGACGACCATTAGTTACCATAGCACCGTTGCTGTCAAAAATACCCATGCTATGGTAATGAACGATCCGTCATGCGTTAGTATAATATTGGAACCGGGCATTAGTATTTATTAGGCTCAAATATATGTATACACGTAAATATCATACGACGTTTTGTGCATCTCTATTTTGCGCAAAACTTTTCGATATCCAGTTAGTCTGTTTAGTATGACTGGACGGCCAAAAGGCAATGAAATTTATGACCAGCAAAATCTATGAAAGCAACAATATTATACAAATACAACCCACTAGGAAACCAAAAGAGCGGCGAGGCGTTTCTTCCTCAATGTTTATGATAAAGTTGACCTCAATAATGTCCTCGTTATGGTTGAACTAGTTACCCACAGATCGTAGGCGCCTTCGCACCATTACTCCTTTTGTTTCTAATGAATCATCTCTGTGCCTAATTATTTAACGGGGCTTTATTCGTAGGCTTGAGAAATGGCCGGCTTAAAGGACTAGGGAATTTATACGGCTAAAAAAATAATCGAAAATTTAGTTGCATTTTTGTTTTTGCCGTTTACAATAAAGTAGGTAAGTACACCAACACCATAAAACTTTTGGATTTGGATCAGCTTAAAATGTTCTACGAAATTCTATTATTTGCTTTTAAGTAGGTATTTGAAAATTTAGTCGAAAATGCGAGATTTGCCCTCGCAAGGTAATTCTGAAAAAAACTTACCTCACTGATATAATTAAAATCTTTTAAAAGTACTCTTTTAAGATAATTTTCAGGAAACAAGTTACCAGCAGACTATCGAATCTTAAATAAATCAATTTAGCGATTTTTTTTTACAAAAATTCACGTATTACTATTGACTGATCAAGCTATAAGTAGATAATTTCTTGAATTTTATCAGCCTGGCACTTTTAAGTTTTATCATTTTCGGCTTTTTGTTCTCTTCCCTTGTCTTTATTATATTATTATTCGTAATTAGAAGGCTCAAAGCTAATTGACCGTGAGGCGTCGTTAGGCGCATAGTTCATTACAGTAAAGCCATGTTTTCCTAGCCAGTGTTACCAGCAGACCGAAGGTCGTCATGAAACAGACATTTTAAGCATACTTGTAAACTTCAAATTGTATTAACATTTAGTTTTATGTTATTTTATCAACAATATTTAGTTAAATTGTAGATTATTTATTTATGAGGCAATGTCAACCGACAGCGCACAATAATGCATATTCATTATAAAATAAAATATTTGTAGTTTATCTATTTTTGATAACAAGTAATTATTTGGCTTTAATCAATTACTAATAGATGCTGATTAAAATTCACAACGCTGGTCTCGTAATTATTGCAAATATTATAGTTTTCTATCAACTTTAACCTTCATTTTGGTGCTAAAAACTTTTTTGTGGTTTTTAAGACCATCGACTTCAAATGACCTTAACAAGTACGTTTATTAGAGGCCATAATTCACTTCGTCCTTTTTCATTTGGTTGTCATTTAACTTTACAATAATAACAAAGAGTTCATTTTGAGATCGTTTTGACAACCTCGCGGCGCGGGTTTGATTCCCGCTGTGGAAGAAATGTTTGCATGTTCTGCAACTATTTCTTCCGGGTCTGGGTGTTTCAATACTATGTATTATAAGTATAAGTATGTATTTACAAAAAAAAAGTATTTAAATATTGTATCAGCCATCTGATTCCCATAGTACAAGCTTTGCCTAGTTTGGGGCTAGATGGCGCTGTATGAAATGTCTATAAATATTTATTTATTTAAATATGATTTATTTATTTTAGTTTAATAATGGTTTATCTCAATACCTTCATAGATACCTACAGAAAAACAGTCGGCCAAAGTCTAAATATCTACACGTTTTAGTTGCCAGCTATGAAAACCAATGCTTTATAGTTGAGGCCTTGTCCTACATGATCATTGCGGCGCAAGGAAGCGTAGCTCGCCAAGTGGGTTGCTTCACTAATTTCTCACTTCTACACTATTTACCTACTACTTGGAACCATTTTTTGAATGCACCAAAATACTTGGATAAGGTAGATTTACTGAACTATACAAAATATAATAAATACTCATAGTTGTTGTAGGTGTAGGTTACGTATTAAATTATCGCGACCTATCGATCTACTTAACACCGTCTTAACACATTTAAATTATTTGTCCAATGCAATGATTTACCATTAATATAATACCTAGGTACCTGAGTCTGAGTTGAGAGTACTGGTGGTCTAGTTGGTAGTAACCCCGCCTTCCGATCCTAAGATCGTAGGTTCAAATCCAGTCACGCACCAATGGATTTTTCTGTTCGAAAGTTTATGTGCGCTATATGTATTAGGTATGTGATTGATACGTAGGTAAATTAAATGTAATGCTATATTTTATGGTGCATTTCACACTTCTAGGGTATCTGAAAGTAGTGAACTGACTTGACACACGTGACTATGTGACAAACGTCACCCCAGGACGTTCGAGACTTACTTTAAATCGCACTTTCAATGGAGGACAGTCTTAAAGATGCTAGGATGTATGCCTCCTTGTCCCATAGACTGGGATTGAGCAAATTCGGTGTCCATTTCGGTGTCGGTGTTTTGTAAATACATAAATTATAATAGATACAACACCCACTACGTCTCTTGCACCTCAGCCAAGCACTCGTCCACCACGCCACCGAGGTGTCCAAAAGCATGTTCCTCGAATCCACCATTCGTTTTTTTTTTATTTTATATTTGTAGACATTTCACACAGCACCATCTAGCCCCAAACTAAGCAAAGCTTGTACTATGAAAACCAGATGATTGATCGAATACTTATATATATATTTTTTTGTAAATACATACTTATAATACATAATACTGCAACACCTAAACCCGGAAGAAATATTTGCAAAAGATACAAACATTTCTCCCGTAGCGGGGATCGAACCCGCGTCTCTTGCGTTTCAGCCGAGCACTTGCCCGCCACGCCACTGAGGTCGTCTGTTTTGTTCACTTACTTCAAACTCTCCATCTGCATAGCAGAAAGGCCGGTAAAGTCATTCTTCTTAAACACCAGCTTCAGTCCATTTTCGTTTGGCACATATACTATCATTTCAGCGACGTGGATTGGATCCAGAGGCATCAAGCCCCGGCTCTGATCACCAAGTGAGAACTGGTAGAGGGACTCTTTCGCAGATTTAAGAGCGCAATCGTTCAAGTTAGGGTCGTTTCTTGAACAAGCTTGGATGTATTCGGCTAGAAACAAAATTAAGTTGGTGAAGGATAGAATCGGAAAGGATGAGCGAATCGATTTTAGCAGAGGATGGACAGGGGTGATATGATGATGATGAAATATAGAAATATTCATTAAAATTTGACAACCTCGGTGGCTTGGCGGGCGAGTGCTCGACTGAGACGCAAGGGGCGCGGGTTCGATTCCTGCTGCGGGAGAAATATTTGCATGTTCTGTAAATATTTCTTCCGAGTCTGGGTGTTTCAATACTATGCATTACAAGTAGGTATGTATTTACAAAAAAAAGTATATAAGTATTGTATCAGTCATCTGGTTCCCATAGCTTTGCTTAGTTTGGGGCTAGATGGCGCGATGTAAATTTATCCACAATTTTTTTTTTATTTAAATGCCAAGCTTCCACCAACACTTCTCGCGTGATAGGTACTCGGATCAGAAGTAGCCTATATTATGTTATTGCAGCACTTAGGTACCTAGGTACCTTCTATTAAACATTATAGTTTAATTATAACCCGTTCAAGTCATTACAACGTGATTGGGACACAAACATGCATACGTCTTCATAAGGATTTATAAGTCTATTTAGTGTTTAGGTACAAAGATTTTGCTTAAATGGAAAACAAGAATGTTCCCGTGTTTTTAACACATTTTTTAATGGGGTCCTTCAAATTAATTAAAACTTACGCAATTTCATAGACGTGACGTAATCCAGTCCTAACAAAAACAGTGCCTGCCACATTTTTTTAGCAAAAAAATAAAAAATACTGGATAGCACTCAGTGGAAACTAGCGACACTTTGCAGAAACTGGCTGAAGTTTGCTTGTTTTATGAACCAACTGTGAAAAATTACATGTTTTCAGGCCTTCATTAGGAAAGGTAAATAATACCAACCATCAATTTAGCTGACATTGTTATTCAACGGATTCGAGACGAGATAATTCACTATTTGAATCACAATGCTGCTAGGATATTGATTTTTTGCATTCAAGCCACTTTGAAAAGCCGCAATGTAAATCCATCACCCGAAACTGTCTTGTACTAGTTATAAAGATGAAGCCAGAAGGTATCGCTGACCATATTTTGTCAAAATAAATCTTATGGTCATTGCAGTAAAGTTTAAACTTAAAAAATGAAAGAAAACGTTTGAATTAACTCGCATGACACAATACGATTATTTAGGTCTACCTACTTATCTAATGTGATACAATCACCACGAAAAGTGTAAGATTTATTTGTACTTAGCTCTACACTTTTATGGTTGTTTTAGTACACAAAATAATCACCATCTTAAAAATTATAACGAAATAAAAAGGACAACAAAGACATACGATGTTCCTACTACCGTGAATACATGAACCTGTACTTCAGCCAAACTGCAGAAATTTATGTAAACAAATTGCCCATACTTAACCTAAAACTTACTTTTACTTGTTTATGAAATTTATGCAGTAGGTACCTACTAATAGTTAAATTAAAGTGTGAAAGCGCTCGTGGCGTAGCTTGCTTAGGCGTTCTTGATTGATCGTTAAAGTTAAAAGCAACGATATGCGCGGTCACAAATTGGGATGGGTGATCGCAAGTGGCATTACGAGCTGAGCGCTTCCGTGCTTCGGAGGGCACGTTAAACAGTCGGTCCCGGCTTTTAAGTCGTTAAGCCATGACGGAGGCCTTTAGGCGGCCTAAAAACTTCGTCACTAGAGTTGGCCACTAGCTCATACGAACATACATACATTTTGTATGTATGTGAAAACTTAAGTAATTTCATGGTAATAACGTAAATTACGCGACAGTTTGTTTACAGAAATCGTATCTCCAGTTTGGCTGAAGTAAGGAGCTAAGCATGTGCAAATAACATAATGTACCTACTTGAATTTGTTCTAGATATCACTTCTGAAAGCGATGTTACCTGCTAACGTTTCGTCCTGAATAATTGAAGACGTCAATGCTCATAACTACCAGAATTACCTCGTCATTAACATAAACACAGGCTTATCAACCCTTGATTTTGCGGTTATAAATCTTTCCACTAATAATAAAGTAATTTCATTACGCTGAACGTAGACGTCGATCTTTGAATGTGCCCACCTGAAAATAATTTGTGACGTACTTTAAATACTTACTTACCTACCTACAATCACAGATTATAATTAAGTCTACAATATCAGGCAATTAATTAGAAACTAAAAAACACTAGCTGAACTAAAAATTCGTGTTTATTTGTGTATCTCAAAAATGGGTTTACTGTTTTTTAGTCATTTTTGATAGTCATCAGATGATACTGATACACTCGTGTAGGTATGCATAATATCACGCCCGTATCACTAATGGGGTCGGCAGAGCCACAAGTAATCATAAGAAAACTTGCAGCCACTCCTGATTCAAAGTCTCATGAATGGTGTAGATGATCCATCATGTTGGGGAGGATACTATCCCTTAGTTGATTTTTACGACATGCTCGGGGAAAGAAGCAGCTGAATAAAATCTATTTTTTTTTTCTTTCCATCTCAAAAGTAAGAGCGCACAGATGACTAGTTAAAAACCACGCATAACTTATCCTAAGGGAGGGGAAGGAACTGACTCCTGACATACAGCACACAGCTAACGCTAGTTCAGAAGCCAGGGTCACAAACTACGGTGTATTTATATTGGTTTCTTTCAATAAAAAAATACTTTTATTTTTACTAACACAGGTCAAAAGGTATAATGCTATAATTATTTTAAAATAAAATTTATTTACCTTCATTTAATACGGATAGTGAAAAGAAAGCTTTACCTACCTATGTAAATTATTATAATTATATAGGTTGCAGTAATAGCAAAATCAAGATTTTTGCGTTTCAAGGTAAAAACAAAAACATCAATTCCAACCAAACAGTTTTATTCATAACTTCCCCTTTGGTGAATGCATCGTATGTTTTACTGTAAATTAACTTAGTAACACTTTGTAGGTAAGTATTGCTTTAAGTTAACTTTAGCACAAGTTGTTCAAAGATCTCCGCCCATTAAAGACAATTTAATATTTACTTCCTCTATTGTATATTCTGTCACATTCGTAATGAGTACGCGGATAAGAGTATTTATATTGAATAAAATATTTATAATGTGAACAGGAGGAAGTAAAACCATTTTATTGATGGGATGAAGTTATAGTATGACTACGAGGACATGTATTATATACTGGTATGACAAACTAGTATGACCATGAGGAATCAGCACATTTTTTCCATACGCTATAACCGCCAACAAAAACAAAGCCAAACATTTGACAAGTAAACTGTTTTTATTTTGTCAGGACGGTGAAGACCCGTTTGTGGAGCGGGGTACTGGGCGAAGATCCTCAGTCAACTTGACCCTTCTTGACGCGGCCTTCACACGTTCAAACTAGCCCAAAAATATATTGAAACATGTTGATAGTGTGCCTACTGGTGAAAAGAGGCAATGTTTTAATTTAGAAAAGGCGTCAAATCTTCGATAAAGTAATATTTAGTCGGCACGTTGCTGAAGAAACTATCACAGAAATCATAAACATATTTAGTAGCTATATCCATGACGGGTTTTCCGACCACTTCCACCATCAGTTTCCAGTTTTCGTTCAATAGTTTGACGAGATTCGCACCTGTAAAAAGTTAAAATACAGCTTCAAATAAAGCAAAACGAATATGGGAAAGACGACCTCGGTGGTGTAGCGGGCGAGTGCTCGGCTGAGACGCAAGAGGTGCGGATTCGATTCCCGCTACGGGAGAAATGTTTGTAATATGTTCCTCCGTCATGGCTTAACGACTTAAAAGCCGGGACCGACAATTTAACGTACCCTTCAAAGCACGGAAGCGCACAGCTCGTAATGCTACTTGCGGTCGCCCATCCAAATTGTGAACGCGCAAAGGGTTGCTTATCTTCATCAAGAACATCTAAGCAAGCTACGCCACGAGCGCTTCCATAGGTATAGCGGTACTGGATGTTCTCTCTCGATACCCACAACACAGAACCTATACTCTATTGTAATCTTAAGGGTTATTAATTTACTTACTTGATTCTGTCTTTCCCAGATAGAGCTTGTCCGCTGCAAACATCACTTTCCCACGAATGTCGAATGTATATGAGTATTGGTCCCTCTTCCCTAATAAAAATATATCACCATTTCGCTTTACCAGTTCAAACGGCATCACCATGTTTACGTACAGTTTATCTGAAAACCAAAATACTATGTAAGGTACAAACTTATCACTAGTCATGTCAGTCACGAGCACTTGACAAATGTTTTCGAACTCTTTAATATTTAATAATTTAATTTAATAAACTTTATTTCAGGCAACAAACTTAGTTTAGGTTACAAGATGTTAATTACCTTAAACTACGGCCCATATAAAAATACATACCTTATTACTAACATACATATAATATAAACTTAATTACTAGACACTCGTTTGGAATGCGGCTTTAGGTTCTACGACGGTTGTATGACATTCCTCGCGATGTTTTCCATCGCTGTTGGAGAGTACTGGCATACTAGACGTACATTTTTTTAATAGAAAAATCTATTGGTGAATGTCCCGATTTGAATCCACATCCTTGGTATCGGAAGGCGAGGCCGCTACCAGTGCTCTCGACTACAGTCCATAAAAAAACAGTAAATGCTTAGATAGAGCTTAATTTTGATAAGAGAAAAACAGTAAAAATTTGCTCACAGATCCGTCTGTGATTTTCGTGGACAAATGATTTTCGATTTTATTTCAATGTCTTTAGCACTGATATTCCTATATTTTAAAACAAATAGACCGATACGCGTAGGTTAAATTCATGTCGTTAAAGGAATGTGAGCGCTAAGTAATTGAAACAAGGTTGAATCTAGCTCGTGCGTCTGCTCTCACCGGCCCTAAAGGCACTAGTCAGTATCACGGTTGTACGTCTCATTTATCAGTAAAAAGAAGAAAAACTTTCAAAATTTGCAATACATAAAAATTTTGACGTATCTACCTACTCATATGATGGCAAAAAACATGTTCCATTTTGGCGCTCTCTCCTTTCGTCATCTACTCGTACAAAGACGACAAGAGGAGAGTGTGTAAAAAAGGAAAAGAAAAAAAATTATGAGATAATTATTAATACAGAGTAATAATAATTCCATTATTTTCTGTTCCTTTTTTTCGAATCTTTTGAACCACTATATCACACAATGGTGAAGTTTTGATGTTTCTTAACATCCAAAACGTGTAGGTAAGTAGGTACCTCTTACATTTTTTTTATGTGATGTTTTTTTCGTATAGGTACCATTTTCTTGTTATGAGAATGCAATTATTAAAATTGTACGGTGTACAGTTAATTGAATTTGTTTGGACTTTCTACTTACAAACATCGACTCTTCCGATCCCATTGCCGGTAACACTGTCCTCTCCCGTAAAGCTCCGAACCAAAGGACTGTCGGAAAACAAATTGTATGTTCCCTCAATCGCAACGTGTTTGCACATGATATCCAATTTGGCGACTCCATCTTCTATGTTTGGTCTAAGTAGTAAAAAAAAAAACAATCAGCAAAATTAAGAACTATTATAAAATAAAAACCGGTCTAGTGCTAGTTGAATTCGCAAGCGAATTGTTTTGTACCATCGTACATGTACCTACCTACTTTTTAATATGACTTTTACTCTATGTACTTATTAAACAGGTACTCTATGTACGTATTATGTCAAAAAAAGTTTCTTGTATGGGGCCTCAGAACTGGAAATCAACTTACTTAAGGGGCCCCTTTTATTTTATTATAACAATATAAATACACTCTGTGAAAATTTTAACTCTACCTATTACGGTTCATGAGCGGCCGCTGACAGACGGACGGACGGACAGCGGAGGCTAAAAGGTCTAATAGGATCCTGTTGGCACCCTTTGGGTATGAAAACCTAAAAACAAACTCTGTCTGTTACGTTATTACCTACGTCCAAACCGTTGAACAGATTATGATACAATTTAGCATGGGGATACATTGCATTCTAGAGAATAAAATAAAGCTAGGTATCCTAGTTAAAAAAAAGTGTGCATACACCTATAAAAATCTTCGTAGGAAGTCAAAAATAAATCTACTTTAGGACTGGTTTCAAGAATAAATTATTTTGTGAATGAATTTAGATGCACGTTGTACTGCGCGTTTATAAAATACTAGTTGATGCCCGTGTCTTCGCCCGCATTGATTTTTATAGATTATTCTCCAGTCTATCTAACGCAAGGCGTTTATCTGTATGTATAGACGTGAAAAAGTAACACGCAGAGTTTCTTTAGCATTTTTAATATTAGTATAGATGGAACTTGTTAAGTATTAATATTGCGAATCTTTACACTGATGACCTTAACTTCTAACATTTACATCCTAAATAGGAAAAAAGAATAAAACTATGTAAAATACAAAATAAACTTTGATGTTTTGAAGAAATAAATGAAATATGCATTCTTATACCTACCTGCTTCTTTCCAAAAGTAAATGTAAAATGCTCCACTAAACAGAAATAATCTGTTTGCCTGAGTAGTAAATACTTTTCTATAAACATGTAGATTCCTATTAGTCTATCTATTATCTATTAGTCTATTGGTCTCAAATTATGAACAAAATTGGTTCCTAATAAGTTTGTCCGTTGTTTTTTAATTATCTATTGTTTACTATTATATATATATAGACCGTTTGCAACAATGCTTAGAAAACCCGACTGTTTTTTCTTTAATTTGTAAAATTATGTTTATACTTATTGTTTGTAGGTTTATTTTTGTTTATAAAGAGTTCGTTCAGAATTTCAGACTTCTTTTATGTTGCACGGGTCTATAAATAGTTCTTAAATAGGTTTCTTTTACACAGCGCCATCTAGCCCCAGACTAAGCAAACCTTGTACTATGGGAACCAGATGGCTGATAGAATACTTATATACTTTTTTTTGTAAATACATACATATAATAAATAATATTACAACAGCCAGATCCAGAAGAAATATTTGCAGAACATACAAACATCTCTCCCGCAGCGGGAATCGAACCCTCGCCTCTTGCGTTTCAACCGAGCACTCGCTCGCCACGCCACCGAGGAGGTCAGCGATTAGGTGTTCATGAGGTATCAGGGAGAATGAATTATTCGTGTTACGCAAAATGAAACACAAGATAAAAAATATGTTTGATGAAGTTGCGCACAAAATGATGAGTGGATTGGCCTACAATTATTAGATAGGTAGGTACTTACATGAACTTTGTTACAATACAATCTTTAATTCCTTTGATTGAGCCATTTTTTAGAGTAAGATCTATGTTGAGGACGGATAGTCTAATCTTTTTCACTTTTATAGGATCAATTGGTGGTATTCCATGTTCCTTGACACCGTCTTCGGATATATTAGTCATCACTGTATTGATCAGATTTTTTTGGCACTCCCCATCATCCTTTGAGCATTTAAATAAAATGTCAACTGAAAAAAGTAAAATATTTCTTTTTTGTAATAATTCTAAAACTGAAGCTGACCTAAACAAGTAAGTATTTATTTAAAATAATAAAAAAAACCCACCTGCGTAGAATTTAGGTAGCATAGTAGGTCTGACATATTTGATTGAATTTGTACCATTTTAGTCTACGGTTTTAGTTATGTACCCATCTAAGTTAATTGGAAAAGGCTCCGGATTTTTTACACTTTAGTGACAAAAAAGTTTTGCTTACTGAGGCAGCCAAAATAATAGATTGAAAATGACTTCTTACAGCCGCCATGTTACTTTTTTGTCACTTTATTATTATATAACCTATGACTTTCTCGTCGTCCAGATGAATTCCAACGACACCTTATTTGTCAAAATCCGTCTCGCCGTTTGGACTACAGCCAAGGGAATGCACATACAAACACACCCACATAACCACATACATACATACACCCCAAAAACTTCACCATCCTTCTTGGCAGGTGGGTAACATATTTTAAATTATTTTGAATTTAAAAAAATCCTCACTATTTCTAATTATTATTTTGACACGGTTTACCATTGCACATTACAAAAAAAATAGGGACTTTTAAACTTGTGTGGATTTATTAAGGGTTAAACAGAGAAAAAAATGTGGTTTCCAAATCAATCCATCTAGACAAGATATTTTCTGAGGATATGCCCTTAAAACAAATTAAAACTCACCAAAAGACGATTCACAAATCACGACGGAACTTAAAACAACAGCGAAAATATTCGTTATCTTCATTGTGTCTTGTCTGATGAAGGACTACTTGGTTATAATAGTATTCACCACGTTATATATCAGCGGTATAAGAAGACAAAAAATTGCCGGTTTTAAGAGCTAAGTAATAAAAAATAAAGATTTAGGTACATAATAAAACAAAATATGCATTTATATTGCGCTTCAGGGTGACTTGCATAGAAGTTATCATCCGTAAATATTATGTTTTTTTTCATAATATAGCTTAAGTATTATTATTATTATTTATTGTATATCTGTTATATTGACGACCTCGGTGACGCGGCGGGTGAGTGCTCGGCTGAGACGCAAGAGGTGCGGGTTCCATTCCCGCTACGGGAGAAATATTTGCATGTTCTGCAAAAAATTCTTCCGGGGCTGGGTGTTGTAGTATTAGTAATAGTATGTATTTACAAAAACAAAAAAATATATAAGTATTTTATCAGCCATCTGGTGCCCACATGACACATATTTTCGAACTTTTTAGATTCTACGACATGCCGGTTTCCTCATGATGTTTTCCTTCACCGTTTGAATATCCTACTGCTAGAAATGGCGCCCGTAATTATTTTGAATAGAAAAATCTATTTGTGCACGACCGGATTTTAACCTACGACCTTGATCGGAAGGCGGGGTTTCCCTAAAAATACCAGCTTAACTTCAACGATCAATCAAGAACGTCTAAGCAAACTATGCCACGAGCAGCGCTTCCATAGTTGCAATAGGTAGGTGATACGAGGACATGTATGATATAGAGATGATAGGTACTTTGCTGCCATAATTTACTTACCTATATTATACTTAAGTAATGATGAGTAAAGAAAAGGATAAGAAAAAATTTAGGTTTTTCTTATCCTAGCTAGGTTCATACATACATATACATACATAATATTATCACGCCCGTGTCCCTAACGGGGTGGGCAGAGCCGCAAGAATCATAAGAAAACTTGCAGCCACATCTGATCCAAGAGTTCCAAGCTAGGTTCAATCGTGACTAAGACACATTTTAAAATATCCGCCGCGGGTTGTTTTGAAGTGGTTCAAAGATATATTTTTTTTTGATCAGTAGAAGATCTAATAGCTCGAGATTTGCCTATTAAGTACCTAAGAACTTTCTAAAAATTTGGAATACATTATATTACCTAGGTAGGAAGGTGTATAAAATGATGATCATAAAACAGATGACGCTCTTCTTAACATTATTAAAAAAACTGTAGGTAGGATTCAAAATTAATGACATGACAGCACAATTTGACCGAAGGATCAAATACTATTGCACTACCTAGAAATGGTAAGTACCTTAAAAGGTAGATAACCTACATGTAGTATGAAAAAGTAAGGTGGCTTTGGAACTGTGTTTCTTATTTAATTTAAAACACTTGTAGATTTAAACTTACCTCCTCTGTTTGTATTTCATTTTTATCAAAATTCATGTGACGTTCACCATATCCATCTTGGGATTGGGGTCCAATGGGGATAGATAGATAGATAAATAACACTTAATTGTTTACCACCCAACATTAAACTTACAAAAAAGACGAAAGTTATGGTAAAAATAAGGGCGGCCTTATCGCTACAAGCGATCTCTACCAGGCAACCTAGGATGGATTGGGCAAATTGGTGTAGTTACATTTATTACTTATATAAAAATAAAATAAGAAACAAAAAACTAAATAAATACAGAATACATATAAAATGGGCGATGAGGAGTGGCTACAAGTTATCTTATGATTACTTATGGCTCTGCCCACCCCGTTAGGGATACGGGCAATTTGTATGTAGGTATGTATGTCATGTGGCAACATCCTACTACTAGGTTTTGTGGCTTAGCGATGTTTTAGATATAGGAGGGCAGTTATAGCGCACATACATTTTTTCAAACAGATAAATCCATTGGTAACGACCGCATTTTACCTTAGGATCGGTACTAGTAGACCACCAGTAGGTACTCTCTAAATTATTTACATTTCCATGTCTTTATACTTCAAAAGTCTATCTATTCCAACTTTATTCAGTTTCAGTGTTCAATAGGTTCGACTCCTACCTTGCACAAATGGAATTTATACCTGTTGTCTCAAACACAAAAGGAAAACATGAGGAAACCCGCGGCTTAGTCAGCTCCATACATATTGACCATTGTCTTTCCTGTGAATAAAGCTGACCAAGCTGAGAGGGTGGTTTAGGTGCTGATGCTGCAAAATCCGGTTTTGCAAGAAGGAAGTAAGTTTCAGTTGGAAAATGAGTCTGATATGAGATGTATTTAGCAGATAGCGCTGAGTCGCTCAGCGCCAGCGCCGGCCGGGACTGCACTACCCCCCGCTTACTCCATTCGTCCCGGGTACTGCATTGTCCCACTAATGTAAGCAAAAAGTTGCCTCATGACGCTGTATGAATCATTTAGTATAGGTGGGTAAAATATCTTAGTAGCAGGTAGTAATGTTCTAAAATAAGACATGTAATTATGTTAAGTACTCACAATTTTTTTAGATAAATTTTAATAATTATGATAATGCTCATCTGACTTTTCATATATGAAGGTATTTCTTCGCAGTCATTATTACCTAAGACAAAGATAATCATAAAAAATCTAAAGACCGGAACTCTGGATAAATCTCTAGTTATAAATTCTGCATTAAAATTCAGACACAACTACAGAATTGTTTTGGTTAAGGTTAAATTAAGACATTTTTTGCTATTTTCCTTTATAAAAACACTTGATAAAGGCCCCGCGACTTTGTCCGCAATGAGTATTTTAAAAACAAACTTGCTGCGTTAGAGTAAAGCAAAGCATAGTAGATACATTTGCCATATTATATTTATTGACGCATGATGATAATGATAATTTGTACCATTTTAGTCAAAGTCTTAGTTCGTTGAAAGGCTTCATTAATTTAATTCATCATTTGAAGACGTCATATTGTTTTTTTTTACACATTATAGTGAAGTTTAGTGTCATAGGCTGTAATTATACTCTCGTTATCTAGACGAATCCTACTTGTCAAAATCCGTTCAGCCCTTTCGGCTACAGAGGCTGTCAAAGTCATAATTATAAAATGGCTTCTTACAACCGCCATATTGGACTTTTTGACACTTTATATTTTATAGCCTATGACACTTTCGTCATCCAGACGAATCCCACAACACCTCACTTATCAAAATCCGTCCAGCCGTTGTGCCAGTTTTTATGTGATTTGCTGCTGTTTTTACAAGCTTTCACTACACAGGAGGGCATAATTCTATTTTTAAATTTTAAGTTTACTAAACGACGACTCGAGAGCGATGAGCATGGTTTTAGTGTAGGTGTGTGCGTGAGCGTTTATGTTTACTTGCAGGAACACGGTTTTGTGTGGCTTCACTTTTGTTGTTCGCGATGCACCATCTTTTCTTTTATTTGGTCTGAGGCCTGTGGCACATCAATGACATAGTAGTGACGTATAGCGTGGTTCCCCAAAATTCACAATTTATTAGTCGACTAGGACGCAGATAACTTAATTTTTTTACAGGTATTTTGGTACGCGTTCGTAGCTAAAGGAATTGCGCAAGTGTGAAGTGGCTATAACACAAATCTGGAACGCAATGGCAGAAGTTTCTGGAGAGTTCGGGTCGAGATCCCTGCTCCCCTCACTTCAAACCCCTCACTCACCTGACGTTCGGATATAACTGTTCTAAATGATATAATAAGAAGCCTTAATATCTATTACATTGATTTAATATTTTATTTGTACTTACCTTCCATAGCTGAAAATCAAGTTACCTCATATAACCTCATTATATATTACAAAATAGTAACCTCATAATAAACGCTACCTACAGAAATCTTCTAACTAAAAAAAAATAACTAAACTATAACTAAAAAATCCACTAACCTTCTCAAGCTTTAAGACTCTCCAACTGTGTCCACTGATATAGTAAATAGTAAATAACTTGCTTAGAGCAAAATCATTAACTGTTTATTTTCGCTTACAATACCCAATAAGCATTCAAACACATACACCCATTTACACACACACACATTTTACATTCTCCATTTTGTAGAGCATAGTTTTCGTTTTAAGTAAAGTTTCATTACACCGTTTGGACTACAGCTTCAGCAAAAGGAATGCACATATGTACATACCCACATAGTATACAGTCATACTACACCCCAAACACATTATCCTCCTTCTTTGCAGTCGGGTAAAAAAACTTAACGCGGACAAAGTTGCGGGGCGTTCTACTAGTTAGATTACAAAACAAGTAGATATTCAGATGGATAAAATTGTAGCAAATCTTAGATATTTTAGAGTACAAATGGATCGAAAATAAGAATACCGAATTCCTTTTTAGCGTAATTGCTAAGGTACCTATTGAAAGAAATTCTTTTGTAATTCTGCGTCGTATAGGCATGCCACATCTGTGCTATGAATCGACTGAAATTAATGATAGGATCTTTAAAATTGGTTTCTTCGCTTAATTCGAATTGACATGATTATAATAAGAGTATTATGAATGAGAGCACTGGTGGTCTAGTTGGTAGTGACCCCGTCTTCCGATCCTAAGGGTTCAAACCCGGTCGTGTACCAATGGAAGTTACAATCGGAATCAAAACGGTATTGTAAAACGAAAAGCCAAATACAGCTACGCGGAGACATTTGACGGATTACACGGATTTTGACTAAATTTTTTTTAAATCTGAATAACTTTTGAACCAGTAAATATCGCTGAACATGCTAGCGTTTCAATCAGTAGGTATTGAGGTCCCCCCTCACCCGAACGCCGATGATCTAGCCCTCCTGTTACATCCTGTATGTACCTGAATACAGCATTAACAAATAGTATGTAAGTAGCGAGGAGCATGGTTTGAGTAGTGAACACCGCACAAACCGAGCGAAGAATGCGGCGAATGCCAAAACAAAACTTAATCCTACTATCCATTTTCGCTATTGGTTGTTATTGTACTAGGTATATACCTAAGACTGAGGTATATAATTAAACACATTCAAAATATTTAAATATATTTTAATAAAAAATATATATTTATCTATTCATTTTATCAAAACTAACTTCAATCGTGAATTGTAACTGAAAATCGGGGTCTATTATGGGGTTATATAACACTTCAATATTATGGATTCACGTATTAATAAGGTCATATTTATTTTTTCATCCTATTTACCACAATTTCCCAGAAACGGTGTAAAGTCATCGGTATAAAACATTCTTGCGGGTATCTTGTCAAAAACCAATGAATAGTCTTTGAAGTAGTATTCCATAGAGAGTTCATGGAAGTATTTTCCGAAAGTGTCCTGGATCTGGCTCCAATGATCATTCATGAAAGATGTTACCTCCTCAGCTAAAAATTATAACATACAATAAATGACGATAGAGGGATTAAAGTTAACCTTTACCGTCCTCTCAATTTAGTCAATCTTATTCAGAGGAATGACATAGGGTTTCCTCGCGATATTTTCCTTCGCTTTTTTTTATTTATTTTCTATGTGTGTTTGCTTGTACGATAATAAATAAAAACTCTTATTCAGTATCACATTTTGAAATATTAACCTACACATAAAATCATCGATAAAGAGGTCACTTGACGGGATCACGTATCATAATAATATCCTATCTTATCTATGACTAGCTGCCGCCCGCGGCTTCGCTCGCGTGGTACCCGGATAAAAAATAGCCTATATGTTAATCCAGTACATGTACTAAGTATATTCCAAGTTTCATTCAGATCCGTTCAGCTGTTGAGGCGTGATTGAGGCACAAACATCCAAACATCCAAACATCGTCACAAACTTTCGTACTAGATGGCAGCACAGGTAAAATTAGTACGCGCTATCGTTGCGTTTTGAGCTTTACGCCGGTAATTTCAAGCAAACTAAGACTTTTCAATTTTATAATATAAGTAAGAAAGATTTATCAATGAAGTTAGGTAAGTTAGATACTCGTAGAGTTAATAAAACAAAAACGACATTCAATTTAAAATATGAGTTATATATGTTTTTTAACAATTTTACAAGATTTCTGACCATCAACGTTGCCGATTCTTCAACTTTGCCTGTTCTTCATTTATTGTCGTTCAAGCAAATACACTTTGCATTTTATGATTAAGTAAACTAAAATCTATTGGAAATATTGTATTATTATGTAGGTTCCATACCTACCTTCATTTATACAGTGCTTTTTTTAAGCGGGACAGTATATGGAAATTCAAAATCAGAAGAGATACACGAAAAGTTTTTTTACAAACCATTTGCTCTACTTTTTTAAACCATTTTGGCATAGTAAATTGTTTTGGCCAAGCACGAGTTGGCCATGAAAATGGGTGATGTTGGCAAAAATGTTGTTGATGCTACATAATCCACTCAGTTACCTGCAAGGATCATTTCATTGTATCTTACGAAAAAAATCAGGACAGCAGAGAAGTTGGCCTCTAATAAAATATTTTTGTACTATGACAGTATGGGGAAGTCAGATGCCATAAGGAATGGAGCAAAACTTTGTAAAGAACCATGGGATCTTTTTATTACATTGCATTTTCCTATTGTATGAAACCAAATTTTATTAACTTTGACCAATTTCTGCTTCTTTTCCTGTGTCTCTTCTGAATTCGGATTTCCCCATACTGTCCCGCTTAAAAAAACATTGTATGTTTACCTTATAATATACTACTTACCAATTTCTTGTCCGTTAATCTTGATACTATCAGCTGCAAATGTGGCCTTTGTTAATACTTTAGACTCCCACTTAGCTGTCTCGAAATTGGGATACAAGTAGATTTCTCCATCATCTCGCTTTACAACAGTAAAGTTGTGGTTAATCTTGAAAATCCATTCGTCTGAAATATAGTTATTGAGAATAAGTAATAAATCAGATTAAAATTGTTATAAACAATAAAATGTAATAAATTTAAAAGAAATAGTAAATATAAATATAAATAAATAATAAATATTTGTGGACATTTCACACACCGCCATCTAGCCCAAAACTATGCAAAGCTTGTACTATGGGCACAGATAACTGTTAGAATACTTATATACTTTTTTTGTAAATACATAATTACAACACCCAGACTCGGAAGAAATATTTGCAGAACATACAAAAATTTCTCCCGTAGCGGGAATCAAACCCGAGCCTCTTGCGTCTGAGACGCCACGCCACCGTGGTTGTCAAAATTTTAAATACTTATATATATTTTTTAATTTAAATTAATATGTCAAAGTTATCGAAACTATAAAGACGTGACTTCACTGAAGCTCCGTGTACGTAGGACGCTGCGCTGTAATGTCTGAGACGATTTTGAAAAGGAGTAAACTTGTCGAGTACCGCGGTCAACCATCCACTCAGCTCAGTCGGCCATATCCACAGGAAAGATGTGGTCATTAGGTGCAGAGTTGACTAAGCCGCGGGTTTCCTCACGATATTTTTCTTCGTGGTTTAAGAGCATCATCTTAATATCATCCGCAGTCAGATTGCACCCACTGTAAGTGTAAATAAATAAGCCTTCCTTCGATCGAGCGAGTGAAGCGAGTGGTAACTTGGGCGATTTGAATAGAATAGAAATTGTTTATTTGACACACAAAATACAGAGAACACAAAACACTAGACACACAAAAAATATATACGAGTAACAATAGGGTAAGACAGAAGAACAAAGATGAAAAACATGAAATAATAAAATTGGTTCAAATTCGTGCTAACTAGTCCCCTCTGTGTCGTGTGGGCCAAACAGGTCCGGTCTCAGCAAATTTGGCGTTGTATGTTTGTGTGTATGTATTTCTGAGGATATGTTAGTTAGAGCAAAACTTTTGAACCGTTAATTTAATATGGATGAAACTTATTAGGCCTATGAAGATTTGCTAGGAAGTATATGAGCTTAATTTGTGAAGTGTTTGTAAAGATATTGGGTTCCCAATGGGATAAAAAGATAAATAGTTTGACGGCCTCGGTGGCGTGGCGGGCGATTGCTCGGCAGAGACGCAAGATTCGATTCCCGCTGCGGAAGAAATGTTTACATGTTCTGCAAATGTTTCTTCCGGGTCTGGGTGTTGTGGTACCATGGTACTCGTAGTTTCTGATACCCACGATACAGGGAATCCTAGTGTGGGGTCAGAACTCTATGTATGTGACTGTTGGCTGTTATTTATTATTTTATTTATTTAGAATACATACCGAGTATGATATATGCATTTCCGGAGCCAGTTGCATTGCCAACAATATGACAAAATTTCGAGTTAGTCGTTAGTTCATATTTGAACTTGATTTCAATCTTCTTACATGACAATTCTACGTTCCTATTCAAGGTCACCGGATCAACCCTGAAATAAATAATAAATAAGAAGTAAATACAAAAAGGTGTATCAAGCTGTTTAAGTTAGGCAGCCAAACAAACTGACATAGGAAAATGACATTTTTGAGGGAGTTCTTGAGTCCTGCTTCAAATAATTATCATGTCAATAATAAAGTAAAATCTTTTATTGTTTGGAAGCTAAATCGTTACTATAAAATTATTTATAGTATGTTCTAATATTACTACTACTTAGTTCTTTCGAACAAGTGTGGTGAAAGGATTCAAAGTACGTCTCAAATGCTCTTTTCGTACACTTGACACATATTTTCGAACTTTTTAGGTTCTACGTCATACCGGTTTTCGCAATATGTTTTCCTTCACCGTTTGAGAGCACTGGTACAGCGCATATAATTTTTTCGAACAGAAAAATCCATTGGTATTTTGTGTTTGAACCCACTACCTTAGAATCGAAAAGCGGGGCAGCTACCAATGCTCTCTTTTGGCAGATAATAACGTTGTTATAGTTTCGCACGAGAGTGGTCTAGTTGGTAGTGACCCCGCCTTCCGGTTCTAAGGTCGTAGGTTCAAATCGGGTCGTGTACGAATGGATTTTTCTGTGTGAAAAATTTATTTGCGCTATACCAGTACTCTCAAACTGTGAAGAAAAACATCGTGAGGAAACCCGCGGCTTAGTCAGCTCCGCACGTATTGACCATGCCTTTCCTGTGGACAAGGCCGACTAAGCGGAGAGGATGGAATAGGTGCTAGGTAAGCCTACTCCATCTTAATTCGTCCCGGGCACTACAGCGTCCCGTCTGTGAAGGTAAAAGCTGCCTCGTGACGCTGTATAAATAAATCATCTACTTACTATAGATGGTAAAAGGCCTTAGTTTTTTTTTATACCTAGTTTTGCATCCGTCATCCATCATTTAGTCATCATCATCAGCCTATAGCAGTCCACTGCTGGACATAGGCCTCCCCTAATGAGCGCCATCGCGCCCTATCTTTGGCTTGACGCATCCAGTTTCTGCCAGCAGCCTTTCGCAGATCGTCACTCCACCTAGCCGGAAGGCGTCCTACACTACGTTTGCCGAGTCGCGGTCTCCACTCAACAACTCGTTTACCCCAACGGTTATCAGTTCTTCGGCAGATATGACCAGCCCACTGCCAATTCAGTTTGCTAATTCTCTGAGCTATGTCGGTGACCTTGGTTCTCTGTCGGATAACATCATTACGGATCCTATCCTTCAGAGAAACTCCGAGCATAGCTCTTTCCATAGCTCGCTGAGCGACTTTGAGCTGGTGGACTAGCCGCACTAGGTGAGTGTCCACGTTTCGGCTCCGTAAGTCATTACAGGTAGGACGCACTGATTGAACACTTTGGTTTTCAGGCATTGTGGTATAGGTGACGTGAAAACTTGACGCAATTTTCCAAATGCTGCCCAACCTAGCTGGATTCTCCTCTTAGCCTCCTTCTCAAAGCTGTTTCTACCTAACTGCACAATCTGCCCGAGGTATGTGTATTCCGAAACAGCTTCAAGAAGGTGGCCATTTACGACGACAGGTCCCGGATCTATGCGGTCATTGAACATGACCTTGGTTTTACCCAAATTCATGCCGAGACCTATCCGTCGCGAGGCCGATGCTAGGCTGTTCAACATTTGTTGCAGCTCCTCCAGCGACTCCGCCATTAGGACTATGTCATCTGCGAATCGTAAGTGTGAGATGTGCTCGCCGTTTATGTTAATGCCCATGTCTTTCCAGTCCAGCGTCTTAAACATATCTTCCAAAGCGCTGGTGACAGTTTCGGGGATATGACATCCCCCTGTCTCACTCCTCTGCGCAGTTGGATGGGTTTAGACTGCTGGTCCTGTACTTGGACACACATGGTGGCGGCTTCATAAAGACATCTCAACACTTCGATATAACGATAGTCCACTTGGCATCGCTGTAAGGATTCCAGAACATCCCAGGTTTCGACGGAGTCAAAGGCCTTCTCATAGTCCACAAAAGCAAGACACAGAGGCTGATTATACTCTTCGGACTTCTGTATAATCTGCCTCAATGTGTGGATGTGGTCTATGGTGCCAAATCCTCCTCGAAACCCAGCCTGCTCCGGTGGCTGATGCTCGTCAAGTCTTCTGGCGAGACGGTTCGTGATGACTCTTGAGAACAGCTTATAGACGTGGCTCAGAAGTGAGATGGGTCTGTAGTTTTTAAGAAGAGTTTTATCACCCTTTTTAAAAAACAGGACCACCAAACCTCTGTTCCACGCCTTTGGAGTTCTCCCACGGTGAATGACGGAGTCAAAGAGGATCTGCAGTTGTTTCACAACTGAAGTTCCTCCTGCCTTCAGAAGTTCTGAGGTTATTCCGTCTTCTCCGGGGGCTTTTCCATTTTTAAGCTGTCTCAGAGCCAGCACGATCTCGTCTTGGCTGATGTCTGGCAGTTCGTCGGTGTAGTGGCGGGTGAGGGTGGCTCTAGAATCGTGATCTTCACGTTGAGGGCAGGGAGCATGTGCGGCATACAATCGGCCATAGAAGTCTTCGATCTCGGCGAGAATCTCCGGCTTTGACAGTACGGTTTTGCCATCTTGCGTTCTGAGCTTCGTCAGGTGGCTCCTTCCAAGCTGCTGAGTGAATACTTTGGACCCTCGGTTTCGCTCTATTGCCTCTTTGATAAGGCGTGTGTTGGAGCTCCGAAGGTCACGCCGTATCATCTTCGCAATTTGCTTGTTAAGGTCTGACCTCGCTGACGAATTCGCTTGAGTGGTTTCCCGTCTTTTTGTCATAAGCTGAAGAGTCTCAGTCGAGAGTTTAGACTTCTTGACCGTATGCCGCGTTTTGCATAATTTGATGCCCTCTTCCCTCAACGCGTCAACCACGTTTTGTAGGGTCTCGTCATCGTCATCGGTGGGTTCCATAGCAACAAATCTGTCTTCGAGGAGTTTCTGAAACTTCTCGGTGCCCGCTATGATCTGGAGAAGATTATCATCATTTAGTACCTATTAGTAAATATTATAGGACCGGGGCATAGGTAAGTTACTATGTGAACTCGCGTTTGTTGAGTTACTTCGTTTCTATGGGCAGGGAAAGTGTAGGTAAAATGCAACTTACTCATATTTTACATTTCTGCAAGTCTTGACGATGTCTAAGCATTCACCTTCGATCAGCTTCAAATTCAGAACATCCAGCACAGGGTAATCAATATTTTCCAAATGGTATGGATCTACTGAACTGAAATTAAGTTCTTCTGATCCGTTAATCCCTATGGTACTCGCCAAAGTAGCAATCGTTTGAGTTTGGCATGTCGTGTTAGCAAGCGGGCATGGTTCAGGCAAATCTAAAAAAAATAATAAGTAATCAGAGGAGGTTGGTGTGGTATGGGCATGTTATGAAAAAGTATGAAAGCCTTCTAATTTAAAATTGTTTAAGAAAGATGGATGATCTGTGTGAAGACAAGATTATGCCTACCCCATTATATTGTGGGCTCCATATTATAAGCATATCTAAATGATACCTTCTTAATTTTTTTATCCCCATTATTTGCTCTAGGTATTGAGCTAAAATAAGCACCTAACTACCTACTAGATACCCCATTTTACACCTTTTGAAAAAAAAGGGAAAAAAATTGTTTTAATTGGAAAACTTACACACAATAATACAGTGTCCATTGATTTTTATTTAAAGTACCTATCATAACCATTGTTTTGAGTCAATCGCATCACCTGTTGTCAAGTTCCTCATTTTGCCTTTTTGACAATTATTTTACAAAACCTAGAAACATGTGTATTTTCTACTTTAAACTTCCAAACGAATTTTCAAGTTATTAAAAAAAATTTGAGGCCCTTTAAAACTTTCCCATACAAACTTTAGAACAAAAATACAGGTCTTATTATTTATTTGTGTAGAGTTTTGAGCGAAACTTTACCACCCAGTTGAAGACCATTTAGGGGGTTGATTTTTGAAAATTAGCATAAAATATGTGGTATTCCAGAACCTAAACTATTTACATTCTAAATTTCATCAAAATTGGTTTAGAAATTACGTGGTACGTGGTATCAAACAATCACACACACAAACTTTTGCAGTTACCTACTTACAATTTTAA
Source organism: Scotopteryx bipunctaria (assembly GCA_949320045.1). Lineage (NCBI taxonomy): Eukaryota > Metazoa > Arthropoda > Insecta > Lepidoptera > Geometridae > Scotopteryx > Scotopteryx bipunctaria. The sequence continues at coordinate 4,707,339 of OX439449.1, forward strand.
TAGGAAGTAAGATTGGAAGTAACTCCAAAATTGTATCAAATAGAAATAGTCATTGAACAAGAAGAAATAATTTAAAGGTACAATGCATTTAAAAAACACTTACTAAGTTCTGCCGAAATATGATGACCATGGAAGAGGACCACAGCTATTATTATTAAAACACTCATGGTTGAGGGTAGCTGAGTTATTCAACAGGTAGGTTTAAAAGAAAATGTGAATCACATATTATTTTTCTGCTTTTATATTATGTAAGTCTGCCATATTTGTTAGCTTACCGGTGCGATAATAAGTCTCTTTTGACATTGAGGAGAGAGGAACCAAACGTTTGACAGCTAATATAGCCAGTATCTGGTACAGTACGCAGTTTGCGGACAAAACTGATAGCTGATAGCCGATTTATTTCAACACCGGTCACTTAAATAATTCTGACCCCACTCTGGGATTCCCTGTGTCGGGATATGATGTTCGTATCAGAAACACAAGTACCATGGAACTACAACACATCCAGACTCAGAAGAAATGTTTTCAAAATATGAAAACATTCCCGCTGCGGGAATCGAACCCGCGTCTCTTGCATCTCATCCGGACACTCGCTATCTACTCACTCTTCAGAACACCAAGACCATCAAGATAACCTAACACGTGTACGAGTACCTACATCTGACTACTGCCTTATAAATCATCATAAGCAAGCCTAGAGATTTACTGTTACTAATGGCTAACGTGGTAAAGGGCTTATATATAACCTATATATGGCGTTAGCTGTTTGGAAAATCCTGAAAATTAGTAATACATACCTACAGACCCTAATTTAATCTGTCTGTTTTTAGCAAATCAACAAAAAAACTAATTTCTCACTTAGACAATAATAGATGATGTTAGCTCCATTGGAAATCAATATTTAATGGTGTACTGACTGTGTATCAACCTTTGACAAATTTCAATGAGCTGATTTGTGTTGAATAGTGTGTCTTAGGACTAAATCAGAACTCAGAAGTTGCTGCAAGTTTTCTTATGTTTACTTGCGGCTCTGCCCACCCCATTAGGGATACAGGTGTGATAATATGAATGTATGATTTGTGTTGCGAATTCCTTTTAGTTTTAGCACTTAAAACTTTCAAGCAACATCATTTCAAATAAATAAATAAAGACACAGAAAACGTTGCAGCTAGCTTGCAATAAGTATCTGCTTTGCTATTATGACCATTCTATCAACAAAGTACTGGGACAGACGCTGCACACCGCTGTTTTCCCACCAGCTGTTTCTGCCATGAGCTGTATGTAGCTCTATCACGAGTGAGCGAAACCAGAAATAATATCTATTTGTCCATGCTCCAGGCAGTCTAACTAATAAGCAGACTTGTGTCTATCTGTGAAGTGTCTATGGTGAACCACGGGCTGAGGTATAACCCCGCGAAGTTCTTGTTTTACAGAGTGGGAGGGTTAAGCTTGTCAATAGTGTTCCACCATGATCATGATTCACGATAATGCTCTGCATGTGGTACGCAAATTTAAGTATCTGGGATGCATTATAAACAAGAAGCTTGATGATAAGCTTTTTGTAAGCTAGCTGTAAATTTTCCAAAGATAATAAAATAAAATAAAATAATGAGAATATGGAAGGGAGCGCAGGGCACTAGCGAGAGTCAGTCAAAACTCCTTCTACCCACTGCAGTCAAAACCACTATTGACTAGATAATGATTTTCGGACAAAATTGATTTTGGTCAACCTGTTCAGTCAAAATTACTTTTGCCTGTTTTTTTTCAGTCAAAAGTACTTTTGATTGGTTAAGAGTTTTGACTGTAACATATACCTAGGTACATATTTTATTATACAATGTACATACGGATTAATAATTATTTTTAATTAATAATTAATCTAGTACCTATGTAGGTACACTGTGTATTGACATTTTATAATCCTACTAATATTATAAATGGGAAAGTTAGTGAGGATGTGTGGATGTGTGGATGTGACGATGTAAATCTTAAGAAAACATGCAGCCACTCCTGATTCAAAGTCCTAATTATGGTGAACTATGGTGACAGGTGATCAGCCCATCGCCCATATAGATGGTCCATCATGTTGAAGATCTCTTACGACTCTCGGGGAGAGAAGCAGCTGGACGCATTCTATGTTTTTTTTTATTTCAAACCCAGCAGAACCTATTGAAAATGCCAGTAGGTACTTACTACCTACATTGAAACCTACTTGTACCATTTTTTGTACGCTTTACACAAGTTTTTTATTTTTTATTTCGACATACCTACCTAATCCGTATAATTGATCATTTATTATTTAACTCCAGTGTTTACAGAGCTTGCTTTACAAATGAAATAAAACACCAATATGTTAGGTAGGTACTTGGTATTTAATATGTATAATGTATGTACATATTGAAGTAATGTCTTAATGTATGCACATATTAACACTTTTTAGGTAGATTAACATTTCCGATCGTCGTCTTAATCATACTTACAACCCTGATTTCTATTAAGGTAGCGTGTTAGATTGCCGGACAATATATCTGTGGCGGGTATTTTCCTGTAGAAATTATCATAGACGGAAAAGTAGTAGCTCATGGCAATTTTAAAGAAACAATCGCCAAAAATATCTAGAATCAGCTCCCAGCACTTGTTAATGAAAGACAGTACTTTTGCGGCTGTAAAAAATAATCAAATTATAACATCTTACTATTTATAAACTAGCTGCCGCCCGCGGCTTCGCTTGCGTGGTACCCGGATAAAATATAGCCTATATGTTAATCCAGTACATGTACGTACAATGTAGATATATTCCAAGTTTCATTTATATCCGTTTAGCCGTTTGGGCGTGATTGAGGCACAAACATACATCGTCACATCCTCACAAACTTTTGCATTAGGATGTGAAAGTTTGTGAGGATGTTTTATGTTTGTGCTTCAATCACGCCGTAACGGCCAAACGGATTTGAACAAAACTTGGAATATACATAGTGTGTGTGCTGGAATAACATATAGGCTACTTTTTTCGGGTATCACGTGAGCGAAGCCGCGGGCGGCAGCTAGTAATTATTATAATACAATACTACGACTACTACTAATCAAATCACTAGTTCTTACGAACCAGTGTGGTGAAAGGATTTAAGGTGCGCCTATAAGGCTCCTTTTGTGCACTTGAAAAACGTTTTCGAACTAATTAGGTTCTATAAAATGCCGGTTTCCTCACGATGTTTACCTTCACCGTTTGAGAGTGCTGGTATAGCGCACATAGGTACATGTTTCGAACTGAAAAATCCATTGGTGCACGACCGGATTTGAACCCACGACCTTAGGATTGTAAGGCGAGGCCGCTACCACTAGACTACCAGTGCTCTCATATAATTACCTAATAAATAGCACCGGATAGGCACCAAATTACAATAATTACCTTATGATATTTCTCTGACCCCACAGGGATCCTACCACAAAATAAAGACCCTGAAGAAATGTTTCATTCGCTTCATTTCACTCGCTACGGGAATCAAACCCGCACCTCTCTCATCTCATCCAGATACTAGGCTTCTATGACACCGAAGTCAATTCAACCTCGGTGGTTTGGCGGGCGAGTGATCGACTGAGACGCAAGAGGTGCGGGTTCGATTCCCGCTGCGGGAGAAATGTTTGCATGTCCTGCAAATATTTTTTCCGGGTCTGGGTGTTTCAATACTATGTATTATAAGTATATTTATAAAAAAACGTTTATACAACGTGTAACATAATGTCCCTATAAGCCCGAAAGGGGTGTATTCAGACCGAGCACTTGAATACATTGACGTGTGCAAAAGTTCAATACATCATATTTGAAATTCCAATACAATTAAAAACAAATTATTTCATGAGAAATTTGTGACAACCCTATGTGTTTGTTTACCATTTGCGTAGGTAACAAACACACGCCCACCCTCCTATCGCGTCGGACCCACACATACGCAGACAATTGAACGCGCGGCAAGTTTCAAAAAGTACCTAGGTGTAATCACCAAAGTTTTCGTAAGAATTTGCAATTTTTTTAATTCTACGTAGAAATTAAAGTCGAAGATTAAAATCACGATATCTTTCACACATAAAAAAACAACTACCTACCTACATCTACCTAGGTAGTTACCTAAGGACCTAGGTACAGGAAAAGTTAAGTTATACCTTTTCTCCCTTCTTCTTGGTTGGCTCGGAACACGGCTAATTGACATGGTAGGTATTAGGTAGGTATGTAGGTACCTAGGTTGGTATTACTGGTACACATTCACATTCACAATCACAAAATTATTTTTGTCATTTTTTATTAGTAAGCTAGGTACTAATGGGGTACCTACTAGGTAGGGTGATAGGTTAGGTACCTATCATCATACCTACCTATCACTGAATTTTATCACTGTTGACACACACAGTAGGTACTCGGTATCCATCAAAGGGAAGTAGGTACAACACACCACCGAATTCCCGGTCTTCCCTCACTGGTGCGCCGGTGGAAAGATCCCGTCGAGAGAAGACGGTTCACCAATCCCAGAAAATAGCCCGTAAGATGGCAATGGCCGCCCTGGATAACGCTCTCTGTAGAGCTGACGCGCCGCTACTAAGCTATTAATTATTTGGTGCTGCTCCAACACACACACACAACACCATATCATAATACTCACCGTTTGAGTACAAAGCCGACATCGTATCGTTAATTAGTTACGCGAACCGAGAGATTACTTGTTGCAGTTGTTGCAAGGAACGAATGCTAATTGCGACTGATAAAAACCGATCTGTTTTGCGACCAAAAGTAGGTACCTATTGCCGAAAGCCGAATTTTTAGGGTTCCTTTTCTGGGGTAACCCACTAAATACCGATTGGGAAAAAAAAAGGAAAAAAACTTCACCATACATCTACTACTACTACTACTACTACTACTACTACTGTCGTCGTGTCCGTGTCGCTAGCTCTTTTGAACCAGTGTGGTGGAAGGATTAGAGTGCACCTTGAAGGTTCCTTTCGTACACTTTGACACACGTCTATGACATGCCTGGTTTCCTCCATTGATATTGCACACATAAATTTCGAATCGAAAAATCCATAGATTCGAACTCACGACTTAAGGATGGGAAGGCGGGGTTCATACCAATATGCTACCATGTGCTCCATCCCCATTTGCTACTAGGTACCTACCTACTTACATAATAACCTACCAACAATTACGTAGTTCAATCAAGAAAAGTAAAAAACAAATAAACCTACGGAACCAATTTGATTTTATTAAACAAACGCTTGCGGTGCGGTGTCGGTTGACGGTTGCGGATTTTGAATTTAGCAAAGGCACCGACAGCCAATTAGGGCGAGGTGCCATCCCACTTATTGTTGTTGTTGTTTCAATGCAACCAATGACAAATAGGCTGTTCACGATGAAAATGAAGATTAGTAAGACAGATAAGTCACAACCTTTGACTTTAGTGCCCAAGTAGGTAGGTACAAAATTGCATTGAAAAATGCTCCAATGAATATTGGAATAATACATCGTTGGAAAAACTAAAGTGGAATAGGGTCACGGCTTTATCCTCAGGCACGGTAGACCTCTTCTCATACTTCTTGTTACCTACTCAAGATGCTTTTAAGGCCCGAGTAGGTAGGTACAAAATTGAGTAGGTATCACGGCTTTATCCTCAGGCACGGTAGACATCCTCTCATACTCCTTGGCACCCACTGAGGATACCTTTAAGGCCCGAGTAGGTAGATACAAAATTGAGTAGGTAAGGTACCTATCTCCTATACTAGGTACTTAACAAAGAGATCTGAAAGGATGTTTACGGTGCCTAGGGATTTTAGTCGTGATGTGACCTTACATTTTAATTACCAATAAATACCAAGGTACCACTAGGCCTTCAAAAAAAATAGAAATTACTTATTAAGCCACCTCGTTATTAGGTAAGTAGGTAGGCATTTTACTAATGGTGTCTGTTCTGTTACCTGTTTCATCTAGAGTTCACACTTAAAGGTCAAAAAACAGCTGTAAATAGGGATGCCTCATGTTGTGTCAAGTTACGTATTGGAGCAAAGTTTAAGAGACATTTCATGAATGAAAACCTTTGAAATTTTAAAAGTCGTTGAACAAACGTTGTTCGCAATGACGTATAGAACACCCCCGTTTCGGGCTTATAGGGACATTATGTTACACGTTGTATATAAGTATTGTATCAGCCATCTGGTTCCCATAGTACAAGCTTTGCTTAGTTTGGGGCTAGATGGTAGCTAGCTACCTACTCAAATAAGTGTCATGCATTGAAAGAGAGTACCTAACCTTGACGGCCTTGACGGCCTCGGTGGCATGGCGAGCGATTGCTCGGCAGAGACGCAAAAGGCGCGAGTTCGCGATAATCTAACGGTATTTACAATTTTACGGTGACATATACAAAAGTAGGTACCTATTATAATAATTTTAGGAAGGCACCCTTTCATAGATACTTACTGACATCCCGATCATTCACCTCAACATTGTCCGCTTTAAAAGTAACTTTAGTTAAAACCTTTGACTCCCACTTCGTCTTGTTGAACATGGGGTCTAAGTAGATTTTTCCATCTGAACGCCTTACAAAACCAAATGGATTATAAATCTTGAAATACCAATCATCTGAAAGAGTGCAATAGGTACTTATTATTATGAACCCATTACGTCCCACTGTAGGGCAAAGGCCTCCTTTCCTTCTTTTAATTTGGACTCTTATTAGAAAAGCTGAGTCGCATCCAGGTGCGGTCCGAAGGGGGAGATTACATGACCCCCCCCCCCCCCCAAAATCGTACACGTCAAATTGAAAAATCTTCTAAAAATTCACAAAAATAAAAAATGTGCCAGTAGCCGCGATGCCAATAAAAATAGAAGGCTTCCATTTGTTTTATAATGTGTGCAATAAAATTGTGTATTGTGCAATAAAATCTGATTTGGCCTTATTATTTAAGTATATTCGTTGTTTCATGTGTTCTGTAACGCTGTTGTTTTACCTCAATAAAATAATCGATATACCCCCGAATACTCCAACGTGAGATGCGTTTGAGTATTCGGGGGATATTCTATTATTAGTGACCCCCTCCAAACTTTCAGGCTGCGACCGCGCCTGGTCGCATCAGCACTAAATAGAGAGAATCAAGAAAGTTCAGTTCGGCGTTCTATCGTCGCCTTGGCTGATTTGTGGTAGTTCTATGGCCCACTTCTCAACCGATATGCGTCAGACGTGGCCACACTCAGGAATCAAACCGACTAAAATCCGAAAAAAACAACATTCTGTACTTCTATAGCACCAGTTGATAGGATCAATCATAAGTATCAAATTTCTATAACAAATATGGCAAATTAAATTTAAGGAAGACTTCATCCACTCTTCGCTATTCATCACGGCTTCATACTAGCCTTATCCATCTACGGTCCACGGAATTTGCGTATATTTACCTCCTGCCCTCTGCCCATCTGCTGCATGATTTACATTACCTCACTTCAGCCACCATTCAGATAACGTCTTACTTCATCTGCTATCACCAGGCTTAAGCCATGACGGAGGCCTTTAGGCGGCCTAAAAACACCGTCACTAGAGTTGGCCACAGCCCATACGAACATACAATACCAGGCTTCATAACAAAATTCATAAGAATCTATTCTTTACTAGCTGCCGCCCGCGGCTACGCTCGCGTGGTACCCGGATAAAAAATAGCCTATATGTTAATCCAGTACATGTACTATGTATATTCCAAGTTTCATTCAAATCCGTTCAGCCGTTTAGGCGTGATTGAGGCACAAACATCCAAACATCCAAACATCCAAACATCTAAACATCCAAACATCCAAACTCACAAACTTTCGCATTTATAATATAAGTAAGAATTTACAAGTGTAAAATAAGATACCTACCCACCACAATAGATCCGTTTCCACATCCAGTTACTTCACCAATAACCTGACAAAACTTTTCGTTAGTCGATAGTGTGTATCTGCCCTGAATGATAATTTTCTTACACACTATTTCTATCCTCCTGACAAGGTTCTTAGCATCTACCCTGAAATAAAAAAAGTCTTTATTCCGGAATTAGAGGATCGTCTTGCAATTTTGGCCTCGTTGAGTATTTTTTCATTCAAACATCATCTTTCAGCATTGTCTAAGAGTTGAATTTTGGGGATTCCTTTCTTAGTGCACCCCTACACGATAAGATGAATTGAATACACCCTCCAAGTTTCATGCTTCAGGGACTTATGGTTGAGACTGTGCGCTGATTAGATTATTAAGATTTTAGGTACCTAGGTATATTTTTTAGTTCATAATCAATAATTTGCTTGATTGTAGTATACCTACAAAGATCTTATAATTTAATACATAATTAAGTATGCTTAGATGCTCACATTCCCCATTTGGCATGCAAATATTGGTCTAATTGATTTTAACATGATTAGTAATTTATTTAATTTAAAAATAGAAAAATCAGAGATGTCAAAGGTAAAAATTAGTAGGTCGTAACACTTATTAGTTTCTATAGGATGGCACTAAGGAGTTCCTATTTATTTTTCAATGAAGGTTTAGATTTTAAAGTGTATTATTATTCTTATTGTACATAGTATTTTACGTACTTATGTACGAACATAGGCGTAAATTCAACGTTTCAACATTGGCGGGCGAGTCTCGGCTGAGACGTAAGAGGCGCGGGTTCGATTCCCGCTACGGAAGAAATGTTTGTATGTTCTGCAGCATCTGTTTGTGTTCTTTCTGGTGCATTGCATAGAGATTGACCCCGAGATCATTTTATAATAGATACATATGTCATGTCTAAGTTTGTTTAAATGGGTTAAATCCCGTTGGTAAAATGAGTTTGTCACAATCGCCTTCAAAAGAAAAGAAAATAAACTGAACAGAGCAAGTAACTGTCACTGACAGTTGCTGATGTTAATCAAAATATTCTACCGGCCAGTGTGTTGTCTGTGGTTGGAATCGAATGATAAAAGAAATTATTATTATCTGTGGTATAAGAAAAATATGGCGGCAGAAAGATTTTGGGAACATCCCGCGTCGTAGTGTTCAAAAAGTTTGCAAATCGAAATAAATGAAGAAATCAGTTAAAAATTACGTTTTGAGTTTACATCAGATGTGGGATCAAGAACTTATCACCACCCACAAGTGTTGCATTTAGTTGAAATGCGTGTATTTGGCAAATACTTGGTGATTGATATTGTAAAAGAAGAACGGTCCTCCTGTATCCATTTTTTATCTACGTATCTGGTTTGCAAGCAAGCAGAACTCATCTCATACATGAAGAGATTGTAAAGAGATGTTCAGAAGGACGAGAGTGCGGATGTTACCTAAAATTTCGATGGGACGTGACGAGATATTGCGCTGCACTGAACGTATTAGACTTTGACGCCGGCTTGGGTGATGTATTGAGTTTCTATTATGTTTGCAATGTTGCATTATGTAATTAGCGGAAGCTAAATCCATCCCGTTAAGCGATGGCTTTCAGCCATATCAAGTAGGTACTGGACCAGAGCTTAGTAGGATGAGCTTTAGCAGTACCTAGGTAGGTATGTTGTTGCAGACAGTGTGCCTACCTACAAGGTGTTGAAAAGGATTTTGTATTTCATAAAATTAACCATGGTCTTTGAATGAATAAGTTTGCCATTTTAGCTGGTCATCTTTGTGTAAAGCACTTATCGAGTAGGTGTACTTATCAACTCTAGGAAATATCATTGCTTACCTGCTATGAGGGGCTGGATGCATGTTTGTAATGAGCGGTTTACTCTGTGAATTTTTGTTTTTCAGATAAAGGATAACAATGTTTGTAGAGGTCAAACGCTGAACTCAAATATTTGAATGAATTGTTTGGAACCTAAGAACCTTTTGAAGCATCAAAAAAGAACCTCGGTTGGTCTATTTCATTTTGTTGCTAGCCTTTAATTTTGTTTAACTGTGTGCATAATTCAAGTTTTTGAATTCAATGTATGGGACGGTACAAAAACAATAATTTTCCTTTTGTAAGAAAGTTAGACATACTCATGTATTTGGTTTGTTATCATAACCACATGATAATATGAGGAATGATAGATCATACCTTGATGAAATCCATGAGATTAAATAGCAAACATTAAAATGATTTCATTTTCAAGTTGCCGTTGAAATGTTGGTTCTGTTTGAAATTAAGCACTCATAAAGCTAACAAATTTTTGTTTGATGCAGTTTGTATGCTAAGATTTATTCCAGTTAACAAGATAGATTCTAAATGTAATATTTGGACTTGCCTCTGACTACACTTCTGGACAACAATAATGAGAGCCTGAAGGTTTTAAATGAGGTCAACTGTGCTTGGGGTACCTATAATAATTGTAAACCTGTTTATGCTCAGTGTTTTCTTGTCATATCACTGGTTCTTCTGGGTACATTGGGTTTAGTCAAAAACTGGGTTGTGGTTTAAAATAAAGATACCTAACACTAAAGGTGTATGATGTATGATGATGTGGTACTGTTTTCTTTTTATTTTGTTTTTAGGGGGCTGAATCTTATTAAATCACAAACATGATTGCTAAACTAGTAAAATTACTAGTGGGAACTTGGACAAGTAGCTGATCAAGCGGTAATATGAGTTCATGCGGTAAGGTGCTTTATTGAAGTTTTGACCTGGGAGATTTGGTGAGTGACTTGTTGTTGATTTTAAATGATTGAAAATGAAAGGTCTCTTCATTTGTTTGGCGGGATCCAATAGCGATTCAATTGCATCTGAGAAAACTTGATTTGTCATTAAGTTTTGTGTTCTGTACAGTATCAACGCACAACTGTGTATGATGTTTGAGTGGAATCGGATAACTAAGCAATATTTGTCAGACATTACAATATTGATACGATATGTTGAGAGCATGTCAACGGTTTTTAGGTATGTTTGGGTATAATGCAGACTCATGTCTAATATGCTGTTCAGTTTAAACAGTAAAAATAATAATTAATGATCTTTTGTGAGAGAGTATTATTGCCTGTTTGTTGAAATTGATAGTGTGAGTATCCATATTCAAATAACCAAAGTTTAAGATTTTCTTATGAAGTTGAGAGTAACTCTTAGGTTTCCATTTCTTACTGATAGAATATCTTAATGGGTTGATTTGAAATTTACCTATTGCACTTGGCATACGGGTGTTTGAAATAACTTAATGTTCATGCTGTATATAACGTTTAATAAATGTAACGAGATGCGACACCTTAAAGGCGTATAATTAACGTGCATTTTGAGTAGTATGTTGAAGCGTTATTTATTGGGGACCAACGTCTATAATCGGGAGATACCAGAAGGAAGTACCAACGTTATTTGTTTTGATTTTTTGGAGTCTAAGTGATAGACTGTAATGAGTAAGTCGTCAATCGACATTTATTTTTGAACCTTAGCAGTTATTCACAGTAACCCTAATCGAGTCCTTGATTTTAGTAAAATCGTTAATTGAAATTATTTTTAACTAGCAGCCGCCCGCGGCTTCGCTCACGCGGTACCCAGATAAAAAGTACCCATTCCAGCACACGTAGGTAGGTACCTACTATCCTCATTATTCATTATAATATAGTGTACGCTAAACGATGACTAAAGTATTGCCATCTCTTACCATTTCATAATGACAAACAGTGACAGGGCTAACTTTAAGCAATGGCTAACTTTAGCGAACGAATATGAATAATGGTATGTAAGTATATTCCGTAGTTTTTGCGTGAAAGAGTAACAAACATACCTAAATCTAAAAATTAAGAAATTTCGGTGAATTTAGTAAAAATTTTGAGAGTTAAGGTCATGGGCGCCGGCAGAAATAATTTCCAGGTGGTGCAGATTTTAGTTTTCTTACAATCTTTGCCGTATATGATTGTTAATAAAAAGATGAAATTTTAGTCTGAATATTTGAGACATTTACAAATTTCTGACTATTCATTATGAATTTATTATATAGGTACCCAGTCGTCACGGCTCACACCTATTTGTTCACGACGATCGAAATTAAAAAAATCTAAATTGGTGGGCCAGGAGTACCGGGATCGATAAAAATCGATTTCCATTACTTCTCTGAACGCACCCTTTAAAGTACCGCTACTCTACACCAGATGGCACCAGCATAAATGGGATGGATGAACTTAACAGAGAAAGCGCAATACAGTTTCAATAATTCCTGTTGATCCCGAGATTCCCAAGGGGTGCAAGTGCACCCTCTGGCACCCCCTTGCCGGCGCCCATGGTTAAGGTAAACTTTACAAAACGCAACGATAGCGCGTCAAAATTTGATCAGAATCAGCAGCGACATCTAGTTTTCAGACGTAGAATTACGTCAGAACTCCATGAATAATCAAGATTAGAAACTTATTAGACCAGTAATAATTTATGCTTCCTTTCACAGGTAATTTGACATTGACAGTTCCTTTTCCATATGTTTTGTATCATCTATTACTAATCTTTGGTATCATCGCTGTCATAATGTCAAAATAAAAGTATTCTATTTTTCATGAAAAACATGCCAAAAATAAAGAATTTGCAGGTAATTATGACATCAGCTAAATGAGAAAAATCGGCTCTTTAATTTGATATAGATTATGTGCAGTTTTAGACCAAAAATTGATTCCAGGTTTTCATCCCTTTTCACCCCTTTAGAGGTTGAATTTTGAAAAATCCCTTCTTAGTACACCCCTACGTACCAAGGTTTACCTACACTGAAAATTTCAAGTCTCTACGTCCAGCGGTTTAGGCTGTGCGTTGTCTGTCAGTCAGTCAGTCAGTCAGTCAGTCAGGACAAAGATTCTTATAATATAAGATTCATTACATTCTAAAATAACGCGTTCCGTGATCATTAAAATCTATCTGGGAGAGCGGGGTACTATGGTGAATATTGGCAAGTTTCATGCAGAGTCAGTCTCGGGAGCCGTGCTGGGAAGCCAGATGACAATGTCGTGCGTGATCTGACCTGTGGTTGGATACGCTGCGGTTGCTGCGAGATTGGACTGACGACGTGACTTGCTGTTGCGGTGGTGTGAGGAGAAAGTCTGAACGGATGTTGGACTGACCACGCGTGGATTCGCGGTGGTGTTAGAGTGTGTGTCTGGCCTGTGGCTGGAGCATGCTGGGTTTCTGGGGTTGATGGATATACTTACTCAATTAGAAATGTTTCGATGGCTTTGTTGAAAGCTCTGGCCGAAATAACGTTTGGTTTGGTACTGTCCTTAATGGTAGTTTGGGTGTTTGAAGTATTTAAAGTTTTGTATTGCGCGTGCCTTAATAACTAAAGAATTAATCGATCCTGTTTGATATTGAGTGATGCTAAATTATGACGAATTTGGGTTATTTGAAGTTGGTAAATACTCAGATAAAACAGAAGGCAATTAAGAAAAAAATCTTCATGTAAATTCTAAAATAAGATTTATTCTAGATGGAGAGTGCAGAGTCGCCCGGTGTAACTCTAGTTGAAAACTGAAACCCTAACTTTCAAGACTTTCCTTGAATTCTTTAATTTGTTCTGAAAACTGTTTTTGTGGAAAAGTATTTTCTGTTTAAAAAAATCGTATCGTACCTGAAATGAATCGTGTAATGTAAATGTTTTGCGTTTGACGTTGTGAACGCCATCTATCGTAACCGTAATGAAAAGTAAAAATTGCTACTCCATGATTAGATACTGCTGAGTAAATTAAAATGTTTTGCTAGCTAGTGTGAACTAAAGCTTTGATCGCGATGAACTAAAATTGTGACTATTTGCGTTTGAAAGTATTAATTTTGTGACTGTATAACAATGTTTAGGTCAGAATTGGCCGAGCGGTGAATTGAGCCTTAGATTAAAGCGAATGTGATCCCGTAATGTAAGCTACACGAGGACGTGTGCTTGTAGGATGGCCGTGTCATGTCTAAGTTTGTTTAAATGGGTTAAATCCCGTTGGTAAAATGAGATTGTCACAATCGCCTTCAAAAGAAAAGAAAATAAACTGAACAGAGCAAGTAACTGTCACTGACAGTTGCTGATGTTAATCAAAATATTCTACCGGCCAGTGTGTTGTCTGTGGTTGGAATCGAATGATAAAAGAAATTATTATTATCTGTGGTATAAGAAAAATATGGCGGCAGAAAGATTTTGGGAACATCCCGCGTCGTAGTGTTCAAAAAGTTTGCAAATCGAAATAAATGAAGAAATCAATTAAAAATTACGTTTTGAGTTTACACATATAATTTCTGAGCAATTGCTAATTTTCCCAAAAAACTTACACGATTATCACCTACCACTTCCCTCTATCAGCCGTACTCAGTAAATTAACTTACTCAAATTTTTTGAATCTGCATGTCCTGACAATATTTAAACATTCTCCTTCGACCAGCGTGAGCTTGAGAATGTCAAACAAACAATAATTTATGTCTTCCAAATGGAAAGGGTCTACAGACTTGAAGCCTATAGCTGGGAGTCCATTAAATCCATAGTTATACGCTATGAAAGCAATCTGTTTCGCTTGGCATTCCGAATCATCAAGACAGCATTTTTCCAAATCTAAAAAATATGTCATATAATAGGTCATATAATAACCTACCTACAAGGGTATGCACCGGGCAATCACCGATTTCGAAAGTACCGGGAGTTCCCGGTACTTTGCTCTACATATTTTTTTTTTACTTTTTTACCTCCGAATACTCAAACGCATCTCAAAGTTGAACACATCTTAAATGACGATTTTTTGACAGATTTTCATCAGAAACTGTCAAAAAACCGTGAATTGAGACGTGCCCAACTCTGAGTCGCGTTTGAGTGTTCGGGGGTTAGTCATATTAAATACTTTTTGTCCACCACAAATAACACACTTTGTTCTTTTCTAAAACATTAATGAAATTATTTACATGGTTAACTTGAATATTTCGTACCTACTCAGTTGTACTTACTGGCTCAGAACCGAGAATTCCCGGTACCTACTTTCGATTATCTACTAAAATTGTGAGAAAATAGCCCAGTAAGTACCTACTTAATCAGTTGTACGAAATATAAACACGAATCACATTAACTTTATGATTGTTATACTTTTTGACTTGAATACTTACATACCTGTTTATAATATACCTACCTATATTGTTGGCCTTCAATATACCCAGGTTGTTTTAATAAATCTCTATAGCTAACCAAGCGGGGGTAGGTACTTACCAAGAGCAAAAGTATGATGTCCTTGGAAAATAGCTGCTGCTATTAATATTTTAAAATACATCGTTGATGTAATTTATTTTCTGTAGACTTAGCTGTATTTACTGTCTGAATAAAAATACAAATTTGGAGTAAATTTTAGCCTTATATATTTTGTCACTTATCCACATTATCTTTGGAGTAATTACAGTCATTACTCAGTAGCACAAAAAAATTCTCTTTTGGTTTAGGAATTTATTTATGCTTATTCACTTTAGCTAGCAATTTAACACATTTATATGTCACTTTCAACTGTTATGTCAACGAGATAATAAGTTCATGACGGATTGACCCTTCATAGCACAAGAGAAAGGTGGAAGATGAAAGGAATCACCTCTATCCCTTGATAGGAGGTCTGCAGTGTTACGATGTGGGCTAATACTAACAATAATTATTATATATAAAACAATTATATAATAATAATAATAACAGCAATCTTTTATAATAATAAAACCTAATGTTATAATTGAACGAGCGAGCAAAGCAAGCAAAGATCTCAGTGGCAACTTAGGCGATTTGGCGTTGTATGTTTCTATGTTTGTGGGTATGTTTGTTAAAGCATAACTTTCGAACCGTTAATTTAATCTCTACGAAAGTTGGTAAGGTCAATAGAAGAAGATTTGCTGGAAAGTTTAATGAACTTGTTCAGTGAAGGGGTTGTAAAGATGTTGTTCTTAAGAGGGTTAAAAAAAAAATCAAATGTATGGAGTTAAGTCTCACTTGTTTCATAATGGTTTTTATTTTTATTCTAGGATTGTATATGAAATACAGCGATAAAAGTTTAATTCAACAAACAGTAGTAATGTGAGCTCCCTCTTATTATTAGCTCTTCTCGATCTCGATATTGACGATGTTTTTGTATAACTAGCTTCCGTGTACGGCTACGCTCGCGTGTTAACTTCCTAGTTGAAAACAAGATTACATTGTTATTCTAGAGTACCCAGACCATTATTGTGCCACAAACATACAAATAACTACCCAAACATCACCTCACGCCTCGTCGTCTTTGTCAATGCAGAATAAGATAACACGGCAAAAAAAGTTTGTGGAAATGTTTTTTTATGGAAGAGGGGTTTAGCGAACAAGCTGCTCACCTAATGGTAAGAGATTACCGCCACACACAGACACCTGCAACATCATAGCTGCAAGTGCGTTGCCGGCCTTTGAGGTAGGAGTAGGCGCGTTTCTTGAAGATCCCTAAGTCGTATTGGTTCGATTTGCCAGTGTTTGCCCGTGTTAGCTTTTGTTTGGTCATCGTGAATAAGGCTACAGGTAGGATAATGTTAAAAGAGTGCATGTTGTCGTGCCTACGTTAAAAGAGAGTTGTAATAAGGACGGGACTGAAACTAGTTAGTTACAATTACTTTATTCAATTAATTTATTTATTCCTCCTTATATTGCTATTTAAATTAGCTGTCTAGCCACTTAGATAAGTGTTACATGTATCAGGTACCTACTTTAATGTCAGTATACCTAAATAATTAGATAGGTAAGTATGTACCTACCCACTATCTTTCTATAAGTACTTAGTAAACAGGTCGGTGAGCTAAAGGTTCCTCAGGCCACATACCTCTAGGCCATTTTTAGTTATATATATAAAAATGAACTAGCTTGGACGTGCGCCTAATAATTAGGCTAATTTATATTGACAAAAAAAATAAAAGACAGCCCGCCGTTATCCTATTAATTTTAGGTGACTTGGAACATAAAACCTTCGACACATTTCTGAGATCAGATTTATTTCTGAGATAAAAATTAATTAACAGCTTCTCCTGCGGCTTTCCTCGCGTGTTTCCCACATAAAAGGTAATTAATAAAGACTGTTAGTAATTCCAGCACACGTACTTTGTTTATAGTATTCCAAGTTTCATACAAATATGTATGTTTAGGCGTGACTCAACATTGTCACATACTCACAAACTTTCACATAATACTAGCTGCCGCTCGCGGCTTCGCTCCCGTGGTACCCGGACAAAAAATAGCCTATATGTTAATCCAGTATATGTACTATGTATATTCCAAGTTTCATTCAAATTCGTTTAGCCGTTTAGGCGTGATTGAGGCACAAACATCCAAACATTCAAACTCACAAACTTTCGCATTTATAATATAAGTAAGATTAGTAGGTAGTAGGGACACCTAAATACATAATTTTTTCCATTATTTTCTTCAAGGTTTGTTTGAGTTGTCTTACTCAAGTGCAACAGAAGCTCATGAACATTAAATGTTTTAAAATCTTAAATATTGTCGGAACCAGTAATACATGCCATAACAAAAAAATATTTTTATAATGATGGCTTTGTGTTAGCCTAGTATAAAATTATCAATTTTCGTACATAGCAAAAGAAAAACTGATTTGAAACATATAAATATTCATGAAATTCTGCTGCTGACTATACGGTACGTATCACATTGTTAGTGACTGTACTTTTGTAAGTGTGATAATCGTTATCAAATTAAAATTTGGTAGGTAAATAAAGACCACAATTCAATTGTCAATACCAAAATATAAACTTTATTTTGTGTCGTATGCTTAACGGTTAATTAAGCTATTATTACAATATCGGTATTTTAGTTAATTTTAAGTGTGACAGTCTGTATATTTCTTCACGTATGGCATTAAGTCATCACTTAAATATTCAGTTGCTGGTATATTATCGAAGAATTTTGCATATGCATCGTAGTAGTAGAAGACGGATATTTGATGGAAAGTTTGTCCAAAAAGTTTAAAAAGTATTCTCCAGTTTGTGTTCAAGAAGGCCAGAACATTAGCAGCTATAAAAAATACATAAATTACACTCATTAGTCAATATTGATAGCAAGTTTAACGAAATACTTTAGTTAGAGCAATATTTTAAGCTGGTTCCTTTCCTCCGTGTTGCGTATTAGTTAAGGGCAAAGTGTTTATTGTCTATGTTATATGATTATTTACAAAAAATACTTACTGACATCCCGTCCATCAACTATAATACTATCGGCTGTAAAAGTGGCTTTTTTCAAAATATCTGAAATGTATTCTCCTTTTTCGAAATAGGCTTTTGTATAGATTGCTCCATTTGAACGTTTTACCATCTCAAATGGATAGTCGAATTTGAAATACCAGTTCTCTGAAATAGAAATAAATTAATTAGGAGAAAATATGTGTTTGTGAAATGGATACTACCTATAGATAGATATCTTAAATTTTCGTAAAGAAATTTATTCATGTTATTTAGTGTTGTTATTATTCATGTTATAATGTGTTGGCAACAGATGAAGATACATTCACCATGTATAAACTGACTTACCTAAAACAATAGATCCATTTCCATTTCCAGATATGTTGTAGAAAAGTTGACTAAAGTCTGGATCAGTAAATATTTTGTAAGACCCTTGAATGACAACTCGTGCACATTCGATTTCCGCAATCTTGTGAAAGTTGGTCAAGTTCGTTCTGAAACATCAGTAAATAGAAAGGTTAACTGAGTACTTACTTAACAAAATTCTAGACTGACAGACAACTCACAGCTTAAATGGGTGGGTCTACTAGAAGTATGAAATTTTACTCAGGCGTTATAAAACTAAAAAAATTGTATAAAATTCTTGCATTTCATCGTGCATCGTCTACATTGCTGGTTTAGGAATTGTAGGGATGGGTTGGTCAAGTGATTCGAACACATCTAGACTAGAATTTTGAATTAACTCATCACTCATTAAAATCCCGAAGACAGTGAGTGATAACGCGACAGACGAAGAAAAACTGAACCATAATGGCAAACTATAACCATAAAGGGTAAATAAAATCTCACCAAAAACATTCCATTTAAAGTTGGTTGCCTAGACTCAGAAGTTCATAATGCTTTCACTGTTAAAAAGTTATGAGATCTCCATTAGTAGACCCGAGCCCATAGCTAGATACTATACTTTTTTTCAATATGTAGAGTTTGTAGAGTCAGCGCTTACATGCAGAGTTAATTATTTGTGTAGCGCGTGCCTTATGCCCTTAAGAGTATTGCTCGATCGCATCCATCCCGCACCCCTCCGCCATAGATTCGTCGACGAGTGAGAGAAGAGTCTTGCGAACTCGCTCTAAGCGCGCGCCCGGCAACGGCTTTACACGCGCCGGCAGTATTTGAGTTTTTAATGATATAATATAATTTTTTACTTCATTGTTTGCTTTTACCATGTCCGTGTCTTTTTATACTATACCATTTTAACTGATCTTTCTTGTTTCAAACATTTATTGCAGCCAAACACTGAGAGAGAGAGAGACGCTTTCCTCACATTTGTTATTTATTTAAAGGTAGTATTAGTCAAGAGCAAGTGCTCTTGTCTCAAGTCAAAAGTATATAGCTCTATACTTAAGAGCTATATACTTTCGACTTGAGACAAGACCCGCGTGGACTATGTGAAGCGCAGCACAATTCGGAGCTCTAACTCGGATTGATTCTTAGTTTGTTTGACAAATATGCCGAGGTCATTTTATCAAGAACATTTAGGCTATCTAGCATCACCCGTATCGAAGTTATGACAGTTCGAAAATACGACGAAACGCTTCCAGAAAAGGAAGGTAGTACCCCGCTTCTTTTGGTTCGTCTTAGCCGGGGGCACTATCGTGCTCCCAGATAAAATAGAAAATAAAGCAGAAGACCTTTGCACGACAATGTGACACAATAGGTTGCTAATAAAATACTTACTGGTATTTTAGAAGCCTGCAAGTGTGAATGCCCAGGCACTCTCCATCCACCAGCATTGGCTTCAGAATGCCATTCAACACCGGAACCGTTATGTCCTTTATACGGTAGGGATCCAGTGGAGGAACCCCTATTTCTGGAATACCTTTAGGGGCATATACCGAAGCTACATTTTGGTAAAACCCCTGTTGGCAGGTCGAATTTGTTATACTGCATTTATTAAAATCTGAAACATTAGGTACCTATATATTTTCAACAATAGGTGTGATGTGTAATATTTATCACTACTACTAAGAAAATTCACAACATTTATTAACAGACAGAAACTTACGACTAATACAATTATAATTTACGTCGGGCTATCTAAAGACGGCCTATAGATACGAGTAGCTCATCTAGCCCATCAGACGGTAGAAGCGTGCCCAAGACGCTGCGCTGGATGCATTGCCACGCTGACTGGCAATTCTGATCCGTTAAAAACTAAGGCCTTTAACCATCTATAGTAGATGATTTATACAGCGTCGGGAGGCAACTTTTACCTTCACAAACGGGACGCTGTAGTGCCCGGGGCGAAATAAGATGGAGTAGGTTTGCCCAGCACCTATTCCATCCTCTCAGCTTAGTAGGCCTTGTCCACAGGAAAGACATGGTCATTACGTGCGGAGCTGACTAAGCCGCGGGTTTCCTCACGATGTTTTCCTTCACCGTTTGAGAGTACTGGTATAGCGCATATAAATTTTTCACACAGAAAACTCCACATACATTGGTACACGACCGGGTTTGAACCCACGACCTTAGGATCGGAAGGCGGGGTCACTACCAACTAGACCACCAGTGCTCACCAGTGATCCGTTAAGCCAAATAATAACTAGGTACTACTACTAAGTAAATACTAGTATACCTTCATACTACTACTACTAGGTAGGTACTCGTGTGCTTGAGTCATTTCACTAGAGCATTATTCTTGAAAACGGCCTTGGGAAAAGATACCTATTGACGTTTTGTAAGGGTTTCCAATGTTTCCATCCAAGATTTCGTTTAGTTACAGACCGTCACAGTCCCGGTACAAAAAAGTAACAAAGCAAAAACTTGAACAAAGCCAACTTTTGACAGAATTTTGCTTTGCTTTTTTGTGCCGGAACGAAGATAGTTGATACCTACCCTAAAATAAAATGCAAAATGTTAAAAAAAAAACAATAAATCTTACCCAATGCAGTAACATGATATACATGTAAAATTACAACGGTTAACAGTAAAATTGAGTTCATTATTGCAGTTACTTATACAGCATAATGTCAAATGAGTGATGAACTCTGAAAGTAGATAATTTAATGTCTTAAGAGACAAGTCTTTTTTTATCTCTGTTTACCCTGATCCCGGCGAGATGCCCACTCTGCTATGAAGTTTATTTATAATCATAGTAAGTTCTTATGACAATCTAAATTAATGTTAGGCAGAATCGGTCCTATCCCAAAAAACTGAAAGTTCCGATATTTTTTGTCTAAGAAACCGGGAATTTTTGGAAACAGTGCAGTCCAAACTACAATGCGAACACTATGTTGTGAATGAGGTAAGAAAGAATAGTCAAAACATGATTAATTTTCATGTTTTTTAGGCTTCGTATTCAAAGCCTTGTCTTAGTTTTCGGGAACAGTCTTATAACCTAGGTAAGTAGAACGTTATAGTCCAAAATAAATTACCATAATTACCTCTAGTGTGATGAAAAACTAATACATTATATTTTATTTTGTAAAATAATAAAATAAAATCGAAAAAACAAAAGAGAATGATGTGAATGCCAGAAGTATATTAAGATAATGTACCTAGGCCTTCGTGAATTTTATTTGCGTAAGTATCTAATTTATTTAGTTAGGTAAATAAGACCTGTCATAAAATAATTATTGTTATCGTCCAAAGTTCTACACCTGGTGTAAAAAGTAAGAAAATACACATACATTGTTTTTGTTCAAATAAATAAATATTATTCAATTTTTTATATTTTTTTGTTTTACCTACATAAAATTACGCCTTATTCCATAAGGCGTAATTTTAAGGCGTAATTTTAAGTAAGGTACAGATCACGGATATACATTTTCTACGATCCTGGCATACTTCTTTCGATTTATTCACTCTCATCATATTCTTCAGGTATGCTCGACGGTTGAGGGTACTTTTAACTTGACTCTTCTCCGAAACGTCGTCGATTTGGTCCAGGTACGTATAGGTCTTCCCCATCCAACGGTACCATTCAAACTCGCCTCGTACACCTGACTCGTTAATCTAATTTCATTCATCCTCTCTACATGACCGAACTATTTATATACATATAAAATATATTTCTTAATTCTCCTCACTACATCTTCTTTTACTCCACTCTTTCTTATCACGCTATTTCTTACTTTATCTCTCAAAGTTACCTCAAACATAGGTAGTTCGCAACGCACGCATTTAGAAAGTATGGAGAAGTTATCATACCTTATAAAAATAAGCAGAAACATTTTTTTAACTACCTTGCATAGATTTTACTAATATTATTTGACCACGGGAAAGTTTATAAATGAAAAAACCACAAACCCATGTTTGATTTATTTCTCTATTCTCAAAGTTTTATTTCTCTGAATGAAGTCTGAAAAGCTAAGATGTATTTTTACACCCAGTATTGGTAGGTAGGTACCTACGTAGTTTACTTTTTATTTATCGTATCTACAAGAGTTTATCTGAATTATTATTATGAATATTTATTTACGTACCTGATGTAATTATTGGCCCTTATTGAAGTAAGATAGGTTTGTAGTACCATAAAAATAAGCAATTTTGTTATTAAAAATAGGTATTTTAATTAGAACATTAATTATTATTATTGCTATAACATTTAGTTTTTCATTTTGATTTTTGAAGCAGATTAAATTCATTTATTATTGGTGTGCGTCAATTAAAATCAGTCAAAATGCAAAATCATGCTCGAAGGTCAATAATAATAATCTAATCCTCAGAACAATAAATTGTTCTGAGATCTAATCTAACATCGATCATTTACTGTCTTCTTTAAAGATTTTTAGAAATAAATATGCAATAAAAATAATTTTAAGATTAAAAATTACATAAATTTTATTAATTACGAGTAGGTAGGTACCTATATTAAAACTTTTAAATACAGAAAGTATCTACCTAAGGTTACATTATTTCTTATGGTCCAACTTCCAAATATTCCCTTTAGATTCGATTGGAAAAAAAACAAGCACATAGGAAGATAATTATAGCATTACAATGATCTTAGATTCCTAGATGACCTTTAGACACAATAAACAGTAATACTTACTCCGTAATTTTACCTACAGTATTGCCGCGCGGACAGAATAACAGAATGGTCGCCTCGAGAAAGCAATTGTAGCACCGACAGACCACTTTCCAGATGAGTCGACAACATAAAGAAAATAGGGGGGAAATCCTGGATGCGATAGGCCGAACCCAGGTCTGTATGGCATAAAAGGTAGAACTCTAAACCCAGGAGTGTGTAGATACGCACAGCAGACCAGCGTTCTGGCATGGCTCGCCCTGCCATTGCCAATAGCCGGGTACCCACCTAGCGCACAGGCTCGCGCGGCAGCCTCGCGAGCCAAATGCCTCGGCTGATGTGGACGTGCCTCGGGCGGCCACGGGCGCGCGTTCGCTCGCCCGAGCACGACTCGGCGCCGAGCCATCTGTTGTCGGTAAACTTGACGCGCTCAAAGGCGCCTCAGTGAGCGCTGTGCGTTAGGTGGGAACGGTCGAGTACTCGCGGACTTATGATGGCTCAGCCTGCCTCGCGAGGCTTCCTCGTGTAAATTGAACAAAACTACTGAGGCTGCCTCGGGAGCCATCGCTAGCGATCTGGACACCGAGGCTGCCGCGCGAGCCTGTGCGCTAGGTGGGTACCCGGCTAATGCTGAGTGGTGACCTATTTTGTTACCTTATAATTGTAAGAGTAGTAGTGCCTTAAAATTGTATGTGTGTTTTGGTAGCAAAATAAATATTTTTCTTCTTTCTTTCTATACGGACTGAGAATAATGAGGATACAAAATACTCCTTGGTTGTAGGTATCCACGAACTTTAAAGAACGTTGTTTGAAGCTGGGCTTGCTATTTTCAGATATTGTCTCAGGTCATCACTGATGAGCTTGCTAGCCGGCACAGCTTCGAAGAACTTCTTTGCATAGCTGTAGCTCAAGCTCATTCCTTTGTCGCTGAAGAGTGTGCCAAACGCCCCCATTACGTACTTCCAATTGCGGTTTAAGAATGAGGTCACAGTTGGGGCTGGAATGATAAAAAAACTTGCAATGAGAAACATGACATTATTAATTCAATCTTTACAATAATGTGTGTTGAATTTTTGTTATGGTCTGTTTTTTGTGTTCTGTAATATGTAGTTTTCACCATAAGTCTATTATATAATAGTTTTTCCAACTTACTGTGGTCAAAACTTGTTTTAAATAATAGTATTTTACTAAAAACTAACTTAACTTAAAGTTGTATAGTACTTTTGTTATATTTTAGTAATGTTTAAAACATTAAAACTTAATACTATTTTAATGTTGATCAATAATTTTGATTAGTAGGTAAGTACTTAATAATAGTTGCCAATAAATAATAAAGACTGATTATGTACTTAAATTTACATACATTTGTTTTAATCTTCTATCCTTTTTTTTGAAATGTTAAATAAACAGTATTTACTCAAAACCAATATTAATTATGTTTACAAAAATATGCTACTATGAAAGATCTATGTTTCAATATAGGTATGACATGTTGAATTATTCTTGGAAAGTCCATATTTGACGGCCGCGGTGGCGTGGCGCGGGTTCGATTCTCGCTGCGCAAGAAATGTTTGCATGATTTGTAAATATTTCTTCCGGGTCTGGGTGTTGTGGTACCATGGTACTCGTAGTTTCTGATACCCACGACACAGGGAATCTTAGTGTGGGGTCAGGACTATGTATGTGACTGTTAGGTGTTATTTATTTATTTATATTTTTTCGTAACAGAGCTTTTTTGAAAAGTGGGACAACTATCCGGTTTTACCCTTTAGATAAAATGAGTGACAGATTAAGATCCCTACTCGTTGTTTTTAGAGATGACTGTCCTTGTACTCTCTATAGTGCCAGTTGCTGGTGTAACTTACCAATCTGAAGGATGCCTATAGTAATGTTGTTTGCTTCGAAAGTGACCTTGTCCAAAATTTCGTAAGAATATTCAGCTTTTTCATAGTCAGGAGCCAGGTAGATTTCACCGTCATCGTGCATCGCAATGTCGAACGGATGGGTGAAGTTCATTTTCAGTTTTTCTAAAAGAAAACAAAAACTGTAAGATGTACCCCCGAATACTCAAACGTGACTCAGAGTTGAGCACGTCTCAATTCACGGTTTTTTGACAGTTTCTGATGAAAATCTGTCAAAAAATCGTCATTTGAGACGTGCTCAACTTTGAGATGCGTTTGAGTATTCGGGGGATACCATAGCTAAAAAGAGACAGTGGCTTGGCTCTACTAGTGGTGATCTCATAACTTTTTAACAGTAAAAGCATTATGAACTTGTGAGTCTTTTTTACATGAAATGTTTTTGGTGGGATTTCAATTCTTTTTGGCAGGCGCTCTACAGATTTTATAAGGCTCTAAGCCATACGATATAGTTTACAAGCCCATTGCCGCTATTATAACACAAAGGGGTACGTCCATTTCTTATATTGCTATCGATACATTCATTACACATTCACATGTCATTAACACTACATAAGCCCGTACGATACAGGTTGCAAGCCCATCGCCGCTGTTATAACACTAAGGGGATAGTCAGAGGAACGTCCATTCCTAACATTGCTAGTGGCATATTCACATATTGAGTACAATATCAAAAAACATAAATTACTTAGTTCAAGTGAGTGTTTAACTTATCACCCTATGAGTGGTCACATAAATTAGCTTAGTTTTTATGCGCAATCGTTTCAACATAATGGCCACAAACAGTGGCAAAGAAAACAAGGCCGTTTTAAGTGCAACCGAAATATAACTCAACCACAATAAGTAGACCAAGAGTCTTGAAAATACATACATAAAATCACGCCTGTTTCCGATCCTGACATACATCTTTCGCTTCATTCACTCTCAATTTGTCATGCTTGTTTAGGGTACCCTTGAGCTGCCCCTTTTCGAAAATGTCGCGGATTTGGTCCAGGTACGTACGCCGAGGCCTTCCCCTTCCAATGATTATCATTCACACTCACCTCATACACCTATCTCGTTAATCTTCTTCATCCTTCTACATGACCGAACCATCTTAACATACCATTCTCAATCCTCATCGCTACATTTTCTTTTACTCCACATCGCTCTCTTATCACGCTATCTCTCAAAGTCACCCCACACATACTTTGCCTGATCCGTACATCCCATTCCCTTTCGAAAGCTTGCTTGTGCATCCCATATTTTCTCATCGGTTTCTTTCATAACTCTCTCAAGCAATAAGTTCGCATACAGTTTGCCGACGATGCTGAGCAGGCAATGCCCCTGTAGTTTTTACAATCCTGATGCGAGCCTTTTCCTTTGTAGCGTGGAACTATAACGGCCTTGCTCCAATCACCTTGGTACACAACCATTAACTCAACACATGTTAAAAAGGCGGCACAACTGACTTGCTACGAGGCCATGTCCAGCCCATCTTGACTGTTATCTTATCATATCCAGCTGCTTTTCCATCTTTCATACTTTCTTTCTTAATACATTCACAAATTCATTTTTTTTACAATCATTTCTTTTACTTGCCCTTTCAGTCTGCTATATTTGTCTTTAGAGTATGTTTGCCTTGAATAAGGCCAAAATAACCAAGAATGTGCCAGTATAACTCACCCATCACAACACTTCCAATACCTTCCCCTCCCACATTCCCAATAAGCTTATCGACCAATGGAGCCGACTGTATGTTGTAAGCACCTTTGACAGTGAAAACATCGCAGAACATGTCAAACTTTGTAAGTTTTGTTTCAATGTTTGTACTGAAAACAAAAATATTCTAATCAGATGATACGGAATAAATCAGTATGAAGTAATGAATACAAAAAAGGCTCTTGGATAAGAACTCAGCTGCTACAATCAGGTACAATATAATATGATTGTTGAAAACATGTAAAATCCCAAACATTTTGTAACCCTAAGCTACCAGCTAATATTTGCATGACATTGACTTAGAATGAGAATACATACAGTTTGAATTTATAATGATTCAAACAGGATCAAACAGGATGATATCAAATTCGCTTACTCAAATGAATGCACCTTGCAATTCTTCATGCCTACTGCAACACCATCCACCATAGTGACGTCCACAAACCCAATGACAGACACAGTCTGGTTTATAAGAGGCATAGGGTCCAATCGGGAGATTCCCGATTCCGGTAAACCATTGTCAGCCAAATTATTCTTAAGGGTCTCTAACATTTGCTCTATACATTCCGAATCTTTCATGCTACATTTTTGTAGAGAGTCAACTGGAAAAACATATTATTCTGTACTTTTTAAAAATATATATACCTATATGGAAAAGCAATTTAATTTACACTTAGGTCTTTCGTTTTAAACAAGCTAGAACTAAATCAGCAGAAACAATAATTTAATGAAAAAATTATAAAAGATACTCCAAACTATGGATATCACTTACGAAATGAAGAATCACTATACGCAGAAAGCACAATAAATATAACTAAAAACACCGATTTGATCATGTTGCGGGAGAGGTGATGGCAACTGTAATTTTGACAAAGCGCTTAGCTTTTATATAGCCAAAAATAATATCATAATCAAAATGTAAATGTGACAAACGTTTATAATAAATTCACTGGACCGTTAAAATACTATATTTTTTTACATTTGAGTCCGTTACCATTATAGGTTTTTGTCTTCAGACTTGAGAACCTATTGACCTACTCCACATTTTATTAGACTGACCATTATTAAATCGGTCTTTTAATCAAATTAAATCTTAATTTGTCCCGGGCACTACAGCGTCCCGTTTGTGAAGGTAAAAGTTGCCTCCTGACGCTGATAAAATCATCTACTATAGATGGTCAAAGGCCTAGTATGTAGTATTAAATCGAAAGATAGTTACAGATAAAAAATGGCAATGTCTTGCTATTCAACGTGACAATATGGCCAGCTTCGTGAAAACCTCATTCATAATAATAATGTTAGAATGCAAAGTGAACTTAGAATATAGAACTTATAAATTCTAAGTTTTAAGCTAAGTTAATATGCATAAACATGAATATTTCCTTGGCCGGAAACTGTTTACGAAACTGTTGAATTCAATGGTAAGTAAATGACATAAATAGTATTTTAATTAATAGTTTATTCATTATCATTAATTGTGTAACATTTTTCGGTATTATTTAGTAAAGCATTTTTGACATAAAGTTATTATTCTGATAAAATCACATTCCATTCACACTTTAGTGGAATATTCTCACGGATAAGCCTAATAAGGCATTTTATTTAATATTTATTGAATTGATAACATCATACGATTAGGTATTTTCGTAGAACTTCCTATTACCGTGATATTATAAGTACAAGGCGCAACAATTACGTAATAATATAGCATCCTAGGGCATAGGTACAACAAAATTAGGATTAAGATTAAATATAAGTTTTCTTTCATGCAATAAATTACTTTTCTCGTTTCTCTTTTTCTATTGCTTCTAAACGAAATCTCCGAAATTCTAAGGTTTAGCAATTGATGACAAGTCGTCAGTGATGTACAATTTAGTGGGAACTTTCTCGAAGAAGTTTCCTACAATATCAAAGTAGATTTTAACAGCTTTGTCGACCACAGGTTTGCCAAATGTCCGAATCATAAATTTCCAGTTCTGGTTAAAGAGTGGGATGATAGAATTACCTGTAAAGAAACAAAATAAAGAAGTTGCGTTTTCTATATAATTAGTTGAATCACTAAAGTTTTTTAATTGGAGAAAAAACTGTAAGAGCTTTGTAGATGAATGCAGATAATAGTTATTAGAATGAATTACAGGCTTAATAAATGAGTTAATAATCTTAAAATCAGGCATATTTTAACACTAATGTCATTATTTCTTAAATGCCTACTAATAATGAGTTTAAACAGGTATATACACAAGGTCAATGAGGAAATGATTCACAATAGGTATGTAAGTTCTTCTCGTTCTTCGAAAATTATGAATAAGCAACTTACTGGTTTCCACATCTCCCAAAGTGATGTTGTCTGCTTGCAATTCCACACCGCCATGAACCTCGTAATCGTACTTGATGTTCTTGTAATCCACCTTTATGTATGTCTCTCCATCGTCACGCTTCTGAGCATATGCGGGGTAGTCAAATGACATATGCGCTTTATCTAAAACATATTTAAAAATAATTAACTAGGTAACTTTTTAGGGTTCCTAAAACAAACTGAAAAAAAGAGTCCAAATTTTAGTAATATGTCGAGCAGCACAGGGTTTTCAGTATTGCAAGTTTTGGTATAAACTATTCAAGGGACCTAACAACACACAAAAAAAAGTCGTAGAAAAAAACAGATAGGTACAACATGCGCATTTGCGTGGTTTGCCTTTTTATTTCGATATTGACTGGCCAGGTGTATAGAGTATGATCTCGATTTATATTATTTAAGTAACATTTAAAAGTCGTGAAATTAAACTTTGAAATGACAACGTACCTACTTATTTTCAGTGAATTTATTATGGTAACATCATGGAGACTTTCAAGGTTGTGTATCATCTAAATATATAAAACTCTTACGTTACTGACTGACTGATTGAATGACAATCAACATTACAGTCCTCAAATCATACAACTTTGAGTACATTCCTCTCATGATGAAGTAATGCACTAAGAAAGGAATTCCCGAAATTCGTCTCCTAGGGAACGCAGCAGGAAGATGAAGTTTGTATAAAATAACACAACGCGAACAAAGTCACGGGGCGTTCCTCTAGAAATATGGCATTACCTACTTTGTTTTTATTCGAAAGAGTTTTGACATCTTGACATTATCTATCTGTGAGTTTCTACGGTACCAAGGCGTTTTAACTTTATTTTTCATAGAAATTGGTTTTGTTTTCAGTTTCCAAAACGTATTATTTTTCTGGTACGGAACCCTTCGTGTGCGAATTCGACTCGCACTTGAATACTTAATTGTATCTAATGCTAAAAATAAAATGTAGGTACCACTGGTATATATCACTGGATCTTTAAAACAACCTTTAATTAAAGGAAGATAGATAAAAGGTACAGTTAGCAACGTCGCTATCTGCCAAAAAGTGTCATAAATTTGACAAACAACGTTGCTAAGTTAATCATCTATCCGTCGGCTGTTAGGTGAATATGGGAATGGGTCTTAGATAATAACCAGATTAAAGTATGAAGATCTGGCCTTCAAAAGAGTTTTATGACTTTATTGTTGGTAAGAAAGCTGGCGGGGCTCTTACAATTTAGCTTATGCAATAGTAGCATTTGGTACAAGGTCACTTGAATTAACTTTCCCACTACACTTCGTCAATAACAAGCCTGAAATTCGCCATGATACGAATGATACGAATACTAAGTGAGATTAGCTCGTTCTTCGTGACTTGATCGGTTCATGAAAAGTCTGGAGTTTATTCTATTTAGTCTTGAAATTTATCGTTGACTGTTGACCAAGTTATTGAAATTCCTTTGTAACGACTTGCTGCATTCTATTCAAAAATTCATACTTATGCATGTGCTATATAATCCGAACCTTTGTTCCTAGGCTCAGACCAAATAAAAAGAAAAGACGCCGCGCCGCGAACAACAAAAGTGAAGCCACACAAAACCGTGCTCCTGCAGGTAAACACTCACTCACACACCTACACTAAAACCATGCTCATCGCCCTCGAGTCGTCGTCTAGTAAACTTAAAATTTAAAATAGAATTATGCCTTCCTGTGTAGTGAAAACTTGTAAAAACAGCAGCAAATCACATAAAAAGTCTCACGGAATCATTTTTCACTTGTAAGTACTTAAAATAACATCGTTTCTTAATTAATAAACTATGAATTTTAGGTTACTTAGATAAAAAGGTAGCTTCACTTTTGTTGTTCGCGGTGCGGCGTCTTTTCTTTTTATTTGGTCTGAGTTTCTAGATATCTAAGTCATCAGAATGGGTAAAATACACGAATGCGTTTGGAAACTTTATACACCGTTATCATAATTTTGGCCACTAGCTCTACGAACTTACCGATGATAAGTTTCAGGTTGCCTTTTCCACCAACATTATTTTCTCCCAAGACGGACTTGAGAATAGAGCTTGGATTAATTTTGTACTGGCCTTCAACCTTGATGCTGCAAGTATTTTCCTGGTGACCTGAACCTTTTTCGAGGTCCACCCTGTAATACGTACTTATCTAAATTAACTTCCTCGGCTTATTATTAAGCATGGATTTATAATACAGTTAGACCAAATAACTGCATTGTGACAAAGATGACATGGATAATAAAGGAGTGAGTACCTATAGAGATGACGGTCGACAATGAAATGAAGAAAAAGAACATAGGTATTGTGTCGACCTCACATAAAGCTGCATACAGACAGGAAAATTGTAATGGCTTACTATAAATACCTACGTATGCCATATAGTATATAGAAAATGCATAAATATGTGATAGCATTTATATTATATCTTTAAAGGCTCACTAACCTTCAGCATTCTCATGTACATTAACATTCCAAGAAATTATTGTTAATATTAATGTATAGTTTAGATTAAACTCCACAATTAAAATGTCCAACCTGTATGCATGTTATGTAAGTTAAGAGAAAGCATGTATTGTTTTATAGGTAAGATTTCGCGATGGCGCTCATTAGGGAAGGCATATGTTCAGCAGTGGACTTTTATAGGTTAATGATGATGATGATATAAAACAGTCTCGAATGTATCCCCAAGAACATCGAACATTATGACGACCTCAGTAGCGTGGCGGTTCCCGCTACGGGAGAAATGTTTGTATGTTCTGCAAATACTTCTTCCGGGTCTGGGTGTCATAACATTATGTATTATATGTATGTATTTACAAAAAAAGTATATAAATATTATATCATCTGTTTTCCATAGTAGCTACATGCTGTGTAAAATGTTCACAATTATTTATTTATTATCATATCACAGATCACGCAAAAAGTAAATGTTTACTTACGTGAAAGCATCAAAGGTACAGCCGCTTATACCAGTTACGATGGCCTTGGTCAATGTGACGTTCAGGATCCCCAAGAAAGAAATAGTCAAATCTTTCAGCTCCAACGGCTCCAAGACAGGAATATTCAGACTATCGATCCCAGTGCTGGCGATGTCTTTTATTATAGTCGGATACAAATATCTGAGGCAATCCTGATCGTTTATAGAACACTTCTTTATAGTGTCCACTGAAACAAAGTTGTTTATGTTTTGAAGTTCGTCTACAGAAGTCCACGTTGTCGGTAAATATCAGGTTTGAGATATTTATTGATTTCCCATAAGAATAACAATATTCACTTAAATGAGAAAACTTAAATTATACACTTAGATTTAACAGTGGGCTAAACGAATAGCGATTAGACGAATAGGTAGGTATTCATTATTATGTAGGTACCTACGACAAAAGTTATTGCAGTATTTTTTGTTAAATACATAAAAAATACAATGAAGTAATATCTTCAAGAATAGTATTCGTTTATGTCATCTTGATGTGGGTAGATTTGTAAAACATCACAATTGCAAGACCAAACCGAGCGCAAATGCAGTTGAAATATCAAAAGAAGATTCTCTCTCGAACAATGAAGTCAATTTAGCTGATGATGACGTTGAAAAACACTGGTCATCTTGGTAGGGCTGTGAACTTGTATGAGGATCAAGATAGACACGGCAATATGTCAAACTAGGAAAAAAACGAGCGACGCATTGGCAATGCGAATAATTTCTAGCTACTTCGGCACCCACATAACTTAAAAAGTGAGGCCTTTAACTGACATAAAAGATAATAAAAAAGAAACAATGATAGTATTATTCGTCAATTAATTTAGGAATAGCCGGAATACTATTTACACTATTGCTGTTTACAATATAATTAATATAAAATTACCATAAGCCGTCGAACTGAAACCGACAAGAACACACACCAAAAAACTGACCAACTTCAACATCTTGTTTCAATTATTAGTTGAGACTGAATAAATTGTAAATAACTGCCCAATTTATAAGCATCAAAAAACATAGTATATTTAGTTGTGTTTATATACGAAACCGGATAATAAAAGGCCACTTTGAACTTAGAGGCTAAATCTTAATCTAGGGGCAGAGTATTCACATTTTTGTCTGAGCTCTTAATGTACCAACTCGTAAACCGTTTGCATACTGCAGAACTAGTTATTGAGTAACCAACAAGTTAGCAAGCAACAGGTTTAAAACTTTAGTGACAGTTCGCTTAAAAGATTCCAAGCTATATACATACCTAGTATCTCAGAAAAGGACGATGATATAATTTCAATATCTACTTTCTTTTCAGATTTGGGATGTGACATGTGGTGAATATAACCATTTATATTTTCAAATCTAGTACCGATATCACGTAAGATGGACATTGGCTCTCAATACTTCGGCCGTCCTATTTCTACGTTTTTCAATACAATGTTCTCCAATCTAGAATATTTCAACCACAAAGGTCTACAAATTGAAACCTGTATCTTTCACAATTGGTGGTACGAACAGGTTTAAATTCAACGTAGATATAAGACGTGTCCATAATAACGATCTCCGTGATTTTTGGGAATAAAGAAATTTTGAATTTGACTTTGCTTTAAAAAATTGCTTGTTTCATACACATAATCAGACTGAACCATACCCTAAGTTTAATATCATGATAGATTTACTTCACTATGCTAAACTAATGTTTAATCACTCCTTTATTGGTGAACTTGGGCCTAATAATTGTGTGTAGAATTTTCTGAAGAGATAAAAACAATATTGTGAGGTAATTTTTTACTAAAAGCAATGCTATATAATTTTATATTATAAGAATCTTTGTCCTGACTGACTGACTGACTCTTCGTCTCTTCGTCTGTCAATCGACAACGCACAGCCTAAACCGCTGGACGAAGAGACTTGAAAATTTCAGTGTAGGTAAACCTTGGTACGTAGAGGTGTACTAAGAAGGGATTTTTTAAAATTCAACCTTCAAAGGGATGAAAACCTTGAATCAATTTTTGGTCTAAAACTGCACATAACCTATATCAAATTGAAGAGCCGATTTTTCTTATTTAGTTTATGCCAAAAATAAAGAATTTACAGCTAATTATACCTGTAAATTCTTTATTTTTGGCATGTTTTTCATGAAAAATCGAATACTTTTATTTTGACATATGACAGCGATGATACCACAGATTAGTAATAGATGATACAAAACATTATGGAAAAGGAACTGTCAATGTCAAATTACACTACATTCATTAGCGTCTAAAAAAAATTGTTGCGATAATATTTTGGACTGTTAACACTGCAGGTGGGTTACTATGTGGTCTTAGAGCAGGGCAGTAGTTGAACTTCTTGACTTTTTGTGCTTAATAGGTACCTACGTGTGCTGGAATGGGTCATAGGGTACTTTTTATCTGGGTACCGCGTGAGCGAATCCGCGGGCGGCTGCTAGTTTATTATAAAAGTATTGTACCTCCTTAGTTAAATTAACATTGTTACAACGATATTTTTGCTAAGTATATAGTTCTTAACTGTTCTGACTTAAATCTTACTTATATTATAAATGCGAAAGTTTGTGAGTTTGGATGTTGGGATGTTTGTGCCTCAATCACGCCTAAACGGCTGAACGGATTTGTATGAAACTTGGAATATACATAGTATATGTGCTGGATTAACATATAGGCTATTTTTTATCCGGGTACCACGCGAGCGAAGCCGTGGGAGGCAGCTAGTAAAAACATAATTTAAAAACTATGTAAAAATATAAGGTTGCTAGCCTGATTTTGTTTTAAAGAAATAATTTTTTAAACTACTTTTAGTGACAACCCTAAGGACGCTATTGTGGTCACAAAACTATCTTAATTTAAAAAAAAAGTAAATAAAAAAAGGAGATAAGTCACTCTACTGAAACCCCTTAGTGTATACATTTGCATAACATTACAGCAAATTAAGTATTTCAAAATGGAAATATTTCAAGATGGATATGGTTTACCCTTGTATCTATCCACATTCATATCTAACACTAAATTCGTGACATGATATTCATACTTCCTCATGACATGCCCAATGCCCATACTATGCTAACCCATTACTCCTAAACTTTTCCGTCACATGCGCTACTTTCAAACTTCCTCTGATATACATACTCATTTCTACTTTACTTCATAAAGTAGTCAAGTGAGTACTGAATTCTTCCTATACATTTAGATTTTCGAAAGTCGGGAGAAAATGTTACAGTACCAGATAAGGTTAGGGATCCAACCGGATCAAACTTCCTTCCCGTTCGCTAATTATGCAAGTTCATAATCGGTTCGATCCGGAATTAATCGCGATAATAAGCGAGACCGTATAATTACCCATACCTACTTTTCAGGGGTATGCTGATGATATCATGCTTTAGTTACTTCTTCTATTATTATAACAAGAAATACATATAATATAGGTATTTTAAATAGCACCCGGTGGTCTAGGGGTAGTCACTAAACCATATCCATCTTGAAATATTTCCATTTTGAAATAAATACTTCATTTGCCGTAATGTTTTGCAAATTAAGTATTTCAAAATTATACACTAAGGGGTATCTAATACCATATCCATCTTGGGGCTTTGAATCGGGAGTGGCTGTAAGTTTTCTTATGACTACTGATGGCTCTGCCACCCCATTAGGCATAGGTACGGATGCCATAATATACATACATACACTAAGGGGATACAGAAGAGTGACTTGTCTCCTTTTTTTGTACTTTTTTTTTAATAAGGGGAATTTTGTGGCCAAAACAGCGTCCTTAGAGTTGTCACTAAAAGTAGTTCAAAAAATTATTTCTTTACAACAAAATCAGGCTAGCAATCTCATATTTTTATTCGTATTGCGAATATCATTTACTATTCGTTTTATAGAACAAACAATTCGACAAATCTATATAATACCTACTTTAAAACAGGTGCTTTTTAGGGATTCGTACCCAAAATGTGCCAACGGGACCCTATTACTAAGTCTCCGCTGTCCGTCCGTTAGTCCATCCGTCTGTCAGCGGGCGGTGTATTTCATGAGATATACCTAATAGATAGAATAGAGAGGACATTTTCACAATGTGTATTTATATTGCCGCTATAACAACAGATAATAAAAAAAGAAAGAAAGAAAGAAGTGGGGCCCATACAAAAAACATTTTTAAATGTAGGTACGTACATACGATGGTACGGAACTCTTCGTGTGCGAATTCGACTCGCACTTGACTGGTTTTGTTAATGTTTATAAATAATTTAGAGCACGTTAGTGTTGTTTTCTTATCTGCTAATCATTTAGTTTAATTAGCAATGAAACACTTCTAAATTAATCGTATTTAATTAACAATAATCTTTTGACATTTCAAATTTTACAAAAAACATTTATAATTTGGTTGTGTCCATTGACTGTAAACAATTAATTATCTTTTTGGTAAGTTACAAACCAACATTATCAACTGCAGTATGTTTCAGAAATGTGAAAGCCTAGGAGGATTTCACGAAAACTTTACTTACATTTAAGATGAATAGATAAAGCTAAAATATTTTTACTTGTATAATAGAATTACCATTAGGTACTTTAGATGACTAATACAAAAATAAAAACTAATAATAAAAGTCAACAATAGAGTTGGATAAGGGCAGGAAGATGATGATAAAAATCAACAATAAAAATGCATAACGCAAAATAATATTTCATACATTGTTATTAAATTACTATGATTTACTTGTTTAGGTAATTTTTTTATCAGATACAGGATGTTTCGTGATCGCATGCAATTGAAAATGTTTGCATGCATATTGCAAAAATATATTAGTGACGATTAAAATACCATTATTTATTAAAAAATATAGGTACTTATAGATGATTTTGCATCTTGCATAATTAATGTTATATTGTTTGGGCAACGAATATTGAAATGATAGGTTTAATTTCAAAATCGGTAGAATTTCAAACTGATTTGATTATAGAACATTTCATTGAACTGTATTATCAGTATTCACTCCTTTCTTAAGTTCAAACTAATTTCATCACAGAAATCTTCATTTATTTCCTTAATGGCATAATTACAAATCAGGACAAATAGGTACGAAGGGTTGTCCTTCATCCAGGTAGTTACCTAAATAAACTAATACATTCCAGTACAAAGCCGCATTACAGAAA
Organism: Scotopteryx bipunctaria; assembly: GCA_949320045.1. Lineage (NCBI taxonomy): Eukaryota > Metazoa > Arthropoda > Insecta > Lepidoptera > Geometridae > Scotopteryx > Scotopteryx bipunctaria. Next base: position 4,744,605 of record OX439449.1, read on the forward strand.
ACTCACTGGGTTTGGGTTTTATCTGATTGAAACAAGCCTTGCCTTCACTCCCAGCGCCTATTCATAAGGTTTACAAGCTCAGATTAGGAGTTTCAATCTGTTGCCTTGATGTTTCGAAAGCAATCGTATCCCCATCCGTTGACAATGCAATCCACGTGCCTCCCAGAATAGGCACGCTTGCACGCCAGCCACTCGCATTTGTCGACGGATAAACACTAAACAGCCAGTGTTGCGTGAAAATCGGCACATCAGCCACAAAATTTATGCAATCCAGAGAGCCGAATTGAAAGAATACGTTCCGATTTACATAAGCGAAGCGAGGGTCAAACCGCAAGTGCGGCTCTGTGCAAGCTATTGTTTACACGGGTTTATGTGATAATTAGGATGTGCGACAGATTTGTGGTTTTTGTGCTGCTGGCATATGTTGGGGGTACCTCAGCTAGGCTGGCACGTGAGTATTTTCAGAAATTGATTAAAGTTTTTAAACAATTACACGCAAGATTGGTGATAGGTACGGCTTTTTCGTGATTCCATTAAATGTTGAGGATTTTGGTCGGCATGCAGAAGTTACTTAAAACTTAAGTTAAGCTTAATGAATTTAGGATAAAAGAAATCTAGATATTCTGTTTGACAGAGGCGCATATTTTTGTGTAAAGTTGGTTTCGAAAAGCTTATGGCAAACAAATGAAAAATTACATTTTTTCTCTGTCTGAACTGCTAAGCAACATTTTAAAAAGGGACGTCAGTCCAGCTTCAGCATCAGACTAAAAATCAAAATTTTGAATAGGAAAAGGATATCGATTAAGCTTAACGCATGATTTGTTCACGTAATATGTTGCATCCCTACAGAGCCATGAATTAGGGAACCTTGGATAAACGGCACATTATCTGGAGGCTGTAGGCAAACCGGTGCTCGGTGTTTAATTACCCGAAGGCAAATCAGTGAATGATTCCCATTCATTATCTTCCAGTAACCAATTACAAAGATTAACCAAGGACAAACGCTAAAGCCAATTATATAATTATCTTCTAAAAGTTGTCTTCCGACCGCTTCAAATATTAAAAAAAGATTAAAAAAAGATAATGCTTGAGGTTAATAGAGATTAAAAGTATTGAGATAAAAAAGTAGGTACTTTTAACATAAGGAAGTAGCCGGTATATTTAAGATATCAAAACATCCACCCCAGTATCCGTAGATAAACTTGAACAAACAAATAATTTTACCTCCTTACAACATAAACACAGAACTCCCATTAGCGACCAAACGGAAAGTTGAGCATATTTTAAATTTACGTTTTTGCTCCAGAAAAATATCGCGAAGTACGATGCTGTTAGTAATTTGTAGAATAAAATTATGATGGGAAAATAGTTATTTCATTTTAGAATCCAGGAAATACCAGGACAACACCAGAAAATTATTTCCATAAAGAGAATCATACCCACAGAAAAGTTCTATACGACTTAATTAAAATAATGTGGCTCGGTTATGTCATTGGGGCTAAGGACTTATTGATGCACATTAGGTACGTACAATATTAATAGTGTTTATATCACTCAGATATTCTAAGAACCTTAGGTGCGTCGAAGTGCAACATACTGTCCTACAAATGCACCTACTGACATTACCAGTTCTCGATACTACAGCAACGTGCTGTTTCGTAACACTAGGTACTCTGTAAATTCTACTATGGTAAGGTCTAAATTCTGTTAAATGAATTAAAATCTGTTTTAGTTGATGTAATATCTAACTGGACATTTTTTTACTAAAAAGGGTATGTGGTTTGTGTTAGAAACGGCAAATATTAATGTATCAACAATGAATTCTTTTTTCGTTTGGAAACTTGTGCGTACAGGGAAAATTGGAGAACCACACCGAAAGCAATTGACTTGACGATTCCGTTGTTGGCAGTAAACATAACCATGAAAAGTCATGGTATTATCTTGGAGAAATCATCATAACTACACAAGGCATGTCAAGGCCGCAAGTTTTAACATACATTGCCTCGTTCAAGGCGCTTACAAAGTATAATGTAATATTTACTTTGGATGTCATGTTCTTAAGTGTTAAGTCTTTACACGTAATTACATATTTTTTTTAAAAAAGATCTTTAGCTCCATTAAAACTCCATATGGGTCATAATAAAAGGTCAGTGCGTGAGAAATCCAAAAAGTTTATCTCGATTCTTTATTTTTTTTGGTGTTTCCAAGGGCTTTTTGCACATAAAGGGACTACTAGATATAAGTATACACGTAGTACATATTTGGATATTGCATGCCTGTCTCTCATATCAGCTCGCATAGTCCATAAGGCCCGGCGCACACTATTGGCACGCCTCGGCATGCCTAAGGACGCCTCGGCATTCCTGAGGACGCCTCGGCATGCTTAAGAACGCCTTGGCAGTCTTCGCGTTTCTTCGACAGCGTAGGCCGGCGCCTTGGACGAATTCGTCCAAGGCCGGCGCCCACTATCGGCACGCCTCGGCATTCCTAAGGACGCCTAAGGATCCCTTGGCATACCGTGCTGAGTGTGCGTCGGGCCAGGTTTGCTAGATCGCCGCATAGTGTACAAAGGTTTAATTTCTAATTACTCTGTGAGTTGTCCTTGAGAGCAATATTTATGAAAACAACACCTTTAGCTGGTCCTTATTATTTTCCTAACGCATCGCGTGCATCGCGAAACGGCTCAAGCATAGCATCTTACTCAACGATTTGTAATGGCTCATAATATTACTCACTAGTGGTACTTCAGCTTAATAATATTGATTTAGTACTAAGTATGTCTGATTGGGCTCTTCACCAATAATGTAAATCGTTTGACGTCTGATTAGCGATTGACTCCTAATTGTAAAGCCCTTAATGATAATATCACTATACCATTACGTTTTACCAAAAAGATAAAAGCAAGATGATTTTTTTTTTCACTGGTAAATAATAAATCGGATGAATACAGCTAAATGCAGCAACCACTTCATGTTACCTAGTTCTCAGCCACAAACATTTACATGCATTGCACATGAAATAAATACAAAATGCAAATTTAGTATGTAAGCATCGTTAAATTGCAGTATGCACTATTGACCAATTCATAGAAGTTTATGGAACACATTGCCATTCAAGCTTCGCTGAGCAATGCATACTATTAAGTGGTTACCAAGACATGCAATAAAGTATTGGGTTAAGATCGTATAGCGAACTTGGAAGGTCATTTGACTGGCTGGTTTTGGTGACTACCGTTCCATTTCTATCAGAATTAGATAAAAATCCTTGTCGTTGATCCGGCACGAAAGACAAAAACGCTTCTTCGGGCCGAATCAAAGGACCAAACTAACCCTTTTCAAAACTTTTTTTTATTACGGTTTAAGATATTTTATTCTCATAAAGAATTTACATTCACTTAAATAATGAGAACTTTAAAATACTTACTATATTTATAATAATTGATTTCTTACAGCGAGCGTACAAACTAATACATATGTTTTTAATTCACAGCTGATTTCATCCATCCTTGCAACAACACAGAACCAGCATGCCTGATTAGGTCTACGCAAGATGCTATCCTCGAATTTTCCAAAGGCATGCCACATCTAGGAGTTCCACCCCTGGACCCCTTCCAGATTCAAGAACTGCCGATTCAGCTGCCGGGCATCAAAGTGACTTTCTATGGAGGAAAGGCTACTGGCTTGAGGAAGTGCCAGGTTCTAAACGTGGAGTGAGTATGTCCTAATTATAATATAAATCTAACATTACTGACTGACTGACGATCAACGCACAGACATAACTATAAGCCCTAAAAGCATAAGCAAATATACCCTATATTCCTTTTATGGTGCAGCGGGAAAATGAATTGTATGATAAAACTGAACGCAACATGTCTCGAGATACACTATTGTAAAGTTATTGGAAAAAACAATGTAATAACTTTAGATCTTGGCCATAAAAAGTAATAACTTTAGCACGGATACCGACCGAAACGGTAAGTGCCAAATCCTGATTCTCAATTTAGAAAAGACATGACCTTGTCTCATAGCATATAAATACAGTAGAGATATTCATAGACTTGCTGTTATTACGTAATGGTTTAGAATTACTCTTATCCACAAAACGTAGGAACCCTGGGCATGGAACCATGAAGCTACGCGCGGTTGATCAAAATGCAATTTCGAGGCAGTACATAGACAATTATATTGCAAGCGATAATGATAGTTGAGGAAAGCAAAAATGGGTATTACTTATTAAATTTTCTAAAAAGTGTAAAGCTTATTTATTTCATTGGTATGCGCTATCTTTTGAAATGACTGTCGATCGCATAAACAGACGTTGCTTAAAGAATAGCAAATTTCAAGCCACACTACTATTTGCTATGTACCTATATTGTGTGCGGCAATATTGCGGTTTTATTCCCACGATTACTGTGTGCATTGAGTTGACGAAATCCTTTGTATTCCTGGCTTGGATAATTTTGCTTTCCCAGAGAAAATATAGCGGTAATCTACCCTGGGGTTTAGAAGTTATGGTTTGGATTAAGGGTGCTATTGTTGTAGTTGAATAGGAAAAGCATAATAAATCAAGGCGTTATTGTTAATGCAGTTATGATTCGATGAGAATTCCTTTCCTCAAAGATGGCTTTTTTGATAAAAAGACAATAATTGTAATCTTGTTCTGAATGAGGATGAATAAAATGTATACACCAATTTTATTCTCTAACCAAACTCGATGTGAACAACGTGTTACAAAACCTTTTAATAATTGGCTAGGTTAATATCTTAAAGGCAAAACCTAATTATTGAAACCACATAAGCTAGCCTAATTCATGAAGATTAACTGGAGGATAAGCTGGACGAGCTGCAACAAATGCTGAGCAACCTAGCATCGGCCTCGCGACGGTATGAACTTGGATAAAAACAAGGTCATGTTCAATTACCGCATAGATCCGGAACCTGTCGTCGTAAATGGCCACCTTCTTGAAGTTGTTTCGGAATACACATACCTCGGGCAGATCGTGCAGTTGGGTAGAAACAACTTTGAGAAGGAGGCTAAGAGGAGAATCTAGCTCGGTTGGGCAGCATTTGGAAAATTACGTCAAGTTTTCACGTCACCATACCACAATGCCTGAATACCAATGTGTTCAATCAGTGCGTCCCACCTGTCATGAAATACAGAGCCGAAACGTGGACACTCACAGTACGGGTAGTGCGCCAGTTCAAAGTCGCTCAGCGAGCTATGGAAAGAGCTACGCTCGGAGTTTCTCTGAAGGATAGGATCCGTAACGATGTTATCTGACAGAGAACCAAAGTCATCGACATAGCTCAGAGAATTAGCAAACTGAAGTGGCAGTAAACTGGTCATATCTGCCGAAGAATCGACAACCGCTGAGGTAAACGAGTTCTTGTGTAGAGTCAGAGACTTGGCTAGATGGAGTGACGATCTGCGAAAGGCTGCTGGCAGAGACTGGATGCATCAAGCCGAAAATAGGGCGCAATGGCGCTCATTAGTTCAGCACCTATGTCCAGCAGTGGACTGCTATAGGCTGATGATGATGACAAGTGTTAACAAAGATAAAAAAAAATATGCCTGAACGCTAGTACGTTTCTTATATATTTCTTTTTTTTTTCAGTAAATATTTCATATCAAATTTAGCTAGATTAAAATTTCGGCCAAACTTTGCTCTTTCATAAAAAACATCTGTCCATGAATTGTTCTAAATTGTTGAATATCGTTTTTTTCAGGGCCTATTTGGAGAGAAACGTATTTATAATAGAGGTGAAGTGCAACATCACTATCAAAGGAAAATACACAGCTGTTGGACGACTGCTACTCTTCCCTATCAATGGAGAAGGGGACTCCAAAATCAAAATAGGTATATAAATAACTTTTAAAACCAGTAAAGGAAACAATATGGATAATATCATTTTAATGATAAAGAATTTGTATTCTTTACACTTCTTGACACTTGTGTTTCTGTCGACCAATGGCATCGAAAGTAAACAAAGGGCATTTATTTTCCGCCCCTACAAAAGAAAAACTAGCAAACTCATTAAAATCATTTATATCTAAACTAGCTGCCACCCGCAGCTTCGCTCGCGTGGTATCCGAATAAAAAATAGCCTATATGTTAATCCAGTACATGTACTATGTATATTCCAAGTTTCGTTCAAATCCGTTCAGCCGTTTAGGCGTGATTGAGGCACAAACATCCAAACTCACAAACTTTCGCATTTATAATATACTAGCTGCCGCCCGCTGCTTCGCTCGCGTGGTATCCGGATAAAAAATAGCCTATATGTTAATCCAGTACATGTACTATGTATATTCCAAGTTTCATTCAAATCCGTTCAGCCGTTTAGGCGTGATTGAGGCACAAACATCCAAACTCACAAACTTTCGCATTTATAATATAAGTAAGAAGTAAGATATCTGAGTAATGCAGGATGGATGAAATGACGACAGGTCTCAAGAAAAACATTTGATGCTCGAATGCCTCTTAAACTTAAGGGAAAGATTTACAAAACAATCATAAGAATTTTATTGTTGTATTCGTATCGATCTGAATATCGGGCAGCCAAAGGGGCGGATGAAAAGCGAGTACATGCAGCAGAGATGCGAATGTAGAGATGGACGTGTAGGATAACAATAATAGATAAGGTAAGGAATGAGTATGTAAGAGGAAGTCTGAAAGTAGCGAAAGCGTCATGATGAAGTTGAGGAGCAATAGGTTAGCAATAGGTATGGACATTGGACATAATATCATGAGAACGGAAGAATGTTATGTGACGAGAAGAATGTGAGATATGAATGTGAAAGAATATGTGGATTTATCGGCCAAAGAAAAGATGGAGGGACTGTGTGAAAGATGATATAAATAAGGAGTGGATGGTGAAATAACTTCTGATAGATGAAAATGAGAAATACTTCATTTGTTTCACCACGCTGGCTGGTTCGAGAGAATCAATGACAAGAGGATACGTCCTTGTGTCACTGATTCTCTTGTATTATCAAAATAGGGATTGACTGATAAATTAACGCACAGCCTAAATCATAAGCTCTAGAAGCATGAAACTTGGAGGGTGTATTCCTTTTATTGTGTAAGGGTAAGAAAAGAATTCCCGAAATTCAGTTCCTACAGGACACAGCAGAAAGATGACATTTGTATGAAAAAAAAAGCGAACAAAGTCGCGAGGAGTTCTACTAGTAAATTGCATTCTAACACAACAGTGGTAATTGACTTTGAATTAACGAAAACATGATATGTAGTACACAATATGTTAACAGTGGATTACAATCAGACGGTCTACTTATTAATCAGAGCATTGAAGTAGCTATCTACTAATGCAAGAACTTGAAGATATCTGATTATTTTCAACTATTTTATGCCAGTTCTATTTCGATAATTCTAATACTACTACTAGTCGTGCCCCTAGTTCTTTCAAACCAGTGTGGTGAAAGTGCACCGCAAAGCCTCCTTTTTTGCACTTGATACATATTTTTGAACTTTTAGGTCCTACGACATGCCGGTTTCCTCTTGGTATTTTCTCTGTCGTTTAAGAGTTACTGGTTTTTGGTAGGTAATAAAATAAAGATAAAACAGAAGGTAATATATGAAAAAAGGAAAAAAATACATAAGAAAAAGATAAAAGAAATGTTTATGCTAATAAATGAACTTCACTTTGAAAGAAAAATAGGAAAATATGATTCATCATAATTCTTGTCAAGTCAAAGCTTTAGAGTAGTCATCTCTATAATATGAGCTTAACTTGACTGACTGACTGACTGATTTCATCATCGCCGAGCCGAAACCGCTGAAGCTAGAATGCTGAAATTTTGAAGGTTTGGAAGGCTTTCTTTTATAGCAAAACCACCCACTAGGTGGGGTTTTCCGAAATTCAACCGCTAAAGGGGTGAAAAGGAGTGACTGCGAATAAGGGTTTGGGTGTGTGTATGTATGTGTATTATGTACCTATGTGCATTCCTTTAGTTGAAGCTGTAGTCGAAATAGCTGCATGGATCTTGACAAATGGGATCGTTGGATTCGTTTGGATGGCGAGAGTGTCATAAAAATAATAATGTATGTATGTTCGTATGAGGTAGTGGCCAACTCTAGCAAAATAATAATAATAAATAAATATTATTTCTCTGCTGGGCTGGAAGTAAAGAAAAAACAGAATGTGTCCAGCTGCTTCTCTCCCGAGCATGTCGTAAAAGTCAACTAAAGGATAGGGATATCCTCTCCACAACACGATGAACCATCTATATAGGCGATGGGATGAATAGGTTTTCTTATGATTGCTTGTGGCTCGGCCCACCCCATTAAGGATACGGGCGTGATAATATGTATGTCTGTAATCAATAAATATAATGTGGACTAAGGCTAACTAAGGCTTAGACTAAAATGGTACAAATAGTTGTTTATTTAAGTGTTTTGTGCCGGGACGGTAACCGGTATGCTGTGTTTAACGGGACGGGGTATAATGGGACCCATACAGTTCAAACGGTAGGTAACGAAAAAATAGCTTGTATTTTTATCGTATTTTTTTATAAATTCCAGTGAACTCCATAATAAAGCTGAACATCAATACGAAATATTACAAGGACAAAGAGGGCCGTGATCACTTCGGCATTAAGAGCTACAAGTACACCTTTGACTACGGCGAGAGGATACATTACACCATCAGCAACCTTTTCAAAGGCAACCCTGAGCTCAGTAAGTATACCTACTTACAACTCGACTTACTTGATACCCACGACACAGGGAATCCTAGTGTGGGGTCAGAACTATGTATGTGACTGTCGGGTGTTATTTATTATTATTTATTAACTAAGCATAAATCTATAACATATTAAGGGGAAAGTCAGGTGATCCAGTATAAAATCTATTTAAGATGACTTCAATTCATTTATTACAGAATTTCCTTAACTTTTAACCGATTTACTCATTAAAACATTTTTAAACACTATAGCAAAATTACACCCGACCGCCAATCTTTGCGCAGATGTTCCATTGTTTTTTTTCTGTCAAGAAAACGTGACTTCCGTGTCCGTAATTTTATCCGGAAAAAATATTTGCAGAAACATTTCTCCTACCACGAGAATCGAACTCGCGCACCTCTTGTAAACATTATAACGAACTTCTTATGTATAACTAGTGGAACGCCCCGTGACTTTGACCGCGCTAAGTTTTTTTTATTTGTTATTTATAGCTTCGAGTTATATCCTTTATACAAAATTCATTTTCCCGGTGTGTCCTTTAGAAGTTGAACTTCGAAAAGTTGTCTCCTGATTGGCTGTTTGCTAATGTGAGCTAAAATTACTAAATGTGAATGCAAGTTTCGTTTAAAAACCGCCACAGACTGGTTTGGGCTGTGCGTTGATTGTCAGTCATGAACTTGAGAGTTTTATATACATATATTAAGAAGATAAAGATATTACCTAGTATGATTATTAGACATCCTTGAGAGCACTCTGTAGTTCCATCATTTTCAGTATTCACTCGTATTTCAGGTAACATTTCTCATTATTTTCAGTGTACGAAGTATTCACGTTGCTCAAACAAAATGTACACACTGAGAAGTAATTAATTAGCATCAGTAATTAACAACTTAATTTCATCCAATTTAAAATAGTCGCGGAGACCGTCAGTACAATTTTCTTTCTAAGTTTATTTCACGGTCTAATCTAAATGGATAACACCTACCAATATAATTATTTTGCACCTTATTGAAGATAAGAACCTTATTGTGTGAGCACTGGTGGTCTAGTTGATAGTGACCCCGCCTTCCGATCCTAAGGTCGTGGGTTCAAACTCGGATCGTGTAGGTACCAATGATTTTTTCTGTGCGAAAAAATTATGTGCGCTATACCAGTACTCCGAAACGGTGAAGGAAAACATCGTGAGGAAACCCGCGGCTTAGTCAGCTCCGCACGTATTGACCATGTCTTTCTTGTGGATAAGGCCGAGTTAGCTGAGAGGCTGGAATAGGTGCTGGGCAAGCCTACTCCATCTTAATTCGTCCCTAGCACTACAACGTCCCGTTTGTGACGGTAAAAGTTGCCTCTGTTGATGCCCCTGTTCTAATGATCTAGGCACATAACTCTCAGATCTGTGTCCGCGACGACGCTTGTCGGCTCGTTTTAGCTCAGGCGCAAAATATTGCCTTGAACCCACAGAAAAATAAAAAAAAGACGCCGCGCCGCGAACAACAAAAGTGAATCCACACAAAACCGTGCTCCTGCAAGTAAACATACACGCTCACGCACACACCTACACTAAAACCATGCTCATCGCTCTCGAGACATCGTCTAGTAAATTAAAAATTTAAAAATAGAATTATACCTTTCTGTGTAGTCAAAACTTATAAAAACAGCAGCAAATCACATAAAAAGTCTCACGGAATCACTTTTCACTTGTAAGTACTTCAAATAACATCGTTTCTTAATTATTATACTATGAATTTTAGGTTAATTGGAACATAAAACCTCAAAACCTACACACACACACACACACACACACACACACACACACACACACACACACACACACACACACACACACACACACACACACACACACACACACACACACACACACACACACACACACTCACATAGATAAAAGGTCTCACTTTTGTTGTTCGCGGCGCGGCGTCTTTTCTTTTTATTTGAACCCCTTTAAAAAATTACCACCTCATCAAAGGCTCCTTTCGTGCACTTTGCACATGTTTTCCAACTCTTTAGGTTCCACAACATATCGATTTCCTTACGATATTTTCCTTCTCCGTTTGAGTCACCAAACTTTCTAAAGCATATACTTAAGTAGTTTTTCAAATTATGAAAAAATATCCAAACCACCCTTTTGCTCTGAACTTTACTTCTAACAACGAAAAATGTTGGTCGGAACCCTCGGTGTACGGGTCGAATCGCACTTGATCGACTTTTTTTTATCTAGGTCAACGCGTAAGATTCGTCCGAGATCACAGTCTCTGTCACAGTCATTCTCGGCTAAAAAATAAATCTCGGCCAACACCAAAAAGCATTTTCAGTCAGACCCTGTCGGACTTTGCTTACTAGCGCGACAATTAACATCAGTGACATAAAAAACTGTGATATAAAAATTCACCCCCTAGTCCCAGACTCCATACACCTGACATAGGGAAGTGTTCTCGTAAATAGCACTTAACATTGTTTTCAGACTGAAGTAATATTTACCATCAACATCAGTGTAATACGATTCTTGGTTGCAAATATTTATCTCATTCCATCCTGCCAACAAACATTTGGTCGAAAAGGTTAATTTTACTGGAATTAATGCAGTGTAGTTTCGAATATACCTCTTATTTTCGCAACAGATAATTCGAAAATAGACGAAATGGAATGTTTTTAAACCACTCATCCTACGATATGAACAATGAACATACATTTCAGCTCACAGGAAGTATCTGCCGATAAGCAAGTAGCCGACTTTGAAATTTTGATTTTGACTTTGCCGCCAAAACTAAAACTATACTCTAAAAAAAACAAAGAATGCCCTCAATAATTATTTATTTCTCTTGCATGCATTGCATTTTCTTCGGTAAATTTTACCCACTGGGTTATAAATTCAGTATTAGTGACACTGGTATAAATAAATAAATATTTGTGGACCTTTCACACAGCGCCATCTAGCCCCAAACTAAGCAAAGCTTGTACTATGGGCACCAGATGGCTGATAGAATACTTAAATAGGTACTTTTTTTTGTAAATACATACTTTATTAATACATAATACTACAACACCCAGATCCGGAAGAAATATTTGCAGAACATACAAACATTTCTCCCGTAGCGGGAATCGCACCCGCGCCTCTTGTGTTTCAGCCGAGCACTCGCCCGCCACACCACCGAGGTCGTCAAATATGGGTATCACGATATTGTCACGATATCACAAGTACTTATTGATGGTTCTAACCCTTGATATTATCATGATACTGCGATAGGCATCAATATCCCTTCAATATGATACTCGAGAATATCGTGATAAATCAAAAAAGTCTGAAGTAACCTCCTACATGTCGCAAATTCGCGAGCCGTCTGTGGATTAGGCTAGCGCAAGACCTTAGATGATGATAATTATGTTCAATATTTACTTTTAATATTATTTTTCAGGTAAAACTGTCTTGGAGTTCTTAAACGAGAACTGGCGAGTGGTGACTGAGGAGTTTGGCCAGCCTGTGGTCGACTATGCGATTAACGTTACCGTCCACACGACGAAGAAATTCTTCGATGCCGTGCCTTACGATGAGTTGTTAAACGTGCCCATACCAAAGTATTGATAGACTTAAAAGTCCGTGGTCGTTTTTTCATTGGCACGACACGGCACCTGGTGTGACCGACCAGAGACCTGTCTCCCTCTGGCACCGCCGACGCCGTGCTGTCAGCACTGCCATGTCGAGTAGTGGTGTTATGTCGTGTCGTATCATGTCGACCAATGAAAAACTGGCTAATTTCATCATTCGAACTAAACGGTGCCGATGTTTAGCTTCTACACTTATTCCAATAGCTTTTAACAGTTTTCATACAATTGAGCTGTTGAACTCAGTGGAGAGCCAAACGCTGTTCAGTTTGAACAATAAAATCGATCCTTAGATATATATCTGATACGTAAGCTTTACTTGGATGGGAGGATGGCATATACATACACGTCATCTTTCTCCTACAGCTACGGTATTCTGTGATAAGTTAGCGCCTACAAAAAGTATTTTACTGTATATTTTGTCTACGAAAGTCTATGGGCATTTTTATACATTCCAGGACTGAAACAATCATGGCAAAAAGTACCTTAATAAAACGAAGAGTAAGTAAAACCAAAAGTGGATACAGACGTTTTGAGAGGCAAAAAGTACAGCTATTCTTGCCAAAATTACTGCCCTTTATTAACCCTTTACTTGACAAAGTAGCAATCGAGATTTTCTGCCAGGCGTAGCTTTTTAGCCAAGCAGCAGTATTAAACTCTTGTTCTTATTTTATATTATCTAAGTACCTACTTTTAAAATAACTAGAAATACAAAAAAGATTTTGTTTATATCTACAACAAAATGTAAGATTGTGTAAAATAAGTACCTATTGTTGTTTCTTTAAAATAATACAGTGCCTATTTTTAACAAAAAAGATAACATATTGTAACTAGGAATTAATAATAATAATTGTATTATTATTTATGGTGCCTAATAAAATAAGTTAATAATAGAGTTGAATTTTGAAAAACTTAGGTCACCTAAATTTAATGTAAAATGATTTTACAGAATTCAATGTAGTCAGGTAGGACTACATTAAAAATAAGCTATTAGAGGCTGATAAGATTTTTTATATACATTGAAAACATTATTTTGTTACACTACCAAAAAAATCAAATTAAATAAGTATACAAATAAATTAGATAAAATATTGTTTTATTTTTTTACCCCGATATTAACAAAACAGTGCAACCGATTTTAGGGTGGTAATTTTACGAAAATGGCGCAAAGTTTATACATGGCCTAAAGGAATTAAAGAGCAAGCGTGTATGTGTGTTAGCTCAATAGCACAGTGACTTTACTACTAGGTACTACTAGTACCTATACTTCAGCCAAACTGGATATACAATTTACGTAACTATAGAGATACCTAAGTATAAACTTACTACACTACTAAACACACCCTACACACTATAACCAAAAATAAAAATAGTAGTTTTTCTATAGTTTTTAATTTCAGATCAAGTTGTATTTTTTAATTTTTTAATTCATTTTATATGTAAATACCTGCATATTATATAATTATCACGCCCATATCCTTAATGGGGTGGGTTGAGTCACAAGTAATCATAAGAATCCTTGCAGCTGCACCTGATTTAAAATCCCAAGATGAATTTGATTCATAATGTTGGAGAAGATACTATCCCTAATTCGACTTTTACGACATGCTCGGGGAGAAAAGCAGTTGGATGCATTCTATGTTTTTTCTTACTCCCAGTCCAGCAGAGAAGTATTGTAAATAGTTTATAGGAAAAATAACGCTTCTTTTATTTGTATTCATAGTCGGAGAAAACCTATTAAATCAATGGAACACGCAAATGATCGGATTTTTTACATACATACATATTATCACGCCCATTTTCCTAATGGGGTGGGCAGAACCACAAACCAGAAACTTGCAGCCACTTCAGATTTAAAATCCTAAGATGGATCGGATCTTTTGCCTTCAGGAATAACAGGTTGTACCTAATAATAAAATAATATTTCGGTAATCCTAAGATTAATTGAATCTTCATTGTATTTATTTTATTATTCGTGGCTTGGAATCTGCCGTCAAGGAAAACCACTTAGGTGTTAGCCAGGTTTAACCTACAAAAAGTTTGTCTAGCCGATATATCTATAAATCATTTATTTTAATTTTTTGAACCAGGTAGACTGTCAAACTATCATTATCGTAATAGTTAAAAAATATCTTCAAAGTGAGCATCATAGAAAGGCCAAGGCAGATATTGTGTTTGCTTGCAATTTGAATACCTATATCATACTAATAAAAACAAATTTTGTTTTTTGTTTGTTTGTAACGAATAGGCTCTGAAACTACTGGACCGATTTCAAAAATTCTTTCACCATTAGAAAGCTACATTACCAGGGACCAGTATAGGCTATAATATATTTTCAAAAAAATTTGGGATCCGTAAGAAAATTGCAATATGTAACCCAAGGTAGAAAACCCAAAAACTAATTTTTGGCATGCGCTGTGAAAACTATTGATTATAGAATAAAATAATGTACTACACGCGTACAAAGTCGCGGGCAACAGCTAGTATTGTAATATAATAATTATTATTATCGTATATTCATACCAAACATATATTTATAGGCCTTTGTTCTTTTTGGCACAGGCTTCCTCCAATTCTCTCCATTTCTGTCTATCGCTTGCTATTCTTGTCCACAGCTTTCCTCCCATATTCTCGATATCATGTTTCCATCGTTTGTATTGTCTTCCTCTGCTCCTTTTTCAGACTCTGCTTCCTTTTTGAATACTTACATAACCAGTACCAACAATTAAACAAAAAAATCAATGCATGTATAAAAACCGTTGAAAATTAGTTTGTTTTTGTTGCTGTAAAAATCTGCATTAAAATATTTTTACATTAGGTAGTTTTTTTCCATGTGTTTTATTGCTTGCGGAAGTGTTTTTATCATAAAACAATGAAACCGAATTCATCTAAGTATTACTATAAATAAAACACATAAGATGCTGACTGACTGTGTGGCGTTGAACGCGCAGCCTAAATAATAAGTCTTAGAAGCATGATAAATTGGAGGTTATGTTAGGTACTTTTATGGTAAGGGGAGCAGTGCACTAAAGGGGTAATAAGCAGTTAAAAATTTTGATAACAAATCAAATGCGAGTTAAACACCTGGGATTGGCTAGTTATTAATATAAGTAATGATGTAAAATAATGATCTCTTTGTATTAGGGTAATAATCGTCAATGTATTTAGTTATACAACAAACCCGGTAGGTAGGTACTTGTCTTACTTGTCCAAACCACATAACGTTTAGGAAGTAATACTATTCTGTTTCATTTTCAAAAGCCGTTTTTTTCTAAGCCTTTATAACTTCCTAATTAAAAACAAAATATTCAGATAAATTAAAAAAAAGAACTAGCCTAATAAAAAAATTAGGAACTCCTTTGCGGGTTAAGCCTTAGTTCTAGGTACGTAATACAAAAGGAAATATATTCACAGCCTGTTTTTGCCTATTGCTGGGCCTCGTCCATGGGAATCTTGAAATCCAAATTATATCAACATTATCTTGCTCTGCAAAACAATCATCCAAATAGAGCACAATAGGTATTATTGAATATATTATGTTTGTAAGTACATACTTATGTATAATATTTATTACCTTTCCTACAAAGCACTACCTTTATTTTTCTCCAAATTTCACAATGGTCAGCTGGAAGAAAATGCTAAATTAGCATTAAGTTCGCCTATGTACAAGATTTTTCTTATGTGCCATAAAGAGTTTTCTATCTATCCGGGCATATTTCGCTTGCGCCATCCAACACGGTCCTATACTAGTCTAATCCAATTACGATCCACGATCTTGACAATATCGTCTGCCCATCCCATTATTAAAAAAAATGGTACAAATGGTTGTGATATAATGGTAGTATTGGTAGAGTTATACCGACCGGTCGTCCGCTTACAATGCCGACGCCTCGTTATTCGTAGATCCGAAGGTCCGCATATGTGTTTCCGTTTAGTCGATATATAGCTGTTATTCTCGACACAGGCGCTACAGTGCCGAAGCTGCCTTTAATTCAGCACATTGTCTTGAAGACATCAACTCTTCGGTAAAAATAAGGATGCGATTGCTAGTTCTTGCGCAGATTCTGGCGTTTGCCGTGTTGTGTATATGCTATGGGGAAGCGAAGCTAGCACGTGAGTTTTTAACATTAATTATTTCTAGAATATATTTTTTCTATTACAAGATTTTTCAAGTACCCTCTTATATTCTACAACCTTTGTAGGTGATAAACAAAACGAAATTAACATTAATATTTATTGATCTAAAGGGACCGAATAAAAATTTAAATAACAATTCGTCAAATGGTTTCCATTCAAGAACATACCGGATATTTTGATTAATTTGTTATGTTTCCAAATTAATGTAATTTTTTTCCAAATTTCTCTTTTCAATTACATTAAGTTACAGCCTTCCCTCGAAAGATACTCGGTTAAAAAACAGACATAATGACAATGTATTCTTTTAATTTTTATCAAAATCATTTTAAACAGTTAATGATGGTACCCTCAAATAATACGATTTAAATCAAAACAAATTGATAAATTAATTAACACCTATCAAAAAGGTACTTGCATAATTAAATATCAATTAGGTACTTTGAAAAACGCTTATCAGTGTATAACTTATCTTCTAACAAGAAGTTTCAATCTACCAAATATAACTCATAAATATTCAATAATAGTTTAGTAACCTTTAGGTAGTTGCATAATTTTAAACATAAAACGAACAAAGTTGAACTGAGGTCAACATAATATAAGAAAACAGTAGTCAACAAGCAAGGCCAACTTATAAAGTCAAAATGCTGACCTCGGAATAACTTTTTTATTTGGGGTTCCGTTCAAAAATATAGAGATCGCCTTGATTTTCGAACGCAAAATATTTTTGTGTCACTTCGTCCCAGTGCCGAATACGTGAGAGCACTGGTGGTCTAGTGGCGGCCCCGTCTTCCCATCCTAAGGTCGTAGGTTTAAATCCGGTCGGATTTTTCTGTTCAAAACATTTATGTGCGCTGTAACCAGTACTCTCAAACAGTTAAGAAAAACATCATGAGGAAACCGGCATGTCATATAACTTAAAAAGTTAGAAAACATGTGCCAAGTGCAGGAAAGGAGACTTTGGGGCGCGTTTTATAGCCTTTCACCACACTGGTTCTAGATGTGTCACTAGCGACACTAGTGATAGATAGACTGCCGAGTCAAGGCTCCATCCACCTTGCTCTGTCTTGTGCTATAAAATACCAATCCTTCATAAATTAGTCCAGATTATACCATTATTTCAGTCTTGGTTTACCGCAATGTCTTTTACCGCCATTAGGAGACCACTCGGTACCTAGTGGTTTTAGCCCATAGGTCAGCCTACATGCGGCAGCTATAACCGGCCCAGTTCCTCTTCAAACAGGCCGTTGCTTCTTCAACTCATATACTATTCTGAGTAACGTCAGCGGTTTGCGTTTTGGAGCGCAGTTTTTTTATTATTAATAATGGAATTAGAAGATTGCATAAAACGTATCACGATGACATAAGTCCAAAGCCTTCATGTTTTGTAGCCTGGTTATTCGGTGCATTAATGCCCGCTTCAAATTCTACATAAATCAAAATTTACAGAACCCTTAAATCATTTATAGTTCAATGCAAACATGTCCTAGTTATTTTTAACCCAAGAGTTCGCAAGTAGTATAATTAGGTCAAGATTACCCTAAACCGACGAACATGCATGAAGCGTAGAATAGTATGTCAGGACCGTATTAAAAGAGATCCATGGTCTCTGCCTGCCCCTGTGGAAACAGGCGTGTTATATGTATTCTCAAGTCTAGCATCAACATGTAGTATACATACATAGTTATGAAACGATAATTGGGCTTATTAAAGATATATTAAAATAATCCTCAGAACCCTTTGATCTATTACAGGTTACAATGTATGGTTTTTCAAGTTTTATCAAATTCCATTAAGAGTGCCATAGCGGATTTGCTCACCATAATCGATATGGAACTCTGTTGTTAGTTAATGAAACCACGATGTGAAAAAAGACAAGAGAAAAAAAACTATTAAAAAAAATCATGAAAAAAACATGTTTTGATCATCTCGAGAACCCTACAGCATTTTCAGATGATTTTTACTTTTTTTAGGAATCATTATTTCTTTAGTCGTTGAAACCAGTTTTTTGGTTTATTTTGTGATTTTCTTATAATTAACAAATATTTGATTTGGCGGGATTTGGATTTCAATAATTATTTTGCGCTGTCTCACTCTCTGTCTTTCTTTTACATACCCGAAATCCATAGCGCTATCTCTTTCGAAATCGGTCCAGATGCGATGGTAGGTACCTATGGTAGCCTCTTAAACGTTTCGGCTATGAAATAGTTACGCCTGTAAAATGTAAAATGAAAGTAAAATTAATATAGTTTAATCAATAGAATCACATTAAAGGCTCAAAAATACAAACAAACGTGCAAAATTTCTCATTTATGATAGTACAGTGTGTGCTAGATACAGCAAATCAAACGCTGTAAGTACCTCATTTGGCAGATGCTATTCGTAAACTCATCGTCATTCATAACTAGTGTTGTGAACCTGAACTCTATCTTCTATTTAACTATTTTAAAACCACGCAATGGCTGATTAGGAACTGGAAACTGCCGACAGACAATCCAAAGAACGCTATTTTGATATTGAAAACTGAAAACCCTCGAAAACTGAATGACTTTGACATTAGGTTCATTACCTTTGACACTTTTAGACAGGTATGAGTAAAGTTTCCGATACTATAATAGGTTTAAAATATCCAAGAGACCAGAACTGTGGTGCGAATAAGAAACAGTTACACCAGGGCTTCCACCAAAGATATCACAGAAACTAAAAAAAATAAGGGGCATTTTTAAGCTATTCCATAATACTGAAACGATGAGAATTCCTGAAATCCAATTACACGTTAACCGAATATATAAAACTCTTACGTTACTGACAATTAACGCACTGCCTAAAGCATAAGACCTAGAATTATCAAACTTGGATGATCTAGAAGTGCAAAGAAATGAATTCCCGAAATTCAACTCCTAGAGGACGCAATGGGACCATGAAGTTTGTGTACACAAAGACAAAGCCGACCAAACTGAGAGGTAAAAATCGTCCCGGTTACTACAGCGCTAGTGTACCTAGGCAAGAGTTACCTCGTGAAGCGGTACAACTCATAGTAAAGTCAATCTAGGTCATTATTTTTTTCATACAGAAACATGGTTCCTATTTTAAAATATCCTATCATACACGGGATACAACACTCTCCGTGTTCATTACTCGTCAGGTACCCGTTTCGAGTGCTCTGATTGATCTGAATCGTTTGATATCAGATAGCGATAGGAAAAAGCTGGCATATTGGCTTTACGAGCTTTGATTTTCTCTTTCATGATTATTTAAAACTAATTACCTTAGAAATCTTCAAAGAGTATTAAAATTATTTTGAAATTAGGTTATAAATCGTAATTAGTGCATACAAATAATGTTTTCTTTTTATAATTACAATGAAGAAAAAAATGTGTTTTTAAAAAAGGTTAGATTTTTTCACCAAAGTAAGTTCAAGGATGATAACTTTCACAGATTCTGAGAACAATGACGATTAGGAATCAAAAATCACCTCTCATACAATCTTCATTTGCTCTGAACATAGCTATCAACATTTCTTTTTCTTTAGCAATAAAGTACCTAATAGAATATAAAAAAAAACATTTGGCATTGGTCATATTGCATAAAATTCATTGCAAAAATCTAAAAAATGTCAAAGTAATAATTGTGTTATTTAAAAAGACCTGAATTGTACAATTTTACTTATATTATAAATGCGAAAGTTTGTGAGTTTGGATGTTTGTGCCTCAATCACGCCTAAACGGCTGAACGGATTTAAATGAAACTTGGTATATACATAGTAGATACATGTACTGGATTAACATATAGGCTATTTTTATCCGGGTACCACGCGAGTGAAGCCGCGGGCGGCAGCTAGTTTTATAGTTGTCAAATAAGCATAGCATTAAAACTACTGAGACACAATTACAATCACTGAGTGTCCCACTGCTGACCTTCCCTTCTTTCCTCAAATCATCGTGATAAACAGAAAGAATGAATGAATGAATGAATGAAAATACTTTACTTCAAATAACAAATTATATAGAACCTAAACAAGGCTAAAACTCACCTAAAGTAATCGTACAATTGGAGATCACTTTCATAAAAATATTAAATGAAAATTAAAGAAACGAAAAAGTAAAGCTTAGATAGGTTTACTTTTATTTTCAATGCAGATTTTAAACGAAAAATATGAATGAATAGGTACACAATAAAATTGTCTATATGAAGAAAACACCACTTAACTTTTACCTTTAGGTACTTACTACGATTTTGACTATTTATAAAAATGTTCGTTACTTCATTATCCAATCTACCTCAATTAATTCATTCAAAAATACAAGATTACTAATTAAATATTTAAATAAAATCATGTCTCATAGAAACATCTGGATTTAAGCCTAATAAATAAATAATTATTAAGCATTTTTATTAGCTTTGTTAATCGCTAAAAACTTGTTCGACAAACGCTAAACCGGTTAAGATGGATGGTTCAAGCTGTGCCTCGGAGTTATATTTTTTTCTGTTTTTATTATTTCCAATAATCGTAAACCATTTTCTATGAACTCATGTTTTAGCAAACTTTAATTCAATAGTCCTTTTGGTCGATCGATGTGAGTGTAGAAATGAATACAGAAATACAACCTCTTAGGTTAAATGCTACCTTCTCCGTTCCGTCGTGAGTAAAAATATATTTTGCGGCCCAGTTTGAACCAACTTAATTTAAGTTGAAACAAGCTCGTGCCCTTGACTTTGTGTGAACGATGACTCAATGTTATACTCTTAAAAACTGTTGTGTAACTGTGGTTGTATGCACCGCAGAACTCCCAACAGTTACTATACAAAACACGTCTCTTTTGTTTGTAAGGTCACGATGTGAACTTATTATGTCACCGAGTTTCTGTTTTTATATGCTACTACCTGTTGCCCGCGGCTTCGTTCGCGTGGTATCCGGACAAAAAGTAGCCTATATGTTATTCCAGCACTCATACTATGTACCTATATACCAAGTTTTATTCAAATCCGTTCAGTAGTTTTTGCATGAAAGAGTAACAAACATCGGTACATCCATACATACAAACTTTCGCGTTTATAATTTAAGTAATTAGTAGGATTTTGATGTTGCGATGTAATTATATGGTCAGAACAGTTAGAATGAAGAGTAAGCATGTTTAAAAACCATTTGTTTTTTGCCCAGTAAGATAATTTGTTCGGTCTTTTTGCATGCACAGACAATAAATTGAAGATTCGAGAAGTTGAGACTATAAATTATGTTTTTTACAGTACTTAAATCCCATGAATTTGTTCAGTGGGTGTTACCGGCTGTGTATTTAAACATATAGACACGAAATTCTATGCTTGAAGTTGACATAACAAATTATTTATCTTCAGAATCTTTACTCTAATAAAGCTGTAAATGTACAAGCTGTTCACGCGTAAAAACTTTCACCACCCATTACAATAAATTTATGGGACACGTACTTACTAAAAAATTGAAAAATCTTTAGTAGGTAACCATAGTTTAAAGTTTCCAACTTCATCACTCCATACTACTACTACTACTACTACTACTAATCGGATGTGTGTGATAAAAGTATTTAAAGTGCGCCTCAAAGGCTGCCTATGCACTTGACACAGATATTTTCAAACTTTTTAGGTTCCACGACATGACGGTTTCCTCACGATGTTTTCCTTCGCCGTTTGGGAAGTACTAGTATCTAACTACAAAGGTCTGCTAAATCTTGTAATGATAAAAAAATCTCTCTACTAAATGCTTATTTTTGACAATCATGTTATTTCAAACAGAAACAAAACAGTGTACCTAGGTAGGTAATTATCACTTTGAAGTCATACTTTGTGTTGACTAAAGTATTTTATTATACCTACTTACAAAGATATTTTAGGACATGTTTGTCTACCTAAGTAAAGGAATAACTTTACTATTCTGCTTAACTATACTATTTAGCTGGAAAATGCACGTCAGTTTATTTTTCTTAATTAGATTGACGTGCAAATAATTAGATAAACTATAATTTACTTTATACCTAACTACCTAGGTAAATAAATTGTCATGATTAAGTAACAGGAAACTCGTGATGTTACCAAGTTGACTAAAACTATACTTATTTTAGGTAATACTCAGATAACAAGCAAGTTAATTAATAATTATACCTAAATCGATTGTTAATTTAATAAATTCAGTCTAAATTCTATGTCCATAAATATTATTACGCCCGTGTGTAATGGGTGGGCAGAGCCACAAATAATAATAAGAAAACTTTCTGCCACTCCTGATTCAAAGTCCCAAGATGAATATGGTGAATGATGATTAATTAGGCCATCACCCTTATAGATAGTCCATCATGTTGGAAAGGTTCTCGTAGTCGACTTTTACAGCATACTTGGAGTGAGAAGTAGCTAAGAGTGTTGATATTTATACACCTTTTATACCTACACATTCTTTTTTATCTCTTATACATATTTTTTGTGACCTAAATAATTTTGTATTGTATTAAATCCAACCTTGCATCCAAAGTAATATCCATGTGTCATCCACAGCTGACTACATACATCCCTGCAACGAGACCACAAGAGCATGCCTAGTAAAAGCCACCCAGGACGCCATCCCCAGTTTTGTCAAGGGAATCCCCGAACTCGGAGTGCCAAGTCTGGATCCGTTTGTGATAGAGAAACTTGCGATCCCTCTGAATGGTCTCAAAGTCACATTCTATCAAGGAAAAGTCACCGGATTCAGGAAGTGTATCGTGGATAATGTTGTGTGAGTAATTATGCCTATTATGGTCCAGAGCGGATATGACTTTGTTGGAGTTGCTTGACTTAAAATTCTAAGGTTTATGTTAGACTAGTGGAAGGCCTCGTGAATTTGTAAGGTTTTTAATTTTTTTATACAAAAGTTTAACAAAACACTCTTAAAAATGTTTTTTAGGAGTTGAATTTAGGGAATTCCTTACAACATAAGAATAATATAACATACCTACCCTCAAGGTTTCATTCTAAGGGCCAATTTCACCGTTTAAACTGAACTTCGTTTAGCTCTAAACTGAACTGTCAAATTATGAAAACTGACAGCAGTGACAGCTGTTAAGTGAACTCAGTTTAGACACATTTGGCACGTTTTCGAACTTTTTAGGTTCTACTAGATATTTTCCTTCACCGTTTGAGAGTACTGGTAATACACACACAATACATTTTTCAAATAGAAAAATACATTAGTGCACGACGACTGGATTTGAACCCATGTCCTTAGGATCAAAAGGCGGGGCCACCATCACTCTCAATAAATTTCATTAATAGGGTAGGTATTATTGTAACAGTTTAAAGAAGTAAATTTTATTTCTGGATATTTACAAAAATACCATGGGGTATGAAGTCAAAGTCAAAAAAAAATTATTCCATAAAATCACGGGGATCACTTGGACACGTCTTAAATCTACGTTGCATTTACTTACACCTGTTCGTAACGCGACCAAGCGTGGAAGATACAGGCAAGAAACAACGCTTGGCTATTTTTTTTTGGAAAATAATCCCTTTACAATCATGTTTTTTAAAAGGAGCTGGAGCATTGTTCAGTCCCAAGTATTTTTATCTTCTATATAATCGGATATTTTATAGTAAGCTTTTTTAAACAACTTTTGTTTTATTAGACGGGTAAATGTACCTACGCAGTGTAGAATAATTTTCCTCCATTTATAATGTGACCGTGCGGCACCTTGTTTGTATTTAACTACAGGTCAAGGTACGGGGAGTACTCGTGATTTGAATCCGATAGGTATGTATTTGTTAGACGGAGCCGGCCATCCACTGACGTTCTTTCCTTCTGACTTGTTCTGTCATACCGACCTGCAGATAAACGAGCGGATAAAACAAATGAGGACGTTCTCGTCGTTATTCTGTCTAGCCATTGCAATTTACTTACGTTCTTACACTAAAATTGTAATTACATGACGGAGGCCTTTAGGCGGCCTAAAAACTCCGTCACTAGAGTTGGCCACTACCTCATACGAACATACAATACACACTAAAATTATGGATTCTGGCAGGAATTAACGTGAGTGGATAGCCTGCTAGGTGCATTGGAATTACCCAACTTGTTGTTTCGACATCCAGCCAATAACGCTTAGTCAAGAGTATTAGTAGATATAGGTATAGAAAAGTAATTGATTATGTTGACATTCTCGCAATTGAATATTCTATCGATGTACTTTATCAAGGATGCTATTAACCATTATATAACTGGATTAATAACAAGATTAAGTATGTAAATATGTATATATAGGTAGGTATAATCAGCCTAAGACTTCCTGGTAGATAATTCGCTTCAGAGAATCTGATTTCTTCCACATCACTGTTCCCACAGAATTGTGTAAAAAATAAACAATCCAGGTACCTATGTATTTATTACCTCATCAGCACTAGGTACTAGATAATGACAAAGCCTTCCGATCCTAAAGTAGTGGGTTTGAATCCAGTCATGTACTAATGGATTTTTCTGTTAAAATAATGTATGTGCGCTGTATCGGTAGCTGTACCAAGGAAAACATCGTGTGAGAAGTTTAGACAAGAGCATCAAGTACAGAGAAGAATTTTTTTCTGGCGCACTTTAATTCTTTCACCACACTGGTTCGAACTAACCAAGAACGAGTACCTTATTATAGTACCTATCCAGAAGTACCCACTAGGTACTTCATGGGAAAATAATTACTAAATGAATAGCCATTATCGATGTCAGTTTAAAAAACTCATTCTAAGTGAAGTTTACATTGTAACGCAATGTAACGTAGGTTAAAAACTGATTAAATCATAATTTAATATACACAGGTATAAGCACTAAGCAACTGGTCTGTTTAGGTATTTATCCTTCAATGTCTTTCGTAATTTTTATAGCTTAGGAACGTTCTAAAATGCGTGACGTAGTGCTTAGGTCAATAAGATCAATATTATAGTAAGATATAGTTCAATATTCTAGTACAATTTAGTGTGCTCGTCCTGTGCAAATAAATCAAAAAGTTAGCAATAAATCTGAAAGTCAATCATGTTCTATTAGATAACCTACTATAAGTAATATAATTTCCAAAAAAAAACAACATTTCAAGACATTGTAGGTAACTCAGGTTTTAGGGAGATCAATTTTTTTTACTCTGTATTTAAAACGTAAATGCATTGAAAAATAATAATAAAATTGTGTTATTGTTTGATAACATTAAAATTGATGATAGTTTACCTAACACCTAAGTATTTATCTAAAGATAATGATTGGCAATTACTATTTGTAAGTACCTACTATTTACAATACATCAAGCTAAATCATTAATTAGCAGATACACAACTAGCAATCTTTTCCGTCCATAAAAACAGACCTAGGTAGGTTGTAATATTTCAAATATTACAAACAAATTGTTCTAAACATATCTCTATTCTTCTTTATGAAGGCACTTACTTTGACTACTTCAGAGGCGTGGCGGGTTCTATTCCCGCTGCGGGAGAAATGTTTGCATGCTCTGCAAATATTTCTTCCGGGTCTAGCAGGGTGTCGTGGTACCACGGCAGGTATTTTTACTTTCGGATACCCACGACACAGGAAATACCAATGTGGGGTCAGAACTATGTACCTACCTGTGAGAGCTGGTTAATAAATTATGATGATGCAGCGTAGATCACAGAAATCAATCTAAAACATTATTTGAACCGAATAAAAACGATAATAAGGTCACTTGCAAAACTCATTTAAAACAAATTAGGTAAATACCTATTGACTAAAATAAACACTCCTTCAATTCCGAGAGGTTTCGAAAAATAAACTTGGTAGGTAACCAGAGGTTAGCCTATTTTTTACCTCAACGGAAGAAACTTCAAAGCAGCCCATAATAGGATAGCAGTTAGTTTATAAATACTAGAGGTAGGTATACACTTTTTGAAATAATGTTTAGTATCATGAAGAATCAATCAAATCCAACTTCTAGTATGAATGGTATTTCTAATAAATCCAAATATACCCATGTATAAAACTCTGATGTTACTGACTGACTGACTGACAATTAACTCAAAGTCTAAACTATATATGTCCTAGAAACATAAAATCAAGGAACCTATTTCCATAAATTAATAGAAAAAAAATCATGAAAATCGACGTGATAAACGCAAGCTATTTACAGTCAAGCAATCATTACTGAAGTAACGAAAAAATTTAACTTCAGGTCAGAATTGGAAAAACGTCATTTCGTTCTGGACTTCCACTGCAATTTGACCATCAAAGGACAGTATGATGCTGTTGGCAAAATCTTGCTGTTCAACATCGATGGAGCTGGAGACGCCAAAATCAAATTAAGTAAGTTAAAAGGCAGACCATCTGCCCGATGGTCAGGCGACATTGTGAGGGCAGTAGGAGAATAGTGGATCCGACACGAGCAAGAAAGCAGTGAATACTGAGATGACAACTGATAAAAAGAGTGGAAAAATAACCGTTGAACCAACCCCCAGAAGTTTAATAAGGACAGGGACATGAGGTGTATTTAATTTCATTTAATGTTTCAGCAAACCTTAGGATGAGTGTAGACATTAAAACCAAATACATCAAAGATAACAACGGAGTAAACCACTTCGCGCTGCGCAACTATAAATACGATTTTGACTACGGCGACCGCGTCACTTTTGATCTCAAAAACCTCTTCAAAGGCAGTCCGGAACTCAGTGAGTACATTCCTTCACCCCACATCACAGTCAGGATAATCAAGCAACTATCAAATTTCGTCCTTAGCTTGCTTGCGTTCGTGAATTATTTTTAATTTACAAGATAGGGATAATAAACCAGCAGAAGTCCAATAGAGCCTTTAGTTTTTATACTTTCTTAGGTCTCAAATTTTGTATGATCTGTATGTACAGAATTGGAATCAAGTCATGATGATGGTTGTATTGTCTACTTAAGGACCGGTCCTTGAAAGGTGGCTATTATTAAAATATAGTCTTCTCCAAATGGCAGCAACCTGAATAGCATGGAATCACCGCAGAACAATCAGTGAATAAAATATTTTTAGCCCTAAAAAGGACTATTGCATTGCTAGAATATTAATGCCAGTCTGTCCGTCATAGTCCAACGATCACCATTCAGCCTTGTACTTAATTATTGTGTCCGATTGGACACATTTTTGTGACGTTTCCGTCAAATCGGTTGTATGTAATTAATAACTTACTGACCTTCCAAATAAGGGATTTCCTTAATAATCGTTTATTTGATAATTAATGTTCACACCTTTAACAAACATCTGCTAATAGTTATTTCTAGGTAGGTAATCACCTACCTAGGTACTTATTAAGTCCAAGCTCTTTGTTTTTTGCTCAGGCAAACACAAAAGTAAAGAATCGCATTTTTTTACTTGTTCGACGAATTCAAACGCATAGGTATTTTATAGAATCAAGTTAAATGTAGATAGATTAAGTTTATCAATATCTATAACTAATGGGGTAAATAAAACTTGCAGCCACTCCTTATTCAATGTCCTAAGAGGGACATGGTTCACCATGGTGACCGGTAACCAGTCCACCGCCAAATAGGTGTTGTAGAGGAGATATAAAATAAAATAATAACTTTTTTCTCTTCCAGGTGAAACCGTCCTGACGTTTTTAAACGATAACTGGAAAACAGTAGCACAGGAGTTTGGCAAGCCTATCGTCGACTACGCAGTTGAACTAGCAATAAGAACCATCGAGAAGTTCTTCCTAGCGGTTCCTTATGAGGAACTGATCCTGATCCCCTTACCAGGGCCGGAATAAATGTGATATTTAGAAACTACTTATGTACTGTGTGATAGTATAAAATTGTTACCTTTGCGGTAAAAGATAAATCTACAAAGACAGTTGAGCAGTGAGATATTTTAAGTTGATTAGGTAAGCATACCAAAAACTTTGTTGTGTTATTAAAAGAGTGATTTGTAAGTATTCAACTTCTTTTTTTATCACCTTCCATCATCTTCAGGGCGAGTAAAAACAAAACGAAAATAAAGTAGTACTCGTACATTACAGTTGAGGCCAGAAATAAATCAATTTACAGGAGCACGGTTTTGTGTGGCTTCACTTTTGTTGTTCGCGGCGTGCCGATGCCGTCTTTTCTTTTTATTTGGTCTGAGCCACTAACTGGATTCTGTTGGCGCAGGATTGTGCTAAAGAGGCCTACTTATACTCAGCAGTGGGTTGATGTGGGCTGATAAAGGTTGATGATGATGAGGTAGAAAAAAAAATGGTATAAAAAAGTTATTTGCAATATATTTGTCATCTTATCAGCCGAAATGTTTATAGGTTCGAATTGAAAAACGACTTCCACAGATAGATATTCGTCTTTGTAAGACATGGGAGAAGAAACGCCCTTTTTATGTCTTCATCACCACAACAAGATTCGCCCAACCTTTCCTTTTTCCACATTTAGGATTTAGGTCACTGAAATAGCTATTCTTTTGGGAAAATGTTTATTGTTTGAACTATATAGATTTGAAATATTATTGTCTATTCTACCTGCTTACTTCCTACTAATATTATGAATGAGAACATTTTTGGAGATGTGAAGATGTTGGTATGCAGGTAGGTACTCTGTGTCTGAATAGAATAGAATAGAATAAACTTTATTGTTAACTGTTGGAAGTATAAGTTGTTAGGTAAAGTAAAAAAGTACAAACAGTTTGCCCTTTTCGGACGTACAATTAGTCAGACAAATAACACAAATTAAATCAGAAAGAATACAAACAAAAAAAAATATAACAAAAGTACTTATTTGAGCAAAACTACAGTGATTCATTAAAAAATTCTTCCATATTATAGAACACTTTAGATATGAGCCAGTTCTTCAATTTGTTTCGAAAAGAATTTCCATAAGTCTGTGGTAGGTAGGTAGGTTAGGTACTCTGTCTGTGCACGGGACGTAACAGCAACTAGAGCTTGGTAAGGTATCTACAGTGTTTTTTTAACTGGGACAGTATGGGGAAATCCGAAACCAGAAGAAATACAGGAAAAAAATCTTAGGAATCATTTGTTTTTTTTTATGAAACCAATTTTCGCATAAGTAGGTACTACATTTTTTGGCTGAGCGTGAGTTGCCCATATAAGCTATCTCACGCATAGCCAAAAAATGTACTATGCCACAATTTTATTTATCAAAAATAGTATGGTTCCTAAGACACTTTTCCTGTATTTCTTCTGGTACTGGATTTCCCCACGCTGTTCCTAAAAAAACATTCTTTAAAGTACATATTGAGTCACCTGGAATAACATACCTTACTACACTTAGTACCTAATGCTCCCCCGTAGGTAGGTATGCTCCTTTTTTCTAGGTAACTACCACGCAAGAGCCTAGTATACTTACCTTTATACTTATAATCAATATAAAGTACCTATTTTATACGTGTGAAGGTTTTTTTAAGTGACTGATTCTAGAACCATTTTCAATAAGCTCAAGTTCAAGGATAACTTGACTATAAATGAAGTTCAATTACCCATTGCATAAAATTGCCTATTACCTAGTAATTTATACTTACCTACCTATGTAAAAACAATAACAGTCAAGTGCGATTCGACTAGCACACTGCGGGTTCCGGATACGATTTATACGATCACCAAGATTTTTCTCTTTACTTTTTTTGGTAATTTTTCATCGAAATAAGTCAAAAAACGTCCATAAAAAAGCTGATAGAAAGTGCAAAACGATCCCTTTCAGATGATACCTACACATCCCATTCAACTCAGTGTTACCAGTTTGAAATTTAGACACCTCCTATTTTGACCTTT
The DNA here is from genome assembly GCA_949320045.1 of Scotopteryx bipunctaria. NCBI lineage: Eukaryota > Metazoa > Arthropoda > Insecta > Lepidoptera > Geometridae > Scotopteryx > Scotopteryx bipunctaria. Next base: position 4,774,812 of record OX439449.1, read on the forward strand.
TTAGCAAATAAAATTTAAAGATTTTTTATTTCTCTTGTAATAAGTAACTAGGATCTAATGAAAAATCTATGTAGGTATCTACTCGGAGAACATTACAACAATTGTATGTAACTGAGACTTTAATGTAGGTAGGTACCTACTAGGTAAAACATAGGCAAGTAGACTTACCCAAGACCTCTCTAAAGATCACAAGCTAACTTCGATAATATCTAGAGGATTGTGATCCTGAACAATATTGTTGCACCCAGACAGCTGTTTACCTTCAAGATAACATTATTCAATCTAAATTACATGCTAAGATAACAACATCAAACTACCACTCTTGAGCGTAATCATAAGCAAATCTATATTCAAGGTTCAAATAAGTTAAAAAATGCTCTTGCAGATTTATAATGTTACAAAAAATCAGCCATATTAATCATTTCAGACATTAATACGAATGCCAAAATCTTCATTTCAATGATGCTATTTGTTTTCGAATCATAATTATTATACCTACTTAAGTGAGGTAATTTCATGCGTTTGCTTCAGATTACTTTTACAAGGTAGCATCATGAATAAATAATAGATCACTCAGTCACGCATCATGACTCATTCTTCATTCTTATATTTCACATTCATTTTTTATTATTATCCTTGTGGTTTAAATTTAAACGGTATTGACTTCGGAATCGATTAGGTACATCTTCATCTTGCGCGAGTGGTCTTTTCAGGGTCTGCCACTGCTGCTGTTCTTCTAAATCATTTATCATCACCATCAGCATATAAAAGTCAACTGCTGCATGTACAAAGGCAATCTGGATCATTAATTATGATCAATCTGTATACCTAGTAGGTAATATTTATTCCGCTAACCACTTGAGCCTTCGCTCACCAATTAAAAATAAGTGTAACGATAATAACCCACAAATCCTCATTAAAACCCGCGAACGCCTTAATAATCAATTTAGTAATGTTTTTATGAACCAACGATTCCATTGTATTTAAATGCAAAAGTTCTGAAGCATCGTAAAAGCGAATTTTACAGCGAAAAGTTTGTTAATTTTCCGTTGCTCATATTTTTAAGCGTGTACTTTTACTCGGCAATGGAAGTTTGAATTAATATTTGACGTTTTACACTCATAAAAGTCTGTTGGAAGCACTCGTGTGCTTCATTTCAACAACATAACACTTCGACCTCATCAGCGCAACTTGTAAATCTAATGCAAATCGGGAACTGTAACAGGTGGTACATAACGATATCTGATCAATTTCATTTGTAAAATTTATGTTAAACTTCTTTTGTGGACATCCACGCGGCAGTGTGCTGGTTAGCAGTTACGCTGGTAGGTACGGGTAGGTACTTACCTACTAGCACAGTGATAATGTGATAAAGCTGAACGCGAAAAAAGCGGCGAAAACTGATATGATTTGACAAGGTTATGAGCATTTCAAAAGCTACCACGAAACAAAGAGTACCACCTACATCATGAAATTGTGATCTGGCGAGTAATTTCTTTGTAAATTGCTGGCAAAGTGTTACCTACTGTTCTGGTTTTGGAATAAGTTAAAACATAGTGCGCCTGAAATTTTTTAAGATTAGGTATATGATTGATGACTGTTGACGAAAGAGCCCAGCGTAGGGTAAAAAATAAAGTACCTAGGTACCAACCTACCTGGTTAGTAAAGTAATAAGGTACTTACTTGGATTGCCAACAACTCTTTGAACAATAGTGCACTTTTCCCAGTCAAGCTGTCAAATTCTCAATTTAACGAAAGGTACAACAGACTCTGCAGTCTACAAATTCAAATCTATAGATCAGAATGTTCGTCATCCAAAGCATTACGTACTCATCTCCCACAACAAGTATACCGCCCTTGTTTACACAAGGACAGAACAGCAACAGAACTCAACTTGCCACAAACAACTTGTAACTGCGGACGAGTTGGAAGACTGTTTCCGCTGTTCACTGGAAATAGAATAGCACGACACTAGTGGTTATCTGGGTTTAGTCGGGCATTTAATTAAGAGTTCGCAAAGAGCTAAAGCTTTTGCCACTGTGGAACTATCAGAGTGCTTGTAATTTGTACACCTAATGCTTTTTGAAAGCTATTTCGAGGCGTGAATTCTTTCTATAGATTCTATGGATCAATTTCGTTTATTGACTTAGTAGGTAATAATAATATTAATAATAATCTACCTAGCCGTTTTCGGCTACGGTGACTCGGCTTTATGTACCTGTAAGAAGTGTAAATTATTATTTGGGCTTTTATGTCGTTAAGACATGACGGAGGCTTTCAGGCGGCCTAAAAACTCCGTTACAAGGCAGACGAGACGAAGCTCAAAACGAACTTAGGTATTTTCTATTGTTTGGCATGGGTGTTTTGCCCTTATGTATGGCTAACGTATCCTATTTGGCGCCGAATGTTCTAGCGCAGATAATGCAAGTTAGGATGCCATTGGTAAAGGATTTTTGTTTTTGTTTTGCTTTTTTCGACCACGAGATACAGGCTCAGTAGGTAGGTTAGGTACCTATCCATTACTGGAAATAAGCTTTCTTATAATCCACTGGTATTTGACTCTTTTATGCACGGTTCTTGACTTTATTGAAAATAAGGGTGACCTAAACTTAATTTTGGCACGAATAAATAAGCAAGGAAACTGAGCTTCGAGCTTAGATTCTAACTTTATTCGAACTAAATCTACACTCAAGCCTTTATTTTTTGATAGACAGCATCTATGCTTGAGTAGGTAGGTAGGTAGGTATGATTCACGCTTGAGCATCGTACATACCTATGGCCTAAGAAGCTTTGTTTTGGGCGCAGATTTACGTAAATTTTCGTTTTAAGCTTAATTTTAGAAGATTTTGCCGTGAACACAGCCTTGTTACGGCTTAACAATCGTAAAAGCTGTTTTTATCTGAAGAGTCTTCGGATGAATGTCAAGGTGTTTGTGTAGAATGTTGCACTATAAATAAAGATAAAGGTTTTATCTGTTACTCCGACTAGTTTTAAACTTTTTAGAACGACTGGATATTTCGAATTCACTGTGAAGGATATTGAAACTTCAAATTCAAAATTGGCGCCCAACTCGGGGCAATTTCATTGTTTTCAAAAATCTGGAACTCTCTGCCGGGGTCTGTATTTCCTGAAGAGTATATAATATGGGTGTCTTTAAATCGAGAATCAATAGGTTTCTTCTAGGTAAGCGTGCTTCATCTTAGACCACACTGTTACTTAACATCAGGTAGTGTGGTCAAACGCAAACCTATCTCAAATAAAAAAAAACAAATTCTTTTCTAGTTAATCTGAGTAGAATTGAAAAGTGCAATTTTATAATAAATATGGATTTTATTGCACCAATAGTTTTTTGCTAGGCGATGCTAGGTAGAGTACTACTCTACTTAAAATCGCTTCGTCTCGTCTGCCTTTGCAAATTATCAGAACGCAATCAGTCCGTTTTAATTAGAATCCGTAGATGCTTTCGAAAGCTGTTAACTAAGGATATCATACCAACAACGAAATGAACTCATCATCGATTTTATATTTATCTACTTGGTAAGGTAGGTTACAGATAACTATGTTTAGGTAGATAGGTAAATTTTATATTCTTATGTGAAAACCTTCCGACCTAGGCAACTAAAGATAAATTAGACAGCCTGGCCTGGACAAAGTCTAAACAGTACCTACTTACAAAAAAGGACGTAGGCACATTTTATTCAACTCTGCGTCGCATCAGTCAAGTCAGACCGTATCTGCTATCTATAGAGCTTTTGCAACGATCTTTAGATAGCCCGACTGTTTTTGTATTTTGCAAATACTTGTAAGTATTACTTAGTTGTAAGTTTCCTTCTGTTACTAAATAATAATAGCTTCATTAGATTTCCACGATCTCAAAGACTTGATATTCTCTAAAAATTATGGTGAGCAGACCTACTTAGTAAAAGGTATCTACTTACAGACAGCTCACCTTTCTTTGTAAGTTTGTCTTAGAGCCGTCTGTAATATAATAATCAAGTTAAAAGTTCTAGCGAGCCACCGCTAATGCTATTATTGAATTACCCGAGTGCGTTAGAAACGGGAGGTAGATGTACCTAACTTTTTATGAGCTTTTGTTCTTAGCTTGTTTATTTCATGAGAATTACTTAGGTGTTTGTTGGTTTAGTGCCGGTCAGGTAGACATTGTAGTCTGAAGGTGATAAGACTTTGAATTAACATTAAGGTGGCTCTCCAAGGAGTCCACGGACAACCTCACTTCTGCACTTGCTACACGCTTTTTAACTTAGCAAGTTCCACGATATGCCGGATTCACATAAAACGAACAAGACATTAGGTCAATCAATATAACATTTAATAAGATATAAGTACTTACACAATAATTACAAGTAAAAATATAAACACAAAAAACATGAACCTATAGCAGATTTATACTTAGTCGTGATACAGTTTCTTTTGAAAAATGGCTGGCCTCGACAACAGTTAAGCAAAAAGTCCTTCTTCCTCTTCGTCCGTCTTTTATTATCAGTAGCTTGCTGCGGAGTTCACTGCAGTGCGACCGGTGTGATGTTGGCGTGAAGAAAACTACGTCACAACCGGTATAAATTGGAAGCTGAAGAAGATTGCGACAACACACACGATGTTTTTCTTCACCATGTGAGGGTACGAGGGTACCTACTGGTACCTATAGCCACTGGCGGATTAACCACGTAGCAAGAATAGCAAATGCTACAGGCCCCGCGCATTTGGGAGGCCCGTTTTTGACAGTAAAAAAATATCAATTTAGATAAAAGCGGTGATAATATATTTTCAAATAAATGTAGATACAATATCTACGCATCATGAAAGAGTTGGTATCAAAATGTTCAACTATAATTTAAAAGCTCAAATTAAATCCAGAAAAGTTTGTTTGTAACAATTTTGTTTTATTGAATAGGTATCGTAAACTTGAAAACCTAAAGCAAATCAAGGGTCCCTTGATAGAATTTGCTATAGGCAGCCCTGCGCTGGCTAAATCCGGCACTGCCTAAAGCGCGCATAACTTTTAAGAACGGAAAAAATCCATTGATGCACGACCCTAGACTAAGGAGGCACACACTGCAACTAGAGCACCAGTACTCTCGAAATCAGTCCAAGACTCGATTCGATTTCGAAGCTGTTTCCTTTTCTCCTAGCGAGTGGAACTAAGAGGGTATAATAGGTGTGAATTCAGTTTTGTACAGTTTGTGATTTGAACCCTAAAAAATCCAGGAAGTTACACGCTCGATATAGGTACCTAAGTCAATAGTTTCTTGCGTCAAAACAACTTTTTTGCAGTGAAACATGTTTAATTATTTGGAGTCAAAGATCACTTCAAACCAGTTGGTTTAATTTTAGAAACATACCAATTAAATTGTCATTTAAACCTACTCAAAAAAAAAACAGAATGGTAATAATAAATTTTAGGGTTTAAGTTAATGAATAGATGTTGTTTCAATAAACCTAAGAAAGCCTGGAGTCCTAAGAGTGTTCAATTGTAGATACTTATAAGGTATATTTATTTGCAATGCCTAGTCATAAACATTAGATCAAGTAAATAAATTAAAAATATAGAATAAAATAATCAATATTTTATTTAACACTGTAGTCGTTTTTAAATTTAAGTCAGAATTGTACTAATTTACAACGCATTTAAAACAGACCAATTCATGCTAACTTAATAGTGCTGTACCAACATTATTTTTATTGGTTATCGTGAGTCATAAAACTATTTACCCTGATATTTATTTTGTATTGTTTCTGAGACGAAATATCATGCCTAATTACTTGAGCTAAATGTATTTTAGTGAATTATTTTCATAAACAATACTGAATACTAACCCCAATTTTTGAATAACTAGAACAATCACTATGTATCAAATTATCAAATAAATAATTACAAAATAATAAGAAATTAATAATTTACAACGCATAGGTAATCATAAGACTATTAAGCAATTCAATAAAATATTAAGTACCTACCATAATTATCTACTTTACTTTTAACAGACTTCAATAAAAAAGGTTCACAATTGTTTTTATCTTTATATTCTTTATTAATTTTATTTATTATGTATTGCTCTTTGTAACCGATATTGATGATTCGTTCGCTGGTGTAGTATAGAGGTGGTCCCATATACATTTTATACAAAGTTACTTTTTTAGTGGTTGATTTTTTTGTCTTTAATTAAAGTGGTCAGTTATACCAGAAATCTATCTTTTAGATGCTATAGCTATAAGATGGTCCCATTAAATATTTATCCATTTCTTTATTGAAGTCGGTTTGTTGATGTTTTCTAAACTTAAACATACCTAACTCTTATGCAGATAAGAGTAAAACCTTAAGAAAAAACTGTTTTAACTCTAACAAAAGAACTAGAAATAAATGGCAAAATTAGTAACGAGTTACGACTAAATCTTAAGTTAACATTACCAACTTAACTATTTTGTGCTAGACAAAGAGAAATGCTGTCGACTCCGTTGCGCAATTTTCTAAACTGAATTTGTCAGTTCTAAAATTACTATAAGTCTCAACAGAGATAAACTTACAACTGAGACAATTATTTATAAATACAATTTATAGAATGCAGAAGAAACAGTCGAGCTATCTAAATACCGCTGCAAACGGTTTATAGATAGCTCACCTGATCCAGATCATCAAAAGGCGCGTCCAGCAAACGGAACCACCGGCGCATTGCCACGCTAAATGGCAAATCTATAAGTCCTTGAATCTTTTTGTAAAGCAGTTTAGAAAAATGCACAAAAGAATTGACACCAGTGTGTTAATATCAAGTTCAAATACTATGTGCCAATACTTAGATTATTCATTAGATGATCAATGACAACTTACTGATTAAATCATTTTCATCTATTCAGACTTATCAAACATAAATTATGCACTCTCAAAGAGCATTCCTATTTCTAAAACTATTGCATGATACCGATACGCATAATATCTATTTATCACAAGTCACACAATCTAAATTTTGGTAATAATTTTACAATTTGTCTACCGTCGATATAATTGCCTTTCCAATTTTCGACCGTCGCTTATGGCCTTAGGGCCGATTTACAATATAACAAGTATAGTAGCTAGTTATCTTGCTGTCCTAGCGGAATATTGTTTTGCATGAAGGGCTCATCCTTACAAATGAATGTTTACTAATATTTTATTATAAACTAGGTGCCGCCCGCGGCTTCACTCGCGTGGTACCCGGATAAAAAATAGCCTATATGTAAATCCAGCACATGTACTACGTATATTCCAAGTTTCATTCAAATCCGTTCAGTAGTTTTTGCGTGAAAGAGTAACAAACATCCATACTTCCATACATCCATACATACAAACTTTCGCGTTTATAATATTAGTAAGATAAATGCGAAAGTGTGTGTTGTACGTCGTTGGTTTATCCTTCTTCAACGCAGTAATAGAGCAACACGAATCAGTGATTTTTTCCTCGAGGCATTGACAACATTTTATGCACGTAAGCGAAGTGTCACGCGATACCTATCAACAACTAAACTCGCTAAGACCTCAAATTAACTCGCTACTGTACTTGTCGAAATGTAAATCGATATTTAAGTAAACGCAGTGCGGCCACAGGACCATAATAGAAAATATGGTATTTCCTTAATTTGCACCAATGGTTGTCGAATTCAATGCTTAAATACCTACTGACTGACTATGCCCTAATTTGTCTTAAAAAGTAAAGAGGAGAATTCATATAAAAAACTTCTCTATTTCCTACCAGTTGGCGTAACCACAAATTACATACATTACGCATCTCACACGTTGGTACACCAATATGTAGCTCAATGTACCGAGTCAATAAAATCAAACTCAATCACACAAATAAATAACATATTCACAACTAAATTACTGCGATTCCGAGCGATTTCAATGCAACCGTCCAAACTTTGTAATAGCGACATCTGTTGGCAACCTGGCTAAGTTTCACTTAAATTGTTTCCACATGCAGTGCTTGTACACACTTACATTAAAAATCACTTACGAGTACAATCAGTTTCTATCACTACCTATGTACTTTACATGGGTTAGTACATAGTCTGCGACTTTTATTACGAGATCACACTGCACTAAAACTAATTTGCCTCCTGTTCAACCAACGCGGCTTGAGACAGCGACATCTGTTGAGAGCGCGGTAAACGTTTCAGTAGTATAGTCCTCACACACGGCGCTAGAACGTAAATTAGCACGCCACTGGCGACTATAGACAGCCCGAAAAGTGCCCACTGGGCCGCTTTTATAGATGTCGCGACTTCGTGGGTCGGTTTGATGAGATCACAAGTATAGCTGAGCTTGGACGATGTGTTGTAAGGGCCGGTGATGCGGGTATTAGAACCGCAGTTCGACGTTTGGAATCCGATCCAGCCGGCTGAGCGGTTGAATAAAACCTAAAAGATAGAAGAGAAACAGGTAAAACCAAATGGCTGATAGAATACATTTTTTTTTGTAAATACAACACCCAGACCCGGAAGAAATATTTACAGAACATACAAACATTTCTCCCGCAGCGGGAATCGAACCCTCTCCTCTTGCGTCTGAGCCGAGCATTCGCCCGTCTCAGCCGAGTACACGAACTAATAAATAAACACAAGTGACTTTCGTCTCACATCTCATAGACAAGTTAATGGAATTTTACCTCAAATCCTTCCATGGATGTGTATCCAAGCACAGTTTCCTTAGTGCCTTCCAATCCAAGCTTGTAGCAGTATTCCGAGACTATGCCATCTTTTATTGTATTGTTGCGCGCTTTCACAACTCGCATATAGTTCTGAAAACATTTCAACAAAGGATTGTGTAAGCTTATCACGAAAATATAAATAAAACCTATTTCAAAATTAGGAGCAAAGAAAACTATTCTTAAAAATAAATAAACATAAATTCAAAGTAAATAAATTGCACTCACTTAGATAAGTACTTTTGTACAGATTTTGTACTTTTGCAGGTTACATACTTAGATCACTGTGAATAGGACCGTGCATAAGCGTGAGTGCCTAAGAATTTTTCTGGTTAACTTTTAGCGATTGGTAAGTATTTTTTGTTTATGATAAATAGCTTTAGCATCCACATACGAAATTTTCAAAATAGCATTACAAAAAGCCACACCATTAAAACACAAAATTTTAATTTAAACATACCTGCGATGGGATTTCCAAGGTGAAGTATTGAGCATCAGACTCAGTGCTGAGAAGGTCGATTGCTAGCCAAGGCAGCGACCAATCCTGAGGCTCTGGCCAGCAAGCAGCCTGGGAAATCATACACAAAAAGGTAAAATTTTAATTCAAAAGAAATTCAATGATATCACAGAAAGGATCACTTGGGAATGTCTAACCTAATTTAATTTGAGGTCTGTGTTTTGGAAAACCAAATCAAATTTAAATTGGTATTCAGGAAAATCAAACTCGAATTCAAAGTTGGGTCCTGGTAAAACAAAATCAAATTGAAAGTATTGGATAGGTACAGTTTTAACAAGAAATGTGAATTAAGCTATATTATAAAGGCTCTAAGACAGGGCGCGATGGCGCGATTTAGGAGAGGCCTATGTATTTAAAAGAAGGTAATTAGTACTTCAAAGCTATAATACGCACAATTGCTAGACAGGGAGTTATGTTTTGAAAATAAAGTTTTTTTACCTCACCATGGTACCAGAAATCATCCAGAATGAGGACATTTGATGTCTGAGCGGCATTCCTCAGTTGGTCCACAATCTGAAAAAGGCGTGATTAAACAGCAAATACGGATTTATTAAAACATAATGAGGAAACTGGCACGGCAAGTATTGTACTATGGGCACCAGATGGCTGATAGAATACTTCTATACATTTTTTGTTGTAAATACTTACTTATAATACTACAACACCCAGACCCGGAAGAAAAATTTGCAGAACATACAAACATTTCTCCCATAGCGGGAATCGAACCAGCACCTCTTGCGTCTCAGCCGAGCATTCACCCGCCACGCCACCGAGGTCGACGTGAATGACATTGTCAATTATCAAAATTTTATAAATGTCAAATTAATTATCTTGTCACATTATTAATGTCTATGCGTTATCCTGGATATCCTTTTTCCATTTTGGGATGGTTTTACAGGATAAAAAGTAGCTTATGTCCTTCCCCGGGATGGAATCTATCTCCTTGCTAAAATTCCGTAAAATCTGTTCAGCAGTTTAGGCGTGAAAAGGTAACAGACAGACACACTAAGAGATATGCAAGAATCTCATAAAACGGCACTTGAACAATTTGGCCTTACCGTGACGACCGAGACGGCACTTGCTTGGATAGCTTAGTTGGTCAGGGCATACCTACGGTAAGACCAGTCGCGAGTTCAAGTCCTATTTCAACTAGAATTTTTGAGAGTAATCTTTGTGTACATACCTGTCTAAAGTATGCCTCAGGAAACCTTATATTCGTAGTTCCGCTATCCAGAATACTTTTCTGCTCATTCAGCGATAGGCACATGGTCTCATCGACATCTGGTAAATCTTTTGCTCCCTTTGTTTCTGCATCTGCGATGACTCGTATTGCTATCACTCCAACTTCGTACCAGCGCTTTCTTAGTATTGGAGTTTTGAACATTATGTTTAAGTTCTGGTTTCGGATCTGGTCATCTGTAGGTAATATTTTTTTTAATAAGAGAGTAATACAAAACGAACAAAAGCACTTATATTATAATGAACATTTCATGTACCTACTCGTAAACTCTATCTATACATTATTTGCATAACAATAAACACTTTTTATTACACACTGAAGCTAGAAAGCTGTTTGGTAGCTTTCTTTGCAGCAAAACCACCCACTAAGGTGGGATTTTTCGAAATTCAACCCCTAAAGGGGTAAAAAACGTTTATATGGAACTTTTTAATGCGTAGTGCGATTTGCTTGAAACTATTGGCAAGTTAACAACCTAGCCCGAATTTTATTTCATTAAATACCTACATAAGTAGGTACTATTTTTTAGCGCTGCCAAATTATTTAGCGATTTGGTAGCACGCCATCTTTAAATCAAAGGCATAGTTCAATAACCGGAATTTAAAAGATGATCACGCAAATAAGTCGGCAAGCAGTGACTATATTGGTTAGATGATCACATCTTAGAAAAAACGAGTTTAAAGTACGAACTTTAGTGTTTTTCAAACTTTAAACTAGTTTTTCGAAAATACCGATTTGGAGTTTAAGTGTTTTTTCAGTGTCGATATTGTTTTATTTATTTAGTATGTGAACTAGAAAGCCGTCACTTCTCTTATAAAATTTTTGAGCAATCAATGACTTCCAGCAACATTTTATAAAAACATCTTACTTCTTACTTATATTATAAATGCGAGAGTTTGTGAGGATGTTTGGATGTTTGTGCCTCAATCACGCCTTAACGGCTAAACGAATTTGAATGAAACTTGGAATATACAATAGTACATGTGCTGGATTAACATAGGCTATTATTTATCCGGGTACCAAGCGAGCAAATCCGCGGGTGGCAGCTAGTTTTCTAAATTTGGCTGCCCTTTCATTTGGCAGTGAATATTTACCAAGCATAGAGAACATTCCATAGTGCGTCGCGTTGGAAACGCCCTGCGGTCCACACAGTTTCATCTGAAAGGACATAGGCTTGCCTACTGTTCTGTCCAGTGAGTCCAGCCAGGACTCAACCACAACATTGTCGCCCCGCGCTCCGACCGGCAAGTATGCAAGGCCTAAGAGACCCTGGAAGCAAGAAACAAAGAGGTTAACCAGCTATGTATGTTACATCGAAAATATGATGTGTGCTACCCTAGTAACTCAAACGGTGAAGGAGATCATAGTGAGGCACTTCATAGAACCAAAAAAAAGCAAGTTCGAAAACATACATTGTGACAAGTGCACAAAGTGAGCCGCTTTGAGAGACACATTAACTCTTTCACCACACTGGTTCGAAATATTTCACGGACGAGACTATGATAACATAACAGTCATAAGATAGGTTGTTATTCTTATAAGAAATCAATAAAAATATCTTAAACCTGATAGGTCAACAGGGATAAAAAAAGATTTATTATTTAGCTTGACTTCACAATCTACTTTCAGCCTTATATATATTTTAAAACCATAACAATTTGTAGATCTATTATTTCTATTCACGTCTTAAGGGCAAACTGACATTGACAGGAATATTTTTGGAACTTGTAGTGTAGAGAGGTAGAATAGATAGACAAACAAGCTTTATAATACTTACTGTACATTATAAACACATCTGTTTCCCATAGGGGTAGGCAGAGATCACGGATCTCCATTTGCCACAATCCTGACACACTTATTTCGATTCATTCACTCTCTTTACATTCTTCATGCATGCTCGTTGCTTTAGGGTACTCCTGACCTGGCCTTTTTCCAAAACGTCACCGACTACTGTAACTTCTAAGTCTAAGTAAAGGAGAAAGAAGTGGTCAGAGGCACATCCCAACATTAAGGGCACATGCTCAGATAGTTCAAAGTATGTACCTATGTAAACATTATTTATTGAAATAAATAATAGACATTTTGAAAAGAACATTCAAAGTTTTAGCTCCTTCAGAAATACAAGATGGCGCTAGGATGTATTGAGCAGACTATAAAGTGGAAAGCTTTAGTATTATCTGTACCTCACATTCAAATGATTATTTACTCTATATGGCTCTCTGGTTTTCTGGTTTATCTATCTAGTTGTGTCGTGTAGTTATTTCGAACCAGTGTGGTGAAAGGATTTAAAGTGCATCTCAAAGGCTCCTTCCATGCACTGGCTTTCTGGTAAAATGATTTTAGGAACCTTACCTGCCAACCTGATCCATTCATAAAAAAGTTTTCACTCTTTGTTATTAATGCAATGTCTGTCCTCACTTCAGGTACAGACGACATGGATGTAAACTGCATAAAATCTGAGGCCAGCTTACCCCACCACATGCCTTGGGAGTATCGTGCTTGCACCTGAAGAGAATAAACATTCTTGATTATTAAAATTAAATAGTAAGGCCGAAGAAGTGTATAATTTAACATTTGAAATAGATATCCTGATGAGATGATTTTAATTGTATTTTAGCTCATTTTTCTGTGACCTTCAATAGTGTACTGAAAGGTTAAAAAAACTTTATTCGATTCTACTGCTGAATTGAATTGCGCACAATTCACCTAAAAATGCGAACCATTATACAAAAATTTGTGGAATTGCGTAAGATCGGCTTTGAACTCTGAAATTAATTGCTATAGATAACTTGCTCAAAGAAGCCATTTTAGACCTGCTGTTATGTTTTCATCATCATCCGCAGCCTGACCTTACCCACTGTTGGGCATAGGCCTCCCTCTGTTTGTGTTCTCATCAGTCTTGTGTCAGGTCCAATTCAAGGTTCTGACCTAGATTTACAGATAAACATAACTAAATGGGCTGTACTCAATGGCTCCTATATCTTTTTATTCAAAAGAGACATTGTACAACTTGCAAGTCTCCTAAGTAAGTATTTTAGTACGTTGAAATCTTACCTCTTTTCCGCTGTTATAAATGCTACTAGAATTCTCAGCCCTGAAATAAATATCGCTTTCTGGTCTCGGCTGGGAAGCAATCGCCATTGTTGTACTGCCAGTGTCCACTAAAACACGGAGCTATAAGAAAATTACAAAAGTTTGTATTACTTTTTCAGAGCCTTATTGGGTCAGTTTTTTGTGATCAGTTACAGTCATGGATGTCACTAGCATGGATCCAAATACTCTTTCTATATAAATATTATAACCTCAATAATATCAATTGTTAAGCTTTACTACAAACTACAGGCCCATAGTGGTCAGCTATGATGAATATGGTGAACCAATTTGTATACATAATTATAATATTAAAAAAGATGCTGATAATTAACAAATGAGTTATTTAGGAAAGAGTACTTAGATCCACGGTAGTGACATCCATCACTCTAACTGGTCATAAAAAAAATTGAAACCTAATATCAAAAGGTAAAAAAAGTAAGTTCATATGAGCTAGTGGCCAACTCTTGTGACAAAGTTTTTATGTCGCCTAAAGGCCTAAAGGTAAGTAAAGTACATCATTTTAGACAAATATAACAGCACACTACTTACCTACTTACATTTTTTTATTATTAAAATACTAGAGCTTTATCAATAACCAATAACAGGTTAGCCAAGCAATCTTGGTAATTATAATTTAAAGACTGCTATAATGAAATGAAATAGAATACAGGATCATGTCTTCGGCTGAAGTAAATCTCAAAAACATATTATTAGGTAGGTATTTCTTACTATGTTTCATACTTACCTACTCATTCGAAAACCGTTGGTTTACCTTTTGGTGTGGATGTCCTATATTCACTTCTAAGGAATACGCTTGTCCAGCTTCACCGTACAAGTTATAATCTTCTGCAGCAATCTTGCTAGCGCACGCAAAACAAATGACCAAAATAGAAAACATTGTGTTTGTTCTCATCATTTTTCGGAAGCATAGACGCACTACAACATCTTAGAATAGTATGATCGTTTGTTTAGTTTTTTCAAGATTTATTTTCAAAGTTCGTGGATCACCTATCCAACGAAAAATACGTTGGTTCTATCAGAAAAATAGCAAAGCATCAAGTTAAACAACGTAAACAACAATGCAGACAGACAGAATGCATGCAGAGCTGAAACTTGACTTGAAATCGGTGTTGCCAACCTCAGCATAGAGCTAAACTGTAGATATGCTAGAAAAAAACTGTAATACCTATCAAATTGAAAAACAGTAAATCTACAGCTTTATCTTTTTATTATTTAATGATGGTAATAATTGAATACAATTTTAGAGAGGGAATTATAAACAAGAAAAATCATGTAATTATCAAAGTTTTAATCAATATCAAAAGTCATAAAGGTACTTATAAGGTACTCTTTGGTACTTTGGTCGGTAAAACATATACGACTGTCCACTACTAACACCATCTATTAAAATCGACTGATGACCATTTCCACCTCCGGTTCGACGAGTGGGTTTTGCTGAGCTGACTTAGTGCACGGATTATTACGTAGCAAATGAAATAGATGGCGCTTAAACAAAAAAACTGTAGATTTCGAGGCCTAAACTAAAAACTAAGATAATTTCCAAAGAACTGTAGATCTACGGTTAAAACTGTAGGGTTGGCAGCACTGCTTGAAACAAATAAAATGTTAGAATACTTTGAATAAAAATACCTGTCTAGATTGAGCATTGTCAAATAAAAGGAACGCAAAAAACGGGGTCAAAATAAATGCTAGTGTGCGTGACGTGACATAAGCGTACGTAACTAACTACGGATAGTCTGAAAACTGAGAATGCGTGTGTATTTAGGGATACCAACTAGCCTAAAAGTAACCCCACTTTTTTACTATACCTACCTACTTTTATGCAGGTATACATAAAAAGTAAAATAAAAATATTACTATTAGAAATATTATAATAATATGTACATTCATTTACAGAAATAAACTTACGACTAATACAAGTACACATTAACAAAATACAAATGAAAATGTAAAATACAATAAACCTATGTGTTATTCCAGGTCATAAACTGTATGTAGTCGAAGTTTCATCAAAATCCGTTCAGCCGTTCTGGCGTGATTGAGTAACAAACATCCATCCATCCATCCAAACTTAGTATAGTAACATTAGTAGGATATTAGTGTGAAGTGTAATTTTAATACCTACTATTACGTAAGTTTCCCATAATTTTGGGGAATCACCCCACTTTTTATCCAGCAACATAATTCAATTCTACAAGCTGTCAAAATATCAAAATTATTAATCGTTTTTTCTCTAAAATATAGCAGGTAATTTTAAAACTAACCGATGGAATGTGATTGCCTTTTTATTATCACGATTTCCTGCCTGGTTCCGACAAAGTTGGACAGCACAAACCGACATAATATTTATTTTTTCAAGACACCATTACATGACAGTATCAAAAATGACACTAACCTATCCGAAATCAATATCTACCATATATGGTAGATATATTTTGACCCCCTGTCGTGAGACTAACTGCCAATCTAGATAGGTGTATAATCAAAGCTCAGAACAATAAATTGTTCTGAGCACTAAACCCAGTTCTAACAGTTTCTACATAAAGTTAGTGTCAATTTATCAAACAAAATCAATCGTTCAATAAATCAATGTCAAACAAATTCTGTTAATCAATGTCACTGTCACGCATCAGTATCACTCAAAAACTCTGAACAAAAATATCTTTGTGGGAGGTGGGAGGGAATTCGCGGCAATCCGCGGCATAACAGTGCGGATACGGATTGTTAGGGATTGTTATTTTGTTATAAGAAAGTTGTAAGTTACTTATTTTTGCTCTGATTATCCTATTATTTAATTTATCCTGTCGATAAAATAGTAAAAATGAGCCTTTGGGTTGATAAGCACCGGCCAAGAGACTTGATGAAGTTAGATTTTCACAAATGTCAGGCTGTTCAACTCAAGAGCCTTGTACAGCAAAGCGACTTTCCTCATCTTCTTGTGTACGGTCCATCTGGCGCCGGTAAGAAAACCCGAATAATGTGTTTACTCCGAGAGCTATACGGGTCAGGTGTGGAGAGATTGAGACAAGAAACTATGAACTTTACAACCCCGTCAAACAAGAAAATAGAAATTATGACTGTGAGCAGCAACTATCATATTGAAGTTAATCCCACTGATGTAGGAATCCACGATCGCGTCGTTATCATGGATTTAGTGAAGAATGTTGCACAGACACATCAGATCGACTCGTCAGGCCAGAGAGAGTTTAAAGTTGTGATATTGAATGAGGTGGACGATTTGACTAAAGATGCCCAGCATGCGTTGCGTAGAACTATGGAAAAATATGTAGCAACATGTCGCCTGATTCTCATTGCAAATTCAATATCACGTGTGATACCAGCCATTAGATCAAGATGTTTAACAATACGGGTACCAGCACCCACTGAAAATGAGATTGCTTCTGTCCTTCAGCTAGTTGCCAAGAAAGAATGTTTAAGTTTACCGTCAGAGTTAGCTATGCGCATTGCTAAATGTGCTGATAGGAACTTACGTCGAGCATTATTGATGTGTGAAGCATGTAAAGTTCAGCAGTATCCTTTTACTGCTGATCAAAAAGTCCCTGAACCTGACTGGCAGCAGTTTATACGTGAAACAGCTTCAATGATCCTCTCGGAACAATCACCTAAAAAGCTTGGAGAAGTAAGACAGAAACTGTATGAGCTTATCATCCATGGAGTACCACCTGATATGATTTTCTCTGGTTTGTTGAAAGAGCTGTTAAGAAACTGTGACATGGCAATGAAATGTCAAGTAGCAAGTTATGCAGCCAGGTTTGAACATAGAATGAGGCTCGGAAACAAGCCCATATTTCACCTAGAGGCATTTGTAGCTAAATTCATGGCTATTTACAAAAAGTTCATGGAGGAATCTATGGGTGATGCATTTTAAAGATAAGTTAATTAATTTACCACTGAAAGTTATCAATCTTAAAAAACTGATTGTAATTCCATAACAAGATGTCAGTACTGTTCTACATTTTTTTAATTAAAACTAATTTTTTTATACTCTCTTTATTTTACTAAAATTTACATTATTTGTCAATATCGCAAGCAACTATTTAAATTTTGTCTCCTCACATATACAATTTATAATAATGATGTACAGGAACCGATCTTGCAAATAACCTGAAATTGTCTACAATGGAGTGCATCAATGAAGCTGTAATCTCATTGGTGAGATGATCCAGGATGGCGTGCTTCATCTGTAGCATTTGATCTATGACTGCTGCATCACTATTACCTGAGAAGTAATTGAAAATCTGTTACTAGGTATCTTATTTAGATTCATGATATTTACCTAACGCCCGCGGCTGCGCTCGCGTGGTACCCGTATAAAAAATAGCCTAAGTATAAATGTTAATCCAGCACATGAACTATGTATATTCCAAGTTTAATTCAAATCTGTTCAGCTGATTGAGGCACAAACATACAAATATCCTCACAAACTTTCACATCTTACTTATATTATAACTAGCTGCCACCCGCGGCTTCGCTAGCGTGGTACCCGGATGAAAAATAGCCTATTATTATGTTAATCCAGTATATGTACTATGTATAGTTCAAGTTTCATTCAAATCCGTTCAGCCGTTTAGGCGTGTGTGTAGTAGTTAGTAGTAGCCATTCAGTAGCTATTGTCTGTATTAACAGTGTATGGCTGCTATTCTGAAAAAAAAAAACGGTGGCCTTGACGCATGCATCTCGCGGTATCCCAGCGAATATCAGTAGGTAAGTAAGTACCCGATGTTTGAATATTCGCTAGGGTAGGTACCAATTTTTTCACTATAGGCTTCTATATAGGTGAGGCATTTCCTAAAACCTAATTATTTTATGTTCTGTATCTGAAGTGTAGGTACAAAGTCAATAAATAATAGCACTTGAGGCATGAATAAAATGTTAAAAACTGGATGAGAAGCACTTTTCATGGGTAATTACAGTAAACTGAATGAGAAGCTGTGTCATTTGTTACTTAGTGACAGACAGAAATGATAAATGTTAGCTCCTGTAGGCGACGAGGACTTGAAAGGAAAAGTTTTTTCAACCATTAGGCTGAGTGTACTTTCGGTCCATTTGTGTGTTCCTCGCTACAAAGTGAGCATAATGTCTCGAAATTTTATTTTGGAAGGTGTCTTGCAGATTCTGACCTACCTAAGGACCTTCATTAGGAGAGTCCTATCCTAACTGAACCTAACATATGCTATGCCTATATGTACCTGTTTCTCCAAGTAGGTGCCTAGTATTGTTTAGTTAGCCTGAGGGCCTAGACAAATAGCAATAGATTCGAAGCGATTCTTTTTCTAAAGTCGTTGACGTTTACGAAATTAGAATAGAATGGAGCTTTCGTATTTTAGGAAGTTTCGTCGGTCCTTTGTTGTCGATATATTAAGTATACTTTCTGATCTCTGATCGTAGTCAATCAGACTAGCCTTTGATGCTTTCACAGTCGGACTATCTAAAGACCGTTGCAAAGATCTATAGACAGCTCACCTGATCCAGATCGTCAGTAGGTAAGTACTTACTAGGCTGCAGAAAGAATGAGGGGGTTCTAATGTTCCTCACGGCTATTCTTTCCTTTCCGATCAGAATATAATCGAAGTTGTCGATGCCTCGCTGTCCACGCCAAGAGTATGTTATGTTGGTTTCAACGCCAGCTGAAAACAAAAAATGATCCTTTTAAATGTTTATTAAGAGATCACCTAACGACCAAAACCCGTTTTTTGTGGCTGACCTTGCTTATCAGGATATGTACAACTTACATATTATCACGCCCGTATCCCTAAAGGGATGGGCAGAGCCACAAGTAATGATACGAAAACTTGCAGCCACTCCTGATTTAAAGTCCCAAGATGGCTATGGTGAACCATTGTGACAGGTGATCAGCCCATCGCCCATATAAGTAGATGGTTTATCATCTTGGAGAGGATAGGTACTATCCCTTAGTGCTTAGTCGAGTTTTACGACATGCTCGGGGAAAGAAGCAGCCGGACGCATTCTATAACTTTACTCCCAGTCCAGCAGAAAGTACCTATCTCCTAGGTAATATTTTTTATTTGTGATAGGTGCCTAGTTAGTAGTCGTCACTCGTTCTCTATATCTCTAACTCAAGTGGTCATCATCTGTTGACCTTATTCCTCGCAACAAAAAGTAAGACCTCTCGAACGAAATGTCAGAGATCTACCTCCCACTAGAAAAGTTATTCAAGGAAAGCTTGTTTTGCCTGGGTTGGGCTAACAATCCTTACCTTCCTAGAATAATTTATCGCAATGTGTATAACCTACCCTGAGTTGCTTAACCCTTGTTTAATTTAATAAGGTACCTAGTTGATTAAGTTCGGCTAACTAGTCTGTCTACTTCTGAAGTGGTAGGCCTCTAAGTGCCAGCCATTTAGCGTTAAACGTTAAGCGTTATCTCCACTTAGTGTCTATCTCGCTGGACGTGATAGGTACCTTACCTGCATATCTTAAGTACCTAGGTAATCGTTTCTCGCGAGTTTTCTCAGAAATTTATTTGCTCTCAGCACAGAATAATAGTATCGGCTGGGAGAAGTTAAATCGATTTGTGATTGTGACCACAGCTTTTATCGTATTTTATCAAACCTGATGTTTTGTTAGAGCATACCTACACTTTTTCAGTTTTCGGAAGTAGTTTTTAGTTTTTTGAAAGGGTACAGAGATACAGGGATACTTTTTTCCGACGATTTTTCAACGAAAAGATCCTTTCCCCGCCACGTGATGACGAGAATCTTCTTGTTGGTCCCCAATGGGGACGTAGAGTCTCCACGCTACGTCCTTCTCTACCTATCGGGTTGTTTCCACTCGTCCCCACGGGAACAACCCGATAGGTACCTACTTAGAGATACCTACCTACTTAGAGATATATAGAGATAGGTAAGTATACTAAGTAAACGATAGCACTTACGAACGTCCATAGTGATAGAAGCCACGTACGGATCTAGTCTTTCTGCAGTCATCATAATGACGTCACCCGTTATATGGAGATCACTGTTGAATATTACCCCGCTTCTGTCATTCGCTAAATCGAACCTGAAATACACATTTTTAGTTGTAATTATGTTCCTGATTTGATTCGTTAACCATTGGTTATGAGGACTGATTAATCCTTTGAAAATAATTGGTTAGTTAATTGTTAGTATTACTAATCGCCCGGTTATAATGTGCGTTTTGGATTTATTGTTCTAAATCACAGTAGTTACCTATAGGTATAGAAAATTAGATTTAAATTGTTGTGACTTTATTGCGTACATTACGCTGTCCAATCATCTCTAAGCATGTAATACTTACTTATTATTATATTACCGGACCATGCTAAGAAAATCAAGCCCTTTCTTACAACCCTATTTATAAATTCATGGCATGCCAGAGCCCTAATAAGTATTAAGTAAGTCAAAAGTTTGAAACTGAATACCTAACCAAGCAAGTTTGTATTTTGCGTCCCATGTTCTTGTTTACAGGATTGTCGGAATCACGTCGGATCAAATAACTTAGTTTAGATAGGTATTCATAATTATTTTGAACAGAATTAAGTTACCTAACTAACTCTTCACAACAACCTGCGTCTGCTTATTTAAATTTAGATCATGCCTATTAGTTGTAGGTAGTGATAGACTGGAAGGTACCTCAACCCAGTCCAGGACAACGCCTTCCCGTTTGGATTTTATAAGGGTTTCCATTTATTTGCCCACCCACACGTAGCGACGAGTAAGAGGGTTCAAGCCGAAAAAGTAGGATCGTTTTCAAGTGCATGTTTTCTGCCCCTGTATTTCCTTTTGCAATTTGTTTCGTAGACCTTTTCTACAGTTGTTTTCCGAGTGTTGCTTTTTCAGTAAAAAATTTATATTGCTGCTGGTCCGTAAACGCTACGATTTTTATTCTTCACTTAAATCTTGAGAACCATGTACCTACTGATTTACTGACTACTCGAACCTAGAGATTAGGGTCACTCGAGTTCATCTTTTTGGATGACCTTTCCACAGGTTTCGTTATTTGTGGCATAGGCAAAGTACCTACTTACCCTAAGTAACCTAGTGACATAAGTACGAAGCGCGACAAAATAATCTAGCACTCCTCAAAAACCATAAGTAAAAATAATGACAGATAAAATAAAAAAGTACTCGTAGATTCTGATTCTGATGGTACCTACTGGGATTTGAACCCAGGACTTTCAGCATGCGAAGCAGACACTACCCCCGATGAATAAGTAATTTGAAATAACGTTCAGCAATGCTGAAATGCCATTGCCACACGATTTGACATGTATAAGCGATCGCAATGTCACCTAGTGAAAAGTGACTTTGCTGACAGGTGACAGGCTCGTAATACCTTCTTGAAATCAGCTTAGTCCACCTAGCACCAGTCACGTTCAAATTCCTCAGCAGAAAAGACATTTGTAGTTCGGGCATTGCGACCGTCACACTATTTATGTTGGCAGGGTCCACGGGCTTCATGCCCAGATGACCAGAATCCATGAGGAAGAAGAATGTCCTTAGTCCTCGCCTGAGGCATTCTATATCATCTGCTCTGCAGGTCGGGAATGGCACGGCTCTTGTCACTGGAAAAGAAGGTACTTATAGTTTGTTTTATTTAATACTCTCATCATCACCATCAATGACCTTTAAAATATCTAGCTAGGAAGGTCCTGCTGGAAATTCATACCTATGCGTTTCAGGCGAACCATCTCGGGTCTACTCTATCTCACAACCTTTACTATGTCGTCGGTCTTCGAGTTGAAGCCGTCCTATGCTTTACTCTATGGTTTTGATTGACAGACATCCTGTTCTATTATGTATAGGTAATACTGGTAAAACCTACATCTGATTAAACAGAAATATTTAGTACCTACCTATCCCTAATGGTACCCACCTTACCCCTATAACAGACAACAGAATACTATACGCACTATATCCCTTACCAAAATATCCAAAGCGCGTGTTACCCTGAAAAGTATTTTCAGTAACAAGCCGTGGGTAAATAACAATAATATTCAAAGAGGTGGGCTCCTTTCTTAACTTTTTGTGGGTAATATTATATTGAGTAAATACCTACTCAAATACTTCAGTAGGTATATACTTACCTGGCAAAACAGACCTTTTTGCGAGTTTTCTTTGCCTAAACAATGTGAATATTTGACGCCGACCCTTTTTAACACGCGGCGAATATTAGATTTCTTCGTACGAATTCTATTTTGTCCATCAACCTTCGTATAAATTATTTGTTGTAAGCTTTTGAGTTGCATATGCCTAGCCGCACAAATCATTTTCAAACCACTGCACATGTAGGCTAATTATGTACTTAATAATAAAACAATCTGAATCGCAGAAGTTTCTCAATTCGGTCTTTTAGGGTTCCGTACCCGAAGGGTGCCAACGGGACCCTATTACTAAGCCTCCGCTATCCGTCTGTCCGTCTGTACGTCTGTCTGTCTATCCGTCCGTCTGACAGCGGCTATATTATTATCTCATGCATGAACCGTAATAGGTAGAGTTGACATTTTCACAGAGTGTGTATTTCTATTGCCGCTATAACAACAACAATAATAAAAATGAAAATAAGTAAAAGGATACAAGTTTTTTCATTATTAAGTAGGTACATAGAATAAAAGTCATGATAAAAAGTACCTACATGCACGATGGAACTTTGTCGAATTCGTTCGATTCATTTTAAATTATGATGACAATATAGAAATTGAATTAATTAATCAATCTCAAATGTATACCTACTATCATTATGTATGTAATTTTATTCAAAATTAAATCAAAATATTAAGCCAAAATAAATTGATGTATTTTACTTCCTCAATCATGCACAAAGATAACTCTCCACTTAAAAATGGACCACCCTACAAAACCCTTTTAGATAAGTGCGGGTTTGATGAGGAATTGAACCTCGTATCTCGATGAGGATTTGTGCTAAAGAGCAGTAGAAAAATAAGGGTGCCGTTTTTGCCGTAATGGATTTGGGACCCTGAAAATTACCCTTGGAAGGAGCCATGGATGAAATAGTTTTATTATATTAGAGCTAGGTCCCTATGTAATATTATAATTACCTACCTATATGAAGGCATGAACTTATATAAATGAAAAACTGAAATTTTGTTATAATTTACATCCACTCTACCTCTAACTGCAAAGGTACACTGAAGAATTTTTTTAATGATATTTCATAACGAAGGACAATACGAAAGGAGTGTGCCGACTTCACATAAATGGTATAGAAACCTCGATGAACTGTGGTCAAAATAATTACATAATCAATTTTAATAGATGGAGATACATTTTTTGATATCGACTTGTTTGTTAGGTAGGAACTATCATTGATTTCTTTACCCTATTCAATAGCTCTCAACTCTTTTACAAGGATAAGCTTAGCTATCAACAATCCTATATGGTTCGTCCACTTGTTTTCCATTCCTTGAAATAGGTACGTGAATCCTTTACATCTCCAACGAAATGCTATTGAAATCCGATATTGCCACAAACCCTTCCGAAAATCAATTTTGGCTGTGACTACTAGCTACGCTATCCTTAACTTTCCAATCCAATACGGTTTCCGATAATAGTAACGGCAAGGTCGATGTGTAAAAATATCTTAGGATTGTGTATTTAAAACTAGACTAGACTTAGTTTTTAATAGTTTATTCGTAACAGAAAGCGTAAAGCTGTCTTGTCTCATTAAATAAAATAATGCAAAAAAGTTGTTCAAACGCTCAATCCAATTCTGTAACCATTTAATAAAAGGAACTTGCAGTACAGTTACCAGTTAAAAAATATTAAATCTCATTAATACTCACTTGTTTCATACCGCCTGAAATCTGGTTCAATATACTGTCCTTCACAAAATAAAACGTTATTTACCGCGAAAGCGAGCACTACCAACTGTATGCACAGGAACATCTTGCATGCACTAATAACCGCGAGAAAGGATTGTCGGCTCGCATCTACAATATATACCGCTGCTATTTTTTCAAAAAAACTACAAACAGGTTAATCCAAGTGCTACGTATGAAACCCGCTAACATGAGGCGTGGTGATAGATGGGTAGTTATAAGACGTCTCGTGTCAATGATAAAAGATTTGGTTTGGTAGAGCTGTTTTGAGATTATGTCCGGCCGCTCACTTTATGCCATTGATTGCTGATTCCTTATGCAACTATAATGCTTTGCATAGAGTTATTAAATTTGGCAATAAGTAGTAGGTACATCATCGAAACGTTTTTTATTTCTATCTTCGTTTTTGATTTATATGTCAAGGCTCTATCGTTATTGCAAGCTGAATAGGTATGACACAATTAATTAGTGAAGGTACCATACGTGTCTAAAACATGAGTCACATAAATATTTTTACCTATAGAGTCGACCTTCCACTGTTCTATAATTGCCAACCAGCAATTAACTTACCTTAGTTAATAGCTAATTGCTGGTTGTACATTCAACTCTTTTCTCTCTGACAGTACTTTATACAATTTCTTAAATCTAAAGTTGTGTATCTTTTCATTAACTCCAGCAGCCTCGGTTGCAACAATGATGCCTTTGACAGCTTATACAGACAAAGTGGACCGTTCGATGCATAATTAAATAACAGGGCAGCTAGAAGTTAACTTATAACTATAGTGCAGAGAGAGCGTTATTGACTTTGGTCTTCGACGGGACTACTAACTAGTTTTGTTCAACTAACATGGCCTTTGGCTAAATGCTTCTTTATTTTTGATAAAAATTATAAATTCTACGCTACTCCATGTTTCATTACCAGTTTGTAAAATTAAATTTAGAGCAGGTATAGTACAGTGGCTTAACTTAACCTCAGAATGTTACAATTACATTGGTAAAATGTCACCAATAATGAAACGCGTTTGAAAAAGCAATCCGGAATCCGGATAGGTCTGTAATTAATGGGCATTACGACGCTACGCTTTGTTGTTCAGGAACTAGGACATTAAAGTCCTCAGTAAATGTCAAAACCATCATTATTTAAAGCCGTCGACCTTGGCAACTTGGCTTTCCCGGGATGGGTCAATTCACGGGGAACCCCTATGTAGATAGTTGGCAATTATTGGAGAAATTAAATCGTGCTTGTTTCAACACTGCCCTATTGTACCTAATTATCTTTAATCTCTGTAGCTTTATGTGGTTTTATCAAACTTCCGTTATTAAACTCATGTTGGGTGGTAGGGAAGTACCTGTTCACTTAAATATTAGAAGTCTACTGTTAGACAAGCCCTCCTAATAAACTTCCAGGTTGAACGAAATTTTGTGCTGTGTCGAAACCAACCACCCCCGACCTTCACAATGTCATAGTACATCGGTCTGAGTTAAGTACATGACCAGCTATGATAGCAAAGTTCTTGAGTGATTTGAACCCGTTTCACGGTTTGAACTTGTTTAAAGTTAGAATTATTATATGAAGTAGTTTTAGTTATACGTCTTAGTTATACGTGTATAACAACACGACTCTGCCACTGGAATTCAGTCGATAGAAGCTCCTTTTGTGGTGAAAATGAAGGGGTTGTCCCTACATCGACTATGAATAAAATTCCACTGTAAAACAGGTTTACATAACCTAATATATTTTTTTGCGAATAGAAAAGAAATAGGTATTTTGTGAAGAGCTAAAGCTTTCTAGGTCATCTTATCAAATTTTCGACCTTGCCAGCTTGACATTTATTTATTAGATATAATTATACACCTACAATATTCTATACAATAGGTAAGAGCTTAACCTGACTGACTGATTCATCATCACCTGAGCCGAAACCGCTGGAGCTAGAAAGCTGAAATTTGGAAGGTAGCTTCCTTTTATGGCAAAACCACCCACAAAGGCAGGATTTTACAAAATTCAACCCCTAAAGGGGTGAAAACGTTTGTATACAACTTTTTAACGCGTGATGCGATTTGCTTGAAACTCGGTCTGAAATAAAGATACCTACTGCAAAATAAAGAACTTATAAACCTCAAAAAGGGGGTGTCAAAGTTATTACCCCGCGAGCAAAGCCGCGCGTGTAAGCTAGTATCTATTGATTCCATAACATTATCATTTCCGTAGGTATTTGACTGTGAAGAAAACTGGTTTTGACAACAGGATTTTCAACTTGTCAATAATTTAGACTACCCAGTACCTATCTACTGCGTGTCCTTTAGGTAAATAATAATTGACACAGTTTTACAACAAAATAAATATTTACTTCGTTTGTCTATCTAGTCGTGTCACTAGTTCTAGAGGAACGCGTTCGATTCCCGCAGCGGAAGAATGTTTACAACCCGGAAGAAATGTTTGCATTTTGTGCAAATATTTCTTCCGGGTCTGGGTGTTGTAATATTATTTATTATAGTAATTAAGTATGTATGTATTTACAAAAAAAAGTGTATTTCAGCCATCTTGTTCCCATACAATCTTTGCTTAGTTTGTTGCTAGATGGTGCTGTGTAAAATGTCCACAAATCATTATTTATTTATGATATGACGGTTTCCTCACGATTTTTCTTTCGCCGTTTGAGAGTACTGGTATAGAACACATAATTTTTTCGTACAGAAACATCCACTGGTTCACGATCTGATTTAAATCCATGCCTTTTAGGCCGGAAGGCGGGGTCACCACCACTAGACCACCAGTGCTCTCGTATTATAAAGTGCCTAGGTTTTTCGAATATATACTTCATAATAAGGTAAGTAAACCTATTTCTTTTTAACTATCAGTAGATAAACGGGATGCTAAATAGGTTTTATAGTTAGAAAATCCATGTCTTATTACGTCATTTTTAATATGCCGAAGTTACCTACCTACTGACGCAGATAATGGTTAATGACTCCTTTAAAACCTTGAGGTGTGTTTGCTCAGGACTGAGAGCAACAGCCTTCGTTTCTCTGATGTCAACGAACTTACTCAAAATGTTTTTTTTTCTTTTTTCAACTTTACTGTTCTCGCAACGTGTTAGTTGATACGGTTAAGTAATTGTAACTTTAGATAGGTTGTCTGACCAAAACATTTGACCACCTCGGTGGCGTGGCGGGCGAGTGCTCGGCTGAGACCCAAAAGGCGTGGGTTCGATTCTCGCTAAGTTTGTATGTTGTTCTTGTTATTTCTTCCGGGTCTGGGTGTTGTAGTATTATTGGTTAAAAGTATGTAGGTAATATTTATTAAAAAAGTTAAATATTATCTAACTAATAACAGATTAGGTATCTGATCTACCTTAGTAATTATGCGATTTAGTAGGTACCTAATCATGAGAATTCAGGGCAAAATTCCATTAAGTTTGCTAATAATAATCCGAACAGGTAAACCCATGACTGCATTGTTTCAAAATTATAAGGTCGGAATTATAACACAATGCTAAGTATAATTTATACTAAGACTGTAACAACTACTTAAGTACTGAGAAACTGCGTGTACTTCTCTATATTTTTTGGTAGGTACTTTTGATAACTTACAGATTTAAAAAAGCTTAGACAAAAGCATTTTACCTCTTCAGTACCTATAATTTAAACGAATGCCACAATATTAAACTTTGACTCAACAATTTTCGAAAATTTATAGGCCACAAGTAACTTTGAAAGTTCAAAAACAAATTTCACATTTCAACACCGGGGATTATATTTTACAGACAATAAAATCACCTCATTAATCTCCTCTGACGCCAGGTTATCGCTGGATGGAATAAATTAGACTTTTTTACGAGGGTCTTGCGATAAAAATTTCATCAAGCCTAATGTGAAGGTACTTTTATAAGTGAAGAATAAGAAGATTTGCTTTTTATGCCACGCAAGGATAAAAATGTGGTACGCAAGGATGTTGTCGATCGAACATGCTATGGTGGATGTGATATTTCGCCCCAATATTTTCAGTTATGTAGCGAATGAAATACATGTAAGTAGAGTACCTAATTAGGTTTGAAGTTCAAAAAATAAAAGATGTCAACCAGCTCAGGTCTTTTAAATTCAGGTACCAATATCATTAAATGCAGTTCTTTAAAAACATTGTGTCAATAGATAAAAGCTATGCCTAATTTTAACATTGTGAGCTCGTGAACCGTAATTCTAATTGAAATTGAAACTCAATTACAATTCCGTTAACAATATAATTTAGCTAATGTTCAAATATCTTTGAAAAAAGCAGATTTTGGTAAAATTTTTGCTGAAGCTCTGATGTTATGCACCACATTAACGTAGCCCAACTCGGCAATCTTGCAGATAGCTTTCTTTCTAAGGCTCACTAGTTTGGCCGTATATTCGGGCAATCTCGCTTGCGCACTTGGGTCTGTAAAACAATGAGAATACATTAAATAAAACACTTTTATCTTTCGGCCTGCCGCTAGGGCTTATATAGTCCACTGGAAATATTTGTTTCGCCTCCTTTCTAATACATTTCTGGCAAGAATTTACTTTTAACCGCAAGCTCATGACTTTCGTCTGAACCTACGTATAATTCCATTCGGAGGCATTTCGTCATACACGGAATTCTTTAAGATTCTATCTAGTTGGCTGGAATCCCCACATCCCCAAATTTAATACACATTCCTCCGAAAAATACGGAAATAATTTCGCCATGGGCGAATGAATAGACAAAGGAAATAAAACTTCCGCTTTGTGATGGAATTCTAAAACTGATTCGCGTAATTCTCACAATTTCAACTATAGACTATACAAGTGTGGGCCCTACCTTTTTACGTCAAAAATACTATCGTATATTTTAATAAAATATAAGACTATTTATGCGCTTATATGCAGTATATAACCAAATAAGTTATTAACAGAATGCTATCCCACGAAGTGTAGTGTACCATCAAAAATTTAACTGTACTGTTGTTATCTAAGTAAGTAAAGTACGCATGTTTTTCAAAGCACGCTGGCTTTATCAATTTACCATTTGCCAAAGCCGTTTGCAGTTCAGCGCTCAGTGACACGGTCGGTTCAGTAACAGACTGGCATTCAATTGTTTCTGGGCCCACTTCGAAGTGTTCCACGCCTTTGTCGTCAGTTTTCAGGTCGTAGTTATACCGGGCTGTACCTAAGACACCTGGAAATTGAACTGCTACTGTATCTGTGGCAAGAATAGGTCGTTTAATCGTATTAATTTATTGATTTTCTCGGCAAATGGATTCTTTACGATACCGGGTACTTGGGTAGTTTTTAAAAAGTTTCTGTTGTCTATAAAATTCTTCCTTATTTGCCCTTTTACTCTTGGAGTACTTACTTGAATCGGCATAATATTTTCCTGAAAACGTTTTGGAATCCTTGGCCAGATCGATTGTTATGTCACCAACAATGTGCAGGTCTGCCTTGGTCTGTAAGACCACCTTTTTTGTATCCGTGTTCATTCTGTAAGGAAAAATCTATTGTTAGAATTACTTATTCTAGCTAGAACTCAAATGAAGAAAGTCATATCAAGCGCAAGGGTCTTTACTAAAGTACTATGGAAAGTAACAATAGTAGTGGGGTCGCTCCACAATATAAACAGGGTGTAGTTTTTTCGGGAGCCACAGTTTTTTTCTGTGATTTTCATAATTTTACAGCCCAATTTTTAAAACCTGGGAACAGATGAACAAACATACCTACATAATTAGGTACCTACAATAAACACTTATTCTAACCTCGTTTGCTTCTCGTAATAGGTATATCTGGTATTTAAGGTATCTTTAGGTAAATAGGGTATGTATTTAATATTTAAAATTGTAGAACAAAACTTCTCCTGTATAACTTTGTCGAAGTCACGAAGAAAGCCTGATGAATGGTTACATAAAATATGCACGAACGGTTCACTTCCACTGAGTGAAAAGACTTTGGTTCTGCAACTGTTATATCTGTACTTTTAAATTCATGGAATTCATCACTACAGAGCTAAGGAATTCGGTACGAAAGAGACTTACAGACAGACGCATTGAATATCTCGACACATTCTTTCAACAGCTTTTTAGTTTTATAAAACAACATTCACTTGCTACAGTAAAAATTGAGCAAAAATATTGCAATCGATTCCTTTGTTCCAAAATACTAAAATAGTTTATTTATAATGTCAATATGCAGAGTCCAATGATCCTGGGTAGTTGCAAAAACTTGTATTGAATAAGTGCAGTAGGTATTTACCTAGAGGCCATTCATGCATCATGCAAGGCTATGTTAAGGAGTTAATAGGTTATACGGTGCATTTTCTTCTGACCCTTGCTATAAGTACCTACTACTTACCTCTACTTACTTGTACCCACTAGACCTACATAGTTCGCTCCGAACTGAAATATCGCGATGCTCCGTTTACTTACCGTAGCGTAGGTAGGTTCTATGTATCTACATATTACCTATATATCGTTTCGCTCGCTAACACTGTCGCACTATTCTCATTTCATAGATTCAGTTCAGGTACTACGTTTCACCTTCAGATCGAGACCAGTGTTCTGCGAATTGTTAGTACCTACACTGTTTACACGTGGTTTACACAGTCTACGACACCTTTACTTACTGGAACTCGGATATCTTTTGACTCCTCAAACCAGTCACATTCAGGTTTCTGAAGCTAAACTTCAGTCCCATGTCCTTGTCCACTTCGAACTCCAGCGACGGTATGATTAGAGGATCTATAGCGCGGATATCATATTGAGGTATTCCTTTGCATGTGTTTTCTAGAAACTGCTCGGTTGATTTACTGAGGCATTCTATGTCTTTCATTAGACATGGTTTTAGTAGAGATGCTGAAACAAGATTTACTTTATTAGGGTATATGTATTATATAATTTGTAAATTGTACTATAGTTCTTATTAGTCCTTTTGTTAGGGTGACTTTGTTCAGTTTCGTTGAATGAACCTCAAATACAGCCTAATATATACCAAAACTAATTTAATTTATAGGTTTGAAAAATAAGCACTGAAGTTTCGGATTCGGGCATTGAAGATTTATGTTGTTAACTACTATATTTACATAATTAGGTTTAGACGCTATCCAAACGCATTGTTATTAAATATGCAAAACTATGACCATTTTTACCTCATTCTGCGTTCCGTCACTGTCAGTGAAATACGTATTAGGTACCTATGACTATCTAATTTTGCTGAAACTGGCAGCAAGACCATAGGTATCCCATAGGTCGATAGTCAGTGTGCTTCCTAATTATTTTGGACGCCATCCACTTGAACAACATTAGTGCTTACGTACATGAAAAGTTTGCTAAGTTAACGAAATCAACTCTAGGATGATTTGTGACCTTAAACTTTGGCAAGAAGCAAGCTCCCACAGCACAAGTACCTACCTACCTACAGAGATAATTCTAAAAATGTTAAACTTTTGAGTTCCGTTCCGACATTTTGGTTTGGAATTCAAAAAAAGA
Source organism: Scotopteryx bipunctaria (assembly GCA_949320045.1). NCBI lineage: Eukaryota > Metazoa > Arthropoda > Insecta > Lepidoptera > Geometridae > Scotopteryx > Scotopteryx bipunctaria. Next base: position 4,806,693 of record OX439449.1, read on the forward strand.
GGTAAGTTAAGTACCTATGTAAGAGAAAGCCTGATAAAGCACCAGTGACGGATAACTTGAGGAGCAAGAAGGGAAGAATTTCATGTGACGAGAAGAGTGTTTAGATATTCATGTGAAAGGATATGTGGACCAAAGAAAAGAAGGATGGACTGTGTGAAATACGACATGAGTAAGAAAGGAGTGAGTGTTGAGATGACTTCTGTCTGACTGAGGGAAATGGAACTTATTGTGAACATGTTGTGCTTACCCCATATACAGTGGCGTAAGGGCAGGGAAATGATGATGAATCCGAAAAAAGATGCAAAATTATCCAAATATAATTGAAACGGAGATACAAATAAATCAGATGAAACGTCTGGCTTATCGAAGTTTATTGCCAAGACATCGAACAGAGTCATCCCGCCTCGCAAAAATATAGCTTCTACTGATAAGAAAGACTACTTGGAAAATTATTCTAATACTAGCTTTCGCCCTAGCCTATATGTTATTCCAGCAGACATAGGTACTATGTATGTTCCAAGTTTAATTCAAATCCGTTGAGCAGTTACGGCGTGATTGAGGCACAAACATACTACATCCTCACATCCACACCACACATCCTCATAAACTTTCGCATTTATAATAGTAGGATTGTCTCAAGTTATTCGAAATGTAGATCACTAGGTAGGTACAATCTGATCAAGATCGAGAAAAATGTTCGCAAACCTAGCTGAAGGCACTGGGGGTAGGTCATTTTACATTATGTATTTTTAATTGCACAAATACGAAGGTACCTACACAAAAAAAAAAATTACACGTGGTACTGGTATTGCTAGTGCAGCTGGGTGCTGGTAAGAGAACCAAGAAGAACAAACGAAAAATAACATACCTACTTATGAAGTTATGACGTAGTTACACAGATAACATAGTACCTAACCTACTCACATTGTAAACAATGTTGTGGCAGGTAATACTGTGATTTTACAAAGTAACTAGATCCCTAGCAAATAAGTAAAGTAACAAACCATCCTTCATTTTGTAGTACTTATACCTACTACACTACCTACTACTAGGTACCTACAAAAGCTTAAAAATCTCTTTTATAATCGGCTTTGGTAGCCTGCATCAAATACCTAGTGTCTTCATTATTATGAACCTTTCTTACTTATTGCAGAATATATTATTTAACAAACTTTAAGATTGTAAGCTCAATTTAATCGAGAGGCCAATAAGCAAAAAAAAATCTTAGGTATGTAGGTACCTACTTATGTACATTATTTAATTAAAATGTCAATTTTATAGACAACCTTATACAACCTCATAATCTTCAATCAAATTTTTATCATCATTTTTAAAATCATTCGTAATCAACATTACAAAGTTATCTTTAGTTAAAGCAAATACCTATACTTATGTAAATGTGAAAGTTTGTACGAATTAAGCATAACTGTTACTACTTACATCAATTACAGCAACTGAAGTGATTTTTATAAGTAGCCCGTATGTAGGTATAATGTAGAAATTGGTAGGTACCTACTATAGTACTTACCTAATGACTTGGTTAAATGAAATATCTGATAGGTAACAATGCCCAAAAAACTGCGTGTCATTCCTTCCTGGTCGATATACATGAGTAGGTACCTAGTTAGATATTATTATGCTCATTTCTTGGAAAATTTTAGTGCTTGGGAATTAGGAAAGGATAAGAAATTACAGACAATTACTACGAGAATGACAAAGTAAAAAAGAGGGGAGAATACTTAGTTCAGAAAACATATCTAGCAACTAAAAGTAAGCTTAACTTGCCATCTTCCGACTGCACGACTACTGTAAAAACAATCACGGAAAAAACGCTCCACAAATTCATAATTGCACTGTTGTCCGCCACGTAACTAGAAACCGATGATACTAATAGCTGAATAATATGAGATAACTTTATATAATGCAGATTACTTGTGTAAATAATTACCTACATTGGTAATGAATCTGTATATCATAGGTCAGAATTTATCAAGAGTGCATGCGGTCTCTACCTACTGGTGAGAGCTGATAATATTTATGTTGTCTTTTAATAATATTCAGGGTCTCCGGTAATTAGTGGTTATACTCAGCAGGAACTTAGGTATCTATAAGTAGTCTAAGTGGGGTTTAACAAAAGTAACCCAACGCTACGTACTTTTTATGAAATCTAATAATTAAAACAAATCGGTACCCTATTTATCCTCGTTCGCGTCTGAACACACTGTGAAATTTTCAACTCTACATATTTCGGTTCATGAGATACAGCCCGCTGACAGACGGACGGACAGACGGATAGACAGTTAGACACTAGTAGGAGTCTCCTACCAGTTATCCTATTTGCTGTTTTTATTTACGAATAGGTATTAATTTTAAACATCGAGTGGGATTGTGAGGAACTGTGACCACATACATCAAATATTTGAATCAGTCAACTGCGACCACAAACCATACGATGAGGTAATTTTACGTGGTTTTTAAAAGGCCCTTTGGTAAAAGGTTCTAAGGTCGTGGGTTCAAATCCGGTCGTGTACCTACCATGGATTTTTCAATGCGAAAAATTTATGTGCGCTATACCAGTACTCTCAAACGGTGAAGGAAAACATCGTGAGGATACCCGCGGCTTAGTCAGCTCCGCACCATGTCTTTCCTGTGGACAAGAGGATGAGAGGATGGAGTAGATGCTGGACAAGCCTACTCCATCTTAATTCGTCCCGGGCGCTACAGCGTCCCGTTTGTGAAGGTAAAAGTAGCCTTCTGACGCTGTATAAATCATCTACTATACTTAGATGGTAAAAGGCCTTAAAATTTTTTTTGGCGAAAACGGCGTAATTCTGGTGGGGTTCCTCTAGTCTTATGCCGTTTTCATCAATGATCCCTAAGAACCGTAATAAGAGGTAATAAGGTAACCGCGCGAGTGTAACGAGTTTGGAACAAGATTTTAACCAATCGAGTAGGTATTATAGTAAGATATCATAGTTAATGTTTTATAATTATTATGTTACAAAGTAATTTTCAAGTCATCTACAAAATTCTATGAAATAAAGTGTAGCTATAGAACTTTATAGAAATTCGTAGTTTCACATTTCCAAAACTTCAAATATACCTAAGGGAAATAACTTTCGTAGACGTGTAGTAGGTACCTAATGTAATAAAATTGTTTAAGTAGATTTCTTTAAATTTTGTATTTAGTTCCTATCATGTAGGCGATAGGAACCATCATACCTCCTGCTTTGAACCTTATTTTTTGCTCAAAAACGTGTTGGTTTTTGAGCAAAAATAAGGGGATAGTTATAAAATAAATTGTAAGTATAAGTAGAGTCAAATTAACAATGATTAAAATGTTTGTTTTTCAATCATACTATTGCATTTAATCGTATTCAATGACTGCAAATTATTACCAACAATTATAATATCACAGGTATTTCGTTTATTGATTCCGCGTAGTGTTTTTATTGTGCTCGTTTGTCGCATGTTAAACTGCAAAACATCCGATCTCAAAGTTGTTTGGTCTTGCACCAATAGATTTATATTGGTGATTTTTACTGACTATATGGCGGCCTTTTTACCATTTACCTACCTAGGATCTAGGATAACATAAATGGGCAAATAAGTACCTAAGCAGCGCTCCTTAATTGGGCAGCCAAAATTTAATTTCACTTCGAAACGATAAACCTTATTCTGAACACAATAGAAAAAAATATTTTTCTCTAAATGCATGAGTAATTTTTGGGGTTCAATTAACAATGAACGGTTTCGTACAAAAGCTTGGACGAATAAACACACAAAAGGCATTCATCTGTTCATTTAGCACCATTTTCTAAAAAGAGTAAATGGGTTGGTTAAATATGTAGGTAGGTAGGTACCTACCTAATTCTGAATGAATACCCTGTTGGAATAAGTATGTAATCTATGTAGGGTAGACACCTAGGTACTAGAACCTATCAAAAATTGGCTTAAGTAGTTCTTTTAATGCAAAAATATTTTTTAAATCTATTGCAAACCTAGTCTAAGTTAGTTAGGGTTTAAACTTTAAACCTGGTGTTCTTATTGCAAAAGATTACAAAACGTGAAGACTCCGCATTGTCATAACAAATCAATCAAGCAAGGGTAAACGAAGTAGTTAAACGCTACCTATACCTACCTGCAAATAAATAATGGACTATCGTAATAAATAATAGGCCAGTCAATATCGACACAAAAAAGGCAAACATCGCAAACGCGCATGGTATCTACCATATTTTTATATCAGGCTGTCGCCCACGGCTCCGCTCGCATGGTATCCTATATGGGTATTCCATCACACATACTATGTACATATTCCAAGTTTCATTCAAATCCGTTCAGCCGTTACGACGCGATTGAGGCACAAACATATGTAGTAGGTACATCGTCACATCCACACATCCTCACTGCTCACAAATTTTCGTATTTAGTAGGATTCCAAAACTCAAAAGGGTCCAAATTTTCACAATATTTCGAGGTGCACAGGGTTTCCAGTGTTGCAAATTTAGGTATACCTAAGTAATCAATGGACCTAACAACGTAATAAAAATTCGAAGATAATACGCGTTTGCGATGTTTGATGTCGATATTGACTGGCCTAAGCATTTGATCGTGATGTCATCACGCGCTCGCATATTGTCGATTCTTATAATAAATAAGTAGGTATTTAGTTACATTTTTGCAGTAACGTTGCCCAACTTTGTTAAGACGCAAAGTGAGTTTCCGGTCTTAGGCTTTGATTATACATATATACCTGTATAATCAAATGTCTTAGGTTTGTTCTAAGTTGTCTCTGAACGAAGCTCTAGAAAACCAATATTGCCATAACCTTGGTCTGAATTTACGTCTAACAACGGCAATATTTTCTCACTGAAAGTTAAATTGCTGTGGGAAATTCTTGTAATAAATAATCCAATCAGAAAATAAGAGGTTTAAAATTTAATAATTGTGTAGGTTGTAGGTACTTTACTGCTTTAATTGTTGACTAGCTTACAGGCGCAGCTTCGCTCACGTGGTTTACGTCATTTTGACACATAATTTTTCCCCCTTTTGAGGGTTTTTTGAAAACCCTGCAACATGTGTTAATTTATTTTGCATTTATAGTAGGTACTTATCCAGATCGAGTTTCAAAAAAAATGCACTGCGCGTTAAAAGTTTCATACAAACGTTTTCATCCCGTTTTCACCCACTCCTTTAAGCGTTGAATTTCGAAAAATCCCGTCTTAGTGGGTGGTTTTACTATAAAAGAAAGCTACCTTCCAAATTTCAGCTTTCTAGCTTCAGTAGTTTGGCCTGTGCGTTGATTGCAAAAAAATTTATTGTTTTAAAGATTATATTTATAATTAGGTATGTGCATACGTAGAAGACTAGTTTACCCGCGCGGCTTCGCTCGCGTGGTGTGAATGTTGACACACCATTTTACCCTTTTTGAAAAATTCTGAAATACTGTCCATTGATTTTATATTTATAGTATCCTAACCAAGTTTCAAGCCAATGGTACCACCCGTTAAAAAGTTTCCATACAATCTTTTACACCCCATTTTGATAATTTTTGAGGTGTCTAATTTTTTTGTACTCTACATTTTTAAGTTAATCGCACCTAGAACTCTCTTGCTATGAGTTATTTTGAAAAAATAAAAATAACTTTTGTATTATTTATTTTAAAGTTTATTTGTACTTACCGAATTTCAAGCAAATCGAAACAAGGAATACAATTTTCCATAGAAACTTTACCACCCAGTTTAACCACGTTAAGGTTTCATTTTCGAAAATGAGATTAGCCTATTTTGTCATTCCAGAACCTAAACTACATTCTAAACCTCACTAAAATTGGTTTAGTAGTTACGGTGATACGTGGTAACAAACATCACACACAAACTTTCGCATCTATAATATTAGTAGGATGTAATATAATACAATAAGAGGATTGGTTGCTAGGGCCTCAAATAGAGTGGACAAGGTAAGAAGAAGGTACTTACCTAAGTTTCTATCGAAGCAAAATCATTAAAATCTTTTGTTGCTACGTTGCTAGGGAAAAATACCTATAGGTATTTTAGTATACCAAATACTTTTACTAGGTACTTACCTATCTTTCATAATACTATTACTATAGTAGAGGCAGCAAAAACCTATCTTTCATATTACCTATATCTAATAGTATTTAACTAGAGGCAGCATCAAAAGTTTAAAAAACACTAAAAATATGTAATCTATATGATTTGTTTTTTTTTTCAATCCATAAGAATGCTAAAGGTGGCTCAGATCCGTAATCGGAGTGTGATAGAACTGGCTCATTCAAAAAAACAAAACAAAAACAGGTCCTGGTTGGCGTCAACACATAGGTTGTAGGAAATATAATTATTTTTGCAAATCTTACCTTCGCGCCGAAACGGTAACGTTACCATTCTTTATTCTAAGCGTTACCATTATTATTATACATACCTATTATAATACGAGTAAGAACTTTCTGCCATCTTTGTCAAAAGGTCAAAAACTGTTTGTCACGTGCTTTGCCTTTTGTACCGGGATCCGCGTGACGCTGACGGTAATGATAATGGAACAAGGGAAGGGATGGAGATACTTGGCCGGAAACCTTAGATAAAAAAGTTTAAAATAATTTCGAAGAAACTGCAAAAGGAGATGTTTCAAATTGGGCTATGGAGGAGCACGAAAAGATCAGTCAAGTGCGAGTCAGATTCGCAACCAATGGTTCCGTGCCGTCGTATATAGATGTTTCTTATAGGCTCCCTTTTATTTTAATTTATTTTATTAATTGTTGTTATATGTAGCGGCAATAGAAAACACTGCAAATTTCAAATCTTCCTATTACGGTTCATGGGATACAGCCCGCTGACAAACGGACGGACAGCGGTGGCTTAGTAATAGGGTTGGCATTCTTCGGATTCGGAACCCTAAAAACTGAGAATAAAATAAGGGTTTTTCAGAGAAATAAGTTTAAGTGCCTAACAAGACGATCGAATTACTGAAAACATCCAGGAAAGAGCTTTTAATTTCATTTGAAAATGATAAGTAGGTGGGTCCCAGGGGCCGATAAATGCCTACTTCTTAAGGGTTTCGTACCTATACTGAATCTTTTGTCTTATATTTCAATATTTTTTTCTGAAGATTTTTATTAGATTAGATTATATTTTACTAAGAACTTCGGTATCAAATAGGTAGGTATACAATTCCACCAGTTACCTAGCCAGTTTCCATCAGTTATGAGTTTTTTACTTAATTAAAGTTTATTTTTAGCCCACTGCGAAGAAGGTGTGTTGGGGTGTATTATATGTATGAATGTGGGAATGAGAGAGTGTCATGGGCCATATGAAGTGTCAAAAAATCCGATGTGACGGCTGTAAGCCATTTTCAATTTATTATTTTGGCTGCCTCTGTAGCCGAAATGGCTAGACGGATTTTGAGAAATTAGGTGTTGTTGGTTTTGTCTAGCTAACGAGAGCGTCATAGAATACAACCTATGACAGTTTTTTGACACTAAAGTGTTAAAACCTCAATATGGCAGCTTTAAGAATCCATTACCAATTAACCTACCAGATAGTACCTGTAGGTACCTACATAACTAAAATGGTACAAATTCACCATCATCTTCTTACATAATTTAATTACATAATTTACTAAGTACTACAATACCTATTCGTGTCACTAGTTCTTTTGATTCCTCAAAAAAGCTCTTTTCGTACACTTGGCTCATGCACAAAGCTTTCTAACTTCTACTACATTATTAGCAATTATAACGATATATTTACAATGATTCGATGTTATTTTACGACATGCCGCCGTTTTTCTCAGCATGTTTTTTCTTCGCCGTTTGCGAGTATTGTGTTTACTTCGAACTTGCTATGTATTATCAAAGTAATTACTTAAGTATAAAGCGTTTTATTTATAATACGGATAATCTGTAGAGAGTCATAATTGTTACTACAGATTTTAATTATGTAGGTTACAGCTTGTCCTCTAGGTCCTGTATCCTGTAACAAAGTGATTATGATTGTGAGTCAAAGTCTAAAAAAAATATTCCATATAATCACGGGATCACTTGAACACGTCTTAAATCTACGTTGCATTTACACCTGTTCGTAACGTGACCAAACGTGGAAGTGAACTTAGTTAGGTACTTATCGTTTTCGTTTTTCTCTCTTAAGCACGGAACCCTGATCAAAATGTAATTAAGCCTTAAGTACCTACTTAAAAAATTGTAAGGTTGAGTTTATTGGCATTTGAAGTTCCTGAGCGCCCATTCTATTTTACATAGAGTAAGTAGGTAGGTAATTTTCTTATTACTTAGGTACTCATACATAAACCTTTATTATATTGTGTATACTTACTTAATTGTTTGACCACGATAGAGTACCAAGCCAAAGAGATTCCAATATTCTACTAACATACGGAATACAATATTATAGCAACGTTGTTTTTTGTAAAAAAAGTATGGCGCCTTCAATAGCGCTTGTCCGTCGTCAGCTAGTAGAATATTGGAATCGGCGATAGGTACCTACCTACCTAACCAAATTAACGATTATGAAATACGTGGTTGTGACAGATTCAATTATCAGTGTAAGAAGACTAAAAGTCTCCTATACTTACTAGATTAATTTTGAAGAAGAACCTTATAAACCAACTAGCTCCCTCCCACGGCTTCTCTCGCTCTGCCCGGATAAAATGTAGCCTTTTGTATTTCAGGTCATGCACTTTTAAATTCCAGGTTCCACTCAAACCGGCTTTAGACGCAAAAATCCTCACAACTTCACAAACTTTCAGAATAAAATATTAATAGGAGTGTATCTCGTGTCGCGTTAACTTCGTTTATCCATTAGCCGGGTCACGAGTACCTCGGCTAATTTACCGGGATGATGGATTGCCGAAACACTTCATCACAACCTATCGGTGGTAGGATCACCGACTACCCGCAGGTAAGGGAGGGTATCCATAATCTTATGTGACCATAATTTTTAGCCAAAACGGGCAGGCTCTTATTTTTATTACCTATTTGTTGTTACAGATGCAATAGAAATACACGCTTGGTGAAAATTTCAACTCTACTTATTACGGTTCAAAAAATACAGCCGACTGACAGGCATATAGGTGCCCAGTGGGTGATAGGTACTGGGCAGAAATTATAATGAACTAGCTGTTGCCCGCGACTTCGTATTAAAAAGTTCCCATACAAACTTGGACTCTATTGCAATTTACTTACGGATCCCTAATTTTTTTTAAATATATTATAGCCTATGCTGTTTCCTGATAATGTAGCTTTCTATTGGTGAAAGAATTTTTGAAATCGGTCCAATAGTTTCGGAGCCTATTCGTTACAAACAAAAAAATATTTCCTCTTTTTAATGTTAGTGCAGATAATAATATGATCTATACTTAGACTTTTTTATGACTGTATTGGCCACTTTGAGTTGGCCATTACTGTTCCCACATCGTTCATTGCTGTACTGCCCTGCCTATGCATTCGTAGTGTTACTGTAGCACTCCGGTCATTAGGACAATGTGTGGTTTATCAATTGTAACTTGATTGCGATCAATCAAGTCCATTTTACAGCGAATGCTAATGATGATGCTGGTGGTTTTTTGGTTTTGTGAATCGAAAATTGTAATTTTTCAGCATCGAGCATTGCTGCGGGTTTCTTCACGATGTTTTCCTTTATCGATTGAGAGTACTGGTATAGCGCACATAAATTTTTCGCACAGAAAAATTTATTGGTACACGACTGGATTTAAACCTACGACTTTAGGATCAGAAGGCGAGGTCACTACCAACTAGATCACCAGACATGACCAGCCCAGCTCCATTTATGCTCTAATACACATTTTAGGTAGGTACAGTAAAAAAAGTGAGAGTTTATATTTTATAGAAATTATTTGTTTAATTAAAGCGAGAGTAGGTACTGATGGTCTAGTAGTAGTGACCACGCCTTCCGAACCTATGGTCGTGCACCAATGGATTTTTCTTGTCAAAAAAATTATGTGTGCTATAACAGTAGGTACTCTCAAACGGTAAAGGAAAATATCGTGAGGAAACCGGCATGTCACCCGGGAATCGAACCGACTAAAAACTGAATTATCTTCTGAATAGTCAAGGAAAAAGAAATATTTTTACATAGGTAGCTGGCGAAGCCGCTCTTTTCTTCACAAGGTCAAAACTAAAAATCATTCCAAAAAAGTCAAATTAGGAAAAACCTGTTAAGTATACTTTTCTCTTGCCAAAATATTGGCGCTGACAACTCATCTACATTAGACCCCGTAGGCTATCTTTCTACATCCCTACCTACATTTTAGGGCTCCGTACACGAAGGGTACCAACGGGACCCTTATTACTAAGCCTCTGTCCGTCCGTCCGTTCGTCCGTCTGTCAGAGGGCTGTATCCCATGAACCGTAATAGGTAGAGAGTTGAAATTTTCACAGAATATGTATTTCTATGGCCGAAATAACAACAATTAATAAAAATAAAAGAGAATAGATAAATGAAAAGGGCCTCCACATATCAAAAAAAATTTTAAAGTACGAAGGTACGGACGGAACCCGTAGTGTGCGAAATCGACTCGCACTTGACAGGTTTTATTATATAGTACGGGTCTATGCATCTGCCTTTCCGCTGAACAATTTTTCTTCCGCCTCGCCCACAGAATACAGAAGAGATGTCATAGCCCGCGTTCAGAATGCGCTCGTGTGTCCTGCCTGAATGAAAGCTGACGGCGCAAAGGTGCAAACTTCGTGCATGAAGCGTTTTTGTTCAGGACAATATGTTCTGCGACTCATGCTACCTTTGAATATTACTTTACCTTCCTTCCGGACCCAAGGCACAACGAACGAACTATGCTCAACTACCTTATTGAAGAGTCTTTGTGTAAAGGTTAGTTCATGGATTTATTGTGGTTAGTTGTACACTTTAATCCTAAGTAGGTACGTACCTAACGAAACATGCAGGTTGGATAAGTCTGTTATCAAAATTAATACCTACATAATAATAATAATTAAATGCTGAAAGTTTTTAATGAGACTGTTTTTTGCATTATATGAGTACCTAGCATATTTTTATATATAGATTATCTGAATAAGCATATTATACCTACTAGTACCTTCCTACTGGTAATATTTTTTTGTAGAGTAGGTGATGATGTGTGTGATGTATGTGATGATACCTGACGATGAGATAGCAAATTTTCTCTGTCTATTATATAGTATTTTTGTGCATTTTTCTATAAGTACGAAACTTTCACCACACTGTTTCGAAAAAACTAGAGACATAATTAATTGTAGTCATAACTTAATTTTACGGTTCTATCATTGTTAACCCGATTTATTAGAAAGGAAAAATAATGGTAGTCTATAGTTTCGGAAAATGAACAATAGAAACTGTGCCAGAGATGAAAAGAGAATGATTGTCTTTCAACGGGTTGTGTATTTTAGAGGCACCCTGCACAATCAGTAGACTAGGAACGTGTTAAAGTGTAGAGTCGTGTATTGAGGGCATGCAAGCGCGCTTGAACTAAGCGATTTATTGTACACATTTCTTTACGTCTACGTCTATCTATCGCTTCGTCACTGCAGGTAAGTTGTCTAGTCTACAATGTTACATATTTCCATTATATTCAATACTTTAACACTGTAAGTAGTATATTCCTAAGTGTGTGGTTGACACTATACAAATAGTTAAGTATAGTTTACTCTGTTTAGGGCTTATATCTATAAGTAAGTTTGTTCAAGCATCGACTTTTGCATTCATAATAGCACTGAATAAGTATTACTTGTAGGGACGCTTAAACAATTTGCTATTTAATTTCATCAGGCGTTTGGCTCCGTAATTTTCATTTGATTTATGTCAATCTATCCCCTCTCGATTTTTCTATCTACTCAAAATGGACCTGTCCTTCCTTTCCCTTTGCCCTAAAAAATAAATCATACAAGTAATAAGAAACGCTGGAGTTTAATTTATCCAAAGAATTAGGCTCCCTTTATGTTCTAAACCTGAACAAGTTACATTTTGACATAGATGTTTATGTTTTACGAGTACAAAGCGACGGATCATACGTCAAAAAATGCCGAATTTTCGAAGAATTACATCTGCCGTACTCACCTCTGTGCGTGAGTGAGAGAAAGCCAGGCAATCCTTACTTTTTCATAATAAATTCCTTGATTGGGGTGTACTGTACAGCACTGCAACTAGTAGGCTCCTCCTAGGGATTCTATTGTTTCTAAATACTAAATTCAAACATGACGCAAACAAAATAAATCAGGTATTAATAATGCAAAATTATGCACATTGCTTCAAAGTCAATGAAGTGTAAAAAGCTGTAAATATGAGTTGTTGAGCATTACCTAGCCGGACGTAAATTTTAACCTGGAACTATCAAAATCTAGATGCCATCCTAATAATTATAAATGCGAAAGTTTGTATGTTTGGACCTCAATCACGCCGTAACGGTTGAATAGATTTTAATGAATGTTTGAACCTTACGTATTTGATTATTTTTGTATATATTATAAGTTTTCTAGCTCTCAGTGATTTTTAAATTTATTTCCGTTATAATTATAAATGTAACTTACTGGGACTGTTAGGGACAGGGACAGTTTAGTAGAGCAAGTAAATCTTAAGAGTAACATTTAATGCTTCAGCAATCAGCAAATCCACATAAGTTTAACTTTTTCTAAAGAACGTTGGCAAGGACGTCGAAAAGATCCGTTTAGAAAACCAAGGCCACTTTCCTGTCCATGGATTCGACGCTTATAAATATCCAACCACCCGATCTCTCCATTTTCACTCGCGTAGTACTATTTTTCACACAAACTTTAACCCTCGAAGGGTAGAATTAAAAATCCTTTTTTACCAAGATGTAGAGTTTGTAGAGTCAGGGCTTACAGGTAGAGTTATTTGTTAGTTATTGTTACAAATGTGGTACAGTTAAGAGTACTTTGGACTTGAGACAGGCCCCGTGGATTATGTGATGCGAAACACCAATCGGAGCTTAGCAGCTGGGGGCTTGGCTCTTCTAGTGGAGATCTCATAACTTTTGAACAGTGAAACTCAGTGAAAGCATTATGAACTTGTGAGTCTTGGTAACCAAATTTACATGGAATGTTTTTGGTGGGATACTTGACATTTAACTTAATTCGTGAAAATCTACAATCTAGGTACATGGACGGGAATCAAACCCTCAACCTTGATGTTTCATGGACCGTGATCGTTTTTTCGATATTTTGCCGTTATTTCACCACCGAGTAGTCGTACTACAATTTTATGGATTAGTTTTGGTTTTCACCAAATGTAGTGTTGAAAATTAGTTTTGAGGTTAAAACTATTTAGTGGTTAATTCAGTGGCTTAATTTTGGTAGGTACTTCCTACGTAAGTAATTACTCAAACACGTATATAAAATATTCATCAGCCTAATCAAACTAATTTCCAAAGCGTTCTCATCAGAATTCAGAGCTACGACATGTCAGATTCCTTTTAGGTAAGTAGGCACCATAAACTCCGCTTATGTGATGCACATACGAAAAGGACACCTTCATTGTTCAACATAGTCACGCAGAAATCAAGTCGCAAAACATTTTCGTAAAGAAATTAATTGTGATAAGAAACCGCTAGCACACATGTCACGTGAGGGCCTGAAAAGGGTGTTTTCCCGCGCATTATCCCATATCTCTTGGGGAAGAGGGTATTTTCTTATTATTTTAAGCTTTTATGTCTTCTTATTGGAGATATCTATTTTATGAGATTACATCTTCGCTTGATTTATGTGGATTGTAAGCATTGCTTTTGGAATGTTTTCCAAATTATATATCACTTTGTTACCAACAATGCCAAATGTATTGTACCTCTATAAATAGAGACATTATATAAAGATATTGTGATAAATATGATTTTTTGTTGATAACATGGTGTAGGTCAATACCTATTTGATCTGTTGCGACTTCCACGGCAACATTGTGAATTAGTTTTTACGATGTAGATCGACCAGCAGCTTGTATTGACGCAAGAAATCCGTTCCCAAGATGTATGTTTTAACATCGGCTATGTCCGAATGTTCATCGAAAACTGCGCCTGAGTCCAAAATTCAGTAGGTAGCAAACTTTTCTCGCCATAGGTCTTTATCGTGGCGCTGTTTGCGGCGTATAACTTGTAGGCACTTGGTACAGGTTTCTTCCTTTGTGCAGGCTACAACTGGTATAGGTACTTATCAGCGCCTGTGTTCACGAGGAAACGTTGATTCGTATTGCAATCGAAGACACATAGGCGGTTGATAGTACTAGGAAAACCGACTTCCGCCACAGTCGGTGTATTTATTAGTTTTCCGACTTCAAGTTCTAATTTTTTTGCTGCACTAGAGCGTGATCTTGAGCGATCTTCTATTCGCGAGTGAAAAAGACAACGATTTTTACTCCCTGAGATCCAAGATACAGGCTTTCACGCCTAGTTTGGACTTCGCCGACAAATCATTATATACTTAAAATGTAATCTTGTGTTTGTTTCAATTGAATACGGTTTACTTGTGAAATGTGTTTTTTGGCGAATAAATATATTTTATTATATATTGTGATCTTTCTCGGCTATGTTGTTATGCCATTTCCAATGTCAACTTTCCCAGCTGTTTTGATAACACTTCCAGTTGAGTGGTAACTACTTGCTGGCATGATTCGGTGCTAGTATATTTAGCTCTGTACGTGAAACAGCTGCGACAGTACTAGTATCAGAGCACCTACTCTAACATCTTGTCGGCCATTAGCAGCAAGCATGTCCAGTGACGAATCTTTATTCACCGAAAGGATGACACGGACTTGTTGTGGCATCTTATTCATCCATTCGATCTTCAGACCAACCTCTGTTATATTGCCTCCCAGTTCTCGTATCTTCTCTGTCTTCTCTGTCGTTTCGCTTTTGGCAGAGCGGTCGTGGTCACGTCGAGGCATCCACGTTGGTGGTGGAGGTGGATACAGCTCTCCGCACGATCTCTCGTCGAGTTCTCGAGTTCACGAGTTCTCGTATGCGTCGTAGTAAATGCGTAGATTTCATTGAAGTAAACATCGTGAGGAAACCGGCATGTCGTAGAACACAAAAAAAGTTCCAAAACGTGTGTCAAAAAGAGCAAAACAAAAAGAGCCTCTTTGATTCGCACTTTAATCTTTTCACTACTTTGGTCAAAACTAGTCACATCGCTTCACATCAGTAGTAGTTAGTAGTTGCGCCAGTGATACAAGTAGTACCTACATTCCTAATTAGTAGTAAGTAGTTACTCTGAAATGAATAAATTAAAACCATAAAACACAGGAAACGTTCCTAAATAAATCCAGCTCTGAATTCCACAAACTGAAACAGAAAGTCTGAGAAAACTGATTTATGACGTCGTCTCAAGCTTGAATATTTTCTTTGCATTATGCTCGTCGTAGAGAAACAATGTTGATTGAAGAAAGGGTTGTTTATGTTCTGTTTCTGGGTCATTTGCCAAATTCATTTGGTCGCCGTATCTGATAAGAATTCAGTAGGTAAGTAAGTACGCCTTTAGGCGGCCTAAAAACTCCGAGTTGGCCACTAGCTCATAGGTACGAACTTACTTTACTTTTTAGTAAGTACCTTTAAAAAACATTGATGACCTAGTGAGACTTTTCTTCTTCTATCGAATCAATGTTTCAACATGTTTTTTATAATATAATTTGTCCAGTAGGCCACGGCGATTCCGATTCGCGGACATTGCTCGAATGAAAATGTTAACTAGCTCGGGCTATTTAACTGTGTCTCGAACAACGAAGTTATTTCAAGTTTCATCAAAATTATGCGATTTCGTTAAAAAATCCTTATAAGCTTACAAATTGACCTAATATAAATAGGAGACGATGTGGGACTTCCTTTTCTTTTCAGTAAGTTCATAGGTAGGTAAAACTTTCCACTTTTTATCTTATAGGTACTATAAAAATAAATATCTACTACTAGCTGTTGCCCGCGACTTCGTACGCGTGTAGTACATTATTTTGTTCTATAGGTAATCAATAGTTTTCGCAGCGCACGCCAAAAACTATTTTGGGTTTTCTACCTTGGGTTACAATATTGCAATTTTCTTACGGATCCCTAATTTTCTGAAAATATATTATAGCCCATACTGGTACCTTATAATGTAGCTTTCTATCGGGGAAAGAATTTTTGAAATCGGTCCAGTAGTTTCGGAGCCTATTCGTTACAAACAAACAAAAAATATTTCCTCTATAATATTAGTATGATAAAAATATTTGTGAAGTGTGTATATGCAAAGTTTCAGCAGTTAGTCTTTTGTAAAACTTTTTGTAAAAAAAACCTTACTCGAACGACCATCCAATAGGGTAAATCTTATTCCTTCCATTGAGAGATTTCAATAAACCTATCGCTTACAGTTCACACATATCGTAATATTTTCTGTCAAAAGATTCAATTTCTAACATTTGTCGGGAATTCGAAAAGTAGGTTTTGAAGCGAAAACAGGGATGAGCTAGACTTAAGTTCGTTAAATACCAGCT
This sequence comes from Scotopteryx bipunctaria, assembly GCA_949320045.1. Taxonomy (NCBI): domain Eukaryota; kingdom Metazoa; phylum Arthropoda; class Insecta; order Lepidoptera; family Geometridae; genus Scotopteryx; species Scotopteryx bipunctaria. Next base: position 4,823,204 of record OX439449.1, read on the forward strand.
AAGCTGGTGCAGCTAACTTTTGCGGTGACGTCAACAACACAAGCGTAATTTCTCTTAAGTATTTTCTGTGTAAGTATTATTTATGCCCTGATTAAGGAGTAGTGTCCTCTCCAACAAGATGGACCGTTTAATATGGGCAAGGTGTTGATCACCTGTCACCATGGTTCACCATATCCATCTTGGGGCTCTTGGATCACGAGTGGCTGCAAGTTTTCTTATGATTATTTGTGGTTCTGCCCACCCCGTTAGGGATACGGGCTTGATGATATGCCCTGGCATAGCGTTCATAAAGGGATATGTTTCGTATTTTTAACTAAATAATACGTAGAATTATTATTATAAAACGTCCTAATAATGCAAGACCACTACAAAAACTAAGGCATATTAACTTCAATATCTAACAGCAACAACAGAGTTAAAAACATAATGTGCCTGAAATATGCAACTCACAGACTAAATGTCTAAAAAACGATGTAACGCCTTGGTTGCGGCTGTAACATTACTTTTTTGACTAAATGACTAAACCTCAAGTTATATAGGGCCACTACTATTTAAAAAACTAGGTACCACCTAAAATAAGACGAATAACACACATGTAAGAATTCATTTTTGAATATAGTTAAGGCACTTCTTAGCAAAACAATCTACAGTATCAGCGAATACATGAATAATGACTACACCATATTCAAAACAGTTAATGACAATTAGCTTCTTCTTGACTAGACGGCATACGTAATAGTAGTATTTTTAGCAATTCAATGAAATAATTAATTTATTAAAGTCAAATTATTTATTAAAGTGGATACAATGACACGCCTTTTTACAGCGACAAAAAATATTTAAGTATACTCTTAATGTATAAGTGCATTTTAAAACTCATCTGAGCAGTCACGTTACAACTTGTGTACCTATCTATAATCTCCAGTAGTACAGACCGCGCTACACTCCGTAGTGGTTACGTCGAAGGACGAAATGGAAACGGGAGAGGAAGTGCTGGAAAGGATAAGGAAAGTAGTGAACGCGAAGGAGGGAGATATAACAGTAGAAAGGATAAGGAAGGCTAAGGACAGTAAAATAATAGTGAGTTGCAAGAATGACGAAGAACGACAGAAACTAAAGGAAAAACTGAAAAAGGCGGAGGGGCACATTATAGTGAGTGACATGAAAAACAAGGACCCACTAGTCATACTCAAGGATGTATTTACATACAACAGCGACGAAGACATCCTTAGTTCTCTGAAAAATCAGAATAAGGATGTCTTCGGCGATTTTGATGAAAAAACCGTAGAAATAAGTTATAAAAAGAAAACAAGGAACCCACACACTCAACACGTAGTCATGCGGGTGTCTCCCAACGTATGGCGAAGAATGGTCGATGCGGGGTCCCTCCGCATCGATCTTCAACGCGTACGAGTGGCTGACCAGTCACCACTAGTCCAGTGCTCTCTTTGCCTGGGCTACGGCCACGGCCGTCGCTTTTGCAAAGAGACACTGGCGAAGTGCAGCCACTGTGGGGGACCCCACATGAGATCTGAGTGTGCCGACCGCCTGGCCGGAGTGGCCCCATCGTGTTGCAACTGCGTGCAGGCGAAGGCGGAAAATACCGGACACAACGCCTTCAGCCCAGACTGCACGATTAGAAGAAAATGGGACACTCTGGCCAGATCAACTGTGGCTTATTGCTAATCACTTACCATCAACAGTGAGCACAAGAACTGCTGTCCAAGCAAAAGGACCGGTACAAGATATCTTGCACCCCCTTTTGCCACTGAGAGGCAAACAATGCCACTGGGAAAAAGAAGAAAGGGAAGAAAGTTAATATAAGCCTTGTTAAAGTATATATTACATATATGTATAACCAGCAATTAAAAGAATAAGTACCTAAACCGACTGAATAAATTAGCAATAAACCCGCCAACACAAAATAAAATAAAGTAAACACCTAACAGAAACGTAAAAAACCCAAATAACCAAAGTACTAATACAGAATAAAAAACATATAAATAAATAATAATAAATAAATAAATAAATTAATAAGAAACTAAATAAAGATATGAAAACTCCGCATAAATAAATAAAGTCACAAATAGCACACAGGAAACACAAATATTAGAAATTACATAAAATGATATAAGAAACAAAACTAAAAAATTCGCTGTTGTATAAAAACCCTCACTAAAACCCCTAATTAAATAAATTGTAAACAAAATATAAGTAAAAACAGGCTCTGATACCCATGTCAGAGGAACAAAGGAAAAAAGAAAAAAAAAAAAAAAAAACTTGTGTACCTACCAACCTAATTACTCCTACTCCCCGGATACTACGAGATTATATAGTGAATCTAATCAATGACGAAAACCGGATATTTACACTAACCTTATTAACTTAATGTGTTCTTCTTTCTCAATAAATAAAAGGTAAGTATTCTATTGTGTTCTAACAAATCTCAACAGTTAGTACAAAATTCCCTACCCCTTGCCAAACCCACACACCATGACACACCTACTTACCTATTTATATGTAGGTGTTACCTTTACCCGTTTATCCGTTTTACGCACCATTACACTTACCTACTTACCTCGGAAAGGATTATGTACGGAGTGGTTTAAATTGAACTAATTATATCTCATCCAGATAAGTAGAATGATATTACCTACTTATATAGGAAATGGAAGAAGGTAGTTATATACCTATCTATATTCCAAAGCTTGATCAGCCGATAACGACAGGCAGAAACATATCTTGATGAACGAAACGCCTAAAGAGAACTCGAGGCCACTCAACGTGCCTCAATCACGTCTAAACGGCTAACGGATTTGAATGAAACTTGGAATATACATAGTACATATGCTGGATTAAAATATAGGCTATTTTTTATCCAGGGACCACGCAAGCAAAGCCGCGGGTGGAAGCTAGTTTATAATGAAATTCAAAAAACCACAGTTTCTCATACAAAAATATATCGACGGTGGAATTATGTCCTACAAAAGCACGAGTTATGTGTGGTATGTCAAAGGCTCAAAACTCTTGAAAACACGTCCGTACCACGAAGTATTTTCGCCGGTATTTGGGACGATAGGCAGGAAAGCATTTTATTAAGGCATTTCTACCTTTGAACCTCCATTAGATTATGTGGTACTTTGGTACCTACGATCACACTAGTCAAAGTCTTATTATGTGTGTATTAAGTGGCAACCGCCATCCTGAGGGTTGTAAATCCTAAATCTGGTTACGTTCAAAGCTTACGTGCAGCGATTATTATTATTTTCGTCAAGTCTGTCCATCCGCCCTAAGCCGGAAACCATTCTCATGAAATTTTGCACGGTAGTAGGTACGGTATCTAATGTACCTACGCTTGTTTTATTAGAGATTTCAAAATGTTAAGATATTTTATCAAAATTCTTTGGGAGTTTCGAGAGATATTTGAGAGATCAGTTTTTTTATATCTAAATATACTTCACTGCTGGACTGGAAGTAATGAAAAAGCATAGAATGCGTCCAGCTGCTTCTCTTCCCGAGCTTGTCGTAATAAGTCGGCTAAGGGATAGATCTCTCCAAAATGATGGACCATCTATATGGGCGATGCATCGCCCATCGCGATGGGCTGAACACCTGCCCATGGTTCACCATATCCATCTTGGAACTTCATATCAGAAGTGGCTGCAAGTTTTCTTATGTTAACTTGTGGCTCTGCACACCCCATTAGGGATACGGGCATGATAATTATATATGTATGTAACTATAACTTAAGCTACGGGTGCAACGCAACTAAAAAAGACATTCCCAATAATAAACTCCTAAGATAGGACTCAGTGGAAAGATTAAGTATCTACCTATTTATGAAAAAACATGAACAAAGTCGCGGGAATTCCACTAATAGGTACCTACTTAATAAAATTACAAATAAAATAAATATTTGTGGATATTCACACAGCGCCCCTTACCTTACTTAGCCCCTAACTAAAGCAAAGCTACGTACTATGGGAACCAGATGGTTGATAGAATACTTACTCGTATATGCTTTTTTTCTGTAAATACATTTGCAACACCCAGACCTGGAAGAAATATTTGCAGAACATACAAACATTTCTCCCGTAGAATCCGCGCCAATTGCGTCTCAGCCGAGCACTCGCCCGTCACGCCACCGAGGTTTGATATGAATTAAAGTTGTATTAATTTTTGCTAGATTTCTTAATCCTTTAAACAATTAAGTAGGTAATTCTCTACACGTGGAGCCTTCTATGTCGAGCCCATGATACAAGTGTGTGATAAACCTAAAGAAAACAGATCTTGAAGGGTCGGAGGGTCACTGAATAACAGAAGGGCGATACCTTAATAACGAACGGTGTCCTACATAAATGAACATTCAGGTCTATTTGAATAATTTAACCCGAAATTTTACAACTAATACAAGTAGATAACTTACAAATATATGTTTTTTCGTAAAATTATCCTCCTTCACAGTCTGATAAAAATACAAAAGGAGCAAACGGGCTAGTTTTTTAATTATAAGTTTTTAAAGTACCTACACATACCATATTATGTCCGTGGTATAGATACTTGTTTAATAGTTACGAGTACCTTTAGGTACAGGTGAAACTCTCTGAGATTATAATGTAAGGGGCTTACAATTATAAATTTTCATCAGTCTAAGCTCCATTTTGATAATAATAAAAACAACATAGGTACTTATTAAGGATTATGCTCGGGAGAAAATGTTTTATTTTTATAATAAAGAAAACATAGGTACTTTTCCGAGATTTTTTCACGCAATTCTTATTTTTTTGTCATAATACAGTTGAGACTTTCCAAATACCTTTATGTATATTTTTAAATCCCTTCATGCTGAGTTTCAATGAAAAGCTTGTACAAAAAAAAAAAAATTTTTAGATTAAAAAGGGTTAAATGTTTCCTGTCATCAAATTAGTATGGATTAGGATTTGCATGAAGAGGTCTCCATTTTCAAATATAAATTCAATTTCGTATCATTTAATTTCATTTTTTCAACCAAGTGCTGTCAGTGCTGTTCAAGAGCTTATCTCTAAAGGATAAAAGGATATGAATAAAATTACGCTGAATGGTGGAAGCATGATGGACTTGTCTTGTTTTAAAGTGTTAACTTTTTGTCCCACTCCGTCGCGAGTTTTGGTTGAAGATTTAAATTAGTCTTACTTTGTAAGCCTTGTAAAGCTTGCCTTTTCATTGCGGCTTACTCTTATTTTCAAATAATAATAATAGGTACCCTACTACCTACATTAAAAGGTACACTGAATAGGTGTACATTGTGTAACCATATAAACAAGTACGCCCCGAACTGAGATCTCGCTTGCTTATTACCGGTGTGAATATCTAGTCTAACCTGATCTACAAGACATTGAAGCTCTAACAAAAGGGAAATCGGATTACAAAGGTTTTCTAAAAAATACTTTTTTAAATAACACCACACATACATAGTCCTGACCCCACACTAGGATTCACTGTGTCGTGAGTATCAGAAACTACGAGTACCTTGGTACCACAACACCCAGACCCGGAAGAAATATTTGCAGAACATGCAAACATTTTTTAGAAGCGAAAGAAGTATGTCAGGATCGAAACGAATTGAGATCCGTTATGTCTGCCTACGCGCAGGATCGGAAAGCATGACGTGACGGCAAGAAGAGACCTATGTATGCCCAGCAATATGGGCTGTAGGCTGATATGATGATGATGAGACCTCTGTGTAACCGTTTCATGAATAGGAACAAACAAACACACTCCACCGCACAGTCTCACATCGTAATTTCCTAGCTTTATTTATAATGACCCCGTAAAATAAAGCGTACATATTTGAAGTGTTTAAAATGCAAAATACTTGCATGCTGCAAAAACCGTGCGAGGAAAATGGTATTACCTATTTAATTAAAGGCTTTGAATGAATGAATGAATGAATGAATGAAAAACACTTTATTGCACATCATACAAATTAAACAACTAGAAATTAACAAAAAGAAGATATTGTACAACGGGCGGTCTTATCGCTAATAAGCGATCTCTTCCAGACAACCTTTGGATGGAGAGGAATTTAAAGAAGTTGAAGATTGGCCGAGGTGCACTTTTAATAGATAATGTGATAATAATTTCTAAACCTACATACATATCAAAAACAATATACCTACATAAACATACACAAATAGATACCTACATAGAAAATAAATACAAACATATACCTACATAAGATAAATACATAAATAGTTAGATAAATACATATAATGAACGAATCAACGAAGCAATTCAGGATGACACTTCAGATAAATAAAAGTTTTTTATGTTAGCTTTAAATGCAGCTGGTGACGTTGATTTCCTAGTGGAAATCGGCAATGCATTCCATAGTCGGACAGCTTGGACGGAAAAGGAATCCGCATAGAAACAGGTTCTATGCACAGGAGTTTTGAGAAGGAGGTTGTCTGAGGACCGGAGAGTTCGAGCATTCTCGCTGTGGAGGTACTCGAAACGTTCCTTCAGATAACTGGGAGTTGAGGGATTGTGAAGGATGTTAAATAGGAGTGAGAGGATGTGAGTATTCCAGCGAAGACGAATAGGGAGCCATTTGAGTTTTACACGAAATTCTGTTACGTGGTCATACTTACGGAGTCCGAAGATAAATCTAATACAGAAGTTTTGGAGGCGCTCCAGCTTATCAAGTTTTTCTTCTGTAAGGTCGAGATAGCAAGAATCTGCGTAATCCAGCATGGGGAGTAGTAGGGATTGTGCAAGCGCAATTTTAGTTGCTGTAGGAAGAAAGTTACGCAGTCTTCTAAGTGATCCGGCAGAAGCAAAAAGTTTTCGGCTCACAGATTCAATCTGCGTGCTCCACGTCATACAGCTATCCATAAAAACACCTAGGTTTTTTACAGTTTTAGAGTAAGGGACAGTTACATTATTAAATTCAATATGTGGCAGTGTTGCCCAATCGATTTGACATATTTTACGGGAGCTGCCAAATATGATAACTTGCGTCTTAGCGGGATTTACTTTTAGCCCATAAGCTTTACTCCAGTCACTAATACATAGCAGGTTGGTATTTATAGTTGTTATTGCGCTAGACAGTTCAGTGAGAGGGGCTTGAGTGTAGATTTGGAGATCGTCTGCATAGAGATGGTAGGAAGAAGTAAGTTGATTAGAAATGGAATTAATGAAAAGTGCGAATAGAAGAGGTGATAAAACGCCACCTTGCGGTACACCGGCAGACGTGCAGCACCACGATGAAGAAACATCGTCAATGCGTATTCGCTGCCGGCGCCCGTGCAGATAACTGCGAAACCAGTCAACCACCGATGGAGATATGTTAATTGAGCGAAGCAAACCTAGCAGAATATCAAAGTCTACGGTATTGAAGGCATTACTAAAATCAAGCAACGCAAGGACAGTTAGGTTCCCGCTTTCCATACCCAATCGTATGTCATCGGTTATCTTAATAAGTGCGGTAACCGTACTGTGACCTTGTCGGAAACCAGATTGTAGTGGGTTAAGGAGATTGTTTGTTATAAGGAAGGAGCTAAGCTGATTATGGACAAGACGTTCAAGAACTTTGGATAAAAATGGGAGAATGGAAATAGGACGAAAATCAGAGAGGGAAGTGGGTTTGGACTTCTTGGGTAGGGGAATTATATGGGCTTCTTTCCATAAGGAAGGAACTGAACTAGTTGCAGTGGAAAAGTTCAACAGGTGACAAATTATCGGAAGTACTTCATCAATTATGGGAACTAACATTTTCCGACCGATATTGTCACCGCCCATAGCGTTGGACGTAATTGCTAGAATGCTCTTCTTAACATCACATGCGGTGAATTCACTAAAGACAAATGAGGGATATATAGGAGTTGGCAATGAAGAAAGATATTTAATAGTGCTAGTTTTATCATCCAAATCAGTATTGGGTGAAGAGGAAAAGTGCTTATTTAGAGAGTCATAATCTAGATCTTTTGAGAAAGTATTGTTACAGGACTTGCCAACACCTAATGTTCTTAGGAATTTCCAGACCTTGGCTGGATCTTTATTACTAACTGAGTCATGAATGTGGCGGCGTTGTGCATCCCTACACACCCTATTGCAGCGATTCCGTGCGATTAGATATTTTTCTTTGTTATGGTCCGTAGCATTCAGTTTGTATTTTAATTTTAAAGCTACTTTTTTCCGCATCAGCAACCTTATTTCCTCTGTAATCCATGGAGCTGGCACGTGCTTCATTTTTATTGCACGTATTGGAGCATGTACGTCATACAGCTGCGTTATTATTGAGTTAAAGTGACAGACTTTGTCCTCAATAGTGGTCGCCGTCGCCACTGGAGACCAATCAATCTTCCCAGCATCAAGCCTTAGTCTTTCCACATCCATAGTACTAAAATTGCGCTGCAGAAGAATTTTGGGCTTAGGTTTGGGTGGACGAATTTTGTAAGACAGAAAAACAAGATCATGATAGGAAAAGGCATCAGCAGGGCATTGACCGTGCTTAGCAACGTGCTGAAGAGAAGACACTAAAATTAAATCAAGAAGAGAAGGAATACAGTTCGGAAAGTGGTGAGTAGTACCAAGTGGGAGAATATGTAAATTGCTGGACTTTATGATAGATTCAAACTTCGAAGAACGATAGTCACCTTTGACTAAGCATGTGTTAAAATCCCCCATGAGGATAGTATGACTGTATGATGGCAGAAGCTGTTCGAGAAGTTTTTCAAAGGAAGAGAAGAAATTTACGCGCAAGGAAGGGCTATAATAGACTCCGAGAAGAATTTTGGTATGGGAGAGTGAAATTTCAATAAAAAGGTGTTCACCTGCATTGGGTGGAGGTGGCTGCGCGGACATACTTACAATGGAGAAAGGAATATGAGCACGCAAGTATATAGCTACACCGCCACAACCACTACCAGTGCGGTCATTGCGAATTAAAATGAATCCTGGAAGAGAATATGTAGTCGATGGAAGACAAGGTTTAAGAAAGGATTCGGAGACTAGAATAGCATGAAGATTTTTTATATCGAATGAGTCTAGCATATCTGGATAGTGGGCCGGAATACTCTGGGCGTTTATGTGGACTACATTGAAGCTATTGGGCCCGTCGCCAAAATTATGCGACAGGGTATCAGAGAGAGAGGGCATGCTTTTATAACTGTCATCACTGCTGCTCGAGCTAAACGAAGAGATCGAGAGAAAGTCATCACTATCACCTGAATCGTTCAATGACTGTAACATAATAAAATATAAGTAATTACATAAAAAAAATATATATATATATATGATTATATAAAATAATAACAACGACGTATATAACCTAAATAGCAATATAACAATTTAATTAAATAAGTTAAAGAAAATAAACTAATTAACCACTCCACCCGCCAGCTGTTCTGGAAACAACTTACTACACTCATAACTAATTAAGTACACATCATGAACTGAGAAAAAAAAATGAAAATAAAAATATTTATGAAAATTGTCCCTGCTCAAAAGATTATGTATCCATGCCCGGAGTAAATATTGACAGTGACAGATGATTTAACAATGAAGTAACACAACACATGACATGACAGAGAGAGCAGTGACAAACAAAACTTGAGAAGAAAACAAAACAAACTGACTAAATTAAGTAATAAATTGTGGGTGTAAAATGATAGAAAAAACTATGTATACAACTACCTACAATCGCCACGCATAGCACCGCAGTACGACAAATCGAGAATGCCTACTTCTTATTACCAGATGCACCGGCAACTGCGCCGGCCCGCCTGGCCGACGGGGCTCTCGATTCCTTGGCAGACGCTGTAGTCGGCGCCCGCGCTGGCGCCGCGGTCTTTCGGGCATTTTCTGCCGTCAACTTGTTCAGTTCACTGAGGTTACTGAGGCGATGACGCACCCCATCAGGACCGATGACATGAATGTGGCCATCTCTCGTCCAGCAATTCTTGATGCCAAAACGTTCTCTCGCAGCCATAAATGTGACGTGTCTCGGCTTGGTTAAAAACTCTGAGAGAGTTATGTTGGTACCTTTGAGGTTGGTTTTTGCAAACCAGATCTGATCCCTCACAGCAGCATCGCGAATTTTCACTAAAATTGGCCGGGGCTTATCAGCACTAGAAGCTCGTCCCATTCTGTGACACCGGCTGATTTGCGAGCTTGTGAAATGTGCAACTTTCAACTTATTGTTGACGGCCTTTGTGACAACATCAGCTGCAACTTCCTTGCTTTCTTCGGGAATACCATGGAGAAGAAGAATCTTGCGCCTGCTGCGCATCTCTTGTTGGTCAGTCACATGCGCAAGGATCTCCACTTGCTCCTGCAGTGCCTTGAGTGCTGCTAGTGTGAAGGTCTTGAATGCAGTATAGTCTGCGGCAATAGCCTCTACAGTAGTGGGCGAAGATGACTTCTGCAGATCAAGCTCAAATCGCGTCATTCGTTCATGTAGAGAGTAAATGACCTCATGCAAGTTTGATTGTTCCATAGTGAGATAAGTGCAGTGTAGTGTTATGCCAGAAATGTGAGGAGTGCTTGATAAGGAGATGTTGATTATTGGCAGGTGAAGTAATTAGTTTATTGTATGTCTTTATACATAAATCAGGCTGTAAGTAGGTCTAGAATATTTTTACTTAATAATTAAAGTTTAGACCACTTGAGTGCTATGTTTATCTCACCTACCCGCCAACAGAAAAAAAAGGCTTTATAACTTTGTAAGTTTTCAGTTTGCCTAGTTGCGTCATACTTGTAAGGAATCAGGTTATACTTAAGTACATTTGTTTTTGTGAGATATTTTTGCAAAATATTTTCTTCAAAATAATTAATTTTAAAGAGATTGACCATTAGTATCTCGTGTGAATCGCATTGCACAACTAGTTTATAGTGTGTGATTAGCGCGGCCCTACTTGTACGGGTCGGGCATCGCCCATTATGGATGAAGTTTTTTCTGAAGGAGCTGACGAAGATTTCGCAGATTCAAGTACGATGGCGTTGGCTATTATTGAGGATTTGGAATGCGGTGGTTCTATTCAGCGGGAGGAAACAGAACACCTTAAGAGAAGGCGTGAGCCTGAGGAGACATCTTCTGAAGAAGGATGGAATACGGTCCGGCCTCGCAGTCGGAAAGTTATCCGTAAATCTAGTAAGGAAATTGTAGACAAGATTCAAGTGTTCGTCATGTGTAGCTCTGGTTTGCCCAAGCAGTTTGCGTTGGCCAAGCTTCTTCGAGATAATAATATTAAAGGAATCAGTGATGTTAAGTATGTTCACCAACACAAGATCGTGATTACTTTTGAGGAGGAGGGCGATGCGGACTTACTCATACAATCCAAAACATTGATTGATCTTGGATGGAAATGTCAAAGGTCGTCGGAGGTAGGCCTTTCATATGGCATAATTAGAAACATTGATTTAGAAGTATCTGAGGAGGACATAATGAAAAATGTAGTAAGTCAATATGAAATCGTGGCCGCTAGACGACTTAATCAAAGAAAGTACACCAAAGATGATGCTGCTTCTGGATGGGAGAAATGCGAAGCAATCAGATTGTCGTTTCGAGGGACCTCAGTACCTACCCATGTGCTTATTTATGGTATGCGAGTGAAGGTGGCTTCCTATGTTTTCCCGGTGACCCAGTGTTCTCGTTGCTGGAAGTTCGGTCATACTCGCTTATTGTGTCCATCTAAAAAAGTGGTATGTCCTAAATGCACGAAAAACCACGAGAACTGTGAAGCTATTAATTTCCGGTGCGTAAATTGTACTGGTCCTCATATGGCTTTACAAAAGATATGTCCAATATTTAAAAAGGAGAGGAGAGTGAGAGAACTTATGTCTGAGTTCAATTGTACCTATCGCAAGGCCCTCGAAATGTATGTCCCTCCCCCTCCCGTTCCTGAGAGGAGTTTTTCACCTGGCCCGCCGCTTCCTGAGGTTCGTAGACCGCAGCCGATTCCCCGTGAACCTAGTCCTGTTCTGCAAGTTAGTGAAAAGCCAGCACGGAAGACTAAGTTGATGTCTGATTTATTTACTGATACAGAGGAGTCTTCATTCAAACCCGTAGTTAGTCGTAAAAAGGCACAGGCTCAACGTAAACGACAAATGTGTCCCCCCAGCCCCGCAGCCGCCTCAGCCACGGGCCCTATGGAGACGGATACAAACATTGATCCAGAGTGTTCGGACTCTGAGCCGCGCGATCACTCTTCAAATCGCTCACCTCGCTCCCAACGTAGTAGTGATAGGGTTAAAGACCTTACTTTCATGCGTTTACTCGCTAAGCTTTATACAATTGTGGTAGGTAGGGGTTCCTTGGAGGCTAAAATACAACAGGTGGTATCAATCTGTGCAGAATGGATTTTAGTAAATGTGGTCAGCGGATTTTCAGCTGGCTCCCTTCTTCATATGTTCTCTTAATATGGTTAATAACACCAATTACAGTGTTATTGTCAAAATTGTACAATGGAATTGTCAAAGCTTGCGCCCGAAGTCGTTATCTCTTGAAGCGTTGCTTGTGCAAGAAAAGGTTCACATAGCGGTGTTAAGCGAAACATGGCTTGAACCGGACTCTTACTTTAGGATAAATGGTTACAATACATATAGATCGGATAGATCGGACTCGTATGGGGGAGTAGCTATTCTAACTCATAGTTCTATCAGAAGTTTTGCTTCAGTAACCAATTGTCCAAACGTAGATATTGAAATTTTACATGTTAAGATTTTAAATTGTCAGTATATTGAGAACGTTTTATCAGTGTATTGTCCTTCAACAGTACGCACTTCTCAGAATGATTGGGATTACGTATTTTCTTTGGTAAGTAGGAAATCTTTAATTTTAGGTGATTTTAATGCTCATCACCTTGTCTGGTCATATAAAACTGATCAAAGAGGACTTCAGACCTTTGATTCCATGCTAGAACATAATTTTAGTTATTTAAATAACGGTCAACCCACAAGGGTAAGACTTGTGAACGGTGTGCTACAACAATCGTCTCCAGATGTTTCATTTGCCTCGACAGACATTATTACACAATTTTCTTGGAGTGTCAGTAATGAGTCGCTTGGAAGTGACCATCTTATAATTCAATTAACAATCAATTTAAATATTCAAAAAGAATTTATTAAGAAAAGGAATTTTAAAAAATGTGATTGGAAATCTTATACAATGTTTTTAGAAAGTTCTTTAGCCGATTTTTGTTTTACTTCTGATCCTCAAGAATGCTATAATATGTTTGAGCAGATAATTCAAACTGCAGCTAATAAATTTATTCCCTATATTAAAAATCCTCAACATGTATGTGATAACTTTAGGCCTAAACCGTATTGGAACGCTGAACTTTCGAAAGCAGTTGCTGAAAGGCGTTTAGCTTTGGCAAATTTAAGACGATCTCCGACGCCTAGCAATTTAGAAATTTGGCAAGATAAGGTTCGTATCGCTCAGAAATTAATAAGACAGGCTAAAAGTAAGTCATGGCAGGAGTTTTGTTCATCCATCGACTCAATGACGTCGTCGTCAGATATGTGGCGTAAAATGCGATGGGTTAAAGGGCACCGTTCTAAGTCTAACAACTGTGTAGATAAGGATAAGGCCGAGAGATTACTTATTGACCTTACTCCAGATTTTGCATGTCCACCTATACCTCAATTTCATTCATCAAACGTCCAATTAGAATCCGAAATTACATTGCAAGAGTTAGAAAATTCTATTAAAAAGTCCGATACTGCTCCTGGGTCTGATGAAATAGCATTTTCTATGATACTTCATCTTCCAAAGATAGGTAAGAACGTGTTGGTTTCTTTATATAACTTATTTTTTTCTTCTGGTTTTATACCTTCTCAGTGGCGTCAGGTTAACATTATTCCAATTCCAAAACCCGGCCGAGACCCCAACTCAAATTCATCATTAAGGCCGATCTCACTTATATCTTGTGTTTGTAAAATTTTTCATACGATCCTTAATAAGAGATTAGAGTGGTACCTTGAAAAATCTATGCTATTCTCTGGTAAAATGGTTGGTTTTCGCAAAGGGCGTTCATGCTTTGATAATCTTACACGTTTAGTCTCTCATATTCAAATAGGGTTTTCAAAAAATTGTATTACTGCAGCATGTTTTATTGATGTTGATAATGCGTACAACAATGTTGACGTAAGCTGTTTATTAAGCATCTTGGATCAACTAGGGGTGGGTTCTAAGATTTGTGTTTATTTATGGTCATATTTAAAAAATAGAGAGTTACACCTTAAATTAGACGGGTCTGTTTTCGTCAGATCTACTGGCCGGGGTCTGGCTCAAGGAGACCCATTGTCTCCACTTCTTTTTAACGCCGCAACTATAGATATTTGTAAGAAAATTCAATGTGTTGAAATCTCTCAATATGCTGACGATTTTGTATTGTATTACTCACATAAAGCTGCGGCCTCGGCGATAAGTAAACTTCAGTTATCTTGTAGCAAACTTAACTATTTGTTTAATAATTTAGGTCTTGCAATTTCGTCCTCCAAATCCAAAATTTGTGTATTTAAGAAAGGTGGGTTTAGAACTCTTATTGATTTTAGAATCAATGACTACTCGTTATCATTAGTCAGCCACGTGAAGTATCTGGGTCTATGGTTGGATACATCACTTAGATGGGGAAAACACATTAATGAAACTGTTCAAAAAGTGTCTAAATATATAAATCTACTAAAAGTTTTATCTGGTCCGGGGTGGGGTATACATCAAAAACATTTAAGACGTTTATATATTGCTATAATTAGGAGTAGGATAGACTACGTTTCTTTCTTGTATGATAATAGTTGCCATACAAATTTATTTAAATTAGATAAAATCCAAAATCAAGCGTTACGTGTCATAGGTGGTTATATTAGAAGTACTCCTATCCATGTAATGGAAAACGATCTATGCCTTCCTCCTCTTAGAATACGTAGGAAATTTCTTGCTGGTAAATATTGGTTGAGATCGAGGTCATTTTCTAATAACATTACTACAAGTATAGTACAAGAATTGGATTCCGTTTGTAATTCTGCTTACTGGACCAATAAGAAAGTCCCTTTACTTACTTATACTTATAACGAGCTAAAATCAATAACAATGCACAGCAACCCTTATCTTGAAATGTTTTCTTTAGAGACTTGGGTAAGTAATATTGAATTACACGATGTTATCTTTGATTCAATCCCGTTGATAGATCGCGCTAAGAGAACGTATAGTAATCATCTTCTAAAACTTATAACCACGAATTATATCAATAAGCAATATAACAATTATTATAAAATTTTCACTGATGGATCAAAAGATGTTGATAAAGGCGGTGCTGCTTTTTTAGACCCTTATCTTGAATTTAGTGCTAAGTTTAGAATTGATTCCCATACATCTATAATGCATATTGAATTGATTGCTATAGCGGAAGCTTTGTCTTATATTAATTCAATTCAGTTAGATAAATTTGTGATATTGACTGATTCTAAAAGTTCTTTGCAACATTTGACTCGATGCACTTCTCATGTGAGAGGAGTACCGATTGCCTATAAGATATTGGAATTTATCCTAAAGCTAAAATCTAATAATAAGAGAGTGTGTATCCAATGGATTCCTTCTCATGTCCAGTTGAAAGAAAATGATGATGTGGATTTACTTGCAAAGCAGGCAATAGGAGATGGAGTTCCATTAAACCTGTTACCTCTTTTTTCAGACCTTGTTAAATTTGTTAAAAACCTTTGTACAGATGTTTGGCAGGAGTACTTTGATGAAAGATCACGGGCGAAGGGAATCTGGTACAAAACCATCCAACCTCTTGTATCTCATTATCCATGGATTGATACCATTATGTTTAAAAGAGATTATTTAAAATCTGTACTTAGATTGCGCTCTGGCCATATACCATCAAACAAATTCGGCTTCTTAATGAAAAAGGTCACTTCGCCAAATTGCAATGAGTGTGGTGTTGTTGAAGACGTTCATCATATTTTATTAGAGTGTGTTCGAAATTCCTCATTTAGATCATCATGTTTTGTACAAAGTCGTTTGTTAGATATAGGTTATGTAAATAGTTTATTATCCGATCCTTTATGTAAAGAAGTTGAGTTTTTAGTTTTTTTACTTAAGTTAGGTTTAGTAAATAGGTAGTTAAGTTTTGTTATAAGTATAGTTTAAGTTTTTCTTGTTTTTTTATACATTTTTGTCCTTATATGGGTGATGTGGTCGCAAAGCGACAAAGCCCACAAATAAATAAAAAAAAAAAAAAAAAAAAATACTTAAGTACCTCTTACCCTACTTTACTTACACGCAATCTTTAATAAGTAGTTGAATAGACCTAAGAAGTTACGGGATGCTCGAGCTGGTAGATTTCCAAAAAACCTCAGATGTAACAAATTACAATACTTTTTAATGACTTTTTAACTTATTAGTCGTGCGTTATTTATTTAAAACTAATAAGTTGAATAAAAACCCCTACAGTATAAAGTGATTTTGTGTAGTTTTTGATAACAATTATAATCTTATAGGAGGTACTCGAGCAACTTTAAAATAAGTAGAAAATCAAACTTTAAAACATTAAGTTGTGAGATACGTAACAGAAGTTCAACATAATGCGAGACTACTTACCTAAATCACCATTACTGATCTACTTAATCAAACAAGACGTGATATTTTAAGCTTTAGGCCTGGCGCCCCCTATCGGCACGACATGCCAAAGGATCCATAGGCGTCCTTGGGCATGCCGAGGCGTGAGCGCGCCGGGCCACGCTGCCGAAGCATCCAGAAGACTACCGAGGCCAGTGTTGCCAGGTCCATTGAGTCGTAAGTTACGTTTCGTTCCCTGAAATGTTACATTTTTGCTGCAAATGTTAAATTTTTTTTGGGGTCGGTATGAGGAAAATTTTTAAACATCAACGAAACAAAAGAAATCACAATCAAATCGCGCGCGAACGGTGCGAACTCGCGAGTTGCGAAATAGGAAACGTGCGCGTACACGCTCAAGCAAAATCAAGTTTTAACCTATACTTGATAGGTTTCATTTTGTCATGGCGCGTTCCATTCAGAGACATCTCTGAGTGTGAAGGAGCGTGAAATACTTTTTAGACGCGCTAGTTTTAGGTACGTTCAATTTGGATGCGTTTCTAAACGGTTTGCAATAAAAATCTTGTATTGCAAATCCCGTTTTTCTCAAAAGTTACGAAAATTGCCATATAATGTATATAAAAATTACTTACATGTTACGCGAGGGGGTCAAATGTTACGAAAAATGTAAGAAATGTAACCTTCTGGCAACACTGGCCGAAGCGTCCTTAGGCATGCCGTCCCTAAAGTCGATAATGGGCGCCGGGCCTTACAGTCCGGATATACGTTGCAAATGTTTACGTTAAGAAAGTTCCGAATACATTGCAAACTTCAGGAGATTTATATTTGTAATTTTACACAAATTATGACTGTTTCTCGAACAGAGACGTGTGAAGTGTTTGCGACAAATGATGCTAATAAATCCTTCAGTAGTTTGTTAACACGGCGTGTTTCTAATGAACTTTTCCCGGCTCAGTGAGCTGCGATAGCTCGGCTCGTATTGCTGTCAGAACGTTCGGTGCCTCGATGTTGCTACGAAAGAAATATTAGGACGATAACCAACAAAGTTTCACTTTAAATTTTATAGGATTCGAGTATACGAAATATATTTTTATTCGAGTATATACGTGTACGAAAGGAGCCCCGATCTTTCACCACATTGGTAGATCTTCGAACATTAGGCTTATTATAAGGGTCGTTTATAAAGACAACGATATGAAGTGGTTTTAAATTTTCCTTTCTGCGTGAGTACCGGGACAGAGCCACCGAGACGGATTAGTTAACTAATTAGGTAAAACTGATTTGATAATTTTTGTGCTTTAGTATCGCTCTGCACAATTATTATTGACGACCTCGGTGGCGTAGCGGGCGAGTGCTCGGCTGAGGTGCGGATTCGATTCCCGCTATGGGAGAAATGTTTGTATGTTCTGCAAATATTTCTTCCTGTCTGGGTGTTGTACTATTATGAGTAAGTATTCACAAAAAAAAATAAGTATTCTATCAGTCATCTGGAGCCCATAGAACAAGCTTTATTTAGTTTGGGGCTAGATGGCGCTGTATCAAATGTCCACAAATATTTATTACTAGCTTTCGCCCGCGGCTTCGCTAGCGTGGAATACAAACAAAAAGTAGCCTATATGTTTTTCCAGCACACATACTAAGTGTATTCCAAGTTTCATTTAAATCCGTTCAGTCGTTACGGCGTGATTGAGTCACAAAAATACATCGTCACATCTACACATCCTCACATCCTCATAAATTTTTGCATTTATAATATTAATAGGATTTATTTAAAATTAGGTTTTAAGAAGCCGGTAAATATTTCACAGTGTGACTTTAAAAAAATACTCACTATTTAGGTATAGAGCGGTGTCAGTGTCGTACTAAGTGACATCGAAAAAATATTACTCTATGAGTAACAGAAATGACGATTTACAAAGCTATAGTATATTTTAAGATGCCGTTTTTATACTTACTTTAAGTACTTGTAATCTAAAGTCAATGAATTAAAGTTCATTTTCATTGAAGGCCGATTGAAAGTGATTCAGGGCCGGCGAAGTGGTATGACGTAAAACCAATTCCCATGAAATAACGTGGTGCTTGTGGAATCTTGGTGTTCATACAATTTATTACAGGATTTTCGTGTCAGCTAAAGATGATTTGATTCTGCAACATTCTGTACCGATACTGTACATTTCGTTATTGATATTGAAGATACGGATAGATTTCAAATTGAATGATTACTGTGAACCTATTTGGCTTATGCCCGGTTTCCACATTTAACTATCGGACAATGATTAGATAGATTACCATAATAATAGCAACGTTGTTTTCTTGACAAAAAATGTATGGTAACCTAACAATGTTGCTATGTTTATGAACGATCTGTCGCGCGTTCGTTGAATATTTATAGGAATCGGTCACTAGTGGCATCCTTGCGCTCCAAACGCTGTGGTTTCAAATCCATGCTACCAAAAACTCTTTTTTAGGGTTACGTACCTGAAGGTAATAATCGTAATAAGTTGAAATTTTCATTGTGTATTTTTAAGCATTGGCGCTGTAACAACAAATTATAAAAATTAGATATATAAATAAAAGGGGGCAACAAGAAACATTTATGTACATGTACGATGGTATGGAACCCTTCGTGAGCGAATTCGACTCGTACTTGACTGGTTTTTATTGCTTTGTTCCATTACGATCAAATCCATTGTCCTTGTTACAAGTCCAGGAGTCGTAGGTAAGTTCTTGATGGAATTAAATGTCCAATAAGATTGACGAGCTCCTCCGTGCTGTCTAGAAAGAGATCCAAGTGATTGATTATTGATCCATTTCTTCTAAATGACATTTTACTTTATAAAAACAGTTACCGGATTGTTTATTAGGTATGATTTATTATCGTTTTATTGCACCGCAATTACTTTTTAATAAACTTTTACCATAGTTGTAAAAGTCGACTAAGTCCTCTCCAACATGATGGACCATCTATATGGGCGATGGGCTGAACACCTGTCACCATGATTCACCATATCCATCTTGGGACTCTTAGATCAGGAGTGGCTGCAATTTTTCCTATGACTACTCCCATCCCGTTTGGGATACTAGTGTGATAATATGTATGTATGTATGTATAATTATGGAGAACTGTCATGAATGTTATTCGCTAAATCGCTAACTTTGTCTCTAGACTCGCCCTGGCTTGTTCCTTAGAAATAATTGTATCTTGAATGTTTGCAAGTTTTGAATGAGTGTTTATTGTGTCGTAAATGGTACATAATTGTTATGAGCCGTTCTGTGTTTGTATTTTTCAGTGCAAAATAAATATAGGTTTGTAGGAACGAATGGCAAGAGAGAACGAGGTAGTATTTTTGGGTTATGCCCAAAAATTTATCTGAGGGTTTTATAGCTACGTTATTAGTATTCTATTTTGTGTGAGCAAATAGAGTCGTTGCCTCAGCTACACGAATCCTTGTAATCAAGAATGATTGATGTAAAAAATCAAAAAATGTTTTATCCTTTGCTCTTGATGTATGAGGCGTTTTTTGGTAAAACATCATAGTTGTGATATACAGAAAACTTGCTAGTAATTTAAAAATATCGAGCACCACGAAGTTGGCAAGCTGTGTGGATCGTATGTGCAAGTTCACGACAAGAACCCTAGATTGCGGTCTCCGGGGAATGTCGGAACAACTTCCCGTTTCCGATGACTTTCAGTTAGCTATCGAACTGGACCAATCGAGGAGGATAGTCAGCGACGGCACTTCATGAACATTTGATCATTTTAAATCTGGAAAATCTCCCATAATCTCATAATAAAAAAAGTGTAATATTTGAAGACTTGACTTTGCCCATATGTTTTTAAGACACTTTGAAGAAAAAAATATATCAAAGGATTACCATATTTCTACACTACAAAGTGTAAAACAGTTTTACAAACTTCTTTTAAATACATAAACACAACTTTCGTTGCTGATACATCGGTAAATCATGTCTGAAGATTTGTATCACATAGTTTCTTTTTACACTCTGATGAATGGGATTAAAATGTTGCTTTGCATGCACAACAGCTCACACAGGTTGTTGACTATTCGTTTTCGAGTCGACAGCTTTTGTAGTTACTGAGACAATCAGCTGTGACAGGTATGGATGGACGTAACTTCGCATCATAAAAGTTTTACTATTTTGGTTCATCATCATCATCGTCAGCCTATAGCAGTCCACTGCTGGACATAGGCCTCCCCTAATGGTTAGAAACCCTAAAATGAATTTTTAAACGACTATCTAGTGTAGGTAATATACTATAATTTGGGTTTATAAACGTTAAACGGGAGTTTATCGTGTGAAATACTTTTTTCGTGTACTGTATTCATTTCACTGTAGTGAATGTTTCGCTTTAGAGACAAGCTCGAAAAACACGAAAAATAGAAACGATTTACTTGAAAAATCACGCACGTTTTCTTTATATTTCAGTTTCGATACAGATTTATGGCGTAGACAATGCAGTCGTGAGAATATTTTTATTTCTTTCACAGAAGTTGAGAAATATGTATATCAAGATATTCCATTTCTTCACGAGACTTTTTCGTCTATGCTTGAAATATTGTGAGCAACTTGAGTTTAAAAATAAATATTTATAAAACTTACATACCTACCATTTAAACAAGTGTGGCAGCGGGTAAGCAATATTCTATTAAGAAACAATTAAACGTTCCTTTAATATTGTGATATTATTTGGTCAATAAAAGTTTCCAATTGGTTCATTTTTGTGTTACTTTTAGTGTGTTCAGTAAGGGTTTTATATACTCTTTGGTTCAGTATAGGTAATATATTTGGTAAAAGGTTGTAATTGAGGTTGTAATCTAGTTGGTGTGAAAACCATGTGGTTAAGAAAGGAATAAGTGCAGAGATAACAGCTAACAGAGGGGACTGGAAGATGAGAAAATGTTTTGCTGACCCCACATATACCGAGATAAGGGCAGGAACATGATGATGATATTAGTGATGGTTGTAACATGTTTTAATAAAGATAAATTACATTTATGGAGACGACGCATAATTAAATAAATTAATGTATCGAGGAAAACCCTCCTTTATTCCTAAAGAAAATCAGTATGCTTTAGACTACAAACAAGAAATCCTGTAGGGATTGAAAGGGACAAAGTTAAAAAAAAAATCCAAGCGGGAAAACTTAACTAATTAATAGGGCCCCGTGACTTCATACTGAAGCTCGGGATTTCTTTGAAGCGACGTTTAAAAGGAGTTAATTGAACGAGTAATTTGTAAGGCTCATTCTTAAGTACATGTTTGCTCAAGAATTTCTTTCTTCAGGCCTTAGCCTGAATGAAAAATGAAAAATCTTAATTTTCCCTTGATTTTTTGTGTACTCATTTTACATAGCTTTATAGTTTCTAATTGTTTAAAGTTACTGCTGTAATTTTTCATTTGCCCTGCAGTGGAGTTTCATTGAGAATAAATTATTTTTCCAAATCATTTATTTATACACCTTTGCTGGATAAACTTCTCCATGCACATTTCCAAGATTAAAAATTTTGTGCTGCTTCCATCCAGCGATCACCCGCAACAAATGTTTTCGGTCCATTGGGCAATGCGCCGTGGCCGTGGTTGGACCTATACTTTCCAAGAGTTCTTCATTCTTTGAGCCACGTATTATGAGGTCATTATTACAAAGCTCGAATAAAGAAGAACTCATCTTTATTTCCTCTTCTTCATACGGAAACCTCAATCATTGTCCTCTCAGCAGGCCTCTTCAAAGGCTTATTAATTTGACTATAGGCCATGAATACTATACATAATATTTTAGCAATTAATAAATAATGTCATGTTCAATTTAGCCTCACTCCTCGTCACCAAAGTAATAATAAAAATAGTGAGTGCTTGAGATCGTATGTTTTTTTAAACTACCATATTTAAATTTACAGAAAACAAAGAGCATAAAGGTTTGAAGTCAGTGTGTGTTTTACTTTGAACAACAAACTTTAATATTGCGAATGTGCAACTTTTCCGCAAGTCTCAAAGGAGGGATATTTGCTACGAAACTCTACGAGCTACGAAATCTTGTAGACTCGTAGACATGCTCAAGATTCTGTCTTTTAAATTATAATATAAAAAATATTATTTTGTTTTTAACATAGGGACTTTTGATGTTATAGTCATGTCGGATTGTCAAAATTTTACTTGCCTTGCTATCCAAGTCATTTATTTGCCAATAAAACCTAATCAAAATAACACACCCATATAAACTAATTCAGTTACAGCCATTCTGCAAATTTTGACATGAAAACAAATAAATACAATAGTAATGCTATTTTCAAACATTAAATAAAATACCGATCACTAAAGAGTTTTAAAATTATTAATACGAATGCGGAATTGCAGTAAATTTAATTTCTGTTGCATTTTATTTATTGGATTTTAATTTATTTTACTATA
Organism: Scotopteryx bipunctaria; assembly: GCA_949320045.1. NCBI lineage: Eukaryota > Metazoa > Arthropoda > Insecta > Lepidoptera > Geometridae > Scotopteryx > Scotopteryx bipunctaria. Next base: position 4,846,194 of record OX439449.1, read on the forward strand.
TTTTTATTTATTTCAAAAGTGATTCCAATCTAAAGGTGCATTTTTTTAATTTCAGTACCTATCAATATTTATGTTTATTCAGACCCTGCCTTCGGTTAGTCCGCTTAGCTCCGCAAGTATTGACCATGTCTTTCCTGTGGATAAGTTCGACAATGCTAAGAATATACAGGTATTATAGGTGCTGGGCAAGGCTACTTCCTTCCGGGCACTACAGAGTCTTGTTAGTATAGGTTCTACACTGTAGGCAAAAGTTGCCTGGCGCTATTATCTAATATAGATTGCGAAAGGCCTTAGTTTCAGACCCTGCCTTCAATTCAAGCACGATAAGATGATCGAAATAGTTATTGGTTTGGTTTTGCTGCGCTCTCCAATTAAATTGTCACCAAACTATAACTCACCCCGTGCCATTCCTTTCATTTGGGCTCGGCTCGTATCGCTTTCAACGGTTTAATGCCGCTTTTATCCAAATTATAATACTAATGTTTATTCCATTTAAGTTCCAAGTCCTTTAATGCTCTTTTGCCATTCATTTTCAACAAAAACATTTGAAAAGACGCTCGCTATTTACCGGTGAGAGTTGTAACCATAATAAGTCACTGAATATTCATACGAAATAATGGTGTAAGCATAAGCAACAAACAAAAGGGTTAGGGCTTAATCTACATGAATACTCCTGAACCATTTCGAAAGGAAGTGGAGTAAACATAAATAACGAATAATGGCCAGTTCCTATATTTTGATGTTCCTATATTATATATTCGACTGGATTTGAACCCACGACCACCTATCACTATAGTGGTGTTGAGAGTCTAGTGGTAGGTGGTCGTGGGTTCAAATCCGGTCGTGCACCAATGGATTTTTCTGTTCAAATTTATGTAGTAGGTATTCTTAAACTGTAAAGGAAAACATCGTGAAACCGGCATGTCGTAGAACCGTAAAACGTTGGAAAACATAACGTCAATTGCACGAAAGGAGCTTTTGAGCCGCACTATAAACTCTTTCACCACACTGGTTCGAAAGAATTAGTGTCACGATTAGTAGTAGTAATAGCATAGCATCATAATCAATTAACATCTTAGGTAAGGTTAATGGTTCAACTTAATAAAAAACCGGTCAAGGGTTCCGTATCATCATACATGTCCCTTTTATATTTTATTTTAATTAATTGTTGTCATACCGGCTATAGAAAAATACACACTGTGAACATTTCAACTCTTTACCTATTACGGTTCATGAGATACAGCCCGCTGACAGATAAACAAACGGACGGACGAACAGCAGAGGCTTAGTAATAGGGTCTCGTTGGCACCCTTTAGGTGCAGAACCCTAAAAAAACGGTTATGTGTAATTCCATACGAAAACCGAGGGTTCCGATAAATTTATTTTATTTTTTATTTTATTTCAATTCATCCCGGGCACTACAGCGTCCCGTTTGTGAAGGTAAAAGTTGCCTGTGTAAATTATCTACTAAAGTTACTAAAAGGCCTTAGTTTTTTTTTGTAAAATTTTATAACTTTAGATTCTCAAAGATGGAAGTAGGAAGTAGGCCGATGGGTCAGTCGATACCTTTTGATTAATAGCGGTCATAATTCTAATAATTCAATATTACTGGGACCGATAGCCATATCGCTCGATCATGTGAACACGACAAAAAGCAATTTGAATCCCATTCAGACGAAATAGCTCTAACAATCGGCAAGCGGAAATTAAAAGTACTTATGAAATCCTGGGTATTTATTCATAAGTATAATTCTTAGGCCATTTGTTTGGTATTGGCTGGAGCGAATGAGACTAACAATTTCACAACTTTATCTTGGCAGGTTTCACTAAATTATTCGTCACTGAAACTAGAAAATAGAGTTACTTCTCTAGCTGTGTCTAACAGGCCTTTCAATAGCTTGGTTTTAGAAAATAAGGTTATTTCTCTAGCTTACAGGTCGGTCAACAGCTTGGTTTTAGAATATATCTGCGAGCTGTGAGGTATTGCTTCGATGTTTTCAGACAACAAAATCATTTTCGAAATACGGCATGCTGATGAATATGTATGACCGATGGTTTTTATTTGTCATTCATGTGAATTGTTGTGACAACATTGTCGTCACCAGTATTTCTTTCTTTCTTTATTATTATTAGATGCTTCCAAACTGACAGCCACTAAAGCCAAAACGTTTTATGAGCTAGAGCATTTAAATTGATAATTAAATTAAACATAGTAAGTTCGTATGAGCTAGTGAACAACCCTAGTGATGGAGTTTTTAGGCCTCCTAAAGGCCTCCGTCATGGCTTAAAAGCAATAATTAAACATAAAGGTAGGTATTATAAAAATACTTCCAATCGTAAATACTTAACACAAAAAGCGAATACACGCATGCACAAAACGATGCGTTTCCATATCTACTTCATATTGCTTTTCAATCAAGCGTCCCCGCTCCGCTGTTCTAAATTCGTAGCCTTATCACTGGGATGAGTTTCGATAAAAGAAAATTTGCATTGTTAATGCGCAAAAATCATGTTCGGCAGCACTGACGGTTTCATTTCAAGTTTAAAATTAAATTTTATCGAAGCTATTGTTCGTGAAATGATGATCTTCAGAATTTATTTAATCCGTAGGTACTTTTGTAAGCTTTGTCATTTGCATTTATATGAGCGAAGATTGGGCAGGAAAGGACAGTATTTATAGATTTTTTCGCATTATATTTCTGTGATATAAATATTCCAGGTACAAGATTCGTCTCTCCATCCGTTTTTACACTCAAGTTCTCCGGTTTTAAAAAGGTTTTTTTCACAAGAATTTAACCGCAAAATTAGCACACAGTTGACGAACCTTGCGAAAATTTGATTAACTATTCCATAGTCATAAACTTCGGTAATCTCTGCCCTTTGGTGGGAAACGCATGCGCGCTGGCGGCGCAGTTTGAGGCTCAGAGTACCAGTATATTCAGAGTACCGCTTCGCAACAGACCAGGCCGGCTTTGCAACTGTTCAAACTTACGAAAGTGATGACCTGAATTTTGAACGAAAAAAGTCTTAGTGAAGTCGCTGGAAACTGTCCTTAAGTGAATGTTGAATTTGAAACATGCTACAACTTTTGCAAAACAAATTGATGTTCTCTAAAAAGTATTTTAAAAGTTAGTGAACAATTTATTTATCGATGTACAATGGTGTGGGATTGTGTGTGAAAGTGAACTCATTAAGTGGAATACAACAATAGCGTAAGTTAGCTCATTTGTTTATGTGGGGTAAACAATTTCTCCACAATTAAATTATGTTATGGATCAAAAAAAAATTTTAACATAATATGTTCGTCAAAGCTTGGTTTGGTGGACTTACAAGTGGAATTCATTTTAATTTTGTAATAAATAATAAGGTATTTATATTAGCGTTTTGAAGGCAACTGAAGCGTTTTTGCCGTGTTTAAAAATTAGCGGAAACATAACATGATAGAGGTATTGTCATTTATATCGTCTATTACAATGGAACATATTTATCAGACCACCTTGTAAGATCACTCGATGACATTAAGAGGAAAAGATGAAAGTCCTGGATGCAATTGGTCGAATCCAGATCTGAATAGCATAAAATGAGGAAGGCCATTACCCAGAAATGTGTAGATACGAACTAAGAATAATTAGATATTTATATCAAATTTTCCTTCGGCATACTGATCAATACCTACACATCGCTTTTAATTAAGTACCAATTTACTCAATCAGTCAAGCGAATCGAAGTACGAGTATTAAAAGCACAGAATGTCAGTAAAGGAATTTCTTGTGTAATTCCTTAAATGGGAAAAGAACCTGAGATAGAAATAAATTAATTCCGTTGCTAAGCTCATTAATTACTTAGCTGCGTTGGTATTTGATCGAGACTTGGACATGATTTTATTAATTCTTCTGAGTTTAAGCTGATTCTGTATAAGCATTTGCCCGCGGCTCAGTTCATGTAGTACCTACCCAGATTAAAAGTACCCTGTACGTTATTTCAGTTTATAAACTATTGTGTATTCCAAGTTTCAGACGGAGACGATTGGGACACACCCAAACTTTTGCATATAACATAATTAGTGTAATTCTAAGAGCACTGGTGAGTTTGTGGTAGTAGCTACCGGTCTAGGTAAGGTCGTGGCTTCGAATCCGGACGTGTACCGATGGATTTTCCTGTTCAAAAATTTATATGCTTCTTATGATTCATAAACGAAAATATCGTAATGAAACCGGCATGGCTTGGAACCTAAAAAGTTCGAAAATATGTGTTAAGTAAGAAATATGCGCTAAAAGAGCCCCTTTGAGGCGCACTTTAATCCTAGTTCTTTCTAACTAGTGACATTAGTACCTAGTGGTAGTGTGATTCTGTATAATACTTTTGAAAACAAGAGGACTTGGCGTCTAGTTGCTGCCAGCCAATTGATTGCTTCAAAATGTTGGGAGACGCCCAAAATACGTTTTCCTAATCACCGCTGTCTCTGTAACATATGAGACACATCTTTACACGATATATCACTAGTGTACATGTGATCACTGTAATGGAGTAAGAACATTTCAAAGCATTAAAGACACTATATGTATCAATTTTATGTTGTACCTACATATTTATTTTCTACCAGCTATTGTTAAACCCTTGTTTCGCAAAATAAATTGATTTGATTTGATTTGTTTCTTGAGAGTTATTTTTACCTGACTACGAAGAAGGACGGTAATGTATGGTATGTATGTATGTGTATTCGGTTGGCTGAAGCTGTAGTTCAAACGGCTAGATGGATGAATGAGGTGTCGTTTGATTCTTCTGGACGACAAGAGTGTCATAGGTTATATGAAGTGTCAAAAATCCAACATGGCGGCTGTAAGAAACCATTTTCAGTTTATAATTTTGGCCGAAACGGCTGAACGGATTTTGACAAATTAGGTTTTGTTGGTTCGTCTGCAGAACAAGAGGGTCATAGGTACAGCCTATGACACTTTTTTGACACTAAAGTGTAAAAAATCCAACATGGCAGCTTAGCCATTTCCACTTAAGATAGGGCATAACTAGAAACGTAGACTAAAATGGCACAAATTCTTCACTATCATCATCATCATCATTAGTCACAAAACCAAATATATCAGACCAACTAAGCTATCTAAGTTCTACGCAGTCGGGTTTTTTGTTCTTTTAAATAAATACTTGTTTGAAAATAGTTGTGGCATTTCCTCTTTTGATTGAGAAAGCAGTAATAATTCCTCTGATTTATCACCCGGAATTATTCGATCAGATAAACAGATCAGAATCGTTCAATTTCAATTCAATTTTAATTTCATTTTTTTTTTTTTTTTTTTTTTTAAACCTATTTCGTCCCACTGCTGGGCAAAGGTCTCCCCCATGGATTTCCAGACATCTCTGTCCCGAGCCAACTCCCACCACCCTCTCTCGAAGGCATCGAGCTCGTAAAAAATTAAATTTAAATTTTAAATTTAAATTTAAATTTTCTTTATTATCTCATGTTCGTCCTGGATATATTGGGGTGATACAAGGTGATTAAAATAATTATTATATGTATAGGTATCATGAGTAAATCAAAATATCTAATATCGATATTACGGCAATATCGATAAATATCGTCCATCCCTAGTTAGGAGAAATTACACGAAAGTACACAATTGGGTTGATTACGCAAATTACAATATAGGTCCTAACGATCTCGCCTTTAATATGTACGCACTTTATCTGATTGAGTATGTTAATTAATTTTACAAAGTATTCGCGTTTCAATTTACTAATTACCTACGAAAATTATGTAACAAAAACTCCAGTTTGATTTGCAAACAATTACATTCACAATTCCGACATGGCCGTTGGACTGTCAAACATTTTCAGTGGTCGAAATTTATGACCAAACTCGGAACTGGGCTCTGCTGCCGGCTGAAAAACTTTTCGCCTTTCCTTTTTTTGCTTTTAAACAAACGAAAATCGGTCGGGCTAGTAAGCTTTTAGAAACGATACGCCATTCAGACCTCTATTTTGAATGTGATAAAGGTCAATACAATGTTTATGTGATATTTATTGAGGTACCAAACAACAAAATTAAACCAAATATTGTTTTATCTCATCATCATTTTCCTGCCCTTATCCCACTAGGTGGGGTCGGCACACCATGTTTCCCTCTTCCATTTTCTCCTATCGCTCGTCATCTCCGCACTCACTCCTTTCACACGCATATCCTCTTTCACACAATCCATCCATCTTTTCCTTGGCCTTCCTCTAGCAGTATATCCATCCACATTCATATTCATCACTCGTCTTGTAACATGACAAAGATTGTTTTATCTATTCTCCACGTATTTTATAGTAAATTAGGCCTTTCGTTTTTCTATATTTCAGACGTTTACAAATTTTTGTTTTAAATCGATGGATTTGTGTCAATCCAAGTCCAATTTCGCAAAGCTCTGAACTTATTTGAAACAGATTTTCGTAATGCCCCTCATTTATTACCAAGCCTGCGGCGTAATCTTTTCCATTCACTTAGATCGAATGTATTCAGTCAGTAATAAGGTTTTTATAATTAAATTCATTGTGAGTTCATACTATCGTAAATATATACCTAATATACACCTTTTTCTCTGCTGGACTGAGAGTAAAGAAAAAACATAGAATGCGTCCAGCTGCTTCTCTCTCCGAGCATCTCGTAAAAGTCGACTAACTAGTATCCTTTCCAACTTGATGGACCTATATGGGCGATGGGCTGATCACCTGTCACCATGGTTCACCATATCCATCTTGGGAGTCGTTAATCAGAAGTGGCTGCAAGTTTTCTCATGATTACTTGTGGTGCTGCCCACCACGTTAGGGATACGGGCGTGATAATATATATGTATGTAATTATACACCTTTTACAAACTTGCTGTTTGGTATTTTGTAACTTATTAGAAATAATTCCATACATACATAATATCATGGCACAGACCACAGATTTCCATCGGTCCTGACAACTCTCGCTCTCTCTCTTCAATCACTCTCATCACATGCTACATGCTTGCTCGTCGGTGGCCTTAATCCAAAACGTTTTGATCTAAGTACGCCTCCCCTTCCAACGGTACCATTGACACTCGCAAAATGAGATTAAATTAAAATAGATTATTTAATTTGTGTAACGAAAGTTGAACGATGATTTTTTAAAAAGAATTTTGGTAAACTCGTATACAGGCGTGATTTTGTGTACCTATTGGTTTGTGTGTACATGACGTGCTACGTTTCGAAAATGGTTTGCGTCTCACCTTTATAGTGAATGTAGCGATATGAATATAACCTTTCTATTTTAGGTATTATTTCTAACCAATCTGAACTTTCCCCATTAAAACCTTGTCCTCGTGAGTTTTGTTATCGGACGGACTAACGAGGCTTGGCCGTTTGTCATCGCAGGACGTATCAAAACGCAGCTTAACAATAAGCTTAGCTTATTCCCGGCTTCTGTATTTAACTAACAGATGTCAGGTAGATTACCATTATTATGACATGCAGTTTTTACGTGATTCTATTTGATATTTCAGACGAGTAATCTTTAGATACAGGCACTATGAACTGATGCCACCTAAACATAAATACATATATATTATCACGAGGAAAGTATGCGGCGAATCGCTGTGACTATACAGCTGCTATACAGGCTTTTTAGTCCTAGTGTGGGGAACAGAGGTTAACCAGGGTACAAATTCATTCTTATGCAATAGTATGTTACTTCTTATTTACTTTAGTTATTTTATAGTATTATGTACCGCTACATTTGTTTTTGTTTAAATAAATTTATTCTTATTCTTATTCTTATTCTTATCACGCTTGTGGGCAGAGCCACAAGTAATCATAAGAAAACTTGCAGCCACTTCCGATCCAAGAGACCCAAGATGGATATGGTGAACCACGGTGACTGTTCACAGTGATCAGCCTATTGCCCATATATGTTGCACCATGTTGGATAGTATACTTACCATTGTGACGACTTTTATGACATGCTTGGGAAGAAAAGGAGCTGGACGCATTTTATGTTTTTTATTTACTCCCAGTCCTGCAGAGAAGTATCTGCAATAAATGAAAACGTCAATGATGGTGATGACTCTTTGGGTATGGTATTGTTATGTAACCCCTTTTCTGGATTAAAATAGAATCAAAGTAAAGCAGGTTGATTGCCAGAAGTAATTCTAACAACATTGCCTAAAGTCTGGTCTTTAACTGGCCGGACATAAAACTTGGCTGTGTCAGCGTTCCTCCTAAAAAACGTACCCGGAGAGTCGTAAATGTAAACTGCTAACACTAACCACAATCTTGGGACAAATAGATGAAATTGGCTAACAGTAGGTACCCTTGAGTGTGTAATACTGTAATCTATTGTGACCGTTTGCTGTTATTGCGTGCTCCGAATCACAGTGCCTGAATGTTCACCTCTTATTTCGAAAGGCTAACATACTTTTTTGAGTGTGGGATGTGGGGGGAACTTTAGAGCAGGTTTTGAATACTTTTTTTAGATTTTTTAAGAAAGCTGTTATAATAAATATTGCATTGGGATTGATTGGGGAGAAATTCAGATTCTGATCGTGATATTTTTAAATGAATAAAACCGTATAGCAACCGGTAGACCACCTGCCAGATGGATCGACGACATCGAGAGGATAGGAGGAAAGCCCTGGATAATATTGGTCGAATCCAGATCTAAATGGCATAAAATGGGGAGGCCTATGCCCAGCAGTGGTTAGATACGGGCTGAGAATGATGATGATGATTGTATCACTGGATTTAGACTCGCGAGAGACCGGAGAATTGCGTAATAAAAAGGTGACTTATACTCAGCAGTGTGTGGATGTGAGCTGATTATGATGATGATGATGATAAATATATTCTGTGTGAGTGCACTGGTGGTCTAGTAGTCATAACCTCGCTTTCCAAACTTAAAGGTTGTGAATTCAAATCCGGTCTGTTTGAAAAATGTGCGCTAATTCGAATGAATAAATGATGAAGGAATACATTATTAGAAAACTTCGTCACAAGAGTTGGCCACTAGCTCATACGAACTTACTTACTTTATTAGAAAACTGGCATATTTTAGTAGGTACCTAAAATAACCTCTTTAACCATACTTGATAGAACAGAGAAGAATTTAATAGAGAGAGGATTGGTTGTCGACCTACCACTAAATAGTCGGTCCACATGGTCCTGAAATTTGGAAGACCGCGTAGTACGAAGTCCGCGTTTACGTAGTCGTACTGATCGGACATTCTGTCGGACCACGTGGCCACAGCCGTAGTAAATTGGTATGAATTTCAGTCTAGTATATAGGATTAGGTAGGTACTACACAATAACAGGTCACGGCATTTCCATAGGTTCATAGAGAGTTCGGAAAACTTACAAACACGATAATTGAATTTAGTTACAGCAGAAACCTTATAAATTCTAGTGGTCTACCTACCACACGTCTTATGAAATTCAACCTCTAATCGAATTGACCTAACTAAGCTTTGTTTGTACAGGACTAATGCATGAGCTGTGGTTTAGGGATGTATGTTCATAGTGTAGAGGGCTGTTTCGTAATAATGTCGGAATAAGTATATTTTTAGATAGTGAAACAACCCGCTTCTTCCTCTGCGTTGAGTATTTTTACACAAACTTGTTCTTTCCGCTGTGTCTTCTAGGAGTTGAATTTTTGGAATTCCTTTCTTAGCGCCCCTCTACACCATAATATTTTTGATGCATAAGTACTTGCAACTTCTCTGCTGGACTAGGCGTAAAAAAATAATATACAATGCGTCTAGCTGCTTCTCTCCCCGAGCATGTCGTAAAAGTCGACTAAGGGATAGTATCCTCCAACATGATAAGATACAATAAGCAAGTATTCCCAAGGAGGGTTGATGTCAGGCAGGCGGCCGGTCATAAAACACCTTAGCCAAAACTCTTACAGCATGATCCAAGAATCATGCTGTGCCGACCCCACATAAGGGCAGGAAAATAATGAAGTACTTACATTACATGTCTAAATTTATGAGTTAAAATGAGAATGAGGCCAAGTCAAACCACTCTACCTAATAACTAAAACTTTGAGATACTAAAAAGGCACTAAATTTAATATAGTATCCCAGCTTACAGTAAGTTTGCTGATAGGTAGGTACTTAGCATAATTTATACACTAAACTCCCGAAGGAGACCACCGTTCAACTTTCAAGGGTTTGCCAAGATCTGTATTATTTATTGCGTGGAGAGCCACTTGAAACTAATTTACGAGAAGGATCAAATTATATTTTAGGCCAATTTAGTATTGAATCTTGTAATTTGGGTTTGAGATTTAGATTAGTCACCGGATATGGTATATTTAAACCGTTACGAAAATAACATCCATTGCTTGCAGGTTTGAATTTAGAATCTAGATATTGAATTTGGAATCTGCCTTGATTGATGACCTCGGTGGCGTGGCGGATGAGTGCTCGGCTGAGACGCAAGAGGTGCAGGTTCGATTCCCGCTACGGAACAAATGTTTGTATGTTCTGCAAATATTTCTTCGGGTCTGGGTGTTGTAGTAATATAAGTTACTTATTTAGTTTTTACTTAAAAGTATATATTTACAACATAAAAAGTATGGATTAAGTAGTATTCTATCAGCCATCTGGTGCCCATAGTACAAGCTTTGCTTAGTTTGGGGCTAGATGGCGCTGGTTCAAATGTCAACAAAAAAAAATCTTTTATTTATTGGTCTGAATTAATGGAAATCGTGCTTATTCTCAGAAGTTGATTTGAGCTGAGCCTATTCTCATTATTTCATCGACAAATTGTTTTACAAGCGCTATGTTGGTAAATTCTGGAACACATAATGTTACAATTTTCTTCAATAACATCTAATGTACATTATATAATATATATGTATATAATGTTATAGGTAATTTACTTTCAATTATGTACAAGCACAAAATCTTCTAGTGATCACGTGCAGATGTCACAAGTCGATTAGCTTTGAGAGCGTTTAATTTAAACTTTGTGTATACCAAAATTAAATTACATTTTATTGGCCTTTCCGAAGGCGTGTGCCTGTAGTCTGGGAGCAAAACACGATCTTATTGAAGGAAATTTCATTGATGTTTGAGAAATTACTAACTCAAATTCAAAAGTAAAACCAACCTTAATATACTTCTACTAACTTTCTACCTGTAAAAAATAATAATACTTACTGACAGGTTATAAAAAAGAGTGTTTTCCAGCATATAGATAAGGCCAACCATTGTATTTTTTTTTGTAAAATTTCTTTTCTGTTTTGTGTACAATAAAGCGTTAATCTATCTATAGGATTCAGATGAGATTGAAAACTGGCCTCAAAATTACTACATTTACCTTTTCCAAATAAAAATCGCCACTGTCTCTCGTCCTAAATGAGTGCCCGTATTGTCTACTAAAATAAAACAGAAATTTCACGAGCAAGTTTGTTTGTTTGTTCAGAAATGTGGCTACACGGCACACATTCTCCTAAGCACCGAAACACACTATCGTTATCACAAGCATATCTTGCGAGGCTAATTTTACGCTCATACATTGCGCTACATACGAATTCCCGTGCGTATAAATAGTCTTAAAACCTGTACGCGGCGTAAGTAACGCTCAGTGTGTTTCGGAACAAAGTATTCGGAATCACACATGCAAAGAAACATCTACAGCTTAAATACGGGTTGGGTTCCATATTCATGTACGCGACAACGTCCACATAATGTAGGTACTTGTCTTGCGTTTCATGTTCAGAAAAGCAGGAACATTTCTACAGCAACTTTTCTGAGAGTTTCTGCCATACACATGCATGCATTTATGGCTCAACTAAGTAAACTGATGAGCTTTTGTGAGGCTTTCGAGATTCTTTTCGGTACTCGATTTTGTTAGAATTCCCGAAGCGGGAAGTTACTTTGATCATTCAAATGAATTGAGTATTTTGGTGTGATAAGATGAAACGGAATACGATTGCGAGTTCATTACAGTCAGCTTGTATTTTTATGTTCTTACGACATTGGTATTTTGGTGTCAGGGTTAATACCCACTAGAGAGTATAGCATTGTTTAAAATAAGCGTAACTATAAACTTTACCGTACACCTCTAGAGCTTTGTTTGTAGTATATTTTAAAGTGTCTTGGTCAACGATTTTTTAAATATATAATTATTTATTAACAATTTAAAAGGTAAAAAATGGATTGCGACAATATACATTTATATTTTAAAGAAAATAAAGTAGATCAGTCAACACAATAATAGTATAAGTAACTTGGTAAATGACCCACTTTGAATTTCTAACAGATAAACTGCGTCTGCAGTTTCCAAAAGCTCATTTCCGCTTCAAAGCAAAACTGAAAATGCTGACTTCTGGACGAAAAGTGGAAAAGACTTTTGTTCGGAAGCTCATCGTAGCTAAATTAAAAAGAGATTTGGTAAAGTAATGGTTCGTTGGCAATCATGGCATAAAAATTGTAAAGGGATTTGTCAATCATGGTTTTTTGTCTGCATTTTTGGACTTTAAATCAGAAGTAGCTGCAAGTTTTCTTATGTTTGCTTGCGGCTCTGCCCACCCCATTAGGGGTATCCCTACATACATATTATCACGCCCGTATGGGCGTATGTATGCATGTATTTTTCATACTTGCATCACGTTTATAAAGACGTTTAAAAAAGTATTTTTGAAGTGAGTTGTCTAAAACTGGATATTCATTCGCAATAGTTCCATTGGCTAGCACCATTAATGGAACTAGTGCGAATATGTTTATATTCTAGTTCCATTATAAAATAAATAGCGATAAATAACGAAATACAATTCTCGTCTCGGCTCATCGATGACGTTCAATGACGGATCCAAACAGAACAGGAAAATGCTCTCGCTCAATTTCATTCACTTAGTGTATAAGGCGAAAGCTAATGACATGGTTTGCCTTGTTTGGGAGAAAAAAGCTTTTGAACCATTTACTAGTCAAGATTTATACTTTGTTTTTTTTTAACCCCCGATGAAAAAGAGGGGCGTTGGAAGAATGGACTGATTTTTTCTAAAGTTAATGTGATCGAGATGGTTCTTTGCTATGGATTGTAAAGTTCTGTTGAGGCGTTTGAAGATGATCAGCTCATTTCCTACTTTGTAAATTTTATGAAACATTCTCAAACACAAACTATAATAACATTAAAAAACTTTAATGTAATCGGTATAATAATAAGAAATTAAAATGTTTTTAAATTATTGTTTTACTACCATCCGCCCGCGGCTTCGCTCGCGTGGTACCTACCAGGGTAAAAATTAGCCTATATGTTATTCCAGGACATTGCTGGACAAAGGTATTTCTCATTGATGTCCAGATATTCCTGTTTTGAGCTTTCTCCCACCACCCTCTCTCGAAAGCATAAAGCTCGTGAGACCAACTCCTATGAATAACTTTATTATTAAAAAAAAAATACTCGTATTCAATTATAGATCACAAGATTTTTAGTAACAAAAGAAAGGTTTGGTACATTTCAACTCCAGACCTAACAATAAGCTTCTTGTCTATAATAGGATTGTGTCTTTATTTTCCTGTTTATTGAATTTACTTATCAGAAAACTAGTTTATTTAACTGAAAAAGGACTGAAAATAGAGAATATTCGACCTTTCGTATCCTTCAATAGTCCTGACTCACAAGCAGTTTTTTACGTATCCAATACCATCCAAAGGGTTTGGCAGTGATTGAATACCTTTTCAAACATGCATACCAAACATTATATTACGAAATAATAATACTCACCCATCCACTGGTTACGAAGATAAATAATCCACAAACTTGTATTCTATATTTTTGCCGGCATTTACACTTCGGTCCAGTGAACCTTTCTACCCGACTGTGAAGAAGGAGAGTAATGTGTAATGTAAGTATGTAAGTGGGTAGGTATGTAGGTATGTGCATTTGTTTGGCTGACTGTAGTTAGACGGCTAGACGGATTTAGACAAATAAGGTATTAATGGTTTTGTCTGAATGACGGGAGTGTCATAACCTATAATGAAGTCTCAAAAAATCCAACATGGCGGCTGTAAGAAGCCAAAATGTATTGTTTTGGCTGCCCGAAACGGCTAGAAGGATTTTGACAAATGAGGTATTGGTTTCGTCTAGATAACGAGAGTGTATGACATTTTTTTAACACTACAGTGTAAAGAATCAAATATGGCAGCTTTAAGGAGGCATTATTATTTTTTCAAGTAGCCATTTTGAATTTACTTATTATATTATATATAGCTGCAAACCCACTGACTCACTGACTGACAGAATTGTTCTCCCAGAAGGAGACGAGATGGGTCAAAATGATGTATGGGGGAAGTGTTCAGGGAGTCAATTCCAATTTGGGAAAAATCCGAAATCTTCGAAAACTGCTCCTCATCAGGGACCTCACCTACTGCCAGACGAAACTAAAAGACCGACACCCGCCCTGCTTGCGGAATGTGGACATGCACCCTGGTCGAATCCGATGTGCGGTGAAAAAAATTCAAAATGGCGGAAAACAAGATGGCCGCCATACAAACTTTGACCGACGATATCTCGAAAACTATAAGCGATAGGTATGGAGTGCTCGAACAAATGTCGTAGAGGATGGCGCGATGCAAATGCCAAAGGTGACAGTTTTTTTTTTTTTTTTTTTTTTCACCAGCAGCGATTACGTCCCTCGCGAGCTGCGCGCAGCTCGCGCCCGCAAGCGAAAATACTAGTTATGGTATAAAACTAAAAACTTACGACTGGTACAAGTTCATCTCCATCATCATCATTATTTATGTCACAATATCAAATATGTCAGACTTAACTAAATTCTACGCAGTCGGGTTCTTTTAAATAAATACTTGGTTAAATATATTGTGAGCCTGCCTATGAGCCTATTCTAAAAACACAGATTTATATTATATTTACACCTCTGGATGACCTGCATTCGGCCTGGCAGATTGTCGAGGCCGTATGATGATTTTATGTCTTTAGAATATATTGTAACTTCTGTTTTAATTGCAAAGTAAGTACACTTTTTATATTACATTATCAAAATACGAAATTCTTCCGAAAAGACTTATTTAATATAACAGGTAAAAGGCGTTTCACGAAACAAGCTCAATTCCAATGAATACAAACAGAAAGTCGGGAACAAATAAATTCAAAGGTGCAGATTTCATCCAATTTGCCACTTCAAAAGAAACGATAGCGTGATCCCCGCCTGAGACTAAATAAGCTTAGTCTTCAAATTAAGGTTTAGAGACAATAGCGTAATTAGCGTCTATGGTTTTAGTAACTGAACACAATGGGAACAATGAGTGGGAGTTCTCCGCATAACTTGCACGCTCCTTTCAATAGTTTATTCTTTGTGTAAAGTATGTACCAACCTATAAGTAAGCTACGAAAATTTGGAAAGAGGATAAACAAAAAACCGGTCAAGTGCGAGTTATTTCGCACACAAAGGGTTCCGTACCATCGTACATTAAAACAATTTTTAGTCATTAGACAAAAATCCTAAAGATTTCGCACCCATCATTCTACCGGAGAGATCGCCGTTATCAGTTCCATTTTCAAAAATATTTTTTTTTTGAAACAGTCGAATCTTTATGAATTAAGACTTTTTCGTTTTTGTAGGCTCGTTGGTAACAGACAAAAATTTGAAGAAGAAAAAACTTTTTCCCCTAGAGGCAAATATGCTATTTGATCCCCGCTTTGTTACGCTACAATGACGGACTTTTTGAGCAAGAGAAGTGAAAAATAAATTTACAAATTAAACTAAGTATAGGTACCGTTTATATTGCCAGCAGGCAATTTGGCTTCCCTCCGGATCAGGTAGGACTGATACTCGAAAAATTACGAAACATGAGATTCAATTGGCTTTGAAGCGCTACTTTTATGTAAACAGGAGGTAATTGCCTAACGTCGCTTACTCTCACCATAAAAATACATTTATTTTGAGGTAGCTATTACTTGTTTAACAGCGACTATTACCAAAATCAACTTATTGGCAGTAAGTGCTAAATAGTGACATCAAATATTATATGACATAACTAGCTGCCGCCCGCGGCTTCGCTCGCGTGGTATCCGGATAAAAAATAGCCTATATGTTAATCCAGTACATGTACTATGTATATTCCAAGTTTCATTCAAATCCGTTCAGCCGTTTAGGCGTGATTGAGGCACAAACATCCAAACATCCAAACATCCAAACTCACAAACTTTCACATTTATAATATAAGTAAGAATAAGATTGGAAGGCCCCAAGACATCGTCGCGATTTCTGTTTTTTTTTCTACACAACTTCATCTTACCGTTGCGTCCTCGATAGTTGGATTTCGAGAATTTTTATCTTAGTGTACTCCTACGCTATAATAAGAACGGTATGTTCTCCAAGTTCCATGCTTCAAGGCTAAAGCTGTGCGTTGATTATTAGCATTCAGTTAACACTTATGTGTTTGTGCCTCAATCACACCGTTACGGCTAAACGGATTTTTATGAAACTTGTAATGCTTGTGCTGGAATAAAAAAGTAAGCTACTTTTTATCTAATAGTAGAAGATACATAGTTAATAAAGTCAATAAATAAATAGAATCAGAAACAGAATAATGACAATGGTAATACGATGGATAAGGTAATCAGGATCGGCTGAGCTGTATAAACTT
Organism: Scotopteryx bipunctaria; assembly: GCA_949320045.1. Classification (NCBI taxonomy): domain Eukaryota; kingdom Metazoa; phylum Arthropoda; class Insecta; order Lepidoptera; family Geometridae; genus Scotopteryx; species Scotopteryx bipunctaria. The sequence goes on from OX439449.1 coordinate 4,862,823, forward strand.
ACTTAAGTATATAAATTACTCATTATATAAACTTACTATACACCAAAATAATATATAAGTACACTAGTTATATTACGAAATATTATCGTCTTCAAATAACAATTATAATAGGTAATTAGAGTTTACATCATTATTTACAGAAAGAAATGGCACAACAACAAAATAACTTGTTTGAGTTAGGTATTTTACCTTTGGAATCATTATAACCCCAATTTAAAAATTACCTTCATAAATAGCTCTTCTTGTTTAGGTTTTAATATTTGTTTTTCGTTCGTTTTGTTTAGCATCCAAATAAATGGAAACTTTATAATGAATTTGCTCGTTTAATAAAAGCTGGTACACAAAAAGTTATCGATACATTTGTTAGAAGCCCAGAGGATTTATTATTTTTTGGTCGATTCACGTGTTTTATTAGAATGTGTTTGAAGTTGCTTCGTATTATCTGTAGCCAAACGAACATGGTAAGTCAAAGTTGGTAAGGTTCGAAAACTCAATACTAAATAAATTTTAGCAACCATACTCGGGTTAATATCGGGGAAAGATATCATCCATCTTCCTGCCCTTATCGCACTCTATGTGGGGTCGTCACATAAAACACCTTAGCCAAAACTCTTATATATCTCATAAAGAGTGGGATAAGGGCAGGAAGATGATGATGAACTGTGTTAAGTTCTAAACATTATGCTTTCTCCAACGCTCTTCTTTCAGGTTCAAGTCGTGTGAAGCCAGCTTAAGAATAAAATATTATACTGTATTCATTAAAGCCAGCCACGAGACCATTCGTGTGATAAAGTCCTTCGCAATCCCGAGGGGCTATTTATAAACTGGGGAAAAAAGGCTTGCACTATATTAAAACTACTCAAGATAAATTATCAGAACCGAAAGCAAAGGGAAAACGACATCGCATACTGCATGCGATGTTGTTTTCCCTTTGCGTTTTTAGGAAGATATAGGAACCTCTGATGTGTTTTTATTGATTTAATTTAAAGTGGAATTTAATTTAAGGAGGCTTTTGCCGAGCAGTGGGTAAAATCAAGCTGTGTATGATGATGATGACGAACTTTTACAGATTAAACGTCCGCACCTTTTTATACTAAAAAATATTCTGTATTTGAACGTACAGTCAAACACAGTCATGCAAATTAAGCTTATGTAGAGCCTAAGAAAATAAGGATTTCCGACCGTCATTCAACGGCCCGTAAAGGAGTAAATTACTTTTGACTATACCCGTTGTCAGGTAGTAGATATACTGCCTCTTTTGCTATTAGATTTGAAAGTAGATGGTAAACTTCTTTTCAACAGCCTTGACTAGTGGAAAAGGAGTCTGATAGCGTAGAGGATCCATGATAGCGTTCAACGTTTTTGTAGAAAACAAGGTTTAAACGTTGTAAAACTGTTTATTCTGTGTCCAGTGAGACGTGAAAGGGTTGGTCTACGGTTATTTATTCTGTCCCAAGACAGAGAAATAACTTAAATACTTGCTCAGCATTTACATACCTACAGCTAGTTTAATGATAAATGTACGATAATAACTACAACAGAAACTAGAATCAGCAGGTTTGATAATCTGTAGAATGTCAGAAGTGAGTATGGTTTCCGAAACTTTCGAGGCCGTAGGTATAAATGATTACGAAATTCAATGATACTCTAGATCATCATGTTTTGTACAAAGTCGCTTGTTAGATTATAGGCTATGTAAATAGTGTATTATCCGACCCTACATGTAAAGAAGTTGAGTTTTTTTGTTTTGTAGGTAGTTAAGTTTTATTATAAGTATAGATTAAGTTTTTTTATGCATTTTTTTTTATATGGGTGATGTGGTCGCAATAAGACAAATCCCTTATATAAATTTAAAAAAATGATACTCTAGGATCGTTCCTAGAGTATCATTTTTTTAATTTACACTTCAATTGATGATCTGAATTGATGTACAAACAATCTGTACTTATTATAGACGAATTTATCTATAAACACACACATCTCTAGCTGTAGAGCGCATCTCTAGTTGACAGTAACAGTAGCAGAAATAGATCTACAAACTCTATGATCCTCTATGGTGAACTACCAAAAGGAAGATAATCGTTAATGGGATCGTGTATTGTAAGATGTGTAAGCAATGTAAAGTCCTTATTTGAGTGCCAGTCGAACACTATCTACCTAAAATATGTACATACTCGCGTGATACCCGGATAAAAAATAGCCTATATGTTAATCCAGCACATGTACTATGTATATTCCAAGTTTAATTCAAATTTGAAAGAGTAACAAATATCCATACATCCATAGGTACTTACAAACTTTCGCGTAGGATTTTTCTAGTTTCAGTACCTACTATCTAGTGCACGAAAGCGCAATTTCATTTGTGTCTACTTTACACAAGCAGGTAGGTATGCCTACCCAACAATCGTGGATTATTGAATCTATCGGAACGAATTGAAGAGACTCCACTTTGTGCGACGATTTGGTTAGGTTGTGCGTCTTTGACGAGTTTTTGATAACAAACAATTTGATACGGATTTTCTTGGGGTTTCATGATATGTATCGTGTTCTGGTTGTCTAGTAGTAGCGAGTCCGCCTTCCGACCCCCAAGGTCTTGACATAAATATTATGCCAAGTGCAGGAAAGGAGTCCAATCCGTTCGACACACTAGTTTGAAAGAACTATGTAGTTGTACCTAGTGGTAATATGTATCTTTGCAAGTATTTTTAGGCCTGAATTTATCACTGATGTGTTGTTTTGCTAAATGTAACTTAATAGGTCTGTGTCAATATGTTTTGACATCCTCGGTGGCGTGGCGGGCGAGTGCTCGGCTGAGACGTAAGAGGCGCGGGTTCGATTGTAGCTACGGGAGGAATGTTTGTATGTTCTGCAAATATTTCTTCCGGGTCTGGGTGTTGTAGTATAATGTATTTATAAGTATGTTTTTACAAAAAAAAGGTATATAAGTATTCTATCAGCCATCTGGTGCCCATAGTACAAGCTTTGCTTAGTTTTGGGGCTAGATGGTGCTGTGTGACGGCTCTTTATAATGTCAAAACATGTCTGATTTAAAATAAAGACATTATTATGAGCCCAAATGTGATTTAAGTAAACTTTCTTGTGAACTTCAAGTTTATTAATATGTTATTTTCTCGTTAAGCACGTATTACTCTCCTCTTTTGATCTAAGACAGTCAGGCTCACGCTAGGCTCATGTCTTTGATTTTATAACTGGCTCACGTCAATCAACGACTCAGTATGATGAGTCATTATACTACTTGCGTCACTTACAATGTCTCATACATTACACAAAAATGTTTGTATTTAGATAGATATGTATTTTTTTGCAGCTGGCCGTTTTTGTGTTTTTGTACATGCTTCAGTTTTATAAATACGAAAGTAATTAAAAGTCTATCTGTCTGTAACCTTAACTTGATAAACAAACTTTGACAAAAGGTCCAAGATAGATTACATTCTATAAAAGGACGTCGGCTACCTTTGTCTCAAAAACAATTCAATACAAACCAAGTTGTGGGCAACAGCTAGTACTGCATAAAAAAATCTTCTCTTAAAATAAGAAAGTAAAAATCTACAGCGTTTTATAACAAAGTGTACTTGCACGTCTACACACATTCTTTGATTTTACTGCAGCCTTTTATGGTAGACATTCGAAGTAAACTTCAGAGTCGCCGTATTTGTGATCCTGTAGCAGAACTACTATGCACATGCTTTTAAAGTCACAGAAAGTCGAGTTCAGTATCTATGACGCGCCGAATAACGTGCCATAATAATTTTTTTTCTACTTTTTAGTTATTATTTAGGTTGTCAGTCAAATATCGCTTCTAGCGATAAGGCCGCCAATTGTGGATACCGGAATAATTATGTAAACTTTTGTAATTTTTATGTTTTTTGTTGGTATACACAATAAAGTATTATCTTATCTTATCTAATGTTTGAGTAGTAGCTCTATCAGTAAAATTTATTTGCGGAAACTAGTACTTAACCTTCTTATATTATGTAGCTTCCTGCTTCATATTATCTATTTATTTACCTATCGTTTTTGTATAGCTGTTAGTTTTCCTGAAATTTATAAAATAAAATAAATGCTTTTTCTTTACATTTTTCGTCCCACTGCTGGGCAAAAGTCTCCCCCATGGATTTCCAGACATCTCTGTCCCGAAAAAAAGATAAATAAATAATATATAAATATTTGTGGACATTTTACACATCGCCATCTAGCCCCAAACTAAGCAAAGCTTGTACTATGGGAACCAGATGGCTGATAGAATACTTATATACTTTTTTTTGTAAATACATACTACAACATCCAGACCCGGAAGAAATATTTGCAGAACATACAAACATTTCTCCAGTAGCGGGAATCGAATCCGCGCCTCTGCCGAGCACTCGCCCGCCACGCCACAGAGGCCGTCAAATATTTTTGTCACTGTACAAGCTTTAGATAAATTTTCGTAATTGGACGTGGAAACAGAGTATTACGCAATGCAAAATCGCATGTTTACAGTTTGTAGTGCTGTTACATGGTTGTTTGGTTTAGTTTCAATCGTGTTGCAAACTTTAGCTAACAACATGGCGGATAAAATAATGGCTAATTAGTAGTAGAAGTTGGGCAAACTCGCCTCTGATTTACCTGTGGTAATTTGGAGGCGAGTTTACCCAGCTTTCATATTTCACTCAAAATCGAATTATATAAAACTCCTACCTTAATGACTGACTGACCATTATAACCTAAACCAGAATAAGTCTTAAGAAGTACGAAACAGGCTTTATTTTATCTTATGGTTCCCGAACTTCATCTTCAGTAGGACGCAGCAAAATGATGAAGTTTGCATGAAAAAAAAAAGCTTAACTCGACAAGTCGCGGGGCATTTCAATAGTTGACTGATAAATCAACAAAAAGTTTTGCATAAAAAGAAAATAATGTATTCGTAATACTACTATTAAAGAAAAGTAAGTACTACTAATCATATCAATAGTTCTTTCCAATCAGTGTGGTTAAAGGATTTTAAGTGCGCCTCGAAGGCTCCTTTATTCGTAATTGGTCAGATGGTCTTCTATCAAATTTGACAAGAAGAAACAGAGGCAAATAAGAAAATGCTCCGAAGTTTTCCGCGAGTTGGTAATTTAAATTTTTTATATAACAAAATGGAAAGATAATAAAGAGATTATCAAAATAAAAATAAATTATTCGCCTATTTGTTACGACTGAAATTGTTTGACTTTAATTTCTTGGCTTTATTTGATAAAGGCAAGTTATTTGACGTAATTGCTGAATCGGAATCTTGCGGTGAAGATAACGAGAAATGTTAGATCGTTTTCATTTTATTAATATGTTTTGGCTTTGTTCGGCAAATACATTCTTTTTTAACATACTCGGAATATTCTACTGCATACCTTATCTGTTAGTGCAATGGCGCTATTTTCGAACGTTTTCAAAGTCTCTATCTGGTCGTGTCACTAGTTCTTTCGAACTAGTGTGGTGAAAGGATTTAAAGTGCCCCTCAAAGGCTCCTTTCGTGCACTTGATACATATTTTCTACGACATGCCGGTTTCCTCACGATGTTTTCCTTCACCGTTTGAGTATAGCGCACATCCATTATTTGAATAGAAAGAATAATTGGTGCACAAATCTATATATAGTAGACAAATCTATTCCGAATAGCGATAAAAACAACAACAAATCTTATAAATATTCAAAAAATTAAAATTCAGACTAAGAGAACGCCGCAATTTATATTCCGAACAGAAAAGGTAAGGAAGTGGGTCACAGTCCCACATCGCGATATAAAAGTTCTTCTCCGCTATCTACAGGGTGTCTCATAATGTGTTTATCATCCCACAGGATGTTTCTAAACTCGAACTTTTGTTCTGCGGCGTTTAAGAAAGCTATCTTTATAAGTGTGTTTTAGGTGTGGAAAGAAGAAAAGTAATTGAAGTTTTATTAAGATTATTTTGGCACTTCAATTTATATTATGGTAAGAAGAATATTTTTAACTTAATCATTCTATTTAAGGCACTTTACCTAACCATAGGTAGGTATAGTAGAACTACAAATATTGTGCGCCTCGGCAAACTTTGTGCTTTGTATGAAAACCGAATATGTCCAAATATGCAACTACTCGTAATAGTCAACTAATAAAAACTGAACCAACATTTAAAAAAATAAACATCTACATAATTATTGAATTAAAGATTATATTAAAAAAAAAAACTTATTTGTCACCAAAACTTCCATACAGTTTTAGGGCACTAGTGGACCCTTAAAATAGGGTAACAAAAAAGCAGTTCGTATTTCAGAAGCTATATGAAAATTGCCGAGGCGCACATATTTTGTGGTACTACTGGACGACTACTCTACTACTCGTGTGTCACTAGCTGTCTTGAAGCAGTGTGGTGAAAGGATTAAAGTGAGTTTTTTATTTATTTGAAATTTTCGAACAGAAAAATCTATCAGTGACCGAATTCAGACCCTCAACTACGATTGGAAGGCGAGGTTTACCATTATACCACCAGTGCTATGATAACTTGTGGCTTTGCCCACCCCATTAGAGATATGGGCGTGATAATACACATACATACATACCACGAGTGCTCTAAATGAAACTCATCAAATCGAGAACTTTTATGGCTATTATAATACTGGAACTTCATTGAGCTTTAGAAATAGTCACACAATGCACCTGCAGATGATAGCACAGCCTGGATAGACCGAAGTAACGCTTCTATGACAACTACGACATTATTTAAAACGAATGGTAGTGGTTTAAAGTAGCTAACGAATGAAAAATCGGCCAAGTGCGAGTCGAATTCACACATGAAGGGTTCCGTACCATCGTATATTATGTACCTATAAATGTTTCTTGTGTGGTATCTCCTTTTTTTGTTCGACTCTACTTATTACGGTTCATGAGATACAGCCCGCTGAAAGACGGGAGGACGGACGGACAGTGGAAGCTTAGTAATAGGGTCCCGTTGGCACCCTTCGGGTACGGAACCCATATATTGTAGTATTATTATTGACGCCAGTAGTACAACTTTGACAGCTTATAACTTAGAAACGTGACACTAGGAGATTTGGTCAAGGAATATTTTGTGTTTATAAAAAATCGATTTACAAAGGTCTTATATGTGTGGCCACGATTTTGAAAAAAAAAATGGCGGACTGTATATACGTATACCAAAATCTTCAAAACCCTTTGTGCACAGATTCAGTCGTAAAAATTAGAGATAAACAGAGTTATTTTCGCTTTTATAACATTAGTATGCTTACTGCCTGGCTTCGTCTTGTGACCTTTAGCAAAATGTACGATTTTTGTGACATCCTGTGTACCCAAGGAACGCCAGACGTGAGGGGGCTATAAATATGGCATTGTTTATTTGAAGGCTTTGTGGGATGTCTTATAAAATGATGTAGAAAGGGGTCTGTTTTGATATGTGAAAAAGGTAAAAGCTTCGTGACGTTTGAAGAAAAATGTCTTTATGAGAAATATCAGCTTTCTTAGTCAATCGCGAAATATATCTGCAGTACGAGATGAACAGTCAACAGCTCAGTGGGGGATTGCTGACATAAATTCGTTGAGTGATATTTTTGTGGCACAACATTGACTTAGATTGGATACAAGATATATGCTTCCAACTGGCAATTATCTGAATCATTTATGCTCTCCATGGATCGTATGCAAAACTAGTGGAACGCCCGTTTCACTTCTGTAGAGTAGATTATTTTGAGTATATCTGCAGAAAGAAGAAAAATGTTTTTATTTACGTTAATTAATGCTATTTATAGGTAATATAGTTTTTGTGCGCAGCAACTCAAGGCTGTTCATCTCGTGTTTAAACTTAAACAACATTGACACCCCGTTGCACTTCTTTGCTAAACTTCTAAATACGTTATTTTGTATTGAAAGAATCCAAATAAAGTTTCAAGCAAATCGTACTACCTGTTCAAAAGTTCCCATACAATCTTTAATAATCCCTGAATACCGTTTCGGGGGTAGATAAAGAAATTATTTCACCATAGACTTTTATTACATGTATTGGAGAGTATGCTAAGTTTTAAGTTTAAAAGTTCAAAGAATACGATTTTTGATACAAATGTCTTTACCCCTTTTATCTCCCTTAGGAATAGAGTTTTCAAAATTCCTTTCTTAGTGTACGTCTAGGTGCTACGAGTATAAGGCATGCACCCTCCAAATTTTGAGTCTTTAGGACCTACGGTTTAGGCTTTTCGTTGTCTGTCAATAGATCAATCACGACAAACTCTTTTACATAGTAATATAATAATAATAAATAAATATTTGAGGACATATCACACAGCACCATCTAGCCCCAAACTAAGCAAAGCTTGTACTATGGGAACCAGATGGCTGATAGAATACATAATATACTTTTTTTTTGTAAATACATACTTATAATACACAATACTACAACACCCAGACTCCGAAGAAATATTTGCAGAGTATGCAAACATTTCTCCCGCAGCGGGAATCGAACCCGCGCCTCTTGTGTCTCAGACGAGCACTCGCCCGCCTCACCACAGAGGTCGTCTGTGGATAGAATATGATTTTGTGAATATGATTATGATTATTTATGTAGATACCTCGATATTTATTATGTAACTCCTTAAGAGTTGGCCATTAACTAGCTCATACGAACTTACTTACTTAATATGTATTATTATGTAGTTTGTCAATAAACTCTTCTGATAGTCTGATATTTTGATAAGCTTACTTTGAAACTGCACTAAAGCTTCAGAACATTATTATGGTTTTATTATGTTATAACTATCCTTGTATTGGGGAGGGTTTTTGTCCCTCCCTTCATTAAGAGAGATAAATAAAAAATAACACAATATGACAAGCATTATGTTTTTCATAGAAATACATTAAAACATCCTATTAAAACCATTACACAAAAATAGTATATTTGAGATTTTTACGAGTTCCGTTTTCAGTATTTATTTTGCGGATGATATTTTGAGCGTAAAAACGAGATAAAACGGTTGAAAAGGTCCCACAATCATTTGCTAGTCCAAACAGCACGTGAATTCATAATCACAACATCTGGGCGGCGAGGTGAGTCTCCGAAAGCTTAAAATTAAAAACATCATGCTCATGCTTTTATTTTGGAACGAAACGGTAACTTCATTACAAGGTTATTGCGGTAGAAAGCGTTTCGGTTTTTCATGTTTGTTTAGAATATGAAAAACTTGAGTGATACATGTTAAAAAATAGTTATGATTATAATTATTGTTAAGGTATTAAATAATAATAAAATGCGTCCTGCATAGCTCAGATTCTAGTTGGATAAAAAAGTATTAGTGACTGTCGTTTCTGCTTATGAAATACTAGACGCATCAGTCAGGTGAGATTCAGTGAAGTCAGATGTCGCCAGCGGTATTTCTGGACCGATACGACTTAGGGACCTTCACCAACGAGCCTACTCCTACCGGCAAACTAAGGCCGGTACTTCCAGCTCCTGTGATGTTGCAGGTATCCGTGGGCGGCGGTAATGACTTACCATCAGGTGAGCCGCTTCCTCGTTTGCCATAAAAACAAAATAGTCATTTATCTTAAAAGTTTAAACTGCTTTTGTAGTAGCAGTTTCATAATCATTAGGTTATATCATTATCACAACAATTAAAATTGCTTTATAGTGGAATTGTACATAAATACATACATAATATCACGCCCGTATACCTAACGGCCACCTCGTTGAGCCACAGATCCACATGAATTCATAAGAAAACTAGCAGCTACTCCTGATTCAAAGTCCCAAGATGTATATGGTGAACCATGGTGACAGGTGATCAGACCATCGCCCATATAGGTCCATCATGTTGGAGAGTACGGACTCTTCAAGGGATGGCCCTTAATCGACTTTTACGACATGCTCGGGGAGAGAAGCAGCTGGACGCATTCTACGTATTTTCTTTACTCCCAGTCCAGCAGAGAAGTAGTTATATAGTGTATAGTATTTGAATGTGACAATAATTTTATTATTATGGTTGGCATATTATTTTAAGTCATTTCAGCTGAAATCAGGATGTGGTGAGAGTCAATGCAATTCGTTGTATACAATTTAGTTTTTAACTTAAACCTTAAACCCATTTTATATCTTCTATCACATTTTCAGTATGTCTATTACTTATTGTTTTGTCATTTCAACGCCTATAATCAATAACAAAACTTAGCTGTCCATTCGTACAATTTATACAGGATCATTTGTAATAACGGCACTCATAAAGCTCCTATATTTTTTCATGAGCCATAACGCAATCTACCGGAGGCCCTTGGAGACCGGAAGATAACCGGCCTGGCCTTAGATGATTCAATTACTGCGATTCACTTGGGCCAGTTATGATTTGCCTTAAGATCACTTGGCTCAGAAATGGATTGGGCTCAGAACAATTCAATATAAAAATGGTTGCGCTTTTAGACAGGCAAAAAAAGGATCTATAATTTCGTTTAGATACGAATTTTTAGCAAGTTTTTAGTTATTTTTTCAGTTATACTAAAACTCGTAGGTATAACTGAAAAAAACTATAACTATCTTAGTAATCAAAACTTATGCCCGTTTCCAATATTCTAGTAACGGACGCGACGGATCGTTAATAACCATAGTAAGGTTGTTTTTTATGCCCATTATTGCGCTTTTAGACAGATTACACCGTTGCTATTTTGGTAATGAACGATCCGTCATCTAGTTGCCCTTATTATCGATATCTAATGGATGAAATTCAGGTAGAAGTTTTTGCCTACGCCACCTATATTGTCCTACTAGCTGCCTCCCGCGGCTTCGCTCGCGTAGTACCCGGATGAAAAATAGCCTATATGTTAATCCAGCACACGTTATATTCCAAGTTTTATTCAAATCCGTTCAGCCGTTTAGGCGTGATTGATGCACAAACATCCAAACATCCTCACAAACTTTCCCATTATAAGTAAGATTGCAATCTGGGGTAATAAAATAAGTTTAAGTAAAAATATTTAAGCCGACCAAGCAGTTTTTGTATTCTCGTAAAATATTAATAACCCTTTCTGAGTACACGCCTTTAACCACAAAACTAACAACTTAACTTTTGTTAGGCTCCAATACAATTTCGTTTACCGTCGCTTAAGCAAAGAGAGAGTTATTAATGGGACGGCTTTTAGTGTTGCCAACCTTTTACATTATTCACACGTGGCGTGCGTACAGGGCTTAGCATAATACAGGTAGGTTTATGCTAAAGGGAAATGTATTATTATGGACCTTGCCACATTGTACTTAATGTGCGTAATCCGTCCACACTTTCCCGTTCCCGAAAAACAGGGTGTGCCTAAGACTTGTTGTAACACTGGATTTGGGGATTGGAATTATTGGAATATTAGGTTGGTAAATAGGCTTGCTGTAACTGTAAACCAGAACTATGTGCGGCAAGCTGTGTGCGACACAGTGGTTCTTGTATTTTTCTTGGTTAACTCACGTGAATGAACATAAACAAAATGTGCGCGTACTCTATTGGAAAGTTCGCGCATAACTGTGAACTTTTGTTCGCGTACTCATTTTTGTTTTCGCTGCCGAATCGAAAACAAATTGCTCGTGGAGAACATGTTCTTGTACAAACGCGCTGCATAGAACGTTTACAAAATGCACTGTTTTGCCGGTACACAGACCATTGACGAAGTGTTTAATCAGTGCGTCCTACCTGTCATGACATACGGAGCCGAAACAGACACTCACAGTACTATGTAAAGTAGTATAGTAGCTATGGAAAGAGCTATGCTCGGTGTTATTCTGAAGGATAGGAATGTTATCCGACAGAGAACTAAAGTCACCGACATAGCTCAGAGAGTTAGCAGACTGATGTGGCAGTGAGCTGGTCATATTATCTACCGAAGAACCGACAACCGTTGGGGTAAAACGAGTTCTTGAGTGGAGACCTCGACTCGGCAAATGTAATGTAGTACGCCCTCCGGCTAGGTGGAGTGACGACCTGAAGGCTGCTGGCAGAAACTGGATGCATCAAGCCGAAGATGGAGCGTGATGGCACTCATTAGAGGAGGCCTAAAGCCAGTAGTGGACTGTTATAGATAGGCTGATGATGTTAATTACATAGACAAACTACAACTATAGTTCACGCATTGCTGGAGTTCTGCACAAAATGTTTGGAAATAAAATATGCTGAACACTATTTTGGTAGAATTCTACCTTTACCCTACTTGCCAACGAACGTTTTCGTTTTGCGTCCTTATCAATCTCATTTATCTACACCTGTCACTCAACAAAAGTTCACCGAAGCCCGATAATTTAGCCGCAGGGATAAAGGATTTTGTACAAATCGTTCATAAGCTCGGAATTAGGAACGGAAGAGATTTTGATATGTTCATTTTTATGAGATGAAAACAGAAATTATGTTAACGGCCTCGGTGACGTGGCGGACGAGTTATGCCAAGAGAGAAGAGGTGAGAGTTCGACTCCAGTTGCGGAAGAAAATTGTATGCATGTTCTGCAAATATTTCTTCCGGGTCTGGGTATGTGGTACTATGGTAGGTTAGGTACTCGTAGTTTCTGATACCCACGGCACAGGGAATCCTAGTGTGGGGTTAGAACTATGTATGACTGTTGGATGTTATTATTATTATTTATTTCTTTATCTTTTTAATTATGTTGCTATATACATATTATCAAGCCTGTATCCCTAATGGGGTGGGCAGATCAAAGTAAATATAAGAAAACTTGAAACCACATCTGATTTAGTCCATTTATGTTGCTAATGCAATAATATTACTGTTCATGTCCACTGGTGTGGTAAATATAGGCCGTGTGCCATTATTGTAGTGGGGTAACTACACTTGTACAACTTTTTTGATGTTATGCCTGAGATAACTTTATGAATGCTAAAAATCTCTTTATTAGCATCATAGCTCTGTTATTAGTACCTAGCTCTACCTTCTTCGGTTGGATTCCTGCCCAGGACAAACATCTGGTTCTCATAGTACAAGCTCTGCTTAGTTTGGGGATAAATGGCGCTGAAATGTTCAGTAATATTTATTTATTTATCTCATACATCTGCTACTTCATGCACAAGTTATTTCGCGCCAACTGTCGACTCCACTGTCCCCTCAAATACCCAGCCGTCCTAATGATCACTTAGGATGAACTTGGAATATATGTATAGACACAGTCATAGCTTATGTCTAAACACATATAGATTGTAGGTACCAGACAAGCAAAGTTACAGACAGAGTTGCAAAATATTTATCATTATCATCCGTAGCCAGATCGCACCCACTGCTGGCGTGCACCCTTCGCTTTTCTGCACTCAGGGTTCTGCGCTAGCATAATCCAAGGACGGCCTGCGACGCTAACAATATCGTCGACCAAAATAAAAATAAAATGTAACTGATAAAATTAAAGGTTTTCCAGAAAAAGAAGTTCGCCCAATCAATTGTTATATAACGATTGGGATTATAAGTTGAAATCTTGAAACGTGACCGAACGGATTTATAGCCAGAGGCGACAGGGATCAACGAGGATGCCGGAAGAAACTGTCTTTTAAAATTATTGGTTCTTAAATCGAACCTCGACGTTCGGAGACACAAATGTAATTTTTTTCTGTCTTTGATTATCAAAGCCAGAAAAATAAAAGTGTGCCTCAAAAAAGTTCCTTTCGTGCACTTGACATAATTGTGTCTCAATTTTGAAGTTCGATGTAAGAACAGGCCTCGAAGAATTTTGGAGAAGGGACAGGTCAAGAGTACTTACCCTATAAGAGCATGTATGAAGAATGTTATGCATGTTTATACGCATAAAAATAAATATCCTGCTGTAAAAAACAAAGATAGCACACTATTTTTTCCCTAATGAGGCACGCGGGACAGGCTATTGTTAATCTTTTGTACTTCGGATGAGTGTGGAAACGACAGATAAGGATTGAGTAATCCAGTGGAACTGCTAAATAGAAAACACTCTTGTCTTGAGACTGACATTCCGATCCGCTGAGGACATAATACAGCGGTGAAACTTAAAGCTTTAATACAACATTGACACTTGAAGCCATAATACAGCTGTTATTAATAAAATTATTCGTTGGGTTTAATATAGGTTTTTACTTCTCTACCCGAGCATGTCGTAAAAGTCGACTAAGGGTATAAAGGGTACTCCAAAATGATGGACCACGATACGAACGATGGGCTGATCACCTGTCACCATAGTTCACCATATCCATCTTAGGACTTTAATCAGGAGTGGCTGCAAGTTCACTTGTGACTCGACTCTGATATGTATTTATGTATACTTAGTAAATTCTAAGAAAACTAACAATTGAGACAAAATAAAAGGATTTCGATATCTTAATCAGTTTTGTTAACGACTTAGAAAAATGGCCTAGTCATTTTGCTTCTCACTTTGTGAAATCAATTTTTTTTTCTACAAGAAAAAAAATATATAAAAAATAATAAGTAAAATATGAAATTATTTTGATATATAGGTACCAAACTTTATTTACTGTGGATATTTGCGATTTGGAATACTAAAGAGAAGCATAAATTGCATGTTTTAACATAGATACAATAATATCCCGTTACAAATTGAAATAGAGTTGAAAGCATAGCAAAAACTGCAATTTAGATTTGGATTGAAAACCGGATGAATAAGAACTCGTGTGGTATGGATGATGAATGTATTCATTTGCGTGCGAAAAACTGGCTTATTCATAGTTACTGAATCATGTTTTTTTCGGAATATCGCGTGACTTACGTGACTTAAACGTACAGTTCGTAACAGAAATATTAAAAAGTAATAGTATTTTTGCCATTGCATCAGAAATTCCTTTTGACTTTTAAAGGTCAATATTTGCGCTAATAAATGGTTAATTTTCTAAACCTGTAATTGTTTTGAAGATTATATACCTATAGCTGCGACAATGATTACATACTGTGAGCTATTTTTCCCCCTAGGTAGGAAAGGATGCTACACAAAAACATAAAGATTAAAGTGTTGATTATCAAGTGTTTATTACAGGAATTTTATTACTAGAAAAGGAAGAAAATTATCGAAAGGTTTTACAGTTCTTTTTAGCCGCATCTATTACACACTACTGTCCTAGTTACTATGAGTAAATAAATAAAAGATAAACTTATTGAAACGCTTACAATTCATAGACGAGACTATTACAAACTACAACGCCGTCATTCACAGTACATCCACCGTTCATCTACACAATACTACTGTAATTCACCTTCGTCAGTCAGCTCTGACATATCCCACGATCAAAAAAATTACACTCCAACACTTGGTTCATCACAACGGGTAAAAATTAAAATGTAAATTAACAATAAACGGGTTTAATGACCTGCCCTGATCTACTCTGCCTTGTAAATCAACCGGATGCCCACTTAGTCACGGCCTACTCAGGAGTATCAGTCCACCGCACCTCACCGCTGATTCAACGATCCACAAAAATAGAGTTTTTGGTTATATTTGGTTTGTTAAATTCCGTAATTGACGAAATTCGCGCGAGCGAACCTACAGGAACGCTTGATTTAACGACCCTATCAGACACACTCACTCGACTGACACCAGCCACCACAAGGTCACAAAAAGGCAGGGAAACGCCACACCAGGACTTTCGGTCTTGTCACAGCAGCACAGCAGGGGACGCTGGCGCTCTGGACCCTCGCCGACGACAGCGTGCGCCAGAAGGCGGCAGGTAGAAAGGTTGCGACACGTGCTCGCCACGTGGTCGCGCCCGTACGGAGCACCTCTTTTCTGGAAAATTCATAGCCCGGCGTAAGCGAAAGTGCTCTTTAGCCTGCGAAGCGGGGTGCAACCTTAGCAAATCTGCCCTTGTGTATTCATGCACAGGGTTGAGGATGTCCCACGAGCTCCGCTCGGCAATCGAGGAAGACCAAGAATCAAAGATCAAAAGTTCAAGACTCTTACCAGAGGCACAAAGCTGATAATACGCACAAAACACGTGCGCCCGAAGGAATCACACGCGTGGGTTCTCCCGTGGATGATTCCCGCTACGCCAGACACAGAAGCCAGGATATATTAGCCAGCAAATACGATTTTCATCAAAAGCTCCACGCCACGTTCTCCACATCGATCCGTCAAAAAGATCCTTGCCCTCTCGCTCTGACCGAGCGAGACGAAAGAAAGAACTCAAACGACATTGACAGTTCGATCCGTCTTGATAGGGACACTGACACTCACAAATCGCCCGTGCCAAGCCAGAGTGTGACCAGCAAAAACCAAAATTATTACCTATCTCGCTGAACGGAACTTTCAAATAAAAAGGGGGGAAAAATCGAACGTTACAGCACCCCCTTTCCCGGGTAAGAATTCACGCAGGGAATTCTTTGGACGCCCCCGTCCTTACCTACTCCCGGAGGAACAAAAAAAAGAAAATCAAAAAGCAACAAAAAAAAACACCTAACCGACGCCATCTGGCAACACCTCATGTTTTCTACGTACAAAATCTGCCCGTTCACTGCAAAACCTATCATAACAACCCCAAAATATAGACGCACTCGACGGTAACCAGCTACCGGTAGAGGGCGCTATGTTGATCCTCAGATCGAGATAGTATATTCGGTCGAATATTCTATTCCAGAAGATCGCCGGGTCAAAAAAAAACAAAAGAACGAAAGAAAAAAAAGAGAAAAAAAAAAAAAAATTACTTTTGCATACTCACTACCGAGCAGACATATATTTTCCCTAAAACTGGGGTAAATTCCTGAGGTGGCTTTCGCCGAGAGCCCACGCAACAGACTACAAACTGTGTGGAACAGGAAAAAACATAGAGTATAACAACCATTACTACGGGAACAACAAAATTATACCTATAAAATAGGACTAACGCCTACAACTAAAATAACCACTTAGTAACTAAAATTAGTAGATAAATGGAAAGAAAAAATAAAATAAAGAAAAAATGGCCCCTAGGCCCCATAATGAGCAAAAATGTATACAAATAAAGATAAAAAAAAATAAAAAATAAAAAAAAACACACAAACCAAATGCTGTTCAATTATGGTCAGATAAAAACGCGCCTATATCCGCCTCCTACGGAACACCTGGACAAGTAACGGTGGGTGGCCTATTCTAACCCCGGGTCCCCACGGGGAACTTAAAAGTGTCAATCTAAATGGGAATCTACACGTTTGAAATCTTTAACATGCCATTTACCTAGAGATTTGCCTGTTGACCTCCGCCAGCCTTTCCGGAGACAGGGGATAATAGCGCTGCTTAATGGGAGGATGGTCTCCCGTATCGATTTTGTGTGATACTAGTTGCGTCAAGCCTAAGCCTTTCTTCTCGGCTGAAATGTCTTCAAATTGCTTGATCAAACTCTCCGCCTTTGTCTGCTGCTTTTGTCTATTGCTCAGAGATTCGAAATCACGGAGGAAATTGTCCGTGGTCACTATGGCGTCTACGCGTCTTTCAATGAAAAATATTTACAATCAGAAAGTAAAGAAAGAATGTCTGGTGCTATTTTGAATGCCTTCCAGAAATTTATCCCGAAGATGAGCTCAGTGGAGACCCCAGGAACTACATAGAACTTGACGATGGACGTCTTCCCAGCAACCGTGACGGGCAGATACACATAGCCTGTAACGGGAGACAGGGAGTCGTTCGCCGTCCTAATATACTGCAAATCCACAGATCTATGCAAAGAGACCAGATTCACAAAATGCCTAATCGCGTCGCTACCTATAATTGAAATTTCAGACCCTGAATCCATGAGCCCTAAGAGCAGCGACAGTATCAGCAGTAGGCTTGGCGCCGCGGATCCTGATCTCATACTCTAACTCATCCTTAGCCAGCACATTGAAAGCAATAGGCCTTTCTTCCAACATGGTGCTGAGTGAAAACAATCAAAAATAAAAAAAAATAAAAAAATAGCTAAATTATTGTGTAAAATAAAGGAAAAATTAACCCCAGCTACCCCTAGGCAGTAATAGGATCGAGGCAAATCACACTTACAAGCATAAAGCTAATTCCAAACCAAAAACAATTGAAAATTAAGTTTTCTTATAAGTGGCCTACTCGGCACAAAATTATAATACAAAAAAATCGAAAATCAGCTAGTAAAACGCCCACTAGGGCTCCCAGCTAGTTCTAGAATGACTACAGGGTAGATTCCCCAGTCTAAACCTAGTCCTCATATCAAAATAAGTTAAAACCAAGTTACCATCCGGTTGAGGCGAGAGAGGTCAGTCTTCACTGAGCGAAATAGACCAGAGAATAGACAAAATTTTACCTTATGTCGGCAGGTCACCCGTCCCAGTGTTCGGGCGCCAAATTGTGAGCTATTTTTCCCCCTAGGTAGGAAAGGATGCTACACAAAAACATAAAGATTAAAGTGTTGATTATCAAGTGTTTATTACAGGAATTTTATTACTAGAAAAGGAAGAAAATTATCGAAAGGTTTTACAGTTCTTTTTAGCCGCATCTATTACACACTACTGTCCTAGTTACTATGAGTAAATAAATAAAAGATAAACTTATTGAAACGCTTACAATTCATAGACGAGACTATTACAAACTACAACGCCGTCATTCACAGTACATCCACCGTTCATCTACACAATACTACTGTAATTCACCTTCGTCAGTCAGCTCTGACATATCCCACGATCAAAAAAATTACACTCCAACACTTGGTTCATCACAACGGGTAAAAATTAAAATGTAAATTAACAATAAACGGGTTTAATGACCTGCCCTGATCTACTCTGCCTTGTAAATCAACCGGATGCCCACTTAGTCACGGCCTACTCAGGAGTATCAGTCCACCGCACCTCACCGCTGATTCAACGATCCACAAAAATAGAGTTTTTGGTTATATTTGGTTTGTTAAATTCCGTAATTGACGAAATTCGCGCGAGCGAACCTACAGGAACGCTTGATTTAACGACCCTATCAGACACACTCACTCGACTGACACCAGCCACCACAAGGTCACAAAAAGGCAGGGAAACGCCACACCAGGACTTTCGGTCTTGTCACAGCAGCACAGCAGGGGACGCTGGCGCTCTGGACCCTCGCCGACGACAGCGTGCGCCAGAAGGCGGCAGGTAGAAAGGTTGCGACACGTGCTCGCCACGTGGTCGCGCCCGTACGGAGCACCTCTTTTCTGGAAAATTCATAGCCCGGCGTAAGCGAAAGTGCTCTTTAGCCTGCGAAGCGGGGTGCAACCTTAGCAAATCTGCCCTTGTGTATTCATGCACAGGGTTGAGGATGTCCCACGAGCTCCGCTCGGCAATCGAGGAAGACCAAGAATCAAAGATCAAAAGTTCAAGACTCTTACCAGAGGCACAAAGCTGATAATACGCACAAAACACGTGCGCCCGAAGGAATCACACGCGTGGGTTCTCCCGTGGATGATTCCCGCTACGCCAGACACAGAAGCCAGGATATATTAGCCAGCAAATACGATTTTCATCAAAAGCTCCACGCCACGTTCTCCACATCGATCCGTCAAAAAGATCCTTGCCCTCTCGCTCTGACCGAGCGAGACGAAAGAAAGAACTCAAACGACATTGACAGTTCGATCCGTCTTGATAGGGACACTGACACTCACAAATCGCCCGTGCCAAGCCAGAGTGTGACCAGCAAAAACCAAAATTATTACCTATCTCGCTGAACGGAACTTTCAAATAAAAAGGGGGGAAAAATCGAACGTTACAATACATACATACTATCACGCCCATATCCCTAATGGGGTGGGCAGAGCCACAGTAAATGTAAGAAAACTTACAGCCACTTCTGATTTAAAGTCAATGATTAATGCACGACTAACTGAAAGCTAGGCAAACACCTTGCGTTTCTGTTACTAAAACAGGGTGCAAAAAAGCATCTACTAAAATAATAATAGTAGGAAAAATTTCACTATAAGAATTTCAAACCAGACGTATTCATTCTGAAACGGCACTTATTTAAAAAATATAGAAGTATAAAATCAAGGCTTATTTAAACTGATTTTAAACGTGAAAACTAAAAAGACGCGGGAATGCTAAAAAAAGCCCAAAATGACTATGATGAGGTCCTTGTTTACTATATTTTTTTTTATTATAACTCCTATAAATTAGTTTTACAATTTTGACGATCATTATACTTGCTTTAGGTACGTTGCTTTCTAGCTGTGCTTTACATAGCCCGATAACAGCAAATTAGTTCAAATTACTAACCGAGGACAAATTAATTTATTATAAGTAAAGTACAATTTAGTTGTAGAACTTTATACAATAGTGTAAGCACTCATGTGGATGTAGATTATTATTATTACGTTTTTATTTCGTTTTAACTAAATATTTTTATGTTTGAAACGAATACTATGTGTTTTGTTGACTACTATCTATTACTAGTGTGTGGTGAAACTGGACACGACTTTTTTGGTTCTACGACGGGCAGCACGCCGGTTCCTCACGATGCTTTCTTACACCGCTTGAGAAGTATAAGCGCACAAAGGTAGATTGTTTTAAAACGATTAACACAAGACCGGTTCCAATCCACTACCTTAGAATCGGAAGGTGAGGTGTCCTACAGTTTTGATTGGAGAATAAACAAGGGCCCTTAAATAATAGTCTGCGTTATTTATGTATTTTAATTATGCTGAGCTAAATAACTACTGTTACCTAAGAAATAACCAAGATCATAATAATTTCTCCAAAGATAAACAGTGTGGTATCCTTGTGGAAACTATCCACCTCAAGTTGAGACATCCAAATCCACTAAGATCTTTTATCCGACAAAAAGAAAGAACCGGATCTACAACATATTTCCAAGAAAGTATATTTTCAAAGACTTTTTCGCGAGCCGTCGAAATGGAATACTAGGTACTACTTATTAATTCACAGTTTTTTGACAGTCTTCCTTATTTTAGGTCAATGGAGAAATGAATTATTAAAAATCATTTTTTTGCAAGCTTTCAACTCTCCTAGAAAAGTAGCATAAGGAATTGTGAAGTTGAAAGATTTAAATTCATTTTGCTTGAGATTTTACCATCTTAAGGGAACATTTGATATACTTTCACTCATACTTACGCTGGTTTTTTGCTTTACTAGTAAAACTGATTTAACATACATATTTTCCTTTAATAATATAAGAAGGTACGATAGGCCAAGAAAGTAGTCTACCAGTTTTGACAAAACTTTCTGTGTAACTAAAATGGCAATAAGGTTGAGCATAAACTGTTAGAATAATATGATTGCAACTGAAAATAAACATTGTTGTTTTATGACGTGCAAATGAACTTCAACCTTAGGGAAGTAGACGACATTTTTGGCCGACAAGTTATCACTAAAACTCGAAGTAATACCTATAGGAACGAACTAAAATTAAAGTAACCTTACTTATTATAAATGCGAAAGTTTGTGAGTATGTGAGGATGTAAGGATGTGAGGATGTGTGGATGTGACGATGTATGTTTGTGTCTCAATCACGCCGTAACGGCTAAACGGGTTTAAATGAAACTTGGAATTCACAAAGCATGTGTGCTGGAATAACATTTAGGCTACTTTCTGTTTGGATATCACGCGGGCGAAAGCTAGTAGTAGATAAATTATTCTGGGGAAAATCTAATTTTGTCCAGAAGAAACTGCGCAAGTACATCGATAAGAGACAAGAGAAACTTTAAGAGCCGTAGCACAGATTACGCAGCACTTACACCCGGGTCGCTGGAACAAGAATACACAAAACAGTCGTAGAAAGTTTGGAACTTGGGATTTCTGATTGCGGTTAGAGGAAGTACGGATTTTACGCTTAATCTTGTTTATCTTTATTTTATGCATTTTTATTTTTATGAATGGACGCTGTAAATTTTCCCTTTGCATAAATTACTAAATGGGCTGTACTTATCTAATCCTAATAAATTGTTTTTGTGAATGTTTTTGATTTAGAAAATGAGTATTTTTTGTAAGAAGTGACTAATTAGTCACTAACCACGATCAAAACTAATGATTTTTGTTTCTATTCCAATTTATGTGAAATTTTAAATTATTTGTTTAACAAGTGAACAAAATCACGAACTAAAAAAGCAATCTAGAATTGAATCACAAGCGCAGCGAGTGATTCTAATGAGCGCAATGAGTAACTTAAAGGCAAAAATAAATTGCTTTCATGTGAAACATACAACTTTTCACCTCTACCAGCGAGAAAAGTTTTATAGGTTAGAGACAATATTTAAAAATATGTTTTTTAGCGCCGAGCAATTCCAAAAGGTGGTGTTCGAAATTCGAATCACTTTTATTCACGCTTGAAGCAAAAAACGAGTTTTGCGAGTTTTTACGGAGCACAAGCATCCTTTTCGTGCAGGAGAAGTGAAAAAGTAACTACCTGTACCTCTCAAATGGCGAAGAAAACCATGAGTTTGAAGATATCGTGCTGAGTGCACAGAAGAAGCCTCTTTCAAAGAAGTTTAAGAGCGACTACGGATGACCAGTCCTTTGGCATCTTCCCCCTGCTATTAAAAATGATTGGTGATCTTTTTATTACCTTATTCTATTTATTTTGTAAGAATATTTTGCCCTCGTGTGTTTGAATGTTTTTAGTAACAGAATTAATGTTTTGCTCTTCTATCCTGAAATCACTTCACTGCACTGGTTTAACGGAACAAAGAACTAGTGACACGGTACAATAGTAGAAGTGAAACACATACCGTTTCAGAATCGAGTCCAGTTTCACAAAAAAGTAAACAGTGAATACAAACACCAGAAACGTGTAGCATTGTTATCTCGCCTATTGAGTTTTGTCGGGTGTGAAATTGCCTTTCGTTTTTTTTCAATTTATTTAACAACTGTGATTTATTTATAAGCCTGGTCCTACGATGAATGGATACCGCGTTTGATAAAATGCAAAATTGTGTAGGAAAGAAAAAATGTTTCACGATAGAGCCATGTAATCAGAACTTTGTCAAAATGTGACTGCTGTTTCCTAACATTTACTACATTTATTAGTTTTTATCGATGACTGCTAACTTTTTTTGAAATGTCAAAGTTGTTATAAAAAATGTAGACATTTTACACAGCGCCATCTAGCCCCAAACTAAGCAAAGTTTATACCATGGAAACCAGATGGCTGATAGAATTCTAAGTAAGTTCGTATGAGCTAGTGCCCAACTCTTGTGACGGTGTTTTTAGGCCGCCTAAAGGCCTCCGAAAGGCTGGGACCGACAATTTAACGTGTCCTCCGAAGCATGGAAGCGCTCAGCTCGTAATGCCATTAGCAAAACGCTGCTTAACTTCAACAATCAATCAAAAACGTCACAAAAATTTAATCATCTTCGTAATCTAAGAATGTACTTATTAGGTGAAATTAAGGCTATTCAATACTTTTCCAGGTAAACTCTCACAGAGTCTTTATCTAGACATCTATTAACTCCACCTGCTCGTACAGACAAGTACTTGAAATCAGTGTGAAGCAATCTCACGAGGGTATTTTATGTCGCACGATTCATGACTACGCTCACAGGTAGTTAATACGGCAATGACGTCACAACCTCCTTTACAACCGAAGGGGCCACGGTTTGTCATGCCAACAAAATGCCCATAACCTAACAAGGAACAATTTATGATGCGTGTCTTCTCAAAGGGTAAACTTAATAATTTACGACTGTACGTGTTTTTGTACCTGACATAGCTATTTCCCGTGTTTTCCTTTTATTATATAAGCTTGTCAAAATGGTTCTGTAACTCCTGTGATTCATGCCATCCAACTCAATGCTACAGTTGTAAAGAAAAAAAATGAATGAAGAAATAAAATTATTTATTTAGAAGAAACAACAATAGACCTTACGGTCATGGATCGGGAAACGTAGTGTATGGTCCCCGCCCGATAGATCGATAACGTTTTAAAGGTTGCGAGTTGTCCTTAGCAAAGCAGCACAAAATACATAGTACGCCCTACCTGAAAATATGTAGGTAGGGAGCCTATATTGGAGAGACGTAATAGTAGCGAACTTCTACAGTCTTATCATGATGATGTTTATGTAAATAGTACAGACAATATTGTAAGGAATACTTTCATTAGACGAATTGAGTGTAGTCGTTTGCACAGATCACATAAGATTTATCTGAATGGCCTTTGCGTTACCGAAAGATGAATACTGACTCATGTTGTTGTTTGGCATTCGTTGGCATTACCTTGAGCTTATCTTAGCAGATTTGTAAGAGTTTGAGAGGCAATTTGAGACTAGCTTGCTCATTGTACCGAACAATCAATCAATGTACCAACTTAGTTGTTGTTTTGATGACCGCTCGCGACTTTTCCCTGTTCCCTGTTTTCTTATGCATCATATTTATGTTGGAATAACGTCCTATTAAATATCTGAAAAACGCCTAAGGTTCGATGATGTTATTGAGAGAGATGTAAAACAAAAGTAATACAAAAAAGTCTAGCTGTTTTACTTAGTACTTGGTATTCACAAAGACATTTCATAAAAATGTAAACATTAACCTAGCCTTTGTATGTACGTCAGCGACAATAATTTTTGTCAGCTTTTAGTTCCGAGGCACATCATGGTGTTACCTCCTTTTTATTGTCACAGATTAAGTACTACTCAGTATGCCGCTAAATATAATAACAAACCTCATTTGTTTGGTAGAATGATAAAATACTCCTTGGTCGAATACCGATTTGGAAGTGGAGAAAAAAAGATTAAAAAAGGCGGTAGTTATTGTAATATATTTTGAAGAGTACAAGTGTAATGAATGTTAATTTATTTGATTCCGATGCATTTTGTTGAATAAACCCACATGTGAGTATAGTTGTGTTTATATTTCAATAAAGTTGACATTTTAATGTACTTATGTATAGAAATAACAAATTTGTACAAACTTGTTATTTCTGTCTTGTTGTTTCTGCTTTTACTACTAGGTACCTACTGTCTTTCGAACCACTCTGTTGAAAGGTGTCTGCTTAAAGTACGCTTCAAAGGCTCCTTTTATGCACTATGTACATAATGTAGGGTCTGCGTCAAAATGATCCTTATTGTGATTTTATTAATAAAATATACTTATTTGATTTGATTCTTTAGTGCTTATGTAGATCTCTTTGTTACAGATACAACTACTAACCCAAGCCATCACACGGTGTTTATGGTTGGAGTTCAAAGCCAGGGAGTCGACGGTTGCACCGATGCGGCTCTTGAACCATGACTGCTTGGTGTTGCATCGCAATCATGATGTCCACAATCAGCACAACTGTACTCTCGCCGGCCCCACAGAAGACTGAGGCAAAAGAGGCCTATGGTAGGTACATATTACGTATTATCATGCCTATAACCTTTAATACCCTCTCCAACTTGATGGACCTATATGGGCGATGGGCTGATCACCTGTCACCATGGTTCACCATATTCACTTGAGAGTCTTGGTTCAGAAGTGGCTGCAAGTTTTCTTATGATTACTTGTGGTTCTGCCCACCCCGTTAGGGATACGGGCGTGATAATATATGTATGAAACCTTTAATGTTATCGGCAGATCCACAAGTAATCGTAAGAAAACTTGCAGACAATCCTGATTTAAAGCCACAAGATAAATATGATGAACCATGGTGACAGTTGATCAGCCCATCGCCCATTTAGATGGTCCATCATATTGGTGGGGTTGCTATCTTTTTGTCGACTTTTACACTTTTACATGCTTTATTTATTTATGGGAGAGGGGGCAAACGAGCAAGCGGCTCGCCTGATGGTAAGTGATTACCGCCGCCCACGGACATCTGCAATATCAAATGAGCTGCAAGTGCCATCTTTTAGAGGCCTTTTGCTTGAGGAGAAATCAGCTGGACGCGTTCTGTCGTTTTTTTACTACCAGTTCAGCAGAGAAGTAAGCCTATGGTATACCTACAAATTAATCCTGAGTATCTAACTGAAGATAATTAGGGGTTCCCTTTGTAGAGGAAAAAGAGTCATTGGGCAAATGAGGATCATTTATTCCTCATTTAGCAAAGTCTTTTCTTTATAGGCACCTATTTTTCTATTCCCTTAGTTCCTTGTACCGCTGAAGGTCACAGACAAAGGTAATAAACTATAAAAGTTTTTTTTTAACGGGTTTTCATTCGGTGGATGTCTTTTGCCGGGCGGAGAGGGTTTTGTTTGGATAAGTCGATCAGTACCTAACAGCTCTTAGGTAGAAGCCTGTGTCCAACTGTGGATGTCTAAGGCTAATAATTACTATGCTTGAGATCGTAACAAAGTACCCAAGGTAACGGAGCAAATTATTTTGGCCAAAATTGCTGAATGTGTCCATAAAGTATTAACGGTTTGTAACGCTTTAAGTTATCACCAAAAATATTTTCAGGACGTCATAAAACACCTTGAAAATATTTCTCAGTGATAACTTGGCAAGTAGGTAAGTCACATCCGTGATTTCGCCGACCACGCTCAACTAAAACTTATTTAAAGTTCGACTTTGTTCATTTCGTCGTTTCATATTTTTATGGCGTCTTTTATGGACATGAACAAGTTTTAAATCTAGTTGAATCACAAACAATTTTCTGAGTATCACCACACGTATATGCATAACAAGTTGCTTGTACCTATATAATTCCAGGTTACGAACTAAGCATATTCCAAATTTCATCCGTTCAGATGTTACGCAGGGAAAAAATACACACAAAGTTTTGTATTGTAATCTATTACTTAGTCGTGTCACTTTGTGATGAAATTATTTAAAGTGCGCCTCAAAGGCTCCTTTCATGGATCGTAATGATTTGGTGTTTATTGTTTATGCAGATCGCCATTATTGGTACACTCAAGCGCAGGAGACATTACAAAAGCGGCTACAGTACGCGCCCGAGAAAAAACCAGTGGCTAAGTAAGTACATTCATTTTAATAATATTTTTACTAACCACCTTGGTTCCACAGCTAGGCAAAGGTGGATTCACCTCCTGAGCTTTCTCCCTCCACTCTTTTTTGAAGGCACCGAGCTCGTTATGACATTAGTTAATTTTAATATATAATTTTGTGGATGTGACTCGTACGTATCCAGAACGTTTGGCGAAGTTCGTCACTCAATGGTGGTTCAAGGTCATTCGGAGACCAAATTGCATGATATAGATATGTTTGAATATGTGGCACACAAAATAAGGAGATAGACAGCCTCGGTGGCGTGGCGGGCAATTGCTCGGCAGAGATGCAGAAAGGCGCGGGTTCGATTCCCGCTGCGGAAGAAATGTTTGCATGATCTGTAAATATTTCTTCCGGGTCTGGGTGTTGTGGTACCATGGTACTCTTAGTTTCTGATACCCACGACACAGGGAATCCTAGTGTGGGGTCAGGACTATGTATGTGACTGTTGGGTGTTACTTACTACTGTGTTCGTAGACCTTTGCCCAATAGTTAACTGTTGGGCAAAGGTCTATCTCCTTATTTTCAAATGTTTGCCTTCGAAGGTTTTACCACTGTGCCACTAGGACACTTAGGATTATTAAGGATTATTAAGTAGGATTATTAAGTAAGTTCGTATGAGCTAGTGGCCAACTCTTGTGATGGAGTTTTTAGGCTTTTTTTAAAAACCGGAACCGACAATTTAACATGCCCTCCGAAGCACGGAAGCCCTCAGCTCGTATGCCACTTGCGGTCATCCATCCAAATTGTGACCGGTGCACAGCGTTGCTTAACTTCAACGATCAATCAAGATCGTCTAAGCAAGCTTCGCCACGAGCGCTTCATAGATTATTAAAAAGACTACTTATTAACCTTACGTTTTCTAACGTATTTGAATGAATCAGTTACCTCATAAAGCACCTATCTACGAACTATATCAATAAATAATATATAACTAAATCAGCTTTAATATGACAATGTTATGATATGATATAAAAATACAGCAATATTAGGCAAACTACATACTTACTGTACGTCCGAAACCGCATGATTTTTCGTTTCTTCAAATATGTTATGGAAATGAGAAAACTGTTCCAATAACAGGCTCAACGAGCGAATGAAAATGTCAATAAATAGCATTATTGTTATTATATAATAAAAAATATTTTTTGACCAAATGTGGTTACTATCTTTATTAGTAATTGAGTTTGAAAATAAATAGATAACACCCAACAGTCACATAGGTACACAGTTCTGAACACTAGGATGTCTCGTGTCGTGGGTATCAGAACCTACGAGAGTACATGCTACCATAACACCCAGACCCGGAAGAAATATTTGCAAAATATTCTCCCGCAGCGGGAATCGAACCCCCACCTCTCGTGTCTCAGCCAGACACTCGTCCATGACACCGCATCATTAATGAATAACTTTTTTGGTCTAAGTCGAGGCGATGCAGAAAATATCTGTTAAAAAGTATCATTAGAATGCCAAAGTCATAATTAATATTATTTATTGTATCAGGAAATGTTGGCCAATTAAATTAATTATTTAACTACTGTCATATGTAATGTAACTGGAACAAAATCATTAATTGATTTTAATTAAGTATTAACACGTAGGTACTGCTGATTTCATGAATTAAGTTTGCTTATATTTTGACAAAAAAAAGCTAAGACTAATGAAATATTCTTACCTTGAGTGGTAATTATTCGTATTTTAGTTATTGCCACGGTTAAATGTTTCTACATACATACATCATATTATCACGCCCGTATCCCAAACGGTGTGGGCAGAACCACTAGTAATCGTAAGAAAACTCTCAGCCACTTCTGTTCCAAGACTCCCAAGATGGATATGGTGAAAGAGGTGACAGGTGATCAGCCCATCGCCCATAATAGGGTGTTAAATGTTTCTTTCGTCAATATAATAAGGAGTGATTTTTCGTAAAACAACTGTTAATGTGTGAGTTTATTCGTTTACAAGTTCACAGTGTAGTGTATGTTCCACTGTCTTCCTGAAGACATCCGGTCAAACACGTCAAAAACATACTTTTCAAATGGGCTTCCTTTTCGATCTCTGCATATCTACCTACTCAATTGTTGTATTTCGTATCACTGGTTCTATTTCGATCACTAACTAACTTATGTAACAAGACCCATGGAAGTTTCGGGTATTGTACATGTACAGTTTAAAGTTTAAGCTTCCGAGAATCGAAAGTGGCAAAGTTTAAATAGAGTAGTTTCCCTTTTCAAGTTCCCGTCAAGACTGACATCAAATTAACCCAATCAGTTTCATTTCCCGTAACCAGTAGGCAGGTAGACGTATGCTGGGTTTACTGGGTTTACAACGACCTCGGTGGCGTGGCGGGCGAGTGATCGACTGAGACGCCAGAGGCGCGGGTTCGATTACCGGTACGGGAGAAATGTTTGCATGATCTGCAAATATTTCTTCCGGGTCTAGATGTTTCAACACTATGTATTATAAGTATGTATTTACAAAAAAAGTATATAAGTATTCTATCAGCCATCTGATGCCCATAGTAAGTACAAGCTTTGCTTAGTTTGGGGCTAGATGGCGCTGTGTGAAATGTACAAAGATATTTATTTATTTACTAATTTGCAATTAGACTGTAGCATGTATGGACCATGTCTAATCCGTGGATAAGGTCAAACAAAGAGTATAAATGATTTTTCTGTCAAACTTGTCCCTTTTTTCTACCCACTAGTAGGATTGGTGACTTGTGTCATGAGTACTAACTTAGCGTTTTTTTTATAAACATCAGTATAAGCTAATTTGACGATGTATCCTCAAATGAAAACTACATACTTATAATCACGCCTATTTTTCATAGGGGTAGACAGAGATCACGGATCTCCTTTTGCTATGATCCTAATATACTTCATAAGCTACATTCACTCTCATTATTTTATTCATGCATGCTCGTCTGTAGATTCCTTTTCTGTAAATGACTGGTTGTGTTTTTTATAAACCCATTTTGTTCCTGCAGAAACGTGATCCTAGTAGTAGGAGACGGCATGAGTCTTACCACAGCCACCGCAGCTAGGATCCTTCGAGGACAGAGACGAGGCCAGTCTGGAGAAGACACAGACCTGGTCTGGGATACTTTTCCTGCTGTATCTCTTGCTAAGGTATGTACCCAAACGTAATCATGTTAATTATTACATTGTTATCGAATCTTAACAGTTATACCACGTTTCAACTCAATCGGTATTTTTGTTGAGGAGTTCCTTTGGACAGCTTCTGACTCCATCATGGGATCATCTTTGTTGTCATCATATAAATGCATTCTCATCGAAAACACATTAGTATGATCTCCTAAATTGGTAACATTTTTATTGGGATACGTTTGTATAGTTTAATATAAACCCATTCAGCTATTTAACGAGATGGAAACAAAAACAAATACTCAGAAATTTCCTATGATCATTTTTTTTTGGGGAACATTATAATGAGATTGTTTGACTAAACAAAAAAAGTTCAGCTAGATAAATAAAGTTTGTGTTTCACTAAGTTCAATTCGAGGGAAAATCCCGAAAATTGGATATTACTCTGTTCATTGAACTGAAACTATAATAAATAACGCGTGGCGGACCAAGCTTAGTAAAGGCTACCAAAATGTATGGCTAAAATAGAACACAATATTGAACAAACCCGGAACCCACACTTATAATATATTCAAAACTTTGTATCGTGCAGATCGGCATGGTCGGTTGAAATGTCTTCGAGTAAAATGCCTATGTCTAGGCCAAGTGTACGGACAGACGCACATGACGAAGTTATACTTAAGAGTTTTTTTGGACTTTGGAACCCTACAAAATTAACCCGTTTCTTTCATTCTCATAGGATTAATGAGATGTGTTTGCAGCCACTTTAACAAAACGTAATGAAATCCTATATTTATATACTTCCATACGTCATACATAAGAGAGATATAATGTTGTGCCGGTATCCAACCTCGCTTTTGGGATCTCTTTAAAACCCTTTAAAATTTTCAAGCTCAACATAATTTTGCATCTAAATGGGTACCCTTGATTTAATTTCTGGGCTTATTCGGCCTTATATAACGTTGTAAAGCTATTTTGTTATAAGCTTCTGTCAAAAGGGTGAAGCGCTACCAGTCACACGACATTTCGTCGTATCTAAAGGATGTATTGTAATATTTCTCCAGTTCCTAAATCTTTTGCAATGTCTCCCCAAACGTTGACATACTTTGAGTCGGAATACTCCAGTAGCTATTTATTTTACGAGGCTCTTACTGTTTATAGTTCCACCTGACGTTCGAGATTAAATTTATCAGATAGTTTCATTTTGAATTTCGCAATCCTTATTTTTGCCAGGAGACTATTATAAAGAATCTTAAGTGAAGAAACAAGAATGTTGGACAGCGACAATTGATTATTTGAAGAGTTTCTAAGCTATATCAAAGCTTTTCTGGTTTTCTACGTGGATTACCATGTCATATCGACTCGTCTTGTTGTACCTTTCAAGGTTAGACCGAGTAGGTATCATGACCATTCCATTCTAGCGATAACTGAGTTTGGGATCATTATCTATACTGGCGATCATCCTACGCCTGGATCTAACACGATGATCAGATCGGGTAGTGAAATATTATATGGACCCTTACTGAAGATTACTTAAAGCCAGATTTACAATGAGAGGTTTCATGTTAGTTTTAACATAATGTTACCAGCAAGTCGGACTCGAGCAATCATAATCTTAAAGTTTATTTCAGTCTGCTAACATGGGTAGGGTGACAGCTATCAGATCAGTACTTATTTATAGGTGTTCCCTTTTTGCTCGTGCTAACTAAAGCCTTTTACCATCTATAGTAGATGATTTATACAGCGTCAGGAGGCAACTTTTACCTTCACAAACGGGACGCTGTAGTGCCCGGGACGAAAGATGGAGTAGGCTTGCCCAGCACCTATTCCATCCTCTCAGCTTAGTCGGCCTTGTCCACAGGAAAGACATGGTAAATACGTGCGGAGCTGGCTAAGCCGCGGGTTTCCTCACGATGTTTTCCTCCACCGTTTGAGAGAACTGGTATAGCGTACATAAATCGCACAGAAAAATCCATTGGTACACGACCGGATTGGAACCCACGTCCTTTGGATCGGAAGGCGGGGTCACTACTAACTAGACCACCAGTGCTCTCGATGCTTGCTCGTGCTAAATGCCAAAAAGGCTGTAACAGTTCCATTGTTCCAACAGACGTACAACATAGACGCGCAGACTGGCGAGTCCTCTGCTTGCGCCACCGCCCTCCTCTGCGGAGTCAAGGCTAGGTATGAGACCCTAGGCCTAGACGCGGGAGGGCGCTTCAACAACTGCGCATCCACCATCAACTCCAAGGTCACTTCGCTGGTCGACTGGGCGCATGATGCAGGTATGAAAAATATATAGGGTCTTATGACCATAGCTATTTATACTTCAATCGAGCGAGTATTAGGTATTTGGGACAACTCATGAAGGAGTTTATAATTGTACTTCAGCAGGTCTAAAAAGGCCACTTTGAGTAATTCATCTATATCAATTTCCCGAATTCATAGCAGAACCTCAACAATTCCTCTAATTTCCGTACATTTGTATGAATTGTAGATGAATTGTACGCAATTCAATTCAGCAGCACATTCATATATGCCGTGTAATGGTCTGACCATTTTACGGCATAATATGAATCTGCTGCTGAATTTAGGTAAATTTTATGCATAATTATGTATATTATCACGCCCGTACCCCTGATGGGGTGGGCAGAGCCATAAGTAGTCGTAAGAAAACTTACAGCTACTCCTAATTAAAAGTTCCAAGATGGATTGTACGCAATACATTCAGCAACAAATTCATAGGTATAACGTGGCTTTTTTAACCCACCTGATCTTTAAAGGCTAAGGTGGTAGTCAAAGAAGTCTCTAAAGGTCGTTAGTCTACATTTCTGCCATTCATATCTACGTGACAGATTTCAAATCCATCACTGTTTACATAAATCAATTTGTTACAGAGATCTTCGTTCGCTTCAATCATTTGATCGATAAAGCCTTAAAACTTGTACTAAGCTCTAATTTTTGGCTTCTGTTCCGCCTTACCGTCCGTGTAGGTACCTACGCTTAATTACATGAATCCTCGATCGAACAGTTTCAAACTTTTAATGGTGGCTCGTTAATAATACAAAACAGTATAATTTCCACATTCATTCATTTAACAAAATAAGCTAGTGATTTTAGTTATAACAACAAAATGTATGTTTAAGGTAAAATCTGGATAGTTGCCCCACTTTTTAAAAACGCTCTATTATTCAAAATTATGTACATACTAAGTAAGTAAGCCGGGACCATATAATATTTCATATGGACCGTAGATTTTAGTTTAAATAAGCACTTATAACTTTATCTAATATAGCGTGAAATAAAGATAATTGAATTTGAAAATTTCGACGCCAGCCGGTCAAAGTTGCGCCGCGGAAGATTTTTGCTCACACTAACAAAACACCGTGCGCCTATTCCGACGGCTTACATGGAACTTAGGCCTGTGGAAGGGGTACTTCAAATTACTGTAAAACCCTAATATCCCTAACACAGTGTATTCAAAACCGGGGCATATATCCGTCTGAGGCAACCATCCTGCTTTTACCCTAAATATAACCGTAAAAGTAATTAAGTAAAGATATCGTCATTAATATTTCTGATTTTTCACATCAATACCTATAAAGAAATAAAGCCCTTTGAATATAAATAACGAAATATCATACAAGATCTTTGATTGACGTTTGAATGGTACCTACTTATTGACTTCAATATTTTCTTTCATGTTCGCTTCGTGTTGCGTTATTCCCTTGATTCTGGAACAGTTAGTGTTGGTATACGACAGCTTTGAAGATTCTTTTTTCAACAAACACCTTACCTCACAGGACGTCATAGCAATTATCGTGAGACTGAAGTATCGTTGGGTAGCATACATAGCTAAATGGGACGAATGTGGACGACGAATGCCGGCTTTGTGATGTTCAATGGCTTAGAGGCAGACCATGCTTCATGATCGTATGACATCGTAAACTTAGTAGGTAATCAGTAGATGAAGGATCGGAGTGAATGGCGTGATAAAGAGGCCTTTACCCAACAGTGGGTGCAAACGGGCTAAAATGTACCACTAAATGGCCTCAAGGGATTCCTCTTAAGATTTCATCTTGTTTATCATCTCGTTGTCAAGTGATATTGCAAAGCTGAGTTTGCGACGTAATGTTGATTAGGGTTCAAATTTAATATTGTGACTAAAAGCTTCTTTTTTTAATTTTGATATTAAGTAGAAAAATATTATCGTATATTCGAGGTATTACAGAACCTCGTTAGTGGTGGCAAATAATGTCCAGATTACAGGAAAAATAAAACTAACTCTCTAACTAATACGGTTTGATGTTATTAAATGGAAGGCAAGGAGTGGTGAAGTTATAAAAGGGGTTACTAGGTCAAGTGGGGTATCATGTGTAAGGGCTTCATTTGCTCATTCTATAACAGTTTTCCATTTTCATCTTTGGCACATTGTTTTAATAATGAAAGTATAATATAAAGATAAAAAAAAATGTTACGAAAAACACAAATCATCCTGGTAAACGTAGCTAAGAAAAATCAGATTGATCCAAACCCTCAGTGTACGTGTTGAATTATAGCTGACCAGTCTGTTTAATCTCATTGGCCACGGTTTTACGGCATAATAAGGGCCAACGTGATCGATCTTGCTCAGAGTTATAAATTATTCATCAACCGAGGCTGATATGCGATGCCATAGCCTCTGCATTGCAATGCATCAAGATACAGCATTAGCGGATTACGTTTTGAAGCTGGAATGATCGATAGTACTTGATTGCAAGTAACCTGAATCCAATCTTGACTTCATACGGGATTTTCTGAAGATGTTTAGGTGCTCGATTCAGCTAAATAGTCATAGTCTAGGTTTGAATCTGTATGTACCTACTGGTATGTACCTATTATGTACTATTTAGACACATATTTTATGTAGAGAGATGGAGGACGGATAGATTTACTTTTTATCGCGCCTTTAAATAGTTTTAATTATAAATTTATATCTAGTTTCAGTCATTGGTTGTTACACTATAAATTGTACTGTAATATAGAGTCCGAGGCGAGCAGGGGCCCAATTCTTGGAAAACAGATATATTATCACATTCGATAAATATCGCCAAAGCTATCAAAATATCAATTACGTGATATATTATATCATTATCACTAAGCTAGAATTGGGTTATAACTGTGACCCTCCTGAACAGCCTCTACAGAGCCCAGTGCGGGGAATAGAACTCATCATGGTAAACCTCAGCATCACAACACTCATAGCAGAACCATTTTGTTGAACCATTAATCTCTTGTACCAGTTCATGTACTTCGTGTAACCAATAAACTTTTTTCTATGTACCGTTCTGTGGTTTCATAGCATACAAAATACCTGTCTAATCTTGTTTTATATTTGATTTCTTGTATATAAATAATGATTAGATAGAGAATACAGATGTTATGTTAGCACAACACGTAAACACGAAAGATATAATGCAGGTCATGTAATGTATCGCCACAGATTTAACCCTCATTTTTTTCACCTCTGCCGTCGGGTACTCACTCGAGGGCGAATAGGTATAGCGTGAGTGTGTATAAGCTGGTTTTAGAGTACCTATCCATAATAGCTTGAGGTGGTTGGAATAGGTATTATAGAATAATTCCAACCATTAACAACTACCGACCATTGACAACTTTTTTAATTCGGGCAACTTTTAATAATAATTAAACCTGTAATTTAACTTTTAATTAGGAATTAATTTCTCAACAGTAACGAAAGATGGATTCGCAGCATTTTGTATGAGCAACACACAGGTATTGCTATGGCATTACTGCTGCCATGTTATTCGTTTTAAAATACAAACTCTTTGGTCAGGTAAATCCACGGGCATCGTGACAACAGCCAGAATAACCCACGCCACTCCAGCTGCGTTGTATGCGCATGCGCCGTCGCGGTACTGGGAGGATGACAGTCGGGTCCCGCCAACCGTCAGGAAGGACTGCAAAGACATTGCTATGCAACTCGTAGAGAACGAGCCAGGGAAAAGCATCAATGTGAGTGTGGCCCATAAAACTGAATAGCTTGTTAAGTCGTCAACTCATTCGCAAATTTATTGTGTAACTGTATAGGTGATATAACTCTCTCTCTTAATCATCATCTTCCTGCCCTTATCCCACTATGTGGGGTCGGCACAGCATGTTCCTTGGATCATGCTGTAAGAGTTTTGGCTAAAGTGTTTTATGACCGGCCGCCTGCCTGACGCCAACCCTCCTTGGGAATACTTGCTTATTGTATCTCATCATGTTGGAGGATACTATCCCTTAGTCGACTTTTACGACATGCTCGCGGAGAGAAGCAGCTGGACGCATTCTATGTG
Organism: Scotopteryx bipunctaria; assembly: GCA_949320045.1. Lineage (NCBI taxonomy): Eukaryota > Metazoa > Arthropoda > Insecta > Lepidoptera > Geometridae > Scotopteryx > Scotopteryx bipunctaria. The sequence continues at coordinate 4,899,105 of OX439449.1, forward strand.
TTTTCTTTACTCCCAGTCCAGCAGAGAAGCAAATAAATAATAATAATAACTCTCTCTATGAATAATGTATAAAAACAATAAAGTGTTCAATGGATGAAAATCGAATCTTATGTTATGTAAATTCGTTTCTCTGTGAACTCGCCAAGGAAAAAACTCTGAAGGTCTTCATAAATTTCAGATTTTTATACGCAAAATGAGATTTTATATCAGCTCTATCGTGCTCCATAAAACCCGAATAACAAACTATTTTATTGAATTATGGTGAATCGTGAATCACTCTGATCTTGTAAATTAAGATAGGTTGTTGACCTTACCTAAAGCCTCGTAAAAATACTGTGGAAGTGGAATAATCGGACTTTCTAGTTTTGTGCCAGTAAATCCATTAAATCAAATCCGATTTATCAATGTTCACGAATGGACTTTTTTAATAACTGCCAACGGCTGCCACAAAACTTTTTAATTTTGATGTATTCGACGGGAATAATCATAATTTCCCTGCCCTTGTCCCTCTGATAAAGTATCAAAGTCAGAGGGGTCAAAAGTCATCTCAACAACTCACTCTTTTCTTACACATGTCATCTTTCACACAGTCCATTCATCTTTTTTTTGCCTACCTCTACTCACATATCCTTCCACATTCAACTGGAATCACGGATTTAAATATCTGGGCATCTCTCACGGGGAGCATCTATCAATATTTTATACTGTCATGTCTATCTATTTATGTATATTCTCGTGTCATTAGTTCTTTTGAATCAGTGTGGTGAAAGGATTTAAAGTGCGCCTTGAAGGCTCCTTTCGTGCACTTGACACATAATTTCAAACTTTTTTGCGTCTACGACATGCCGGTTTCCTTATGATGTTTTCCTTCACCGTTTCAAAGTTCTGTCCCGATGGCCAATCAGTTGATTTACAAAATAAAAGTCGATAAATAAAATATCTACCAAGATAGATCCTCAAACTGGTAACAAATATTAGTAGACCGTACAAATCATAAACACCTTCTGTTCATTATTAGGTTATTATGGGTGGAGGAAGGAGACACTTCCTGCCGAACGTGACGCCGGATCCTGAGCATCCGAACCGCGAAGGCAGAAGACTGGACGGCAGGAACCTAGCAGAAGACTGGGCGAGAGAGAAGAAGAGGCGACGACTACGGGCCCAGTACATCCACACCAAGGAACAACTCGCCAAACTCGATCCTAGATCTGTGGACTATTTGTTAGGTAAATTTGTTTCTTGATAGCCTCGATTGTGAGTTTATTATTAGAACATAAATATTAACAAGACTACCACTGAGGAGATCCCTGAAACAGTGAGACGGCGTTACGGCAGACCACGCAAGCGATGGCGCGATGAGCTTGACTCCTTCAGCGACTATTGGCGACAAGCATTAATGTTGAACCTCAAAACCTGGGAAACACGAAGGGAGATCTTTGCCTAGCAGTGTGATGAGACAGAGTGACAACAACAATAATATTATAAAAAACCGTTTGGTTAAAATTATTGGTAACGAACAAGTCACTCCAATTCCCAAACCCTAAATTCTGAATTTGACGCCGTCAAACCGCTGGCCCATGCCGCGCCATGGAGGATCCAAAAGGAAATAAGGGTCACTTGTATATTTCCCCTGTGTATACTCGTAGCTGTGAGAGTAGAATAAATCCTCGCGACAACCGAATAATATGATAAATTAGATCGTGTTGGTCGGATCGTCCGCGAGGTACGTTTGCCAGGTCATGAAGACTATTTGCGGTAATAATAGACGACAATCCGTTGTTATACTGTTTTGGCACGTATCTGCAGTTCAGGAGACTAATTTAAATTTGTATGGAGAAATCTGCATGCAGATAGAAATAGTGTCACAAACACAAAAAAAAACTACACTGCATTTTTTAAGGAAAAAGCAGACCAACTTTTGATTTTTCTTAAGAAATATTTTAGAAGAAAATTCTTGACCGATAACACAGTTTTCCGTCACTACTTACTTCTAGACTCCTCTTAAAATCTGTCATATATTGAACAAATTTTAGAGTATACCATACCGTTTTATGACAGTAAAAAGTGACAGGGTAAATTTTAGATAATAACGCAACGTTTATAAGTTAAAGAGACTTTTCCATTTTGGTTTCCTTAAATACGATAATTTATTAAATTTGGATAACGAAGCTGACTCGAAGCAAACAAACTGTTCCCCTAAAAACTCGTCTTTGTAAGGGATAATTGAATAGCAGCTTCATAATTAAACACTTTCCGGTACTTGGTTTAATGGGTCATGGTCTGGGGGCATGGAATAACTAATAGTACTAAGGGGCGACCCCAAGGTGCCTCACAATTCACAAATCCCTTCGCGGATATTGCTTAGTAATCCGGAAAAAAGTACAAAGATACAAATATCTGTAATCGCAGTGAAGTAAGCAATCTATTTAGGGTGTCCTCCCCCATCGACTTATAAGCCAGAACATCATCATCTTCATCATCTTCCTGCCCTTATCCCACTCTATATGGGGTCGGCACAGCATGATCCTTGGAGCATGATCCTTGGATCATGCTGTGAGAGTTTTGGCTAAGGTGTTTTATGACCGGCAGCCTGCCTGATGTCAACCCTCCTTGGGAATACTGGCTTATTGTATCTCATCATGTTGGAGAGGGTATTATTCCTTAGTCGACTTTTACGACATGCTCGGGGAGAGAAGCAGCTGGACGCATTCTATGTTTTTTTCACTCCCAGTCCAGCAGAGAAGTCCCTACTTCTTTAATAAACAAAAACATTACAATTCATCTGTCTTATTATTTTGCCCAAGATAAGATAGTCATTAGTTACGAGTATACTCACGGGAAAAGTGATTAGTCATGCAGTTTTACTTACATTGCCCACTTGATTACGGGCGTTATATATACAGATCGATCATTATTCATAGGGACCGTCTACAGAACGGTCGAAATTCTTTAATATCTTGTCCATCCCGTTATTGTTAAAACTAAATTCCGTAGCATCAACAGTTTTGAAAAGTATTTCGAAGTACTAAAGGAATTTATAAGTTCTTTGTACAAGTAGATTAAGAATATTTTTTTTTTCTTCGTCTGTTTTTTTTTTCATAAATCTTGATAACCAGGATGTTGTGAGCTATTTTTCCCCCTAGGTAGGAAAGGATGCTACACAAAAACATAAAGATTAAAGTGTTGATTATCAAGTGTTTATTACAGGAATTTTATTACTAGAAAAGGAAGAAAATTATCGAAAGGTTTTACAGTTCTTTTTAGCCGCATCTATTACACACTACTGTTCTAGTTACTATGAGTAAATAAAATAAAAATAACCTTATTGAAACGCTTACAATTCATAGACGAGACTATTACAAACTACAACGCTGTCATTCACAGTACATCCACCGTTCATCTACACAATCCTACTGTAATTTACCTTCGTCGGTCAGCTCTGACCATATCCCACGATCATAAAATTACTCTCTAACACTTGGTTCATCTCAACGGGTAAAAATTAAAATGTAAATTAACAATAAACGGGTTTAATGACCTGCCCTGATCTACTCTGCCTTGTAAATCAACCGGATGCCCACTTAGTCACGGCCTACTCAGGAGTATCAGTCCACCGCACCTCACCGCTGATTCAACGATCCACAAAAATAGAGTTTTTGGTTATATTTGGTTTGTTAAATTCCGAAATTGACGAAATTCGCGCGAGCGAACCTACAGGAACGCTTGATTTAACGACCCTATCAGACACACTCACTCGACTGACACCAGCCACCACAAGGTCACAAAAAGGCAGGGAAACGCCACACCAGGATTTTCGGTCTTGTCACAGCAGCACAGCAGGGGACGCTGGCGCTCTGGACCCTCGCCGACGACAGCGTGCGCCAGAAGGCGGCAGGTAGAAAGGTTGCGACACGTGCTCGCCACGTGGTCGCGCCCGTACGGAGCACCTCTTTTCTGGAAAATTCATAGCCCGGCGTAAGCGAAAGTGCTCTTTAGCCTGCGAAGCGGGGTGCAACCTTAGCAAATCTGCCCTTGTGTATTCATGCACAGGGTTGAGGATGTCCCACGAGCTCCGCTCGGCAATCGAGGAAGACCAAAAATCAAAGATCAAAAGTTCAAGACTCTTACCAGAGGCACAAAGCTGATAATACGCACAAAACACGTGCGCCCGAAGGAATCACACGCGTGGGTTCTCCCGTGGATGATTCCCGCTACGCCAGACACAGAAGCCAGGATATATTAGCCAGCAAATACGATTTTCATCAAAAGCTCCACGCCACGTTCTCCACATCGATCCGTCAAAAAGATCCTTGCCCTCTTGCGCTCTGACCGAGCGAGACGAAAGAAAGAACTCAAACGACATTGACAGTTCGATCCGTCTTGATAGGGACACTGACACTCACAAATCGCCCGTGCCAAGCCAGAGTGTGACCAGCAAAAACCAAAATTATTACCTATCTCGCTGAACGGAACTTTCAAATAAAAAGGGGGGAAAAATCGAACGTTACAGCACCCCCTTTCCCGGGTAAGAATTCACGCAGGGAATTCTTTGGACGCCCCCGTCCTTACCTACTCCCGGAGGAACAAAAAAAAGAAAATCAAAAAGCAACAAAAAAAAACACCTAACCGACGCCATCTGGCAACACCTCATGTTTTCTACGTACAAAATCTGCCCGTTCACTGCAAAACCTATCATAACAACCCCAAAATATAGACGCACTCGACGGTAACCAGCTACCGGTAGAGGGCGCTATGTTGATCCTCAGATCGAGATAGTATATTCGGTCGAATATTCTATTCCAGAAGATCGCCGGGTCAAAAAAAAAACAAAAGAACGAAAGAAAAAAAAAAGAGAAAAAAAAAAAAAAAAAAAATTTACTTTTGCAAACTCACTACCGAGCAGACATATATTTTCCCTAAAACTGGGGAAAATTCCTGAGGTGGCTTTCGCCGAGAGCCCATGCAACAGACTACAAACTGTGTGGAACAGGAAAAAACATAGAGTATAACAACCATTACTACGGGAACAACAAAAATTATACCTATAAAATAGGACTAACGCCTACAACTAAAATAACTACTTAGTAACTAAAATTAGTAGATAAATGGAAAGAAAAAATAAAATAAAAAAAAAATGGCCCCTAGGCCCCATAATGAGCAAAAATGTATACAAATAAAGGTAAAAAAAATAAAAAATAAAAAAAAACACACAAACCAAATGCTGTTCAATTATGGTCAGATAAAAACGCGCCTATATCCGCCTCCTACGGAACACCTGGACAAGTAACGGTGGGTGGCCTATTCTAACCCCGGGTCCCCACGGGGAACTTAAAAGTGTTAATCTAAATGGGAATCTACACATTTGAAATCCTTAACATGCCATTTACCTAGAGATTTGCCGGATTCATTTTCTAACTCATAGACTAACGGTGAGAGTTTGCGAACCACCCTACAACGTTCATATTTAGGGGCAAGTTTTGCTGCAAAATGTTTATGAGCGGCGCTAAGTTTGTAGGTACGTTTCCAGACATAATCGCCTACCTGGAACGAAACGTCCCTGCGCCTGCGATTGTAATACTTTGCGTTTTTACTATGAGCCTTTTTAAGGGAATCCTGTACCTCTCTAAAAATATCTCGCAATGGACTCAAACTAGCAACATACTCGCTGCGGGATTTGAAAATCAGCTCCTCAATATCTTGAAAGTCTTTATAAATGCTACCGTCTGTGACCGCTTGCCTACCATGTACTAGCATGAACGGCGTAAATTGGGTAGAATCATTTACAGCCGTATTTATCGCAAATTGGACCTTATGAACGTTTACGTCCCAAGTTCTATGGTCGTTTTCTACGTACGACGCGAGCGCGGTCATAATAGTACGATTATAACGTTCAACAGAATTGACCTGCGGGGAATAAACGGGTGTTAGGTGGACCTGCGGTACTCGGTATTTTGAAAACAGATCTTGCACGTCATGACCGACGAATTGAGAACCGTTATCCGAAATAATAGTTTGGGGAATCCCATGTACTAGAAATACGTGATCCTCGAGACGCTGGGTTATAACCTTCCCAGTGGCTCGCCTCAGAGGAAATAACAAACAATATTTAGAAAAACAACACACCACTACAAGCAGATAAGTATTCTGTAGTCGCGACATAGGCAGTGGGCCAACCAAATCGATGCTGATACACTGGAAGGGGCGGCTGCAGATTTTAGGTTCCCCCATAAAACCTGGAGTTGCTTGTGTGCTGTGCTTATAGGCATTACAAACAGAACAAGATTTAATAAAATTCACGGTATCCTGGTACATACCCGGCCAAAAATACCTCAACTTTAAACGTTTATAAGTTTTAGCTACACCTAGGTGAGCTGCAACAGGTTCAGAATGATTTTCCCTAAGTATACTCTCCCTACATTCCAAAGGAACCACCTCTTTCCACTGGAAATCTCCATTGAGCCTATTACTACTCTTCGTAAAACGATAAAGTCTACCATCGATCAATTGAAAATTCGGACACGCGTTCGGGGTATCTATACAACGCTTAAGAATATTTCGATACCACGTATCAGCGGTATCCGTCGTATTCAGGGAAGCTACAGGAACAGCTCGAGACAGCGCGTCGGGGACAACATTTTCAGCCCCCTTTCTATGTTCGATAATCAAATTGAAAGGGGATAACCTACAACCCCATCGCGCCAGGCGACCGGTGGGATTTTTGAGATTGAAAAACCACTTTAAACTAGCATGATCCGTCACAACGCGGACTGGCTTACTACCCTCGATATAAGGACGAAAATGCTCAACTGCGTGTACTACGGCCAACGCCTCGCGCTCGGTGGCGGAATAGTTACGTTCGGTCGGGGTCAGAGACCTACTATAGTACGCGATCGGATGTTCCTGACCGTCGAGAGTCTGCGTGAGAGATCCTCCTACTCCGAAATCTGACGCGTCGCAGTGCACGGAAAACGGTAGGCTAAAATCGGGACACGCCAAAACCGGTGCACTCGTGAGAGCTAGCTTTAGATCGGTAAAAGCCCTTTCTGCCTCCGCCGACCAGCTAAAAGGTGGGGCACCCTTCCTAGTAGACGTGAGAGCATTCAATGGTCCCGCCCGGTGGCTAAAGTTTTTAATGAATCGACGGTAATATGAAGCCGTCCCCAGAAAACGTTTTACATCCTTTCTACAGACCGGCGTAGGGAAATCCACGATAGCTTTAACTTTATCGGGGTCTGTACGCAACCCAAATTGATCAATGACATGACCCAAATACTTCAATTGCTCCCTAAAAAATTTACATTTACCCATATTGATTGTAAGTCCAGCATCACGTAAACGATCCTTGACTCGTACGAGTAAATCAACATGTTCCTCGAAGGTAGGGGAAATTATAATGATATCATCAAGGTAGATAAATACTTTATTGCTGAATTCAGGACCAAACAATTTATCCATAAGACGCTGCTGTGTACTACCAGCGGACGTAAGACCAAAACACAATCGCTTGAAGTGGAACAGGCCCCGGTTCATGACGGTGAAGGCCGTCTTCTCCCTGGACTCCAGGTCAAGAGGAATCTGATGATAGGCTGCCTTTAGATCTAGCGAAGACAGATACTTGGCGTCGCGCAGCTGGTCCAGAATATGGTTGACGTAGGGCAGCGGGTACGCGTCATGCTTCGTTACCTCGTTCAGTTTCCTGCTATCCAAGCAGAACCTGAAGGAGCCGTCAGACTTCGGCGCAAGGGTCACCGGGTTATTCCAGGCGCTATTGCTAGGTTCGATGACGCCGTCGCGTAGCATCTGGTCGACTTGCCTGTTGACCTCCGCCAGCCTTTCCGGAGACAGGGGATAATAGCGCTGTTTAATGGGAGGATGGTCTCCCGTATCGATTTTGTGTGATACTAGTTGCGTCAAGCCTAAGCCTTTCTTCTCGGCTGAAATGTCTTCAAATTGCTTGATCAAACTCTCCGCCAGCTGCTTTTGTCTATTGCTCAGAGATTCGAAATCACGGAGGAAATTGTCCGTGGTCACTATGGCGTCTACGCGGTCTTTCAATGAAAAATATTTACTATCAGAAAGTAAAGAAAGAATGTCTGGTGCTATTTTGAATGCCTTCCAGAAATTTATCCCGAAGATGAGCTCAGTGGAGACCCCAGGAACTACATAGAACTTGACGATGGACGTCTTCCCAGCAACCGTGACGGGCAGATACACATAGCCTGTAACGGGAGACAGGGAGTCGTTCGCCGTCCTAATATACTGCAAATCCACAGATCTATGCAAAGAGACCAGATTCACAAAATGCCTAATCGCGTCGCTACCTATAATTGAAATCTCAGACCCTGAATCCATGAGCCCTCTGAACTTCAAATCGTAAACTGATATGGTTAAAAAGGGGCGTTTGTCATTGTTATATTCTACTTCGTGAACCAGCTTAGAAGACCTATTGGCAAAGAAGTCTTTGATAAAACCTAACCAAGATTGCCAATCATCTTCAGCCTGCCCCTGGCCGCTAGGAGCCACCCCAGCACGAAAACGCTGGTTCACGCTACAGAGTTTTTTGGAACCGCAGACCCTGTGGTTATACCAAGAGAACAGTTCGGACAATTTTTCAGAGTTACGCCCTTACCCCCGCAACGGTAACAAATTAAAGTGAAAGGGGCTCTACACTTGTTGAGACTGTGACCATTGATCCGACAACGGACACAGAAGTCATCCTTACTCGACTCTACTGCTGCTAGTCTGAGTCCAGAGCGGTTATTAGTATGTTTATAACCCAAATCCGGAGCTATGCAAGAGGTAGTTGTTTTTGGAGGCTCAGAAAACAATTCAGAACGTTGTTTAGCACTTTCTAAAAGCCTACATTTCTTTTTCAGATCTAACCAAGATTCAGCTGGGTTCAGAGCCAGTTGTTTTGTGTAGAAAGGTCTAATGTTAAAAAGGACAATATTCAACTTCTCATCATCAGGCACGGGCTTAGATAAGCGTGAAAAATAGTTCTGCATGACACTAAGATAATTTACAATACTCTCATCAGAGCCCTGAGTGCGGGTTCTGATTTCCTGCAACAGTCTGTAATCATAATCGAATGGTAGGTATTCATCGAGCAATAAATCTTTCAAACTGGTCCAATCTTTCACCTCTCTATGAACCCCACGATACCAGCATAGAGCTTCATCTGTGAACAGCTCTGCTGCAGAGTTGAAGAGTTTAGCATCAGATATACCTCTAGATAAAGTTAGTTCTTCTAACCTTTGAATAAAAGCTTTGACACAAGACTTTCCATTAAATTTCAAGTTAAGTGTATGAATAGCTGAATGCTTGCTACAACTAGGATGACTATTCTGAATACTAGTATCCAACTTTACCCCAGGACTAGACTCTGTGTTTGAGCTATCATCATCAGCTTGGGTAATGCTACTTTTGAAATTACATAGGATCCTATCCAATCTCCTAAGCAATCTATCTAGGCGTTCTTGTAGGTTAGTATAAAGTGAATATAAGTCCTCTCCCTCTTTAGGAAGGTTTAGTCGACCCAGTCTATGAAAGAGGTGATGACCCAAAGCTTGAACACGATTCAATATCTTTAGAGAGCAAGGTTTCTGTGCAGCCCCAGATATAAGATCAGAGAGACTCTCTAGCTTGGCTCGAACGACCTCAAGCTCCGAAGCAACCTCTAATTCGACCGATACCACTTCATCGGATGGTATCTCTTTGTTGAGAGCACGAACCTGAGTCCTAAGAGCAGCGACAGTATCAGCAGTAGGCTTGGCGCCGCGGATCCTAATCTCATACTCTAACTCATCCTTAGCCAGCACATTGAAAGCAATAGGCCTTTCTTCCAACATGGTGCTGAGTGAAAACAATCAAAAAAAAAATAAAAAATAACAAAAAATAGCTAAATTATTGTGTAAAATAAAGGAAAAATCAACCCCAGCTACCCCTAGGCAGTAATAGGATCGAGGCAAATCACACTTACAAGCATAAAGCTAATTCCAAACCAAAAACAATTGAAAATTAAGTTTTCTTATAAGTGGCCTACTCGGCACAAAATTATAATACAAAAAATCGAAAATCAGCTAGTAAAACGCCCACTAGGGCTCCCAGCTAGTTCTAGAATGACTACAGGGTAGATTCCCCAGTATAAACCTAGTCCTAATATCAAAATAAGTTAAAACCAAGTTACCATCCGGTTGAGGCGAGAGAGGTCAGTCTTCACTGAGCGAAATAGACCAGAGAATAGACAAAATTTTACCTTATGTCGGCAGGTCACCCGTCCCTGTTCGGGCGCCAAATTGTGAGCTATTTTTCCCCCTAGGTAGGAAAGGATGCTACACAAAAACATAAAGATTAAAGTGTTGATTATCAAGTGTTTATTACAGGAATTTTATTACTAGAAAAGGAAGAAAATTATCGAAAGGTTTTACAGTTCTTTTTAGCCGCATCTATTACACACTACTGTTCTAGTTACTATGAGTAAATAAAATAAAAATAACCTTATTGAAACGCTTACAATTCATAGACGAGACTATTACAAACTACAACGCTGTCATTCACAGTACATCCACCGTTCATCTACACAATCCTACTGTAATTTACCTTCGTCGGTCAGCTCTGACCATATCCCACGATCATAAAATTACTCTCTAACACTTGGTTCATCTCAACGGGTAAAAATTAAAATGTAAATTAACAATAAACGGGTTTAATGACCTGCCCTGATCTACTCTGCCTTGTAAATCAACCGGATGCCCACTTAGTCACGGCCTACTCAGGAGTATCAGTCCACCGCACCTCACCGCTGATTCAACGATCCACAAAAATAGAGTTTTTGGTTATATTTGGTTTGTTAAATTCCGAAATTGACGAAATTCGCGCGAGCGAACCTACAGGAACGCTTGATTTAACGACCCTATCAGACACACTCACTCGACTGACACCAGCCACCACAAGGTCACAAAAAGGCAGGGAAACGCCACACCAGGATTTTCGGTCTTGTCACAGCAGCACAGCAGGGGACGCTGGCGCTCTGGACCCTCGCCGACGACAGCGTGCGCCAGAAGGCGGCAGGTAGAAAGGTTGCGACACGTGCTCGCCACGTGGTCGCGCCCGTACGGAGCACCTCTTTTCTGGAAAATTCATAGCCCGGCGTAAGCGAAAGTGCTCTTTAGCCTGCGAAGCGGGGTGCAACCTTAGCAAATCTGCCCTTGTGTATTCATGCACAGGGTTGAGGATGTCCCACGAGCTCCGCTCGGCAATCGAGGAAGACCAAAAATCAAAGATCAAAAGTTCAAGACTCTTACCAGAGGCACAAAGCTGATAATACGCACAAAACACGTGCGCCCGAAGGAATCACACGCGTGGGTTCTCCCGTGGATGATTCCCGCTACGCCAGACACAGAAGCCAGGATATATTAGCCAGCAAATACGATTTTCATCAAAAGCTCCACGCCACGTTCTCCACATCGATCCGTCAAAAAGATCCTTGCCCTCTTGCGCTCTGACCGAGCGAGACGAAAGAAAGAACTCAAACGACATTGACAGTTCGATCCGTCTTGATAGGGACACTGACACTCACAAATCGCCCGTGCCAAGCCAGAGTGTGACCAGCAAAAACCAAAATTATTACCTATCTCGCTGAACGGAACTTTCAAATAAAAAGGGGGGAAAAATCGAACGTTACAGCGTGTTTTTTAATTATGGCTTTGTTTAAAACATTGTCACAACTATTTTCAACTCATCGAGAATATCAGATAGGTACTAAGGATAAAAAAAAAAAACATTTTAACCTTGCTTTATCCAGTGAACCTGAGCTATACGCTCGTCAGTCACATTCATAACCGTCGATAAGGGTGAATGGGTATTCAACCGGGTTATCACAATTTATGATTTTTATCTCATCACTTTAGAACGATTGCAGTTTATAAATAAGGCCATAACTCTCAACACAAACTTTTAATGCTAAATGCAATAAGACTTGCATTTCTAAGCAATCGTTGCATAGATTTTGGAAACCATGGCACAAAAATGGCAAAATTCCTGATGAGCTTACATTGGTTTAATATAAAATCGGCTCTATATTATTTGAGTTGTACGTTAATAATAAAATAAAATATACAAGAAACATTTTTTAATGTATGATTATACGGAACCCTTCGTGTGCGAATTCGACTCGCATTCGACCGGTTTTATAGAAGCTTCTGGAAGTTTCCTGAATTTCTAACGTTTTACTAAACTAGCTTTATCTGTCAACGAGAGAAACACCGCGCGATTTTGTCCGCGTTAATATTTTCCATACAAACTTCATCTTACCGCTGTGTCCTTCAGGAATTGCATTTCGTGAATTTCTTCCTTCCACCATATGAGGAATATATATTCCAAATTTCATGCTTCATGGAATTATGGTTTAGGCTGTGCGTTGATTATCAACGTCAGTCAGTCAGTAACGTAGGAGTTTTCTATATTTAAATATAATGTAAAATATGGCCCAAATTTCAAATTTAGTTTTCATTGGGTTAAAAATACATAGCTTTGCAAAAATTAAAACACGATCTACATTCTACAGGGAATATGCATTTTCAAACTATATAAATTCTATAGGATTCAGTTTTGCAATCTCTAGCCAGAGTGAATAAACCGCTTTGCACAGTGCTTAAAATTGAGCGTGCCAGAAAACGGCTCGTACCGACTCCATTGCTGTGATTTGAGCATGGACTACACGCAAACTGCACCAAATGTGGAAATTTCGTACGTTATGAATATTTGGTTGGTGTAATAGTGGTTTGTCGAATGTTTCGGAGAGGAAAATTTAGTGAAAGTTAGAGCTTTGAAAGCTGACTGATGTTACTTTGACGTGTAAATTATAATCAGATAAAATACTAAATTAAACAGATTTTAATAAAAAGTTTTTAGTAAAAAAATAAACACACACGCGACTTAACACCTTGAATATTTAAAGACTGCAAGAGTTATCAACTGAAAACTCTACAAGTTTATATTGATTTTAACAAATTGAAACTTGAGCAAAATATATCAATTGTACCAATATTTGGATTTGCTTTGTGTAATAATCCTTTTGTAATGAGTACGTCGATCTTATCTTCAAAACGACAAACAATATTTTTGTATCAAAAATCGTGTCTAATTAAAAAAAATATATAAGTATAATTTACAGAGGTACGAGAAGAGTTTTGAGGGCACTTTAAATCCTTTTAGCACACTGGTTCGAAGGAACTTGTGGCCTAGTAGTTGTTGTATTTACAGCGGCGATGTCGAGGCATCTACATATCCGCGCAAAACCGTGCCACGCCACGTGTATATTTTGCGTAGCGCGTCTACGCAGAATATACACGTGGATTTTTGACGTTATTTTGTTTGTCGATTTGCGGAGTAGCACTCTACTTTGTTTGACTCCCAGAAGTTATCGGATATTCGTTCGCAGTTAATAGGTTGCCTATTTTGCTAGCCTTTATACATTCGTTTGATTTTAAAATTGAAAGCACACACCAATCACAATCAAAACCTTGACAATGACACTAGCGTGATGCATAAAATATAAGTACTAAGTACTTTGGCCTTTGTCAAAATATAAATCTTATCCCAGACGTCACGAGATGACATTTTTTTTGAATACTTAGAAATCTATAGTTAAAAAGTATACCGTTTATTGAAACCACTAGGATTATTGAGACACGTTTTGAACCAACGTTGAATTTACGCCTTTTCGTAACACCACCAAGCGTACAAAATAAAGGCAAGAAGCCACGCTTGCTAATTTTTTTAAGAAAAATCCCTCAATCATGTTTACGAAAACTCCAGATGAGTTGGAGCATTAGTCAAGTCCTAAGCTTTTTTGTAATTAAAAACCTATCCCTAATTCACAAACCGAACAATACGATTTAGTCGAAATAGTACCTACTTGCCTGTATATTCCCATTGGCATTCATGGCATCAGTTTTACTACTGCGATCTACAGATTGAATACGCTTTGGGAATGTGCCCCTATAATTGAGTGATGCTACCACCTAGCATGAATGTGTTTAAAGCATCCTCTAGAAATTAGATATTTTGAGCATGCTACAGAACTAAAATCATTCATTAAAACTCGTCATAAGTATGCTAATATTGAACTTACTATAATTCTACGTATATTATGTTTTTGTTATTTAATTTTAAGTATTCTATATCGTCACCGGTGATCTGCTGATTCTGAAGAAGTCAAAATAATTATATCACAATATTTTGATTGAACACACCATCAAATATTTTCTACATTAAATTATATCATCTGATAATGTCGCCTGTATAGTCGTCATGAATGGATATTATAAAAATGAAATGAAACATATTTAAACGAATTTTCGTTTACCTACTTTACCCATTCTTGTTTTCATTTCAAAAGAAAATGGGAAATTGATTCATATTTTTGAGTTACAAAATGTACTGCAATGTTAATTATAAGGCTTTATTACACAGATAAAAAACATATCCGTTCATCACACAAATATTATGTTCGTGTGCACATTGGACTAGCACTCCAATGTGCACACGAACATAATATTTGTGTTGACCGGTTTTTCTTAACTTTTTTGGCGTTGAATATTTATTATTAATTAATAGCTACATCGCTATATAAATCAGAAGTGGCTGCAAGTTTTCCTCTGTTTACTTGTGGCTCTACCCACCCCATTAGGGATACGGGCGTGATAATAATGTATGCATGTATCGCTATTTAATAGTAAAAAATATTCAACTATCGAATAAAAATAAATAGGTATATGCAAATTCCTTATTACCAACAAATGATAACTTTATCACAAATTATCTACCCATAAATTAGCACAATAATATGAATATTAATGCCGAGTATAAATATTAAACAATGATGATAAACATATTGATCACAAACATTAACCATGCTTGAGTACCTACCTACACACACAGACGCACTGTATGGGTACTTGCCTGTATCTTTTTACTCGTTTTGGACTGGAATCTGACTGATAAAAACTTAAAGTGGACATAAACTTCTTCATAATCAATACATCTACTTAAATAAAACTTTTACATTACTGACTAGCTGACTAGAATTCATATATGAAGTTAAACATATTCTTATAATTATGCATTATGCATTTCGAACGATGCAATTCGAAAATTATTTTGATGTATTTCGTTTTGTTTTTTACCTAAGTATCAATTTGTACAGCGATTAAAATTGGTTTCAGTTTAAAAAGTAAAATGAACGAAATTAATTTTTAATCTTGGCTCTCACTGTAAATATTTCCGGAAACACATTTAAAACGAAACTGCTACGTAATATAATTAATATTGTATGTAAATACATTATTAATTATGATATCGAGTAAGTAATAATTTAACGTAAAAGTAAACAAAGAATGTCAATCAACTATGTTTTTTATCTTTTAATACTAGCTTCTGCCCGAGGCTTTGCTCGCGTGGTACTCGAATAAAAGTAGCCTATTTCACTCTCCAGCTGGCAGTCATTGGTGTCTCTGAGCAAAAAAATCTTCAACACCTCTTTCTTATACTACGCTACTCGTTAAAAAGTTCCCATACAAACTTTAACACCCCCTACACCCGTTGTTATGGGTAGTTTGGGGATAAATTAATTTAGTACGATTATTACTTGCCATGAAGAATCTTAATACTAAAATTATTGAGTGTATCAACAGGGTTATTTGAATACTCTCATATGGAGTTCAATGTGGAGCGGGGGGCGGTAGCGGACGCGGAAGAGGGCGCGGCGGCGGGAGCGGCCGTAAAAGCGGACGACCCTTCGCTAGCGGACATGACAAGAGCGGCTCTGTCCATCTTGCTGAAAAATGAAAAAGGATTTTTTCTTCTAATTGAAGGTGAGATAACTATTATTGAAGAAGCATAAAATTGTATAGTTTTTGTATCTTCTACTACTACTAGTCGTGTCATTAGTCCTTTCCATTTATAGTGCGCCTCAAAGGCTTTCGTGTACTTGACACATATGTTTTTTTAGGTTCTACAACTATGTCAGTTTCCTCACGATGTATAATATAATGTATAATTCAGGCAACATTAGAATAAGTTACAGATGTTATGAAACTTAATCTATTGCCCATAGAAATACTAAGGTATACAAAAATAGACTTAATAACTAGGTAGGTACACGTTTAGACGGCGACGTGGAACGCAACAGCTGACAATGCACAAAGGCAAAAACTGTTGAGTGCTATTTACTTATTTATAGATTTTTCTTATTATTTGATCTCCCGTTTATAAAAAAATAACAACTTAAGATAATATTCATAAGCCGATCATAATGTAACCATTAAAGCCGGTTTTATTACCTCTGACGTATACATTCACGTAATCTCACAAGATAAATAATTCAGCTAAGGCATGTGTAACATTGGCTTATTGTAGATCATTCGAAGCAGTTAGGATATCTTAAGTACCCTTCCTTGCGACAGGGAAATTTCCTTACAAGGATATTTTAGTATCATCTCCATTATGATGGACCATCTATATGAGCGATGGGCTGATCACCTGACACCATGATTTTTAATAATAATAACACACCCAACAGTCACATACATAGTCCTGACCCCACACTAGGATTCCTTGTGTCGTGGGTATCAGAAACTACGAGTACCATGGTACCACAACACCAGACCCGGAAGAAATATTTGCAGAACATGCAAACATTTCCTCCGCAGCGGGAATCGAACCCGCGCCTCTTGCGTCTCAGCCGAGCAATCGCCCGCCACGCCACCGAGGCCGTCAACCATATACAACCTGAGATTTGAATCAGGTTTGACTGCAAGTTTTCTTATGATTACTTGTGGCCTGGCTCTGGCTCAGTACCCCATGATACTGGCCTGATAATACATATGTATGTATGTAACTCCTAGGTGGCCGGATAGACCACGCACATCACTACAACAATCCATACAGAGCCTTAGACGAGACTCTGGAGCTAGAGACGGCGCTACTAGCAGCGCTGGAGCGAGTGAACCCGGCTGAGACGCTTATAGTGGTCACGGCCGACCATGGGCATGTGATGACCTTTGGAGGCCAAGCCACGCCGAGAGGACATCCTGTACTAGGTAAGACAGGTTAACTAAAACGCACATAGAAGGAAAACTATTGAATAAGAACAAAAGGTAGGTGACAAACATCAACTTTGTTTTACTATCCCAAAGATAGTAAAACAAAGTTGATGTACTTACCTTTTTATCCGGATTTTTGATTTCTAGTGTTAAGGAGCAAAAATTATAAGAATTAATATTTTCAACATAAGCGAAACTCAAATCAAGGAGAGGAGTTTCAGTCAAGGAGAGTTAAAAACCGGTCAAGTGCGAGTCGACTTCACACACGAAGGGTTCCGTACCATCGTAAATATGTAGATATAAAAATATTTTTGTAGGTATGTCACCTGTGTATCTTCTATGAGGACTTATTTATATTTTTTTAGTTTGTTATTATTTTTGTACCAATCAGTAAATTTTACTACAAAAAATGTGCAAAAAGTCGACTCTTGATTCATTCAATTACTGACTGCGCCTAGTGCTATTTTTTTGCTTTTTCTTGTATTTTATTTTTATTATTTGTTGTTATGGCGGCAATATTATAGAAATACATACACTGTGAAAATTTCAACTCTCTACCTATCAGGGTTCAAAAGATACAGCCCGCTGACAGACGGACGGACGGACAGCGGAGGTTTAGTAATAAGGTCCTGGACCCTAAAAATAAGTGTAGGTCGTCTATCTGTGTTATAAGTCGGTGTCGATGGTCCATCTGTGAAGATTTCCAGCCACTACCCATAGCAATGACAAAGCTAGGGCCACACCCGGTAGTTTGGATGTGGATGAAGATATTGAGCGTGAGTGAAAGGTATTGGATCTGGATGACGTTGATGAGCGAAACTGCCGAACATAGGCCTCCCCAATATACTTCCAGGACGATCGATTTCATGCTTCCTCCTTCCACCGATCTCCCGTGACCTTCAATGTCATCGGTGGAAAAGTTTAAATCGAATTTCAAACGTCTCGATTGTCTATTGTTTGTTGTTTATTTGCAACTTCTGTTTATAAGCGCTCGTGGCGTATATAGCTTGCTTAGACGTTCTTGATTGATCGTTAAAGTTAAGCAACGTTGTGCGCGGTCACAATTTGGATGGGTGGCATTACGAGCTGAGCGCTTCCGTACTTCGAAGGGCACGTTAAATTATCGATCCTGGCTTTAAGTCAAGCTACGACGGAGGCCTTTAGGCGGCCTAAAAACTCCGTCACAAGAGTTAGCCACAAGCTCATACGAACTTACTTATCTCTGTTTTATAAAGGCGCGGACACAGTAGTATCAGATATAGATGGGCTGCGGTATACAACGCTGCTTTACGGCACGGGGCCGGGGCATGCGGAGCCGAGGGCTCTCCCGCTAAACACTTCGTCGCCCGCCGCCGCTACTGCGGACGCTGTGCACGCGTCAGCGGTGCCGAGGCAATGGGCGACGCATGGCGGCGAAGACGTTCCCATCTGGGCCTTAGGTAAGACACTTTCCTTTATTTTTTTTTATCTTTATCAAAATTATGTCACATTATTAAGAAAAAACATAGAATGCGTCCAGCTGCTTCTCTCCCCGAGCATGTCGTAAAAGTCGACTAAGGGATAGTATCCTCCAACATGATGAGCAAGTATTACCAAGGAGGGTTGACGTCAGGCAGGCGGCCGGTCATAAAACATCTTAGCCAAAACTCTTACTCGACCCCACATAGAATGGGATAAGAGTAGGAAGATGATGATGATTAAAACAAATCACCCCATCAATAAGATAGTCCGCATTTTCATATATTATGTACCTATAAGAAGTATTCTATATTGAACACCAAGACAAAAATATTGATAGGTGTTACGAGTACATACTTAGAATACATTAAAATAATATTACGAAAAAAATCGCGCTGATTGAGTACTATTTCTATTTCATTCATTTATTTGCAAAGTAAAGATATCTCTAATTTCTTTCAGAGTAGGTACGTGAAATTGTATTTTAAACACCCCATGTTTGTTAAACTTTTGACCTTTATAAGAGGATCGTCGAGAACCAAGCCACCCCTTAATAGTTTATATTACGGAGCGAATATTATTTTGTGAAACACAACCTCAAAACGGCGCTAAAATCATTTCCGAGTTCTGTGATGGGTGTAATGAAAAGCCACAGTACAAAGATCGTGAATTTAACGTGAAATTGATTTAAGACTGTGTTTACAAAACAGAAGTACTTGTATTATGTATACTTTTTTTTCATCGAACAGTAAAAAGTATAATACTGTTTTTAACAGTATCGTCGGCAACCCTAGCAGGTGTGCGAGGTTTCTAAAGTTCGTTTCGTTCGATACGTTCGGCTCGGATAAGTCTGCTTTCACCTTTATTCAGTAACATGGATGAGTATTGCAGGTCCTATGGCTACTACACTGTTCGCGGGCGTTGTCGAACAGAGCTACATACCGCATGCGATCGCCTACGCTGCGTGTCTCGCTCACCAATCCCGCCGCTGCCTGGAGAAGATTAACTTCACGCAACCTGTGGTGAGTTTTCTACAATACCAGGAGACACAGATTACTCGACAACTATTGTGTTAAAAAATAGGAAAGCGAAGTGATTTTATAAAGGACGTGTTTTCTCTTTTTGAGATATGGAACTCTATTTACTTATATTTAAAGTTGTACTCCCCCGCCAATCTGTAATTTTAATTTATCATCTCACATACAATTTTGTAGAACGTTCGTAGGAGAAGTTATCATAGGTAAGTAGGTACATATTATTTACAACAGTTCTACCACAGGTTCTACTGGTTTTCTAGACTATCATACTTCCTACTTATATTATAAATGCGAAAGTTTGTGACGATGTTTGGATGTTTGTGCCTCAATCACGCAAAACGACTGAATGGATTTGAATGAAACTTGGAAAATGCGTAGTGCCTGTGCTGAAATAATATATAGGCAATTTTTCCGAGTACCACGCGAGTGAGGCCGCGGGTGGCAGCCAGTTGCATATAAAAGTTATCGAGCAAACATAAAGTTACGCTGGCTTCACTTAAATAACTACCTTACTTTTAATTACATAAAGCACGATAAATTTAATTTCCGTCTACGCAGTTTCCCCAAGATCAAAAGTTAACAGAACGCTTAGGTCGGTACATCATCGCAAAAGCCGCTAATGGATTTTGCGATAACTTATTGAAATCGCGGTTGCCAATTTGGTTTAAGGCTTCCAATACCAACGCCGTTGTGATTTGTACTTATACATAGTAAAAATAAAAATATTGTTACCTACCTATATCAGTTGGGTACGTTCTGAAACCAAATAGGGACATAATATATTTGCTTGAATATGAGTTTTTGCAAAAAGAATAAAAAATCTATTGAAATTGCAAGTGTTCGTAATTACTCCAATTTCATGTGAGACAAAAATGAGGATCATCATTCACTTATTATAACACAGCTGTTTAGCTATGCGGAATATCTATGCTAGTTAATGAAAAGTCGACTTTAAGTCGTACTCCTTAGATATACCTACTTTAAAATAACAATTACTACTTTGCAGGCAAATGCGCTTATCACACGTTAGTCGCCAGCTCAACCTAAAGCCTACTTTTATTGGACAAGTAATTAGCTGTGCCGTATGAGTGATGACCTCGAATCAAATACTTACCTAGCTATCTAGGTACCTAGGTACCTGTTCCAAACTCCGAAGAAAACTATGTTGCACACTTAAACAGGGCAATTTTCTATATCACGTGCACTTCCAATCAAGAACTTCCTAGCTAACTCCACTAACAATACTCAAGTGCAACTTTCTTCTGCAGGAAAAAATACCGAACTGCGTTCCACCTGAAGTTAGCAGCGTATCTGCAGCTGATGAGACGCGAAGCGACGGTACGAGCGTCCGCCGAGTCGTCGTAGCTTCAAGCGTCATATCAGACGAACGAGTCCCGCGGTCAACCGCTGCGCTCATCGCTCCGCTTATCACGCAAACCTACCTAATATCTAACATTTTCAACTGGATATTAATGTTTGGTTTTCATAAATATGTGTCGTAAATAGAAAGAGAAAACGTTTATGGTGTGTAAAAATAATTAAGTTTCCTGTATAAAATAATAAAATAAATGGAATGGTAATACAATACAATAAATGTAAATACACGACAAATAGCCAATAGTGTAAATATTTGATGGTAAATGTTAATAAAATAAATGCATTTTCAATGTTTATTTTATTTCAAAGCCATTCATATTTCATTTGTTATTAGGTTAAATAGAAATACAACCCATTTGGTGTATTCGTTCCAGTACAGAAGTTAATTATCAATTGTTTGGATATCACAATATTGTATTTATAGGTATCGTGGTTCGTATACTCCAATATGTTCAACTATTTGTACAACCAGTTGAACCTAGTTTATCGAGTGGTACGCGACTTATACCCGGTTCCTATATTAAAATAACGGACGACGGATTGTTCATTACCATAGCAAAGTTGGTATCTGTCAAAAAGAGCCAAATTTTTTTTTTCAAAAAATCTATGTTGTTTAATGTCAACGTTTCATCCGTTGTCGGATAGAATAAATTGGAGGGGGTCACTAATAATAGAATATGTCGAGTAAATCAGATTTTATTGCACACTACACAATTTTACTGCACATGTTATAAAACAAATGGAAGGCTTCTATTTTTATTGGCATCGCGGCTAGGTGCAGAAAATTGTTTCTTCTATTGTGTAAATTTTTAGAAGATTTTTCAATATGACGTACGATTTTGGGGGGGGGGTCATGTCCCCTGTAACCCCCCCCCTTCGGACCGCGCCTGGTCTTGGTCTAGATCTCTCGTCGAGACACGTCATGCCGCCCGATGTTGTAATTAGTCCTTTTAGATATTTATTACCGTACTACTAGTTGTGTCAATTCTTACGGCGCGGTGGTGTGGTGAAAGGATTTAAAGTTCGCCTCAAAGGCACCTTTCATGCACTTGACATATTTCCTACGACACGCCGGTTTCTTCACGATGTTTTCTTTCACTGTTTGAAATGTACCTGCTGGTTTTTTTTACTTAGCCTATTCTGTCCCACTGGGCAAAGGCACCCCCAAGTGCTTTCACTTATCCCGGTCTTTTGAGATCTTCCACCACTCCTTGTCGAAGCAGTCGAGATCGTGCGCTATACCTATTGGTAATTATTATTATTATTAATAGGAGCCTGTAGTGTCCCACTGCAGGGCAAAGGCCTCCCTTCCTTCTTTCCAGTAATATTTCATTATATTATTTCTTTCATTTCTATTGGTAATAGCGCATATAAATTTTGAATACACAAAAAGCCATTGATGCACGACCGGAGGATTAGGATCGTGAGGCGGGGCCGCTACCCACTAAACCAGTGCTCTCAGTAGGCACCATACGAGAACGTTCAACAAGATAAACCGATCAAGTGAAAGATTTATCGTCACTAAAATACATGGTCGTAAAGACGCGCTAGACAGAACCGGTAGAAATAAATCCAAAGTTGACCACGATCCTCAGACATGAGGGAACGACCAGAGAGAGAGTACCTACCTACCTCATCATCATCATCGTCATCACCAGCCCTGGGTCGTGAGATGTTTTTCATGCAATCCGTCTCTTCTTCCATCTCAACCACCTGCAGCTTGTACCCATTTATAAAATAACGTTAGAACAGTGACATTCAGGGACCATATAATGGGGTTCCAAATAAGTAATAAGGTACCTGCGAGTAACAAAGGCCGGCGGTTTAAAAGGGTAACTATTACTAAAACGTACTTCCAAAATGATTATTAGACTCTAGTCACGCACACATTATAAAGGACTAATAGCAAGACTAACCCCCGAATACTCAAACGCGACTCAGAGTTGAGCACGTCTCAACTTACGATTTTTTGACAGTTTCCGATGAAAATCTGTCAAAAAATCGTCATATGAGACGTGCTCAACTTTGAGATGCGTTTGTGTATTCATGGGTAAATCCGGAATCGCGTCCCGCTCCGATCTGCTACGATCTGTTGCCACGAATGCCCTGTTTTTAATTTAGGTATATTCTTTACATTTTCAAAATATTTAGTTTTTAATTTAGGTGGGCCCTTGTTTACCGCAAGTACCTTACTAAATTAATTACCCAAACATAGTTGCAATAATAAGTATTTTTTGTTACGTTAGTAGGTATCACAAGATTTTTTTGTAAGTAGGTACTTATACAAATATAAAATTTGTGGACCATTTTCTGATCATATGGGTTATATGTTAGAAAAAAGACGTAGGACCTACTTAGGTCCTTTAATATCAAAAGTAACATTACAAAGAAGACTGGCATTCTCAGTAATGTTATTTTTAACCCCCGACGAAAAAGAGGGGTGTTATAAGAAGTTTGTTACGTGTATCTGTGTATCTGTCTGTGGCATTGTAGCTCCCATGCAAATGGACCGATTTCGATGTGGTTTTTTTTTCTGTTTAAAAGTTACTGTGATCAAAATGGTTCTTAGCTATAGTTTATAAAGATCTGTTGAGGTGTATGAAGATCATCAGCTCATTTTCTACTTGACAAAAGGACCTTTCCAATTGTCACAGTTCCGATTGATTTGTGGTGTTCTGTTCGGGGGTCAAGGATTATTTAATTTTTTTAATTTAAAATAATTGATTGTTATAATTGAGTAAAATATATAGACGTATAATAATTGAGTAATAACATTTTACAATTAATTTACCTCACAGGTATTTTCGGCTCCTATATACCTGCCAACTTTTGAGTTGAATACACAAGCAAAATCCTTTGCGCGACACACGCATTTTGCGAATTGAAATTCCGGCAAGCGTTTTGTCCCGAATACAATACAAATTGGATAACACGGAATAACTCAATCAGGCAAATGGGTCCTCGCACGGTTTAACCTGATAACAAGACAAGGCGCTTTTATTTCTCCACGTGTGTCGTCCGAATTTACAAACAAAAAAGACGAAAAAAACAGGTTAAAGAAAACAGATTTCATCCAAGCCAATGTACTACTACGCACAGACACTGATGCAAAAAATTTCAATCGCTAAGTCACGCCGTTACATTGCATTAGTCAGTTCAGTTCAGTTATTATTTTTTAGTTAGTTAGACGTTACGACACAATTCTGCCAGTGTCCGTGTTGCTCTAGCTAGAGTAGACTTTGGTGGATATTAAAAAAAAGAATATGGCCGGCAAAAAAAAGAGACGTCTGCCAAACATTGCATTAGTCAATCCCATACATTTTTGCTGTTGTATCTAGCGTCTTTTCTGTATAATTTAAAGATCTATGTTTATAACTACAGTAATAATAGAATTATGTGTTCCTAGGAACGGATAGACCTGCATAGGTAAATAAAGACAAATAATAAAAAGGCAGCGTTTCAGATAAAAAAAATGTTTATTTGTAGTAGGTACCTAATGTCAGTCCATCATCATCATTTATCATTGGATTTTTCAACTACCCAGACCCAGTCTGACCAATCTTTTTTCCAGGAAAGAAACCTGCTTTCTTCGTAAATAAAGCCTATTCCAAGATTGAACAAAGTGAATTTAGGTTGTAGTAATGAAAGTTTCTTGGAAGAAGGTATTATGGAAGCTTCGAGAACTGCTTTGACGACAATTTATTCAAATTCTGTGTTCGTATGAAAACAACAATCTAAGAGTATGAAGATTTTTTCTAACGACAAGAAACAGTAGTTTTGTGCTTCGTCAAATGTTGGCAAATACATAAATACTTACTGGTGTACCTATACTTCAGCCAAACTAGAGATTACAATTTATGTAAATAAACCCCGCACATAAGCTTTTACACCTTAATTTAACTATTAGTACTACCTACTTAAAAGTTCCACTAACATGTTATGAAACTTAAGTATTAGGTTAAGTAAGGGCGGTTTGTTTACATAAATTGTACCTCAAGTTGGCTTAAGCGTACATGATGTAGCAAAACCAGTAGGTATATCACTCAAACGTTGTTTTTGTTGAGAGCACTGGTTTTCTAGTTCGTAGTGACCCCACCTTCCGATCGTAGGTCGTAGGTTCAAATCCGGTCGTGCACCAATGGATTTTTCTGTGCAAAAAATTGATGTGCGCTATGCCAGTACTCGCAAACGGTGAAGGAGAGCATCGTGCGGAAACCCGAGGCTTAGTCAGCCCGTATTGACCATGTCTTTCCTTTGGTCAAGCTAAGAGGAACGGAATAGGTGCCGGACAAGCCTACTCCATCTTAATTCGTTCCGGGCTCTACCAGCGTCCCATTTGTGAAGGTAAAAGTTGCCTATGTATAATGCTGTATAAATCATCTACTATAGATGGTAAAAGTCCTTAGTTCTATCGTTAGTTTCGTAGGTTATAGATTTTAGCTTAGTTTCAAAAGAAAATTACATCTATTTTATAACTTCAATGTCAATACTGTACGTTAATATAATATAAAATTTATCATATACGATCAAACATCTAAAAAAAGTCAGTTGCTCCTTTAAAGGTTATCCGAACCTACGATTTATCTTTCTCTACAAAGAAAATCCTAAATGTTTTCGTAAATAAAACAGTAGCCTTGTGCTTCATGAAAAGTTGGCAAATACTTACGTATACCTATAACTACGAGTATACTATACCTATATAGTAGGTACTTGGCGTCATACACAGTGTGAGGTACTTACGTATTCAGTAACATAGATCTGTGATAATAAGCACTAATATAATTTCATAGTTATATTCACTAACTAATCAACTCGTATTGTTTGTTTGATTGTACCATGTTACTCACTGGCGCGGTATAAAATTAGGTGTAGGTACGTGGAAGTACTCTGTATACAACAGGATTTATGAAATACTAGCTGCCGCCCGCGGCTTCGCTCGCGTGGTACCCGGATAAAAATTGCATATATGTTAATCCAGTACATGTACTATGTATCTTCCAAGTTTCATTCAAATCCGTTCGGCCGTTTAGGCGTTAAGGAGTAACAAACATCCATACATACAAACTTTCGCGTTTATAATATTAGTAGGATATAATTAGTAGCTTAGCTTAGACGCAGATTCGCGGTTCCAGTTCTATGTACCTATATTTGAAGTTGCAGCCAAATCCGTTCAGCTGTTACGGTGTGATTAAGAAACAAACATCATCCATCATCACATCTTCAGAAATTCTCAAATCTATAATATTAGCAGGATAAACCCTCTGTTTTATAAAAACTTTTGACATAGAGATAAGGTAATGACCGCAAGAACAACTTTCATTTATAAATGCGACTCTTAACTACCGTGAAATAGTAGGTACCTATCAGTACCAAGCTTACACAAGCTGTCAATAATATTGAAAGAAATAATGTTGCGTAGCGGAAAAAACAAATAAGCAATATTTCTTCTTTGTTGATCAGGAAAAGTATCAATTTCATATTGTTTGCTGACGTCAAAGCGTGAAATTCGTGAGATTCTCAAAGATACGGCTAATAAACATCACGTTTTATTTTCCGAAACGTGGAAAATAATGATGGAATTTTATTGTTTTGAATAAGAACTCCGTATTCCTATAGCATAAGTCATGGAATAATAATAATGGAAAAGTGAATATTGTAAGTACCTACCTACTACTCCCTATGTACCGTACATGAATGTACCTGGACAGTTTTTATTTTATTTTAAGTCTGTTTACATTTCTTGGCATACATCCCACTTACATTTCTTATGCCCGTTCCCAATATTCTGCTAACGGACAACGGATTGGTCATCACCGTAGAAACTTGATTAGTTATTTGTTAAAAGCGCCATAAATATATTGACAGAAAAACAACATTGCCACGGTGATGAACGATCCGTCGTCCGTTAGTAGAATGTTTGAACCGGGCATTAGACGATACTTCTGCAATCTGTTTATGTAGTTGCTTCTTACGAAAATGCAGAGCAATATGGCCAAATTAGCTACTAGAAAAGATTTGTGACATCTACTTGGCATTCATCCACTCGGTAAAAATACACAACTTGTTATTTGCTTCATGTTGCTCTTTGCTCTTTAGAATATTATAAAAGAGCAGACGGCGATGTGAAGGATACGTGAAAAAGAGACAGAGAGTAAAATAATAACTTAATTAGGTATGAGAGGATGGTGGGAGACAACGAAGGACCAAGATGTTTGGCTGTGTTTTAGGGGACACCTTTGCCCAACCACAGAATAACTAATAGTACTTGAGTTAGAAGTCATTGTTGACGACCTCGCTGGTTTGGCTGGCGAGTGCTCGGCTGAGACGCAAGAGGCGCGGGATCGATTCCCGCTACGGTAGAAATGTTTGTATGTTCTGCAAATATTTCTTTCGGGTCTGGGTGTTGTAGTATTATGTATTATAAGTATGTGATTACAAAAAAAAGTATATAAGTATACTATCAGTATACCATCTGATGTCCATAGTACAAGCTTTGCTTAGTTTGGGGCTAGATGGCGTGGTGTGAAATGTCCACAAATATTTATTTATTATTTATTTATTGTTCATTGAAAAAATCACAGAAAATATTCTTAAATTACGCGCGACGTGAGCAGCAGCCTACTACCATTCGCCGCTACAAGCCCAAAAGCAGGAAGACAAAGGTTAAAAAATAAAGTATGTATATTGGATGTATAAGGAAGAATATGAAGGAAGACGATGTAAAAGGAAGTATATTGGAGAGGTCTCATGTTTATCACTGGTCTCATTGAGCACAAAATTAAGTAAGTTTGTTTCCCCTCATCTTCGCAAAGACTGAACGAATTTGGCTGTTTAATGTTCATTTTCTCGTGTACAAGACTTTACATGTCGTTTTGATATTAGGCCCATATACTACTAGGTCATGTTGCTAATAGGATGTTATGCTAATAATGCTGTTTTGCTTTTAGGACGTTCTGCTTAAATGTCCTTTAGATACGAAGCGGTTTAGATTAACATAGTTTATGACCTAGAAAAACAAATAATTATATAGCCTTATTTTATCCGGGTATCCGGGCATGTACATAGTTATTCAATCAAAAAAACAACAAAACAACCACAAATGATATGAACGAGAAGAATATGAGTTCGTTACATTGCAGTGCAGCAACAAAATCTGTAAATCTAGCTCGCCTCACCTAGTTTACACTTGGAAAAGGATTACAAAGTAATATACGTGAGCTGGAATAGAGCTAGCCCATTTACTCGTATAAAGAAAGTTCGCAGCGGTGGCTGCGTCTGACCTGTTTTATTACCCCACCAGCGGTCAGGGTATAGTTAAGAGGAAATACTTCAGGGGTTTTCATTAGTTAGGCCAATTTGAACAGCTTTAATTGATCAAGTGAGCGAAGGGAACGAAGATCTACCTATAATGACATCTTGTGTGATTTGGTGGTATGTTTGTTAGAGTTTGTATTTTACCATGAAGTCATGAATTTTAAGTATGTAGTTTTTTAGAAAGATTTAGAACGTGTTCGTAAAAATCCATAATTTTTCGTCCCATTTTTTGCTAGAATTTCACAATTTGTTGAGCAAGTTAAGGTTTCTTCTGCATAATTGACTTATCTGTGAAAATAGGAGCTTATTGCCGGGTCCCCTATAAAAAGCCGGGTCACTGGGTACCGTTATGATTCCTATAGCGCATTTCTTATGGCTCCATCGCATTCTTCAAAGCCAATAGACATGGAGCGGATGAAATACGTTTTATGTTAGCGGATCTTTGCTTTGGAAACTTTAATAGGTATCCCGTTCTATCTGATAATAAGGTGATAAATTCATAATTAAATGGTGTAAAGTAAAAGTTAACAAAACGGCTTCAATATAATTAAAAACAAATTACCAAGCCAATTGTCCTTGAAAAAAACGATTTGACTCTTGTTTATTTATTTTGTCTTGTCCCCTTTTTTTAAGAAATTCCAGTTTTCGTTTTAAAGTTTGAGCTTTTATTGACTGAAAAGATACAATGAAAGAAGAGATAAAGTATATTAACGAAAGTGTTTAGATCATTTTGAAAACAAAGGTAGAAGCGGAGAAGACAAATTTTCCGCTAGATGTGCACCAAGTATAAGGAAAAACTTTATCAAATGACAGTTTTCTTGACGAAGATATATGGCGGGTCCGATGGCACGACCGAAGGGTGTTCTATAAGTGATTAACTTGTAACGGAACTTTTACCAGATAATATTATTAGAAAAAGCCGATACTTCTGGTTCAATAGCGTCATTGTGTGATATAATTCAATTATTGTTGCCTGAATAGTTTTTTGAGGAGGGTGTTTTCAAATAAGTATATTTGTTAGGGTTCAACTACCCTTGATTAAATAAAGGATGAAGATCGGCCTTAATAGTCTGCGTGAATCAGCTGCGGCTGAATAAAACTCACTTTCCAAAGGCAAACTTTGATTAAGCAGCAAATCCTTACAAGTTCAACCATTTTGTGGTCGACCCTGCGAAGATTAAAGAGGCTCTGAGATCCTCGTGAACCTAAACAGCTGTCGGTTGATTTAAATTGATCCAGTTTGTTGAGACGAGTTCTATTTTTCCGCTGTCGACTCGTTCAAACCGTATCTAGTAGGTACCGCTATATTTATTTTGTAAACGCGATTGAACTCAGTGATTTTGCGATGGAAAAAAACTATCTCTGTTGTTGTCTCGTTTATAATTTTATCAGTAAGTATACAGAGTGTTTGATATTAATGTAATAATTGCTAGGTACTTTTACGATTATCAGTGATAGTATCTGAATGAGTAGGTTACCTACTAATTATTTAGTGCTTAGAGCACTTACTAAATAGTTACTCAGATGTAGTAACAACGTGAAAAAACAGGTCAAGTGTGAGTGGAATTCGCACGCGGAGGGTCCCATACCATCGTACATGTGCATAAAAACGTTCCTTGAACGGGGCTTTCTTTTATTTTTATTATTTGTTATTCTAGCGGCAAGTAAGTCTCTACCTAAAAAGGTATTTAAGTATTCCCATAATACAAGCTTTGCTTAGTTTGGGGCTAGGTGGTGCTGTGTGATATGTCCTCAGATATTTATTATTTATTTTTTTATTTACCTATAACAGGTCGGTTAACGAGAGCTAGCACGTTCATAGTACTCTCACACTAATGCAATTTTACTATACAGTGTGTTTAAAAATAAATGATTTTGATTGATGAAAAACATTGACACTATTTCACGAGATGGTCCTGTCAATGTTTTGCCGGAATCAATTCTTTCAGAAGACATTTATACATGTGACGCTTACGGACGAATGCAAAAAACGACCACTCTGTATTTGGAGGCAATGCAGACTGGTGGTATAAACAGTAGCAAAAGCAAAACAATAACAGCCTCCTTCATACTAATAAGCTTGACCGCATGCGAGAAAGACGGACGTACTTTTTATGATGCGAATTCAGTGCGACGTGACGCCGCGTGCTTTTTCACAAACACTATACAAGCGCAACATGTAAACGTGTTGCTTGTTAACCGGCCTGTACGGTGCATGAGATACAGCCAGACGGACAGACGGACGGACAGCGGAGGTTTAGAAATAGGGTCCCGTTGGCATCCTTCGGGTACGGAACCCAAAAAATGACACTGACAATACCTAAACAAAGAGACTGTCATCCTCTCTGATAAGCGATAACCTTCGATTTGACCCAAGATCGATCAGAATTGAGCCCCGAAAAACGTTTTTAAAACAAATTGGTTTCCGCCTGTCGACGTATTAAACGCGGATAAGTAGGTACAATCGGTGGAAATCCTTCGTAGAATTACTTTTCGATTGAGATAAACGTGCTTTCACGGAGATTTGGATGTTGCTTCGTTTTGTAATATGTTTTGTTTATTCAGTACACAATTGTTTTTATATATTATAGATATTACTTATTTCGCAAGAGAGGATATTTAGCTATTAATCCTTGCTTGCGAAGTTAAATAATCGTTTCCATCCTAGCCACTAAAACTTTACCCAGTTCATAGGAATTCATTTAATTAATAAGTTTTGCCTATCTAAACCTGTTGAATTCTGCGGGCTTCGATATCCTTTACATGGTGACCTTTTGAACACAAAACACAAAAGAATCTCCATAAGTCTTTGAACTTATTTTTCGGATATTATTATCGGTATATTACCAAACCTCCGCTGAAATGCTTTGTGATGGAAAATGTAAAAGCTGAAACATATTAACCGACGTCGATTGATATTTTCGAACGGGAATTTTATTTAAATGTGGATCTCTGTCGAATGGTACCTAGTAATGAAAAACGATCAAAATCCTGATACATTTGAACCCAGATTTGTTTTGCTTCGATGGATATTACAAGACCCCTACAGCCTGACTGTTTCTGATAGCTTTACAGACGCGATAGACTATGATTTACTCGACGTTAGAAAATCTTAGTTAGCGATTTGATTAACGTTACCGCTTTGATTAAGGATCAGTCGTTCGTTAGTTCAATAGTAACCGAGTAATTAGAGAAAAATGAAATGTACCCAAAGACATCCACGTTGCAGCTATCTCGCTCGCACATTTGATGTTTATTTTAAGTTATAAAATCATTGAACAATATTTAACAACATCCTTGAAATCGGCTTCGGTCATTTGAGAAGTTGATATTCTAAAATATTCATGATAAGTTATAATTTGTATATGTTCCAGCCATAATAAAAGCGATTAATATGAAAAGTTATGCAGAACATTTCGGAATGTTAACTTCTTAAAATGACTGAAGGCGATTTTTAATACGTAAGTTAAATAGTTTTATATCTTGAAAAAAACATCAAATGTCCGAGTGAGATAGCTGCAGCCCGAATTCTGCCCTTAATCCATCTCAAAAGCATTTCGGTTCAAGGTCAACTACCGTAAAATTAGACTTGAATCGGTCTCAGTCACGGATTTCATAATGACGGTTCGACTTATCCTGCCCTCTTATCGAACCAAAGTGAAATAATTTAGCGAAATGGGTTCCTGCAAGTTTTAGACTCACCTACCCTAGTTACTAAGATAATTGTTTAGTAAACTGTAAGTAGGTATGTTGAGTAGGTACTTGAGAGCATTAGATGATCTAGTGGTAGATAGGCCTATCTAGGCCTTCCGATTATGGTCGTGGGCACGAATCCAGTCGTGCGTATTTTTTTTTTACTTTATTATTTTAATTTTTTTTACTTTATTAGGTAATCTCAAACAACAAAGAAAAACATCGCGAGGAATGTCTTAGAACCTAAAAGTTAGAAAATATGAGTCAAATGCACGAAAGGAGCCTTTTTGAGGAGCACTGATTGTAGGCTTTTCAGGGTTTATTCAACAAAATACATCGAAATCTAATAAATGAACATTCATTACATATTTTTCTCTTAAAAATACGAGTATATTACAACATTAACTGTACTTACTTGGCATAAAAGTCCGGTTTAAGATATTTATTGATTAAAAAATCTGAAATGAATTCCGAATATCCACCCCGTCTAAGGTAGATAGATGAACACTCGTTTCAGAGAATCAACTTTAGGATGGTTTTAGGAGTACGCTTCCAAAGCCAGCCCTGACCAGTGGCCATTTGCAACATTCATTAAAATAGACACGTTTACATTTGACCTCGCATTTACAAGCCATTCCCACCAAAATATCATGTTATTCCATAAATCCAGCCTAAAAGGCTATTAACTAAATATATTTTGCAGTTTGCCGCAAAAACAGCGACATCGGCAAGTTTGTCGGTCTAAACCGCTTTTAACTCTGGGTGTTACATAAAGTTGGGTAGGGATGTTCCGGAGATGAAACTACGGATTATCTGATACTTATCTACTTACTAACATTCATAAAAATTGGTTGCTTATCATCGGTTTCAGGAAAAGGTTTTAGTTTTCCTTCCTATTTATATAACGGCCGACATAAATAAATAATGTTACACAGGCATATCGAGAAAACTGAATGGATTTTAATGATACTACACTTTGATCTTAGCGAAGAGGCCGAGAAGCGATAAAATGAAACTTAAAAAATACATAGAACGTGCGTTGGAATAACATTTACCTATATAATACATTTTATCCGGATCCCAAGCGAGCGAAGTCACAGACGCATGCTAGTTATTCGAGTTCCGTACTCGAAGGGTGTCAACGGGACCCTATTACTAAGCCTCCGCTGTCCGTCCGTTTGTCAGCGGGCTGTATCTCATGAATATAAGTAGAGTTGAAATTTTCACAGAGTTTGTATTTCTCTTGCCGCTACTGTATAATGCGCTATGCCAGTACTCTCAAACGGTGAAGGAAAATGTGAGGAAAACCATGCCGTAGAACCCAAAAAGTTCGAAAACATGTGTACCTAAAGTGCACGAAAAGAGTCTTTGAGACGCACTTTAAATTCTTTCACCGCACTGGTAAAGGTTGTCAAACAAGATAAAATTGCAAAAGATATTCCCATAGTCAAAACATTCTTAGTCTACGGATAAAAAGCTATTGTTACGGAAACATACCGAACATTTTAACATCTCTAGCAGAGTTACGGAAGACTTCGCTTACCAGTCATAATATCTCGCTCTCGCGCATCTGTGTCCTGTCTTGAGATGTAGACACACGGGCAATTTATTTCAGTCGGTTCATTATTGCCTGACTACCGTACTTAGAATTTCAATTTACTGAAAAGAGATTGGAATTTAAGCAATTTAGAAAATGTCGAATACCTACTACAGAAGCTTTTTGATTGAGCAAGTATGCTAGATGCTAGTAATCTAATTACTATTTTCAATGCGAGTTGCTGTAATCCTTTAAACTCCCAAGCAATTTTAGTTCCACCATTTTTATATTATTATATTAATATGTATTTCGATTGCTCGTTCAAAAGTACCTTTACGACGTGCCACATCATATTGAAATATAGCAGCACTCACTAACAAATACATTAGTGAACCCGAAAATTTGTAGAGGGTTAAAGAGTAACTCAAGTTTGAAATTAGTTTAGAAAGGTAGGCTCATTGTTGGGAAACCTACAGGTTTAAGTAGGCATTTAAAGTATTTAAAGTTACCCATACAAATAAGTACATACATATTATGTCATGTGACGAGAAGAGTGTTAGATATAAATGTGGAAGGATATGTGGGTAGAGGTAGTCTAAAGAAAATATGGATGGACTGTGTATAAAAATCACTTTGTTGAGATGACTTCGACAGGGGGAAATGGAAGAGGAACACATTATTATGGGATAAGGGTAGGAAAATTATGATGATGACATATTATCACGTCCGTATCCCTAATATGGTGGGCAGAGTCACAAGGTAATCATAAGAAAACTTGCAGCCACTCCTGATTCAACACCCACAAGTCACATAAATAGTTCTGAGCCACACTAGGATTCACTTTATCGTGGGTAACAGAGATTATGAGTACCATGTTACCACACACCCAGAGACGGAAGAAAGAATTACAGAACATGCAAACATTTCTCACGCAGCGGGAATCGAACCTGCGCCTCTAGCCGAGCAATCGCTAGCCACGCCACCTAGGCCGTCTCTAATTCTTCATGACCTAAAAAGTTTAACGGTGTGGAACTAAATGAACTTGGTTCAAAACAAAGGTGAATTGGTAAAAGTAGATTTTCTACCTTTATTTTTTTTTCATTGCCGGAATATTGCAAATTTTATTTCGCAAGGGTCGCCCTTTCCGCTATCTATCCGTCGTCCTTAGGAAGCCATTTGAACCCTCCACATGTTTTATGAAATAATCTTGCCCGTTTGACCATTCTAAATTACGGTAGAACAAAAAAAAATCTTTCACTTCTTTTCAACTGAATATAAAGCGGAAATGAAAATCGTATATCAAAATACTTGTTGTTTTCCGGTTCCTCTTCCGAGTTCGTTTTTAGGGTTCCATACCCTTTATTAAGCCTCTTGTTGTCCGTCCGTCAGTTCGTCCGTCTGTCAGCGGGCTTGTATCTCATGAATAGTAATAGGTAGAGAGTTGGAATTTTCAGAGTGTGTGAGTGTATAATTTCTATTGCTGCTATAACAGAAAATATTAAAAATGCGGTTATACGAGTATATAATATACCTATTTACGGTACATGAGATACAGCCCGCTGACAGACAGACGGATGGACGGACTGACAAACGGACAGCGGAGGCTTAGTAATAGTGTCCCGTTAGCACCCTTCGGGTACGGAACCCTAAAAACTCTTTGCGTGCGAATACGACTCGCACTTGACCGGTTTTTTCAAATGAAATCAAATACTTTTATAGCTAGGTGAAACAGATAAAAGGAAAATCGTTTAAATAAAAATATAAGCGTTTTTAGTAAAGTGAAGTTTGGACCTTTTAAGGTATCCACTTGAGTTTCCATCATTAGGAGATGAATTAATTAATTCGCATTTTGGCTCACATTTAGGTTGCGAGCTCGCATACATTTTAGCAATCTGTTCAAACATTACCCTGGAGAGAAATAGAAGTGGGATTATCTTTAGTAGATATTACTTTTACATACACACATATTATCACGACCGTATCCCTAATGGGGTAGTACCACAAGTAATCAAAAGAAAACTTTCAGCCACTCCTGATATTCCCAAGATGGATATGATGAACCATCGTGACAGGTGATCAACCCATCACCCATATAGATGGTCCATAATGTTGGGGAGGATGATGGTCCATCATGTCCCTTAGTCGACTTTTACGACATGCTCGGGGAGAGAAGCAGCTGGACGCAATCTATGTATTTCCTTACTCCCAGTCCAACAGAAAAGCGAGAGGAGATATTACTTTTACCGTTCTAAATAAAGCTTTTTCTTAGATAACTGTATCTTCATAGTTCACTTTTAGGCAGAAAATTATATCTTCATTCATTTGCTATTTAGCAAATTAGTACATAGAAACCTTACATAATCGTAATATTATGAACAATATTAATTGCCATCGATTTTAACTGTCTAATCTTCTTTTTGTTTTGACGGATAAGCCAATAGAATTTTAACAGCCAATTAGGATTTCAGCTCAGCATATGCCTGGTCTTTTAGAAGAGCTGCCTAGAAACCAAAGGCGTAAATATAATTCGGATGTTCTCCAAGCCTAAGCTCCTTTTGTCGAGCTCATTGTAAGTGAGATTGTTGTAGGAACGCGAGCAAATTGGATATGCCAAGAGGATTATGTATTCTAAGGATGTCACTAACATAACATGACGCTTCTTTCAATTACTCGTCTACTCTTATTGGATTTTTTTCTACTCAGACTATTGTATTAGTATTTGTGCTGCCCACTCAGACTCGCGGGCTAGGTAATCTAAACAATACACAACAAAATACATTTAGTTCAACGAATCATAAAATAAAATTATCTTTGAAGATGTCATGATATTTGAAGTCACGACTGTTTTTCGACGAATATTTTTTCATCATATTATATCAATTACTGTCTTTATATGACAAAAGATAAAAATATTCTAGACTATTCACATGAACATGTTTATTTCAACGCTTATTATGTTTGAATGGTAGGTAAATCAGTAAAATTGAACATAAAAATGAATTTCGTAATTAAAGTGATAGAATACATCTCAGAATCTATTTTGTAAACAAAGAATAATACTTAAACACGTAATTAGAAGAAAAAGTGATTAGAAAATATCTAAATGTTCATGAACTTCTGTCGCTGACTGTACATGTATTTTGACATACTCACTCACTGCTTACATTATTACGAAGCTTAAAAAAATGACAATACAATTCAATTATAACGCATAACCTAAATCTTTGGGGTGCAGAAGCATGTTTTGTACAATTGTATTCTTTATGTAACGAAGGTGAGTGTGTCATTTCCTATTTACGCCCTAAGGGGATTGAAATAGGGGATGAAAGATTTTATGGAAAAGCCGATGGGATTTTCCATCCCATCCTACGGCTACAGACATAAATACTATGTTCGACAACAATCAGTTACAGAATCGTATAGATTTCACACACGCCTCTGTAGTTTCGATCAGTGTTTTTCTTCAACTACTAGGTACTTGTCTTACTTACTTGTTGCAAGTACTTTCAAACCAGTGCAGTAAAAGGATTTATAGTGCGCCTCAAAGGCACATTTCGTGCACTTGAGATATGTTTTCGAGCTTTTTTTAGGTTCTACATGCCAGCATCCTCACGGTGGTTTCCTTCATCTTTAGAACTGGTATGGTATACATAAGTACGCTTATAAAATAAATAAATCCATTGGTTCACAACCAGATTTGAACCCTAAACCTTAGGAACAGAAAGCGGGGCTGCTACCACTAGACCACCAGTGCTCTCAATTCTTCTTGAAACCGATTTGAGAGTGCCTAGAGGATTGTTTTTGGTTTGTTTGGTAGATTTGGAAAGTGAGTCACAAAACGGTCAGTTAACCTTTGCGTAAATTGATGTTATTCAAGATTTTAATATAAGGAAAATTTGTGCGTGTGATCTTATATTCAAAAGTTTGGTCAGCAAATTGTTCCAAAAACTGCACTAATCTAGTAAAAGTTAAAAGCAGTGAAAAGCACTCTCTTTAAGATTTAGAGCTTTTATCAGGTGAGTACCTTTCTTCAACATTTCGCAATTTGCCAGGCATACATATTTGCGCTTTTGCCATTTTTAACCGACCTTAAAAAGGTTATCTATTCGGCTGTCTGTAATATTTTATTTGAAATGCGCATTCTAAACGAAAGACCTACCTAACCCAGGTCGTGATCCGAACTAAGAATGATCAAAAATCGGTTTTGGCCCAACACACGCCATAAAGACTGATGCAAATACAAAATCCAACAGTGTCCAACGTACCTATATGCTAATATGCAAGCTGCGGCGATCACGAACCACCATTATTCATTCAAAAATACATTGCAAACGGTTGGTCGGAATGGAATCGCTTACGAAAGATGCTTGTGAATTCGGGAGTGAGTTTAAAGTATTCAATCTGAATACCTGGTGCGACTTTTTCACCTTTGAGATTGGGTCAATGTGAATTAGATTTTATGAGGAAAATACTATCTTAGTAGATGTGCATGGCGCTGTTTTGTTTGTAGGTATTTAAATGTGTATTTATAAAAAAAGTATATAAGTATTCTATCAGCTATCTGGTGCCCATAGCAAAAGCTTTGTTTAGTTTGGGGATAGATGGCGCTGTGTCATGATGAAATGTCCATAAATAACTTATTTGTATTTAGTAATGGTTGTAAAATAAATGAATAATTGAAATAATTTGATCTCGAGAAAAAACTAGAGAAAAGCGATATAATAATTACCCATTGGTAGGTACTTGTGTAATGTACGTATCGACCTCGGACGCTGTTTTGTAGTAGGTTTTGCATGTGATATTGATGTTGCTTTTTATAATAAATTTGATAGGCGAAAAGCTACAACTAATGATTTGCTCTTCTGTGTCCACAACAATAAGAGATATTTCAATTACGAACTATTACGAACCGGCTTTCATCCGTTATGCGCTTCAAACCGCTCAGTTGCTTTATTCTGGCGACATAATGACTTGGATGGGTACTCGTCGATTTTTACAAGAGGCACACTTTGGCACGCCCTAGTTTAGTCAGCATTCTATGAAAAAACATACCTAGTAGGTTAAATTACAGAGATAAAATAAACTATTGAACCGGATTTGAACTCACGACCTTAGGATCGGAAAGTGGGGCTTCTACCACTAGACCACCAGTGCCCTCGACCATCATTTGCAATGATTAAGCTGTAGGTACGTAATGAGACTAAGTTTTGTGAAAATTTGAATATGAATACGGAAACACGCTGTGTAAGCTTTCTAATGCAGGCGTATGCAGGGTACGTTCTTTTGGTCCTAATTATCGCGAGAAAAAGAAAATGTAAATGCAAGCAAAATCTGTTTCAAGAAAAAAACGTTTTTTGACATAAAAATTGGGTACAGACATACAAACGAGTCTCTTGATAACTTTATTTTAGAACTTTTAGTTTATACGACATTTTCATGTGTAGTAGTAATAATTCAAATAGATAATCTACAACCTAATTACAAAACTGGTTCAGCATTTATAAGCACAAAGAGATAGCCCTGATTGAACGTTATCAT
The DNA here is from genome assembly GCA_949320045.1 of Scotopteryx bipunctaria. Classification (NCBI taxonomy): domain Eukaryota; kingdom Metazoa; phylum Arthropoda; class Insecta; order Lepidoptera; family Geometridae; genus Scotopteryx; species Scotopteryx bipunctaria. Next base: position 4,938,164 of record OX439449.1, read on the forward strand.
AAAGATCGATCTACGAGCATGCGGGTTAGGTATGGTCAGGACTTTGAGCCTATCTTTAGATGGATTTTATTGAAAGATCTCTCTTTTTAGAAGGCCTAAGTGGCAGGGCGGGCGAGTGCTCGGCTGAAACGCAAACGGTGCGGATTCGATTCCCGCTGTTTGCATATTCTGCAAATATTTCTTCCGAGTCTGGGTGTTTATAGTACCATTGGTACTTGTAGTGTCTAACGTCCACGATGCGGAGAATCCCAGTGTGGAATCAGTACTTTGTGGCTGATCATTTTTTCAATGCAATTTTGGGTTTTATTTTATTTTTGAAATTGTCATATCGAAAAACATATTATTACAGTTTTATCTTATAAATGGACTAAGACTTACAACTAATACAAATATAATTTACAAAAGAAACATCTAAAGACCGTTATAGATAGCTCATCTGATCCAGCTCATGTTAAGAATGCAACAATACACAAAGGTGCATAATTAGGTGATGGACTTATTTTTATTTCTGGTCATAATGAAAATATAAAAAATAACCCTTCCCTTGAATCAACCTAACTCAGGATTTTAAAGTCCAAAAGCATTATAGAATTGTGCTACCTACCTTTTGAACCCATTTCATTCTATTAATTAACCAGATTCTGTTCGTCTTAAATATGTAATGAAGGTAATTTACATTAGAGGTTGTTCCAAATAATGTGCTTAGCAAGAATATACCTACTGAGTGAAGGTAAGGTATAGATAGAGACTACCCCTACAATTAAACATACAAACCTCTTAAGCATAACCTGTATAGCAGGCCTCACTATCACACTAACTACTCCTTAGGCTTGCTATAAATTCGTGACGCCAACATGATTCAAAGTAAGTTGGTCGGTTACGACCTTCTTGCTGCCATGCTATAGCGGGAAATCTATGAACAAGAGGAACTACTGAGGGGAAAGGCTGATTCAGTCTATCATCCAGTGAGGAGTCACACTGCCTACTCCGTAGGCCTGATTATTATCCCTATTTTTATGTAGAAGTGTAGTTACATCTCTGCTGGTCTGGGATTAAAGAAAAAACATAGAATACGTCTATAGCTACTTCTCTCTCCGAGCATGTCGTAAAAGTCGACTAAGAATAGAATAGAATTAGAATAGAATTTAATTTATTTATAGAACAAACTTAAGTACTTATTTAGAGAACAAGCTTTATGTACCTACCTATTTATATAAGAAGGCTCACCTTAGGTACAATTTAATAAAAGAAAATAAGAAAAAATATCTAGTAAACTAAATGATATTAAGAAAAATAACAAGACATTTTAATAAAACTAATACTAAGTAATACTCGTAAATGAGAATTTTATTTAATTATCTATTTTTTTGTGTGATGGTTTGACTAAGGAGTACTGTAGTATCCCTTTCAACATGATGGACCTAGGGATATGGGCGATAAGCCTGTCATTATGGTTCACCATATCCACCTTGAGACTCTTGGATCAGAAGTGGCTGCAAGTTTTCTTAGGTTTTTTTTGTATGGAAGATGGAGCAAACGAGATGCTCACCTGATGATAAGTGATTACCGTCGCCCACGGACACCTGCAACATCAGAGGAGTTACGTGTAACTCCTCAGACGTTGCCGGCCTTTGAGGTAGGAGTAGGTTCGTTACTTGAAGGTCCCTAAGTTGTATCGTTCGGAAATACCGCTGGCGACAGCTGATTCCACACGGCAGTTGTGCGAGGAAGAAGTTGTCGTGATTACCTGTGGCTCTGCCCATCCCGTTAGTGATATGGGCTTGATAATTATATTATGTATGTATGTAGAAGTGTAGAACATGTCTAGCTATTTCCTTGTTCTTTATTTACATAAATTCATGTATAATTAAAGATAGCAACCAGTTCACAAACACCAATACCGATTTTGCACTAAAAACCTCTTTTCACTGTTCTCGATATGAAGCAATCATAGTGCCTCTGAAAAAGTGCATCGATTTGCAAGCCGGAACCGGTGTTCTTTATTAAAGTGCAAGTGATAAAAAGTCGATCGTTATCGACTCTCGTGCGGTCGTGTTGACTGCACCATGTGCGAATATGCGTACAGATAAAAGCTGAGCGGGTTATAAATGCGATTGAAAAGGATTTCTTTCAAAATACAAAAAATTCGAAAAAGAATTTAAGTAACATAAACTAAGGCCTTTTACCATCTATAGTAGATGATTTATACAGCGTCAGGAGGCAACTTTTACCTTCACTAACGGGACGCTGTAGTGCCCGGGACGAATATAAGATGGAGTAGGCTTGCCCAGCACTTATTCCATCCTCTCAGCTTAGTCGGCCTTGTCCACATGAAAGACATGCTTAATACGTGCGGAGCTGACTAAGCCGCTGGTTTCCTCAAAATGTTTTCCTTCACCGTTTGAGAGTACTGGTCACATAAATTTTTCACACAGAAAAATCCATTGGTTAAGTAACATAGTACAGCCGTAAATAATCGCCCTTTAGGATATCAGAGTGGCATAATATAAAAGTGTCAAAGAATCCATTATGACGGCTGTAAACCTAAATTCTTTTTTGTTTTTTGTTTTTTGTAAATGTATGTTGTTCGTACGAGCTAGTGGCCAACTCTAGTGACGGAGTTTTTAGGCCGCCTAAAGGCCTCCGTCATGGCTTAATTTTGTAAATAAATACTAAATAAATGCGTCAGCTTATCGCTTTGCGTATCACTGGTTGTAAGGCCTTTGTTTCGGGTTGGGAGCCTTAATATCTTTTGAATGGATTTTTAACGAAAACAATTTTGACTGCGAGTTAAATTAGCACGCGTAGTGAAAATGAAATCTTTGCGGGATTTTTCGTATAGATAGGAAATATTACGTATAGTTTTTTTAGTATTTTTTTTTCTTTATATTATTTAAGCAAGTTCAATAGCGTCATATGTCACCAGTACAATTTTACATACTTAATTTACTTACGTTTAAGACGAATTTAATCTAATAATAAGTACCTACTTACTTGGTAGGTAATCATCATCATTATAAGCGCTCGTGGCGTAGCTTGCTTAGACGTGCTTGATTGATCGTTGAAGTTAAGTAACGTTGTGCGCGGTCACAATTTGGATGGATGACCGCAAGTGGCATTACGCGCTGAGCGCTTCCGTGCGCTTCCGTGGGCACGTTAACTTGTCGGTCTCGGCTTTTAAGTTGTTAAGCCACGATGGAGGCCATTAAGCGGCCTAAAAACTCCGTCACAAGAGCTGGTCACTAGTTCATACGAACTTATTTTTATCATCATTATCATCATCATCAGACTATAGCAGTCCACTGCTGGACATAGGCCTCCCCTAATGAGCGCCATCGCGCCCCATCTTCGCCCTGTCGCATCCAGTCTCTGCCAGCAGCGTTTAGCAGATCGTCACTCCTCCTAGGGCATCCTACATTACTTTTGCCGAGTCGCGGTCTCCACCCAAGAACACGTTTACCCCAGCGGTAGTCGGTTCTTCGGCAGATATAGCCAGCCCACTGCCGCTGGTAGACGTTCCACCATTTAAAAATGCCGGAGGTAAGTAATTGGCTGCAAATTATTTTCCACTTATGTAAGAAGGCTTTTATGCACTTCTACATTACAGAGTCAGGCTAGCGTAGGACCGTTAAAAGTGGAAAAGCAAAGACCCAACAGTGGGTACGATCTGGCTTCGGATGATGATGATGGCGTAACAGATTATCGAGGAGCATAAAAAAGCATTTTGCATCCGATAAAAATAAATGAGCAAATGGATTAACCGTGAAGTAAAAATTGGTTGAAAATGATTCGGAAACGGCGCGCCGGAATTTATTCGACCGCGTTGCCTGATAAGTACTGCGGAGTCATTTAGATAGTGTCGATATCTTTATAAAGAGCTTTTTGTCGTGACTACGTATTTTGGAAGGAAATTCGTAAATTTTGAATATATCGGTACTTAATCTGTGAAGAAACAAGACCAGAATATAAATTTCCATGGAGATATTCCCATTAAACAGCGTTAGGTATTTATGACAAGATTTAAAGATAGCTGTAAATAAAAATACTTAGTATAAATATATAACTAACGAATTGTGAAACAAAATTAAAAGCACGGACCGATTAGACCAAAGAAAAATCGCAACGCGTCTTCTTTTTGATACTCTTGATCGTTGAACGTGAAAAGATTTTCATGCTACTTTTTTCATAATCCTACGAGGCCCAGGCTGCCAATTTCATCAAACCCCTCAATGGCACCGTGCGGTGTTTAATTATGCAAAACCCTGCCATATTCACCCGAACATTTGTATATCACATTAAAGTTTCCGTCACGAGAAACACGGGGGCGATGGTGACATCAGCCCTGAGATTTCCTGCCGCTAAATATGTATGAGGTCATAATATACTTATACCAACAATATAAGAGAAAGCAAAGCCTCTTAGTTCTGATAGACAAATGGATAATGAAACGAAATCGCTAAGTTGGTTCGTGATATGAATGTGAAATCATGGCACGTGCCGGTGCGCTGCTATGCAAGATTTAATTAGATGAAGTAATTAGGGGTCGCTCAGAGTACAGTCTTATGCAGCTTACTGTGGTTAGGGTGGTGCAGTAATAAAAAACGCTGTCTTTTCTTTTTCTTTCCATTACTTTTTCTCTCTTCTCAGTTTATTCAGTTGACTTGCGCTAATGTTGACGAGCGTAGCTGCAACTAGTGATGACTGTCACACTGCATTATGTGTATTGCGGATAAACCTTGCTAGATTCAACCCAATCAGAAACAATACGGTGCAAACTGGCTACCACCATTAAGCTGAGTCTTATAAAGAATGTGGACTGCAAGCTCCGACCACAAAGACAACCTCCTTCAAAAATACTGTATTATTCAACCCACGGCTAGCGTATTCCCATATTCGTTTCTATCGTTTGCCATTTGTCTAGGGGTTTGTTAGTGGTCGCAACTCTCTTCTAATAGGGTACTAGCTAAACTCAAGGGCTCCTCACACTAATAAAATATACCGTCTAATGGGCCGTGACGTGTGAATTATACCTCTAAATGGGGCTTTTTCTATCGGAAGGGGCTACAGCTATTTAGAGAATGCTTCTAGGGATTAGTGGGGTATGCGGTTCTTATGGCGCCAAGTCGACGCTTCTTCAATGGTTTGGACGTAAAACTCATTGAAACCGCACGTTAGCTAATTAAGCCATTTAATGCTGCTGAAGCAACTGAAACAGGAATTTTGCAACCGCTTTGTTCACTTTTGTATTGTCTCTGACAGTCCGACTGAATCTTTTTGTTTTAAAATGGTATTTCATATTGGGCATTGTGGTGAAGTTTTTATTCAGACCACTACTGCCTGCTATTAACGTACCCGTTATGCCTGGTTCCAATATTCTACTAACGGACGAAGGATTGTTAATTATCATAGCATTATCAATGTCGAAAAGCATCTTACACAATTAAGCCTTACTATTTTAACAGAAAGACACCGTTGCTATGGTAATGAAGAATCCGTCGTCTGTTAGTAAAATATGGAACCGGGTAGCTTGTCAACGCTGGCCATACTGCTAACAAAGACTTCACGATTGTTATCATCGCGACATACTACTTACCTTAAAAGAAAATGAATTTTTTTGTCATTAAAACTTTTAAAATTGTCTCGGAAGCTACTTACGAGTACATAGTCGGGCTTCTCGTAAGTGTAGATCTTACATTAAATTATATAAGGTAAGTTCGTATGAGCTAGTGGCCAACTCTTGTGACGGAGTTTTTAGTTTTTATTATATAGGGCGTCTCAATAAATGTGCATTTTTTTAATTTGTGTAATTTTTTGTGCAAGTGGCAACTCAGATATTTGACAGCTGTCACATATGAAAGTTCTATCTATCTATCTATCTATTACCACAGTGGAAAAAGTTACGCTGAGACAGATTTAGACATTTTCGAACGAGAAAGTGCACATAATGTGTCAACAATATAATTTCGAAGAGTCGTCAAAAGATTTGAAGAAACTGGGTCGACTATGGACAATAAGTCTCTGTTGCTTCGACGTATTGGTTGTAAAACATTGTTGCTGTAAACGAGTTTAGACGTCGACTTGTCGAGAGAAGATGGAATTTATTCGCATTTACCCCATCGTTGTTCAAACTTATTGTCACCAATAATACCTTCCCGGTACATCAAGCTTTGCATTGCAAATACAATGAATGTACAAGAAATTTTAAGGAAATCCTCATTTACATTTTTGTAATGGTCCTTTTATAGGTGCGCCCCAGTTTGCGAAGTTGGAATTATATTTGTACACTCGCCGTCAGAAGTAGCTTGTCAAGTTATGTCAACACTTAAAATATTATTGGTAGGTAGGTACCTTCAAATACAACATTTACTGAAACATATACTTTATTTGTGTTAAACAAAATTCTACGCTAATGAATGCTTATAAAACGTTAATACGTGCAAACTATACTATTTTAAAAACCATGTGCCACTGACTTTTTAATACCTTGCTCTCTTTAATGATTTTGTAGCATAAACAAAATTCTTTATTAATATTCTTATTTATTTTAATTTGACATTCCTTTTTGATTGATATTGTTTGATTTTTTTTAAACTAATATTAATACATAACTTTTTAAAACATTGGGGGATTCGGATCATTCGTTTTTTGTAAATAAATAAATAAGAACCTGAACGCACAGAGCCGATATTATCGTTGTCAGGATGCTGCTCCGTATTCTTCTAACGATAAGGGTAGGAGTAGGTATATTGAGTGAGGAGAATAAAATAACAGATCTTGTTATGCATACACTGTAATGGTCATTTTTACAATCGTTTATCGAAATACTCGTACGGCTCCGATTGAAAGAAACGATAGTCTATTACAACTCAAAGTGTAGACACTTCACGGAACACGTAACGTGCTTCTGCGATGCGAACCGATTGCTGCCCGATACGATTTGTAATGTAGGCCTCCAAACCGCCGTCGTGCATGCACCCTAGCGTCCGGGTCGTGTCACAGTTGACTAAACGTCAACTGTTATTGTTGAGTTTCTTGCCACGGCCATAAAATAATTTGTGGAGCCTTCAAACCACTCGTCTACTTTTTTCAAACAATAAACAAAATAGGTACCTATTAGTTCAATATAATACTATTATAATCTTCTGTGCCCATTTGGCTCTAGCAAACGCGCAGACTCTCATGCTATTAAAACATGTTTAGAGGTAAATACTGAGTAGGTAAGTTATATTTAGTCGATTTGGTTGTGTTCGCTAAGCTTTGTGTTTTGCTTTGCGGCCAGCCATTAGGGTTGTAAAGCTATTTCTGACGACTGTTCAATTTAGAATCTTGGACTTGGAAGTTATTGTCATAAATAATTCAAGACATTCAATTGCCGATTCCCCAGCGCTCGCGGCGTAAATATATCCAACCGCTTTGCTGGAGGAATAATAACACTCTTCAAAATAAAAATTTGAGGTGTAGTAATCACCATTTTGTAACTTTTAAAACACGAAACTCTTTACGGAGGTAGGCTTTCATTGGAAAACGAGAACTAACTTATCTTATATTATAAGAATCTTTGTCCTGACTGACTGACTGACTGACTGACTGACTGACTGACTGACTGACTGACAGACAACGCACGAGTATTTCTCAAAATAAATGTACTTCTGTCAAAAAAAAGTGAGCTTTGAAACATTGAAAAAGTTTAATGTTATTATTTAATCATTCAAATAGAAATAACATAATTGTCAGTCACAATTATATTAATCTTTAAATTTATGAAGAAATAAATATTAAAATCCTAGTATTTTCATATTTTAAGAGACTTTTTTAAAACAATGTTTTTTTACTTTCATACAAAAATTAAATTGCCACCCTACCTACCACATCCGTTTTTGCTACATAAAATATGTTAGGTAACATTAGTATTGTACATTTTTGTATAATACAGATCTTGAGTATATGTAGTTTCTGTATTAAAGTGATTTTCTGTGTGGTTTCATAACAAAAAAATAATTTAACTGCGAAAAACAAAATGAGTCGTATCTATTTACTTTTTAGTTACTACTCTTTAGTTACGATTTATTTCTACTTCCACGTTATTTCTGAAAGCATCCGTTAAATTTTAATATAGGCAAACACTAGTTTCATTCTGATTGGTTGTTAGTGTGGCGTCTCCGCAATTTATTTTCGTGTGAAAATCAGTAAGACGTGTTGTGAAAGTGGAACTACTTTTTCGAGACAGGAGTTAAAAGGCCTACTTTTTTACAAAACGGTAAGTCTTAATTGATTTTAATTGTCGTGACACGTATTAAATAAACATTAGATAGGTTTTTGTAGTTGCTGTTTTAAGATACGACAAATCATTGAATTTTGGGAACCTGGTTTTGTCTAATTTCTGTTACTTTTTCGTAACATTATTTAAGAATTTCGTTACGTTACGAAAAAGTATGGTGTAAAGCTGAGTGTATACAGTCACGAAGTATCTGTCTTGTCACGCTAATGTTGTACCGACCATCTCGATATAGGTACGTGCTTTGAGAAACAAGACCAATAACTACGATTCATGAGCTATCTAGCAAATATACTCTATATCTAGTTACTATTTAGTTACATCTTGAAACTATTTCGTAACAGGATTTCGTAACGACTTTTTCGTTACGTACATTTATTTTGAGAAATACTCGCACAGCCTAAACCGCTGGACGTAGAGACTTGAAATTTTCAGTGTAGGTAAACCTTGATACGTAGGGGTGTACTAAGAAGGGATTTTTCAAAATTCAACCTCTAAAGGGGTGAAAAGGGATGAAAACCTGGAATCAATTTTTAGTCTAAAACTGCACATAACCTATATCAAATTAAAGAGCCGATTTTTCTCATTTAGTTGATGTCATAATTACCTGCAAATTCTTTATTTTCGGCATGTTTTTCATGAAAAATAGAATACTTTTATTTTGACATATGACAGCGATGATACCAAAGATTAGTAATAGATGATACAAAACATATGGAAAAGGAACTGTCAATGTCAAATTACCTGTGAAAGGAAGCATAAGTTATTACTGGTCTAATAAGTTTCTAATCTTGATTATTCATGGAGTTCTGACGTAATTCTACGTCTGAAAACTAGATGTCGCTGCTAATTCTGATCTATTGTTCTGAGTTCTGATCAAATTTTGACGCGCTATCGTTGCTTTTTGAAAAGTTTACCTTAACCATGGGCGCCGGCAAGGGGGTGCCAGAGAGTGCACTTGCACCCCTTGGGAATCTCGGGATCAACAGGAATTATTGAAACTGTATTGCGCTTTCTCTGTTAAGTTCATCCCATTTATGCTGGTGCCATCTGGTGTAGAGTAGCGGTACTTTAAAGGGTGCGTTCAGAGAAGTAATGGAAATCGATTAATATCGATCCCGGTACTCCTGGCCCACCAATTTAGAATTTTTAAATTTCGATCGTCGTGAACAAATAGGTGTGAGCCGTGACGACTGGGTACCTATATAATAAATTCCTAATGAATAGTCAGAAATTTGTAAATGTCTCGAACATTCAGACTAAAATTTCATCTTTTTATTAACAATCATATACGGCTAAGATTGTAAGAAAACTAAAATCTGCACCACCTGGAAATTATTTCTGCCGGCGCCCATGACCTTAACTCTCAAAATTTTTACTAAATTCACCGAAATTTCTTAATTTTTAGATTTAGGTATGTTTGTTACTCTTTCACGCAAAAACTACGGAATATACTTACATACCATTATTCATATTCGTTCGCTAAAGTTAGCCATTGCTTAAAGTTAGCCCTGTCACTGTTTGTCATTATGAAATGGTAAGAGATGGCAATACTTTAGTCATCGTTTAGCGTACACTATATTATAATGAATAATGAGGATAGTAGGTACCTACGTGTGCTGGAATGGGACATAGGGTGCTTTTTATCTGGGTACCGCGTGAGCGAAGCCGCGGGCGGCTGCTAGTTATTTTATATAAAAGTTCCGTTCTCAAATATTTTACATCAACGAAAGAAGAGCGTAGATTTTATAAATAAATCAAAATCAATTCCTCTAGGCGTAGATAAATTTTCAATAGAAAATACGCAACGTTAGCGTTTTCATGCCGCCTAATGGATATTGCTTCCAGATATTCAGAGTCACTCAGAAAATTACCCAGCTAAATAGCGAGAAGGGCCTTCATTGTATTACAGTGGAATTTCAACAGTACGCCCACCGAAAAAAACTTGTTTATTTCATTCTGTTTGTTTATTTCACCTATATTATTTCTCCATTTTAAGCATATTAGTAGCATTAGTAAAGCTACCTTAATTTTTTTTGGAATCGCCTTAAACCGTATCTGTAAAAATAGGATTAAATTGAATGAAATACGTCACTGAAAATAATCATGCGAGCCAATGTCACTTAAGTGACACGTCAATACTTCGATTTTATGCCAAACTAAAATCGTATCTCGTAGAAAAGCGTAGAAACTATGACTACTGCTAAGTTATCCTACTGTTTCATTTGGACTGCAATGTGTCAAGTATTATACACACCTCGTGGATTTTAATGTTGTTTTGAGTCGTTATTACTTTGATCGTTTCATCCGGTTTGCATCCGTAGTACGGTCTCTGAGGTTCTAGTGCCCCGAGTTAATTAAGGACCCCACCCCAAAGGGTTAAACGTTGCGAATACCTCATTGCATTATTAATATGCGTAGGCTGTATACGTAAGCTCATTCAAAATGAATCGCTATACTTATAGCAAAAAGGTTCATATTTACAAACGCTTATTAAATTTCCGCAAGCCTGAAAAGGAAACTAGATTATTCAAAGTGAATTCACGGTACTTTTTATTGGCACGACTGAGATTGTTGATCGAAATATTTTATGGAAAATCAATGCAAGATGTTTTATCTTATTGCCTTCAGATAAATCCGAGGGGCCAATAAATTATCGCAATCGCTGCTCTAATTCGCTGAAGTGATTTTGAATAACGTTTTATTGGTAAATTTTATGGCAGCTGTCGACGTGAAAATTTATTACCAAAAGATTCACGAACCTGAAATTACCCAAAGCTTGTTAAACTGCTTCTCAAGTAATTTTCCATGAGAGATAAAATAAATATGTACCTGAAAAGATGGAAAATCGTACTATTTTTGTCAGTTTGTACTTTCAGGACTTACTTATCTGCAAGTTTTCTTATTACCTACTACTTGTGGCTCTGCCCACCCCATTAGGGGTACGGGTGTCATAATATACATACATACACAATTTACAAACTTTCACTATTTACTGAACGTTTTTAATGTTGTGGTTTCCAGATTTTTTCAAACATTGGCAAATTGATAGATTACCATTTTCCTTGTATAAGAAAATGCCGCCTTATCTTTTCTAGGTAAGTACTACTACTTTTTATACATTGTTCAGGAAAAATATATTCTTTTGCCTCCGTAGATAGGTATGTAGGAAAGACACAGCTTAGCCGAATTTGACTCGCACTGCACACCTCAGATACGAAAGTTAAAATTTGATCCCAGTGGATATACGAGTACCTAAGTAAATATTCAATGATAATAAATAAGCCAGAACAATAAAGTATCGTGTTCAGTATGAGATAATGGGGCTTTTACTTAGTCGTTTAGTACTTAATTTAAGTATTTGTAACTGAATAGAGAATTTGATACTTAACTATACTTTCCTTCACTATTCGAAGCACACATACATTTTTCCAACAAAAAAATCCAATGATCCATTTATCATCCAAGACCGGATTTGAACACACGACCTTAGGATCAGAAGGCGGGCCGCTACTAGACTAGACAGTGCTCTCGACGTAATGTTGCAAATTGCTGACACCGCTCGAAAGCGTTGCTCTCGTCGCCTCGAACCCACGTCCTAAGCTCCATATCGTTGCAAACGAGCACATTTTTACAAGGACATGCATACTCATCCTTGTCCTTAGAATTACGACGCGAGTTCTCAAAGAGAGGTTTTCATTGTTGACGTCAAAGAGGCTGGGCTTTAGAAATCTTCCACAGAAACATGACATGACTTAGACGTAGGTACATACATGGTGATATCGTCATATATATTTCTATATTTTGCTCGTAATACACGGACAGAAAAGTTTTGCCTTCAGACACATTTTTTATTCTTTGAATTGAGGATTTGTAATATTGTTGGACACTATATTTCATTCTCCTGCCTACTGTAACCGCAGCATTGCTCGCGTGGTACGCTTATAAATAATACCTCAGCTAACGTCGTGTTTTCAATTCCAAACTATCAATATTTGAAATCTGTTCATCCTCTTCCTCATTAATTGTACATACCTGATCACCAAAGTGGTGCAATCGCGCAATCGGAGTATTATATAGTCATAATGTATTGTATCTTATATACTAGGATATATATACAACGTGTAACATAATGTCCCTATAAGCCCGAAACGGGGGTGTTCTATACGTCATTGCGAACAACGTTTGTTCAACGACTTTTAAAATTTCAAAGGTTTTCATTCATGAAATGTCTCTTAAACTTTGCTCCAATACGTAACTTGACACAACATGAGGCATCCCTATTTACAGCTGTTTTTTGACCTTTAAGTGTGAACTCTAGATGAAACAGGTAACAGAACAGACACCATTAGTAAAATGCCTACCTACTTACCTAATAACGAGGTGACCTTGGTATTTATTGGTAATTAAAATGTAAGGTCACATCACGACTAAAATCCCTAGGCACCGTAAACATCCTTTCAGATCTCTTTGTTAAGTACCTAGTATAGGAGATAGGTACCTTACCTACTCAATTTTGTACCTACCTACTCGGGCCTTAAAGGTATCCTCAGTGGGTGCCAAGGAGTATGAGAGGATGTCTACCGTGCCTGAGGATAAAGCCGTGATACCTACTCAATTTTGTACCTACCTACTCGGGCCTTAAAAGCATCTTGAGTAGGTAACAAGAAGTATGAGAAGAGGTCTACCGTGCCTGAGGATAAAGCCGTGACCCTATTCCACTTTAGTTTTTCCAACGATGTATTATTCCAACATTCATTGGAGCATTTTTCAATGCAATTTTGTACCTACCTACTTGGGCACTAAAGTCAAAGGTTGTGACTTATCTGTCTTACTAATCTTCATTTTCATCGTGAACAGCCTATTTGTCATTGGTTGCATTGAAACAACAACAACAATAAGTGGGATGGCACCTTGCCCTAATTGGCTGTCGGTGCCTTTGCTAAATTCAAAATCCGCAACCGTCAACCGACACCGCACCGCAAGCGTTTGTTTAATAAAATCAAATTGGTTCCGTAGGTTTATTTGTTTTTTACTTTTCTTGATTGAACTACGTAATTGTTGGTAGGTTATTATGTAAGTAGGTAGGTACCTAGTAGCAAATGGGGATGGAGCACATGGTAGCATATTGGTATGAACCCCGCCTTCCCATCCTTAAGTCGTGAGTTCGAATCTATGGATTTTTCGATTCGAAATTTATGTGTGCAATATCAATGCTCTCAAGAGGTGAAGGAAAACCTCGTGAGGAAACCAGGCATGTCATAGACGTGTGTCAAAGTGTACGAAAGGAACCTTCAAGGTGCACTCTAATCCTTCCACCACACTGGTTCAAAAGAGCTAACGACACGGACACGACGACAGTAGTAGTAGTAGTAGTAGATGTATGGTGAAGTTTTTTTTCCTTTTTTTTCCCAATCGGTATTTAGTGGGTTACCCCAGACAAGGAACCCTAAAAATTCGGCTTTCGGCAATAGGTACCTACTTTTGGTCGCAAAACAGATCGGTTTTTATCAGTCGCAATTAGCATTCGTTCCTTGCAACAACTGCAACAAGCAATCTCTCGGTTCGCGTAACTAATTAACGATACGATGTCGGCTTTGTACTCAAACGGTGAGTATTATGATATGGTGTTGTGTGTGTGTGTTAGTAGCTACTTAGTAGCGGCGCGTCAGCTCTACAGAGAGCGTTATCCAGGGCGGCCATTGCCATCTTACGGGCTATTTTCTGGGATTGGTGAACCGTCTTCTCTCGACGGGATCTTTCCACCGGCGCACCAGTGAGGGAAGACCGGGAATTCGGTGGTGTGTTGTACCTACTTCCCTTTGATGGATACCGAGTGCCTACTGTGTGTGTCAACAGTGATAAAATTCAGTGATAGGTAGGTATGATGATAGGTACCTAACCTATCACCCTACCTAGTAGGTACCCCATTAGTACCTAGCTTACTAATAAAAAATGACAAAAATAATTTTGTGATTGTGAATGTGTACCAGTAATACCAACCTAGGTACCTACATACCTACCTAATACCTACCATGTCAATTAGCCGTGTTCCGAGCCAACCAAGAAGAAGGGAGAAAAGGTATAACTTAACTTTTCCTGTACCTAGGTCCTTAGGTAACTACCTAGGTAGATGTAGGTAGGTAGTTGTTTTTTTATGTGTGAAAGATATCGTGATTTTAATCTTCGACTTTAATTTCTACGTAGAATTAAAAAAATTGCAAATTCTTACGAAAACTTTGGTGATTACACCTAGGTACTTTTTGAAACTTGCCGCGCGTTCAATTGTCTGCGTATGTGTGGGTCCGACGCGATAGGAGGGTGCGCGTGTGTTTGTTACCTACGCAAATGGTAAACAAACACATAGGGTTGTCACAAATTTCTCATGAAATAATTTGTTTTTAATTGTATTGGAATTTCAAATATGATGTATTGAACTTTTGCACACGTCAATGTATTCAAGTGCTCGGTCTGAATACACCCCTTTCGGGCTTATAGGGACATTATGTTACACGTTGTATATCTTATATACTTATATCTTATATACTACCTTATCTTGTATAGGTACTAGGTACTTTTTATTAATTTGATTTTTGTATACATTAAAACAACTATTTATGCGCGTGTTCCAATGTTCTAGTAACGCACGACCGATCGTTTACTACAATAGGATCGTCGTTCTCGAGAAGCGCCATACATTTAGACAGAAATTTATTACCATACCATAGATTTAGACAGAAAAACAACGTTGGTAATGAACAAAAGGAGCCTTTTAGACGCACTTTAAATCCTTTCACCACACTGGTTCGAGACACACGTAGTAATAAACGATCCGTCGTCCGTTAGTAGAATATTAGAAATATGGCATCAATTGCAAAGGGAAAATAAAAACTGATTATACTCCAGGGGACAAATTTCTAACAACGGTGCTCGTTTATTTAATTTTGTTGCGCGTACGTGATCGTATAATGTACAGTGTTATTTTCCTATAATATTTTCATACGTTTAGAAAGAAATTCTTTTTTCAGGAAGCGTTATTGGTTTTGACAGGACAATTTCCGGACAATGGAACCAATCTGACAATGTAGGCATTTATTTTGGCATAGATATGAAATAGTGGCACTGTTATAGTTATTGACGCAGTGATAATTATGAAAGATGAGATGGGAAGAAGCCTTCAGAGCAAACATTGCAATACATTACATATTATTATGTTTACTTCCACACAATTGCGGGATTTACTAATTATCCCCATTCGTTCATATCTTCAACTAGCGCCAGACCGCTATTAAATTCACGTGATAGAAAGAAGCCTGTAAGTTATTTCATAAGCTATGTATATTCCAAAATTCAGCCGATTACGCTCAGCCGTTACGAATAATAGTAGGAACAAACTGTGTATTACCATTTCAGTACGAGAGTGACACAAATTTTAGCAATGTAGAACGCCTAGAAATGTCAAAATTATTGCTCTTCCCCATGTAGAAAAAAAACCTCCTTTTCCTCTTTTGATTGCAGACTAACTAGGCTAATTTAATTAAATAAAACCACAAACATACTCACATGTGCTTTTATTCAGCAAAATAATCGTACGTCAAAATACAGAAAATTATATAATTAGCATCTTTCCATTTTCATATCTTTTCAAGAACTCCTGACGTTCTTTTGTTTATCTGACAGTTTGAAATTAGAACAAGACCGAGGAGGCTTTAGTTAGACATTCTACCAAAGAGGCGGCATGTATGAGAATGATGAAGTAACTACCTATTTATTACAAATAATCTATGACAATACGTAAAGAAAATGTTACAATGCAATATTAGTACATCTTAGCTATAGGTACCTATAGCCTAATATAGATGACAGGATGATCTCAATATCCATTTTATTTTTACAAAATAATTAATTAAAGATGGATAATTACTTCTTAGCTACCGTTAGATAATGTTTACTTATCATTTGATTTAATTGTCAATTGATCCATCAAAAACAATCTCAAATGGCCTGTATTGTTAAAGGAAATCGCAAAGACTGTAAAATTCAAATAAACGACCGTGAAGTACGCATAAATGGGAATAGTGAGACCCAACCATATTAATGTGATTCAGATACTCCCGAATACTCAAACGCGACTCAGAGTTGAGCACGTCTCAAGTGACGAGTTTTTGACAGATGTTCATCAAAAACTGTCAAAAAAAAATATCGTTATTTGAGACGTGCTCAACTCGGAGATGCGTTTGAGTATTCGGGGGTTTTGGAACAAAAATACACATACACGCCATATTGTCATTTAATGATATCATTTCATTTTAGTCTAGTGACTTGAGTGGAAGAATGATATCAATACCAAACAGTTATTTCAGTTCAATTACGGGCTGGAGGACCCTATTACGAATAATGTGATTAGGGCCATATCGTAACTTGTCCTTAATATAATTAATAGGCACGTTATTAGTATGTGACCTTTATCGTCATAATTGAACTTAGGTATTTAGGTAATTATCATGATTAATATGGCTGAGGGCTTAGGGAATGAACATGTGCGCAGGGATCAGAGAACAGAGAGCAAGGATCATTTTGAAACGTTAATTCGATCATTTAGTTAGAGCACTGGCGGTCGAGTGGTAGAGACCGCCTTCCGATCCTAAGATCGTGGGTTCATATCAATGGATTTTTCTGTTCGTAAAATTTATGTGTGCTATACACTGGTATAGCACACACTTGAACAGTTTCTACAACAGTTCTTCACCGTTTGAGAGTACTGACTCTCAAACGGTGAAGAACTGTTGTAGAACCTAAAAAGTTCAAAAACATGTGTCAAATGCACAAAAGGAGCCTTTAAGGCGCACTTTAAAACCTTTCTATTACATATGACGACCTCGGTGGCGTGGCGGGCGATTGCTCGGCTGAGACGCAAGAGGTGCGGGTTCGATTCCTGCTACGGGAGAAATGTTTGTATGTTCTGCAAATATTTCTGCCGGGTCTGGGTGTTGTAGTATTATAAGTATGTATTTACAAAAAAAGTATATAAGTATTCTATCAGCCATCTGGTGCCCATAGTACAAGCTTTGCTTAGTTTGGGGCTAGATGGCGCTGTGTGAAATGTCAAAAATATTTATTTATTTATTTCTCCACACTGGTTAAAAAAAAATAGTGACACGACTAGATAGATAGACAGATTTTGAAACGTTTTGAGTTTACGTGGTATATGACAAACTTTATATGCCAATGGCTGACTTTTGAAATTCCACAGTACGGGAGTAGGTATAATTAAATAGTAACGAATCCAATTGGTCAACCTTATAATGCACCTTCAAAACATTGCTTCACACACAAGTTAGAAGAACTGGGACTGAAGACTGGATATGATGGTTCTTATGGCGTGTCACCACTAAGCAGTCGTTTCCTGCTCGTTAGGTCGTGTAATTTATTTTACCGAATATTGAAAGAGTTAGTCATTGGTACATAGAGTTAATCATTAACCTTCAGACCTTGCTTTTTGTCGTCAGTCACCGCATGTAGCTAATGGTGCGTTTAAATTTTTTTATTGAGGTTATATACTTATTCAAATTATTTGCTTTTCTGCTGGACTGGGAGTAAAGAAAAAGCATAGAATGCGTCCAGCTGCTTCTCTCCCCGAGCATGTGCTAAAAGTCGACTAAGGGATAATATCCTCTCTAAAATGATGGACCATCTATATGAGCGATGGGCTGATCACCTGTCACCATGGTTCACCATATCCATCTTAGGATTTTAAATCAGAAGTGGCTGCAAGTTTTCTTATGATTACTTGTGTCTCCGCCCAGCCTATTACGGATACGGGCGTGATAATATGTATGTATGTAATCACTTCTTCGGAATCTAAAAGCTTTTAGATTTTAGAGGTCCTTTTGTGAACTAAAATTCATTTTCAAAGAACGTTCAAACTTAAAATTATGCTGCGTCGAGCTCTTTGAGAATTTTCAAGTCTTCCATAAATTTGCTGCAAGAAAAAATCTTGTGTGATTTTACATTCCCTATTTAGGCTTGTGAATGCGGAACGAAGGGACATAATGTGACTGTATTCACTCTTCAAGAAACCTTGCCTTTCCTAATTAATGTTTAGGAATTGATTGCATATTGTATTTACTAAGCCGCTTACTGACTCACTTTTGGCTCAATTATGTAAGAAATTGCTCTCCATTATATTTAGTATCGAAATTGCGGCATGAAATGAGTCCTCTACGTGACGTTCCCATTTTATTGTTTACCTTCCATCGTTACCTTAATACAATTCGTCATCATCATCATCATCATCATTATATAAGTCTTTCAGAGTCATATAGCCCGAACACAATTCTGCCCTACTAATAGTACTAATTGCACTTGCGGTAATCGTCATTGTTGGGTTTCTCACTTTTTATGCAGAAATGTTATTCCAAGGGATAATCTATGCCTACTATATCTTTATACTATATATGTATCTTTTTACGATAAGTATTATAACATGGACATGCCGCAGAGATATCTAAAAATATGATTACCGCGTTTTTCTCAAAACCGCCATTTTGCAAGTACTGCATTTGCTATTACGAGGGCAGAATTATTAGGGAATAAAGGTTCTCAAATAGCGGACGCGTACGGAAGCGAAGTATAAGACAGCCCCACTCAATGGACCGATGATATTGTGAGGTTCGCGGGTGGTCGGCGGATGAAGGCAGCACTTAATATTAATTTTTATCACGAACACCTAACGCTTATTAACCTTTTTACGACAATGGGTCTCTCCAGTTACAGAGAGATCCGATTCTAATTAAGAAACAGTGATGAGACCATAATGAAAATAGTACATTTCCCTAATTAGTTCAATGAATGGTTGAAATGTATCTAAAATTAGAAACTTGAGACACTGTGGTCTTATTTCTTAAGACCACAAATATATATACCATATATATTACAAATATATATACAAATTTAAACTCTTGCAAGTTAATTAACGCGTTTCAATTACGCCACAAATTTTATAAGAAATTAATACTTGACACTGACTTTGACTTGACATTGACGACCCGGTTGCGTAGCGGACAAGTGCTTGGCTGTGACGCAAGAGGCACGATTTTTTTGTAAGAAAAAATTGCTCTCAAACAGTGAAGGAAAACATCGTGTGGAAACCGGCATAGCATAACATCTAAAAAGTTTGAAAATATGTATCAAGCGCATGAAAAGAGCCATTGAGGCGCACTTTAAATCCTTTCAGCACACTGGTTCGAAAGAGCTAGTGACACGACTAGTAGTAAGTATAGCAGCATTGTTCTTCTGAAAAAAAAAATGTTTGAAGTTTTTCGACTGATTACAACGTTGCTATGGTAACGAACGATCCGTCTTCTCTTAAGACTAATTTAACCATTCAGGGTGACCGGCATTTTAGCTTTTAAACTGAATTCAAGGGCTGTCATTGATGACAGTTTTCATACAATATCGTGAGTCCGTGAAAAGTCCGTTAGTGCAATAAAAACCCTAGAATTTATTTGATTTGTTTCAGAACACCTACGAATAGCTGTACCTATAATTGGAAACCCCTCGACCTACCTACTTAGATAGTTTGCAAGCCGGTACACATCCGCAAACACATGCCGCTCCGTTAACACTTAGACTTAATTAAGAGCTTCGTATGAAGTTCTGTTGTTCTACAATATTGCATTATCTAATCACCTTTGTTCATAATACACGTTGCTTTAGATTCATAGGGTTGATAATTTTCAGAAGAGCAAAATAATATAATCTTTGAAAGTCAATTATGTTCATTATGATGATGATGAATCGTTGCACCTTTGTTTATAATAGTTTGCATTAGATTCATATGGTTGTTCATTTTTTTTAATAAAATCGGCCAAGTGTAAGAATTTGCAAACGAAGGGTTCCGTACCATCGTAAATGTTTCTTCTATGCCACTTTGTATTCCCTATTAAAATCAAGCAAAAAATGCAAAATGAAACACGTCTTTTTTATTAGGAACCCTTTAATTAAATTTTACTATTATTTTTGTACAAATCAGTGAATTATGTTAGATCATTTAAAAAAAATTACACAGAAATCTACTATTTTTGTATATTTTTTTTAAATTCACTCGACCCATCCAATTACTTACCCACCTATTGTTGCTTAACTTCAATGATTGATTACGAACGTAATTTTTTTTTTGTTTGGGTCCCCATTTTTATTTGTTGTTACAGCTTTTAGCTGTTAGCTTTTATGTTTACCTACACAATATATATTTCTAATTCTATACCAGTAGGGTAAAACCAGGATCGATGCCCCACTTTTTGAAAGAGCCTTGATATTTTACAACTATTAATTTACCATGAATAACTCCTATGAATATAGCTAGTTCAATCTTTTATCTTGCATTACGAGCTGTCTTTGTTGACCTACCAATTACTGATCGTGCAGAAATTGAATTTTCGCAAAACCATTTTTTTGAGTACGGTATATTTCTCCCGCTAAACAAGCAAACGTTATTACACTGACAAATAAGAAGATGCCGAGAATATTGTATTGAGAACTTCATGTTCAAGTAAGCTGTAAGCAATATTTAGCTTCATAAACGTATGGAAACTACTGAAGATGTTCCTCTGATTAAACAAGACACATTCCGACAGACTACGTAACGCAGATGGGGCACAAGACGTCTGTGGAATTAGATTTAGCTTCCCAAGGGGAGTTGAGGCGACGACGTAGACGGTCCGAGATACAGCTTCATGCATCAATGCTGAAAGAAAAATCTATTTATTTAAACAGTAAGTTCGTATGAGTAAAGAAAAAACATAGAATACGTCCAGCTGCTTCTCTCCCCGAGCATGTCGTAAAAGTCGACTAAGGGATAGTATCCTCCAACATGATGAGATACAATAAGCAAGTATTCCCAAGGAGGGTTGACGTCAGGCAGGCGGCTGGTCATAAAATACCTTAGCCAAAACTGCTACAGCATGATCCAAGGTTTATGCTGTGCTGACCCCACATAGAGTGGGATAAGGGCAGGAAGATGATGAAGTTCGTATGAGCTATTGGCCAACTCTCGTGACGGAGCTTTTAGGCCGGGACCGGCAATTTAACGTTCCCTCCGAGGCACGGAGGTGCTCAGCTCGTAATGCCACCTGCGGACACCCATCCAAATTGTGACCACACACAACGTTGCTTAAGTTCAACGATCAATCAAGAACGTCACGCAAGCTACGCCACGAGCGCTTATTTATCAACAAAAACTACTGTAGGCTGCAGTGGTATCGATTCTGTTGATGCATTTTTACTAAAGCAACACTAATTTAATATTGTTAATAAATTCCGGTCTCGTACTATTAAATCGAGATAATTGGGACAGCTATAATATGAGAGTTGTCAAATTAAGTTTCGTTGAGCAAAATGCGTCAATACCGTCGACATAGTATTTTGTTATTAAAGTATCGACTTTATTATCAATCAACCTAAAGCAAATTTTACATATACCTGCATACCTTATTATCACGTCCGTATCCCTAACGAGGTGGGCAGAGGCACAAGTAATCATAAGAAAACTTGCAGCCACCTGATCCAAGAGTACCAAGATGGAAATGGTGAACCATCATTTAGGAGGAAAATTGATGCGCGCTTTACCAGTAGGTACTCTCAAACATTGAAGGAAAACGTCGCGAAGAAACCAGCATGTATTAGAACCTAAAAAGTTCGAAAATATATTGTGTCAAATGCACGAAAGAAGCCTCTGAAGCGCACTCTAAATCCTTTCACCACGCTGGTTTTAAAGAACTAGTGACACGACCAGATAGATAGAGTTGTTACAAATACTATTATTAATACCTAACACTTGTTAGGTATTAATAATCTCTCAAGAATTATGATTTTATTCCTAGGCAAAGTATTTTCGGGTGCATACTATGCCTTGTGGCTTAGTCGAGTAGTCTCGAAGAGCGACGAGTAGCTATTCAGCATGTTAGATGCATATTACAGAGCAATTTAATTACATAGTTAGTCCGCCGCTTTACGAGCATACCATTAAATGCAGGGCATTGGATGACGTCAGTAACATGCATAATCTGTGAGCTATGCCCACTTGGACGATCAATTATTACCTACGGCAAAAAATATTGGAATTGTAGAACAAATCCCACTTGAGGGTGACATCGTTATTTTTAACCTACTTACTTCAAAAAAGGAAGTTACTATTTTGTGCGTAAAATTATTATCTCTGACAGTTCTTCACCAAATATGATTTTTTTTGCTGACGCTTAGAATAGGATAATTACATTTAATGATGAAGTAAACTTAAAAAATACAATACTTCAATTTTGTTGTCGATTTTACTTATAATTTTATTTGAAATACCACTACTCTTAATTGCTAACGTTAGCAAGAGGGCCTAATTATGTGTATTTATGTTTAATTATATTTAATGTACTAGTAAACTGTAAAAGCAGAAATTAAAAATAGTTAAAATGCAGAATTTTGTCTGGGAAAAGAAACTCTGGCAAATAGATAAAGTCAATAAAAGCTAATGGCTCCAGACCGATGTGATAAAGAGTCTTCGTGAGTGCTTGCAACTCTTAACTTTTCGAATTTTCTATTCTAATGTGCATATTTTAGAACATCTTTTTTTTTAATAATAAATTGTTTATTCGTTACACACACACACACCGGCATACAAACGCGTACGCCCACATACTTTTAAAATTTGATCCAACTTATTTATGTTTTACCTTGGAAATTCGTATTTCTCTCGGAGCAGGGCGTTGATATTTGCGACAGTTTTATACTTCTGTAGATATCATGGTCTCTAATACTGTTTAAGTGCCATTTGTTAATGTTCCAAATAAATAATTATTATAATTACTATTAGCTTAAATTATCCTACGCTGGAAAAAGGCTTCCCCTTATTCGGATGATGCTCCGGTCTCGAGCAATTTTGTCTCACGCCCTGTAACACGCCAATTATGTAAGGTCATCTTGCCATCTGTTTTCAGGTTTGCCATGAATTTCAAAAATACTCTTAGATTCATAAACTATTTACTTAATTCTTAAGTATCTATAAAGAATAACTTTTATACACACTTTTATCGAAATTCTTTTTTTATGTATACCTACTTCTTAACTACTCTGAAAGATCATAGTTGATATTGAACTCTGATATAACTTTTGTTTTATAAATTTCTTTCGGAGTTTTATCCTTTTTATCTTGTCACAGAAAACTTTCTAGGATAAAAAGCTCAACACATAGCTATATGTTTAAAAACTTCTTTCTAGATCAACGAGTAATCCTGATATATTTGTATAGAAGATAAATCTTGGCTACTACCACTCCATTCTACTATTGCATTCATTCATTCATCATTCATTGCATTATACCGTGTGATAAAACGTTAAGTTTTTTTTGGTAGGTACCTATGTTTTTATAAACGACCTATAAGAATGTATGGACGACCTCGGTAGCGTGGCGGGCTAGTGCTCGGCTGAGATGCAAGAGAGAAATGTTTGTATGTTCTGCAAATATTTCTTCCGAGTCTGGGTGTGGTTGTATATAAGTAGGTATCTATTTACAAAAAATAGTATATAAGTATTCTATCAGCCATCTGGTGCCCATAGTACAAGCTTTGCTTAGTTTGGAGCTAGATGGCGCTGTGTGAAATGAACACAAATATTTATTTATTTATAAAACGTCTTAAGTCTAATAGTAGGTACATTTTTGATTTACTATGAATTTGAATAAGTCTGTTGAATCCCGTGACGTATATTTTGAATAATTAATCACGAACACTCACTTTACAAAATCAAAGAGACAAAGGGGTTGTGTAGGAAAATTTTACTTCATACAATTTCGAGCCCCAAGATCATTGCTCGAGAGGAAATCAAAGCTTGATTTTGTATCAACATTATTAGGTTCAAGAGAAAGACATGAAACGAAAATTCGCTTGAAGGGCTCACTACAGTTTCGTTTTCATAAAGCAGGACCCATCACTTTACTGTCCTATCTTGACTTGTGCTTTTGATATTTCATACAAAGAGACAACTGTTGATAGCAGTAAATTAATATGATCAAGACAAACGTCTAACAGATATACCTCGTAAATAACCGAGCTTGGATAACCAGTTGAAACGGTTTCCTTGGATATTAAAGATGAAAAATATATGCTATACAGACAGACTCTTTAACATTTGGTGGGTTGCTATATTTTGACGAAAACTTAGACCAAACTTAAAAACTTAGCTGGTTTGAAAAGTTCTTTAAAAAGTAGTGATTGAAATGGAGTTAGAGAACCTAATAATGTTTTATTTTCGCTAAACTCATTGTTTGAAAGCATTTAGGCAGTGTAAATAATAATAACGCAAAAACTAACTAAAGGACCTCTATTCATTCCTGCATTTGAAAATGCGTTATATTTATGAATCTAATTAATTTTATTACTTCTCTGCTGGACTGGGAGTAAAGAAAAATGCGTCCAGCTGCTTCTCTCCCCGAGCATGTTGTAAAAGTCGACTAAGGGATAATAGACTCCAAAATGATGGACCATCTATATGGGCGATGGGCTGATCACCTGTCACCATGGTTCACCATATCCATCTTAGGAGTTTAAATCAGAAGTGGCTGCTAGTTTTCTTATTTTTACTTGTGGCTCTGCACACTCCATTAGGGATACGGGCGTGATAATATGTATGTAATTAAAAGCTGAAATATACAGACATATTGACGATATTGTCGAAACTGACCGATGATTTCTACAGATCCTAACGGGGATATTATTATAATGCCTGTTTGACGTCTATGACAGACGTCAAGCAGGCATTATATCCCCGTGCTGTGATAACCAGTCAAAGATGAAAAGTATACGCTATTGTTATGGCCGTTTAAATAAGGACACGGTATCTTAGATATCCTAAGGCTTACGGAATTAGGATGTCTCGAGCCTTCGCGAATAACAGACGTGATCTTCCGAGCTTACCCTAAGCGCACATACGCCTCAAAGAACACATACGTTGAATTATACCCGGGTTTCAACAGTTCTGAAGATACGAGTTTCATCTGACTACTTGGATTTTGAAATGCCAAGTATTTTTATAATTGAATATTTGGAAATATTCTGTTATAAAAAAACTAGCTATTGTCCGCGATCTTGTCCGCGTCCACATGATTTTTTTTTAGTTAAAGAGTTGAGCGAGTTTTCTTATGATTACTTGTGGCTCTGAACACCCCATTAGGCATACGGGCGTGATAATTATGTATGTACGCATGTAAAGAGTATATACATAAGTTGCATCTTTCCCCAAATTTATCCATCCTTACCTTGAATTAGAACTGTTATAGTTCTCTAACGAAATGTTCTGTGAATTGGTTTATGCAATTACGCCAAGGAACATAGCACAAACAATTTATTTAAAAACAATTATTGGAATACAATGAAAACTACGTTAATTAACTTAAAAATCATATAGCAGTTTCCTCCGCCTTCCTCAACTGAAAACGATGAACGGATTTGATATAACAATTTTACACATTTTTATTTGTGGGCAATAAGCCGTAGTAAATATTTCTTACCGAAATTAAGTATAGGATACCATAAACTCAAGAAAACACTTCTCGCGGAGGGTCGTATTAAAATGTGTATTTAATTACATCTAGTCGTACGAAAGCATTAGTCTTTTGTTATTTAAAAAGCGTAGCCGTTTTAAGACGGTCGTGATACCTACTTATTGGTAAACTGTGATATTTCAATGTTGAAATTTTTTTCATACAAATTTTATCTTTCCGCTGCGTTTTCTATAAAAGGTGAGTTTCCAGAATCATTTTTTTTCCCTACAACCTAAGTTCAAAGTTCATCTAGGTAGGATTTTGAGGATAACTTGAAAACAAAGAATCCTTCAAGTTTCATGCTACTAGGACTTATGGTTTTGGCTGTGCGTTGATGGTCAATTAGTCAATAACGTAAGAAAGAAAAATAATTAATTGCCTAAAATAAACTTAGGCATACCTTATTACATTGTACCTATGCACTAAGAGAGCACTGGTGGTCTAGTTGGTAGGGACCCCGCCTTCCGATCCTAAGGTCGTGGGTTCATGGATTTTTCTGTGCAAAAAATTGATGTGCGCTATGCCAGTACTCTCAAACGGTGAAGGAAAACATTGTGAGGAAACCCCACGGTTTAGCCAGCTCCGCACGTATTGACCATGTATTTCTTGTGAACAAGGCAGACTAAGCTGAGAGGATGGAATAGGTGCTGGGCAAGCATACTCCATCTTAATTCGTCCCGGGCACTACAGCGTCCCGTTTGTAAAAGTTGCCTCCTGACGCTGTATAAATCATCTACTATAGATGGTAAGAGGCCTTAGTTTAGTTTATGCACTGAGACCTACTACTACTAGTACCTACTTATGTACCTACTACGTTTTGTCGCTTTGTACATACGAGTACAATATCCTAGGCAATTGGAATACACTCAGTATTAATGCCGACGGGCATTTCCGTGCCCGTTCAGCGATGGTTTTCAGTGTGTCCCAAATTGTACTCGACTGGTGTTCGTCGGCTGTGCATAAATGTATTTTTTGTCGTTTGTGTTTCTAAATACCTCAGACCAAATAAAAAGAATTCTTTTTATTTGGTCTGAGCTAAATACTTTGTATGGCGGCCGTTTACATGCTTTGCAACTGTTGGTGTGAAGTGTAATTGCGTGATTGAGTGTGAAGGTTGTGGATTTTATATTTTGTGTATTCAAACGCACACACACAACACACACACACAAGTACACTACCAAACAACATATATGATACATATATAACCATAGCACAACAGTTTAACATAGAAACACAATTTTTTTTTTCATATTTTGCTTTGCTTTGTATAAAAAATATATTTATGACAAGCCTTAAATTTACCATTTTATACAGATATGTAAAAGCAATATCTTCTGACAAAAGTATTTTAGGTATATACTTAAAAGAGGATCTTAAACACTGAAGTTATATAAGGTTACTGAAACAAATAAATATGAATTAGATGAATTATTAGAAGAAGACAGAGGACTGCTGGACTGGGAGTAAAGAAAAAACATAGAATGCGTTTAGCTGCTTCTCTCCTCGAGCATGTCGTAAAAGTCGACTAAGTAATAGTATCCTTCAACATAATGAGTTACAATAAGCAAGTATTCCCAAGGAGGGTTGACGTCAGGCAGGCGGCCGGTCATAAAACACCTTAGCCAAAACTCTTACACCATGATCCAAGGATCATGCTGTGCCGACCCCACATAGAGTTGGAAGGATGGCAGGAAGATGATGATGATGATGATTAGAAGAAGATAGAGGACAAAACAGGATATTTTTTACCCTTATATTAATATAATTACGGATTACGGTCTGGATCATTGCTATTTTAAAAACTTAAAGGTTCATTCACTCCGACCGCTTTTAAACTGCTAGTTAATTTATTCGCTAACATTTTGCCTGTTGCTTTATGCACTGCGGCGTTTATTCGTGAACAATGTTCAAGCTTCAATATAAATAAATATCTTTGGCGACTTCGGTGGCGTGGCGGTCGAATGCTCAGCTTAAACAGCTAAGACGGTACGGGTTCAATTTTATGGTACTATACCATGGTACTCTTGGTTTCTGATACACAGGTAATCCTAGTGTGAGGTCAAAAATACGTTCCTAGTACGTGACTATTAGTGTTAATTATTATTATTAATCCAAAGATTTTTCGTCAGTTTTTGTTGGAAAATCACAACAATCTAATCTTAAACACCAAAATCTTGAATACCGGCTATCTTAGGTAAAAAACCAAAACCGACGTCCATCAATCAAGACGCGGCGCGGATATACCCGGCAATATGTTCCGGTGTATCCGGAATAATCCGGAACGTGCCAGCAATTTGTTAGCTAACCCCTCAAAGCGCGTGTCCACACTGAAGTGGGATGTCGTCTACGCGAGACGTGACCAAAGCATCCATATTTTAGCTATTCACTATTAACATATGTAGGTATATAATTACCGCTTGCAACCACCAAGTCGCTCCCAACAACAGCTGCATATCAACATGTTTTATCACGCGATAAAGACAATACAGAATAGGAATCTATCAACCGCATTACGATCAAGACGAGTGCCTACTCGTCTTGATCCGTAATGCGGTAACGAATAAGACAATAGTATCTAAGATTATTAGGCACATAAGGAAACTTGATTACGTTCTCGAAAATCTTTAAATTAGCTTCGTACAAAATATTACTGTCCCAAGACCATAGTCACCATTGAACTTTAATTTTAAATTATACTTACTTGTTCCTTGTTGTTAATATTAGGTTGAAAATTTTCTGTAAAGCACAAAGTTCCTGTTCATATCAACCATTATGCTTTGCTCCTTTTCAAGTAGATATTTTAAATAGAAGCACAAAGCGTGCCATATAAATAAAAAAATATAAACCTACTAATCTATCAGTCCACTCATTTGAAAAACAACTGAAATTGATTGAGACTGTCAGAACTTTAACCCCGATGTATTTGATCATATTCTAGCGGTGTTTGTGCGTACAATTCGATCGATTTCATTCGATTCATCGAGGCGAAAGAAGTATGTGCGTATAATTGGGTGCATGTGGCTTTGAAGTTACAGCTTAACAGATGACTGCATTTGGTCAAAACATAAATATTCATATCCCATGGCCTGGAATAACACAAAGGCTACTTTTATTGTGGTACCACGAGAGCGAAGCCGCGCGCGGACGCAAGTTGGTACTCAAAGAACCTGGTACCGCATACGAGTAAAATTCAGATGTATCTCTAAGAACAAACAAGGATATAGCTAAACATATCAATAAAATAGTAGCTATATCTACTTTGAAACTGTAATCTTAGCTTAAGCTAAACTAAGTCAATGCATCACAACTCCGTTACTTAGGGGACCAATAAGCAAGCAAAGTGGATATGTACAAACATGGCCACACTGTACTGCAGTCCCTATTTACTGAACCACAGACATTGCACGGGTAACAGGGGAACCGCATACATTTTAAATTGAATTTGTTATGAAAAACTCTTAACAATATTAGTTAAAAGTATATTATGTATAATTATGTAGGCAAAGTCACAAATATACATTTATTAACACAACTAATGCCAATATTTTTTTATGCTGGGACCACATTATCGGGATTCGATGAAACTTCGCGTTTTGTGTCCTTGTCTATCCTGTGACAAAACATATGGCTGAACTTGTCACTCTATGTGACAAGTTCGCCGAATCCCGCTGATGTGGCCCCAGCATTACAGATAATTTACAAAATACAATAGAGACTGTCGGGATATCTCAATAGCTCACTATCTAAAACATCAGTAGGTGGAAGTGTGCTCAAGACGCTGGTCGCTTTGCTACGCTGGCAAGACTGGTGAATATGGTTACAAACTCTACTTAATTCTCCAAGTTTCGTCCATATCCGTTCAGACGTTACGCCGTATTTGAGCCATAACATTTTAACATCCTCACCAAGTTTCGGATTTCAATTATTTTTACGATGGGATTGATTAAATTTGTCTTATAAAATTAATTTTGACGACTTCGGTGGCGTGGCGGGCGTGTGCTCATCTGAGACGCAAGAGGCGCGGGTTCAATTTCCGCTGCGGGAGAAATGTTTGCAAATTCTGCGAATATTTCTTCCGGCCTGTGTGTTGTAATATTATATATCATAAGCATATATTTCAAAAAAAATATATTGTACCTATATTCTATCAGGCATCTGGTTTCCATAGTACAAGCTTTGCTCAGTTTGGAGCTAGATGGCGGTGTGTGAAAGCCATTATTTTTAATATCTACAAAGTTACTAACATAAGGCCTATTATAATGATTAACAGCCCGTTACGTCCCCCTGCAGGGCGAAGACCTCCTTCCTTCTTTCCATTCCTTTCTGCTTAGGTATTATTATTCCATATTCTTTATTTTTTACCCGGCTACTACAATTCTAAAAGAACATTACACATACTAGCTTATATTGTATCATTATTCTAGTCACCAGTTCATCAACAGAGCTTAAATTGGCCAAGCAAACAGAATTAGTGTAGGGACCCAATATGTGGAATAAATGGAGGCTTGAAGAGGCAGGCAATAGATTATGTCACCGTCGTGATCCGAGGCATGTGAGTTATAGATAAGATGCTAGTGCTGAGCGAATATTCAACAGCAAGTACAGTCCAATATAATAACAATAAATAAAAAAATAACACCCAACAGCCACAAACATAGTTCTGACCCCACACTAGGATTCCCTGTGTCGTGGTTATCGAAAACTACGAGTACCATGGTACCACAACACCCAAACCCGGAAGAAATATTTGCAGAACATGCAAACATTTCTTCCGCAGCGGGAATCGAAACCGCGCCTCTTGCGTCTCTGCCGAGCAATCGCCCGCCACGCCACCGAGGCCGTCAAAAATAACAGAAAGGTTTAAAATAAATTGTATCATAAATTACGAAAAACATCCAGCACGCAATCTCCGCCCTTTGTTTGTTTTTTTTCGTGGTATTTTGTAGGATTTAAACGGATAATTTTTAGACACTATTTTCGTTCTATTTATTAATATATCTATATTCTTCTATTAATATACACCTTGTTTTTAAAATTGAAATTCATTCAGGCTGTTCTCTGGTCTTCAATCATAGTTACCTAATTACTGATGCTATCCGGAAACTAAATGAATTATCATATGCAGACAAAATTGTTAACCATAATTTGGTACCCACTTAATCACACAATTAGATGGGTCACTGATGGATTGCCTGAAGAAACAAATACACAACGAATGACCCGTGTCTGTTTATTAGCATAATGAATGCTTATTAGCTTATGTAAAATTTTACTGTCGAAACTTGATTGGTTTATGTATAGTTAAATTGTGTTTTATTATTGTAAAAATGAAATAATAAAATAAAATAAGACTTGAAATCTCGAACGAAAATATAGACTAGATATGATAGTAGAACACAAGTTTATAAATAACGGACTTACAATGTAAATAAACTGGGTAACTTCTAGTTATTATTAAAATTGAGCAGCCCTCAAAATCCCACTGCTGGGTAAAGGCCTCCTCCCACTCTTTCAATCCATCCCTCTCTAGTGTAGTAGGCACGAACTTTGGTGAACTCGTCCCTTTACTAAGTATTTGAAACAGTTTTTTTACTTTCACAAGTAAATACCTATCCTACATACATACATACATATTATCACGCCCGTATCCCTAATGGGGTGGGTAGAGCCATAAGTAAACATACATTGCAGCCACTTCTGATTTAAAGCCCTAAGATGGATATGGTGAACCGTGGTGACAGGTGATCAGCCTATCGCCCATGTAGGTGGTGCATCATTTTGGGCAAGATAACAAGTAAATAATGTCCTCAAAATACAGCGTTCCAAAAAGCATAGATCCAATTTCCGTAAATCAGAACCCAGATCTTTCAGAATCGACCAATCACCGCGAACCATTGTGTCCCACTTTGAAGAATCCATCGTTCTTGCTTTTGACCCCAAGAAACTTGCAGAGAGACTATTCTAGGGATAGCGCTCGTGTGCGAACAGGATTATTTGAACAATCCAACTTCACTGCGGCTTTACCTACTGGTTTAGGGCCATACTACACGGGCGGTTTCACCGCCGCGGATATCCGCTTCTGAACCGTCCTAGACACAATTTCATATGGAAGTTGTATGCTGCATGCTACACTGCGCGGTTTCCCATCGCGGTTCACGGCGGGAGAAATACGACCGCCGCATGCAGCGTCAAACCGCCGCTGATAACCGGCGATTCAAACTACAAGGGCGGTTTCTCGCTATTGCGTCATTCTGCGCGGGACCTTGTGCGAGGGCGCTCGCTCGAATATTCCCGAAGTTAAACGATTAGGTACTTAACACTGGTTCCACTTTACTTATTTTTAATAATTCTATAAACAATAGAGCTGCAAGCGCAGTTATCATTGACGGATCCATGTTGACATTAACAAAAGAAGCGATAAACCGCATTCCGTGTAGTTTGATGGTCTGCGGCAGCTTTGTCGAGCGGATTCCCGCGGCCTGAGAACCACCCCTATAGTGTGGCCCTTACAATTTTAAACTAAAGTTTCAGAAGGTTGCAATACGTAATTCGAGTGCACTCAATGCAGGTCATCCTAGTGTGTTATTTAAAAACACAGTGTGCTCTGTTGTATATTTTTCCTCTTATCGATCTAAACGTTCAGGTAAATCCGATCTCCTGACGTTTCCTTTCAGGTGGTAATCAATCAGTCCTTTGTAGCAATTCGATTTCAAGAATTTCGGGTTTGGCAGAGTCAAAGGTGTTCGAAGGTGCTTCGTTTGCCCTTCAACTCAGGTTGCTATGGAAACCGTTTTATACTTAAATGTCTTAAATATTTATTGTTATTATACGCCTGTCTAGACTTCATAGCCGATTGCTATTCAGAAAATTAATGTCGTTATGGTTTAATTTAGACAAAAATTATGTTTAGCATTTTTTGGAAAAACTCTATTATTTAAAAAGTATTTATTATTTTTTGATTTCATACTCCCGCTACAACTAGCCCCTAGGTCCCCTACTTCTAATTAAAAACTTATTTTGCCAACTATAAACAAGACCGTTAATGACTATAATATTTTAACCTCGTAAATATCTAGCAGGTACTCATCATCAAATTAAATTAGATCGTGTCGCCTAAACTTCATTTTGCCATTAGCTGGGTCATGCTACCTTTGCTAAATTACTCAAATGATGGATTACTTGAAACATCGCTACTGTAATCCTTCATCTGACACAGACAAGGTTCCACGGTGATAATTTTCAATTAATTTTTGAAAAATAAAGAAACAATTATGAAATATGTATGTCTTCCTCATAGTACCTTCTCAATCCTATTTTTATGTTGACCTACAAAGTAAAGGGTTGTTTTCATGCTCCACTCTGTTTATCTAGATTTTTACCGAGTATCTTTATCACTAAAAATAGCAACAACGAAAGAGAACTGAAATTGCACGTTTGCTTTTTAGCTGAAATTTCAGAAGCGGCAAAATGGTGCAGTTTGCGAGATAAAGCGAAAAGTGGCTTCATTTGCGCTGCTGTCCAATACATCGCTCCACCTTTCATCCGAATCTTGTTCTGCACTTTTCCATTGTACGAGATTCGAGGGCATTTTTAGTTGCTTTGCATCTGTTTAATTTTATAAACTGATATTCCAAAAGAAAGATCAGCAACATCAATACGTTTTAGCATAAGACCTACACTGATGTAAAAAAGGACACAAGGTTTTTATTCTTACTTTTGTCTCATTAAATTTTGTTTTAAAATAACAAATAAAAATATAAACAGACATTACTTTCACAGAATCCCAAACCCCAATGTAAGTACAGATAACTTATTATTCTACTTTTTAAAGTCTTTTATCGAAAAATATGTTGTTTTCTGTTTCCATAAATACCTAACTATTTTGTAGATAAACAAACAAAACTGTGTTCCCTGTCGACGTGACAACAGACCACCATGCTGAAAGCCGTTTCTACTTACAGCTGACCAAGAGCTACGAAATTCTAAGTAGATTTGTTCAAGAAGATAAGGACTTCGCACGGGCTGAGAAAATCGGTCTTGGTCTCTAAAGTATGTCTTTTGTTTTGACTTGAAAAAAACTCGGTTTAGCTTAACATCATCATGAAAAGTTGAATTAGTAGTTAAAATACATATTATTGGAATAACAAGAAACGTATTGTTGTTATATTTTCACGATTGTTTGGACTTAAAAACAAAGAAGTTTTGCAAATATTCAGGTTCTTATTATAAGTTATTAACAGAAGGAAATCAACAACTAATACAAGTAGATATTATTTACAAAATAAAGAAGAAACAGTCGGGCTATGTAAAGACCGCTGCAAAAGTTTTATAGATAGCTCACCTGATCCAGATCATCAGATGGTGGACGCTGACTGCATTGCCACTCTGAACATTAATACTGATCCGTTGAGCCAAATAAGAACTACTCTTCAATCAATGCCACACATTATTATTATTGAGTTTTCTTTCTTTATTTTTTTCGTAGCTCGACGTAAGCTAAACAAAGCGTGTGAATCCAGCCACATGGCTTCTATCTGGACTAGGGGCTTTCGGTCGGCTTCGAGTTGGCTTAGTTAAATTTTACTCAATTTCGCACTTATTTGCAATTTCACGTTTCGAATGAGCAATTATTTTGTCTGTCTTAATCAAATGTCGAACTTTGCAAAACAAGAACCGAAATACAGATTAAACTTGTTCATTTCCACTAACTTATTCAAAACTCATCGTAAAGTCTACGAACTCGCTCTATTTTCCAAATGTTAGTATAATTTCCAACTAACATATTATGTATGTTTTTATAATAACTAAGTATGTATGGTCTACTGTGAATCGGATTATATCCTTTTTTGGATACTCTTGAATTGCTATTTTCGCCGATTTTCCATTACCTAGATAATTTCCTAGGTCCACGCGTGTACATAATGTTAAGTTTAGTTTTACTACATACTTCTTTTTTTTTCTACTTTTTAGTTATTATTTAGGTTGCCAGTCAAATATCGCTTCTAGCGATAAGGCCGCCAATTGTGGATACCGGAATAATTATGTAAACTTTTGTAATTTTTATGTTTTTTGTTGGTATACACAATAAAGTATTATCTTATCTTATCTTATCTAATTAGTAATAGGTAGGTAGGGTAGATTGGTGTGAGATTGCGCATACGGCATTTCTCAACACCGGTGTGAATCACGTCGCTAACCACGCGTCATGTTTTTATTGCATAGAAAATACTAACCCTCGAAAAAATATTAAGATATCTCTAAAAACGGCGAGTCTAGGTGAGATCAAATATTTTTTAGCCTTCTGATGTAATATTTTGCCATTTTGCAAATGTAACTGACAAAAATTTTGACTGAATCATAATATTTTGCTGGTCATTTTATTTGATATCTGCTGTTGTCTGCTATCAAATTTACACAACAACCTAAGTATTTCAATAACATTCTGAGAGATGGGAGTACCTAATATTTCAATGATTACGCTAGAGGCAAAATTTGTAAGTATGCTCAATGCAAAGGTGGACAGTATTGCTAATTTTAATTATTTGAAAAGTTCTGTAAAGTTTTATTTTGTTGTAAAATATCACTATGAAAAACCAATCGTAAAGTTACCTACCAACTTAGTACATCAAGACTGCTCGTACCTAAGCTTATTCGATATGGAGAAAGGAAGATGTGTGATGTCGTCCCTAGGGATGACTGAGATAATTACCCATTGCATCAGCCACAAATTGTCATGAATTCGTTGGATACTAAATTATATATAGGCTATACGTATGCTGCCGAATTTTTTTTTTGTGACCAAATGTATGGCCACAAAATGCACAGAAGTCTTAAGAGAACCTATTTTTAAAGACTAAATCGAGTGGGTTACATGTCAGGTGTAATGGCATGAAAAGCATTCCAACTGATTGCCCAAGCTTTGGAGTTATAAAATGGATTAATGTAAGTAGGTAATTTTAATTAAACACTACGCAATCTCATCGCCAACTATGCGCAATTTTGCACACCCCAACTTGTAAAATTGCGCAATTCCCGACCTATGATTTATTTTTCATTATGTGAAGAGTGGAACACTTTGCTCAAACAACTTCTAGGAATTGTTGTCAGATAAGTAAACATTTAAAAAATAATATAAAGAAACCTGGGATTATTTTGCATGTTTTAGTTTTATGACTGTCGTGGTCGCGTTACGAACATGGTGTAAATGAAACGTAAATTTAAGACGTGTCCAATTGATCCCAGGAATAAAATTTTTTGACTTAACTTTTACTTTGACTCTGATTCAAAACTGCGCAAACTTACACCGACCTACCTAAAAGTAAATTGGTTTTAAAAACAAATGGTTTTCTTTAGAGTATCTCATGTCGGCAACTGCGTAAAGTCTAGAAAGGACTTTATAAGGAATTTCTAAATAACGACAAAGAAACGGCCTATAAAAGGAAGTTAAAAGCTTTTACGACATTCCGGGCTACGCATTGTCGTTGAAGCATAAGGGTACATGCCTCAAATAGCTTGTAAAAGATGGCGATAGAAGTTTTATGGAAAGTAGGGTGATGTAAGTACTTCTTTGAATAATAACTATTTATACAGCGATTTCATGTTATTTATGACAGACTCGTGAATACTGAAGCTGATGGTATGCAATCTATTTTGGTTTAGGTAATTATATAATTTTCAAATTTCGTTATTTTTATTGGTGATTGAGCTCTGTTTTCTATTTGTAGGCGAACTGAGATATAAAACTGAACTCATTTTCATATATTTTTATTTAAATAAGTAGGTTGATTTTATACATTACCGAAACTTTTTTTTCCAAAATGTTTATTCGTTCCATATCCAGATCGGGCATTTGACATTTGACTTATATGTTTTGTTTTGAGTGCAGGAATAGTGGGCTATAATATAAAACACTGACAATAATCATGTTTCCGAAAGCTTAAAAAAGTCATGTTAATAGTCCATAGAGGTAGGCAAAGACCACCGGTCTCCATTAACTACTTTCGCTTTATTCAACTTCATTACATAATAAAAAAAAACCGTCTGTAACAAAAGCCTTGTGTAAATTATTAAACATCTTACCAAGAAACTTGCTTTGAAACTTTTCATGAGCGCTTAATTACGGGACATTTCAACCAACTGAGATTTTCTTTTAAAATTTAAAAGAAGTCAACTTACTCCATAGTTCGTCCTCTTTCGACTTCTAGCTAATTAAGTCCATCGGAATGAATTTCCTTAACCATCCAGTCTTTTTCAGTTTTAAGCTTTGGATTTCTAACAAGCTGTGACCGTTGTATAGCAGACTGGTTATAGCTTAGACGCGTCAAAAACAACAATTATCCATTTCAGTAGAAAACCTTACATTCAAATTTACAAAGACATTTACAGAAAATTGGAAGCCAAAAACTGAACAGCCTAGCCTAGATGTTAGTGAATATTACTTATTTCAACTGACACTTATAGGGAGTTACAAGGACCTCTTTGGGTGTCCCATTAATAAAACAAGAATAACTCGTGAACCTTTGACTTTTAATTATCAGCTTGGAGAAGAAATCAATACAATTTTCGTACGTTTATTTGGCAATTTTATGGAACAATGGATCTTTCCGAGTATGCTCCGAAGCAGGGCCACCTTTTCATGATAATTGTCATTAAACTATTCATGATTATACTCTTATGCTATGGAAACATACATTGGTACATAAAATGTATTATTTTGGCTATTATTATAACAATAAAAAATTGTGAGAAAACCTGCGGTTTTAGTCAGCTCTGCACATATTGATCATGTTTTTCTGATGGAATGGTGCTGAGCAAGCCTACTCCATCTAAATTTTCCCCGGGCACTAGGTTGCCGTTAGTGTATGTAAAAATAATATCACAATACAGTGATGTCCCGCTAGAGAACATGACACAAACATAGGACTTGAAGGATTGGATGATGTGGTCGCAAAGCGACAAAACTATTAAATAAATTATAAAAAAGGCCTTGAAGGATGACGAAACAAAAACATGTGTAAATTAGGTAACCATAAATATTGGCCATCGACTCATAGGAAACCAAGGTTCAAAATATTTTCAGAGAGCACATTTTCAAAAGTTCAGAGTTCCCCAGACATTAAAGTTTCTTTTACTGTTCAGTCACATTATTTCTTAGAGTCAGGCAGCATTTAAAATTAACTATGTATGAGGAGATCTTCAACTTCCTCGCTTTTATATGACGCTAGACTATTTACCCGAGGGATTTTCTGGTAATTACGCATGCGATTTGGCAATATTTATTTTAAGTACCTTGTTGTTTTTTGGAATATGTAAGAAGAAAACATTCTGTGCCGACCCCACATAAAGTGGAAAAAGGGCAAAGAATGAAGTCTTTTTTGTTCCGTATGTGATCTTACACACTACGCGTCAGTAAATTCGCCTTCTGGCGTTTATATATCACCTAGCATTTACCTGGTCACCACGAAAGAAAGTAAATAAACCAATATTAGTTCTAATAAAAAAATCTGAAAAGTAATAACAATAATGGTTATTAATTATTATGTTTCTCTAAACTTCTTAATAACCTTGAGTCCCGTAAAAATATATATTTTGTTTATAATCCATTACCACAAACACAGGGGCTTATTGAAAATTAAGAAGTCCATAATGGAATTACGGTCTGGGGATTTGCGGAAAACGGGAGTTGAAGAGTTTTTATTAAAAAAGGCAAACTTTTAATCTGTTAACGACAATAGCTACAATACAAACATTATTTTTTTATAAACCAATTTCGTAATAAACGGTGTGTAAACTAAACAGCATCTTCCACAAATCTGTCAGTCATTAAAATCATAATTATGGCTAGTTCATATATTCTTCTAACGGATGAAGGATCGTTTCAAAGCAACTTTGTTATCTATCAAAAAGAGCCAAAAATGGTTTAACAAAAAAACAACGTAGCGATGGTAATAAATGATCCTCGCCGTAAAATGAGTCAAATCAAAGGGTTCCGTACTATCGTATATTTGCGTATTTTTTTCTTGCATGGGGCCCTCCTTTTAATTTATTTCATTTTATCAATAGAAATACACACTGTGAAATTTCAACTCTACCTATTACGGTTCATGAGATACAGCTGACAGACGGACAGACAAACGGACGGACAGCGGAGGCTTAGTAATAGGTCTCGTTGGTAACCTTCTGGTACGTACGGAACACTAATTCAATTCAATTCATTTATTAATTCAAACACATGAGTCCATTTAGTGTTAATAAAGTAACCGGGCAAATAGTAATTACTTACTTAATTTATCAAGTATTTGCCCTGAACTTGACATAATTTATAGCACGTATTTTTAGCAAAATCAAGGGCAGGTTATTTTAAAATATCCGCATTTTTCAGCCCAGTATATGGTTAAATAG
This sequence comes from Scotopteryx bipunctaria, assembly GCA_949320045.1. NCBI lineage: Eukaryota > Metazoa > Arthropoda > Insecta > Lepidoptera > Geometridae > Scotopteryx > Scotopteryx bipunctaria. The sequence goes on from OX439449.1 coordinate 4,977,430, forward strand.
ATTTAAGTTAAATTACCCGTGAACCAGTGCATCGTAGTACCGACCGTGATTTATTCCTGCCATAATTAAATGCGAAGCAAGCTAAACGCCACAATTTACACCTAACCGCCATTTTAATGAGTTTTGTTTTTAATTAACTTCGTACAGTGACGGTGCCGATTTTATTAAATGAAAATTTGTTTTTATTTTCAGCAAATTTTGCAAAACCTCTAGGACTCATAATGCAGCACAGGACTCAATCAAAATATTTAATTTTAAGTAATTAATTCCTTGTTAATAAATGTAACAATTTACAGTTAGCCGCCATTTTAATGATTTTTGCTTTTAATTAACTTCGTACTATTACGGTGTCGATTTTATTAAATGAAAATTTGTTTTTTGTTTTCAGCAGATTTTGCAAACCTCTAGGACTCATAATACAGCACATGACTCAATGAAAATATTTAATTACTTAAGGAGCCTATAAATCCTTTCACCACATTAGTTCGAAAGAACTAGTGGCACGACTAGATAGATTTTTTACACTTAATTGTGAATATTTAAGTTTAAACTTATCATCGTTTTGGCGCTTTTTAAAATAGTTTCTTTTTCCATAACACCGTTTTGGCGCTTTAGTGGTTTTTTTTTTCATTTCCAGTGACGATAATTATTAATAATATTTTTTTGCCCATTTATAATATTAGAAGGGTATGATTTTAACATTACATTCAGATCCGATTTGCTTACCTTGTAGTACTGTAAAACTATGGCGCACTTTAAATTCTATCACCACTTTGGTTCTAACTATGCTGTAGTAATACTTAGAAGAGCTCTCATCAAGCCAGGATCATTCATGCATTCAGAAGCATCGCGCTCGGTCAAGAAACATTTCTTTCTCAAACGGACTGAAATAACATTACAAAGTTATTTCAAGGAAATCGAATGCAAGAAACAGACACTTTTTTCCTAGGAAATATTTTTTAAGGACTTAATCTTGTCATCTTACGTAAAAACGTCCGCCTACAGATAGAAAACAGAGCTCAGATCACCGACCGCAGGTAAGGTCCCCAAAAGGCTGGCGACGTTAGATAGCTTGGATAGCTATACTATAGGTACATAATCCTGTGTCCGAGGTAAGCGTAGGTTGGCCTTATTAATGTAACGTTACAAGTAACATTTTTTTTTAAACCACGACGTTAAAAAAAATATTTCCTATAACATTTATCTAAAAACCTTATGTATCTAAAATGAAACTAACATAATGCAAAAGACTGCATCGCAATCGGTTTGATAATTATTGAGTTGTGACCTTTCCTGAAATAACCCCAATAAAATGCAAAAAACCGCATCGAAATCGGTTCGGTAGTCTTTGAGGAAAATGGTCAGGAAAATAAATAAACATACAACCTCTTAGGCCAAACGCATATACCTTCTCTGTTCCGTCGTGGATAATAAATGAAAAATAGGCGTAAAGCGTAGTTTCATAATGAACAAACTGTAGAACCGTTTTGGATGAGACTTGAAATAATATAAGTATGGTGTCTGGAATAACGTAAATAGCTCTAGAACTACTCAAAAAGTTCTAATGTCCAGTACATAAAAGGAATTGTCAAAGCGCATTATTAAATCCTTTTCCCAAACTGATTCAAAATAATTATTGACAGTATAGTAATATATAGTAGTACTATACTATACAGTAGAAACATAATAGTAGTAAGTAGTAGGTACTTAGTAGTAATACATTTCTGGTGTTGACTGTACCTATGTCTTATGAGACCGTAGACAATGCCCCAAAGTTACTATCTTAGAGCCAAATTATCGACTTCTGAACACAGGGAAACTTTGATTAGGGTTCAAATTAATTTCCCCATGAGACGAACTGATCCAATTTCGTGAATAGCCATCAAGTGGCTTAGAAACGTTTGGGTTCTGTCTATGGACACATGTCTCACCCTAAATGTTTAAATTAAATTGCAATTCGAGATTTCAGACTCGTTGGTGCTAGAGCTCACTACTTAAACGACGAGCTTACAAGGGGTAAGTTCGTTTAAGCCGACTGCGACTTTCGGTACAGATCTTTCTTTCGGTAAGTTTGGTTTTTGGCTTTGTTAAAAGCAGGTTTAACAATGTAGTCACATCTGGAAAGAATCTTCCCGAAAATACCCACTTTAATTATATTGTCTAAATGTCATGTATTACGTAGTTTTTTTAAGAATACTTGTGGCTCTGCCCATCCCATTAGGGATACCGGCGTGATAATATGTATGTATACAGCGTAGTCCACAAAAAGCTAGCTCGAATCTCTGTTTGTCTCTACTAAATGTAAATAATATGTCAATTGTACTCAAAATCTTGTAGGTACTTGTCTTGTGTAGGTATTATGTATAACATCTAAATTTAATTTTATAATACGAGGCCACATTAATAACGAACCCACATAATGGTGGAACTCTTGATAAATTCATCAAGAAAATGTTAATTTATTCAAAACTTTAGTATACTTTCACTTGTAAAGTATGGATCCTTTCTCGCTGTAACCAAACTCGGTAAATAAATTTCTTAATGTCGAGAGACGTCTCTTCAATTTAACCAGCTTTCGCCCGAGGCTCCGCTTGCTTTGTACACAGATAAAAAAATGACTATAAATCCGTTCAACCGCTACGTCATTGAGATACAAACATATAAAACATCCTCACATCCTTACAAACTTTCGTTTGATTAGTACGATATGCACCGTCAAGTTTACTTTTGACGACCTCGGTGGCGTGGCGAGCGAGTGCTCGGCTGATACGCAAGAGGGCGGGTTCTATTTTCTCTACGAGAGAAATGTTTGTATGTTCTGCAAATATTTCTTAAGGGTCTGGGTGTTGGTAGTGTTATGTATTATAAGTATGTATTTGCAAAAAAAAAGTATATAAATATTATATCAGCCATCTGGTTCACATAGTACAAGCTTTACTTAGTTTGGGGCTAGATGGCGCTGTGTGAAATGTCCACAAATATTTATTTTATTTTATTAAGTTCCTGTTCCGGCTATGCTTGAGCCTTCAAGCTTAGGAAAAAAATGCTAAGTACCTACTGATAGACGAATATACCGATAAACATAAACAAACAAATTTCCAATCGTAACGCGCATATCCAATTGACAGTGACAGTAGCAGGAATAGCTATAAAAACTTCATGATACTCTGTGGTGGATTGGTGGACTACCGAAGTTGGAATAAAAAGGTTTTTAATGTAAAATGTGTAATTAATATAATATTTTCCATTGTAATCTCCTTGTTTCAGTATTAGTCTACTACTTAAATGTTTGTATTTTTTTGACATGGAAAAACAAATGAAAATGGAACTAAGTCTGTCAAACTTTTTATCAAGTTCAACGGACCCTTCGAACGAACCTTCAGAAAAAAATATTCTACTGTTTTTTATCTTACAATTAACTCTTTAAATAATTATGAGTAGGCACCCATAACAAACTCATCCCTATTCCGAGAAAATCAAATATAAAAAATAGGCTCTCATTTTGTACTCGTAAGCATTCAACGTACGTAGCTGTAAAGTAGAGCCTTTCTTCAAAAGTTTTAGGAGAGCAATGAACTAAAGAAGTGACTCATCGAAGTGACGGATCAGTATTACCATTCATTGTAGCAATATGGCCAGCGTTTTGGTCACGCTTCCACCGTCTGATGAACTGGATCAGGTGAGTTATCTATAGACCGTTTGCAACGGGCTATAGATAGCCCGACTGGTTCTTTTGTATTTTGTAAATTATATTTGTATTACTTGTAAGTTAATTTTTGATAATAAAGGTTTTTACTTTTATATGAAAATGTTAGTAGGTTTAATAAAATATAGCGATAAATAAAGATAGAGGCCCCCATAACCAAGCCATTAACAAGCTTTATCCAAAAATATTTATTTTATTATTGATTAAATGTCATGCTTCGAGGATTTTAATTTTGTATTTATGCATTTTTCTTAAGGACTCCTTAGGAGAACCTAAAACTATTGTCTTACTTTTCGTAGGTTATCAGTTTTTTCTTTGTATTAAATAAACGTGCATCAGTTATTTCTCTATAATGTTAGGTAATAAAAGGTACCAGTCAACTGCAAAAATAATTATGAAAACTTCGCAAAAATCTTACAAATACTATGAATGCGAAAGTTTGTAAGGATATTGAATAACCTTTACTGAAATATTCATTGGGTTAAAGAGGAAAAAATTGGCAGTTCATTGAGCGATCAAAGTTTTAATAAACATCTATTAAGTGGATCATCATCCTGTCTAGAGTATAAAGAGCTTTGGAGAAGCACTTTGCCAAGTTCACTCAATAAAAAGTTTATTCAATAAACAAACGGACCTGGTTAGTAGATACCTGCCTACTTAATTGGATACTTTAATTATCTATTTTCTCGCTGGCGTAAATTTAAAGTAGCTAAGATGATTTAGAAATTAATCATTGTTTCAATTAACAATGTGATTATAACGTTTAAGTTTGAGTTAAGTTAAAGTTTGTTCGCTCTGACGTCCGTTAGATGGAAGGTGCGTAAGAAATTTTCATGACAGTTCTGTTAATAAGAGTTGCCGCGAAATGACACTTGTCAATGTCACTAAAGGTTTGTTCGGCAAATCATCAGTTCCAGTTTATTAATATTCAGTACCTCAGTCACGCTCCAAAAATATACTGAATGTAACAGTTGTGCACCTTATACAAATATAAGTGTCGTTTCCCACCACCCTAAATAAATCTAGACTATATCAGTGAACCATTACTAAAGGTTTTATAATGCAATAAAACTGAAGCACTTATTTTTCTGCTGGACTGGGAGTAAATAAAAAACATAGAATGCGTCCAGCTGCTTCTCTCTTAACTGCCTTAAATTTCTATCACGCTCGCTCTGCTCGCTCGCTTCGCGCGTAGTTTTCACTAACTAACCTAACCTACTAATTTCGATCTAAACAGATGTTCGATAGTTTAAAATCTCGCAAGATTATAATCTAACGGTATTTACAATTTTACGGTGACATAGACAATCAACCCTAGTCATGTCAGATTGACGCTGTCACCATAATACATGGCACTGTGGTACATTGACACACACCACAGTGACAGTTCTATACAAAAGGTATAGAAAACAGAGTACGGGTACAGAGGCGTCTCTAGCCCTTGTGGCGCCCGAGTGCAACCAGTACCCTGGCGCCCTCTAGTCTAGTAGGAGCGGGGTCAAAATGGTCAAACAGTATATTTTAATAATTATTTATTATAACAGTTATATTTTCAAACGGAAATTCGGATGCAAATAGTGCAATTTTAAATGATGTCGGGAAGCAAAAAGTGTATTTAGGAAGGAAGGGGTTATAATAATAAAAAAATCACAACTTACTAGTTCTTTCAAAAATATTTAATTGAAAAACTATTATAGTTACATAACAAACAGGACGCTCGTACACACAAATATATATACCTATATACAGACAAATGTATTTACAAAAAAGTTACTTTGCGAGCTTTTGCATTAGCGAAATCTTTAACAATGTCACCGCATCTTTGGATCTTTGGAGGTGTCGCATTAGAGGGCGCAGAGCGCTCGGCGCCCCCTTAGACCCGGCGCCCGTGTGCGCCGCACACCCTGCACCATAGGTAAAGACGCCTCTGTACGGGTACAAAGTAGACTGAACCATACCTACACAAAATCATAGGTAAAAGAATATAACTTCGAAAATAAACGGATTTCACATAAGAAGTTATTTTGTAAAGAGTGTACATAACTATCAGTCGCTAATGTTTGCTTACAATAGAAAAAGAGGGATCAGTTCGTTCTTTTAACAGAAAAGCTTCTTAACTTAGATACCAATACTTACAGGGTGTAATAAGATTTCTTCTTCATGGTTCTGAAAACATTAAAACTTACAAACAAATGTAATAAGCCGGCTGGATCCCATTGCTGGGCGAAGGCCTCCCTTCCCTTTTCCATTCGCCCTGATCTCCGTAGGCTAGTTTATAGAGTGGATGTATATATTTCAGAATCCAAGCTAAGCTCACCGGCCCGTGGTACACCCTGTCGTCCAACAGCTGAGGTTCTGGCGTCCCAACCAAAAACCCGCACTGGACCAACGTGATGAGTTTTGGTACAAACTCCTTCCTTCCTAATCCCAAAAATAATTTGCAAAAAATTTTACTGTGCGCGTGTGTTTGTGTGAATATTCTTCTCAAAAGGTACTAAGTAGCTAAATGATCTCATAATTTTATAACCTACTTATTTTTACTCCTCGACTGGAAACCTACGTTTTTTCTGAAGTAGTAAACAAAACAGCTTACGTTTTACGATTCAGAATTTTGTAACATACAAACGTACAAGTTTTACTGTGGCTTCTTATTGTTGTAACTTTTTATTGCGCACACAAATTGCGTGGTTGCTCGTGGGGAGCATAAGTGAGACATTTTGTGCCGTTTTTTGACATAGGTCGTGTATTTTTTAGTAAATTATGGGTATGAGGGTACTGGTTTGGTGTTTTATGTTTGGTGGAACTCGAATAGAAGTAAACGGCGGAAGAAATAAAAAACTGTTTGGGTATGCGTTTAACCAGCAACAGGTCGTTTTATCAAAAGAGATGTTCTAATTATGGCTGTCCATTTAATCATTGTTATAGTTAGGTTTCTACCATAAGTACTCAGTCAAATAATAGCACCGGGCCCACTTAAATATTTGATATTTAACATTTGAATACCAAGAGATTAAATAATACAGCCTGTATAAATAAGCATTACGGGATCAACTGTATGTGATCACCCTAGTAACAAAAAATACAATATTAACAAAAGGTTTTGTTAAGATGTCAAATATAAAATACAATTCGTAGGCAAACCTTATTTATTTAAGAAATATTCCAGCCAACAACTATTTTACAATAAAAATAACTAAAAAATATAAAAAGTAGGTATCTAGTAAAATAAAAATGTTAGCTGCTATGCTACACTATTTGAGTAAACTGACCTAGATTACATACAAATTGTAATTTTCAGGTACCTGTAGAATGTAAAGAAATTTCTTATTAGTTTGTTTCTTTATGCTCTTCCGGGGTTTCGTGTAAAATGACCACATGTTTGTTGGCTCGCCTTCTCGCGTGTGGCCCCAGCCTAACTCTCGCGGGCTCTGCTACACCCCCGGATACTTCTTGGGTGACCTAATAAAATAAATACATTTATATCTATTTGCACAAGTACTTCTCTTCTGGTTTGGGAATAAAGAAAAACATACTCGTAGATCTACAATAAGGGTGATAGGCTGATCACCTTTAACCATGGTTCACTACATCCATCTTGGATCAATTTGAATCAGGAGTGGCTGCTAGTTTTCTTATTACTTGTGGCTCTACCCACCCCATTAGGGATATGGGAGTGATAATATGTGTCTATGTATGTATGTGCATACGATTATGGAAAAATGAATATTTTTTTGAGCAGTATAGATCCGCAATCATTTAAAATCATTATCATTAAAACATGGACAAACATAACATAGCTGATGAAGAGACGTAGGTCTACCAACTCAATCATGTTGGCTCCTGAAACACAGTTTTTACTGGTTTAGCAGCAATTGATTTGAAGATACTGTATTGTATTGTTTGTTTAATGCAAAATAAAAACTTCATAGCTTTCTAAAAAGAATATTAATGTCAATTTTATAAACAGAAACAAAAAATACCAAAGCAAGTAAAGTAAAAGATAATGATATCATTCAAAAAGATTTATATTAAAATGCTTCGCTTCATAAAACGAAGACAATTTTATTTGAAATATTAAAACCCACCAATAACGTTATTTAGATGTTCTGCACGAAAGCGCAAATTTTAACTGATAGTACCTAGCCTTATTGAATTCTCACTGAGACTGAATTTAATACTTCTTTTTTCTTTTCTGAAACCGCGTCTTAATGTCATTGACCTAATATAACTTATTAAGTAAAAACCAGCGGCACAACTTATTAAAAACTCAAGGCCGATTCTAATATTCTTCTAATGGACTATGGATTATTAGTTGCCAAAGCAATGTTCTTTTTCTTTCAAAAAATGTATATCGCTTTCCGACAGATAAAATCCTTGCTATGGTAGTGAACAATCCGTCGTTCGTTTGAAGAATATTGAAAAAGAGCAACGATATATTTATTATATCAATATATAGGAACCAAGAGCACGCCTTATGACCTACCTACCTACTAAGCCTACTGCTTACCTGAATACGTTTCCTTCCCACATTATTTTCTAAAAACGCGTTCACTGCCCCAAGCGTGTTTATAGGAATCTGAAGACAAAATAAAGATTATAATTACATAAGCAATGACCTATATCATCCACTTACTATTCCAATAATAATCTATCAGCCGCTTTTGTTAAACGTTTTATTCGTTTAACTGTAACCAAAGTGTTATCAGAGAAACTGAATCAAATGGCATCAATTATAAATAAATAAATAATAAATATGCGCCATCTAGCCCCAAAATAAGCAAAACTTGTACTATTGGCACCAGATGACTGATAGAATACTTAAATACTTTTATTTGTAAATAGGTAGGTACCTACATACTTACAACACCAAAACCCGAAAAAATATTTGTAGAACATACAAACATTATCCCGTAGCGGGAACCGAACGCGCACCTTTTGCGTCTCAGCCGACCACTTTTAAATTTCAAAGACAAGCAACAATAAAATCTTCCATAGAAATTTACAACCTTGTTTAACTCCCTTAGGTGTTAATTTTAGAAAATCGGTTACCCTATGTGTTATTCCAGAACCTAGATATCTACATTCAAAATTTCATCAAAATCGGTTCAGTAGTTACGTAAACATTCACACACAAACATTCGCATTTATAATATCCGAAAGTTTGTAATGACTAATGAAGTTAGGATCCTGGTCGAAACACAGGAGTAAAAACGCGAAGATAGCCATCCAATTTACTGGAATTTGAGCTTTAAAATATGAAAGGTGCAAAAAAGCAAGCATGTATCACTCACCGTTGCATTAAACCGCTAACCCGTGAAAGTGCTAAAACACTCCTGAAGTTGGTAGTTTGTCACTTCTAACAAGCTTCTACATAAACTTTTCTAGCTTAGGTATGTACAAAACTTTTGCCACCTTATTCGTAAACCAGCCCCGTACGCTTATCATTAATCCGTACATAGACTTATGGTACGAATACACCAAATCCATCATCGGCCGAAGTATAGTCGGACGGAGCTAAACTCGGCCGATCGAATCAAACGATTGCTAAAAAAAAAGTGCGAATACAACAACACATTTGAATCCATCGATATTTGATCGGCCGAGTTCTGTCGATGACGTCCGACCATACTTCGGCCGACAATGGATTGGTGTAATCGTACCGTTAGGGTCTCCGCCCACCATCTTGTTTCATAACATAACCGTCACAGTCTGTGCACAGAGAAGCAAAGCAAATTGCCGAAACTCTGGCAAAGCACGGCACGTAACGCGCCTGTCCTATCAGTCCTATTATGTCTTTTTCCATCCAGTATTTTACTAGCGGACGACGGCGCGTTCATTACCAAAGCAACGATATCCGTCGAAAGGTGCCATACATTTTTTGACAAAAAGAAACGACGTAGCTATGAACTATCCATCGTCTGTGAGTGGAATAATTGGAATCGAGCACTACGAATGCCCGGGTTGAGTTGACAAACTCCAAGTTAGTAGAAAATTTTGCCTTAATAATACTTGTATAAAAAATGTGCCTATATCCTTCTTCGAGCATTTTGCCAAAATACATCTAGAAGTCATGTAAGAATTTCAAGCAAGATTGCGCATTAGATTAATGTTAGTTAACATGGGTATTTTTGACATTATTTTCTACTTAATTTCTCAATAAAATGACCAACCAATAGGTACACCAAAGTTGTTTGTAAAGCGTAATTTTTATTCTGATGACAGTCGGGACAATATACCCTACTCAACTTCACACTTGACAATCAATTACATATTCCATTACAAAAAAAGATATGTTGGTATACCTTTTTGGGAACATTAATTGAGTGAAAATGTTTTTAAAATCACCATAATACACCAGTACTTATTTTACTTTTAAAGCTCCGTTCCAACAGACATTATTCATGTGAGGCAAAAGTTCAACTAAACGGTAAGTAGAAAAGCTATGTAACTTATTTTAAAAGAAGTAAAGTCAAGTTAGTGACAGAAGACTGGACACAGCTGAAGGTATAAAATAATCTCGTCGGTGTGAGCGAAGCTTTAAAACTGGGTAGCAAAATATGTATCAAACCCATGTCTACTAAATGGTTAACTGGTTATATACTAAATGAAGTGAATGAACTTACGGCGATGATATCGTCAAAGAATTTGGATACATTCGGTGTTTGAACCGTGATCTGTGAATCCGATGATAATGATGATTTTGTGTCATGCTTCGGAGATAGGTCAGATTCTGAGGAAGAACATGAAGAATTAGAAATAATGATTCCGAAAGTAAGCATTTATAGTTATAAGACTATTGATAAACTTAGCTGAGATAAATACAGAAAGTGTTGATCAATAAGTAATTTGGACAAATAAGCAGTATATGTATAATGTTACCATAAAATTGTAAATACCGTTAGATTATAATCTCGCGAGATTGTAAATTTGTCGAACATCTGCTTAGATCTAAATTAGTAGGTTAGGTTAGTTAGTGAAAAACTCTACGCAAGGCGAGCGAGCAGAGCGAGCGTGCCGCGGCAGCGGACGCCGAAGCGCCAGAAATTTGAAGCAGTTAAATTGTAAGCAGTGTGTTACGGTTCACAATCTTTCGACAGTTTACAATCTCGCGAGATAGATAATAATTAAACGGTATTTACAATTTTACGGTGACATTTACACTACATGCATCACAATATGTAACTTTAGGTGTTTTTCTCCCTAGAACCTACAATCATAGCCATATTACTATGAACAATTATGTTAAAGGTTGATAAGACTGATTTGAAGATGTCAGATTCTTTGTACTAAAACTTACAAAAGTCTGTGAAAACACCTGTCAAAAGTTACTTGTGACATTGTACAATGGGAACAGTCATGTGCACAAAAAGTACATCATAAAATAAGTTCATGGTTTTACATATCTTCTATCTTTTTATATTAATGTGGAACACCAAGATTGATTGAAAACTATTTTTTTTGACTAATGGAATTTAGGCATGTGCACTCGACTGTGCCTACCTAGTAAGTGAACATAGCACAGATATAGGTGACTTATTTAAATTAGTACCTAAGACATATACGTACACATAAAAATAATAAGGTGTATGAATATTTGAAGAAGAAAAAGTAAAACAGGAAAAGAAACAAAGTAAAACAGGAAAATATAAATCAATGGAGAAAGTTAACGAAAGAGAAATAAATAATTTTCTGAATAATTACAACACAGTATATCTCAACCCCGTATTTTTACGTAAAAAGTGGACCGAAAGGGGGCAAAAGTCACAGAAAGGGGGTGATCGTAAAAAATAAAAACGTAATAAAAAAGCGAGATAAAAACATCATCCAGATTACGATGTCGAGAGGCGCCAAGATTATACGCCATTCCTTGTGGGTCGTCTAATGCCTTCCTTATCTCTGCTGTAAAACTAAGATAAAATATTTTACCCGTATTAAAATTAAATCTAAACACTCTTATCCCTATAGTAATAAACGTAGAGCTAAGTGGACTCTCGAACTGAAATAGCAGCTTATAGGGTAACTTTTGCACTTTGTCGGATTTATAAAGACTTTTAAATATTCGATATATCTTACCAAAGTCTACATTTTCAGGAATTTATTCATAATTATTTATACCCTATAATGTACTTAATTTGACTGGCTGTACGCGTTGGCTTGCACTGTGCAGCAAACAACTGTTGTTAAATAAATAAATAAGGAATTTAAGTCTTACAAAATATTGAGGACTCTAACTCACACACAAGAATAATGTCTGAAAGGCAAATTCAAGTTAGAGTATTTTACAGCCTGTATCAAATTAACAAATTAATAAATGCACGGAAAGTGCCTCAGTAGAATAAGATTTCATTTTGTTTAGAAACTTTAATTATTTGCGCCTGTTGGGGCATTCAAAATAGTTTTTTTATTATAATAGGACTCTTGGAATATTTCGGATTAATTCAAGAGTCATTGTCGCAGAGGTCAGAATATAATCCCGAAAGTTAAAGACCAAGCCTATGGACTCAAGCATTGAATTAATAAGAGATATACAATGGACGGCATTTAATTTTAAATGATTATATCTCAATAAACAAATATATTATTACCTACTTCTCTGTTGGACTAGGAGTAAAGAAAAAACATAGAATGCGCCCTGCTGCTTCTCTCCCCGAGCATGTCGTTGACTAAGGGGTATTATCCACCCCAACATGATGTGCCATCTATATGGGCAATAGGCTGATCACCTGTCATCATGGTTCACCATATCCATCTTGGGACTTTGAATCAGGAGCGGTTGCAAGTTTTCTTATGATTGCTTGTGGTATTGCCCACCCCATTAGGGACACGGGTGTGATAATATGTATGTTTGTATATTATAGGGGAAAACTTTTGTCGTAACCATAATGACGTGTGTGTTCCAAATATTCTCGTGTTTGTTCTAAACTTTTGAATGTGACTACAAATAAAATATGAAATGTTACGCCCTAACAAACTACTAGTCATGTGAGTTTACCTGTAAAATAAAACTATTTTACAACGCTACCTTTAATTCATACATCTTACTCAACACATACACAAACAAAATAAAATTATTGATTGAAAATTTTTACTCTAGTTTTGCTCCAAATTATGGTGATCTCTAAAATAGCAGTGAGCCCAAATCCTACTAAAAATAAGTTAACCATTGGAAAAATATTTAAAGAAAACGAGCACTGGATTTACCACCACAACTTACATGTAGAGAAGGACTATTATACTACATAATGTTTACCAAAGTCCACCAAATATACCCCCAGTAGCAAAGATCGAGGTTTGACCGAAAACTTCATCCCCTTCACGGAAAACTCCGTTAGTACTAGATCCATGGATATGATCACTTATTTGGACATAATGATCAGGTAAACCTCCAGTAGTAACATTTGGAGCTCTATCGAAAACACCATCATGGTCGTAAATAGATTCATGATTTCCATTTACCTGAATGGAATGATCGTAATCCCCTGATTCAAGTAGACCACTGTTAGCAATAGCACCTTCACCGATAACTTCACCAGTTACTTGTGTACCAGTTATTGGAACGGAATGATCATAATCACCATTTCCACCAAATACACCGTTGGTGGTAGTGTTTGGGGCACCGTTGTAACCATAACCAGATCCGTGGTTGCCATTTGTCTGGGCGGAATGATCGTAATTACCGTTCCCACCAAATACACCACTGGTAGCAGTGTTTGGGGCACCATTATAACCGTAACCAGAACCGTAGTTCCCACTTGTCTGGACGGAATGATCGTAATCGCCTCCAAGTAAACCACTTGTAGCAATATTTGCGGCACGATCGTAACCAGATTCATGTTTGCTACTTATTTGGATAGAATGATCGTAGACATCGGAACCACCAACTAAACCATCTGAAGCAATATCTGGGCCTCCATCAAGAGCACCACTATGTTCATAGCCAGTCCCATGGCTGTACCCACCGCCTGCTTGGGCAGACTGGCCGTATTGAGTGCCACCAATTTGACCATCTTCCTGATTATGAGCATTGGATTGAATGTTACCACCTGCATGTATGGAGTCCGACTTTTCAATTTTGATGTTGGTGCCTGCTGCAGTGTTGCTTAAAAAGCCGCCGACCGCCTTCAGCGTCGAAATGGGGATCTGTTGATAAAATAATATTTTTACACCTCTACAATTCGGTTTCTGTCAGTATCACGTGATCAACTACAACAGAGACATAATGCATTGAACAAAGCTCTTTTAGTACAATACCGATAGTCAGATTAATAAAAATATTGCATATTGCTGCATGAACCTCTCGTAAAACCGTTGTGAAACCTGTAAACATTTTATTTTAACTAACCAAATAAAGAATCAGTTTAGCTGTCGATCCACAAAATTTATTAAAACTTTGCATGAAAATATTTCTAATAGTTCCACTTATCTGGTAGATTATTGGTAGCTATTTAATCTTACATTGAAGATATCCCTGAAGAAGTTGGGGTTCTTCTCAAAAGTAACCTCCTTCTTATATGAGACGTCGCCGGTGGCAACGTGGCCTGAGCCAACGTGCGCTGAGCCTTCAAACCCGGCCCCGGAGTGAGCTGAACTCTCAACTACATCGACTCGCTTCTGTGCTGGGTTGACATTAGCTTCACCGCCAATGAAACTGTTGGGTAAAAATACGATTCTTTAGAATTTGTTTGGTAAAACCCTATTGCCTTTGATTTCAAGGAAGTGATGTAGGTGCGTAAGTAGGAACACTTAAATAAGGTGCCTACAATGGTTTATTTTTGAGTGGATATTTACTGCAACTCATAATCTAAACTACGGAATAACTTTACGAAAACATTTTAAATGTCATTACATGTACCTTTTCGATGTAGGACCTAAAAACATTTTGAATTCTGAAGTAACCCAAAGGTTATTTATTTATGCTTTGAATTTAATAATTTGAAGAGTGCGAGTCAAGTTCGTACACAAAGGGTTCTGTACCATCGTACAATGGGCTTCCCCCTTTTATTTTGTTTTATTTTTATTATTTGTTGATATAGCATACAAAATTTCAATTCCCTACCTATTACAGTTCATGAGATATAGCCCGCTGACAGACGGACGGACGGCGGCGGATTAGTAATAAAAATATTCATACCCTCCGATGTAAGCAGACTGATGATGGCTTGGCTTGTAATGCGTGTGGACAACGGTCTTTTCGACTACTGTTTGAGGTCCGTTGTACACCTGTAATAGTTTATAGTACTCGTATTAGCATTGTTTGAAATCGTTGCAACTGATAAACCCTTCTCGACAAATTTGATTAGTATGTGGAAGCAAATTATCTGAAGGATAACATTAAATATAATTAGCACATTTTTGAAATTAGATCCTTGTCACTGGGGACCATTTCATATTTCTTATCATCTGTAAAATTAAACTTCACTTTTATGAGTGTTTGGTGTAGTGAGTTTTTATGGTGCTAGTTTTGATCACATAAGTCGTTGTAGAACAGTTTCTGTTTTTGACTTTGATCACAGTGCAACACAACAAACACCTAATAACCGATCCTCAAATCAAACCTTTCGCATACTATGCTGTGGTGCCCACCAAGTTATTCTCGAAGGTCCAACCCGAAGTTTTGGAAAAAATATATAGTGGAGCGAGGTCAAGAAATTCTGAAAAGAAAACAGATTCATACAGAATTATAAAGCTAGTACACTTACGTCAGACTGTGCGTTTGTGCCAAAGTCATTTTCGGAGTGTTTGATTTCATTATCCAGTTTGAACTCCGTGTGAACTTTGTGTTCAACAGGACCAGCTGAAGGTTCAGTCTCTTTAATCACAGCTGTTGGTACTCCGTAAGATTTCGTGCCTGAGAATTTAAAACCGGAAGAGCCTCCAGCAGAAGATTCCCCTCCCTGTAAATGTTTTTTATTTGAGATAATAGATCTAATCATGCACTTTTGATTTTAGCTTTGTCTCTTACTAATGAATGATACCTGACAGAGATAAAGCTAAAGCTGATTCGTGCATTTTACAAAACTCCGTAGCAAAAGAGTTTTTGAATGGTGGTGAAACGGCGAACGAAATACCTTGCTTGGAAAAACCGACAAAGCACATGCATAATGAAAGTGGCATGGTAATCCTACGTTGATGGAAACATTGAAAATGGGGTCCCGAAAACGAGACAGATGGGAATGAATATTCGTGCATCGAGAGAGCATGCCAGAATGTGGTGTTTTTACCTTAATCCACTGAGCACTCAGTACACGCGTTAGTCTCATCTATACTGTGGTTAAGCCGTCATATCTGGCTTGAAAACAGGTGGTTAAAAACATACAGGACATTAAGTTTATACCGTTTTAATTGAAGCTTAATTCTATGGTTATACACATCTTTCACAATATTAGTTTTTTTATGTCAGTCTCTAAAATACATTATTTGAAAAGAAAGTCACTGGACTAAAGTTTATCAGTCTCTAAATAACTGAACCTCAAAGAAACTGTGTGATCAAATATTAAAGTCACTTCTAAACTAGAGTGAGACAGATGATAATAGATCAGTCTCAATTTATGAATAGTAAAAAAAGATTAAATCTACTGTTAGTAAAAAAATCACTGGCTAAACTTTACTCCATCACCAAACATAGTACGAAACATAATGGGGTTTCGCCAACGCAGCTGCTTTTATAGCATTCTTCTCTGCTTTCCTCCTGAGTTTCTCTTCCTTCCGTTGCTGCTTCCTGCGTGCTATTTCCTGTCTGTCACCTACCAGGCCAGATGCTGCTTCATGGCCTCCGGCTGAGGCTGCTGCGAAGCCAGATCCTGCAGTCTTCTCTCCAGCTACTGCGCCGCCGAGCCCAGCGGCGGCTTTCACGTTCCCGCCAGCAGTGGCTCCAGCGAACAGTCCTCCACCTATGTACAAAATTTCTGAATTCAAATATCTACTCCACCGCTTTGCATTAAAACTCTTTGGTTGAATATTACCAAAGTTAATAACATAGAGATAGTGTATTAGTCAAGAGCTAAAGAACGCCGTTACTACTTTGTAAATAGTTAGAGAACTTGCATATTCTTGATGGTGTTATCGTGCTTTTTAATTGAAAGTATACAGCCCCATTATCACAGTATTGTATGGAGAAGAGCCTTTAGGTGCATTTTATAAGTACATACCTACGCATGTAACAAAAATGAAATAAAAAAAGTACAATAAAACATCAAGGGTCTTGAAATTTTCCTTTAAACCAACGTCATACTTGGGGTTTAACGACAATCCTGTCCTCAGGACTCAACTTGACTTTGCCGAGACAAAGGTAAACGCTCGATTATCTGTAATGGCTTAAACTTCATAAGCAATTTTATCTCAACACATTTTAAGTCAATGGCGCTAATAGAACATTGAATACATAGAAAATGAAAAGTGAGTGACTAATTATAGTATTTTCATCTAAAGGCCCAAAAATTTGATCTTCTATTTGTAGTGTGTCAATATATTCAAATATTTTTTCTATAGTAAATAGGGTTTAATTCCAACGGCATATTCATTTACTGATTTTAATATAATATAATGCAAAGTAATAGTACATATTTGTACTCAGCAATAATTAAATTCATGGAATAAGGAGAAGCCTTTTCTCATTATTGAGTAGAGGTTCAATAAGTGTATAAGTGATATTATTTATCAAAATGCATATAACTTGAAAAAACACATAAAGGTGTATCGCAAGAATAAAATTACTCAAATACCTCAGTTCATATCTAAGCTCATTTTATCCGTAGCTGTTATATTCTTGGCTAAAGGTTCTGATACACTGGTAATGACAAAAAAACTGAATGAAGTGAATAGAATAGAATAGAAAAGAAAAAGCAAATATTTTGCTACCAAAAGATTACACATATCTACAGAGGATTTTTACATTAAAGTAAAGCAAAAAGGATCTCGTGATACTCATAGCACAGTGTGTTGACGCCTTTAGAATTATCATATCGAAATATACCTCCGCAAGGCAAATTCAGGATCGACTAATGATAGTAATGATGATACACTGTTCGCTAAGAGCTTTGGCTTGTAAAGCCGAACTAATGGTCCTTAAAGGAAAATTAGCTGCTTAAAATCCAATTCGATTTGTAGAAAGGGGACTTCTTATAATCGTAATAATTATGATTATGGCCAGAATAGCTTGATCATTCTCAGTGACGCGCGGGCATTTCCAATAACCCCTAATTGAGGTCTTAAAAATACCAATGACGTCAATACAGTCAAGTCGTTCAATAATATCAACCTTGTTAAGAGACCTAATAAGAGCGATTGAGTGATAAAAATAAGACACTAAATCTTAAACTGGCTCTCGACTAGCAGGTTATGATCTTAAACAGCGTTAAACCGTTATACACTATCTGAGATCTTCAAGTATTAAGGCACTAGCAAACATGCCAGTTACTGGCATTCTACTTCAACACAATATAGATGATTGTATGTGCTTGTAGCTAGCATGACAGATTCTAGATATAAAAGTGGAGATGCATGCGTTTCATTCTGTTTAAATTTGTACAGCTGTTACGCCGTGATTGAGGCAGAAACTTTGATGTTTATTGATGTAAAGTAAAGTTAAGTTAATTTTAAATAAAACTTTATTTTGTGCAAAAAAGATTAATAGAATTAACAGCAAAATTGTGACATTAAAATTAGGTTTCACAAACTTAGTCATATCTACACTAGGTTACCGGCTACTAATTCCAAGCGTTACATTCTAGTTGCTCGGTTTTATTAGTACCTGTATTATTTTGTGTGAGCTACTGGCATGCATATTGAGGATCCTTTGGAGGTTTTTATAAAGTAAGTAAGTTCGTATGAGCTAGTGGCCAGCTCTTGTGACGGAGTTTTTAGGCGGCCTAAAGGCCTCTGTCATGGCTTAACGACTTAAAAGCCGGGACTGACAATTTAACGTGCCCTCGTGCCTAGAGGGCACGTTGCTTTACGAGCTCGTAATGTCACTTGCGGTCACCCATCCCAATTGTGACCGCGCACAGGGTTGCTTAACTTCAACATCAATCAATCAAGATCATCTAAGCAAGCTTCGCCACGAACGCTTCACGAGGTTGCTATCAGGTCGAGTCACGCCTGTTTCAAACAAGTCCATACTTTGCAATTCTTTACATACCCGCCGAACCTCCTTCGCCATTGACAGCGCCTCCTAGCCCGGCCTTCGCTGACTGACCGTGGGGTGTTCCAGCTTCGGCGAATAAACCACCAGCAGCACCATTTCCTGGAATATGGGTAGATACATTTAAGGTAGACTTTCGAAGCAACAGTTTACTACGCTCCAAAACGTCATGTCTGCCGCATGTCGAGCGACTTGTGGGCGAGGAGGACCACAGAGTGGACCCCACACAATGCGACGCGGCGACGTGGTAGACCTAGGATGAGATGGCGGGACGACCTGGACACACCTTGGCACATGGCCTGTCACAGCGTTAAATCGCGAAGAGTGGAAAAAGGAAAGGGAGGCCTTTGCCCTGCAGTGGGACAAAAACGGCTGATAAATAGAATAAATAATTTCGAAGCAAGCGTCAATAGGTACTACAAGTACTACTACTAGTCGTGTCAATTTTTTTTTCCAACCAGTGTGGTGAAAAAATTTTAAGGGCGCCTCGAAGAGGCTCCTTTCGTGCACATATTTCGAACTTTATTTAAACAAGCGTCAGTGGTGTTGCGACTGTCAGTCATGGTTCGTAACATCTACAAAAGATGATTGAGGGCATTTATGTTCGTGATGTGTAAGACTTTTATACAGCAACCACATTTTGAGCAAAAAAATTGTGTCATTCCTGTTGACGATACAGGGAGAGCAGCACGTTAATGTAAATGTTAGCTTTTGAGACAGCAACGTCATATTCGAACGCAGTATCACGCGACCAATGACGTTCTAAACATTTTTATAATGGCTCTGTCGCGGCGCCACTCACGCTTGTTTTTTTTTTTTTTTTTTTAATATTTGTGGACATTTCACACAGCGCCATCTAGCCCCAAACTAAGCAAAGCTTGTACTATGGGAACCAGATGGCTGATAGAATACTTATATAATTTTTTTTTTGTAAATACATACTTATACTTATAATACATAATACTACAACACCCAGACCCGGGAGAAATATTTGCAGAACATACAAACATTTCTCCCGAAGCGGGAATCGAACCCGCGCCTCTTGTGTCTCAGCAGAGCATTCGCCCGCCACGCCACCGAGGTCGTCCGAAAGTATATCTTAAAGCTAGTCTTTCCTTAGAGTTGTGATTCTGAAACGGACAACATCGATTCGTCTCTCAAGTAGTCACTTAAATGGCCTCAGCTTTTAAAATCAAGAAGCTCAAAAACTACTAAATTATGAATAAGTATTTACAACATAATTAAAAGTCTATTATAGGCTTCAACCTAATAGACTTAATTATATTAAAAATATAAAGCTTCTGAAGCAGACAAACAAAAGCTTTACAACATGTAAGAACAATGTCGTAACCCAATTATGATATCACACATAATAAATAAGGTAATTCTGGAAGATTTATGAGGGGTAGACTACCGAAAATTGTCTTTGTACTAGCTAGATACCTACTAGAGTTTCTATTAAATATAAAGCAAAGATAAAATTTAAAAAGACTACGAGCGGAATGACAAAAAATACAAAAAAAATATAAACCAATTAAACCCTGAAAACCTTTTAGTTTTTCTGAAAAATTATGATGTCAATTTCAAAAGTATTTTTAATGGATACAATGTAAAGAACACGGATAGCCTGATTGAGTTTTTGTGTAACCTTTTAAACTGTTTTTTTAACCCTGCGTTTTGAATAAAATAAAACTGGTTAAAATGATTCTGAATGAAGAAAAAATGCTATGGCGATCCCACATAGAGTGAGATTAGGGCAAAAAGATGAAGATGATGATGATGGATAAGTTGATCCCACGACATTTATTAAGCTGAAGCGAAACGAGCATTATTTCCAATTTTGTTTGCACTCGTCTTATAAAAAGTCTGGTTTCGCCCGACAACTGAAAAAAAGTTAATATGAACAAAAACACGGGGCGCAAAAAACGCACTGTACCTAACTACGCTCGTTTGACTGAGCATTAGGGTTCCTCACTTATTATCTAAAACTGTATAAGGGGGTAAAAAAGAAGAGACAGAAATAGTTTTTCTTACCGGCTAGACCGCCAAGACCGACTCCAGCATGGTATCCGCCAAAGTTGACTCCCAGTTTACCTTCTTTAAAGGTTATGAACTGAGGTGCCTGTTGACAACAATAAAATATTTTTATGTACTTAGGTAGGATTATATTCTGTGAACGAACTCTAAGCTAATCTATACTAATATTATAAAGCTGCAGAGTTTGTTTGTTTGTTTGTTTGTTTGTTTGTTTGTTTGTTTGTTTGTTTGTTTGTTTGTTTGTTTGTTTGAACGCGCTAATCTCTGGAACTACTGGTCCGATTTGAATGATTCTTTCAGTGTTGGGTAGTCCATTTATCGAGAAAGGCTATAGGCTATGTTTTATTTTTTTCAAAATTAGGGATCCGTAATAAAATTGCTATTTTGTAACACAAGGTGTAAAATCGAAAACCTATTTTTGCGTGCGCTGCAAAAACTATTGACAATAGAACAAAATGATGTACTACAGGTTTGTAGATCCCATTAAGACCTACAAAAAAGTCCGCGAGAACATATATCTAGCTATCATGGTTTAATCACAATAACCGATTTTGTGTTCAAAATAATTATTAAATCGTCTGAAGAAAAAAAACTACGTTAAATATGTATCGTAATATTAATCTTTATCGAAATTAAGCATTATGTTATAAAGAGTATTTATGTAGAAGTAAAATACTTTTTGTTTCATCTCAATCGGATATTTCGTTTAAAAGTTATCACGTGTGTAAGATGTTAAGAGTTGGTACCTATTAATGAGTTATGGGCCATAGAGTTTTTTATCAACATAAAATCCTGTAATAATCTTTTTGAAATATATTTGTTGATGATTGTAAGTATAAGATCTTTGAAGAGTATAATAAATACATTTCTAAAATAACTCTGCTAAGGAAATCCACGCGCGCTTGATGCAAGCAAGACGAGACGCTGGCGGCGCGGCGGCGGGCGAGACGAGGAAGCCGCGCTTGCTGGCCGCCTGTGAGAAAAACGCGGGTGAAACCGCGGAGCACAGCTAGTCAGATGATATACGTGGTAGTCAAGCCAATTTAAAAGATAATATTAAATATATTTCAAATCTTTATAAAAAGCTTACCAAAATGCAGACAAGTACACCGCCCGCCCGCTTGTCTGCATTTTGGTAAACTTTGAGGATTAGTACTACAGACTTGTATGGACTTATATTATAATTATACTCCTAATATCATAAACCCGAAAGTGTGTGAGGATGTGAAAGAGATATTTGTGTCTCAATCACAACTTAAAATCTGATAAAAGGATGAAGCTTCAACATAGTTCGTGACCTGGAATAACATCTGCGGGCGGAAACTAGTGTAAAATATTTCTTAGATCATATAAAATGCCCATATAAAATGTATAGGCTCCCGACGACGAACGGATTGGCTACGTATGCTTAGCTAATAAAACCAGAGTTCGTAGGGAGCATTGGCATTTATAAACTGATACGAAAATAATGACTACCTGACTCTTTATGAACCTGATGCAAAGGTATAAAAGATAAAATTAGCCTTGATTAAATTCATGACGTGTTAATACATACACTGTAGGTAAAAATATAACAAAGCAAGAATAATACATTCGCATTACCATTTTACACGTTTGTTTGATGCGTAGTAATTAAATATTCTATTATTTTCCATTAAGGATCTACTCTCATCACTCCATCCCATAACCGAGTCGTCCTGCTGTAGCAAAAATTTTCAATTCGCGTTTCGTTTTGCTTTGACACGCAAGTGTCAAAACTTATTCAATCTGTCTACTGTGACACTGTGTCTACTGCATTCTAATCACAGCATAATCTGAACAATTAACCTATCAATTAGACGAGTGTTCCCATCAATTGCTTAAGTCACATTATGACTTTGACAATTATAAAATTGTGGTAACTTTAGTTACAGACGTAATAAATATGAAATACTAGTCGATATGATAATTAAGATCAGTTGTTATTATCGCTTCAATTGAAGCTGCTCATCTTACTTCTTACTTCTTACTTATATTATAAATGCGAAAGTTTGTGAGTTTGGATGTTTGGATGTTTGTGCCTCAATCACGCCTAAACGGCTGAACGGATTTGAATGAAACTTGGAATATACATAGTACATATACTGGATTAACATATAGGCTATTTTTTATCCGGGTTCCACGCGAGCGAAGCCGCGGGCGGCAGCTAGTACAATAATAATCGAACTTTACGTACATGTAAGTTCGTTTGATCATTGAATAATGGGCCTCAATTTGGCCTCATTACTCAGTTGGTAGTTGCACGACCTTCTGCGCTATAGGTTTTAGATTCAATTCCTATCCAGGATAAACATTTTTTGAGAAAAACATAATATGTAGGTTTTTCTTCTGTGTCTGGGTAGTATTATATAAGTATGTATTTACAATGAGCCATATGCTGGTATGGTCCCTTACAAGCTTTGCTTGATTTGGACCTAAATGGCGCTGTGTGAAATATCTAGAAATATGTTATATTTACTTATTTTAAAAAGATGCATCTATGTAGCTTATTTTGCTAGTTAATCGTATTAAACATTAAAACACACATCACGTTCGTACTGCAGTAGTCGATACAATGAAATGCAAGGAATACTAAGCACATAAACAATACCTACCGTATTTCACTTGATCTAGATTCCATCTGAATTTATATGTCTGATACAAACAAAGACAATCTATCTACAAATAAATAATGGACACTTAAGATATATAATGCCACAAATAAAATATATAATGCACTTAAGAGTGTGCAATGCGGATTTTGCTCATAAAAATCGATGGAGAACTCTGTTGTTAGTTATTCAATTGTGTATCAAAGAGATAAGGAAATTGTAAGATTTTTTTGGTTTCTCAAAGTGAAAACCCAACCAAAAATCTTGAAAAATCTTTGTTTCGCGTATGCTTTGGTCTGGAGCTCGTAAACTCCACCATATTTTCAGATGATTTTTACTTTGGTGGGTAGGTAATGAGTATTTCTCAAAATAAATGTACTTCTGTCAAAAAAAAAGTGAGCTTTGAAACATTGAAAAAGTTTAATGTTATTATTTAATCATTTAAATAGAAATAACATAATTGTCAGTCACAATTATATTAATCTTTAAATTTATGAAGAAATAAATATTAAAATCCTAGTATTTTCATATTTTAAGAGACTTTTTTAAAACAATGTTTTTTTACTTTCATACAAAAATTAAATTGCCACCCTACCTACCACATCCGTTTTTGCTACATAAAATATGTTAGGTAACATTAGTATTGTACATTTTTGTATAATACAGATCTTGATTATATGTAGTTTCTGTATTAAAGTGATTTTCTATGTGGTTTCATAACAAAAAAATAATTTAACTGCGAAAAACAAAATGAGTCGTATCTATTTACTTTTTAGTTACTACTCTTTAGTTACGATTTATTTCTACTTCCACGTTATTTCTGAAAGCATCCGTTAAATTTTAATATAGGCAAACACTAGTTTCATTCTGATTGGTTGTTAGTGTGGCGTCTCCGCCATTTATTTTCGTGTGAAAATCAGTAAGACGTGTTGTGAAAGTGGAACTACTTTTTCGAGACAGGAGTTAAAAGGCCTATTTTTTTACAAAACGGTAAGTCTTAATTGATTTTAATTGTCGTGACACGTATTAAATAAACATTAGATAGGTTTTTGTAGTTGCTGTTTTAAGATACGACAAATCATTGAATTTTGGGAACCTGGTTTTGTCTAATTTCTGTTACTTTTTCGTAACATTATTTAAGAATTTCGTTACGTTACGAAAAAGTATGGTGTAAAGCTGAGTGTATACAGTCACGAAGTATCTGTCTTGTCACGCTAATGTTGTACCGACCATCTCGATATAGGTACGTACTTTAGGAAACAAGACCAATAACTACGATTCATGAGCTATCTAGCAAATATACTCTATATCTAGTTACTATTTAGTTACATCTTGAAACTATTTCGTAACAGGATTTCGTAACGACTTTTTCGTTACGTACATTTATTTTGAGAAATACTCTAATAACTATTTCTTCAGTTGTTGAAATAAGTTTTTTATTCATGCAACTATCAATTATTTGATTTCAATATTTTGTGCGGTTTCACTCTGTCTTTCTTTTATACACCCGAAATCCGTAGTGCTATATCTTTCAATTCGATCCGAAATTGGTCTAGACGCAATAGTAAGGTCGCCTCTCACGTATGTTTAAAACTATTGAACGCCCCGCGACTTTGTATTCGTTGACCCGCTGCGGCCTATAGAGATAAATCCCGAGAATTCCTTCCTTCTAGAACTTATGGATTAGGCTGTAGGTTGATTGTTAGTTAGTCAGTATGTAACGTAAGAGATTTATGTATTTCGAAATACCTATGGGTCAACAAGTACCATTTGGTACGATATTTTCGACTCATTATTTTACATTTATGAATAAGTAACCATCATTATTATACTCAATTAGATATTTATCAGAGGTAGTTATTTTTTATGACGCAGGTGTAGCGTGGTAAACAGATTAAATTGCCCACAAAGGAATTATTCCGTAACATGCCGAGACATAAATAACCAAGTCGCGTAATTTCCGCAAGTACGAATGCTATATTAACCCATTGTCGTAGGTGACGACGATGTGCGATGGCAAGCGATGGAAAATGACAAGAAGCTACGTCGTCGTGTACGACGCGATCCAACTCTTTAAAGGTTTTTTAATAAAGGCCAGTGGTGCCGTAGTGACGCTACGATAGCGATATGCAATATATCAAACGTCATTCGCTGCGTCATTGTCACTGCGGTCAAATGACGTTCCATACCATTTTATACATTCACGTAGTCACCCACTGGCGTCGCCACTAACGCGGCACCACCGTTGCTTGCTTCGAAAGGCTACCTCAAACCGTCAAACCGTGAACTGATTTACGCGATAACGTAGGCCAACCTTATCGGTAGTACACTTCCTCTTTGATATATTTCGAAACACATCGCGTTTCAGCATTTGTTGCTCACCTAGAACATTGCCTGACATCAAAATGACATAAGGCTCTCATTCTAATCTAACTGTAGGTACTGAATCAAACTTAAGCATGTGGTTGACAGTTTTTAATTCAATAAAAATGAATTATGTCTAGAGTCGTGATTCATGCACCTATAAAAAGAGGGCACAGAGGCTATGCTCTTAAAAAACTTGAAATGTTTAATTAGTCTAATTAAAGATCCTACTTGACATTTTTGATTGATATTAGTTATCAATAACAAATTGTACGCTTGAGTCATTTCGCAGTCAACACATAAAACAAATGCTAAGTTGCGGTTCTATTTAGGTTAATTAATATTCTGACAGATTTTATTTCCCGTTATACTACTAATCTATACACGGGCAAAAATAAACTTGTTTTTTGGAACGTAGATACTCATAGACGTACTTTTTTTTATAAAACTTTCCTACAAGATTTTTTTTAATTATTTTTACATATTTGCAAGCTGCACCATTCTCTAAATAATAAAATACAAATACAATACTTCTCTGCTGGACTGGAAGTAAAGAAAGAACATAGAATGCGTCCAGCTGCTTCTCTCCCCGAGCAAGTAAAAGTCGACTAAGGGATAGTAGGTATCCTCTCCAAAATGATGGGCCATCTATATGGGCGATGGGCTGATCACCTGTCATCATATCCATCTTAGGAGTTTAAATCAGAAGTGGCTGCAAGTTTTCTTATGTTAACTTGTGTATCACGCACGTGTGGGCTCTGCCCACCCCATTAGGGATATGGGCGTGATAGTATGTATGTACAATTCTCTAAATGATCAGTCACCAATTACCATCTACCATTGGTATTTCCCACATCGGAAACATTCGCAACAGGCCATGGCCCATCGTTGCGAAACGCATCACTAGTCAATGTAGCCAATGTTGTTTTAATCACCCGAGTTCGCAACGGGACGTCCGCTGTGTACATCATTATCATTACCAAATCTATTACCAATTCACCGGTGAAGTTGTAAGGTCAGCACTGATGTTGATTCTATTTGTGTTGCTATCCCTTTTTCATTGGACGCAGACTAAATAGCAGTTAAATCAGACGAGCACCGAGTTCTGACATTTTGAGAGGGTGCTGGTGATGTCAAAATGACAGAATATATCTTAAATCTTAAGAACTGTAACGCATTTTGGAAATTAGTAAAAAAAAACTTAAGGCCTAAGTAAGTACTTACGTTTAAAAATTATCAGTATCTGGTACGGAAGTGCAACGCCGATTTCTTAAAAACCTTGGATCAGCAAGCTGAACTCAAGCACGCCCTTCAGTTTTTATTATATTACTTAGAATAAAGACGAAACTTGTTACTGACTAGGTGAAAGTTGCTAGCGTTTATTGCAGAAAGTAACTGCTTAGTCATGTTATGTGGCTATCTGTGGTCGAAATTGCGAAATATTCCCGTTAGAAGCAAACGAAATACCCATAGTTGCGTTTTATCGGTCGATACTTATTATCGAGTTATTGAGTGTAAACCGTGACTCAGTGAACGTAATGTAGGACTCCTTCCAGGTGAAGTGACGATTTGCGAAAGGCTGGCGGAGATTGGATGCGTCAAGCCGAAGATAAGGCGCCAGGGTTCTCTAATAGGGGAGGCCTAAATAGGTATCCAGTTGTGGGCTTGTATAGACTGATGATGATGACCTATTATTGCATCTACTATCGCATGCATTATTGTTATAGTTAATTGCGATAACTTGAATACTGTGAAATGTAGTTGTTGAATTAATACGAAGCATTGTCACAGGACTGTGTTGGATGGCTGTGTTGTCACAAATCACGATACGAACGATAATGCTATATAAACGCAGCTAACTCAGAGGTATCGCCACACATTATAGCAAAAAGTGTGCATTTTGAGAGTCTATAATAATAACGCTTCCGTAAAATTTGTTGCATCTTTTAATATTTCCTTCATAATTCATATCTTTCACCTTGGATAAATAATTAAATCTTTAAAGTTGCTCATATTTTAATAAATACAATATATATTATCTGGTGGTGTTATCCGGTATAACAATATGGATCTGGTGAACCATGGTGACAGGTGATCAACCCATCGCCCATATAGATGACCCATCATGATAGAAGAAACATAAACATAATTTATTTGATAAAAATAATACAAAATTACAAAGAAACAATTGGAACACGTTGAACAAATTAAAAACAAAACTATTCCATTGTCAACTTTCACGACATGCTTGGAGACAGAAGCAGGAGGGCGCATTCTATATTTTTTCATAAATAAATTTGTAAATCCATCCCGGAAAACTCAACAAATCTTTTTCTTAATTTGATAATCTCATTCCTACATAAACGTTTAAACGTACTCATGATTATAATTCAGCAATGCTAAACTATTCCGGGAAATGCACAAACAGAAATTGAGTTCTATCTAATAATGTGTTGTTTGAAATGGGACATGAAATAGCATGCAATCAACCAGAGCTCTCCATGAGTAGTTTTGAATCATTTTATTACCTTTGTATGTTTCCCAACATGCGATAATTAAATATAAAAATAATAATATAATTTTATTTCAGACATGGTCCATAGAAAAATACAACATAATACAATATAATTAGAAAACATAACGTTTAGGTACAAAAAAGGAAGAAACATAAAACATTACTTATATCTAACATGAATTAAATTAAAAGAAAAAAAGATGTTCAAAAAAGTTATATAATGGTTTTTATTATATCAGAATAAAACTTTTAAGCGAAAGTTTTACTAAACCACGTCCTTTACCATCTTGTACTAGACAATTTACACGTCAGGAGGCCCCTTTTTGCCTACACTAATAATATACCCATACAATTGAGGCACAAACATCCAAACATCCTCACAAAATTTCGCATTTATAATATACTAGCTGCCACCCGCGGCTTCGCTCGCGTGGTAACCGGATAAAAAATAGCCTATATGTTATTCCAGCTCACGTATTATGTATATTCCAAGTTTCATTCAAATCCGTTCAGCCGTTTAGGCGTAATTGAGGCACAAACATCCAAACATCCTCACAAACTTTCGCATTTATAATATAAGTAAGATTGTAGATAGTGTAGCTAGCTGTAGATGAACACAACATTGCGTAAGTAGGTACGCAAGGACACGCTGGTTGCATGAAACTGGCCACGCCAACATTCTGCACTATGATTCATGGTTCCTACTGGTACAACCAAGGGAATAATTTATCCATCGTCGTTTTCTTTCACTAGTTATTTTTTAATCTGCATTAAGCCACAAGGCACTTTCGGTAAGTTACTTTGGTTGAATAGTTGATTTGATTGATATAGATGAACACTTTGTACACAAGGAAAATTACAAATATTTCGTACGGCCTTATCACTTAAAGTGATATCTTCCAGACAACCTATAGATTGTCAGGATAGTTAAAAATCAAAAGTCGATGGAGCACAAAAATTAAATTTAAATATAGAACATGAATTTACGCCCACATAATTATAGTCCTTGGAAAGTATTTACAAAAGTAGCCGCAGTTTTATAGTATAGCGTAATGGACAATCGTTGGAAAAGTTAAATTACATGTTAAGTATCAATTATTGGTAATAATGTTTATATTTAACCATGGTTGCGGAAATAGAATGATAAGGAAAAATACAAACTATCGTCGTGCTTCGACCTTGTCTTTCTGAAGCTATGGTCTGGAAATAACAGTTGGTTTCACATTTGTGGGCGAGATGGGGGTCCAATTCCTGCAGTGACATAAATGCTTGTCAAGGGTAACTCTTAACATAGGAAATCCTAGAGTGAAAACAGAACTACGTAAGTAACTGTTGGCTGTAATCTTATTTTTATTATTTTCTTAAGCTAACTATCGATTTATTTCGTGCCTGTACGTTGTGATTTACTTCTGCCGGTGGAATACATGTTATGCGTACTGTCCGTGGCTTTGTCTCCAGCCTCGACTCAATGGGCCGTATGCTCTATAATAAACTACCCTGAACCATCGCAGCGCCCAGTCCGA
Source organism: Scotopteryx bipunctaria (assembly GCA_949320045.1). Classification (NCBI taxonomy): domain Eukaryota; kingdom Metazoa; phylum Arthropoda; class Insecta; order Lepidoptera; family Geometridae; genus Scotopteryx; species Scotopteryx bipunctaria. The sequence continues at coordinate 5,007,344 of OX439449.1, forward strand.
CATGGTACGCCACATTTACTTACTCGCTTTTGAAACAAAGAATCCTCTAGAGTTAAGTATTGGGAGCTTGTTTGCTTTTTGAGCAAAAAATATTTAACTTCCGTCATAATTTTTCCTCTACAAACAAACACAATTAACCAACAAAAAAAGACCCTACAAACAACGATATTGTACATTACTCGTACTTTGTAAGGCGCGTCGCTCACAGAAAAGAGAGTCGAGGAGAACTAGCCATATTTGAATATATTGGAATTTTAGCGCCTTTGCCTCGACTGTCGTTTCTATGAGCAACGCACCTAATATTCTCTTTGTCCAATGAAGATGTTATAAATGCTGCATTTTTATTTTACTACTCCTACTGTATAAATTAATATGATTATTTATTTTTATTTGTTTAGCACTATCGCCCTATCTTCCTTCCTATCCTCTCCATCCCAAGGTTGTCTGGAAGAATTTTTTTTACGCAATAAGGCCGCCGGTAAAAAAACCAGAAATACACAAAATTTCTGGTTTTTTTTGTTAGCACCTAAGTTTTATTATTTTGTTTTAATTGAATATTGTTATACACAATAAAGAGTTTATCTATCTACTATTAACACCCATATTTATTATATATATATATATGCGAAAACATCTAATTGGTAATTAGTCTTTTAAGTTGTTTCCTAATTTAGTTTATGATACTGTTTGTTTTCCGAATAAAAAAATAAAATAAAATTAAAATAACGGGATATTTACAATAATTTGATGTATATTTAGTTTACCGATATTTCGGCGCAGTTGCATACGCCATGCGCCATGATCACAGAAGAACTGAAGTATATAGCTGACTGCTACTATAAAATAACGAAATGTAAATACTAAATTACCTACTACTAGTAGTAGGTAGTGAAGCGCTCGTGGCGTAGCTTGCTTAGGCGTTCTTGATTGATCGTTAAAGTTAAGCAACGATATGCGTGGTCACAAATTGGGATGGGTGACCGCAAGTGGCATCGCGAGCTGAGCGCTTCCGTGCTTCGGAGGGCACGTTAAACAGTCGGTCCCGGCTTTTAAGTCGTTAAGCCATAACGAAGGCCTTTAGGCGGCCTAAAAATTCCGTCACTAGAGTTGGCCACTAGCTCATACGAACATACATAAATAGTAGGTAGTAGTGTAGATAATATAATATTGCATTACGAGTATGTCAACGGATTGTAAACAATGGTAGTTTAAACTTTACATTGTTTGTAATCTTTCATTACACCTTTAGATATTATTATGTACAATCATCTATGGTTAGTAAATTTACAGGGTGGTTTGACCTCAGTGCTAGAATAATATCTCGTAATACAAGAGTTAATTACACCTACAACATCTGTAGGAGCAATTATAAATGGTAATTGTCTTACTTGTGTTTACCCTGGAAGTTTCTAGATAGGTACAACCTCTTATGGTAAAATCTTCTGTAAAATCAATTAATTTATGATAATACCTATATGTAAAAACTTTTAGTGTCGCTAGTTCTTTCAAATTAGTGCTGAGAAAGGATTAAAATGCGCCACAAGGAGATTCCTTTCGTGCACGTGACAACTTGTTTTCTAACTTTTTAGGTTTTACAACATTCAGTTTCCTTACGATGTTCCTTCACCGTTGAAAGTCGATACTTTGCCGATGCGCACATTTTTTTAACAGAAAAAATCAATTTGGTGCACTACCGGTTTTGAACCCACTAACCTTAGGAATCGATGGTTACAACCACTAGACGACCAGTGCTCTCAAAAAACAAATAACAAATTCGATAATCGGAGGTACAAAGTCACAAGTATATAGGTACGTATTATTCCTGAAATAATTATTTGTACGATAATTTATGAATTGGAAAATTATAATGAACCATCCGATGGCTGTTAGTGATATTGTAAAGCGAGTAATGTTATGCCGCTCTGTACAAATAATTAATAGAATAATTAATAATTAATAGAATTTTAAAAATCAATACAAAAAGTCGGAACATAGGAATAGAGAAAAATTAACTGTAATAATTATTCTTGTAAATGGCAGTCATAACAAAGTTGTATCGGATTTAGGATAAGAATAGTCACTTTTAGGGTTTCGTACGCGAAGGGTGCCAACGGGACCCTATTACTAAGCCTCCGTTGTCCGTCCGTCTGTCAGCGGGCTATTATCTCATAAACCGTAATAGGTAGAGTTGAAATTTTCACAGTGTGTGTATTTCTATGGCCGCTATAATAACAAATAATAAGAATAAAATAAGAGGGACCACTTAACCGGTTTTATTTTATCATTATCTTCCTATCCTGATCCAACAACGTGTGAGGTTGGCACAACAAGTCTTCCTCTTCATCCTCTTCTACCGCTCGTCATCTCAGTACACACTCATTTCTTTCAAACAAATCTATTTAACATTAGCTTTCGCCTGCGGCTTCGCTCGCGTGATATCCGGACAAAAATTAGCCTATGTGTTATTTCAGCACACATACTTTGTATATTCCAAGTTTCATTCAAATCCATTCAATCGTTACGGCGTGATTGAGGCACAAACATACATCGTTACATCCACACATCCTCACAAATTTTTAGTATTTATAATATTAGTAGGATTTCTTTGCTCTTACTTTTCTCTACTCTACATTCCACTCTTCTAGTTAAATATGTATTATGGCGTTCATTTTACGTACTAGATATTAGGTTCCTAGACGAGAAAATGCTTAATTATGATATACTACTCTATAATGGAGTAATTTTCCAAACAAAACAGCTTTTAGTGGTTCATGCTAAGTTAGAGTGCCTAATGTAGTATGAAAGAGGGATTGCTATTTTTATCAGTCTCAGATATTTTGAAACCCGCTTCGCTAAAACTCTTTGTTTGTTTGTCAAACAAGACATTTTATATTATTTACCTTTTAAAGGTCTATGCTTCCGTTCGAATTTGAGAGCCGACTTGGTCAATAAGACCATGTTTCGGTCCCTCTACCAGTAATTTACTGCTTATTTCTTGCAGCTAACAGTATTCAGTGGTCTGTCAGGATGTTTTTCCTTCAGGATAACGGCTCTGGTTTTGAAACTGGTCACTGAGCTTTGTAACTATACCTTAAAATTCAATTTTCAGACCTAATGATAAAGTTCTCTTTACACTGGCAGGTAGATATCCTTTTTGTTTGTAGAATGTGGGTAAGACAAATTACAGGGACCTTTGTTATAAAACTAGCCCTAGGAAAGGCTTGACCGCTTTGCCTTCTTGGTCGCGAGAGGACAGGCATACATTCCTAGTTCCTACAATTTTGAAAGTTAACATAAAAGTTTTATTGAATAAAATATGTTTCGACTTCGAAAGCAAACCACTAGATGTCAAAAACGGCTTGCGTTAGCTAGGTGTGGTTTGTACACAAGTGGCAGCGGGTTGCAGAAGGGATGACGTAATGGACTAAGCTTCTGAGCTTTGTCAGCTGCTTGTTTGGAGATTACAAAGTAGCTAGAAAGTGCTCGTAGAAAACGTTCACGCCACGTCCGCGCCACATCTCCGCCACTATTGTATAAACGTAATGCTTCGTAATCAAGAAAATTTAAAACATAAATATTAAAACATTTATTCCGACAGTTTTATGCTGATAGCGAATAATATAATTACGTTGGGTAATTTGGGTAATTTGCGACTAAGTACAGTTTATGAATAACCTTAGAAAGTGGATTTTGACAGGCGTCGTTCATCCTCAAAACCTGTTTACTTTTTTAGAATGTAGCCTAAGCAAAAAATGTATTATTCAGAAATTACTGTCCCAAGGAGTGACTAGCAAAACGGTAATGGCATTCCAAAAATCGCAGGACGGTGTCCCGCATAATATTTTACGAGTAGAAAACCGCTCCCAGCCTGCCGTGACAGAGACAAATTGCCCAATGCTTGATTTTAGGAGTCGCCCAGTAGATAAACAACGCAAATTAAACGTAATTTTATGTAATTGTAAAAACAATGTCTCGGTTAAGTGGTACCCAATTCATTAACCAGTAATTGCTATTAACTCTTGGAAAACGCGTAACTTTGATTATATATTATTAACTTACATTAATAATAATAATATTTTTTATTTATGAAGTATAAGGTTAGTATAAGTATAAGTATAAGAATACAACATATGTAGGTACATAAGTATATAAATATTATAAAAAAATATTTTATTTAGCAATTTTTTTATATTTATTATTGAATATCTCACCGAATAAACATGAACCACCAACGCGAGGAATATCAGTCCACTTGTATGCCGCATTTTACCTGAAAAAAAACAAACATTATTTACCTAACGTACAAAATATCTATAGTTACATTACAAAATCAATGCGTTATTTATAAATCCGACGCAAGAGTAAATTATTGTTTAATCACTCATAAGAAATTATTCATTCCAAATATAATTTTTTGATCAGAAACTTGTAAAACTCCTTTAGATTTTTACTCTTATTTTAAAACGATAGGTGTACATTGAAGTCAGTTATATTCACAGGAAATTACAATGATGTTTAGCTGTAAGGGCTAACTAAGCTGTAAGAAAATACCGTGAGGAACAAAGAAACATTATTTTTATTTGGATCAGGAAAGAGAGAAATTAAAGAAAAAGGTAAGTCATTATGGCCTACTATGTATTTTATGCCTACGAATAAGTGACACTTCAAATTGCAAGTCAGAAACGACTAATTTACATAGCATCTTCGGTGGCCGCGATATGTGTTTAGCTCATGAATAAAGGACCCTGAATATATTATCAGAAACTGTTCCATTTAAAGTTCCTTGAAAGGGTGCATAATAAATCTAAATGTCAACGATCAGGGACTAAGAGAACTCAAAACATTTAACCGTTGACTTACCTTTAAGGAATCATGTCCATTAGAATAGTAATCGTAGGTATTGAGTAAGCCTTCCAACCATCTAAAATCGTCCTAAGTTAAACTAAACTAGTGTAACAAATTATACATACTAAATAGATGGTAAAAGGCCTTAGTTTTTTTTATTCTATATCGAATTTGGCTAGATTATAGTCGCAATAACCCTCAAGTGTTGTGTAGGCAGTGAGTATTTTGTTATAAAATATTGTTGCAGCGCCTAATGTCGTCACTTTGACTTTCACTTGTGCGTCAATTATGACATTCGTGGATTACAGGGAAGTAGCCAAACGAGATATGATGAAACTACCATCAGTTACTTATAGTATTTTGGGCACGCAATTTCGTTTTTTTTTGACTATCATAATAAATGCCTCATCTGATACTTTGTTGAAAGTTTGACATAGCTATCTTTATCATGATCATCTATTTATAAAAGTCTAGGTACTATTGAATTTTCAGTCTCGTCCAACCACCGACCCCGCTAAAACAAAATGATACAATAAAACTAAGCCTTTACCATCTAGTAGATCACCAGGAGGCAACTTTTGTCTACACTAACAGGATACTGACTGCAGTATCCTGTTAGTGTAGTCTGGCCAGTGACGATTTTAGGAGTTAAGCTTAATTAAGCCAGGCCGATTAAGCTTATCTGCAGGAAATGGTCAACATTGTGAGGAGCTGATTAAGCCGCAGGTTCCCTCATGATGTTCTCCAAAATAAAATGATACAAAACGAACTCGGATAATGTATGCATTTCACTCTATTTCGTGATAAAAGCATCCATTAGGAAGGGAAAATGAGGCCCACATTTCACTTAGTTAAACGAATGACCCAATTTTCTACAAGAGTGATCCCATTAGTCATTTCTTGACTGACACGAGGCTTTATAGCTTCATGAGGAATTTTTTCACAAGTTTAGTTGAAATTCATTTTTTATCTACGCATAATAGGCACAAGATAGAAGTCGAAGTATAGCTTTTTAGGGAATATTTTTTACCACTTCAGTTAAGAAATCGTTTTTACTCTGCTACATATAATATACCTACACTAGATAAGGGTATTTAGTAGGTTTGTTTATTACTAGTAGTTCGCCCCGAACTGAGATTTCGCGCGCTTATACCTGCGTGAATATCCAGTCTAACCTGAACTACGAAGACATTGAAATTCCAAAAAAAGGAAGCTCAGGTTACAACGGTTTACAATTTTACTTTTTAGTTTTATTTGTGACTAATAAACGCACTAGCGTCATACATAAAAAAGTTAACGTACTATCGATTATGATGATTTATGTCATGCTGTAGGACCATGTGGCTAGTCAAATGATTCGATACCATTCGATACCCAACAGTTACATACATAGTTCTAAACCTACACTAGGATTCCCTGTGGGTATCAGTACTCAAACTACGAGGACCATGGTACCACAGCATCCAGACCCGGAAGAAATATTTACAGGGCATACAAACATTTCTCTTGCAGCGGGAATCAAATCCGCGCCTCTTGCGACTCAGCAGAGCACTCGCCCGCCACGCCACCGAGGTCAAAATATTGTACATATTTTGGTGAGAGTTTTGTAAGTAGGTTTAGTGCCTACATAAAACCTCGTTTGTGTCAACTTGACTCTCATAATACTGTCAAGACATGGCTTTAAATTGCCCCCATAATCCAGCTAATGGCATAGCGCTGTGCTCACTACTAAGCAATTAGTGGCAGACAGATTTCCACAGATACAAGGCTAGGATGCACTAAAGACATTATGTATGTCGTACTGAAATACAATAGTATTGATTACATTGTGCAGTTTTCAAAATAAAGCTAGTATTAGACGAAATTTTGATAATCATTACATATCAGATCCTACTCAAGATTTTCTCTGAATAAAAAAGAGGTTGCTATGGACTTGTTGCTAAATAAGTGGCCTTTTACAGATTATAGTGACAAGGGTACAACATAAAAGTATCTATTGGGTAAGTATAAGTGGAACTTATAAGAAATCATCAATAACCCTTAATCCGATTCTGAGAGAAGCGTCTGAGATTGCAACATCAGAATGACTGAGTAGCGATTGTGTTAATAATTTGCCTGTTAATGAGTCAGTCATTATTGCTATTGGCTATCAATCATACATTACATTAAGTATTACAGTAAGCTGTATTAACAATAATAACTGTTAACTTATCATCTGTTATAAGTTAGTAAATATATAGGTACTGCAATGTGCTGCCGTCCCTTATTTGATCAATGAGCGAACGAAGTTGTAACTTGGGCGATTTAAGGTTGTATGTTTCTTCGAGCATAACCGTTGATACGGCTTGCATTCATTTTGGTAAGTATTATTATTACAAAATAGAAAATCGCGAGATCTCAAAAATATTAAAAGAAATTGCTAACAAATTCAATCTTGCCATTACTAGTTACAAATGTAACTCTGGAACATAAATCTGGAAAACAATCTAATACAGCAAATAATATTCTAAAACACAAATAAAACTCAATGGAGTATAGCGAAACCGCAAAAAAATGGACTGACAATGTTTAATAAATAACCCTTTTCAAGTTGGATTTATTAAAACCCACGTGCATCGTTAGCCTTTGCCACAAAAACGATAAAACTGAAACGCATCATGGATGGTTAAGTTCAAGGTAATACGCCCTGGCGCGGTAAATGCGACCTCTTTGTCGAGGGGAAACCCAAATGCTCCCATTTTCATGCACGTTACTTTTCACACACGAATGGTACAATTATCTATCATCTTACGCATCTCTACGCATTACAGACTACATGCAGAGTTATAATAGATTAAGATCGCAACAAAATCGCTGATTGTAATCTAGATAGGTACTAGTATAAGAAAACTTTAACGTTATTGACTGACTGTTTGATTGAATGGCTGACTGATTGACTGACTGACTGACTGACTGACTAACTGACTGACTGACTGACTGACTGACTGACTGACTGACTGACTGTTAAAACCAACGCAAAGCCTGAACCATAAGTCCTAGTAGCATAAATCTTTGAGAGTAAATTCCTCATTGTTGTACCTATAGGGATGTTTTAACAAGGAATTCCCGAAATTCATCTCTCGGAGCACTGGTGAAGCATCTCTTGGTCTAGAGGTAGCGGCTACACCTTCCGATTCGTAATATCCGGTCGTGCTCCAATGAATTTTTCTATTCGAAAAAAATATGTGCGCTATACGAGTACTAATCCTCTCAAAGCGAAGGAAACCGGCATGTCGTAGGCCTAAAAAGTTCTAAAAACATGTGTCAAGTGCGCGAAATCCTTTCACCACACTGGTTCGAAACTAGTGACACGACTAGTAGTAGTATCTCTTGGCGGATGCAGGGACAAGATGAAGTTTTTCGTTTGTATGAAAAAAAGATAGACTCCCCGAATACTCAAACGCATCTCAGAGTTGAGCACGTCTTTAGTGACGAGTTTTTGACTGATTTTCATCAAAAACTGTCAAAAAACCGTGACTTGAGACGTACTCAACTCAGAGTAGCCTTAGAGTATTCGGGGGAAGACAATCCGTGTTATCTCAATGTATAAGGGATGCCAATATTTTTAGGACTGTCAAATTAAATTCAGTTTAAGAAAATGCCCAACAGAATAGATACCAATGTGTCGCAAACTTGTCGTGCATAATAGAAGTAAACTAAACATAGGCAACGTAGCGTCATATAATAAACCGCGTTAATTTTCGTTACGCTCAAAATTCTATTAGAAAATTCCAATACCACAGAATGTAAGAAGGCAAGCTTACAGTCCTACGTGCCCCAACGGGATCAGAACAAAGAGCCATTCATATCAAATCATTTGCATTTCTCAGTCAGAGCTCTCATACCTAAGCCGATTTATATTCAAAGGCTGTTTACATTTCTATACAACCAATAAACATCATTCCTCCTTAACGTTATATCCTCGTCCATAAAATAAAATTTGGAGAAAAATAATAATCATACCATTTTTTGCGAACTTTCGAGTTTTTTTAATTAACACTTTATTCGTTTTTGCGCGCCCGTATTGAAGTGTGGACACGACGTTTAGAAGTCTCTTGTGAGTAAAATAAGTCATAAATAGTAGTAACGTCACATTCTTCACTTTTAAACGCATTAATTTATTTGAAGATTTTGTCATGTAAATTGATATCCCATAAGAATGACAAAAATCACTTTTATGAAAAAGCATTTAACTGTAACAGTGGGCTAAACGAATTTCGATTTTAATAAACTTTCGAACAAGGATCATTTTAAAACAATTAAAAACTTGTTGAAGTTACGCCGCTTACCATGGCCGTCTTTCTTGTGAACTTGTGAAGTTTATTATTTGTGACAGACTTGACAATTCGAAGAGATCGGAAACTGGTGGTAAAATTACAGTCGACAACTTTAGCAATCAGGTGTTGCAAGTACCTATGTCACTTTGCTATTTTGCCCGATCAAGTTTTGCATTGACGCAGCTGTTGAATGAATCATACTAATGATGAAGATAATAATAACTAGGTACTAGTTTATCCGTGCGGATTCGTTCGCATAGTGTAAATTTTGACTCACCGTATTAACTATTTTGACAAAAACTGAAACACATTTCAATTAGTTTTGTATGTAAAGTATTCCAACCATGTTTCAAACCAATAAATTATCACCGCCCGTTAAAAAATGTATATTCAAACTGTAACACTCTATTCTACTCCTTTTTGGGGTTATTTAGGAAAACCCTGAATCAGGTGTTCATATATTTATTTAAAATAAGACAATAATTCCTATTTTTTCCTAATATATATTTTATCTCAAATATTGAAAATATTCGGTATTTTGTCACATAGCGCAGCGTTAAAATAAAAAAAGAGCGACACCGAGAACCAACGCACTCATTGAAATAGAATATATAATTAGTTTTTTCGTCATAATATTTTTTTATCTCAAGTATTGTAATGAAGAAAATGTTTCTCAAGGTCAGTTTGGCTTTGCTAAACACCAATAACACAAGGAGGAAAATTCATCTCTACATTGTGATGTCAAAATACCTATTCGTTATCAATTGCGGCGGCGCCGGCGGCCGCGCTTTGTAGGGCCTGACAGGTGCAGATAAGAAAGGTACCTGCGTGTGTATTATGAAGTTTATTTCCATTGTTTGTAATCGCTCTACTCGAATACAAATTTTGGGGTATTGTCTTGGTCACGAAGGCTTACTCGCTCTCCTGGATGGTGTAATTAATGACAGGAATAAATAATGGTCTGGTTTTTACTTGAAAAGGTAATTTTATGAGGGTGCTCGAGTCCGGCTTGCTGATATGTCAAAAATAACGCAAAATCTCTTATTGTTTAAAATTTATATGATATTTTAAATAATGTTACCTTTATAAAAAATATATTAATTAAACTTGAGTTTATTTCTTCTTATTATTATATTTTGTTGCAAATAATCTATGTCTATGACTTAAGGCGGTTCAATAAAAATAGCCTTAAATATTAAATTGAAAATCTTTCTAGGACGGTTCAAAATCCTCGTAGATAATTTTATTCAATGAATAAAAAAAATAGAGGGTAGTCTCAGCACCCATTCCACTTTTGGCACAATATCACTAAAGTAGTATGAAAATAACCAACTCTTTAGACAACAAACGCTTAACTTGAGACATCTATTGTTAAAACCAATTATGCAATAAGGTAGAGGTCAGCTAGACATGAACAAAAACTCACAATGGAGTAAGAGGAAAAACTAGGTATTTACAATAGTTTTTAAAATAAAATAATTAATAAGCTACTAGGTACGCTTTTCGACAAATAACAAAGTACATTAGTAGAAAATCGGAAACGGGCATTGGCAAGTAACGCATTTGTTTTCTAACCAACTCACAATCGCTAGGTATTCAAGCAACGCCCTTGAAGGTGATTTTGTGTTCATTGATAAACATCAACTAATGTGTGCAATAATAAATTTCTACATAACCTGGTGAGTAATTTTATTTAGTGTTCAGTGAGGAGTTCATCAACATTATCATCCACAGCTCGTTTTTGCTTTGTTTTTGAAAAATCCTGGATATGGGAATTGAATATCAAACGAATGCTTTTACGCAGATACAGCAAATACAATAACCTTAGTTCAATACAACCTGTTCAGTTATTTTCCTAAGTAAGTTACCTAAAGCGGAACGGAATACGGAACGACTCTGTTCAAAGGAATTGAATATCAGCCGTATGCCCTGACGCAGGTACTAGCGAGTACAATAACCTAAGTGTAGGTACATAACCTGTTCAGTAATTTTACTTAGTGTTCAGTGGTAGTATCCATAGGAAAAATACCAAACAACCTTGTTTATAGGAATTTAATATGCCCTTACGAAGATACACAGAACAACAACCTTTTTCTACACAGCCTGTTTAGTAATTTTAGTTAGTATTCAGTGATATCATTTTACGGGTTCCCGAAGGGTGCCATCGGGACCCTATTACTAAACCTCCGCTGTGTCCTTCCGTCGGTCTGTAAAATTTTCACAGTGTGTATTTCTATCGCAGCTATAGCAAATAGGTAATTAAAATAAAATAAAACCAAAATGAGGCCCTTACAAGAAACATTTATGGACATGTACGATAGTACAGAACCCTTCGTGTGCGAATTCGGATCACACTTGACCGGTTTTTTATATTGACATAGTGAACATATTCCGTGTTTTAATCCGCTTTGAGTTTTTTTTTCGTACATATTTTATATTCCAGCTGCGTTCTTAATGAGTTGTATTTTCGGAATTCCTTTCTTAGTGCACCCCAACATTCTATGAGGCTAACTGACTGTCAGTCAGTAACGTAAAATTTTTATATTTATACATAAATAATTTAGACAAAACGAGCCTGTTTCTAGAAACTGAATACAAATAGTATGCACTGACGTCTGACGTAACTACTAAAGCACAACCTGTATTATACAGAACCTGTTCATGCATTTTACTGGATGTTCAATGATAGGAACCACATAATATATTTATAGAAACTACATTCCATTTTCGAAATGCAGCCGGTAAGAACTGGATTAGAACTTAGAAGTGACATCGCGAGGAAGCCCGCGGCTTAGTCAGCTCTGTTCGTATTGACCACGATTTTCCTGTTGGATAAGGCTTACTATACTGAGAGGTTGGTAAAGATGTTGAGCAAGCTTAATACATCTAAAATCGTTCGGAACACCTCAGTGTCCCATCAGTGTAAAAGGCAAAAGTCGCCTCTTGATGCTTTATAAATCACCTGGTATATGAGGCCTTAGAAGTCACACGATGTCACTTCTGGCTCAGTGTTGCGTCTTGGAAGTGATAGTATTTTACTATCTTGGAAAAATTTAAGTTCTTCTCAAAACTCATTTCGTAAGCTTGATACTATCTTCGAATTTTTTGTTCGTTCAACGTCATGCCGGTTTCTTCACGATGTTTTCCTTCACCGTTTGAGAGTACCTACTAGCGCAGAACGGATAACAGTACTACATGGTACCTACGTCTACTAACTGGAACCGAAAACTGAGAACGGAACTTTAACAGACATACCCATTATTACAATACCACTAGATCACGTACGTACGCTCTTAGCAGAACGTTAGGTGAATGATGAACATCCTTTGGGGTACCCGAAATCATTAGTAGGTACTAAAAACTCATACTTGCTCGTTGTCCGTGTCATTGGCTCCATATTGAAAATTTAAAAGAAAGCTTCTTTTCATTCAAGCAATTTTTGCTCTTTAGAATTTTTAATAGATATAAAAATCTGACACAAATTATAGTTTATTTCGACAATTTTAATAAAGTTTAACATAACTTGATCAAATAATTTTTGTATTAAAATAACGTTACTTCTGGGAAATGAAGAAGGTGATTTTATAATTATTTATTATTTAATTTAATTTATTTTTACATTATAACAACTACAACTACATACTAATTATTTTAATACATAAAACTACTGAGTTTTATGGAAATATAACAAAAAAGCTTCTCCAAAACTTTGTTTGTATGCAAATTGCCGAGTATTTTGCTTGAAATAATATTCGTTTCGTCCGACACGAAAGCTTTTGAAAGGAAAATTAACTACCTGTATCTTTTTCGGGGAGGAACAAGCACAAAACAAAACGCACAAACAAAATATTTATTCAACTTACCTTTTTACAAACACTTCACTTTTCACCGAGATATTATGTTATTTTTTTCGTGCGCTGAGATTCGCGTGCGCAGGCGAAGGCTCTGTATTGATAACTACCCGTTTATAGCTAGGCTTTGCCATTCTCTCGGGCTATTCACCGGCCGGCGTTAACGTCACACCGTATACCGGTTTCTTAGTTACAATCACACCGATTAAGGTAACGAACCTTTCATAAACGCATTACGTTGCTCGATTCCAATATTTTACTAACGGACGACGGATCGTTGATTACCATAGCGACGTTGTTGACCAGTCAAAAAAATATGGTGCTTTTCGACAGATAACAACATTATAAATGAACGAACCGTCGTCCATTAGGTCCTACTAAAATATTGGAACTAAACAAATAATAGACAGCGTCTTTTGGGTTATGGCATAGTTTTCGCTTTCGCATTACTTATTCAATACCATCAAATATGGAAGCTTAAATCTCGAAGTTACATACAGTCAGTAGCTTCTGACGAAATCGATATCGTCAGAAGCAGAGAATTATCATTGCAGAGTCATAAACATTATTCAGCCTATTTTTAGAGTTTAGGTTTTCTTTGCTTTTGCTATCTTACAAGCCTAGACCGATCCACTGACGACCTGCACCACGTACAATGTTGACTTTAAAGTTTTACCATTTTACCAACAAACCAATTTCATCTAGCCTCTGTTCAACTCATTCAGTTGAATAAAACATTGCATTTAAACATTGGAATTCCAATAGTTCTGAATACAATTTATGAATGCAACTTATTATGCTATTTCAATAAAGGAGATGTTTCATAACAGGTTGGTTGGCATGGTTTATGTACATAAAATTTGTAAATATCAAAAAAATACTAAAACTCTAATTAGAAGCATAATTTATTTTCAGAAAAATGTTTTAAATACGAAGATTTTTAACAATAGTAACATAATTTCCTGGGTTTCCTGGTGAAACAGTTCGTAGCTGCCACAGTTTTATGATTTTGACAACTTTATTTGAACAGATTTGAACATTTCGATTCTATGTTAACAAAATGCAGCCATTTTACCTACTAGTCAAAATCAACAGTTGTCAAAACATTTTACTTAAATACGGCCCCGCCTTAATGGTAATGTTTTGTGTTGCCCTTCGTGAGAAAGGTATTAAAAACATTATTAGTATTAAATAAAGCAAAAATAATAAAAAAAATACAATGGGAAATATAAATATATTTAGCTACGTTTATACAAGTGTCAACCAATCAGGCCTAGGTTCCATACATTTGTAAAACATCTCCTTTATTCATTAATTCAAATAAATTCAGCTCTCTAGAGCACTTTTATTCAATTTACAGGAGTGAGGTGGTAATTCGGTACAACGAGCGTAATGCATCATAAATACATTCATTAATTAATTTATCATTACAATTCAAAATAATAGACCCATTTAGCCGAATGCGACGTTTGCAATTACAACAGTTATTTTAAAATTGCCCTATTAATCATACAGTAAATTACACTATTCATTCGATTCGTCATATTAAGCTGTACATCGACGCATGGCATTGTATGCTTACTTGTATTGACATAGGGTTGATATTTCTTTGATTCAAATTAGAAAGGCATGTTGTAAAAGCAAAATAAATAATGTAATGGATAGCAATTTTGTTTCTGATCGGTGTAAATGAGTCCAGTGGAATATTTTTAAATATTTTGTTCTAAAATAAAAGAAAAATGAGTGGTCGGAATTTCCTTGTTTTAAGTGAACGTTAATAATGTACGGTCATGTTTTGTATTGAGATCAAGACAAGTATTGGAATACATATGTTAACACGCACCAGCTTGACCTTTAGTTTATTTTCCAACCATATTTTGTAAAGCCACTTGATTATTTCTTTGAAACTTAAGTGCTCAGACGTCACTCATTTAAGCATAGGGAGATTTGCTTGCATAAAAAATGTCACAAAATTGTGCTAGAGTCTCATACTGAACAATAATCATTTTAGTGCATCTTTTTTAGGGTTTCTTACCCGAAGCTAACGGGTCCCTATTACTAAGCCTCCGCTGACCATCCGTCCGTCTATCTGTCAGCGGGCTGTATCACATGAACCGTAACAGGTAGAGAGTTGTAATTTTCACAGTATGTGTTTCATTTGCTGCTATAACAACAAATAATTTAAAAAAGGCGTACCTATAGGTACAAGGAACATTTATGTACATTTACGATGGTACGGAACTCTTCGTGTGCAAAGTCTAACTAACGTTTGAACACAATTGCACGCAACACTACTGTTCAAATTCTACACTAAACAGACCTTTGTGAAATCATTAGTTTCAGCATGTGCACAGATACAGTCCAACCAACACCTTATACCTGGAAATTAATTAAATTTGTATGAATGACGAAATGAAGCCTGGTCTACCCGGATAGAATATTACAACTGGTTTTACCGAGTTTAGTAATTTGTGTACCAAAACGAAGTTTATTATTATGAATAATACAACAACCGAGCGAAATAATAATGAATATGTAATTAAAAATAAATAAATTTGGAATATATTAAAAATAAAGTGTTCTTTTTTTGCATTAGTCGATAGTTCTACACATATTAAGAGGGTTAGGTATACTCGTATGTTTAACAGTCTATGTACGAGTATAAATGTAATTAAGTTCTTCCCTCGTAACCAACCTATTAGTCAGATTATCTCCATCAGATTATCTATCTAAATATATAACTTTGATGTTTCTGACTGACAATCAACGCACAGCCTAATAAACCATACATCCTAGTACAGTCAGCGTCAAATTGATATGAGCGTCTAGAGTAGTCAAAATGATCTGAAAAACCTAAAAGCAATTTGATATACGCAGTTCAATCATCATATTAAAGCACCCAAGATGTTTAAAATATCTCACTATTCATTGTTTCATATTTATATGAGCAGTCAATGTGTTCAAAATTATCTTAGCAAACAAAGCTCTCAAAGGTATTTCAAGTATTCACTCAAAAGAGTTTGCATACTACCTTTGAGAGCTTGCGTATATCAAATTGCTTTTAGGTTTTTCAGATCATTTTGACTACTCTAGACGCTCATATCAATTTGACGCTGACTGTACCTATATGTATGTATATTCCCTTGCTCAATAACAAAGGCAGACTTTCACAACAAACCACAATAACCAAATCGTATAAATGTAACATAGGTACGTACCTACTCGTAACTACAACGTACCGACTTAGTTCGATGACCTCCTCAGTGGCGTAGCAGGCGAGTGCTCAGCTGAGTCTTAAGTGGCGCGGGTTCGATTCCCGCTGCGGAAGAAATGTTTGTATGTTCTGCAAATATTTCTTTCAGGTCTAGGTGTTGTAGGTATTTACAAAAAAAGTACCAATACAAATATAATTTCAATCATCTGGTTCCCATAGTACAAGTTTTGATTAGTTTAGGGCTAGTCAGTTGACGCTTTTAAAATGTCAACAAATATTTATTTATTTATTCTGAGCCGCGGGGGTGACGAGCGGAACGATTTGGTAAGTCTCAAATTCGAAACAAAATATCCCCACCGCTCGTCTATAAACATCGCAAAATTGACCTAACTGTATTGTTGTAGTAACCTTTTCGTTGTTTCTGATGCCCACGACACAGCGTATAATCATATTTGTGTAAAGCTTATTTGGCCTTATTATTTAAGTATCTTCGTTATATTTCATGTGTTCTGTAACGCTGTTGTTTTACCTCAATAAAATAAAATAAAATATTTCGCGCTACTACATATCTTCTCTTAGACTATTTTACGTTTTGTAATAAGAACACATTTCAAAACAATAACCCTAGGGTTATTTTCTACTAGTAACAAGACTTGTCCACTCGTAAGTAGGTTTAAACCCTGTCGATGTTCTATCAGTCCCTGATTTGTTGTCACATTTGAACCAGGATTTTTGTTTTATAAGGCAGAAATGATTGGTTTATTTTTCTTTAGGGTAACAAAAATATTGGTGTTGTAGAACTTTGTAAGTTACGTACGACCCACTTAAACAACATCTAGCTTTTATCGAACTACAAAAAAAGACGGTCCGTTTAGACAAAGTTATAACGGGAGAAATGGAGTATTTTTATGGTTTGTTTACAAGGTGTTACATTATAGATTTTCAATAAAGCAGATGTGACTCGTTTTGGCATAAAAAATAACTGCTTCGCATATGATGAAACTTCATGTGACGTTGGGTTTATAAAGTGGTTATTTTCTTTTCTTTATATTTTCTTTTATATTGTCCACGCGAGCGTCATAGCATAAAACACCTGGCGGACCACCAGCCAGGGTGGTCTCATGACATTATGAAAACGGCTGGTACTCACTTGATTCTGTTGAATCGGAAAGAACAGCGTGCTAAAGAGGAGATCTACTAGAAAACCAAAGCTTAAGGAAAATAAATACATACCAACAGGTTGTATATTTAATAATTCATCAGTTTTCAGAAATTTGCTTATTTTATATGCGAGTTTGGTATTAAGTATTTGCTTTATCTTTTTACATTTTGATAGTCCTTAATTGTACAAACCGATTCAAATACCCCTAATTTACCCCTCCAGCCGACCGTTAAACTAAGATAACGCGAATACGCAAGGTAAAGTAGAATTATTTAAAGAAAAAACCGGTCAAGTGCGAGTCGAATTCGCACAAGAAGGGTTCCGTACCATCGTAGATTAAAAACTGACCCTCTTTTTTATTATTTGTTTTTTATATATAGCGGCAATAGAAATACACGCTGTAAAAACTTCAACTCTCTACCTATCACGGTTCATGAGATACAAGCCCGCTGACAGACGGACGGACGGACAGCGGAGGATTACGGACGAATTATTTTCATATAGGCAATTGGTACTTGGCCTTTATTCGTCCAAGTACTTGGCCCATCCATAATTAACTATTAAAATTTTATGAAACCTTAAATAGTTTAAAAAACTTACACACTGTTTTGTTAAGTAATCCACTTTCTTTGCAGACTGCATGATTAGAATTTAAGATTTAAGTAATCATAAATTTTATCAAATACAAAACATTTACAGAAAAAAAACATACAACTAATAAAATATGATTTACAAAATACAAAAGAAACATTCGGGCTATCTAAATTTTATTGGATCAATCTGATCAAATAGCTTATAATAAAAATATTCTTATATACACATACACGCAAAACGATCTTAGACCACTTACCGTCATTTTAGAGAAATCAAATAAATGGTTCTGATATTTACTTGACCTTCATACCTACTTAAAACCTTGTCGTTCTAATAATAAATTAAAAATTCGAAAGCATACATGTTTGATTATTTGGCTTATTAAATTAAGAATTCATTAGACATTAGGTATAAATTTAAATAATAATAATGTCGACAGGGATATTGCCTACATCCGGTTATTGAATTTACTACATTGAACAATACGAAATCTTTCTCTATGAAATAAATAAAAAAATGAGTTTTTACTTTATCAGAATTAAAATTAATTAAGCCGGCAAAGCTTGAAGTGCCATGCGAGCAAATCCACGAACGAATACTAGTCACATGTAAATAAATAAAAAAGTATATTAGTATGAAGTGTGTATTCACAGTATTTACTCAACAGTTCGGTGATGCAAATATATTTACATCAAAAATACACTCGAGAGCAAAAAATCCGGTTCCACGTTGACTCCAGGCGTTTCCAGTATTGTGAGGATAAATTCTGGTACATTTTTCGGGTGTAAGGGACATTATAATAGCTTAATTCAAAAAGTATTGAATAACACAATTTATGTATTAATTTTGTGATGGTTTCTAATATATTCAAGTTTTGATAGATGATCCGGAATTTTTGCTCTCGAGTGTAGTAGGTCCAAAAGTTGGTAGTATAAGCGAAAGGTCACAAAATATGAGGTTAGTTTTTAAGGCAAACCATTTAAGTTAGCTTCCGAAATTTTTAAAGACCCACGCGTTTATGTCCTCTAAGGAGCATACCTTCGTAAAAAACTATTATAGATATCATATCGAGTTTTCAGACTAAACTCTACGCATCTGTCTGTAGTTAAAAATATGTATGAACTCGTCCTATACAATCGTCCTTAACTCAGAGGGATAATTTTGAATTTTGTAGATAACTAATCTGTGGTAAGTTTGTATGTATTGTACGAACCTATTTACATATTTTACAACATTTTTATGTCACTAGCGCGGATAATCTGGGAACTCTAATGGTAGACTACATTATCTGTGTTGGTCTATTGGATTATAATGATGTGTTAATTATAATAGGGACAGTCCAGGTGGATTAATTAATGTCTGTGACTGGTTAATATTATGTGGTGTAGGTACACAATAGCAAGAACCTCACTGAGTCAATTAGTCATACATAACTATGTATTAAGGTACCTACTATTGCAAATTACAGCACTGTATGAAACACCTTTATTTAAATATATAAATCATTTACGTTACCAATTGATTTACAATCAAAGCAAAAGTACTAGAAACATGAAACTCGGAGGATACATTATATTCCTCTTATGGTGTAAATGGACTAAGAAAAGAATTCCCGAAATTGAACTCGTAAAGGAAGGCGTAAAAATTCAATGCGTACAATGTCACGGAGAGTTTCACTAGCTCATAATAAGTTTTAGCTAACATTATCACAGCATGCTCGACCTCGTTAAGTTGTCTTCTCTGGCCTTCTAAGTTACAACTGGTGGATAATGTTTGAGTACTTACTAGTTTGCAAAACAACAGCTGTTTAATGCTGTGCTAAATAACCTTAAACTAAGGTCAAACTAAGCTACCAAAAGCTTGTTCTAGTTTTTTGAGTTACCATTTGAAATTTAATTCAACTTCCAAATGGGTTTGAGAGTAGAATCTGAATTTTAATATGTCAATGTTTGTTTCGAAGTAATTATGAACGAAGAATGTACAAGAATACAAAAGTCTGGACGAAGCCTCTGTAGCAGAATATTCCAATTTCATGATGTAGATTCTTATTTTGCTGCTTTAATTATGAAGATATTAGTTTACACAATTTCATTTTAGTAATTGGATATTTTTGTCATAATAAGATCGGCATTCCAATTTTCCATTATTTATTGGCAAAGAAGGTAATATTAAATACTTAAGTCAAATAAGCGAACTGTCCTAAAATGTGAATAGGCACATTGTTCTGTCTTATTTTATGTACTTACGGATCAATTTATTCAATGAGAACTTAGGTAGGTACATTCTTTGTAACAGATTTCTCTTTATTCTAGCAAAATTACATTCTTGGTTGTTCATGCCTTGGAAATCCGCTCGAGAGTTTTTTCTTTGAGTGTACACATATCTACTACTTGAAAACTATCCGTCCGTGCAGGATTCGTTTGAAACTCAGCGAAGTACAAGTTGGTAGGTATGTAATGAAAAAGTTTTGTTAAGAAAATAAGTTTGGCTTGGTTCGAGGTTTGATGTTTCCGATTGATTACACCGTGTATCTATCGCGTGCAGTTTATAAACATAACTTCTAAGAGTAGACAGGGTAAGAGTAGACCTGAAGTCTTTCTAAAATTTTGCTTTAAGACTGTTGACTAAGATGAGACTACAATCAACTCTACCCCTACAAGGTGACCTAGGCGCTACCTGGCAAGCTGGAATAATATTTACATATCGTACACTGGAAAGGCAAATTTACGTAAGCGCCAATCGAGAAAAAGCTGTTTAAAGTTCCTTTTTTTTTTTCGTTTTTTAATCATAACTTTCTACCTAATTATCGAATTTTGATGACGTCAACGTAAGATTTCATTCTTTTTTCATTTTCTATGTCCAGCAATTCATATTATTGTATTTGGACTGCTATTTTAGGATAATAACTCAATATGCCTATTTTGGCGCCATTTTGGCGCTTACGTAATTTTGCCTTTCCAGTGACGATATAATCAACACAGTTAATAAATTATAGAGTAACAATTTACTGTCTAACTACCATCATCATCATAATTTCCCTGCCCTTTTCCCACTTTATGTGAGATCGGCACAACATTGTATTCATCTTTCGTTTCCTGTCAGAAGTCATCTCAACACTCACTCCTTTCTTCCTCATGTAATTTTTTACACAGTCCATTCATCTTTTCATGATGATGATGATAGTTTTGAGAAAAAAAAAACAGTTTTTGTCCAAATTGTGTGTTGAAAAAAAGTTATGATTATTCTTATGAAACTTTGAGAGTTACTGTCAAAATGTGTACCTTCATTACGGTACACATTTTGTCAGTTTTTCTCTATAATGCGATTGTTATGTCTGTTCTTAAGCATACATGCATACATTCTCTATTTTGTGTGATCTACGAGTATTTTATTCCGAGAATCAGGCCCCAGTTTTCCACGTGATTATTGATGGTAACCGAGGTTACCGCAAGATTAAACAGAGGTTACGTGTCGTCTCTGAATTATTCCCAGTATACTTTTAATGTGACGATCTTGCCATCATTTATAAATTCGGTAAAAAATTGGCAAAATGTTATCCCAATTTATTGAATGTATTTATACACAAGGGGTTATTGTCGCTTTAACATTATTGTTATACTTTTATAAATTTTATGTTAAGTTAGTAGGTACACTGACGGCTAGGACAGTTGAATAACTAGTAAAAATACCAATCTCCTTCTTCATAATAACCTTAACTATGACGATTGTGAAATTCAATTACCTACGCGCTTCTAAGTAATACTCACGTTAATACACTTAGGCTAGGAATAATCGAAGAAATAGACGGCTTGCTTAAAATATCTAAATAGCTCTTAATTCTTCCATAAATGTTATTTTCTTGTTGTTACTATTGTAACAAATGCACCAGACACATACATACATGCACACACCTCACACACACACAACTTTACACAATATAATAATAGTAATAGCATAAATACAGTTTTATAGTTTTTTTTTATTTTTTACTTTATAGTTTTGTAACCAAAATTTTGTTTCATTTTTTCAATATTACGTGTATAATTCTGTAATTCAGTAAATTGAATAGATTAGGTAAATTAATTAATAAATAATGTCGTACATAATAAAATGTAATTTTAAGGGAGGGCACTAGCTACCAAAATACAAGTTTTTTTAAACTTAGTTTGGTAGGTAGGGCTAAAATTTAAATGTAATGTACTCCAAATCGCAATAAATAAATTATTATTAAAAAAAACAAGCCTAGTAAAATGTGACAGTAAGTTCAGTGCACAAGACGATTCATCGCTGATTTGTAACTGGGCTCGTGTATGTATGTTCACTTCATGTCGCAGTCACCGCTCAGAGCAGATTACAAAGTACCTAGGTACTCGAGGAAACCCGCGGCTTAGTCAGCTCCACACGTATTGACCATGTCTTTCCTGTGGACAAGGCCGATTAAGCTGAGAGGATGAAATAGGTGCTGGCCAAGCCTACTCCTTCCAAATTCGTTCCGGGCACTACAGCGCCCCGTGAAGGTAAAAGTTGCCCTCTGACGCTATATAAATCATTAGTAGGTATAGGTACTATATTGTTATAGGTACTCGTGTAAAAAAAGTCCGTGCCATGTATCCGTTACTTGTGTAAAAACTAGATGAAAAAATTATATGAAAATTTGTGTTTAAGAAGATTCTGTATCTTCTTACTATTTTCTGTGCTGTCGGTAACTATTTTTATTGACCACTATGTGTCAAGTTCAAGTAATGAAAAGCTGTTCACTAAAAATACCTCTCCAATTCTTATAAAGCCTTCAAACGCAATTACGTCTATGGTCCCCAATAGACTTATGGGTATTTGATACCATAAAATTTTATCGTCATTGTCCCATACCTTACATGGTTTTGAGAAAAAGCCTGACAATAAAATAATGATTTACGAATCCTCAGAACCTTGCAAACTATAGTAGTTCGCCCCGAACTGAGATATTGCGTGTGATGTCCACAACCCGCAAGATTTGCATTCGCTCCCTGAGGTTCCTTCTACTTACACACTTTGTACCAACTTCTGCTGACCTGATCTTTTTTTCGATGCAAAAAAAATCTCCTTAGAAGAGAGTCGATAAGCATAAAAATCAAGGCAATATCGCTCATTTCCATGGCGAACTCACGCTTGGCCAAAAACATTACTATGCCAAAATTGATTTTACAAAAAAAGAGCAAATAGTTTCTAGCCCACTTTTCCTGTACCTACTTTCCTGCTACTTATTTTCTGGTTCAAATTCCCCCATACTAATATCCACTTTAACCTGAACTACGAAGACATCCAAACTCTAACAAGAGGGAGCTCAAGTTACTACGGTTATAGTTTTACTTATTTCGCTGTATTTAAAAAATAATACATCTTAGAATGAAATAAAAATCATTTTGAAATGTACAAGTAAAGCCCTTATATTACACCCCACTCCAGATATAATTGTAAAAACATTTTTTTTTTTCATTTTGGGAACCCTATATTTTTACAACCCTTCACCGATTATGCTCATAATGCTTCACAGCAAATCTTTTGGCCTACCAAGTTTCATAAAGATTGGAATTACAGTTCGAAAGTTATGTTCTAACAAACATAATCCACAAATAAATATACAACGCCAAGTTATCGCCCAAATTGCCATTGAGATTTTCGCTCTCGCATTGCTCGCTCGATCAATGAATTTTGGTAAAATAAACGTAACTAAGTAGGTGCTTTGGTTTTTCAAATTATTCAGATTAGAAGAATAATATAAAATCAAGAAAATATTTATTGTGATATTGTGATCTAAAGTTGAAGGTCAATTAAGTACCTACTTAATCTTTGTTATCCCAAAAACAGTATTTTGCTAGCAGTGCGGTAAGAGCTCAATCGCTCAATTACAGTTTTACATCACATTTTATCCAGACTTAAGAAAATACTTCGATATTTGTAAACAAGAAAGAAGTTATACCCCTCGAGTATGAAACAACCGAAGTGGAATATTCGAATCTGTAAACTATCTGAAGTGCAAGCAAAAAGTTAGGTCTACGGCGCGCTTGAAGAAATAATAAAAAGATGCTTGAAAAAAGTTAAGAAATCTAGGGGTCTCGCTTTGAATTGTTATAAATTATATCAGCGAGTACCTAACTTTATAATGTACTTAGTAAATAATGATCGAGTAGGTTAAGTACCTTTGTATGGAAGAATTACTACAGGGCATTTGTTGAGCAACAGCTGATCAACTGTTGATGAGTTGTTACAAACACTGTTTAAATTAATATTTCTTGTCCGCACGGCAGTCATCGTCAAAATGTTGAGGAAGTAGTGTTGTTGTGTTCTCTGTATCTAATATACAAATATTCTAAATAAAAGGTATAGAATAGTATAGATATATATAAAATTCTTTATTGCACACAATAAAACATGTACATAGGTGAACTTAATGATAATCAGCATTTTCTTCCAGCTAACCTTTGTGTAGTTTGGAAAAAAAATAAAGGCAGTGCATTGTAGACAAAAATATATACAAATAATATCTACCTAATTTATAACGTACCTATATACAAAAATACCTACAGGTGCTCAATTTTGATGACTGTTCTGCAGAGCAAGATAACGGTGATATACTTACTTTAGACTTGAAGATCCCCATGGAAGAGGCTTGTCGTAATTGGTATGATATAAAGGTATGATAGTTTTCACCCAGTGCTGAAGTATGGGACAATCATACGTCAGCTATGACAATAAAAAATATTACAGACGACAAACTTGAAGCAATACAAACTAATGTATACTTACCTACTTGGGTAGTTACAATACAATATTCTCCAAGTCACAATCTCTCTACCTCGTAGCAATATGCTCTGAACATTGATACTTGTACAAGAAACAGTTTACATCGCAGGGTTTAATAAACTCTTTAATGATATTACTGAAGCTCTGCTAGATATGAAAATGATAAAATCTTCTTTCACCCTCATGCATGAACTTGCAAAATGAACCAATTACCTTGCGACTTCACACAAAGCTAATTACGACCTTGGGCGATAGAGATTTTGAAACAACCCTTAGAAGTAGACAAAGTAGGTATACTTATTAGATCCAAGAAACCTTGTTATCTTTTAACTATGAAAAAATACTTAAAGGGAATACAATAGGTAAGCACTACTGCCTGCTGCCAGCCGTGTCACTAGTCCTTTCGAACTAATGTGGTGAAAGGCTGTCTACGCCAGTCACCTCAAGAGCGAGTTGAACCAGTAGTCGCGAGATGGCGCTATTTTCTATAAACTTAAAAATCGGAACACCAGCATTAGCAGGCAATTTCGCATCCGACAACTCTCGCGCATAACTACTAGCTATAGAATAATTTTGTAAATTTCCCATAATTAAATGTATCAAAGTGTTAAAGTATTTGTATTTCATAAGCTAGATGAGCACAGCCAATCTCAAATACTTGCACCTAGCAGTAATCTAATCCAGACATCAGATAGGAAGGTGTCCTCTTTCCATGCACTTGACATCATGTTTTATGAGTAAAAACACTAAACTAGATAGGTATTACCACGTAAGTAATAAATTATTAAAATTAAGAAGCTATTACTTAATTAAACACTAAATTCATTCAGATGTACATCTTCATCTACTTCGAAAACATTAAAATGAAAAGCGTAATAATTTTCCAGGGAAATGGTGTAAAGTCGGGTCATGAGTTTTTTTTTCTTAAAAAATATGCAAAAGCCGCAGGTTCTCTTATGTTCACGAGATTTATGCATGTAATATAGGTACTAAGCCAAGCTGCTGTCGCCTAAGGTTTATACAGAAGTGGCGGAGACGTAGCGTAGACGCCACTTGCCATTTGTGTACAGCTACCATAAAACCATGAAAAGTAACCAAAAATGATGAAACCTTTGGAAGACGTTCCTTTTAATAAGGCATCTTTTACGATTAACAAAATCTTTGATAAAGAACAATCTTGTTTGATCAAAACATAATTAATACAGTCACAGACACCTTATGTTCCTACAAAACAATTCAAAATTTTTGAGTAATAAACCTCTCTCTTACTTTCAAACTATTAAACAAGTTGTCAGATATTAAGCTTTCCGGAACAAAATGATCCACAACAGCTGAACAGACCCATGTCGCCAATAAAGTTGACGTCTATCCGGTAATTTATAAACAATATAATCCATACCTTCACCCAGATTCCTAAGAAACGTCCGTATTATGATGATGAACGTAACGCCTTTTAATATCCTATTAATCCTACTAATATTATAATGCAAAAGTTTGTGAAGATGTTAGGATGTAAGGATGTGCCCAAATCACGCCTAAACGGCTGAACGGATTTGAATGAAATTCGGAATACTTGTACATGCTGGAATAACATATAGGCTATTTTTATTTGGGTACAAAGCGTGCGAAGCTGCGGGCGGAAGACAGTAAATAAACAAATATTTCTGGACATACTACCTTGTACTAGCTTGTACTATGGTAGACAGATGGCTGATAGAATATTAGTTTCTTTTTTTTTGTAAACATTTATTTCATCACCTAAATGTTTGTCCCTATCAACTCTACCAACTGTCCTCAACTCGTAAGGCCTCTAATAATATATAATACAAGCCGCCGCCCGCGGCTTCGCTCACGTGGTACCCGGATAAAAATTAGCCTAATGTTAATCCAATAGGTACATGTACCATGTATATTCCAAGTTTCATTCAAATCCGTTCAGCCGTTTAGGCGTGATTGAGGCACAAACATCCAAACATTCAAACATCTTTACAAACTTTCGTATTTATAATAATACTAGATGGCAGCACAGGTAAAGTTAGCACGAGCTATCGTTGCGTTTTGAACTTTACGCCGGTAATTTCAAGCAACTAAAGCTTTTCAATTTTCGTGTTGCGAACAAGCATAAATTCAATGAAGATTTAAGACTTAAATTTTAAGTCGTTTCAAAATGGTTTTCATTGGGTTTTATTAAATAAATTAATTTTGAAGTTTGTACGGAAGAAGAGACTAACAAAATGATAATTTAGGTACCTACTCAGCTGTGGGTTTTACAAGATGATGAAAGCCATATTACGAGTATCTACGACTGTGAGAGACTACGTCATACGGAATTGAAAATCACTGCGCCAGTAGTGGGATAAAGATGTCAAATGAACTATGATAAATAATCGTCATCTGTTGTTGAAGATTTTTGTTTTAGTCGTGGTCGTCCCACTGCAGGGATTCTCCCTTCCCTTACACTTTACGATCAAAAGGCCATGTGCCAAGGAGAGTCCAGTTCGTCCCGCCATCTCATCCTGGATTTACCGCGTTCGAAGACATCAGTTTTTATTCACTAAAAATCAGTCCGTTATTTTACGGCCGTCATTATCAACTACAGAATAGCCGCATTTTACCGATTAATTGGAGCATAATTGCTTTCAGAAAGTGCCATTATGGGATTGCGGGCTGTACTAATAAATTGTTTGGCTTAAGTTTGTCCTTATACTTTCCAATTTAATGCAACTTTGTGGCAATGTTTAATGCTTTTTTAAATATTCGGGTTGTTTATTCGAAAACATCTTATGAAGACTTTTTTCTAATAAGATAAACAGTAGGTACATTATAAAAACAGGGCACGATCTATTTAGTCGTGTCACAAATTCTTTCGAACCAGTGTAATGAAAGGATTTAAAGGCTCATTTCGTCCACTTAACACGTATTTTCGAATTTTTCATATTCTACGACATGCCGGTTTCCTCATGATGTTTTTCTTCGCCGTTTGAGAGTACCTACCTACTGGTATAGCACACATAGGTATATTTTTCAAACAGAAAAACAGAAGTGGCATGCTTACTTTTGACTAATATTTGAAGAAATAAATAAGAATGCTATATTTTGTTAGGCGATTCCGAATATGTATCTAACTATTTTTTTGTCAAAAATGTTAGTTACTGCGTTCTTCACTAGGAGGGCAGAATAGACCAATCACTATAAAACGTATGGCGCCCCAATCACGGATGACAAACAAGGAGCTACAAATATCGAAGAAACGTAATCGCCAGCATTCATCGCAGATGTGAATCACGATCACGACAATACCCCAGCTACTTAACAAGCAATCTCGTTTACATCAAATATAACAAAGTTGCTTACTACAGCCAAGGAAAATGCTTTGCTATTCAAAGTACCACTTCGTTCAGAACTAATCTTGCATTCCTTGCGCGTAGTTCACTCGTTAATTAAAGATTTCTACAGACTACGAGTAATTATGTAAAACACATAAGCCAGTGTAAATAGGATAGCGAGGCGACACCTCATCCATCTTATTACTAAAACAAAAGTTCATAATTACTTAGTTACCCACAGACTTTCGTTCAACGATACTTTTAATTAAAACATATTTTACTAGCTGAACTCCCGCGGTTTCACCCCGTAAATACAGCCTATATTATTCGAGAATAGTGTGGTTTTTCACTAGTAAAATAGTTTTCAGCAGTTTCTGAAATTACCCTTCACAAACAAATACAAATTATACCTTTTTATAATAGTGTAGACAATACACAAATTGATCCTCAACAAATATATATTTACAAGAACAAAAAACCCGACTGCGTAGAATTCAGGTAGCATCTCGGGGTAGCATAGTACCTAGTGCTGTCAAATGACACTCTCGTTACCGAGACGAATCAAATGACACCTTATAATTTGTCAAAATCCGTCCAGCCGTTTCAGCTACAGCTTCAGTCAAAGGAATACACATACGAGTACATACATAAATAAATAAATATTTGAGGACATATCACACAGCACCATCTAGCCCCAAACTAAGCAAAGCTTGTATTAAGGGAACCAGATGGCTGATAGAATACCTACATACATTACATACGGTACACATAATAACATCTCAAACACATTACCCTCCTTTCAGCCGGATAAAAGGGCCTCGTGTGTCTTGATGAAATAATAAGAAAACAAATCGTAGAAACTGTACTAGTTGATATTTTAACCGTATTTGATAAAGGATTAGCTCCTAACCACGCGTTGTCTAACAAAACTAACCCAACAACGAATGAAAGTCTGACTAATCCAACAAAACTTGCCCATCATACAAATTATAACTTCGAAACACAATGTGTGTGTGGATTTAAAATTTAATCCGCCATAATCTGTTGGGAAAATTATTATAACTGACACAGCTTTGGGATTAGGATTTATTATCCGTGAAAGTTACGGTTTCGATAAATCTGTCAAACAAACAGTTTTGAATGAATTGAAGAAAACACATGATACTAAGACAATGTGTAACACTGTGCCATGTGTTATGAAAATCCTACCACAAAGGTAGGAAAGAAAAAATAAAACTCAAGACGCTGACTGTTATAAAACATGAAACTTTCAAGAACTCAAAGCCTCAAGGAAATTAAATGTCTATTTAACGCGTACAATTCTGAGTAAGTTCAATTAACAGGTGCTGTCGAAACTGTCTCTGAATGAACTTTGCATACTGAGCCACTTGCTCGCTGTGTTTGATATTCGTCTGAATGCAGTAAATTAAACACTTAGCTTAGTTCGAAGCCGCTTTAGGACGTGGTTTTATTTTCTGCATAATAAACTAGCTTCATAAGAACTTTGGCGAAATCAAGTGAGCATTATATTCATGGCATATTGAGTGAGTTGCTAAGTTGTTGTGTCTCATTTATTTTTTACTATCCAGACAGCCAGTAGCGGATCCGGAGGGGGAAAGCCCCCATAAGTATCTGAGAGGTCCCGTGATAAATCTTGAATTAAATTTGATGTTCTGCTAATAAAAGGTCAAGGCCCTCTCAATCGAAAATCCTGGATCCGCTACTGTATCCAGCGAAAGATGAACTAGCTCCAGAGCATACCTAAAACAAATAAGAGATCGATGAATGAGCGATCACACTGATCGACATCCCAAATTAAGTTTTCTAACTTCTTCCAGCGGACTCAAGTCAATTTCTTAAGTTTTCCCAGAGCATCGCAAGTTTACTGATGGACTTATCTAAGTTACCCTTTACAAAGTCACAGTGGAAATCCTAAAAAAGGTTTCCGCGTGGATGTCGTTAGAATAACAAAACTGTTTTTGCTGAAAACTTTTGTTGCTCTATTAAATAGAAGGGTTTCAAAAGCTTTTACTAGTAGGGTGATTTATCGTCATAACCGTACTTTGTCCTAAAAGGAAAAAGAAGCTTATTTTCTGGAGGTACTTAAACTCTCTCTTCCTACATAAATAATAAATAAATTAAACATGTTTAAGTACTTCTCCAGTTTGCGTTTACGTTGAAATTACAAAACGTTTGAACCCAGTAAACTTTTATACCTTTATTCAAAGATCTGATGAGAAAATTTTGATCATTAGGGAGATGCCACTGACTCCAGGAACAAAGTTCAATACTAGTTCGGGAGCCTGGACCAATGGATTCAAAATTACTCTGTAACAATTTTAATTATGTCAATAAAACCATTTTTACTTTTACTTTACTTAACAGAATCAGAGGAACAAAGCATATGCTTCACAATACAAGTCTCCATCTTAACTTATATTAACTTTCTCTTCATGTCAGTTTCTAGTAATTTTCGTTCATTGGTCTCTCTGAAAGTACATTCGCTGGAAAATTAGGACGTAACCACTGTAGGATATAATAGTAGATATATTTTTGTTATGAAACCGCATGTTTTGAGGAAAGCTCTTCAGTAGGTACTTACCAAAAGATCCCAGCATTTAAAAGCAGGATATTTAGTCGGCGTGTTACGTCAAGCGCAGCGTTTCCATTTTTTGCTTATCACCCTAATGATTCTAATTTATGAGGCGTATCTGGAACTCCGGAATTTCTGTCCAACCCATGGAGCCTGTATCACTTTAAATGCATTGTACTATAATCCCTATACTTTAGATTAAATGTACCCGGAAAGCGAACAAAACACCCAGTTTTCTGTTTGCATTATTTGTTTTTATGATTCGAAACATTGGTTTAGAAATGATGCTTGTTCTCATTGAAACTTTTTTATGCCTTTTCCAAATTTTATCAATTATGGCAGTTTCATATCTGCCAGAGATTCAATATCGACTGAACATAAATCGTATTACTGCGTGGGTAGAGTCTACTATTATTTATTCTGTGGTCAAAGTAAAGAAAAGGTTAAACGGCAAGGTCCTAAGAATACGATGGATGGCAGCCAAGTTTATCCGTTAGATCGGTGACCGATTTTGTAGATCGTAAGTGGTTATAAAAATGTCTTTGCCCAATGTCCCTTTTATCCGTAAAGGGTAAATAGATTTAACCACTTTACGTTAAGATGATAAAACACCGGTCAAGTGCGAGTCGAATTCGCATACGAAGGATTCCGTTAGATTGTACGTTAGAAATGATTCTTTTATGAGGCCTCCTTTTATTTTATTTTTATTATTTGTTGTTACAGTGGCAATAGAAATACACACTCTGTGAGCTTCATGAGCCGGACGGATAAATAGACAGCGGAGACTTAGTACCTAATAGGGTTCCGTTGGTACCCTTTGGGTACGGAACCCTAAAAATGTAAAAACATCATACACTGTGATGTTGCCATACTACTAAACCAACTACTATAGGTACCTACGTGTAGTATGAAATTAACTGTTCTGCGGCGAAAGGTCCATAACTTTTCGGACCGTATACATAGTTAGTGGAGAACAAACAGCTACTCAAAGTATTTCATAGGTATTTTTAATTACACACAATTATGTTTATAAAACAGTCAGAATAAAAGAAAATTAAATTGTTTAGCTGCTCGGGATGAGCAAATTATTAAAATTTATGTGGATCCATTTCAGAACGATCTCGTTAAAATGCAGTAAAATGTCCTTGCGCGAAAGTACAATCTTGTCTCATTCTCTTTTATTTTCGCCTAATTGAATAAAATTGCTCTTTGCGCGACACTTTCTTGAGACTTACAAAACACAATAATGCCTGAAGCTTCGGAAGATGAAGACCCGCAGAAAAATAGCTGTGAATAAACAGATTGAACAACTTACAAGATAAAGCAACGTTTGGGCTGATTATGAAGCATATGAAAAGGTAAAGCTAAATCGTCTTGAATAATAAATCATACGGCACTCACACGTGCCCCGACGGAACAGAGACTTGGTAAAACATTTGAATTACCTTGAACGAAAATTGAAAACAAACTCATGTAGTATGTTTTCAATTTTCGTTTAAGGCAATTCAAATGTTTTACTAAAGCACAGCAGAGGTGTTGAATTTCCGAATCAAGACTTCGTTCTTCTCAGTTTCCTATTCATTCTGAGAAATACACCTGGAACAAGCTTTGGTTTTACAGACCCTGGATGTGGTAACTCTTTAACTGGAAGTATAATTTTGCACCTATACCTTCGAGTAGAACAAAAGACCCAGGGGAAAGAGCCCAAAGCGATGGAGGGATGAGTGAGCCCAGGTGTCAAAACAATAAGACTTGTCTTTTAATACCGCTCTTTATCAAGCCGAAAACCGTGGCAGATGGAGAAAAAAAAATAGATCGAATCCTACCTGTCCTGTTACATATAA
Organism: Scotopteryx bipunctaria; assembly: GCA_949320045.1. NCBI lineage: Eukaryota > Metazoa > Arthropoda > Insecta > Lepidoptera > Geometridae > Scotopteryx > Scotopteryx bipunctaria. The sequence continues at coordinate 5,039,872 of OX439449.1, forward strand.
AGTGTTTTTTAACTGATATATGGCGTTATCCGAAACCAGAAAAGATACAGAAAAAGTTTAGTCTGTTAAATTTTAAGTCAATTTTACCCTTGGTCAATTCACTCTTGACAAAAGAAATGACCATGCCAAAATTGTTTTCACGAAAAAAGAGTAAATGGTCCCTAAGACACTTTTTCTGTCTCTTCTGGCTTAGCATTTCCCCATACTGTCCCAGTTCAAAAACACTGTATACGAGTGAGTATTCTGTGTATGCTACCCATAGAAATACAAGCAAAATGCTGAAACAACTTTGTAAAATCCATATGCCGTAAACATTTCCGCGGTGCTTAGAGCAGTGCCGCAAGTTGGCAACAACACAAGTACAAGAACTGAGATCCTATTCACGGTCCAATACAGCTGAAACGCTTATCCCGGGTTCATAAAAACCGTGTTTTAACTTCTTATCATTTGTGCCTTGGAATTCAATACGTCTCGCATAAAGACTTAACCCCACAATTTCTCTTGTTACCGGAGTAACATTCCTAATTAACTTCCGAAGTAATTTACCAACATTACAATATTCATGAGCTTTGTATTATTTGATTGGAACCTAGGAAGTATGCTTCGTGACCTGTCTGTTTAAGTTCAGCATTGTTGTAAAGATAAATTGGAGAAGCATCGACAAAGTTGCATAGAGGTTGTCGAAACTCCTTATTGCTTGGAGCCTGTCCAACTTTAGTTTGAATTGGAGCAAATTAATGGAAATATTAAGTTAAAACAGTAGACGTTATGGATATTGGTTTTCAATTACGTATTTCTGCTAGTTGTTGTATCTTGCGTTTCCGATGGAAACTTAACTTACGGCACAGAATCTGCATTCTCAAAAGAATGTACATTGACACTCTAATAATAAGCTAAAAAATAGACAGGTAGGTAAGTAGATAATAATGAACGTTTTCATAAAAGTCTTCCGTTTTTTTTTTAATTTCGCTTACTATATTACCTATGGGATTTCATTGAAATTTTATCATTACATACGAGTACATACTATGTCTATGCATTGAAGATATTTGAGAAATATAGGTGTAAAGTATAATGTGCCGTGTAATACGAGTAGACAAAGTAGAGAGCCAAGAGAGCTGTGTTCACTACAATAAATTGTAGGTAATTTGTGAGCTATTTTTCCCCCCTAGGTAGGAAAGGATGCTACACAAAAATATAAAGATTAAAGTGTTGATTATCAAGTGTTTATTACAGGAATTTTATTACCAGAAAAGGAAGAAAATTATCGAAAGGTTTTACAGTTCTTTTTAGCCGCATCGATTACACACTACTGTTCTAGTTACTATGAGTAAATAAATAAAAGATAAACTTATTGAAACGCTTACAATTCTTAGACGAGACTATTACAAACTACAACGCTGTCATTCACAGTACATCCACCGTTCATCTACACAATACTACTGTAATTTGCCTTCGTCGGTCAGCTCTGACCATATCCCACGATCATAAAATTACTCTCTAACACTTGGTTCATCTCAACGGGTAAAAATTAAAATGTAAATTAACAATAAACGGGTTTAATGACCTGCCCTGATCTACTCTGCCTTGTAAATCAACCGGATGCCCACTTAGTCGCGGCCTACTCAGGAGTATCAGTCCACCGCACCTCACCGCTGATTTCAACGATCCACAAAAATAGAGTTTTTGGTTATATTTGGTTTGTTAAATTCCGAAATTAACGAAATTCGCGCGAGCGAACCTACAGGAACGCTTGATTTAACGAACCTATCAGACACACTCACTCGACTGACACCAGCCACCACAAGGTCACAAAAAGGCAGGGAAACGCCACACCAGGATTTTCGGTCTTGTCACAGCAGCACAGCAGGGGACGCTGGCGCTCTGGACCCTCGCCGACGACAGCGTGCGCCAGAAGGCGACAGGTAGAAAGGTTGCGACACGTGCTCGCCACGTGTTCGCGCCCGTACGGAGCACCTCTTTTCTGGAAAATTCATAGCCCGGCGTAAGCGAAAGTGCTCTTTAGCCTGCGAAGCGGGGTGCAACCTTAGCAAATCTGCCCTTGTGTATTCATGCACAGGGTTGAGGATGTCCCACGAGCTCCGCTCGGCAATCGAGGAAGACAAAAATCAAAGATCAAAAGTTCAAGACTCTTACCAGAGGCACAAAGCTGATAATACGCACAAAACACGTGCGCCCAAAGGAATCACACGCGTGGGTTCTCCCGTGGATGATTCCCGCTACGCCAGACACAGAAGCCAGGATATATTAGCCAGCAAATACAATTTTCATCAAAAGCTCCACGCCACGTTCTCAACATCGATCCGTCAAAAAGATCCTTGCCCTCTCGCTCTGACCGAGCGAGACGAAAGAACTCAAACGACATTGACAGTTCGATCCGTCTTGATAAGGACACTGACACTCACAAATCACCCGTGCCAAGCCAGAGTGTGACCAGCAAAAACCAAAATTATTACCTATCTCGCTGAACGGAACTTTCAAAAAAAAAGGAGGGAAAAATCGAACGTTACAAATTATTATGCCAAAAGTTTGTGGCACACTGTGATCTATCAGATAGAGCCTAATATAATCTTTTGCGTACAACTAATGACATAAAACTGTTGGCTATGAGCAAATTTAACCCAGCACGTGCTCAAATTGGTGAAAAAAAACTTCGTAAGATGGCTTTTCTATACCAATGAAGTCGTTACCTTACCTACCTACATGAAAAAAGAGGGCGTGAAACAAACGCAGTATAGTGACGTGCATTTGATTACTCCCTTACACATTATCGTTATAATGAATCAAGCGGGGTTGAACGTATGATGAGTGTATGGCTACCGTGCTTGAATTTATTTTAAAAATAAAGAAAATGAAAAAGGAAGAATGGAAGAGGGAAACATGTTGTGCCCCTTAAAAAACTATTTTTCAAACGGTACCTTAAGTGGCCAACATAATAAAACATGTAGGTATCAGTTAGTTTCCACAAGGAAATGCACCATTTTGTTAAAGAATTCCAATCCAAGAGTTTAAAAGTAGATTCAATAGCGTCTTGATTTAGAGCCAATTTAACTTAGTTGCGGAGTCGCCGGTTCAGATGTAGAGGCGTTACAGATCCAGCCAGCGACAGATAAAACGAACCTTTGTAATTTATAGAACTCTGGATATATTTAGGAGGTCAACTGAAAGCTTTCCACTAATTTGCTACGAATCTGTCTACTTACACGACGGCAGTAGTGTGGCGATCCAGTGTCCAGCTGAGACGCGAGAGATAGTTTTTGATACCCACGATAAAGGGTATCCTAGTGTGGGTTCTGAACAGTACTATTGCTACTACTACTACTAGTCATGGTCACTAGTTTTTTACGGACCAGTGTGGTGAAAGAATTTTAAGTGCGCCTCAAAGAGGTTCCTTTCGAGCACTTGACACATGTTTTCGAACTTTTTTTTTCGACATGCCAGTTTCCTTACGACGTTTTCCTTCACCGTTTGAGAGTACTGATATGGCGCACGTAAATTTTTGAAATTGAAAAATCCATTGGTGCACGACCGGGTTTTAACCCACGCCTTCAGGAACGGAAGACAGAGTACTACCACTAGACCATCAGTGCTCTCTGAACAGTGACTGTTGTGAATTAGGTACACATTTTTAAGTAGGTAAATACGACTTTATTTTTATAAAGTGTCTCATCCCCTAGTTCCGGAATGAGTTTGCTAAAGCCAAATTATAAAATCGATTCGAAAATATATTTAATTTCTCTGCATCATGACTAAAATAATAAAAAGATCATCGCGACTTAAAACACAGTCTTATCTTATCTTAAATTTCAAGCGGTTCTTAGACAAAGTATGTCTCGTTGTCGGTTCACTTGAAAACGCAATAAATGAAATGGCATAAATTGGACGCGAATAGCTTGCAAAGAGCCAAGCGTTAGCGACGGTTGACGTAACAAGTTAATGTGCTTTTGCATTGGAAATGTGGAGCTCCAGAGATTCCGGGACAGGTGTGAGATGGCAAAACGAATTAGTATTGAAATATTGCTTTAATGCAAGACAATGCGGAAGAAAATTGTGAATAATTGTTGTGGCAACCGTTCACCTCTGTTTATATTACCGACCACTGGGGAAATTTTCTTGAATGCCATGCACCAAACGATGAGGTGGGATGTACTGCAGTAAGTGTGACAATATTAGACAACTTTTTTGAACTGGATTTGGCTCTCTTGGCTAGTTACGGTCTACGACACGGGTTAGCCTTAGATAACAGATAAGTACTTACACTTTTACGGTCTTAGTGGCGTGGCGGGTGATTGCTCGGCAGAGGCGCAAGAGGCGCGGGTTCCCGCTGCGGAAGAAATGTTTGCATGTTCTGCAAATATTTCTTCTGGGTCTGGGTGTTGTGGTACCATGGTACTCGTAGTTTCTGATACCCACGACATAGGAAATCCTAGTGTGGGGTCAGGACTATGTATGTGACTGTTGGGAGTTATTTATTTTATTTCATAATGTTACTATGAAAACTGTTTATTAACATTGTATCATACACTTACATACTGCTTATGAAAATGTGTTTATTGGTTTGTCCATATTTAAATCAGCAAATGGACAATAAATAGATTCATATTATTTTTTATATGTAGAAGGGTCAGGGAATGACAGGCTACATTTTGTCCGGGTAATGAACGCAACTCTATAACCTATTGTCCACTCAATACTCACTCACAATCGTGTGATAATGTCTAAGCTATCGTCATGATTAGTCATTTCTTAGGTAATAAGCGTCAGTCGACTGAAACATCATAGGTCTGTGAACTATACTGCGAACACAAATTAGCTCTAATTAGGTATCAGCTCTATACCTCACACTATCCTTTCTCTACTTTGTTCGAGTACCTACAGATTGTCTAGCTCAGGGATTCCCAAAGTGGTCGATATCGGTTTCCTAGGGGTCGACATAAACGAAAACTGATTTGGGGGGTCGGCGAGGTCTAAAAATCGACCCCTATTAAATTAACACAAGTTCTTATTTAAAACTTTCAAGATAGGTAGGTACTGTATTGTTTATGTTGTGTCACATGTACTAAGAATAATTAATATTTTTGTAGGAAATAGCATTGTTGTAGTAATGTAAAGTCTCAAGTTCGTACAAGATGAAAAACTCGCAGCTGTTTTAAGTTAGCGGACCATTATGAATAAGGGGGTTGATCTTAAAAGTAGGTCTAGGCCATGGGGGTCTGAGGTAACAGTTCATTTTGGAAAAGGGGTCACTTGTCCAAAATAGTTTGGGGATCCCTGGTCTAGCTAATCAGCAGCAGTAGCAATTCTGCATAGCCAAGGACAGTATTGATACATGCATTCATAATTATCCCGCCTGTATCCCGGTAATGGCAAAGCCAAAAATAATCACAAGAAAACTTGCAGCCACTCTTGATTCAAAGTCCCATAATGGATATGGTCAACCATTGTGATAGGTGGTTAGCCCATCGCACATATAAATAGTCCATTATGTTGGAGAGGATACTATCCCTTAGTCCACTTTTACGACATGCTTGCTTGGGGAGAGAAGCAACTGGACGCATTCTATGTTTTTTCTTTAGGTACATCCTATCTAGCAGAGAAGTAATATTGATACATACGCGCATAATATCACGCCTTTTTCCCATAGGGCAGATAAATCAGATAGCATAGCTTGCTACGCTCCTGATCTACAACTCTTCATTCTCTCTCATCACATTCTTCATTCATGCTCGTACCTGGGCTTTCGTAACAATATTGATGGCAACATGAATATAACCCTTTGTAAATGATAGTTAGGGCTTATAAACCAACCTATTTAATTAAATACCCTATTATGTTGTTGATACTGTTACAGCCGATACGACCCAATTATTGTCCAATTACTTGAATAACTCATCCGGAGCTATGTGTGTCTACCCGCAAATGACAGTATAAACAATAAACCGCGGTTTGTTTTGTTTGGCAATGTTCCGAATATAAAAATAACATCCGATTTTCTTCACGACAATCTGTACTCGAACAAAGTAGAGAAAGGATAGGGTGAGGTATAGAGCTGAAACAAGAAGCAGCGAAGAGAATTATATAACTAATAGGACAAAAAACAGCAGAAATATACGATTAAGTATTTTGTACTACCATAAACAAAATAGTAGAGTTCTATATTCGTTTCACGATAATTTAACTCATCTCTGTATTCCCATTGCAGCAATGGAAAAAACCGTGTATTTTAACTAAATTGAGAAATATTATGATAAAGTTACTCTATCCTGACGTAAAGCAACGCCTAGGCTTTTCTGCTCTGTGAAACTTCAAGAAGCAGTGATTTTATGATACCTACATGTTGAAGTAGTAACTAAGTTTTGTGAGGACAACGATAGCGTGGTAACACTACAAATAAAAAGACTTATTTTGCAACAGCCCTCTTTTTAGAGGTCGTTTCTGATTTATTATTCTGACAAAAACATCAGCATTCTTATTCCAGTTTACTGGGACTTTTTTGGTCAGTATTTCTGCCTTTGTTTCTGAATCAAACTATATCTATCTGTTCAGTTTTCAAAACATTGTTATGAACATAATAATGCCCTACAAAAATCTTATACGAATATTTCTATCTATATAACTCTGTTGTTATTTTCTTCCTTCCTCCAATAGAGTAATGTTATACCCACACCCCCATATTTTACGCTATCGTTTACATGCGAAAGAAAATTAACGGAAAATTCAGGCCAATCTGAAAAATTGTCAGCGCTTCACAACAAAGCACTCGACGAAGCAAGCTTAGAAAATGCAGAATTGACATTTTAACATATTGCATGCACAGTGAATAGGGCAATGGTAAAATATGCAGTTTCCAAGCTTACAGACATAGCAGAAGAAAGAACAGCTAGGCTGTTCCCAATATGAGCTTTACCTACTATTTAATCTATCATAGTTTCAAACTAAAGCGTTAGATCTATTATTATTAAAGCATGTGCATTACGGTAATAAGTGTCAACAAATATAGGTATTACTACTTACTACTTATTTTAAGAGATTCGGATTTTTGCAAGTAGGTCTTTTAAGACTTTAATCTTTATTCACTGTTCTATCTTAGAAAACAATCTTCAAGATTATATCTGTCTAATAATATGTAACTAAGTAATCATACAAGAAAATAGGTACCAATTATCTATGCTTTTAAAATATTTGGTTGTAAATGTGAGTCAGTTCAATGGTTTTATAAGCTGCCGTAAAATACGAAGCGTCCTGGCTCATGCCTTTAACTATTTACTATCAGGAACACTCTGTCACATAAACGTATGTTCAACGTAACATCTTCGAACGTTCGACAGAGATTTCAAGTGCTTTTAATTTTTTATTTGACTTCGCGAACGATCGCTCCGTGTAATAAAACAGAAAGTCGCAGCTTTATTTTGCAAAATGTATAGAGTTTGTATTCTACCGCATTTTTAAGAACTTTAAATGTTTGCTGGACAAATGGTCGCTTGGATTTATTTACAGAGAAGTTTCAACTGGCCAGTGCATGAAAGGAGTCTTTGAAATCACTTTAATTTCCTACATTCTTATTGACACGATTAGTAAGTAGTAGTAGTTGTTGTAGTCAGTGCTATCAACCGTACAGAAACATCACATAAAAAAATCGTGTAAAATAATTCCACGAAATATTCTTAAAATAATTAAGATTAAAATTAGCATAAAATTAAAATTACTTAAAATATATTTATCTTAGTACTCGTATCCAGCTGGGAAATTTTAAATCGTTGACTCTCTCAAATGTTATTTTCATGCAAAGTCAAAATTGTTTCTTGCTTAAGTATCACGTTTTATAAAAGTCTAAGAAATATTTTGTAAATCTATACATATAAAAGAGCTTAACCTGACTGACTGACTGATTCATCATCGCCAAGCCGCACTGCTGAAGTAAGAAAGCTAAAATTTGGAATGTAGCTTTCTTTTATAGCAAAACTACCCTTTAAGGCGGGATTTTTCGCAATTTAACCCCTAAAGGGGTGAAAACGTTTGCATTGTACTTTTTTACGCGTGGTGCGATTTGCTTGAAACTCGGTTCGGACACTGTAAATGCAAAATAAATGGACATGTATTCCAGGATTTTTCAAAACAACCCTTAAAAAGAGGTGAAATGGGGTACTTATCAAAGTTTGTATTGGAACTTTTTAAGGGCGGGAACTTTTTAACTATAAAAGTAAGCTAGCGTACGAAATCGCGGGTAACAGCTAGTACATAATAAAATGAAACGGAAATAGTACGATGTAGCTACTGACACAGTTTCAGTCACTATTTGTTGTTTGTATTGCTTTACCCAATAGTTTGTTGCGAACTATTTACAATACATCTGCGAATGGTAAGCATGCACTTCATATTTCACGTCAAGCGCCTTTGTGTTAGAAGCCGCAATACATGTTCCGAACGAACCGCTTATTCGATCGATCTAAACAACAACCGCGCAGGCTATTTTGAGTCTTACAACCTTGTTAACAGATGTTAAAATAGCTTGTGTTACGGCAAAGCAAGTATCGTCGATGAGAACATTTTCCTTTATACGCAAAACGTCTCAATTCTTCAAAGCTAAAAATATTTTCGAGTTTAAAGTGTGGGTCTTTGAAAGAGTGTTTTTAAACTTGTAAAAGGCAGAATTGCTTGACATTGGTCTTCAGACTAGCTTTACGTGCAATTTGACTTCCAACCTCACTCAAACGCAGTGACCGATGAAAAGAGGGTTTCTACCGAAATCTCTAAACCTCCGAATAATTATGTATGTATGTACGAGTAGCCTTATTTTATTATGAAATTAATGTCAATACTAATCACGTTTGTTTTCGTCGTGTTTAATTGTGAAATTTGAATGTGAGACGATCGGAGTTCAATAAAAAAGAAGGTAGTAAAGAAAATGCAAAGCTTTCGTTGCCCATGATGTACCTACGTAGGAATAAAACATTATCATTTATCAAAATTTTATTTGTTAATGCAGTAAAATTTGCTCTGATATCATCAAACTCATTTTCGGTCGTATAAAACAAACCAGGCTTTCAATACAAATCAAATGCAACCAAAATTACACAAGTGAAATTGCGCTCGTGCGTCGCAGCTGTGGACTGCTATAGGCTGATGATGATGATGACAGGGAAACCTCTGAATTTTCTGCAAAAATATAGTCAGTTGGGGTTAAAAGTACATATATTTTTAGGTAGAGAATAAGAAGTGTAGAAACGATAGATAGGGCAAAATTAGGACAGATATTTACTTATATGCTGGACTGGGAGTAAAAAAAAACATAAAATGCGTCCAGCTGCTTCTCTCCCCGAGCATGTCGTAAAAGTCGACTAAAGGATAATATTCTTTCAAACATGATGGACTATCTGTATGCGATGAATGGTTACACCTATCACTATCACCATGGTTCAAATCCATCCTGGGATTGAATCATTCAGAGTATTAAAATAATCAATTAATTGCCCTCCAATCTCCAACTAGAACTAAATCAAAACTCGATATCCAAACTTTCGCACGTTTAGGTGTTGAACTTTCAAGTTCCATGATTTGATTATGGCATCATGCAAACTAGTGATGAGTCTGTGTCATGCAAACTTTCGGAGAATCAAAGGCGACTGAACTTAGTTTAACCGATCGCTTCAGCCGAAAAAGTTCCGCCGCCGCTGTTCTTTAGGCATCCACCGTGTGACTGCCCCGTCCCATCGATCTGGCTTTTAGACCCGGTTAGTATTGGTCAAGGACAATGGACAGTAGCAAGTAAACCGTGCTTTCTATTTTTGTATTGAGTGCAATATCCCGCTCAACCCTCATATTAGATTTTTGGACACATGATGATCATGATGATAATGACGAATTGTACTATTTAAGTCTTAGCTCCAAGTTTCAGCTTTCTATCTTCAGCGGTTTCGGCTCGGCGATGATGAATCAGTCAGTCAGGTTAAGCTCTTTTATAAATTAGAAGTACTACGTTCTTAAAGTAAAGTAACTCCAAGATTAGTGAGAAATTCAAAGATCAAATAATTTTTTTGCGTGGCTTCTTAATTTTTTATAGTAATGATGAATTGTGTAGGTATCGACCTGGAATGGAATAAAATAGAATAGTAGGAATGGAATATTTTGTAATGAATGAGACAAAGAAATTAAATGATTCTATTATTATTTTGCAACGGACAATGGACATAAAATTTTGAATAAATCCACGGTTCACAATTCCAATTAGCACCTTTACGAGACATTTCTGTAAATCCACTCTGAGTACATAAAAATGGGGATTATTACACTCGACTGACATTTGCCTGTTTTATAAAATTGACATTCCTTTATTCATAGCGGTGAGAGACACAATTTGAATAACAAACGTTCCCATAAAGAGCGGAGGAATTTCACATTTGAAATATTGTTTGTGAAGTTGGAACCGTGAATTTTTTTCTTCTGTTTTGTCTCGTTACGATTGCGAAGATTGCGTATGGCTTTGTTATTACTTATTTTATAAATTAGGTACTACTCAAGACGGTTTTAATTTGATACGTTAATATGATGTTCAAGCGATAATAAGTGTATGGTGTTATGGTATTGACATGCACAAAACCTAACGTAACCGTAATCGTACTAAAGTATTAATGGTTAACTATTACTTCAGCCAAACTGGAGATACAACTTATGTAAACGAACCGTCCTCGCGTATTAACCATAACAATTTTCAGTTGAGTGAGTGCAGTAAGTAATAAAGCGTATGACTACCTCTCATATACTGTTGACGCCTGATTAACTAAGAACAAACAATCACTGTATAAATAGAAATAAATTTAAAAGTTAAAATGTCGGTAATCATTGTGCAAAAGTGTGTTAGTGTGTTTGTTGGTTTGTCTTTCTTATAAGATAAGGTATTTAGTAGGTGCATTCTTTTGACTGAAGTTGCAGTCCAAACGGCTAGACATATTTTGACTAATGAGCAGTCGTTGGATTCCTCTTTAAGACGAGTGTTATAGGATAATTATCATCATCATCTTCCTGCCCTTATCCCACTCTATGTGGGGTTGGCACATGTTATAGGCTATATAAATGTTGGATTCCACTGAATACATTTTGTTCTAACTGTATCTACCTAAAAACTATTTCAAGTTTGGATCACGAAGATGAATGAATTCTTTCGCTTTCTGCGTCTGTCTATCGTTTTCTCCACAAGTTCATAAAGCTCACGAGTTAGACAAAGGGCTTTTGACAACATTATTATATCAACATTGTTCTGACCATCATCAATTAAAATACCTCTTACCGTAGCTTAGACGGTCACCCATTTAATCATCAAAGGGTGCGTACATACGAGAAGGTACGATGTAGGTATTATGAGGATTAGGAAAGGTTAGTCTCGCTCTTCACGCAGGTACTTTGGCTTGTTTGATTCTGGCTACTTACATCCTAACACAGAATTATGTACCTTTCCAACTTACTTTTAATCTGAATTTGAAGATATTAGCGTAATATAATTTAAAAAACTACGTTGCTGACAATCAATGCACATCCATAAAACTTAAAGTCATAAAACTATTATGGTGTGTGATGCACGAATGTTGGTAATTCACATCCTAAGAAGGTTTATCAGGAGGTCAAAGTAAGCACTGTAACTTAAGTTTTACTGAAGATAAATATATTTTTTTCTTTTTTGCATGGGATTTGCAATAAGACCCATTACTCAGTTCTTGTATCCGAATCCGTACCACATTGACAGAAGGTGAAAGTATGACTAACTTTTAACAAATTTATTATTTTTCCTTAAATATTTGGCTCTTTACACTTGAAAATAGTACTAAAATGTAGACTAATTGCGGGCACCGCACTGCATCATCCAATTAGTTACCGGCAAAGTGCTGTGCATTCGATATCTCAGCGTTTTCAAGATCCATTGAGCCGGATTTAAACAAATAGCAGTTTTCAAATCGAAAAAATGCACCCGGTATTTTTGACTAAAATGTTGAAGACTCGAAAGATTTTCAGTAGTTAATCTACGACTGAAAATCATTTTCAAGTCAGGGATTTAATTTCTTTTGATGTTAAGGCCATAAGCAAAGCCAGCTACTACCAGTAGTAGAACCCAAATGGCTAAAAATAATAATATAGCTTAAGCGATAATTTTTTGAAATAAAACCTCTTACTAATAATTCAGCTCAGGCTCTTTTATAAAGCTCTGATAAAGACGTTATAATGAACCTTTTTCTCTCTGAGTGTTCGTCCATAAATCCATTAGTAACACGCCCATTACACGTCCGCACACGACATGGCATGTCATAGAATTATCCGGCCAGATGGAACCTAAAAAGTCATGTGCCGTAGGCCCTACCATCGTGTTTAATTAAGAACACGAAATGAGATCCCGAGCATAATGAAAAATAAACTCAAGTCCCGGTCCGTCGTCGTCAGAAGACAAAAATGAAAGCAAACAGAGGAGTTTTAGGGTTCTAGACACCTTATTACAACAATTATCTCATTAGTACAGAAACTAGGTAGATTGCTTACAATTCAGAGGGAGCAGATGTTGGTTTTGATTACGTTATGCTTTTATTATAGTGAGCTTGTATTCAACGCAGGCTACACAAAATGGTTTTACTAAAACGCCTGCAGCGCCTAGCTGTGAGAGGTTGTTTTAAAAGACCATCTCATCAAAGTAGGTGTAGGTATATTCAGTTTGTCGTAATGATGCATCTTATCTGGAACGTGAAATCAGACGCCTTTATTTTCTTGCCTTTGAATTCGTGCAGTGATTTTAATAAAACTCCGAATATAAATTAACTGATTAAAATTATGAAATGATCGTAAATATCCACAATGACTCGTGCCGAAGCCATCACGCAGTACTCAGTTTAATTCCGCATGATTTATAGAAGGAGCAATTCTCATGAATACAACATGGTCTCATTATTCCCCCAACGAAAATTAGGTTCACTCAAATGAAAAATTATGCTCTAAATCGCGTGCTATGACGCTGTAAAGGCAGTAAATAATAATCGTCTACGTGCATTTTGATCCTTGTTGATTTGACAGGCAAATGGAGTAGTAGTACCCAGTAAATGGAGTATTAGTACTTTCTTGTTAGTAGTTGTACCTCATTAGTACGGTAATCACTGGGCACCAAAGTTCCTAATCCAACATGGCATTTACATATTATAGCCTCATTTGAAAATGTAATTCTAGATTCTATGACCTGATTACTCTCTGTTCCTGCCCTCTTGACCCCCTAAATTGACGGGGTAACAAGAATTATACATAATTCAGCTTTATATCCCGTTGCTCGCCTGTTTGTCGCATTCCTGATTCAACCCTGCCATTTTTGTAGTGTCATTTCGCCCAATGGGTTTCATTTGTGCCACAGAAGGAAATTGCTGTTATGTATCTATTTGATAAGCTCATATCTTATCTGGAAGCAAGCGGGGTCTGGCGTAGACTGATGACGTCATTACCGTTTGCTCAAGTATTTTCTTCATATCGCATTGGGGTTGAGCCGAATGCCGGTGTTTTGCCAGAAAACCGAAATGTTAGAATCTTAAATTATTTCGTGGGTGATAAATATTGTGTTTAGTTTATAGATATTGTGTAGATCCAACGCCACACCTGTTGTAACTAAAATTAAATAAAACTAAACCATGTCCATTTAGGTTTAAAGAGGGCATTTAAAAATAAATCCGCCCTGAAATTCTAAGCTGAACTTCGTGCATAAACGCTTTCTGCTATCAGAGTTTTGCATTAGAATTCAAACGATTTCATATTTCAGTCGGTTTTTTAATCCATATATCACTAAAATTAAATTCCAGATTTGTATGAGCGAGTGTGAGCCATAACGCTCCCAGGTCACGGCTCAGGCGACTGGCTAAACGCCAACACTGAGAATATGGAATCAGTATGGGATAAGGGAACATTCAATTATTCGATACAAAGCAGAATACAATGTACTCACGAATCGTCAAATCTAAATAAAGCTCCTACATTACTGTACCAAGAGCTGGCCAGTAGATCATACGAACTTACGTTTTTTTACTGAATGACTGAGTATCAACGCTTAGTCTTAACTATCTAGACGCATGAAACATGGAAGGTATACTCCTCTTATGGTTCAGGAGTGCTAAGAAGAGGATTCCTGAAATCCCTGGAGGACTCAGCAGGAAGATGAAGTTTGTATGAAAAAACCTCAACAGCCGTTCTATAAGTTAAATATATTTCTACAAACCTTTAAATAATACGTAAAAATGCATATTTCCAACAAACGTCTCATAAAATTCGAGATCCTGTTCAACTCAGTCACAATATAATATCAATTTTCTATGATGCCTACTTCACACTTTACATTGAAATCCGGACGACATCTAGAGAGCTTAGTTTATTGGATCCTGAGTGGCAAACTGATATACTCGTAGTTTATAATACTAGAGTTGCTTTTTTAAACAACTCATGTTCAACGCACATTTTGACAATATCATAAAAAGTAGAATACATACATACTATCACGCCCATATCAATGGAGTGGACAATAATCATAATAAAACCACAAGAAAACTTGCAGCCACTCCTAATTCAAAGTCCCAAGATGAATATGGTGAATCATGGTGACAGGTGATCAGCCCATCGCACTAATAGATGGTCCATCAAGTTGGACGATACTATCCCTTTGTCGGCAGAAGCAGCTGAACTCATTCTGTTTTTTCTTTACTTTTTTATTCTAGCAGTGAGTATGACGTTTTTTTTTAAGAATGATAGATGTATGAATATTAAAGAACAACCTGTAAAAGTATAGGCCTAGATATACTAAAATAAATAAATAAATAGATTTATTTTCATTAACATTGTGTCGTTGAACTTTCACCCACTCCCACTACAAGAAGTAAGGATTTCTAGGGTCGTTCGTAAAATGTACGTACTAAAAATCTATACTACCGTGTGGTACTTTTACTGACAGTCGCGAAGCTGTCATTCCACAAGAAAAGTACTGAAACGTGATCGTGCATTATGCATGAAAAACCTTTTCCTTATAGAGTGGGAGTAAAATTTGCCATGACAATCCCTTACGAAATAGACCTATTTATCACTAAAAATATATTCTACTGTGAATCTTGCTACATAATGTATTTATGACAGAGGTGCTGAATGATAAAGGTGAATGAGACACATTTTGTCAAATAAATTATGGAGTTTCAATCTAAAAGACTAAAGTGCTTGAAACCGGAGAAATATACAAACGTAATAACCTTAAATACGAAATACTGCCCGTAACACATTCACTCATTATGACAGTAAGCCATTGCGAGAAGAAATAATAAAGAAAGAAGTAATACTGAGGAGACCTATTACCAGCAATGGACTTCTAATAGGTTGATGATGATGATAGTGGGTACCATGTCAATCATTCTCTGGTTTCTCTTTTTTATTTTTTGTAATATGTTTTAATTGTTAGCATTGATTAAAATCCTAATCGTTGGTAAATCATAATTGTTGGGAGGGGTCGCTGGAAACTGCGATACAGTTTTTATGTTAACTAAGGCAGTTTTCAACGTGTTCCAATTGTTTCATTATAATGTTGTATTGTTTTTATCAAATAAATTATGTTTATGTTATGTTATGTAGTTATTCTAGTATTATTATTTAATAAACTATTATTTCTTAAACAGGTAAAACATAAACATATATATTCACTATATAATAATTATCTCATTTCATTTACTACATATAACCTGACACACAATATAAATAATTATTTTGTCATTTCATATTATATTTCACACTTAGGTAATACAAGTGCTCTAAGTTGTACCACAGAAAAGAGGGGACTCTCCTAATACAGGTCAGATCCCAAACCATGTATTTTACACACTTGTAATATTGAATAAATAATTTTACTTTACTTTACATTATATTCGTTGTAAAAACCAGTGGCATGGAAAAATACTTATCCAAAAGCCCTGGAATTCTTCGTGAATGCATGTCCCGTTTATAGTGTCACGGCCCGACTTTTGAGACTTGCACTGCGTGAACGTTCCGAAGCGTATTTAAATCACTTGAGAAGCATTAGTCAAGCGTGCCAGTAATGTCTTGCCAGTAATGGTCTGGTCCACGACTGGAGGCAGTTAGCCATCGTTTAGCAGGAGATTCGACTGAACTAGAGGGGTGTGATAAATTTATTGAAGTTGTTGAGTTCTATGTTCCAAATAAATATAAATATTTGTGGATATTTCACACAGCGCTATCTAGCCCCAAACTAAGCGAAACTTGTACTATGGGAACCAGATGGCTGATACAATACTTATATTCTTCTTTTTTTTGTAAATACATACTTAAAATACACAGTATTGAAACACCCAGACCCGGAAGAAATATTTGCAGAACATGCAAACATTTCTCCGGCAGCGGGAATCGAACCCACGCCTCTTGCGTCTGAGTCGAGCACTCGCCCGCCAAGCCACCGAGGTTGTCTAAATAAAACAGATGCAGCAGAATGACCTTGTAATACAATACTTTTTGACTTTCGATTGCGATTGAGACTATTTTACCTCCATCATCATAATAGCCTGTATTTACCCATCGCGACGCTACCTTACTGGTATCCTAATCGTATTGGAAACCAATGGTATCTAACTCCTCAAAGGCAACCAACAAATTAACAATGTTATATACCTACTAGAAACCACCAATCAGTCGGCTCTGTATGCGATCTAAGATAATCCACTCATCAGCGAAGTTACGAACTCGGTCTAAATTTACCTGAGATTATTAACTATGATCTGACTACTTCTCTGCTGAACTGGGAGTAAAGAAAAAGCATAGAATGCGTCAAGCTGCTTCTCTCCCCGAGCATGTCATTAAAGTCGACTAAGGGATAGTATCCTCTCCAAAATGATGGACCACCTATATGGGCCTTGGGCTGATCACCTGTCACCATTGTTCACCATTTCCATCTTAGGATTTTAAATCAAAAGTGGCTGCAAGTTTTCTTATGTTTACTTGTGGCTCTGTCTACCCCGTAAGGGATATGGGCGTGATAATATATATTATAATGTATTTACTATGAATCCTAACTTAATCGGTACAGCTTTTGTTGAAGGCAATAACTTACAGGTCCATCCATGGTAATTAGGTAATCATTAAAAAATATTCTGTAAATAAAATGTAACGAATTAATTATCTGGTAGAAGCTTAATTACTCTAGCCGTGTTCTTGGCACTTCAATCGCTTTCATTATAACATGTAATTTTATTTTATTTTACATTCTTATTTTTAAACATTTCAAATATGCTTGGTAGATAAAAACACATGAATTTATTCATTATATAACATTTATTGACAGAAATAAGCTTCCAACTAATTAATGTCTTTACAAAATACAAAAGAAACTGTCGGGCTATCTAATGACCGTTGTATACGGTAGATAGCTTAGCTGGTCCAGATCATTTGAATGTATTATATTTAATCACTTGACAGAGAAAAGTGAAAGGGGGATAGGGAGGTCTTTGCCCTGCAGTGGGACGAGATGGGTTCATAAAATTATTTTCTACAACATTTTATACGAAATAAATCATCGCGCCTCACCGCAAAACAGATCCAAAACGACACTAAAAGTAATTCATTTCCACACAGTATGTTCTAGAATTCAGAAATTTAGGAGATAAATGCACCGGTACTGCTCGCATACATTTTCTGGATTTATAGTAGTCATACCGCCACCAACTCTTTTAGCATAGGAGTCGAAAACAAAAGAAACTTTGATCATAAATATTGTCGTTTTTTTTTCAAAGCGGTCTGAATTGCTCCGCTAGGTTTTCTAAACAAGGGTTGTTTTTATACTCGTTAAAACGAGTTCTATTAATTTAAACTACAAATATCCAAGTGTTGGTTTTCCAAAAAAAAAACACTAAACATTGAAAGAGTTCTGAACCCACAAAACTAGGATTCACTGTGTTATTGGTTTCAGAAACTACGACTACCTAATACCTACCCATTGTAACACAAAACCCAGACCCGGAAAAAGTATTTGCAGAACATGCAAACATTCCTACCAACGAAACCGCAAAATATTTACAAAACATGTAAACACTCTGCAGGAAACGAACTCGCACCTTTCGCATCTCAGCTGGATACTCGCCCGCCACGCCACCGAGGCTATTAATATACGTTATATTAATTACATTAATAAACCCCAAAATCACTCTATTTACGTTATGTAAGCATAGGAAATATAAATACTTACTCGAATTTCGCAAAATTATCGTACGAGTTATTAAACACGAGTCGCCTTTGGCAATTGGTATGTCAAAGAATATAAATACAGAATCAGGTTTGTAATTAGAACAACGTTTGAAACGGAATCAAAGAGCAACATCAAAATAAAACAACACTGTACTCGCTCTTGGAAAAGAAAACATAAATAGTGGTTTTCCAAGAATCTGTAAACATCTTAACAAAATACCCAGAGAAATATCCGTCTCATAAACAGAAAAAGCAGTGACTGGTATAAAACTGTATTTTTACGATAGGATCGATTCGATAATCCTACAAAACGGTTAAGATTCGGCGTGTGTGGGTAATCTCTGACGTCTTGGGTCGTCGTGCGGATCTCACTTACACATGCCGATATGAGTACGTGCACTGAATTTCACCTAAACGTCCCTGGAGGACGCTTAACGCAAAGCTATGGGCACACTGCGCGCACAGCTTACTTCATTCACTCATTTTAATTAACATTAATGTGCATCAATAATCAACAATCGTTACCTATATACAACTAAAAATAAAAAATAACTAACTATGTGATTGTCAAAATGATACGGTGTCAACAGTTAAAAGGCTTTTAAGACGTTAAGCCATGACGGAGGTCTTTAGGCGGCCTAAAAACTCCGTCACAAGAGTTGGCCATTAGCTCATACGAACTTACTTACTTAACTAATAAACTTTTCCAACCAATTTTGACACCACTAATGTAAGCGTCTCAGTGTGATCCCAAAGTGCACACTTAACCATGCGAGAGATTGCTATGTTACATCGTTATTATAGTTGGTTTCGAGTTCCTTGTAATAAATTCATAGGTTTATTCCACAAACTCGATGTGACTCTTAGGAAACCGGAAATAATGACACAATACAGAAGCCTACACAACAAAGGGTACTGACGAGTTGAATAATGATGGTAATCATGATATTCAACACCATAGTATTGATTCCAGACAGTCATGTTATCTGTTATTTAATGATAATACGTAACAGTGCATTTTCAGTAGATTGTGTTATCTGAAATGGAAGGAAATTTCCATAAATTAAAGCGGTTGGATTCGTTCGGCATCGCAGTAAACCGGAAAAATACAGTCAATGAAACTGAGTGTTAACTTTCAACCGGATATAAAGGAGGCGTGATACACGTGTCCCAAACTTTGCGCAACCGTTTCATAAACATAATCCCTGTATGCATAATACTCTTACCTTTAAGCCTAAAAGTACTACCATAATATCTTTCCGTGTTAATAAGACAGTGATAAACCACCTTTAAAAGTATGCCATATATGAATAATAATGACTAACCTGCGAACAGTCTTTTTGAGACGGTTCTTTATAAAGAATTCTTATGTCTTCTATTCTATTATGACAAGCTTCCGCCCGTAGGTACCCAGGTCACGAACCATATTTAATCCAAGTTTTATCTAAATCCATTCAGCAGTTACCGAGTTGAAAGGGAACGAGCTATGACGTTTGGAAAATACGACGAAACGCTTCTAGAAAAGGGAAGTCCCTTCTTTTGGCTCGTCTTGGCGGGGACACTAGAAAACAAATATGATGAGACATTTTTCACACAATTTTCGCATATACACAAAATGACACCGAATGTCTGTCACGGGCGGGAGTGTGACTAAAAGTGTAGCAACTGTAAAAAGTACTTATCGCCAACAGATGTCATGAGCCAATGTTGGTGGATGTCAGAATGTTCACAAGTTCGATATGAGTTGTGTCGCCTCTGGGACTTGTCCGTTGTAAAATATTGCTTCGCTGAAGCGGTGTCGCTGGTTTTTCTGCTTATTTATTTATAACGACATTCGCTCTTTGTTTGTATTGTCATTTATTAGGGAGTTATATAGGATTTCGATGTATTGTATAATCGCATAATAACCCAGTTCTACCGAGTGTTAGTAGAATATACTCGACTGTAAAAGAAAAACCTACGATTGTCCTACAAAATCTTGCTTGGAGTGAGGAAGGTCGGATCGACAGGGGTGAGTGTCCATTTCTGGATGAAAAATGTATTAATCGCACGAAAGATGCCTTTGAGACGCACTTTAAACCCTGTTACCACACTGATTTGAAAGGACTAGTGACACGACTAGATAGGTAGATGCATAACGTCTAAAGGGAAAACCTCTTATCCTATTTGCAACAACCATTAACCACTAATATGACATCACAGACGAATATCCTGCGTATGTACCCAGGGCTGTAATTTAGTACTGCTTTGTGGTGTGTGTGTACGTTTGTGTGTTTTAAAACATAAATAAATATTTGTGGACATTTCACACAGCACCATTTAGCCCCAAACTAAACAAAGCTATGGGATCAGATGGCTGATAGAATACTCATATACTTTTTTTGTAAAAAGACATAAGTACTTATACTTATAATACATAATACTACAACACCCAGACCCGGAAGAAATATTTGCATAACATACAAACATTTCTCCCGTAGCGAGACTCGAACCCGCGCCTCTTGCGTCTCAGCTGAGCACTCGCCCGCCACGCCACCGAGGTCGTCAATTTTTTATTACAGTCGCTAGCGAGTGCAGTCTGGGTACATTACTTGTAAAGGTTTTACGAGTGCCACTAAAAATAAAACAAGACTAGACTATGTCGGTATGTCCTTAACTTTACGATAGCTATCTTCGATAAGGTGCCAAGACTATATTAAGTTAGGTATCTTTCCTTAACATCCAGACTAAAGGTTGAATTCGTATCTAAAATTCAAACAACGCTATCTGATACTTGGAACTGTGTCGAGTTGACCTGAGACCCCGATTGAAAACAAACAGTCAAAAGCCGGATCAATCCTCTGTAACCAGTATAGGTTTATGCTGTAACCACACCGATATCTGATACTAAGCTTTCAAAGGTTTAGTTTGAATGAATAGAGAATTAACACATAAATGTTTGTTATCTATGCCCGGTTCCAATAGAAATGTTATCTGACCAAAGAACTTTACATTTTTTGATAAAAAAAGAAAGTCGCTGTTATAAAACGATCCGACGTCCGTCAGTAAAACATTGGAACACGGCAATATAGATTAAGTGCAAAAAACGTGGAATTTTTAGAAGCTATGCGTAAAAGTAAATAATAAAAAAGACTGATTTTAACGAAAGCTAAAATACTTGTACTCATAAAAGCTACCATTACAAGAAACAAGCGTGAATACATCTTATCGTAAACTATACCTCCTTTACCTTCTCACAGTTGGGTAATAATCATAGCGACATTAATTATCTTGAATATCTTTCAACCGCCTGACATGGTAATTAGCGCGACGACACAAAAGGATAGTGCGGCTTATTGTCTGATTTGCAGGCTGAAAGCCCAATTAGTAGCTAATACGATTTACGAAGGCGTACGTAACCGATATAAATACGAATAGCTGGGTTACAAAGAGAACTAACAATTAATGCAAAAGTCATTTGCACAGTTTTTCCTGATAAGATTCGCTAACATAAACGCAAGGACTTATTATTTTTTATTGCACAACATAATTGTAGTTTATGTTGTGATTTTAATTTAAGTTATAAATGTATGTAGGTATACTCGTAGTTACGAGTATATAATGTAATGCAATGCAATGAGGTGCTTTGTAGAGGTCGGCGTGTGACATATAAAATACATAACCTAAACAATAAATAATAAAACTATAACAATAAGCATTTTTCTGCAATCAACGCAACGGCCAAACGACTGAAACTAGAAGGCTGAAATTCGGAAGATAGTTTTCTTTTATAGCAAAAACTTTTATACCACTAAAGCGGAATTTTTCGAAAATGGGTAAAAACGTTTTTATGTAACTTTTTAATGCTTGAGACTCGGTCCGGATTTTATTATATGCAAAATAAATGAACACGTGTTTCAGGATCTTTTAAGACAATCCTTAAAAGGGGTAAATTGGGGTGTCAAAGTTTGTATGGGAACTTTTAACGAGGGGTACAATTGGCTTGAAACTCCGTTTGAATACTTAAAAAAAAATGGACACGTATTTAAGGGTTTTTCAAAATTACCCTCAAAAAGGAGTAAAACCGAACATCAAAATTTTAATCACGCGAGCGAAGCCGTTTTCACCACATAGATATAATAAAAATGAAAGTTTGTGAGTGTGTGTATCTTTGTTCTCACTCGACTTCGTAACGGCTGAACGGATTATACTAAAACTTGAAATACTCATAATATATGACCAGAAATAACATAATAGACTTTGTAATTACAGACTTTTTTCTGTGAGGTACTACAAAGTTCACTATTGTTATATCTTGGCCTATAAGTGCTGAATAAAAAGGATCGAGGAAATCATTCAATTTAATAAAAAAACAAAGGCTTTAGCCATCTATTTTATATGATTTATACAGTATATAAGCCATGATGGAGGCCTTTGGGCGGCCTAAAAACTCCGTCACAAGAGCTGGCCACTAGCTCATACGAGCTTTTTTATTAATACAGTATCAGGTGGCAAAGTTTTGTCTACACTAACGGGGCTGTAGTGCCCGAGACGAATTTAGATGGAGTAGGCTTCCCAGTGCCTATACCATCATCTCCTAACTTATTCACAGAAAAGACATGATGAATACGTGCGGAGTTAAGCCGTGGGTTTCCTCACGATGTTTTCCTTCACTGTTTGAGAGTACTGGTATAGCGCAATTTAATGAAACAAGTTTAGCACCGTTAACCATTTTGAAACGAATTACCATAATCACTTTCAATCTCTTTTAATTAAAGGCTTTATTAAATTTTGCTCACTAGGAAACTCAGTTACAGAATTAATGCAAATATTGAATTATTGTTTTGGTCTTTAACAAAAATGCTTGTTGAAAGAGTTCTTTAGAAAATGTTTTCAAGCGTACGAAGTTCGTGAAATTTAAGGCGACAAGTTCACATTGTAAGAACTACATACTGCTTATACCTTATTTTTCTTTTCGGGTAACGTGTGGCAAACAGAAACATTCCTTTGTGTACTTTAAATAACTGGGGAAAACCAAACGAAACAGTTGAATAACTCCAAAAGCTACGTGCAGGTAGAATTGTGTCTAAATATAGCTACTGCATCTCAGTACCTACATCGATATCAACACTAGCTTACTTTTTAAATTTTTTATAAGAAAATCTCTTTTTTTCTCTTAGTAGCAGTGTGGATGAATATAACCTTGTAAATGATGATGATGGATATTTAAATTACAAATCGGAGACTTTATAAATCTTATTTTCAAATTAATATGTTTTCGAACGAAGTTTCAACAAGTATCTCGGTTGAAACTCTACATAACGTATGCAGAGTTTGATCAAACTTAACCCGTGAATACGACAAGTTTGAGTGTCAAGCCCCAATATTTATACAGGCAATAATTTAACTCGAACTCAGTGATGGTGGTGTCAAGTCTCATAGCTACAAGTGATTAATGAGGAAAGTTGGGTGTGTCAGCACTAAGAAGAAACACGACCTCACACATCTAGCTCTAAAAACGAGATCAAGAAACGCTTCCATAATTAGCTACAAACTGACTTAGCAGTCTCGTAAGGCAAGTGCTCCCTTAGTCAGGACGTGCCTCACCCAAGGCAAAAGCGCAAATTGCGGGCAAGGTACGTAATGGATAAGTGAGTATTCGCTTCGCGCGGCAGCCTGATGAGGCTGCTCGGTCAGTAATTACACAGCTATTGGGCACTTTGAAGTACTTACCGAACTCAATACGTAAAATTATTACAACTATAATACCCAAAAACGGTTGCTATTTTCTCAAATACCCTCTCAAGTTTAAAAAAAACCGTGTGTCGCAACATTCGAGTCGAGAGTCGACATACATTCATAGGCTAAGCCAACACGGCTCATGAAATACAAAATCTTACTAATTGGATATCAGTTCAAACGCGTGAACATTATAATCATGATGAGGTTCATTGAGGCAATCAATGCTTCTTCACAGTGCAGACAGACTTGCACTTTAGCTAGGTTACGTGTGAACTTGTATGGTGAGAGTATAGTTGTTTTAACTTATGTTACTTATGTGTTTATCGGAGTGCCAATAATTAAGTTCTATTTTCGCAAGTCAATTAAGGAGGGTCCAATAAAGTATTATCACAGAATTCTTATAAATACAAAGATATTAGAAAGTTAAGGTACCTATTATGTACTGTTTTCTTCAATTAATAACGTATTAAAATAAATTGAAATGTTTGTTTCTGTAACTTTTAAAAATAATATAGGTAAAGCTAGAGTTTAAAAAATTTAAGGCCCAACGTTATTTCCAACTTTTCGAAGTATACTGAGACCGCACTGAGTAATTCCTAAGTAGACTTAGATTAAGATTAAGACTCAATAATGGACTAAGATTAAATATTCTTTTTTTTAGAAGGGTTAGCAGGGGTATAATGCACAATACACCCCACCGCGGGACGTCAGTGCAGATCTTTGTTCCCCTAACATTAACTAGAATTAGAATTAGAGGATAAGTAAGTATAGCTAACCAACGAAGTAACGTCACCTTTTGGGGACCTTACCTGCGGTCGGTGATCTGAGCTCTGTGTAGTCTAAGAAAGGAAATCCCAATATTCAACTCTTGGACGTGATGCAACGGGAAGATGAAGTTTTTATGTAATAATATATTAACGAGGGCAAAGTCGTACATACATACACTAGTTTTTTTAACCTATTTCGTCCCACTGCTGGGCAAAGGTCTCCCCCATGGATTTCCAGACATCTCTGTCCCGAGCCAACTCCCACCACCCTCCCTCGAAGGCATTAGTACTAGTTTCACTAGTACCTAATATAATTTGAACTAGATTTGTATATTCAAGTGCTTTCAATTAAACTTCACCTGTAACAAACTGACAAACTTCTATTATGTCGATTTTTTTATAAGTTGTTGTGTAGATTTGAAACTCCTACTCTTAAATCACAGCTAAACGGATTCAAAATATCTGTGAATATAAATACATAGTTCGTAACTTAAAATAACATTGGCTACATTTTATCAAAGAACGACCCGAACAAAGCCGCGGACGGAAGCTAGCAGTCTATAAAACTTTGGCATTTACATAGAAGTGGTATATATATATGACAAAAACCATTTATTCTTATCTACAGCACGTTTCAAAAGCAGTTCCCACGGACTGTCCATACGAAAGTGGAAATTTATTCCACGGACATTTTGACTAAGTGAGCTTTAAGCTCTATCGCAAGATTTATATGGAGCTTAGTGTAAAGAAAGATGATACCTGCACTAAGGACTGATAAATAATGATGATCGGGGTTGGATCTCCGCGTCTCAAGCTATCAGGACAAAAAACCACAAAATGAGAATAAAAGGCTGCTTGAGTGTTTCCATCTTAATAAAGTGAATAAATCCGGTAGAATAAATAGCAGTCTTATCAAAGATGTGATGAAAAAAAAATGATTGGGAATTGATGGTCTAGGCCTTAAATTAAAAAAAAGGGTCGGAATCAGGGTTACTGTGTACCTGTGACTGTAAATGTATTAAATATATAATTATTTTTTATTATTGTTATTATCAGCCACTTAACTACCACTGCTAGGAAAAGGCTTTCCACCATTCCTTCCAGACATCACGATCCAGTGCTGTGCTCTCCCTAGAAGGTCCAGTTAATTTCGCCATCTCGGTCTTGGTCTACCGCGTCGCATTTTCGCCGAGTCAGTCTGCCACTCGGTGCCTTAGGCCTTAAATAATTGTTTTATTAATAGAAACATTTTAATTATGATAAGTAATAAAACAATGATAAAATTAAAAACTTTTGTCTACACAGTATATTAAGAACTTAAAATGAGCTCAGTTTTCTATCGAAGTTCGACTACAGATAGAAGAATTTGGGATTTTCTTTCTTAGGCTACAATAATAATAAATATAAGTTTATTTGAGGCATTATAAGTTATGGTCTAGACTATACGTTAATTTGTCAGCCAGTTTTCATTGAGTCTTTATCAGAGTTTTATATATTTCAATTTAAATTTTGATTTATTATGACTTCGTTCTCAAACTAAAATCAAATTGGCCCTCACATGGATATTCTTGTTATTGGCATCGTTACACGAAATTGCTTTTCCAATCTTGAGTGTCATTTTATTTGCTTTTATTGGCATCCATCAAACGTCGATATAAAACCCCGAAAATCCTGCAATAAAATTGCACAATTTATCTCCGTTAGATTTTACAAATCGGGCCGTTTCCTGCATAAACACCGAGTAAGCGTATTTCGAGAATGCCCCAAGGACGTGGTCGTGACTTGGACAAAGAGCCAGAAATCTAGAGCACAACAATTTTTAAAAGTCCTCCGCAAATATCTTCTTTTGTGTGCGATCGTCGGGAACCCGGCCGAGGTTTTATTGAGGGCGGTGGTGTGTGGTGGCTATATCATGATTGTTCTTTTATGCGCTTGTTGGCCGCTCAAAATTGACTTTCGACTTACCGAATATACATCATTATTATGTGTTTTGAAGCAGCTTCAATATGTATCCACCAACCCATACGTAGATGCCTCATATTTGATTCAGCTAATATAAATGAAAATATAAACAAATAAAAATTTGTGGACATTTGACACAGCGCCATCTAGCCCCAAACTAAGCAAAGCTTGTATTATGGGCACCAGATGGCTGATAGAATACTTTATATACTTTTCTTTTGTAAATACATACTTATATGTATAATACTACAACACCCAGACCAGGAAAAAATATTTGCAGACCATAGAAACACTTCTCCCGTAGAGGGAATCGAACCCGCACCTCTTGCATCCCAGCCGAGTACTCGCCCGCCACGCCACCGAGGTCGTCAAATATGGTCTCTATTATTTTGACATTACTGAAATATCTACTTTAATTTTGACTTCATGAAATAAGATTAGCCTCATTTTCTAAGTCAGTAATATTCTGGGTAAACATACAATTAAGCCAATCGATTCAACTATGTAAGCTATATCCAACTGATAGTATGCAAGCATGCAATCTGCCTGATGATATACAGGATGTAAAAACATTACTCTCCATATTAAATATCAATAAATTATCATTCAACAGTCACATACATAGTTCTGAACTAAACGCAGAATTATCTGTATCGTAGGTATCAGAAACTACGAGTGCCATGGTAACAAGTAAAGCACCATACTTAGAATTATTAGCTGAGTATGCACACTTTTCTACTGCTGCGGGAATCAAAGCCTCACCACTTGCACTCAGCACTCAGCAGGACACTTACTCGCGACATCATTGAGGAAATTCTTTTACAACCTGTAGAAATCTTGATCAACTAAACAAACGGAGTTCAGCAAGTTGCAAGATAGCGAAATGGATTGAAATTGAATTGAACTGTAGTATAAAGCGACGGGGAGTCTAAAAAGTATCTCAGGTGTAACAATTTAATGATATTTTGATGACAAAAAGGAATAAACAAAGTAAAAGTTGGCATAACAATTTTGTCGTTTTATTTACAAGAAAACACCTCAGCTCGTTAATTTGACAGATAAAGGTTTTCTCGTAGTCGTAGTTTTCCTTATAAAACGAATTTCTTAGACAATCTCAATACCTAAGATATTTTCGTTCATTTACAAATGATGTAGAAAAGGCAGAGACAAGCATCGTTATTTTGATCATAAACTTTTCAACATAGGTACATTTCTCAGATTCCTTTAACATAATACTTTCAGTATTTTTTTTTTCAATATTTGTTTATAATGTTAGCTTTTGTTATTGACAAAGATCATTTTTTATTAGCCTGTCTTATTATTACCTGTCTTAGTTCTGGGCATAGGCCTCCCCCAAGAGCTTCCCTATCCATTTTGTGAGGGGATTAGACCTAACCCACAAAATACGATATTTATGATAATTAATAAACAGTGGGATCAAAATTATATTGCGTTTATGACTGCATAATGTGACGTTAGTAGTAAATGACTTTTTTTACGTAGCCTAAGTAAAATTACTCCTTCTCGCATAAATGTGTAATGGGCGTGGAGCCTTTACCATCTATGATTTATAGCGTCGGTAGGCAACTTTTACCTACACTAACGGGACGCTGTAGCGCCCAGGACGATTTAAGGTGGAGTAGCCTTGTAGCACCCATACCATCTTTTCAGCTTAGTCAGCCTTATCCACAGAAAGAACATGTTCAATACGTACAGAGCTGACTAAGGGGTTTTCTCACCATTTTTCTATCACAGTTTGAGGGTACCTACAGTACTAATATAACGCACATAAATTTTTCGAACAAAATACCCATTTCTTCACGACGGCGACGGAGTAATATTTAGTATTCTGTGTTCACGACTATATTCAAACCTATAACCTGAATAAGTCAGCATGTGTAAAAATGTCCAAACAACGAAACAGGACTATAGGATCTAGATGTTTTGCTATACAGTAGTACCACATTATTGTGTGCTTCGGCAAATTTCGTGACATTGAATATGAAATGTAGATATGTATGTGAAATATAATTTATAGAGGTTTTTCAATAATTATGTAGATACTTATTGTACGGGAAATTCAGTGGCTGGTATTGGAAAGACGTACCTGGGTTCACGGCTGACTCGAGTCCGGGGGCCTTCCAAGATAGCACCGATATTGTCCGCACTTGTAGAAATCCACAGGGCTGGTGAAAGGGTCTCACAGATCGTGTCGTCTGATCGAAAAGAAGGACCGTAGACACGCACACACAACGCGATAGAATACCGGCGCGGGCGCGTGGGAAAATCGGGGCAAACGGCAGTCAGGGTGCGTAAACGTTCGTCTCCGATGACGGTGGAGCGAGGAATGTTCGTTGGCCGATTCCTTCACGAGAGCGCGTGAGAGGCGTCGTCAAACCAACCAGCCAATAAGAAAACAGATAGGTCAAAAAAGATTTCTCGACCTACCCTCCAAATTGTGTCTGCTTGCACAGGAAATGTATTGCTACCCACACCAACAATTTAAGAATGCACTCATTATCATCATCACAATAAATAAAACAAAAATGTGAAAAAAAATCAATTCCGGTACGGAACATAGCCGCTCACCTTAAAAGAACGTGGTTGTTTTAACGAAATATACACAAAAAAAAGTAAGAAATATGAAAGGAAAAGGAAAAACAAAAATATATAATATTTGCTTAGGTACTAACTAAATGCTCAACTGAAAAAGTAGACTTATTAATCTAACGGAAGCGGACAAATCTTAACGACGGGTCTCCTCGTAAAAGAGTTTCCCATTTTAAGAGTGACAGCACGGGTAATGTTATCACTGCCCGGGTGCAGAGCGTGTACTCTGGCTAACCTCCACTGTAAAGGGGGTAGGTTGTCATCACGCACAACAACAATCATGCCTTCACGGATTGGAGGTCCACGATTATGAAACCATTTTTGAGATTGTTGTAATTCATGTAAATACTCGCAACTCCAACGTTTCCAAAAATGTTGAACGCTTTGTTGAATCCATCGCCATCGAGTAAGCCGATCAGGATTAAAGTCCGCCAACGAAACGTCCGGTAGGGCCGTGATAGGACCGCCTATCAAAAAATGTGCTGGAGTCAGCGGTAAGGGGTCTTGGGAATCAGTACTCAAGACGCAAAGAGGGCGCGAGTTCAACACTGCCTCAACCTGACAAAGAAGAGTATGCATTTCATCGTAGGTTTGTGTGCGAGTACCAAGAACACGATACAAATGATGTTTGAAACTTTTTACACCAGCTTCTACCAATCCACAAAAATGTGACCCGGTAACGGGTTGAAAATGAAAAGTAAGGTTTTGACCTAATACCTTTTCATGAAACGCCTTTTGAACTGAATCTGAATTTAGAAATGCATATAACTCTTGTAAGTAGTTATTACACCCAACAAAGTTTTTGCCGTTGTCAGAGTAGATGTCCGTACATAAACCCCGACGAGACGTGAAACGTCGTAACGCAGCTAAGAACGATTCAGTAGTAAGATCTGAAACTAATTCGAGATGTATCGCTTTTACACTCATGCAAACGAAAACTGCAACGTAGGATTTTATTATTTTAGCGTTCCTAACCTTATTAGCGCGCACATAAAATGGTCCGGCGTAATCAACAGCTGTTTTTAAGAATGGACGCGCTGATTGTATACGTACGCTAGGTAAAGGAGCCATGCGTGGCTGTGTGTGAGTCGGCCGCGCTCGAAAACAAGAAATGCATTTATGTATACGCTGTCTGATTATGTTTCGTGCCGATAAAATCCAATATTTTTGCATCAACAAATATTGCGTAGACTGGGGACCAGCATGTAAATGGGTGACGTGTGCATCATCAATAATTAACGTAGTTAAATGATGTTTTTTAGGAAGTATCAATTGATGTCTAGATTCAAACGAAAGAAGAGATTTATGCAATCGCCCGCCCACACGTAATAAGTTGTCCTTATCTAAAAACGGAGATAAGCGTTTCAATTGACTTGAGGATTGTTTCCCCAGTGTTATGTTTTTTATATCGTCCGCGAAAACGGACTGTTGAATTCTACCTATTATTAACTTTAGGTTAGAGTTATATTCGGGCACAGTAATGTGCGCAGGGAAAGAAGTTTGAGTTTTTCTACATTTATGATAAAATCGAAAAATGTACGATATGACACGAACCAGTTTTCCTAACGATGAAAATTTTGAAAATACCTCGAGCTCGCCTACAGAAGATGGTGTTGCGAGAAGAGGAGGATTGCGTTTTTCTTCCTGTGTAACAGGACCTTGAATGAGCATAGGCCACAATTTTGGTTCTTCAACTAACCAACTAGGGCCACAGAACCATAAAACGTGTTTGACAAACACCGAGGGCAGCATGCCTCGGGAGGCTGAATCGGCCGGGTTGTCGTACGATGGCACATGTCGCCAACAACCGGCTGGTACTCGTGACAGTATGTCACTGGTACGATTGGACACAAAAGTTTTCCATTCATGTGGTGATGAGCGTAGCCATGCTAACACAATCGTGGAATCTGACCATGCGTAGACATGATCGAAATGAATTCGGTCGCCGTAAGCGAGCATTACTTTTCTTATTAGTTTAGATAACAGTTGGGCTGCCATAAGTTCAAGTCGCGGGATAGATAAACGCTTCAACGGCGCAACACGCGTCTTTGCCAACACAAGAAAAACACGAATCTTGTTGTCGCTGCATTTACACCTAACATAAACACATCCAGAATAAGCTCGTTCACTAGCATCTGAAAAGCCATGCAACTCGATCGATGTAGCCTTGTCGAAAATGTGACGAGGGAAAAAACATTCAGCTAAGAGCGGAAGCTCACTGGTGAAGCTTGACCACGCGTTGACTATATCAATGGGCGGTGACTCATCCCACCCGGTCCCAGCGATCCACAGTAATTGCATAATATGTTTTGCATACAAAATCACAGGCGATAATAAACCTAGGGGATCGTAGATTTTTGCGATTTCCGACAAAATGGATCTTTTAGTACATGTCGAGTCAGAAGATTGAACATTGAATGAGAAACCATCCGAACAAGGGTTCCATTGGAGTCCGAGTACTTTTATTGAAGTATCATTCTCCACTAGTGCGAACGAAACATTATCCGGCCGCTCACCGTGAGGTGAGGGCGCTGCGGCGAGAATCGCCGGCGAGTTACTATGCCATTTTCGAAGTTCGAACCCTGCGCTTGCACAGACATCTACTAATTGTTTTTGCAGAGCGAGTGCCTTGGCCTCGTCGGCCTCTCCTGTAATAATATCATCGACAAAGACGGAGTCCATCAAAACTGCTGACGCGAGCGGAAATTTCTCAGCCTCATCCTGTGCGAGTTGGCGCATCACACGTAAAGCAAGATAAGGAGATGAGCTCACGCCGAAAACAACAACTTTTATTTTATAATCCCGAATGGGTGCGTCAGGAGAGGATCGCCAAAGTATGCGTTGATAGTCCCAATCTGAAGTTCTAACCGCAATATTACGGTACATAGCCTTGATATCAGCTGTAAACACGACATTATGAATTCGAAATTTTAACAAAATATCAACAATGTCCGAATGAAGCTTCGGACCGGTAAGCAAAAGATCATTTAATGAGTGACCATTTGTGGTTTTACAACCAGCATCGAACACTACCCGAACCTTAGTAGTTTCGCTAGACTCTTTGACCACGCAGTGGTGCGGAATATAATAATGAGAAGTATCATCTTTGGAGGGGGGATCACAAAGTTCCATTTGGTTCAAATCTAAATACTCTTGTAAGCACGAGTGGTATTCCCTTTTCAGGGCAGAATTACGTTCTAAACGATATTCTAATTTTCGAAAACGCGAGAGAGCGATGTCACGGGATTGACCTAGTATAGGTGCATTTTTGAATGGAAGGGCCACTACATAGCGACCGGATTCGTCACGTGTGTGCGATCCTTCGAAAAAAGATTCGCACAATCTTTCATCAGCAGAAAGGGTTTTTTCTTCTGGAACTGCCTCCAGCTCCCAGAACCTTTGAAGGTCGTTGTCCTCGAAAAAGGAGCTATGACAAACCTGGAGTGGCGGCGGGTTCACCACATCGAAAAAAACCTTTCCCATCAACAAATAACCGAAAATACTATTCATTGCAATCGGTGCATCGGGGTGACCTTTGACAATGTTTCCTAGCAAAATGTGAGATAGAATATCTGCACCTAAAAGCATTTCAATGGGTTGAGAGCTGTGAGCATTAAAATCAGGATCAGCTAAATACAAATTTTTGATGTGCGGCCACGCATCTATAGGTACCGGTATTCTAGGCAGGGTCGAAACTAGTTTTGGTAAAATTAAAGCCTCCACTGAAATAGCCGGTATATCCTGATTTCGAGGACTGATAACGCACGTAACTATACCTTTAGGATAAATCGGTTTTTCTTCACCGATACCAAAAATCGGAATATTAATATTCCTAAAGCTCAAGCCTATGCGTCTAGAACAAGCCTCCGTAATAAAACTAGCTTGACTTCCCGAATCAACTAAGCAACGTAATTGATGTTTCACCGTACCAACGTGTATATTGACGAGCGCGGTAGAAAGCATTACGGTCCATTTCCTCGTAGAGGGCGCAATGGACGACTCGCAGTTCGCGCTTATCGCGTGGTTCACGGCGGTCGTTTGAGGTAGCACGGCAGGAGGGCCGGGTTCAGACGCGACAACCATATGTTTCTCCGAAGGAGGGAAAGAGACGGCCTGATTCGAATGAATAGGCTTGTTTACCTGATTCTCAAAGTGCAATAATGAATGATGTCGTTTATTGCAAGATCGACATGTATATTTTGAATTACAGTTTACGAGACTATGACCAACATTCAAACAATTGTAACAAACATTTTTGTTTTTTATGAAATTATACCTATCACCGGGAGACATACTCAAAAACTTAGAACACCTCGGTAGGATGTGCTGCGAATCACACAAAATGCATTGCTTCTCGCTTTGTCCGTCGGATGATTCAGTAGCTGCAAACGAGCGACGCGGACCCGACCCGGAGGGCGCATTCGATCGATATGGATCCACGCTGTTTGCGCGGGAACGAGAACTACTATCTACCCGCTTCGATTCCTTCAATTCACCACCGTTCATAATTTCAAATGTGGAAATTTCCTGTTCTAAGAACCTAATGAGCACATCTACGTTAGGTATTTCGGACGGCTTTGGAAGAGATAATTCAAAACGCTTACGAATGGTATTAGGAATTTTTCGCAACAAAACGTTCAACAAAATGAAACTCCATTCATTCACTGGGAAACGCATCGTTTCAAGAGCCTTAATATTTTCCATGTATACGTTTAGCAAATTTCGTAGATTGGAATATGACTCATTGGTACAGGTGTCACAGTCCAGAATGCGATCCAAATGTTTCGAAGCAATAATTCGGCGGTTTTCGTACCTATTTTTTAGTATATCTAACGCAACTAAATAGTTTTCATCTGTAATGGGAATCGATTTAATCAAATTATGAGGTTCGTTTTTTAAAGTTAACAACAGATAACGAAACTTCTCCGCTGGCGTGTAGGCATCATTGTTGTGAATCAACGCTTGATATAAATCAAAGTATGAGGGCCAATCAGTAGATTCACCGCTAAATGACGGCAACGGTAACGTTGGCAATTTATGTAAATGCAAACTATGATTATGTGCATGAGGCATTGAATTAATGGTAGTGCGACTCATGCGCCTAAATTCCTGACTGGCTTCTTTCAAATTATTTACATGAACTAAAATAGCATAATAACAATCATTAAAATCGTTACGAATTTTTAACTGTTCGTCTTTGTTAAACAACTTCGACTTCATCAACGCTTTTTCAATTTTAGATTGAAGTTTACTAAACTTTCTTTGTTGAGCATTTAGATCAGTAGATCTTGATTTGAATTGAACTTGATCAGTAGTAGCAAATAATAACGTTCTTTTAATGTCTTCTAGAATAATATCTCGCTCGAAAATATCTTGTTCAATTCCCGCGTCGTCCGCCATTTTGCGTAGCAAAGATGAGCAAAAACGATCAACGGAAAATTACAAAATGTACACGTAGTGTAGCAATGAAACCAATGAAAGATGACACAATCTGGAGGAATCAAGAAATATATCCGGTTCGAACGGATCAAAAAGTATGTACGGGAAATTCAGTGGCTGGTATTGGAAAGACGTACCTGGGTTCACGGCTGACTCGAGTCCGGGGGCCTTCCAAGATAGCACCGATATTGTCCGCACTTGTAGAAATCCACAGGGCTGGTGAAAGGGTCTCACAGATCGTGTCGTCTGATCGAAAAGAAGGACCGTAGACACGCACACACAACGCGATAGAATACCGGCGCGGGCGCGTGGGAAAATCGGGGCAAACGGCAGTCAGGGTGCGTAAACGTTCGTCTCCGATGACGGTGGAGCGAGGAATGTTCGTTGGCCGATTCCTTCACGAGAGCGCGTGAGAGGCGTCGTCAAACCAACCAGCCAATAAGAAAACAGATAGGTCAAAAAAGATTTCTCGACCTACCCTCCAAATTGTGTCTGCTTGCACAGGAAATGTATTGCTACCCACACCAACAATTTAAGAATGCACTCATTATCATCATCACAATAAATAAAACAAAAATGTGAAAAAAAATCAATTCCGGTACGGAACACTTATTATTTTTAAAGATTGGTTCAGTTATTATTTTAATTATATATTCGGACAAATTCGGTTTTCATAAAAATCACGAAGTTTGCCAAGGCACACAATTTTGTGGTAGGTAGGTTCTACTGTATAGCAAAACATCTAGATCATATAGTCCTTTCGAGGTTAATGAGCTTGCTATCAGATGGCATGTTATAAAAGTTGTTTACCACACTAAGTTGTCAATTAGGGCGCCCTAGAGTGTTGTGAATGTGCCAGGATCAAATCAATAAAGATAAGTTTTGTTGGTGTTAGCTTTTGTTATTCAAGGCCATTGTACCTGCTAACCAAAATCATCCTACATTCTAGATTAGAAAGCCTTAAATTTACTTTACTTAAATGCTGTTTGTTGACGTGAGCATTTCCGAAACGCCAGAGGGGCGGAGGGGGGGCATACTCGCGCCGCCCCACCGGCTAACCAACGAACAGTCTCGAACTGAGAGCTCGACGCAACGCACGCGCATAATACTCGCGACCGCGAGCGCGTCCTACTTACCTAACCCGCCAAAGGTATCCCGCTTTTTATAATACAAAACAAGTCGGCGACCGTGACAGGCCTGTAGTAAAATTGGCTCTTACCCGGTTTCAATATTCTAACGGACGACGGATAGTTAAATACCATAGCAATTATCATCATCTCACTACTCTTAGCCCACAACACAACACAACATGACTGTATTTTTCTTCCACTCCCTTCTATCAGCTATCATCTCAGTATTGAGCCCTTTCTTACTCGTGTCATCTTTAATCAATCTATCCATCTTTTCTTTGGCCTACCTCTACTCTTGTACTCCACATTCATCCATCTCATGACATGTCCATAACATGCCAATCTATTACTCCTCAACTTCTCTGTCCAGGCGCTACTTTCAAGCTTCCTCTGATATACGATTCCGTATCTTGTCAAATCTCGTCACTCCACATATTCTCACCTGTTGCATTCAGTCTTCTTTCATTCGTCCCTTTGGTTACCTAACACTCAAATCCATACAAAGTTGTTTTCCTGTCAAAAAAATTGTATTTTATTAGTAGAATATTTGAACCGGGCATCTGTTAATGTATGCCACGATCTTACAAAATAATAACAATACCAGCGTTGTTTAACTTTTGGCAGATTTTAAGAAAGGTTTATAAAGTCAGCATGATCAAACCAAAGAAGGTGAATCATCCCCATAGTTCATGAAAACACTGAATCAAGTTTAAAGTATGACTGACTTTATTTTAGAACTGTGCATCAAATAGAAGCGGCCAAAAAAATGGACGAATCCCAACAGCGGTATTTTATTTTATTTGCATAAAATATGGCTTTTCCCACATAGAAAAACGTAACTCTCAAACACGTTTTACCAAACGTCAGATGAAAATTCCCTCAGGAAAAAGCCAAATCAAAATTATGTTCACGTCTATATTATCCGTGTGGAAGTTTGTATGAGAGATCTTAGATAAGTTTGCCAGCATAGACAGGTCCTAAGGGAGCCCTATTATATCCCATTCATGGTACTTAGTGCCGTGGCGTTTCAGAAAATTCATATGACCTCTATAAAGCTGGTTACTTTACGACACTATATTTTAGAGTGAAATTCTATGAGAGCACGCAAACTGCCATCTATGTAAGTACTCAACTTTAGCCGGTGCGGTGGCCTGGTTCTCATATTACTTTTCATATCTTGAGGTGCTTACATACGAGTAACTATTTGTACTTCTCTGCTGGACTGGGAGTATAGGAAAAACCTAAAATGCGTCCAGATGCTTCTCTCCCCAAGCATGAGCACAACAGGGAATCCTAGTGTGGGATCAGAAATAAGTATGTGACTGTTGAGTATTATATAAGCCTAAAAGTTTATAACTAAAAATTTCCCTGTCAAACATATAATTTTCTCAACAATAAAAATACGAAAGCACTTTACAAACTGAACACTCAATAAAAACTTATTCAACAGAGCACCCAGCTAAAAGTTTTCCGTTTGCTCGACCCACAGTTACATATAGTTCAAAATTACATTTCTATGAGCTTTTATAACAACTGCCCAAGTACGTGATCAGCCCTTTTACATCATTATCATCAGTGGCATGTAAAAACATAAATGTGAAAATGGGCCAAGTGTGGTACCCTAATTTCAATATTCTAAACAAAAAAAGTAAGTTCGTGTGAACTAGTGGCCAGCTCTTGTGACGGAGTTTTTAGGCCGCCTAAAGGCCTCTGTCATGGCTTAACGACTTAAAAGCCGGGACCGACAATTTAACGTGCCCTCCGAAGCACGAAAGTGCTCAGCTCGTAATGCCACTAATTATATTCTAATTCATATTTGTTAAAATATACAAATAACAACGTAAGACTAGACTGAAACTGATTAATTCGGAGAATAATAGTATAACCTCTAAATTTAGATAAATTTATTGCCTTTGTAGGGGTATTCTATACCTTACATATAGAACGATGTGTAAGGTTTCTTCCAGTATCTTGGTAATGAAGGTAGCTAAAAAGGTTTAGCCATATCAGCAAATCTGTTGTGTCAGCGTCGCACAATCAGACGTAGGCGGCTACGACACGGTTACGGCGTAGCACGTCGTAGCTCTCATGACATCTACAGATAAAAAAAGTCCCTGGATGACGTCACGTATATTTTTAAGTATAATACACAGTGATACTATAAATACGTACGTAATCTAATACTTTGTTTGCGACATAAAACATGAAATAGGGAGGTACTCAATACCCATTATAACATATCCTACTTACGTGTATTAAATATAATAATATATATGCAACAGATTGTGAAGATGTTTGGATGTTTGTACCTCAACCACGCCCCAACCGATACCTTAGCTTCATAAAAGAAAGTACATCCGAGAGTGCCCGTCAACCTGCTTTAGACAGCACAAATACTTGTTTTAGTTTTACGTTTTATTTGTATCTACTTGATAAACTAAATAAAGAGCCTTCTATTCCTATAAATTCTTTACTGCAAATTTTCCATAGTAAGTCGTACAAAAAATGTTTAGTAGGTAGTGTATACAAGGTACCCAAGCCTACAGACTGAGCCCTAGTAATGGCTAAAATTTGGTGGGAAAGGTGGACCTTGAAATAATATATTTACTACCGAGATCACTACTAAGCCATGACGGTGGCCTTCAGGCCTTCAGGCCTCTGTCATAAGAGTTGGCCACTAGCTCATATGAATTTTACTTACTTACTGGACTTTTTTTTAACTAATAGATGGTTTAAGCTGTATTCATAACATACTGATATATTGAGACTTTTTTCAAAAACTCGGTATCAACCTATGTCAAACTAACTAAGCTGATTGATATATTTTTGTTGCGAATCACTATGTAAGACACATATAAAGCTACGTTTTCTAAAAGGGGAAAGAGTAATCTGAGCCTAAAATAATGTTGCCAACAAACATGGCAACCATACAGACTTAGTAGGCCGTGTAATGTTACGCTTGAAATAGGTAAGGGATATCCTATCCGATTCGAACATGACTGTCGCTGAGTTGAAACTGAGTACAAACTGATATTTTTATTGTTAAAATAATGAAAAAAACTCTGAACATGCATCGTGTTGTTTTTGTAATCCTAAAACAAGTATTCTCGTTTTGTTTACTCTGAAAATGTTTTTCTTTTGAATACTAACACAAAGTATCCCGAATTATTTGCATAACATGAAAAAGTTTTAACAATTTTAGTAAATCCAAATGTACTTTGAATTTATTTTATTCAACAAAAACACATTTTTTGGCTTTGTGTTTTCAATCATATTAAACTTAAAAAGGGTTTAGATAATTTGCAATTTAAATACAACAGATACAAAAAGTATTCTGATATTAATAACTTATTAGGAAATTAGGCTTGTTAAAAATAAAAGGACAGATTAGCTGAGAGAAACAAAAGTAAGAATGGCTAAACCGACAGAGATGATCAGGATTACTTTTAATATTTTAGCTACCGGCAAATGTACTGAATATTTTGAGGGTAAGCTTTGAAAAATTACTGGTCGTTCCGGTCCTTTTGGGCACCCTTTATTACTGCTACAGAAGAATACTTCAATTCTGCTTCGAACCAAAACGCTACCAGTAAAGGCGAGTTTATATTCGATTCATGCAAACAATACGCAAGTTTGAAATAAATCTAGAATTTCAACGGATTAATTAGAAGCTGTCGAAAATTCAAAACAAAATTGTTTTGACGAATCTATAAAAGCTTTTCAGTGTAATATTTTTGTTACAACAATTTTGATTACCGTCTATTACCGTTGACCGTTGACAGACTACAAACTTGTCTTTGTCTGTACAAAAATACCTCAGTACACCATTAATTGACATGTACAATGAAGTACCCATGTATTATAATACGCGTTCATTTAAATAATAAAGCCCTTAGCAACTATATTAAATTAAATGATTTATAAAGCAACAGATGACAACTTTTGCCTACACAGACGGGGACGCTGATCGCCCTATTTTTATTTTGTGTAAGTTCGTTTTTATCAAGTTTGTCAGTTAATCACATATAATTGATTGTCTCGTGGATTAAGATGAAACTTAGAATATATGTACATAGCTCATGACGTGAAAAAACCAATAAGGTAATTTTTATTTATATTTTGGTACCATTTTTATTTGTAATTTTATACCAGGCGAGCTCAGGTGCAGTCAGAATATGTAACTGTAACTATATTCTATCACACTGCCCCATATAAATCTCAGGTTGGCTTCATAGACTTGTAAGTGTTGGTAACAGCTGAAGTAAATCTCTATTTCAGAACTCAAAGCAACTATCAGTAAAACAAAGTGAGCTAATAGAGACGTCGAAGACTGAATGGCTCCATTTATCAGTATTGCCGCTGCACTCTCCATTCAGGCGACCAAACTACCCAGGATTTATCAGACTAAATCTACCAACATATATAATTAAATAGCCAAGCGCGTGCTGGACCACGTAGAGTGAAGGTTTAGCCAGAAAAGGATGTGAAAAATTCAGATACTCTCCTGGAAGCTAGGTTCCAAGACAAACAATCGTTATTGCTTACAATCTGCGTGCTGTGTATTACAAGAATGCTGAGTCAGTGAGGGTGCGTCTGAACGCTGACACTCTATTGACAAGGAAAGAAAGGCTACAGAAAACAAAGGAAAGGAGAGGGGGTTTATATACGATCGCTTAAAACAGAAAACATCCGTTTTCTCTAC
This sequence comes from Scotopteryx bipunctaria, assembly GCA_949320045.1. Classification (NCBI taxonomy): domain Eukaryota; kingdom Metazoa; phylum Arthropoda; class Insecta; order Lepidoptera; family Geometridae; genus Scotopteryx; species Scotopteryx bipunctaria. The sequence continues at coordinate 5,080,458 of OX439449.1, forward strand.
GACAGTACACTTGTTCTGAGCAAAAGTTCGCCTGCAATAAGAAGGCAGCAATAAGAAGGCATTGACCGAGCATGTCCAATGCCGAGCAAATTCGAACAACATTAAGTTCGCTCGCCGGTGACGCCTTCTCTTATGATTGATCAAATATACGGCGCTTTTCAACAGATAACAACGTTGCTATGGTAATGGACAATCCGCCGTCCCTTAGTAGAATATTGGAACCGATATCAAAGAGCGATCATTTGTTTGGCGACTTCAACCGATCATCAGTAAACTAAAGTTTGCTTGCTGACGTAATTTTATTTACTGCGTGAACCACCAGACAGTTCAAAACTCAGCTTTTCATTATATAGATAAGCTCGGCAAAACACGCATTTTCTCATTTCCTCAAACTTATGCTATCCATTTTTGTTTAAAGTTGCATTCATTAGCATTCAGAATTTAAAAACGCTTTTCATAACGAGCTCCTTTTGTAATTAGTGTTACATTTCTTATTTAACTTTAAGAGACCATAAATATCGCCAGACGTTTTATTTGCTTCGAGTCTGTTTGAGATCCTGTTTCAAAGCTTTTACTACAGGTATAAAATGTTTTTTTTTTACTTAAATCTACGTCACTAGAAAAGGACAAACAGCAGCCCTTGACTAGGCGTGTATAAGTTAGATAAAAGGTGATAAGAAATGATAATCTTATACTACATAAGAATGTCTATACCTACATTATACTGACAACCTCTGTGGCATGGCGGGCGTGTGCTCGGCTGAGACGCAAGAGGCGCGGGTTCGGTTCTGCTGCGGAAGAAATATTTGCAGAGCATGCAAACATGCAAAGGGTCTGGGGGTTGTTATATTATGTATTATGCACACACGGCGGCCTTACAGCATGATCCCATGATCTTTGGATCGTGCTGTAAGAGTTTTGGCTAAGTTGTTTTATGACCGGCCGCCTGCCTGACGTCAACCCTCCTTGGGAATACTTGATTATAAGGTCTAGGCGAGCATAGTTAAAAAAAAGTTTGGTATATACGTTATAGAAATACTATCTATAATATTTCACAAATATTTATCTGTGAAATTCTGTGAGATCTGATCAGATTCATATTTGGCCGTAAAATGATCGGAATTTTGATAAATCGTACGCATTTCAATTCAGCGATCAGATAAAGCGGCCTTTTAACTCCCCAGGTTCTAGCAGCGGTGGTACTAGGATTTATGCAGAAGTGTAAATTGTAAAATAAAATAAATTGTCGGTCCCGGCTCTTAAGTCGTTAAGCCATGACGGAGGCTTTTAGGCGGCCTAAAAACTCAGTCACAAGAGTTGGCCACTAGCTCATACTCGCTTGCTTACAGAAGTGTGCTAAAATTGTAGCGACAAAATGAAGAGAAATTTAGAAACGAAGCAATAAAGATTTTATGGCGGTCACTGAACTTTCTTGTTTGGTTAAAACGAGTAGGTGTAGTAGAAAGTAACATAAAACATTTAAGTTTAGTACTAAGCTCAGAGGCTGTGGCGCATGCAGCGTGCTGCATACTTTATACCCCAGGTCAACCAAACATTTGCATTATAACGAGGTTCAAAACCATTAATTCTCTAGCCAATCGCTATGTTTCGACGTGCCTGTACTTAACTTAGCTTCTTGTCATTAAAACATCAACCTATTTGAAGTAATTCCCACGAAGCAAGGATTAAGTAAGCCACTTGCATATTGTTTTATTAAGAACAATGTAGTTGAACAAAGTAGTTTGTGCTGTTAGCGAAACTAAGGACAATATAACACATGTGGACATTTCACACAGCGCCATCTAGCCCCAAACTAAGCAAAGCTTGTACTATGAGCGCCAGATGGCTGATAAAATATTTATATACTTTTACCCGGAATAAATATTTACAGAACATACAAACATTTATCCCGTAGCGGGAATGAACCCGCGCTTGTTGCATCTTAGCCAAGCACTCACCCGCCACGCTACTAAGGTCGTCTTTAGATTCTATGACATGCACCATTTGAGAATACTAGTATACTTAGGAAGGAAAACATAGCACATACAATTTTCGAACAGAAATCCATTGGTGTACAACCGGATTTTAACCCACGAACTTAGATCGGAAGGCTGGGCCACTACCACTAGACCACCAGTGCTCTCAAATTGTTTCGATACTTATGAAATAAATAGAATAAGTATAATATATAGCAAACTATGAGTGACTTCTTGAGCAGTTGTATAGAAATAAAACCTCCAAAATAAGAGCTATTGTGCTCACAATACCTCTCATCCTCATTGTGACACGTCCAATTTTCCGGATCGTTGTATGCAGTTGACCCCAACATTCCTACTTCCCTGAGTCATATTCTCAACTAGAATAGTGCCATATAGCGTCACGGAACCCTCTTACGACTACAATAAAAACTCTTTGCAAACTTACCTAAGCAAAATTAGTTCATACGAACGAATGACTGAATGAATTAAAATACTTCATTCTACGCCCTACAAAATAACATAAAAATAATACCGTTAAATAATTTATATGTTGCGATCAATTCACTGCACTTCTCTGCTGGACTGGAAGTAAAGAAAAAACATAGAATGCGTCCAGCTGCTTCTCTCCTGCATGTCGAAAAAGTCGACTAAGGGATAGTATCCTCCAACATGATGAGATATAATAAGCAAGTATTCCCAAAGAGGGTTGATGTCAGGCAGGCGGCCGGTCATAAAACACCTTAGCCAAAACTCTTACAGCATGATCCAAGGATCATGCTGTGCCGACCCTACATAGAGTGGGATAAGGGCAGGAAGATGATGATGATGTTGCGATCAATTCACACAGGTAACATTTACCTAAACATATGTGTACTGTAGCCACAAATCTACTCTCTGTAACCTGCATTTCGGGGTAAGTAATTGATAGGAGCTAAGCTTTAGCTATACGAGTATATCTCAGGAGTCAAAAGCACAGCCAATCTGCACTAACCAATTACTCTCGAGTAAGACATGTCACTTAAAATTATTTATATTTTCTGTTAAACTTAAGTTTTTGCCTTTTTCATTTTCTAACACTGGACTGAGTTCATTCTAGGTTATTTCCAGATCCGTGTCAAGCGAACAAAAGAGAGCAAAGGCTAGTGTGTGGAAATCGGCGATGAGCATGAATGTTCGCTCGCCATCTCTGATATTGTGTCGAAACAGAGCACTATAAACGATTCGCAAGCTCTCGCTCGCTACGTCAAAAATGTCCTCATTGATTCGTTCGTATTCGCTGGGTACATTTTGTCAACTTTCGATTGTTAACTGCTTAAAATATTCCCTTTCAACACTTACTACGTAGTAAAACGTTTTATAATATGTACTTCCAATTTTATTTTAGAAAAGTGAACACAAAAATAAATTACCTCAAAAAAGATTACACCAACCAAATCCATCACTCATAATAAGACAACCAATGGGAGTATAAGTCAAAAGATCTCTTTTAGCTTCCATTTCCTCCGAGGGAATTTGATTAACGTTTGGTTTTCCTTGTGTCTGTTGTTTTATTGTTTCGATAAATTGTAATATCCTTTGGGGACAGAGTTTGATATCCGCTGCTACTGAAATATGTTATTGATATTTATTTTATCGGGAGGCTGGTGTGCTGCCGAATAACATAAACTAGTTATTAGTTTTGACAACCTCCTATGGAGCGGCGGAAAAACAGCTGGCAAGGAAGCTTCGGAATTGGTTAATGCTATGGAAAAATATTTGAACCTTTTGTTTAAAACTCTATGATCATTTTATTTCTTCACATCCTTCTTACTCAAAAATAAAATTACTGCAAAACGTCGTCGGCTTTCCCGCCAAATATAATTAAATCAGATCAAGTAATATGAATTTAAAACAGTTACACGACATCTATAAGTCAAGATAAAATCACCGCATTGAGTAAACCAGTGCCATGAGAACGAGTATTAGATAGTATTTGGATTCGATTAGCGAGCGTTTTAAATTAAAAATAACTCTCTTTTGCCTGTACTCATAGATAACCCAAATAACCAGAAATTGGCAGTACACTGAAATAAACAAAGGATTTAAAGCGAACCAACGTGGCAAAGGTCAGGATTTAAAAGGGGATCCTTACAAAGCTGGCCTAAGATTGGAAATAATTAGCCCGTAAAGGTAAGTAATTGTTTTCTAAATACCGTTGTGCTAAATGTGAGATTGATTTAAAATAGTTCTTGGTGCAGTACTAGTATGAATTTATCTATCCAAACATATAAAAGGTGTTGCTGTGAACTGTACCATTTTAAAAGGGTGCGAAGAATAATCTCTCTGCCGATAATGTAAATTACGGTCAACGCTTCTATGAAATTCATTAGTTAGGTAACAAACTAATCTAAGTAAGAAATTTTCAGGGTAAATGGTTTACCTAACTCAATATTGTTGAGCATCGAATATTCGAAGGAAATATCATAACACTTAACTGGGACAAATAATTTTTTAATGATTCAGTACTCGAACGCCAACGGGACCCTATTAAGTACTAAACCACCGTTGTCTATCCGGCCGTCCGTCTGTCAGCGGGCCGTGCAATTCCTTTAAAAATATCCGAAGCATACATCAAACTGTGAATTTCAAAGCAGACAATATACAGCAACTTCACTAGAGGGCTAGAGTTCATATAATACTTTTAATAATGAACCTTCGTTTCACTGAGAGGCTCATAAGTAAATCAAACCACTCAAGTTTACAAATTGCGTACACCTGCTCACACAAGTCGATACAATATCACGTCCCGTCTTCACTCAAAAGTCCAGCAAACTTGAGGGCTTTACTGGTTCTCCTACTTCAATTTAACTTTGTAAACTTCACACCAATTATGTTGTTAGCCTAAGCAATGTTTCAAATTTTCGAGCAATGTTCCATTATGTTTAACTGAGTTATTTGTATTACCCAGTTAGGAAGCACTTTGTAAATTGTGTTAAATTGGAAATAAACACCGCTGAAATTCACACATAGCAGCTCTTAATTACCTGATAATCCATGGTAGGAACTCAGACAAAAAAAAAGAAAAGACGCCGCGCCGCGAACAACAAAAGTGAAGTCACACAAAACCGTGCTCCTGCAAGTAAACATACACGCTCACGTACACACCTACACTAAAACCATGCTCATCGCTCTTAGTACGTCACGAGTCGTCGTCTAGTAAACTTAAAATTTAAAAATAAAATTATGCCTTCCTGTGTAGTGAAAACTTATAAAAACAGCAGCATATCACATAAAAGACTCACGGAATCACTTTTCACTTGTAAGTTCTTCAAATAACATCGTTTCTTAATTATTATACTATGAAGTTTAGGTTACTTGGAACACAAAACCCCGAAACCTTACACATAGATAAAAAGGTGGCTTCACTTTTATTGTTCGCGGCGCACCCGTCTTTTCTTTTTATTTAGTCTGAGGGTAGGAAATAATTATTTAACTACTAGTGTAGTACCTATCTATACTAATATTATAAAGCTGCAGAGTTTGTTTGTTTGTTTGTTTGTTTGTTTGTTTGTTTGTTTGAACGCGCTAATCTCTGGAACTACTGGTCCGATTTGAATGATTCTTTCAGTGTTGGGTAGTCCATTTATCGGGGAAGGCTATAGGCTATGTTTTATTTTTTTCAAAATTAGGGATCCGTAATAAAATTGCTATTTTGTAACACAAGGTGTAAAATCGAAAACCTATTTTTGCGTGCGCTGCAAAAACTATTGACAATAGAACAAAATGATGTACTACGGGTTTGTAGATCCCATAAAGACCTACAAAAAAGTCCGCGAGAACATATATCTAGCTATCATGGTTTAATCACAATAACCGATTTTGTGTTCAAAATAATTATTAAATCGTCTGAAGAAAAAAAAAACTACGTTAAATATGTATCGTAATATTAATATTTATCGAAATTAAGCATTATGTTATCAAGAGTATTTATGTAGAAGTAAAATACTTTTTGTTTCATCTCAATCGGATATTTTGTTTAAAAGTTATCACGTGTGTAAGATGTTAAGAGTTGGTACATATTAATGAGTTATGGGCCATAGAGTTTTTTATCAACATAAAATCCTGTAATAATCTTTTTCGAAATATATTTGTTGATGATTGTAAGTATAAGATCTTTGAAGAGTATAATAAATACATTTCTAAAATAACTCTGCTAAGGAAATCCACGCGCGCTTGATGCAAGCAAGACGAGACGCTGGCGGCGCGGCGGCGGGTGAGACGAGGAGGCCGCGCTTGCTGGCCGCCTGTGAGAAAACGCGGGTGAAACCGCGAGGCACAGCTAGTCTATTATAAATGCGAAAGATTGCGTGTGAGCGCATTTGGCTGCGTTCATGTCCGTAACGGCTGAACGATTTTAACTCTAACTTGGAACACACATTGTTTAAGACTAGGAATAACACATAGGATACTTCTAATCCGGGTACCGAGTACGAATACGTACTATACGAGCGCAGTCGCGAGTAGATGCTAGTTTTACTAATACTTTGGCGGACTAAGATTGGCCATTTGTTCATAAAAACTTAGAGACATAAATGACGCATAATTTATGCATAGGTAATGTCTTCTCTAAGTTTTAATAAAGAGTTAAGGTAAGTTAGGATGTTGTATCAAGTGGAAGATGGAGGGACGAATTCTACAAATTGGCCTACAGAGGCCTTAGATTGGGGTGAATGGAAAAAGGGAAGGGAGGTCTTTGCCCAGCAGTGGGATCCATCAGGCTTGTTACATTAGATTAATGAGGTAAAAATGATCTAGGAGCTGGGCTAGCCTATTCTATCTAAAATGTTCGCCTCAAAAAATCCCCTATCGTTTTTGAGTTTTTAGGTTCTAGGACAAGCTTATTTCCTCACTATGTTTTCATTCACCGTTTGAGAACTGTCTGCTAGCACAAAACCGGAATATACTATAGTATCGAAAAGGGATCGCTTTTCGACCACGGGTGCTCTAAAGTTTCCTTCTGTTACTGTACATTTATCATTGTTTGATAGGTATTTACCCACAACTGAGAGATTCTGAGTTCAGAGAAGGGCACGTTCCAACAATGTTAGAGAAATTTCATATGTATAAACGGGTTCACAAAAAGCGAACGAGTAAACCCAAACGTATCATTGGACGTCTTCACGAAAGCGAGGAAGAACAGCGTGTATGAAAATAATCAACTCTGCGCATCGCTAATCGGAATGGGCAGTATGTTCTTACTGCTTATTCCTACTTCCGCTAGCTTTCACTCGCTTACGCTTGCTTGATCCGTGCCCAGCATTGGTGTAAACAGGAAGTCAATAAAATATTATTAATTGGGCAGTATCTCACAAGACACTTCTACGCTGTCATTTTATATTAACTAGCATAATTTGTGTGCTAGATAATATTGAATACCTGATATTAATCTTAGAACGTCTTCGATGATCCCGTCACAGATAGGTAACAGTCAGTAACAAAATTGTTTTCAATTTGAGCTTTTAAAAGCTCATGTATGACTCATGTTTATCAATTATTTGATGATTAGCCTGGGTTCAAAATAATTTCAAAGGTAAAATTTTTATTAGGTCAATAATTGATGTAGGTTCCCAAAAACTTTTTAATTTAATTACGAGATAACAATAGTTTTAAGAATCACAAAGCTCTGTTTCTAGCTTATTTTTCATTGAACTGGCTCTAGCAAAGTTTGCTCAAGAAATGAAACTCATTGGCCTGATTATTGGCAAATACCTCAGCTAAAGAATTTGTCCAATCTGGTACCTATTAGAGAGTCGGTTGTCGACCAAAGCTGATCCTTATCACAATGGGATAGAGTTCAAATTTGAAAGGCCATGTTTCCCTAGCTTCATGTAATAGCTAGGTAACTCCCCCATCTATCACGTAACTTAGACTAATGTTAACAATTCAGCAGGCAATTTAGTGTCGAGCGATGGCGATCGGGCAATCCCTTGATGATAAACAGTTGTGACATTGTTAATGGGTTAGATAATATTTACTTTTTACTTAGTAGGGGAGACTAAGGAGGACTGACACAAGTTTTACGTTACCTAGCATATTTGGGTCAAAAATTGCCCAGTATTTATAAAACTTGTACCCTAAATATAGCCAGTTATCTCTTCATAATGAAAACCACCAAACTAAACCAAAGTAAAAGTACGAGATTATTAAACCTACATACAAATATAAAATTTCATATCTACGTAGGTTTTACACACCTAGTTAAAAAGTATTTACAAATCTAATACATAATAATACTAGCTGCCGCCCGTGGCTTCGCTCGCTTGGTACCCGGATAAAAAATAGCTTATGTTAATCCAGTACATGTACTATGTACTATGTATATTCCAAGTTTCATTCAAATCCGTTCAGCGGTTTAGGCGTGATTCAGGCACAAACATCCAACCATCCAAACTCACAAACTTTCGCATTTATATTATAATGAGATTATAATTAAATCCGACTCTTTTGGTTCGTGTTTTTGATTTGTGTATTTGAATGTGTTTGGGCTAAATTTGACTTAATTTTAATTGTATTTTTATTATTGTATGACATATATATGGAATTTATGTGAATCTGAAGTAAATAAATCAATGAAATATCAAGTATTTTTTGTTTGTAACAAAATTATGAAACGATAAAATATTTTATTGGGGACAATAATATTTCATGACTCTAGTAATACTGTCGAGTACACGAGTGATTCCCAATTTCCCAAGTACAGTCCTACCTACCTACACGGTACAATCCACACATTTCTGGTTTTAAAATGACAAATTCTCTGTTCCCTTGCCTTTAATTCTTGTCTGTTTTGCGGGTTTGAATGTTTGAGTTTCCATAATACTTTCACATTCCGTTGTTTTTATTTTTGTGCTTGGTAAAAAAATCCGAATTAAATTGTAACACTACTGACATAATGGTAGGTAAATTAGGTATGTACTATGTTCATAGGTATTTAAGGAATTCACATTTGTATTTTAGCTTTTAAACAATTTCGCTTGACTTTTGGTGTTCCCAGTATGGAAAAACGAAACACTTAATTTTTTTTCATAATATCCTCTATACATAAATCGTATGTTAATCGTATTCGGATATCAGTGGATGAGATTCGCGAGGGATCGGAGAGAATGGCGTAATAAAGAAAAGGCCTATGCCCAGCAGTGGACAGAGACGGGCAGAAATGATGATAATGATGATATCCTCTGTAATTTTTATTTGAATTATTTAAGTCTGGTTATAGTTTAAAACATTTACCTAGGATGGCATGCAATGAAAGATAACGCGGGCAATATTTTACTCTGAATAGAAACCCTGGCCATCTTAGTTCAATGGACTGGATCTTACTGCCGAAGACTCTAGAATTGTCTCCATCTATTCAGATTTTCGCAAGGGTAGGTACTTACTAGTTTTTTTATCATTTATTTTTTCTTCTCAACCCTTTTGCAAAACCAATCTATAACCCTGAAGTTAATAGAATATTTCACGCTCACAATTTATCTAAGTACTAGCTGTTGCCCGCAACTACGTACGCGTTAGATTACTTTTATAAGTAGCTACGTAGTGCAGTAGGTATTTTTATGGTAGGTATAACTAAAGATCAGTAGGTGGGAAATGTGATGGAAGATGCGGTAGTTGAATTTGACGACCTCTCTGAGGACCTATTTAGAGTACCTAGGTATACAAACCGAGTTTCAAGCCATTAAAAACTTTGACATAGCATTTTACCCCTTATTAAAGGTTGTTGTAAAAATCCTAAAACACCTGTCCGTGCATTTAATTTGCATATACAGTATCTAAATTATAAGCAAATCGCACAACGCGTTAAAAAATTCCATACAAACGTTTTCACCCCTTTAGGGGTTGAATTTCAAAAAATCCCGCCTATAAAACAAAGCTACCTTCCAAATTTCTGCTTTCTAGCATCAGCGGTTTCGGCTCAACGATGATTAATCAGTCAGTCAGTCAGTCAGGTTAAGCTCTTTTATAGAGTATAGATAACTAACTTCATGAATAAAAATAAGGTAAATTTAACTGCACTTTCATTGCCAAAAATGAAATGAACTAGCTATCAAATATGATCAGATAGCATAGGTACCTACTAGTAAAATTATGGTTTTGCTTTATATATTAACTATACTAAAAGTCTAATAAAAAGTGTCGCAAAAACCAACAGATCTTCTGTTATCTCTAAAACCACAAAATTAGAAATCACTAGGTACCTTTTCTAATTGTATAGCAACCCTTTCACAGAGCAAAAACAGGTGCCTATTAATTACAAATATTTTTTTATTTCCATGAAATCTTATTATGAAATTAATTAAAATGTAATATTAGCTTAAAAGCCACTTATTCAAGATCACAACCGACTATAAACTAAAAACAAAATTCATTATCTTAGCGGAAGTTAACGGAAAATTCAATTTACCTGCCGTAACAGGTGGGTTTTAGGGAGCGGTTAACGGTATTGTTCGTATTTACCTATTTATAATATTTTGTTCCTTGTTCAAAGTTCCTGCCTACCTAAGAAGTAAGAACATACCTACTTATGCTACGGGAAGTTCTTTCGTGATCGTGGCATATAAGGGACGAAATCTAGGGAAACTCGGAAGCTGTCTACCTATGGAATGGAACATGGGGAGAGAGAGAGAGAATGTTAATACTTTACACTGGGCCTCTTTAAAGTTGTATTGTGAACATAAACAAACTTTTCTAAACACAATCTAGGTTTCGTAATAAAAATACACGCAAAAATAATCAAAAATATCCAACCCTGAGTAAATCCAACCGAGCGTTGTGCAAAAATTGTTTGTTCAGTTATCTAAACAGCTCACCACAAAGGCTCTTGTTGATGTTTAGGTACGAATTTTCACTTAAGATAAGCCTCCTAAACCGTATTTTACAAGATTAAGTCATCTCGCGCCCTCCTTTTGTTTTAATCCTGAACGAATCCAGTGATAAATCGACCATAACTGGCTGAAAAGCAAAGTAGAACGAAGAAATACATGAAACATTTTTTGTTTCTGATACGAATCTCGCACCATTTGTTTTGGGGACATTTTCCACTAAAAATTAAACGCATACCAACAAACAATACATCACGTGAACCAATTACCTCGTTTAATAAAGTACCTACTTGATTCCATTTTGTAAGTGCTTATTACAAAGGGTAGGGAATAAACCGAACTTGAGTTCCTGACGTACCTACCAACAAATTATGGATTCACTCAACTTCCCGAGAAGTTTGAGTCAAAGAGGGAACTAAACATGCAAGATACAACAACTTCTAAAGTTCTAACATACTCAACGTAAAACTGCACCAATGGATTGTTAATGGATCTGTTCGAAAAAATTATGTGCTCTATACCAATTTCTCAAACGGTGAAGGAAAATATCGTTAGGAAAGCGGCATGAACCTAAAAAGTTCGAAAACTTGTGTCAAGTGCACGAAAGGAGCCTTTGAGGCGCACTTTAAATCCTTTCAACGCACTGGTTCGAAAGAACTAGTGACACAGCTAGTAATATGTATATAATTTTAGAAGTAGTAACATAAAACTAGGTACTTGTATCTACAATGCGCCACCATGATGGTGACAAAGAATACACATATTAATGGAATTACATAATATAAACTGCTTCAATACAAAAACATGTCAAATCTACTTTAATATTATAAAGAGGAAAGATTTTTTAGTTTGTTTTTATGTTTGTAACGAATAGGCTCCGAAACTACTGAACCGATTACGGATTGATTAACATCTTACTTATATTATAAATGCGAAAGTTTGTGAGTTTGGATGTTTGGATGTTTGTGCCTCAATCACGCCTAAACGGCTGAACGGATTTGAATGAAACTTGGAATATACATAGTACATGTACTGGATTAACATATAGGCTATTTTTTATCCGGATACCACGCAAGCGAAGCCGCGGGCGGCAGCTAGTAGGCTATAATTTGTTTTCAAAAAATTAGGGATCCTTACTAAAACTCCAATAATGTAACCCGAGGTATAAAAAATTTACTTAATAAATCCTAATTTGTTAAATAACCGTGCGAAGCCGGGGCGGGCTGCTAGTGTCATTATAATTACAGGTCACAGACAGCATGAGAAAAAGAAATAGTAATTTTGACTAAATCTTACATTTTTCTCATATCTTTCTATGTCATTTCGGTTTCCGCATGATATGCACATACATTTTTTAATAATTCTCAACTCCATAGGTGCACTAAATTAACAATATTTCTTACAATGTTTTAGTTTACATTTTTCCGTATCCAAAGGGTGCCATCGTAACCCTATTACTAAGCTTCCGCTGACCGCCCATCAGTCCGTCCGTCTGTCAACGTTATGTATCTCATGAACCGTAGAGAGCTGAAATTTTCACATAAAAAAGGGAGTCCCCAAGCAAGTTTTTTTTTTTAAAGTACATACTCGTAGAGTAAAAGTCATATTAAAAAGTTCATGTACGATAATACAGAACCCTTCGTATGCGAATTCGACTCGCACTTGACCGGTTTTTAGATACATCAAGTAGGTACCTATAAAGTAGTTTAGCAATAGATGATATCTTTGGTAGATACCTACACCCCACCACATGTTACATAATGCTATAGGTATCTACCTACCTACTTATTTATCTTGCTGTTTTCACGCTATAAAGTTCGAACCGAAGTACGCAATTACGTGCAAACGCTCGTCTACGGCACGAGACTTGCTCAGACGTTCTTGATTGATCGTTGAAGTTAAGCAACCCTTTGCGCGGTCACAATTTGGATGGGTGACCGCAAGTAGCATTACGAGCTGAGCGCTTCCGTGCTTCGGAGGGCACGTTAAATTGTCGGTCCCGGCTTTTAAGTCGTTAAGCCATGACGGAGGCCTCAGGCGTCCTTAAAACTTCGTCACAAGAATTGGCCATTATCTCATACGAACTCACTTACTTACGTGCAAACGGTTTAATCTGCACAATTTTATCGAGTGCATACTACAATCAAGGTGCAACCATGCCAATGGGCGGAACTAGAAAGCGTTTAACTTCAGATTTATACGAGTAGCTTTCTCACACTAACCAAAGGTAAAATACTACTCGTTTTACTTTATCTATGATCACTGTGTTAGTGGTTGTAACCCCGCCTTTCGTTAGTGGGTTCGAACTCGCGAAACAATAGATTTTTCTGTTCGAAAAAATTATGTGTGCTACACTAGTACTCTCAAACGGTGATGGAAAACATTGTGAGAAAGGCTTAGTCAGCTCCGCACGTATTTACCATGTCCTTGCTGTTGATAAGGTCGACTAAGCTGAAAAGATGGTAGGTAGGTACTGGGCAATCTAAAATCGTCCCGAGCATTTCAGTCCTGTGCTGACATGGCAAAAGCGTTTTTTTTTTAAATTCTATTCTACTCGTATCAATGTTTTACACCCTTATAGTACGAGTTTGTCCAGCTGACCTCTATTGCGGACTTACTTAACACTCGACGAAGAAAAAACTAGGTCGAGACATGCTCTGAAGCCTGTAAAGTTCTTTGTAAATATGTATATAAAAAGTGTCTCTACTGTGGACATAATAATTAAATTAACGCTATGCATTGCATACGTTACTAACTTTTAGTAGGTTTTTTACGCAATCTAAACAAACGACCTCGGTGGCGTGGCGGGCGATTGCTTGGCTGAGGCGCAAGAGGCATGGGTTCGATTCCCGTTACGAGATAAATGTTTGTATGTTATGCAAATATTTCATCCGAGTCTTGGTGTTTAGTATTATGTATTATAAGTATTTATTTACAAATTTAAAAAAAGTATATAAGTATTCTATCAGCCATCTGGTGCCCATAGTACAAGCTTTGCTTAGTTTGGGGCTAGATGGTGCTGTGTGAAATGTCCGCAAATATTTATTTATCGAAAAGAGATATGAAGTTTATTGATGGGTGGTATTATAATAAATCGGTCTAAATATCCTTCAATCCTTAACTTTTATGTTTGACCTCCTTTCGACTCTGGGATAGCATCCCGAAATAAATTTTCGATGACATGAAAAATCTTTTATAATATTTACGAAACCGTAATAATATTGGTAGTTTCTGATAGCTACATTCATGCTACATTCTCTTTCATACTCTTAGCTTTGCTGTACATAATGAAAATTATTTTTCTGATGTACATATGTAGGTATTTCATGCTAATGCCCGGTCCCAATATTATACTAACGGTTGACGGATCGTTCGTCGTCCAAGTAGCTATATTTTTAGTTAGTAGAATATGGGACCTTTTTATATTCTCTATTTAAGAATGGTACTAACTATTGGAAGCGAGGGCAGTATGTTAGGACCATTAGCGAATGTCTGAGGTCTCATCCCACCACTATGAAACAAGAGTAATATTATCTACTAACAGTTGCCCGCGACTTCGTACGCGAGTAGTACATTATTTTGTTCTATAATCAATAGTTTTCGCAGCGCACGCCAAAAACTATTTCGGGCTTTCTACCTTGGGTTACAATATTGCAATTTTCTTACTGATCCCTAACTATTTGAAAATATATTATAGCCTATACTAAACCTAATGATAGAGATAATGTAGCTTTATATTGGTGAAAGAATTTTTGAAATCGGTCCAGTACTTTCGGAGCCAATTCGTTACAAAGAAACAAAAAAATATTTTCTCTTTATAATATTAGTATAGATGTATGTTTTATAAGTAGGTATTACTTAGTTAAGAGTATTACAGCTTTAGAGTAGTTATATTGCTAATACTCTTTAGTACAAACTTTAACTTAAGCAACAACAAGTTTGGTAGGTTATATTGGTTTATGAGCAAGAGGATCCAAACTAGGTAGGTATACATTAAAGATCGCGTAGTATTTACCACACAAGTGTACGTTACAGAATTTAAGGGAAACAATTAAGTTGGGAGGTAAGTAGTTTATTTGAATGGATAGCAAACTCCCTGGTATTAAAACCTTTTTCTTTAGGTCTCATTTGAAAATAGAAGGGAACGTACTCAGAACAGCAAATCAACTTAAAGATATTTTGACAGAAAAAAAAAAATTAAGTGAAAGCTTACAAAAGGGGCTTGTGTGTGAGTATTATTACGTATTATAAGAATGTATTTTTTATCTTACTTTCTCCTTAATTACATACTTAATCTCAATTCTGGCAAATCAATTTACTCTGTTTTTTTTTTAATTAACTCGAAATCCGGCCCACCACGCGTTCTTAGGGCCTTCTACTACAAGTTCCGCGGGCGATGACAGCTCTATAGACAGCTTTAGATACCAAACGTAACCCATTGTCCTACATGAACGACGGGAAGCGACAAGTCGAATGACGTACTCATACGAATTTGCGTCAAATCGTAAACTGATTTACGCGATAACGTAGGCCACGTGTAGGGAAGAACAGATTGAGGTTGATATGTTCGTGATGTCACGCGTCACGTCGCGTTTCCACGTCTGTTACTTACGTAGGACATTGGGTAATCACATCATTATCATCATCATCAGCCTATAGCAATCTACTGCTGGATATAGGCCTCCCCTTCTGACCGCCATCGCACCTTATCTTCGGCTTGACGCATCCAATCTCTCGTCACTCCACCTAGCCGGAGGGCATCCTACATTACGTTAAAATAGGTAATCTAAATATATAAAACTCTTACGTTACTGACTGAGTGACAATCCACGCACAGCCTAAACCATAAGTCCTAGAAAAATGTTGAGAGTTTATTCCATATATGGTGTAAGATACACCTAGGAGTTTCCGAATTTCATCTCTTGCACGCAGTGGAAAGATGGAGTTTCTATGAAAAAACACAGAGCGCGACAAACTGGCAGGGCATTCCACTAGTTAAGTGTAGAATTTCATGTTTTATAAGCGTTTTAAATAGAAAAAGCACCTCTGGGAAGTATTTTAAAACTAGCAATACATCGTCGTCACTCGAACCGCATTAGCAACACTTCGTTTCCCGGCACTCCAGTCTATTTCTTCCCAGGAGAGAAAATGGTTAGCCTTTTCATACAAATCATTCCAATACAAGTGAAAGCATGTGACGTGCATCTTACACTATCTTCATCTATAGTATAATGAAAAGAGGTTTACAGTAAAGTTTGTATGTTTGTTTGTTCTCTGTGTAGCTTTTTCCAATGATCGTTGTAGCCATAAAATACTTTTGACTATGGCTGTAGTCAAAGGTTGGACTCATACATACATACATAAAATCACGCCTGTTTCCCATAGGGGTAGGCAGAGATCACGGATCGCCATTTGCTACGATCCTGACATACTTCTTTTGCTTCCTTCACTCTCATCACATTCCTCATGCATGCTCGTCGGTTTAGGGTACTCTTGACCTGGCCCTTTTCCAAAACGTCGCCGATTTGGTCCAGGTACGTGCGCCGAGGTCTTCCCCTTCCAACGGTACCATTCACACTCGCCTCATACACCTGTTTCGTTAATCTTCTTTCATTCATCCTCTTATTTTATTTCATTTCTTTCATTATTCAAGGTTGGACTCATTTTGCTAAATAAGGTCTTCCTGTCCCTATCCCATTCTATGTGGGGTCGATACAGCATGACCTCTTCTTCCACTCCAGCCTTAATCTCTGCATTAATTCCTTTCTTAACCATGTTGTCTTTCACACAATCCATCCACCTTTTTTTGGCCTAATATCTCTACCTCCAAATCCATCCACATTCATACTCAGAACTCTGTTCACATGACTTTCATCCCTTCTCATGACATGCCCAATGCCCATACCACGCTAGCCTATTAGGTACTACTCAATCTTTCTGTCACTGGCGCTAATTTAAACTTCCTTAATCCTAAATAAGGTGTCGTTCGATAAAATATCAAAAAACATGAAACTAGTCGTGTTACTACTTCTTTCTAACCAATGTGGTTAATTAAAGTTCACCTGCAAGGCTGTTTTTGTGCAATTGACACATGTTTTGAATTTATAAAAAAAAGAACAGCAACAATCGGGTTTATGTTTTTAAATAAATGAATAAAATAACTTTATTTCAGGCAACATTACAAAAGTTACAGGTGTTATAAACTAAGCGTTTTTGTTTATAAATCTTGTATTATAGTAAAATATGCACTTTGTTATTACTTTCTATCCTTTAATGGAACTTCGAAAAAAAAGGCAGCCTGAGGGACTTCAACAAATTAAAGTTACCTCACGCACACAGCGCGGTTTGTTTATGCTGAGATATCTCCAGAGTTAGGCTCTTCAATTTATATGCAAATACGTTCGATTTTCGCTGTGTCCACTGATAATGGATTGGGTTATTGGTGACAGTTAATAGGGTTTTTTCGTAATAATTACCAAGAGGTAATTTGTTGGACAAAAATTTTAATGAGCATTTTATACGCCTCATCCATATTTTAATTTATTTGAGAATGTTCAGATAGAAAAATTGGTAAGGCCATAGTCGCAATTTACTGTATGATGAATTTTCCCAATTTATTTTATCCCTTTCAATCCAAAATTTACCTCACTTTGATTTTCTTTTATAAGAATCTCCTTTTAGCATCTCCTTGAGTTATGCCTTGATTATAATTGCTTCTAGGTATTCTGAAATAGGTATTACTAAAACATAGATAACACAATTTTGATATAATATAACAGAATAACAGAATATTCTGAGATTCTATACTTAGAATAACATTTTATGCTGTTCCTATCTGTTAACTTAGTTTAATAATAATATTATGTACCAATATATTACAATTAAAATATGGGTTAGTTTATTTAATCGTTTAATCATTTGTTGTACTTAGGTTGTTCTTGTTTATGTTGCTCGTATATAGTTGAAATGCTTTGGATATCTGTAATGTTTTATCTTTCCTGTACAAATAATTCAGTAATTTGCTGTGAGGACGTTTGTCAGATATTCTATCAAAGAAAATGAATTGGTTACTTGTTGGTTATTTTTTTGCATCCAAAATGCGCACATGCAGCATTTGTCAAGTGGTCGAAAGGAGTCTTTAAGGCGCACTTTAAATTCTTTCACCACATTGGTTCGAAAGAAGTAGTGACTACTAGATAGATAGAATAATTAATGGAAAATAGCGATCTCATTAAATAAGAAAATTAACCTAATGCCTTCTAATTCTTCCAAATTAGCACAAACTTACTTAATTGACGTTGATCTGAGCAATCTCTTAATGATAGGTCAGGCTGTTTAAGTATTTAAAGCTACTTGTTCATTAGAACACAAGTTACTAAAAATATTAAAAAATTAAATGCTTTAAATATGAAGTAAACTATTCTACTTACTTGATCTGTTTATTCAACTTCGTTAGAATTTGTAAGACAGGAGAGAATAGAAAATCGTACAATAAAATACCTAATTGAATTTTCCGTAATCTCTAAAGAAAATATAGAGTAGGTAAAGCTATATTTAAAATACCGTCATCGTTAAAAATATATTTTATAGGTTCTCAGTTTATACCCCGTACATACAGTAAAAAAATTCAATGATCCACCCAGAATTAATTTACTACTTAAAGGTACTGGTACCTACATAGTGCTTATGCTATAGTTGGAGTTAAGTTAGGTATACACACAAAAGTATTGTTCAGCACTATGAGGTGGACCAAGGGCAATAAAAAGTGCCCATAATCCACTCAGGTGGACCAAGAAATGCCCGGATATAGGTAAGTCGCAAAAACTGGACGTCGCGCGACTTTTCTCGTAGTCTAAACGGGGCTGCAAATAAAACTTTTTAGAGTAATTTGGCAGAAAACAATTCGGCGTAATGATTAGGTTTACTTTACTTTAATCAGAAGTGTAACAAGGGTTCATTGTTGTCTTTAAGAACACCTGGTGGTCTAGTGGTATTGACCCCGTCTTCCGATCTTATGGTGGCGGGTTCGAATCAGGTCGTGTAACGAAGGAAGTTTCTGTTAGAAAAAATGTCCGCTACACCAGTGGAAGGCAGGGTAACTACTAGACCAGTACTCACACTTGACCACCAGTGCGCACACTAGATCACCAGTACTCACACTGCGTCACCACCAGTGCGTCAATATTATGATAATAGAGAATATCGTGATAAAAATTATCTTGTAATATACTTAACCCAATAGATTACCTAAATATGTACATAGAACTAGTTTCGGCCCGCGTCTTCGCTCGCGTTGTACCAAAAGTATCTCGAGCCCATAAACAATACGTATACAAAAAAATATTATTATAATTATATGTTGATTCTTTACTCTGTTGCTACGTAAAAAACACAAATCTACACAAAGCATTAAAAACATTAAGTGGAGTTTTTCAATGTTTTTGGCAATTTATCGAAAGACTGCTCTGTTAAATGAAAATGTCAAAACGGAATATCAACCTCATAGTCTGATTATGTCATGTTCAATCTATTGAATCATACTCAATATATATAGCTCTTACGTTACTGACTGACTGTCTCACAATCAACGCACTGTCTAGACCTTAAGTTCTAGAAGCATGATATTTGGTATGAGGGTATTAACTCTTATGGTGTAGGGCACTCAGAAAGGAATTCCCGAAATTCAACGATTGTGGGGAAAATTAAGTTTGTATTAAAAATAAAACCGGTCAAGTGAATTCGCACACGAAGGGTTCCGTACCATCGTACATGTATATTATAAATGTTTCCACTTATCATAGGTAACAGTGCGTTCCCTATTAAAATGTGAAACGCGTCTCTTCTATGATTATTTTAATTATTATTTTTATACAAATTTGATAGCCATTCGGACAGATTAGAATTTTTGTAAATATGGTGCCATCGTTTAAACCTTTATTTTTGTGGTAAAAAAATTGAAAAATCTGATTGGAATACAGGCTAACAGCGCGCCAAAAACTCGCTGCAATCGCGTTAAATCTACGTCGTGGTATATTGACAGCTTTGGTTTAAACTCAGCGCTGTTTTCAGACGAAATGTCATCACGGTTTACACGCCTTTACACAAAAATAAACTAGACAAGCATAGTTTGAAAATTTATGGTACCCGGATAAAAAATAGCCTATATGTTAATCCAGCACATGTAATATGTATATTCTAAATTTCATTCTAATCCTTTCAGTAATCTTTGCGTGAAAGAGTAGCAAACATCCATACAGAAGTACAAATTTTCGCGTTTATAATTATTAGTAAGGATTGTGGTGACGATCGCAGGAAAGCTATGACTGAATGGTGCTTGAGGATGTGAGACGTCCGGCAGCGAGATGGGCCAAAAATTATTCAAGATCGTAGGCTGCAAATGGATTAGTTAGGCCAGCATAGGACCGTGTCAGACTACCGGGACAGTGCTCTGAGCACGATGCGAGAGGTGCTCCGGTGCGTTCCGTATGGAGATCCCGGAGGCCCATGATATGCATCGAGGCTGGCCACCAGGTGGTTTTTTAGTGGGTCGTTGGGTTTCGACAACCCCACACTACCCAGCTGCAACCCTCAATCGCGGTTGGGCGTCTGGGAGCAGATTTTTCCACCTACCAATAAAAAAAAGGACCGTGTCAGATGGCACAAGCAAAGGGAGGCCTATGC
This sequence comes from Scotopteryx bipunctaria, assembly GCA_949320045.1. Classification (NCBI taxonomy): domain Eukaryota; kingdom Metazoa; phylum Arthropoda; class Insecta; order Lepidoptera; family Geometridae; genus Scotopteryx; species Scotopteryx bipunctaria. The sequence continues at coordinate 5,100,976 of OX439449.1, forward strand.
ACAACAGTGAGCAAAGATGACGTGATGATAGTAATAGTAATATACGCAGAGTTTTCGGTTAAAATTGTAGATGATTCTAACGACCGAAACATCATATTTGACTACGATAGTCTAGGAAACTAGAAGCTTCAAAGCCGCCTTGCCACCCCACATCGACAAGTTTGGTTTGATATTAGACTTTTGCTTGAGTTCTGCTTCTCGCTTGAGCATAGTTTGAGAACTATGCTCAAGCGATACGGGCTTCGTAAACTGATACAAGTAGAATAGAATAGAATATACTTTTATTTGGAACGTACACACACAAGAAAATAACCAAAACAAAAGAAACAAACTGAGATGTAAGTAGTTAAGACAAATAAGTAAATAAATAAAGGTAGATAAACAGTTGGATAAACATAGAAAACACGGAAACAATGAAAACATTAACCTACTCGCATAGAATTTTGGACCTACCTGGTACCTTATCATCATCATTTTCCTTGTCTTGTACCACTTCATGTGGGGTTAGCACAACATGTATTCTTTTTCTATTTCCCCCTGTCAGAAGTCATCTCACTCCTTTCTGACTCATGTTATCTTTCACGCAGTCCATCCATTTTATCTTTGGCCTACCTCTACCTACATATCCTTCCACATTCATGTCTAATATAATTCTTCTCGTCACATGACATAATCCCATCTCATGACATGTCTATACCACACTAACTGAAACGTCCTGAAATACTTCTTTCGCTTCATTTACACGCATTATTTTTTTTCATTCACGCTCGTCAGTTTAGTGTACTCTTGACCTGGCTCTTTCCAAAACGTCGCCGATTTGATTCTCCTTCTAACGGTATCATTCACACACTGTGTGAATGATGATATGAGTAAGAAAGGAGTGAATACTGAAATGACGGCTGATAGAGGGGGATGGAAGAGGAAAACATGTTGTGCCGACCCCACTTAAGTGGGATAAGGGCAGGGAGATGATGACACGTCACACACGTGTTTTGTTAATCTTCTTTAACTCATCCTCTCTGCATAACCGAACCATCTTAATATAGTTTTCTCAATCATCATCACTACATAGATGTATTTAGTTTATGATTTCTTAAATGGCAGCATTTAATTCCACCTTGCCATGCCATATTTGATTCTAATTGAACACGAATAATTAATTTAGATTAAATTGATTCAATCACACTTAGCTTGCCGGGGTACCGAGGTTACATTACGAAATTAATTGAATGCGTTTTCATATTATTTTCAAGACACCAAAAGGATAGAATATAGCACGAATTTAGTTTCGTAAATATTTATGCATTTACAGGAAGGACACAGGATTTGTGGCGAAAGCGCTAGATTGCACACTATTTACACGATGGAACAGCATGAATAGTTTGCTGAAAATTACGCGGATCGCAAAACTAATTCAGTTTCATGAAACTAATTGATGAAATTTACTATTTATTCGTGAAATTATCGTAAAAAAATCATAATAATAGTTTCGTAATGTACTTGCTTTATTATAAAAATATAGCTATTTCACCTGTCACCATGGATCATCATAAATTCATCATGGGACTTTGAATCCAGAGAGACTGCAAGTTTTCTTATGATTACTTGTGATTCTGCCCACTCCATTAGGAATACGGGCATAATAACATGTATGTATGTATAGCTATACTATACATACTATGTATACAAGACCAGTTGGTCGCACACCTGGAAAACAAGTCGATATTAGCTCAAGAGAGATCTAAATGGAAAAAGGGGAGGGAGGCCTTTGCCCAGCTGTGGGACAATACGGGATGATAATAAATAAATATATAAAGTAAAATTGTTGGCATAATTGGTTATTGATGTGTGAAGTACGTATGTGTAAAATAATAATGTAGAATAAAATACAACAGAAATCGTATCAAACACAAAAATGACGAGAAACCTTCCAAATAAGATAAAAGTTTATTGCCTTGAGGTTATTGATGTGTGAAGTACGTATGCGTAAAATAATAATGTAAAAGAAAATACAACAGATATCGTATCAAACACAAATGATGAGAAACCATCCAAATAAGAGAAAAGTTTATTGCTTTATTGCCTTGAGGCATAAACTACAATCCTGTAAGCACATAGACCTTTTCGTAAAAAGGACTCTACTTATACATCTCACCGTGAAATTGTAAATGCCGTTAGATTATAATCTCGCGAGATTGTAAACTGTCTAACATCTGCTTATCTGCATTCATCATGGAAGTTGTTAGAACACTAGTGGTAGTGGCCCCGCCTTCCGATCGTAAGATCGTTGGTTTAAATCCAGTCGCGCACTAATGGATTTTTGGTTCGAAAAATGTATGTTCGTTGTACCGATGCTCTCAAACGGCGAAGGAAACATCTTGAAGAAATCTGCATGTCGTATAACCTAATAAAGTTCCAAAACATGTGCATGAGAGGAGACTTTGAGGCGCACTTTCACCACACTGGTTCGAAAGGACTAGTGACACGACTAAGTAAGTAATTGAAGTTGTCTTTGGCTGTATTGAACAAATAAATATGAATAAGTACCTGCACAATGCAATCTGCCTGTAACTAAACCAATAATAGTACATGCAATCTAATTCGTATTGTAGCTGTGTTTCATAGCTTCATTAACGAGTCGACATAGAGTGATATTACAATAAATTTAAATGTTCAGCTAAAGTAGTTATTTCAACCATTGATGAAAAAGTACAATAGAAATGTAAAATGCTAATTATATGCAATCATGTAGCATAATAATTATGATTTACCGGTTCGAAATTTTTGCTCTATCAAACATATCCACAAACATACTCATACATCATCATCATCTTCCTGCCCTTATCCCACTCTATGTGGGGTCGGCACAGCATCATCCTTGAATCATGCTGTAAGAGTTTGGGCTAAGGTGTTTTATGACCGGCTGCCTGCCTGACGTCAACCCTCCTTGGGAATACTTGCTTATTGTATCTCATCATGTTCGAGGATACTATCCCTTAGTCGACTTTTACGACATGCTCGGGGAGAGAAGCAGCTGGACGCATACTATGTTTTTTCTTTACTCCCAGTCCAGCAGAGAAGGATACTCATACATACAAACATAAAACCCCAAATCGCCCAAGTGGCTACTGAGTGAGCAATTACTCGTATACCATAACATTATGTAGGTATGTGGAATCAAGCCTTGATATTGCTGTTAACAACATTATTTTAAACTGACCATTCAACTCATTTGGTAGCTATGCTTTCCATGGTTATGGGTTCAATTCGCACTCATGATAAATATTTATGTGATAAACATAGATGTTCTGTATCTAGGTGTTAGGATGTTAGGTAAATAGTACACAATTTTATTACACACATTATAAAACAAATGGAAGCCTTCTATTTTTATTGGCATCGCGGCTAGGGGCAAAAAATTGCTTTTTAAAATGTGAAAATTTTTAGAAGATTTTTCAATTTGACGTGTATGATTTTGGGGGGGGGTCATCTCCCCTGTGATCCCCCCCCTTCGGAGCCGGGCCGTATAAAGGGATAGGTATAGAGCCCTTTGTATTCTCCAGGGTCCGTTTCTAACCTTATCCAGGTTAGTTCATCCATTCATCATATTGGTTCTCACTTGGCATGACATAGTTTTATTTATTTATTTATCCTTGCAAGCTAACCTAATGCAATAGCGTAGCATTATGTCAGAAATATAAATAGATCATTATAACATAGGTAATAAATTATTAAAGTCATAAAAATTAATGTCAAATATATCAAATTATTTACAGTAACATAAATAAATAATGTCACCTTTGCAAATTCATTCAGTGAAACATGGAACAGGTCTACTTTCTCTGCAACTAGGTTAGTAGTCTACACAGTGTGAACTTTGAGTGTAAACAACGATTGTTTTAGAAAAGAAGATATCTTTGTATTTATACATAGAAAACTAACTAGGGCAATCAAATTCGTACGACCCCTAGGGAAGACATTAGACGACTGTCTAATGTCTTCACTTACATAAGAGAAGGGTGTTTAATTTTTATCACACTTTTAACTTACCAAGATATCGCGCCCGACATTATTTTACCATAACGAACCTACCTACTGTTATAAAGCTGTAACTTTTTACGCATCTAAAGCGAAAGTAAATGGAACCGTTACAAATTTTTACTCGTTATTTTTAAGGGTTTCACATTATAAGTTACTTGCATAAGCAGATGAAAAACTTTAAACGTACGAATCGCAGGAATTAAATATGCTTAATTATGTTTCCTGATATTCATATAGTTCGTCGTATCCTACGAATAAGGGCACAAACGCCATTGGGCCTTTTTATTTTTATTGCATTTTTGGAATCTTCACTATCATTTACATCTAATCAGTTCAAAAAAAGTTCAAAAATAAATTTAAATCAATAAGTTATTTAAGTTTTAAACTTGGGGCACAATTACATTGCTGAGTTTTGCCCGGCGAATAAGGTTCCAAACGCCACTGGTAGCTGTGTTCCACGCGCAAAATGAGTGATAAACGCAACTGGGACTTTATTCGTCGGAGATTACCGTGAAGTACGGACATGCGTGTGCTGCGTATTGTTGTGTATATACCAGTTGCATTTTTATCAAACCTAATCGGAAATAAACTGGATTTTTTAAGTTTTCTAGTGTAACAATCTTCATTTGCCTATCGATTTATTACTACAAAATATAAGTACAGGCTGTAAAGAGACTACTCCCGACAACATTGGAGGGTGAAAGTACTCATCAATCTAAACTACTTTTCATGGAATCAAACCTTTGATCGCGCTGTTCCATACGTCATGTTGACTTAGTAGGTCATCATCAGCCTATAGGAGACCACTGCTGGACATAGGCCTCCCCTAATGAGCGCCATCTTTTTGTGCCTTATCATTGGGGGGTTAATGCCCATAATCCCCACGCTGGGCATGCGGGACCCGGGAATTTAACTGTGCCTTAAGGGCTGCACTATACCGCAATCAACCGGTCGCCAGAGCCTCGTTTGTGATTTAGCAGGATGTACCACGGGCAGGTGAGGTTGGCTTGGGTCCCTAGGATATGAGTCGGAACCCCATACACCCCAGTTCAATGTCTGCTTGATAGCAGCAACTGACGCCGAAATTAAAAATCCATCACAAGCTCCATGGTTAGAAGTTCAATATCAGTGTATTCTCATCATCTCATCATCTATCTGCCCTTATCCCACTTATGTGGGGTCGTCACAACAATTGTTTTTCTTTCACTCCCCTTTATCAGTCGTCATCTCAGTATTCACTCCTTTCTTACTTATGTCATCTTTCACGCAATCCATCCATCTCTTTTTCGGTCTACCTCTACCCTTGTATCCATCCACATTCATATTTATCACTCTTCTTGTCACATGATATTCATCCCTGCTCATGACATGCCCATACCATGCTAACCTATTACTCCTCCACTTCTCTGTCACAGGCGCTACATTCAAACTTCCTCTGATATACTCATTCCTTATCTTATCCATTCTCGTCATTCCACACATCCATGTCAACATTCTCATTTCTGTTGCATGCAATCTTCTTTCATCCGTCCCTTTTAGTTGCCCAACACTTCGATCCATACAATACGGCAGGTCTGACTGATTTGTAAATTTTCCCCTTAATTTTAAGGAGCATTCTGGGGTCGCTAGTTGTCCCCGTGACCTTTTGCCATTTCATCCATCCCGCATTATTCTATTTTTCACAATCCCGGTCTATATCGCCGTCGTTCTGGATTTATGAGCCGAGGTATCGGAAGTCGGAGCAGACTGGAAGGGATACTCCATTTAAGGAAATAGGGGAGAAACTGGATGGACCACCGAAATCGCAGAACAGGTGCTCAGTTTTTGTTCTGCTGATTTTCAGTCCGACACTCTCCAGTCTCTCTTGCCATTTTTCCAGTCTACCCTGGACCTCAAGCGCATCATCTTCGACAAACACAATGTCGTCGGCGAACAGCATGCACCAGGGTGCTTCCTCCTGTATGTCTGACGACAACGCATCTATCACCAGGAGGCTAATAAGGGCTTAAAGCCGATCCCTGGTGAAAGCCTACAGCCACATTGAACTTATCGGTAACTTCAGCTTTGGACCGGACACATATGTTTGCTCTATCATACATAGCACGTACAAGTTGCACGTACTTCTCAGGCACTCCCTTCTCTTTCATAGCCCACCACAGAAACTCACGAGGCATCTTGTCGTATGACTTTTCTAGGTAAATGAACATCATATGCAAGTTTTTATGTGCACATCTATATTTCTCACTAAGTTGGCGAAGAGCAAATATGGCGTCCATTGTTCCGCCTCCAGGCATAAACCCGAATTGGCTCTGTGATACCTCACTCTCTTCTCTCATTCGTCTCGCTATTATCCTCTCCCAAACTTCCATACTGTGTGACATAAACACAGTTCTGTACATCACCCTTGTTTTTGAAAATTGGCACAAGAGAACTGTTGCACTATTCTTCCGGGATCGCCTGTTAAAGAATAAAGCTAGCCACCACCAAGCATCCACTTTCAAAAACTTCCATACTTCAGCTGGTATGTGGTCTGGCCCTACAGCTTTCCCATTCCTCATACCTTGCACCGCTATTTTAACCTCATCTACACTTATCTGTTTCACCACAGCCATGTTTGCTGGTGTTCTAGGTAAAACACCATTCCAATCATTCTCCTCATTCATCAGCTTTTCAAAATATCCCTTCCAACCTGTTTTTAGTTTCTCATCATTCGTCAAAACCTTTCTTTTATGCATTTAATATATATAATGTCCAAGTGATCTCAGTGATTTTAAAGAATAAAAAGTTTTAACTTTGACTTTGACTTTGAATGTCCCTTGAACTCTTTTCTCTCGCTTTCGCTAGTTTGTAGAGGTCTTTCTGTCCGTCAGGGCTTTCCAGAGACTGGTACAGTTTTTCCTTGTACAGTTTTTTGGCCCTTGCTACAGCGACAGCTCTTTTAGCATTTTTCTTACACTCAACATACATCTTCCTCTTGATTTCTTTCATTTCCATAGTTTCAACATTTTTCCATTCCTTAAACGCATTCTTCTTAAGTATCTAGTAGGATACTCGGAGAATATAATTATCTAAGGCAGTAGTCAGAAGCACGTCCAAACATAACATTTGGCACATGCCCACATTTTGCAGAAGTATTCCATATGTGACAGGTTGCAAGCCCATAACCGCTGCTAAAATTTATAATTTTGAACATGACGATAATCTTGAAAAACCATAAAAAATATTTAACTGTCATCAAATCGTCCTTCACGCTCCTCTCATCACCTTCTACTCATGACACCACAGCATAACACAAATTTCTACACTCTTCACTGTTAATGCGGTTCGTATGTGGAACTCTATTCCAATGCAAATACGCCAAGCCTCATCCACGGGAATCTTCAGGTCTAAAGTAGATCACCATTATCTTGCTCTGTAGAACAGTCATCAAAATTGAGCACCTGTAGGTTTTTTGTATAATGTTTTATAATTAGGTAGATATTATTTGTATTTATTTATGTATAATAATGATTTTTCTTGTAACTTATCTACAAAGCACTAACTCCGTTTTTTTTCCAAACTACACAAAGGTTAGCTGGAAGAAAATGCTAATTAGCATTAAGTTTGCCTGTGTACATGTTTATCTTGTGCAATAAAGAATTTTCTATCTATCTATCTATCAGCACCCCGCCAACTCCGGGCGAACAAGGTCATCAAGGCGTCGATAAACCAAATCTCCGTGGAAAAAGGTTACTAAAGGCGCTTAGAACCAAGCGAACAAGAAAATAATACACGGAACAAGGTCCTAAGCGACAAAAGTGAGGGAAAACGTAGTATTATATTAAAAAAAAATACTCAGAATGGTAAATAGAACGTTATGAAAACAAATAGAAAAATAATTTCATTAAAAAGTTTAAAACTCATCGAAATAATAAGAAAAAACCGCCTCCTGTAAAGTTGGTGTTTTGCAATTGTGCCCTTATTCGTAGGATACGACGAGTTATCGTTGACTTGAGAGCTCTAGTGGTCTAGTGGTAGTGATCCCCCTTCAGATAGTAAGATCGTAGGTTCGAATTTGTTATGTGCACTATTATACCAGTTCTCTCAAACAAAAAACATCGTGACTAAATTGGCATATTATTGAACCTAAAAATTTCAAAAACTTGTTTCAATTACATAAAAGGAGTCTATTTGAGGCGCACTTTAATCCTTTCACCATCTTTCAATAGTATTTGCAGCAAGCATCATTTACTTGTTTTCTTAAAAAGTATACAGGTATATTTTTTTTAACCCACGACGATAAGAAATTAGATCCACAACATAATCTAAAAACCTTCTCCAAAATAAAACTAACATAATGCAAAAAACTGCATCGAAATCGGTTCAGTAGTTATTGCGTTTCTGAAGTGCAAAAAACTATGCTAGCTGCTGCAGCGCCCTCTGGTGGGCTATGGCCTTAAAGCATATCTAAAAACCTTCCCTGAAATTGCACGAATAAAATGCAAAAAACCGCATCGAAATCGGTTCAGTAGTTTTTTACCTCTTAAGGTTGTATGTTTGTCTGTTACCATTTTCCTCAAAAACGCATACAAAAAACCGCATCGAAATCGGTTCAGTAGTTTTTTACCTCTTAAGGTTGTATGTTTGTCTGTTACCATTTTCCTCAAAAACGCATACAAAAAACCGCATCGAAATCGGTTCAGTAGTTTTTTACCTCTTAAGGTTGTATGTTTGTCTGTTACCATTTTCCTCAAAAACGCATACATATACCTTCTCCGTTCCGTCGCGGGTAAAAAGGTACATACTGGTCAAGAGCTGTATTTCAATTTCTTGACATTCTGAGAGAAAAAGTAACTTAAATGCAATCTGTGGTCTAAATGCTTCACCAAGTAATGAACCACATCTGCTGTTCCATTACGGATGTTCCAGCATGTGCAAAATATGCTCTACATCACAGCTCCAGGCTTATTGGAATTCGGACAGGCGACTGATTTCCATAGGCCACCTTTGGGACTTAATATTCGCTGAGCTCATGAATAAAGAGCCCAGGAGGCCCCGAAACTATTTGACTATACACAACAGGTATAGAATTCTCTTAAATTATTTTCGCTCTGACCTAAATTTTGTAACTTATACTAAAAATTATTTTTGTTGCCTCTTGACGTTGACGCAACTTTTTTATATTAACGTGACGCTGTGGTAGGCTTGCTCAACACCTTTAACATCCCCTCAGCTTAGTCGGCCTTGCCTACAGGAAAGAAATGATCAATACGTGCGGAGCTGGGTTTCCTCATTACGTTTTCCTTCACCGTTCGATTTTTACAGAAAAATCCATTGGCGCTCGGCCGAATTTGAACCCACGATTTAAGGGTCGGAAGACGGACCGCTACTACTAATACCACTTCAATAAATAGGTCTAGAATTGTGAGATCTGAAGATATTTGTGGAGGTAATTAAATTTAAATTCATCGTATTTTGCGAGGGTGGCACAACCCCCGACCAATTAGCCGCTGTGACTGTGACACAATCTAATTTGCTTCATTATGCCTGTGCCACACGGTCCGGGCGCACGATTGAACCAGCGTGCCTTTTCATGATAACGATAATGAAAAGCAAATTCAGTGGAACTAAAGAGCACGAGTTGTGCAAGGCACGAAACTGCACGAGAGCACTGAAAGAGTGGTATTGACCCCGATTTCCGATCATGGGTTCGAATCTAGTGCATGCTATAAAATGTGTGAGCTATATCAATACTCTCAAACTGTGAAGGAAACCGGCATGTCGTAGAGCCTAAAAAAATTAAAACATGAGTAGTACAATAGTCTCTTTGATGCGCAATATGGATTAAATTGCGCCTCAACTAAGATGGAGTAGCCTTGCCCAGCACCTATTCCATCCTCTCAGCTTAGTCGGCCTTGTCCACAGGAAATACATGGTCAATACGTAAGGAGCTGACTAAGCCGCGGGTTTCCTCACGATATTTTCCTTCACCGTTGTGAGAGTACTGGTATATTAATGGCGCACATAAATTTTTCGCACAGAAAAATCCATTGGTACGCGACCGGGTTTGAACTCACGACCTTAGGATCGGAATGCGGGGTCACTACCAAATAGACCACCAGTGCTCTCAGTAGACTACTAGGGCATCATAGGAATAGAGACGTAATAATCAATGAAATATGGCTCAAAATCACATCATTCACGTGTTACCTACGTGGAATTGGTACAATTGGCTATGTCTGGCAAAGGTTTTACGTCTGGGTATTATGTTCTCAATGGTCTTTGATTGGACGTAGAAAGCCTTGATATTTCAAACAGTACCTAGGTACCTTTCTATTGAGTATGATTTATTACTTATAAAACAAAAAACAAAGGCCTTCTACCGTCTATTTAGTAGACGATTTATACAGCATCAGGAGGCAACTTCTACCTTCACAAACGGGACGCTGTAGTGCCTGGGACAAATTAAGATGGAGTAGGCTTGCTCGGCGCCTATTCCATCCTCTCAGCTTAGTCGACCTTGTCCACAGGAAAGACATGGTCAATACCGCCGCGGTTTTCCTCACGATGTTTTCCTTCGCCGTTTCAGAGTACTGTTAAAGCGCACATAAATTTTTCGCACAGAAAAATTCATTGGTACACGACCGAATTTGAACCCACGACCTTAGGAGGCGGGGTCACTACCAACTAGACCACCAGTGCTCCCACTATTCTACTAATATACTATACCTACTACATAATAAGGTAGTTATTGTGTAAAACTCTCTCATTCTTTTAGAGGTCATATAATTTTTTCTACGCCATCATAGACGTATCGCACCCTACCGACCTCGATTTGACCCCCGAGTCAGATAAGTTATTACAACGCAAGAATAACAACCGTGAAAGGTTTCCCTAGAAAGTGACCACTCGTAACCACGTCATAAAAAGATGGGTCAGTGGTCACACATGATTTCAGGCAAAATGCGAGCCAGTTTTGCCTCATCGTCCTTTTGCGAAAAAGTAGTATATCTTTATATACGTGACAGTTTCGGCGACATAGATTTATGATGAGTTAAGATCGTGTGTATGAGAGATTAACCCTCAATGGACCTTTCTTGATAATATTGTGAATGCTGTTTTTTGTGGTCTTCGCTGACAGGCGATATTTTTAGTTACACAAAAAAGTAAAAGATCCCTTTGAAGTTACAAAATAGTAGAATGTTATTGAGTTTATTATGAATGTAATTAAAAAAATTGCCGTTAAATAGCTATCAAAGCTTAGGTTTTTTTAAATTCAGTGGTGGACTGGATCATTGTTCGATATTTCATTATTAGTTTTCCGATAATCCGACAATGGAAAACAAGACCCAATTGCGTAAGCTCTGAGCCCTTATAAGGTGGCTATTGTAGCACAATGTAAAACCATGATGGATATCGATATTGGCGATATTGGCGTTCCGTAACCATCATCAAAGCGTTGTTTGATGGTCATTGTCTGGCGACAATCTTTGGAAGTATTAACCTATTTTCACACAGTCGCTTATTAATTTTCATACACGAGTAACAACGATATTTTGAACAGCTTGCCATTAGGGTGCTACTGCCCTGGTAACTAGTCAGTGGTAAGTCTTCCACTATGAGATAGTGTGGAGATGATTGGAAGTCAAATCTCAAAAAAACCAGGAGGCGAGTTTTATGTGTTTGGCGGTGAACACCAATCTGAAATTGCGAGACAAACTAAAGTGACTATACACGAGTTAGAGAGTACTATACGCTACAGAATGTATTACCAGCTTTACTTCAAAGTTTTTGCACGTTCTGCCCATGAAATATTTATCCGTATTTTAGTATTCAGTAACCTACAAATATAATGTCACTTCGTAAAAAATATTTTATATTATCCCAGCCACGAAGTAGATGGGTAGCATAAGATCGTTAGTAGTACTTTTTCAGTTCCTCCTTACGTAATTTAACTCTGCCGCAGCTGGGATTAAAGCCCGACTTTCAAAGGAAAACTTAGATTAATATCAGATCCTCTCAACTTCAACTATTTTGTGGATTGCTAAAGAATCAAAACAGTTATAACTGCTCATTTAGCTATTATACAGGCGACATAACCATCGCAATCTTCGCGGAAACTTGTCATAACCATAGCTTCTCTGATATGCATAATGTTCTCTTCTTTTCGGCATAACGTTTGCCAAACCATGGCAAGCTCTCACAAATTACCAGTGTGTGGAGTAGGGGTGGTCTGTTACGATTTTCCTCAAAAACTATTGAACCGATTTTGATGTAGGTTTTTTGCATTTTATTGGTGTCATTTCAGGAAAGGTTCTTACGGCCATAGTCCACCAGGAATCGCTGCAGCAGTTCGCATAGTTTTTTGCACCTCGGAAACTCAATAACTACTGAACCGATTTCGATGCAGTTCTTTGCATTATGTTAGTTTCAGTTTAGATATGTTGTGGAAAGCTAATTTTATATCGTCGTAGGTTTAAAAAAAATGTTACTTGAAGACCAATTTTACTATGTTGTCAAAAGTTTAACGCTCGTACACAAAATGTCCTGCTTCACTTGTCTATATCGAATGGTGACAACAAGTGTGTAGTTTAATTCGAATGATTTTCATTTTAAATGTATTGAAAAAATTTTATTTGGACGTGTATATTTTCGTCACCTGTTTATTCTTGATTACCTATCATTTTCCACCACATCCGTAATAAATTGTAATTGCAACTAATGCACCATTCCAAAGTCGTCTCTTCGCTTTTCCTGCAGCACAAAAGCCATTAACTAAGACGTTGCAAGTTTAGCTAAGTTTACAACAAAAACTGCGGTATCGGCGACTAAAGGCGGCAACTTTGTTGGGAGACGTAAACCGATTTTAACGCCGTAAGATAAAGTTTTGAGGGCGTTCAGCATAGCAATCATAAAATTCGTAGGAATTCTGGGATTTCTTCATTTCAAATATTTACGATATTTAATAGTACGTCTCGTTAGCAAAATTAAATGATTATTGGTAAACTGTAGACTGCTCTCTTCATTGGAAATGTTCTACTGGTAATAGGAAAATCTGTTACTACACTTACAGGATTTACTTACATTTATAATTTAAATAATTTTAAACAATAGTTTATTTTCAGATACATAGCAATGAACAAAAAGTGCTTGGAAAATTGATTTCCTACATTATTTGGTTTAACACCATTTCATAATTGAAATAAGGACCTTGCAAACGGATCGACCTCTAACTGTTGTTTATGACCATCATTGGTACTAAAATACGTCACAAAACATAGCGTGAGGAACTAAGGAATCTAGAGTGAACTCCATTTATTGAACCCACTACACCCACTTGCTGGCGTAGTATTATGATAAAAAGATGCCTATATGGTTCTATATCACGAACTACGTATATTTCAAGTTGCATCCGAATCCATTTAGCCGATTCGCTATCTTGCATAGGTAGCTCTTACTCAGAACTAGGATTTCTGTGTCTTCGGTCACAAATAACGAGTATCAAGTACACTAGAACTGGACGAAATATTTGCAGAATACGCGTAATATTTAAGCGGGCATTGAACCCGCAACTCCAATGTTAAACCAGACCAAACCAGATACTCGCCCGCCATGTAACGGAGGTAAAAAAGCAAATAAATTTGCGAGCTTAGTTTAATTTGAATTTCTATTTAGGTTAAAACCTTTAAAAAAGATTATTTCAGCTAAATCCAACTTCAAGCAGTCCAATTTCAATGTCCAAGTGTTTTTGAATTCTATTTTGTCAGAATGTGGAATGAGGTCCGAACCATTTGAATAGCTTTTGGTCATTTAAATTATAGTGTAATTTAAATTCCAACCCTGCGGCTAAAAAGCTTTTAAAAGTATGTACTGGAATGACCTATTAAATAGAATCGTTTACTCATGAATACGAAGTCCAAACTACTAAGTACTTGGGTCTCCAAAGCATTAAGTAAGTAAATTCGTATGAGCTAGTGGCCAACTCTAGTGACGGAGTTTTTAGGCTGCCTAGAGGGCTCCGTCGTGGCTTAACGACTTAAAAGTCGGGACCGAAAATTTAACGTGCCCTCCGAAGCACGGAAAGCGCTCAGTTCGTAATGTCACTTGCAGTCACCCATCGCAATTGTGACCACGCACAACGTTGATTAACTTCAACGATCAATCAAGAACGTCTAAGCAAGCTACGCCACGAGCGCTTCCATTAACAACTAGGAACTACTTGTATGTCATAAAAGGCTTAAAGTTCATCTCTAAGAAGTATTAGAAAATCAGGTCTATTGCTTGATATAAAATGTACCAACAACTTACTTTTGTAAACGTGTCCAAGAGCTCAAAACGTACCAAAATGTAATATTTATGTGGAATATAACTATGTAGTTCCAAACCAGTTACGATAATATTGAAAAGTGTAATATTGCAAATATGTGTATGAAAATATCCCAAGAGGCTGCAGGTAATATTTATGCCTCAAAGAGTTTCCCGAAGTCGCTGTGGCGTCGTGTTATACGAAGTAGGAGAGCAATCAGACCTAGCTATTTACATTACAATTGGAGTCAGTTCAGTAAGTAGGTACCCTACTCATCTTTCAGTCGATTTCCATGTTATTGCGTGAAGGATTCAGTGAATTTAGGAATAAACATATCTGAATTTCTAATAACACCTGTGCTGAGCATGACAATTTAATCTGCCTATTTCTGAGGATAATCTCTTTATTTACCAAATTCATTCACCATTTTTATAACTTGAGGACTGAAGAAAAGTAGCAGAAGTAAACAATGTGTTACAATGTAGATACAACTTATAATTCGTACGTACATAATTTCAGTCTCTGTTCAAATTGTTGCTATTTCTCCCCTTTCTTTTCACTTCTATTGATTTCTATAACCTCATTGTTCCAACTGAACACTTCACTCTTTGCAGACGGTTAAAATTCCGTCATTGCATTTTAAAGTTTTTTTCAATTAAACAAGAACAATATAACTTTACACAACTTACCAGAAGCCAACTAAGTTCTTTTGTTCAATACCCATTCAGTTTAGCATTTATTTTCTTTGTACAAATAAATCCATGAAACTCTTTCTACAGTGCTGTGAATTGGCAGAGAGCCCACCTAACTTTACGCAGTACTCATTTGTTATTGAAGACGATCCGTATCTATTTTGCATTAGTCTGTTTCTGAGTAAATCGGTTCTACAGAAGTAAGGGAGACGTATATCTCGTGTATCGTATATCTGTTCGGTACAATATTTTAAAGCCGCAAATCGAGCTGTTCACTGGTGTTCACCAATCAGAGCCTTATACTTACACACACTTGCCGCTGCAAGCAAACGCATTATTTACAGAGTTAGAAAATTGAATATTTTATGGATTAGGCTAACACAGGACCGTATTGGATGGTAGAAACAAAAAGAGGCCTATGCCCAACAGTGGGCAAAGATAGTCTATGGGTGGTGATGATGCTGATTAAATTAAACTTATTTCTGTTAAATTCAAGCTATTATTGTTATGTGTACATGCATTAGAGAGCACTGGTGGTCTAGTTGGTAGTGATCCCGCCTTCCGATCTTAAGGACGTGGGTTCAAATCCGGTCGTGTACCAATGAATTTTTCTGTGCGAAAAATTTATGTACGCTATACCAGTTCTCTCAAACGGTGAAGGAAAACATCATGAGGAAACCCGCTGCTTAGTTAGCTCCGTATTGATCATGTCTTTCCTGTGGACAAAGCCGACTAAGCTGAGAGGATGGAATAGGTGCTGGACAAGCCTACTCCATCTTAATTCTTCCCGGGCATTACAACGTCCCGTTTGTGAAAGTAAAAGTCGCCTCCTGACGCTGTATAAATCATCTACTATAGATGGTAAACGGCCTCAAAACATGCATTACAAGTCACTAATTAATTATGTAATGGGTAAAATATTTGCTCAAAATAAACAATATTTTGGGACACAACAGTATGGGGTAATATCAAAGGCTTAGGTCGATTGAAGCCAACCTTTTCGTTTTCTGGAGAGCAAGGTACATTAGCATACTGTTATAAACCGAAATATCAGTTTTGGTAAATAATAACACAAATATACATTTGTGGTTCAAATGAATGTGCTTCATTCCTAGAACCTAAGCCCTATATTCATAGTTAACATTTGTTTTGCGTTCATGGTAAACATTTATTTGCAGAAAAATATTTAAAACACGAACATTATTTACAGTGGTAACCTATTTTCCTGGGCGGCTACTATTAATCCTACTATATTATAAATGTGAAAGTTTATGAGGATGTTTGTATGTTTGTGCCTCAATCGTGCCTAAACGGCTGAACGGAGCAGAATAAAATTGTTCTGTTATAGTACATGTGCTGGATTAACATATAGGCTATTTTATATCCTGGTAACACGCGAGCGAAGCCGCAGGCGGCAGCTAGTAGTTAATAATAA
The DNA here is from genome assembly GCA_949320045.1 of Scotopteryx bipunctaria. Taxonomy (NCBI): domain Eukaryota; kingdom Metazoa; phylum Arthropoda; class Insecta; order Lepidoptera; family Geometridae; genus Scotopteryx; species Scotopteryx bipunctaria. Next base: position 5,117,429 of record OX439449.1, read on the forward strand.
TTAATAAGTCGTAACTACCACTGTCGTATAACACTTAAGTATTTTATCAGTTTTCGGATTTTAACAGGTTATTTCGATTCTGCGCGAACGAAGTTGGCTGCATTTCGCTACTTGTCAAAGTTAAAAGCTGTCAAAACATTTTACTCAATACCGCCGCGCTATTATTGTTTAATGTTTTGTGTTGGTAAAATAATAAAAAATACCAAGGGTTTAACATACATTTAGCTATGTTTATACAAGTGTATACACCGACCTGGCCTACATTTTAGAAACATTTCCTTTATCGATCTAAAATGAGTAATATCATCCTGAATCCAGTCCAGATTCCGGTACATAAGCACTGCTATAAAAAGCAGTTATTACACTTGACCGAACTCGTAGGCAACGCAATTAATCCGAGCTGTCAGAGCAGAATGTCCCCGCACTTTCCCAAGAGTTTGAATCATCATAATGAATGATTGGAAATTATCTGAAACGGGTAAATGACGAAAGCGTCCAATTTAAAAGTTTCCTTATAAACTGTCCGAAATTGGATGGGGACTGGGAAGTTTTATTGGTGTCAATTTGTTAATAAAATGAAAGTTGTTTAAAAAATGTAGTATTTTATACCTAGTTAGTCTTAATTTCCTATCTTAAGATTTTTCGACTTCAAAAACGGATCCAGCAGGCTTGTAAATAAAACAGAAAATATTTGTTCAAATACCTAAATTAAAATAAAGCGTGTGTAGGTATTTACTCAGGAACTACAATAAACAAGTATTTATTTAATAGAACAAAAAACCCGACTGCGTAGAATTTAAGCAGATAAGTAGGTCTGGCATTATTTGATTTGTGACACATGATGATGATAATGGTAATGGTGAAGAATTTGTACTATTCTATTTTAGTCTACATTTTAGTTATGTACCTATCATCTTAAGTTAAAAATGGTTCCATAAAGCTGCCATATTGGATTTTTTACACTTAAGTGTCAAAAAGTGTCATAGGCTGTACTTATGACACTCTTGTTATCTAGACGAAACCAACAACACTCAATTTGTCAAAATCCGTCCAGTCGTTTCGGCTACAGAGGCAGCCAAAATAATTATTTCAAAATTGCTTATTACAACCGCCATGATGGATTTTTTTGACAGTTCATATAGCTTATGACACTCTTGTCATCCAGACAAATCCAACAACACCTCATTTGTCAAAATCTGTCTAGCCAGGTCTAGCTGTTTGGACTAACGCTTCGGCCAAAGGAATGCACATACCCCAAACACATTACCCTATTTCTTTGTAGTTGGTTATAAAAAATAGCTGTGCTGCCGGAGCGATGACGCCTTGTTTATACTTTTACTACCACGACAACTGAAAAGTAATACGAACATTGTACATCGTTTTTTTAGAGATTTACTAGCAAGAATTTTTTCAGAAGGACTTGTGCTTAGGGCACATTCAAATACCGTGTTAAACAAATAAAAGGACAGGCCACATTTAACAAGGCTCAACACAAAATATTTGCCGTAAGCGGTGTGTTAATGAGGAAAAATGTTTTTGCTGATGAGAACTTTCACTAAAATGTACGTGTTCTGCAAATAAAAAGGTTTTACCCACATATAAAAATCTCATCTCCCATGATTTTATAAAAAAGTTCTAACTTATTGAAGCTGTTTACAGCACAAATAAAAAAATAATTTTCATTCTTCATACGAAGAAGTTTTCTAACTGTACAAAAGTGTTGGTCTTTAAAAATCGAATAGGTACTTAAATTAGATTCATTATATTGTCACTCGAATAAAATGGAATCCACTTGTATGTTTAACAAAGCATTTTACAAGGTAATTTATTTGTTGAGAATCTCCATTGTCAAAGAAAATCGAGTGAATGCGAGATGAATACAATGTCACCGGTTTAAAATTACAGTCATTGTGAACTAAACGGACCATGAAATAAAGTGCTTTTAATTGCATGATGAACTCTGGTTATTTTGCAGTTTGTGATACATTTGAACGTCGAAATAATAAATGAGAATTATCAACAAAACCCGTCTCAAAGATACTTTAAAATACTTATTATATTTTGACTGACCAACCCGTAAGAATAAAATAAAATTGCACGTACTGTAGTGTGACAAAAAAATAGGATATACAAATTGCCATAGTCGATTGGGTATTGTCCTTTCAAATCAAAGAATCGATATCATATTCTTCAATTAAAAATACCTGTTCCTTTCATTAAAATAATAGGAAATTGTGCTGAAGAGGCTTGGCTACGGACCAACTAGTCCAACCGAGAACTAATTATGCGACTTCACACATGTAACCAAGATTTATTTACCAAGATAAATTCATAGACAAAGGAGTAATACTTCAGTCAGCAATATGAAAAAATCCAAGAAGAACCCGGTTGCAATGTATAATCTGCCTATGCATTTGAATTTGTGAAAATATTTTAGGGATGTTTTCAATTTTAGTATAGTTGTAATTTTTTAACTGGTTTACCTACATTGAAGTTTTATTTTGCTACTCTTAAAAGTAAGTTTAATAAAAACGGAAGAATAATCCAACCCCGTAGCCGTAGATACTTACCTAATCAGGAACTCACATGTGGACCAATCGAACAAAAGCAAACGTCTTACGTTGCGAGTGGGAATTGGTGACAGGCATCGAATGACGACCTCTGTGGCGTGGAGGGCGAATGCTCGACTGAAACGCAAGAGGCGCGGGTTCGATTCCCGCTACAGGAGAAATGTTTGCATGTTCTTTAAATATTTCTTCCGGGTGTGGGTGTTGTAGTATTATGTATTATAAGTATATATTTACAAAAAAAAAGTATCTAAGTATTCTATCAGCCATCTGGTTTCCATAGTACAAGCTTTGCTTAGTTTGGGGCTAGATGGCGCTGTGTGAAATGTCTACAAATATTTATTTATTTTATTATTTATCGAAAGCAACGCTTTTGCACATTGATTCGTTCAAATCCGCTCGGTAACCATCACTCCCTTTCACACCGTTAGTACGTTCAATGTATGAAGCTAAATTCTCGAAAGCTGATAGTAGACATACAGATTTATAGAAGGCCGGCAAATGGTAGTTCTTAGGGGTGACTAACCATAAACGTTCCGATGTCCGGGTCTCTACAGCTTGTTGAAGCATTTTATGGACTATAAATCGAGACACAGCATAGCCTCGCAGCGTTTTCTCGCTGCCCGTTCGGAATTCTGGGTATTCGTACGGAATTAGACAGGATGCTTTAATAATCTTTAGATTACATGAAGAATGTACCTACAGCTACCGTTATTAAACTTACTAACGTCCTAACCATCGCTCTAGATCCGATTATTCGTACTTAGTAAATAATAAATAATTATTTATTTATTTATATTAAGACACTATCTAGTATCTAACTTTTTGGTGAGCAATTTTCGATGCTGACTTTCGTCCATAGAAAATCAGAGTAGAAGAAAAAAAATTTTTAACGTATTTGTTCATTAGAACTCTAATTAACTGCTTATGCTGTGAAGAAATGTAATATACCTCTCGAAATTATATTAAAGTAAGCTAAATAAGAAATCCAAAACATCAGACAAAAAAAAATAATCATGTCAACTTCTTCGTAATCAAGCTTAAATTATAACCAGCTAACTTATAACAGTTCCTGCAGTCCACGCTGAACTAAACAGAGATAATTTAAGAAAATGTTAATTTATGTAAATTTAAATTCAAGCACATATTTTTATCGCTAAGTATTTTTTACAGAAATGTGTTACTTTGTCGTGCGTTCGTAGTGGTGGGCATAATTACCAACAAGTTGACGCTGTTTTCAAATTAAAAACTAATTTAATAGATGATATTGACAACATGCATTATTGTAAAGTTTGGACGTGCCTCTGACCATCTTCTTAGACGCCATATAACTTCTAGGGATGTAAGGTCTCAGATGGTATTTACATTTTGTTCCCATTACCTCGCTTCGCTCCACGCTGTTAACACAGCGCCATCTATGTGTACAACATTGCTAACTTAGGATAATACAATTATTGACATTTTATTTTCATAGTAAGTACCAAATTTCTAATTTAGTTACCTCACCTAGTTATTAGTTCAGACAACCGCCACTGTGGCACTATCCAGGAACAACAAAAGCTTGTCTGCGTCTCTGACCTATTACTACATAATGTAATAAATCCTGATTTTAGCTGGCTTTTTCCATTCCTGCATTTTACACACGCCTAATAGTTCCACTATGTCGCTTTCACTTTTGGTTAGGTTCTACTACCGCTTCATTAAATTACTTATAGAGTTGTGATGTTATCCGCGTTTTTAAAAATGTATAAAGCTCACGCAACGACGAAAACGCTTTGTATCAGGTGGCACCAAGCGTCATAATCATTAATAATGATAACTATCCCGTCACGCCAATAATTCACGATGGATTGCTTATAATGGCCACCTGTTACTGATACTTGCAATATTTTTTCGTGACACCTTCCAGAATGTGGAAAAACTTCACACTTCGAAGATATAAAATAAATAACACCCAACAGTCACATACTTCACACTGGGATTACACTGGGTATCAGAAACAACGAGAAACAGAACTACAGTGGCACGACACACAGACCCGGAATAAAAATATTTGCAGAACATACATATGAATATTTCTCACGTTGCGAGATTCGAAACTACACTTCGTGCCTCTCAGCTACTACGCTATCGAGGTCGTCAAGTTGTCAAATAAAGTTTCTCGCTGTGCCAAGCCACTAGGCTACCCAATGATAGTCTGAAATTAAATTTGAATATACTCGATTATAATTTTAAAACATCTGGATCAGCTATCTATAGAACGTCTGAAACGGTCTTTAAATAGCATGACTGCTTCTTTTGTGTTTGTATTTGTAAGTTTATTTCTGTTTACAAATGTATTTGATCGAAGCTTAAAGCAGAATGCGTAAATGTCTTACACTTCAATAAATTCCCAACAGAACCGCTGAGTAACTTACCACGTAAACCTGACACTGCTTATTACGATGTCGACTGTCCGTTTCGCAACCCATGCCATAATACCCCGCTTGTATCGGCTTACCTTTGTCCGAGATCGTGATGTGGTCAATACTCGCGCACTTATGTCATAATACTCCACATTGCGAGTGTAATCACGTAAAAGGGAATCATGGGAACGTAATAGGTATTGTCGAATTGTTGCTTTTAGTATCCGGAAAAGGACAATTCATTCGAATAACTGACTCGGTTCATGACTAGACAGGAACAAGACATTGTAGACAGGATTGTAATCAAACATTTGCAAAAATGTATTTTACCTTATGAACGGAAAAGGTAAACTTGTAATCCTAATATGGTTTTAATAAAAATTAAATTATCAAAGGTTTTTCTAACTTTCAAAATGCCAAGCGCGGTTTTTTGCCTATGTTTGCTACGCTTGGTCGCGACGAACAAGCGCAAATTCAACATAGATAACGATTCAAAATGATATTTACCGATGCTACTAAATAAACTACGAGTATTTTGATTTTATAAATATCTACTTCAAAATATCTCCTTTAAACGCACTTGTAAGATTTCACGACGGTAAACATAAATTTATCGAAATTGAATTAAAAATGTGTGCGAGTACGCTTAGTACCAATAGAAGCACAGAACAGTATAATAACACAACATAGTGCGGGCGAGCTTATGCCATAACGCTGCCAGGCTGCAATGTTACAAAATACTTATAACGTACACCTACGCAACAGCATGTCCATTTCTGAAGTACAATATTTTAGATAACATAGTACCTTTATCTAATCATTATGTAACTAAGGTTACGGCAGTAAGGCTTAATTAGTTACAGGCTCTAAATTTGCAATCTACTTGTACCGACGTTCACAACGTAGACATGGAAACCCATTATCTAGGGAACCAGCATAAATTTTGAAATCATTCTGTGTCAGTGACAACTCACAGGCAATAGAACTACCTACAGCAGATAAATAAATCCTACTAATATTATAAATGCGAAAGTTTGTGAAAATGTGAGGATGTGACGATGTTTGTGCCTCAATCACGCCGTAACGGCTGACCGGATTTGAATGAAACTTGGAACATACATAGTATGTGTGCTGGAAAAATATATAGGCTACTTTTTATCCTGGTACTACGCGTGCGAAGCCGCGGGTGGAAGCTAATAAATAAATATTTGAGGACATATCACACAGCACCATCTAGCCCCAATCTAAGCAAAGCTTGTATTATGTGAACCAGATGGTTGATAGAATACTTATCTTATACTGTTTTTTGTTAATGTATACTTATAATACAAAATACTACAACACCCAGACCCGGAAGAAATATTTGCAGAGCATGCAAACATTTCTACCGCAGGGGGAATCGAACCCGCGCCTCTCGCGTCTCAGCCGAACACTCGCCGGTCAGTGGTCGGTAATAAACTCACTGACCGGCTAAAGTGGTGAAAGGATTAAAGAGCGCCTCGAAGAAGATTCTTTAGTGCACTTAATAGGTTTTCAAACTTTTCAAAGCATACGGATTTCCTCACGATGTTTTTCTTCTCCGTTTGAGATACTGGAACAGTGCACAATTTTTTTAATAGAAAAATAGATTGGACTAGACGTCCAAAGCGGTAACAACAGCTGTATGAAAATATCTGTTCACAAAAGTTGATCAAGCAATGGTCGTTGTACGACCTGCAAAACTCCAGTGATTGCAATTTGTCGGCTTGCCCAAAACAATTTCAAACAATTTGCCGGTAGCCACTATGTGTTTAATGAACTTTAATTGTAGTCATAAGCAAACTTTGTAAATAAGGGGTCATTTAACGGCTAGGGTTGTTGGTAAAAGTGGAATTAAAAGTACATACTGGTAGTACTGGTAAGTACTGGTTTCAAGGGCAGCCAAAACGATGTTTTTTATGGCTACGTACCTACCTCAAAATGATAAAAATAAAACCCTCTGTGTGATTTTTAGTATTAACACATTATGTTAAGGGTTGGAAAATTCTGGCAAAAAACAGTACCTTCTTTGCAGTCGGGTAAAAAGTTAATACAAAGATGAGACAGTGGGTCATAAAAAGAAGTAAACAACTACACTTCAAAATCCATGTAAACTATTGCATCATTGTGCAAACAGGTTCATTTTTCATGATATCTTGTTTCCCCTAAAACACTAAATTTTCAGAACTCGTTTTGCTTGCTGATGGAATCTGCCCACGTTTTATGATTAGTGGTAGGTATCCCATATCCGTTCATACGGCCGACGTGAAAATTCGATCGTGTTTCTTTTATAAACGAAGAAAAACCGGTATGGAAGAAAAACATACAAAAAGAAATATTTCCATATAATGTGGGTGCTTAACTCTCTATTCAGCAAGACAAAAATAAACATTCAACAAAGGATGAACCTATTCAAAGCATAGAATTATGTTCTGGATTTTCAAAAACATCCAAAAGGTACACGAAATCTCATTATCTTTAAATACATTTGCTTCATCATTCTGTAAGTAGACTAAAAAGGCTAATTATCTAAGGTCCTACTATTAAATAGCTAAAATTGCTGTTTCTAGAATGTTTATCTGGGCTCTATCATGTTTTCCCAAAGGATACTCGCAAGGGACTGTATAGAAGTAATACTATGAAGAAAACCGTCAAGTACGAGTCAAAATCCCACACGAATCCCAACAGAACCGTATCGTACATGTACATAATTGTCTTTTGTATAGGGCCCGCTTTAAGTTATTATTTATTTTTATTATTTGTTGTTATAGCGGAAATAAAATACACAATCTGTGAAAATTTCAACTCTCTACCTATTACGATTCATGAGATACAGCACGCTGACAGACGGACGGACAGCGGAGGCTTAGTAATAGGGTCCCGTTGGCGCCTTTCGGGTACGGAACCCTAAAAATGAGTAGATTCTTCGTATTCACTGAACAAGAATGATTTGATGACAAAATATTATAAACAATACAAGGTCTATTAAACTTCGTACCGTGTAGGTAGGTATCTAAATAGAAAACTTGACTTCTTGACTTGTCACCCGAAACTTGTAAAGACTTGACTTCGACACCACTGAGCAATCTCGGAGCAAATAATCACTTCATTTTATTTGACGTCACTTTAACATGCCGTACGCTTATGGAATGCGTTGCCTGTCAACCTTTGATTTAAACTACAACATTAGGAAATCCACTTCTCTAGCGATTTTTAAAACTCGGGTTAAAAGCTTATATAAATATAAGTTTTTATATCATATATCATCGTCGATAAATTTATTGCCGATGTCTGAGTAGGCTATGTATGTATTTATTGTTTTTATTGTTTTGATAGTCATTTGCTTCCAATGGTTTACTGGTGGTAATTAATTGCTACTTTGATTTTCAAAGCTGTAAGCTGCTTTGCTTAGAAAATGCAGTATCTAAGATAACTTGGCTACTTATAATGGCGATCATCTGTCTGTAACACGAATGTTATCCCCAAATTCAGTTATGTCCAGTTTATTGTTCCGATAAATTGTAATATGTTTCAATAAAATGGTTTATCTTTACGGGACATCGGGTTATGATATTCAGGTCGGGACGTTATTGATATTTATGACGCGAGTTTATTCAATAATAGTGGCCAAAAAGCTCATTTAGGCACATTACCTAACGTGCCTACTTTTGGGCATAGCATTCTATTTTTTACAATTTCACATTACCAATGAACTCTTTTTTTTAAGCCTAAGAAGGATACACATTTATTCTACAACATATTCATACATACATTATTATCACGCCCGCATCCCTAACGGGGTGGACAGAGCCACAAGTAATTATAAGAAAACTTGCAGCGACTCCTGATTCAAAGTCCCAAGATGGATTTGGTGAACCATGGTAACAGGTGACATATTTGTGTATACCTATAAAAGAGCCTGACTAACAGACTGACTGATTCATCATAGCCGAGCCGAAACCGCTGAAGCTAGAAAGCTGAAATTAAGATGGCAGCTAACTGCCTTTTATTGCAAAACCACTCACTAAGGCGGGATTTTTCGAAATTCAATCCCTAAATGGGTGAAAAGGGTTGAGAATGTTTGTATGGAACTTTTTAACACGTAGTGCGATTTGCGTGAAAATTCGATACATGAAAATCCTCTAACATCTTTGCTGCAAGCTGAAAAAATAGTTCCAATATATCGCTCGGCGCTCCTTAGTAAGCACGGGCTTAGTCAAGATAACAATGGTCTAATTTGAATTCACGTCCAATCCCCTAATCCCCCTGACGTCGCTAACCTATTGTCTTGTGCCACAGACTGCATAGTCATTGTTTATTACTGACATAAGTCTCTGTCTCCATTGGCTGTCAAACGTCATTCAAGAATGATCATGTGCTTGCACGGCGGGTGTGCCACTACTCTTAAACGGTGAAAGAAAACATCGCGAAACAGGAATACTGTAAAGCCTAAAGTGCACGAAAGGAGCCTTTGAGGCGCTCTTTAAATCTTTTCACCACCCGGGCTCAAAGTAACTAGTGACACAACTAGTAACTTATCTCGAATTCATTTAATCATTTTGAAAAGTTTTGAAAGGTATAGATAGGTATAGAATTATGAATTCGCGATGGCCCCATTCAGCTTGGCTCCAAACGACTAAGGTCAAATTTCATTATTTATTTACTTTGCCATTTTTCGTTACACCTTATTTGAACATAAATTCACGGAGGATCGATGGATTTTACTATTTCTGCAAAACAAAACCATAAATTCGATGTTTACAATCTATCAGTACCAATTATATTTTTTACCATTTCGTTTTTACAAATCCTCAAAATTAAACTACCAACTAGAGTTCATGCAAGAATGCACAATTTTTGTTACATGTTTTTTGGTAAAACTATTTCATTTGCCAAGTAACTTGTAGCGAACTAACTAACGGGTACTCCTTGTAGCAAACTAAACGAGTGCTCTAATTAGCAAAGCCTGTTTGTCCACATGTTGCTGAGCAACTTTATGTATTCTGAACATCTGACTAATAAAACTACTTCATAAGCGTCGGCGAACGGTTGTCGCTTTTGACGGTACGATTACACCAATTCGGCTAAAGTATGATCGGACGTCTCGTCGACTGAACTCGGCAGATAAAATCGCAATGGAATTGAATGGACGATATTGATAGTAGGTAGTTGTGTACGCACTATCTTCTTTTAGCATAATTACGTTTAATTCGATCGGCCAAGTTACAGGCGACGCCTGATGATACTTCGGCTGATGACGGATTTGATTTAATCGTACCGCTAGCTAGGCGGACGTCAGCAATGGTAGACACTAAGGCGTGTATCTGGATGATGGTGCTTTCCGTTAGAAAATAGGGATCAATACACCCTATGACTCTATTAGAACTTAGTCCCTATTGTTCAAAATGATTTTTTGGTTTGCCCTGAAAAAAATATATATCCATCTAAAATTACCAACAAAAGTAAAAACGGCATTTTCATCCAAATAGTGCACTATTTATTAGGATCCAGAAACATCTTTGTTAGCAAAAAATGTGTCCAAGTTAGCAGACCACACATGATAAACAAAATTGGTAGCTTTTTCGACCGGTTTTTGTTGCTGTTTGGTTTCAGTAACTGTGCCTAACGCTGGGCGGACAACCGCACTGCTTTAACGCTCCGTGTCGATCCCATCCCGTTCGTTCAATGAGTAAAACTTCCAAAGTACTGTTAGACGTATCCTTTTGCCACATTTCGCGTTGGCTTACAGCCAGTCGTGACCAGGAAACATTACTGCTGACACGCCCCCACGCAATCTAGATGCACTTTAGTCGAATAATTCAAGAGTTCAAAGGCAATATACACAAATGAAGTGAGCAATTTAAAATTTGTTTAGCTGTGTCTTTCGTTTTATAGAAAGGAATAATAAAGAGTCCTATTTATTTTACTATATTTAGTATTGTCGTAGAAATAGTGAAATAAACTAATATGGTAACAAAGACTTAATAATCCATTTATTAATGCTAAACGTTGGTTAGGTTAGATCAGAAGTCTTGTAATTACAGTTAGTACATTAGCCTGCAAAATGAACTAGTAGCAATTAACTTAATCTACGCAATGATCCGTTTATGGAACAGGGAAAGGTACATAACATACGTACATAATAATCATAATCATAATCATAATCGAACTCGGAATCGGAATCGGAATCGTAATCGTAATCGTAATCGTAATCGTAATCATAATCGTAAACGTAATTGTAATCGTAGTTCTTTGGTATCATTTAACATACCAAAGAAGTGCAACGGTCCATGCTCACAAAAGTAGGTACTAGCCAGCGGTTACTCTGCGCGAGTGTAACCGCTGGCGTCTGCTAGTACATACCTTTATATCGTCACACCCGTATCCGTAATGGGATGGTCAGAGTCTTATGTAACCATAACAAAACTTGAAGCCACTCTTGACTCAAAGCCCCAAGATGGATATGTCGAATCGTAGTGTCAGGTGAACAGCCTATCGCCCATATAGGTGATCCTCAGATCAGCAAATCAACTTGAAGAGGATACTATCCCTTAGTCCACTTTTACGACATGCTCGGGGAGAAAAGGAGCTGGACGCATTCTATGTCTTTTCTTTACTTCCAGTCCAACATAAAAATAAATATTCAAACATGTAGATTACAAAGTTGAGATAAGATTTACAAAGAATTACTTTTTCCGCTATTGTATCTCTGATATAGATTAGAGGATAAATATATGAGTATTGGTAAAGTACTCAAACTATTCTATAAAAACGATCTTAACTTCAACGAATTCAATTTCGTAATATAATGGAACAGCTTAAGGCAATTTCACAATAATCCTGTATAAACAAAAAGTTTTCCATAAACTTCACAAAAACATTGAGTAAAGTGACCAAACTTTACGAGCTAATATTATGGACTTGCTTCAAACAAACCACATTAGCCGCAGACTGGATCAGAGGGCCCTCATGTTATTAAGCCTTTGTTTCCTAGGCGATAGTACCTACGACTCTTGCTAAGTTTAGGACTTATACATATACATACATTGATATTATCACGCCCGTATCCCTAATGGCATGGGCAGAGCCACAAGTAATCATAAAAAAAACTTGCAGCCACTCCTGATTTGAAGTTTTAAGATGGATATGGTGAACCATTGTAACAGGTGATCAGCCCATCGCCCATATAGATGGTCCATTATGTTGGGGAGAACACTATCCCTTAATCGACTTTTACGACATGCTAGGGGAGAGAAGCAGATTATCAGAACAATATTTAAATACATATAAGTGAAATGATAATTTGATAGAAAAAATATTTCCGAATTCTGTTTTTCAAATAAAGAAAACACAGTCCATCTATCTGAGAGAAATATTTTATTGAAAAACACGAAAAATATAGTATACATAAGTTAAAAGAAAACACGGAATGTCTCTGTAAAAAAATAGTTCTGAATGTTTAGGTATGTGTAATAAAAGTGATATCGATAAAACGTAGGTACTATTCAAAACAGAAGTAACTAAGCATATCCAGTATCCAGTAGGTGCTTCAGTAGGGTACCTATATTGAAAGAGGACACTTGGACTTGACTCATTGATACTTCGAGAAGGCTTATGTCCGAGCGCCGGTGGAGCCTTGTCCGGCTGATTGAAATAGTCAAGTACCTACCCTCATTAAAACCCTCTTATTTGTAATTATTCCACTTCTATTACGTCCTGCTGAGCTAAATGCAAAAAAATTAGAGAATATGAACATGAAAGGATGTGTATGATTTTACAGTAGTACCACAAATATTGTGCGTCTCGGCAAACTTCGTGCTTTGTATGAAAACCGAATTTGTCCAAATATGCTAAAACTAAACTATTTACCAATAGATATTTATACATAATACAGCATATAATTTATACAGCGTCAAGAGGCAACTTTTACCTTCACTAACGGGACGCTGTAGTGCCCGGGACGAATTAAGATGGAGTAGGCTTGCCCAGCTCCTTTTCCATCCCTTCAGCTTAGTCGGCCTTGTCCACACGAAATATAATGGTCAATACTGTGAGCTATTTTTCCCCCTAGGTAGGAAAGGATGCTACACAAAAATATAAAGATTAAAGTGTTGATTATCAAGTGTTTATTACAGGAATTTTATTACCAGAAAAGGAAGAAAATTATCGAAAGGTTTTACAGTTCTTTTTAGCCGCATCTATTACACACTACTGTTCTAGTTACTATGAGTAAATAAAATAAAAATAACCTTATTGAAACGCTTACAATTCATAGACGAGACTATTACAAATTACAACGCTGTCATTCACAGTACATCCACCGTTCATCTACACAATACTACTGTAATTTACCTTCGTCAGTCAGCTCTGACATATCCCACGATCAAAAATTACTCTCTAACACTTGGTTCATCTCAACGGGTAAAAATTAAAATGTAAATTAACAATAAACGGGTTAATGACCTGCCCTGATCTACTCTGCCTTATAAATCAACCGGATGCCCACTTAGTCACGGCCTACTCAGGAGTATCAGTCCACCGCACCTCACCGCTGATTCAACGATCCACAAAATAGAGTTTTTGGTTATATTTGGTTTGTTAAATTCCGAAATTGACGAAATTCGCGCGAGCGGACCTACAGGAACGCTTGATTTAACGACCCTATCAGACACACTCACTCGACTGACACCAGCCACCACAAGGTCACAAAAAGGCAGGGAAACGCCACACCAGGATTTTCGGTCTTGTCACAGCAGCACAGCAGGGGACGCTGGCGCTCTGGACCCTCGCCGACGGCAGCGTGCGCCAGAAGGCGGCAGGTAGCAAGGTTGCGACACGTGCTCGCCACGTGTTCGCGCCCGTACGGAGCACCTCTTTTCTGGAAAATTCATAGCCCGGCGTAAGCGAAAGTGCTCTTTAGCCTGCGAAGCGGGGTGCAACCTTAGCAAATCTGCCCTTGTGTATTCATGCACAGGGTTGAGGATGTCCCACGAGCTCCGCTCGGCAATCGAGGAAGACAAAATCAAAGATCAAAAGTTCAAGACTCTTACCAGAGGCACCAAGCTGATAATACGCACAAAACACGTGCGCCCAAAGGAATCACACGCGTGGGTTCTCCCGTGGATGATTCCCGCTACGCCAGACACAGAAGCCAGGATATATTAGCCAGCAAATACAATTTTCATCAAAAGCTCCACGCCACGTTCTCAACATCGATCCGTCAAAAAGATCCTTGCCCTCTCGCTCTGACCGAGCGAGACGAAAGAACGCAAATGACACTGACAGTTCGATTCGTCTTGATAAGGACACTGACGCTCACAAATCACCCGTGCCAAGCCAGAGTGTGACCAGCAAAAACCAAAATTATTACCTATCTCGCTGAACGGAACTTTCAAATAAAGAGGAGGGAAAAATCGAACGTTACAATACATGCGGAGCTATAAGCCGCGGGTCTTTCCTTCGCCGTTTCAGAGTACTGGTGTAGCGCACAAAAAATTTTCGCACAGAAAAATCCATTGGTACACGAACATGCACCTAATAGTCAACTAATGATAATTTAACCAACCCTTAAAAAAATAAGTATCAACATAATTATTCTAACATTTCTATATACATATCATTATCGCGTTAGTATTGTAATTATACTTGGAACATTATGCAGTACCTATATTGGAATAACATGTAAGTTACTCTAAACCCCTCATAGTTATTTTTTCTTGTAAATGTAATGTCTGAGTTCGTGTATATTCCAGTAATCTTTTTTTAATATATTTTAACTATTGGATAATTGTGGAAAATAACTCCAAGGAAAGTGTCCCAGACAGTAAAATTAGAGGCATCGAAGCGTTTTGAAGGAATTTACACACACACACACACACACACACGCTATCACGCACGTATTCCTAATGTGATAGGGAGAGCCACAAGTAGTCAAGGAATTTATCATGGCTCAAATAGCCTAGGACGGAGTAATTTCAAGAGAAATGTAGAAACACGATAATATTTTAAACCGGCTGTCTAAAACAACAATAAATCCTTACCATATGCCTAGCAATTTTCATTTACATCTGTCACGAGAAAAAGCCAAATAATGCCTGAAGTTGTATACAAAACATCATTGTTCTTGAGATGAAAGTTGCCGCAAAGTTTCGGGTGTTCTCGTAATTGTGTAGCCAATCTTATTAGCAAACAACATGTTGTTTCAACTGTCTGTAAACTGTCAGGTTTATATTTTAAAGCTATGAAATTATACACCCTATCCTATTTTTATTTCCTTGTATTTCTATTGTTACTAATTCTAACGTAAGCGGCCTTCAACAAACATGAATTCCTGCGAGAATCTACAATCTACAATGAGCGCCAGTGGATTACAATTATGAGAAAGAATATTACTTCCTACTAATATTATAAATGCGAAAGTTTGTGTTACCACATGTTTGTTACCACGTACCTCCGTAACTACTAAAGCGATTTTGAAGAAATTTAGAATGTTCATTTAAAAAGTTAATACATAAGCTAATCTTATTTTCAAAAAAGAATGTTGAAGTTTCTATGGAAAATTTTATTCGTTCAAAACTCGGTACACATAAACTTTAAAATAAATAATAACACTTATGTTTTTTTTTTAATTTATTACAAGATTACCTCTAGGGGCGTGTAAGGTAGTTATAAAGTTAATATGGGAACTTTTAACGGGTAGTGGAATTGGCTCGAAACTTTGTTAAGATACTTTACAAAATCAATGGACATGTATTTTAGAGTGTTTCAAAATAACCCTAAAAATGGGGTATAATGGGAGCCAGATGATACAACGCGAGCAAAGCCGCGCGAGTATGCTAGTCACGGTATAAAAACGCGCATGAAAAAACATACCGTCTCGTCTTCATTTGTTTTATACCTTCGCGCTTTCGTACTGACAGTCAGTCAGGCGGCCGGTCATAAAACACCTTAGCCAAAACTCTTACAGCATGATCCAAGAATCATGCTGTGCCAACCCCACCATAGAGTGGGATAAGGGCAGGAAGATGATGATGCTTTCGTACTGACAGATTGTATGACATATAAAGGAAACCGTTTTATGATAAAAAGCAATTTAAATAAGAGGATCAGGAAAAAAACACCAACTTTTTCTGTTCCCGGGTGTAGTTAGAGTGACTGAAGAGTGCAAGATTGTATCATTTTTATAGTAATAAAACATTTTATAGTAACAGATTAAACGACGTCCAAGCATGGAGACAAACTGTCTAGGTTATTACAGAAATAGGTCACAAGTTGTATCTCGGAGGACCTCATGCATAGTTGTTTGTAGTCTCTTCAGAGACTGATGTCCTACCTAGATAAAAGTAACTTAAATGCTATTTTAGGGCACTCACTTATATTTTCCAGCTTTCATCGAAATCGGTTCGAGTGAAGTGGCAGGTGAGTGCTCGGCTGAGATGCAAGAGGCTGTCCTGTCCTGTCCTGTCCTGTCCTGTCCTGTCCTGTCCTGTCCTGTCCTGTCCTGTCCTGTCCTGTCCTGTCCTGTCCTGTCCTGTCCTGTCCTGTCCTGTCCTGTCCTGTCCTGTCCTGTCCTGTCCTGTCCTGTCCTGTCCTGTCCTGTCCTGTCCTGTCCTGTCCTGTCCTGTCCTGTCCTGTCCTGTCCTGTCCTGTCCTGTCCTGTCCTGTCCTGTCCTGTCCTGTCCTGTCCTGTCCTGTCCTGTCCTGTCCTGTCCTGTCCTGTCCTGTCCTGTCCTGTCCTGTCCTGTCCTGTCCTGTCCTGTCCTGTCCTGTCCTGTCCTGTCCTGTCCTGTCCTGTCCTGTCCTGTCCTGTCCTGTCCTGTCCTGTCCTGTCCTGTCCTGTCCTGTCCTGTCCTGTCCTGTCCTGTCCTGTCCTGTCCTGTCCTGTCCTGTCCTGTCCTGTCCTGTCCTGTCCTGTCCTGTCCTGTCCTGTCCTGTCCTGTCCTGTCCTGTCCTGTCCTGTCCTGTCCTGTCCTGTCCTGTCCTGTCCTGTCCTGTCCTGTCCTGTCCTGTCCTGTCCTGTCCTGTCCTGTCCTGTCCTGTCCTGTCCTGTCCTGTCCTGTCCTGTCCTGTCCTGTCCTGTCCTGTCCTGTCCTGTCCTGTCCTGTCCTGTCCTGTCCTGTCCTGTCCTGTCCTGTCCTGTCCTGTCCTGTCCTGTCCTGTCCTGTCCTGTCCTGTCCTGTCCTGTCCTGTCCTGTCCTGTCCTGTCCTGTCCTGTCCTGTCCTGTCCTGTCCTGTCCTGTCCTGTCCTGTCCTGTCCTGTCCTGTCCTGTCCTGTCCTGTCCTGTCCTGTCCTGTCCTGTCCTGTCCTGTCCTGTCCTGTCCTGTCCTGTCCTGTCCTGTCCTGTCCTGTCCTGTCCTGTCCTGTCCTGTCCTGTCCTGTCCTGTCCTGTCCTGTCCTGTCCTGTCCTGTCCTGTCCTGTCCTGTCCTGTCCTGTCCTGTCCTGTCCTGTCCTGTCCTGTCCTGTCCTGTCCTGTCCTGTCCTGTCCTGTCCTGTCCTGTCCTGTCCTGTCCTGTCCTGTCCTGTCCTGTCCTGTCCTGTCCTGCCCTGCCCTGCCCTGCCCTGCCCTGCCCTGCCCTGCCCTGCCCTGCCCTGCCCTGCCCTGCCCTGCCCTGCCCTGCCCTGCCCTGCCCTGCCCTGCCCTGCCCTGCCCTGCCCTGCCCTGCCCTGCCCTGCCCTGCCCTGCCCTGCCCTGCCCTGCCCTGCCCTGCCCTGCCCTGCCCTGCCCTGCCCTGCCCTGCCCTGCCCTGCCCTGCCCTGCCCTGCCCTGCCCTGCCCTGCCCTGCCCTGCCCTGCCCTGCCCTGCCCTGCCCTGCCCTGCCCTGCCCTGCCCTGCCCTGCCCTGCCCTGCCCTGCCCTGCCCTGCCCTGCCCTGCCCTGCCCTGCCCTGCCCTGCCCTGCCCTGCCCTGCCCTGCCCTGCCCTGCCCTGCCCTGCCCTGCCCTGCCCTGCCCTGCCCTGCCCTGCCCTGCCCTGCCCTGCCCTGCCCTGCCCTGCCCTGCCCTGCCCTGCCCTGCCCTGCCCTGCCCTGCCCTGCCCTGCCCTGCCCTGCCCTGCCCTGCCCTGCCCTGCCCTGCCCTGCCCTGCCCTGCCCTGCCCTGCCCTGCCCTGCCCTGCCCTGCCCTGCCCTGCCCTGCCCTGCCCTGCCCTGCCCTGCCCTGCCCTGCCCTGCCCTGCCCTGCCCTGCCCTGCCCTGCCCTGCCCTGCCCTGCCCTGCCCTGCCCTGCCCTGCCCTGCCCTGCCCTGCCCTGCCCTGCCCTGCCCTGCCCTGCCCTGCCCTGCCCTGCCCTGCCCTGCCCTGCCCTGCCCTGCCCTGCCCTGCCCTGCCCTGCCCTGCCCTGCCCTGCCCTGCCCTGCCCTGCCCTGCCCTGCCCTGCCCTGCCCTGCCCTGCCCTGCCCTGCCCTGCCCTGCCCTGCCCTGCCCTGCCCTGCCCTGCCCTGCCCTGCCCTGCCCTGCCCTGCCCTGCCCTGCCCTGCCCTGCCCTGCCCTGCCCTGCCCTGCCCTGCCCTGCCCTGCCCTGCCCTGCCCTGCCCTGCCCTGCCCTGCCCTGCCCTGCCCTGCCCTGCCCTGCCCTGCCCTGCCCTGCCCTGCCCTGCCCTGCCCTGCCCTGCCCTGCCCTGCCCTGCCCTGCCCTGCCCTGCCCTGCCCTGCCCTGCCCTGCCCTGCCCTGCCCTGCCCTGCCCTGCCCTGCCCTGCCCTGCCCTGCCCTGCCCTGCCCTGCCCTGCCCTGCCCTGCCCTGCCCTGCCCTGCCCTGCCCTGCCTAAGGAAATCCACGCGCGCTTGATGCATGCAAGACGAGACGCTGGCGGCGCGAGACGAGGAGGCCGCGCTTGCTGGCCGCCTGTGAGAAAAACGCGGGTGAAACCGCGGGGCACAGCTAGTGTAGTATTATGTATTATAAGTATGTATTTACAAAAAAGTATATAGTATTCTATCAATCATCCGATGCCCATAGTACAAGCTTTGCTTAGCTTGGGGCTAGATGGCGCTGTGTGAAATGTCCACAAATATTTATTATACATTGAAACACCCTCACAAACTTTCTTATTTATATTATCAGTATGTGGTTTGATTTTACAAGTTATGTTGTTGTGAGTAGTATGGTCTGATTCTAGATCGGAAACTGTACGTGATAATTATTTTTTCGATATGCTGCTACGTAGCACGACGTAGCACTCCCGTAGCAGTTGCGTAGCAATAGTAATTTACTATGACTGTTATCCTTCGGTAGGAAGGTAGTGCTACGAGATTCTATAGGTACTCATAAGACAGCGTTTTGTCAATTACGTTTCTACGTCTTGCTGTTTTAATCAAACTAATGTTATAATAGAATTATTTGTTTACATTAATTTCTATATGGACTGGGAGTAAAGAAAAAACATAGAATGCGTCTAGCTGATTCACACCCCGAGAACGTCGTAAAAATCGACTAAGTGATAGCATCCTCTCCAATATGATGAACCATCTGCACACATGTTCTGTTTATGTGTAGTTACAAAAAAAAGATAAAAGTATTCTACCAGCTATCTGGTTTCCATAGCACAGCTTTGCTTAGTTTGGGGCTAGATGGCGCTATGTAAAATGTTAAAATTGAATAGCTTTAACAGTTAGAACGTTCAAACAAAACTATTTTCCCACTACATTTTTCCACCCTGTTGTGTACCCTAGGTACTCGTATATTGTTGCCGTACACAAATAAGGGTGGACGGTGACTGTATAAATTCTCCCGTTCACAGTTAAATACGGAAAATACAACTTAATAAGAGAGTTTGAGTATATTTTAATGTTATTTGCACTCGTTTTTACTAGCGTCTGCCCGCGTCTCTGCTCGCGTGTTACCTATACGGATTAAAAGTACCTTATGTAACCTATTATTCCAGGTCAAATACGATGAGTATTCCAAGTTCCGCTATAGAAATTATATATTACATATTATCATGTCCTAATGGGGTGGGCAGAGCCACAAGTAAACAAAAAACTTGCAGTCATTTCTGATTTAGTCCTAAGATGGCTATGGTGGCCCATGGTGACAGGTGACCAACATGGGTTGACGTCAGGCAGGCGGCCGGTCATAAAACACCTTAGCCAAAACTCTTACAGCATGACCCAAGGTTCATGCTGTACCCATCCCACATAGAGTGGGATAAGGGCAGGAAGATGATGATGATGGTGACAGGTGACCAGCTCAACGCCCATATAGATGGTTCATCATGTTGGACAGGATGCTATCACTTAGTCGATTTTTACGACATTTCGTTTATAATATTAGTAAATAGGATTAGTATGATGCTAACGTTAATACGCAAAATATTTTATCCAAAACTCAATATAATTAGAATTATTGGACGCCGGCACTTTACTGTGAAATTAGTGATGCAAAATGTCCGAACTGGCTCTATCTAAAATCAAATTACATTCACTCGAATGGCAAGCACTGGCAGTGGCTGTTTGCACAATGCATGGATTAAATAGATGGCATATTTGCGCCGTATTCAGGTGGAATCTACTCGTAGGTGCACGCATGTCTATACTAGTTAGCTTCAACCTGCTTTGTTCGCGTGGTACCTGGATAAAACAAAAACCGATCAAGTGCGAGTCGAATTCACTCACGAAGGCTTACGTACCATACATGTACAAAAATGTTCCTTTTATTTTTTACTAGCTTCCGCTCACGGCTTCGCTCGCCAGGTACCAGGATCGCCTGCACGTATACTATGTATGTCCCAAGTTTCATTCAAATCCATTCAGTAGTTTTTGCGTGAAAGAGAAGAATTGGATGGCTCATATTACTACTCTATTCGATTATATGCTCTATGGTACTGGTATAGCGCACATACATTTCTCGAACAGAAAAATCCTTTGCTGCACGACCGGATTTGAACCCACGACCTTAGGATCGGAAGGTGGGGCCGCTACCACTAGACCGCGAGTGCTCTCAAGGATATAGCACCCGTCGCTAACCGGACCTGGATGTGACTAGCAACGGACCGTGGGCAATGACACACACAAAGGGAGGCCTATACTCAACAGTGGGTGAAGTCGGATTACAAATGATGATTATGATGATGATGAGTGGCCAAAATCACATCACACTTTGTCATATGGAAAATAATATACGCAAATTGCTATTAAATGACACTCGTTATCCAATATATCTATCTAGTCGTGTCACTAGTTCCTTCAAACCAATGTGGTTGGATTAAAGTGCGCTTCGAAGGCTCCTTTCGTGCTTGACACATCTTTTCAAACTTCTTAGGTTCTACGACATGCCGGTTTCCTCACGATGTATTCCTGCGCCTTTCGAGAGTACTGGTATAGCGCACATAAATCCAATGTCTTATTCAACTAACGGGTTCTTTAGAAAAAAAAACCCATTGAAGCCAGTTCTTAAAAAAACTGTGAACATTTAACATAGATCTCTAGATAAAATAAGAGCTACTACTAGTCATATCGCTAGTTCTTTCTAACCAGTGTGGGCTGAAGTGCACCTCAAATAGGAAAAGGAGCCTTCTTGAGGCTTTTTACTTAACACATCTTTTTGAACTTTCTAGCTTCTACGTTATGCCGGTTATTTTTCGAACAAAAAAATCCTTTAGTGCAATAGATATGAACACACGACACACGTAGGTATAAGCAAGTGAGGATCAATGCACGACAATTTTAAAATAGTCATATTAATATATTATTTTTAACATGATTTTGCTTTTTTCTATATTTATTTATGTTTTACAAAAATAATATAAATGTAGACTACTTATACGATAAAAGAACAAGACGAAAATGATTTTATGATTTTATACGCAAATTATGGGCTTCTCGTTAGAAAAAGAAAACGTTAAGAATATGGTAAAAAGTAAATTGTAGAAAAAGATGAAAGAATTAATCATGTTTTACTCCGAAGCCAATGTGGAAAATTCTTAAATGAAAATATCTAAATATAAATAAGTACATAAAACTCTTACTTTTACTTTTACGTTACTAACTGATTGACAAAATGCAATATCCTTAAATACAAGTATGAAACTTGGAGGATATTTTCCTCATAAGGTGTCTCAAACAGTACACTTATAGAGGAGATCTCGAAATTTAACTCCTAGAAGACGCAAAGGGAAGGTGAAGTAATAATGACACGTTTTATAGACTAAAAATAAAAACCGACTTCAATAAAAAATGAGTTTAAACTCCTTGGTGTCATCCTATAGAAACTGACAGGTAGATAATGTCAAGATGTCATTGGCCATCGACACTTTTTTGAATAAAAAACAAAGTAATCTCATATTTCTAGAGGAACGCCCCGTGACTTTGTTCGCGTTGCGTTCAAACTTCATCTTCCCGCTGCGTTCCCTAGAAGTTGAATTTTTAATGCATCACTACTAATGAGAAGAATATACCCTCAAAGTCTCATATTTGCGGACAATTGATTGTCAATCAGTCAATAACGTAAGAAATCATTTATTTAGATAATACACAACCTTGAAAGTAGTCATGATTTATGTCATTACGGTATATAAAGGGTTTATACAGAGGTACTAAACCATAATAAATTGAGTAAGAAAATAAGAAGCGAGTTGTCATTTCAAAATTTAATTTCAATGCTTTTAAATATTACTTGAAAAGTATAAATCCAAGATAAATTTATATGGGACCACCTCGGAACCATTCTCTATACACCAGTGCAAAAATTATCGAAATCAGTTAAGTATTGGTAAAGATATCGGTGAACACATATTTAAAAAAAAACTTACATATAGCCGAAAATAGACCCTCCTCCTTTTTTTTAAATTAATTCAACGCGAACAAAGTCGCGGGCCTTCAACTTAGATTATAAAATTCAACGAGAGCTAGTTCAACAGACCATTGAATTTTACAGGCATAGATGAATACTGCATTTTAAGCCTTATCTTCATAGTAGGTATTAAAACTCTGCTTCAGGTTTGAAAATCATACGTAAGATAGGTTAGGTATGTCGTTTTAGAGTAAAGTGATCGGCGGAAAGCTTTGTGTGTGAAAATACTAAAACTACTTCTGCGATGGCCGTTATACAGGGGTGCTTCTGTCATTTTAAAAATTATTTCCATCGCGTCTACAGAGCCATCGTATTTAGCATACCAAATCCAAATATTTTTACACTGCGGGTTTTAGTTCGCTATCCCATTCCACGACCTTTACCAACACGGCACAAAAAAAAAACAAAAAAAATCTGACAAAAGTTTGCTTATGGAAAATGCTTTTGGGAAATAGGGAAGTGGGGAGAACCCTTTCGTGACTATTGTATTGCAAAGATTCTGAGGTCAGTTCTCGTTAGGTATCTACTTTTGTATGTTTATTGAGACCCTGCTACGCCGGTCTCTTTATTCAGCTTTGGTTCAGGTAATATAGTTTTATTGCTTTTACATTTGAAAGTCTGTATAGTCTAGTCTTTCTCTAGAGAACGAGATAAGTATATTCTAGATATGTTAGTGCCTTAGAGATTTATTTAGATTTTATTTATTTTTGAGCATTTTCTTTACGAGAAACGAGCGTTCTTAGGAACAACTCAGGAACAATAAAACTCTTGTTTAACTTGAGTTTTGGTAAGTTTATTAAACTTCTAGTTTATTTTCATATTTAAATATAAAGGTAAATACTACTTTTATATACTTTCCTCGTTTTGAATATCTCAGTTAACTATGCTTGATCGAAACAGGCGAAAATTCGTAGAAGCAAATGAACGCCAGCTAAAATATCGGCAGCAGTTGGCGAGGATTCGATTACTCGCGACGCAGGGGTAATACCATCGCGCCTACAATTTCGAATGTACCTAATGGTAACGACTGCGGGCACAGAATTAAAGTGGCTGTGATTCGTATTGCTTATTCGACATGTGTCAAATATTGCCCTGTCTTCGACAAAAGTTTTGCAGCTAATATCAGTGTTAAATAGAATTTCTGTCCCAATGCATATAGCAGTGCTACCAGCGATGATGATCTCGATAAATGTACTCGTAGTTACCTGCGATGCCACACTGCCATTTCACTATTATCTCGAAGGACGGAACTATTTTCGTACATGTTGTGAACGTATAACTCGTCATGTCTTTGCTCGAAATCAAACAGAAATGTTCTGGAACCGAACTCAGCAGCATTCAATGACACTTGTTCATTGAACAACGACGTGTGGATGTACCATTAGATTTTCTGTTACGATACTGAAAATAAAATGAGAAACTTGAATGTCACCAGATTTTTAGTTGCAAAGCAAAACTCCCTCGTTACTGGTTTCAATGGTTATTCGTAGATGTATAAAGTATCGAAAGTAATAAAATAGAGCCTTCAAAGAGATTTTTCTGAAAAGTTTCAGTCTGCTGCAAAGAGAATACGAAATCAGGTGCCATTGCTTTCTTGCTCAGATCAAACATTTTGATTGAAAATTTGATTTCTTTCAATAATTGAAAAAAGTATGTATGGCCAATTCTAGTGACGGAGTTTTTAGGCCGCCTAAAGGCCTCCGTCATGACAAGTGAACAAGTGAGCAGTAGGTAGGTATTCGGGGTAACGACCGCCGATGATTTAGTAGTTGGTTAATTTACAAACCGTACTTAATTTGGTCAATTAACATTTCAACGGAATACCAATTGAAAATTTATTATACTACAAAATCATGTCAAATATTTCGTGCTTTCCGTGTTGGAAAATACATTGAAAATCAAGTTGGACAATTGGTCGTTATTGTAAAACTAGTTCGAAATTACATTGAAAGTCGTATGAGAATTGAAATACAATTCCATATCCATTTGCATGGTTTTGCCATAACAGTGCTGCAAAAACTTTAAATAACAATAATCGCTCTGGTCAGTTTCATCAACTTTTTTAGGGTGAAATAAGTAATTATAGATCCTTACTTAAATTATGGTGTGTTAGATCCTCTTTCACACTATAAAAAGATAAAAAGAAGTGGAATACGATAGTTCTTTATCAGCTTTTCTCTTCTTAATTTTCTATTTCCCACTTGCTTTAGATAATGAATTCAGGAAACTTTATCAGAAAACTTTAAAACAAAGTACGAGCTCGCGCACACTTGAAATAAAACAGTCAGCTTGAAAGTCAAGCCTTGATCAAGACTGTTTCGACAAAGATTGAATCCGGTCATGCAATGGATTTTTCTAACAAAATAATATGTGCGTTCCACCAAGTGAGTAGGTACTTTCAAATGGTAAGTTAAACATACACGGTAGATGTCGACTGCGATCTCGGGCAAAGTCCCCTTTGACGTTGCGCGACACGTAGAATTTGTGTCGGGCGATTGTGACAGTAGGACAAATGTCCCTTAGTGAAAGTAGTAGTAGTAGTATCAGTAGTAGCAGAAGTAATAAGAAGAGCAATACAAAAGAGCAATGAATTTATTTTAGGCAACGTTCGAAAAGTTACAGATTTTAATACACTTAATCTGTAGATTAAGGGCTGTAGCCCATCATCATTTTCCTGCCCTTATCCCACAAGGTGGGGTCGGCACACCATGTTTCCCTCCTCCATGACGAATGACAGGAGAAGATCCTGTCATTCGTCATCACAGTACTCAATTCTTTCACACGCATGTCCTTTTTTACACAATCCATTCATCTTTTATTTTGTCTTCCTCTAGCAGGGTATCCATCTACATTCAAATTCATCACTCGCCTTATAACATGACTTACTTCTCTTCGCATAACATGCCCATACTACGCTAACCTATTACATTGCATTTTCTCTGCTAATCTACAGCCCATAGAAACATTAATAGGTACACAAAACATAAAATTATTTAACTTCAAATAGTACTTAGTAATATAAGTAGTAGTAGTAGTAGTAGTAGTAATAGTAGTAATACTGTTTTGCGCAAGCTCTTACTGTGCACGGCAAGCGGTCCGAGTATTGCAGTTACCTACCGCGTGCTGAGAATTTTCACTGCTTATTATTTCTGAATGCTGTGATAACTTTATAACTGCAGAGTTTACGTGATCCGAATACAACTGTAGATATCAATTAAAAGAGAGGAGTTGGAAATTCTTTATTTTTTAATACTAATAGTAAAAATAAACTTTGGCCTTCACCATTCCTAGATAATTATTTATACGTCGGAGCAACTTTTTGCCTATACTGACGGGACGCTGTATTAGAAATGTAAGTAACGAATAGTGTCATTATAATTATAGTTAGGTTTTACTTTATTTGAGCAATTTGACAAACTTTCAAACCTGTACTGTAATTTGTGTCGTAGTAAGGTAGCGAAGATATATTGTTGAGTATTTAATACTAGCTTTATGCAAAGCTATTGCTCTCTCGTGATAGGAAAATAATTTATGTTGAAACAGAAACTTGCGAAAGTGTTGTTTTGGCTCATAAATAATACACACAGATCTTGGCAAGCCCCCTGAAAGTTGAGCTTTCGTTGTGCTGCCGCATGAAGGAATTTAAGACATAAATTAAGTAAGCACCTACTTTCACGTTGAGTTGGTAGGTATACTTCTTTTTTAACGTTCAAATAACTATTTTACAGAAGACTGATACAATTATTTTTAAAAATTTCATCTTTATATTTATTATAGAATATACTAGATACCTATATAAACAAAGAAGCTAGACACGCATTTAACGACTTATTCGTTTTTTATGTAACAAAAAAAACTCGATTTCGTTGTGGCACAAAGTTGCAAATCGGACCCAAAAAGTCGCCGTCTATTTGTGTACCGGTAACATCCATTGAAACTCGTAAAACTGCCGTTACTTTTTATCCCTTTGGAGTTCTGAGGGAATTTATATTGCCAAATCAGCTGTCAAAGACCAAGGGTTCTCGTCGAACATTGCCGAAGGAATTTGGTCGGTATTTGACGTAATTAAAGGATTTATAAAGTTGCGTAGATTTGATCCGTACGACAGACATCAGTTGCGTAAGCTTTTATTGAATTGTTTCTTTTTTAAAACTTGAAAAGTTACCTAAAGAGAATTAGAAGACAAATTCTACAAAAGTTAAGCAACGTTGTGCGCGGTCACAATTATTTGTATTTCTAACATTTAAAACCGGTTTACATAACGTTAGAGCTATCTTAATCAAAGCCGCCTATAATACCAATATCTGTAGCACAAACAAAAGACTGTCAAAGCCGATTCGGAATAAACAACAACAAAGTAGATCGCGATTTACGTAGTTTTATTACTTTGATATCAAAATATTGGAGACTTGAAATTGTAATTCCGTTGCGAGATAAACTGTCAGATACTTTATGATTTAGAATCTATATAAGTCATTCCACGAAGAAAACTATCCCAAAATAACAACACATTTTTTGTTCATTTTTCTAAGCATAATCTAACTCATTATTCTTAAGCCAATAATTTTTCAGTTAGTTTTGTAATATTGGCAAAGAAAAATATATTTACCTGAATATTCAGCCACATCCTCATTCATGCTATTTGGGCATGTAGATACGAACTTGGTAAGACAAACCTCAAGAGGTTTCGTTGTCACGTGCGACTTGTTATCACACGGCTCTGATAACGTAGTTTTACAAAGAAATAAAGGATGTTGCTGTAACATTTTCTGTATGAGACATGTAATGAGCAACAGAGCACGTTACCACAGCTCAGTCAATTTCTCTGTTAACAGAAAACATGGGATCTTCAGACAATGCCTCCGAATATCTAGGTAAAATTAAATTTCGTATGCCATTTGTTAGAACTTTCAGATCACGTACCAACCTTTTGCGATGACCGAGAGAATGACACCGGCATTTTTGATTCACACAAACATTTGCACAAGGTATGAGGAGCAGGAAAATTGATTTTTCGTGTTCCATCTAAAATTGTGCCGTGATCTCATAGTCTTTGTAGGTATAACGTTACTCTTTTCTAATGTTGTGCCCCTCAAATCAAAGCCAAGGAAAAAATATTTTTATGATTCAGGGAATTACGAAAAAATCAAGTTTGAATTAAAC
Source organism: Scotopteryx bipunctaria (assembly GCA_949320045.1). Classification (NCBI taxonomy): domain Eukaryota; kingdom Metazoa; phylum Arthropoda; class Insecta; order Lepidoptera; family Geometridae; genus Scotopteryx; species Scotopteryx bipunctaria. The sequence continues at coordinate 5,145,367 of OX439449.1, forward strand.
TCGATAGAATGGGGGGATTATTTATTCGATGTTTCAGTAGATCAAGCCACTGCCTATTTTTATCAATGCTTAGATAACTTAATAAAAAAACACGTGCCTTTTAAGTATATATACTCATCAACATTCCCTCCATGGTATAGCGCTAGTCTTAAAAAAATTCTTAAGGAGAAGCGAAAGTACCTCCACAAATACCGGATATATGGCAATAGCTCGGATTATGAAACCTTTACTCTACTCCGCAAGAGATCTAGGACAGTTGAAGAAGAATGCTATCGAGCATATATAAAAAAAACTGAAGAATCAATAGTAGGGAACCCTAAACTATTCTGGACCTATATTAAATCAAATAAAAAAGGCGGTAACTCTCTTCCCGCTACTCTATCATATGAAGGGCAATCTGTTGACACTAGTCAAGAAGCGTGTGATATTTTTGCTTCTTATTTTCAATCCACTTTTCTCTCTTCTTCGTTCCGCTCTAATAATAATAACACCCAGATAACTAATTGCAAGGCGAACCTTTCGAATAATAATACTGTCATTAGTGACATTGAAATAAATCCTTATTTAGTTTTGAAACAGTTAAAATCACTAGATCTGACCAAGGGAGCTGGCCCCGATAACATACCGTCCATATTTATTGTGAACTGTGCTGAGGAACTAACCGTGCCTCTAACAATCCTATTTCAACGCTCTGTAAAGGAAGGTACAGTACCTGAGGTATGGAAGTCGGCCTTCATTACGCCAGTTCACAAAAGTGGTATTAAGGGAGAAGTCAAAAATTACAGACCTATATCCAAATTATGTCTTTTCGCCAAAGTTCTCGAACGGTTCGTATACAGCTCTCTCATCCACTTTTATTCCTGAACAGCACGGGTTTCTGATGAATCGCTCTACCACGTCTAATTTATTAACATTTATTGATTTCACAACCACAAGTATGGATGCTGGTGGGCAGGTTGATTCTATTTTCACTGATTACAGTAAAGCCTTCGATCGTATAGACCATAACATCCTCTTACTAAAGCTATTGTCTGCTGGTATACACGGTAATTTGTTTAGATGGTTTACCTCCTACATTGAAAATCGTTCCCAAGCAGTAACGATCAATGGTTTTACCTCTACCTGGCATTTAATTCCTTCGGGGGTCCCTCAAGGATCTCTACTTGGTCCTTTACTATTTAATATCTTCATCAATGACATTAACTCTTGTTTCTTACATTCGAAATTTCTATTATATGCTGATGACATGAAAATTTTTAAACAAATAAATTCAATGGACGACTGTTTTTTGCTTCAACAAGATCTGTTGAGGTTTGAAGATTACTGCCTGCAAAATAACCTTGATCTCAACGTCGCCAAATGTCACAGTATCACCTTCACTCGTAAATTTAACATAGTTGAACATAACTATATACTCAAAAACACGGTACTAAAGCGATTGAATGAAGTGCGAGATCTTGGTGTGATTCTCGACTCAAAACTATCATACGAAAAGCATATCGATCACATAGCTACTAAAGCCAATAGAGCATTGGGTTTTATTAAAAGATCCTGCTCTGCATTCTCCGACGTGAAAGTTATTAAAATCTTATATTGTTCTTATGTACGCAGCATCCTCGAATATTGTTCACAAATATGGAACCCGCAGTATGACGTATTTATTAATAAACTTGAGGCCATTCAACGCAAATTTATGAAATATCTTCAGTACAAGTGCAAATCGTACGATCCAAACTATGAGGCTAGATGTAAAAGGCACCATACGGTACCGCTTAAAGAGAGAAGAAAAATTACCGACATCTGCACCACTTTAAAAATAGTACAATCTCATATTGACTCCCCACATCTTCTTTCTTTAATTCGGATGCGAGTCCCCACAAGAAGCGTAAGAACACCCACTCTGTCTCTTTATGTTCCCCATTGTACAACGAACTACAGGCAACATTCCTTTTTTATTAGATCAGCCAATTATTACAATGAATTGGTTGGCTATCCTGAGTTGGACCTTTTCAACACCAAACCCTTAACATTAAAGCGCAGTCTCACTAAACGCTGGTTTGAATCGGTGCCTCAGCTGTTTGGTTAAATTTACTTAATTATTATGTTCTCCTCTTAACTGTTATTGTCTTACTTGTTTTTTATGTCAACAAACTCTTATAGTTTTTTATATGCGAAAACATCTAATTGGTAATTAGTCTTTTAAGTTGTTTCCTAATTTAGTTTATAATACTGTTTGTTTTCCGAATAAAATAAAATAAAATAAAATAAAATAAAATAAAATAAAATAAAATAAAATAATAACCGAATTTGATCAGACTTAGATATAATAGGTAAAGGAATTGACAATTTGTGCTGATTTTTATGATGCAACTCTTCTCTACTAACTGGATAGTGAACAGGAGATAGTGATCGTAATTAGTGAATTGGTCGCCAAAGTACAGCGTGAATTCGACAGATGATTACCGGTTTAGTTACACAACAAGACCAAAGCATCAGAACAATAGAATAGATATTAGGAGTAACTTTAACAAAAGGCCGTCCAAGTATGCGCTGTTTGTCCCTGGAGTTTGCCCATTAATTTTGTTCAGTCCAAAAAAATTAAGGTTTCTGCCCCTTTTGCGATTCCTATTCATTTTATCAATTTATCTCATAAACGCCAAGCCTTCACAAAATGTTTTGCAAGAAAGGAATCTTTTTTATTACATATTAAAATATTGTTATGTACATAGCAATATCCGTTACCGGATATGATAAGCGTTTATACAGAAATGCCGAAGACATAATGTGGACGTGGCGCGGACGTTTTTTACATTAGTAGGTTTTTTTAATATAATATCTATAATCAGCTCTATTCTAGTCTATGAGGGAGGCATGCATCCATCTTCGCCACATTTCCGCCACTCATTACTTATAAACTCAGAATCCTAAATCACTAAACTTCCTATAAATAAACCATGCCACAATAAGAGTATAGAAACTGAAACCGTCTTAATAGTAACTAAAGCCGATAAAGTTCTGAGATCTAGTTTCAGTTCCCGGGTTATCTCTAGTATTGATATTACGACCACAATCATGAACGTATCGGGCTTAGGAAGTTTTCCTTTGAAACTTTTAGCGTGTGGTAAGTGTTCATATCTCAAAGGCGTTGTAACGTGTTCTCAGCGGTTTTCGGAAACGGAAATGGTATGGCGGTCTACATCCTCAATATGAAGCTAATAGATATAGAAAGTAAATAGGAGATGAGGAAATGTGATTTATTAATAGCACGAAAGAAAGCTTACCTTATGGACCTATTCTTTAACCTACAGTCAACCCTTTTCGAAGACGTTTCTAAGCCTTGTCGCTAATCTGATTATGTAATAACAAACACGTCAAAATAATCATAATCTTCGCATATAAAATATGTAACATTTACTTAGTTTAAATAAAAGGGATAATTTCAAGAATTTTTTTCGGTTTATTTTTAGGGTTCTGTACCGGAAGAGTGCCAACGGGACCCTATTACTAAGCCTCCGCTGTCGTCCGTCCGTCTGTCAACGGGCTGTAGTTTATGAACCGTAATAGGCACAGAGTTGAAATTTTCAGTGTGTATTTCTATTGCCGCTATAACAACAAACAATAAATAAAAGGGGCTACATACAAGAAAAAAATTTAACGTGCGATTGTACGAAACCCGAAATTGTTTTTTATTAGTAGACTAGCTTTCTGCACTTTCACTCCATTTGCGAAAGACCTCATTAAAAATCTTCACCATTCGCCATGGTTTGATATAATTTTACAAATGCTACGTTTACAAGTTTCTTCAGTGCCAGAAGAAAGTCTATTTTCTTTTATAAAAAGTAAATAATGACTGCGTTTTACCGTAGGATTCGCACTCTTTATTTTCCTCTTCCTTTTAAATTTCCGTCGTTAAAAGGGTTGAGTGAGTGATACATTAAACAAAATGACAATTTGTTTACGTTAGAGCTCCTTAAGTCAACGACAAACACCATGGATCACGCTTCCACTTTCTTTTGTTCTGATTACTATAGCCACAGAAGAGCAAATCAACGAACCTCCAACGAACCAATAGGTGATAGATAATGGAACATTTATTTGACACAAACACTTTATCTTACAGATAAAATAAAAAAGAAAAAGAAACGACACAAAAAAACGACTTTTACGTATAAAAGTAGATGATAGATAGCTTACAAATCCTACTATTATTATAAATTCGAATGTTTAAGAAGATATTTCAATGTTTGTTTTTCAATCACATCGTAACGCCACAACCGTCTTTGATTAAACTTTTCATAAAAGATTAATAATGAAACACCCAGCTGGATAAAATATTTTGCAAAGTAAAAAAAAATCATTATAACAATCAGAGCATACTTACTAATAATTTAAACGCGAAAGTTTGTATGTATGGATGTATGGATGTTTGTTACTCTTTCACGTAAAAACGGCTGAACGGATTTGAATGAAACTTGGAATATACATAGTACGTGTGCTGGATTAACAGACAGGCTATTTTTTATCCGGGTACCACGCGAGCGAAGCCGTGGGCGGCAGCAAGTTATTTATAAAAGTATGAGAGCACTGGTGATCTAGTGGTAGAGACCCCGCCTTCCGACCTTAGGGTCGTGAGTTCAAATCCAGTCGTGCACCAATGGACATTCTATTTGAAAAAAAATTGTGTGCTGTCCCAGTATTCATAAACGGTGAAGGAAAATTTCGTGAGGAAACCATGTTCGAAAAGAAATGAAGAAAGTTGAAAGAATGTAGAAAGTTCGAAAACATCTGTCAAATGCACGATAGATGCCTTTGAGGCGCACTTTAAATCCTTTCACCACACTGGTTCGAAAGAACTAGTGCCACGACAAGATAGATAGAATATGTAGTTATTAAATAATCTATCATTGAAGTAACTAAGTGAAAGTGATGGGAAAAATATCAGCATGAATTTGAGCGTGATCCCAAGGAGCATTTGAACTTTGCTTCAGCCAGCTGACCTTAGCACTGTTTATTTTTATTTTAGATCGACATTAATTTTCCTTTTCGTTGACATCACTCTTTCAGCCAAACATTCTTTCGCTTGTCAGTTTTCCTATAGCTGAAGTCTGATTTTCTCAATGATAAAATGTCTTTGACAAAGTATTTTTAAAATGCGTCCCAAATATTTCAAACCAGTTCAACCGACTCAAACCCGTCGCTTTAATCAGAGTAAAGATCTTAATTACGAGAAAAATGTGTGCCTATTTTAAAAAGAGATACTTTACCAATGTTCCTCCAAACATTATCTCATCCCAAACTACTTACGATTTGTCAAAAAGCAATAAACACGAGCCATTAAGGGCTCCTTCCGAGCACAATAACAGAACGTGTTCACAATTCTAAAAGCCTGCTCTTTTATTTGCCAACGGTATCATTAGCCACAATACGTTGGGCGGAGACGCGAATATATTGCCCAAAGAGGCTTTATTACCTCCGTTGATAAATGAACAAAGGTATTTTGTGCGAATAAATTCAGGTAAATGAAAGTTTAATAACAAAAGGAGCAATCGATCAAAACTTTGAGCAGCTGTGAATAAGGGGAACATAATAAGCGTTATAGAGAATTTCCTCACTCTTTTGGGATTGCAAACGAAGCATACTAAAGTCCTAGCATCCGTACTCCATATGTCTGGTCAACCCTGCACTAATTAACCTGGGGGTGCCACGGGTCTAAATCTTAGTTCCCATAGCACCCCCAGGAGTATCTTTCAGGGGTGCCATGGGTCCGGAAAGCCCGCAACTCCGCTCGCGTGATATGCCCGGATATAAAACACACTTTGTTTTTTCAAGACATCAACTAAGTATGTGTATTAGTATTGTAAGCTTCCGTCAAATTTTTTCAGCTGATACAGAGAAAAGTACCAACATCTACAAACACACAAACTACGTGATACATATACGGATCTTGCATGTTAAGACGATACTTGTGGTTTATTTTATGACTCAAGCATAAATTATGTCAATTTTCAATTAAAACCAAAAAAATCTATGATTATTTTTTCATCCTATCCTACTAATATTATAAATGCGAAAGTTTGTGAGGATGTGTGGATGTGACGATGTATGTTTGTTTGTGCCTCAATCACGCCGTAACGGCTGAACGGATTTGAATGAAACTTGGATTCTACATATTATGTGCTTGAATAAAATATAAGCTACTTTTTGTCCGGATATCACGCGAACGAAACCGCGGGCGAAAGCTAGTTGATTATATAATAGCAAGATTCCCGTTGGTTTCTGCCTGATTGACTTGTTCCTGTCACCTTTACCAGTGAGCCTTGTTATTCCGTCCCTCGGGAGTTGCAAAGCCAATGAAACAATAACAGAGACTCATATACTGTTATCTCAGGCTAGTGAACTGCTAACACTTCACATAATTACAATACTTGTTGCAGACGTTATTGAAGTTCTTTAATGAAAATTAGTTTTTTTCAAAACGCGAAGGAATACATCGTGATAAAAGCAATTAGTAATTCTATCTTAAGTGTAATGATATTTACATACATAGATTCATATTATCACGCTAGTACCTCTAATGGGGTGGGCAGTGCCATAAGTAATCCAGCACTTGCAGCACATCCTTTCAGCTACTCCTGATTCAAGTCAACTTATACTAGTAGTTTTTAAAATTTACCTAGGTATTTACTTAGTGGAATAAAAACTTTTCAGGTTATAAATTAGGTATCAATGAACTTAACAAATCTTCCATTTGTAATTAAATTAAAGAGCATGTCTATAGCTTTCTTCTATAGCTTTGGTTCGTCATCGAAGGATATGATTTAGGAATTACTAAGGAACTTGCGATACCGACGGTAACTTGACGATACCGTCTACCACGAACGGCGTTTGTAACGAACTTACTCCCTTTTACACTCTTCACGGGGCATTCCTGATGGAACGCCCAACGAGCTTCTCCACGCTGAGTTTCTTCATACAAACTTCATCTTCCTGCTGCGTTCTCTAGCGTTCGGGAATTCCTTTCTTAGTGCACCTCTATTCTCCAAGTTTCATGCTTCTAGAACCTATAGTCAGCCTGTGTGTTGTATTGTCAGTCAGTTAGTAACATAAGAGTTATTATTAGAAGATTGAGATCACCACAATGTGAAAATGACATTGCGGCGCTGCGATACGATATAGATATAGGCTTTAAACTTGCGCTCGTAATGTGTGTAAGTATTAATGTAGTGTAGTTTTCGAGTCACATGGTGTAATACTCGTAAGAATAAACAAAGCAGCAAAAGCTTACAAATTATGCCCGTTGTTCCAGCCCTAATAAGCTCTCGCATACGAGTCTTTCTATTCTCCCGAGTGCTGTGAAAGACCGGGAAATCAATATTGATACACTCTCGCCTCTAGAGTAATTTGGTACTGGCCAGTGGAGGATTGTTGGACCAACAGATTGTCTATTTGAAACAATTCACCTGTGTGTAAAGCCGTTTTTGTATGAGTTTAGCCTCACACAAGCTTATATTTATTATGAACTAGTTTCATGATCTCGCGAGCATCGCAAATTACTCATTTGTTTTTAGAGCCTCGATATAATATCATTTTTTGAGATTACATTGAGTGAGCAAAACTATTTTAACGTTATATGAGATCAAAATAAGGGAAAAGGATTTTGTCATCATTACAGATATCATTTCCGCAATCTATTCGAGTATCTGCTAATATAATCCATGATCCTAGTGAATACAGATGACTAAATACTAAATATACAAATAAGTATTAATGAATATAAATGTCATCATAAGATGACCACTAGGTTTCTAAAAATATTAGGTACTAGCTGCCACCCGCGGCTTCGCTCGCGTGGTACTCGGATAATAAATAGCCTATATGTTAATCCAGTACATGTACTATGTATATTCCAAGTTTCATTCAAATCTGTTCAGCCATTTAGGCGTGATTGAGGCACAAACATCCAAGCATCCAAACATCCTCACAAACTTTCGCATTTATAATATAAGTAAGATTACTAAATGAATTTTTCACTAGTCGTTCATAATTTCAAAGTTCTACAAAATGTAAGTGAATTATATTATAATTGAGCTTCAGTATAGTGCCTGCGAGGTCAGTAGGTACGACTAACGACATTACCGCGTTATTGGATCCTGGCTTAGCAGAGAGCTTTGTACATACACGTTCCTAGTTTACACAAAACTACCCTCAGGCTAAAATAAAATAAGAGTAGGTAGGTAGGATAGACGCTTTACTACTTCTCTTAAAACAAATGTAGCAAACTTTTGATATCAAAAGATAATCATTCTCATCATCATCATCATCATCCACAGGCTGTCTTTGCCCACTGCTGAAAATAGGCCTCCCTTTGCTCGTACCATCCAACATGGTCATGTGCTAACCTAATTCATCTATCGTCTGTGTATCTCGATGTCAGACGTCAACAATTCCCTTTTATTATAAAAATATAATTAAGCTCTACAAGTGTCCAGAGATGACAATCATACTAATATTATTAATGCGAAAGTTTGTGAGGATGTGTAGATGTGTGAATGTGACGATGTATTGTGCCTCAATCACGCTGTAACGACTGAAGAAATTTGAATGAAACTTGGAATGTACATAGTACATGTGCTGGATTAACATATAGGCTATTTTTTATCCGGGTACAACGCGAGCGAAACCGCGGGTGGCAGCTAGTCTCCTAGATATATGACTCATCATTTATATTTCCTTAGCTGGAAAAAGCCTTGGTTTCCAAAAAACGTTATAGTGAAAAATGCAAAACAATTTACGACGCTGCACTTCATCTTATAGGTACCTATGCGACTATCTGTGGTCGTATTGTGGTTGTTTTAAAAAGCGTAAGATACGACGAAAGCGTCTCCATTGTTCGGTTTACTTAAATTGACACAGAGTTCCAGCTTAAGGGTACTCCAACAACAACGAAACACTAGAGTAGGTATGCTGTAGCAAACATACCAGCTTTGCATGTAAAAATTTATGAAAAAAGTAAAAAAAGTACGCTGTACAACAGTGCAGACATCATCTACGATTTCGAGTGCTGGTACTTAGTATGCATAGGTAGATGATATCATAAAGTAAAAATATTCATAGAAACTGTTGTTCTTCATAAAATAAAAAAATCCATTTAACGATTCGATGGAATTGTGACTAATAGGAGCACGTTCGTCGAAACGACAGAAATGATTGATCGTCATTTTGAAACGATACCAACTATACAATTATTCAGTATTTTTTACAAAACGACGCGGCGTCATGTTTTTCCGTTTCCTCGCGTGACTCACGGCAATTCCCAATTTGCTATTTTCCAATTTTCTCTCTGATACCTACGTATTCCAGTAGCCTGATAAGTGCAAATTGGACAAATTACAAAAGTATATAAACAGGTTCTTTGTATGAATATCGTGCGCGGAATCGTGATAGCCTTGGTTACGCATCCAAGAAAACTCATGAATGTAACGCTCGTGTTTACAGACGCAGCGTACCTGTGCCAATACTATATACCTATAATTTCGATAGCTTTTTTAAAGTAATACTAAAAACGTTACAATTTAATGAAACTGCAGGGATCGGTTGACAAGCCAACACCATTAGAAACCTACATGAAAACAAATAAGTACTTATAAATTGATGTGAAGTCGTACACAATTCAAAACCCATGTTGGATATTATGAATGTGTTATTCAAATAAAATACACACTGGCCCTGGTTTGAAGATAATTATTTATTTATATAGTTATAGGAAAACCAACAGCTAAAGTAAATTTAAATACTCTTATAAAAAAACAGAAAGCCAATTTATAGGTTTTCACGTGTAAAAACATTTTACGACACAACACAGTCATGAACAATTACGCTATATTAGTAGGTATATTTATTTTAGTCAAATAGATGTGACGGAAAATTGATAATAGTCCATTCCATGAATTAACTCCCGTTTATTAATAGGACAAACCGTAATCAAAGGAATCGTAATACAATAGTTAATCAAGAGAGTAGGACAAACGGAAATAGGAATCAACCTCAATCTGGGTGAATAAAATTATTAGAGACAATGCGGGCCAACTTCTCCGTGGGATACCCGATAGCGAGATTATGTGTTCCACAAGCTCGCTAACAAGAACATGTGTGTCATAGAACATTTAAGTTGCTCCATACACCCAGAAACAAGAGACTTGGCGGATTAATTAGAGAACAGATTTAACTTCATTAACTCCTAATATATTTATAGTTTTATAAATAGAGAATGGACAAAATTATGACGATGATAATACAGACTCTATTACATTTTGCCTTGGAAGGTATTAATCCCTAAAGTTCTTATCGAAAACCCTTCGCTGATAAAATCAGTTGAAACCAGGAGCCTGGACCAGCTTATCTGTCATAATTCAACGAAGAATCTTCATTATTCATATCTGCCTCTATCAACCTATGACCCGATTCTAAACAGACCTATATAATATCATAGTAAAACGGGAAGCCTATGCGTAGTCCGACGCCCCATTTATTTTCGTTTAATTTCATTGAAACTATCAGAATTAGCTACATGACAAGTAAAAGGACCGTAAAAATTACGAAAGTGGACTTTCGATTGGAGAGGACTTTAATGCATAGTTGATGACCACTAAGAAATCGCTAAATTCCATGAAAATCGATTGGACCCCTCTTCAACTTAATGTTGATGGACGAGACCAACCCAAACTTGGTTCATTGGTTAGATTCTGCAAAATTACGGTCTCTAAATAAGGGTAACTGATTAATGAGTGGTTTAAAATAGATTTGGTGAAAATGGCCATATTTCAATGGCCACAATATGGTAGATGCTACTATTATAAAGTAAAGTAAAAGTTTATTTTGTGCCAAACAATACAAGATAGCAACTTTGTGGTGTTTGCTAACGATTTACATACCCACAGTGCTCGGTTTCATAATTACCGTTTTGAAATACAGACCTTCGTTTTTATTCATACCTACTCGTACATTACTGCTAGAAAACACAGACACATATTTTTTGGAGTAAACCCTCTACGTCATTTTTGGTTCGCAGTTCACACATTTGTGGTCAGACAAAGGGAATACGATGAAACCAGACACTTTAAATATATTTTACCTACGTAAAATTGCACATCTTTATTACCAAGCCAGGTCTTAAGGTAGTTATTTGTTTTATAGAGGTTGAACAGCTGTGGGTTTATTTTATTAGCTTTTTATTGATACTTTTTTATTTTGTGTTGGTGTGCTTAGAAGTAAAATACTCATAGCTCTAGACAAACGTATATGCACCACGTAATGTAGGAGATACAAAATTAATGACCTTTGAAGTTTCCAAAGCAACAGCGAATAATTCGTCCGTGACTTATTTTTAACGTATAAAAACTTTTCGCGTAACCAAAATAAAATTCATACAACATTATGCAGATTGTAGGTAATAATTTATGCTACTTTTTTGTGAATGTAAGAGTCAGTTACGTATATTTTCTATGCTTGTTCAAAATTATTAATTTAAGAACTTGCCTCGACAAAAACCAATCTTGATAATATCTGAACTCCAATACCTGATCCAATACTGATATTGTAAACAGACAGTGAAGCAGTCATCATTGATGTTCATCCTACAGTCAACTACGCTCTTGCGCTCAGGTATATTACTCGTGGGTCTGATTACCTAAAAATAGCAATATGCAAAAAATATAGTAAACAGAAGTTTATCGGCAGAATAAGGCCAATGAGATGATGATTAAAAATAATCAATACCTAATTGTTAACTCGGAGTGTCTCTCTTATATGATTTTGTAAGGTGGCGCACCACCTAAATCGTGTGATTACTCCCTTATAATACCTACTTTAAATTCGGATGATGTATATTTTCATTCACGCATGCTGGAGGCCAAACTTGTTAGCTACGTACAAATATCGATAATTCTGAACGAACAAAACGGATGCTATGTCCCGATTTATAGTCCATAAAACTCTTGAACAAGCTGTAGAGACCTCGACATAATGACGTTTATAGTTACCCCCAAGAACTGCCGTTTACCAGCTTTCGATAAATCTGAATCTCTATCGCTTTTTCCGAGAATTTAGTATCATCCATACTACTACTATGTACTAATCGTGTCACTAGTTCTTTCGAACCAATGTGGTGAAAGGATTTTAGTCTAGTTCACGACTAGTGATAGTATATCCAAAAAGATCTAGCTCTGAAATCTTATGTCTAAGTTTGTGAATATCCAAAGAACAATTAAAATACCTACCAACCATTGTTTTTGTTACCAATATCTCCGTATTTTGATTTTTACCTATACAAAATAAAAACTGACCAATAATCTTTTCGTAATTTGAAATAAAATCTGGTGGCTAATAGGAAGGCCTCGATGTTGGTTTTTCGAAGCGTAAATAAAATATTGCCTCAAGCACAATGATATCGCGCAAAGCTCCAGAGTCAATATTTGTCGGTATTACGAGATTTTTTCGAACCCTACTACTAAAGGTGCCGGGATTTACGATTATCGTAAACACTTGTAGGTGACATCGTCTTGAAAACCGTTCTGGATTGCCTTATTGTCATTTTAATAGTATTATCGCTTGGTAAAGCATTGAGATGATAAAGAAGAACGTATAACCCGGTCTTCTCGAGTCTAACTTTTTTGCCTGGAACCAAAAGTAATCTAGCACCTAAAGCTAAATTAAGATTATAATCACAAGATAATTCAGAAGCGTTTGCGTTAATCCCTTTAATATTCACTAGTGTGAAGGCAATTAGTGCTAGAGTCTAGAATAAATCAAATGATAAACCTGATTCATTTTATGGTAGATTTGCTAAAAGCTCCTTTTCCTATTCCAACGAGGAAATGCAAAAACGGATTGTAGCACCTACGAAGAGTTCAGGAGTTCGACAATGGCCAGTGTTTTTTTTTGTACATACTCTTTTTTTATTTTTTCAGCCTTAAGCGATTCGACAATGGATAATTCAACAAAAAGAAAATAGGTACCAAATTGTGTGTCTGTAGACTTTTTTCCGGGAAACAATTATTTTTTATTGGATAAAAAGTTATAATGCTGTAAATCTGATTAATTTATAATGGACTCATCTACGTCGAATTAAGCTTTGCTAAGCCCTTTTTTTACAGCCCCGTTTCTGTCGTTGTGTTTTGAGACATACCAAAATTCTACAATACCGTATCATGCGACTGTAAATTTGCTAAATCATCTGTTAGTATCCTATACATATATGTACCTACATTACATTGTTTTTTTTTTTAAATCGACGTACAACAAAGGAACTTTAGCTCTTATTAGGTTCTTGCAGAAGACGTTATGTAATGTTTGCCTGTAAACACGACGAGCGTTCATTTCACGAAGCGAGCAACATTGTTGAAAGATTAAAACAAGGAACAGGTCCCCTACCTACTTAAGAAAGTAGATTGATACTATTATAAAATTGAATCTGTAATGTTAACTGTTTATGAGTAAAAAAAGAGATATGAAAATTTTTATATCTTTCGTATTATTTTCACCATCATTGAGCTAAGTATTCTATTTGATCCATATTTTCTTACCAATGAGATTTACCACTCAGAGTCAAGTAAAATTGGTCAGTCGTTGCCACACTAGGTCGACAGGCGAATAACTAGCTTAACTTCCAACAATGTAAACAACTATTGCGAAATAAACAATTGAATGTGATTTTGCCATTCTACAGTCCATTTTGTATTATATAAAGAAAAACAAAAGCTAGTTACAACTAAATCCTAACAGAAATACGAGTAAATGCCCTTTTGTAATTGTTGAATTTGTTCATAAAAAACGAAATTAGGTAGGTATCAATAAAATCCTAGAGTAGCTTAGAAAATTAACTCTAATAAGGTTGACTGCCCAAAACAGTCCAAAATTGGTGGATTCAATTGCTCTCGCTAACCTATATCGCTGATTGAGGCCTCGTTCCGAATACACATAGTAGGTAGTACCTATTCGCGGTCCTGTTTCGCACATCGATCCCAAGAGTACAATGCGCCGAGTGGAATGAATCCGTGAATAGACCAAGCGTCAGTGGGGCATCGGGTCGCCTGATGGAACTCCTACTTCGCATGCAAATTGAACTGGATGGAGCGATGTAACGGAATTGAAATGTTGATGTTGTGCCACTTTGTTTTTTTCGGATGGAGGCGAAATTTCATCATACTAACAGCGAAATTGAAAAGTTTTTGTTTTTTTTACCGAATAACTTTTCGTTATAACAATTTGTACGATCCGAATCTAAGTAGATACCTACCATAATGTTGTTTTTGAAAAAGTTTTATTTCAAAGGGATGAATATTCATTTCTACTTATCTCTACATTCAGTCGCTTTATTAACTCTCATTATGATTATTCCATTGCTACAAATTTATTAATAACAAAATTATTTTCCTTAGAGACATAAAAAAAACATGAGACTACCCTCACTTAGGTATCGTACCGCAATCATTCTGAAAAATAATCATTTACCTCGGCCAATCAAGGCACGTTTCACTTCGGCAAAAAGTGCAAAAGCAAGGATTATTCTAATTACGGATCTGTGGCAGCATTGCAGTTAATTAGGTTTCAACGCGGCCGCTGCCGGCTACAAATATTGAAAAGTTTATTCTACTTTTGAAAAAATATGTCGAGATCAAGATAAATGCTAGACAAGTACAAAACAGACTGGGTATTCTAAATTGCTAAGGTACTTATGTATGATTGCGAGACGATTTATATAAAAAATCTCATAAGGGTTCCCTTTTGCGAGATTTTGAGAAGGTAAAAAAGTAAGTTCGTATGAGCTAGTGGCCAACTCTTGTGACGGAGTTTTTAGACCGCCTAAAGGCCTCCGTCGTAAAAGCCGGGACCGACAATTTAACGTGCCCTCCGAAGCACGGAAGCGCTCAGCTCGTAATGCCACTTGCGGTCTCCCATCCCAATTGTGACCGCGCACAACATTGCTTAACTTCAACGATCAGATCAATCAAGAACGTCTAACCGAGCTACGCCACGAGCGCTCCAAAGAGAAGGTGGTGAAAAAAGTATGTAGAAGAATAACCTACCTACTTTGATAACAACGATACCACGCGATTACCTAAGCTTTTTTTCGCCCTTCAACAAACTATTAGCTCCTACAGCAGTAGGTATATAGCAAGTTGAATAACTGCAATAACTAGTAGAGCCAACATCCTGCGTTCAAGTGAACATTGCCAGCGTTTCCGTGGACAACGTTATGGCGGGCGTGTAATCGTTCGGAACATGGCTTGTTGACATTCTATTTACCTCGTATCATAGTAAGCTACGAACTCTGTTATGTCTGTTTCTAAATATTTCAGGAAAGGCGCCTTTGAGACGCACTTTAAATCCTTTCACCATACTGGTTCGAAAGAACTAGTGACATGACTAGTAGTAGTAGAGGTTCACGTTAAGCGCTCTAGTTACCTTCTGGTGAGCTTAGACGGCATTGGGGGTTAGCTTTTTCTTTTTTTAGATTTGTTTTTTTTTTCAAAAAAAAAAGGAGAAGATAATCGGTGACTAAGTAGTTTTTTAAGATAAAAAATATTACACATATTAAATATCCGAATACTCGTTAAATGAATTAGTGAATTACAACAAAAAATTACAAAACTTACAGGATCCAAGACACTAATAAATAAAGAAAAAACTCTTACACGAACCAAAAAAACAAATCTCTTAATTTGTAGCGAGTCACATTATATTGAGAGTTTAGGATCATCGCAGTGAGTTTCCGTGGTAAGCCTATGAGAACGCAACACTGAAATTACACCGTGACTTGAATTAATGTGACGTGCCGTAGCGGAATAGCTAACGAGTTTATTAAGGTTTCTGGCAATAAAGTATTTTCATGTATTTTTACTCGGCAGTGACGCAGAATATTTAAAGGTTTCCGCTGTAACCCGCAACATTTTTCAGCATTTTATGATGCTAAGTTATGGAAAGAATCCACGAGAGGAAAGAAGGAAAGAGTTGACTGGGAGTGTTTTAATAAATTATGCAGAGTAAAAAGTTAAAATACGAACTTCAGTTCTTGTTTATTTATGCCGCAGTCTGCATTGAACCTCTTCACATTTTAAAGAGGCCTGTAAAAAAAATAACTACAAAGAAAGAGAACAAGCTCGGAGTGAAATAGGCATACCTATTTTTGAAGTTCATGAGCAATCATTTAAATAATGGCCAGATTTTGATAATAAAAGAACAGAAAATAATCCCTACGGAGGAGTCACCGAACTGGAACTAATAATAATCGTTCCCTTTATTTGGAAAGTTCCAGGGAACAATATTGTTTATGCTCATTCAGATGCTATCTGTAATGTTTGTCTGTTTTCTCACAATTTGTTCACAAGTTTCTTATCGCGGACGTTCGCTGCAAGCTTGTCAAGGAACATTGTTACTTACACGAGGTTACATAGAATTTTATATCTTGTTAAAAGTTCACGGAAACTTGAACGGGAAAATTTTCAAGTACTTACGCAAAGGACTGAAGAATAAATTTGATTTAGTTATCAAACCTTAACCTGTTTCGTAAAGGACGTGACCCGAATATTATAAGAGCTCTTATGTTTTTTTACTGTTTTTTACAGACAAACGTTAATAATGTAGAAGTTGAAGGTCTGTTTGCCCGGATAAGGTCAGCAGGAATATGTTTATGCGTAAATATCTTCAAAAAAAAACTCTATTGCCTTGTAGAACCCACAGACAAGCAAATACAAAGGCACCTTATAAATGGGCAACTTACGCCTTGTTACCATACCGCCATAACACAAAATTTTCCAACACAAAGGAAAATGTTGGTCCCAATTTACCAACTCATTTCATAGATCCTACAACAGACAACTGTAACACATGAAGCACTAAAAGTAATTTGATTTGCGCCAGAGTATTTATGGTGTTTATGATTACGGGATACTGTATTTTATGTCGCATCGTAATATTTCGTAGGTAAGAGCAACATTGTTGGGGAAAATAGGCTACAATGGGAATCATGGAATTGCGTAGGTGCTTAGATACTTGTTATCAAGAAAGAAACCGTAAACTTCTTTAAGATGAAATGGGACCTATAGTAGATGTTTCAACTAAATGGAAAAATATTTTTCCAGCGTTATAAGAAGGAATGTTTACTTTTGTAACAAATTAATGTTACAAAAGTAAACCTACCAGTTAATGAATTATGGTAGGTATATGAAACACAATTGACTTACCTACTTTTAATAACAAAAAATCTAAACCTCATATTAATCTTTCTCAGGAAAGAAAGACAGAAAATACATTTAATAATTCATCACACTTACAATAACTTACAAAACTAAGAGCAGGTAAAACAAGTGAATGTTATGAACCAAAAGGCCCTGTCTCAGCATTATGTTGCTCAGCAAGAAGCTGATGGTAGGAAGTACCTAAGTAATGAAAATCAACGCAAAAATTAAAAGGGGTAAATATATAAAAGTAATTAAAGCTATCTTATTCTTTAGATTTAATTGCCTGAAATCATATGAAATTAACCCCGTTACACACATAAATTGGACCCAAACCTCGACCCTAGTATAGGGGTGTAGCGTCATGCGTCCATAAATTAGCTGCGGCCGCAACGCACCGCGCGCACGTCCGAACATCATGGCCTCTTGTCCCAGTGCACGGTATTGCTTCGGTCAATCAAGCCTGGTTTTGTTGCTTTGTAAACGTCACACTGATGCCCTTTTACATTAACCGCATGAAACCGTTTGCAGTATCCAGTTTATTCTATATAACAATTGTATTATATTTTATTGTTTCTCTTTAGAAGTACACCGATATTGAAATGTTTCTATTAATTCATATTTTGCATGCATAGTAAATGGCCTAAGGATCTTACCTTATTTACATGATCGATTATACACCAAATGTAAATGTATGTATGTATGTTCGTATGAGCTAGTGGAAAACTCTAGTGACGGAGTTTTTAGGCCGCCTAAAGGCGTCCGTCATGGCTTAACGACTTAAAAGCCGGGACCGACTGTTTAACGTGCCCTCCGAAGCACGGAAGCGCTCAGCTCGTAATGCCACTTGCGGTCACCCATTTTGTGACCGCGCATATCGTTGCTTAACTTTAACGATCAATCAAGAACGCCTAAGCAAGCTACGCCACGAGCGCTTCTACAAGATGTCAATGTATAAAGGTTATATATGCCTGATAGAAGCTGATAGGCCTACTATGACCCTCGCCCCTATCGAAGAACCACGGTGTTATATCAGCAAAAAAGCAACTAGATAGGTACTAGATAGTACGTGTTACATACCGTATTTAAAGGCAATTCCAAAGAAAACACGTCGATGGAAATGAACAAACCCGAATCACATTAATCAAATTCAAATCTCCACCATCTATCTAATCAATGTCACAGGCCAAAGGCTATACAGAGTGTCCCACGGCTATGCAACACGGAGGGAAAGTACTATAAATACCGTAGATAAATTCTACTGAAATAAAACTTCATTTTGTTTTTAAAAACAATAAAATTGGAATTGCATTCAAATAATTACCCAAAGATATTTAAATAACCGCTTGTCTGAACCATTTTCCTGAACAACATTTTAAATTAAATTTAAACATGGTCTTCCTTTTACAATGCCTTTCTTTGTCATTTTGATGAAAAAAATCCTTATTAATTAGCCTTCGATCGGTATAGTAAAATTACAGGTGTCATTTTTTTTGAGATTTGGCGGGTTTGATTACTGGTTCAGACAGGCGATTATTTAAAAAATCTTTGAATGCATGTCGAGCTGTTTTTAAAATTAAAATGAAGTCTTCTGTCAGTAAAAAAGTTTTTTACTGAAAGAATCAGTAAAAAATGATATCTACGGTATTTAAGGTCCTTTCCCTCCGTGGGGCATAGCCGTGAGACGCCCATCACGTGATCACTATCCGTTAAGTCGATTGACCAAGCTGAAAATTGCGTACTATGACTTTATGTGAATTATATGGTAATAACGTACTATCAGTAGTACTATGGTCTATGCATTTATCGTTAAAATAAACGATCGGATTATCCCTCCGTATCAGACGCATTGCTCCTAAGAAAACATTGAATTTAACGGCCTACTTAGAATAATGTAGTAGCTATTATACGCGATCCCAATAACAGATTTTGCGAAGCATAAATCCCAGACAGTCGGACCGTTACTCAGCTTCTCGCTATATTGCCTGCGAAACACAACTATCATCCGGAACTAGGGGAAAATCGACTTTAAATCCTTTGGCAATAAGGTCCATGTTCTGTGGTTAAAATTGAGTAGTTTTTAACGTGCTGTTTCATAAATCCCGGAATCTGACCGTCGAGAATCGCAAGTGCACACAACAACTTGTTCAAATTGCTTCCCGGCATTTCACCGTGCAAGTTGTGAGTATGAGGAATTACCTTAGACAAACAAGGCAAGATGCGGATATAGTGTGGTGTTCCTTCTTAAGTATGATTTGTACTTTAGCCTAGATTACCAAGAATGCTTTGATTGCGTTTTTCACATGATTTCAGGAGCAACTCACTCCAAGTTTAAAAGTATGAGGGTTTCGGTTTGATTACACAATTACACTTAGTCAATCTTCTTTGCCTCTGAAATCTACTGCTCATTTCATATGTAATCACCTGAAAACTTACAGAATAGGGCAGCAGTTCAATGCAGTTGGCACCGTGCCTACCGCACAAAGGGTTCGGGAATAAAAGTAGAGCCAGTCCCATATGGAACTTGACCCCGTTTTGTTCCATAACATACTGCTCGCCGAGATTTTCGTGCTACCCCACTACGCTACCCTAATGCTCTACTCTACTCTTGCCTGGGTAGACGCGATACTTTGAAGTATACCTTGCACTTAAATAACCTTAACGACCTTCGAACTCGTATTTGAAGTAAGATTAAGGTTTTTCAATATTGTTTCTATTTTCGTCATTGTGTGCCACTGCCTTGTCACAGTTTAAATGTTTGTCAAGCCACTTTAAACTTGGTTTACAGTCGTTACTGATGATAATGTTGTTTATGACTGATAAATTTGTCAACAGCAAGCATTGTTAACTCCGGACGTGGAAGCGAAGATGGTTTGGCAAACGGCAAAGCATAATTCTGATTTAAGGTTTTATTGCGACTGGTTTCCAGTTCATTCGATAATATAAGAAACGAAGGCACATTAGAAGGAAGTAGTTACTAATGGAACTCAGCAGTAACTATTTTTAATCTGTGCCTAAACGTGCTAATTCCAAGACCAAGTAAAAACCACACATTAAACGCAACAGGAGTATTCATAAACTTTATTATTCCAGTCGCTAAGCAGTAGACGAATTGTGGTTGTTACTCTCATTTTATATCCATTACCTTTGTTAATAGCAAGCCTTTTATTTACCTGTAATAGCCTAAAAGGCTTTTTCCTGCTAGTAAATATTTTAAGTATCAACATAGGATAGAGGTTTCGCTTGTACGTTGTATAAGAGTCTGAAATTTTGTAGATTTATCATAGTGAATCTAGTAAGAATAATACAGTGAAATGCAACGAATTTTGTTATATAGAACCGACGCCGACGCTTAGAGAACACGTTTACAGAAAAAAATATATTATATTAAAAGATTCAAATTAAACCTTAATAGCATAAATTTTAAAGCTTTTTATTATTATACCTACTGATTATTTAGATATATTAGATATAAAATACTTTTTTTTTTGTTTATTATTTTAGTTAGTACCCACCGATAATTTGAGTCAAATCCCCTCAACCCATTGAACAGAAAATTATGTTAATTACCTGCATATAGTAGTTAGTATCTATACATGTATCTGCAGTAGTCATGCAGTAATATTAGATACAACGATCAGACCTGATGACACCGACACTTCTATTCGCGTTCAAACAGCTAACTTCAGATCTACCTAATTATGACCTCTTTTATACCTAGGTATTCTGAAACTGCTCGCGTCCAACTTGACCTCTTAAAATCGTGACGAAATTAATTGCCATGATAATTTTCAGCACTATAAATTCATATCACGTAAACGTATCTAA
This sequence comes from Scotopteryx bipunctaria, assembly GCA_949320045.1. Lineage (NCBI taxonomy): Eukaryota > Metazoa > Arthropoda > Insecta > Lepidoptera > Geometridae > Scotopteryx > Scotopteryx bipunctaria. The sequence goes on from OX439449.1 coordinate 5,166,429, forward strand.
GTACCTAAGCGGCCTACAAAGAGTTACTGTCAGCGTGACATAATTTCTATCATGACGAAAAAGGTCTTTATGTCATTCAGTTACAGAAAATGTGCCTTTGCATTTTCTTTTTACGAGAATTAGGTACATACATTATCCCATGCGCTTATCAATAAGTCAATGTTTTATTACGCTAGTAGCCCTGAAGAAGCCAATTTATCGTATGATGTTATTCCGTCAACATTTGACCTCTGTTTGTTACATAAAAACATGTTTAGGGGGTCATAAACACATTGCCAGTGATTCTTTAGATCTGCTATAAACTGCCTGTCATGAAGGGGTGGTGCCTTTGTACAGAAAGCAGGTTACCGGCGACCGACGTACGACGACGACGGTCTGAATTCAGCCTCTAATAGGCACTGCTCTGCTCGAATCACTGGTTCTTTTGAAACTGTTCATCAATTAAATGCACAATTTTTTCACAAGTACCTAATCGTCGCATGAATTTTCAAGTTTATCATTGTATCCATAATCTAAGGATGAGAGTCATTCCAATCCAGATATGCATCAATGTAAATTCTGTTCAAAAATGTGTGTTACTTATATTAGTAGGTACCTAATAGGTTCTTGGTCTCATCTTTTAAACGAAGTTGATTTGCTGTTCTGAGGTCTCATCTATATAGGTAAATGATTAATAGCTCGAAAATTAATAGCTAGAACTTTCCTTGTGCATCTCAGAGGCTTTATGTTTTTTCTTTTTAATTGTTTCACGTATCTGGCAGACATACGCCGAAAATCAGCCTCACCAGTGTAACCAGCGATGGACCCAAGTGAACAGAGGGATTTTTCATGAATTCGGCCTTTCAGGCACTTGCCAGAATTCATTCGGATGAGATAAGGCGAGGACATTGACAAATGATGTTCGGAATTGAACAGCCGAGGATCGCTTCCATGCGATCGATGTTTCCAACTCATAAATCTAGCTCAAAAAACTCAAATTAATCAGTGTAGATAGGTATTTTATTATCACCAATTGACAATACCTCGATATAGCACGAATTTATTGGAAAGAACTTCACAATCGTCTATCAGAAAGAAGAATAGTAAGATACTGAGTTCAAAATGCGTAAAAAACTGCCTTCTTCCAGTGCGAAACGATAAATTCTGCCTTGCCATCTTACCAATTTCAAGTCGCGAAGATTCCTGTCATCGTTAGCAGATAAGCCTAAAACACGACGGCATTACTTATGACGACAGATTTTATAGCTATCCTTCTCCTTTTTATAGCACAAATAATTTATAGTCACTGTAAACGTCCTCTTAAACTAATTTAATGTGACGAGCTTGAAATAAAACGTCTCGATAAAGTTTAATAATATTTACTTAATTTACCTTAAATTCTTTTTTTATAACGCTTTAATAAAATAAAATTTAATAGTGTAATGAGCTTACCTGTCCTAAAAGAACGAATACCAACGTACCTAAATTTGTAAAAATGTTTTAATATAGGTGTTTACAATTATTATTATTATTTTGTTTAGCGATAATAACACCATCGCCTATTTTTCTTTTCTATCCTCTCCAACCCAAGGTTGTCTGGAAGAAATTGCTTTAAGCAATTAGACCGCCGTTTGTGTATATTTGTTTTTGTTTCGTTATTAGGTCCCTAAGTTTATTTTTCATTACGTTATACACAAGAAGGAGTTTATCTACTTAGTTTAACTTACTACTCTACAAATATAAAATATATCATTTGATCTAAATCTATCTCGGCAAATGTCAAGAAACAGTGTATAATTGCGAGAAAACCGAGTTTAATTAATTAAAAATCTCCTCTAAATTATGGCTAAATAGTAATACAAATATTTCGTAAATAAAAAATAACAAATTTTGTTTTTGTTTTAAATGAATCCAACACAATTAAGCACAAATTACTTTATTTACATAAAAATACGGATTTTGAAAAAATATTACGTGAAATTAAGTGAGGGGGGGGAAGAGGTCGAGCAAAATCTAACGACATCTCACCAAGGGGGGGGGGGGTTGAAAGATCGTCAAAAGCACCTTAGGTAATTAATAGATGCCCCCTTATTCTTCAGGAACTTTAAACTTCTTAGGCACTTACTACATCGATTATGCATAGAGAGAGAATCAGGAAGATAGACTGTTTTATTTCTGCTTTAAACTCCGGCTATTTCCTCAAAACTTGGCAATGTATCACATCAACATTGAACAGAATGAAGATGCAAATAATTAGGTATCTTGCCTTTGAATCCTGATAATGTTCACCACTGTTAATGATGAATGCCAAAAAAATTGCCGAGCGTTGTTTCTTACCTGTATCTTCTACGGTTGTTCGTGTTACGAACAGGTGTACCTATATACAACGTAGATTTAAGACGTCTCCAAGTGATCCCCGTGATTTTATGGAATAAAAAATTTGACTTTGACTTTGAATGAACGATGAGAGCCAACAGACCACCTGCCAGATGGATCAACAATATCGAATGGATATGTGAAAAGTCCTGGATGCGATTGACCAAATCCAGATCCAAACGGCATGACGTAAGGGAGGCCTATACCCAGCAGTGATTAGATACAGGCTGAGAATGATTACAATGAAATCAGAAAAGCTCAGAATGGTTACTGGTTAGTGGAAAAAATTGCCGGCATTTTTTATCCGACTTTTAAGATAGCCCTAGGAAAATCTAACTTAACAATTACGCGGTAGGCCTCTCACTAACTTCAGGTGAATTTACAGTAAACAGCCTGTTAGTTGAGAAACTTATACATAATGTTTTCATAGTTAGTACATGTGATGCTAACAATTTAACTTGGTTTTAACTTTGTTTAAAAGTTTATTTACGGAGTTGGGAAATTTGCGGTGAGTGAAATTTGAACGGCGCTTTTCGATGTGCGTTGAGTGGAAACATATAGAACTGAACATTCTAAAGTATAATGGGCTCCTTAGAAACTGGAAGTGTTCATTAAACTACTGTAGAATAATTAGTGTTGTTTTTGAAGATAGCCTAACTTGGTAGTGTCCTGGTCCTAGTGTTTACTTCTAATTGGGTTTGTGATTTGGTTTTCTGATTGTTAATTAGGTTGTTTTGTTAAACTTAGGCATGAACCTTGGGCATATTTTGGGCTGACAGTCAGAAGGTAATGTACCTACGTCAGATTAACTGTTTTTTCAATTTATTTTAGTTAATTTAAATTAATTAAAGATAATCAATGTAAACGTAAGATATCCTTTAGCCAAAAAATTTTGATGTTTTAAATCATAAAAAGGTACTTGGTTTTGCCGATAAACACACATATCTGTAACGCGCATCTCTAGTTGATACTAATAGTAGCATAGATTATATGAGTATAACACTCTATGGTACATCTCTCATGGGGAGATCTCCCCATTTTGATAGTTGAAGTTCTCCCCAGTTTGAAGGCCTGCAGGCCTTATTTGAGTATCAGTTAATAGTACCTACATTACTTGCCAACCTATACCTTAACACAAAGCTAAGTTTAAAGTACGTAGATAAAAGTGAGTTTACTTCCCCGAGAACAGTTGCCTAAAGGCTTTTCAGTTTAATTATTACAAGGAGTTTGGTGGTGAATGACAATGAAATGCTTCAATAAAAGGCTGGAAGGCTGTTGCCTCATTAAATTCACAGGAAATGTGTTCAGCTACGTACAAAACTTCGGTAGTTACCTCTATCAAAAGCGTTATGAAGGTAAGTAAACTTTATTATTTTATGTATCTAACTTAAGAAGCCTTTTTGGGAAGTTTTCAGTTTCCACAGTAGTCGTAACTTAACACAGTTTTGTTTATATTCAAAACTCTGGAAGCTAAAGCTAGTTTAAACAACATGCTATCGCATAGGAAATTGAAAAAAATCCCGAGTGTAACTTTTAAATTGGTAATGTATTGGCAACTTTGAGTAATAATTATAAAAGTTATGATTAGTTTTTGGTTTTAGAGAGTTGGGATATGCATATAGTTTTAGGAATAAAACTATATGCATATCCCAACTCTCTATCACTAGGGAAATTTGTAAATTTATATTTTACTTGATAAGTATACGTCCTCATTAGGCAAAGGGAATGATATGGGTATAACAATAGACCCAAATTATATTTAAACTATCCAAAAGGCGGTTTTGCCGAAACTATAACTTCCTACTCGAAAGCGCGAATCCTTATCTGCAGTGTGAAATAATTTCATAGCACCTACGCACATGATTGTATTTGAGACAATAAAAAACAAAATTACTCAAAACAGTATGTACTTTACCTCAATACAAATTCTGAATTATGCCACTATGTGTCCCAATTTATTCTTGAAACGCAGCTCTGATTCGATGTTCGTAAGTCTTGTATGTTATGATCTGGAATAAAAAAATGTAGATCTTTAAAGAGTAGGTACCATAAGCCAACGAACATGCATGAATAATGTAATGATCGAATGAAGATAATATAGTAGGTATAGGGATGCCAGATGCCCCGTATTTTACGGGTTACCCCGATTTTCAGGCCATAAAAATCAAAGAACCCGTAATTAGCAAAACAAAATACCTACGGGGTAAATAAAACTCCCGTATTTATTACAATCACGGATGGGCTTTGAAGATTGCAACCTGTCACGTATGCAGTACTTGCTAAATGTGGGCTTGTACCAAATACGTAGGTTAAATCAGAACCGTAAAAAATGTACCAGTGATCTCTGCCTACCCCTATGGGAAACAAGCGTGATATTGTGTATGACGCCCGCTAGATAGGTTTCTATTGATGAACAGTTCAACTACTAAATTCAGTACTCATATTCAAATATTATTTATTTATTTATGTATGTATACGCACTGTTAGACCTTAGGTAGGCACTACACTTTTTCAGAAATAAATACCTACATTTTTATATCAACTAACCAGTTCCTTTCAAGAAGTTGTCAGTAATAAGAACGGGAATAGGCCGAGGCGCCACACACAGCTCTAACCTAAAGCTTTTCAACTCCGACCCCGTCGGCATCTCGCTTCGTGACGGGGCGAACTGAAATTTGCTGGCTATGAGACGCCCAATCTTGAGGACTGCCTAAAAAGGTAAGTTGCTTTAAACTCTTTGGAAGTAAGAAACCCTAAGAAAATCCTGTTTCGTCATCAGCATCCACTGCCAGATTGCACCTACTGCTGGGTACAGCCTCCCTTTGTTCTTGCCACTTCTCACGGACCCTTGCTGGGTTGATTTCTATAATGTATTTATGTATGTATGCTGAAATAGGCCCGTAACGCTGACAAAGTCATCGATCCATCGTGCTGCTCGACGTCGTCTCTCTTGCCAGTCCTCAACCATCGTTCTATCAACCTTCAACACCACCTGTCATCAGGTCTTATCTACTTAATTTGAAGTAACTAAATTAAGCACTGGTAGTGGTAGTGACCCAGCCTTTCGATCTTATCGGTTGTGGCTTCAAATCCGATCGTGCACCAATGTATTTTTCTGTTCGAAAAAATTACGCGCGCTCAAACGGTGAAGGAATAATCGTGAGGAAACCAGCATGTCTTAGAACGAAAAGTTTTATTTTTAACACAACAAGAGAGCACGAAAGGTGCCTTTAAATCCTTTCACCATACTGGTTTGAGAGAAGTAGAGTACAAGTACAGTACAGACAGTACAGAGTCTAGTCGGCGACCTTGTTGGCGTGGCGGACTTGTGTTTGAAGATTTGTTTTGGCCCATAATCATTTTCAAGGCACCGATACCACTACTCTACACAACGATAAAATAAAGTATTTAAAGTCTTACTACACTTCTTATAAAACTTTTATTACTGTCTGTAACTAGGACGCATAAGAAAAATCTTACAGCTCTAGCAGGCAGGGGCAAAGTCGGACGCGCATAAACCGGAGGGCAAGCTAAAAGCACTCCCAAAGGCACAAACATCTTCAACACGCTAAACGATGCAGCTGCTGAGAGTAGTTCTGAAATTGGCGAAAAATAATGTAAAATTCAGTGATCAGCGAAGAAAGCCTGTAAGTGCCTCGTTCACTATCTCTGAGTAAAGTGTTGATTAGTTAATTCCTAACTTCTGTTAATTTCAACGGTAAATCATATGATTAGCGCTACTAGAAAGTCGTGAAAGTCACATTATAAGCTACCGGTTACTTTAACTGACGAATAGCTTACTCGACACTTTACTTGAAGGTGGTAAAAGAGGCCCTAAGTCTTTTCGCAATCACAAGGTCATTCACATTGAAACGATAACTCAACATCAGGACAAGAGACGAACAAAGGAAGTGAGCTCCTAACATTTTTCCAGACCAGAAACTAAGGCCTTTTACCTTCACAAACGGGACGCTGTAGTGCCCGGGACGAATTAAGATAGAGTAGGCTTGTCCAGCACCTATACCATCCTCACAGCTTAGTCGGTCTTGTCCACAAGAAAGACATGGTCAATACGTGCGGAGCTGACTAAGCCGCGAGTTTCCTCACTATATTTTCCTTCACCGTTCGCGAGTACTGGTATAGGACATAAATAACACATAAATTTTTCGCACAGAAAAATCCATTAGTACATGACCGGATTTGAACCCACGACCTTAGGGAGGCGGATCGGATCGGAAAGCAGATCGGGAGGCGTAGTCACTACCAACTAGACTACAAAGCAGGTTAATACATGGTGACGATAACATAATCGGTCAATGAGATTATCTCTTTGACCGCAATGTCATAAAAGCACCAATTGTCATACGACGAGCGTGAATGAACCAAATTATGCCAGAATATTTACCAGGATAAATCCTCGTTGAGTATCGAACAGAGCAAGAAAAGACCGGTTTCACAAGCGGATAGTAGTCTTCAGTCATATCCCAAACATGCAGTATGTGTCCGTCTCTCGGACCTTCCACAAACAAAATGGCAATATCACCAGTATCCAATGCAAATCCAGTCAGCAAGTCGCTTTTTTTCTCCGATTCTAAGATGTCTTCATTGATAGTTGTTATATAACGAATTATAGATGTGATTGCATTCGAATCTTGCACCAGACAGAACATTCTGGAGAAGTATTGACTTTGTTGTCGTGACGTGCAACCGACTAGTCCAATAGACACTTCCAAAGTCATCTGAGCAAGTAATACCACATCTGGCTTCACGACCAAATCGGGCACAACTGGTAATTTTATAGCGTTGATATCATTAGTGCAAACACCTTCGCGATTCAAGCTCTTGACTGCTGTCATTGGTGGATACAGCGGATATTCCCCGCTTATAAAAGAATTCATTGACTTGGCTAGCTTTTTTGCGTGTATCTTGGTAACTGCTATGAGTAAGTCCAGCTCATAATTACTTGTTTTTGGTAGTGAGGAATCAAAATCACGATCCCCTTTTTGATATCCAAAAAGCATTGGTGTTGGAAATAGAAGAGGTAGTCTTATACCACGTAGCTAGAATATTACAAACATTAGAAGAATTGAATTTACACCTCATCTGCCGTTATTGTATAACAAAAGCTTACCTCAATCTTGTAACAGTCATCATAGAAGCCAGCCATTACTTTGGACACAAGCTCATAAGGTAGTGGTATGGCATGATGATCATTGAAAGACAATTCATTTTTCGACTTTAGTAGTTGTGGTGGAGAGTCGTGTTCTTCATCGCCCATCTTCCATCTAGTATACAGCTGTGTTATTCTGTAAAATACTTTTGAATTCAGTTGATGAGTTGAACGAAGGCGAATATTATCTTATAAAAATATTTATACATGGGAAATAGGGTACCTAATCAAAATCAAACAATCAATCCTACCTACCCAAATCAAGGAAAATATTGGTCAGAGCAAATAATTCACCACAATTTGACAAACCATGAGCTATGGGACGTTCTTAATAATAATAATTATAATTAAGAACTTATTTCATTCGTAGTAGAAGTACCTCTATCAATAAAAGTAAAAAAAAAACTCTCACGAAAATTAACAACCACACGATAAAATAAACTTACGATACAACTTTACTCTGACTATCATTCCAGTCAATTTAGCCGCCCATTATAATCACGGCCAAATAGGAAAGTTGCTAATTTATTCTCCAACTTTGTGAATAAGATATAAACTACAACCATACGGAGTCTATTGATTGTCTTTATCGAAAAAAATAGCATGACTGTGTAGTCATACGTACCTATTGAAGCAACTCTGTCTGTAAGAGGTGCCATACATACATACATATTACCTCGCCCATATCCCTAAGGGGGTGGGCAGAGCAACAAGTAATCATAAGAAAGCTTGCAGCCACTCCTGATTCAAAGTCCCAATATGAATAATTATTGTGAACCATGGTGACAGCTTATCAGCGCATCGCCCATATAGATGGTCCATGATGTTGGAGAGGATACTATCCCTTAGTCGACTTTAACGACATGCTTGGGAAGAGAAGTGGTTGGACGCATTCTATGTATTTTCTTTACTACCAGTCCAGTAGAGAAGTGTAGGTAATAAAATGAATCTAGGACTCAAAGGCATTTTATATACCTAAGTACTCTTTGCTCAAAGGCTTGTGAAACCAAATGCCAAAAAAGACGTATTGATGGCAAGGTTTAGGTTAAATAATGAGACTGGATGTTTGCTAAGCAAAAAGTTTTTTTTTATGTTTCAAAGAAAAGAGACTTGTTTTGCCTCATGAGTTTTATTTATCATCGGGAAAGCTGGCTTGGTATCCACCATTTATCTCAATAAGGATGACTAAGATAGAACCATGTACCTACCTAGTAATGTTAGCAGGTAGAAAGAAATTGATAAGACAAAGAAGAGACTAAACTCTCTGAATCTGTGACTGTCAAAGGAAAGCTGAAATTAAATCAAATGCCGTTTGATGCGAAACCTAAAAAAATCAAGAAAGGAATATAAAGTAGGTACCTAAGTTCGGATGGGCTAGTGGCCAACTCTTGTGACGGAATTTTAGTCAAGAAAGGGATAACACTAATTGCATAGTAGGTACTAGGTCAAAGTCAAAGTCAAAGTCAAAGTCAAAGTCAAAGTCAAAGTCAAAAATTTTTATTCCATAAAATCACTGGGATCACTTGGACACGTCTTAAATCTACGTTGCATTTACACCTGTTCGTAACGCGACCAGGCGTGGAAGATACAGGCAAGAAACCACGCTTGGCTATTTTTTTGGAAAATGATCCCTTTACAATCATGTTATAAAAGGAGTTGGAGCATTCAGTCCCAAGCATTTTTATCTTCTATATAATCGGATATTTTATAGTAAGCTTTTTTATACAACTTTTGTTTTATTAGTGTTTTGAATTTATTAACTGACAAATTTGTCATTTCGCTTGGGACTTTGTTATAGAAGCGTACACATTGCCCTTTAAATGATTTATTAACTTTACCTAGCCTAATCGTGGGTACAGCAAGTTTATCCTTATTTCTAGTATTAACACTATGATTATCACTATTTTTCTTAAACTTACTAACATTTTTATGTACGTACATCAAGTTTTCGTAAATATATTGACAAGGAACAGTCATAATGTTTATTTCTTTAAATTTATTACGTAATGACTCCCTAGGACCCAGGTTATAAACTGCTCGAACAGCCCTCCTCTGCAACACAAATACGGTGTTTATATCTGCAGCACTCCCCCACAACAAAATGCCATATGCCATGATGCTATGGAAGTAGCTGAAGTAAACTAGTCTAGCTGTATCTACGTCTGTAAGTAGACGTATTTTTTTGACTGCATATGCCGCAGAACTAAGTCTCTTCGACAATTTATCTATATGTGGGTCCCATTGAATCTTTTTATCTAAGGTTATGCCCAAAAAAGTAGTAGTGTCCACGAGATCTATATGTTCATTTTTTATTTTTATATGAGAATTTACTTGTGTAACATTTGGTAGTATAAATCTTATACATTTGGTTTTCTTTTCATTTAGCAATAAGTTATTTACATCGAACCATTCTACGACTTTGGAGATTGCATTGTTTACTTCGCCAAAATTAACCTGGCGTCGTTTCATTTTAAATAAAAATGAGGTGTCATCTGCAAACAATACAATTTCATGATCATCCCTAACAAGTTTAGGTAAATCATTAATATAAACTAAAAATAGAAATGGTCCTAATATTGATCCCTGTGGTACACCCATTGTTACTATTGACCCTGGAGAACGTTTTCCATTAACGTCGACTCTTTGTATTCTGTTACTTAAATAGGAACTGAGAAGGTCAAGAGCAAAACCCCTAACCCCATAGTGTCGGAGTTTCCTGATTAATGTTTCATGATGGACACAATCGAATGCTTTTGACAGATCACAAAAAATCCCTAAAGCATCACGAGACTCTTCCCATGCATGGAAAATATGCGATATTAACTCGACACCAGCCTCTGTTGTTGAACGGCCCTTCATAAATCCGAATTGTTTGTTGTCGAGTAGGTTATTTATGTTAAGTTAGTTAGGTACATTGAATAGGGAACGGCTAAACATTACGCATTGGAAATTGATTGAAAAATAAGAATATGATGATCATTTTTATAAAACCTACATAATAATGTATCAATTATAAAAAAATCTAAATTTTGGATAATTATCTTAATATTTACTGTTAAAATGTGTTCATAGATTTGATTAAGAACAGAAGTGTCCTCAATGAAATCACTGGTAGACAAAGGCCTATCCCGTTGCTTTTCAGGACAAACGCTTTTGGCTCTCCCCTACAAACTTCCTATAATTATTACAGTCGTCAAAACGGTTGCCGCTTCTAAGAAAAACTTCATAAATCTCACCTTAATGCCTTGAACTCGCGCAGTGGTATCTCGCACAAGTTATCCACATTCACGAAAACTACCGGGTGATCGTCCTGTGCCGGTAAATTATTGCTGCTAATCAATACAATTATCTCGCCCAAATCAGGCGGGCGATCCCCAAACGTCTCGAATTGAACTATTCTGCCGGTGCCTGTTAGGAATTCGTTATTAGATATATCATGATCATCATCATCTTATAAGTAGATATTTATTTTTATATGATAAGTATATAGTTAATATATCAATTATAATAGCGTAAATTTACGAGTATTAGCAGTAGCACGTATATAGAAACTTAGTTTAACTTTTACTTTTCGAACCTACACTTCGGACCCCAGGAGAGCAAATCATTACGTTTGTGGTTCAGACCATAGAGAAATCTATGCATTTTATAGACGTGTAGACTTCCTTGTTAAACTTTGTGTTGAGTTTATTTTTCATTCTTACTTCAAGAGAGTAGAGCCACGTGCAACAGCTAGTTCATACGTCTTGATACTCTAGTAGCGAAGACTTACACAACTTCTAATCTGGGCGAACATGTTTATTAGGTAGAGAGGAACTTATAATATACGTTGACCTATATAGGTAGGTACGTAATGTTTGAATTCAGGGAATACTGTTTCCAGAAGCTACGTTGTTGGTCTAAGAGAAATTTTCATAAATCAATTTGCATCTAAGTTACATTTGAGAATTCTCAAGTGAGGTAATTTCTACCTCGTTATTTGAATAAATAGCTGTGTAGGTACTATTCAAGCACACTTACCTACTCAGGCTATTACGATAACGAGTATCGGACCTCTCAAGTTTAAGGGTTAGCTGGGTAAGTAGGTAGCTATAGTCAATATGTAGGTACCTATAACAAGTATATTTAAAATAACATAAAAAATCGAAGAATTTAGGTAGATAGCGTAGTACATCTGCCATAATTATGTAAATGTTTTGACACACACACCATGATGGCTTCTTAGAGCCGCCATATTTTATTTTTCCACACTTTGTAAATGCAAGATAGTCCTGTCATAAATTAATATGACCTGATTAATAAGCACTAGGATATGAACCTAACATACCTACCTATTTAAAATGATTTTTTTTTCAGTTGTACCTACCTTACATTAATCATAGCTTTTTTATCTCGGCTGTGTTTATTTTTATTTTCTCTGATCATAAAAGATCTTAAAAGTGACGCAATGGTGCTTACCTCAGAGGTCCATGTTACACAACTTTACACAACACAATTATTCGAAAAATCTGTATGGAACGGAAATTCGGAATTTCTAACTATCCACCCAAACTTCAACTCAACGTAGGTATGTTAACTGTTGGTCAATCTAAAAAAATCTAATTTAACGTTCACTTTGCTCAGCGTAGTTATTCAGAAAAAATATTTATACAGTAGGTAGGGTAGCTAGCGAAAATGTGATCTCTAAGTACTTACCTACTGATAGAGTAAAAACCAACCGAGATCTCACCAACTGAAGTTAGAATTTGAAATCGCGAGTGAAGGAAGATAATCCTGAGATGGGTTATTTTTCTTACCGGACAGAATCGTGTCTCCTATAAGTCTAATTTCAAACTTGACTTTAACCGTTTCTATGATCTTTTTCTTTTCTTTTTCCTTTGGCATTTTAGACTCTCGTCTGTCTCTAGGCCTCACCTCTACTTCTAGAGGTTCATCTTCTTCTGGTATTATACGATCAAGTAGGGCTTCTTGGACATAATGAAGAGACGCGTCTTGATGGCGAATATCTGAATCATCGAATATTATTTTAGTCTTTTGAACCTTTGACATCATAGGCAAGCAAGTACCTAGGTACCTATCGTATTTTTAAAGTTTGAAGCATGTAGGTCCATTGTTACCTTTGTCTAGCTATCAACTTCTTGAAACCACAACGGTTTTTATGTCTCGGTAGGTATATTCTTTAAGCTCCTAACTACTTTAGATAAATGACTTCGTAATAAATACAGGAAAATACGATATATGAAACGCTAACCTACGACCTATAATAATACCTGAAACCGCGAACGGCTCGTCAAACACGCCGTCTAAACATGACGCAGGTATATAATCTACCACAGCACTCCATATTAAATCCTGTACGAACTTCATCAAGCTTTCTTCAGACTCTTGCACAGGGGCGAAGTATCGGCGATCGCCGAATCTCAGGGGTGGAAGGAAAACTTCGAAGTTCTTGTCGTTTTTCGCACTGGTAACATTGTTTAGGAGTTATGAAATATTTTGTTCTAGATTCGAACAATTTTACCATTTAGAAATGGCGGGCTCTCCGAGCACACAGCACTGTTTTTACTTTGATTCTGTGTTATAATCATTCTGGAATAGGCATAGTAGGTACGCTTACCTACCTACATGACGTACGGTAACTTACTTGGCCCCCAGAGACCCTATACCAACAGAAGGCGTCACAGTTGCCACATGGTTCTGGAAGTCCATGACCCTGACTGGAAAGGCATGTCGGATGGAGAAGGTCAACCAACGCCGCTCTAAGAACTGCCATGTCCGAACCCAGCCGTATTGAGAACCGCACCAGATCTGACAAACGTTTTACAACGGTTTAGTTATTATTATTTATTTATTATTTTTGACTTCAGCAGTTGTGCGTGCTGTAGGTACATAAAATGAAATGAGCACAAACCTTAGCTGCATGCGGCCAAATCAAAACATCAAGATCGTACGTCTGTCCAGGGTACAGTTGATACTGAATCTTCATTCCCTGCACATAAGGTCCAAGATCTAGCCACCCCTCGTTGCAATCATTCCACACGTCTATCCCCAGAATTTCCACAGCAAATGTTAGGGTAAATGTACTTTTGCAAAACCGAGACAAATCTATGCCAGCAGCGGTTTTATTTCCTGCGGCTTTGCTCATTTGGCGAACCTACAAAGAATGATTTATTTCTTTAGTCGCTGTAGATTTGTAATGTTGTCACTGGTTATCAACGTTTTTTCAATCAAAATCAATCGGGTCGCCAGCATCTCTTTTTTTCCACGCAGAGCTGCGGGTAAGGGCCTCTAGATGCCGCTAATTGCCTCTTCTTTTGAAGCGACACGATTATTTGGCACCTGAGGCGCTGTGGTGTGGAGTTTTTTGTACCGCCCAGAATCTCTTGGGGCAGTGGCCGCCAAGTTCTTCGGATGTTCGTCGGATGGCTGCGTGTGCAACGTTCCGAGGTGCAATTGGCAATGGCCTGTGCCATTGCTAATTGCGTTCCAGAAATAGGACAACGCTGGACAACGTATTTTGTCACACTAACGTCTAATATTTGACATTGATAAATAATTTAAAATGATAGATGACAGCCGATAATAGCTGCCAGTGCCAAGGGTAGTTTATTTAGATTTGTTTCCTGCTCAGAACAATATGTGATGTGTATGTGTGTGATGATAACGTAACGTAGTGATTCCTCTGTGCGTGCAGCTTCTGGATAGAAATTGCAATTTCAGTTTTAGGTGGCACAGAACTCTGAATTCAGTTATTCATAAAGATTATGACTGCAAAATCCTTTCGATCGCTATGGCAGATGAGCCAAAATACAATACACAAGAACATGTAAGTACAGACAGAAAAGCAGCGGCGCACCAGATTGGAGCCGGCAATAATAATTACCTATTTTACTGTCTTAATGAGCTGATAGTAGAAACTACGAATAAGAGACATCTTCATTCACGGAATCCGAAAGTGCTGAAGACCTAACCCATCTGTTCTATTCTATAGCCTAACTTACATGCCTAACTCATGAAAAACCTGTAATTTTATTTATCTAAAAAAAAAGCAGAACTATCGCCGTGACTGCGTATAGTACGATCTTGTTCGTACCACAAAGATTTCCTGACCCTTAGTCGAGTCGTAGAGTTTAAATGCGCTCCTCGTAGCAACACCATTATGTGATACTGTGAGGTGATTGATAGTGTTGTAAATAGTTCAATTTGCTAATTATTATTGTTATATTTTGTGATACCTTAGTTTTGCTATCCTGATTTTGTAATTGTCTATATTTCATGGTGTAGTACTGTAATGCTGAGTTATTATTGTTTGAATAAATTGAAATAAAAATTATATTTCTTACAGCTGTCCAACAGCCAGATTTACTTATTGTCGTCTATTGGGAACCACAAATAATATCCACAAGGAGAACACTTCAAAATCTACAGTAGACTCAGCTGAGATTCAAATGTTTTCTCAGATGAAGGACTGGTGGAATCTGAATGGACCTATGAAACCACTTCACTCTATGAATATAATAAGGTATGGCTAAATTGTGTTATTTTTTTACTTCTGCCTCACCCTGTATTATAAATCTGAAAATTTGTTTTAATGTTTGTGCCTCAATCTTGCTGTAACGGCTGATGGAATTTGAATGAAACTGATGGAATATACATAGTATATGTGTGTAAATAACATGTAGGCTACTTTTTATACAGATACCATGCAAGAGAGGCTAAGCGGAAGCTAGTAACTTGTAAACCCTCATAAATATATCTTAGTAAAAGTTAATGTTTACATTTCAGAGTGCCTTTTATCAGAGATGGTCTGGTACAATCAGATGAAGTCAGAACCTGCACACCCCTCAAAGGGATGAAGATTCTAGATGTGGGATGTGGAGGAGGTATATTATCAGAGGTATTCTTTTACCCATAATATTAATTAACATTTTAAAAACAAAAAAATCCTTTATAAAAAGGCATTGCCCCCCAGCAAAATGTACCATTCAATATTTTTCTTCACTAATTTAATTTTTTTGTGATTTTTACAGGCCCTAGCCAGACTTGGTGCCACAGTAACGGGAATTGATGCAAGCAAAGAGTTGATCGCAATAGCCTTGGAACATAGAGATATTGATCCAAAAATTGCTGATAATAAACCCAATTATATTCATACTAACATTGAGGTGAGAGTAATTTATACATAACTGACTTAAATTAAAATTATGTGTATCTTGATTGGCCTGTTTACATCATTTTACTTTATAATTTTATAAGTGCCTAGTGCCTAGCCAAACATAAATTCAAACTTTTTTTACTTATAGACTTCTACCTACTACTATATTAGTCATGACATAAGTTCTAAACAAGTTAAAGTGTGACCCAAATGAGTTCAAACTTTTAAGGTTCTGTGACAAGCTGCTTTCCAACAGTAAAATCCATTGGTTCACCCCCAACCTTAGTTTAGGGATTGAAAGGTAGGGGATATTACTCCTAGATAACATATCTAGATATAAGTTTTCACAAGAAATATTTGCATTACACATTCCAGGATCATATATGCCAATGCTCAGAATACTATGATGGTGTTGTAGCATCTGAAGTTATAGAACATGTCAACAACAAGGAGATATTTGTGAAAGCCTGCAGCCAAGCCCTCAAGCCCGGTGGCAGAATATTTATCACAACACCAAATAGAACAAGAGTGTCACAATTTGTGTCAATATGTATGGCTGAATATGTACTGAATCTACTCCCAAAAGGAACGCATCAGTATGAAAAGTTTATCACTCCTACTGAACTCACTTTTCTTTTGGAAAGAAGTAAGTACTGCTTAATAGTACCAAATTGTCGGTAGTTTTTAAACTCCAAAATAATCTAATTGAAAAGCGACATTATCTAAGGATGTTACCACTATAATAGATCGATTCTTGATCAATGCCATCGATAGATCCATCGATCTGCCAAAGCTACCACACTAATCGATCGAGGATCGATTAGTAGACGATAACACCCTAACTAGTCAAAATATAAGGTATTTATGGCAAGATTATAAGTGTGATTCGCACACGAAGGGTTCCGTACCATCACACATGTACTTTTTAATATGACTTTTAATCTATGTTAGTATTTAAAAAGTCTGTTGTATGGGGCCTCCTTTCATTTCTTAATTTTTTATTATTATTATGTTATAGCGGCAATACCTAATACGGTTCATGAAATATAGCTCACTGATAGACAGATGCTTAGTAATAGGGTCTTGATGGCACCCTTCGGGTATAGAACCCTAAAAATGACCTACACTTATAAGATGGCAAACTATTACAAGTGTTGTTTTTGTCCACATTATTTTATTTACACTTGCTGCATCTTGGAGTTAAATTTCGGAAATTCCTTCCTGGGTTTACCCCTAAGAATAATTATACTCAGTATATCAATTATAGTCAGTCGGTCAGTCAATAATGACTTTTTCTTATTTGTTTCAGATAATTGCCATGTGGAAATAGTTCATGGGACTATGTACTATTTCTTCTCTAACACTTGGGAGTTTGTTAAATCTCAACTACTTATGTATGCTATTCAAGCTGAGAAGTTAAAGTGATATCAGTATTAGTCTAGTTTCACAGTAGTCTAAGACAAAGAAAAATTTATTTTGTTGGTTGCTTATTAAAAATGTAAGTGTTTTGCGATGTTTTATTAAAAGAAATAAAAAAAGTGTAGATGTGTAGTGTTTAGTGTAAATTAGTTGTATAAATGCAATTCTGTGAAATGAAATTCTAATTCGGACATTTCGGATCTTACCATAACCAGTAGGTTATGAACTCTTTTTGTTGACCTATTGCTTTCAGAATGATACAGTATTTTCTGAGAGTATTTTCTAATTTGCGTCAATTAGGTATGTCATTTTCACTCATTCAGTCATTGAATTTTGTTGGGGTCACTAAAACGAAGTGATCATTTGCTCAGTGGGGGTCACAAAGTCGCAAAGCATTTTGTGGTATTTTTGTTATGGTTGAATACAAGACATAGTGGTAATGGTAAATTATCCTAGAGTATAGGTACATTTAAAAAACATGGGGGATTTTTAAGATTATTTTGAAGAGGATATGAATTACAAAATTAGAAATGATCTAGATCGTTTTGCCAAAAACTGGTGTTTTTGGAGCTGAAGTAAGTTTCCGCCATGTCTCTGACGAAGCTCCTAAAAGCACCTATAAAACTGTTCAAGAAGGAAGTTATTACGTTTGTGACTATACGACGATATGATCTAGGAAGTAAGTTTTTTATTTTTTTATGGAAGATCGGGCAAATGAGCAAGCGGTTCACCTGATGGTAAGTGATTACCGCCGCCCACGGACACCTGCAACTTCAAACTATTTCATAGCCATGCGTTTCATCAACCATTCGGATATTGCTTATCCGACACGCACATTCGTGTGACCTTTCTTTCGATCAGATGGTACCTAAGTCAGCGCTCAAGATCAATGCCGATATCTGTAGGTACTTAGGTATTTATGATATGTTACCAACTCATTTGATTTCAGTAATAAACCATAGTCTGCACTACATAGCAGTGAAGCCCACTGCATCGATCTCCGCGCTACGTCAGAAAGTATGGCATCTACTCGACCTCCCGGACTATTGCGAGGAGCTGATCATTCTGAAGTCCCCTGGTGATGTTGAAATACCGCTTACTGAACTCAGGAAGGGAAATGATCCGCAACATCCGTACATTTTGGAAGTCTGGCTACCGGGGAAGCAAAGCGCATGTAAGAAACAAATCTTATATACCTAGGTACCTACTACAGCTAACTATTCTAGATATATCTCGGTGGCGGAGCGGGCAGTTGCGGGTTCGATAACCGCAGCAGCGGGAGAAATGTTTTAATTTTTGCAATATTTCTTCCTGGCATGGGTGTTGTGGTAGTACCTACCTACCTAACCTACATGCTCGTAGTCGTATTATCTGATACCCCGACACGGAATCTTGTGTGGAGTCAGAATCAGAAATGTGACTATTGGGTGTTAATTATTATGTTACCTATAGGTGGTAACTTTAAAGTTTTCCTTACCTAAATAACTAGTTTTATTTTATTTACAGCCTCTACTGTTTTGCCAAACAATATGTTAATGGGGAAACAAGACGACCGAACCAACAGCGAGTTATCAACAACAGCTTATACAGAGAAATTGGATGATCCTGAAAAATACCCATGCAATTGCTGCTGTTAGTATTTCCTACAAATTCACTGGTCTCATCTCATGTCGCATTGAATGATGACCTCGCGCCTTGTCTTATTTTCATAGCAGTTGTATGTTTAGGTAGGTACCTATACTTTAGCTAAACTAGAGCTACAATTTATGTAAACAAACTATCGCGTATTTTTCGTTATAACGATGAAATTACTACTTTAGTTAGCAAATAAACCCCACAGCATAA
Source organism: Scotopteryx bipunctaria (assembly GCA_949320045.1). Taxonomy (NCBI): domain Eukaryota; kingdom Metazoa; phylum Arthropoda; class Insecta; order Lepidoptera; family Geometridae; genus Scotopteryx; species Scotopteryx bipunctaria. The sequence goes on from OX439449.1 coordinate 5,185,373, forward strand.
GTTTTTACACCTTAATTCAACTAGGTAGGTATTAGTAAAGTTCTACTTAAAAGCTCCATAAACATGTACCTCATGAAAAAGTAAGTTTTAGTGACTGTTTGTTTTTATAAATTTTATCTCCAGTTTGGCTGAAGTATGCAATGCAGTCCAATTCAATATTGATTTGGCGAAATCTAAAAACAATTAATTAATTTCCTAATCTGGTAGGCACCTATTTAATTTTATTTTTAAGCTTTTTGGTAAATAAAAAAGTTTCTGAATTATCTAGGTAGGTACATATTCATTTCAAATTTTATTCTACAGCTCACTCGACCTTATCAAATGAAACGATGGCATTGAATAAAATGCGAATCCCCACGATGTATGCGGACTTCAAGAAATCTGAAATTTCCTGTCGTATCTCCACATCTTCTTTGTTCAGGCTGAACGGAAGAAAGAGCAAGGAAAACTTTACCAGTCTCCTGCTGAAAATACAGAGTGATTTGTCTACTCTCACTAATAAGTTGACGGTTTTGGAAAATAAAATTTCTGCTTGAATTGACCATGGGTTTCTACTTCCATCTTGGACAGCTTTGCTCACGTTCTACACTAATACTACATAAAAAAAAGCTAGGTAAACTTACTTATATTATAGGTAGTTGTAGGTATTATTCCAGGTCATTCATTATGTTTCTACTAAGTTTTTCCCAATCTGTGTCATGGGGCCTGTGAGAAATTAACCCACCCTTTACTTATTACCTACCCTATCATACAGGCATGTATCAACCTACTCATTAATACTACTCTGTCTTAATAAAACATGTTATGCCAAAAATAAATAGACTTCTTTATTCTAAAACAAATAACTTATAGCGTCAACAACAGTCAAATTACCTACAAATGGTACAAAAAAACTTAATTTGATCTTTATATACAGACTATGTACATTGTACAATTATTAATAATTATACACTGATCTCGTGGACTAGTTATATTGGTCTCAGAATTATATAATAACCCTAACTAAAGCAAATTGAATACTTCACACAGACTTAAAGCACAATAAATAACAGCACCAATAGAATGTAATACATCCATTATCTAAATTGCTTTTAGCTCTATTTTACATGTATCTTATGAAATAGATTGAGGTATATGCTGTAGCAATATAACAGGAACATCGACCAGCCAAATTTCAGGGTCAAAAATTGCTTTTTGAACAAAGAAGCCTCATTCTGAAAAAGAAATAAAAAAAAACTCTGTAACAAAAAGATGGCGCGAAAGATTTTTTAAAAATAAAAGAAAATAAATTCACGAAAGATTAGGCAATAAGGTCTCAATCAAAATATTCGTCTTCCCAAAGGGAAAACCATAAAATAAAGTTCGCTATATAGAAAGATGCATGCAAGATAGTCTCTTTATGATCTGCTTTGGTACCGTGGTACCTATTCGCGACTTCGCGTTGGTCCGCGTTCTATGTGACCGTCATAAGTACTTTTGTGACACGTTCAGAATACTCATGTTGTTAAAAAAATATAAAAAAAATTACCCTGTATTCGAGTTGATAAACACTCTGCATGCAGCATTTGCTCATAACTATAAAGCCGCACATTCTGTCAGCTGTGCCGAGTGCGTGTTCTATGCTTCGTACCAAATCGTTTGTCTTCAGTACTAGCAGTGCTTCCCGGTCCATTTGTTCTAAGCACTGCGTAACGTAGTGAAGGAAGTTTGGTAGCTCGTTTTGGAATGTTAATTTCTGAAACATATAGAAATAAACTTACAGCTAATAAAAGTACTTACAAATATAATTTTCAAAATACAAAATAAACAGTCACCCTATCTAAAGACCGTGGAAATGGTCTATAGATAGTTCTCCTGATCCAGATCATATTAGTAATCTTAATCATAATCCTACTAATATTATAAATGCGAAAGTTTGTGAGGATGTACGTTTGTGCCTCAATCACGCCGTAACGGCTGAACAGATTTGAATGAAACTTGGAATATACATAGTATGTCCGGTGGAATAACATATTGGCTACTTTTTGTCCGGATACCACGCGAGCGAAGCCGCGGGCGAAAGCTAATCTAAAATAAAACTCTTATGGTACTGATTGTCAATAAATGCCTATACGGTAGACTCTAGCTAGAAGCATGAAAATTCGAACTTCTATGAAGCGTACTTGTTGTACTGATCTCACAAAAAGTAGGAACAAGACAGGGAAAATATGATAATGGTGTAGAAGTGCACTAAGAAATTCCCGAAATTTAACTCCTAGAGGGGGAAGATTAAGTATGTTAGAAAAAAAAACTCAAACCGGACAAAGTCGTGGAGCGTTTCTATTTGTAGTAAAACATTGTTAGAATAAAAGATATTGATTGTAAAAGACTCAACTTTAAACATTGCTAAACAACACTTCTACACGAGAGAATAGGCAGTGATTCAACATTTACTTTTACAAACCTCTTCTTGCGTAGGCTTGGTGGTGCTAATACCCCTCATGATAGAATCCCACGGCCGTCCAGTGACTATGCAAGCGAACAGACCATACAACTCATGTCTTATACCGAGCTTCTCTGCATAGAGCTTCATATCCTCACGGTCTCGACTGATGATGGACAGCCATAATTTGGAGTAGTTGTAGCGGAACTTATCTGATAATTGCTGTAAAATAATAAACTTTTTAATACCCACTTATAAACACGTGTTTCTTGAGGTTCATTCTTATTCTTGAGGCTTGTTTCCTCTACACGACCTCAGTAGCGTGGCGGGCTATTGCTGAGACGCAAGAGACGCGGGTTCGATTCCCGCGGCGGAAGAACACGTTCTGTTTGTAATTTATGATACCCTACTAAAGCATTTTACCATCTGCAGTGGATGATTTATTCAGCGTCAGGAGGCAGGAGGAACTTTTACCTTCACAAACGGGGCGCTGTAGTACCCGGGACAAATTAAAATGGAGTAGGCTTGCCCGGCACCTATTCCATCCTCTCAGCTTAGTCTGCCTTGTCCACAAGAAAGACATGGTCAATACGTGCATGATATGTGCGGAGCTAATTAAGCCTCGGGTTTAAGCAACTGGTTCTTTAGCAAGATTCGGACAATAAAAAAAACAAAAGCCAGCTTACAGCATACAAACCGTGGTCCAGCAGGTAGACAGTGGTATCCTTGTCTCCAGGATCTTTCTTTAGGAGAATATTGCCTGGATGTGGATCGCTGTGCACAAAGCCAGTGATAAAAATCATATGGGAGTACAGATCTCCAAGTTTAGCGCAAACATCTAGCTTGTTTATTTTGTTTTTCTGAAAGAATTTAACACACAAAATGCATTTTTTTTTTAATTTGCTTATTCAATTACATTTAACATTATTTATTCAAATATAATCATAATTCAACTGACCATCCTACTAATATTATGAATTCGAAAGTTTGTGATGTGCTGATAATGTTTGTCTCAATCTCAACATAATGGCTAAACAGATTCAATGAAGTTTGAAATAAACATAGTTTGTGACATAAAATTGCTAAGGTACACATGAAATACAGTGACATAAAATAGTATGCTTAGAATAATAATTGCTCAATTGTTACATCTGACCTTGAATACCTACTAAAAAAAACCAGGTACTCCTATCATGTGTTCTGATTAGCAATTACTTTACAGTTTCTAGGTACAAGTTAACATACTAAAACGTTCAAGGCATTTTAATTTCTGGCTTATTAGTACATGTTCATTTGTCTATTTATGGAAATACTTATCTACGCACATCTTCAATAAACAAGTTTCAACTAAGCAAATACTTACCTCTATGTAGTTAACATCATTAACTTGGCCCCCACTCACATACTCCATGACTAGAACTCGCTCTGTGCTATAATCCCAAAATATCTTAGGAATTTTCAACCACTTATAGTTGCTAAACATCACCGCAACTTTCTCAGCATTTTTGCCTTCTTGTAAGAAATCCAATTCTTTTGTAATGTTTTTCTTAGTCTCGTCCATTAGCCATTGCATTTGGAAGTCTGGGAAGATCTTGGACATTGTGTTGAGGATAAACTCCATCCACCGTAAATCAATGCCAATGTTTTTCTTTACAAAATGGTGCTGTACTTTGACCGCAACGACTGTGCCGTCCTTCAGCTTGGCTTTGTGCACTTGTGCTAGTGAGGCTGTGCCTAATGGCTCTGTTTCAAAGTCATCAAACAGTTCTTTGGGCTGAAAATTAATAATTTAAGGTTTGTTTGAGATTTCACAATAATTACATCATCTGGGGAACTTTAACCTGGAGTAATTTTATAGTCAGTTTTTGGTAGTAGAAGTCTATTTTTTAAATAGAGTAAAACAATATAAATAACCTTCTTAGAACAATAAAATAGAACTTACATCTTTTTTCAAGTCTTCTTGTATGACTTTGTATAATTCTTCAACAGTGTTCTTTGGAGCATCCTTATGCAAAATACGCATTGTCGAGACATATTCATTAGGAAGTAGGTAGTCTAACGCACCGACATGCTGGCCAACTTTAATATACACTCCTTTATTTGCCTTGCATAATTCAAGAAGTTTCTCTGCCCCAATTTTGTGCGCCTTGCTTCTGAGTTTTATGTACTCTTCAGAATTCCTGTCCCAATCCTTACTGTACAACATTTCTTGATAAGTTCTTCCAATGTCCACAGCTGTGAACGCTGTTCTCGTAATCCTGACAATGGTCAGGGAGTCATAGTCGTAATCAGCATCCTGCAGTTTCACGCCTGCTACTCCTCCACCGATGGCAACGCTACCGTAAACTCCATATTTTATGGCACGTCTTAAATTTCTTGAAAACATCATGATTCGTGAGGATTTAGACACAAAAATATCACATATTTGGGTAATAATATATTTCACACATTTTTTCACAAGCAAACAATTCACAGTAATCTGTGACGGCAGGGTAGGGCAGGCGCGAAACCGAACTTCCAAATGCCAGCAAAGAGTCTCTACTCTTCTGTGACAGTGACATTTGTTGACGTAGCGTTGTTGACGTTGACGTAGTTGACGTAGAAACGGGATCATGAAAAGTTCAAAAAAAGTTGGCAACATTATTATCAGTCAAACAAAATGTATCAAGCAAAGCAAGCAAAAGGTTGGCAGGCCGCCATCTTTCTTTCGCGTCAGTGTTCCGCTTCCGTTGGCGAGTTCTTTTGTAAAAACCTCCGAAAATGAAAGCTAAAGGAGAGGTAAGTTTCGTAAATTTTCTGTGAAATAAGTGAAAAGTTGTTAGTGAAAGTATCTAAATCGACGAATTCAGTCAAAGAAGTGTTGAAACCATGTACAAAATTGTGTAAAAAAATTATAACATCGTGTGAACCGAAACTACACGTTGTCGCTGTACTCCGAACATTATCTTGAATGTTTTGTTACTTTTATTTGTCAAAAAATCTTCTAAAACGTTTATGTATTGTATAATAACTGCGTTACATTTCTGCTCTAAAATGTCTCTAATAGTAGATGACAAAAAATAATAACATTTTGAGGTTATATCATGTTGTGATGGTTCGTCCTCCCGGTGTGCTAGAAGGATTCAAATGAGAGAAAAATTAAATGAACCCTAAAATGAGCCAACAATCGTATTACAACATAAACTCCATAATAGTACCTACTAAGTAAATAATAGTATTATATCGTTGTTATTTTCAGTTGAAGGAATATGAAGTCATTGGGCGCAAGCTCCCTTCGGAGAGCGAGCCAAAGCCTCCTCTGTACAAAATGAGAATTTTCTCACCAGACAACATCGTTGCAAAGTCCCGTTTCTGGTATTTCTTGAGGCAACTGAAAAAGTTTAAAAAGACTACTGGGGAAATTGTCTCTATCAAGGTAAGACTAGACTTCTTAATCTTCCTGTCCTTATCCCAATCTATGCGGGGTCGGCACAGCATGATCCCTGAATAAAGAGGTTTGGCTAAGGTGTTTTATGACCGGCCGCCTGCCTGACGTCAACCCTCCTTGGGTATACATGCTTATTGTATCTCATCTTGTTGGAGAGGATACTATACCTTAGTCGACTTTTACGACATGCTCGGGGGAGAGAAGCAGCTGAACACATTCTATGTTTTTTCCTTAGTCCAAGTACAGCAGAGAAGTGTATAAGTAGTAAACTTCTTAACAACTAATTGAATAAATTGAGAAAATATACCTACTCAAATTTTACAATTGAGAAAAAAATATGTAATTGTTTGAGTGGTTTTTGTCAATAGTGACCAACATACAGGGAGAAAGTACTTTATTGGTCTCAAACTCCATGTCCAGGGTATCATACCATCATAGACAGCCTGAATTAGAATTATGTCAGTCTTGCAATAGTAGGTATTTATGTATTTGTGATAACATAAATATCGCAGTGAATTGGGGGACCAATTACCTTCTTCTTAAGACAGGCAGGATAAGAAAGTCTCAAAAAGGACTGAAAGGGCCTGGCGAAGCTATTGTTTGATGAAAGAACTTCTTAAAGGAGATCTATTATCTCTCAAACTCATGGATGTCTGTGTCCTCTCAATTCTAACCTATTGTGTTCAAGAGAGCCTGCCTGCCTGCCTGCCTGCTCAGGCTCAGGCTCTGGCTCTGGCTCTGGCTCGGGCTCGGGCTCGAGCTCTTTAATTTGATATAGGTTATGTGCAGTTTTAGACCAAAAATTGATTCCAGGTTTTCATCCCTTTTCACCCCTTTAGAGGTTGAATTTTGAAAAATCCCTTAGTACACCCCTACGTACCAAGGTTTACCTACACTGAAAATTTCAAGTCTCTACGTCCAGCGGTTTGGGCTGTGCGTTGTCTGTCAGTCAGTCAGTCAGTCAGGACAAAGATTCTTATAATATAAGATAAAGGCCTTTTACCATCTATAAGTGTCTATAGTAGATGATTTATACAGCGTCAGGAGGCAACTTTTACCTTCTCTAACAGGATGCTATAGTGCCCAGGACGAATTAAGATGGAGTAGGCTTGCCCAGCACATTCCATCCTCTCAGCTTAGTCGTAGCTTGTCTACAGGAAAGACATGGTCAATACATGCGGAGTTTACTGAGCCACAGGATTCCTCACGATGTTTTCCTTCACTTTTTGAGAGTACTGGTATAGTGTACATAAAAATCCATTGGTACACGACCGGATTTGAATCTACCACCATAGGATCGGAAGGCGGGGTCATTACCAACTAGACCACCAGTGCTCTCTATTAAATCTCAGATATGTAGCATACATAAAAATAAAGATTTGGCATACATTAATTTTGAAAGCAACAAAGATTTTCAAATAACTGTTTGATTTTCTGAATCTCACAACACTATATACACTACACACCTGAACCTAAATGTGTATAGTGTTGTGTTATCATGGTATGGTAATCATAGTTTTGGATACTAAGGAATCCTAATGTGATGTCAGATCAATGTGACTTATATTTTTATTGTACACTTTCCAGGAAATCCCTGAAAAGAGTCCCATCAAGATCAAGAACTTTGGCATCTGGCTGCGTTATGAGTCCCGCTCGGGAGTGCACAACATGTATCGCGAGTACCGCGATCTCAGCGTCGGCGGCGCCGTTACTCAGTGCTACCGCGACATGGGAGCCCGGCACAGGGCGCGTGCGCACTCTATCCAGGTAAACCATCTTACTTATATTATAAATGCGAAAGTTTGTGAGTTTGGATGTTTGTGCCTCAATCACTCCTAAACGGCTGAACGGATTTGAATGGAACTTGGAATATACATAGTACATGTACTGGATTAACATATAGGCTATTTTTTATCCGGGTACCAAGCGAGCGAAGCCACGGGCGGCAGCTAGTTTTTCATATATTTCAAATGAGTAGGTCTTGTCCTCGTTAGCATAGGCAAGGATGAGATATATAATGGAGCTAGTTTTCCCAGAAGATGCTAATTAGCTCTCTTGAAGGTGACAGGGCCATCATACTTGTGCCACAAAGAATCTGCTTGTGTGCATTTGACAGTCATTTATTCCAACTTTTAGTATTTTTGGTGGAATTTGTGGAGTGTAGAGTGAGTGTCCCAACTGAGACAAGAGGTGCGGGTTCGATTCCCACACCAGGAGAAATATTTACATGTTTTAACATATCTGCTGGGTCTAGGTGGGGGCCATGGTACAGTTTCTGTTACCCATGATAGAGAATCCTAGTGTGGGTCCCAAACTATGTAATAATCATACATGATTAATGTTGTGTTATCTTTATCCATAGATTATCAAAGTGGAGGTGATCAAAGCCGCCGCCTGCCGCCGGCCGCAAGTCAAACAGTTCCACAACAGCAAAATCCGATTCCCTCTGCCCAAGCGTGTGCACCACTACAAGAAACTAAATACATTCGCTTACAAGAGACCCAGCACTTACTTCTTGTAATTTTATTGTACGTGGTAATAATAAAATCCATTTGACGTGGGAAAACTTTTTTATTGATCTCTTACCAAATTTTGTCAGCACTTTGCCTGTGTGGTGCCTGCTACCTGGATTTAAAGTAATCATTAGGAGACTTGCAGCCCCTCCTGATCCAAGAGTCCCAAGATGGATGTAGCTGATCACAGCTGGGCCACAAAAAAAACTAGAAAACCGACTGAGTATGCCGCTATGATCTCGGGAGTTTGTCAAGTCTCATGTTTTAGGAGACAAAGGTCTCAAAGGTAGTAGGTATTCAAACTCTTAGGAGTGAATACTTGAAATAAGTACCTTTGAGAGCTTTTGCTAAGATAATTTTGAACACTGACTGCTCATAATATAAATATGAAACAATATAAATAAGAATGAGTAGTAAGATACTTTGAACACCTTGGGTGCTTACAACAATAATGTTGTAAGCATCATTATTATGATGATTCGAACTGCGTATATCAAATTGCTTTTATGTTTTTCAGATCATTTTGACTACTCTAATATCAATTTGACGCTGACTGTACTTAGGTAGCGAAAATCTGATTAATCAATTTACTTATAGAGGGACTCTGTAGAGTTAGTGACCTAAGGGAGTTCCTCAGAACATTTATTGTTCTGAGGGGAGTTCATCGATCTGACGTTTATGTGGCCAGCCTGTAGGTAGATCTATAAAACGAGGTTACCTATGTAGCGAAAATCTGATGATTACTCAGAGGTTGGTAGCGCGTTTTTCATCTCTCGTTTTGCCGTCGTTGCGACAACATTTTTCCAAATTACGCTCTTATTTGCCTAATACCTTTATGGTATTAGCACGTAGGTACTCGTAATAATGAGCCATAAAATAATTGTATTCCTGCATTCACAACATTGCTGATTTTCATATGTAATGTGAAAATCAGCGTCAAAATAATCGTGCTTATCAAACTCCATTTTACGGAACTAAAAAAATCTCGATTTCTCAAAACACTTCCCAAGCGCGGATCCACCGTTGTGGGCACGGTGGGAATGCCCACATCCGCGCCTGACTCTTCCTCTTATTGAAAGTAGAATCACCTTTGGTTGGTTTAGTTAGAACCTAGCTAGAACATAATCAATCTAGTTAGGTACATAATTGTGTGATGACCTAGTACATAATTACGTATTCGGTATTCCCTAATTGAAGGGCCCAGTTCCAGAAGTCCCTAAGTCCACTTAGGGACTTTTTGATCTGACAACATTTTCAAATTCTGCGTTCAAAACTACGCTAAACTGAATAATTTTTTTTGCAAAAGTAGTTCCTACGTCCATTTAAACGATAGTCTATTTTTGTACGTTACGAAGATTTCAAGATAAAATGTCCCTAAGTAGAGTAAAAGTACCTAGGTCCAATGTCTCCAGATGAAAAAATCCCTTAGTCCACTGTTTTTAGTACCTAAGTCCTGGGAATATTTGAAGAAGAAAGTTCAAATCTGTACTGGTTTTTCTTATTTTGTTTTCGGTTTCTGCAGAAATTGAAGTTGGGTTTCATGGTTCACGTATTTTTAATAATTTCTAAATACTTTCCAGTACCTACCTACCGGCCATTGCATGGTAAATCACATAATTTTCATGTTTCTAGGACTTTTAAAGAAAATATGTAAGTAAATGGCTGTTAGATCAGCTTTGTTCTCGAGGTGTGTTTGAAACAGTGACTGTAAATTACCCAATACCAAGACATTCAATGATGCCTATCGACAGAGACTTCGCACAAATTGAGAGGAAACGGCTCAGAAAGCAAACAATTTATTCTCCTGAGTATTATGTTGATTTAATAAAAATCAGTAGAATAAAACAACCTTTCGACATAGTTTTCTTAGAAAGAAAGGATTCTTAGGAAGATCCAAGCGAATGAGAGGATCTTGAAAGTAAAAAATTACAAAAGTCTCTATGATGATTATGTCAAACCAGTTCCCGGTATTTCCCAAGCTCGAGAGGTAAAATTTTGCAAGATAGGTCGTCCATCTCTGAAAAATACCATGACAGGACCATTCAAGTCTCTTGGTTTTTATCGTGTCGGCGTCGGGAGTAATATACGAAGAGAACGTGAAGAAGATGCTTGCATGAACAGAAGATGCTTATGAAGCTCCATTACCATTAAAGCTAGGAAAAATCATGGATGTGCAACATCTACTTTCATTTGTACCTGAGAGTGAAAAATATTATTATGAAGACATTATTGCTGATGTTAATACACTGCCTGACGTAGGTGAAACTGATAATGATGAAGAAGTGGAATAAATTGGGGGTAGTTTTAGATATATTTTAAAAAGTCTGAGTTGTTAGTATGCCATACATTATAGTTAAGTGGTCTCAATTGTCAATTGATAAAAGTTCCTAAGTCCTAGAAATATAAGAATAAGTGCCTAAGTCCTTGGTTTAGGACCTAAGTCCAAATAATTTATAATTTAATTGTTAAAAAATGATAATGTTTATGTACATGTTACTTACGTCAAAATAAAAGTAGATTTTTTTTCTATTACATGGTGTTTTTATTTTTGCTAGGTTCATAATACAAATATTTCCAGATCGTTTTTTGAGCATCTTTGTTAAATATCTCAAAACCTTGTTTTTGGACTTAGGGACTTCTGGAACTGGGCCCTTCAATTAGTCTCTTGCACGAAGTTTAAATAAGTCAATTTGTGGAGAATTCAATAAAAGCATTTGGATGTGAAAAAATAAAGAATTTATTTAAATAGGATAATCAAAAAACCAGTCGGTAATCCATAGTAGGTACCTACCTAAAACTTATAACTAAAATTCATTTCAAAAAATCTTTTAAACCTTAAGTAAGTACTAAACATTCACCAACTGTTCAACAATGATGCCACATTCAACAAATTTTACTACCCTGATCAAATCCAATCTTAATTTAAATTCTAAAATAACATAAGGATCCTTTGCTTGAAACTTAATGGCAACTAAAACAGAGGTTATTATACCTACAGCAAAAAAACCTTTTTCAGTTCATCTGAAAAATTCATTGCTAGTGCATGCATATATTGTCAACGGAAAATTGTAAATACAAAGAAAAAATATTTTGTCTCTTGAAATTCAGACAGCTACACAACGTGAACTCTTAAGGAATGATTATAATATTCCTAAGCTTTAATAAAGTAATAGCACCTATGTAGGTTGTAGGTACATCTAAGGAAAATAGTTTACTCTTAAGTTACGCCGAAGGTAATACTTAAATTTGAAAAAAAAACTTAAAATTTGACTTTCCTGTAAGTTACGATAATATTTATCATACATCATTTTAGTGTAAATGCACAGTAAATATTACACTTTCATATTACACAAGAAAAAAAGGTGAAGGTGTATTTACGAATCAAGAGACATTCACCAACTATCGTAGGTTCTAGTCTAGACTAGACAGACTGCTTACTAGCCACAGTACATCTAATATTAAATTATGATGGATAACATAAACATACCTACAAGTTTACATGTAAAATATTCTATAAGGTTACACATTTCATAAGCATGCAAGTACAAGGTTACAAGTTTATTATCTTGAGAGCTAGTTTCGCCGCAGCTCGCTTCGCTTGCGACTTGTTCCTGCCAATTCCATGGACAGTATGCATTTTGTCCCTTTTGGTGAATGTTACCGGTACAGATATTTTGGAGAGTCCAGGTAAATCTGGATCCACCATACTCGCTGAGCTGTAATTAATATATTTGGTTTAATAAGATTAAATTAAAAAAAATGAATAGAGTACCTACGTCAAACATGAGTAAGAAAGGAGTGTGATGTTGGCTGACATACATATTTTACAGGTAATAGTCACGTGTGATTTCGATAGTATAAATGTGAGTGTAAATTACGCGTTACGAGCCAATGTTCGACCGGAGTAGACGTACACGTACATTTGCCGCGCAAGCCAATATGTAAATATGAATTTAGTAGAACGCAACAGCCGCGCGCGGCAATTGAACCAGCTCGAACAGCCCGTGGCGTATAGCCAGACTAGTTCATTCTTATCATACTAATATTATAAAAAGGAAAGTCTTTTTATTTTTTTGTTTGTTTGTAACGAATAGGCTCCGAAACTACTGGACCGATTTCAAAAATTCTTTCATTAATAGAAAGTTACATTATCAGGGACCAGTATAGGCTATAATATGTTTTCAAAAAAATTAGGGATCCGTAATATAAATGCAATATTGTAACCCAAGAAAACCCAAAATAGTTTTTGGCGTGCGCTGCGAAAACTATTGATTATAGAACAAAATAATGTACTACACGCGTACGAAGTCGCGTGCAACAGCTAGTTCCTTATATACGCCGCGCGAGCCAATTTATAAAATCGACAACCGTCCCAACTGCGTGCGAGAGGTCGACTGAAGTTCCTTTGATGCAGTTTCAAAAACCGACAACGAGTGGCTCGCCCCGCGGCACGTTCGCGCTGCCGCGCGCGGCGCCCCATATTCCAAAGCGCGCGCTAAGGCAATTTCGAAGGTTTGCCGCGCGTAATTTATTTATTTAGTAGCAGATCGTTACTCTGAGTTACTCGTTACTTCTCTGCTGGACTGGGAGTAAAGAAAAAACATAGAATGCGTCCAGCTGCTTCTCTCTCCGAGCATGTCGTAAAAGTCGACTACATAGTCTACATGTTGGAGGATACTATCTCTTGATAGTATCCTCCAACATGATGAGATACAATAAGCAAGTATTCCCAAGGAGGGTTGACGTCAGGCAGGCGGCCGGTCATAAAACACCTTAGCCAAAACTCCGACCCCACATAGTGGGATGAGGGCAGGAAGATGATGATGATGATCGTTACTCTGAGTAGGTCTGAAGATTTCTATAATTATTTCTTTTAAGTGGCTTCACTTCTGACGAACACTCACCCGAACTTGGGACAAGCATGAATCATCTCGTACAGCAAGGAGACAGGCTGGCGCGGTATCCGCATAGTGAACTCGTAGATCTCGTTGCACATTATGGGATATATGACGGACCAGACCGCTTGTAGGTCACCGCCACTGTCCAGGTAAATAGCACCGGCCAGCGACTCGAATATATCACTGAGTGTCTGAAACACAATTATTATGTAATTAATTATATTTTTATCAAATGAATTATGTTTACAATAGAAAACGTTTATTCAGCACATAAAGACAATCTTACTTATATTATACTAGCTGACCCCGCGAACTTCGTATCGCCTTAAAATTAATAATTCAAGTGCTTGTAATTTAATATGAACTTTATACCATAGCAATAAAGCTCAAATTGACTACGTTTTAGTTACAAATCATTTGTATGGGAAAAAGAAAAGGGCTATTTTTAGGGTTTTTCCAGCAATAATTCTAATTCTTCTCGCCGTAAAAACCATCCTTGAACTTCAACGAACATTTTAAAAAAAGATTTGGCCAAATTGGTCCAGGCGTTGTTGAGTTATGCGCTTACCAACACATTTTGCGATTCATTTTTATACTATATAGACTTCGCGCACGACCGCTGCGTAGGGAGCCGACCTCGCGACTGAGCCGCGCGGGTACCTTACTCATAGATCTAAACTCCCCTCCCGCACGCGCACCCCCGCCTTGGTGACGCCCACTTCGCAACGGGCCGTGCAGCAGAAATCGTAATATTTTAATTTCGCCATAACTTCAAAACCAAACGTCCAATTTTAATCATTCAAAGACCAAATATTATCTCCATAAACTGTTCTTAGTGATGAAATCATTTATTTTGATAAGGATTAATAGCATGAGTAAAATAAACGCGTTTAAATGTAGTCCAAAAAAAATTCAAGATTTTTAAATAAAAAAATGGTTGCTGTGCCTCACTCGACATAGATGGGTATAGTGTGTCGCGGACTTTTTTGTAGATATTTATAAGATCTACAATTAATTAGAACATTTTATGGTTCTATCTTTTATAGTTTAGGCAGCGTACGCAAAATAAGTAACTTTTCTGGTTGATTTTTTACACCTTGTGTCCGAAAAACCCAAATATCTTACGGAACCCTATTTTTTTCCAAAATAAAATATAGCCTATGTTACTCGTGGATAATGTAGCTTTCGAATGGTGAAAGAATTTTTAAAATCGGTCCAGTAGTTTTTGAGCCTATTCAGTACAAACAAACAAACAAAGTTTTCCTCTTTATAATATTAGTGTAGAAATGCGAAAGTTTGTGAGTTTGGATGTTTGTGCCTCAATCACGCCTAAACGGCTGAACGGATTTGAATGAAACCTGGAATATACCTAGTACATGTTCTGGATTAACATATAGGCTACTTTTTATCCGGGTACCACGCGAGCAAAGCCGCGGGCGGCAGCTAGTTATTGATAAGGCAAGAAAACACCTCTTTCACACAATTCATCCATATTTTTTTAGGCTTCCTTAGTAAATTGGGTCCTTAAAAATAACAGGTTTTCAATGTTTGTTATTGACTACAATAGAATAGTAAGGGGCGGAAGTTAGTTAAAATTCATTTTCATAAATTGCAGCTCGTGACTTGCAGGCGATAGATTACAGCTATTATCGGAGTTTGCTAATCTTATCCCTTCACTAAGGCGCCACGTGCTAGTAGTCTATTACTAACCTTAGGCACTTCGACGTATTCAGCCATCGGGCATTCCTCTTCATCAATCAGGTATAGAACATCTTCGACAATCTCGTGGTCCCTCTGGACTTGGTGTTCGACGAACTCCATTATAGCCTGGTCGAGTTGCGGGTTAAGTTCTTTGCAAATGTACCTGAGAGAAATTGTGTAAGTATACAATTTTATTAGGATCACGAACTATAAGACCCAGATGTATACGTCACCGTAAAATTGTAGGTAAATACCCTTAGATTATAATCTCGCGAGATTGTAAACTGTCAAACATCTGCTTAGATCGAAGAGAGATAGATCGCTAGATAGATTATAATCTAATGGTATTTACAATGTTACTGCGACATAAATTATAAGTATGTAGTGCGTATACTTATTTCGTAGGATCTTGTTGTGTCACTTGAACGTTGAATTTACGCTTGTTTGTAACGCGACCAAGCGTGGAAGATACAGGCAAGAACCTTCGGCTGGCAATTTTTTTTTTAAATGATACCATTACAATAAATGTGACCTTCTCAGTTCTTATTTTAATAACAGAATACAATGAGTCGACGTTAATGGAAAACGTTTTCCAGCCAGGGTAAGCGGTTACAATACAATAGGTGTACAACAGGGATCAATATTAGGACCATTTCTTATTTTGTTTATATTAATGATTTACTTAAACTTATTCTAACAAGTGCAGTTCTAACAAGCAAACAGTGCCTCATTATTTTATGTGCTGCACAAGCTACATAATCTTACTTAAATTATGAATGCGAAAGTTTGTGAGGATGTTTGGATGTTTGTGCCTCAATCACGCCTAAACGGCTGAATGGATTTGATTGAAACTTGGAATATACGTAGTACATGTGCTGCATTAACATATAAGCTATTTTTTATCTGGGTACCACGCGAGCAAAGCCGCGGGAGGCAGCTAGTTAAACATGTATATAAATATGTGACTCTAAGGTCAATGCGATCAGGAAATCCATTATGGCTTCGCTAATCCAATGGGCAAATGTTACAATATTACGTGTTCAATTTACTTGTGCAAGCCGAGTTTGACGACATAAGCTGCAAACGTCACGTTATTGACAAGAGCAGATCTCAGATCCGTCAGTTGCCCAGGCTTCAAGTCAGGGCTGTTTTCGAAAATATGTGATGTGATCAGGAAATCCAAGACGGCGTCGCCTAGGAACTCAAGGCGCTCGTAAGAGTGTGTTAGCCGGTTTCGAATGTATGAAGCGTGGGATACAGCCTGAAATAATAAAGTCGATTGAAAAATAAATAAGTACTCAAAAATACTACAAAAAATGTGCAAAAAATCACTCGACCCATTCAATTACTGACGCGCCTATCGTTGCTTAACTACGATGATCGATTACGAACGTTATTTTTTTTTGTATTGGGCCTCCTTTTATTTTCCTTTTTTTATCTGTTGCTATAGCGGCAAAAGAAATACACAAACTCTGTGAAAATTTCAAGTCTCTAACTATTAGGATTCATAATATACAGATCGCTGACTGACTGACGGATGGACCAAAGAAGGTCAAAACCAAAGAATCTTAAATACCTGAAAATGTCTGCTTGTCTAACTGCTGAGTGAATAAACTCATAGAACAGATAATTTCTAACTTAACTTTTCTATGAACTTAAGACCAAATAAAAGGACATCGTTTCTTAATTGTTATACTATGAATTTTAGGTTACTTGGAACACAGAACCTCAAAACCTTGCACATAGATAAAAACGTGGCTTCACTTTTGTTGTTCGCGGCGCGCCGTCTTTTCTATTTATTTGGTCTGAGTCTATGAACACTCCTACAAATTTTTTAGATAACGCTTCTTCTCTTACCTCAAGTAAAAAGGAGGGATCTTTGAACTTGTAGTTCAAGATGTTTTCAAGGCTTGACTGGCAGCCATCCATCATGAAGTTGATATCATTCACCGTCGCCTTGTTCATTGATATTACTGTGGGCACTGGTTTGCACAGCAACTCTGCTAGTTTGTCCTAAAAATACAAAGAAAAATAAAATATTTACAAAGATTTTTTTACGGTCACAGTGAAGACTTCTAATCTACTAAAGTTTTTATGAATAAGATGGTTAGGTTTGTAAGTACTGCTTGCTTTTATAAGAAAAAAAGTAGAAAATAAAAAAAAACCTGTCAAGTGCGAGTCGAAGGGTTCCGTACCATCGTATACATGTACCTACCTAAAAGTTTCTTGTAGGGGACCCCTTTAATTTTTTTATGTTTGTTGTTATAACGGCAACGGTCCTACACACGCTCTGAAAATTTCAACTGTCTACCTGTTACGGTTCATGAGATACAGCCCTGCTTCGTACCTAATAGAGTCCCGTCAGCACCCTTCGGGTACGGAACCCTAAAAAGAGGCATATGTGAGATATGTATTTTTAAGTATTGTTTTTGACACAAACCCAATAATACAGTAGGTATGTATACAATTAAAAATAAATGATGATCAAAAAAACTCAAAAAAATGCGAATGAAAGTATAATAGAAAACAAATTACATTATTAGCAAACTCCATACATAAAAAACCAGCGCTACTTCACCTGGTACCCAAGTGAAGTAGCTCAACGCTGAGTTAGGACCTCTTGGAAACTCTTGATTGACAAAGCAACCAGGACATGTGCTATGTTGGTTAGGTCTGTTTATGTATTTTCTTCTCTCTTTTTGCCATAAACTCTGTCTTTTAATTTTTTAATTTCTGTATTTTTTATGTGTACCTACCTAGATTGCCAATAAATTATTTTCTTTCTTTTTCTTAAAAAACGAGATTTAGAATTGAAATAGTACCTTTGCAGGGAAAACCCTCAGCCACTCCATAAACCCGACTGCTGCCAGAATTCCACCGCTCAGGAGGTATGTACCAATGAGGGCTTCTACACAGTCAGCCACGGTCTGCAACACAAATATTGTTGTTGAAATAAATAAATAGAGAGCACTGTGATCTAGCTTAGCCCTAGTGTGCCTTTCGATCGTAAGGTCGTGAATTCTAATCTGGCCGTATCAAACCAATGCCTTTTTCCGAACGATAAATACTAGTATCACCTCAGCGGAGATTGTGTGTGCTGACTTAAGTACAAGGATGCCATTAGTATATTATCATCATCATCATCTTCTTGCCCTTATCCCAGTCTATGCGGCACAACATGTTCCTTGGATCATGCTGTAAGAGTTTTGGCTAAGGTGTTTTATGACCGGCCGCCTGCCTGACGTCAACCCTCTTTGGGAATACTTGCTTGTTGTATCTCATCACGTTGGAAATGATACTATCCCTTAGTCGAATTTTACGACATGCTCGGGGAATAATTATAACTAAACTATTAACTAAACTTGAATCTACCCCCCGAATACTCAAACGCATCTCAGAGTTGGGCACATCTCAAGTAACGAGTTTTTGACAGATT
The DNA here is from genome assembly GCA_949320045.1 of Scotopteryx bipunctaria. Lineage (NCBI taxonomy): Eukaryota > Metazoa > Arthropoda > Insecta > Lepidoptera > Geometridae > Scotopteryx > Scotopteryx bipunctaria. Next base: position 5,203,770 of record OX439449.1, read on the forward strand.
TTCATCAAAAACTGTCAAAAAAACTGTGACTTGAGACGTGCTCAACTCTGAGTCGCATTCGAGTATTCAGGGGTGTATCACTAGAAAAGGCTAGGGCCACGTACAGATAGCATCACAGATACTAGGCGAGCATATGTTGCAAGGAGGTGGGTAGCTAGATAGAGGTAGAGCGTAGAATTAGCTGGAAGACTGGCAAAATTACTTACCTTGTCAGACACAGCTTGTGAATGCAAGTAGCATTGCATAGCGTTCTGCGCGCGGCCCCGAGGCTCGACTTCTGCTGTGCCATCGCCGTCCAAGTACCGCTGCTTAACCGAATTCAAACTGACAGGGTCTAAGACCCCTTCGAATATCTCCTCTGGTGAGAACGATGAGCCGATCATGAATGTGGGACGGATCTGTGAAGCAAACAGAATTGAAAGAAATATTTGCACAACATGCAAACATTTCTTACGCAGCGGGGATTCGAACCCGCGCCTTATGCGTCTCAGCCGAGCTTCGATCAAATTGATCGAAGCAGCCGAGCATGCTACCGACGCAGTCAAATCAATCTACACCGGTTCACCGGTATCGATTTTTTGCGCATTTGACAGCTCAAAATGTTGCTGTTCCTTTTATAAAAGCTGTCAATTTAGGATTAGTTTTCCTAAACTAATAATCCTTTATTATGTTAGGAAAATATAAAAGATAATCGACAGCATTATTATTATAAAGTGTTCTTTTGTTGTGTGATTTCGGAAACTTTGGAAAGGGATGTTATTTTCAGTAAATAAAGGAAATATCTGCATTGCAGATAAGGTATGTACCTATCTTCCTTCAAAGTCAATCTGGTGACGTCTATTGATTTTTTAAAGCATTAACTGACCTCCGGAACGACCGATAAACTCATCCCCTAATTAATTTTATTCGTCAATCATCTAATCATGCATAATTAATTCGTTCATCATTGTCTGTATTGGTTTTGAGCGGCCTACTACACAATGGCCCATGCCCGACCTCTAACAGGCCATTCGCCATTGTGTACTAGGGGGATGAAGGGCAATTACCAGTAGCCAGTGGATCGTGGCGAGCAATGGCGAGTTGTCAGTTTTTTCGACACACTTCAAAGGAATCATGGCGTTGCGTGACCGGGGTGTTCACGCAATGGCCCATTGCTCAGTTCTCTCCCAACCCAAAGTATAAAGGTGAATTAAAAATGGCTGTATCGTGCTAAAACATTTTCATTCATGAATGAATCTAAGCCCGTAATTTGGGACCCAAAAATATGCTAAATAAAAGGTATTTTCATACTAGCTTCCGCTAGCCCGCGTGGTATGTTGATGAAAAGTAGGTACACTACTGTCAGCGGATCTAGGCACTCGTGAAGTTAGCAAATAAATAGCCGCGGCGGTGAAAAATGTACGTCAATCTTGAGTGGATCGCCAGACAGCAAGAGCCTCGCACCATAGTGTGAACTGAACACTCTCGCCGAAGTACAGGCAATGCCAGCAATCGTGGCTTATCGTAGATCATGGCCCATGCAAGCCATTGTGTACTAGGCCTACCTGTGACCACCTAGAAAGTCTCTTTGATAATACTTTTTTGCTAACGGCGCCGGCCGGCGGCGGCAAGCAATAAACAGCCGAATACAAACAACAAAATTTGGGCGACACTAGCCTGAGTCGGACGTTGCGTAACCTATGTTTATTTTAAGTAGGATTGTGTGTGATTATTACCTACTGTGTTCAGTGCTAGAGAGTTGAACATCGAGTGAGACAGTTAAATGCTATGTTTTTTTGTAATGTCATTGGATAATTTATATTGAAATCAAAACCACACAACCGCAGTTTTCCATTAATTGTTTCGTTAATCAGTATCTTGCTATGCTTTCGTTGTTTTTTTAGTTTATGGTTTATAGGTTTGAGGAAGTTTGAGGGTAGGTAATAAGAATTTTTACGAAAACACTATCAAAGAACGACAAAAGTTCGCGGTTGAAAAAGGGCACATACGAGAAAGTTTTGTAAAAAATAACGTAGTGACACCATTCGAAAGCGATTGTGTTTTTGAAAAGTGTTCTTCATAATGTAAGTATTGTTTTTGTGAGAGTAAAAAACTTGTGTGATATAGTTTGATAATGTAAGTAAGTTTAATTATAAGGTGGTAGATATAAAATGGACATACATGGTCTCAATTATTTCATGATCATTATTTAGCTTTTTTATTTAGACTATGACCCCATAAGTATCTTCTTTAATCTACTGGACAAAATATTCTTGAAACTGTAAACCTAAGTATTTTTTGTGATAGCCCAGCCACAGTTTAGATTTTACTCGCGTGCATTTTTATGAATTTGTAGTTAAAGAATCCTTTTAAGTTCATCAAATAGACACGTACTAAACATGAAAGGTACCCACAATGTGTCAGATTTCGCAGTTTTAAATTAGAACGTCTTGTAAAACGTGTTTATCGACTTTATCTACATTAGTCATATGTATTGTGCCTAATCATCAAAAGTATCAGGTACATAAAAATTATTATCAAAGCGCTTAAATAAAATAAGATAAGTACACTATACAGTGGGTATAATGCAGAGGAGACTCAATTCATAGAACGAATTCAAATCCTATGAACATTTGGAGTGATTTGGCCGCGTTGTCTAAATGAATGTTTGTATTTTACAAAGGCAAGATACCTATTCTTGACCGCATTACTTACATAAGTAGTAGTTACTACTTACTAAGTACTGAGATGTATTTTACACAAGTTTTTTTAAATCATATCTTTACTAAAAATAGTGAATAATAAATAAAGCACGTTGATTTGTTTATTATTGACTAGTAACAAAGTCTATCTATGTAGATGTCTATTGTAGTATTGTTTGTAGCTAATTAAAAGTTGCTATGCTCAATTTTCTCATTTAATAATGCTAGGATAAAATAAATAGAATTTAAATCATGTAGTTACTGTTTATATTATCTACAAAATACAGAGTAGAACCTATATTAGGAAACTTTTTACTTGAAGGTTTGAATTTCTTGCTGATCAAAATGAATAGGTAGACCACCCATTTTAAAACTCGTGTGGGACTTACTGGGATTATGTTTAAAGTTTTGGCTAGGTATGTTGCGTCACAATCTCAATCCATATTAATCTTGATACGATAATACTGTTGTAATCTTAATGGAACTGAATTTTTTGTACAGTCATCATCCCAGTAGTGGCCTAAAATTCTTGTCATCATAAGTTACAATTGCAAGATTAACGGTTTTTTTGCAGATATTAAAAATGCTAGCTGTTCTTGTGGGCTTAGTGGCTATTGCAGCCGGTCTTCTGTACACATACGTTATAAAACCGCCCATGCAACCGTTTGTGGATTACAACAAATGGTGGGGGGATGGTGTCAAACCGAACAAGGAGGATGATTCCGTCAGACCGTTCAAAATTGATTTTAATGACACGGTAGGTAATGAGGAGCTAGGTATTTACAGTAATAGTCTAGTCATGTTGATTTGATGGCCATGGAAATAGGAAAACAATTTGTAGACATGACTTATTGAACGCCTCATAAAGATTAAAGATCAAGGTCGGTATAAAAACATCGCAAAAACATAATAAAGACATCTCGATTCTAAAGTCCACTTTAATTTATTTGAATTTATAACTGCATATTACATGAAAGGCAGTTTTGTTAGTATAGTCTAAAACACTTTTTCAAATTCCAGGCTATCCAAGATTTAAAACAAAGGTTGAAAAACAGAAGACCGCTCACAAAACCTTTAGAAGGCATACAATCAGAATATGGAATGAACACTGATTATTTGGAGACAGTTCTGAGATATTGGAGCGAGGAATACGACGTAAAGAAAAGAGTAGAACTCCTAAACAAAATCCTTCACTACAAAACCAGGATTCAAGGACTGGACATACATTTTATCAGAGTAAAACCTCAAGTGATGGAAGGTGTAAAAGTGTTCCCCTTACTTATGCTGCACGGTTGGCCTAGTTCGTCAAAGGAGTTCGATAAAGTGATACCACTGTTGACGACGCCGAAAAAAGGATACGATTTCGTTTTTGAAGTTATAGCGGCTGATTTGCCTGGTTTTGGATTTTCTGAGGTACGTTTCTAATTACTTATATTAGAATCGTAGTAAGTTCGTATGAGCTAGTGGCCAACTCTTGTGACAGAGTTTTTAGTTTCTAATATAGGAATACGAAATTTCAAAAGTACAAACGCTATTTGAAACCTCCTAATATTACTTCATGGATTCCAAGTTATGTGTGTGTGCTATTTTAGTAAATAAATGCATGTTTATGTCTACGTTACAGGGTTCTAAAAAACCAGGTCTAAACCCAGTTCATATCGGGATGATAATGCTCAAGCTGATGGTGAGGCTTGGCTTCGAGAAGTTCTACATCCAGGCTGGTGACTGGGGCTCGCAGTGTGCCACTCACATCGCCACCTTATTCCCTCAGCATGTACTTGGGTAAGTTTCACTATAATTCTTTTTTGAGACTAATTCTGAATTTTACTAGAAAATGAGTGCACAAAAGGAGTGCACTTTAAAGTCAGCGCACTTCAAATCCCTTTACCACACTGGCTCGAAAGAACTGTTGACTGGACCAGTAGTAGTAGTTTATTGGATATGAGCTGATAGGTAGAAACGACCAAGACAAGCTATTTCAATAGTTGTTATAAATCGTTTGTTTTAACTTGCAGATTCCATTCAAACATGCCAATATCATCAAGGAAAATCAGCCATCTCAAGCTGCTTCTGGGATCTCTGTACCCGCCATTTGTGGACCCAGTGCATTCGAATAAGACATATCCGCTTAAAAAATGGCTCAAGTACGCGATAAGAGAAAGTGCATACTTTCATTTGCAGGCTACGAAACCGGACACGATTGGTAAGTTTATTGACGTTAGTACAAAAGGAGCAATTCTTTTGTTATCTTACATACATGATATGGGTACAAGATAACAATACTCTTTTGCTCCTATCACGTTATTTCGAACCAGTGTGGTGAAAGGATAAAAGTACGCCTCAAAGACTCCTTTTGTGCACTTGACACATATTTTAGATCATTTTAGGTTCTTACGGTATGTCGGTTTTCTCACGATATTTTCATTCTCCGTTTGAGAGTACAGGTATAGCAACTTGCGTGTTATTTTACGTCATTCCAATTATTGAAACGAATCAGGATTATAGGGTAGGTAACAAACATTACAGGTCACAAAGTAAATTAATTGTTTTACCCAATTTACTGCAATACAGAAAGAGAAGAAAGATAAATAAATATAATAAAGTGTTATTTTACGTCATTCCAATTATTGAAACGAAACAGGGTTAAAGGGTAGGTAACAAACATTACATGTCACAAAGTAAATTAATTGTTTTACCCAATTCACTGCAATACAGAAAGAGAAGAAAGATGAATGAATATTAAAATTACAATAGAATACTTGTCTTATATTGTAACAGAAAAGCGCAACTACTAATCATCGTGTCACTCTTTCTGTTTAAACCAAAACTACAGAGATGAACAGATTAGATTTATTTCAGGTGTAGCACTAACGGATTCTCCTGCTGGCTTAGCGGCATATCTGATGGAAAAGATGGCAATCTGCAGTCACAGAGATCAGTTGGATACACCACACGGCGGACTTGAGAATCTTCATTTGGACGACGTGCTGGACACAGTGACCATTATGTGGATGAATAGTTGCGCTGTGACGTCCATGCGGCTTTATTCTGAAGGTTTCTCCTCTCCAGAATTGAAGATTATACACGAGTAAGTACTTTTGAAGACTGGGTGTGACGGTAAACGTATTTGAAACCGGGATTTTCGTGGTTTCCGAAATGAAACAATAATTGAATTTTGTCTTTTTGTCTTCAACGCGGGCAACTAGAGACACGTATACACATTGACCTTCGAATAAAGCTGATCTAAGAGACGAGTTGTATGAAGTTTTATAATATAGAATTAACGATATAGTGAAATCGTGGGCCGTGGATAGACAAGACTAGCGCAAAACCGTGATGGATGGGATAAACAAATGGCCTTTGCCCAGCAGCTGGTAAAATCGAGCTGTAGATACTGATAATGATAGAATTAACGCTTGATTTTTATTCCAGAATACCCACGAGAGTACCATACGCTGCCATCAAGTTCGAGCACGAGATAATTCACCAGCCTGACTGGATATTGAAAGACAAATTCCTAAACTTAGTAAGATCTACCACAGTTGATTTTGGAGGCCATTTCGCAGCATTACACACGCCCAAGGTATTAGCCGATGATGTTTTTGGGGCTGTTTCAGACTTCATAAAGTTCCACAGTACTTTGAAAAACTCGTAGAAATCTGTCAAAGTTTTAATAAACTCTTAGTTAAAGCACGGGTCACGTAGAATAGGTATGTAGAAAAGTGGTAAAAATTGTAATACCAAGCTAACAATGTTTTAATGATCTCTCGTAGAAAGGTACCGATTAAAACTAATTTTAATGTTTAAGTTAATTTATATATCATGTATAAATGATTTAGCTGATTAAGGTTCTTATTAAAATTAATAATTAAGTGAATTTTGTGAATATTTAAAAGATTTCTTTTATGGTTGTGTTAATTCATCAAATATTAATACTACGGAAAAGCATGTTTTTTTATCAATAAAATACTATTTTGTACTTTTCTTCTTTATTTTATAAATTAGCTGTCGCCACATACTCATGTGTATTTCAAGTTTAATTGAAATCCGTCCAGCTTTTACGGCGGTTGAGGCACAAATATACAGATTACCCCGATAACTTTCGCATTTATATGCAGGAAGCAGGATTCTAAGCTCTACAACACTTACCTTCTTATCCTCTATGAATTGCTGCAATTCCTTTGGCACGAAGAAGCCTGGTACCAGAAAATCTTTTCTCGGGCTGAACTGTTCAACTTTCATTTTACCACCAAGGTTCAACCGTTCACCGGCGTAGTACAAATTCCTGACCACAAAAAATAAAAACCGGTCAATTGCGAGTCAAATTAGCACGCGAATTAATTATGTAGGTACCATCGTACAAATGTTCCTTGTATGGGCCCTCCTTTTATTTTATTTTTATTATTTGATGTAATAGCGACAAAGGAAATACACATTCTGTGAATGTGTATCCTAGTTCCTAGTTCAAAATTTAAACTCTATTATATAAACTCTATTACGGTTCATGAGATACAGCCCGCTGACAGACGGACGGACAGACAGACACACAGAGGAGGTTTAGTAATAGGTTCCGTTGGCACCCTTTGGGTACGGAACCCTAAAAATACTCAAAGTCCTCTATTCAAGATAAAAAGATCATTTTGAACCTTATTACACTACATTATGATTACATCTACATTGTAGTGAAAGGAACAAAGTGATCAAAAGTTCCTTTTAACTGGTATCCTTACATATTAGGTTTACTAAAAGTTCTCAATAACAATGCTCAATCGTCAATCAGCAGCAAAACATTTTTACGGTTTTCGATGGAAATTTGGTAGTAAAATCTTCGAGTTGTCAGTCACGCTTGAGAAATTAATAAAATAGAAAAATAAACTTAAAATATGGTACCTGTTGCTTATCAGCCGTCCTTTGATATTGGTCAGTTGCCCTTCATTACGTCCAGGGAACTTGTGGTAAAGGAACAGTGTGGCCGCAAACTTCAGGAACGAGTCTCCCAGAGTCTCAGCTCTCTCTAAGCAGAATGTGTCGTGGGAATTGATCGTGGTCAGTGCAGAGAGAACGTCTCGTAATTCAGGCCCCCGACCGACCGGTTGTTTTGAGAGGATCTTTATTTTATCGATGTATCTGGAACAAATCAAATAACATAAAAACTTGGCAGATACTTTCAACTTGACTAGCCTCAGTATGAACATATTGGTGGACATTTCATTTCACACAGCATTATCTAGCCGAAAACTAAGCAAGGCTTCTACTATGAAAACCAGAAGGCTAATAAAATACTTAAACAATAAAAAAATATACTTTTTTACATATTAGTCTCTTTCCAGGATCGTCAAACGAAAGAAGTTGCTAGACGCATCGAAAACGCTTGGAGGAGCTATTGGTCGATGAAACATCTGATGAAAGGCAACCTTCCCCTATGCCTAAAACGGAAACTCATGGACATGTGCATTCTCCCAATCCTCACATACGGTGCACAAACTTGGTCCTTGACGGCTGTGCAAAGATCGGCCCTTGAGGTATGTCAGCGAGCTATGGAGCGGAATATTCTGGGCGTTAGACTCACAGACAGAATCAGAAATACAATACTCCGCTCTAAAACTAAAATTCAAGGCGTCACCAAGAAATCCGCACACCTGAAGTGGGACTGGGCCGGCCATGTCTGTCGCATGCAGGACGAACTGTGGGCCCGGGCTACCACAGACTGGGTCCCAAACGTTAAACGGCAACGCGGCAGACCACGCAAAAGATGGCGGGACCAGTTGGACGCACACCTCAAGAAAGATCTGAATGGAAAAAGAGGAGGGAGGCCTTTGCCCAGCAGTGGGACAATACAGGCCGATAATAATAACATCGGGTTACATTATTGGAGTTTTAGTAAGGATCCCTAATTTTTTGAAAATAAGTTATGGTTATTCAGTAATAATGTAGCTATCTACTGGTGAAAGAACTTTTTAATTCGTTTCAGTAGTTTCGGAGCCTATTCGTTACAAACAAAATATATTTCCTCTTTATAATATTAGTGTAGATATTTACATCATACGAATGTCCTAGGTGCAAATGAGCGCACAACCTACAGCGCAGAAGGCAGAACCAACTGAGCTATGAGGCCAGTCCGTCTTATTGATGTCTTACTTTCAAGCCAGTTTTTACTTTGTGAATTGTTAAAAGAATTACTTCAAAGGAGGCGGTTTGATAGCCGCAGTAACTGGCACTACTCGTCTCGTAATCTGCGGCAACTGACACTCCTCAACTTTCATCGGTAGAGACACAAAGTCGTCGTAGGAATCGACGTCCATCAGCGTCACGGTGGAGATGTTACGTTCTATGTCTACTGGCTCACTTTGGTCCTGTAAATGAAACAAGCTTTATCCATATTCATATCATAGAGTGAAATGTTAAAGTTACCTATGCTAAATACAAAATTGGGCAAGTTGATCAATTACATCCTGCAGTAAGATATAGGCTACCTTTTGTCACCAAAATTAAATGTGGACGTAGTCACGGGAAACAGCTTGTATTTCATAAAAAAAACGAACTGCATAGAATTTATTGTAACGTCCGTTATATTGGATTATCTGACACTTCATATTATCTTATGGCAACCTAGTGATCCAGATGAATCTCGAACAACACTTTTATATGTCGAAGTCGATCAGTTTTTAATGCCATTTTAGGTGATCGTAAATTGAAAATGGCTTCTTACTGCGGCCATATTGATATATTATTATTACATTTTATATAGTCTCTCTGACGATCCAGACGAAACCAACGACACTTTCCGTCCAGCATGACAGCAAGAGTGTAACCAACAGTGGGCTTCTATAGACTGATAATGATAATAATAAATAAACTCACATCCCAAGGATATTCCTTGTTTATTTTCTTCTTTTGCAGCTGGTACAGACTTTCTTTCATCGACAGTATTTTCGGAATTTGTTCGTTTCCCGTTTGCGCTATAGGTTGGTTGATTCTGTCAATAAATAAATTATTTTATTTATGGAATAAAAGAGTAAGAGGCACGGTGTAAGAGTAAAAAGAGTCAGATATTTGTGGTTCAATCAAGAGCGCTGTAAATTCTGAATTTAGTTAGATCAAATTGGATACTTATACAGGTGTCCTATGCCACACATATACAGAAAATGTTATTGGCAGAAGACTTCATTTTAATTTGAAAAACAATTAAAACTGCTTTCAAAGATTTTTAAATAATCACCTGGCTGAACCATTTCAGTAAGCAAATTTTTAAGATGATAATATTTAGAAGAAAAATCCTTATTATTGAGCCTTTCGATCAGCATAGTAAAATTACATGTGTTCTTTTTTCACATTTGGCGGGTTAGATTCCCGGTTCAGATAGGAGATTATTTCAAAATCTTTGAATACAGTTCGAATTGTTTTTAAAATCAAAATGAAGTATTGTTTCAGTCAAATTTTCTATCTACGGTACTTAAGGTACTTTCCCTCCGTGTGGCATAGCCACTCCTTCTAAGGAGTCCTTCGAAAGAGAATGGTGGGAGGCCTCGAAGAACCGAGATGATTGGCGGAGTTAGATAGATATATTATTTATTTGGCAGTGGCACACAAGACACAGCACAGACAGAATGACAGAAACAATAAAAGGAAAAAAAAAGAAAGAATCACACAGTAAAAATAAGAACGCAGGTTATGCTGCCAAACATCCACACAAGTCCCTACCTACCTGTTATTAGTTTAGGCACCTACCAAAACCAATAACAGGCAAGGATATTAACACTACAAATAAGTACAACACCCTACCTACCTGTGTTATGGGTAAGGTGCTGATGGCCGAAGCTGCAGTCAGCTCTGAGCTGTGTGCGTGTGGGCCAAACAGGTCCCATCTCAGTTTGATGCCGCTCTGCCCTTATGGGTTTAGCAGCGCTGGTTTTCAGATGGGGCCTATTTAGTGACCTCACGAGTTGTGACCTTTGCTAGCAGTGGGACGAAGGGGCTATTCTATGAGTAACAAATTACCTGTCAACAGAATTTATAGGAACATTCGGTTCTTCGATATGAGACAAGAGCGCATTTACGGCCACTGGCATAACCACTTGAATCGGAAGCCATTCCTCATCTGAAATGAAATATCGCACTTTAAGCGTCAGTCGAGAGAGATATACTGGCCAATGGCGTTAATTTAGATATTATTATTATGGTCTGTGTATTGGCCTAATAGATTCACAGAAAGTTTCAAGTCTTGAGAATTGTGCAGATATACAAACAAACATGAACTAAAATAATACTAACTTTTGGGCATAACTGGGGTCCCGTATTGGATATCTTTAGCCACATCTGCGATTAGCTCTTGAGCCACTAGTAGCATGTGAAATCTGTACAAAAAAAAATAATTGAATAAGTTTTAATTGGAAGAAATTTTTATTTAGAATTTATATTTTCTGAGAAAGATTTCGTACTTATCATATAAATTTGAGTGTTTACTAGTAAATGTAGATTTTTTCGAACTGAAAATCCATTGGTGCACGACCGGATTTTTCTGTTCGAAAAATTTATGTGCGCTATACTCTTAAACAGTGAAAGTAAACATCGTGAGGAAACCGGCAAGTCGTAGAACCTGAAAAGCTCGAAAATATACGTTAAGCGTACGAAAGGAGCATTTGAGGCGCACTTTAAATCCATCCACTACTCTGGTTTGAAAGAACTAGTGACACAACTAGATACAGTTTGTTCTTACTATCTCCGTAACAGCTGAAATGATATTTTGGCGTGGAATACCATTCATTTAGGCTATTTTTTATCCGGATACCACGTGAGCGAAACCGCGGGCGGAAGCTAGTATAACGAGGAATGATGACCTCAGTGGCGTAGCGGTTGATTGCTCGACTAAGACGCAAGAGGCGCGGGTTCGATTCCCGCTGCGGGAGAAATGTTTGCATGTTCTGCAAATATTTATTATTTCTGGATGTAATGTTATGTTTTATAAGTATGTATTTAAAAAACAAAGTATTTAAGTATTCTATCAGCCACCTGGTTCCCATAGTTTTGCTCTGTTTGGGGTTAGATGGCGCTGTGTAAAACGTCAACAAATGTTTATATTTATTAATTAATAAAACATACCTATGAATGATGCTAGGCAGCATAGAAGCTTTGTACCAAAGCAAGCCGGGAAAGTCATATTTGGTGCAGAACTCAGCCACAAATACTTCTGTGTAAGCCCCCTTGGGTTTATCATCACCGAGAGACAGAGATATCAGCTTGGCTTGTTTGTCCGTGAGGGTTTTGATAGTAGCCGCTCTTGGCAACAAACAGTTCATCCTAGAACTTATGTTGCGGACCTAGAAAAAAGAGACAAGTGTAAGACAACTAGGATAGGATTCGTAACTATAATTATCCGACAGAGAATTAAAGTCATCGACATAGCTCAGAGAACTAGCAAACTGAAGTGGCAGTGGGCTGGCCATATCTGCCGAAGAACCGACAACCGCTGGGGTAAACGCATTCTTGAGTGGAGACCGCGACTCGGCAAATGTAATGTAGAACGCCCTCCGGCTAGCTGGAGTGACTATCTACGATAGGCTGCTGACAGAGATTGGATGCGTCATGCCAAAGGGCGCGATTAGGGGCAGGCCTATGTCCAGCAATGGACTGCTATAGACTGATAATGAAGACCACTAATATTTTAGTAAAATTATAAGAAGATCCTTGTGCGTGTTTATTCAGGCGCTGACAAAATCGTACAGGTCAAATTGAAAAATCAAAACATTTACAAAATATAAAAAAGCAATGTTCTGCTCCTAGCCACGATGCAAATAAAAATAGAAGGCTTCCATTTGTTTTATAATGTGTGCAATAAAATTGTGTATTGCGCAATAAAATCTGATTTGCTCGACATATTCTATTACTAGTGACCCCCCCCCCCCCCCCCCCCCAAAATTTCAGGCTGCGACCGCGCCTGTGTTCATCCCCACTAAACTCCGTAACTGCTGGACGGATTTGGCTGAAACTTGGAATACAGATAGGGTACTTTTTATCCCCACAGGTATCATGCGAGCGGAGCCGCGGGCGGACGCTAGTAAGCTTTTAACTGTCGTCTATGCCACTCATGCATAGGGGTAGGTTAGGCAGAGAGTACACATCCTCTATTTCCTACAGTCCGGAAACACAACTTTCACTTCATTCATTCATACAAAGCTAGAATAATCGTTATTAGTCCATTACCTCCAACAGAGGTTGATTTTTCTCTCCCAGTATCTCCAGATTGTATTTAGACGCGTAGTAATCCGCGTAGGTTAGGTCAGACTCCGATTTGAAGAATGACCTTGGTGTAATATGTTCCAGCACATTCGACACAATATACCTGTAACAATAATATATCGTTCACTTGGGTGAATAGTTATTGACGATCTCGGTGGCGTAGCGGGCGAGTGCTCGGCTGAGACGCAAGAGGCGCGCTAAATAAAAAAACTTACCTATCCGGTAATATATTGCCTCTGTACCAAGGTGTGACCACTTTGTTTTGGTATTCCTCTTGGGTCACGCGTAGCGTTGTCCTGGTCTGAAAAACAATATTAATCTAATGAAGGCCTCGATGGCGTGGCGGGCGATTGTTCGGCAGCGACGCAAGAGACGCGGGTTCGATTCCCGCTACGGAAGAAATGTTTGCATGTTCTGCAAATATTTCATGCGGGTCTGGGTGTTGTGGTACCATGGTGTAGTTTCTGATACCCACGACACAGGGAATCCTAGTGTGGGGTCAGGACTATGTATTTGGCCGTTGGGTGTTATTTATTTATGACCTTTTGTTTATCTTTTCATAATATTATCAGAATCGATTTTGATGAAACTCTCCAAAACTGTTTGTAATGGCTTTTTGCTAGTCGTCCTAGAAAACTAGTCTAGTAGGTACGTTAAATGTATACAAAAAAAATTACTAAAGTTATTTCAGCATATCTTTGGAATATTTTTTATAATAAAATCTTACCGCAAAATCTGGAATGGCCACGGGCGGAATTTCAGTATAATTCTGTATGACATCCCAGTCTATGTCATATCCCTGGTGGCCTTTCACTGGCACTACATACAAGCAGTTGACTTCACCTTCGAAAACCAGGAACTTCTTCGCAATTGACAGTACTTGATCGAAGATGAAATAGTGAAACCTGAAAAAATTTAGGAATGGAGAAAATAACATAATGAACAATCCAGCGTGCGTGTTGTTTAGAGAGATACTGACATATTATTCAACTAAATATTTTTTAAGCAATAGTTGAGGGTGTTTATGAAAGAATACTACCAATACGACTTCAACGATTTCAATAAATAACGATACTATTTATATTCAAGTTCAACGGAAGCGGGAACTTTAAAACTACGGCAGCAAATAGGTTACTCCAGTAAAAATTAACAACTAAAAAAAAATAGTTGTTGTTTAAAACATCAAACCTTTTAATCAGAGCAATCATCTCCTCATTTAGCTGTATCACAGCGTAGTTCATTTGTATCTGTGTGGTAACTTCTCCGATCGTCATAAAAGTCGGGAAAGCGCAGACCTTCGGCAGTGGTTGTTGGGTTAGAAACGCGTAGCCTTGTTTTGATTGCATGAACTTGTAGAGGGCTCTTTCCCGGGATTCTTTCGGCTCCGGGAATGCAGTTTTTAGCTTGATGATGTGAAGGTAGTATAGGGGCGAATCGGGCACAGCGTTGAGACATTTCGGGAACTGAAATCAAAAAGATGTTTAAGAGTTGATTATTTTAGTTCAGTGGCAGCGAGTTTTAACTCCCGCGATGAACTAATCGGGAAAATAATTGTACCAATATGTCATTATTGAAAATGAGGCTGTATGGATTTGTTGTATTTCGATGTAGTATTTTATACTACTACTACTTATTTCTCTGCTGGACTGGAAGTAAAGTAAAAGCACAGAATGCGTCCAGCTGCTTCCCTTTCCGAGCACGTCGTAAAAGTAGACTAAGGGATACTATCCTCCCCAACGCCATATGGATCTTAGGACTTTAAATCAGAAGTGGCTGCAAGTTTTCTTATGTTTACTTGTTGCTCTGCCCATTAGGGGTACCGGCATGATATTATGTTATTATTTATGTATGTATTTTATACTAAATTTATATTTTCATTAAAATTACGTAATTTTATAAAATAAAATATATTTCGTTATAGATTATACTACGTTTGATACAATAACAACTTACAAAAATTTACGTACAATAACAAAACGTTTTTCAAAGCATTTAGCTACTGTTTCAAAAGATGTTTTTGTGTTAAACTTACAGCAATCCTGTGTTTCCGAACGCTTTTCTTTGATCCAGGTTTCGGAACGTCGCCTTGTTCGTCCTCTCTTTCTTCCCACGGCCAATTCAAGAAACAATTTTTCACGTCATCCTCATCGAAGTCCACGACACTGCGCATTCAAATTAAAAATATACATTAATTTTGAATTCTTTTCGGTCCTGCCACAACCAAATCCAATTAACTACCGCCATCTATAAATGTCACCTGACCATATGGCTGAAAGTGAAAGGATAAGGTACCCAACAGTAGTGGATGTGGGCTGATATGATGATGATGAGAAGAATATTTGTTAGAATCCCCTATTATAGCATAAACGCCTGTGTCTGACACCTTGAGACTATGTAGAATAGAAAGAAACATCTTACTTATATTATAAAATAGAAAAGCTTTAGTTTGCTTGAAATTACCGACGTAAAGTTCAAAAACGATAGCGCGTGTTAACTTTACCTGTGCTGCCATCTAGTATTATTATAAATGCGAAAGTTTGTAAAGATGTTTGGATGTTTGTGCCTCAATCACGCCTAATCGGCTGAACGGATTTGAAAGAAACTTGGAATATACATGGTACATGTACTGGATTAACATATAGGCTAATTTTTATCCGGGTACCACACGAGCGAAGCCGCGGCAGCTAGTTTAGAATATTTTCAGACTAAAAAGGCAACACAACGTACCCATAGCTCCTTGGCAGTAGTGTTATTTCGTCCAATTCACCTATTTCGTGCAACTTGATACATGCGGCCAGCGCGGCAGACCTTTTGGCATTCTTCAACGATACTTGAGGTGTACCCTGTTTTAAGAATAATCATCTTAATACTTTTAAACCCGTACATCATCTGGTTTCAACGGACTTCTCGGCTGGACTGGGAGTAAAGAAAAAACGCTGCTTCTCTCCCCGAGCATGTTGTAAAAGTCGACTAAGGGATAGTATCCTCCAACATGATGAGATACAATAAGCAAGTATTCTCAAGGAGGGTTGACGTCAGGCCGGTCGTAAAACACCTAGCCAAAACTCTTACACCATGATCCAAGGATCATGCTGTGCCGACCCCACATAGAGTGGGATAGGGGCAGGAAGATGATGATCATCTGGTTTCAGCGAAGGTTCACGTTCTGTGACCTTTGTCAATGGGATCATTTAGAAACGTCCTAAACTAAATCTACGTTGAATTTACGCCTGTTCGAACAAATCTTTTCCCCTCACAGAAAAAATATCACTAGAGATACGTTACCTTAATAGGTTCCTTGACTGGACACGCCAATGGGAGCATAATTGTGATAAGACGTTTATGTACCCTATCCCTCTCAAAGACATTTTCGTGGATCCACGCGGGAGTCACCTGCGTGAATTGATCGTGAGGCAATGTATTGAAGTACCGGTTCAGTAGGCTGATAGAAGCCACCGCGGGCAAACGTCCTGAAATATTATTTAAAGTGCGATTATCACAACCGCTTCAACAAGTGGTAGGTACAAAAGACCGGGATCATTAGAGATCTTGGGCACGCCTTTGCCGGCTGTAGAGTACTGTAGGCTCAGACCAAATAAAAAGAGAAGACGCCGCGCCGCGAACAACAAAAGTGAAGCCACACAAAACCGTGCTCCTGCAAGTAAACATACACGCTCACGCACACACCTACACTAAAACCATGCTCATCGCTCTTAGTACGTCACGAGTCTTAAAAATAGAATTATGCCTTCCTGTGTAGTGAAAACTTGTGAAAACAGCAGCAAATCACATAAAAAGTCTCACGGAATCACTTTTCACTTGTAAGTACTTCAAATAGCATCGTTTCTTAATTATTATACTATGAATTTAGGTTACTCGGAACACACAACCTTAAAACCTTCGACACACACATAGATAAAAAGGTGCCTTCACTTTTGTGGTTCGCGGCGCGGAGTCTTTTCTTTTTATTTGGTCTGAGACTGTAGACTTATAAAAAACGTTAAATGGAGGTATATGGGTAAGGATTTTTCGAAAAATAGAACTTAAGGGGAAGTTGCTTCATTCGACATTTTTATCACCATTCGACAGTGTCGTGTTTTATGTGTTCCGAGTAGAAACAGGCAAGCTGGTCCCGTTTTAATGTTATGTTTGAATTCTTTATAAACATTACTTGGTTTTATTCAGATAAAAAAAAACTTACCTCCTTGAGGCGTCACATAGGTTGGTAATGTGCCTTCATCATAAAGCTCTTGCAAGGCATCCTGGGTAGGTGCTTCTCTAGAGTCAGTATGGCCAACTAGAATCTAAATAAATAACACCCAACAGTCACATGCATAGTCCTGACCCCACACTAGGATTCCCTGAGTCGTGGGTATCGGAAACTACGAGTACCATGGTACCACAACACCCAGACCCGGAAGAAATATTTACAGATCATGCAAACATTTCTTCCGCAGCGGGAATCGAACCCGCGCCTCTTGCGTCTCTGCCCAGCAATCGCCCGCCACGCCACCGAGGCCTTCAAATAAGATAGCATTATAACAAAGTGGTCGAAAGAAACACGAGTAGGTAGTAGGGTTTATTGTCATAATCCACACCAAGCTGTCCCCACCAGTGGGGATTATGATATTTTCAAAAAAGTATTGGCGTTTTCTCCCACCAACATTTTTTATCCTAGTTGGTGGGGATTATGACAAGAAAAATAATTTAGGTTTATTTTATATTATCACTCCATACTTAGATTAAAGTATTATTAGGATAGGAGGTTCTTAAATTGGTAAACACAACCAGTAATTTTAGGTAGGTACTCACATCTTTTGTAGGTAATAATAGTAAGAATAGATTGGCTTAGTCAAAAATACAATTTTTTCGCTCCCTTAAGATAGAAACTGTTACTTACTCGATGAATTTGTTGTTCGATTCTCTGGAATTCCGTGTAACTCTGGAGGAATTTATTTTTGTTTGCCTTGTCGACCATCAAAATAAAGCTAGACTCTTTGCTTCGAGCGCGCCCTAAAAACGTCGTTCATAAGAAAATCCATCAAAAGAAATATTTTAAGTTGGGAAACTAAATTATGTTTATTTTATAAAGTTTCTAAGTTTAAATTGAATAATAATTTTTAGACATTTTTAGTTTCGCACTAAACTAGATTGTAATAAAATTGTATATTTATGGTTAAAATATTACCTTTGCTTTGTATGTAAGATCTGTATTCTAGCGGCGGGTCAAATCTTAACACAAGCAAGCATTGCGGGATATCTACCCCTTCTTCGATCACGCTTGTCGAAATCAGGCAGTTGAGCTCACTGAAAAGTATAAATAAATAATTAACAAATAATAGCTGACCCCGCGAACTTCGTACCGCCTTAGAACTAACAATGCAAATTTTCAAATGTCTTATTAGGTACGTAGTTATTCTGCTATTCGGGGCGGAGACAAATCCAACAAATCAAAATTCATTAAATCGGTCCAGCTAGAGCTAGGTCCTTGTTCATTCACGCTTGTTCGTAGAGCGACCAAGCGTGAATATGAAGCCAGTTTAAAATGTTTATTCATGTAAATATATTGGCTGATGTTAATATTTTTTACGATAAAGATATGCCATTTAAAAGTAAGTTGTAAGGCTGGGTTGTGCCAGCTAGCGACTTTTAAGGGGATTTCTCAATGCCGTTTGGTTACTTACTTTCTGCCAAACATCAGGAGAGCCTTCTTACCGGCTTTTGCCAGGTAATGCTGTTCCCTCGTGGACTTCATGGGATTCGTAGTGAATCCGACAATAAAATCGTGTTTTAGAAATCCAAATTCTTTTTCATTTTTCTCTTTGACGTCTTTCAAAAGGTTGTATAAAACTTTAGCGGTGAATCTTTGTTGTGTGAAGATGATCGCGCTTAAGGGTTTTTTCGAGATATTCGTTTTCAATAATACTGTAAAAAACACATTTTGAATTTTTATGGCCTCCCCGTACAATCATACTACTACAAAACTTCTGCTGTCCCGATTTTTTTGCCCGATATAATGAAATGAAATTGCCAACATCACCCATTTTCATGGCTAACTTGCGCTTGGCCAAAAAATGTGCTATGTATGAAAATTTTTTTTAAATAAGAGCAAATGATTCGTTAGACACTTTTCCTGTATCTCTTCTGGTTTCGGATTTCCCCATACTGTCCCACTTAAATAACTGTATACTTCTGAAATATTTTATGTATTATGTATTTTGTATGTATTTTGGATAATGACCAATGAGTAGGTAAGTATACAAACCTCCTGGTCTATTAATAACGTCAGGATTATATTCTCTCAATATTTTGAGCAATTGCAGAACCTTTTCCGATGAGTGTTTTATGATTTTTTCGTATCCGTTTTCGTTTTCCATTGATATATATAAGACCTTCCGAGCTCTGGAAAATAAATAGTAGTTTGTTTTAGGCTAAGATTAAATATACAATTTGCTATTATTAGAAGTTGATGAAATTTTTAGAATATGAAATAATTTACTATTTATAGTAACATTTTTAATATAATAAAAATGTTTGTGAGGTGTTCATTCCCTTGACTCCATAATGGCTAAACGGATTTGGATAAATCTTGGAAATATACTAGTTTGTGACCTGGATGAAATCAAACACATGCTTCTGCAAAGTAACTGACTACTTTTCAAGCCGCTGAATAGATTTCGATAAAATTTGGCAAGGAAATATATAGCATCTTGGGAGAAGAACATGGGCTAACTTTTGTCTCAAAAAAATGAGAACGAAGTCACAGGCAACAACTAGCATAAATATAAATTTTCTTTTTACTCTGTACAGTAACTGATTGCAGATTTATACAGGCGATCCGCTTCCTGCGTTGTGGCCTGCCGCTTAAGCCGTTCTAGTAAAATCATGTACGCGAGGATACCCAGAGCCCCGCCGTACACACCCAGTTCCTCCAGAAACATCTTCATAGACATAAGCATGTTTCTCACTGCTTTTATTTTCTGTAAATAACATGAAAAGTAAAGTTTAACATTCATTGAGATTAAGATCCGTAGATTAAAGATTAAGATAATTTAATCTTTAATTTACGGTGAATTTAAGCCTGTTCGTAACACGCCTAACGTGGAAGATACAGGAAAGAAACCACACTTGACTATATTTTTGGATAATAATCCTTTTCAAGTGGTCTAGTATTAATCCCACCACCTCGTCTTCAGATCCTCGGGGTTCAAATCCGGCCGCATCAATGGATTTTTCTGTTCGAAAATAATGTGTATGTGTATGTATAATATGCTATTACAGTCAACAGGTAAAGGAAAACATCTTGAGGAGACCGGCATGCTGAGAACCTAAAAGGTTCAGAAACATTGTGTCAAGAACACGAAACGAGCATCTATGCGCACTTACATCATATTCGTTCGAACGAACAAGTGATACGACTAGTCTGCACTAGACCTAGTAGTAGTATCTAGTATGATTCCGTTCTGACTAAACACATCGCGTTGAGTGCCGAAAAAAAATATTTTTTCTCACTTGCGGAATGCGCATTGCGTCAACAAAAAAGTTCCACCTTTTTACATCCCAAAGTACAAAATGATAGTTTTCCTCAAGGGTACCTACTTTCTTAGGATCTGTTGTGATATCCATTTGCCACTTCTTTAGATTCAAGTCATGGTTTCTGACGGGATTGGGAAGCTCCACTTTCAGTATTTTTTCTATAGCTTTATCCAAAATTGTATTCGCTTTGACAGCGGCCGGTGTTGGATCAGGTTTCACATAGTACATCACAGATTCGTTAGGATTGGTTGAATACCTAAAATGCAAGCAATCAAATCCCATTGTGAAATTTTCAGTCTTGACGTTTTGTATAATGGTCCAAATATGATAGTGATCCCAGTTATAATACACTAGATGATGTTTGAAAGCGTTGTGTTTTGGAAAATCTTTTCGTATTTCGGCCTGAATCTAATTTTCCTCACAATTTATTAGAATACTTTACTAATAGATACTTAATAGAGATAGTTATTTTTCCTAATGTGTGTATAGCCATTCTTTTCGCGCATTCACCACGATATGCAGTGACGAATAGTCGCGAGGACATAGAACTTCAGAAGTTGAAAAATAAATAAGGGCTTTACTCTAGTCGAGGAATCCCGCCTTCCAACCCTACCATTGGATTAGACCTTGTCATAAATAAATATAAATAGCACTCAACAGTCACATAAATAAAATATACATATTTTAATAAAATACACATATTTTAATAAAATACACATATATATTTTATTTATAGTTCTGACCCTATACTAGGGCTCCCTGTGTCGTGGGTATCAGAAACCACGAGCAAATACCACAACACCCAGACCCTAAAAAAATATTAAGAACATGAATTTCTCCTGCAGCGGGAATCGAACCCGCGCATGTAGCGTTGGATCGTAAAATAAATGAATGCTCACGTCAAAACTTCTCCAAGTTCATTCACTGTTGCTATAGTAGCGTGGAAGGTGGTCTCCAAATCTTTGAGGGTTAGCTGTACCTGCCCTATGCTGGTGTTAGCGTTCAATAGCGTAGCCGTTAATCCTGAAACATAAAAAAAATATACGAACAGCACAAGCATTTTGTTATAATCTACATTAGGACGTTTCAAAACGATCCTAGTTATTTCAATGAATAATGATAATATTAAGTAGTATGTTTTTGGTTTCCAAAGACACATGCAACAAAATCTATAAAATTCAATAGCAAAGTTAATTTCTTTTTCACGTAACTCAGGTCACTCTCGTCGTCGGTCTCCATGTTGTGGTCTAAATCTGATCTACTTATCAATGGAAACTTTTAATTGGCCTTCAGCATACATGAATTTGTGCTTGTATTATGAACTATTCTTATTTATGTACCTAGATGTAACTTTTCTTAAAATTTAAAAATAAAATAAAATAAACTAAAAACATATTATAAATGCGATATTAATTCCTCAACTCCATGATAGCTGAAAATTGGAACAAACAGAGATTATGACCTGGAATAACATTAGGCACTTTTAATCCGGGTATGTACTAAGCAAGCGGAGCCTCAGGCGGACGCTAATCGACGGACGAGTTTTTGACAGATTTTCATCAAAAACTGTCAAAAAACCATGACTTGAGACGTGCTCAACTCTGAGTTGCGTTTGAGTATTCAGGGGTAAATGTTCTTTTTTTATTCTAGAGCCACACAGACACATAACCCTCAGACCAAAGTTTATTACTAATTACAAAGTGTTGATATAGTAAGTTTACCTAGAACTCTAGGCTGTTGGCTGGGCGAGCAGCTTTCAAAATGCTTCATCACCAAACGCATAGGATGGTCATCCACGGCGTGATGACACTCGTCGAAGATAAGAAGGTTTATATTTTCAATCTTTATGTACGAATGGTTCAGCATGTCGCTTAAAATCTGACACGTCATCACAATCACCTGTGTAAGCAACATCTTATTATTACACTCACGCAGTTACACACGTTTCACTTATTAATATTGTGCCTTAAAAAGGGTGGTTCATTACGTGCTTTTTTTTTTCAAGGGTAAATTAAATAAAGAAATAATAATTTAATCAGACTTTCTTTGTTATTAAGTATCTTACTTATATTATAAATGCGAAAGTTTGTGAGTTTGGATGTTTGTGCCTCAATCACGCCTAAACGGCTGAACGAATTTGAATGAAACTTGGAATATACATAGTACATGTACTGGATTAACATATAGGCTATTTTTTATCCGAATACCACGCGAGCGAAGCCGCGGGCGGCAGCTAGTATGAAATAAATAATGAATCTTTACATTTACTTTTTGAAGATAATTTCTTTTAAATGTTGACCGCCACTGCTATTAACTTGTTTCATGTGGTAGCCTCAGAGAAAATAAAAAGAAAATACGCCACGCCGCGAACAACAAAAGTGAAGCCACACAAACCCGTGCTCCTGCAAGTAAACACACACGCTCACGCACACACCTACACTAAAACCATGCTCATCGCTCTCGAGTCGTCGTCTAGTAAACTTAAAATTTAAAATAGAATTATGCCTTCCTGTGTAGTGAAAACTTGTAAAACAGCAGCAAATCACATAAAGTCTCACGGAATCACTTTTCACTTGTAAGTACTTCAAATAAGTAACATCGTTTCTTAATTATTGTACTATGAATTTTAGGTTACTTGGAACACAAAACCTCAAAACCTAAAAACTACCACACACATAGATAAAAAGGTGGCTTTACTTTTGTTATTCGCGGCGCGGCGTCTTTTCTTTTTATTTGGTCTGAGATGGTAGCTGATTATATATTTTTATTTTATTTTTCTTGACATAAAAAACAGAATTTACAGAATTATCCACCTTGTCACTGCAAAATAATATAGTTATTAATATTTAACAAACCTGATGTTGTTCCATCTCTTTGTCCCATTTCTCTTTATTCCAATAGTCAACTCCATGCTCCCCACTATAGGCTCCCACTCCATTAACAGGGCATAAATCCTCAATAACCTTTTTCTGGAAATAAGAAATATAATGAAAAAGACTGTCGGCTGGTTTCATGCTTAATCTCCTTAGTATGGACCTAGTACCTACCTTCTAGGTATATAATTTTGTAATAGTTTTTCAAGTTTCTCAATATAAATTATCAAGATTGTTTAAATGGGAGCAGTAATTAGCGAGTAGTCTGAAGAAAATCATGGTCATGGTTGAGCCAGTGATGTGTGAAATCATTTATTATTTACAGTGTACATAGTAGGTACTATATGTAATAATCTTTAAAGGTACCTACATAAAACAGGGTCAATTTTTTTGCAATCAACGCACAAGACAAACTGCTTAAGCTAGAAACCTGCTTAAGCTTTCTTTAATAGCAAAATCACCCCCCACTAAGACGGGTTTTTTGGAAATTAACCCCTAAATGGATGAAAATGTTTTTATGGAGTAGTGTTATTTCTTTGAAACTCAGTCTAAATGCAAAATAAAACACGTTCATGTTTCAGAATTTTTCAAAATAAACATTAAAAGATGGTAAAATGGGGTGTCAAAGTTTGTACGGAGACTTTTTAACGGGTAGTGCGATTGGCTTGAAACTTGGTTAGGATACTTTAAATACAAAATTATTAGACACATGTTTCAGGGCTTTTCAAAATAACCCTCAAAAAGGGGTAAAATGGGTTGTCAAAATTTACACCATGCGAGTGAAGCCGCGTGTAAGCTAACAATATTATAAGTACCGACATAAAATAATGTTTGAACCCTGAATGCCTCCTTATCTATAAAGCCAAAGTTTTATCAATAGGTAGTTCAAATCAATGTCTAAGTGTATATGTGTAATATTTAGGTACAAACTTGCATTGTGGCAATTTGCTACCTACTTGAAATTTGTTATGAACAATGACTCATACTGAATGGATGTGTTGAAACAGGTTCAGACGTGCTTTTTAAACCATATTACATACAATGTTGTTGACTTTGTATTTATAAATAAGGTGAACTCACACCAGTCTCTGTTAGATTTTCTAACTATAGATACCGTACTTAGTTGTTATCAAGTGTATTTACAGTTGAGTAAAAAGTATTAAAACAGAACAGATAATAGTACCTACCTACTAAATGCTGAATATATAAGCACCCCCTTCCGAAGATCGGTCTTACTTGATCCATCTCGTAGTATGTTCCTTTGTAGAACAAGTTGTTAATGCATAATTTTTACTAGTTACCTACATACATACATAGGGCAGAACCACAAGTACCTACCTAATCATAAGAAAATTTGCAGCCACCTCTGGTCCAAGACTCCCAAGATGGATATGGTGAACCATGGTGACAGGTGATTAGCCCATCGCCCATAATAGGTCCATCAAGTTGAAGTTACTACAGTTGCTAGTGGAAATACTGATATCAGGCTTTTTTTCTTGCCCTTTTTTATACCATGGTAGGTATGTTTCTTAGGCTGAAAATTATGTAGCACTAGCTGCCGCTCGTGGCTTCGCTCGCGTGGTACCCGGATAAAAAATAGCCTATATGTTAATCCAGCACATATACCTACTTACTATGTATATTCCAAGTTTCATTCAAATCCGTTCAGCCGTTCTGTAGTAATGAAAAGGATACCTGCTGGTTCACTAGAGGAACCGTGTTGACTAAGAAGAAAGTCCGTTTTCCTCCTAGGCCCCATGGTTTCTGCAAATCCTGTCTAAATCGACGAATCAGGCAGGCCGCAATAAATGTCTTTCCAGAACCTGTTACAGATAATTTTGATTAAGAATCAGAAAAAATTACATAACTTACATAAACTTACTTACATCACATAGGTAGGTATGTATTTGCAAAGTAGGTATAATACTTAGAATCTTCAATCAAATAAACAGTTTTTTAAGTAATAAAATAAACTGTTTATTTGATTGAAGCTTTGAACACCTGAATAAAATTAGTACATATGCTCATTTTTTTTTAAATTGTACTGGGTAGATAAGTAATTATTGTTTTTTATTGTATCTACTATACCCACCTGTGGGCAAATGAATAATAGTATTCTTTTTGCTTGCAATCTCTTCCAGCTGCTCTTGATAAGGGCGCGACAATAGTTCTTCAGCCATTCAGAAGACCTGTAAAGATTTACTTATCTCTTAAAACTTAAAATATTGGGAAAATTAGTTAAAGAAGCAAGTAGAAGATGGGCTAAATCGAATGGTAAAGACAGACGTACTGACCCCACACACACAAGACACTCGAAGTGGGCTACTCCGTTGAGAATTGTTAAGAAGGATGATGGATCTTTGCGTATCTGGGGAGACTATCCATCGACACTCAACGCGACTATACAAGTAGACCGATATCCTCTTCCAAAATCTGTCGAAGCTTTTAAGAAGCTAAGTGAAGGCAAAGTATTCAGTAAACTAGACTTGATGCAATACACCCATCGGCTTAATAAAAATGAATCGCCTTGCATTCGGTGTTAATGCAGCACAGTGTATATTCCAAAGAGTTATGTCTACAGCTCTGGCAGGCATGGATGACGTGGCGGTGACGTGTACGACACTGGAACAGCATAACAAGCGTCAGGTGACGGAGAAGTTAAATGAGATGGGCTTCCATTTAAATAGCAAGAAGTATATTTTCGCTGTGAATAACATTATGTTTTTGGGACCCATGTAGCTGCTCAATTATGCAAGAGAGAAGTGGGTTTTTTAGTTTAATTTTTTGTAATCAGTTTATCAAATGTTTTCTGTATTTGGTGTCGGGTAGAGTACTCTCCTGCTTTCTACATGGTTAGTAACACTCTTCATTTTCAGCCATCTTTGAGTTGCATGGCATATTTCCTCTTCAATCTCCTTGTGTATGAGGGTGTTGTTAGTTACCGTGCCAGTTGATTTGGGTGGTGTTGTAACTTATTGTGATAAGCTTGAGCAAAAGTTTTAATCTCAACAATAGGGTGAGGACAGAAGATGGAGAGCTACAACATGACAGTCGACATGCAGATCAGATGATACAGGCTAAACCAAAACAGGACAGCAGCCTCTGTCGCAAATGCTTCCAACAGGAAGAGACTATGGAACATGTAACACTTCACTGTTCCGCAACAAACGAAATAAGGCGCAACGGCCTCAACAACACCATCGAGGATACTGGAACACTGCTACCAACATCCCGTCCTTCTCCGGTACTTCAAGGAGTTGGGCTGGCTGGGGGCAGGCGCGCTTCGAAGGGGGGGTCACAGGGGACATGTTCCCTCCCAAAGTCGTACGTCAAATTGAAAAATCTTCTAAAAATTTTCTGCCCCTAGCTGCGATGCCAATAAAAATAAAAGGCTTCCATTTGTTTTATAATGTGTGCAATAAAATTGTGTATTGTGCAATAAAATCTCAGATCAAAATTTGATCTGAGAATAAAATCTGATTTACTCTACATATTCTATTATTAGTGACCCCCTCCAAAATTTCAGTCTGAGACCGCTCCTGGCTGGGGGAGGGTTAGCAGGGGGATAATGCATAATACACCCCACCGTGGGACTTCAGTGCAGATCTTCGTTTCCCTAACTCAATTAGAATTAGAGCTGGCTATAGATATACCACCACCAGAGATATGGCCTCACATAATTGGTATACCTCCTAGCTCAGATTAAAAGTTAATTTTTTTTGTAAGTACAACTTTTATTTTCTGATAGTTTATTTCTGATCTTATTTTAGATAAACTTTGATTGTACACTGTAATTATAGACGGAAGATAATACCTAATTATGATAAGTAGGTATTTAATTGTATTTGATTTGAGTGTACATACATAGATAAAGCTTAGTTTTGATAAGTACCAATAGTAGGTAGGTATATTTCTTACCGGTGATTACAGCGGGATGCCGCTGTGCCGCCGAACAATGATATAATTGCTTGATTTTAACTACCATTTAATTTAAGGTATTTTAGAGTCCCACTGTAACTCATTAGAGTTGTACCTATCAATTTGCTTGGATAAAACTTTTGGGAAAAGCCGAAACTCAATCTACGCCCCAGAGCTCCGCACCGCAGACAAGAAAGTCCACGAACAACAAGAAGGAGGGATAGCCTAGACTAGACTGGACTGATCTGGACCAAGAATCACTATGGATGGCTGCATGCAAAGAGTTCATATAATTATAGCCATTCCAAGAATTCGATCTACCAGCTAACTATTGAAATTGACACTGATAGGGCTACCAGCTAACTATTGAAAAGATTCCGAAAAATATAAGTAAAGGCCATCATAATAGGTGCCTTTATTATGATAATATGCGAGTGCTCATATTCTATAAGTACGTTACCTTTTTTCACGCCGTAACCACTGAACAAATTTCAATAAAATTTAATAAAGATAAGTTTGATGGCATCCCGGGAAAGAACATACAATATTTTTATTGCACAAAAGTTCAATATAGATGAAGTCGCGGTCTTATAACTAAATACTAAAATACTAGTGTATTTTATATGATTGATTAGTGATTATTTTACGAAATATAATATATCTATAAGATGTTCAAAATAACCTTAAAAAAGGAGTATAATGAGGTGAGATGTCAAAGATTGTATCGGAACTATTTAAAGGGGGCGGTGTGATACATAGAAAAGTAATCTGACGCATACGAAGTCGCGGGCAACAGCTAGTAAATATATAAAACAATAATTATGTGTACATATGTGTGCTAAAATATCTGCATACAAAGTATTCCCTCGGGTTCATTTTATAATGCCTCGATCTATAGGTACTTACCTATTGTTATAATAATAGTAATAATAATGTATACTAGCAATAAAGAGCTTTGTGGTCTAGTTTCACTGTTTGTCAATTTACCATTCATGCAGATCGGATCATTGTCGATCGGTTCAATCGCAAGTTGTCTTTAAAAAACACGCCCACAATTTAAAGTACCTGGAATATGTCATGTCTTCGTGTTCATGGTTCGAGTCATGTTTTGAGTGGGTAAAAAGATTTTCTGTTTTTTTTTATAATATACAAAATGATGCCCTGAATCAATAATTTTGATTTTACCATTGATTTAGGCGAAACTTATCAACTGGAAACATTTGATATTGACGTTCCGTTCCGTTATACGTTAATCCTTGCGAAACTGAATGCACACAAACAAATTGATGATATTTTAGTGATTTTCTTTACTAATTAATTGTAGTTTATAAGATTTAATTGATTTAATAAATTATTTTATTAGTTGCCACAAATTAACGAAATCACAAGTGATATTTTGTTGGTTCATAGTCTGAAAACGGAATGCTTTTGAAATGTTATTGGTAATTCCCTAATCAAAGACAATATGAAAGTTATTACAGGTCTGAAGAGGCGTGTCATGTCACACGTGGTCGCAACCGTATGGCTGGCCCTCGGAACAATAAGCTGGCCTGAAAACAGGATGAATGAACAAGTGATAGGTATTGGTAAATCCATCACCAAAAACAATCTATTATATTATAGAAAGTGAGTACATAACAAATTAGCGTGACTAAGCCGAGCTGAGACTATTTGGGCGTATATGAAGTAGAGAACGAACACAAATAGGTACATAATGAAAGAATACAGTAGATTAGGTACCACTGAACCACTCTGGAGAGGTAGAGGCGATTCTGAAATTCATTGTTTAACTACCTACCTATTTATTGAAGTCTTCAGACCAATTATAAAGAAAAGAGTCTTTTCTTTATAATAAAGACGCCGCGCCGCGAACATTCTTTTAAACTGGTCCGAGTTTAACTCATATTATTTATTGGTCTGAAGGTTGCGGCTGTTATAGTGGCATTGTTTATAAGAGGCATCCATCATCTCGAAGTAGGTAAAGAATGTCTCGTTTGTCGGAAGCATGTGAACGCACTAATAACTAATAAATATTGGTTTTTGTATCCGGTCGTTTATCAATGGATTTGTCTGTGTGAAAAATTTATGTGTGCTATACCAGTACTCAAACGGTGAAGGAAAACATCGTGAGGAAAACCGCGGCTTAGTCAGCTTCGCACGTATTGACCATGTCTTTCCTGTGGACAAGGCCGACTAAGCTGAGTATGAAATAGGTGCTGGGCAAGCCTACTACATCTTACTTCGTCCCAGGCACTACAGCCAGCGTCCTGTTGTGAAGGTAAAAGTTGCCTCCTGACGCTATACAAATCATCTACTATAGATGGTAAAAGGCCTTTGTTTAGTTTTTGTATGACAGCACCGGAAAATGTCTGTCAATAAATGTCAATGTCAAAGAATGTTGCGAGCAGGCATATCCGAGCCGAGCGAGCGAGCATTGTGAAATAAATCCTAATAAGGGTGTACTACCTATGTTGTTTTTAAAACAATTTTATTCTTTTCGTAGCTCGTACTGTTTCGTAAAAAATATGTCGCCTGTTAATAGTCGTGTAATACTTCATTCTATTCTATTTCTTATGTTTATAACGACTGTTGCGCCTGGCGGTAAGACGTCTTCTCTACCTACCATACATTTTTCTGATTATCAAGTTATTGAGACTTAGACTACATACATAGACTTGACACTACAAACATACTATCACGCCCGTATCCCTAATGGGGTGGGCAGAGCCGCAAGTAATCATAAGAAAACTTGCAGCCAATCCTGATTCAAAGTTCACTTGACACTACTTGTAATGAAAAGATATCCTATGTAAATTGCTTTCAGCCAACGACTTACACTTCTATGATGGGTCTTCTATAGCGGATGTTATTGCTGGAGATATATTTTTCGAGATAATCGACCCACCTGAGTTACAGTATTCATACCGAATCAGACCAGCAAAAGACTTTGGTGCACCTTTTGTAAGTATAGTCAAGTCTTTTATGTTATGTTAAACTCTGGCACCCATAAATTGTTTATTAATGTCTATGCAAATTAACCTCAAATTAAAAAAAATATATTTGAAGCTCACTTTAAACTTCAGTTTTCTAATTGAATACAATCAAACAAGGCACATGTATGATCAAGAGTTAAACATGAAATTAATGGCAATGGTATAACAAACTGTAGTACCTACCTAGAAGCATGCATGGTGTAGCTTGCTTGAATCTTGATTGATTGTTAAAGCTAAGCAACATTGTGTGCGGTCACAATTTGGATGGGTGACCGCAAGTGGCATTAAGAGCAGAGTGATTCCATGCTACAGAGGACATGTTAAATTGTTGGTCCTGGCTTTCTGGCTTTCAACTCGTTAGCCATGAAGGAGGTCTTTAGGCCTAAAAACTCCGTCACTGGAGCGAACTTACTTATTTACTTACCTACCTAGAGTCCTTTTCGAAAAAGAAGTTTTGTGAAAATTGGTGGTGTATATAAATTCTATGACAATTTTCCGTGACATGAAGATTACAGTGCCCCGCTCCGCGGAACTTCTTTTGTGAGGCAGACTTTACATAATACTTAGTTTAAAAGACACATGTCTTTGTTTTGAGTAATATTCGAGCTTCCATTGAATGTTTAGTTATTAATTAATTAAAATGTATTATTGCAGAATCAAAGTATCATATTTGAAAAGGCACATTTAGTACCCACTATTCCACTACATAGTTGCTCTGATATACAGAACTATGAAGCTGTTGTTGGAAATATTGCTTTAGCAGAAAGAGGGTAAGATACCAGATATTAAACTTTAAAAGAATTAAGGAAAAAAAATCCTTTAATTGACTGGGATAGTCCTGTACATTGCATATTTAAATATAATGGAAGAATAATAATTACAATCAGCTGCTAGTTGAAGTTGAAAATAGGGAATGATTTTAAAGTATTGTTTCAGGGAATGTTCATTTGTGTTCAAGACACACAAAGCACAGCAGGCAGGTGCAAGAGCTATCATCATCACAGAGTCCATTGCTAAATGGGATGACTCATTGGATAATCTCATTGAGATGGTTGATGATAAGTAAGTACTTCAGAAAGAAACAAGGTTATGATAGCATTATACATACATATCATCAACCTATAGAAGTCCATCACTGGATAGGCTTTCCAAAAATACTTCCAGGATTATGTGCTGCCTCTATTCACCGATCTTCTGCAGTCTTAACAATGTCATTAGTCCATCAGGATGGAGGAGAGTGAACTCTTAATTTTAAATGTTCATTACGATAAAAATATAGACTATGTACTTTTTAGCTTTCACAACTTACATGATGATGTAGCATTCAAATACACAAAGCTATGCATGTGCTCATTGCAAGATGTCTGGGGTGTGCTTTTATCTAAATGTATTTAGTAGTGTTTGTCATTTTCTTAAGCAAGTATTCCCAAAGAGGGTTGACGTCAGGCAGGCGGCTGGTTATAAAACACCTTAGCCAAAACACTTGCATAGAGTGGGATAAGGGCAGAAAGATGATGATGAGTGTTTGTCATTTTCTCATTCATACTTATTAAAATATGGTTCATCTCAATTTCAGGATGGAGTTAGATGTCAATATCCCAGCAGGATTTCTTCTAGGCCGAAGCGGTTTCAATATACTTAAAACTTTGAGGCTACTTATGAAAAGTTATGCTGTGATAAACCTTCCTGTAAACATGACGCATGTTCAAATAAAGGAGATGAATCAACCTCCTTGGATTTCATGGTAGCCGGGTAGATGTAGTAAGACAGTCCTTTATCATAACTTAATTATTTCATCACAAAAACAAATTAAACAGGTTCATGACTCATGGTTCATATCCCCATAAAGCGCAGTAGACAGTCTTAAAATAAATCATTTGTAACTACAAGCCTGCTTCCTAAAACCATGTGATAAAATTTCACCAATTTCATTAAAATATTTTTAACTACTTTGACATTTAGAAAGTATGCCAATACTATCCTCATTCTGCTGATTTTATCTAGGCCAGCAAAACTTGCATAAAAGAAATGCGACTTCTCACGTCTACAAACTGAGCTATTCTGTTGGTAGAAAGAAGTCTGTAACGATTTTGTATAGATGGCACATACAGCGCTATAAATGCTGTCCGCTGTATTAAATAAATAACAAATAAATATTTGTGGACATTTCACACAAAGCCATCTAGTCCCAAACTAAGCAAAGCTTGTAATATGGGAACCATATGGCTGCAGATAGAATACTTACATACTTTTTTTTACATACTACACTCTGGGTGTTGTAATATGATATGAATAAGTACATAATATTACAACACCCAGACCCAGGCCCGGAAGAAATATTTGCAGAACATGCAAGCATTTCTCCCGTAGCGGCAATCGAACCCGCGCCGATTATTAGACTTGGCTATTGACGACTGCGCATTAGCCTTATTGGGTGGAGCATAGCCACAGTAAGGCCAGGGTTGCGGGTTCAAGTCCCGTCCGAGTAGAATTTTTAATTTTTTTAAATCTAAGTTTGAATTTTGGATACCTAGTTATATAAGTCATGCTGTGTACTAGTTTTATGGAAAGTTGTTAAAACACAATATGGAGAAGAAACTGATGGTTTTTTCGACATAATACGCAATCTGATAATGAGGGACATTCTTAAAATGTTTGACAACTGCTCGCTCAGATTTTTATTCTTTCCATTTTTAGTTATATATAATAATTAAATCGAACATGAACTTCTTCACCATATGGTGTGATATTTTTGAAATTGCCTACCTCTACTTCAGCCAAACTGGAGATACAATTTATGTAAATAAACCACTCATACTTAACCTAAAACATATTTTTTAATTACATGTTTATGGAACTTTTAAGCAGCAAATACTAATAAGTTAAATTAAGTCTGAAAACTTATGTGGCGAGGTTTATTTACGTAAAACTAAATGATTTCATCGTAATGTAATAACGAAAAATATGCGACGGTTTGGCTGAAGTATATATAGACTATTGTTTGTTAACTTATTTATATTCGAATTTATTTAATTATTGAGAAACATTCTGTAAAAAGATTAGGGCAAAATGGTTTACCAGATATGACAACCAGATCGACTAATCGACCGAACGACCAGTCATCAAATTATGCAATTAGTACATTCATGATTCACTGTATATTTCATTTAGTGGTTCCGGTATGATCCTACCAGCACGTCCCTATTAGGACACCTGACAAAAATATATTATTTGATTTATTTGTTTTTTATGTTTCTCATTAAGATTTGTTTTCTCATTTATGTTTAGTTGAAAAGACAGTTATTTTCAAAGGTGTAGATTTTTGTGATGTTAGCGTTATATTTCGCTCACAGTTCGCTCGTGTGGTACATGAATGAGAGAAGTCAAAACCATTACCTATCTTTTCAAATGTTACACAAATCGGTATGGTATAAACAAACAAACATCACCCTCATTTATTCCAAATGGATTAGATAGTCATTGAAAGTATTTCTTCTCACTACCAAGTGCCTATATAACGAGCAGTAAATGAAAAATATGTTTTGTAATTTTTGACCCAATTGTACAAATTAATACGTTTGTTATGTTATGTATTAATTTAGGTAAACTAAGGCCTTGCCATTTATAGGCAAGTACTGCACTAACGGGACGCTGTAGTGCCCGGGACGAAGAAATAGGATTGTTTTACCCAACAAATGTGTAACTCAATTTAAACTTAACAATAATTTATTGTTAATCTGTAAGACTGCTATTTATAAGCAAAAGCTTGAAGAAAGTGCAGTCGATTTTTGGACTATTGGTCTACAATTCGTTTCTTTGATGGAAGCTATATATTGGGTTATATTAAACATATCAGTATGATCGTGATACTGGTATCACGATATATCACAAGTATTGAAAGTTCTAACCTGTGATATTATTTTGATACTGCGATACGCATCAATATTATCATGATACTCGAGAATATCGTGATAATATTGATCCATTGTCATTATGCTGTAGGTACTACTATACCATAGTGTAGTTTTTGTTTACCTACCTATTTATTATACCAGAATATTTTATAGGTATATTAGGTTGCATTATAAAATACCTAAGTACCATTGTGAATATCTTTATCTAGTCTATAGTGACCAAGCAATGTTAGATTGGAGCCACTAAGCAGGTTAGAATTTTCTTTATCAATTCTAGAAATGTCCGTTTAAACGTGGATCCATCTAGGTAAGATAAGGCTTATTATTATAGGCTATCGATAGATTGACAGCTACATCCAAAAATAAAATACTTACATACAAAATACAAACTTTATTTAATTCTTGGTAATTACCTAGTAAAATTTTACGGTTTACTCTGCATTATTTTAAATTCGTCAGTTCTATTTATTAATTAATACAACTTACAAGATGTGATTTTGTTTGTTTTAAAGGTCTTCACCCACTACCACTTTATATAACAGAATCATCGTCGTCGGCTGTTCATTGCCGCCCTGGTATCGCCACAAAACAGCAAATCAAAGTTTTGCGAAGAATATTCCTTTGCCTCTGTAGTCGAAACGGCTGTACGGATTTTAACAAATGAAATTAAAATGAGGTACAGTATCGTTGGATACTGAGAACAGCAATCAACTGTTGGATTCGTCTAGATGACGAGAGTGTCGTAGGTGCGGCCTATGATATTTTTTTGAAACTAGGATGTAAAAAAAACAAAAGGACGACTTTAAGAACATTAAATTTTTCACTTAGACTAAAATGGTACAAATTCATCTTCATGTGTTTCAAAAAATCTAATATGGCAAATGCCACCTCAATTCTCAGCAGGTTTTTTGTTGTAAATAAATACTTGTTTTCTTTGATTTTAATTCAGGACGCTAACGTCACGGTATTGGATATTTTCATCAAAATTTCACTCATAGATACCATCATAGAGAAAGTTTTCAAATCTGAAGTTATGGTTTTTAGGTAGGTAAGGTATCTGCCTATCTATACTAATATTATAAAGCTGCAGAGTTTGTTTGTTTGTTTGTTTGAACGCGCTAATCTCTGGAACTACTGGTCCGATTTGAATGATTCTTTCAGTGTTGGGTAGTCCATTTACCGAGGAAGGCTATAGGCTATGTTTTTTTCTTTCAAAATTAGGGATCCGTAATAAAATTGCTATTTTGTAACACAAGGTGTAAAATCGAAAACCTATTTTTGCGTGCGCTGCAAAAACTATTGACAATAGAACAAAATGATGTACTACGGGTTTGTAGATCCCATCAAGACCTACAAAAAAGTCCGCAAAATCACAATAACCGATTTTGTGTTCCAAATAATTATGAAATCGTCTGAAGAAAAAAAAACTACGTTAAATATGTATCGTAATATTAATCTTTATCGAAATTAAGCATTATGATATCAAGAGTATTTATGTGGAAGTAAAATACTTTTTGTTTCATCTCAATCGGATATTTCGTTTAAAAGTTATCACGTGTGTAAGATGTTAAGAGTTGGTACCTATTAATGAGTTATGGGCCATAGTCCATTTATTGAGGGAGGCTATAATATAGGCAATATTTTATCTCGGTATTTCCACAGAAACGAGAAAAACGCGGGTGAAACCGCGGAGCACAGCTAGTGTCTTATAAATACATCACCCTAAGCTAAGAAGTTATAAAAACGAAAACGTTTTAAGTTAATAAAATTGTGTTTGTCGAACAGTTTTCCAACAACGATTATTTCTTTACCCCTATTATTTCCTTACTAAATAATTACTAACCTATGTATCCATTTCGTGGAAAAATAACTGGGTCTCTAACCCTACAATTATGAGGAATTATTCGTGTATTCTACAGGGACATGGAACTGGGTTGAAGCTTAATATTTAATGTTTCGTTGTAGCCAGTATAAAAAGAAACATGTAGCCACGAAGTAATTAACCAAATGCCTTGAAAGTAGGTGTGTTTGGTTGACTTTAAAGGACCAAGTTACACTGGTTCTTTATGTAGCAGGGCGGTAGAATATTGTATGACGATTAACTTAAAATAGGTAGGTACCTTTAGAACTTTAAGGTGTGCTGTAGTCCACTAAGTTGTTTCTAAAGAAAAAATGAGATTAGATTTAATTCTAGTACAACGACAATCTTAACTTATTACCAAATTCTACCTAAAGATGTGATGCTATTGCTCATTTATGATTCATGCTTTTAAGGGCAGGCCTCTTCCCCAAATGCTCTTAAAATGTCAACGTTTCCCTTCAAAGACATGACATTATCTTTCTTGTTTATCGCCGAGCATTGTCCACTTTGCGCGTAGCAGGCTCAGGGGTATAGTCGTAAATATCTTACTGGAAGGAGTATCTGAATTTTCTGGACTGGTATCATCAAAATTCATGTTCGTCTTTGTCCTTTACAAAAGATGAGCGAACATTTTGATGAAAATATTTTTCTTTTATCCTGGGATGGCACGAAGAATAATTGTTAAGTTAAGGTAGGTAGGTACTTTCATAAGAATAGGTACGGTATACTTTTATGGGACAAAAAAAATATAGATCAGATTACAGTAATTCTGGAACTTACATATCCAAAGTTATCTTGCTAGTAAGCAATAGTTTTTTTAATGAAGCAAATTTTTCCCTGGCTTATGATTGGACTAGCCTTCGGTGTTGCATTCGTGATATTGGTGCGTGTCCGTACTCATATAAAAAAACCTCCAGCGGCCAAGTGAAAAGCATTTTACGAGGCGATATCAAACTAGAACAAACGTTTGTTCGTGTTTGTTTGCTGGTCGTATTTACGTTCCTACGATGTAAAAACTAAGCACCTAAAGGTTGCGTGAAGGTTGAAGCTTGGGGTGAGCCGCGTGTTATGTGAGCTTTTTATTGCTTTTGATTATTAATGACACACCGCTGAAACGAATATTCATGTGATCCTACGAATAGATAAGATTTTCATTACAATTTTCTACATTAATTTAAGTGCCTAGTTGATCAAAATCTAATTATTGTTTAGGATTTCTTCCTTAGTTCTTCCTCATTTTAGTAGGTAGGTACCATCGAGCATCGATGGTAGGTACTTACTTAAGTAGGTAAGGTACTTACCAATCGTTGTCCCATGAAACTTCAATCAAGAGATATATCTTTCGCGTTGCGGAAAACCACTCTATATTATATACGAGTACTTATCGATACTGTAGTCTTGAATTATTTCTTAGCATCATGCGCCACTAGCATGGGAAATGGGACACACGTCGGCTATTAGGTACCTATCGATTGATATAAAATTAGCTAGAATAGAACATTCGATGGGAACAAACACACATGACAGTCGTAAGTAAGGTCTTTTAATTAAATAAATAGCAAAGCCACTTCCACGCCATGATTGCTGAAGTAGGTAGGTACTTACCTACCTCTAATAACCTTATCCATCTACTTACCGATTTGGGCTGACTTTGGAGTTTGGTACTTAGAGATTTACATGGATTTATTTTACCCTTTTTTCCTCCTTCACATCATTCATATCGGTGTTAATCTTGTCGGACGTAGGTTTGCATACGATTACGACCTCTTGATATATATTTTCTTATAGCTTCACTATAGGTTCCTGACAAGATGTCTATTATCTTAGGTTAGTAGGCAGAAAAGTAGATAGACAGTATCTAGTTAGGTAGACATGTGACGGTAATACGGGCTCATTGCGTATGCGCATCAGTATCTCGCAATTTGAATAGATGCGCTTGAACAAGCGCGAACAAAGCATAATCAACCGGAAGCGATAAACAAACGGGTTTCGAAGGAATGATACCAAGGTGATACTTGTTATCCTACCTACCAGATAATATTGATTTGACGACGCCGGTGGCGTGGCGGGCGAGTGCTTGGCTGAGACGCAAGAGGCGCGGGTTCGATTCCCGCTACGGGAGAAATGTTTGTATGTTCTGCAAATATTTCTTACGGGTCTGGGTGTTGTAGTATTAGGCATATAAGTAAGTATTAACAAAAAAAGTATATAAGTATTCTATCAGCCATCTGGTGCCCATAGTACATGCTTTGCTTAATTTGGGGCTAGATGGTGCTGTGTGAAACGTCAAAAAATATTTATTTATTATTTGTTTATATACCTACCTAAGAAAAGCTACATTGAAAAATCTTCTAAAAATTTATAAAAAAGCAATTTTCTGCCCCTAGTCGCGATGCCAATAAAAATAGAAAGCTTCCATTTGTTTTATAATGTGTGCAATAAAATTATGTATTGTGCAATAAAATCTGATTTAAACTCGACATATTCTATCTTAAGTGACCCCCTCCAAAATCTCAGGCTGCGATCGCGCCTGGATATTTTGCCAACTACCTATGCCTATGACTGCGTAGGTAAATGTGTAGTATAGACTTGTAAAGCGTGGGCGTAGTTTATACGTAAGTAGGTAGGTACCAACTAGGGACTCAATAAAGTCCTTTTAAAAAGCATTGTGCGATGTTATATTACCTCATCACGCTCTAATATTCTCTGCATTTAGTCCGACTACAATGGCAGTCACGCCCGTCGATTTCTCTACTGCGAACAATGTTTATGTAGAAAAAAAGTGCGTTTACGCTTGGTCAGCCAAGCGCGCCGGACATGGCATGTGGCCCGTGCTCTATGCGCGCCATCTTGGATGTAGGCGCGGATTGGGTTGCGCGCGACTGCGAGCCTGCGCCGGATTATAATTCATTGACTCTCGGTTTTAATGAGAAAGAATTCCATACTTTCAAGTTATTTTACAGCTTGCTATTTGGTTAATTGAAATCAGGCACGTACAGTGCGGAATTGACCTAACTGTTCAGTTGATTGCATTTTTTAGTAAAAAGTTCATTGTGCCTGGGTACTTTTCTATTCATTTAATATACTTAAACAGTTTTTCCTTTAGTTTTCAGTTGCATACCGTACAGTTGTCTAAAAAAACTAAGGCCTTTTACAATCTATAGTAGATGATTTATACTGCGTCAGGAGGCAACTTTTACCTTCACAGACGGGACGCTGTAGTGCCCGGGACCAATTAACAGGCGTCTATACTTTCAATAATTATTGACTTAAGTCGGTCGCCCTTAGAATGTAACCTTATGTGCTTTACTTAGAGAATGATTAGCTCCGCCGTCTCACACTGCATCGATAACACTGTTAATAGTCTTGGCCTAGCAGCCTAGATGACTGGTGTTCTAATTGATTTCGGCAGCACGCAAAGCTGCTCGAGTCAGATTTCTAATTGTATCTCTTAGCGGCCTGCCCAAGGCTAAGCCAATTTACCGCAAACAATGGATAATAATAACACGATTATAATCAATTCAGCTGGACGACGATGGCCTTGATTGAAATAACGTCTATTTGATTTTGAAATTACATTGGTGTCCTAAATTGAGAAAGATTTAGATACCAGATACTCACTTGCCTCTTGTACTTGATCAATACCTAAGTAGGTATTTACTTAATGTGTTGTACATGAGTTGGAACTTTGTATGTAGTTCGTTTTTTTGGAGTTGTCTGTTAAATTAATTAGATTATGTAAATATGATAATATTAGCATGACCTTTGAATATTTTTTTTTGTCATGGATATTTTTCCATCTGCCCAGCAAATCTGAAGCATATCTGAATTGTCAAAGGAATAAACCTCTAAAATAACACACCGAATATATTTCTATAAAATTGCCACTGTATGTTGGCTCTGTTGGTTACTATTCAATAATTATAACATGTGATTTGTTCTGGGCCTTTGGGTATTTAGTTTGATATAGGTACCCAAAACGTTTGATTTTTTCCGCATGAAATAAAGCCATTCTTGAGTAATACCAAAGCCGCGACATAAATATGTAAATAGATGAGGCTAGCATAGGACCGTTTTGGATGGCACAAGCAAAGGAAGACTTTTGCCCAGCAGTGGGCAAAGACAGGCTCACGATGATAATGAAAACATAAAATCAGTAATAAGAAAAGTTTCATACAAAAGATTTCAACGAGATATTTAAAATTTTTATCTTAGACCAATCCACCCGATCAGGTTTGAACTTTTTAGACATAGTAACAGCGATAACAACGATTTGACTTGCCTTAATTCGTGGCCTAATAAAGACGGCACATTATTACAACAAAGCACAGTTCCGATCCATTGGCCGCTTGAACAATAAACCATTAATTTGAAGACAGTTTATTTATGTTGGTAATGCGTATGAAACAATGCGTGGTGGCTACTGTAGCGGCTCATTGTGTTGCGTAGTAAGACACCCATTATAGGTACATTTGTACAATAGTAATTTGTATTTCATCATTGACGACCACGGTGGAGTAGAGGCGCGCGGGTTCGATTCCCGCTGCGGGAGAAATGTTTGCATTTTCTGCAAATATTTCTTCAGAGTCTGGTGTTGTAATATTGTGAATTATAAGTAGGTAGATATGTATTTAAAAAGTTGGTATTAAGGTATTTTATTGGCCATCTGGATCCCATAATACAAGCTTTGCTTAGTTTGGGACTAGATGACGCTGTTTGAAATGCCCAAAAATATTTATAATTCATTTATTTATTTATCATCATGGTTACAAAATTATTCAGAACGTAGAGACGTAGAGTTCTGATCATCCGCTGACAGACGGACGAACGGACGGACAGCGGAGGCTTAGTAATAGGGTCCCGTTGGCACCCTTCGGGTACGGAACCCTTAAAATGCTCATAGTTTTGGATGCGGGAGGCACAGAACCGGAGAAAATGGAAGAAATAAAGGGTGGCCTACATCCATTGGGATACTATGAGCTATGGATGATGATAATTCGTTGTGGGTTGTGAATCTACTACCGATAAATATAACTATCTTGCTAGTAGTAAACTTATTTTTCTTTACGAAGTAACCTAGGAGACAGCAACTGATTCGTATTAGGTAGGTCCTTACTTACCTAGATTTCGTTTGCAACTATTTATTATACTCAACTGATCTCTCAGCTAAACCATTCAATACTTAATTACTAACATGTTTTAAAGAAATAAAAGTACAAAGGTACAAATTGCCCGAGGATAATGGCCCAATGTCATGTTTTTATTATTTTTTACTTTTATCGTGCTTTGTACGTGTACATAAAAACTATTATTATATTTATTTATCTATGGAACAGGGCATAAGTGGTTGAAGTTGTAGGTAGTTGCAATGCTTGTAACTTGCAACTACTTCAAGAAATACGACAATTAATGCGTTATGTTTTATTTAGTTCTTTTGTATCGGTATAAGTATGGTTGGCTACCCGTTTTCAGCATAACAGCTGCTTGTCGCGCTTTGACTCAAATGGTTTAAAAAAGAAAAACAAAGAAATATAGTAAATAGTCACGCCATGCATAATGAAATAGCAAGTCATTGTATATGGGTAGGTCAACGAAGTTCGTTTTTGATTGTTATCACAAAATGTCACATTGTATAAAATGTTTTCAGTTTATTCTTTCAGCAAGCTTTAAAATTGTGTACCTAAATCTTGGATAAACTTTTTAACCCACCTACTTTGTAAGCATACACCGTACTTACCAGAATATACCTAATATTTTTAGTGCAAATGCTCTTTCCAATTCCTATTCTTAAATAACAAAACCGGTCGTTATTTTAAAAGTTTTGGAACGTTTAAATTACTTGCACATAGTTTAAATTGCTTTGGTCAAATTCTAACTCCGTATTAGCTACCTACCTACACTTTTTCTCAACGGGAATCCTCTACGGATGTCCTGAATAGAAAATCGTAGAGGTCTACGAAAAGGCGTAGAGGCGTATCGTAAAGGTGATGCTACGATAAGATGTCTCGCGTAAAATATTATAATTATTATGTGTCCTACATCGTATGCAACCTAATAGTATTCCCAATGTATTAAATTATTTTATCCATTAGCCCATTTGCAAGGGTGAAAGGAGTGAAACAAGATAAACTACAAGTGCTAATAGAAATGCTATTTTTATTAAGTGTAATGAAATGCGTATTTAATTGTGGTTTAGAAATTTCATGTTTTGAAGATTTCGCAATCTGAATCAGCCGTGGCTGTTTTATCGACTCGGCCGAGTCTCTTTGCGAATGTCAAAATATTCTGAAACCGCGCATGTGCGGATAATGACAGCCCTGACATTCAGCCACGCTTAGAAAACCACTGCGAAGCATTACACCCTATAATAGCACTTTTTCACTAAAACAACTAGTCAATTCTTATTTAGATAAGCTACAAAGCTTTCATGTTCAACCTTTTAGTTATCCACAGCAAATAATCAAAGTTCAGTGTTTGTTTTGTAGGCTGTTTTCTGATATAACCAAACTAACACCAAGCGGCCATAACTTGATCAAATACTGTGAAAATAAAGTGATACCAGTGAATTTGGACAGTGATAGTAGAACTATGGGTCCCCGAGTAGTCACGGCACTAACTTTCGAAGGACTATGCTAAAACTGTGGCATGAAAACAATGTTTGAGCGTGTGTCGGAGCCACTTTGCATCACAACAAATATGCTGTGAATGCCACGGGATTACTCACCGTGAACTAATGTCTTAGCTTAGGAGAAAATTATCAAACAAATACATATCATAATTGTGCCTGTAGGTTTAAAAATATTCCTTATATTTACATTTTAAAAGCGTTATTTATTTCAACTTTATATCGACGTTGATGTAATTTTACTGGAACGTGCAACACTCGTCCACTCGTAGAGCGGCTAACGAACTGGCGGTTTTGCTACAAGAAAACAACAGACGAAGATAACGGTAAGTCTTTTATCTTTTATTAATAAGTAATCTGTATATTGAAAGAACTATATTTATAAGATACCGTGATTCGTCAAAATATCGTCATTATAAGTAAAAGAATAGTGTAACGGTATTCTTTTGCTAGCGCATGCTGTACCAATTCTGAACAAAATACATAAATAAAAATCAATATTGTACAGATGCCTGTAAGTTGAAGTGTAATCTTCAAAGGACCTTCATATCCTTCTTATAGGATAGATACCTAATAGAAATGACTATGGGGTTTAATTTGTACCTAAGTTAACTGTTTCGCAATTATTCTTAACCATATGGGTACCTATTTTTTTAAAACCTCACGGCCAATCCTTACCCATTAATAGGTGATTTTTCATATCATCACTATCATGAGCTTATAGCAGTCCATTGATGGACATAGCCCAAGAGCCTCCCCTAATGAGCGCCATCGCACCTTATTTTCGGCTTGACGCATCTAGTAACCTGTTCTTTTTACTGGAATGCCGCTTCTAGATCGTGTTTATCTTTGACATAGGGGTGCGGTGCGCAGTGGTGCGGATATAGCCTACTTTATTGCCTAATATTTGTGGATTGACGTACTTTTTTGACGAAGTGAAAACTGATAGGTTACAGGAAGCCAAATAAAGGTGTGCTGAGCCAGATTACACAGCTTTAATTCAAAGTATTTTCTGTAAACTCGCTCATAGTTAGAAATTGAATCGTATTATGCGTAATTATTACTATTATAATCAGCCCGTATTGTCCCACTGCTGGGCAAATGCCTCCCTCTCCTCTTTTGCGTAATTAGAGTTGTAAAATCAAGGTTAAAAAGCACACTACAAAATATTTTGATATTAAATTGGCAACATCTTTGGGTCATAGAGTAAGCAGATTTTTCAAATTCCCTACTAGATATTTTTAGAAGTGAAATCTGCTTAAAGTACTATCTTACTCTACCAGCCTACGTTACTATGTTGGTACTAAAACGTTTAAAAAGAACCCTTTATTTCTTCAATCGGTAAGAATCCCAAGTTATTTCTGTTATAAAACGTGTAGTGGAATGAGGCAGGCGCGGCTTGCGTGACCCCTTTGCATGCTGACTGTACCTTAGCGGTAGCTTACATTTTTCACATTTTACTACACGGTCTGGCAATCAGGCCAATTATGGATATCGACGTTCATGTTTTACTAAGGATTTTCAAGATATAAGTACTCGAACTTAAAAGTTTTGAAAACTTGTAGATAGTTGGCGGTTTTTTAATTTTTTTCTTGAAAATGTTTAAGCAAGTATTCCCAAGGAGGGTTGACGTCAGGCAGGCGGCCGGTCATAAAACACCTTAGCCAAAACTCTTACAGC
Organism: Scotopteryx bipunctaria; assembly: GCA_949320045.1. Lineage (NCBI taxonomy): Eukaryota > Metazoa > Arthropoda > Insecta > Lepidoptera > Geometridae > Scotopteryx > Scotopteryx bipunctaria. The sequence goes on from OX439449.1 coordinate 5,248,087, forward strand.
ATGATCTAAGTAACATGCTGTGCCGACCCCGCATAGAGTGGGATAAGGGCAGGAAGATGATGATGTTTAGAGTTCAGACAAAAATAGATTTTCATCTTTAAAACATATTTCCTATTGTAAGGTACCTAACTTAATTTGAGTACCTACTAAGTACTAACTAAGTACCTAGTTTTTGCCTACATAGTGAATGAGTATGAACTACAGAGGTAATTACCTCAATATGTAATAGAAGATAGAGACTGTAGAGAATCGTTCTAGTAATATTTTTAGTCCGCAGCTAAAAAAAATTACTCAAGTCATTACAAGTCTCTATCGAAGCTTTCAGTCACTAACAAAGCCTCTATCGTAAGCTCTAATTATTAAGGTTCCCGGCATTATTAGAACAAATGAGTCGGCGCGGAAATACCCAGTAGCTGCCTACTATCTGCCCGAACAGCCTCGCGAGGCTGTCGCGCGAGGCAAGTGCTCGCTTAGTCAGGGTGTGCCTCGTCCGTTGCCTTGCGCGATTCGGTAAGATTACACTAAATTCGTCATCGGCCGAGGTATGGTATGACGTCGTCGACCGAACTCGGACGATCGGAAATGATGGAATCGAATGGACGATGTCTGTTGTAGTTTTGTCACGCACTATCTTCTTTTGACATAGGTAGGTACGTTTGATTCGATAAACCGAGTTCAGTCGATGACATCCAACCATACTTCATCCGTTGACGGATTTAGTGTAATCGTACCGTTTGCCTCGGGCAAGATACGTTTTAATCAAGTGAATACTTGCCTCGCATGGCAGCTTCGCGAGGCTGCACGGTTAGTCAGTACACAGCTTATGTCTAATGGAACTAAACTAGTGGGTAGCTGAGGCAATAATAATTCCATGAACGCAACAAACACTGCTGTACAACGACTCAAAACAAAAACTATTAAGGCTTTCAAGGGAAAGCAACTGGCTTATGTTCGTTGATACTAAGTAGTTAACCCAATTAAATAGTTTCTAAGAATTTTAATTATGAACGGTTTCAGAAACGTTGCCTTTGTTCCTTAAGAGATTTGGTAAAGTATGTCGAATTGTTTACAAAGGCACGGACTGATTTACAAAATAGTGCAGGAATTTGTAATACCGGAAATGTTGTTGCAAGCTATTTTGTAACATGACTGAACTGCAGTAAGTAAAAACTAGTTATTTTCAAGTATAAGTTTCAAAAATTGATGAAAAGTGTTGTACATTCATTCACCGTACCTATATGTGAAACTCTTGTTTAATTTGTAACTGGATCAAAAAATGTTGCAGAAATATATGTTGAGTCGAAACTAGAATGTGTTATTCCAGTAGGACACGTTTATCAGAACGCAATGCTATATCTAGATCTGTGGAACGCAATAAACTATCAAAATAATGATAATCAAATTGAACAATTTATTTATTGTATGCTTCTTAAACCGACTGAAATTAGAAAGCAGAAACTGGAATGACAATAATTTGAAACACTTTCATTTTGTATTAATTTAAAAAATTTCGTAAGCAGCTTTTAATTAGAATCGGATCCGTTCCATAAAGAATTACAGACAAATTTTTGATCGAACTTTGCTTTGTACTTTGCGGCGAGACGTCAACGGTTTTGCTATGGAGTGGGGCATTCAGCGAAGACACTTAACGCATAAAAACTGTATTAGTTTGTTAACAGTTATGAGGCAAACATCTTCAACGCATCACAGCATTCTCTAATTAGACGTTTGCGATTTCAAACCGCTGCGCGTGCGCCGATTCAGAGAACGATATAATTTGTAATTGTAATAGTTTGCTGAGCGTTCATTTCGTTTTCTTGTTATTTGGTACTGTTATGCTCATTATTAGCCGGTTGATTTCTTTGTAGTCATGCAGTCACGATAGAATGATGCTTCTAATAATAGAGCATTTGAATACACGAGTAAGCATTTTAATCATAGGGATTCGTTTATGATGGATACAAGTGTTTTAGATCTTCCGTGTGTAGGTAGAAGCTTTACTTGAACAAGATTGATTCACTACAGCAATATCACTGGTTCGAAAGAACTAGTGACACGGCTAGATAGAGACTACAGCAATAAAGTCTTATTGGATTAGTCATTCATTTAGTTTTTAACATTAATTCGTTTACATAAAATTCATCAAAATATAACAGTTTATTTTCATTTTTTGAAGTTCATTTTACTTGTAATCTTCGTTTACTTTTATATATGTATTCTGCGCTGAATTTTTTTACAGCTATCGTTTTTATTGAGGTAAATGTTATTTAAAATGACGACACAAATGGTCGCAACAATAAAGTTAGTCCTGCGCATCGCCACAATAGAGCAATAGGCATGTCGGACGCATTCGTCGAGCGCGATTTCATTTCCTGCGCGCGCGCCGACCCGTGCACTGTTGGCCAATTTCCGGTTCCACTGTACCAACTCTATTTATTACTTACAATATAAATCAGTATAAAAACTGCTTTGATTGACTTACCAACTGATGTATGAGTATGAAAATACACTAGTTCGTTCACTAGCACTTCACCTAGCAATTTTTTTACTAACTTCATTTTCCCGCTGCGTTCCTTAGGAGTTGAATTTTGGGAATTCGTTATACACCATAAGAGGAATATACCCTCTAAGTTCCAGTCAGTCAGTAAAATTTGAGTTTCATATAATATATATAGCAAGGGAAATTGTTTTCTAAAACCCAAACATTTTCACCGATGATTACAAGATTATAAATAATTTACTCGTAGAGATATAGGTCATGTAGTTTTATTAAAAAACAATTTAGCCTAACACCCACTCTACCATTTTAACCTGCTTTATCGCAAACAAAGCTAATATTTTGTGACCATAAACTAAATCAGTTATTATTTTTGTTGCGTGAACAGTAAGAATGACAGATTTTGAGATTTTGCGTGCGACACGCATTGTGCCAACTGTCGTGGTACTTTGACATGAGGCAAAAAATCGGGCACGCACATGTAACACGGTTTGACGTTATGCACGAAATAAACCAGTTGATCCTTTCACCGCACTGGCTGTTTTACCAACATTCTAAAGGTTCTGAAACCGTTACTCAAATTGGTCATTAAGAGTCTACAACCCGGTTCCATAAGCGAACCGTACATAATAGGATAGTAGCTAGGAGTTCATAACTCTTTTACCTATGAGTGATGTTTAAGATTCTGATCACTTTTTGTCACATCATCGCCACAGCGTTGACGACACACTCTTGGATATCTAGGTAAAAGTGTTTAGCTTAAATGGTGAAATCAGCTCTGAAGCTTATTTCAGTCACTTGTGTTTCTGAAATACTTACTGCAGTTCTAAATAACAACATATATTGTTCCATCGTAATGTGATCTGATGGATGAGCATATTTGAGGTAAAAAGTGTTGGCAGATATAGAATACATTTCCCAATTTATTTTTATTCGCCCATTTGTTACTTTTGTAGCCGGGTTTTGTATGTTTTTATCTAAAAATACGACAGTCGTAAATCTGTTCGGCAAAACAACAGGGTCTGCGTAAAATATGCATAATTGCATGCAGTATTATTACTGAAAAATCTGTCTTTTTAGGGTTCCGTACCAATCACCTAATTGTTTGTCCGCCCACCTTTCTATCTATCCAAATGTATCAGGGTCCTTTTTCTCAAGAGCACGTCGATGTATCTAGTTGAAATTATTTTATAATACTAGGTAATATCTACGTCGACGGCGGCGACGCCTTGAAGTTGAGGTGTTAAAAAAATTGAGCTTCTGAGTCAACACAATCACAAAATATGGTCATTTAGTTATGTAAGTAACAAATTATGATACGGCAAAATCATTTATTAACACACCTATAGGGTACTTTACGTTTTGGCCTAGCTAGAATCATGAAATTTTGTAAGAAAACTTGCTTCTTTTTAAAGGTAAAATCCGAAAACCGTTAATTTGTAGTTCTAACTTCGACTTTATAAAAAACTTCGACAATAAAGTTATATGCTATAAGCTTGTAGGGAACCCTCAGGGGTCGATCCGGTTTTTCCAATAAAATAAAGATGGAGCGTAAAAACACTCAGTCTATTGAAATGTCAATAAGTTTTGTAGCAATAAGTATTCAAAAGACAATAAGTTACCTTACGTTGTTACCACTGCAGTATTTCTGTACTACTCAGAATAGTTTATTCATTTCCGTGAAAAGAAAAGCGTACCGTGCCTTTTGTTGGTACCTACGTTTTACCGTAATTGCTATTCAGAGGTCGTAGCTATGTCAATACATTAAGCCTATCGCTCGTTCAACAAACTAGTTATAATGGTGTCGGTATATACTTTGATAATTGTGTTGGCTTTGGCGAAATGACATGGTTACCTACTGAGTTGAAGTCATTTTGGATAAAAGTAAAAGATGGTCTTCAATGCAGAATAGAATAAAAACCCCATAAACTATACATTTAGTACCTAACTGCAGGGTTGTTGGAGTTTCTATGTACATATGTATGTACATAAAATCACTGACGCCCAGCTAACCTCGGCCCTCGTGGTTCGTCCTCGTCCCATTCGGAAACCTACAGTGTGCGTGGTCCGACACGTCCTTGGTCATTTATTTTAAAGTCGATTGAAAATTGATGTTTTTGCCAATATGGCGGCTGTAATTTTTGGTGTTTGTTTTTAATCAAAGTGAATTTGACTAGACTATTTTTGCGGGTGGGTTTTAGCTGATAAGTAAATAACTGTGGGCCAAAACTACTACTGAGTGGAGCCCTGAGACAGTGAGATGGGGCGTCGGTAGACCACGCAAGCGATGGCGCGACAAGATTGGCAAACAGTAGCTTTAGATCGAAAAACCTGGAAAACTCGAGGGGAGGCCTTTGCCCAGCAGTGGGATGATGCGGGCTAGCAACAACAACAAAATAAGTACCTAGAAGGAACCTTTTTACTCATAGAACCATTTTGGGAATTATACAATGAGTGCAGGTTCAACTTACTATTTAACTTATATAAGAGGAATTGTTCGTTGATTATTTAAGAGGTATATTATGCCTACGTCTTGCAATAAGCATTTAGGAATATCACACTACAATAATATTTTTTATTCATATGATTAATTCAGTACAACTACAAAAATAGGTGAAAAAGGCGAGATTATAAGTATTTTAATAAGGTAATTATTAGAGCTATAACGAAACCACACGCAATACCTGCCGCTAGTAAAATACAGTTAACGTCAAAAGTGAATGATTATCGTACATTATAAAAATTGGAAAATATTTTTGAAACTGCGCCTACATTATTACCTTCATCGAAGTATTAAGGTCTCCGTCCACTAAGCCGTTCCATAATCGGACCGTCACTGTCTCAGCACGAAATATCAAACCAGAGTTCTGTAATACTTTTGCTTTGATTTTTGTGCCGGGTGATGCTTTATTTTATGGAAAAGGGCTGAGAGTAGAACGTCCCACTACTTCGTCTGAGTTTTTCTTTTCATACAAACTTTATCTTCCTGCTGCGTCCTCTGGGAGTTGAACTTCGGTAGTTATTTTCTTAGTGCACCCCTTCATCATTATAGGAATATACCCTTCAAGTTTTATTCATCTTACGTTGAGTCAGTCAGGCTGTCAGTCCGTAATGTGAGAGTTTTGTTTGTGGTGTTGACTGTACCACCCTACACTACCAAGGTACAAAAGTATATAGTAGCATGGAAAACTACGTTTATATTTCAGTCGTGCGTGCGGTCAGCGTTTACTCCACAGAATTGATTATAATGCCACGACATACTACCTTTTATGGCATCAATTAGTACTTTTACGTTTCGTTATTACTGTTCTAACATGTCTAAAGGTCAAAGGTTTCTTTTAACGGATGTAAAACTCTTTTAATTTGGTCATAACTTAGAACTCAATCTTTATTATGATTAATTTAATGAGTTGTAGGTATTTAAAAAAGCAATCATCATTATCATGATCATATTCGCAATCTGATTCCATCCACTTTTGGGTATAGACGTCCCTATGTGTGTGCCATTATGAATGACCTGGATAAGGTTGGCAACGGACCGTGAAGAACGGCACACACAATAAAGCAATAGATTGATAAATTTTAAAATACCTACAGGTATTTTCGAATAGAATTTTATAAAAAAACTCATATCCCACTTCTTGGCTTTTAGGGTTCCGTTCCCGAAGGATGCCAACGGGACCCTATTACTAATCCTCCGCTGTCTGTCCGTACGTCTGTCAGCGGGCTGTATCTCATGAACCGTAATAGGTAGAGAGTTTAAATTTTCACAGTGTGTGTATTTCTGTTGCCGCTATCACAAAAAATAATAAATATGAAATAAGAAAAATAAGGGGCCCCATACAAGAAACATTTTTTTGTGGCTAAAGGACATAGGGTAAAAGTCATTTTAAAAATTACATGTAAGATGATGCGGAATCCTTCGTGCGTGAATTCGACTAGCACTTGACCAGTTTTAATATATTCGAAGTCTTTTCCCTCAACTTTCAATCTACTTACAATCGCCCAATAGTCGCAAATATCGCGAGATACATTGATAGAGTTGGGTTGCTTAGGCCCTGATCATTGATATTCGAAGCTTGTTCGGTTCGAACCTATCAGCAGTACTACCTACTGGGTGAATTAGCTAAATTAGAACTGGATAGTATGTATCTGTAGTTGTGTCTGTTTCGGATTACGGATCACGGATTGAATACGCAAAAGGATGAGAAATAAATTGATCCCAATATCGGGTCGGCTTGTTCCACTGGAATGCAAAGGTGGGATGAAGGCCGAATCTTATTGCAGGTTCAGAACCTGTAGCCAAATAATTTTGCGTCTAATGTAGTCTCTGAAACTAAGGCCTTTTTACCATCTATAGTAGATGATTTATACAGCGTCAGGAGGCAACTATTACCATCACAAACGGGACGCTGTAGTGCCCGGGACGAATTAAGATGGAGTAGGCTTGCCCAGCACCTATTCCATCCTCTCAGCTTAGTCGGCAGTCGCTAAACGCTACTGTAAAAATGTGCCTATACCCAGTGATAGGTTTATTTATAAAGAAACACGCATCTTTATCCATAACGAGCATACTTAATTGACAGTGATAATATACAAACTCTAGGGTACTCTGTGCTAGACTACGAAAACGGAGCGAATCAAACGAAATACAATGTTTCGTAAAATTTAGATATAATATATTTTTCCAGCTTCGTTTCATTAGAAGCAAACTAAGCCTACAGCTTATAGCCTCGAAAGTTTTCGTGTTACATTCTAAGTTTAATAAAAGTCGTTCAGAAAACTTGGACTATCCTTTTTCAGTCTTTACCTGCCCCGAAGAACTAATTAATAAATGGTTTCCCTTGTTTCCTAAAAGTTTTTCCTGTTTCCCATACAGCTAAAACGAACGAATTATTTTAAGATTTAGGGCTCAGTAAAGTCACATAGCTTATTGTAACTCCCTTAAGTGGAATTGTATGTAGACACTTAGCTTTCTCAAACACCCCTATTAAATAAATTTACCTATGAACTTATAGCAATCTACTATGAATAAATTCCATAGGTACAATTTTTGCCCGTGTTACTTACTAAATCGGTAGTAAGTAACACGGGCAAAAATTGTACCTATTAGTACCTATTAGTAGAATTGATAAGGCCACGGGCAAAAAACATGTTCTGTTTACTTAGCCCATGTATCGTAAGCTTTCTTTGAAAGTTGTCAGCACTTAAATAAGTACCTACACTTAGGTACCCGTTTCTCTAGCATGTGATACGAAACTAAGTTAGCCTCCCTAGGCGTGGGTTCAAACTCAGGTGTACACTAACCACTTTGATGAGTTAATAGTACGCTTCACTAATAATTGGAGATATTATAAGGTAAAACGGATCCTGGAGCAATTAGTCGACGATTTTCATAATTCTAGCTTCCACCTAATTTCTAACAGGCACCTAGCGTGCTTATGTTTTTGGTCGTATTTTAATACAATAATGTTGTTTTTCTTGGCCATTAAAAAGATGAATGACTTTCGGTATTAGATACCGTTAAGAGCATTATTACCCCAAAAGCCTCCTTTTATAACTTTACCACTATGATAAAATTCCACACTCCTCACTGTATTAGGTACAGATAGCATCAAATATAAAATGACTAGCTTTCGCCCGCGACTTCGCTCGCGTGATATCCGGACGAAAAGTAGTTTTATTCCAAGTTTCATTCAAATCCTTTCAGCCGTTACGGCATGATTGAGGCACAAATCGTCACATCCACACATCTACAACCTCACAAACTTTCGATTTATAATTATAGTAGGATTATAATTTCGTGAACAACAACTAACTACAGACCCATTTTAGGTTATCATTTTGAAACGTAAAATCCCGCCCTACTAAATTGGTCAAGTTTCTAACAAGGCAGTACAAAGTTACTTCATCAATAAATACAATGTATTGATTCTCTCATGACCGCAATTCAAAATAACATAGCGCTGTATAGGGTTGGTAGGGTGTCCACCAACAAAAATGAAAAGATCTGAATAATAGTTTCATCGATTTACAACAAATACCCAATTTGACGACTTCGGTGGCGGGGCGGGCGAGTGCTCGGCTGAGTCACAAGAGGTGCGGGTTCGATTCCCGCTACGGGAGAAATGTTTGTATATTCGGCAAATTTTTTTTTCTGGGTCTGCGTGTTGTAGTATAAGTATGTAGCTTAAAAAAATATGTAAGTATTCTATCAGCCATCTGGTGCCCATAGTACAAGCTTTTCTTAGTTTGGGGCTAGATGGCGCTGTGTGAAATGTCCACAAATTTTTATTTATTTTAACCATACTATATATTTTACCTATGTATTGATCGTCGATAAATCATGCTTACAGTGTATTGGACACTTTATTCATAGCCTAGGCCATGTTAGACGTGTTAAGCGTTATAAAAGGTATCCGCGAGTGACCTGAAAACGGATGTACATACATACATACATACATACTATATTACCCATATCTCTAATGGGGTGTGCAGAGCCACAAGTTAACATAAGAAAACCTGCAGCCACTTCTGATTTAAAATCCTGAGATGGATATGGTGAACCATGGTGACAGGTGATCAGCCCATATAGGTGGTCCATAATTTCGGAGAGGATACCATCCCTTAGTCGACTTTTACGACATACTCGGGGAGAGAATCAGCTGGACGCATTCTACGCTTTTTCTTTACTTCCAGTCCAGCAGAGAAGTCCGAATGAAAAATTAACATGTCCCGAAACCCCAATATTATGGTAACTCTATCCACCAGTAGACGTTCCACGTGTATGCGCTTTTAAATATTAAAAGGCGCTCCATTTCCCATGCGCATATTACATTGCCACGGCATAAACAAGGTATTGCTGTGCTAAGATTGATAAAAATACACCTACCTGTCTCTGTAAAACCCCTGTAGGTCGATTTTTACCTATAATGAATGAATGGAATGCATGAATGAATGAATGAATGAATGAATGAAAATACTTTATTGTGCACCTTAGAGTAACATAAAAATAATATAACTAAATACGTTAAATTAAGAGTACAATTGGTGGTCTTATCGCTTAAGAGTGATCTCTTCCAGATAACCATGCATGGAAAAAGAGAACAGAATGTAAGTGTGGCCGGGGGTGTACGAATACAAGCTACACAATATGAACAGAATAATATAAACAAATATATATATTTAGATAAATATACTTACATAGAATACATTCAAATTCTTACAATTCCTTTAGAAGCTAAGCTACAATTAGAATAATATATTCCAAAACATCTAGAGCTGTAGACACATTATGTCAATAATGAGATTCAGTAGTCATGAACTTATTTCATTCGATCTTCATAAGCTAGTTGCAGACAAACTAAACTTTTCAAAAACAAAGCATTCTTGAAAGTCTCAATTCTTGAAAGTATCCAGGAATTTTCAATTTTAGTGACTGTAGGGGGTTTGTAGTAGAGCATGTTCATTCCCTACTATATATCTTATCTTCAGAGGAGCAGGTAAATGTTATATTTCCATGTTCCACATACTGGATTTATATTTTCACTTTAAAGTTAATACTTTAAAGTGAAAATATAAATCCAGTATGTCCCCCTGCTCACTAAGTTCAGTCATGTAATCATGACTGAACTTAGTGAGCAGGGGGAGTTACAACCTGCGACGCCACATGCAAAAGTTACGCATCAGCCCGATTACTTGTGGCTACTTAATCGCCACAGTGACAATATGAAATTACATTCAGATAGGCAGCCACTATGCCCAGGGCCCACCCCGCCCCTAAAGTGGGGCTGGGCATGATAATGATAAAATGTCTAAATACACGAGAATGTCTTCGGGGAGAGCCTGCAATGAAGTATATAATATAAATATTTCAATGATGTCCCAGTTAAACAGATTTCCCCAACAGACATATCCTATGCAATTTGACTTACAACCAACAACATAAAACTTACCTATTATGGTTTGTTGGTAGAGTGTTGGCGCCGCCGCGGCGTGTTGTGGGGCGCGGTTGCCATGGTTACGAATCTCCCCCCACACCACACACCCCACCCCCTGGCTTTCAGCTGACCCGTCGACCTCTAGTGACGACTCCTTACACTGTCAGTGCTATAGGGAGGGGAACTGGGGAACTGAAATTACGGAAGTACTGTGTGTTTTGTGGAATTTCTTGGCTACTTAATTTTTGCTCATACATGATGTTTCCAAGGCAAATATTACTTAGGCATACGATAGCTAAATAATGAAAAGCTCAAACCACTTTATCAGTGAAATAGGCCGCCTGAAACAATTTGTGTATTTAGGACTATAAAAACGGATTTTTTGACTATTTACCTACGAGAAAATGTTGAAGTAAAATGAAAATGGAAAAATTGATATCATGAAGCAAAAAAATACACGCGTTATTGAAAAGTTCTCTGTCTCCATTTATAGAAATTTTTTGTACGAGTATTCCTACAGTGAATTCTGCGAGTACCTAGAAGCAGGAGTGAGAATGATGAAAATTAAGGAAGGATTTTGAAAGAGTGGTCTTTCACAAAGTATTTTCAAGACTAAGTTCGCCGGTGTTCCTTTCTTATGGTCGCCAAGTCTAGTTCTTGACGTACTTAGCTTTATGAATACTTCAGGATTCAGGTGCTCGTACGTACACTGCAGGCCACAGAAACTGTTTGACTCTTACCACAGGGAGTACTAGTAAATAAAAATGGAATAACTTAGATCTAACATGGCCAGAGTAAATGACATGCGCAAGTCACGCGATACTTGGTCACGTTATGTACTCATAGAGCAAACATTGAACTATTTAGGTATTAGGTACCTACTCTACTAATTGGTTAGTTTCCCAAAGGCAATATAACACGTCATAACAATTCAAGTTCAATGCCTCGGTGGGGAGTACGATGTTTATATATGTATTACTTCCATTATTTGTATAGGTATAACTTATTTTATATATACCTAATGTGTGAAGGTAACATGTTACTTAGGTATTCAAAAACATATTTATAAAAGAGCGAGTTCGAAAATGCATTAGATTGATTGATTTGATAGACGCACGAACAACTCAGCAAATAAAGAACAGTCGGTCCATAAGCTACCTGTTTTATTTTTGTCTTTTATCAGATCAGTAGATTTCACAGTTCATCAATTTTGTTTTAATCCATTAATAGACTCTCCCCTTTACATCATAAGGCAAAGAGGAGGTAAACCTTAAAACCTCTTACTTATAAATCCCTTAAAATGAGATGTTTCATAGCAGGCCTGGTACACCAGACAGAAAAATGGTGAAATTTTACTGTGAATTTCGAACAAATACTCCTACTTATAACTTAATTGAAGCATAATTATTTGCAGGAAAATGTGAAGATTTTTTACAATGGTAACATATTTTCCTGGGCGGCTATGATAATGAAATAGTTCGTAGCTGCTACTGTCATATACGTATTTTGACTTTTTTTATCATTTTGACAGCTTCAATATAAACATTATATTCTACGCGAACCTCTATAATACAAGTGTACACCGATCAGGCTTAGGTTCCTTACATTTGTGAAAAATATTCTTTATAAAAAGCTTTACAATATATTGTACAATGTATTAAAAATACATATTAAATCAGGCCGTAAATCCCTTGTAGTAAAATAGTGACACAGTGTCAAAACAGTTTAAATACTGTTTCTCAGTATTTTTTGAAAAAAAACAAGTGTAACAGAAATAATGTTTATAATAAAATTGAGGCCGTAAATGTACAGGAACAAAGACATTGTATCCTCAATAGATGCTATCCACATCTACGTAATAGTTGCGTCGAGCTACATAAAAAGTACAAAAATCCGGCCTTTTTAAAAGATTTTTCATATACAAAAGAAGATAAATAAATACGGACAAGTGTGAGTATGACTCGGCGAGGTTTACGTACTTTTATTTTGTAAATCTTCATTTTGAAGAATTTCCTTTGAATGTTGCTTTGACGAGGAACAAAAAGAAAATCTCTATTTTAGAACCTATTTATTTGAATCAAATTAGACGGATTTAAATAAAAGGCACTATAAATTAGTTATTTCAGAAATTATTAGGTCTATAGCAAAAATAACACCTACTTATAAAGGTTTTCAGTTTTTAAAACGGAACCTTAAAAATCGTGGTACAATAGGATAATTTTTCTATAGTTCGCTATTATGTGTCGGGCTTTTGTTGTCCGATGCCATAGTTCTATTTGCAAATGGGTCGATTTACATTTTAGTAAATTGACTATAACGCTTGAAAATATTTGGGAAACTGTCAAATATAGGCATAATGGTTAATATGGTGAAACCCGAAATAAACCCCACATCATTCGTATAATCGGACCAGTCAGCCCATTAAGGATACGGGCCTGATAATTGTGAAAAAAGTGCCCTAATGTTATGTATTAGTTTTTAAGTATTTTATTATAAATATGTATGTTAGTCTATAAGATATTTATTAATATGGGCCGCCATCAACTTTATATGTCTTAAGTATATTGTTTGTAAGCCTGAAATAAAGAATTAATTATTATTATAATTATGTAGGTATGTATGTAATAATTCTTGTCTTTTAAGTTCAAGTAGGTAGATATTTGGTTAACCAGATTTTTTCCCATGAAAAAGTGTTTAAGATTTTTCTGACATTTTGCACGTAGTTTAAGCCACCTTGTTGGCACATCCTACGTCGGCCTGCATTGCGGTGCTTTTTTGACATTTATCATACTGTAGCCCGGACCACCACTGCCGCTTGTGGCCTTAATAGGCCTTTTGGTGCATTACCAGGTTACAGTTGTTGGAAGCTAGACATGAATTTATCAAAACTCCAGAGTTATTTTTTAAAGTTGAAAAGTTTGCGGCTCAAATGGTATTATTTGGCGAGTTTGTAATGGGACATAATCGCGTACTTTTTTCGTTGCAACGCGTTGTAAAAGTCGGGAAAATAAAGAAGGTAAACTTTTGATACTGCGAAAGTCGGGAAAATCAACAAATCGAGAAAGTTTAATAAATTTTTAAATTGGATTTGTTGTGTATATAAGTAAATCATTGAATCAAAAAAGGTTTCAAGTATAATGGTTCTATAACTATAAATAGAGATATTTCCTAAACAAACTTTTCGAAAAGCAGGTCAAAATGTGAAAGCAAAATAAATAAATAACAAAGAAAAATGTTCACGGCTGTATAATAGCATCATAGGTAGACATCCTTTTAAATCTGGAATGAAATAATGTTGAGAAACAAATAGTTAGGTACCTAATTGGATACTAAAAATTTTGCCCTGATTCACGCTCAAGCATTGTTTCTGACAGGCATCATCATTATCTTAATGATTCTTTATCATTTTCTTGATTCTTAATTCTTATTCCGTCTACCGTCATTTCTGCACTCTTGCTTGAATACAGTCATAAGCGATAAAATAATCATGATTAAAAACGATTAAGTTTATGGTAGTCATACTCGTAGGTGTTTCAAGGGCGTATCTGGTTCACGGTGCCTATTATAATATTGGAGATAGAGGTAGTCGGAATAATTGGACAGATAGGCCCAATACCTGATATGATTCTTTGATTTATTCCAGTGTTCTATTTCAGGAGGAGATTACTCGTTTTATTGCTCACCCTTGATCAGGAAAGACGAAATTAAACTTATTTGTAACAATAACGAACACCGAGCAGCGTGTTGCAAACATTAATAAAATTCCTCAGACAAGAAACCTGAAACTTTTTTTGTATTTAGCTTTTTCTTGCAAGTCGGGGAATTTCACTCCAAGCTAATAAATGTAAGAATTTAATAAAAGCGTCATTTTAGAGAAGGTATCAGTATTTCTTTTAATGACAGAAAAGGAATTTTCTTTTTGTATTCTCAGGCTTTCTTATTTAATTTGAATTGTGATCTTAGCGGCTTTGTCTTAAAAAGGTCTCGTAAATAAATTATTTTCTTTTAAAAAATTATTGCTTTATCAATTAAATAAATTGGATCAAATAGGTAAAAAGCAGTATTGATTAATGCGCGTTTTATTCGTTGTTAAATAACAATAAATTACGGGTAAAAATCAAAGCTGTGGTGCTGCTATGAACCGTATTGAAAAGAATAGGTAAAATGAACGGTAGGTACCAAATTTAGACAATGCCTATGACAAATTGTTGGCATGCTCCAATTCCAGAATAAATGTCGCTTTCGCCTGTCTGGAGCGAATCAAACCGGAAAAACTTTGAAAGCCGGTAAGCCCAGCTCACTCGGAACGGAATCACAGCCAGCTAAAGTATATTTCACCCTTTTGACGACACATTATGTACATTTGCAGCGCGTAACGACACGGGCTCGGCTCACAATTTCCATTAAGACTCGCCGTAATAGGAACGGCCCAAATTTTAATCGATCCATTCCAATTTCAACTCTAACCCGATATAGATAGAGTCGAGAAAGCAGATGTGTTTGGGCTCTTTTGTGTCTGGGACACGTCGTTTTTCAGCCGCGCCCCGTGTTGTACATATCGTATTAGCAAAGGACGGAATCTTAGTGCAATTAGCCTCAACGTTTTAGGAGTGCCTCTGCCCAGTTTGCGGGCTGTGATACTTTGTTTTAAGCCCGTTTTCGAACATCCACTCAGGGTGCTTAGATCGCTTAGACAACTCGGCACTTCCAGATGAAAAACTAGTGACGGCACCTTTTACGTAGTAGAGCATACGAATAGACTTAGTTGGGTCAAAGTGGGTTAACTCGGGAAAAATATAGGTAAGTAAAATCTTGGCATCTACACAACTCGTACTCTAGCTATGCTGTTTTAAATTCAAAGGAAGGAAGTGCCAAATGTAACAGCCGTTCATAAAAGCTCCAGGATTGTACCTCATAAGAATTTTATGCTCATTTTGTACCAGCATTACGGGAAAAACTCGCAGTATGACAGAAATGAATTAATTTAATTGTTTTCTAATACTTTTTTTTTTCAAATTAGTTAATGCACAATACTCGAGGTACTATTAAAAACTGTTGTTAGATCTCTTGTTGAAAAACAAAATAACATTACAGTATGTAGATTGCGTACTTTATTTGGAGTATTTTAATTTAGGAAACCGTGATAATTCAAAACGCGTAATTTAGCTAAAAAGAATATAATTATGCCATTCAAAATTTAAAGCTGCATCAAGCTTAAACGAGCGTGCTAGTAGCGAATTAGCTCGGTATCTGCTTATCCGGCGAAGCAACGAGAAGGATAATTATTTATTAAAACCGTTGCCATCCCCGCTGCGGGACACGTTGGCCTCGCAACGATGTTAGCTGCCGTATTCAACAATATCACTGGTTCTCCCAACATCATGATCACAAAATCACAAATAAAATAGGCACTTCATATAAACAGGAGCCTTTGAGGCAAACTTTAAATTCTTTCACCACACTGATTCGAAAGAACTAGAGACGCGGCTAGAAGAAGTAATAGTAGTAGTACAAAATCATCTACCACAGATGACGTTGGCAAAGTAAATGGACAAGATTAGCATAGGAGCGTGTTGGATGGCACAACCAAAGGCTCTTGCAGCATATGAAGTCGGCCTGTGGTGACTAAATTCATTGTAGTTTATGCTCGAAGAGTTTAATCCCTTCATCGCATGTGTCCTGACAATGTTGTCGACCCATCGTCAATATTGATGACATTGTTAGCGTCGTGGGCCGTCTAGTGGATCAGGCTAGCGCAGGTCCGGTGAAAGGGCAAGAGTTAAGGGAGATCTATGCAGCCGTGGGTGCAATCTGGCCGCGGATGATGATGATATATCTTGAGTACAGTGCGTGCTCTGTTTAGGTAGGTATGTTTAAACACTACAATCATATTTCCTCAGAGAGGCGTCCATTGCAAATCACTCTTCGCAAATCTAAATCTGACATCACTGTACTGCATCATCATTAAAAATAATTCCAGTGTCGACGGATATATATATATTATCTTTTAAGCTTCTACAACATAATTTCATAATGGCAATGCATCATACTGATATGACATCATTTTACTAGCTACTTCGTTTATTTTTCTCAAAAATAATGGAGTAAATTTGGTAAGGGTAGTAGTGTCTAAAAAGGTTATAAATGCATTCATTGTTGTCCTACTAATGCTTCTAATGCTGCTATGGTGTATTAGAGTGACCATGCATCATCTGCTATGAGTGAGATTTTTCATGCTTTTCCTTTAAAAATGTTGACCACATTTGCATGAACATTCCGTAAGGCAGCTTTGTTGATTCCGTAATTTTATACGGACGCATTTGGTTTACTCTTAAGGTTATCCTATGAATAGACTGTGACTCTAGTTGTTATAAAATGTATTGCGGCGACAATATTGAAAAAGCTTGGTACAAAAATAGTTTTTCTCTACTTTTCTTATTGAACAATAAATATTTTACTACCAAGCATTGTTTCATACGACCTTCGGAGTTTTACAAAGTTGATCCATCACGTATTCTATTTGTTCGTAAAATAGAAACAATTACATAAGTGGAAACGTAAGTTCCAATTCCTCACGGTCGAACCTCTTCCCTTGTCTAATTCCTCATTGTCTGCAGTTTTCCTTCACAGGAAAACTTAGGAACTGTGCATGTAACTTGCCTCTACTAAGATGTTGTGTAGAAGCTGGGGAGCTAATGAAAAAAACTTCACTTTAAGCTCTTTGTGAAGTTTAATATGAGAGCTTGGTTTAATTTTCATCTAAAACTTTATAAAAAATTTGTGTTAAAATTACTTAGGAAAATGAACTATAGGGGATTACTCCCCTTTCTTAGATCTTTTTTTAAATTTATTTAAGGGCTTTGTCGTTTTGCAACCACATTACCCATATAAGAACAAAAATGCATAAAACCAAGAAAAACTTACAACCAGCTGCAACCAGTACACTATGTATGTACATACTTACAATAACTATATTCTCTGTAAGTGGACTCTGTTCTTTGAGAAATAAATATCTTTAATCACAAACTTAAACTATACTTATAACAAAACTTAACGCGTAATACGCTATGAGGATATTTTGACTTCTAATGAATGACCAAACGCGTGTCGGACCAAGCCAAGTCCAAAGCCAAGAAGATATTAAACCGATTACAAACTCCACTAGGCGTAAAATAAACTCCAGGTACCCATGAAACTTTTTTTTTCATATCTTTGTACGGGTCATCGACAAGTACACCATTATAGTCAGAACAGCAAATTCAAAATAAATTAACCCCACATCGGTCACAGTAAATATGGAATCTGGCAAACTGCACTACAAAGTGACCACATCACACTCTCGTTGACGCTTTGCTTTCGTCGGAATATATCAACGACTTTATTTAACACTAGCAGTGGTTTAAATGCTCGTTTGTATTGCATGTGTGTGAGTGAATGCGGTGACATGTTTACTAGGCATTTTGTACAAAGTCTGATCTACTTCTTAGAAGGTCGCGTTTGGTTGTCGCAGATGAAGTCATCAAAGCGAACGTAAGCTTTTAGGTCATTGCCATACTATTCTGTTACTTGATTGATGAACCAGAGTTGCAGGTCAGCAATAAATAAGACGCTAGGAAAATTTGGTACTTACAGCATTCAGATTAAAAAGAGATTAAATTTATGAAAAATCTTTCAGATTTCCTTAAAAATGCATTTACATATTTCAAAGAACAAATAAAACTATAGGCAAATGCTTGAAAACCTAAGATTTAATCTCTTAGCTTCGCGTAAACAGGAAGGAAAGTAAAAGGTCTTAAATAAGAAAATGAAAAACGAGCAAGAGACTCACACGATAAGCGTTTTAATCTATTTAAGTGTTGGTACGAGTTTTGAACAACCGGTGCTCAGGTATTTGCTATGTAAAGAAGTTGTTTTTTTTCGCCAAGTTTAATCAAGCATTTGTTAATATTTAAAGCAGGCTCATTCTGGAAATATAAGTAGTAGGTAATGATAGAGCTATAGGGCACTTGGCTACTTGATAAATGGTTTTTTTTCGCAGTAAAAAGTTTAAACATCACTTTAAACAAATAGATAAATATTGAATAAATATTTTTGGACATTTGATACAGCAGTGGGACGATATAGGTTAATAAAAAAAAATGATACAGCGCCATCTAGCCCCAATCTAAGCAAAGCTTTTACTATGGACACCAGATGGCTGATAGAATACTTAAATACTTTTTTTTAAATACATACTAATAATACATAATACTACAACACCTTGATCCGGAAGAAATATTTGCAGAACATACAAACATTTATCCTGCAGCAGGAATCGAACCCGCACCTCTTGCGTCTCAGCCAGCACTCGCCCGCCACACCACCGAGGTCAATCGTCAAATGGTATCTACATACATATTATCACGCCCGTATCCCTAATGGGGTTGTCAGAGCGAAATGGTTTCTAGTAGCAATAAGGTACAAGAGAATGATGACTATTACATGTGAATTCATCCGTCCATAACGTAAGGGGCGGTTGGCACTATTTAGCACAATCAGGCAAACTCTGACACGTGCTTATTTAAAATTCAATTATAAAATTGGGAACCATGACCTGGTGCGCTGTGAAATTTGCTGAATACCAACAATTTGGCTACGTAACCTAGGTGCATTACATTAATTTCTAGCTGAAAGCCCGGGCATTAATTTGCGTCTGGCTCCGCAGGGAAACCGCAAAATACTAGTTCCGTTGCTATTCATAATAAAACGCAAGCCGCTAAGTGCTTCAACATCTGCCCGTAACGAAATACTATTATGAACATTCCACCGCTGGACCCAATATATTGAAGAACTTCAATAAGGTCTTGCCGCTAGCTAGATGTATTAATTACGATTCTTGTCACTAACTCTTTTGAACCAGTGTGTTGAAAGGATTTAAGTGATCCTCGAAAAGTCTCTCCCTAAAACATGTCTTCGAATTTTTCATGGTTCTACAACGTGTCAGATTTATCACGATGATCCACGACGTTGTCTGACTGTTTGATAGTATAACGCACGCACACATATTTTTTTTCATGGAAAAATCTATAGCGCACAGCGGAATTCAAACACACAACCTTGTGATAGGAAAACTGGGGACCACTGGATCACAATGATTTATCGATATTTTGAAAACCTCAATCAATTGACGTAAATTGAATCTGCAAGTCGGCATAGTAATTGATCGAAAACTATTCATGCTTGCAAACTAGGCTATTGAGATAAAATAAATCTGTCGATAACGGCTTCATAACACAAAAAATAGCACTTTCTGTGTCCTCAACACGGAGTTTCGACAGTTAAAATTCAGGTGGGTGCGTCATCGGTAACAATCGCACAACGGTAATATTTCGCGTCCCGATGTTAAACTCCCCAGGCGATCATGATGACAAAGTCTCGTGAATCGTGAAACAATCTTGTATTTGAGCGTGTTAGCAAAATGTACATACTGTCGGCGAAACCTAGTAGTTAATTTTATTTTACTTTTGTTTCTGAAACCTCTTTTGAAATAACTCTTTTCAGTTCTTCTTTTTCGCTTTTTTATTTTAATGTAAGGAGGAATAAAAACTTAGGTGTATTTTGAAATGGTTCATTATTGCCATCTGTTTACAGTGAAGTGAACCAACTCAGATGTTGCTGTTTAGATGTTCAGAGTACGGGCATCTTGTTTGTTGAAATCATTGATTGTTGCTTGAAATTTCTTGCAATAATGTTTAGGCAGCTCTGGAATGTTGTATTCCGAAATATCAATCAACAATGACTTACCTAGTACGAAACAGAGTTGTTTTAAAATAAAGAATTCCTAGATGGGTTTTCCGATATGCAATTTCAATGTTATTTGACCGTCGGAAATATCAATACTATTCATTATACCTATTTATTTTATCTATATACGTAAAGCTAACGCTTTTTTAATATTTTTTCTTTAGCACCATGTAGTGGGCATAAATTGACGGTACGACAAAGAGATTAAAGTGTGCTTCGCAATGTTCCTTGAATTCACTGAAATCCACAAAACTATTAACAGAACAACTATTGCATTAAATAAGACCCATGCTGAGTCCGATGGACGTAACCACGAAAGCAATATAGTTTAGACGTAATGCTTTGGCTTAGTCACTACTATCGACTAGATCAGTTTGTAGGAATTAGCTCTTATTATGTGATAAACTTACAGGTAGTTCTATAAACCGTCTTATTTTTTTGAAGACAAATAAAAAATTATTTTTTACACTGGTTCGAAAGAACTAATTACACAACTAGATAGACTAGTTCTTTCGAAATAGTGTGGTGAAAGGATTTAAAGTGCGCCTCAAAGGCTTCTAAGGCATATGACACCGCCTCATTGCGACAAGAACGTGTTATCGTCGACATGTATAATAACGTTTAAACTAAAAATGTCAGAGGTTTGCAAATAATTTATTTCGAAAGAATAATAGTTAGAGAACCTATATTCTGTAATTTTTTTACGAAACACCTTATAGTTACAAAAATTAAACAAATTTAAAACTTTATAAGCGTCTCCTGAAAAGTCGGTGTTTTCGAGATAACCCGTTCTTGTCGCATAGAGGCGAATATCTTCGATCTTTTTAGGCTCTACGACATGCCTGTTTCCTTAAGATGTTTCACTGTTTGAGAGTACTGGCGCACATATTTTTTTCTAACAGAAAAATTCATTGGGACATGGCCGAATTTGACCCCACGACCTTAGAATCAAATTTAGCATTATTAAAAAAAATATTGCAATACTTGGAAAAGAGAAATATAGTTATTTTAAAAGAAATATGTTACATGGTAGATCTCTAGAGCTCTAAATATTTTGTGTAAGGGAGTAGGTTATACTCGTAGGCTTTATCACAAAATAGAAGCCGAAGTTGCTTCCTACAGACAAACCATCGTCATGGCATGCTGACGTCAGAGCCTTACTTTCCTTGTTTCAGCATAAACCTTTGCGTTGGGGCACGTACGAGTTAAGGTAGGGTTCCTAAAAACCCTAAGTAGAGTTTGTGACTTAAAGTCGTAGATATATTTTGGCAATAAAAAGTAGACATTTCAAATCTGGTCTCTTGAGATTATTTGATGATATAAAGGGATAGACAGAAGCACATGACTTTTGATGCGCTCACATTATTATATTTATCTTCTTGATCGTGTTACGAAGGTAGATTTAAGACGTTTCAATTTTAAAATGTCTCCTTGCAATTTTAAAGAGTTATGACTAACTGCTTACTGACATTATTATTTTTTGGTTGTTGCCAAAGTGTTGATCAAAGCCAAAAACTATCTAATGGAATTTTGGTAAAGTTCGCTGTACGCTTAGAAACCGGGGCTTTGGCACGCAATGGTCACTGGATTTTGCTTTGATACACCTAACATTCGTAGCTTTGCTCACCCGGTTATCCTTAGCACCACGTAGGTACTCTGTACCTAGTGAATACAAAGCTTTATTAATCGTACCTGAGTTTGATACATCACTTGCTATTGTCACGATAAGATCAATGTTTTTTCTCTGTTACTTCTCTGCTGGACTGGAATTACTTAAAAAAAAGCATAGAATGCGTCCAGCTGCTTCTCACCCCGAGCAGGTCGTAAAAGGCGACCAAGGGATAGTATCTTCTCCAAAATGATGGAACACCTATATGGACGATGGGCTGATCACCTGTCACCGTGGTTTACCATATCCATCTTAGGAGTTTAGATCAGAAGTGGCTGCAAGCTTTTTTATGTTTATTTGTGGCTCTCTCAACCCCATTAGGGATACGGCGTGATAATAAGTATGTATGTAGATCTATGTTTTTTAATCAAACTGAATAAAAAACAAAGATAAAATTAAATCCCATTGTTTGATAGTTCACTTTTCCATAGAATTTAGGTAATGGTAGTTTAATGACGGCCGTCTTTTTTCTGCCTAGGAAACCATACCTGTATCTTTGTAATCTTTGAATACCCTCACTTTAGCTATCCACTAATCCAATTGACATGTTTCGTAGTACCCACCTACTGCGTAGCAGTCGTAGCAGTCTGGTGAAAACTAAGCTTTATACCGCTACATAACTCGGTTTGGCAGACGCTATGCCTCATGCTAACTCGGTTTGTACTATTCAGAGTGGACGCTCTTTGTTGCAATAGTGCAATATGGTTCAATTTAGACATTGACTTATTTATTGAAATGCTTTTGGAATGCTCTTATACTAAGGCCCGTACCCAAGAACAATGTCCAAATTCAAAGTGATTCTTACTGATTATGCTGAATAAATTATATTTGCTTTTGATGCTCAAGTGTGAACTTCCACTGAAGAAATATATTTTTTTTTAGTTTCTGATGAAAAACTGACAGACATCGTTCCATAAACGGACCGTCACTGCAGCAAAAAGAAGCCTGAAATGTCTGCTTTATTCGAATACTTTGATCATAGTAGTATTCTAGTTGACCCAAAAATAAATGTTAATATGAAACGAATACATAGAAATAAAGTAACTTTATTCATAACAGCAAGATCTTGTAAAACAAACTCACTTCTCACTTTATAACTGAAAATATGAGCGAGTAAAACCTCCTGGCCGTCTTTACTGTGAAGATAGGTACTTTCTTGTACAAACGTTTATCATTTCAGCGCTCAACTTTTTAGTCATATTTTAGTTCTTGACCTTTTCAGATAATAAAAATGTAGTTGAATAAGAGAAAATGTAGTCGAAATGTTAATGTAAAATAAAACAAGGACGTTACTTGCTCTTGACCTAAAGTTTGAAACTGCAAGTTAGGCTGATAATTTTTTTGACACTTTTGAGACTCAACGTAATAATAAATGATAACAGCTTTAGTGTAGTTTGAAAGTAAATCTTCCAGGCTCAAGTCAGAGAAAAGGATCAAAGATCTTTTTGTAAGTATTCTAGCTTTCAAGAGCGGCTTCACTCACGAGGTACCTAGATAAAAACTAGCCTATATACTCATTTGGCACACATAATATTATGTCGTATACTCCAAGTTACATTCAGAACCATTCAGCTTTTACTACGGGTTGATTGAGACACATACCTATACATCTTCCCATCCTCATATTCACACAAACTTTTAGTTTTTTTATATTGTTTGGATTAAGATTATCTTAATCAGAAGTTTAAACAAGATTATGATAAGAGTATTGCGAATCCGGGTCTAAAAGATTAATTGCAAAGAAGCCTGCGATTTTAATACAAGCGCGGTAGTACACGCGCCTTTTGTTGTGGAATAGATTAATTTCGCGCGTCCTATTTGGCTCTGTACCGTTAGTTATGACAGGGTGTCTAGTTTATATTGTTAAATAACATTTGTCATCGACTTCGCTTGGTATCTGGATTAAAAGCAGTCTATATTCTATTCAAGCTATATCTGTTCCAAGTTTCGTTTAATTTAAGCTACTATAGCGTGTTTGTCACACACATACTTAAATGCAAAAAAATATATAATTTTTCGAATTTCTATTAGTGGGATTCTTTGGCTGATCTTTGACTGACTTAATAGGATAGGTGCGACACTTATTAGTCTTCTCACGAAACAGCAATCTTAAGGTATGAAGGTAAATGAAAAAACTGGTCGAAGTGAGAGTCGAATTCGAACACGAAGGGTTCCATCGAACATGTATGTAGCCCCCTTTTATTTTATTTTTAATATTTGTCGTTATAGCGCCAATAAATACACACTATAAAAATTTCAGCTCTCTACTTATTATGGTTCGGACAGGGGAGGCTTAGCAATAGGGTCACGTTGGCACCTTCAAGTATGTAACCCTAAAAAATAAAGCAGATTTTACAAGTACCTACTCTACTATCCGTATATACATATCTCTTATTGTTTGAAATAGAAAAGCGTTTACAATAAGTTTTATTGGCATAATATTTTTCGATTCCCGCCGTCTTGTCTCCAGTCCGTATTTTGCTTTTATGGGGGCTTACGTCGCTGACTTGGGTTCTATGAAAAATGTTGGCGTTCAGCTAGACTCTAAGAGAACGCTCTAGCTGCTAGAGCGTTCTCTATAACGGGCCTTAGTAAGTGTGCTTTAAGTTATAGTGCGCGCTATAAACTAGGGTCGAAAGTTGGCGTGTGGATCGATAGGCGCTTACTCATCCACGGACGCACGGCCGGACACGTCGCGTGCCACCTGCCATACAAAAATATCGATCTTTCCCACAAAGCCGCGTCACCGCAATCAATATACCTTTCCGACCCGTGCCTAATTACGCCCGCCTTCATCACTCAAACATCCGTAAAAAGCTCCCTAATCGCGACCACCGCTGATACCCATCCAGAAAAATAGCGCACACTGAATCATTGAAAGCGCACAGGAAAACGCTTCATTGTAAACGTTTTATTTAATTTTCCCTCCATTTACTTTTTTATAATTTCTGCCGGGCATAAAAAACGATCCGCCGCCGCAGGAAGCGCGCACACACGGATAGCTGACGTGTCCGGACGCACACAGGGACAGGAACACCTGTCTTGGGAACGAAAGGTGTGCTAGAGCGTGTTGGGAAGAGACGACTATACGTATGGTGCGGCGGGTTGGAGAGAGAGAAGGCATGCGCGCGCAGAGTGTTGGCACGCCCGCCGCGCGTCCCGCTCGCGCGCGACTCTGCCCGAAAGCCGTCAGTCTATCGCGCGCAGAGGCAGCGCTTGTATGTGCCGCCCTTTGCTCTGACGCGACCGACGCAGTGTCCGTAACCGGTGTTCGGAAAATTGTGCATGTGCGTTTTCCGACGGGAGCAGTGTGTGTGTCTGTGAGATGTGCTATTGTTTTCTAGGTAACGGAGACCATTGTTTGAAAAAAAGGCAGCCGGATACGACACATTAGTCGATGCACTTGTTCGCACGTTTTAATTTCACTTTTATTATGTTTCCCACGAAGGCAGTATTGGAAAAGCTAGTTGGTAACCTGCTCCAGACGCACAAGATCAAATTTTATTTATGAATGGCCATATTTTGCATAAGCACCGTGACATTTCTAAAGTTTTTGATCTGTTAATTGTTTGCCCCGCTCTAGATAACGCTAACAAAGTGTGGATGTTGATCGTTATTAACGTGTGGGAATAGTTAGAAAAAACATGACAGTTGTGTAGCGATAACACTTCTATTGGCAATTTAAGCAAAATACATTCTGTTTTAATTTAACTACCCTCACTCTCAAATTAAAGTCTAATAGAAACCATCTAAGAAAAACCAATGTAAATTTGAATTCGAACTCTAAAAATATAATCATTAAAATAGCAATGTCATCAGTATTGTTGAAGAGAATAGGTACCTATAGCAACAAAAACTAAATACCTAGTAAGAAGTCACGCCAGCACAACATAAGTGCTTGCACAAATTATAATAGTTTTTATTTATTTAATAACAATATAAAAACTGGTCCATTATATTGTTAGTAATGTCTTAAAACATATGTTAGGTTCTAAGACAATAGGTACCATACGCTGAAATTTCAGTAAGTACCTAGGCATTAACAGAAACGCGGAGAACTTTTCGAAAGCACTAGTAGACTTTGAACCGATTTCAAACAATAAGACAACAATGATAATACCTTACTTAGAGAGCAGACGGCGGAACATCTAGCTAGATTATAATAAGTAAAATAAGAGAGGCGGCATTGCCGCAAGATAAAAATAATTAACTTGCTCGAGTTGAAACAGGCGACAAAAACCGTATCAAATGGCCACCGACACCAGTTTCACAAGAGAAAGCTGATGAATTGTGCAACGATCATTGAACAAGTAACTTTGCTACTGTCTTACTTGATGTCGCTGTGACCACCGATGTGGAAAAAAATAACGATAAATCGTCTGAAGCTGACTGTTCGCTAGCTGTTGCCCAAATTTGGCACAAAAGAGTCATTACAATATGAATAACTGCAAACCCTGCGCGAGAATCGGCTGCTCTACAAAATATGTGTAGTATTGTTGTATAATTTGGCCACGTTCATGTGAATTAAACATGCATACATTATGGTTAACAAGCAGAACTAAGTTTTGATACTTAGTTGGAAAATAAGTAATTTAATATTATAATATAATATTTTTTCTTTTGAAATAGTACAAAACAAAGTCGCTATCCGCATTCTGTTTGTGCGCCTAATTCTCTGAAACTGTCCTACGAATTTTGATATGGTTTTTCACTATATTTTAGTTAGACATTTTCTCCCAAAAGGTATGTACCTATTCTGGCAAAGCCGGGCCGGGTCGCTAATTAATAATTAATATAATATACTTTTCATACTGCCATAAAACAATACTCTAGACGCCACCACAAAATGCCTTGCACAATTTTGAGTCTAAAAGATCTATATGATGTCAGATCTAGTTAAAACTTGAAACAAATGATTTGCCCTCAACGCTGTTTGAAGCTGGATGTATATGGATGACTTTTTTCACGGTTGGTGGTTGCGCAAATGTAGACAGGCAGATGGCCGGACGACTGGCTCGTTATGCTCCAACCACCACCATTATGAACGAAGGCTTGTATAAAAACTTTTTAAAACAGTCATTGAAGTTTGTTGTGATAGAATTATGAAGTAACGACTCACTTGTACTGGTAGCAGAGGCTTTGTAATATCGTTGAAAAATTCTAGAGAACAGAAAAGCCAAGAAAGAATGGCATTACGACTCAAAGTACTAGCAATTGAAGAGTCCCATCATAACCTCTTCAAAGGCTAGCTTACTAATGATAAATAAATAGAACTATGTAAATATATGATGGATGGCACAAACAGAGGGAGGTCTATGCCTAGCAGTGGGAAAAGTTGTGGATGATGAT
This sequence comes from Scotopteryx bipunctaria, assembly GCA_949320045.1. NCBI lineage: Eukaryota > Metazoa > Arthropoda > Insecta > Lepidoptera > Geometridae > Scotopteryx > Scotopteryx bipunctaria. The sequence continues at coordinate 5,275,325 of OX439449.1, forward strand.
GGTAATGTTAATATATATAAATATCCATTTATTTTATCAAACTGTGAACTCTTATCGAGGCAGTTATCGACACCAAACATAAATGATTTATGAACAAGCGACCCTCCAATGGCCTGCCTAATTGATCTCAATAAATGAGAATGGCCTCTAGGATGACGTGACCATTAGACTCCGACGAAAGAAATTACGAGGTTAATTCAATTAATGAAAGAAGTTCAACCTAAATCGTAGTCAAATTGAAGTTAATCGCGATGACAATGGAGGAAGTGCATAGTCAGAGTACTATGGTTTAATATTAATTTAGTTATTTATAAATCATTTACTATATTTTTTCTTTTGTCCTAAAACACAAAAAATCCAAATAGGCGCGTAACGGAAATAAGCTTCTGAAGTTGTGATATAAACAAAACAAAACTCCGGAAAAGCAAAGGTTCTGTAAACCGATTTACATAAAAACTGGTCAAGTGCGAATCGAATTCGCACATGAAGGGTTCCGTACCATCGTACATGTACATAAATGTTTCTTGTATGGGACCGCCTTTTAATTTATGATTTGTTTATAATTATTTAGCGGCAATAGAAAGACACGCTGTGAAAATTTCAACTCTACCTATTACGGTTCATATGATGAGATACAGCCCGCTGACGGACAGCGGAGGCTTAATAATAGGGTCCCGTTGGCACCCTGCAGGTACGGAACCCTAAAAAAGATTTTTTTATTCAAATTGAAAAGGTCAAAGGTGTGGTAATGAGTACTTGGCAGCGGCTAGTGAAATGTCGCATGGCTGGCGTCTCGCATAGGTATAAAATAGCTGCGATAGGATTTTCACCGACTAGCAATTTGTTTTGTGTGTTCGGAAAAACGATCGGATGGCATTGATTTGCAATAAAAAATATTGCTTTGTCACGCTTTCAGTGGTGCGCCCTCTTTCACAACAGGCATCAGCGGACCGTGCGGCTTAGTGCGGCCGCCGTTGTAAATAAATATTCATTCGAGTTTTGTTACATTTTTCGGGCTAAGTTGAGCCGATAACACTGCAATTTTTGTATAACATTCAGGTGCTTTTAACCTTTTAACATTGATAAGATTTTACTTAAAACTTTACACGATTTATGTGCTTCGAAGTTTATGATACTTAAATTAGGCTCAATATCCTTTAATATATATTTTTAATAAACAATAAAAGAAATAAAAAATTCTTAAATGGAATCACAATTTTCAGTTAGATTTAACAAGTTAGTTATAAGTTAGATTACTAACTCAGACTAGGTATCATCACGAAGCAAACTGTAATAACTTTGCTCATCCAATTCGGGCTGAACATTTCAGCGGTTAACTCACAAGATGGCTGACTCTATAACAGCTGATGTCACTCGCGAGCGTTCAGCTTCGTAAATGTTCTTAAACAGGTGGTCTGTGGGTGTTCAGAAATTCTGATCCTAAGTGGGTAAATAGGCGCAATTCGGGCCACCGCGTCGGCTTCGCTAGTCTGATTCAACACTTCGTTGCGGCAATTAGATTCAATTTGCGGGACTCTCGGCTATGAATATGGCTCGCTTGTAACAAAGATTCGTTACTCGTGGAATCACTCCAAATTCTCTCTGCGGATACTAATTTTCTTTGCTAACTCACCTAATTAGACAGTGTTCAGGGAAAGTTTTTCGTTTCACATTCACAATCTTAATGGAATTCTAATGATGATTGTAAATAAGTTTAGACAATGTCTATTAAGTATTGATATACCTGCATGTCTATATTACTTGTATATTTCACTTAAACATTACGAGTAGGTTAATCGGCTGTTTGATAGAATGTAGTTAATTGAATGGTCATGTTTTGCTTCGAATTATATTCAACGACCATGGCACAATTCTTGAAAAACCCAAACTAAAATGGCCAAATTCCATTGATTTTTTTCAATTTCGTAGTCTTGAAAGTCATGGTATTCACTGTAAGGACGATTTTATGCAGGTATGTTTGGAACATGCTGTAAACGAATAATTTCTAAGAGTTCACCTACCTAAGGACCTAAGGTACGTACAAATTGCAAAACTGTGAAAGACGGAATGGATGAAGTTCCTTAGCAAGACTCATACTTGTAAAGGCCTGTTTTTGTCAGTTCTACATGTTCGTACAGCATATACCTCCACTCTGAAAATACCCTTTGAGACTCATCCAACTATTTCTTTGTACCCTTCTTCATAGTTTTCAAATTAAATCAAAGCGGTTAGGTTTGTTCGTACATTCCCAGAGCCGGCACACTTTCATCAGCCTTCATTTCAGAATAAATAACAATATTCCTCACAAGTATATACTACATATAAAACTTTATATCAAGCCTTAAATTTTTACCACTTAAACAGATATGTGAGAGCAAGATCCTCTGACACAAGTATTATAATACTTAAAAGAGGGTCTTAAATACTGTAAGCTACGTTAAAATATAAGGTTATGTACTGAAATAAATAAATTGAAATTGAAATTGAAGTTTGTAATCTAATAAGCTGTGTAGGTAGGTGTACCGGTAATCATGTTATTCGCTAAATTTCAATGGCTTCGGCACGTTTTCAAATACACAGATTTGTGGATATTATTAGATTTCTGGAACGTGAAAAGTAATATTTCGGGAGTACCTACCTACGTGTAGGTATTTATTTTATTTAATATTGGTGTAAAGCAACCACTCGTGTAGTTTGGTATGGATTTCCTGTTATACTATCGACAATGTATAGGATAGGAAGCCATCTTCGTTATTTCTTATTTGGAAGTGTACAAGAGAAAAAGTGGGTGTCGTTGACATCAGATTGCGCAGAGAGGTGGCAGAGAAGCGTAAAAAGATAAGAACCCTTATAAAAGTCAAGGAAATATGTCTTCAATTCTATATTTCACAGTACTGTGTTCAATTTTTGATATTCTATATAAAAAAGTCGATAAGATAAATTCCTGCTTTATTACTAGAACTTGCAGAAACCAAACATCTAGAGGTCTATGCGCAAGTTGCATAAAATGCTTTGAATGATTTATGTTTATTATTTTTCCATTCTGAAATCTATTGCAAGTAAAAAGTGATAAATTTACACGTTAATAGAATTAACGGCTATTTTTAATTAAATTCTGTATCGGCCAGACCGAACAATGTAAATGGTTGCTGTTGAAAATAAAATATCACTCCGATAAGCATTTATTTTATCAGAACAGTTTTATCTAGACTCCATCAAAGGGTGACAGGTTTTAAAACAAAGCCCTATTGTTTGCAATATTTATGGCATATTCATGATTCAAGTGTTAGATCAATACGCAGGGCTGGACTGTAGTTCTACTTATTGTTTGATGTTTGTTGACGGTTCTGTATACTGATACTTATCGGGTTAAACGAAGTTGTTCATAGCGCAAGTCTCGTCGAAGTCCACGTTCTACAGGGACTTAGTTATAACAAATGGAAGCTACCTCCAAGAGTTGGTCGAGACTTATTTATCCGCAACACTGCCGCATAAATATACTACCGGATTATAGTACCCATTCGGCGGAGTGGAAAACATAAGAGGCCTGAGCTTTTGCGCTTTCAAAGCGTAAAACTTTTTGGTGCTGATGTTTTATGGCCAACAGACATTCAGCAGGTATCGAGTTTAGAAACCCGCTAGGTATGCTATAGAACCTTAATTCGAAGACATGAGTGTCAGTATTAAAGGAGACTTTGTTTTGACGTGAGGCGGACTTTATTCCTTTTATCATACTGGTTGAAACGAACCACTTTAGCACATAGCACTTTCTTCAACTCTTATTTCTTTTGATTTTCACACAAGTACTTACTTTCACTATCAGTGCATTATCCTCAGCGAACAACAACGTAAAATGGCCTCAGTGAAGATGTTTTGAAAATGTTAACTGCGCTAACTTCATCGTTTGTTTGCAATTTAGAAGTTTCAGGTGGTGCAGTACAGGACTAGCTGCTTTCTGGTTTTCAGTTTCTTACTACTTTCAGTACTTTTATTGGCTTCAAGAGTTTTTAAATAACTGTGACTTAGCTGAGTAGCACATTTTTTCTTGCGGTGAATTGAAACGTTGCTACATTGGTCTGTCATTGTTCTTATGAAAATAATAACGATTGTAGTTTTAATACAATAGAACGCCGTTTTTGTAATTTAGCAGTAAAAGTTGCGGAGTTAAGCTGATGGAGGTGAAATTTTGTTGCATCACAATGACACTTTTAATATTGTCTGTTCTCTTATAATTAAATCACGATATTTCCTGATGGATTTTGAAGCCTGATACTTTTACAAAACTTCGTGCCCTTATCGAAGCTATGTGAGGTCGGCACAACATGTGTTTTGCTTCTATCAGCCGTCATCTCAGTATTGACTCCTTTTTTGACAATCATGGGTAAATTCAATTTCTTCTAGTCCCACAATAAAAATCACGAAGAAGTTGAACGAACTTTTAAATGTTAATGAGTTTTTCATTGAATGGGGTACACTAGATTGGATATGGGCATTTTAAACTAACGCGTACATCGGAATGTACGAGAAAGTACGTGCGATTATAGGAATTGCTTTTATTTATTACTAGAGAAACGCCCCGCGACTTTGTCCGAGTTTTGTTCCTTCCCGCTGCGTTCTCTGAGGTTAAATATCGGGAATCTCTTTCCTTGTGCGCCCCTGCACCAAAGGAGGAATATACCCTCCAAGTTTCATGCTTCTAATAGTTATGGTTTAGGCTGGGCGTGAGAGCGCTGGTGGTCTAGTTGATAGTGACCCCGCCTTCCGATCCTATGGACGTGGGTTCAAATCCGGTCGTGTACCAATGGATTTTTCTGTGCGAAAAATTTATGTGCGCTATACGAGTTCTCTCAAACGGTGAAGGAAAACATCGTGAGTAAACCCGCGGCTTAGTTCAGTTCCAGAGGTATTGGCCATGTCTTTCCTGTGGACAAGGCCGATTAAGCTGAAAGGATGGAATATGTGCTGGGCAAACCTACTCCATCTTTATTCGTCCCGGGCACTACAGCGTCCCGTTTGTGAAGGTAAAAAATGCCTCCTGACGCTGTATAAATCATCTACCTACTATAGATGGTAAAAATCCTCAGAAAAAAAGGCTGGGCGTTGATTTTCAGTCAGTCAGTAATGTAAGAATTTTATATATTTAGATAGCGTGTTGTGCCTCGTGCTTTCCACAAGAACGCATTAAGGCCATATTTTGATGATGTGAGAGCATTAAACACGTAAACTGTGATATGAAACAGAACCGCAATAACTCTTAAACTTTCACAAACGAAATACTCTTGGTAAATAAAGCAACATTATTCTAAGCAATAGCTTTCTTACTATTTCCCAACAGCTCTGAGAAATGTTTTCTTTATGGAAAATATAATAAATAATTTGCTAACAAGTACACCTGAAGCAAATGATAGACCCAGATTAGGCCGCAGAATCAAATTAATAGTTTTTTGTGGAGCCCGCCTCCACAATGGATGTCTCTAGCAAGACGAGCGGTCACTTTGCAGGCTAGGTACAGTGCAGCTAGAATATACTTCCACAGTTTAGCCTTTATGTCTATGGCATAAGGACCAAAATTTCGCGAGGTTGTACGTTTTTTGCGTAGATCTCGTACTTAGTCACGGAGTGTGGAAGCAAAAAGCTAACCTTGAAACGCCTAATGACTCCACGTGATTGTTACATATTAAACCTTCGCGTCCGGCTGTAGTTTATACGTCGTTTGTACTTGTTTTAATAATTTTGCTATTTTGAATTGCGTTTTTTGCAATGACAAATTACTTTGACCTAGCTTAAGTTTTATTCTCAGGGAACTTCGGCGACTCGTGCAATTTGTCAAAGTTTATTTCGTATCTACTAAGGTACCTTTGTATCAAATATATTCCAGGTGACCGTATTTTGCAGCATTGGAAATTGATCGAACTTAAAAGTTAATTACAATGAAACATTGAATTCGTAAGAAACTTACTCAAAGAAGGCACTCTGACAATTCAATCCTTCTAACTTCTCAGCTAGGCATAAACATAGTCTCACAAGTTTGATGGCGGTTGAAGAGTCCTCAAGAACTATCGGTAGGTATCTTGGCGTCGTGACAAAACTCATCTCCCTCTCTATTAATCTTACTATCTGTCACAGAACTATTAAAACTCGGGATCTTTATGTCTTTCAATTGTATATTTTGTATAATAATTTACAGGAAATGTTAATTATTGAATCTAAATCTAAATGTTACTATATCTAAATAGTTGAGAATCATAAAAGTCAAATCAATACCACCAATCTCTAGAAAAAAAAAATAGAACGAAAAATAAAAGTTTGTAAGCGTATACAAACGTATAAAAGCGTATATTTTTCAACAGTCTAAAGATTTAATAAAATAAGCAATGAAACTAATAAATTTTTAAATTCTCCAGTGAGTCATAGTCATCAAAGTTCTATTTAAACACTGATATCATCTGTCAGCTCTTTAATTTAGATTTTAGACGATCGTAGATAGAGTAGTATTATTACACAGAGCGCGCCTATGCAATACGAAATAGACATTCGACGAACACGCCGATGATTTAAAGAAATGTTATGCACGGAAATGTATCATAGAGTTAGTTTTACGAAAGAAGCAAAAAAGGCAGAACTAAAAAAACACAGGCATTTTTTTTCATACGAAGACTAAAGCATCCTCTTCGCGGAACTTCTTTCGTGAAACAGACTCTACTTACGGCCACGAAACGCAAGACATTAAAATTTAGCTTTCTAGTTTATTTCCTCTCTGTGGTCGTGGAGTTTTATTGCCATGGCTAATCATATAAAAGCCGGACGACTACCCACAGAGTGCGATATCGGCACTTTTTGACATTTTAAAATAATTTCAACGAGACAATTGAATTAATGTCTTGTCATCAAAGACATAAAGTAGTTTTCTGTGTCAGCTCGGTGTATTTTAATGTTCAACACAGTAGGTTTACAGATTGAAGTCATTAAGGAAACTAGATTTTGTTATGTTTTGTGGGTTTTTTTTTGTGCAGCGATATATTTTTAATTAAGTGTATCTTAGCATGAAAAATATTACAATATTAGAAACCATACTGACTTACCGAAACCATACATTTCTTAGATATTTACCAAGTTTTTCTAAAATTCGTACTCCACCAATTTTTCCGTATTTTTATATAAAGAAATTTGCAGATCTTGTTTTTGTACCAAAATAAATAAAACCTATTAAGTGTGATGGAAACATCCCTCGAGGGTTACGTATCGATTTATTAGTAAGGGCGTTATAAGAGGATTCTCTCCCTAATTGGGACGAACGGAACTTGGAATGTTTTGAATTACTTTTACCTTCAGAAAAACCTTTGAATAAAACGTACGAATTTTGAAGTGTTTTAACGTATCTGGCTGCCTTTATCTATTTTTTAGACTGTTTGTATTTAGAATTTGTAAATTTATCTCAAGAGTTCTACAATGGCGGGACTTGAACTCACATTCCTGACCTTACTACTACGATTGAACTTATGGGATTATATTGAATTAATTTGCTTTTTCAGTACATGTACTGCGAAAGTAAATATAATTATGTGTGAGGTCAACACTATAAAGGAATAATCTATACTGTTTGTTTTTCTTTACAGAATATGAACATGATGAGTAAAATAACGTATTTTTCTTTTATTTTCAGGAGTGGTTTGCAACTGAGAGGCCGATCCGAATGAAAACAAAGTGCTCACTCGCTGAACATCAATAAACCTTCGTTATTAGTAATCGTTGATAAGAATCTGTATCGAGAAGTCAATTAGTACCTATCGCGTACCGCTAGGAGCCAGGAGAGGTAGATTCGCCGATACCCGGTATCGATAACGCGCGCGTCGCGTGGTCGGCTCGTCGTCGCTGCTGACTCGTCAGTGCTGCCGGAGTCACGCGACTCGGCCGGCACGCCCCGCCACAGCCGTGGATAACCTCGGCCAGAGCCCCCTTCCGGTGAAGAGGCTGCACGAAGCGCTGCAGAGTGCGCAGGTGAAGCGGCAGCGGCTCTCCCCCCCGTACCCCCCTCCCCACCCGATCCACCAGCTGGCCGTGCACCAGCACATCAAGGTGCAGCAGAGCATAGTGCAGCAGAGCATCGTGCAGCAGCACCAGCTGAACCTGGCCCACCAATCGTTGCAGAACCTGCAAGCGCAACAGAACCTGCAGGCTCAGCAGAACTTGCAAGCGCAGCAGAGCCTCCAGGCGGCTCAGAGCCTTCAGGTGGCGCAGAGCCTGCAAGCGGCGCACAGTCCGGTGGGCGCAGGCGCACAGCCGCCGGGAGCCACTCAAGGCACGCTGGTGCCGCCGCAGCAGCCGTCTCCGCGGGCCGCGTCCCCACACCACAAGAACATGGAGCTCGCGCTCTGCCAAAGCATGGACTCCGTCAACACCGCCACCACAGAGGAAGAGGTGAGTTTGTCATTTTATTTGCGACTACTGCGAGCCTATACTGAAACGATATATTGCTTCCTTTCTTCGAAGGGTACGAGTACGTACCTTTCGTTTCGCGGTAGCGTATAGTATAACAATAGAACTAGAACGCTACGATTGTCCCTTTCGAAGAGGAGTTAATGTATCGCTTTAGCTATTTGTCATCGTGCAATTGTAAAGTAATACGGAGGCGTAGCTCCGTAACCGTTACAATGGGGAAAATGCTCGGATACACAATAAGCATTCGCTAACACAATAAAAGGAAATTTTCCTCGCGACGAAGGCGGCTGCGAATCGAAAGATTATAATATTGCTCTCACTTATCGTTATATTTTAGGCCTTATCCGTTTGTACAGAAGTTGAAATTTGGAAATACGAATATCGATGTGTGAGGAGCAGCACTAGAAGACATACGGCGCAGTGCAGTCACTTCTGGGTAGATCACGAGCTGTTTTCTAAAAAAGGTTCTGATATTTGAAATTACTGTCTGAATAAATAATTTAGTAGGCACATTTTGTGACTTTATCGAGCCTTACATTATTTATGTGTTGTTTGTTTGTAAAGACTTCGGCAGTTGGTTGGTTGATCACGTGTTACGGATAGCTCTTATTCGGTAGCAGTTGAAATTGTTTAAAGGTATTGAACAGACTGTGCCATGTTGTGTAAACCCGAGCTCACCTGCAAACCCGACAACAAAGCGGGCCATCCCTAGAAAAGGCGATAAAATCCTTAACGCAAACTAGATGGAGGCGGCGAGAAGTGGGCAGTGGTCGCGCGGCCGAGACAAATAGAGTGGACGCCGCTCCAGCGATTCTCGTCGCTTTCTTCTACCGACAGTTTTATAAATAGCGTGTTTTCTTTGCACATTTTGCTCTACCTATAACATCAGCTAGCATTTTTTTCAAATTACTCCTTTATACAGCCATGTTTTAGAGAAAATTGGATGCTATAAACTCTTAATAAGAACATAATTGTTGCCGTTTTTATAAAACAGCAAGAGCTAATTACTTTTGAGATTTTCTAAGGAAATTCCCCTTTCGAAATTTTGAGAATATTATTTTGGGTAGATGTAGGTATATGAATGTGTATGAATACTACTATAACATACTAGATGTTAAAATTTGTTTAGATTTGAAGGTGACCTACCAAACAAAACATTTGCATCAATAGAACAATGATAATTGCATGAGAATGAAACCTCTCTAAAACACGTTTTTCAATAAATAATGAGAAAAACTGAGGTTTGCTGAGAAAAATAACAATTGAAAAGCAAGTGGTTAAATATTCATAAAATTAAATTGTTTGAGACTTTGTTATAACAGGCACCCTGGTGGCATCTGTACTGTCCTAAAAGGGCTTTTATGGGTATTCAAATGTTTTTCTTTTGAAAATAAATTACAATCAGAAAAAGGTTAAAGATTTTTTTGTTTTAAAAAGAAGAAATAAAGCGGTGAATTGGATTAATTATCTTCAAATGATCAATATAACACCCAGGAATCTATAACCCTACGCAAAATGCAATGAAAAAGCAATTCGTGGTGGCGTCGCTACGTGCCGCTTGCATCGGCTTATTCCATGATATTATTTTAAGATGACATCGGAAATAGCATCGACATGTTTCTAATAACATTCTTACGCTATGAGTCTAATGTCATTTCTGTTTTCTTGTGCCGGCTCGCAATGATAAAGTTTGTGATCGTTTATTTTATTAGAAACTTTTACTCATCGCCTTCTGCGGGGGACGGGATGATGCATTAATTAAAACTTTTGGGCCCGTTGCGAGGTTACCATCGGTTCAGATGGCTCAATTTACACGAACACCGCTCAATCGGCTTTTTTTAGCTACGGATTAATATATCACAAGCTACAGCGCCATTTCAGTTTTACCCAAAGCCCTTTGATAAAGTAAATGAGCTTTCAATCACTAAATGAGACTCATAATCCTTTGTTCGAAAACACTTGTACCTGAAACAATTTTCTCAGTTCGGACGACACGATCTTTCATCTAAAATGAAAAGCGACGGATATGTCTATAGAGCGGAGTCCTCGTCCCGTACTGTCCGGTGTACTATTGTTTGGCAAGTTAATGTTGAATTCTCGCTTTCCTTTGATGCGCCGGTGAGGGCGGGCTTGTAGACAAGGTCCTTTGCTCGCATAGCGTGGGTGCAACCATTCATGCGGTGCTATATTGCTTACGTACACCTTAACAAGGGGCCTCGCCGCGTCGCCTACCTATTAGGCTATTGCACTGATGTGCATCCACTAGTAAAGCAACACGTGCCGTATTACACTGGAATATCAAACGATCGGTGTTCATTGAACATTCAAGTACGCTAATAGTCAATCCGATGGGATGTTTCAGTTTTTTTGCAATTGTACAATAACGGAATTTTAGAATTGGAAAGAAAAAAACGTAATAATATCTGAAGTGACAAAACAAGAACAGATCACAGCGCAATGAATACAACTCTTGCATAAATAAAACGTAAACAATAGCTAAGCCGTTTGAAAAAAACAATTAGCATTCTAAAACTCATCAGGCATGGACAAGTTAGTAGTAAAATACTCCAAATTAGTAGTCGAAAACAACATTATTCAAAGCAGCAGTGACTCATGAATATAAATAAAATATTTCGAAGTATATCCAATCCCTTCAGGGATTATGAAACAAGAAATGGCATAACAAAGATACAATAGCCCCGAGAGGCTACGATATGTTTAGTTATTCAGCCTGTCGGCTCTGCAGGCCGCTACTTGGAATATTTCGCAAAAGTTGCTCTGCACGACTGCGTGAACACTAAAACTACTGCACGAGATGTTCATAAGAAAGTACATTTTAAGCATACTGGTTTTGAATACTAAGATTGATTAAAAAATATATATATTATAATCAATTTAAAATTAGTTTGATAATCACACAATTACACAGAAAATTACGCAGGTAATGCCTTGTAACGCATTTGCTTATATCTAACAAGCCTGCCGAACAAAGACCCTTCTACCCTTTTTTCAACACCCCCGATATAAAGCCTTTGTAGGCGAGTTTGTAGGGTGGGCATCGAGTTCGTCCCTCCATCCAATATTTGTTTATATACCAGAGCTGAAATAAAGAGTTTTATTGCAATATCTGTATTAGTCAATCAATAAAATTTCTTAGATATCATCATCATCTTCCTGCCCTTATCCCACTCTATGTGAGGTCGGCACAGCATGATCCTTGGATCATGGTGTAAGAGTTTTGGCTAAGGTGTTTTATGACCGGCCGCCTGCCTGACGTCAACCCTCCTTGGGGATACTTAGATATAACAAATATTTAGAATCAACAGATCAATAATACTCTAACAAAGCTTTCCAGACGGTGTTGTACACTCGATTTCCCTACAAAAATAGAGATACGCCGATAATTTCCCACTAAAATAGAAAAGGCGAGTAGCGGGTAGACGGCATGGCGCCGAGCCACCGCTCTGTCTCGACTATTGGGAACCAGCTTCATGGAACTTATAAAACAAAACTGCATAGAAGTGAAACTCTGTAAGAAAAAATTACTTTCTGTTAACACAGTACACAGTTAATACTAACATGGAAAGAATATATGTTATTAAGTGTGTAGTCATAGGTTTTGTGAAATAAAATAAATGTTTATATTATTATTTTTGGATATAACAAATAAAAAGATAACATAAATAAACAAATTACCTGTATGTAATCGCATAAAAAATGTATATCTGCTATACTGCTTCGAAAAATTAACTTTTGTCTTTCAAATGAATAGGTACATGTAAAAGTCAAGTTATTTGTTGTGTCAATTCAGAAACTTATTGAGCTGGGTAATCCATAATTCTGTTTAGAAATAAATAAATAAATTGATCAAATATTATTGTTATTTTTCGAAAGAACTAGTGACACGACTAGTACCTAGTAGTAATAGATTAAAAGTGAATGCAGTAAAAATTTAAAATGATTTTTCTTAAAATAAGCTAAATCCATGAGCAGTGTATGTATAAACAACCTGCGAGGCTATTTTATTACAGTTAAGGTTTGCTAACTTTTGTATGCAAGAAAATTATAAGATAAAGTAAAAGTAGCAGTAGTAGTATAAAATGATTGATTGTATTATTATTTAAGTTAACAGTCTAAACGAGGGAAAAAAACTATTTTCAACAGTATAGTAGGCAACCCTAATTACAGTTGATTATGCGATTATGGACGCACCAAGCCGAAGATACGGCTCTATGGCGCTCATTAGAGGAAGCCTATGTACAGCAGTGGATCGATATAGGCTGATGATGATGATAAAAGCTGCAGTTTCGATTCTATGTAGTATGTTTAGTAGTGCTGGCACTACGCTGTCTCGACTATCGGGTACCCAAAGCCTGGGAGATTACTATAAACGACACATCGAAATTGGTTTGCCATTGAACGCCGCGATCAAAACGAATTAGCAATCGAAACAGTACAGAACGGTGAAGCGAATCTTTAAACTGATGTCATTTATTCTACTCTAGTTTTAGCGATGTAATTAGCCTTGTTAACAATCGCTCGAAGCTACATTTGTTAGTTACAGATTATACTAGGTACCAAATTGATGATGACATGAAATGATGTACAAAAGGAGTGAATACTAAAACGGCGATATGATGACGGCTGATAAAGGGGAGTGGAAGAATTATATTGGTTTAGTAATTCTTGGACACTTTATTATTGGCTCAGTGACCAGACTTATTGAAGAAAGAAAGCGTTGCGGGATGCTCCTTTGCTGTTTTTGTTAGGAAATGCTTGTTCCTCATGCTTATCCTCGTGCTCGATCTCTCATGGTTCAAAAACATTTCACATTCTGTGAAATCAAGTGTACAGTAAGTATGGTACTTGAAGCAGTAAAATAATCTTATAATGATCATGAGAAGTGGATTAAAAAACTTCAATTAAAATCACTATACTCTTAATACAGATATCTTCTAAGTGAATGACAAAGTGCAACCAGGTAACGTAGCTCATAAGCCTGATAGATGTTTCAATCGATCGTCCCTCACATCCGGATCGTCTGACAAGTTGGGGCTCCGACAGGGCTACTGTGAAACTAGCGATTTCGTAACAAAGACAAAGCGACTGTTACATAGGTATATGTTATACATACTCTTCATTTTAGATGCTTAGGATTTTATGCTTTATTCATAACTGATACGTATACCTGACTATTATCTGTAATAATAATAGATTCTTCATTTTAGGCTACAAAATAATATGCAAAACTTTATACTGTTGTTGGCCCATATTAATAGATATCTTATAGACCTACATACATATAAAATAATATACTTAAAACTAATACATAAAATTAGGACACTTTCTTTATTTGCGGCACTTCCCTATACCGTCTGTATACAATTCCTACTGACCAGAAGTCTGGAGCAAGGAATACGTTCTAGTGCCACTTGCAGCACGTACGACTTAAAGTTAGTCTTAATAAGCTACTTGTATAGGTATGTGAGTATCTAGATATTAGGGATCTATCAGACAGAAGGCGGTCAAGCGTTCATGCGTTCCGCGTTCACGTTCTGCGTGAGCGTGCAGTAGCCCACGAACTCCGTTGTTGAACGGTCTACGCGTTACCACTACTGTGTCCATGTTTCTTGACGATTATTTTTCATCAGAAGACGAATTATTAACTTTGAGGTCATTAGCACGAGCGCAAAATTGACCGCTTGAAATAGATCGCTTAAAATCAAAGTAGCACTGAAACGGTAAGTTAAATGTAGTTTCACCGTGATCCGCGTGGCATCAGCTAGCGGACGGCAGACAACACCGATACGGCTTCCTGAAACCTGTAACTACTTTTGTTTTAGAGTTCGTTCACAACCTGCACATGAAAAACTTTTGTTGTATAACTTTTGATACGATTGCTTTTGCAATAACTGATTTTGCTAAAAGAATTTTCTTCATAATATTGGATTTTAAAATATTTTAATAAAATGGATCAGAATCCTTTTAAGAAAAGTCTATTATTTTTATAAAAGGAAAATGGCTTATGGATTTTCCAATGGAAAGCAGCTTTAATGTTTTTCTTTTTTATTAAAGCTGATCCTGATCTTTGGCTTATCAAGCACTTTACAAAATAATGCATTTGTTATCAGCTAAACCCAATACTTCTAGTCGGTATTTATGTATGTTGTCTGTGGGACGAACGAAAGGTCTGGATTTACATTCGATTATTTTAAACTAAAGTACTTCGAAAATTTGAAACCTATTAGACTGATTGTAAATTTTGTGTGCGTCCTCTACAGTTCTACATTGTCCATATTTTCTTTTTCCTCTCCAACAATGGAATAATGGGAGCCTGTTCAAGACGTCGTTTTATATTTCCGAGGGACATTTCAAACAAAACAATGAATAGGTATTTTATTCACAAAGTATCTTTAGTCGGTGGTCAACAGAAGGGGACGCTTTTTCACAGAATTTGATGATTTCGAAACCCGTAGTGCCAATTGGGCCGTCCAATTTGAAATTGCTGAAATATCTTTTGTTTACAAAATAAGCAATCCATTTTGGGTCGTTGCTTTCGAGATAACAATTCAAAGCGTGTTGTGTTTATATCTACGGGTATTTACTTTAGATATATTATAAAATCGTTTATTTTTCGAAGCTCAAGCGAAAAGTTTTGGTTATAATTACTGAAATGCGATGTAACTTTCGATTTACTACTAGGTACCAGTTTTATATATTTTCTGTAACGGAAACCATGCACGAATTCCAACAATTGAAGTTAATTTTAGCCAATTAAACGAGAAGTTTGATGGTGAACGCTGTTTCAATTACATCCCCGTGCGGGTATTGTTCAAATTTACATAGAGTTAGGCGTGGCCGAACTCTGAATGTTAATCGAGACAAGCTGGAAAAATACATTTCAACATGTGCAAGAATACGTTAATTTCTTTTGTGTTATTTTTAACCCCAAAAAATCTCTCAGTATTATTGACGGGCACCAAACGAAGTGAAACAAAAACAAGGCTACTTTACATTGATTTTTTTGAAACAAAGGTAGCCTATTTCCTTGCTTAGAATTCAATCTACTCGTAGCTCTATGCAGTTTTATCGAAATCTATTCAGCGGTTAAGCGTGAAAAGGTTACAGATAGACAAAGTTACTTTCACATTTATACACATTATAATATAGATATGGATAATCAAGAATAAGCAACATCGGTGAATCAAAAAGAAATTGTTCATGGGTAAAAGACTCAAGGGGATAAAAGTAAAAAAAATGCAATAATGTATTGAATTTCCATGTTTTAATGAAAGTCACTCATCGTTCCTTTCTTTATATGTAAACGTTAACCATTTAACCACAAATAGGGTAATTTCAGTAGGAACTATTCACAAAACTCGTAATGGTATTTCAATTCGGACTAAACGGAAATGAAATGAAACCTTCTCCACCTTGAATTAGGCAAATCCTGAGAAACTTGGCGATTAAAAAGGAGAAAAAAAGAGAAAAGAGATTAAAAAAGTATGAAGTTTCAAGGTACTTCTATGTTATAGTCCTTTAGATAACTTATGTTAGAGATTGAAGGAGTAGTTTAAATCTTAGATCAGTTTCTTTTAACTTCATAAATCTTCATGAAAAGTGCGCTCCTTTAAAGAGAAGTTATTTGTTCCGTTCTTCAAAATCCTCTAGGCGTCTGCAAATAACACGCAGATTGAACGAATATCTCCGTGTGGCGAAGGGAAAATTATTACCTAGCTTCGGCCCAATTGCGGAGACATTCTCTCTTGAACGGTTTTAAGAGAAGAATTTCCAGAGTGGAATATAGACACCTCGACCGTTTCAACAGTTTGTCCACCTAATTTGTTCGACGGCGCTCGACCGTAAGAACAAATAGCCCTCCCGCATTTCCCCTTACAGAACGATAAAGACAGATATATTCCGGCTAACTGGGGAAGAGAGACGGATAGCTTCCCGAGCTTCCTTTACGGGTCGCCTGAATGAGCGATTGGTGTTTACGCTCGAGCTTTTGTCTAGTTCTGTTCGAATCTTGTTTGTCTGCCGCTACGAAGAGGTTCCTTTGTCCATTAACACAGTAATAATTAATTGAGCTTTATCTAATGTTACTCGGTTTGAGTTACTTTTCAAGAACTTTTAATTGAATTTGGCTTTTTGATGTTGGTCACGTTGTTATTGTTTATTTGAATTGTAAAAGTAACAAATTATATAACATATTATAAAGTTTTCGTTCAAAATATCTGCTTGTGTTACCTATCGGCGCCTTAAGTACCAACGTCAAACTTCTAAAATTATGTTGGAGATTATAGGGTTGCGGAAATTTTATAGCAGAATTTCATCGTATCGTATTTCCCTACAGTTAATAATTTAATTTAACTTTTAACCCAACACATGTGGAGTTCTACCATCAAAGTTATTCATTAATATTTACCAAGTCTCTGGTCCCGACTGCTCATTACCCGAACACTTCCAATATTGTGCTCGAACAAACGAAACAGCGTGTTTCAAGAATGAAAACAGTACTCTGTAACATGACCTGACATTTAATTAAAAGCCCCTTAATTTACACTTTTACACACTATGAAACTGAGAGCAAGGACGTCAATGTGCGCAAAACCTCCGGTAGATAAAGTTAGTAACACAACATACGAGCTACCTTTCCGAGTGCAGGGTGGTCACACAAACAGACACGCTCCACATCCACATCCAATAACTGTTTTCCGATGCGCTGAGCATCGGTTCCCGCCGCTTTGCACCTCGGATTACGCGCGCCGCCCGCGCCGTCGTCGCATCGTCGACCTCCACCTCGCTTCGCAAATAACGCAAAAAACTATCGTTTGATGTTTTTAAACTCCAACTTAAAAACAAAAGGTTAAAGGTTAATTATCCATGTAGCTTAACAACTTTGGAGTATTTATATCGATCCAACGTGAGACTTGCGAGAACGTTGGATTCGGTGAATACGCCATGTTTAGCCGTAATTGATCATTTATATCTGTCTAGTGCATTAACGATCGATATGGATTGGATTTGCCCAAGGAAGTCAGCACGCGCGATGAAGAATGAGAATGAAATCGTGAGCTTGAAATAGTACCTTGTTGGAACTTTTTTAAAAATGTGAATGAAATTAGAAGTGCAGAATAACGTCGGTAGGTAAGTGCACTTAATGGGAGTGAAGTAATTAAGTGTAGTCGTAGAACTAGGTATTTATTGTGCATTGTGCGAGCACGTTGGCGGCGCGCCAACACGAACGTACCTTCACTAAAGCATTATGAATCTTAGCGATGTATTAATCCCTGTATTGCGATGCTAAGCGTGATAGATGACGTCACTTTGTGGAAATAAGTTTTACTTTCAAGAGGTAGAGTTGGGTATCAAAGGCGCGAACCGAATGAACCGTGGCTATAATCCAGAATGCAAGGCGAAAATCGTCGTTCGCATTGTGAGCGGAAAATCGAACTCCAATGTCGCAAGACGAAATGCTCTTTGTGTGCAATCAATGGCCCCTCGATTGCTGATAACTTTCTTTGCACTAGGAAGTTTGAGTTCAGAACTGCTGTCGAAGCGTCTATTTCAATACTCGTGAAAGGACGTTGCCTGATTGGGCCCACTTTGGAATGTTTCCAGACAATGTTTTGGTTGCAATAAATTTAACAAAAGTTTTATTTTTATCCAACAATTAAAACATTTTCTTTTCGCAAGAAAAATTAAGGAAAATTAATATTCTTGGTACATTTCATTGAAGAGATCAAAATTAGTACAACAAAGAAACAGAATTTGTTAATACTTAAAATGTAGATCACGTTTGAAATCTGAAGTTTGTGGAACAATGTACAATTGAAATGGAGAGTGAAATTTTGGTACAAGATGTTTACCTTTATTTGCTTGTTGGAAAATTGTGGGCAAGCAGTTATTTGAGAAAATTTCTCAGTTTGTATGATTGACTTTCAAAGGGCTTTTGTTTGAGGTGGTATAACTTTTCAGCGATAAAATTATTGTGAAACTTTTGACAGCGCCTTTCGTGTTTCCTACAGAAAGTCTATGATTTCACAAACTTCAGTTCTACATAGAAACTTATGTAAATTGTGAATACACAACTATATGTGTGTGTTTTCAAATAGGTTCTATGCAAATAGTACAGCATACAATTCAGATGCAGAGATCGACGTATGTAATCTAAAATTCGATTATTATTCCGTAGCAGTAAAGTTCACATCGGCTCCATCAAGAACGACATCAAATCAAATAGAGTAGTTACTGGCGGATACTCTTACTTTATAGAATGGATGCCAAGCTTTGGCTCCGCTTGTCCTAGCTGTCGACTTCAGAGTTTATGACTCCTGTTTCGTATCAAAACAAGCCCCAATCATTGTAAATACCCTAGTTACTGCACAAATTAAGTTCTACCCTCGCGGTCACGTACCAGGTCGCCTTGTTTGAAATACGAAGGAGCTCATCGGTCTGGCTCGTTAAGCGTCGGAGCGTGCTTTTATTACATCGAGGCGTGCGCCGCGGCCGCGCGGCTCTTGAATATTAAACCGTTCGGCACTGGGTCATGCATATTGTCTCGTTCCATTATTGGGATGCCCAAGGTGCGGAAATCGACGCATGATTACATCTGATTGTCACTTCATGGGTAATTCACTTCACTCGTGGCGTAGCTTGCTTAGGCGTTCTTGATTGATCGTTAAAGTTAAGCAACTATAAGCGCGGTCACAAATTGGGATGGGTGACCGCAAGTGGCATTACGAGCTGAGCGCTTCCGTGCTTCGGAGGGCACGTTAAACAGTCGGTCCCAGCTTTTAAGTCGTTAAGCCATGACGGAGGCCTTTAGGCGGCCTAAAAACTCCGTCACTAGAGCTGGCCACTAGCTCATACGAACATCTTACTTATATTATAAATGCGAAAGTTTGTGAGTTTGGATGTTTGGATGTTTGGATGTTTGTGCCTCAATCACGCCTAAACGGCTGAACAGATTTGAATGAAACTTGGAATATACATAGTACATGTACTGGATTAACATATAGACTATTTTTTATCCGGATACCACGCGAGCGAAGCCGCGGGCGGCAGCTAGTACATACATACATGGGTAATAAGATGACACGTCGTCTCTCGATCCCTGATCATTCCGCTCGCCTAAATGAGAACCTCTTTGTGTTAACCCGGCTCTAATCCGGTGCGGAAATTAGTGACACCTTATTATACCTATTGTATTGACGACGATCGATGTTCACTTTCTTGTATTATGATAATGTTCAGTAGCAGAAATTTTCAAAAAAATAACCACGAATCTTTATTGAAGTTAACACAGTAACACTTTGGTCCTTTTGGTTTAATGTTTTTTTTTCTAAAGGAAGACGTATTTCTACATGAATAGTGTTTATATAAAATTCACAAGCTTACTAGAGGTAGTAGGTACATAGAATCACGCATAAAATCAGATATCGTTCTCGCGTACATTGATAGCTACTTGTGATCAGCGTAGTACCCTCCGAATAGAGGTTGGAATTAATTGAACCATGACTGTATTACAATGAGACCGATCCCTCGAGTTTTTCCGGCTGACCGACCGCCCAGTGTTGTTCGCCGAATGGCTCTATCCACACCCAACCACTCCGCACCCTGTGCTCGGTGGAGCGTGAAGATCCATGTAGCATTCCATTGCTTATTGTGTAACCTGGTACCATATAATTGGTATTTTTCATTCAGCCGTTTCTATCTAGTCGTGTCACTACTTCTTTCGAACCAGTGTGGTGAAGGGATTTCAAGTGCGCCTCTAAAGTTCCTTTCGTGTACTTGACATGTTTTTCGAACTTTTTTGGTTCTACGACATGCCGGTTTCCTCACGATGTTTTCCTTTACCGTTTGATAGTACTCGTACAGTGCACATAAATTTATGAATAGTAAAATCCGTGGGTGCACGACCGGATTTGAACCCACGACCTCAGAATCGGAAGGCGAGGTCACTGCCACTAGTGTACCATGGTACCACAACACCCAGGCCCGGGAGAATATTTACAGAATATGCAAACGAATAGGGAATCGAACCCGCGCTTGCAACTCAGCTGCCACTCGCACACCATACCACCGAGGTCGTAAAATTTTTACTGTAGCTACGGACGTTTTGCCACAGTACCGCTGTTTTAAACTCTCCTCACCTATTTATAGGAACTGTTTATCAATTATAAATTCTCAATGCATCGTGTCCGATCTAACGTTGATTGCAATGAGGTCATCCCCTCCTATTGTCATTATTTATTGTTTAGATCGCTATTACGCCGGCTCTGTGCTACCTTTAAGGATGCGTAATACGTGGTGCTGTTGTAAATTAGCTAATTTATTGTGCCTGTAAGTAGTTAGAACAATACTCGCTTTTAATATTTGTTTGAAATTAAAATGTAGAAAAATGGTATGGTTGCGAAAATTTGATAAATCTTAATTGTAATGGCATACATTTATCCCCTTTAGCTCTAGATACTGCTTGTCTGATATTAAAATTGCTGTACCTAAAAAGTTTATTTCAAATGTTTAAGAACCTTATCATCCTCATTAATTCATCCCATGATCCTTACAAAATTGTCCCTTATCAGAATTGATAGGTTCCTAATGCTGTTAAAGATTTCTGATGTATTATGTGCGGGGTAGGCAGAGGGTGCGATCCCTCGCGTGAGACGGGCCTCACGTATTCGATACCTGGTAACTTGAATACCGATATTACACTGCCACTGAGCCTGTACGTGACAATCATTCCATATTGTCGTAGATTGTTGTGCTTTTTAGTTTATACTCATATATTTTTCGTAAGTGTGATGGCCTCGGTGGCGTGGCGGGCGATTGCTCGGCAGAGACGCAAGAGGCGCGGGTTCGATTCCCGCTGCGGAAGAAATGTTTGCATGATCTGTAAATATTTCTTCCGGGTCTGGGTGTTGTGGTACCATGGTACTCGTAGTTTCTGATACTCACGACACAGGGAATCCTAGTGTGGGGTCAGGACTATGTATGTGACTGTTGGGTGTCATTTATTATTTATTATTATATATTTTTTCTGTCAACGATAGTTAAGCTCTTAGCTTTATTTTTGGGATAAGAAATAACGAGCAAAAAATTTATCGTTTGGCTCTATTGTGTGGCGAAGGAAAAACTTCCAGAAATCTATAAATTTGATAAGCCAAACCGCAAACAGAATAAGCAAAAGAAATATTTATCCATGATCAAATCGAAGAATTTCCAATATCCCGTCTGCCTGCAGTGAAAATATTATTCTGCGAAGAAATATCTAATCTTTAGGAGGAAATTTGTTACTCGTCTTCTAAAGGCCAAATCAATGTAACTCCATTTCCATGCACGTGTGGAGCCGACAAGAGTTACGGCTTCCAATCCGAAGTGTGCAAACTGTTTGATAAAAACGCTTGTACGAGATGCTCACATTCGTTCCGACTCTGTTGTTTTATGGATTAGGCTTTTATCTTATTAGGTTTTTACATGAATTGACTTTTTTTAGCTGAAAACATTTCTTTTAAACCCCTAAAAGAAGAATAGAAGATAATGATGTTAATGGCTGGTTGAATCTTTTAAGTGTATGAAAACTCTCGCTACCCGAGTATTTGTAGTACCAATATTTCTCAAAAGGCAAGAGTTCTTACAAATGGGTCACACATTAAAAAGGTATTAAAGCTAGGCGCTGACGCATACGACTTAAGTTTGGTAAAAGCGTGTTAACACCATTATGCCATTACGTACACGAGTGGCATAATGTTCGGCGGACGTGCGCGGACACGGATGGCACACCGCGAAAGGTACTATGATTTATGGCTCAGCCACTGTGCCGTAATCTTGGGAACAGTCCTGCCAAATATATAAGCCGAAGCCGAATTCAATTTTTTCGCTCTAGTATACTCCTTTTTATATACATAAATAAAATCACGCCTGTTTCCTATAGAGATAGATAGACTACTGATCTCCATTTGTTACGTTTTTGACATACTTCTTTCGCTTCAATATCGTATTCAATTTAATTTGAATAAAAACCTTGTCACCTATTCGCGAAAAAACAATAATTCAGTTTAGCTATTTCTGCAATAAAAATTAGCATAGACTCAATACAATACAATGTCATTTTATTTGTTTTTATGCAGGTTATTGATTTCGCAATGCGCTTTTATGGTATAATTTTTATTTGCTTTCCCTTGGCTTTTTAGCAACATCTTTATTTCGACTTTGCCGAAAGAAACCGAAACCGAAGCCGAATCTTAACACTTACAGTAGCATCCACATTCATAATACGTGACTACAAGTGCGTTCAGTGCCTCGCTCTGTGACTCAGATGCCGTGATCCGATTATGTAGCGATTTGTTCCTGTCTGGAGAGCTTTTTGAATTCAGAGTTCCCATGACTTCTTTTTAAATTCTTAAAGAAGCATGCATTGAGAATAATGAGCTAAAGAAAACGGAGAATAATATGACTCTGCAAGTTCATGACAATTTGTATTCCAGACGATACCGAAATGTCTATACTTTTTATAACGGAAGTAGTTGAATGACAATAAAGCCTCTACGAGTATTCGATAACTTAAATTTACAGTAATGCAAAATAACTTGCAATATAATAAAGAGGTAAAATATGAAACGAGACACGAATCGTCATTGCCCAAATCTCTAAATCACCGCATACTTATTTTAATGGGCTCTTTCAAAATTATCAGGCTTAAGTAAATCCTGATTGATGTTTATTACTTTCACCTATTTCTATACCACCGTGAAGTATTCTCGCCATGCCAAATGTCACGACACTTATAAGCAGCTATTTCTCGTGGCAAATGTCAATCGGTTTAAACAGTGCTTCATTATAAATGGATCCCGCCACATCGATTAAGTAGTTGTGGCGAAGAACTATAGAGCTTTGCTCACCCCAAGATACACCTTATTGTTTGCACTCAGCGGAAAATATCGTAAGAATTCCTTACATGGTAACACTCCAGTATAAAATAAAAAAATCGAAGATGTGTATAAGTGATGATGACTTGCCCATCACAATACATAGAATGATAACTAGGCTATATGTAAAAAGTGTGAATGCGGAATGTACCCATATACCCCACTCGTGCCCCTGGCTACTCTGTCAACTCCAAAGATTAAGTAATTTAGAAATTTAAAATACACATTTTACCAAAATCTAATATACTTTTTTAAATATAATATATTTGTTAACACGTCTAAGCATTCTCCGCTGAAGCGTATCGCCTGGCGTGCGATATCGCGGGGCGGCTGGCGACAGTTGGCTTCGTACCAACGCTGTGTCAGTGCTTCCCGTTGACCGTTTGCTTTTATTTCATGTTTTCATCAGGATCTTTACGGGCCAAATTACTGACATAGTGCGACGCCCCTAATTGCTGGCGTCATCTGCTTCTGAGGTTTATGGAGTGCCGTCTTTGGATCGATATCTTGGGTTCCTCCTTTTGGCATATTGCGACTGCAATGAACTTGAGGTTTTATAAATACTTCGTTTCCTTTATGAATTGCTATGCGAAGCTTGCTTATTAGACATTCTCGATTGATCGTTAAAGCAACGTTGTGCGCGGCCACAATTTGGATGGGTTACCGCAAGGGGCTTTACGAGCTGAGCGCTTCCGCGCTTCGGAGGGCACATTAAATTGTCGGTCCCGGCTTTTAAGTCGTCAAGCCTTACGACGAAGGCCTTTAGGCGGCCTAAAAACACCGTCACAAGAGTTGGCCACTAGCTCATATGAACTTACTTACTTATAGGTTTTTTAGCAGTTTTTGATGGAAATATGACAGCAAATCTATGTGCGAGCTGTGATTCATGCTAGATGTTGAATATGGGCCTATAATAATATTTTAATACCTACTAGTAATTATTCTATTCTCGGCTTGAGACTACTTTCTAGAGTTAAATGAAAAATTTCGACGACCTCGGTGGCGTGGCGAGCGAATGCTCGGCTGAGACGCAAGAGGCGCGGGCTCGATTCCTGCTACAGGAGAAATGTTTGTATGTTCTGCAAATATTTCTTCCGGGTCTGGGTGTTGTAGTATATTGTATTATAATGTATTTACAAAAAAATATGTGGGTACATAAGTATCTATCAGTCATCTGGTTCTCACAGTACAAACTTTGCTTAGTTTGGGGCTAGATGGCGATGTGTGAAATGTCCACAATTTATTTATTTAAAGTGACAAATTAATTTAAGATATAGTTAAGACACAGTATCCTCGTAGTTCTTTCGAATCAGAAAAAGCTATGAAGTAATTCAGATGTAACTAAACAATTTTAGCCAACGCAAAATTATTGTGCATAACACAGACATACCAAAATATTTACCAGAATATTTCTAATATTAGTAGAATATTTAGTAAAGCTGACAGCCATATTATATATTATTGTAAATTCTACATTGTTTCGCTGAATTTCAATATTTCAAAATATGATACTAGTGGTTGTTAATCGCGCAAACGCAATTATCTTACCCACGAAATACGGCAATGTATATTAAATTTTCCGTGTTATCAGCGTATTTGGTTTAACCGCGTCATAAATAGACGATGATGCGATGAGTTCATTACGTCATACCAATGAAAACTGTATTGAAAAATAAAAAAAGAAGATAAAGTAGGTATTAACACAGTTTACCTTTATTTGTGTGTGATGTTTTTATGTACTCTGCTGGACTGGGAGTAAAAATAACAGAATGCGTCCAGCTACTCATCTCCCTGAGCATGTCGTAAAAGTCGATTAAAGGATCCTCCCCAATATGATGGACCATCTATTTGGGCGAGATGGGCTGATCACCTGTCACCATCTTGGGACTTTGAATCAGGAGTGGTTGCAAGTTTTCTTATGACTACTTGTTGTTCTGCCTATCCTATTACGGATACGGGCGTGATAATATACATACATACCTACATACATACCTTTGCCATCTATATTCGATGATTTATCAGGAGGCAACTTTTGCCTTCACTAACGGGACGCTGTAGTGCCCGGGACGAATTTAGATGGAGTGGGCTTGCCTTGCACCTATACCATCCTCTCAGCTTAGTCGGCCTTATCCACATGAAAGACAAGGTCAATACGGGCGGTGTTGACTAAGCCGCGGGTTTCCTCACGATGTGTGGGTCATGATGGGTGCTACCTCTAGATCGCCAGTGCGATTTAATAGGGATACGGGCATGATAATATGTGTGATGCGATGAACGTACTGGTCATCGCATCACACATATATTACATATATACCTATGATAACGCAACTAGCCTAACTAGTTTCATATCCTGAGGGGGTTTATTCAATCTCAAACGTAGCCCGCAAGTCGCACGGGGTATTTGACGTAGGAAATCAATATCTGGTTCTGGGTCTTGCATGACATAATTTGCGAACACATTGGACAAGGTAAAATAATAACGAAATCTGAAACGAATACGCTGGTCTGTGGTTCTGTATAAATGTGGGTTTATTATGTTAATGAGATCCCCTATGTCATCTTTAGTATTCTATGTAATAGGTATTTTTTATGAAGGTATTTGATAATATGTTAGAGAGAGAGACATTGTTGAATATAATGTATATACAGGGTGCAATTTTATAATTCCACCTAGAGGGAAAGTACTCCAAATTCTGCAGCAAATTTTACTCAAAACATTCCTTTATTTTTAAAAAGAACCAAAACTGCATTCAAAGGTTTTTGAAAAATGTTTACCGCACTCGGTAATCGAACCGACTAAAACAGAAAAAATAACATTTTGTACTTTTATGGCGCCAATCGATAGGGAGATACTTAGTTTTGATCCTTATGTCTATCAAACACGGAATATTAAATTAAAGGAAAACCATGATATCTAAGCTTATTAATTCAGTGGTACAAGAGAAGCACTTTTACTAGAGTAAGATAAATAATAAATATAAAAAAGTAACAATATTTTTCAGTACAGAATGTGTTATTTATCGGATTTTAGTCGGTTCGCTTTACGAGTGTTGTAAACGTTTATTCAAAAAAAAATTTAATGTTTCCTTTGAGTAAAATTTGCTATCTTCAGTATTTAGAGTACTTTCACATAATAAAATTCAATTTTTTTATATATATAGAGGATTTTTTTGAGACGAGACAGTAAATGCCCCTAGTAACGTTTTCCTGTAACTATAACGGTTGAGGTACCTGCCTTACTGACCCGTCTCAAAAATCCATCCTGTATACAACGGCAAAGTTTTCAGACCTGTTCGTGCTAAAACAGCCAAGGAGTTATGCCATGTTCATGTTTGTAGCTCTACAAGACTACAACTTTGCATAAATAAGCGTCCAGTCAAATTCTAACTAAAGCTTGTCTGCATCGCACTATGCCACGATACCTACAGCTCTTTAATAGGAAGCATAAAAGTTTTGACCTCGTCACTTTAGCAACCATTAGGTACCATTGATTTAACGCCAACGCCTCACCTTTGACCGGCAATCGTTTACGAGAATATCTGAATCATTTATAGAATGACCCTCACGTATTAAACCCGTCATTCATACTGCTCAGCCGTAGTCAAATGTGTTTGCTTCATCGATGCGTCCAAAATTTCCCACATCGAAATCGAACCCGAATATGAGCGTTATGAGCGTACTAATTGCTTATTTGCCTCATTTCGAATTCATTCGCGAATCGGGTATTTTGAAGGCATTCGACGGACGCGAGTGACGTGGGTACGGCTAGGGTTACACTTATCGTTACGCTTACGTTGTCCAATTTCGAGCTCAAAATGTAATCTCATTTTTGTACGCTTTATTTACTTGTACAATCTTTTTTGGCGAAGAATCTTCGGTAAAAAAGATTTGAACCTATTTTAAGGATCATTGCGTGCGTTATATGAACACTTCGATCGTGCCATATGTGAAAGTGTTTCTGCGATAAATATTTCCCAGTGGGGTTGTATCAAATCTAGCTAAGCTGTTCGGCGGTAATAATTCACGAGTGTTTCCTGCTGTTACGTCGATTTACGCTGATTGATTTATTATGTGCTTTGTTTCAGGTAAGAGAGCTTTCAATCATCATTACCGTTTATTGGACAGGTAAGATTTGAACTTTAATCACAACACTGTATAAAATACTTTGTCGTGACTGACCTAATGATAGACAACACAGAGCCTAAACCGCAGGTCCTAGAGACTTGAAATTTGTAGGGTGCATACCCTTATTTATAGTACATAGATGTATACTAAGAAAGGTTTTTTGAAAATTCTATCCCTAAGGGTGTGAAAAGGGGTAAAAACTTTTGTATAAAAAATCTTATTCCTTGAACTTTCAAACTTGAAACTTAGCGTAAATACTCTTCAATACATTTAATAAAAGTCTATGGCAAAATATTTTTAAAACTAAACGGGTTGCAGGGATTGTTAAAGAGTGTATGGGATTTTTTAAAGGGTGATTCGATTTGCTTGAAACTTGACTATAATAAATTTAGAGGTTTATCAAAGAAGTGCAACGGGGTGTCAAGGCTGTTCAAAGACGAGATGCATCCAAAAGTATCTAGGTACCTACTCTACGCGAGTGAAACCGCGGGCGCCTGCTAGTGAGTGATATGAGGTATTTATTTGTGACATGACCAGATGAATAGACAACCCTATGAGGCCAGCTATTCTGTTCCGATGATTTTTGGTTAATATTCATAATGCAATGAATTCCATAAATACCTATATTGAAAACTGAGTTCAATTTCATTTATTATTTATATATGTAGTAGTTAATTTTTTTAATGTAAATAAAGTTTTGTTCGTGAATAAATTATTTACCTAAAAGTTGGTAACCAAATCTAATTAATTTAAAATGGTAATAAAAGTAAGAATATGGTAATATACATATTTTCTTTACCATTTGTTCCATTTCAAAAAAACTTACTAAACTGGAAGTTTACTAGTGGTAACCCATAACACTAAACATACCAAGAACCGGGCCAAATACCAAGTTCCTAAATGAATAATGAGAAGTTCAAGTCATACGGAATAGCCACAAAGTAAAATAACTAGAACATTTCAAACAATTTGACGTTTGTTTGCTGGTCGGACTAATGCTTGTTAAGTTTATGAGTAGTTCTAGAAACGATTATTGCTTTGTCTATGGCTATTTAATTTGCCTATTCAGCTATTTGATGCTATTTACAACGACCTTGGTGGCGTGGCGGGTGAGTGCTCGGCTGAGACGCAAGAGACGCGGGTTCGTACTTCGCTACAGGAGAAATTTTTGTATGTTCTGCAAACATAAACGGGTATTGTAGTACTAGTATTATGTATTATAAGTATGTAATTACAAAAAAGTAAATAATTATAGCGCCATCTAGCCCCAAACCAAGCAAAGCTTGTACTATGGGAACTGGATGACTGATACAATACTTATATGCTTTTTTTTGTAAATTCATACTTATAATACATAGTATTGAAACAATCAGACCCGGAAGAACTATTTACAGAACATGCAAACATTTTTCCCGCAGCGGAAATCGAAGCCGCGCCTCTTGCGTCTCAGTTGAGCACTCGCCCGCCAAGCAACCAAGGTTGTCACCCACACGCCAGTGAGGTTGAGTTGAGTTACCCACACGCTTATCCCATTGGATGAGTGCATGCCTATTATAAACATAGTTATTACTACTGTTTCTTTAAGATAAGATAAGATAAAGATCACATATTTGTTTTGGTTTTGGTTGTTAAAAGGTATGTTTAAGAAAATATTGAGTAGTCAGCATGTTTATGGTTTGCGCATGAATTATGGATTTTCGCAACTAAAGAGATTCTTACAACACAGCTGTAATTGTCAAATAAAGTAAAATCATCAAGTTTCGGAATATGATTCACATCCCACTGAATGTACGAATACCTCCGTATATGACAACACTGACAATGCAAAAATATGCACAAACGGACGGACGTGTCCATACAAAGCGTTTTGCAATCGGTGCGAATTCAGCAGTGTTTCGCAAGAAACAATATTGTAGAAACAAACAATGCCTTGGGAATCTCAGCTAACGAGTGAAGTACGGTAGTTCTGTTCGGTGTATTACGGGTGTATAAAGAACACTGGTGATCTAGTGGTCGCTGCCCCGTCTTTCGACCCTAAAGTCGTAGGTTTAAATCCGAATCAATGCACCAATGGATTTTTCCGTTCGAAAAAAATATACCGATAACCTTCACAGGTTGATGGAGGTCTTAAGAGAGTTCGGAAATTTTTTTTTAGTCGTCATAAACCATTTAGCAGGATTACGTTAGACAAAAATAAGAGTAAACATATTTATAAAATTAGACAACTCCAATAAAATTTTATTTTGAATTTATTATTTACATTCGGAGCAAAGTATTGGCGAGTTCTCAAATTGTTAGGTAACAGGCACGCCTGTGTGTTGCTCCATAAATTTACATCGGCCGATTAATGAAATTGACACAATAGTGAGAAAAACAGTAATTCAATTTTGATTCCAATCTTTTACGGCCTTAAAAGTGTTACAAGAAACGCGATTAGTGCTATTTGTTGAACAACGTAACAACAAAAGATATAATTTACTACGCAGGCGTGAGACGCTTTATCACGACTCAAAGAATTTTTTATGTGATTTATGATTGCTATTTTTTCACACAAGCTTAATGTTTTGATGATGAACATGTGGTTACCTTGGGTTTCCTGTAAAAACTGATATTTCGTTTATGATAATCGTATAGGAAATTCTAGAATGTTTCGGCTAAAGAAAGATTTAAACGCGCGCTTATTTTCCGATTAACTAACGGAAAACATCATACAGTCAATAATTACTTCGGCTATGCTATAATCCGTAGCGTAATCTATTTTATTAAATTTCGAATGTCATTATGGGTAAAGGTGCGGTCATACGATGAGCAAGCATCGAAACGGCCCGGTAAAGGTGCGGCCGCACGCAAACACGCCATTAGCTATGCCATCAGCAATATTTCATGCACTCATGTGAAATGTAGACCGGTGACGTGTTCACATTTAAGTTATGACACTATGACGGCTGACATAGAAAAATGTTATGCGTGACGGAATTATTTTATGTAAAACATGTTTCAGCGTAACATTTTTAGTGTTTCCATGTTATTGAATTTTATGACACAGTTTTCATTTTTATAGAATGTAATCTTTCAAACTTTCTTTAGGATTCATAAAAACGCGATAATTGTAAACATCAAAGCGGTTTTGAAATTGATAAAAAATCTTTTATCATTATATAAAAAAGTCTCGTAACAATAATTTTAATCAACTGTTTAAATGTTGGGTTTTAAAAAAATAACGAATATTTAAACATACTTGCAGGTAGGTAGGATGCCGGAAAACAAGGAGAAAAATGATCGCATATTAGTTTAATGAGACGGAACCCATAGTGACAGGGGTCCACAGATAATCGCGGTGGCACGCTCGTTTTCCTATTACCCCTTAGGGTTCCCTCTAATTAATTGGGGTGCTATATAAAAATGCCTTCATAGAATAGTCCCAATAAATGTTGTATCATCATGATGAGTTTTTGCACTGTTCTTTAACTATAAATGAATCCGTTTAATAACGTATTCGACTTTGCATTTAAATGCATCGAATACCGAGTCCCATAACATCACAGCACTTAAAAATAAAAAGCTTGTATTGCCATTGAAAGAGGTTAAAATATGAAAATCAACACGGGTTTAGGTCTATTCACAGTGATCCTTTGTTTATGATCGATATAGTTACATTTTGCTGATAGTTTTATCATCTATGCGTATGCCATAATGCCTAAGATTGATACTATCACTTCAAACCACATAAGATACTATTACGTAGGTTAACCATAGTCTGTAATCAACGTACATGACCTAAATAATGTGTGTGTGGCGGTAATACCTGTCTACGCAATTTACAGATATCATAATGATTGTATCCTGCTTAACAATTTACATCACTTTACTGTACATAACCCAACATTAATACTGTAAGCCTACTGTCCATCAAAGCGCGTAAGATGCGACTGTTATACATCCATTCAAAGTCTTAGCTCTACAGTAGGTATGTAATTGCATGCATCGCGATGTTTAAATTTCAATCATGCAGAACTCTAGACGTTTATGCATTACTTTAGTGGGCAGTATACTTCAGACAACAGTAATCCTACATAACACGAGATTGTTATTTCAACATCCGCCCAAAAGCACTATTTCGAAAACCCACGTATGAACGGAGTGCGGTGTTTTGTAACGAACTTTATTGATCCAGCTGATAGGGAGTACGTTATCTCTCTTATCTATTTTGTATTCTAAACATCTGCCTATAGCGGTGAAACAATACTACTGTATTGTCTGGTGTTACAACACTTTATGGCTTTTTACATTGCAATCGGATGCATGTTGTATAACTGCATGTTCATTCTTTGAATTTGTGTCACTTCTCACAAGGCAAGGCAGATAAACTTTTAATCGGTTTCTATACAGAAACAACAGACAATAAGCTACTCACAAATAAATATTTTTGTAGGACGAATACTTTATACTAAGGCCTTTTACCATTTATAGTGTAGATGATTTATATAGCGGAGGCAATTTTACCTTCACAAACGGGATGCTGTAGTGCCCGGGACGAATTAAGATGAAATAGGCTTGCCCAGCACCAATTCCATCCTCTCAGCTTAGTCGGCCTTGTCCACAGGAAAGACATGATCAATACGTTCGGAGCTGACTAAGCCGCGGGTTTTCTCACGATGTTTTCCTTCACGGTTTGAGAGTACTGGTATAGCGGACATAAATTTTTCGCACAGAAAAATCCACTGATATGCGACCGGGTTTGAAGGCGGGATCACTACTAACTAGACCACCAATACTTCGAATACGTCGAATACTTTACACAAATACTTATACCTACCTAAAGTATTCTAAGCCGCCAACGAAATCGCCAAAAGTGCCGCTATAAAATAAAATATCATGTTTAGGCTAAAATGTAATCAACATGAAATCTTTTTAAGCTAGCAGACATAGAGACTCGCTCATGGAGGCTGCAGCGCGGAACTAGAACGAGGAAAAAACGACAATGGCACAGACTAACTGAAAAGCCAATTTTTTAAATGCATGACGCGACTATATGAAATACTAGGAGTAGTTCTCTAAATGTGAACTAATTTCATTATGCGAACCTTTTTTCACTTGTTCAAAACTATTGTGTTTGTGATTTAAATTTAAAATAAAGTTTTGATTTTATAATGTTAGATAAACTCAACGAATACAATTTCATAACAACTTCTACTCAATGCATTTGTAGAAATAAGTTTTAATTCGTAAAAAAGAAACAGATAATTTGTTAGGTATTTCATCTGCATAATGAAGGTGACCAGTATTTCCAGTAGGACCCCAGCAACTATTGTTACAAGAAACAAGTCGCTGGAATTGGTCGAATGTTACGCTTATCTTGGACCTGTGCTATTCTTTGACCCAGAACGTCGCACGAAGGAGATATCTCGCCGTATTCAGTTAGGCTGGGCCGCTTTTGGCAAACTCAAAGACATACTCAAGTCCTGAAATATACCGCAGTGCTTAAAGACCATACTCTTTAACCAATGTATCCTACCTACCCTAACTTATGGAGCTGAAATATGGACGCTCACTAAAGAAACTGTAAACCGATTGAAAGTTGCACAACAGGCTATGGAGCGTTCTATGTTAGGCATCTATGGTATAGATAAGATTAGGAACACCGAGATTCGGACACGGACCAAAGTTTAGTTTCAACTAGCACCACATTGCGAAAAAATCTATATCAGGTGATATACTCAATACTTTACGACTATAATAGGCACATAATAATGTGTCCTCACATATCCTCGTAATATTAAATTTTAAAATCACAATTCCGGACATTAGTGATTTTAAAATCTAAAGCCAAAGGCCAAAGCTTCAGTGGTCAAATTTGGTTTACGTAATTCAGATCCTTGTGTTAATTTCGGGTCCAGGTTTTTCCGTCAACGATAAAAGCTATAAGGCAACTGTTGTATACATCTACAATCGAGTATCTACCCTCCGAAAAAACCCTATGAAAAAATATTACAGTCAAAGAGCGAGATGGACGCTGACATATACTGTGAGTGAGAGAGAGATAGAGTGTATTGTTCTACACCTGCCGACATCACCTGGCGTGGGCCTTGTCCATATTTGATTAGGTTTTTAGGGGTTGCAGTCCATAATTGGTTAGAGCAGAATTAAATTGTCCTTGCTTTTTTCAACGGTTCTTTAAAAACTGCCATTGACACCTGACTTGAGGTTAGTTGTAGTTAAGGATTTAGTATATTATTCAAAACATTATGTCGAAGAAAATAGACCCCTAATGAACTCTGATTACAACTTGTAAAACCTACTCACTATCCCTGTTTAGAAATGTTCCAAGTAATAAAACCACTTGCAACTTAGTACGTTGTTATCACCAGCCGTTAACCTTTAAAGGTCGTGGAATTTAATTGTTTCAATTGTCAATTATTATTATGTCATTATATCTAGGTTATCGGATGTTGTAAATTATGAGTAATGGTTTGTTTGAACAAGAATTTGAGTCTTATTGCTTCCTTGTTGCTATTTTATACCTTACTCACTTCACTTTAGTAACTGCAAAATATCGTGTTCAATAATACTTTATCACCAGAAAAAATGGCACGAATGATGTGCTCAAACTTTAAAGGCTTCTACACATTTTGTAAATGCTGTTTCTGCAATCAATTGCTTTTTGTGGTTATGTTTTTCACATAGTGTCAAATACCCTGAAGCAATATCTATCAAGTACGGATTACTTCATTCAGTGTAGCATAAACTCTTCAGCAAACGAGGTGCTCATGACATCTGTTATTAGCTCTTTAAATGCATTTCTAACTCTAGTCTCGTATAATTATACGTTTAAGCCGCAAGTAAAGGTTTTAGAGATTATACTACGCACTGCACTAAAGGGATGTGTAACTTGCCGTCGTCGGTTTAATGTTCCATCGACTGACGGTTAAACGGCAGCTTACGTTCGCCCTCTGTCTTTTGTTGCCTGAAATTTCCGTAATCCCCGACTGGGATCGGTGGTGGACCGCGGACGCTTACCGAAATTTAGAACTTTGCCCACTGTCTACTTGGACTTTGTGCAGCTTATTGTGGTTGCCGCTTTCAGCTTGTTCTTTTCTATTTTAATGTGCCTTCACTTAGTAGCTTTACTCGGAGTTCAGGCAATTTTCTTTCACACGAAACTTGATATCAAACCCAAAACCCCATCGAGATCATGAGCAGTAAAAGTAAAATTCCTTAACACCAAACTGAATTGTCACGCTCGGACTCAATCTTTGATGTGAAGTAGCCAAGAAGACAACTCAATAAAAAATAAACAGGTTCATTTACCGGGTGCCACTTAACTTTTAACAAAATTCCGTCGCGCAGTTTTTACAAGTTTTCTCTTTGTTTTTTCTTCCTTTGCTCTTTAATAGCCATCTGTCTCGTCAACGTCGAGTTTTATTTGTTAAAAGCTGTTTAATGGGGCATAATTAAACTGCTTAGTTGAATTATACTCTTGATCACTTCAGGCACTAGGTTCATTTTATGGCCCAGAAATAGGGAGAGGCATATCTACAGATTTTGAAAAATATCTAAACTTCGTAAAAGATCTTACAGAAGTTTGGTCGCAAGCTTTTCTTTTTGTTTTAACGACAGTTTTTACTTGTTATAAATCAAAAAGGCTTACAATGTCTTCAGAAAATGTTTATTATACCTTTATGTCTATCTCACCTATCACAATAGACTTTCATTTATATTTTCCGAATTCTGCCCTTATTCTGATCTCAATCAATGCCTACGTAGTGCGTACCCTGATTAGAAACGTCTCGATTTATTGTCCTTGAGGAGACATAACGTAGGCCGCGACCCCATTTTCTCAATCTGCAAATAAGAGAGTGATGAATGAAAAATAAGGCATCGTATATGTATTTGCCTCGAGGCAAATTTTCTTCTCGTGATTGCATGAGGGTTAATATAAGAACCCTCGAGACGCATTTACTTGCGCACGCCGAGTTTTTTTCACAGCAATCTGCCTCTTAAAATTTAATGTATGTCTTGTATACGAGATTATTATGTTTATACATAAAAATATATTATCACGCCCGTATCCCTAATAAGAAAACTTGCAGCCACCCTTGAAAGCCCAAGGTTGATATGGTGAACCATGGTGACAGGTGATCAACCCATCGCCCATATAGATGGTCCATCATATTGGAGAGGATACTAACTCTTAGAATTCGAATTTTACGACATGATTGGGGAGAGAAGCAGTTAGACACATTCTGTTTTTTCTTTACTCACAGTCCAGCAGAGAAGTTTATAAGAATATGCATAAATAAGACTAGATTGGTTTAGGCTTTGTGTCAAAAAAAATTGTGATAGTATTTTTAATAAGCGAAACATTTAGATCAAACATCTAAAGTAGAACAGTATGTTATGACTAGAGCTTCAGACACCATCGATTGGCATGTAGATTAAACTAAACATTACACTGTACGCAGACAATTACTTTGCCCTTGACAAATGACTATTTTAAATCATAATAATAGCTTCTAGTAAGTTCTTATAGAAAAGATTTCATATGAAGAATCTCCATAAATGTTGTAACTAATATTGAATACCCAACTGTAACATAGTGTTGTCTACAAGGGTCTACGCCCTACAAGGTTACTGAAAATTGAGTCCATGATATAACAAAGCTGTGACATGGAATAAAAATCACAGATTATCCAAATATATGTATAAAACTCTTATGAAGCTGACTGACTGCTTGAATCCACGCACAAGTGAACTGGGTCCTAGAAGCATGAGACATGAAGATATCATTGTACGATCTTCCTCAATATAATGTCGTGAGAGAAACAAATCAGCTTTTAAAGTTTCCTATTCACTAGGGAAGTATAGCGCCGCGACAATAATGTCTTTAGACATATCGGATGAGAACAACGTTGGGCTCATGACGACAGACATCTTGCCTCATGACCCTTCTTGTCTTCATCATCATCATCATCATCCTGCCCTTATCCCACTCTATGTGGGGTCGTCTATGTGGGACGCGCAGCATGATCCTTTGAATCCTGTAAGAGTTTTGGCTAAGGTGTTTTATGACCCTTCTCGTCTTCATTATTTTATTAAATATTTTTGTCAAATGTTATCAAACATGTCGTACGATATCGATCCAGCGACATGTGTCGCGGGACATTGTCCTCTAGTAAATATAAGGCTTCCCCAGCTCGTATCCATTTTAGGTACTTCTATTTGCAGATCCATCACTCATTTATTGGAGGTATTCCGTGTAGTGGTTAGATCAGAATCTGATTATGAGAAAGATGACAAATAATACTCAATTCCCAAAACTCTCTGTGTGTCTGTCTAAATGAGTAGGCATAATCCGTGCTTCAGTATTATTTGTAAACTCGGCTCTGAGTTTCGCTGACCGGAAGCGCTTGCGGGGGAAGCGCGGGATTTGACCGGAAGTTTTGCAGCCCCAGGGTTGATGTGTTAAGCTTTAGTACTGAGGCTTAACTGAGTTATTAATTAATGACCGCTGGCATCCGGCTCCTATCAGGCCGGATAACTTTTCAGGCTTTTTGTGGTAAGGCGGTATTATAGCCTTACACAATTACATATACCTAACATTTTGAATAAGTCACAATTTTCGTTTATTTTGTTTTGCTATACAATGGAATAAACATTGATGACAGCTTTTTCTCTTCTGCCAACACTACATTTCAAAAACTGGCGAATATTTTTCGAAAACATTCTTTTTCTAAATAGTGCTCGCAGTCCATTGGGTTTTGATTCGCTCCCCTACAGAAATGTTTGTGAAGTACCTATAGTTTGTTTGGCAATGCCGACTTCTGATGTTTGCGTTTCATCAGCTAGTTGTAATTTAACAGCAGTATGTAAATAAATTCCACTACACACTCGTTCCTACCTCTGTGTAAACAAAATAATTGGTCTGGCCCAAGGCAACACCACACGTGCTAATCAAAGGCTTCTTTATTATAAATTTTTCTGTGCAAACAAGCTGCTAGAGATAGAAGTCTTAGTACATACGGGTGAATATTAATATTATTAGAATGCAATGCGGTTTAGGCATTTCGAAACATGGTTTTTATGATGATTATCATCATTTATTAATATTATAATTTCTCATGATTATCTGTGGCTTTGCCCACCTCATTAGGGTTACGGACGTGATCATAATGTATACATATCTTAATTTCTAATGTATCTCAAGAGCGAGGTCTCAACATGATCCGTCTAGTGGATATGTAATTGACATACGATCTCTACAATATCGATTGCATCTTCTCATTTTACTATTCACGATCTACCATCAAATGAATTATATGTATAATACATATTGGGTATTCTTTATGCTTTGGCAATATTTATGCGACTTACATAAAAGTTTAGAGGATCCAAGGGGTTGCAATAAAACGGTTCTAAAGGGCACGTCCCTGCCTAGTGGCATTAAAAGATCAGCTGTTGAGATACCAATAAATGTGTATACTCGGGGTCATTGGCATTCGTGGAGGCATATGCGGTACACCTGTCAACCCCCTTAACCCGCCCCTCAAGGTGGAAATATTAAATGTTACTTATTCTCTGAGTTATGCCTACCTTTGCAAGAATGTAGGGATACGTTATTATTTTGAATGTTGAGATATTTAGAAGAATGTTTCATAAACTGGGTTCTCCGTTGAAGCAATTTTAATAATTATATGTAACCTACCTACCTACCTACAATGAATCGCTAGCGCGTGACTACGAGTATATCGTAATGTTATGGTCATATTTTTAAACTAGACTTTAAAATAAATTTATATAATAAGTATTTGTAACAAAAATGTATGTATCTAATATGTACAATTTGTTTTCACGTACAATTTGTTTTATATTATTTTCTTAGTAAGAAAAGTGCTATTGGACACATTCTTAGATATAATTTACTTTATAAAACTAGGTCAAAAACAAGTTACTAATTGGCCTACTTGGCTAGATTGTAATAATATTAGAGTACAATTAATTAATATTTTTAGTACACTAATTATAAAAAAAAAATCTTAATGTTTTGGATATCGTTGATGGGTTCCAACCGGTAAGACTTAGAACCAATCACATTATAACTCATTGGGTTTTTTACCAACCAGTTACACTCTTCATCATCCAGCCTATAGCAATCCACAGCTGGACATAAGCTTCTCCTAATGAGCACCATTGCGTCCTATCTTCGGCACGAGTCCACACTCTTACTGGCGTAACTCGTTGAGAAATCGACTTGATATTTTTGCTATGAAAAATAGTAGGTGGTTTGTGTTGCCAGCGGTTTTATCTATTCTATTTAATTAGTAATAGTTGTAGCTATAATCGTAAACTGCGTAGGCCAAGGTGCTTGCTGTCTTAGCAGCGTAGATTAATCGGCCGATCTTCCTTTTATAAGCATCATCCGAAGCATAAAATGAGAATAAGATATTTTCTACGCTTAACTTATTGCATTATTGATACAGACATCACATTTTTTTATGGATTAGGGGCTCGTTTGCCCTCTCTTCCAAGGAAACGTTTTGTAAGCGGCTCACCTGATGGTAAGTGATTACCGCCGCCCACGGACACCTGCAACATCAGAGGAACTGCAAGTGCGTTGTCGGCCTTTGAGGTAGGAGTAGGCTCGTTTCTTGAAGATCCCTAAGTCGTATAGGTTCGGAAATACCGCTGGCGACAGCTGATTCCACACGGCAGGTGTGCGAGGCAGAAATTGTCGTGTGAACCGCCCATTTGTTTTCCGACTGATTGACTGATTTATCTACTATTTTTTTTACAGTTAACATCACAAAATTTTATTCATAGTAGATAATGATGATAATACATTACTAGTAAAAAATAAATATGACGTAGTAGATAGGTACAAAACCTTGCCGACATTATTACATAACATTGGCAGAGTATTTCCAACATAGGATGCAGATAACGTGATACCTACACCTACTCATATCTGTAGCCTGATTGGCCTCAGGCTGGAATGAATCATTCCTAATCCCTGCCACAGAAGAAGTTATAGTACGTGGATACTAAAGCGAAGATAATTTTCACTCGACAATACATTTTTGCTGCTGATGATCTCGGTGGCGTGGTAGACGATTACCTGACCAAGACGCGAAAGGCGCAGGTTCGATTCCCGCATCGATTCGAGAATATTTCTTTCGGGTCTGGGTGTTGCGGTACCATGGAACTCGTGCCTGATACTTACGACACAGGAAATCCTAGTTTGGGTTAGGACTATGTATGTAACTGTTAAAAAGTGAGCGCGAAAGCGATATTAAAACATACGCATTTCCGTTTTACGAAAGCCAGACCATCGGTAATCGCAAAGCAGGGTTATTCAATACTCCATGGAATCTAAAGCCGGGACAATAAAGCTCATTTTTCTTTGAACCGAGGTTCGAAGTAAAACAGGACAATCAGGTTCATCCCTACTACGGATTCATTGATAAATTACAACCTGCGAGTAGGTTGACTTTGTACTATGAATTTGAATGACGATATCTTCCTGCGAGGCACAGGCTTTGTAGATTCCTCCATATTTGCGTTGGTTGATTGGATATCAAGTATTGGTTACTTACAACAATGGCGTGGGTTCCCTTTATGCATAAGTTTTACGTTCAGCATATGTATGAACTTGTGGAATGCTTTACGACTTCGTCTGCTTTGTTTTTTTTCTAAACTTCTTCTTACCGCTGCGTCCGAGTTGAGTTTTGGTAATTTCTTAGTGCACCCCTACCTACACCATAAAAGAAATCTATCTAAGTTTCATGTTTCTAGGACTTATAGTTTAGGCTGTGTTGATTGTCTGTCAGACAGAAAGGGTCAGTCATTCTCATTTTCTATGACTGTCGTGGCTGTAACTACTATGGATACTATGTATTGTATTGTATTCAGTGGCAGACATAAGCGTTAGACCGAAAAACCTGGAACATTCGATGGGAGGCCTTTGCTAGCAGTGAGATGGATCTATGATAGATAGTCTATCATGTTGGAGAGGATACTATCCCTTAGTCGACTTTTACGATCAACACGCATTCTATGTTTTTTCTTTGTTTTCAGTCCAGCCGATAAATATATCAATAGAATATATAATATAAAAAAAGATACGCTTAGCCGTTCAATTTACAATATGTCATGAAATTTAAAACGGTTACACTATAATCCAAAAATATGTCTGTGATACATTTTTTTATTAAAACTGACGAAAACATACAATACTATTGATGTACGTAATATCTCGCTAGTCTTCTACATTTTCTTTAATAATTCAAGGGCTTTTATAACTAGCATTATCATAATCCGTATCTATCCTACTTTATTCTTGAACATGGGTTAAAGAAATCAGGAATTCGAACCAATTTACCGTGAAGATCGCTCAGTTACCAGTAAACCATTTTTCAGCGTCAATCATTAATGATAAATCTATCAGTTTTGAGCCGGTCATTGATGCTTAGCATCTGCTCTGTGTTTATAATACCAACCTACAGTTTCTACGTACCTACGTATAACAAGTTTGTGTGTAAGGCTGTAGGTACATATCTATTGTAGCAACATCAAGGTCGACTGGTGTGGTTGTATCTAGGAATGCAATTGTACTTGTTTATTCTGTAACAGAACAATTCCAATTGGTTATTATACTTTATAGTACATTTTATATGTGTGGGTTCTTAAATTGTCTATCAGTCTGATATGGAATTGTAGTTTTATAAACTCTTAAAATTTTACTATTTTAAGTCAGACTTATGATAATACTCACGACCTCTCCAGATACTATTTGAGCTTTATTGAATCTCTTTAGTTTTCATTGACGCTGACTGTAGTAAAATACAAATAGAATGGTTTTATAAGCAATGAAGGACGAAATAGTTATGGTAGATCAGAGTAATAATAGAGACGGCTGCAATAGTGCGAGTTTACAATGCTTATTAGTTTTTTCAACGTCACGAATACAACTAAACGAGCAGTTGGGTCAGTTGAAGACGTCTGGAACCATTACCATAACCTCAATAAGCCATAAGCCATGCAAGTCGCCGGTGATCGCGTATCCACTGTATAACATTGTTAGTGGGTAAAACCTAGTTGGTACCTAGTATATTGTCGCCCTTCCTGGGATAGTTTTGATGCTTTTCAGAATACTACTATCCTACTTTCTTCTAATTTTATAAATTCAAAAGTGTGTATGTATGTGAGGATAAGTATTTTTTAAACTTTCGCGATTTGTTAACATATTTAAAGTTAGTTAACAATATCCATCATGTGAATTTGAATCAGGAGTGGCTGCAAGTTTTCTTATGATTACTTGTAGTTCTGCCTACCCCATTTGGAATACGGGCATGATAATATGTATGTGTGTATTGAAAGTTAAACTCTAAAGATGTGGGGATCATTATGCTTCAATCACGGCGTAACAGCTGAGATAATTTTAATGAAATTTGTAATAAATAGGATCTTGAATAAGATCGGCTACTATTATCCGGGTACAAGGTGACAGAAGCTGCAAGCGAAAATTAGTATAACAATGATCTTGTCATAGTCTGGTTTGTTTCTCATACGTTGATCCTGATCGTTGTATTTGTCAAAACATTTGTTACAGAAATAGAATGTGATCGCGTGGCCTTATTCAGGCGAGGCGAGGACGCGTTCGTCACACTTTTTAATTGGGCTTGTTTTCCCAAACTGAAGCCCACGCGTGTTTATTAATAGTTCTTTTTAGACAATTAAAAAGGCTTACTCAACTCAACTATAGCTAAGTTACAAAAATCTACGCCGAAATACGTTGGAAAGCCGGATTAGCAAACTGTAGTATAAATCTTCTGAATAGTAAATTCTGAATTTTCTTAGTTCAAAAGATCACTAAATCAGTTTATTTGTGATCGTAAGTTATCTTAATTTGTCAAGCGTGGCATCAACTCATAATAACACTTTGATAGCTAAATCACTCCTTATTTGCATAAAAAATAAAGCGAGACTTCCTATAATTGATGAAAGGCGATTTTTTTCTTCCTCAACCCTCCACCCTCAAGGAGCTGTCTAATATCGTGATTTATCGACTTAAACTTATGAGGCGTGGGATGTTTTCTCTCGAATGAAAATAATTTCGAAATAAATTTTCTCTTTGTAGTCGATCCTTCATGGTCTCGGCTCTTGATTCTCGGCGGATGTTGTGAGTTAGGAACTGATTTGACGGGAGCTTTTTCAAATATTGGTAAATTGATAGGCCTTTGAAGTAAGCGTTGCAACTATATTTAAGTTCATCCCAAGTTTTACAAAATAAATGCTTTATACATATATCTAAAATTAATTACTATTAACATACTGCATCAAATCTGCTCCAAGTTTCCTCCTTTTATATCATAAAATATGTTGTACCTATAAATTTCGTATAGCAAAGACCCATATTCATAATATTGAAAATATAGTTTGTAAAAGTTCTGGTATGCCGCGACGCATGCGCGACTGTTTGTTGGCACACCCGTATGTTTGTTTTGGTAAAAAATTGCAGCGTTCGGTCACAGTTCAGGAAACCGCTAGTTTACTTTATAAAACCAAAATTGCCAATGGTATTTTTTATAAAAATCTGAAAATAAGCTTTATGCTTTATGCCATGTGCCATAGTTTTGTTCGTTCCTATAATAAGTGGGGCTAATTAAGTTGACAAGAACCTTTGAAATATACATGCGGTTAGCTCTGTCCGGTAACATTCTTTGATATGTGCAAAGTTCCCTAAGCATCGATGAATGCGTTTGAGAGAGTATTGGAGGGAATCACCAGGAAAATTTAATTTATTCGCTTTGTAATCTTACTTAGATCCATTTAAAAGTAAAATTTCTTAATTACTAGTCTTTTTTCGTGCTAATATTTATACTATAGTGCACTGGTGCACTGTGCTGTATTAAACACTAAGTATATGGGGAATGAGTTCCAGCGCCGAGCGACTCTCCTTTGAACGCTGTTCCTGTGTTTGTTGTGTGCAAGCGTCGCACAGGGCTTTTCATATGACATTTATGTATCGGGCGAAATAAAAATGACGGTAGTGCTTTTGTTTTTCTTGAAGTTATAGAGACATTTGAGTAGTATCTGCTCTATTATTATAAAATGTTAGTAAGTTTGTTTTTACGTAGGGAACTACTGAACCAATTCTGAAAATTATTAAAAGGAAATGTTAACTCCTGAGTGCTAGAAAGCTATATTTTCGTCCTACGCGAGTGAAACCGCAGAGGCTCAGCTAGTTTTGTTTTATAAAAATGAACAGAAGAAAAATCTACTCTACTTTCCGATAAAAAATTTGCTTAATTTGGCAACGAAGGAGCAAAATCTAATTTATAAAAGGTCGAGACAACTGAAACCAGAAATAAATGTTAAAAGAATAAACAAAGATAAAGGAAGAAAAATTCTGGAGCCTCAACTGATAGAGAAAATAAATAGACTGAAAATCGTTTAAGCTGAGACCTCCCGCAGCCAGTAAAAATCAGTTCAATCCTAATTTAAACGGTGTTATCTAAAGCACGGTTTTGTGGGCTAATTTGTTTCAGTGTAGAATTACCTCAGATAGAGATTATACCCCCAGGTATTGCCTTAATGTGTTTTAAATGGTTCACCTATCTGGGTATTGCGAGGTTGCTCACGTACATACATCTATAAGGTAGGTAAATGTACTTTCGATAAGGTTTAAAAGATGCCTTCCTAATGAATTATTAACATCTTTTAATCATTGATCATCATTAAAAAAATTTAGATAAATCTAAAGTTAATTTACTTATTGAACAACAAAACCCTCAAAAGATAGAGTGATATTCGTATATTTATCTGCCAATAAAAGCCTAACATCCTCCATCATATTTGAAAGGTACTAAAGCGATATAACATAACCTACACGAAACCACAGTTTAGTGATATAATTCCCGAGATAAAGAGACATAAAATTAAAGCACGATATTAAAAAGAGTAGCCCAGGCCAAATGGACACGATAAAGTGAGGTTATGATGTTGCCATGTTGCAATATGGCTGCCTCAAATTAGTTTACTTGCTAAGCCCGTTAACTCTCCTTGACCATTAAATTGGTCAGTTAACGTTTTGGTTGCGTTAGATTAAAAAGCAACACCGCTAGAGGGATGTTTTTTCTTGTTTTACCGTTATCGAGTCGGGGTAAACGTAATTTGCAATTTCTTGACGCACCACATCCTCCGTCGATAAACCGCGTCGGCGGCGTCCCGACGCTCTTCCGACTTGTTTGACATCGGTTTGCCAATCGTTATGGGTTTTATCACCGGTCTGTAATGTCTATTTCCCCTTGGCAAAACTTTGTAACATTGATTCATTTATGGTAGTCAAGTTACAGGTTGTCACGATATTTGTCGCGTTCGATAATGTGCCGTTTTAGAAAACAGTTTTAGGTTCATCGGTTTTTTCGTGTGAAAACAACATGGGGCGGTGGGACGTAAGAATTTAT
This sequence comes from Scotopteryx bipunctaria, assembly GCA_949320045.1. Lineage (NCBI taxonomy): Eukaryota > Metazoa > Arthropoda > Insecta > Lepidoptera > Geometridae > Scotopteryx > Scotopteryx bipunctaria. The sequence continues at coordinate 5,320,284 of OX439449.1, forward strand.
CAAGCTTTTATTTATCACATCGTATTTTTCTGCGATTCAACTTAAAAGTAAGTCATTCACAGCTTACAGTAATTTACGCGTTGTCGTAAGCGTTTGATGTGATGTAAAATGGTGCAAAAAGGCGCATACGTGTCTTGGCAGTTTTATGAAAGTGTTTCTTTCATAAAGCGATGAATATGAAACAGTGGCGTTCCCTTCTCGTGAATTGTTTCTCGTGTTTGTTTGTGTTTGTTCTCGGTTGCTTGTTTTCTTATCACGATGCCTGTCTTTGATGGTGGCGGGTGTTTGGTTAGCGGTAGCGATTGCTGCGGGAACTTGTGGCTTAGATGCCAAATATACACGTCATAAGAAGAGGCGGCGTTGTTTCCTTTTCCTCAGTCATTTTATTTATTTAATCTCTGGTGCGTGATGGGCGAATAATGTATTTGTAGGGAGGCTGTGTTTTTGGGCGAATATTGGGCGGCCTTTATTGTAATAGAGTTTGTTGAAATTGTTTAAGATGGATAGAAGTGCAAAATGCATTATAAACAATGATCAACAACAATTTATAGACTTTTCTAAGGAGAAGAAAAGTTCTTTTCTATCTCTCTAGCAGGGTTAAATGAAACAATAATTAGATAGAAGAATATATTTGTGCGGAGTCAACGGCCGGGCAGCCAATCGCGACGGCGGCGGCGCGACGACACTGCTCCAGAGCTCGTCATCCGAGACAAATGGATGTTATTTTCCATCTTTTTTTTCTCGTCACGAGTTTTGCTATCGGTACAAAAAATAATTAAGGCGAACACGTTTCTGTCGTAAAAACTAATATCAATGTAGCAATTTTGTGGAGCAGCGCGGCATGGGACGCGAACCGCTGTTGTTACTGGTATATTTATGAAGAATTTTATATTTGGGAAAAATACCTACTATGTATGTATGTTCGATGAGCTAGTGGCCAACTCTAGTGGCGGAGTTTTTAGGCCGCCTAAAGGCCTCCGTCATGGCTTAACGACTTAAAAGCCGGGACCGACTGTTTAACGTGCCCTCCGAAGCACGGAAGCCTACTAATAGAGAAGCCTTGCTCCTAATAGCATTCTTTTCTATTCTTATAATTTCATACATCATTTCCCAAAGCCTTCAAATAGTTTTAAATAAAACATTGTAGAATATAGACGTATGCACTTGTCTCTAACAGATAAGCGCTTTTCCTAGAAAACCCCTTAAATTATTTTAAATACCATTAATTATTTTAAGCAAAATTGTATTCGTTCGTTTCTTTGTGTTAAAAAATGTTAATCCCTTTTAAGTATAGTTCAGTCATAACTAGTAGGCGATGCGATCAAGCAAACGGTTCTATGACATCTCGCACACTATGTTTATGTAATCGTGCCTTATAGTAATCATACGTGTTCGTAATAACTGCGCTAACAGTAACACAAGTCACTGCAGACTCGAGTTCACTGAACACTGTGTGCAACAAGCATTACGCCAAAGGTGAGTGTACACTGGAGATAAACAAAGAGATGCTTATCATGTTAGGCTAATTTAATATTCCTGTTTTTTTAAAACGACTGCGAGTAAAAACAGTTTAATTTCTTCTCTCACTGTAATGCTTGTACTTAATGGAATCCAGCTAAATATAACTCCTTTATTATCCCAAAATGCTGCAGTTTCTGAGGATTTTTGAGTGTCGTTCGCATATCGTAAAGGAAAGTAAATACAATTGCCCAGTCTGCAGTCATAGGTTGGCACAGGCTTGCTTGCTTTTATTTATACTTTACGGACACAGTTATAAATGCGCACAAATATTTGTATACCTATGCAGATGTTTGTTGCACCCATTGTTACAGCTTAAGTGGTCAAACCATAGTTACTAGCTTAAATGCTCAGCTGTGATCGCTATGAGCATATGTAGCTCAGCAAACACGCCACTTAAACCGGAACGTACCATTACTGCTTGGCGTAGAACCTTTCTATACAGGTACGCGACAAGGACACAGTTTAATCAAACATTTTGTATTTTTAGCCACTCGGCCTGCAACAATATGGGTAAAGTTCGGTTGAGCTTAGATTAATAGGCAAAGGTGATTGTCCCCTCTATATACACGGTTATAAATACAAATTGATTAATGATTGTAGACAAAAATTGCACATTTTGTGGACTGTAGCCAACGTACGTAGTTCTTGACATCAATTTGGTAAGCGCCTAATTTGCTTCCCATGTCTAATGGGGAACCATTTATTATTTACAAAGCAACACTTAACTTTGACATGGAGATATCAGCTCGCAGTTCAGACTAGCTCAGCCGTGGCACGATCACCGTTAATTATTTAGGAAGCGCGTAAACATCGACATCATTCTGTAATTCTGCCGCTATAAGGTAGATACTTACCTGCGGGCGTTACCGTTCAATAAGAAACCAGTGAAATTCCAGGCAGATTAGACATAGCTTAAATAATGTTCTTATTGAAAAAGCAAGTCGAAAAAATGCTAGTTCTTATTTTAATTCCTTTAAACCAGGAGAAAATACCGATAAATCTGTGTCTTTTCAAGCAATTTTCTCAAGATTTGTGTATTTTTTGTTTTCCCTTTTCCCGAGTGCACTTTTCCGGTTTTCTCCTCGGCGAGGAGATAGAATCCATCAAAGGATTAAGGGGGTGCCGCCCGATCGGTCCATCTTTATTTCTACAGCGAGGAATAAATTATCCACCACTTAAACGGATGTTTTATATGCCTTATTGAATTTGCAGGTCTTTGGTAAAGTATGTAGGTAAGTTGTTTGAGCTAAGTAAAAGTTTCACGGCGGTGAATGTATTGAAGCGAGTCGATTCTCCTTTCACATGGATAACTGAAAGCCTATCCTATTACGAGCTAACGTCTCACTCGTGTTGCGTGTACGCGGAAGCCGGTTGAACAACATTACATGGATGTCTTCAAGTTGTGAATGAAACTGTTACATGAGACTGTTAATGTCTTGTCTGTTAAGCGATGTTCAAACTTGTGAACTGATAGCTTCGTTACTAAAACAGATTTTGTTTACTCGTTTACACAAACAATATGTTCCAGGTTAAGCTCGTGTAAGTAGTACTAAAATATTACATTACACCAGCTATGTAATTAGTATCAACTAATTACACGTTGTAGTCAAGACTAGAGAGTAGTAGTTTATCAAAGAGTGTTCCATAAGACTCGATAGGTTCAAATAATAACCAAAACGCATGGCAAGCAGCGAGTTTCAATCAGCGTAGATTGAGGTTACTCCGCTTGGAGGGGGAACCGGGATTACAGAACGCATGACTCGGCAACATTAGACGTGGCAGTCATTTTATACAGATGGAAATTGGATGTGGCTTTAATAGCGACCGACCGGGACGTTTTTGTAAGTAATTGGTGCGCTATATTAGAGTGCTCGGAGTCCTTGGTTCGTCTCAGTGTGTGGCTTCGAATTCTGTCAGCGACTTGGAAACTGATTTAGCGCTAATTAAATGTTCGATTTTATGACTAAGGTATTAACAGAGTTATGATTGAGATAAGAGTTTTTTTGCGTTCGAGCCAATTTCAAAAGACATGTTCCGATTTATCAACGTGTATTTTTTAAATAAAAATACAAGTCAAGTTGTTCAATATTCAATTCTGCCTAGGTAAAGTAGTAGCTACTTAAATAATGTCACAATTTCCACGAAGCAACACTTTCAACTCAATCAACAACACAAACCATGCCAATAGAAACGACTGCATAATTAAATTGTTTTCTCATTAGTGTTGTGCCTTTATCGATAGATCTGTAACAGTAGGAAATTATTGATTAACGTCCCGATATCCCGCTGTAAGCATGTTGATGTGACAATCGTTCGCTGATTGCGACCTTGCCCCGATCAAAGTGATTCGGAACACAAAGGGTTAGAAAACTGCTGCGTCGATGCGGCCGGGGTTGCTTTCAACCTGCCGATTAATTGTGTTGAGGTTAGTGATTGACAGATTCGATTGGATTGTTTATTTAATAGTTCTGTTTGTGATTGTGAATTTTGTGCGATTGCTCGCTCGGGATTCAATTGTTTTGCTGGTGTAAAATTTCAAACTATACAATACACTTCGTTTCATACAAAAATAGTGTGTAGATATTGCATAATTCATTCCATTGTATCTATTACATGACGAACAATAGTAAAATAAATAAATACATATTTGAGAAAATATCACACAACACCATCTTGCCCCAAACTAAGCAAAGCTTGTATTAAGGGAACCAGATGGCTGTTAGAATACTTATATACTTTTTTTTTGTAAATATTTACATACTTATAATACTACAACACCCAGACCTGGAAAAAATATTTGCAGAGCATGCAACCATTTCTCCCGCAGCGCGAACCCGCGCCTCTTGCGTCTCAGCCGAGCACTCGCCTGCCTCGCCACAAAGATCGTCAAAAATAAAGACACATAATAGTGTTATAATGTAGGCCAATAAGAACACGCTCTACTGCACGACTGCACGGGTTCGAATACCTAATTTATGTTTTGTTAAATACTCATCAAGCTGAGTAATCATTAATACAACAAAAAAGATCATAATCATATGAAACCACAATTCCACCGCTCGCCCGGCCATATCAAACGCACATTGTTATCGATTAATTTGCAATAATCGTAACAATCGAATCGGTAATTTGCTAAATGAGGGTACATCTCTAGCAACCGCAGATCTATGGAATTAGTATTTGAATATTGTGTCTAAATAATTTGGTCGGTGATCGATAGAATGTAATAACATCAAGATATTCTCCATGCCGGTTTGTGATTTGATATATTGTTTGTTATTTCAGTGATTTGTGAATTTGTCGGATGTGTAGAAACGGTCAGTGAATCATGTTTGTTTATCCATTACGTTACTCTGAATGTTACCATGCAACGTTTATCATAATATAAATATAGATACACCCTTCTGCCTCTGGCGTTACTAGGGGCCTAAACTTAAAGATGTTTCAAATTTATCCCTATTGTGATTTTATTGAATAACTTCTTTTAGGAGTGGTTTAACAGATTACGATAACGACGTTCAAAAATAAACGTATCATATTATTTAGTTCTAAATTCAGCTGTCTATCACACGTTTCGGGTGTGGCCGATCCTCGAATAGGCGCATACAATGTAGAATCTACCTACGAGTACCGTAATTAAGTCAATGCAATTCCATACGCGAGCGCAGGAAAGTGAGTGGACAGTGCGTATATGGCTCATGGAACGCAACCGGTACGTATTAGGAATAGGGTTGTGCGCTGTATTTTAAATACGATATAGAGCGAATTTCTATATAGTTTTATATAATCATAGGTATCGTTTTTTTACGAACCTATTATGGATACTGAACCATCCATATCAATTTGTCGACTGTTTAAAGTTTCACCCTGTATTAATATTCCTACTAATATTATAAAAGCGATAGTTTGTGAGGATGTGAGGATGTAAGGATGTGTGGATGTGACGATGACGACGCCGTAACGGCTGAACGGAATTCAATGAAACTTGGAATATACATAGTATGTGTGCTGGAATAACATATAGGCTACTTTTTGTGCGGATATCACGCGAGCGCAAGCACGGGCGAAAGCTAGTTATTCTATAAATAAATAGGTTAACATGTAGACGACCCATCTGCTAAATAGTCATCGTTGCATATAAACATCTGCAGCACCGGAAGTGTAGTAAATGCGTTGCTTGGTTTGAAGGAGTTTTTAATAATATAAATATGCATATCGATCGAAACCACTAGCATCTTGTCATTACTTCTACTTTTACCATTTCCGTAATCTTGAGTCGCTGTTTCACAAAATATGGTACAAAAACTCAGTAAGCACCTTACGCGGCACATTAGTGCCGACGAGACGAGTTGTCATTTTAAAATTATGACGTTTTAATACGAATGTTTTCGAATGAGATAATGAATGAATGAAATGAAAAGAGAATGCGTCCAGCTGCTTCTCTTCCCGAGCATGTCGTAAAAGTCGACTAAGGGATAGTATCCTCTCGACCATGATGAGATACAATAAGCAAGTATTCCCAAAGAGGGTTGACGTCAGGCAGGCGGTCGGTCATAAAACACCTTAGCCAAAACTCTTACAGCGTGATCCAAAGAACATGCTGTGCCGACCCCACATAGAGTGGGATAGGGGTAGGAAGATGATGTTTTCGAATAAGAGACAACCCTAAGCTTTAGCTACGCTAGACACGTCGCACGCGCCTTCTCTTTTTATACGTCCACTGCCAATGATGCACAGAGAACGCATTCATAAAGGCTTGGTATGTCTACAGCAATTACTAAAAGTTATTTATTGAGGCTAGAGATTAACCTTTCGATGTACAAAGATAAACAATAAATAGTTGAACTATTCCTTTTGCATGACTTCAAGGAAGTTTCCTCGGGCTTTATTGGCCTTATCACTAAGCTACAGTTGACGCCCCAATGTATCTAAATCGGCTTTTGTAATTTATGTGTTCCTATTGGTTATCATGTGAGTAATTGAATTGCTTTTCAAAGCAATTTCTATGAGATTTCGATGTCGACTCAATCACTTCAAGTAATTTCTGGCGAGAATCTGCCATAGAGGTAAATCCGAATGAGGTAAATTCAATGACGCGAACGAGTTCTTTTTATCATCCTACATAAAATATTTCGGACTATAAGATCTAGGTACCTACTATAAGTATCTATAAGAGGGCTTAGCATAAATGATTTCTCTCTCAACTTCGTAAATTACAACGATTAAAAATTAATAGCGTCACCGTGTCACCGATCCATTAGTTAGTTTATTGATTACATCAAAGTGCTAAGTTAGTTTGTGAACTATGCCTACCCGTTGAAAATTTGCCGCCAAGTGGAAACTCATATAAGTGCCGTTAACGAAACATATTAGAAATTAGTTGCGTTACTAACCCTAATCGACCTAGGATGGAAGTTGGGCTATCACTTTGATGGTTTTACGTATTCAACTTTGTTTGTAAAGGACTCCCTGATGTTTTTGAGGAGCGTCGGAATTAAGATGTGATTCTGAGTAGTCATGGCGTATGCCCATAGCCTTCTGTATGATAAGACTATATTTTGATATACTTACACTTCCTATAGGAATAGGCTGAGACCAGGGATATGCATTTGCTACAGTCTATTTTCTTTTGGTAAATATCAATTGATTTTACTATAGAAGAGATAATGCAGTTAAAAAGACTAGTATCTTAACATAATTCATTCTGTCTTGATTGATGAGCTACTTACATTTTTATAACTTGTAGTTATAAAAATGTAAGTAGCTCATGTTTTACAACGGCTTTTTATAAAACGGAACGAAAAACATCAACAATTTCGAACTGTAATTGGATGATACATATTCCATTCATAAGTTGGCAGTATCCATGTGAATAACCCTCCAAAGAATTCCCTCTTATTTCTTGGGACAAACACGTAATAATTTATTGAGTTTCCCGATACATTAGCATGTGACATGGAGTGAATGTATGATTGATCACCCTTGCTAAAATTACAAAGTTATAAAAGTATGGAAATGGGCTGTCACGGTAAAAAGTGATTTTATTACGGAATTTAGAATTTTTATGGTAGCGTTTTCCGCTTGGCGAACGTAGAATAACAGTCTAAACAAACGGCTTTGCTTGCTGATTCTGGTAAAAACATACGTACGTAGCATAAGTACCTATTCGCAATTGACGGACCGTAACGCATATTGGAGGCGAACAGAATGATGACGTCAGACAGAGTCGCTTGCTATAGCTTCTGTAGCACAATACATGTTCAGTTTCACAGGTTGAGTTGCTAAGCATCAAACTGTCGTTAGATGGCTTGTGTGTCGCGTACGCCTTGCCAATTGAGTTTAGGCGCTTAAGCCAAATGAGTTGCCATTTTGCCGTCTCAAGTGAACTATTTCAATTTGAGAACGTCATTTAAACTACACCATTGTTACTTTGAACGTTTGCTTATACGTCACTACGCGAGCTTAAATTGAATTGAGCCCGTTTATTTGTAAGTTGTAACCCTGTTCAGATTGAAGTTGGTATGTATACAATGGAAGGTGCTTTGAGCGCTTTGTACAACCTTAGCGTACATCAAAGTGGGTTTCTCACTTAGTTGTTGATAGGGTGAAGTTTGTTTAACCTACCCTCAAGCTTACAAAATCAAAATAATAGTTACTAGCGAGTCAGTTTCTGTTATTCTATTTCCATATGGCGTTATGATTGAGTGCGATCACAAATGCATTTTATCAACATCGGGCTTGGTAGTCCTGTGAAAAAGCTAGCTTCCATTTTAACCTTGTTAGGTTAACTGTACACTGGAAAGCTCCACAAAGCACCGGAATAGCCTACAAACAGAGGTTATAGCATCGGCAAAGATTGCGTGTGTCTCTTGCACGCCATTTTGTTCGTAATCCAATAGTGGGGAAAGATAAAAGCGAAAAAGATAAAAGGGGTGGTTTAATGGAATTAAACAACGGCTAGAGTGATCCCCCCCTTCGCCGCAGTGGGAGGAGGTAAGCCGGACTTGTGGAATGTCTTTGTTGGGATTGCTGTATTGTAATATATTTGGCTAGAGACTTATTTCTTTTTGTTTACGTCGTGGTGATTATAAGAGGCTTTTCTGGTTGAGTAACCAGCGATTGTGGTTTGCAAGTGTAGTTAAGTCCTCGGGTTTTTTCACTTAACGGTCTTCGTTAGGTATTTTTTCAAGAAAATAATAATTGTTTTTCACAAAGCCAAAAGAGCATGGTCGCTCTTCGTAATACAACTTGCGGTCAACCAGCCCAATTGTGACCGCGCACAACGTTACTTAACTTCAACGATCAATAAAGAACGTCTAAGCAAACTACGCCACGAGCGCTTCTCTCGTTCACAAGTAAAAAAATAAATATGTATTAATAAACTTTTTTAAAACGAATTAATCAACACCTTGCAAACTAGTTCACGATCTCTTAAAAGTTTATTCACTATGAAAAAAATACACCTGCATAATACGATGTTAAATTAATTTCGAGTGGATGGTGGGCTAACGAGTCGGCGCGTCGCGACGATTAGTAGGTCGATTAGCACGGGCCAAGATGCGGCGGCGATGTCGATATTCCGATTTATATAGGGCTGCCTTCCACCCGAAAGTTTCCGTTGATTTTATTATCAATATTGTACAATTATTAGCACGGGGTAAGAAGCGATGGCAGTCTCATTATTTCGATTTGTATAGAATTGCCTCCCACCTGCATGAAACTTTTTGTTGACACTTTTACTATACATTTTACTACATACATAAATATCATGGCTGTTTCTATGGGTTGGGCAGAGTCACAAGTAATCATAAGAAAACTTGCAGACACTCCTGACTCAAAATTGATTTTTATCGATATTGTACAATTTTTGGATGGCAGTCTAATTATGAGCGGCGTCAGATGATTGGTAGGTTAGCGCGGGCCAAGACTGTGACGCTTTATCATATCAATAATTTGATTCGATAGGGTTGTCACTTTTTGCTTGACATTTTGTTTCGATTTAAAATCATTAACATGTTTTAGCAATAAGTATCTGAAAGAGTAAGTCTAGAAAAGCTTTGAGTAAATTGTTTGTTACTTTTCTGTTTGTGTACTAGTTGCTCTGCTGTCTGCTGCCTATAAGTTAATGTTATCCTTTATAATGCCAATTCCGACCCTTTCATGAAAACTATGTGGTCGTTCATGCCCTCATTTCTTAATTCTCATGTACCAACCCAAAGTGCTCGTATCATTTTCGTTTACGATTATGGTCAGCCGTATCAATTAGGTCTGTGCACTGTACCGAACAGCAATCAATAGCGTAATTATAGTGTCCATAGCTCATTAGTCCAATAGTACTAACGAAGATACTGTGACGCGTCATTTGCACAAACTGCGCAAACTATAACGCAAGTACATTAGAACTAATTGCTCAGTACCTACGCTTATAATCCATTCAGAACTGGAAAAGAGAGTTCATTCAACTCTTTTTTTACACAATTTTTTTCATAGAAATTAGTCTAGATTGTATAAAAATATGCGTTGATTTAAAATAATAAACATAATTCACGACTCTATCATGTAATGCGCAGTAGATGTGTTATTGCTCAAACTTCAGGATCTTGAGACTATTTTGAAGGTGTCTAAGGGGTACCTAATCATACAATGACTTTAATTTAAATAATAACGCTTAAATAATTTTGTTCGTTGAGCAATGGCCGCTCAATAAATGGAAACTTTGCTTGTGTCGTTCATAATTTTCAATTAAATATTTTCGGCATACCTATTACTGGCGTAATATTTTAGATAAAATAAGTTGAGTATTCTGGCTATTAATGTGATACATTTTTATGAAAAAGTCCTCATAATATTTCTGAGTTTAAGAGTCTTCACACTGCGACGAGTTTTAATTTATATTTTACGACGTTTTAAAAGTTGAAAAATAAAATTTTAATATTTGTTCGGGCCGTGGTAGCCCTGTGCAAGATGCACCTGTTCCGGTCCTTCAGCGCCGTTGCGCCAACATCTGTCCGTTGCACTTTTTGTTTTATTTTATTTTTTTGCTCTTTGCGTAACTGCCTGGCAACTGTCAAAGGGTATGGAGTTATGGCATTTTAATACTTTTATTTTTTAATGGTAAAGAAACGATTATCTTCACATCTTGGATATTATATGGTTTTGATGTTTCTTGAAGGAGTAGTGAAATGAGACATTGAGAGTAGTTTTAAGCATCTAAAAGTACGCCAATTAAATTCAATTAAAGCAATATCAAAACTGGCCTAATAACCATCTCCCATGTTTTTTTTTTCACCAACAGCACTTGTATTAACTTTTAACCCAAAATCACAACATAAGGTCTATAATTAAATTCAATTATAGTCGAACTATATAGCACTGACTGAAACTTCAAGTTTTGAAACATCTTCTTATCAGCAAACACGTTACGTTCTTAAATCAAAATATCTAAATGGCCAAAAGCTCGCTAAAACTTGTCTTGGACACTTCCCAGCCGGCAAGTAATTTTTTCGTACACCCCGAGGCACCCGATGCCAAGACTTCACAATATTACATCCTCGATAATCCATTACAGGAATAAGTCGGCCATACTTTTACACTTGATATCTTTTTAATCCAATTTCAATGGAATGTCTTTAGTTTTCAATTGGCATGTCGGCATTCTAATAAATCCATGGTTCAGCTGCTTGGAGAGCTTCCATCTGTCATGTCGTTAAATTCCGCGGATACCGACCACTATTTGTCACAATATGGATAAAGTGGATTAACGAGTGTTCGTACCGCTTGTAAACTACCGCTGGTAAATAGGATAAGACGCTAGTACGTTTGAAAATGAAACGCATGGTTTGAAATTGGAATTGCGGAACAGAATATAAACCTCCTTTGATTACATATAGGTTGCATTTGTCTTTTTAAGTATTCAAACTAAAATAGTACAACACAGCCCTTAGGACTTCTTTGTTTTTGTCCTATGATGAAAAGTTCTCTAAAAGTGCCAAATCTTTCCTATCTATCTAGACATGTCACTAGTCCTTTCGAACCAATGTGGTGAAAGGATTTAAAGTGCGCTTCAAAGGCTCCTTTTGTGCACTTGACTTAATACATGTTTTTTTTCGAACTTTCTACGGTTTTACGATATGTAGGTTTCCTCACGATGTTTTCCTTCACTGTTTGAGAGTACTGCTACCACTAGACCTCCAGTGCTCTCAAACCTTGCCTGAACTCTGCGAGTCAAATCACTCTGACCAGTCTTGTTTTATTTATAGTGACTACATATTTTTTTTTTCTATTTTCAGGTAAGACATCAAGGCTTTAATAAAAACAACGAGAAATGCTTGGCCATTTACCTACCTATTAGTAAGTATCACGTAGTTCAAACTAAGTGGAAAAATACTTGTTACAGTCTATTTTCTTCCTACCGTTTGAAACTTATGCTCAACAAACGACCTTTTTTTTATTCTTACCATATTATGTAGTACAGCTACCAAAGATTTATCTTTAAAGGTCATCCTGACAAAAAGTCACAATATTACGAAACGCCGTCTTTCACTGATGGAGCAAATTTAATATTCGTCCAAGATGCCGTCGAGGTGAAATGGGGTGTACGGGAAAACTCTGAATTCACCCGGCGACGCGTATCAATCATTGTCTTTTTTCATTTTTCCCCGTTTGAATTATGTTTTTTTGCACCTGCTTTCTTTTCCTTCCTTTTTCAGGTCATAATCATTTTTAAGTCAGACCGTATTGATAAATAATAAAGAAACCTTTTTTAGCACAAAGTTGTCTATTAACATACAGATTGAGACTCACTGAATTTATTTTTATTCAGATCTCGTTATTATTTTCATCTTATTTGTAGCAAGTAATCAACAGGTAGGCAATATACTTTTAACTCTCTCCCCTGAATCCGAATGGTAATTTATTTCCCTAATTGCGTAATTCACCTTAATCCCGTCATGGAGTTTAATTTAGAGCACAGGCACCTATTATATATCCACCCATTTTTTCTGTTTCATAATAAGCGTCATTAATTAAAAACACTGGCAGTCTGTAATGTAATCCCAGCTTTGTTTCATTTTAAAGAAAACAATAAATTACTTACTATTTGAAATTGGAATCGTGGAATACCCGATATCAGGAAATTGAATAAAGAACAAAGTGACGTTCGGAAATTAGCTCGAAGAGAATTCGGAGCGGAGTAAGATCCACGACCGGAATTGCGTCAGCCGACTGAGTTTCTCCGAAGTTTGTGTAAACCGAACGCAAGGCTGCCCCGTGTTTAGGATTAACACTCAAATCTGCACAGGTACGAGCCGCTGTGATTACTCACGCCATGTTTGTGTAATTACGGCCCTCCTAAAATACACAAAATTCGAAGTAAGCTGTTGTAAGCGTATTCTGTAGACGCTTACAACACTTTTTTAGTTATAACCACCGGTGTGTGTGGTGTTTTTTGATTCCGTCTATTTGTTATTCGAGACATCCCCAATCGATACGTCATCGCAACTAGTTTTTCGTACGCCATGTGAGCGGGATTGCCCTCCATAACGTCTTGATGTCCGACATCTGCCGCTCGTTCCAAGTGATCGGGGCAGATGGTTTTATAAGTTTTTTTATCAATCGTGTGCCCTGATATCGATATTCGGTTTAACATTTTTATTTAGGCAGGATGTTCATTTTAGTCTTTTTTGCTGTTTCTTAAAGGGTTCTTTATCAGTATTTTTTATGTAACACTAACATCCACTCGCAGTTTAGATACTAATTAGTCGTGTCACTAGTGACTTGTGAATCAGTGAGACGAAAGGATTTAAGGTGCGCCTCAAAGGTACATTTGAAACATGTTTTTGAACTTTTTAGGTTCTACGACATGTCGATTTCCTCATGATGTTTTCCTTCAACGTTTGAGACTAAGGTGGCGTACATAACGAACAGAAAAATCCATTTGTGTTCACTCCACACCACATCGACTCCGCCAGTGGAGTCGACATTTCCCTTCTCGCAAGCCCCCTTTGGGTGCAACCGTTAGAATCGATATTCAGACAACAGCCCAAACCGAGGTTGCCCCAAAAATCTTTTCACTCGGTGTCGTGCCTTCTGCGCTCACCAAAGCCCGGTAAAAGCTGCCAGTGGTCATCATTTCCGTTTGAAAAAAGGAACCATTGGTTCATGACCGGATCTAAACCCACCACTTTAAGATTGGAATCCGAGGCCGCTACCACTAGACCACCAGTTTAAATAAAAGGTACATACATAAAATCACGCCTGTTTCCTACAGGGGTAGGCAGAGATCACGGATCGCCATTTGCTACGATCCTGACATACTTCTTTTGCTTCCTTCACTCTCATTACATTCCTCATGCATGCTCGTCGATTTAGGGTACTCTTGACCTGGCCCTTTTCCAAAACGTCGTTGATTTGGTCCAGGTACGTGCGTCGAGGTCTTCCCCTTCCAGCGGTACCATTCACACTCGCCTCATACACCTGTTTCGTTAATCTTCTTTCATTCATCCTCTCTACATGACCGAACCATTTTAACATATCTAAATAAAAGGTAAAGTTTACTAATCTCAAGGCATGTAATAACTATCAGATGAAAGAACTAACTCTTACCAATCACAACGAAACCTGTCTTATAATTTACTCCGAGGTAATATAGAACGGAACTTGGGAGTTGGTGCAAAAGTTAACATTTTATTATGGAGTTTGATGAACGAGCTGGGAGTCAAACGATGCGTGAAGTTACGGCGCGAAGTTGCCCCTGATCCAGCAACACAGCTTTTAAAAGCTTTTGCGTTTTACACGGGATAATTCATTTAAATAGAACTTTTCATGTAAAACAACCAACGTTGTGGTGGCTATTTATTAAGTACGTATTTTCTACATGCGAATGAATACATGTAGAATGTATTCTACAATCTAAGCAAAGCTATGGGAACCAGATTGTTGATAGAATACTTATATACTTGTTTTTTTTTTGTTGTAAATACATCACTCATAATAAATAATATTACAACAGCTATTTACTCGGAGGAAATTTTTGCTGAATATGTAAAAAAATCTCCCGCAGCGGGAATCGAATCCACGCTTCTTGCGTCTCAGTCAAGTACTCCGCCACGCCATCGAGATTGTCGTTAAAATATTTGGACATTGCTTGGGGGCTAAAACCAAAGTAAAACATTTAATGGTAATGAGAATTCACCAATCAAGACTAGCGTAGAAGCTTTCATAGTCAACTTATTCATCAACATAGAAAGTATACATTACTCGTATTAAAATATTTCGTCATAATCCCGGGGAGAATTTTATTATGAAACTTCGTTAACGTGACGCACTGCTACCTCTAAAATATTAAATACATTCCCTGTGCGGATTCTACAAAAAGATTTTACATTTTGTGCACATTTGTTTGTGCAGTTTATTAGGTTTGAATATGATGAGCAGCAATGGTAACAAAAATTGTGAATTACTGAAATTGTACTTTCACGGACTTTGGAACTTATCCAAATTGTATCTGATTTAAGAATGTTTTTATGTTATTTATTTTGAAGGAAAAGGAAAAGCTATGAAGGAAATAAAAAAGTAACAATTATGATAAATAATAAATAAATATTTGTCGACATTTAACACAGTGCTATCTAGCCCCAAACTAAGCAAAGCTTGTACTATGGGCACAAGATGGCTGATAGAATACTCACATACCTTTTTTTTGTAAATACATACTTTTACATGATACTACAACAGTCAGACCCGGAAGAAATATCAAGTATAATTTTAAAATTTTAACTTTAATTTTAGTTATTTTACTTTTTACTAGCCTTATTTCTCATGTAACTTATTATACACCGTAATTGTCCTGTATATATCGGAAATGTACCTTACATGATCGTGTTTTTTTTTGCAAATATATATGATGTGTGTGTACTTAAATAAATATAGATGGTTCGTCATGTTAGAGAGGATATTATCCCTTATTTGACTTGTAGGAAATGTTCGGGGAGAGAAGCAGCTGGACGCATTCAATATTTTTTCTTTACTCCCAGTCCAGCAGAGAAGGCATTGTTTCTTGTAATCTACTAAAATCTAAGATAAGCCGTCAATCGTCAGTACCATCATTGTGCCCATTTTTATTATTTCCTTCCACACTGTTTTGAGAAAAGTTACAATATTGTGTTTTTCTTTGCTTAGTAATTTCAATTTGAAAGTAAGCCCTGTTTGTAAACTTTGATTAAAACCGAGTTCAAGTTAATCCTTTGTTGAAATTCAATTTGAATTTGGGGCTTGGTTGCGTTTGAGCCCTTATTGATTGAAAGTTTTATCAATAAAAGCAATACAACACTTACTTGCAACACCTTTTTAGGGTTCCGTACCTGAAGGGTACCAACGGGACCCTACCACTAAACCTGTCCGTCCGTCCGTCTGTCAGAGGCTGTATCTCATGAACCGTAATAGGTAGAGAGTTGAAATTTTCACAATGTGTAAATAAAAGGGGGCCCTACAAAGAAAATATTTATGTACATGTATGATGGTACGGGACCCTTCGTGTGCGAATTCGACTCGCACTTGACGGTTTTTTTCTATTTCGACTATTTTATGAATAAGTTTCACGTTTCTGATGTTCAGTGTTTAGCATATTTTCAATGTCCACAAATATTATAAGTGTATATATAAAAACTAACTAATCTTTATGCATGACTATTAAAGAAATATTATTATAAAACCTCAACCAATTTTTCATATAAAATATTTTAATTTGGTTAATCACGTCTCCTTGAACGCAAAAATCTCATTATAAATTTCGCACGATATTATGTAGGTGAGGTAGTTCATGCATGCTATCAGAATAATTTTAAAGATTTGACAGAGAGCTTATTCGGCTGAGCAAGCGTACCCATAAACGTTAGCTAAAGTTTGTAAGATTAAATTTTCACGTAATGTCACTTTTGGCTAATATACCGACGAGCTTCCGAGCAAGCCGAGACAGATTCTCTGCAGATAATGTGGCTAACTTTTAAACAGCCCCCAAATCCTCGTCAATTAGGTTAATGTCAATACTGATGGGAGATATTAAACCTGGATTTTATTGTCCGGCAACAGTTTTTTACATTCGAGAAAAATTTATTTATATCTATGTTTTGTTAGCTATGGCATAATACTCTATCTGAATATTATAAACCTATCACGGAATTGACTGACTGATTGACTGATCATCAACGAACAAACAAATAATAATAATGCTGAATATTTCACACAGCGCCATCTAGCCCCAAACTAAGCAAAGCTTGTACTATGGGAACCAGATGGCTGATAGTTTTTTTGTTATTACAAAATATAGCAACACCCAGACCCGAAAGAAATATTTGCAGAACATGCAAACATTTCGCGAATCGAACAGACTAACTAAACTAAAAGTCCCAGAAGCATTAAACTTTCCTATATTCCTATTCTTTTAGGATGCACTAAGAAAATAATTACCGAAGTGTAACTCCTAGAAGACGCACGGTAAACATGAATTTTGTGTGAAAAAAATTCTGACAAAGTCGCTGGGCGTTGCCCTTGTAGTATATTTGTTTCATTCAGTGAAATAAATAATGAAAAGTATTCTCTTCTAATAGTGTATCTCGAATCTTAATCATGTTTTCACCTCCACCCACAGTCTCTCCCTCATACTACACTTGTTTTTTCTAGAGTCACAGTAAACCAGTGACACAAGATAAGCTCAATTTGCATTCTATTTCACTCAGTAATCCGTAGTTTTATTTGACGTAAAAAATGTTCTAGGAAAAAATCTGTTTCTCTAAAAGTTTTGGTGATCCAAAAATATCTCAAGTCTTGATTTAGCAACGTGTTATATTCACATTTCTCACGTACTCGTAGGTATACTAAGAACTACGTTCACGGAATGTTCGTATGCATTCAGTTGTTCGCAGCCTCTGTTTGTAAACCTCGCTGCAATCAAGACAGTGCTTGATTGTTATCGACAGTTTACATTATCGATGTTTTACATTCATTCCCACAATTCCACGCACAAACGTCACGCACTAGACATGATTCAATGATCAAAATTTAAATAAAAATAAAAACTCATCTATATTTCCATTCATAAATTCTCATTTCTAAAAACAAAATCCGCAAATAAAGTTCACTAAAGAGATTTAAGTCAAATATAAATCTGTAGGCGTCCTATTTGTTTTTTATTTTATTAACCACCGCGTCGTAAATTACTTTTGTAGTTGTCTGAAAAATATTTTTTTTACCTGAATACTCAAATTTATATTTTAAATTAGTTTACTTCGACCTACTCTGGTTGGCCTAATTGGATCGTAATTAGCTTTTCCGCATCGTTAGCAACAGAGTGTTGAAAATTATACTTTCACTGACGCAACTTTTTATACTTTTATTAAACTTCTTTCTATCCACTGACTTGCATTCAAGTCAAATTAAGGAAATAATTTACAAAAAAAAAAAATATCGATAAAAAAAATACTCAAAATTGGGACTTCCCTACATATTGCTGTAGCTGCTTCCCACGGCCCGCTTCTAATGAGGCGTGTTGTTGAGTAACACGAGAAAAGAGGGGAAAGAGACACAGGCTTTTTAAATAAATAACTATTTGCCTCCGTGTAATAGGTAAATAGACGTTACATTATACGTAACAGCCGCTGTTTTCAGGACTCTTAAGTATCATCATTTTTAGAGCCGTTTTCGAGCTCCTAAATTATCAAAAAATGAGCAAAAGAGCGTTTTCGTAAAACTAAGTAGATGTTCCATTTTAAAAGGTTCGCTTTTGCTGTCATCAACTGGCTGGTTGTCATCAACTATTCATTAAAAAAGCAGATGCTATTACCTGTTAGTATTGCCTTTTCTTCATAGTAACTCAATTTCCTCTTGTCCATGGCATTTAAAGAATCTTAAAGCAATTCTCATAAATAACATTCTCGTCAGTTTTATTGTCTCTTCCATTATCGCCACTTCCTCTACAAACGTTTTCGCCACCCAGAGCTTCGAGCACGGAGCTCCACAAACATCGCAATACAATTCATAGTTTAATATTGCGAACCGGAAAAGCGTCCATAAAAGTGGCACATTGCGAAATAAAGCAAAACAAGTGCGTCCTTTGTTTGGCCGCGTGTTGACTGTTCCTTATCCACTATCGCCTGAACTAGAACTTTGCGGTGCAACGACCGCCGGTACGATGCTTACTCGAATGTTTAGGAACTCATCTCGGCGATGCCTTTGTCTAAAGACTAATCACGTATTGTAAACTTTACCTTAAACCAGTTCAGGAACAAGTTCATCAAAGGCACAAAATCTGACATATTTTGAAATATTTGATCAGCCTTCCAGTTTTGAATTATTTAAACCTTGCTTAGTAGAATGCTGTACATGAATCAAAGTTTCAAATAACAGACATTTTTCATTACCTACGAAGACGTTAACTTCATTCACACAATATTGTAAACAGATCTAGATACAAAAAAGAATATACGAACATTATTAGTAGCGTGTGAAACACCGATGGTAGCGTCTAAACTTTCTCGGGCATTGTTGTGTCTTCTCGCGGCTTGTAGTTGAAGCGATTACACGCGTTCAGTTTTATTTCCTTTGTTTTATTTGCTAGGGTTGCCCACTACTTTGTTTCTTTTAATGTCCTTATTAGTGTACTGCAATAAATTTTCCTGCTTTTATGATTTCTTTTAATAGAATCAACATAATTAGATAACACTAGATGTTGCTCGTGATCTTGACAGCGTGAAATTCTTAATAAAAAAAACTGAGTGCAAAAATTCAACATCACGCGGTGTTTCCAGGTGGTCACCCATCCAAGTACTGACCGCGCCCGACGCTGCATAACATTCGGGTTCCCCATAAATAATTTCATCCCTTATTTTCACCCCAATGTTCTTCCCTAGGATGCAACCTACCTCCATGCCAAATATCGAAATCCGTTGAGCGGTTTAGGCGTGAAAAGGTAACAGACAGACAGAGCTACTTTTGCATTTATAACATTAATATGGATACAAACATTAAGATGAGGGTGGGCAGAGTCACGTGTTATCATAAGAAAACTGGTAGCCACTCCTGATTCAAAGTCCCAGGGTAAATATGGTGAACCATGGTGACCAACCTATCGCCCATAGGTCCATCATGTTGTAGTAAATAATAATAATAGAATCAAGTGATACATAGATAGATTTATCAGTACAGAACTTTGCATGCTGTTCAATTAAAAGTATTCTGATGTTGTAAGTCTTCTTAGTATTCTAAAAATATTTTGTCTCGCAATCCGAGGTAGTATACTTAGAGTTGATTTCAAAACAGGATTGCAGATGCGGATGTTTGCGGCGTCGATCACATAAAACACCATTTCTCAGAACTAGCTGGACAATCTTGATATATTGTTACAATATAGAGCTTACAAAGCTCTGAAACAAATGGTCCTTTGTAAAATAATACAACATGATATTCATACATAATGGTGAATTGAACACACTTAAATGCAATTTATTTCCCCTTATTGCCTTTCAACTTGTAATTGTGATACAGTTTTTACCCAAGTAGCCTACCTCTAAAGCGTATCTTTTAAATCGTGAATGATAAACTCAATCAATTGATAGACCAAATTATAGTGATCTACCTTCATTAACCGAAAATTAGTATATTTATAATATAGGCTTGGTAATAGGTAAAAGTATGTTAAAATTCTTGTATGGTCGCAATGCATCATCGCTATTATCGTAGATAGGTAAGTACGGTTCTATTCAACCGTTATAACTTCTGTGACATCATAGAGCAACAATACCAACAATGAGTTAGAAAGTGCTCTAATGATTGATGCTTTGGTCGTTTTTTGATCGCACGATGAGATGTTGAAACTTGTTCCACTGCCTCTCTGGCTCTTTGTCGAGTGGATTGCGCCTCGGGCTGCGATGATTAAGATCATTGCACTTTGTTAGGCAACTTGGAATTCGTGGATCAAAGCACCTACTTTCATAAGTGCGGGGCGGGTATCATGCGGGTATGTTTCAAACGGATTACTTTAGGGAAAGTTTAATGTGTACCTACCTACTGAAAGTGTAATGTGTACCTGACTTAATTTTGTTTTGTAGGTACTTCTGAAACACTCCGTGTAAAATGATCAGTTTGCTCAGTACAAATAACGGTAAAATATGCTTTCTGTTCCTCTGAAAGCGCCCAGTCTAACAAGAACACCCAGTACAAATTGTGTATTGCCAGCAGTTACGCAAAGTTAAGCGCAGATAGTTCAGAGCAAGCAATTATTGCGACCAACGATCTAGTCACGAAAATCTCTTATACGCAGGTTCTATGCCGATGTCAGCATCCACATCCACACTCCTACAGTCATTTGCTCTAATGGTCGCGTCTGCTGTGTGCGCTCCAAAAACATCCTAAACCATCTACACAAGTCAGAGAAAAATGACCTTTATTTAGACGCAATACAACTTATATTTTTACACCCCTATTCATAGCATTACGACCTTTTTGAAATGTGTGATACGTACGTGAAGGTACGCTAGTTAAGGTAAGAAGTCTTTACTTCGCACACGCGTATTCAAATTCTGAAACTATTCAGCTCGCTCAATTGCGGCAGTTTATGAAACCACAAACTCTGATTGATGAAAAGCCTTTTCAACGTGAATGAAACCTGCTCATTTCATTTATTTGTACACAAGCTTTTCTAGCGGTCATAAACTTTTCCAAATATCTAAAATGCTAGTTAGATTACCAACATCTAGACCACTTTGCCTAAACTAATTTATACTATCCTACTTACAGTTATTTTAGTACTTAACGTAAAATAAAATGGAGATTACAGTTTTGATAAAAGCGAAACATCTCGTTAATAATGTTTTTAAAGTTCTGAAATGAGGCAAACAGTTCTAGGTGCCGACTTTGTTCGTGCTGCTGAAACATAATGCGATCGTGAATTGCCGAGAAAATTGCACGTTCACACGCTAGCCATGCCTCAACTCCACTCCCTATATTGATACCTCTAAAGGATCAGGGTTCTATGTGACTACCCAAATAAGTTCGTTCACGTGCTAATTACTAATTACAAACTAAGCGAAAAGCCGTGACTGTACAGATTTGTCTAAAATTCCTTCCAAACCTTAAACAAGTATTTGGGGGTTGCGGTCTGACTTCCATCATTGAAAGGTGAATTCGGTTAACGACCATGACGCGCCGTTTTATTGTTCTTTCTCCTGATAATGACTGATGGTTTCTCCCGGTGTCTTTGTTTGGGAGTGACAGTGACGCGAAAACGTAATCAGTGCCTCACCAAGCTTGAACAATAAAAAAACTTATTGAATATATAAAATTTACCTACTCTCAATTTATATAGCATCGCTTCGAAGAGAGTCGCTTGATGTTTTCATTCGTTTTTAAACGTTGTTTTTTGTGAAAGATCTGTATTTTTGTAAAGACGTAGGTATTTTATTGATAAAGATTGGTATTACGTTCAGGTACAAGTTGGTTTCAATAAAAATGTTAACAATGTTATAATTTAAAAGGCTTTTGACAAGCAACGATTAACGGCAAACTTCAAAGCTAAACGAATATACTCGAACAGTTTCATACAATATTGAGGACATTAGTTTTGCTGTTCTACAACTATCTTAAGAATAACTGCTGCGGTTATGTAAATCAGTATAATTTGTGGTGAGATATTTTGCAAGTACCGTTTTGATGCGTGCCTCTTTATTTACGCTCCGAGTAACTTGCGTCTGCGCATATACCGCATCATAATCATATCATGATCTTTATACATACTTGCTTATGCTGTTTTTTTGTATTAACGGATGTACACTGCGGCATTTTTTAACTAAATTGCCAGTTTGCCAGATCCGTATGAAAATTATTCAAATAATTAACATTTTAATTAGATACCTAGTTTACAGTGATTAGAATGAATAACAGTGTAATGATAGTTGATCATAATCTGATGAACATAGTTATCAGCATTCGAGTAGGTGGGTAGTAACTAGCATTATACACATAAATGTTTTGGAATAAAGTACCTAAGTAGTTTTGTCGAATTTGTATAATTTATCATCTAGTGTTACGAGAACATTTTGAAGTTGCCTTTGATATTCTCGAAACACCGGCTTATGATTTATTTAGCGGCCTCGGTGGCGTGGCGGGCGATTGCTCGGCAGAGACGCAAGAGGATTTGATTCCCGCTACGGAAGAAATGTTTGCATGATCTGTAAATATTTCTTCCGGGTCTGGGTGTTGGGGTACCATGGTACTCGTAGTTTCTGATACCCACGACACAGGGAATCCTAGTGTGGGATCAGGACTATGTATGTGACTGTTGGGTGTTATATTTTATTTATTTATCAAAAAGTTGATGAAACATTCATTTTCTGTTATATTTGTTGCGCTGTTGCGGAAGTTCTTTAAAAATAATTTCTTACCCTTTCTCCATAGCAAAGTTAGATTTTTTTCCTTTTGAGAAAGCTTTTTCCTGTTGATAAAATTGTAAAGCGTCTAGACGAAGCTCATAAATCGTAAAGTTTCAATACAAGTCGAGTCAAATGACTAAATAAATACGGAAGAAGCGAGAACATTGATGTCATCGCGTCCGAAGTGATCTGAAAGTTTCGTTCTACTTTATTCTATCGCAATTTCGCAAAACTGTGCAAAGTAGGTAAGAACGTTTCAATCGCGGCGAGCAGATTAGCAAACGAAAAAGAAACGGTGCAATGACAAAAAAGAGTATCAATTACCTTCGCTTTTCCTCGCCTGAGACGCGAAAGATTCAACTTCGAGAATTTCAAGCGAATGTCTTTGTCGTACGATTTGCTCTCGATAGGATAGAGATCGATTCGCTTTGCTCGTTTTATAACGGTTTAAATTGTATCGATGCTGGGGGCGATTAAGGCTTCCGTGCTTGCACAGATGCAGTGGAAAAGAAAATTAGTTGCACGAATAATAGAATCGATTTAACGATCTAAATCTTGATGTTGGATGACCATCTACTTTTGATATACACTGTAACATGCTATTTCTTGTGCTGGCTCTCTTGTCTATTGAACAATGGGAATGACAAACCGCTTTGAATTTGTTTTTTTTCTTTGTTCAAACTGAGTAATCGACCGCCCAAAGTTGGAAGTGCAACTATCTACTGTTACCCGTAAAAGGGCATTCGATAATAAAGCAATTTTAAACATCATTCGTCACCGACCAATGTCGACGGATCCCGGTGTGGATGTTTAAAAAGAATCAACAGTTAACAACATCGTAAAAAAGTTCATTGTAAACTGAACCGCCGCCGTTCAGCGCTGTTTTGTTTTCTTCTCAGTTGAAAATGAATTCGCCATCGGTCGCTGGAGAAACATCCTGGATATTGTTGTCGTCATTGCTCTATTCTGATTAATAGACTGTAATTGTGCCGTTTAGTTGTATTACTGAAAAAAACTGTTTATTAATGGTGATCTCAGTGGCGTGGCAGGCGAGTGCTCAGCTGAGACGCAAAAGGCGTGGGTTCGATTCCCGCTACGGGAGAAATGTTTGTATGTTCTGCAAATATTTCTTCCGGGTCTGGGTGTTGTGGTACCATGGTACTCGTAGTTTCTGATTCCCACGACACAGGGAATCCTATTGCGGGGTCAGGACTATGTATGTGACTGTTGGGTGTTATTTATTTATTATAAGTATGTATTTACTAAAGAGTATATAAGTATTCTATCAGCCATCTGGTGCCCATAGTACAAGCTTTGCTTAGTTTGGAGCTATATGGCGCTGTGTGAAAAGTTCACAAATATTTTATTTTATTACATTTACCGCATATTAAGTGTGTTTTTAGTGCGTGGTTTTGCTATAAAAGGAAGCTACTCTTCAAATTTCAACTCGGCTCGACGATGATGAATTAATCAGTCAGTCAGGTTACGCTCTTTTATATGTATGGATGAAATGATTGTAATATCATTAGCACTTTATAATTGAAGTCTTGATTTATGAATGGCTCTGTCTTCATGAAATGAATGAATGAATGAATGAATGAAAAACACTTTATTGCACATCATACAAATTAAACAACTAGAAATTAACAAAAAGAAGATATTGTACAACGGGCGGTCTTATCGCTAATAAGCGATCTCTTCCAGACAACCTTTGGATGGAGAGGAATTTAAAGAAGTTGAAGATTGGCTTCATTACCCGAGCATATCCATATGCCACGGCTAGTTACGTTATAAGCATAGGATTTGCGCAGCCCACTCGTATTATAAAGCTGTCAACAACGACACGCTCGTTTTAATCTGTTTGTTTTAGTGCCATGAGCACTAAAACACTTACTTAATATTACTAAAAGTGTGCTGTAGCGGATTTGATCACCAAAATCGACGTAAAACTCTGTTGTACGCTAATGAAATATGTGTATTCAAAAAATTTTTTTCTCCCTTTTTTCTTTGGTTCCTCAAAGTGAAAACACGATAAGAGAAAAAAAAAATATTTTTTTTTTTTATCCGAGCTTCTACTACTCGAGCGAAGTCGCGCGCGGAAGCTATTATTTAATAATAATCAATTGATATTAATATTTGAACATTTGAAAGTTTTAGATATTGTAGCCAAGGTTATTAATTACGGCTATTTGAACATACGATTTGTTAGAACAGGCTGTCAACGTTGGTTGGCACTGTATGAAAACACATTCTAGGTCAAAATTATTAGTGGAATTCGCCAGTGGAATGCATACAACTTTACCTGAGTTGAATAATGTTATCGTAAACTTCACCCCCTGCTACACATTTGACGCGCATGGATCGTGTGTCTAGTTTTTAGGGTTCCGTACCGGAAAGGTACCAAAACGGGCCCTGTCTGATTCGCGGTCTCAAGAGTCTAAACTCATCATTATCTATGTGGGATCGGCGCAGCATGATCCTTGGATCATGCTGTAAGAGTTTTGGCTAAGGTATTTTATGACCGGCCGCCTGCCTGACGTCAACCCTCCTTGGGAATACTTGCTTATTGTATCTCATCATGTTGAAACTAACTATACCTTAGTCGACATTTACGACATGCTCGAGGAGAGAAGCAGCTGGACATATTCTATGTTTTTTTCTTTACTCCCAGTCCAGCAGAAAAGTAGAGACTTTCAGACTCTCTAGAATCTAAACTATTAGAATTAGTAAGAGTATGCACCTTTTTGTAAAACTACTTTCCTTATTGAATTAATATTTTCTTTTTCTGTTTCAGGTAAGCATTACTAAACTTTAATTAAGAGGGTGTTGAGTGGTTCACTTCGCGTGTGGCAATGGTAAGTAATAGCCAGCTGCCTCTGAACTTCGACCGCATCGCTATTAAAATGCTCACGATTTCTTACTGCAACCTTCTCATTAAAATTCGAATATGATCTGTTTTCTTTGTTCATTATTCTAAGAACATACATCTGTACTACTAGTCGCGTAAACAGCTCTTTCGAACCAGTGCGGTGAAAGGATTCAAAGGCTCTTTTTGTGCACACTGAACGAACGACCTTTGCATGAATTTGTATGATTTTGAACCAATTTTATCACACTAATATAAAAATGAGAAAGTGTGTGTAGTGTGCGAGTGTGTGTGTTTCCGTAACGACTGGATGGATTTAGTTATAATACATTTAAATATAAATATTTGTTGATATTTCACACGGCGCCATCTAGCCCAAAACTAAGCAAAGCTTGTACTATGGACACCAGATGGCTGATAGAATACTTTTATACTTTTTTTGGTAAATAGGTTCATATTACCTACTACAACACCCAGACCGGGTAGAAATATTTGCAGAACATACAAACATTTCTCCCATAGCGGGAATCGAACCCGCGCCTCTTGCGTTTCAGCCGAGCACTCGCACGCCACACCACCGAGGTCTTCAAATATTATGATAGCTTACATTATGAGTCGTTAAATGATATAAAAACCTTTCTATAAACTTCACGCAATAACATACTGTCTCCAAGGGAAACTTTACCAATTACGACTGCTATAAATTCAATAAAATACTAAATAATATATCCCAAACGAATCTACTCCCAAAAGAGATATCCACTCTCATGCTTGCAGGTACAGTCAACGCGAAAAAGATCTAGTAAGGAATTTTGACAATAATAAAATTTTATCTTTGAGCAAACAATATGTTGTACCTACGTCATATTGCTAAAATACCTACTCATATTCGGGGAGCGGATTTTTTTTAATATTTCTCCTTATGTATTCTTGCAAGACATACCTAGTTAGATTTTTAGATGTTTCATGTATCTTGCATGGAAAACTCACGTCGCGGGGAAAGTTCCGACATTTGTCTAACATGTCCACCCATAGTGTGTTTTTGTCTAAATATTTTTGATTATGTATAATTTGGCAAGAGACAGCTAGATTTTAGATGTTGCTTGTACCTAGCGCGGAAAATTCACGTCGCGGGGAAAGTTCCGACATTTGTCTAACATGTCCACCTATAGTGTGTTTTTGTCTAAATATTTTTGATTATGTATAATTTGGCAAGAGACAGCTAGATTTTAGATGTTGCTTGTACCTAGCGTGGAAAATTCACGTCGCGGCGAAAGTTCCGACCTTGTTTTGACATATCCACCTATTGATTTTCCCAGCGACAACGCTGCAAGTCCCCTATATCATTTTTATCGCCCCCCGGAGAAGTTGAACCGTGTCGTCTGAAGTCCGGCGCGTGCCCTACTACGGTCTCTTTTCTAGAATGTGATACATTATTGAAAATAAACAAAGTTTTACCCAAGGCATTATAGATGGAGCTAGGATTGATGCGGTATCGTATAATAGGACCAATCCAGGCACGGATGCAGCCCTCAAACAAAAAAGCTTGTGGGAATAGCCACTCGAAAATCAGCCAAGTGCGAGTCTGACTACGGACTCACCAATATAGCCTATCGACATCAATTAGGGTTGTGAGCATGCCCACCGTGCCCACAACGATGGATCCATGCCTGGACCAGTAGATCGGTTGCTCTCTATGGCTCTCTGAGCTTCCAGTCCTGAGGTCTGTGCTCAAATCCGGTCATACACCAATTGATTTATCAATTCGAGAAAATTTTCTGCGCTGTACTAGTACTCTCATATGGTGAAGGCAAACATCGTAAGGAGACAAGCATTTCGTAAAACATAAAAATTTCGAAGGGCCCGAAAAATATAATAGTGCGCGGCCTGATTTGAACCCTCAGGATTGGAAGGCGGAGTCACCACTAGACCACCAGAGCTCTCAACGAGAGCACGCAATGACAGATAGTAAGGGTAATTACTTATGTGTTTTTTATTACGGTTGCGTAACTGCGACCAGACTAATCTCTCTCAGAGTCTGTCTTGTTGTTACAAAAGAAAATATGTTGCGTACTTATTTTAAGGGACGCACATTAACTTCAATGGCGGAATATTGTTCTTTATGGCTTATCATTTATTTTGGGTAGGGGGTGTATAGATAGGTTGATTGCGAATAAACGAGGACAAAAAGGAATCTTCTCTCCGATAAAATAGCTACCTACTTTAAAGAAAATATCAGATGCATATAAAGCTGTCTGAAACTTTTATGCTGTGTTGCATATATCACATTTCATGACATTCACATAATTCGCTAATCATTTACCCTTCATATACCTTTAAGTTCTTACAATACCGCAACAAGCAAACAAGTCATAATATGAAGACGAAATAACATAAAAACACCGTAGTTTTCCCCCACACTAGAATTTATCGTGGGTATCAGAAACTACGAGTACTATGGTACCACAACACCGGGAATAAATATTTACAGAAACATGCAAACATTCAAACAGCTGCTGCTCTCCCCGAGCATGTCGTAAAAGTTTACTAAGGGATAGTATCCTCTACAACATGACCATCTATATGGGCGATGGGCTGATCACCTGGCACCATGGTTCACCAAATCCATCTTGAGACTTTGAATCAGGAGTGGCTGCAAGTTTTCTTATGATTACGTGTGGCTGTGCCTACCCCATTAGGGATACTGGCGTGATAATATATTTTTATATTTGTATGTATGTATGTAAGCAAACGTTTATCCCGCAGCGGGAATCGAAAACGCGTCTCTTGCGTCCCAGCCGGGCACCCGCCACGGTGCCGAAGCCGATGAAAATGATGTGATGCCCTGACAATAATTGCCACCATTGTACCATTGGTGGTACTATCTAATAGTACCACGGTAAACGAACGTGCGCCGGCGTATCCGGTGATGGCGAACCTTGCTATGAATTTATGTGTGGGCGAACATACGAGAACTATAACATACCCTGTGACAGTTGGGAAGAGCGGGCATAACGACGGACTGACTGGCACAGCACTGTCTATAAGGCAAATGTGCTATTTGCCTCGTCTTGAAAACATCGACGCTAAGCGCTTACACAAAAAAATCTATGCCCCATGAAAATATATAATTAACGAGTTGATTTAATGTACGCCAATGTAGAATCGGACGGACGTGAGCGACCACAGCCTAGCCGCGGCCTATCCGCTGCCATCGGATATCTAACATTATGTGGACGGAAGTTGCATAGTGTACGGTTTCACTTAACTACATGCGAGTATTGTAGCCTGTGCGGTCTCCATTTCAACAGCTTGCGTTGTACAATTTTAAAGTAGCGCAACGCGTGTCTCTATCTCTCTCTGTATCTGATCGTATTCATCAATCGTGCATAAGGGCGAGGTATACAATCCTTGGAGTTAGACTTATTTGAGAAATCTTTTTAAACAAATTTAAATATTTATTGAAAAAAATAGCTAAACTTATTTTTGACAAAATATCTAATAGTAATAAAATAAATCAGGAGCGAGGTGTTGAATTATTTTGGTGCCAATTGATATATTCCGCTTACAAAATAGTGTTCAAAAAACGTTAATTCATGTTGTTCAGTTTCCTTTATTTCTTATTTTTCACAATTTGTCATGTGTTCGTGACGGATAAAGTTGTTGCGATGAATTAAAAGTCTGATTAATAATTTACCATGGCGCCGAGTATGCGTTGGACCGTTTCCATTTTGTAAGCCCGTTGATTGAGTTTCAGATTAAGCTCTTGTGTGTTGGATCATTCTTTTGACTTGTTAACAATATTACTAGCTTTCAATCAGGTTGTGTGTTGTTTTCAGTATTCTATGCCAATTAGCTTTATTGCATATCTTTATTATTATTTTATAAGTCTTACCGTATCGACTGGGAACCCAAAATCTGTCCACGAAAGGAGCCTTTGAAGCGCACTTTAAAACCTTTCACTACACTGGTTCGAGTGTAGTGACAGTACTATTAAGTAGTATCTAGTAGTAGTAGTAGTAGGAACCCAATCTTCCTAATAAGCCAAAGCTTGGCTTGTAAAGTTTGGCTTTATACATCTAAATACACGACTAGAATGGAATACCACGGGTCAATTTTGTTTTATGAGTTTCCACCACTATTTCATCATGTTTCTGATAACATCAACAATTTACTGTCAAGTTATAGCTCCAACCAAAATGAGGTCCTTTACGATCAAAGTTGGTATATTGCTGACTAATTCACTACAAGCTCTTGATGACCCATATGACTATGCATATTAATTAAGCACTTAACAGGGATCATTCTACATTAGAAATAACGTTTTCATCAGGTGCAAATAGCTTAGCCTTGAACTAGGATTGTCCGCCCTAGTTATTACATCTAATTAGCATGAAGCGCATGAAATTAAGCAGCGTTATGCGCTGTTACAATTTGGATGGGTGACCGCAAGTGGCATTACGAGCTGAGCGCTTCCGTGCTTCGGAGGGCGCGTTAAATTGTCGGTCCCGGATAATTTTGAAATATCTTAAACTCCGTTAAGTTTACGCCTATTCGTAACGCGATCAAGCATAGAAGATAGGTACACGCAAGAAACTATGCTTGGCTATTTTTTAGGAAAATAACTGCTTTACAATTGACAATCTTATTGCTAAAGAGCCTTATTTGGTCTCAAGTTTTATGCCTTCTAGATATTCAGATATTTTATAATAAGTATTTGAGAAACCATTAATCTAAACCAATTTAGGTATAGTCCAACCAAACCTATAAAATATCCGGATCCACGAATATCTATTATAGTGAGGTACCTACATAACTTATGGGGAGTCGAGCCCCGACATAAATAACGAGTTAGTTACAAAAAGAATGTGGCCCAAGAAACTGGTCTACCAGTTTTGACAAAACTTCCCGTGTAACAAAATTGCGCTTACACTTACTATACGTAACTGTCAGAATATTATTGCAAGTAAAAATCAACCTTGTTGTTTTATGACCTTCGGGTGGTAGACCAAATTTTTTCCGACCAAAGTTTTCAACTGCAGCACTTTATAAGACTATTCGTTGGCCATCAAGAACCGGTGATATCAATTGTCCAATTCAATTACGTACCTATTTGTACTAATTATTGCAGAATTCTTGTACTATTACACTTATAACGGATGTTGTAATTGCGCCAATCTCCCGCTCGTGAACACATAAACTCTGTTATTTACGTGTTTTTAGTTTAGTACTAAATATGACTAAATTTTATGACGTTTTACAAAGGCGCGTTGTACTCCAACATCATTTCACTATAAAATGCGTACAAGGAATCACTTATTATTGTATTTTGTATTTGATTATAAAGACGTCAAGGCGCGGTACTATTGTAGACGCAAATACTATGTTATTGACCATGTCACCTCGACTATCCTTTCTTGAACTTGTATAAGTAAGTTATAGTCAAACCTCGAAAAACGCTATTGGTTTGGTCTTTGACCAAGACTTTTAGTCAGACCTGAGGTTTGACTAGGCAAATTTAGGAGCGCTGGAGCTTCGAAGTTCGACTATGATATATACACTTCACTTTTTTATTTTTGACTTCAAATCAAGACAACATTAGCATTAACATTTATTTTTCATCGTTCGTCTAATGCAGAATATCGTCATTTTATTAGATATTTTTTATCATGCCTATAAGTATTGGCAATTATATTTTATTCTCCAAATAAATACCTATACACGCTTATTAAAAGCCGCGATTGGATTAAGAGTAGTATCAAAATGATCATATTATTTTACCAAACAAAAAATATAAACAAATGAATGAGAATGACTAGCCTATTAGCAAATCGGTCCGCAGATCGTGTCGCTATCGTGTCTTACCGCCGGATCCCGATCGGCCGGCGAGATTAGTGCGTGATTAATCTGTGAACTAGTTCAGTCTCCTTGCCTTGCCCAACCGCGGTTCTCACGACATTGGATAAAATTACTGTTATTTACCGCACTCTGTGGTCCACTGCCCGCCACGTAATAGCGCGTAAATAAACATGGTTGACAAAAATCTTGGTCATTTTACGAAATACAACATTCGTCGTAATTATGTTATAGTTGATATCTCATCAATCGACTGATGAGTGTTAGATTCGCTATTAAGAATGGAATATAATTGTACGTAGTTCGTTTTAAATTTGAACGACGATTTTAACGATATCGTATTATTATTTTCTAGTTTTAGTAATAGTTTTTTGATGTCAACTCTTCCTGTTTCGACTTGTTATTTTTATACACTTGCCGATGTTGTAGGTACCTCTACCATTACTTATTTCAAGTAACATGCGTGGTGGAGCGGCGCGTACTGCACAACGTTTTGTATTACCAGTTACCACACAAAATACGGATGGAACGTGATCATAACAACATACCTACCTTCCCGCAGTTACCGTGGTGTACTAAGAATGTTTTATAATGAATTATACAGATTTTAGTTACCTACATGAGTAACTGGATTAGACGAGTTTACCATCGTCATAGTTTCAGCATGTACCTACACTCTCTTATAGATTTATTTATTTATTTATTTATTTATTGGAAAACCAACAGCTACAGAAACAAATTAAATTAAATATACTTATAAGAAACAGAAAGCCAATAATAGGTTTTCACGTTTAGATGCCATATCTTTTTTATTGAGTCTGCCATTTTTCCCCAAAATAATATATTATATGTGAGAAAGATCTTTTATCCAGCTATCATCATCTTCCTGCCCCTATCCCACTCTATGTTGGACTTACAGCATATTCCTTGGATCACGCTGTAAGAGTTTTGGCTAAGGTGTTTTATGACCGGCCGCCTGCCTTACGCCAACCCTCTTTGGGAATACTTGCTTATTGTATCTCATCATGTTGGAGAGGATGCTATCCCTTAGTCGACTTTTACGACATGCTCGGGGAGAGAAGCAGCTGGACGCATTCTATGCTTTTTCTTTACTCCCAGTCCAGCAGATAAGTAAATCTAGCTAAACCTTTTATCCAGCTATATAGTTATGAAACCCCGCTAGTCCACGTATCATAGGTATCAGTATAGTATAGTCAACAGAACAAATCTATAATTTTATTACAAACTAGCTGACCCGACAGACTTCGTCCTGTTCATTCGTCATTTGTATGGGAAAAAGAAAAGGGCTATTTTTAGGGTTTTTCCAGCAATAATTCTAATTTTTCTCGCCGTAAAAACTATCCTTGAACTTCAACGAACATTTTAAAAAAAGAATTGGCCAAATTGGTCCAGGCGTTGTTGAGTTATGCGCTTACACACATTTTGCGATTCATTTTTATATATAAGATAGCGCTTTTTATTCGTGACTCCATTGCGGCGCTCGGATGTGACCCACGCCAACGGCCGGGAATAATCGGGGCATCCATGCGTTGCGTGGCACTGGACCTCAGTTAAGTTTGCTGCCTACATTCTCATACAAAGTAAAGCTAACCACACGTGTGTAGCGTGCCCGTGCGGTGGTTCTCAATGTGGCGTGGCCCACGCTCGTAGCAAAACAGAACTAGCAAGTTCTATCAAAATGTGCCTGCATCAGCACGTGAAAAAGAATTTAAATACATATATTAATACTTGTGGACATTTAACACAGCGCCATCTAGCCTCAAATTAAGCAAAGCTTGTACTATGGGCGCCAGATGGCTGGTAGAATACTTATATACTTTTTTTAATACATCCTTATAGGTAATACATAATACTACAACACCCAGACCCAGAATAAATATTTGCAGATCATACAAACATTCCTCCCGTAGCCGGGAATCGAACCCGCATCTCTTGCTTCTCAGCCGAGCACTCGACCACCACGCCAGCGAGGTTGTCAAAGAATGCGGTGATACTATTTCATAGGTTTTAAACGGTGCCACTCGCACGTGACTCGTGGACATGCGAGTGTGGCGATGGGCATTTCCGGCGGGAGTAACTCATCCATTTTGTTCTTGGTAAGTCTACTGTTCCATGTTCTCTGTTCCACGTTCTCTGTTCGCTAACAGACTAGTCGCACTTATCCAGTTTGGTGCATTGTGCTCGCCTGATTATACTGCACCTAGCCTGAAGGCCAGCCATTGTTCTACATCGGATTCTTGCACGCAATCCGACTCTCATTTTAGTGGGCTATTCATTCTTCCGTTTAATTCGCGATATCTTTAGAGTTATTCAAGGTTCTTATATCAACGTAGAAGTAGTATTTTGTGAGAAATACATAACACAAAAATTATTTATTCATTTATCTTTATTGTAATTTCTCGATTATATCTACCTAAAGCACGTTTAATGCTGTTTCACATGCTCCATCTAGGTAACGTTTGATGTATAAAACTCTTGAAGCAGGTATTCAAAAATGTTGATTACATAACAGTTGAAAATACAATACAATCTGAACGATGCCATCTGCAAAGCATTATCTTGTACACGTTAAAGAACTTTTAAAGTTATAATTAGATCTGCAGTGAAAAATAAAAGCTATTTTTTCATAATCGAACATGAGCTTAATTGAGTAGGGTAGGCAATTTTGAGCTTTATCTTAATTTTACAAGAGCTAAATTTCACGTAAATTAATTTACGTGTCTTCATCCACTCAAGTTGAATGGGCACTAATTTATTAAGAGGATAGGTTCTTATAAAAAAGAAAGAAGTTTTTCACAGGCGATTACCGCTACGTCACGGCACAATAGCCCCGAGTTCGCTTACCAACTCTACCATAGAGTTAAATAGAGCGGATAATACCCGTGGAGGCAAAGGAAGATATAAAAGTTGCTAAAATACATTTACTCCGGTAAACACTGGAACTTACCTACACTATGTTTGTAATCAAACCATATAGGTATGTAGTATGTATTTTTAAATTAAGGCCGGTATGTTAAGGCCATTACTCACTTATACGGCACCGCCCCGACACAGCCAATTGTGTGTGTTTAAATACCATTTTTCATTGATATAGCTGTTACGGAGCGGTGCCGTGTAAGTGAGTGATAAGCTTGAAAGTACAAAAACTAGCACGAAATGAGACAATCGTTTTTAGATTTTTTCTAGTAGTTCTATCTTGAACTCTGACTACGATTTCATAACCAAAATATGAATACAATCTTTAAAAATATATACCTCCTACCTATAGTAACTTTACTGTTCTAATTGTTTCTTAAAACGGATTGTCTATGGCCGCTTAGCTCTAGCTATGGCTTATAGGTTACCTTAAATTACAATAATTATGAATAAAAAATTCAGTACAACGATGGTGAACGGTTTAACAGCATCTGCGGAAGTGAGCTGACGTGACAGGCCAACCCGGCGTCAACCCGAATATTTGATGCGATAAGCCATGTCTTGTGTTTTGTATGTGGCGGCAGAGATAAAGGTACATGTGTAGATAGAATTGTATATACCACCTGGTACACAAATATAAACTACCAGCTGCTTCCCGCGGCTTCGCTCGCGTGGCACCCGGATGAAAAATAGCCGATATGTTAATCCAGCACATGTACTATGTATATTCCAAGTGTCATTCAAATCAGTTTAGCTGTTTTGGCGTGATTGAGGCACAGACATCCAAACATCCTCACAAACTTTCGCATTCATAATATAAGTAAGACTACCAGCCATCTGGTTTCCATAGCTTTGCTTTAGTTTGGGTCTAGATGGCGCTGTGTGAAATTTCCACAAATATTTACATATTTATTTACTATTACTTGTGTTACTAGTTCTTTCAAACCAGTGCGGTAAAACGATTTAAAGTGCACCTCTAAGGCTCTATTAAAAAAATTAAACACAAATAATAGTCTTGAATACCTAAAACTCTTTGGGACTTGCTGTAGTCTATAAAGTCTGTCATGCATGAGCAAAAACTCGTAATTTTTCGAATTTAGTGACGTAGACCCAATAGAGACAATATACATACTCGTTCATTATATGACGCCTGTTTCCCATAGGGGTAAGCAGACATAAATAAATATTAAGGCACCTATGGGTTTTCTGGGGGGAAAATACCTTCGAATACTGTCAACTCGATCCTATTATAAAACCACACATGTGTATAAAAAGCCGACACACAGCCAACCGCTTTAACTAAGTACATTAGCGTAGTTAGAAACGTAACATAATCTGCGGTTTTCGTCTCCCTTACAGGGTGGTACTCTTTTGTTCATGGCCGTATATATAAAACCAAAGTATTGATATTTTTTTATAACTTTTGAAATACAAAAACTAATTAGATATTAGATGAACCCGAACATTTCTATGTTAGTCTTTCAAATCAGACTTATCTAAAACTTTACCTATAGCGTTATTTAATTTTGACAGACATTACATGGCTTACATTTTGACAAGAGTTTCAGAGAGGTTTTTATGTAAGACGTCACCCAAAATAAACTCATGTTTATACGTAGAAAAGATCCCTTCCCATTAATGGTTTAAATCCACTAACACTCTAGGAACATACGAATTGATACAAGCCAGCAATGACGTGATGACGTAGGACCTACCTAGGGAGGAAGCGAACCGTTCGAAAGCTTCCAAATTCATAGGGCAATAGTCTCATTTGTACCTTTTCTGAAGCATAAGCAGTCCCATTTAGAGTTGCACCACGTATCGACGATTATTTTATCTGGCGTGTATCCATCGACAAGTTGTCTATAGTTGACAAAAGCCAGTCACGGTGACGTAGGCTCAGGAAGCGAGCTGTTTGAGGGCGCACCCCGTTTCCGATGGTCGCGCTGTGTTGCATGCAAACTACTTATGTCCGTTTGTCAGGTTTACCATTCCATATTTGCGGTGTAATAAAAAAATATAACGTCATACTATTCAATTTACCTATTTGGAAACCTCATTCAGGTTCAGTTGAGAATTATCTAACATTTCTAACATACATCTGTGTCTGGGAATTCCGTATTATAATTCATTTACAAAAAAGTAATTATTTCTTCCCTATGGTTTCCATAGTGCCTACAAGCTTGCTTAGTTTAAAGTATTGTAGGAAATATCCACCAATATAAAAAACAAACTAAGTATCGTGTGAAAGGTATTGTTTAAGCGGATATACTCGGCAAAATCGATGTAGAACTTTGTTGCACGTTAATAAATGTGTTTATTCAAAAATAAAATGAAATTTTAACATATTTCCTTTAATTCCTCAAAGTGAAAACACAATGAGAGAAAAAAATTCAAATACGATTTAATAAGTCTTGAGAAATCCATGTTTTGATCTAGATCTCCGGAACCCTACCATATTTTCAGATGAGTTTTACTTTCATAGGTTGGTAATAACTATTTTTGTAGGTTTGAAACCAGCTTTTTTATTCATTTTGTAGTTTCCTTGTAATTAACAATAATTATTTGTTTGGTGGGTTATTTGATTTCCATATTTTGCGCGGCCTTACTCTCTGTCTTTCTTTTACACACCCGAAATCCGTATCGCTATCTCTTTTGAAATCGGTCTAGATGCGATGGCACGGTAGCCTCTTAACAGAAATGTTATATGAATTCTATTCTATGTGATTTTCATCTCTCTTTGGAAGTTTAGACTTAGATTTACTAGAACTTCTCCGATTATGAACTCAACGCGATTATGATCTCGGGTACTTAATGTCAATGATGACAGCGATTAAGATAGAGATTAATAATAATTGGTTAAGGAAGAGTCTCACTTCGCATTAACCGGCGGCGGCGAGTTAAGCCGGGTACACACGCGCTCGCCTGTTGCGCAAGATGACATCCGAGCCGCAGATTAGCATAACTATAGTGCTGGAACACTGCGAGACGGCGTTTTATCGATGACTTTTGCTCTTGTGAACCTTGTGAAACACAATATAGTAAGTGTATCCTGTATTGTAAGTATTAGATAAAATTATTGCTTTTTCATAAAGTAAGATGTCTTATCTGGCTATAAAGTATAAAAATAATAAGGATAATAAGAAAAATAAAGCTGTAAAGTAATATTTATTCAGAAATATTTTTATCTGATTGCTAAGTAGGTACTTATAAACTTAAAGAAAAAAGTGATCTCTATTTATTCATGACAGCTCG
Organism: Scotopteryx bipunctaria; assembly: GCA_949320045.1. Lineage (NCBI taxonomy): Eukaryota > Metazoa > Arthropoda > Insecta > Lepidoptera > Geometridae > Scotopteryx > Scotopteryx bipunctaria. The sequence goes on from OX439449.1 coordinate 5,358,138, forward strand.
AGCAGTACTAATAAACCAAATTAATTGCGGAACTTGCAATAATAATTTTATATCTAACTGCGCTATTTGTATTCAGTTCTCATAAAGAATAAATGTTAATAACTATTGCATCCGCGACGGACCCTGGCGCGCGCCGTCGTCGCCGCTTATTTATTTGCCTAATGCATTTAATGGTACAATGAAACTGTTATAACTGGTATGCGTCTTGAATTTAATTTATCTACTGCATTGCTAACTCCAATACTGTAATAAAACATTGTTTTAATTGTTGTCAAACCAATTGAAGTTAAAATCACTTATACTGAATCATAAGAACATAAACTGTAGTTATTGGTTTACCAACTTATAGCTATATATTGTTTACGGGATTTCATGGAACGTTTGATATATCGATATCGATGTTTTATTGCAATTTGGTTACATCACTGTCTTTTATATTCGAGGTCGTAATAATATGACATGACAGAGTGTGCGCATGATTCACCGGAGCGCGGCCCAGTGCGCGTGCGCGTGCGACGAGTTTTGAATAAGAATCCCTACATTATAAAACGTTTACCTACAAGTTAAAACCAAAATATATTTTTTTATTGAATTTGACATAGGCTTAAGAAAGATATCGATTGAAAAACAGGGAGGGAAGCGTTTTTCCAGTAAGGGGATAATACGGGTGGATATTAATAATTAGACAATACCGATAAATGATAGTTAGTTTTTAAGATATTTTTTTGCATTTAGATATCTAGAAATACTAATGAGGTCGGAAGAGTGTATCATCAACGGCTAATGTTGACCAGTTGTGCTCCAGTTTAATTTATGTCGAAAGTAAATATTTTTAGATTTTATATCAAACATTATTTTTATAGTTATTCGGATTTTGGACTCGCTAATAGCGACACGGGAAGTCGTAAAATGCTTCACTACGGTACGCACTCGTGGTCGAACCAGACTCAGTATAAACTAAATGATTATCTGTGGTTCGTCTAGCTGAAATCAAAGGAATGGCCCTGACTGATTTTGTTTTGGTATATCAAATTCTTACACTTCAGTACCTACTTTTTTATGATGTTCTTATGCATTAAATATTTTTGCATATCATCATCATCATTATCCACAGGCTGACTTTACCCACTGCTGGGAATAGGCCTTCCACTGTTGGGGGCATCCATCACGGCCTTGTGCTAGTCTCATCCATCCACGGCCCACGGTTTTGACTATATCGTCTGCTCATCTCGCTGCAGGATGAGCCACATTCCCATAACCGCACCTAGACCACCGTTCAGTTAACGTCTTACTCCATCGTTCATCACCACGCCTCGCATTAACATAACTTTAATAATGTTCTAACAAACATAAGTCACTGAAAATATTTAAAAAATAGTTGCAGTATTAAACAAGAATATGAAAACGGTATTTCTTATTTTAATTGTAGAAAAAAAATTGCTAAAAAATAATATTGGAGAAAGATTTTTATCTTACTCTGGTATTATTTTTATTCAGTTCCCATTCCTTTGCGAAAGTATTAAATCTGCACATTCATTTCTAAAGAATATTCCAAGCTTACATACTATCGATATAAATACTTAGTTTTACAAGAATGTTGGAGAGTTGGTATTCGTCACGCGTCTAACCGTAGCCCTGTTGACATAATTATTTGGTCTGATGTCTATTTACCTCAGATCTCCACACTATATTTTTTAGGAATTTGACGTAAATTATTAGTTACATCTGACGTTTCCACACTTTTCAGTTGAGATAAGGTCAGGGTTGTCTATTTATGCGCTGTGTATACGGGGCACAGCTATTTGTATGCAATTCTGTTGCATCCGCATATCTTTTTTGACGATGTTTATTAAGATTAATTTTCTAATAAAGCCTCGTCTCCATCGTAATTTATAACTTACTAGCTTCCGCCCGCGACTTCACTCCCGTATTACCCGGATAAAAAGTAGCCTCTATGTTATTCCAGTATGTATACTGGATTGAACTTGAACCTAGTATGTGTACTAGGTATGTATATTCCAAGTTTCATTTAAATCCGGTCAGCCTTTACGGTATAATTTTAATTTTATTTTCATTATTTATCATTATTTTAATTTGTATAATTTTAATTTTATTTAATTTTATTTCATTTGTAATTATTCTTATTTTTTTTATGGACTATCATTAATTGTCTGAATTAAACAATTTTTATTTTATTTTATATATTTTTATTTACGGCATGATTGAAACAAACATCGTGACACTCACAAACTTTCTCATTTATAATATCACAAACTTCTGCCCGCGGTTTTGCATGCGTTGTATCCGCATATAATGTTATTCCAGCACACATACTATGTATATTTCAAGTTTCAACCAAATCCATTCAGCCATTACGTTACGGCGTGCTTGAGGCAAAAATCGTCACATCCTCACAAACTTTAACATTTATAATGTTAGTAGGATTTCACTAGACAACTTCATACTAAGTATCATTCTGAGTGGCGATTTACAATCTAATATTACTTCTTATACACTTGACAATGTTGCAATAGCTCTTTGAATGATGAAGTGCGCGGTATATTACGTCCAGTTGATTGGTAGACAGTGTAGCCAGATAATGTTTTCCAGCTTTCCTATAAATAATTCACACACAAACACGTCGGCCTAGTTGCTAAAAATATTGTGTAATTAATTTAGAGTAGATCCTCATTAAAGTGTATCCTGACAGATATATTATTTTACCTGGCAATACCAGTAATACTTTCGCAAATTAAGCCGGCTCCTCGTCTCGATGATTTACTCGATACTCATCTTTTGATCTCGCTTCCAAAATTTTGGAACGGACAGGTAGAGTTTAATTTAATTATGTGGCTTTATTGGTTTTGCCTGCAGCTACTAGTACATGGCAAATGACACCGCTCTCGTAGTTATTATATTTGCCAGTTCGTTGAACCAATAACATTGATTTTAAACTGTAACGATGTATCCTTATTACAAAATTAGATGGTGAAATATATTTACTTCAAAATTCAAAATGTTTATAGTTTACATTATATACACTTTTCCAACATTTTTTTTACTTATATGCCATTATATTATTTTAGTAAGTTAGTAGTATTTTTGTATCAGTTTTTGGTAATAATGGGACGAAGTTTAAAACAAAACGGAACTATTTAGACTACCGTGCACTAATAGTAGGTAATCATAGATGTAATCGATTCGTCACTTTTCCTAATTCGTCCCAGTGGCTTGTTATCATGCCACGTTAGGTTCTCCAATTGGAGCTTTCGTATTTAAATAGGTTTGATAATCTATTACTTATACATTCTATTTAAAGTGATTTCTGAAAGGATAGTCCGATTAGATATGCTACAAAGATATGAAAATTATGATAATGTCTTCCCAGTATTTGAATCTAAGGAGTTGAGACGTCATTTAAAGCAGATGAGAATATCTATTCTCAAATTGTGTAACTTATCTTTTCGTTCAACTGACTCCATCTGACACTACAATAATGATTTTGAATAACTGAGATACAATTGCTTTCCTATTCACAAACCTGAACTCTGAACCCCGAAGGAAAAATCTTTTAAAACTCTTGTGTTACTGACCGAATGTCTGACAATCTATGCACAGCCCAAACTATAGGGCCTATGAGCATAACACTTAGAGGGCACATTCCTCTTATGGTGTAGGGATGAACTAAGGTAATCCGAAGCGCTCGTGGCGTAGCTTGCTTAGACGTTCTTGATTGATCGTTGAAGTTAAGCAACGTTGTGCGCGGTCACAGTTGGGATGGGTGACTGCAAGTGGCATTACGAGCTGAGCGCTTCCGTGCTTCGGTAAATTATCGTTCACGACTTTTAACTCGTTAAGCCATGACGGAGGCCTATAGGCGGCCTAAAAATTCTGTCACAAGAGTTGGCCACCAGCTCATGCGAACTTGCTTTTTTTTAAGGTAATCCGAAATTCAACTTATAGTGGACGCTGGAAAATGATATTTGTATGAAAAAAAAACAACGCGGTTAAAGTCACGCGGCATTCAACAAAATTAGATCGAAAATTGACCAATCTCGCTCACCATAACACTTACTGCAAGCATCCGACAGGAAACTTGAAAGTAGCTCACTTTAATCGATACGTTATTTCATAGTGAAATGCGGTGACAACTGCCATCGGGGGCCAATTCGCGGAAACAGAACGGTGCATGTGTAATATCGGCCCGGGAAATTGGAAAAGGGTGAAAAAGTAACAGTATTCCAGATTAAAGTTACCGGTGCTGTGAGCATACCAGGGATATACATTTACGTAGATGCGCCGTTCTATTTATTTCATGAAACTTGGTTTACAGTAGGTACTACTACTAGTCGGGTCGCTAGTTTTTTTGTATCAGTGTGGTGAAAGGATTTATAGTACACCTAAAAGGCTTTTCATGGATTTACAATAAAAACACATGATAGCTGAACATAAAAGAAGTTAGAATTGTATCATTCAGTTCTAGGATTAATAAAATTGAGGATTAATTAAGGATTTTAGCAAACTAGCTTCGTAAACTATTGTGTATGCTCATTCTGATCACGATATTTTACCCAATTTTACCCTAATTATTTCAGTGGTTACAGCGTGTTTACAGTAACGAAAAGCCAAATATATACACTGATGCAATATCCGACCTCTCGCTCTAACTAAGGTAACTCTAACTAGGTAGTTAAGTGGTTAACGCAATATTGTTTACCTTCATTAAGTACCTACATTTTATATCTATTTTGATTTTGACGATTGTGAGTGCCTACACAAACCCAATAAGGTTTCCAGGCACAATATTCTGGTGAAACAGTGTTTAATTTAAGATACTTTAAATAAATAAAATAAATAAATACAATATAACTTAAACATTCTATGGGTGCAAATAAGCTCTGGCAAAGTATACATTTGTGTAGTAGCAATATTAAAAAGACTTCTCTATTGATAAGGACTATTCTACGAAGGAATGTAATTCCGTGTTGGTAGAGCATGCACGACTAGTGGTCACAGTTCGGTGCCCCGTTTTGCAAACACAAGCCTCCGTATTCGATACGATACGTAATCGAAACGGATTTTGTTACCGGTATGTGAATGTGACATACTTTCAAACGTTTCCTAAGCAATTTATAAATTAGACCTGTCTAGCCAATGCTCTAGAATTGCGTGGACCATGTTTCCTATTTATTACTTGTACTTGTCTATATTTATAACTAACAGTACCTATACGTGTCCAATTAATGTCAATGAGTTATTTGTTGGTGTTTTATCTGTCTACGTATGTGATTTGCATTTGGCATAATGTCGACTAATAGGGACAATCATAAATCTTCATAAATCACATGAGACGCTGTGGGTCGCAGGCGAAGATTCCCATTCTCCTAGAATAGAAGAAAATACGTTATTTACACAAAAGCTTATTAGAGTCCATGACCATAGCTTTTAATTCATCAACGTGCTTGTTTAAGTACCTACTTGAAATGTAATCGTTTCTTTCTGACACACTAGGTGATATGAAAAAAGAAAAATGGAGGCCTTAACCATCTATAGGTACTAGAGGATTTATACAACGTCAGCAGGCAACTTTTACCCACAATAACGGGACACAATGCCTGACACGATTTTTAGATGGAGTATACTTGCCCAGCACCATCCTCTAGGCTTCGTCGGCTACGACCATGTCTTTCCAGTGAATAAGGCCGACTGTCTATGGTATCCCAAAAGAGACATTATATTGCAAGGATGATTGTGTGCCACGCAAAAACTACCTATCTTATCCATAAAACGAATAAAGAACATTTTAATATGTACAGAAACGGAAAACTGACAAAGTAATGACCCGAAAAAGTAACCCACATGTTTGGCGCCACGCCGACAACCAAGCGGAAAATTGTGCATATCTCTTAGCGATCGGTTTGCGAAGCTTCGTATCCGGGTAAAGAGGAAATTGTTTATTTCTGTTTATTTCTGCCAGTCAACCTTCACGATACTATGGGTGGACTAATAGGCACTTATGAAGAGTTAAGGTTCGCGCTTACTACAGCGACAGCGCACCGCATTGCAAAATTGCGCCAAAGCACATAGGAGTCGCCTCGGGGCGCGCCTCAACGTAATAATTGAATCAGTCAGCCGATGGCAGGCAAAGCGATGGATAGTTCTGACGTCCGTTAACTGCGCACTTCCAACGCACACTGAGGCGGGCCGCATCGCAACGCATTACATCGCTAAAATACGCCTAGCAAGCGATCCGCCAGTGTAGGCCGCCGCCTGTAGTGTGCGATAGTTCATATAAAATGTAAGAAAGTGATGTAGGAAGTTTTTGTTATGCGAAGCGGTGCGGTGCGGCCCGCCATAATGTGCGCGAGCCTTTATTTGTTGTTATTTTCTTCGAAGGTCATAAAATCTATTAAATATAAAAATAAATACAATGATTTATTTCTCATGTGGGATTTAAAATCATCTGGTCCCTGTATTTTATCGTATTATTAAGTACCTAATAGCAATATTTTTTTTAAAACTACGAACGAAACGCTAGACTAGAACGAAGCAAAGAAGACCTTTCCATAGAGCAAAGACATCACCAAAAATGAATGCTGATGATTATTGCCAGCCGACATTTGCTCACATGAACTGTAGCTAAACATTCGTGCTTCTGCAAACACGCGCTTGATGCATCGTTGACATGCTTTCGATGGGATTCACTCGCCTGGCAGTTTTGCGCTCACTGATTTATTTCCACCCGCATTTCGGTATACTGCAAGCTATAAACATTTCACGGTTTCATCGGAAAATCGTGTAATTTTTTGCAGTGTTCAAAAATAAAATCTCACAATATTTTCTTGTTCTAGAACATTTATGTGTGCCGTTGTCGTTATGGCGATCACATGCCATTATTTCAAAAGTGTGGAGATTATCCATCCGTTTCTTCGCTTGATAATACCTATTTTTTTTAAGTATTTAAATATAAACTCTTACAGCATGGTCCAAGGATCATGCTGTGCCGACCCCACATGGAGTGGGATAAGGGCAGGAAGATGATGATGATGATTTAAATATAAACTTTAAGATTTTGAACTGCCAGTAATTAGCTTAACGGTAAACAGCTTTTTCTTAGAACGGTGCGATCCAAATAAAAATTGAACAAAAGCTTAAAACATAAATTAATTCCAGTTTCGAAAATTAATCTATTATATCGCGCAGTAAAACGGTTTTAAAATCCTTATGCCTTTTAATACAGCTCTTTTTTGCTTTTATTTGCTTTGCAAACGATAGCACAATAGCGAACAAACAAATAGGAATCTGTCACTTACAAAAACCAAACTCACCCCGTTTGGTTCTAGCATTGGGACAGCCCTAGATTGATTATATCATCCCCTTTCTGCCAGTTGCCCTTCCACCCCTTTTTGCGTATCACTGTTTAAGTAAAAAGGGCCCGTTTCAATGGATCCGCGGAAACGAACATTTATCATGACTGTAATGAATTATCGGGTATTTTCCAATAAGCCTTTATGAGACGGTACGCTTTGAGCGCCGTGATAGGTGCTCCTAAATTCACGGGGTTTCCTTTATAATGGAGCTTTTATCTGAAAATATTCGTATCCACATAAAAGTATATATTTCTTGATATAAATTAATTATAACTACTAATCTTATATTATAAGAATCTTTGTCCTGACTGACTGACTGACTGACTGACTGACTGACAGACAACGCACAGCCTAAACCGCTGGACGTAGAGACTTGAAATTTTCAGTGTAGGTAAACCTTGGTACGTAGGGGTGTACTAAGAAGGGATTTTTCAAAATTCAACCTCTAAAGGGGTGAAAAGGGATGAAAACCTGGAATCAATTTTTGGTCTAAAACTGCACATAACCTATATCAAATTAAAGAGCCGATTTTTCTCATTTAGTTGATGTCATAATTACCTGCAAATTCTTTATTTTTGGCATGTTTTTCATGAAAAATAGAATACTTTTATTTTGACATTATGACAGCGATGATACCAAAGATTAGTAATAGATGATACAAAACATATGGAAAAGGAACTGTCAATGTCAAATTACCTGTGAAAGGAAGCATAAATTATTACTGGTCTAATAAGTTTCTAATCTTGATTATTCATGGAGTTCTGACGTAATTCTACGTCTGAAAACTAGATGTCGCTGCTAATTCTGATCAAATGACGCGCTATCGTTGCGTTTTGTAAAGTTTACCTTAACCATGGGCGCCGGCAAGGGGGTGCCAGAGGGTGCACTTGCACCCCCCTTGGGAATCTCGGGATCAACAGGAATTATTGAAACTGTATTGCGCTTTCTCTGTTAAGTTCATCCCATTTATGCTGGTGCCATCTGGTGTAGAGTAGCGGTACTTTAAAGGGTGCGTTCAGAGAAGTAATGGAAATCGATTAATATCGATCCCGGTACTCCTGGCCCACCAATTTAGAATTTTTAAATTTCGATCGTCGTGAACAAATAGGTGTGAGCCGTGACGACTGGGTACCTATATAATAAATTCATAATGAATAGTCAGAAATTTGTAAATGTCTCAAACATTCAGACTAAAATTTCATCTTTTTATTAACAATCATATACGGCAAAGATTGTAAGAAAACTAAAATCTGCACCACCTGGAAATTATTTCTGCCAGCGCCCATGACCTTAACTCTCAAAATTTTTACTAAATTCACCGAAATTTCTTAATTTTTAGATTTAGGTATGTTTGTTACTCTTTCACGCAAAAACTACGGAATATACTTACCTACATACCATTATTCATATTCGTTCGCTAAAGTTAGCCATTGCTTAAAGTTAGCCCTGTCACTGTTTGTCATTATGAAATGGTAAGAGATGGCAATACTTTAGTCATCGTTTAGCGTACACTATATTATAATGAATAATGAGGATAGTAGGTACCTACGTGTGCTGGAATGGGACATAGGCTACTTTTTATCTGGGTACCGCGTGAGCGAAGCCGCGGGCGGCTGCTAGTAAAATATAAATCTCTTGTCTTTCTGGCGCTTTTAAATCATCAAAAATCTACAGATGCATAGGCCTAAGTTGTTAGTTATAACAAAAAGATAACTGTATGTCATCTACTTCATGAGTGTATCCAGGTCACCCTATTAAAGTAGACGTATGTATTTGTTGAAATCCTTGCAGTTCTTCTTAGTCGCCACACTCTTGACAGAGTGGTCGCAGTTACTCGGATGATAAAGCGAACGTAAAATTGTTCCTAAATCATAAACGGCTATAAAATGTAAAGCCATTAAATCTGCTGCGTGAACGCTCACAGTTCATGACACAGGTGCTCTGTAGTGCAATAATTCTACGCGATTTCTGGATTTATAGTAATTTTGAATTTTCCTCGGGAGTTCATTTCACAAATTGCCTCAGTAATGGAAGTGATAGTGCAGTTTTTCGTAATTAGTTCAAAAGAGAATTGTTGTACCATTTTTAAATGCAGTGTCATTCGTGTAAATTATGTAGGCACAGTCTAAGCATTCTAAACAGAAATATTTTTAAATAATAGTGATTCTATAACAACTCTATTGAATTATAGCAATTATTATAAAAATAAATCATGAGTAGGTATTTAGGTCTCTTCACATGAAAAATATATGCTTTATTCTTGCCGCGTACGTTGAGTCAGTTTTGTAATGCTCATTTTTTGTCGCCGCCATAATATTAGATATCAAGTCGTCATACGTGAGCAGAGTGCTGAGACCGACCTCTGCCGGTGGAGAAAATCTGCTTTATTCTCGCTGTATATTCTTATAAACGTGCAATTTAAAATACGGAAAAATCTCTATTTATTGCCTCTGTGTTGCACGCTGTTTAAATTCATATTTTTCAAGTAGTACATCTACTAACATTATACAAGCTTTGATTATTTCGAGGCAAGATGGCGCTGTGAGTAATATCTACAAGTATTTATTTATTTATCGTAGGTAGGTAATCGAAAGGATAGTGTTTGCTAGTTTGTTACCCGCCTCTTACAGTAGGTAAACAAATAAGTTATCCTCGAAGCGGAAGGGAGTTCCGTTGCAAGATTTCAACTTCATAACATCTGAGTGAAAAATTCAGATGTAATTTTTTGAAGACGTCGAGTATTTTCGCTTGAACGCATTCAGAATGACTTTGGTGTTCCCTTAGCACTTGTTTATCGATAATTAATTGCTGGCTGAAACCTCATGCATAAACAAAAACGTGACATGAACTTAATTAAATCTGAGAGGTGATAATAAATCAAAAACCTAATATGAATGTGACAAATTATTTTAATCTTTACTACTTTGACGGTAACTTTGATAAGGAAGATACTTGAAAACATGCCAGAAGAATTAATCCGCGAAAAAGCTAAGGAGGAAAACATTAATCGTTTCAGAGTGTAGATATTTTCTGTAGATATCTAAAATACTTATTTTGCTTTCTCTTTTCTCTTTTTTTCTTTATTCGAAAGAGTGTTAATTTGCAATTACTCCACATGTATTCATTCTTACAAGTTTGATACCACTATTTATTTTTGTTTAACTTAAACATAAAAATTTCCCGTGTTGGTTCGTTCCAATAAGCAACATTCTCACTTGTAAAGGCACATTGCTTTCCTCATTCGGATTCACTTGGCATAAATCGATCGACATTGACGCCATAGCTACTGCTGGTTGTTCTGTGGCGGTACCTTGTCTATCATTATGTACGGTAGAGTGAAGCGATATGGCAAGATGTCATCTCGGCTGTCCTCGCGGCGACAAAGCGTGGAGCAGGTCAAAGGGCCCAAGAGCGGGCGCATTGTTAACTCACGAGTCACGCTCAAGGGCTTTTGATGACGACACTCGCTTCGGTACTGAGACTGCGGAGACTGTGGAAAAATAGGATATATTTCAACAGGTTTTATAATGAAATATTGTGGAACCGCCCGAGCGCAATGTGATGCTTTCTGTAAATCGTACTATGATACAGAACAGTTGGAGTAAAGAAATGTTTTCAGCCTACAAATATAATAGAAAAATTACTAAGGATTTATTTTTGGTTTGCCATTTCAAAGATCAGACCACCTATTTCAAAGAAAATGAATAAAACACTAATCGCTTCCTGCAATGTTTCAGTATTCTGAAAACAATAATGGAACCTAGCTTTTACATTTAATATTTTGTTTTCAATACAAACTCTACTAAAGAACTAATGACTTTCAAACCCTTTTGCGTACGTTTTTGTACGAAAACCGAGGCGTTCTAAAGGGGCAGGCCACGCGAAAGTGCTATTTTTCACTTTATCAAAGGACGTCTTCCTTCCTGCCCGTTAAAAAGATCGAAAAGGCATAAAGCATTTTTGCGTGATGCATCAATGTTTGAAATAATATATTTAGGAGAAGGCTTAAAATATTTATATAAAGTTTCCGAAATTCCATGGATTTATTTTAAGGAGACAGAAAGATGTCAGGTATGTTTGCAATTTCCTACTAATATTATAAATACGAAAGTTTGTATGTGTGAATGTTTGTTACCACGTATCGACTAAATCGATTTTGTTCCAGAATAACATAGGCTAATCAAATTTCCGAAAATCAACCCCTAATAGGTTAAGCAGCGTGGTATAGTTTCTATGGAAAATTTTATTCCTTGGTTCGATTCACTCAATTACCTGTGCTCTAAATGTTAATGTTAATTTTATTTAAGTCCAAGACAGTAAAAATGTGGGACTATGGTTAACATTTTAACAAATTAAATAAATAATAATTAATTAATAAATATTTGTGGACATTTGACACAGCGCTATCTAGCCCCAAACTAAGCAAAGCTTGTACTATGGGCACCGGATGGCTAATAGAATACTTATATACTTTTTTTTCTACATTCTTATAATACTACAATACCCAGACCGAGAAGAAATATTTGCAGAACATACAAACAATTCTCTCGTAGCGGGAATCGAACACGCGCCTCTGCATCTCAGCCGAGCACTCGCCCGCCACGCCACCGAGCTCATTAAACAACAATTAAAAACATGGTGTTAAAATTTTAGTTAATTTGAAACTTATGCAAAAAACATCTGAATATGATATTGTTCTCTACTTGCAACCCATAAATTTCCACGCGGGCGAAGCAGCGGGACGCAGCTAGTATCCTATAAATGAGACCTACCACCTCAAGCTCCATCTTCGCTGTAGGTAAACTCGGCAGTTACAAGCCAGTCCGCTCCGAACGTCTCATTAACTTTCTCAGTTTCAGTGCTCGAAGGGAATTCAGCCGCAAATCTCTTGTCAAACTGTATCCCATCTCGAGTTTCAATTGGAACTTTGACTGAACTAAAGTAGTATTCTTGCGAACGTTGAAATAGGTACCTATACCTACTGAAAGCGGCTGCGACAGACGGATCATGACTCGCTGAAATTAATCCATCTTAGCTTTCAATGGAAACGGGAAATGTATTAATACTGTCTAGAACGGTAGAGCCTTTGGGTTATAGAGGTGTAATTATTGTGAAATGCGTTTATTGCACTCCTTTGATGCGATAGAAGCTGGTCGTTACTATGGAGTTCAATTTACTGTATCACTTTCTTGATAAATTCAACTTAGAAGCATTACCTACAACACTAGTAGAAGTGTAAATCGTCAATCAACAATCTCTAATAGTAGGTATAGTAAGATTCTACGATAGTAGGTACTGTAGTTTTGGTCTTGTAGCTCACGAGGAAGCGTACCTATTTATATAATGGGTATTATTTGAAAGGTAGTATTATAACAAACAAGCGGCATTACAAAAGTGACTTAAGTAAGTCTCTACCTCGAAAGTTGGATGTCTCAAAATCCTTTTAAAGTTATTAAAGAAACTGCTCCAATCCGAGGACTGCAGCACTTTGGAAAACTATACTCATTATTGTTTTAGTAGCTCTTTTTTTATTTGAAAAAGTAAATAAAACTTCAGGTGCCTGACATGTTTGTGAATGCAAAATTCAAGCAAGTATTGCTCGATAAAATGCTTTGGCGCCCAGACGGCTAGAGAGTTTACATTTTGTATCTTTTAACTCTTTTATCGCTATAGAAAGGATGAAATAAAAATGTTTAAAGATTACGAATTTCCTTATCGTAAAATATTCTACATCATACCTACTTAAACAGTAAACAGTAAACAGTAAACAGTAAACAGTAACCATGTGTTTTTTGCTATGTAGTTGATACTTTAAGCTTTGTACGTTTGTGACAAATGTTACGACGTGAAAGTGGATATGTTGAGGTAAGTACCTAAATATTTATCTTGTAGCCTCATTTGTCATGCCGTAATTTTCCACCTTTTCCTTGATTTAAATCACTAGTGTTTCGATGCTGGGTGTTTCCCCTAAATTCCGCGACACCCGTTAACCGAGCGCGAGGTTATTTACTAAAGGATCACATCCCCGTTGTCATGGCAACGGGCCGACGGTCGTAGTGTGCAAACACGTACACTGTTTATGTGTGGGCGTGTACTTGTAGTCTGCGGCTTCTAGAACTTGTGGTATTCTTATCTCTATCGGTTTTTCACGTGAACGGTGCCTTTAGTTTTGATACTTGAAACAGGTGGCAGTTAAACATTGCAATTATTTTATTTACTGAAATACCTTTTATGAATAGTTTTACTGTACTAAGATTCTTCGTGTCTTATCTGATAGTATGACTACCATGGTACCACAAAGCCCAACCATGGCTGACGAAATATTTGCAGAACATGCGGAAAATGAACCCGGACCCCCGAGTATCAACCGAGCACTTCGCATTTACGCTACCGAGGTCGCAGTCGAATCACAGCGAGAAATACCTTCCTTAAACCACCGAATAAAAAATGTTAAACACATGTTCTGAGAAGACCAAGTCGTCTCGGGCGGCGGCGGGCGGCGGGCGGTCTCCCGGGAGTCGCGATGTATCGCAACTGTCCTGACGAGCAGTTTCGTGTCCTCGTACAGTCGTACACCCAGAATATGTGTTCCCGATAGATTGGGGTCCGTTTCAGCTTTATTTAGAAGTTTTGTCCCGTCCTTTGTGACGAAATCTACGCATCTGGGGACAATTTGCGTGTCTAATAAATGAACCGTGCTGCTATTAGGGTGGTCTTTTCCTAATTTTGTTGTAGCAATATGTTTTTGGTATAGAATACACTATCAAATTCATTCGTTATTTATAAGCTAGAGGTAGTTTATTATGACCAATTTGATTTTACTCAAACGAATAATGTACTATATTCATGTTATGATATAGGTTACCGATATATCACACACACTATTGGTTCATTAAACAATCAAAATCATCAATGGTTCATAAAACTAGATAAAAACATGTCAACAACAAGAACACATGTGCTACAAAATCCTAATACAATCCACCCTATTACATTTAGCTGATGAAATATAATACATACCAACCTGAAAATTAATTTCCGCTCCAAAATACTCTCACATTACTTTCATCATGTGCCACAATTTCGTGCCGCGATTATTTCCACCTTGTTTCGTTGGTGAGGGAGACAACGTACCACCACAGAAGGGACAACAGTAGCCACATGACAAAGTTTCACTCCAAAGACAGTACCTACTGATGCATACCGTAGATATATGAATATCGAGAGAGCGTGTGACATTCTGATAAATTGCATTTCATATGTCAAGCAAGACGTAGCGCCAACAAGCGCCATTTTCAGTCTTGATTCAGTTTAATTTTGTATTCCAAAGCTCTTTTTAAAATGCAAGCGGACTCGAAGTGGCACAACCTCAAAAATTCTCCTACATCAAGCTAAATTAAAATTGACGCGGCTCGTTCTCTCGGATTTGACAATTAGGACCCTGGAATACCGACCCATAACATTCTCTGTGTCCATTAAAACAACGATCCTAAATAAACAGAGCGTGTGTGGTCACCCTGATAAGTGCTGCTAGGGTGACTATGTTTTTTAATTAGGAAAGGATGTTTGTGAAAATCTGTGACCCCTGTGTCCAGACAAAATTAAACTTATGATGCTGGATTAATTCACTGAAAACAAGATTATACGTTTTTACTTAAAATAATTAGGTAAATTGATCTACATAGTTGTGTCTCTAATTTTTTTGAACCAGTATCTGAAGTCAGTCAGTGTCTAATAGATAAAATAATCACCATATACAATACATCTTAGGACTTTGAATCAGTGGCTGCAAGTTTTCCCATGATTACTGGTTCTGCTCACCCCATTAGGGATACGAGCACGATAAAATGTATGTATGTGTGTAAATAGGCACCTAATTTTTAAAATTTAAGACTAAAATGAACTATCTTGATTATTATTATAAAATGCGTAAGTTACCTAATCAATTTATTGGCCGATTTAGATTAGCTATTTATTTTTTAATGAAATAAGTAATTTGACGTTTTTAATCAGCCGACGATTTTTAATTGTAATTATTTATAGAAATATATATACAAAAAAAAACCTGATAGAACCTTCAAGTATTTTTTATAAATAAGTAAGCATTTTTTCTTGTATTGTTGTGACGATAAAACGTCTTATAAGTAGCCAATTACTCCAATATGAAAAGGAAAGAGATACCGAACGACTCGTGAAACGAGAACAATAAAATAAAATGCTTAAACACCCCGCGTAGTATAATTCCGGTGATAAGTTGGTACCTTAAGGAGGGGAAAATAGAGTTGTGAAGCTGGGATTTTTAAAGTTTTTTTAAAAGAATTTAAGATACCTGACGTGTTCTAGTTAGACCTAGTTAGAGCAAAATACTTTTCCATAAATATACCCTCTTACAAACACTTAAAATGTAGGTATGTATTATACCCATTGTCCATTTTATAAGCCTTCATGATAAATCTATCTATCTAGTCGTGTCACTAGTTCTTTCGAACCAGCGCCTCAGAGGCTCTTTTCGTGCATTTGTCATATGCTTTCGAACTTATTAGGTTCTAGGACATGCCGGTTTTCTCACGATGTTTTCCTTCACCATTTATAAAAATATAAATTGCCAAATCAGAAGGTGGGGTACCTACTACTAGACCACCAGTGCTCTCATGATAAATGAAACAGCGTGATAATATTACATTGAACCGATAAAAAATATAGTCCAAGAAATGAAATCATTTATCAGGGTTTATTACTTCCAAGAAACGTCTATTTTTGATTATTCCTCGCGAAAAATTTGGCTTTCGTGATCTCAAAGGCGCTACTCACCGTATGGTGTCCAACTGTTGCCGAATCTGCAGGATATTCTTGATATAATTATTTCTATGAGTTCCAGCCCGATTAGCTCTAGCTAAAATGACTTCTACGGTTGACTTCTAAAATAAATAAAAATAAAATAAAACGAAAATATTTTTATTTCAGAAAAATAAATCCATATTAATCTAAGTCAACCTTCTATTCAACAAGTGTCAACCTCTTTATAGTAAGTGGAAAAAATACTTATATAGGTACTAGCTGCCATCTGCGGCTTTGCTCGCGTGATACCTGGATAAAAATAGCATATATGTTAATCCAGCACATGTACTATGTATGTATATTCCAAGTTTCATTCAAATCCGTTCAGCCGTTTAGACATGATTGAGGCAGACACATCCAAACATCCTCATAAACTTTTGCATTTATAATACATATATGTAAGATTTAAACATTTTGAATGACCTTTACGTTAAACATTCTATTTACGTATCTATTTACCCTAAAGCTGATCCATTCGTTAACCTTTTCTTTTGAAGGAAATGTCACGGAGACTATTAATGGCCACCCGAGCTTACCCGACATTCAGGCGCCTGTATAAAGAACCCAGACTGCAAATATTTTTCATAGCGTCTCGACGTTGTCGTCATTGCACGCAAGTACTTAACTGCTACATGCTCTGTGCAGGAAACGCTTCGAAATGAAATTTATGAGATTTTTCATCACATTTTATGTGCTTATGTTGGTGTAGGTATGATAGAATACATTTATCCAAATAGAAACTTGAAGAATTTACTATTTTGTTAAGAGTAGTACTGACTTTACGCCAGTAAAAATAATCCAATTGTAAAAAGAAAAAACTTGTTTATTTTAGCTAAATAACCATATTTATTTCTAGAAAATTTACCCACGAGTTACGAGTACATACCCCAAATGTATTTCCGGTATTTCTATCTCACATCAATTTTTTTTATATTGACAGAGTACACATATCCGAAAAAGGAAAGTGAAATATGGACGCAGTAGTATTGCCATTCCGTAAAATGATTCGTGATGTATGCCGCTCTTTGATACACGAGCCCGATTTGAGGCGCAGGTGACGGGCCTGATGGAATTGAATTGTTATTCTTTTATGAATGGGAAATGTCGTCTAAATATAGCCTTATTTTTTAGAATATTTTCTCTTTACTCAATCGTACCCACCTACTATTTGATTTTATAGTTGAATCTATGCACTCTTAAAACTTATGGCATTTTCTCTCTGCTTCTTTTATTTACAAAAGTTTTCACGTTTACCAACTGAAGACTATTTTGAATAACGGGTTGCAGAAAAAGTTCTTTTCTAAAATAGATCAATTTGAGTCTGGGTGAAATTGAGTTGTATTGTTTTGCTGCCTTCAAAGTCCTTTGTTCGTTTCCTTTTCAATGTTCTCTTTGTTTGTTTATATTTCAATTTCATTTCAATCAGCATTAAGGTATAACAGATATATTTTTACTATTACACTATTACTATTATTTACATAACAAAACTTGATCGTAAAAAAATCATTTGCCTATTTTACCTACAGCGTTAGTTAAATACCTACCTACTATTTTTATTAAAAATCAAGGCATTCCTAACATTCAATGTTAACATAGTCAAGTAAGTAAATCTTATAGGATCTTGTGAGTTGTTATATCATTTTCCTCATCTACCTCGAGAGTATAATCTGGTGCGCATGAAATATTCAAAAATAATTTTGCGATTGGATAGTCCCGCGCCGGGGGAGTTATGATCGAACATCTAATGTAATTACCACGAACCACCGCGGCAAAGTTATATCCACGATATATCCACGAAAATAATTACCGAAGTGGGTCAATAAACTGAGGAGATAGTTTCAGTAATAACATTTTGTTGTGGAATCCGCGAGCAAGAGGTGGAGGGTTGGGAATGGAATCAATCCACTCTCGTCAGGTCCGTTGTCCAATCAACTGACACACACTGTTCACTAGGGATCAACGACTCACGAGCATTGCGATGTGGGCGAAAAATAAGTTTATTTTATTATTTTTCGCGTCGTCGTTCTTTAGCTGAAAGCCGCTGACAGCACACGTTGAAACTTAATTACAATTTTATTGTAAACCTATGATAATAGCGAACTTATTTTTGTGTTTTTTACACGATTCCCGTGTGGCCTGATCTTACCCTCTCAGGAATCTTTGTACTAACAAAACATTATTTCTTTTCAGGTAAGTTTTAAATTATTCAACCAACTTCAGATGAAGACATAGTGGTAAGATTCTATTAGCATTGTTTATTTATCTATGAAACAAAAAAAAAGCCGAATGTTTCCTCTCTACAACAGTTTAGCGTAGTCTATATGTTCCAACCCTCTGTAATACCTATAGCCCGTGATATACTGTTCTAGAGTGACGGACACGCGAGTAGTCTGTGTCCCGCTGCAACAGAGCGACCCACAAACAATTAACTGGCTCAAATGAACACAGGACAAACAAAACTAGCATTTTTTCTAGTAAAATGGCTTGAAATTTGCTGTGGATTTTGCAATGCTTACTAAAAAGACATATTAGAGTAACTGTGAATGTAAAATATAAATTCGTATTGTAAAGTATAAGTGTCTACATAAGTATCTTACCGAAAAATCATGCGTCCATATTGATAATTGATGTTAGTTTAATAGACAATTTAATAAACTTGAATAACGCTTTAAAAATATATGCCTACTCCACCTTACTTATTGACTACTATATGACTACTTCCACCTTAGATAAGCCCCATAACCTACCCTAGTAAACCCCCGCTAAAAGGCTTATCAGACGTCGTCTTCAAACTATCCTCATTTATCGATTGAAGATAACCCGAAACCCCAAACACGCCGCAGCAATATTCAATATCGCATCAATAATACAGAGTCAAGTGTTGTTTGTACACAATAAGGGGAGTAAACAGGCTATGTCGCTGTTACACAATTCTGTCAGTTGGCCGGATGACAGGTCATATCCGGGGACGCGCGGTCAACCGCCGCCTCTATCGATTCTATTACACTGTACAAGACAGATTGAGGTGGCTGCTTGCGGAGTGACGGCGATTTGTCGCGCGTTTAATAAGGGAAAATTCATTTAAGAAAAACTCAATTTGTGTTGTGGTTTAAGAGGATGAAAGGTGCCTATTTTAACATGTTTAGGCAAAGGAAAACACATTTTCACTTTTATTAATCAAGTGGCTCTACAAATTTTTTGAAGTCCTCGACAAAGGGTTTATTCTCTCGAGCGTTTCGTGGCTACCTACTTGAAAATGAAACTTACAATACCTATAAATCTTTATTTATGTCGTGTATGTTACTTCTCTGCTGGACTGGGAGTAAAGAAAAAACATAGAATGCGTCCAGCTGCTTCTCTCCCCAAACATGTCGTAAAAGTCGACTAAGTATCCGAATATACTCCCCAAATGATGGACCATCTATATAGGTGATGGGCTAATCACCTGTCTCCACAATTCACTATATCCATCTTGAGACTTTGAATCAGGAGTGGCTGCAAGTTTTCTTATGACTACTTGTGGCTCTGCTCATTAAGAATATGGGCGTAATAATATACATACATACATACGCAGAAATGTTTACTGAACTATAACTAAACGCCTCCACTATGACCATAAGCGTCAATACACCATCTAGTTGAATTATTGCTCTATGGTATAAATTATCACAGCATAATTATGTATAATGTTTTCAACGACGAAACCCGTAATTTCATTTTGTTCTTGTTGTCGTATGCTTTTTTCTTTTAACTAACGTGTATTTAAACGTTTAAAAGCAAACTACCTCTGCGTTAACGAAAACTAATTTTATTCGCCATTATTTCCCACCACGGGTCGATAACATCCGAACTAACAAGGTGCAATATATTTACAAGTTTAACAAGGCGACATCACAGAATATACTTTAGTACTCACTTTCAAAGTTTCTCTTCTGAAAAAATCAAGCAGACACCATGAAACTGCTCTTCCTCTCGTGACAGTCATATTCAACTACTAGTAGTATAGCTCGAAGAATAAACTTTTGATTGAGACAGTTTTATAATGTCCTCGCTTGCTGCACGTGGGTATATATCTATCCAGGTATATCCGTAGACAGCTTTTTCACAAAATACATAAATAATCGTATATGTTTTTAGCTTTAGCTCATATCAGTGTTAAAACTATGTCGATACAAGATAAGCTTAAGATTCAAGGAGAAGTGATACAAGCACGTCGACGGTTATAAATTCCGCCCTGTTGCCTGGCGTCGCTGCCCTGATAACAAAAATAAATTGTTTAACTGTTTTCACCGAGCTACCATTTACGTAGATAAGAAATAATTGATAAAAGGTTGGATATTTCGGTTGCATTTTAAATATTAAATTACACCTGTTTTCTAGTTTGTTTGAATATGTGTCTGATCAACCAGTAATAATCGTAGAAATAGAAATGAGACAACATACAATTAAATTATCAGCTAATTTAAATTGAATTATAAGGGTAAATTACACGGTAAAGTACTGACTTAACCGGCTTCCTTACTAACATTGTTCCCTCTTTGTGTTTCTCTGAACCCTAAAAGAGAATAATAAAAACATGTGAAATAAGGCGGCGAGGCGAGCAGAATGGAAGTAATAAAGAAATAGCTCCGAGGGAACACGATCCACGTGAATAATTCGCAGATTTCGACGCTCGCGCCGGCTTTCCGAGCGCACTCATACTTATACTTTATAGCTTCCAAATGGAGCTATTATGAAAAAGTTATAATACCGAGACATGTACCCATATTGTACTCCCTCGACCGGAGTGAACGATAAACGCAATAAACGCTTGTTTACCTTTACAAGTGTCTTACTAATACTACGAAACGTCAGAACTAGGAATTACACGAAACACGGTCATTAGGAAATAAACATTTATGGACATTTTACACAGTGATATTTTGCCCCAAACTAAGCAAAGCCGCAACCGGATCTATGGGAACCGGATGGCTGATAGAATACTTGTATACTTTTTTTGTAAATACTTATAATATTACAACACCAAGAACCGAAAGAAATATTTTCAGACCCGGGAACCCGGGCCTATAGCATCTCAGTCACTCGCCACCGAAGCCACCGAAGTCGTCAAGTCCTACTTCTATTCATTTTCACTAGTTCTTTAGAACCAGGTGAAATTATTTAAGTTTGCTTGAATGTTAGTTCTCTACTGGACTGGAAGTAAGGAAAACACATAGAATGCGTCCAGCTCCTTCTCTTCCTGTGCATGTCGTAAAAGTAGACTAAGGGATAGTATCCTCTCCAATGATGGACCCTCTCTATGGGTGATGGGCTGATCACCTGTCACCATGGTTCACCATATCCATCTTGGGACTTTGAATCAGGAGTGGCTGCACGTTTTCTAATAATTTCTTGTGGCCCTACTCACCTGGTTGTACATATATGTACCTACATAGTATGTATATTACATCTTCGAAACGGAAGAACTAGTGACACGAATATAGCCGGTTTTCCCACGACACAATTGCGATGAATTATCTAAAACTTATTATATATACGCTTCTATTTCGTAGCCCTAAGAAAACTTATACCAGAAATATTGTTAACGTTCTTATTACTTGGTATTCGTAACATTATACATCTACCTACTGTGTCTTACCGAAAAAATGGCTTTCGTAATATAATTTTATTGAATGAATCGTATTTTTAAATGTTTTGTTCTGAATTTGAATTTCTGCTGATTTTCAAGTGTTTCCCGTTTCTTCAACTAAGCATTAACGACGTGATACTGAGAAATCATAGAAATTAAAAGTTTTTGTGACTGTTTTTTGTACTAGATTGCGCAAGACTCAAATCAAATCTACAGATCAAAGAATCAAACATAATCGTATAAGTATTTGATTTCGGGCAAGAAAAATTGTCTTTTCGCGATTCTATTTTTGAACAGGTTGATCTTAGGATTTCAATATGATCTCAAATAACATAGGTTACTTTTTCCGGGTAGAACTAGAATAAAGCTGCGAGCAGAAGCTAGTAAATAATAGATAGCAGTTTGTCAATGGTATACTCAATGATAAACAAAGCGTTGCCTAAAGCACTCTGGGGTCCCTGATATTAAGAGGCCACGATACGACCACGATACGTCTAGACCGATTTCGAATCGCATTGAAAGAGATAGCGCTACGGCTTTCGGGTGTATATTGAAATCAAATAATTTGCCAAATGAAATAATTGGTAACAAGATACAAGAAAACTACAAAGTGAATCAAAAAACTGGTTTCAACAACTAAGGAAATGGTTATTACATACCTATCAAAGTAAAAATCATCTGAAAATATGGTAGGGTTCTCGAGATCTAGATCAAAACATACGAGAAACATGGATTTTTCAAGATTTTTTTAAATTGTGTTTTTTTCTCTTGTCGTGTTTCACTGAAACTGGAACTGGCACCAAAGAAAAATTAGTAAAAATTTATTTTACTTCTTAACAAACTCATTTTATTATTACTAACAGAGTTCGACATCGATTTTGGTGAGCAAAATCCGGTATTGCACACTCTTAAGCTAATTAACGCTGCGCCATGATAGGAATGTCGTGTATGTTGGTGGCTGATTAATTTAATGGTTCGATGTAGGTAAGGGTCTATGCCCACTAGCCAGTTCTTAAAAATAGTGCGATGGGCTGATCACCATGGTTCGCCATATCTGTCTTAGGACTTTGATTCAGGAGTTTTCTTATGATTACTTGTGGCTCTACCCACCTCATTAGGGATACGGGTGTTATAATATTTATGTATGTATGTAATCTATGTAAAATCTAAATAAAATCTTTAGCCATCATCATTCATCATCGGCCTTCCTCTGTTTGTGCCATTCATCACGATCCTGTGCTTCAAATACTTTGTAAAAATCATCAGTTTGTACAAAAAATCAATGGAAACTAGGTATCTTTCTACGGTTATAAATATTCTAACAAAGGAAGCCAATAATAGCATTTCTATAACAAAATGTGTATTGAAGATTATAAATAACCTGAATCGACTGGAAATGGAAACAGACGATTAAAATAGATTCCTTAATAAATTCCACCTCTTTGATCTCGAAAAGCTTTATACCATTCTTCGCAATAACAAACCTAAAATTTTAAGATTTATATCTATAATTAGCAAGTTTTCTCACAGGGGATCGGTGTTTTTACCAGAAGACGCCTTCTATTATCATTTATAAAAAGCGAAGCGAAAAAAGTATGTCAGGATCGTAGCAAATGGAGATCCGTGATCTCTGCCTACTCCTATGTGAAACAGGCGTGATATTATGTATATATGTATGTATTTAACAAAAAAACTGAATTTCATAAAATAATAAATGTTTTCGCTTGTCGTATCACTGGTTCTTTCAGTCGCCGGCGCCATGCTAATTTTGTAAGCCAGTCGCTGTCGTCCTAACTGTTGTCCGCATGAGTACGACCGATTAGAACCCGCGACCGGTTCGAAATACAGAATCACTTTAACAGACTACGAGAGTTGGATAAAATCAATATCAAATATAGTTTATTCCTTGGAACCAGTAAGGATCACTTTGAATCGTCTTAAATCTATGTTGAATTAACGCCTTTATGTAACGCGACCAAGCGTCGATGATACAGATAAATAAACCACGCTTGTCTATTTTTTTAGGAAAATGATCCCTTTACAATTATGTCTATGAAACGAGTTAGAGCATAATCAGTCTCTTTCTTATCTTCAAGATTATCAGATACTAGGTGCCACCCGCGGCTTTGCTCGCGTGGCACCCGGATAAAAAATAGCCTATATGTTAATCCAGCACATGTACTATGTATATTCTAAGTTTCATTCAAATCCGTTTAGTAGTTTTTGCGTGAAAGAGTAACAAACATTCATACATACAAACTTTCGCGTTTATAATATTGGTAAGGATTTTGTAATAAGCTTTCTTAAAAATAATTCATACGCATACAGATCTTCTGGTGTTTCTTGAAAATATGGCGCAAAGCAGTGTCTCCTGATGCGAACGTAACTGATGGATACAAGATCTTGGTGATGAATAATAGGTGTCGTTTAATACTGCCCGTAATTATGTTATCTGGCTTCAGTGGGCGGGTGCGCCTCCAATTCATAACCCGACTCGAATAATTGTCACTCGCAGTTCAGCTACCGTGACTTTGACTGATATTCAGCTAAACCTATAGGTATAGTTAATAAGTATACATCGTCAACTAAACGTATATACACATACGATCCATGGAAAGGTGGATTTATCTGTAATTAATATACATTGCCGTAATTTGCGAGAAAGATAACTCTATTGGTTATAAAAAGAGCAAAAGAGATGAAGTTAAGAACTGCCGAAGAACGCAATTGATCACGCTAATTCTCCAGCTTTGGGGGGAAAAAATGTCGTCAATTTGTCACTTTATAACGAGCGGATTCTTAGCACAATGTTTTCTTTGAAGCGGTGCCCTCGCTATTTCTTTATCTTAATTTTTGCGGCATACAAATTACATTAAAATATTTTAACGACGTTTGCGCTAGTGGCTGGAACGTTTTTAATTTCGATGTAAATCCACAGCTTTGTTTTATAGCGTTAGTTTTCATAAAGAACATTACTTCGCCAGATGCGGTACTAATATAAACCGATGTACTCGTATAAGCTGAATCTATGCTGAAGCGAACATTATCTGTTATACAATTGAAGCAGAGTTTGCAGAAAATTTGTTTATCCTAAGTTTATCAGCAATTCTATTGCCACTCCGAGCTGAACCGAATATCCTAAAAGCAAATTTTACCGTATGAAGCGACAGAACATTGTATTAACTGGTCGGAGCTTTAACCTCCCGTTAAGTGAAACTGGACTCTGATCTGTTATGTTACGGTGGATTATAACCTGTTTCCTGGAGATATTACACGTTGTCCAGGAATAGGTAGGTGCGTGAAATATGAAAGCACAAAGGAAGAATTTCATTCCGTTCGTGCCTCGAGCGCTGCTCTAGGAGCGGAACGGATATTTCAACTTATGAATGAAATTGTGGAAAGTAAATGATGTGTGGTTGAACAACCCGTTGTACAAAGTAAAACTGAAATGTACTTGAAATACGTTGGTAGAAGATCATAACGAAGTGGTTTGGTGGAACTAGAGATGTATGAGAGACCCTAACCGTATTGGCTTTTTACCATAGTTTCTCATACCCATAAAGCTTTACGATCTAGTGCAGGGTAAGACCTCTTTCCAATCTGTTAGCCATACCGCCCTAACATGTAAAACAAGGCAACCAGATTACACCAATACTTTTTACAGCTCAATAAAGACACAACTGAGAGACGAAAGTGAATCGTAAAAAATCGTGGAAACAACACTAATCCCAATATGTTCCATGAATGAAGGCCGTAGTGAAAGTACAGAAGATAAAACAATAGTAGGAGACACGAGTACCTATCACTCCGGCTGTAACATGTGTAGTCACTACAAATATTTTTGTACCCGACAGCTATGTATGAACTAAAGGCTTTGTAAGAGAGCATCCACCCAAGGCTCCAATCGCTCGGTACCCGGTACCGGATTAAAAAGTACTCTATGTGCTTTTCCAGGTCATAAGCTATATAAACTATATGTATTCCAAATTTCAGCCAAATGCGTTCAGCCATTACGAAGATGAGTGAGGGCAAACACACTTGAACACTCATACACAAAATTTCGCATTTAGTAGTGTGATAGTTTATTATTGTATTTCAGAAGTCTTGGTCCAACTATTTCTACTTAGACCAACCATTATTGTAAGTTGTAAGTTTTTTAGCAATATTTTAATGAAAGGGTTTTGGTAAGGTGACCAGTAAAAAAACACGCATTCTCTATTTCTGGATCAATATATTTTCCTGAACCCATATGAAAATTGGCACCAGCAGGTTGGCTAGCGTTGCCTGATTAAGATTCTAGTAAAGCTTTCTCAGGACCGAGCTTTGATGAGCAAGTTTGTGTTCAGAAACAATTTCACCCGCACATGTGGTTTTTATTAAACTGGGCGACCTATCGAACGAGCTATATGAAACTATCTATAAAAAATATCGAATACACTCGCTTTATAATACCAATAGATACTGATCTTTTTAAATAATATCTAAAATAAAGTCTTCTGTAAAGTAAAGCCATTATTAATTCAAGGTATGAATGTTCTAACATTTTCAAAGTTCTAAAGTTTCGAAGATTTTAAAATATTGCATTAAAACACAAATCATGTAAACTAATTAAATATTATTTACACGATAAATATAATGTTATTTTGTATGTATAATGTTACTTCTTTGCTGGACTGGAAGTAAAAAAAGCACAGAATGCATCCAGCTACTTCTCTACCCGAGCATGAAGTCAACTAAGGGATAGTATCTTCTCAACATGGTGGACCATCTATATGTGCGATGGGCTGATCACCTGTGACCGTAGTTCACCATATCCATCTAAGGACTAAATTAGAAGTGCCTGCAAGTATTCTTATGTTTACTTATGGTTTTGCCAATACGGGCGTGATGTGTGTATGTGTGTATTTTATATTTAGGTTTAGTAAAGGAAAATTGTGAATAACATGAATGTCAAGTTAGTCTTTGAGAGGTGAGAGCCACATAGCATTCCTTCATTCATAAAGTAAAATGGGACACTCGACAAGTTGGTTTTGGTCCAACCCTTTTTTGGCTTCGCACGCCAGAATAATTGGGTCTTTTGTGGTTTCCGGCGACGACGTGTGCTCAGTAATGGGCCAAGCTTTTTACTCCTTTTCATCGCGTCTATTCGGCTTTTTAATACCATCATTGGCATCGTTTTTATATATACTATCAAATTATTAGCAAACTATATCTGCTCCGCGTCCCATCTAAAAGTTTCATAAAAGTCCGAAAACTGAATTTACCGATGTTCGTGAATAGTTGATCACGGAAAGTTCCACGAAAGTATACCGTTCGATAAAACTTTAATTCCCTCCGCGTCGTGGGGCCGTCAATCATTCCCGTGGACATTAATGACCCCACTTTGGCGACAATAAAAAATCCATCAAAATTAGCCTATAAAAGCAGGTTGGGTAAAGTTCATTATACCGTAAACATTTCGGTTTTCCTCCGTATTGCTTATATTAGTCGGCTTGTGTAGATAAGAGTGCGTTAGCTCCTACATCGCAGGGTAAAATGGTAATTTACTTTAGTTTGTGATAAATGGTTTAGGTACTTAATTTCGTCGATAAAGTCTTTTCAGTTATATTTTCCAACTAATGTTATGTTGTTTCAAAATTATTGCGGATTTATGTTCGATTTAAATTCCATTATCACAATATTTTTAGCGCCAACAATACAAGCAGGAATGTGTATTTGGAATAATCAGGCTGTGTTATCGTACGCTTTAATCGTTCCCGTAATACATGAAACGTTTTCGTAGTAAAGGAATTTTAATTGGAGACAACCAACTGTATTAAATACTATTCCCGAAAAACAAAATACATAATTATGTAGCTACGACGTAGATACTCATGTCTAGGCACGAGACATCGCGTGTTCTCATGTTACCGCGATAATTACATCAGGTACGTCAGGCAAGCAACAGAGGGCAATAACTGTGACATTACTCTGAGCTTGTAACGAAAACGAGCAAGTTCACGTTAAAACCCCCTTAGGATATAAAATCGTTGACGACTTTAATTAGGCTTTTAAGTGCCAGCCGTCTTGACGTAAAAGACGTGAAATTTTAAAGGGACGCAATAATGAGCTTAGTGGGTTTCGCCTTGTTTAGCAGATTTACAATGTTATGCGGCTTCGGCTGAAAAGTTAATGTGAAATTAAATGGATTATAATCCTGCATAGCATCACTTATGGTGCTAAAACTCATATCTACTCATATCGTAAGCTCCGATTGGCCAAGTAATCTCTCTATTTAAATACAAAATGTTGGCAGCTTCAGAATTAACTCTAAAGATACATTCAACCCTTCAAAACCTAACCCTAAATGTTTGTAATAAAAAGAACTACAAGAATATCGATCACTTGGTCTAACAATGGTTGTAATAGGTACATTACTCAGTTCTCAACTTCTTTTAGACAAAGTATCGGTAGTAGCTAAGCACCACTTGCGCTACAAATGCTCTTTTCTTTTGCTAACATAATTATACTCGTGTCCTACAGCATGAATTCTTATTGAGAACTTCCTTTGAGTTCTGTTAAAAACCACTTCATGTGAACGTAATGATACACACAAAGGCGATTGCTGGCATTTAGTTTGTTACTAAAGTGGTAATTTGGTGGATGTTTGTGTTGCCGTTGCTAGGAGACGGCGACAGGTGTGCCCGCTCGCGTGCTATATCGATCGAGTTCGACAGGCCGTGTCACTGCTCTATGCCCGATAGCGTGCTTATTGTTTTTTATTGATCAGCCTTTATGATTATCTACTGAAGAAATTAGCTTCCACCCACATCTCTAATCGCGTAGTACCTGGATAAAAAGTAGCCTGTATGGTACCTACTATCGTTACAAGAGCACTGGTGGTCCTATTGGTAGTGATCCCGCTATCCGATCCTAAGGTCGTGGGTTCAAATCCGGTCGTGTACCAATGAATTTTTCTGTGCGAATATGTGCGCTATTATATACCAGTACTCTCAAACGGTCAAGGAAAACATTGTGAAGAGACACGCGGCTTAGTCAACTCCGCACGTATTGACCATGTCTTTTCTGTGGACAAGGCTGACTAAGCTGAGAGGATGGATTAAGTGCTGGGCAAGCCTACTCCATCTTAATTCGTCCAGGCCACTACAGTGCAGTGTCCCGTTTATGAAGGTAAAAGTTGCCTCCTGACGCTCTATAAATCATCTACTGCAGATGGTAAAAGGCCTTAGTATGGTATTTTAAGTATGTATATTTAATGTTTCATTCAAATCCGCCGTGGTTGAGGCACAAATATTGTTGTCATGTTCAAATCCCTAAGTGGATAGTTTGTGGCGAGTTAATATAGCCTATGCGTATAGCAACATTAAATAAAACCTATGTTACAGTTATACTCTTGACAGTTATCTCTTTATTTTGGTATTGGGAGAATAGTTCACAAATTGTACCTTCATAAAACAAAAAATAGAAAGAAATTCGAAGGACCAGATGTAGTGGACCTCCCAAACCAGCCTCCTGGATACAAACAATAGTTACAGTTCATTCGGCGCGACAAGCGTTAGTTCACTGTCGTACACTCACGGGTAAGAAAACGATCACGTTTTGTCTATTTCCGCCAAAACTTACCAGTTATTTCACACGCAAGCCATTTGTACCTAAGTTCACAGATAAATCTAACTTTTATGAATAGGTGTAGTAGGTAAGTACGTAGTACGTAGACAAAATCATTTTACCTTGCTCTAAAAACATGCACAGATAGATAATTTTACGGTGATTATTACTTCTATAAAATTATAGAAATATTTATAAAAAAAGTTTCATCATAGATGATCACAATATTCAATATTATCGTGTGTATACTTTTCCTCACTTGTGTTGTACTACCAAAGCGAAATAAGTCTGCGTAGGGATCAAAGTTCTCAAGTTTCACTAAGCCGGGCCCGTCGAGGGTCGAGGGGAATAACCTTCGAATATTTTGTAATAGCCGTTACAAATACTCTACCCCCATTTTTATACATTCGGCCATTGCTACGATTTAATGGAGAATTATGATGTTCATTTTTGTGTGAAACATAAAACAACTTTGTTTTAGCTTGGTAATAAAAAACGTTTTTCAGTTCACCGTTTTCTGACAATCGTATCATTAGCTATTCTTATTTTAAGTGACGGGTTGTTGCTGCATGTACAATAGGTAGGTACGATTACAGAGATCGATCGTGTAAATCTGGCTGAGCCGCTCTTGCGGGTCTTTAGGGTAGCAAGTACGAGGGGCGAACAACCAGGAACGCACCACTCCACTAACAAAAGGATTTCCTACGCTAGAAAATTCTTCATCACAAACCTACTTTGTGAAATTTTACGACATTGGTCCTTAGGATAGAGTCTCTTATAAGGGTGACAAATGAAGCAGGGCGACGTCTGATACATAAACTTAAAAGCACTTGTGGCTACAAACTTGTATTGAATTTTTCATATCAACTATTTTTTGATTGTTTTTGCATTTGCTGGGACACAAGTACAATGAAACTGACATGAAAACAAATTATATTTAAATCAAAATCAATCGATTTGGACTGGTTTTCCAAGCCTTCAAGTAGGTGCATAATGTACACAGATCTTTCTACAGTGATAACATAAGTAGGAACGTGAAACAAAGAGCCCCAGTTAATTCCCGCCACTTCGAAACAAATTACACACTTCCCCAAATTCCTATTATGCGGCAAAATGGCGTAATACAAAAGTGAAACACTTCGCGTTCAAAGCCGAGACTCGAGACGTTCGTAATGCTATTAAAATTAAACTTGATGCGCTTTTAATCACTCAGATGCTTAATGCGGAACTAATCCTAAATGATGACAGTGCTAAAGTTTATATGCATACTTAGTGCAAATACATGCAGCCGATAAAATGGAAACGTGAACGAGCGAATACCGGATTAATGAAGTTTTATCGAAAAATAATCTCACTTTTAATGCATAGCGAAAGCAGATAACAAATTAATGGTGCGTTGCAAGACACATACATACATAACTTTAAATTAACATCCGAAACAAGCTGAAAAAGGCTAAGTAATAATCAAAAATGTATACATAATATATATACTAAGGAGTCACTTGATCCTCAATAGGTAAGTATGAGTACATCAAAGTATTCCTTGGGCCCTTTTGTTCGGCGGCGTATTGTTGCTTGCCCTACGATCTGTTGTGTGCAAAGTTTGAGCGGAGTCGGTCGATTGCGGCAAGTTCCGCAGAAATCAGACAAGTTACATCGTATTCCTGGCGGCTTTTCACTTCGAGTTGGCTGTTGTGTGACGTCACCCCGACCCCAAGTTTGTTCTTTATTCTCTGAGAGTTTAATTATAAACGGGAGAAATAAGACCGCCCCCGATCCCCCGTAGAACTGGCGAACTGCTAAGTTGCTTATGAATTGCGTACTCTGTTTTGGGTCCTTCTGAAAGCCTCTCTAGTTTTATTGGGCTAATCTGAATTGTGAACAAATGAGAGATGTTTTGATTTAACGCATATTGAATTTAGGGACTAGCCTTCGTTATAAAATGCTACTACCAAATTTTGCCAGCATTTTGAAAAGAGAGTGGGTGATATCAGGCTGAAATGATGATGATGACTCACTCAGAGTTGATCATACTTGTAGACACATTAAAGTGTTTCTCTAGAAGTAGATTATTTAGAAAATGCCACTTCTTAGAAAATTTCATTTTCCAGCTTCTTTTTATTGTGTGTTTACACTTTCTAGGGAACGTTAGCTTTGTTTAGACTCATTTGCGGTGTCTCGTATTCCTCATTAAGTTAAAGTGCGATTGTATACTCGCTTCCCACTGATCACTGCTCGTGTAACAACAACGTAATTGCAGTTCAGATTGCCCATGGAAATTGCACATGAGCTTATCTTTTAAAAACATTTTAGCAAGATGTTATCCTACTAATCCTACTAATATTATAAACGAGAAACTTTGTAAGTATGGATGTATGGATGTTTGTTACTCTTTCACGCCTAAACGGCTGAACGGATTTAAAAGAAACTTGGAATATACATAGTATATATGATGGATTAACATATAGGCTATTTTTTATCCAGGTAACTCGCGAGCGAAGCCGCGGGCGGCAGCTAGTTTAATAGCTAGTAAAATATTTATACAGAGTTTTAAGCAAATCGCATCACTCACTAATAAGTTCCCATACAATCTTTAACGAGCCCTGCACTCTGTTTCGGGGGTAGTCTTGAAAATATTTTTCCCATAAACTTTTATGAAATGTATTGAAGAGTTTTTATGCTAAGTTTTAAGTTTGAAAGTTCTAGGAATACGTTTTTCATAGAAAGGTTTTTACCCGTTTTCATCCTCTTTAGGTTAGAATTTACAAAAATCCTTTCTTAATTCACTTCTGCGTGCTGTAAGGAATGCACTCACCAAATTTCAAGTCTCTAGGATCAGCGATTTAGGCGAGTTGCCATATAGGTCAGTCACGACAGACTCATTTAAATATGTATATAATTATATAGTACTATAAAAAAGCTACCTTTGAAATTTCAGGTTTCAAGCTTCAGTAGTTTGTTTTATGCAGAAAAGTGCTTAGTTTTATGATGATGACGTACAAAAGTCTTCTATAACAGAAGTGCCAATTGAACTGAAATATATAATTATGAGACTTTGTTTTATACCACAGTAACTGGCTGCAATAGTAACTGTGGCTGTCTTGTGGAGTAGACGCTGACGTTGTAATATTGACTCAATTACAGTAATAGGTGACAAAACAAACAACAATCAATGACATTTGCATGAGCATATTGACCGTGTAACTAATCATTGCCGGACATCGACAACTAGGTTCTACAATTAGTACGAGTAGCATCTGTATTATACCTGTAGGTATATTGTGTCTAACTATAAAATAAAATTAATGAAAGTCGAAAGACTCGCCAAGACATCCAGTCAGTTATATTTAATGAATATGACCTACAATTGTTTATTGAATGTGTTTTATGTGGTTTTGTCATCGTTCATCTATTGAATATTTATCGGTGCCTAAGTTGGTCTGTAATCGGCATTTAGCCGGGGGTTAGCGATAAATTGCGATATGAAACCACGACGGCTGACAATAAATAAACACCGCCGCCCACTAAATTATTTTAGCCCATTAGAACGACAACCTAACACAGATTAATCACTAGAATGTCAGTAAAAGTGTTTAACACTTTCCTGCAGTAAAATACCAAGAAAAGCTTCCTCGTTGCCGAGGTGGTATAATACTTATTGCGTTGCGTCCTGCAATGAAATTTAAGGTTGTCTGTTTTCGTTAAACATTTGTTGCGCCCAGAGCTTGCTACTTCAGTGTTTTTAAAGAACTTTTTTTATATTTGATTTATTTAACGGCTAAGGTACCAAAGTGCTTATTTACATCGGCAATTCTACGAAATCAGCTAAAATCGTTATTAAATGATATATTAAGAAACCTTGTAATGTTGGGCAACCTTTAAGATCACAGTCAAAAAGCATTGCAAACAAATTGTCTTTAGGTTGAAGTTGAAGACAAATCAGCCCGATATGGCGCCAGGCGTCATCTGTCACTATCGGAACTGTCAAACTGGCCTGCTAAATCGATCACGCGCGAACTAATATTGAAGTTGGCCCACGTCGGGCCAACAAGTCGTACGAACGTTCGTCGAACTTGTTGTAAGCGGCAAAGCGCCCAACTTTTTACATGCACCTCGGTACTACCAGCGCACTCCGTTTTATTGGATGTTTCCTAGAAAACTTTACTTTGTCGTCTTTTTGTACACCTTGAGGAATTGACGACGTGATCTTTGAACAATGTTCTCCGCTGTTACAATTTTATGGAACTTCGTATGCGACACATGTAGCGGATACCTTAGTTACACGGAAAAAGGTGGATATGTAACAAAACAACACGGTTTAATTTCAATAACATCAATAAAACAAGAAGAAAAACTAACTTACTTTTTATTAAGGTTTTTTTTAGAATTTGGATATAATGTTAACCATCTGATATCAAAAGAATATAAGCCAATACCTTGCGCTGCTAAAACAATACACCTGTCTTACGCAAAGCCAGGGTTTATCGTGAAAAAGCAAAGTTATTTTTACATCCTTCAGCGGCTGAAAGCACTCTTGTAAAGGTCCAGTGAATCTCGGGTCTCGTCGGTGTTTGCTGAAGGATATCCCGGTACAAACGAGCCCGCCCGATCCTGGGATCATGGCCACGTTTAGGACAACAATAGCGATGGTGGGTCCCTGATACGACGATATATTATTATCTTTGTTTGACACCGCATCATACAGCTCGTTTTTTGTCGTCAATTTTCACATCGTTGTTATACATAAAAGTAAACTAGGAATTGATATCGCGCTTAGATCGCTTAATCTAAAGGGATCTGTGAATTAAGGCAATGATTTTGATACGAAATCTGGCGATAATTTAGTCTTCAATACAATGTCAATGCAGAACAAATTGCTCTATTTTAATACAAAAAGAAAATACCTTCATAGATTTCTATGCTTTGTGCTTCATTGTATTTCAGGAGTTGGAATAAATCTGAATATATTGTAGGTAGTATATACCTACTCCAATGCGATTGCACTGTCTTCTTACTTGTGCTTGCCTGTTATTTCTGATTCCGAGAAAACATGACATTGTTAGTAACAGAACTTGCCTTACAAGCGCTACGTGCACACAGGTTTTCTGAGCTCACCGACGTCAGATCTAGAACAGCTACGTAAAGTTGTGTGCTTTTGAGATAAAAGTGACTTTCATTGCAGTTCCTTTATCAATACTTGCTCGTTCTATACCCATTTTAAGAACACGGCTACACTGATCCGATCAGTTAGTGTTTGCCGTGAGAGAGATTTGCAAACATCCTTTGTGCCCGGCGCGTCGTGAAAATGTACTTTGCCATTTTTGGGTCCCAACGCTCACTATCACAGGTAGATACCGTGACATCCGATGTTGAAAATACTTTTTCAAATTTCCAAATGGTTTCTACCAACACATCTTTCGGATTATTGGAGTCATTGAAATGGTACTAAAAGGCTAGGCTCTATCTAAAATTAAATACATGTCCTTTCCTTCCTTCCAAACCTTACCAATTAATGAGGTTAATCCTTTTTAAAACAACTACATCGTTTCGGTAATGGTTCAAACACCCGCCAAATCAAGTCCGAAAACTGCACAGTTTATTTGACAAGAATTCATTGCGCCCTGTCCCTGCAATAACCACTACCAACCACTCAATACAGTGATATAGTCCAAGTCAGGCGTTCATGACCACAGACAATTAAAGCACTTGACCTGACGATGGTAAGGTGCTCTCCACACGTGCGGGTCAATGAAGCAAGGAGGGTCGAGACGTTCCGAGACTATTAGACGCTTGTTTGATGCGGTGCCGGCGCCGTAATTGGGTTCAAATGTAGTGATAACTATGATACTATCACTCAGAGCCTCTTCTAGGAAATCTACTAAGCATACCTATTGACAGGAATGTACAGGACTATATAAAACTATATTTAGCTCTAATTTAGGTCCTGACTATTGCAGCAAGCTCTGATAGTAAAGTGGAGAATAGTAAAGCTTTAAAAAAAGCTTAGAATTATTGAAGAGATTTCAGCTTTTCGTTACAGTTATTAGAAAAGCGTTCATAAAAATAGATATTATCAACAAATCAACTTTCTTGTTTTCTTGGCCTAGCCTATATTTACTTACTAACCTTACTCTGTGTCAGCTTGAAGCCAAGAAACTTTTTTGTGAAGAAAAATAAATATATTTTTATTATTATTTATTATTATTTATTATTATTTATTATTAACTCTGTTTTGAATTCTAACACATTGTGATACAAATTATAGGAAAAACAATCAAAGTTACATAAGAGCATGTTACAAAAATTTGAGTACCTTAGAACTCAAAAATATTGTGAGTCGTCAACAAAGTTACAAGTTTTAGGTTGAGTATTTTATTTGGAAGTTTGCGATGAGTCTGTAAGTTGTTGACTCGAACATTTTCGTATCCGAGTTTGATGTCTGGAGATCTCTTTGGTAGCTTAAAATTAAAGTTTTAAGAGCTTCTTAACTGCATTATTTATTCGAACGTAAATGTCTATGACAATTTTAGCATACCCATAGTTATAAGCGAGAGATTCGATATTTATAAATAATATAATATTGTTTTTGTTTCAGGTAAACACATTCTTATAAGTCCTCTATTCAGTCTATCATCCTTGTGAAAGTAAGTCACACGTCTCAGTCACACTTTACCAGTTCACTGTAACCGAAGTCACGGTCGTTCTACTAAGTCATCATCATCATCATTATCATCAGCCTACAGCAGTCCCTGCCAGCAGCCTTCCGCTGACCGTCACTTCACCTAGCCGGATTTGAATTCTACTAAGTAGTATTCAAATATATCTTTCGGGACAAAAACACGTTGGCAAAAAAGATGGAGCAAGCCCAATTTTGCCGATTCGATGTTCTCAATTCGTTTTCTGAATTCCTAATAGCGCCTTAGGGTCGGTTGGTGTCGTAATCTGAACACTTCGTATTTAATCCACGTTCTCCTAAACCCTCGAGTGTGCAACTGGTAACAAGAATTTAATTGGTAACCCACAGAGAACTTTTTTTAATTAATTTAATTAAAATACGAGACGATCGGCTAAGCAGAAGGATACTTTCTAATTACCAGTGCAGAAGCGTTCAATTAAAAAAAAGCAAAGCAATATATTATTTTTAAATCAAATTGAGTTTATAAACCGTAAACAATTCACTTTGATGTTGTTAAATGATTCCAGAAATTAATTTAGAACGTGCAAATCAAATTTTAAATAGCGTACCTAATTGATATGTAAATTTATGAAATTTCTGAATTTATTTAACATTGAGCTTGATTTTCGAAACATTAGAATGTAATAACAAGCATTTATTGAAATTAGTTAAATATTATAATAATTCAACAATATAGATATACTACAAACTTACCTTACTAACCTTACTAACGAGATGCTGTAGGGCCCGGAGCGATTTAAGATGAAGTAAGCCCAGCACCTACACTGTCTTTTTAACTTAATCAGCCTTATCCACGGGGAATACATTATTTGACGACCTCGATGGCGTAGCGGGCGAGTGCTCGGCTGAGGCACAAGAGGCGCGAGTTTGATTCCCGCTGCTGCAGAATGTTCTGCAAATATTTCTTCCGGGTCTGGGTGTTGTGATATAATAATGTATTATATTTAAGTATTCGATCAGCCATCTGGTTCCCTTAGTACAAGCTTTGTTAAGTTTGGGGCTAGATGCCGCTGTGTGAAATGTCCACAAATATTTATTTTATTTATTGACGTAGGTAATTATAGTAATATTATTCAATACATAGATATTGGTTTTTCAACAAATTCAACTCTTTACTCCAGCCAAACTCAAGATACTACTACTGAACGAACGGAATATTCCGAATCAGTAACATAATAATTCAAATAAGCAACTGATAATCAGTACTAAAATGCTTTCTATAAAAAAATATTCTGAATCGGTAACATTTAGGAGAACGTCAATAGAAACGTCTTTCATTTCTTTCGTTCTGCAGTACTAGTAGTATCTTGAGTTTGGCTGGGGTATAGTTATGCTCGTACCTACACCTAGAGTTGAATTTGGATTCAATCTGTACATTATTGAGGGATTTATTGCTATTGATGTGCGCATGTAGCGGTATGTATGCTCGGTATAACACTGCCGTGCTTGTCGAATCGTATTATTGTAATAACAATGTGTGTTATGTTGTGGAGACTATAGTAGAAGATTATTATTGCTATAAAATTACCTTTCGTTGTGTATTTTTTTATAAAACTATATAATTCCTTAATATTAAAATCTACAATAATAGGAAGTTTTTTAAATTAGTTTTCGTTTCTATTATATACTACGGTGTGTTTTTCTAACCGGAGAATTTGTTGTTGCCGTGAAAGTGCTTGTATATGAAACTAAAGCTAAATTGATTCGTTAACAAACATCATTGTAACATCTCTGTTATCAAGCCTAAAAAAACACAATAATACAATCTGTAGAACAATCATCGTCTTTAATTGTTTCAATAACTCGTTAATAGTAAAGAAAACACAAGCAAACTGGTGAATATTTCATTTATTCTAAAACATTACTATTAGCATTTAACTAATTTCGCGTTTAAATATGAAACAATAAGTTCTGCTGTGAGGCTTATATTCTTAGTCATTAAACGCTATTTCAATT
Organism: Scotopteryx bipunctaria; assembly: GCA_949320045.1. NCBI lineage: Eukaryota > Metazoa > Arthropoda > Insecta > Lepidoptera > Geometridae > Scotopteryx > Scotopteryx bipunctaria. The sequence continues at coordinate 5,396,236 of OX439449.1, forward strand.
CACTCCCTTCAGTCTGAAAACTGGCTACACATGTGAGTACGGTTTGAACATGAAATAATAAACAGAGATGGATAACAATTTCACATGACAGAGGTGAAAACTATATCAACAAAATCTCACGATGCAAAGCAGGGTATGAAGTTAAATCAAAAAATGGTGGCAATAATATAAATAAATTTCGTAGTGGACATTTCAGCCCATGGGCTGAGTGAGGTGTGGGCTGAGTTGATCATAGAATCATGAATACCTACCTGAAAACTTTCAAAACGCTGAATGTCATATGAGCGTCATAACCTACCGCATCCCATTCCCGAGCACTTATGTTTTTCGACGTTCAACATTTATACCTACCTCCTGCGAACACAATTAGTATTTCATTTGGAACTACGCGGAGATTACAAGACGGGTGGGAGTTAGTACTTAGCGAAATATATTGCCTCTGTGTGAGAAGATTTATATCGCCACGTATGTAGGTAAATACTGTTACGACGTTTTCTTTAGGTATGTATGTTAGAATAAAATGAATGTTTCGCGTGACTGAAACGTGCATGAAACCTAACCCAACGTTCGTTTCGCGTAAAAAGACTACGACATCTTGAATAGACTAGATAAAAACTGAAATGATAAGAACGAAGCTGTAATAAAAGCAAAGGTTGAGTCTTTAAGCGGCGAACGAAACGACTCTAACTGTAGACTCCTCCATGCCTAATTGGTCTTACGATTACTGCGGCTACATGTTTTGCAAAAGTCGCTTTAAAATAAAGTATGTTAAGGTCGGTATTTGCAAAACTCGGGTCAGAATAAAGGCCTCAACGAGCCGTCCGCCCTTTTTCCACGTGCTCGTTGTCAGTGTAATTGATCGTCGCTGCCGCTGCGAGATAATTCCGCTGTGACGTGATCAGCATTGTTGTTCTGACGTTTTATTGCGCCCTTACTCCTTCCGAGATGCAAGGGAAATGCACAACAAACAGACGTTAATTGGACGAGATAATATGACTATCTCCTACCCGTGAATGACGGTTGTACGCTGAAAATGTTTTTACTGCCGCATTTTTACATCTTTTTTGACGGTTGTATATATAATGCTTTTTGTTTCACACAGAATTTATATTAAGTTAAAGAGGGTACCTATTGTTCGTTTTTATCGTTAAGGTTCAACTTGCAGAGGCGCGGGACAGTTTCCATACAAATGGATACTTCGAAAGTCATCTTTCTCTTTGTATGAAGTTTTTTTTAGATTGATACCTCTCAAAATTATAAAGTGGAAAATGGATGATGAAGATAGGGAATTAAATTTTTGTGGCATATTGTTATTGAGCTGTAAACCCATCATTAGGGTTCGTTGGCAAACTCTTTGAGGCTAACCTCGCTTTGTCGAAATGAATTGAAACAATTGTCTTTCAGTTTGAATACAAAGTTGTGTCGATTGAATTAATTCTATTGCTCTGTTTTACCTCCCGCTACAAATGTTAAGTTTAACATTTTGGTTGCGGGACTTCTTCTCCCGGATTTTGTTACCTTGATAGTCGTAAAATGTGTTCTTAAGTATACGAAAGGTTTCCCTCTGACTTGTTCCCTGTGAATGCCTGAGTGCTGGCGCCACTTGACTGAGGAGCTTTATGTCGGTACTCGGATTCCAGATATAAATTACATTTGTATAAAGTCGTTGTTCAAAGAAGTTTTTGTTGTACACAATACCTTTGGACAACGATTAGCTTTTCCGTTGTCTGTCTTGTTAAATACTGTGATGTGATAGTGCAATAACTTTTCTTGTTTGCGTAAAGCAGTCCTGGGTAAATTGGTTCGGATTTTATTTGTACGAATGTGTTTCCGGGCATATTTTCCGATGCTCTCCAGCGGGCCGCCGGTGGTTTTCATGAATTATTACCGCAGAGAGCTTATCCCAGATAAAATTAAATTCACCAAACGCCCGGTCGGAATTACTCTCGCTAAATTACCGGTCATCGTGGAACTCGTCCCATTGTTGTTATTTCGATGATACTGCCGCCAAATATTGATATTGATTTGCCCTCCAATTTACGCAATTTATTTCGGCCGTCGTTTCATTTCGTATCCCAAATAGAAAAATATGTGACTGGAACTGAAAACCTATATACGCGAACAATGGGATATATTGCTACGTATTTTTTGGAAGCGAAGGCTAAATTTTATACGTTTCAGTTTTCTTTTTTATTGGCTTTAGCCTAGCGCGAAGGTTTTCCATCAAAATACTTTTAAACAGATTAAAACAGAGCGTCCATACGTATAAGAGAATATATAAAACAATGAAATCTTTACCAATTCATTTATCCCAAAATAATTTGAAGCTGAAAGATCAAACTCATAATTCGTGTGGGGCCTAGTTCGCATCGATTTCATTCCGGTTTCCAACTTTGAAACTGTGCAGCAATTATAATAATGGGTAACACATAAAGTAAATTGGGTGGGAGTTCATTCGATTGTTGGTATAAATGTGCTCAGTGTAGTTTTGCTTACCTGTGTGTGACCCACATTATAGTTTTTGGTGTTATTTTGGAGCATGCTAATACACTTTTTCTAACCGCGTAGTTTTAACTCCGTTCGATACATTATTTTTTTATGTTTTCTAATGTAGACTTGCTCTAAATGACTCTGATAACTTTATGAATGTTCCTCGGGAAGTCTTATTAGAAAGTAATAAATTATGTTTTCATAAGTGTCAATCTTCATAACATAATCCAGGAACTTTACAACAAGCCCCATGAAACTCGGCGTAATAAAATCAATTTCGCGCCGCATTAGGAAGTCACCTTAATCCAGTCGGCGTTTCAATTGTGATATTCTGACTTGGGAGTTTTCATCGGAAGTTTCCAATGTGCGACATCCGCCGAGGGAATTATTATTTATTACTATTACACCTGCGGCAGCACGTGGAAAGTTTCCTTAAAAGTCTCGCTGGGGGTCGCTGGGTCTCCGCTTAATGGGGGATAAGTCTGCGTTCCTTGCGCCTAATTTGGCAACCCGAAGCGCGGAATTTATGGGGTTTGGGGTACGTTGGGGTCCTACAGCCTGAAATATTCGAAGGCTCCACTCGCCCGTGAGTTATGAATGAATCCCGTTAAAGAACCCGGAAAATTTCTAACGGCCCGACTCGATGCTTTAAACGCGTTACGGGATCGGTCAACTTAACTTTTGAAAGATTATTGTTTTACCTTCTGTGTTGATAAATTGTTTTTAATTCTCGAGATGAGCGAGCTTTTTAGTAATTGCTAGTTTTTTATGTATACTATTTTAATTAACGATTGAAATATAAATGACACTGCCTTGCCAAACCACCATGCAGTAAATGAATGGTAGCTCGTTACGAGCAAGCAGATAATAATGCTGGCTCAATCGATTAATAAGCTGCAAAAACTGCAACAGCGACCGTTGTAAATAATAAATTTACATTTTGCTAATTGAAAGAGAACAAATAATTGTTTCTCTGCAGGAAATGGAAGCAGGAGCATCCAAGGAAAACAATTAAAGCGTCTGAACTGCAAAAAGAGCAGTGATGTTTAATGGGTAGCACATCGCCGTAAGAGCCGGCACTACGGACAAGGCTCTGCATTCAAATCTGTTTGATTTATGCGAAGTAATCGTTTGCCGTTCGTGCCTACTCTCCTCCATTTCTCTTAATGGCCTCGCCGAGAAATATGAAAACTAAATTTTCCAACAGTTTTATCGAATTTACAAGACAAAAGCTGACAAACGCGAAACTTGTACGCAGTTACTGTCAAGTTAATAACAAAAGTTTAGTGAAAATATAGCTCTTGGTTATTTTACCTAATAGAGGGCACTAAAATACCTTATTACTTTCACCTTAGAACTTGAAATTGAATTTTCAGTCTTGAATATTTAAGGAGTTTGTTCTGTTGAGTTTAAAGAGCTGTTCCCTTCGACCCGCGCATAACATTTCACACTGTAAACAAACTACGTGTGGTTATACTTTTAGGTGGACGTATGTACGGGTAACGTATAGTTTTGTATAAAATTGGTTTTGGAATAATCAAACACAAATGAGCGTATGCGGTGATATTATGGAGATATGAAACAGCAACAATTAAATTCAAATATCAGATTAAATTAGTTTTGGCCTACCACAAAATTATCGAATTAATTAGCGACTACCCGACTACTGGTTATTTGAGATTAGTTTAAGCTATTGTATAATTCAATGCTGACATTTCAAAAGGGACTATCTGAGGCTTAATAACAAAAGCTTATACTGCCAGCTTAATATGAAGTCAGTACGAGTATTTATTATGCATATACTAGTTTCTTGGTAGTAGGGTTTTACTAACTTAGTGAATGATGAATTGGGTTATAACTTTACTAGATTTCAACTGAGGCTTTACTTGTGTGGGACTCGCATAAAAAGTGCCTTTAATGGCAGGAGGTATAGGTACGAACTATGTACGTAATGTACCTATGTAATTAAGTTTCGTGCAAATATCTGTTCAGCCGTTACGCCCGCCGAGACTAACATCCAAATAGAAGGATACTCACAAACTTCCTGATTCGAAATAAGTAGAATAAGGTATTTTCTACTTCTTATCACCTACTTACGTAATTTTTACGAGATAAAAATATGAATAGACATATTTCTAAAAATAAATATCGAGAATATTCCTTTCGAGGAAATGTTCATAAAAAGCCAGAATAGCCAAAGTGAGTGATTCCCCCGTGCTGACACATTCCTTGCTAAGGCGGTGAAGTAAATGTGAACCATGCCCCATTGTTGGCTCCCGTATGGAATATTTACGAAAATATGCATAGCACAGTAAAAAGCCTGCAGTCATAACTCCTCAAAAAATGCTCGTCGGTAATAAAATTGGAATGCGGCAGGGTAGCACAAAGCGTTCCATACATTGTTTTTCGGCACCTGCAGGTTGGCGAGTTTGTCACGTCGACGGCCAATTTAGCGAGACTCCGTTAGGCATTAATTACCCAAACAACGACCGATAGAAGCGTCTATGCGACGCAATAGCATGTAGAGTCGTGTGCACAGCCTAGACAAGTTACTTCCAGATGAAAACACGGATTTCACTACAGCTACTGTTTCAGACGTAGTTCATAAGACGTTGTTGATGAAATACGAAAGCTACCTTAATAAAATGTCGAATGTTCCACTTTTACCAAAGCGTTCGCTTGTTCCCTAATACAGGAAATGCAGGTCTATTTATCGCAATGAATACTTACGTAACTATATAAATTAAATGGAATTTTGTTCAGTCATGACATTCGGCAAATACGAACACCCTTGCGTGGTCATTACTATTTAGTTTGGGCCTTTAGTACACCCATTTCTTTTTTCATTAACTCCAACACGCCGTCACGTAACAGGTCCAAATACCGGGGACATTCTGCGGAAACGCGCCTTACCCCTATCAATAAAGCAAGCCACATAGTGCACGGGGCCACCACTCGCCAGCTAATTTTCATACTAAACGAGCTAGTGCATTATTAAAATGTGCTCTGACGTGACAACCCTCTAGTGTAGTCTAGAGCGCCGAACATTTAAACTTGACTCGGTAACTGAGCTGTTAAGTATTTAAGGTGTTTGCTACACTGGGCTACTGGTTTACGAGGTTGTTTCGGAGCCATTTATAACTGTAACAACCTTCCTACAATGTTCAGATTAAGCTGCTAATAATAAATTGCTATACGGTGCAATATAAAGTTTATAGTATGATTCAGCTCAGATAGCTGCTAGAAAATGGATATGTTAATCTATCTTACTAATTTACATTAGACATGTGCTATTATTACTATGAGTTTGCTTATAGTATAACAATTTTAATTTCCTTCTTTATAGTGGTGCATATTGTTTCCGGATTACATTTCCCCCCACATGTGCTTTAGCATTTTATGAGCATTGTTACGTTAAGTCCTTTCAGCGGTAGGTATTAATGAAGCACGAGTAAAATGTGTTTGCTTTTCATTAAAGAAAACCCCAGATAATTATACTAAATGCTTATCAAACGAAAATTCAGCGAATATTGTCGAGGTTGCTATTGTTGTGCGGTGCTCGGTAAGCCGATTCCTCGTTCGTCTTGTGTTATTTCAACAGTAAACTTTAACCATAACCCCGTCATTCGGAACGTTTTTGTATTACACAAATGATTCTTCGAAACAGCCATTTAACACTTAGTTACTTAAAAAGCTTTCCAAGTCAAACTCTCGAGTGAAACAATACATTTCGCCAGCGCGATATTCTTGACAAGTTCCCAAGTTTGCAACAACTGCCTTTAGTCTTGACATGTTTGTGCCATCCATCTGCGGGCTCGGTATTTTCATAGTGGGGAGGCGAGAGCAGGTGTCAAAACTAAGAGACGTTAGGCTAATGTATGCAGATTGCATCCTTCGCTACTCCATTGCACCGTGACTCCGGGGTGCTCCAAGTGCCCGCTGCATTACGCCATTAGCTTTACTTTGTTTAATGCTTGGTTACAGCGAGAGAGCTTTTAATATTTTATTATAATTATTACTTGGTGTAGTTTTCTAGTCCTTGTCTGATGTGCTCGACGCATATCCTCACTCTTTGTTGCTAGTCTGATGTTTTGATCCCTCTTCACGAAAGCTTTTAAACTGTTCAAAGTCTGTTGCATATTATTTATCTGAATTTATTCTCGGTATTTATGATGAAAATTGTTCTCTCAGTAAGCATAAAGTAAATATTGGAATGATACCTTCATTTGGATGTTAATTGTCTCTGTCAATGTTTCAGTGGCACAAACATTAACAGCGGTAATTATAAATTGACACGCCGGCGCCGGCAGCTCCGTCTGCACTAATAGACATGATGACAATAACAAAGAATCACTTAATATAAGGTTTCATTTTTTATTGATCACCTCGGTGGTGTAGCGGGCGAGTACTCGACTGAGACGCAAGAGGCGCGGGTTCGATTCCTGCTACGGTAGAAATGTTTATAATGTTCTGCAAATATTTCTTCCGGGACTGGGTGTTGTAGTATGTATTGTAAGTATGTACCTATTTACAAAAAAAAATATGCAAGTATTCTATCAGCCATCTGGTTCCCATAGTACAAGCTTTGCTTAGTTTGGGGCTAGATGGCGCTGTATGAAATGTCCACAAATATTTATTTATTCAGGTCAAAAAGATTCTATGAAATGTACTTAATATCAGTTTAAATGTGAAATTCTTTATATTTTGGTCAAAATAAAATTACAGAATACAGCCATCAAAACGAATTACGTCACGTCTATTTTAGTACCGTCTTGACATTTCGTTTCTATCATTCGAACTTCTCTTGTATTTGCTCGCATTAATATTTTCTACACTGTTTATTTGTTATTTCGCGATATAAAACTATCAGTTCCTCAGTTTGTGTTACCAAAAGTAAGACTTTAGCTATGGAACAAGGATTTATCAAGGCAAATAACTCCAATTTACCAAGGATCGACTTGATGATGCTAGGAGAATTTCTTTCGTCAAACAATACTAGGCAGGAAACTAGGCAGAATTTCATAATATTTAAACTTACATGTATTAACAACACATTCATTCAAATACTACTGATTGCTAGACTGGGTGTGACGCCACGAGCAGACGCCATGACAGTGGCGAGCGTTTTAGCGCGAATTTGTGAAATTCAAATAAAAATGTTATTGATTTTGAATAAAACCTTTATTTTCTGCAGAAATAAGATATTTTTGGGAAAATAATTTATTAACAGAAAGAAACTAATACAAATATAATTTACAAAATACAAAAGAAACAGTCGGGCTTTTTTCTTTTTTTTTAGCTTTTTAGGTAGATGCTTCCAAACATTATAGAACAGTTTTTCAAAAACAGTCATCATGCCTATTATAGCCTGTCAAATTCATCCGATTATAGACTTTGATACATTTTTTTTTAATTCAATCTTTTGAATGTAAATTCATTTCTTAACATTAACCCGGAATCGTACATTCAACGTGATTGTGAGTTTGTCGTAATATATAGAGGTAACTTACTAACCTACACAAAATCTTTTAAAAAGTTTAATTTAGGTACATAAAATACGAACTAAGTAAGTTCGTATGGGCTAGTGGCCAGCTCTTGTGACAGAGTTTTTAGGCCGCCTAAAGGCCTCCGTTATGGCTTAACAACTTAAAAGCCGGGACCGAAAATTTTACGTGCCGTCCGAAGCACGGAAGCGCTCAGCTCGTAATGCCACTTGCGGTCACCCATCCTAATTATGACCGCGCACAACGTCGCTTAACTTCAACGATCAACCAAGAACGCTTAAGCTACGTCACAAACTTACTTACTTATTAGGTGAAGTCACAAATGATAAGGTTTTGAGAATACCTACTCCCCACACAACCAACTACACCAAATGGAAAATGGCACACACCGGTACGAAATTATGTCACGATTGGAGTTTCTTTATTTAATATTAATACAACTCCAAGGCACTTTTGCGACACTTTCTAGAGAGTAGAGACGGTCCAATGCATATTTAAAACAAAGGGAAGTGGGTACGAAAACCCTCTTGAGGTATTCACACGCACACTCAAAGAATAAGAAAAATATCAAAAGTTTTAGTTAATTACTTAAAATATAATAAACCCTATAAACATTTTTTCTTGAATAGAAGATTCTGAAATCAAAGCCAATATAAAATTATTCATAGGTAGGTACAGAGACAAACAAAACTTTGCCAGTTACGCAACTCATATCTGTTGTTTTTATCTTTTAATTGGATTATGAGTCTTACTATGTATTTGTGTACGCTATATTTTTTCTACTCTTTCGTGCACGTAACGCACGCTATACTAGTGCCTACTCTCAAACGGTAAAGGAAAAAATCGTGTGAAACCGGCATGTCGTAGAACTTAAAATGAGTTTGAAAACAATGTGGCAGTAAACGGAAGGAGCCTCTGAGGCGCACTTGAAATCTTTTCACCACACTGGTTTGAAGAAACTAGTGGTACGCACGACTATTAGTAGTATGTGACAAAGAATTATTTACTTTCAAGAATATTTTACTGATGCTACTGTTGATTTTGCATTCTCTATGTATTTATTAGCAAAGTATCTACAGCATATAGCTTTGGTACCATTATCAAATATAATTATAAATACCTACTGAAGCACTCATAATTCATCCTCAAATTAAATTTAAGCTCTACCTGTTTAGCAGTGTTTAATTAAACATCAGATTTAATGAATAAACCAGCGTTATGATTCGGTGACAGGTAACGACAGCAAAAAGTTTATATGGAGTTTTTTTAAACTCAAATAAAATTAGTACTAATTTTAAATATTCAATCATTGCTATCTCAGTTTAATTCACGACATGCGCCAAGTACATACCACAAATACTGTGCATCTCGGCAAACTTCGTGCCAAAATGAAAACCAAATTTGTCCGAATATGCAGCTAATAGTCAATTAATAATAACCAACCCATCAAAAAAATAAGTATGTAAGTACATAATTATTGTAACATTTCGTTATTACACATCATCATCGCGATAGTTCGTATTTCAGAAGCTAGACGAAAATTGCCGATTCCCACCATATTTGTGGTAGGTACTACTGTACACATCATCATCATCTTCCTGCCCTTATCCCACTCTATGTGGGATCGGCACATAGAGAGTTTTGGCTAAATGACCGGCCGCCTGCCTGACGTCAACCCTCCTTGGGAATACTTGCTTATTGTATCTCATCATGTTGGAAAGGTACTACTGTACACAATGCCTTTGAAATACTTTCACCACACTGGTTTGAAAGAACTAATGACATGAGAAGTAGTACAGTTTGATTTGAACATTTAAGCTGAAAACACTTTTAAATTAAAGCTTTTTCAAATTACAGAGAGTACTTTATATCCAAAAAATTATCAGGATATGAGGATGTTTGTGTTTATCTTACACATCAAGTAACTCGACAGTTTTTATATGGGTGATGGTGAACCCTTAAATACTATTGTTTAGATTCTATGGAAGAGCGGGATCTTCTAACACAAGTTATTTATTATTTTTTTTACTTAGTATAGAGTCACAACCTTAGTGATATATTGTATACTGTTAAAAAAAACTTCATTGCTCTTCATTAATGGCGATAAAACTTGAATAATACATTTCTAGTGCCAGTTCGTGACCTATTATACCAATAGGCTTTTATCTGGGCAGAACGCTGGCGAAGCCGGAGGCGGAAGCTAGTTCGAAATACATCAGCAATGAATGTCGCTGACTGTACACAATCTTCCCGGAACTCTCAAATAATTGTGGGGATAAATGCAGGCACGCGTGTGGCACCTGTCAGACGGCAAGACAAGCGTCGTCTTGTCTCGTTTCAAACTCGCAGCTTACTCGAAACGGCTGGTTAACTCTATCAGTACGATTGCACCAAATCCTTTATCGTCTGAAGTATAGTCCGACGGCGTCGACCGAACTCAGCCAATACTAAAAACGTTCAGAATCATCTTTAGTTTTTCCTAACTATATAAAAATTATTAAGTAAAATGTAATAAATTTAACATTATTAGTTCATAAGTATAATTATTTAAATAAACTGCACTAAATGCTATATAATGCGATGCGTCGGCCGCTCGAGCTCAGCATTTGGTCAGCATGTGATAGGCCACTTAAGATACAAATATTCACAGACATATGAAAAATAGATCATCCTAATATTTTATCGTAGTTTTAGTCATCAGGTAAATAAAGTTAGAAGAATACATTTTTCTTATAAACTGTTTTACAGCGCAATATAATGGCAGGTAAATAAACACCTGGACCATTTTTATGTATGACGATATTTGTACCATGTACCAACAGTGAACCAGCTATACCTTTTAGACTGTGCTAGAGGAACAGGGTATTAGCACCGGGTAAATTAGAATATTCCAACATAAACAAGCGACAATTAACGTTTAAACAAGCCGAGATGAAGGGATGAATATTGTCAACTTGTCATCTTGGTCATCTTGAATTGTGTCTTATAGATTTAGTGAAATTAGTAATATCAACCTATCAACGTTTTGGATTATTCTGTTCTAATTAATCATAATATTTTAGTATCGAAAATAGGGCCGTGTCTAACCCTTAGATTATCCACAGGAAAGACATGGCGTTTCAGTTAAATTTGTTATTATCACAAAACTTTTATATAATTCTAATTCCATTTTTATTTTTGTTACTCGCTCTAAATTTCCTTGCATGCTGTCTTCACTTATAATTGTAATAACATTCAACTCTATTACCTCTATCTAGAACCTTTTTATATTGTATTAATGTATATTATGTTAGTGATTGAATAAATAAATAAATATAAACAGGTTTACGATTGTATCCCCTAGGGCGGTAAACGTACTCCCAAATCACCAGATTCGCAGTAGTCTACTAACTTTTGTCCACGGCCTCGCTCACGTGGTACCCAGATAAATAGTAACCTATGTCACTCTTCACTCTTCAGTCCTTAAACTTTCTCCATGCAAATCGTGCCTATCCGTTGCTGCTTGAAAGTAGTACAGACGAACAAACACGCACCTCTAAATAAAACAATTATTGAATTTTAGAGGTGCAATGATGCAGTTTCCTCCATTTTCCTCCCTCCAATGCAGTTTCTTTTACCTCTTTATACGATATGACAACGACTTTCTTTTTTATCTGGCTCATGTAACTAATTCTTGTATGTTATTGTATGTAATGAAACTAAATCTTCCTCTACCTCGCTTTCTTTGTACCTTTCCTGCTACGAGTATGATGTTATTTATCAAGCTGTAGGTATACGTATTATTCATAATATTGGTAGGATAATATACCTACAATTTTGGATAAAAAGGAAATAATAGAGTCAACCTAACACTGCGGGTAATTTAAATAGTCGAGTGTAGAACTGCTGGCTCCTACGTTCGAGGTAGTATCACCAATTCCAATCTCAGACTGTGGCAAGCGGTATTAATTTGGCGAAACAATTTTCGGCATTGTTACGTGTCTCATTTGCACAAAGGATGGCGAGACGTAGGGTTACCATCGAGATTACGAACCGGCTTTTAGAATAGGACCCCGTGTAGTAGTTGTTTTAGTCAATTATGTACGGAGTTCATATTCGGTTTTTGTAGGACGAATTTCCAATAAATTTATCTAATTTGTAAAGAAATTCCTGCTATATTTAAGTGTAAATTGAAATATATTTTTTCTATTCAAATAGAAATCGAATAAATATTGTTTTAATAAATATTTTAGGACATTTAACACAGCCATTAACAAAAATAAAATGATATGACGAAAAAATTAGTGTATTTTATAGAACTCTTTTGGTGGCGCCTTTTCGATTATAAAATCAAAGCGTCGTCGTCAAGCCTTCGACGGCTCGACAGAGCCCTTGAAGAATTCTGGAAGGATAGGGAAAAACTAGGACCTGCAGAAAATGCCGATACGGTGTGATTGTGGCTCAAACATTACATCCACAAACTTTCCTACGAGTATTTATAATATTATAGAAGTCAAGTGGAGTCCGTCTATCCACGTATTAGTGTAACCCTAGCAAGCTGTTCAGCTGGAGCGATGCAATTTGTCTCGAGATAAATCCGACCGCGGACAGATGTCGTCGCTGGCACACTCCCGTTAGTAAACCTCTCGCTTTTTATTACCATAAGGCACACGTCTACAAGCCCTGACAACTCCTACTACGAGATGGTATCCTTTCACCACACTGGTTCATTGCACAACAGTCACAAAATTATTTTGAAACTAATTTGCTTACAATTTATAAAGCGTCAAGAGGCAAATTTTGTGTACTCTACACTAATGGGATGTTGTAGTGCCCGGAACGATACCATCTCTCTAGGCTTAGCTTTAAGCCACAGGAAAGTTCATAATACGTATAGCGTATAGCTGACTAAGGCGCAGGTTTCCACATGACTGTTTTGCTACAGATTTACAGATGTACCTACTTACGCACATCGTACGCACTTTATCAGGAATTCGCTAAACGTTCTGTTTTTTTTATCTTTTCAGGTAATTGTTACGGATACATTTCCTTCCCGACATCGTTGTGCGGTATGTTATTGAAACATCAAGTCAAACGTCTGGCGCACAGTCGGCCTCAGGAATAGCTTTACGATCATTTTCCCCACATCAAAGGGTAGCGAAATGTCAAGGAACATTCATATAAATTCCCATTTCCGAATACAGTTATCGGCTGTACGCATGCACGTCGTCGATTGAGATATTTTCAAATTTGACTGAATCAAATCCTTTCTGTACAAGTAATTTGTAGCATGTCACAATATCTAGTAACTTTAGCTGTACAATATAGCCTAGAATTAAATTGTCTTAAATAATGTGCCAATACAACAGCCAAGAGCTGTACCTATGTTTTACTGCCAACCGTGAAACACCACCTGGTGTGTGTCAACGGGAACTGCCAATTCGAATTTGGAATATTCAAAATTTACCTAATTGGTTGACAGCTCGTCCCCAATATATTTTAACGTAGCGCTGACGGCGGTTCCATAACGATGGTCAAGTAAGAGTAGGATCCAAATTGTTATCAATATTTTAAATCCTTAAGCCATGACGGAGGCCTTTAGGCGGCCTAAAAACTCCGTCACAAGAGTCTTCAATATAGCATGATGTGTAATTTCAGTGCGTTTAAAGATCAACATCGAGTTGGTCCTATGCAAAATTCTGACCTTAGTAATCGTTATGTAACGACAGTTGGTAGATTTTAGTTTACTTTTATTAATGTGCCTAAATGTACTCGCAACTTATTATTAAATAAGATTTTCATAAAAGACCAGGTCGAGAGTACCATAAAATGAAGAGCATGCATGAAGAATGCGATGAGACTGAATGATGCGAGAGTTGTATGTCAGGACCGTAGCAAAAAATCTACCCCTATGGAAATCTGGCGTGATATTATGTGTGTATCATCATCATCATCTTCCTGCACTTATCCCACTCTATGTGGGGTCGGCACAGCATGATCCTTGGATCATGGTGTAAGAGTTTTGGCTAAGGTGTTTTATGACCGGCCGCCTGCCTGACGTCAACCCTCCTTGGGAATACTTGCTTATTGTATCTCATCATGTTGGAGGATACTATCCCTTATTCGACTTTTACGACATGCTCTCTTTTTTTATATTATGTGTGTATGTGTTTTCACAAACATGGGCTGCAAAGGCCCTCTAACTTACGGAACGCAAGTTCTAAATAAATCATTAGTAAACGATGTACCTATCGAACTGAACGGTAGAGCTTTCTAAAATCCTTCCAATTATGTGCTTGCACACGGTAGCGTCATATATCAGGCCGAGGTCCGAATAGGTTACCTTTCCGATTCAGTACGACCACCGCTCGTAAAATAAGGGGTATTCTCCAAGTCATGAATACGTTAGTTCTAAGGGGGCGGACTGGTTTAATAGTTAAATAGTGCTAGAAAGGGGTAGAGTTCAATTACCTTTACTTTCTAAACAAAAACAGGCGCAAACCCTTCTGCTGGTGGCTTTTATACTAATTAGTTTTCTGATGTTTGATTCTTCTTAATTCTTAAACAGCATTGTCTGACAAATATATACCTACGTGTATATTTGTGTAACAAATGCTAATTGTGTTTTACAGAATTTTAATATTTGTCTATAAATCGAGTAAACCGCGACCTAGATACTCGGCACTCAGTTCGTTTCTACAGATGTTACACAAGTGAAGTTGCTAGACGAGCTAGTGGTATAGATAGAATTCCCTTGCCTGAAATACTGCGTAAGTAATCAAAATTCATCGATATCTAAGTGTTTGCAAACATAAATAACCCTCGGATCAGAATGCGTGAACTGTAATCGCAAACATACCCTTCGCACAGATAAGCTTTCAGTTTGTATGAGTTTGGGAACATTCTGTATAGAATCTATTTGTAAAGGCACACAAACCCGGTACCATATGAAGATTTCCCCGCAAATATTATATGCTAAAGCAGCTATTTCAATGCCTCGAGTACCATGAGTGCAGATGCGGGTGTCGGTATCGACGTCTTGGGAAAAACCCTTACCCGGTTTAGGTGTTGGGAAACAGCTGACTCATGTGGGGGTTTGCACGAATTTGAAAAAGCAATGTCATTGGATTTTTTACAAAGGTTAGAAGGTAAGATTATCGTCAGACTAAACCAGTTTGGTAACTATTTCGAGACTAGAAAATAGGCAAATAATAAGCTCATATAAATCTAGGTCGGAACCATTAGAAACTTGTTCCCTTGCCATTTTTTTCTACTTGTCAGCCAGTTGTGCCTTAATATCTGCACTAATTGTAAACACCTTTGCGAGGCCGTAGAATATGCCATAGCAATTGTCGAGTACTGAGAGTCCTGCAATCATCAAAAGTCCCAACTTCCTTTAAAATCTATAAATGAATGCGTCATAGTCAGAAAATAAAATCAACATAATTTTTTGTAATGTTCTTGTCATGTTGTAAATAGGTTAAATAGTAACCCTCCTTCGCAGTCGGGTAAAAAGGGACTGATACCATGAGAACTGATATTTTGAAGATAGCTCCGCGTAATCGTTCGTACGACTTGAACCAGCTTTTCTCTCCCACCTCACCGTGAACACTTAACTTTTATGCAAGGTATGATTCCAGTTGCGTTCGATATCCCGATTCGACTCTAAGCGTTAATACTAAATGAAATTCTGATAATGTGAACTCGCTTACCCGCTGCGCAACCAATTTTCGACTTTATTATTCTGCGGATAAAGTTTAATGTGTTTGAAAGTATTTTAATGGGGTTGAGAAGTAAGTCCATAAAATTAAGGCTGTTCTGCTATATTTTGGCTTTTAACTGTAATTTTAAATACAACTTTTTTTTATAGGTAGAAATTATTTCACTGTAAGTACTTAAGTCAAACAACACAGCAGGCTTTTTTGAACTACAATTAAAAAGTTTATTAAAAAGAACCCGAAGCAGAAGATAGTTTTTTATTTTATGATCCAAATGGTCAATTCGCATAAGTTTTCTTTGGTCCTACCTAACACGAGAGCCAATCCATGAACGGAAGCTATTGTAAAAAATACTACAATAATTTGGCATGTAGGGTAGAACTGGTATTGACGCCACTTTACTACTTTATAATCACGAAAAATTTATAAATACACTAACTGCCGCCCGCGGCTTCGCTTGCGTTGTACTCGGATAAAAAGTAGCTTATATGTTATTCCAGCACATGTATTATGTATATTTCAAATTTAATCAAAATCCGTTCTGCCGCTTAGGCATAATTGAGGCACAAACATACAAACTTCCTCACAAACTTTCACATTTATAGTATAGTAGGATAGGATTTTTGTCAATGGTATTGTCATCTGTCCAGAATTACCGGGTTCTACCCTACACTCAGCTACAAGGAACGACTCAATAGAGAGCAAATGCTCACTAAACAAAATTACTTTTAGATGTAGGTATAAATGTTTAATACAATGAGTTTCTAGTGGATGTTCGGCTCATAGAACCAGTGTTTTAATGTAAAGTGCAACGCAAAGTGCCATTAGCACTTATTCCGTATAACCTGATTTTATTTAAAGATTTCGATCCTCATTTTAGGTATATTTTACCGATATGTACCTACGCTTAAATTTTATGAAAGCCATTTTATAAAAGCTTCATGCATAATATAGCTAGTGAATTTTGTCAATTTGCCGGTCATCGTTGAGCGTGAATTCAAACTCAATTCATGAATCTGTCAAAAGTTGCTAGTTTACACTGACACAACTGTACATAAATTAAGGCTAGTTTAATAACTGTTTTATTACGTCACATGCCTGTTAATGGAGCGAGTTTTAATATTGTATGTTCAATTATTGTGATTGATAATTTACTTAAATTAATGCACGTGGACTATCCGGGCGTGGTATTGCTTGCGTCATTAATAAACTTCATACGAGTTTAAAAATACTCTGAGCTTTCAAGCCAAATAGGTTTTAACAGAGCTTGGTCATATTTTATTTACCAATTTAGTTCTTTATTCATGATAATATAAGTACCTACTAGTGGAACGCCCCGCGACTCTATTCGCTTTATTATTTTACTTACACAAACTTTATCTTCCAGCTGCATCATCAAGGAATTTCGGGAATTTCTTTCTTAGTGCACCCCTTCACTATACATATAAGGAATATACCGGCTAAGTTTCATAGTTTAGACTGTGCGTTCGGTCAGTCAGTTATACAGTTAGTGAGTAACGTAAAAGTTGTATATATTTAGATGTACGTTTGAAATGTCAATGGGTTATGAATATCTCAGCGTGGTGTCTTTCAAATACAAAAGCTCACTAAGTTTGAAAGCCAGGGCAAGTAACGAAAGTCGGTGTAGGTACTTACATTGTCTAAAGACGGTATCGCACTTGCGAGGGTGGGGGACTCTTGCCCCTACGTGACATCTCATGAGCTCAATGTCAACAGTTATAGAGGTTTTTTTCTCAGTACAATGAGCCTCCGAAACAAGATGTGTAGTGCACTAGGTTAGTGCGAGCTACAGACGCTAGAATTCACCTGACAAATGAAAATACTTGTGAGTCTAATGTTCGGTTTCTTTATTCAATAAAAAGATGTCCGTTAGTTGATTACCTTTGCATATCGTTTACTGCTGAAATGTTCTTGCTTCAAGTTTTCCTGGGCATAAAATATTCCTATGCGGGCAAAGCGGGTGTTGCCTAGTAATATTTTATAATTTAAGATGTGTCAAACATTAGATGTTTGTACATCGGCATAACAGTTTAGCGGATTTGACTGAAACTTGGAATATAGTACATGTATTTACCTAGGCTATTTTTTATCCGGGTAACACGCAAGCGAAGCCGCGGGCGACAGCTAGTTTTATAATAAATAAATCGCTCAGTCCAGAAAACTTTTGGCAACAACAGCTCGCTCTAAAGTAGGGTGGGGGTCTCCCTGTCTCCTCTACGTAGAGCACAATTAGCGAGCGCAACTCAACACGACTTGAGTTTTAACAACGCAGCGCGGAACACTCGGCATCATTCACACGATGGGGACTCCTCGTTGACTCTTGTCCTACCACGTATTATAGGAATGACACTGTTTTGTAAGGTTAATTATATACTAAATATATGCCTGGATTTTCTTAACTATTCAGACTCTTTTGAAACGTTATTTTAAACTTTTGCTTTTACATATTTGAATTTAATACAAGGTCCCATACTGCCCAGTTAAAAACACTGTATAGACGCAGTAGATCAGCGCTTATTATACAAGAACATATCTTACAAAAACGTAATTATTTTACAGTCGCTTTAACTTTATGACACTTAATAACTATAATGTTTATGACATACTAGCTTCTGCCCGCGACTTCACTCACGTGGTACCTGGATTTAAAGTGACTATTTCAGGTTACGAACTATGTATGTAAAATATATCTTAAGTTTCTGCTAAATCTGTTTCGCCTTTACGCTGTGATGAAGGCGCAAACATCCTCACAAACTTTCGCATTTTTATAAATGCTTCTATTTTCGAATGATAAGGATAAAAAGTTTTGATCATATTATAGAAGAACCTTGAAAGTGAGTACTTTCTGCTGTCATCAAGCTAGTTTAATAAAACATTATTCAAGTTAACTCGTAAAGATAGCGCAGTAATAGTTAAAGCAATTAGAGAGATAACTGTGAATACTAACCTCCTTGAAAGCTCTAAATCTTACTTGGTAATTACCACCAGCATCGCAAACAGCCCGAATAAACGAATTAGATACCTACTGCTTTGTGAAACATTACTTTGTCTTGTCCAGGTAATATTAAACTAGTGATGGCAAGTCATTAGTCTATTTCTTCCATTCAATAATTTTCACGTATATTCTACTTATATTATACTTTTGAAAGTTTTCCAGGACGTTTGGACATACAAGTAGGTAAGTAAAAAATGTAGAGAGCGAAATATAATCAAACAAATTATAAAACTGCGACTTCTGTAATTCAAACATGTGGATATATTAATGGCTACATTAATGAGTATCGATAGTCCTTTGCAGCTTTTAGATAACTTAAATGAAATAAATCCATTAAGTTACTGCATTATCACGTGACTACAATAAACCGATATTAACTACATTCCAGCCACTCAATACCCACGAACCGTTAGCAGTAAAAACTAATAAACGCCGAACAAGTATTGCCAGTTTAATCGCAGCTGCACAAAACGCGGGCGACAAAACCAACCTCGGATTCGAACCACAACAACCGTGCCGAAGTTTAATTCAATCGGCGTGCCCCACGGGGGGGGGGGGGGCATGGCGGGTGCATGAGACCCGCGAGGCAGTGTTAATTGCTACTCATGTGGAATACCACACATCGCGAAGTTTGGCGCCCGACGTGGTACAAACGCGACACTGTTTATCTTTTCGTGTCTCTAGTGGTACGTCTGATCTTAGATGGTATATGATAGTGTTTATAGTTTCAAATGATCCATTCTCATTGCTATAGCTTCAAACATTTAACATGAAAAATACATTAAAAATTTACCAGATAATCTTTCTTGTTGGAAATCAAAAGAGTTTTGTTTTTTATATTGATTGATACTTTTGAAGCCTAGGTGCTAACACACGCTTAAAAATTGTTGAAAAAGTGTAATTTTCTTGCAGCTTGAGGCCAGTGGCAAATGGCGCTCATGTGGCATATGTTGCTCATTACATACTTATCCTAACTTTGGCACCCAACGTGGTACAAGGTGACATTGTTTAACTTTTCATGTTAACGGTCTTGAGTGATGTTGAATTTCTCATTATTATTTGCTTTCAATGTTTGCTCGGTATTGCGATAAGCCGATCCATTTCCCAGTTTATCTTTAATAAGTTAATCTTAATTATAGCAGTAGGTAAAATAGGGCAAGCTCTCCCTATGTTACTATCATCCGTCAAGGTTTTGAGCCAGTCTTGTCCATCTATCTATATCATTTTACTGTTAGCTAATTAATTCTGACATTGCCTTCCAATTTCGATGGCATGCATATAATTTACGGAAAAAATGTAATACCGAACACGTCCGTGTTCAATCAAATATTCCGGGTGTATCTGCGTGCTTGCGTCAGATGCCGCCAACATTCCTGCCCCTTGTTAGAAGACGATTCCCGAGACGTCGTGGATAGGAACGCAGGCCCGCTCTCCGCGCAGCTTTCTCATGTAAATCGTCGGGATTTTCTCAACAAACTCGATATAAAACTTAAACGGTGTCTGTGAGTTGTTTGCCGACGAAGTCTGAAGGAGGACCAATGTATTCGAACATTTGTGGAACAAGCATTCGATTACAAGCTACTTTTGCGATTCAGTTCCTTTTTTTTTCAAATTAAAGAACCTCCTGTGGGGTTTAAGATCAGAAATGATTTCTTACTCTGGGCTCTGGGTAAAAGTAAATAAAATAACTTGCTTTTCATACCATATTTTCAGTGCCAAAATGAAGTGATACCTGCCATCAACAAAGTTAAAGGGCGCAAAATAAAGAGCCAATAACTTCGGCGCCGTCTCGACCCCCGCTACCTTTATGGCGTAAATAAATTTTCAGCAGGTTCTTTCTTCAGGCTCATGAAGTGATATAAAATATATCATGGTTAACATAAAATGGGTGGTTTGTAAATTGAAACATTTATAGGCTGTAGCGGATCGATAGCGGCGCCGTGGGTCCATCGACATAAATTCGTATTAGTGCCAACTCAGGTCGACTTTACGATGCCTCAAGCGTACTTATTGCCCAGTCTAGATATTTACTCGAAAAACGTTCACTTATTGGAAATAAAATGATGTTCTATACTTGTAAGATGTTCGATGTGTGTGCTGCGCTGGAAATAAATAAATAACTTTGTGAAGTGATTACCAATAATGATTCTAAAAACACAGTTCATAAATGTACAAAACTTGTACATGAACATGTACAAAATAAACTTATAACATGTTATCTGTATCTTGTCTAAAGAAAACTTTGAAACTTAATAAAATTTAGTAAGCGGTAAAGTTAACTTTGGCCCTGAACGAAGTTACAAAAAGACATCGTTAGAAGTACAGAAAACAAGTTGGAAACTTGGTTGAAACTTAAATAGTCTAGAATAATACTTATAAGTTTACCTGTAGTAAATTCATACTAATTAAAAGAAAGATGAATTGACATGTTGATATGTTAGATTTAGTAAAAAATATATTAAGACTCATTTAGAATATATGTTACTCTAAACAACCCATGTTCATGCAAGTACTTACAAGTTTCCTAAGTGCATTTTGGTCGTGCGTGTGTATTCTACTAAATCCCTACCTGCTTAGTTATAGATAGCCCATTAGAATATCGTATATCATTACTTGGTTTGCGAATACATTGGATATTAATGCACTTTCCGCCGCGCGCTTCCATGCATCCATATTGTAATAACAAAGAGCTACTTTCAACTACTAGCAAGCTCCAATCCACTTATAGAGACTGCTGTAATGGATTCGCTCAATCGTAGTCCTATAGATAGAGGACTATACAACATTTATTAGCAGGTACTTAGATAGGTGGAAGCACTATAGAACTTCCAGGTCATCCGGGTCTGGGTGTTGTGGTACCATGGTACTCGTAGTTTCTGATATCCACGAGACAGGGAATCCTAGTGTAAGATCAGAACTTTGTATGTGACTGTTGGATTGTACATACACACTACACACTACATTAAACTTAGCATTTTAGTCTTTACAAAATCTGTAATTTCTTTTTAATACATAATTCCATTACGGACAAGTTAATAGCTTAAGTCTTGTTTACCCACAATACTTCTGATTAGGGAATGCGGAAATGATAAAATACCTAATGACACTACCGGTAGTGTAGCTTGGTAATGCCTTAGATAATGAGTAGTTTGAACATAATGATAATTAATCGGACAGACCAGCTAAAAGAAAAAGTTAGACAACGAAGAGCCCGCTTATTAAAAGTTCAAAGTTGCTTCGGGGATCTTCTAGATAATATTCCTGTCAAATCTGGCACTGGAGTCGCCGACAAATATGTCAAGACATCAGTCAGTGCGAAATTAAGTGAGTTTGTTGAGTGTAAACAGGGATAATCCTTGGCTTGACTATGATTAGCATATCGCGGGTGTCTGCGTTCGTTCCCGGAGGGCCATCTGCAATTTAAATCAGGGACTTGGCCGGGACGGGACGGCTCCTTAGCTTGCGTACTCGGAATTTGAGATTTACTACGATTGGATGATTTGGGGCTTGGGGTTCGATTTTCTGCTTGTTTGGACTGATTGAATTCCCTATTTAAATCGACTTTTGCAAACATTTTTATCATTTTATGTTCTGCCTTCTTTAAGCCTGACTCTTGGTGTGACAATTGAACAGAGTTTTGAGTTATACCATTTCTTTACTTCGCGTAAAATTTATCAGAAACCCTATTTTATGGTCTTAACAGAAACGGCAAAATCACAAGAAACTGTACTAATGTTCCATGATACAACTAGGTTTAATATCCATCACTTGTCTCTATATTTCTCGTGCAAATATAAGATGTACCTAAGCCCCGGTATCCACGGGCTATCTGTCTTGTGCGAGTTCTATAGTTGTGGAGATTACAGCCATCAATCAGGTGGTCTGAAGCAGTTGCCGAGATGCCTCTATCAAGGCGCAAGTTACGAGCGATTTGGGAAGGCGTGTGCTTAATGGCACATCAGGTTATACAGCTTGCTGATTGTTCAATGCCTGCCTTTGGATGGCTTTATAGCCTAAATCTGAGCTGCCTATTTTTTTGTTTAATTAGAATTTATAAGTAGTTAAGACTGTTTCGACAAGGAGTGGTGGCAGATCGCGAAAGACCGTGATCGGGGAGGCCTTTCCCCAGCATTGGGACCCAAAAAAGTAATTATAATTAAGGATACATTTCAAGAAATCTTGTAGTGAGTAGGAATTATAAAAATACAATAACTGAACCGCGCTCGTAGCGTGGATATACCTACTTATAAGAATTTATTATTTAACAGAATCGGTCCAGTAGATTTTCCTACAAATAAACTTACAAACTTTATTTTCTGCACAAAAATAGTGTAAATGATGTATTTATAGCCAGAATTAATAAGATTTATTAGCTTGCTTGTCAGATCAGTTCACATAAGGTTACACAGAGTATCAACCGGTTAAAAAGATCACTATGTTTAAAAACAATGACTCGTATCCTTGACTGTCAAGTATTAAAGTGTATCGCGAGATGGTAGAGATCCGATCCTACCTTCGGCTGAATCTCAGCACAGAAAACCTACAACATCGGTTCAAATATTGCGCCAAAACGTACGAAACTTAGTGTCTGGAGATATAGAGTTGTGAAAAATTGCTCTGGATGTAGACGTCGAGTGGAGGAATTCTCCCTTCGTTCGCCTCCGGAGTAAAGAATTTAATCGTCCTTATAAGGATCTTATTTATGACTCTATAGGTCTACTTTATTCACTACCGAATTATTTGAGTGGCGATTGTAGTTTCCACTGTGTTTGAGAGAATGTGGACATTGGAATCTTGGAGTTGTAGACAATGACTCTTTGGGCTTATTTGTCCCGTTAGTTTGTCTTGAACAAGCAGGGTCGAGGTCAAGATTGGCTTTGGAGGGTTTGATTCGGAATTGTTGTTAGTAGAATGGTTGAAATTGAAATCACTTATCTTTTGTGTATTGTAAAAATTTTATTTATGATAATCTACGTCGACTAATATTTTTTTCTTTCTATCATTAATAAAGCCTAAGTTACAAAATATCACACCTCAAATCTTTTTGAGTAAGTAACTAAACACCGAGTGAAAACTTTCGTCCGATAAGATCTTACCCACTTTCTTCAAAGCACATGGATCTATCTCATAAGCCACTTTGCAAACTGTATGGGCACGGAGTTTCGCTGGATTCAATTGTGGCCAGTAAATCTAAACCGTACAGGAAGTTTCGCTCAATCGCGTCCCCACCTGCAGGTGAATTTGAATTTCAGATAAGGCGAGACAAACCCGGTTCCCTTGTAGCCCTGTGTGTATCTGTGCCAATAGTTGAATGTACCTCTAGGTACTGAAGCCCTTAAGGCATCTTTTTGCCCGGCGAAGCCAAAGTCAGAAGAATATTATTTTGCTGTCTAAATATACATTAGACAGTTCACATATATCTGTTGTTATCGGTTTTTGGTTAAACAAATCATTCTCTGTGTCACAGAGAATAATTTGTTTGGTAAAAGGTGGAGGACCAACTTGACGCACTTTCCTCTGCTCGTTAATTTAATAAAATGGAAAATTTTAATTGCTGCGTGGGGGGTTGTCCCTTTCGGGTCCTATTAAAAGAACACTGCAAAACTCAAGGGTCCCTGTTTCTTTTCACTGTGAAATAGTAAGGACATCAAAACGTAGTCATCACATCATCATTTTAATTACAATTTGGAAAAGATACCTACGTAATTTAATATTTCGCTCACAAATAACTTTATAATACCGAAAAACTTGAAAGCAAAACAAAATAGAATTTACTTCGCATTCATTCAATTAGTTGCTTGAAATTCGAGCGAATTTAAAAACTTTTATCAAAAGGTAAACAAGCAATCATATAGCCATCATAATCTCTCTCGAAATAACCGCTCATTAGTGTATTCGTTAAATAAAATATATCTGCGTTATGGTTTTATAATGATCTCGATACCGCCGGCATTGTTATCGAAGTGAGCGAGGACTATCAATTATCCATTGAACATAATTTGGGCGGGACACCTAGTCCTTCTGTGCCCGACTGCCGCCTGATTTGGAATTGATGTCCGAGTGTTGTCTCATTATGTGCCTGTTATTTGAACCTCTTCATAATAAATACTCTTATCGGAATATTCTACATCTTTGAAAAGATATTCTCAACTTTTGTAAGATATTTTTGCAAGTTCTTGCTCATCATTGAACCACTTTCCATAAGAGGCTTGTCCGTTCATTTTCATACTTTGAATGTATCCGCCGCTCAGCAAAAAAGAATTCTTGAAACAAAAACTAGCGTAAATCTTCAGCTGTTTAATTAGAACAAAAGTTCGTCAGCGTTTTTAAATTAGCAAAATTCCTTTATAAGGATTGTAGAGGCAATCAAAGGAAATAATAAATTGTTTTCCACCCGCCACCCGGCAAGTTTTGTCTGCTTTCAAGACGAAAGGCATCTTTATCGCTGAAAAACTTTTTCTTCCTTGTGTAGAGACTCGCAGAACCCCTTTTAATGAAACTTAAACGGGCCCGTCTTCTGCAATTTAGATAAGTATCCTACTTGCTATTTAATTAAATACAGCTTTTGCTGTAAGAAATGAGTGCTGGCTTGTTTATGGTAAATATGACTCTGGCGGTCAACAATCATAAACATCATCATTCATCATTTGCCTGCACTTATCCCACTTTATGTGGGGTAGGCACAACATGTATTCTTCTACCATTTCCCTCTGTCAGAAGACATCTCAACACTCACTCCTTTCTTACTGATGGCATCTTTCACACAGTCTATCCATCTTTTCCTTAGTCTACCTCTACCCACATATCCTTCCATATTCATATCTAACACTCTTCTCGTCAAGCGACATTCTTCCCTTCTCATGACATATCAACAATCATAAACAAAGCCACAAAATATTGCAAGTCATTCAGTTCTTTTCACATTTTGTGGAGCCAAAAGATACTTTTCATCCTGTTCGGGCGAGATTATTTTCCTTCTGACAATATTTTAAAAGAGCATATACACGCAACATAAAGTTTGGAACTGGAAACTTTTGTATTTACTAGAATGTTTTTACTCGAATCCCCTGAGTTGTTTTCTGAGATATTTATAATCAGCAACTTTCCCCGACTTAGTGACGGCGACGAAATATCCTTTTAATGGCCGCCGGAGTGTTGGGTCGTCTGCAATTTAGATTAGTCCTTTAATTAAATTAACATTATGATCCCTATCTCAGCGGAGCAGGTGGTCGACATTATTGCCCCGTTGGAACTCTTTTCTTTGCCATCCTTTTCAGATTTTAATTGTTCTCTCTGAATTCTTTATTACTTCTGCAATTTAGTTGAGTTGGGCGTTGTTTTGTCGCGTCTGACGTTTGTTAGCTGTGTAATTGTATTTACATTTTAAAAATATATATTATTCGTACACGTTGTTTTCTTTAAAACGTCTTTTCCCTGTCATCGTTTCTGTAAATTATCCTTTTTTTTCTTGTGATTATTTATGGCTCTGCCCACCCCGTTAGGCATACGGGCGTGATAATAATACTATATTATAAATGTGAAAGTTTGTGAGGATGTTTGTATGTTTGTGCCTCAATCACACCTAAACGGCTAAACGGATTTTAATGAAACTTGGAATATACATAGTACATATCCTGGATTAACGTATAGGCAATTTTTTATCCGGTTACCATGCGTGCGAAGCCGCGGACGGCAGCTAATTATTATATATATCCTTTTTTTCTCGACCGTTATCGGTTAAATCTTAATTTCTTGTTGCCAAACTTGCAAGTAGCTCAGTTCTATGTAATTAATGATAGTGGTTATGGATGGAGACGTGTTCGCGAAATGAAAGGGGGCTTCCTTAAGAAACCTGCGGCTTTCCGAGAACAATGACACGAATAAAGTCATTAATATTGTGATATCAGCAAATAATGGTATAAAGGTTGCGAAGTTAAATAAGAGTCAGTCAAGGTAATTTTAAAAGTTCACGTCTTGAGTTAGCGCCAGTTCGATAATTCGATCTCGAGTCTGAGATAGTATGTACGAGAGTTTTAAGTTAAATATTGGAAGTAGAGCCAGTGATTTCAATTAGCCCCGTGTACTTGCGTCCGGCAAGTTCTGCTCTTTTTTCTGTTTCCAGTCTGTTTGCGTTCGTTTTATCCATTCTCCTCCGTAGTGCCACAGTCTCCTAGCGAGCGCAGGTCAACCGAAAAATTAGAAATATCTCTATCTAAGCCGATCGGTTTCCGTTACCGAACTATTGTTGGTAGCTAAAGGGGGAATCGCTTTGATGTGTGGCTAAACAACGTAGGATCGATTGTTTCTTTTTTTAACGTAATGTGATTGAATGACATACCTGTTGGTAAAGGCTCAACTTTAGGCTTGTAAGATATTTTTATTATTGCTTCATCTCAAGTTACAGTTAGCATCAAAAATAAATTTAAGTCGAAAAAGTTTCAAAACCACTGTAGAGGTCAAATTAGTTTTAAGATATAGTTTTAAAAATCATGAGATACTTAAATAATAAATTAAAGATTAGCATAACACTGATTTTAACTCAATATTGCTTGCCTGCAATAAATGAAAAATTTGTAAATCGAAGCTCCTTCGTTATGTAAGTACAAGTACAAGAAAGTAAAGAAAGAGAGATAATATATTCAGCAGAAAAATAAATATCTTTGTTAACTAAAAGAAGTCTTCAATTTCTAATGCTGGCCTTTATCTAATTTTGATTAATTTAACGGGCAACGAAAGGGTAGACAAGTCTGTTTTCAATAACCCTATAGAACAACGGCCTCCGCAACTTTTTGCCGCATCAAACAAAAATGCCTTTCTGCTCGGTCCCTCTTACTTTCAGGCCAAATGCCGGAAACTCGACCTCCTGCCGATAGCTGCGGTCGACGGGAACTTGTGAATTATTACCACTGACATTGATGTCCGAAGAAAAATTGCCCGCGCCAAGTTTCACTTGCTCACTTTCAAAGTTCCAAACTTTTTTATTTGACAGCGATAAGTTAAGGTGGCTTATAATAAGTTTGTGCTCTGAACTGCGTTTTCAAGCATTAAAAAGTAATCACAAGTTCCTTCAAAACACAAACATTGTACGTTCTGCTTCATTGAATAAAATGTAGAGTCGACTTTGTAAAAACACTCACAAATTAAACCGGGAAAGCCAACGCGTATAATCCTCTCTGCTAAAACACAAAACTTGCGTTGGTAACCAGAATAATAAAGACCGGACCTTGGTTTTCTTTTTAGTACATCCGACGTAGAAAACGTAGAAAACAAAATGAATTGCCAAAGTTCAGGTTAAAGTGGTCAGTCGGAAAGTTAACCACCGATTTTCTATTCAGCGGACCCATTGCGAGTTGTTTCAATCAAGAAGGAAATAGGAATAGGACAATACACTTTGCTGTTCAAATGTATGAGGCAGTATCGGATTTTGTAACAAAAGCTATTTTTATCTGTGGTCCGAATTTATGCCAACCTTTTTCCCCACATGTGATCTATAATTTAGCTATGTACCTACCTACTTGTTTACTGTTTTACTTGCACTAGAAGTTTATTTGAGTAGGTAGGTATCAGATATCAATATAATGGTACTTACATTTTCCTAACTTTTGTTTTATAAGTAAAGCCTTACAAAGTTTTGATTTAACAAAGTACCTATTATTCTGCAAGCTCAGGTAAATCAAATGATATCTTTCCAATGTCAATGTTCTTTGCCGGCTACCGTGTTCCCGACGAAAGTAACCGCAGGGGGATCAAAGAGGAAATAAACAAAGTAAAGCAAAGCGGGGTGCTCGTTTACCAATTTCAATCAGCCAGGCAGGTGGAACAAAATAAGTCCTGATTATTTTTTATTGGCAACAGACATCTGACACACACCTGAGCTTGTGACATTGTTTTTTTTTTTGCTAAATCTATTTTGCTCTGTGAAGAATTTGAGGGAATATTCAATGTTCGGCAAAGACATGATGGATTAGAAGTCCTTGATGTTCGGTTTTTTTACTATTGTCTTTTAATAGCTTTAATACACTTTTTGTTTAAGATAGTACCTACGTAGGTCGTTTATTTATTCATCCGTGGTAAAATGAAATGTTTAATACTGTATTTTTCAACATTTCTTTATTACGAGTACGTTCTTACGAATACGGTTTGAGCAAACACCATTTCATTTCACTAAAACGTTATTAATTGAGTCGAGTTATAAATCATTGCGGCTCTGCACAGTAAACATAAAATGCACCCCGTACTACGGGTTGAACGCTGAAAGGCAGTAGGTAGTAGGTAAGTACACACGGTATGATAAATTCGCTTTGCTCCGCCCAGGGCACTTCCGCTTCAATCGGCTGGATGCAAGCTACGTGCGATCGATCGTGTGAATATACCTTTACGCTTTTTACCCGACTGCGAAGGATTGTAATGTGTTTGGGTTTATGTATTTATGTATGTATGTGTGTGAGTATGTGCATTCCTTTGGCTAAAACTTTAGTCCAAACTGCTTTTACGGATTTTGACAAACATGACTAAAATAGTACAAATTATTATTATCATCATTTTCATAATCATATCATCATCATGTGTCAAAAAATCTTTTAAGACAGATTATACCTACGCAGTTTTTATTAGAATTTTTTGATCTTTTAAATAAATACTTGTTATTATATTGATTTATTCATAGACAAGGTATCATTTACTATAGCAATATAAATACTATGGATTTAAAACTCATATCGAAATACAGATGATGTTTTCGATTGAAAGTTATCAGGCTTCTTTTTATATAAAATAATACCTACAGAAAAAAAATCATAATTTTCATCTTACCGATACAATTACTTTAATAATCATCACAGTAAATTAGAGAAAAGCTTTAGCTTCATCATTACATCAACATACTTGTATAGATACTGTCGACTAAGGGATAGTATCCTCCAACATGATGAGATATAATATAATAAGCAAGTATTCTCAAGGAGGGTTGACGTCAGGCAGGCGGCCGGTCATAAAACACCTTAGCCAAAACTCTTACTGTGCCGACCCCACATAGAGTGGGATAAGGGCAGGAAGATGATGATGATGATGATGACTTGTATAGATACTGCCACTGAACTGAAAACCCATACACAGAATGACTGCCCATACACAGAAACACACAGGAAAGTTAAACAAAAATCTCTCTTGTGAAATTGCAACCTCATCCGGTGACCGATTGATTTATTTTTTATTGATACTTATTAATCAAGTGCGACACAATTCGGAGCTCCCGCGCGTGTGTTTACCATTATCACGTATCGGGCAGTCGTCAGTATGAAATTAATTTCATTGGACAGGTGAACACTCATATGTCTACGTGTTTAGATTCATTGCGTGTAAAATTTATTTATTGAGTAATCTGTTAAAAAAAGTAATTTTGGATTGATAAGTTTGATTGACACGACATACAAAAATATTGTAAGATTTTATTACATCCTTTGTTACCCACATTGTAGGTACTTAACAAGTGACATAGGTACCTACGCTTAAGTGAAGTTTATTTTCAAAGTAATATTATTGAATTACTAAGATATTCTAATTTATTTTATGGTACAAAGACAAATTATAATCACATTAAAAACTTTAAGGTAATCAGTATAATAATAATAAGAAATAAAAATGAGCTCAGTTTTTTATCTGAGTTCGCCTACAGATAGAAAACAGAGCTCAGATCACCGACCGCAGGTAAGGTCCCCAAAAGACTGGCGACGTTACCTCGTTGGATAGCTATACTTATCCTTTGTCCGAGGTAAGCGCCAGCCCTTTGGAATTTGTATCTCAACAAAATCGATAATATTCATCATCATCATCGTGTTCAACCTATATAAGTCCACTGTTCGTCATGGTCTCCTCAATATATTTCCAGGACTAATAATATTATCCTTCCTCTATTTACCAACAACCCTCGAGCCTCACAATGTCATCTGTCTATTAGTTGGGGGCCACCCTACACTTCGTGGCCGATTTTTAACTATAATATTTCAGTGGGATGTGATGCGAACCTATCACATTTTTTATTTATAAAATCCTCTGCAATGAGTTACGTAACAACGAAATGTGTTGCCATATTATCATATTTCCCCGACGTGTAGGTATTAACTATTATCAAGTGACGCGCAGTCGTCGACATTAAATTAATTTGGGAGCGAGCGAGCCGGTCGAGGACATCGATCGGATTGATATTCGGGACACTCAGCAAAGTATTTTATACTCACGTTTTGTTTTACCATGAAAGTCATGTTGCGAGGAGAATTATGAATATTAAATGTGGATGAATTCAGAGGTACAGGTAGGCCAAGAAAAGGTGGACGGATTGCGCCGAAAGAGGAAGGAGTTCAAGATTGTAGGAAATGGAAACCTGTGATTTTGTGTATGCAATTAGGTATCTCATACACCCTAGCTGTATGACCTGACCTACGCCAATCTGGTATAAGCATAATCTCGTAAGCGAGCGTCTTTCACATTACCTACGCTATATAAAAATATCGTGCACGAAAGAAGTCTTTTAAAGCTCACTTTTATGGTTTCGTCACTGGTTTTACCGAACTAAAAGAAGTTCAGAATATACAATTAGGTAATAATTTAGAAACAATGTGTTGGAGAACAATAATAATAATAAATATATTTTTACAGTCGACTGTACATTATTGAAGGCTTGTGTACGCCTACTCGATTGTCACTCGGTCAGACAGACAGAAGTGTCCAACAATTGAGGCGTACCGTTCAATATATTATGCTGTGACATAAATAATAATATTGAAAAATAAGAGACCGAAGTTAGAATAGGATTTATTAATAACATTTCCATACAGTTGGTACTACTTACCTACCCCAGCAGCCCAATTCTCGCTTCATGATATGATGTATATCATACGCAACTTATATCTACTATCATATCGATCCCGTGCCAAAAAGTGTATTCTAGAGCATAATAGATAAACTTACGATAATGGATAAAATTATAACTATGTTCATTTCACACTTGATACAGTTTATATAGTTGTTTGTTATATATTTTCTAGATTTGGGAGGGCGATGGTAACAAAGACCTACTGCCTAGTATATCGTTAATTTATTTTCTTTCGTATTTATTTTATAAGTCTTGCGTTCACTTCGATATATTTGTTTTTGCTGTAGCAAAGGTCCTAGCATATTCATTAGGTCCACCGTAAGATTTTTGGACAAGTAGATGTTTTTTTAAATCTGCGTCTCTCAATTCCCACACATCATCAACACTTCAATTGACCCGGCGTCGTCTTAATGGTGTGGCTGCTGCAATTTTGGCCACCTCAATCATTTTGACCACAAAAAAACCAACAAATTCGTCAGACGTTTAAAATTTTAAAATATAAAACAACAGACACAACAACAAACATTACGAGTATCAAGTCTTAGTTCTCCTAACCACTCGATACATATCGAACAACTTATCGTTGATTTTATCGACGGTGACTTCTCAAGAATACGGAAGTTTCAATTCATTTGATATTTTGACAGCTTTGGCGATATTTATCGAATGTGATAATATATATCTATTTCCCGAGAATTGGACCCCAGGAAGTATTTTAAAAATAAAATTGATTTAACCAAGACAGTTATTGGTGGGCCTTTGTGTAAAAGTAAAGATCACGTAGGTAAGAAAATAATATAGGTAGGTAAAGTCACTTCAAGTAAAATGCATGAAAATAGTTAAAACCATAAAATGGTAGACATGGAACTTTCAACACTAAAGTATATTAATACCTAGCAAATAGGATAGGTACAGCAGTAAAACATTTTTATTCGTCCTCTGGAAGAACTAAACATTTTATTAGTCTCTCAGAGGCACATTAATGTCAACGGGAGATGCTATCATCCTTTGGACAGATCAGATGTTCAGCTCGCATTCATAGTGGAGAGAGAAGGTAAAATTAGGGTGAGGTTTTAACCATTATTTATTTTAATGTGCGTACCTACATATTTTTTTTTTAACTTAGCTTAGTTTTTGATTAGCAAATAATCGAATCCGTTTGCCCAAAAAAGTTATGGCTAGGTCTATTTCTATGTACGTACACTGGTTTTAATAAAATACTAACAAAACATCAGCAACACAACAAAAAGTCTAGCGTAACATTGTTATCGGCAAAAACCAACATTCCCGCGAAGTGTTGCCAGCTATTCGCTCTCTCCCATCTCGCATGAGTATGAAACATAACTCAATAGTGAGGCGTAGGGATTTGGGTGCAACCGACCGGAAAATGGTGGACATGGTGGGGCATTTTCAAACTGACCGGACGCGCCCTCGGCCTCTGTGAAATATGCGAGGTGGGCGCCACTTTGACACTTATATCTCGCCCGGTGTTTTACAGCTGTCTTTTCCGGAATGCCGATTTTTCTATTTGAATTCCATACATTTATTTATAGCCAACGAATACAGTCATTATATTTGATCTTTTTCTATTATTTGATTTTTATGTTTGTTAGAGTAAAACTTTCGAACCCTTAATCTTATCTATAAGAAACTTAGTAGCTCAATAGGTTGTGGTATGAAGATTTGTTGGAAAGCATATACAAATAAATACAAATACAAATACAAATATATTTATTTGGTACAGAAACAAAATTAAAACTAAAACATGTAATAACGATACTGACGGCAAAAATAGCTTAATCAGTGAAGATTTATCAAAATATTGAGTTCCCAAAAGAGTAAAATAAAATAAAGTTTTACAAATGTATCGAGTGGGCGGACATTTAAATACAAAAAAAATATATATTATTTGCACATTCCAAAATGTTTTTTATTTTTATTTTAGGACGCATAGTTTTTGAAATAAAAGAAAAAAAGTAAAATTTAGAAAACCGTTGTAAGCTGAGTACCTTTTGTTAGA
Source organism: Scotopteryx bipunctaria (assembly GCA_949320045.1). Classification (NCBI taxonomy): domain Eukaryota; kingdom Metazoa; phylum Arthropoda; class Insecta; order Lepidoptera; family Geometridae; genus Scotopteryx; species Scotopteryx bipunctaria. The sequence goes on from OX439449.1 coordinate 5,429,834, forward strand.
ATGTCAAGGTCTTCGTAGTTCAGGTTAGACTAGATATTCACGCAGGTAATAAGAACGCGAGAGTTCAGTTCGGGACAAACTACGAGTACTAGTACAAAAATGTTGTAACAAATAAATGATTCAATGTAATGTTTTTCTATAGTAGGTACTTCAGTTTTATTCAGTATTTGTAAAACAGATACTGTGGAATATGCAAATAATTCGCATTATTCAGAGCTTTTGTGCGTTTTACTAGTAGAAATTTGTTCACTGAGTAGCACAAAGAGCAGCATCCGATTGGCGAAATAGCAGGCATATCATCTGAGAGGAATATTTATTTACCACCACCAGAAAAACCCAATTAGTATCACTCAAAACATCACCCAACACATTTTTAGGGTTTCGTACCCGAAAAGTGCTAATGGTAACCTATTACTAAGTCTCCGCTGTCCGTCCGTCCGTAATAGGTTGTGTTGAAATTTTCATAGAGTATGTAGGTATTTTATTGCCGCTTAAATAAAAAATAAAAAGAAAATAAAAAAGATGAGACAAGAAAAAAAGAAGTTTCCTTACAAGAAAAAAAATCCATTCGTAATCGAAATGATCTAAAATTTTCTGATTCATACATATTATCACGCCCGTATCCCTAATGGGGTGGGCAGAGCCACACACACAAGTAAACATGAGAAAACTTGCAACCACTTCTGATTCAAAGTTTCAAGATAGGCCTAATATGGATATGGTGAAACATGGTGACAGGTGATCAGCCCATCGCCCATATAGATGGAGAGGATACTATTTTCTAATTTATACATAAATAATAATAAAATTAAAAACTGAGGGGGTCCTCATAGAAGAGACGAATTTCTTTTTGCATTTTTTGCAACATTTTAATAGGAAACGTGCTGCCACATATAATAGATGGCATACAAAAAATATTATGTACATGTACAATGGTACGGAACCCTTATTTAGTAACTTTTAATATTTTAATGAACCTACAGACTACTAACCATAAGAAAATAACAAAAAACATTTAATGGAAAAGGATTTTCGTCTAAACAAGAAATTCCATGTTCAATTCTGCAACTATGCTACAATGCGAAACAGCCTTGACTCCAAATGTAAGAAACACTAAACCTGTGATAGAATTCAGCAGGAAAGTTTTATTAAAAATTGACGCTGTAAAAATATAACGGTATCTATGAAACTTGGAATTCCCGCGCAGTGGACCGGAAAATAGTCAACATAAAGGTCCGACATTCTAGCACTGGCCAGAGCCTGACATTGCGATAAAATATCATATTTTATACATAGGGGAGGAATATGTTGTGTGTGAGTGAGCAGTAATTTTATTCAATTATTTCATATTATGTCACATATTTCTATAAAAAGTAGGTAAATAATTTATATGACTGTCTCAATTTCCGAATATTTGTTTCCAAACAAACTCAAGAGACGTAGCTCTGAGTAAGTAATGAGGCAGCAGCTCGATTCGCCCGAAAGCCTCGATTTTAACAGTCTCGTAAAAGGGCCATTAAATTATTCAACGGCGCAAATTAAAAAGTACAATTTAAAGAACTCAGACGCATAAATTAGGCACGCAACAAGATGGCGTCGTCTAATGCCAGTGTTGCCAGCTATCAATCTCCATTTCCCGCACTTGGAAAATCGCGCCGCCATTACTTACTCTGTTTTATTTCACTAAATAGACGAGACGAATTAATGCGCCGCCGGCCGTCCCTTTAAAATATAAAGAATTGGAAAGATTTTTGCACCATTTTCTCGACCCGCGAAGAATATCCGAACTTTTATTGTTTCAGGGCGGCAAAATAACATTAAGTCATCAGTTGAAATTTAGTGTATTTTTTTTCAAGCTGCTCCAGTGAATTTTTGTTGAACGCATAAATAAAAATCTCTTTGAAGATGTTTGATCGAACACGTCACTCTCGTGGTTTGGTTCATTCTATAGGTTTAGGTAGATAGATAGATAGATAGATAAACTCTTTATTATGTATAACACCAAAAAAAAACAAGAAAAAACAAAAAACTTAGGTACTAGAAAAAACAAACAGATATACATAAACGGCGGTCTTATTGCTAAGAGCAATTTCTTCCAGACAACCTTGGCATGGAGAGGATCGAAAAGAAGAATGGGCGATAAATAAATATAATAGTTTATGTACCTATTTAAATATAATATAATAAATAAATATAATAGTTATAGGCTAAATAAATAAATTATAATAGTTTATGTAGGTACCTTAATAAATACCAGTAAAATAATGGATTCAATATAATAAATACACAAAAATACATAACTACACTAATAAATCAGGTGGAAGATTGGAGATAATGGGCTTTGACACGACTTTTAAAGCAATGCACTGAAGGTGCATGACGGATCGACTCCGGCAACAAGTTCCACAGCCGGACCGCATGCACCGTAAAAGAGTCAGTATAAAAGTTTGAGCTGTGACACGGAGTCTCTAGTCTAGTCTAGGTAGCTAACTATAGTATAGCTATAGAGGTGTGAGTTATATGACTTCACTAACCAGTGTGTATGTTTGTTGTTTCAGGTGCGAACACTATTTGTGAGTGGGCTGCCGATGGATGCAAAGCCACGAGAACTATATCTTCTATTTCGAGCATATGAGGTAATGTATCTAACAATACCAATTTCATTGTTGTTACAAACAAAAGTAAAAGTTATATTTTCACAAATTGATATCTATAAAAACATTCCCCCTAAAGGTAATAACACTATAATAACACAGACTTCTTACAAGAAATTGCTAAATATTTACCGGGAAAATAATACGTATAAACAACATCGCTTCCGTCACGCGATGAAACTAGAAGATCTCGGTTCGGATTACGACGCCGTAAATATCAAATGTCATGCTCCGATTCGTAATATTCGGATTGAATCGATTTCGTCTGTCGATAAGGGGGATTACACTTGATCCCGACTGGTACGGACGGCGCCGCAAACATAAAGGTGCTTAAGTTATAGTGAGGGGTGGCCGCGGAGGCATCGCGTGCCTCGCCGGTACCAGGCACCTCCGCGAACCATTTTTCAGCACTCCCACGTTCTAACTGAATTTTACTATGACACGGATGACACCGACAGCTGGGGCAATTTGGGTAATATTCCGTCTGTCCGACAAAAGCCTTATAACTCCCCCTAACAACGTGTACCGACGTGTATTGTGGGCTGGAACGGATTGTTAAGATAGCAAAGTTAAATAACAAAATTGTAATTTTGTTCGCAGGGCTATGAGGGCTCCCTGTTGAAGGTTACCAGTAAGAACGGGAAAACGGCTTCGGTAAGTTCATGCATACATTAAAATCAATATATCCAGAGTAATTAGCTTGTGGAATGATGTAACATAAACATTGGATTGTTCGCAGCCTGTCGGCTTTGTAACGTTCCACACCCGGGCGGGCGCAGAAGCGGCCAAACAAGACCTTCAGGTTGGTATCGCTACTCAATCAGACAAACTCGCAATAACCTAGCTTTAGATATCTACTTATATCTATTGTTGAATTTGATCCAATATTTTTCAACGCTCGCGAATATTACGGTTCAGTGAATTGGAACAAATTCAACCAAATAAAATGATACGTAGAGAGTAACATTGAATCAATAAAATACATTGTTCAATTATTGGAAATACTTCCTACAGTGCGGAAAACGACACAGTATCTAACAATATAAACAGATATCACTTACACATATTGCCTAATCAACATGACTAGCTTCGAAACACAGTATGTTAGGGTACTACAGTGCAATTCAATATCTCAATCAACTGAGATACTTCTGTCGGTTCGACAAGCTATTGTATATACTAAACATGTAAACGCACGGTGTTACTAAACCTCTTCTCATCACATGCCTCAACACAGCCAACGAGCACTATAGTAATATACTCATTGTAGACTTGGAATAACATTTCCTGACTCGAGTAACCGCATCGTAAGTTATGCTAAACCCATGCACATATCGAACGGAACGAGTCGGGTTGCGAAGTCGGCGTCGTTGACTCCTCCGACACGCGACTATGATCTTTAATACGGTGTAAATAAGCAACTGCATGTCACTGTTTGACAGGTTTTTGATGTCACGACCCGAGCACTGTGTTCCGTCACCTTAGCAGGCGCAGGCGCGGACCTAAGACATAAAAAGACATACAACCCTGTCCGATCAAACTGAATACACCGAATTTGCTAAATAACTCTTCCCAATCTCTTTCCAAGTAATGTTATCTTGGAACGCGTTTGTAAGTCGCAATGACAGCGGCGGGCGTCTCACCGCCACCTGAGCATTGTCGGCACCCGACCTTTCCATCGTCATTATATCGGAGCGCCGCACCGCTCGCGGCTGTTCACAGCAGGGCGTCCGGTTCGACCCCGACATGCCGCAAACGATTCGGCTGGAGTTCGCTAAAAGCAACACGAAGGTCAGCAAGCCGAAGCCGGCAGTTGCCACAGCCGCGCCAGCTGCACACCCCGCATTGATGCACCCACTCACTGGACGTAAGTACCGCCAACCGCACACACGCCCGGCGCGCGCTCGACGCCTCACTACTGTACCTGCCCACACGACACTAATATCTCACGACCCTCCGAGATGACCTCAAGCGTCCTGTACACAATAGACACCTACTTGACTTATACCGATCTCCCTTTAGTTACATTATTTACCAGCAAATTAAACTTACCTTTGATCCCGTGACGCTAGTGTGAATATTGTACATAAGGGTTAGGTGATCCCTTTTACGACATAGTTTCTTATTATTCAAGTGATATTGAAATTTCGTGGTATGTTCAGCAACTTCGTAATCTTTTAGGATATAAAAATGTCAAAGGTCACATTAAAACTGTTCACATCGCCTACAGGACGCTTTACATAGAAACGCCTCCTTGCATTTGCCACCTAAACAGTGATAAAAACGTGGGTAGGTGCAAACTCGCGTGAGTCGGGGCGTCGAGCGGGCGCAAAGGGCAAGTATCTGTGATCGCTTACACGTATCCACGCAAGGCCTAGCTCCGCGAAGCTATCAATTGATTGGGTCTTTACCACTGTTGTCTAATACATGTTTTCATGATAACATTCATCGTGGGCCTAGATTACCACGGGTCTTTGGAAATTCTATCCAATAAATTTTGGGCTGCACTGCACTGCCAGAAAACCAGCGTTGCTTCAGCTTCTTGCTGAGCAACATAATGCTGAGGCAGGGCCTTTTGGTTCATCACATTTACTTTTTTACCTTCACTTAGTTTTTGTAAGTTATTTGTGTGATGAACCATTAAATGTATTTTCTTTCTTTCTATCACCGCCCACCGGTCCATAACATCCATTTCGACCGTGAAAACATGTCAGCAGCGTTGTAAATAATGATGACAAGATCCACACAGAGTTGCGCTGTCTTGGTTCGGCTGGTTGTGACGGTGCATTGTGTGCAGACCTGGCGAGCCCGTTCTTCCCGGGCGGAGGCGCGGAGCTGTGGCACCACCCGCTGGCGTACGGCGGCGAGCTGCCCACGCTGTCGCACGGCCTCGTGCACCCCGCCATCCACCCGCAGATGGCGCCCGTGCGTTCTTACCTCTGACTAGCTGCCGCCGATAGGCCACACCACGTAAGTAAAAACATTCAATATTATGCATTGTGACAACTGGGTGTTATTTTTATTATTATTAATTACAAAAAATTATGACGACCATTCACGTCCAAGAAATCGGCTAACTGCGCTTCTGTTTTTAGATTCTGATTCATTATTTTAAAAAAAGTTCAAGTTATGACTGGTGAAACACCAAAATTACTTGTTGTTTTGCCTATAAGGAAACAAAAACTGTTTTTTTTTCTGCGACACATAAAAACAAAGCCCTCTAAAATCAAGGGCATAGAATTCAAAAGCTTCTTTTACATGCAGTCATACCAACGTTGAGTCAATCTTCACTAGAGTTGCCTACTTTGCTGTCTTTATGAAACTTTGTAGGTTATAAATGGACACAGACACAGCTTCCTAACTAGAGCATCGGATCCAGTTCCTTTAAGAATATCCAGGCGGTTCCGATGCCTTATTCCTGGCAGTGTGGTAAAGTGATGAAACTTGCAGTTCTCCTACCAGTCACCGCTGACGCTGGGCGCATGCGTGCTGCCGGCGCCGGCGCTGGGCTCGCCGGGCGCCGCGCACCCGCCCCCCGCTGCGCACCCGCACCCCGCGCCCCCCTGCTCTACGCTCTTCGTCGCGAACCTGGGGCAGTATGTCTCCGAGCACGAGCTCAAAGAGATATTCAGCAGGTGAGAATATACTCAGAGATGAGGTGAGCGAGAGAGCAAACTTATTCCGATTCGAAAATACCTTCCGACAAGGGGTGCTCGAGTCCAGCTTACTGATATGTCAAAAATAACACAAAATTACTCATTGTTTGAAAACTATATCGTATTATGAAAATCTGTCTTTTACGTTTTGAATAAAAATAAGAATTGTAACTGCCACAAAGGTGCAGATTTCGAAAAGACCTAATGAAATAATAAACTTTTACGAGGTTTTTTAGACATTACTGATACGTCTTAATTTTGTGTTATCAGCAAGCCGACTCGGAATCGAGCAATTAAACAAAATACGTAAAAAACAATATAAATATTTGTCGGAGACTGATGATGAAAATGTTAAGTCTACGACGTAGCTACAACGCTACGGCGTAGCTAGATCTTTGTTAATAATACAATCCGAATAAGTTTGTTGCTTGAATGAATTCTGCAGGCAGCTTAATTTTTCACTGAAAATACTGTTTTACATCAAGTATTTCCAGTTGAAATACTACACAATGTTATGAGCATGTTCGCGCACACCAAAAAATATCGAAACAACTTCAAAAAAGATAAAAAATTAAATGTTCACAGTGCATGTAGCACAAAAAATCACAGTGTCGTCCGTTAAAAAATGTTGGATGGAATTTTAAATGTTATGTTTTTACTTTTATTTATTTGGTCTCTCACACAAACGACAACGTTAATTGGATTTATGATTGGTGTTTGTGAGAGAGGCCGCCTGCATCCGTACCACCAGAAGCATGACATATTACACACGTCACGAATAGTCGTACTGAGCACTTTAACACACGCAGTTACGATCGTGATCACTCCTATGTACCCACGCCACGCCTGTGACGATAAATGTTGCACTTTTTCATTTGGTTCAACTGTTTTTGCACAAAATAATTCATATAATTCGTGAAAAATGTAGAATGTTAACCTCATTTGAGATATAATAAGAGTACATTGATTCAAAAAACAGCATTGTATTATTTCAAACTTTTTACTAGATAAATTATTTTACAAAAAACGCAATAAATAAAAATAAGCTACAACTAATGCTTCTGATACACGCGATACGATCATAAAATTCAACAAATCTATGACAAATAATGAACGTAGTTCCAATTTACCTGAATTTGTTCAACGGAACAAATTCAATGAATCAATCGAATTGTAAAATCTGCGCTGTTTTCCTCAAAATATAGCAAATTATTATTAACTCCAATATCTACATTTTGTTTCTCTTATAACCGTTTATAAGCATTTTCTAAAAGTAAAACCTCACAATATCTCTCAATTTTAAATAAAAACTATCTTGTTGGTGCAAATTCGATGCAAACTAGTATAAAAAAGTTCCTTGTTGTTTATTGAATTTAAAAACAAAAAATCTTAAATGCAATCCAACTAATTCTAAAACGAACACAGAATACACTGGGGTACGGAAAAAAAATGCGGGAAAAATTGAGTGTATCGCGCAGTTGTCCGGGGTACGCGCGGCTTCGCCTGATGGGCGGCGGCAGCGGCGGGAACAGCGGGCCAGTCGCCTTCGTCGAGTTCACGAGCGCCGGCGACGCCGCCGCCGCCATGTCGCGGCTGCAGGGCGCGCTGCTGCTCAGCTCGGAGGGCGCCATCCACCTCGAATACGCGAGGCATGGCAAGGTGGCTCACAACGGATGGATTCTCGCACATGAAGTATGCACGCGCACATTTTTTTCTCCTTTTTTTGCGTCGATACGTCGCGCGTCGTTTCTAAAAGTTTTTTTTTCTTACGACTTGCAATTTTACAAGTTTGCAAAACTAGATTTTTTGTGGATTTTTAAGGATTTTTCATTTATAAAAGTTTGATTTATTTCTCCACCACGACGCGTGGAAACATTTTGTTCACTTGAAACTTATATTTAAATACTACATAGTGTACAGATGCTTTCAGCGTACCTACTCGTTTGTTAAATTGCAAGTCACCTGAGATACTTAATTTTTTAACCATCGTCGTAAAACAAAATGAATACTGATTTAATATGAATTATTTTTAAGTTTCTTTGATTTTCAACTAAATTACGTACTAATGTATCACCACGCACCTTGCACTCTAGAATTTTAACGCTTGTATATCTTAAGAGTTAAATCTGTATGTATTGCCAGAATTTTAATATATTTTTCTCCAACAGGGAGCCAAAAACGGAGAAGAGGGCGAACAACATTAGTTCGTTCGTGGCTCTCGGCACTTGACAACCAGCTAACTGAGGGACGCGCAATCTTGATCCTCTGTCCTGCGTCGGCTCGCAACAAACAGGCGACGGAGTATGCTGCCAGTGTGACGCATGCCAACTTCTAAAGGATCAAGATTACAAAAACATTATAAAGTAAACAAATAACATTGGCCTTAATCACACGGAATACTCTGTCTCCTGTTTTGTTTATTTGTCCGACTGCGGGCAGAGCGTGGTGTTGACCTTATACCAAATCTAGCAAGCGTTACTGTATTATTAACATTCCAGGTTAAATGTTTACGTTAGTAATTCTTATTAATTTTCCTATTTAATATGAACATTGTTTATTTAATATTATTCATTTATTGTGTATAAGATTTATTTACAACTAACTTATGGTACGAGATAAAATTGTGTAATTATTTTTACGAGGCCGGTGTATACAGAGAGGTTTTGTTATGAATATAGTTTAATACCAGAAAAATAAACATTTAGGATAATGTCTCATTCGAGTAAGCTAAAAACCAAAGGTGCCCTTCATAGAAAGATTACGTTTTGTTGAAAATATTTCAAGTTGAATGATTTTACGAAGTTGTAAGTAATAATAACGTCACTTTTGTTTTAGCCACGGTAATGTTAGCGTTTTAAATGAATTTCATGACTATTTCAAATTATATTTACCTACTTTCTTAGTAAATTTATAATGTTCTCTCACTCGTTAAAGCTGGCACACCAGTGTTGGTCTTGCGATATTGTTTCGTTGTTAATCTGCAATAATGTATCGTGTGGGTGTAAGTCGAGCCCTCAGAGCCGCTGTGGAGTGCGACACATCACTGAACGCTCCTCACTAATTCGCATCGTATATCCCCTTTGTTTTTAACTTCTAATCTATTAGGTGTTACACCAAAATTTCTTGTGCCTTGTGAAAAAATTTCCTAAAATTTTTCTATAACTATTCCAAAGTTTGTGATTACGATTTACCCGGCATTGTTTAGATTGTGTTGTTGACCCGCAGTGGCGCACGGCGAGGCGCGGTCGCGCGACCTGCGCGTGCGCCGCCGTTCTCTAGAATTGCGATGCGACATCGAGATCTGTTCAGTCTTGTTGCGAGAATTTAGCCTTGGCCTTATGAAAGTTAAAATAATTTAATGTAATCATTATATTAATTATTATGGATAGAAATTAATAACTCGGCGATCCCTGCGCTGAGACGCTGAATAAAAACAATTATTGTACTACCTATCTGCATGCTTTGACGAGCTTTTTGGTAATAATCTAATTTAAACTTAGTAGTTACTTTTATTGTGTAATCGTTAGGAGAATAATAATACTAGATAAGGGTATTTATTGTAGTGAACGAGCAATGAGCATAGTTAAATTACTATTCAATGAAAGTTATTCATACACATAATAATGAAACAATGTAATTAAATTTAAATTTACTGATGAATTAGGATAATCAGAAGAAAGATTAATATATTTTTTATTTTTAGCTAGTTGTCTATCACCTACAGAATATCTACTTGGTTACCGACGCGTTTCACGCGAGGCGATCGCAAGTACAGTAAATGCACTGCGACATAGCAATAAACCAAAAATGAAAACTTAATGTTATTGATAGGTATTTAGTGACGTATTCTGCTGATGTAAACATGTAAAAATTATACAAAAAAAAAAGTAAAAAAAAATCCCTGCTTAGGCTATTATGATAAGGTTTTGGATATTTGGGTTAAAATCTTGACGCGATAGAATCTTGAGGTACTCGTGCGACCATTGTTTGTCGGTGGCCGATGATACCGCTGGTGAATTCTTATGAAAATCTCTTAGTCAATATTTAATAGAAATTTCGTCAATTTTTGACTTAGCAAAATTTTATACGTTGTTTATAGTGATTGTAATTACTATCAGAGCGACCCGAGCGCCTACGCGCGTAGACCAAAGATAAATGAAATATACATAATTTTTAATACTAACCTCGAACCGTACCAAACTTTATATTTTTAGGACATTGTTTCTTTGGTGGTATCAATTCAATAGTTTATTAAAATTTATTATTTTTTACAAATCAGCGTTTGTGATTTGATGTCTGAATCTATACGGCATTGGGTCACACGGTAATGTTAAATATTTAGATCAATTCTTACTGTAAAACTGTAAAACCTATTTTCTATTTTGTTATTCATTTTCAGTAGGTATTTATGATCACACAACTTCTTAGTTTCAAATATTATGAACTTCATTTTACTTACGTATTTTTAATTTTATAACTGCACACAAGTTAAACGATACTTCAAAATTCCAATTATTATAATCTGTTAAAAAATACTATTGTTTATTCGTAATTAATTGACAGAATTATCTAATAATTAAGCTAAGTCAATGTTTACTTATTTAATTCGATAATAATGCTAATTTATATGTAAGTAATTGCGTAATGTGTAGTAGTGATCTCCCATACCCCGGCGTCCGGCGTCCCCGATCGCATTACTAAATATACAACGAAAAGTTTACATTTTCTTTTCAGTTGTTGCTAATAGAGTTTTCCGGTGGCTTTAAAGACATTAGACGAACAATTTTAAAGCTCTCTTCTTTATGCAATTAATACGTTTGCTTTGAAGGTACCGGATAATTTTAAAGTTTTGATTTGCGCGGATTGTTATCGCTCGCCCTTCCGTGCAGCGCTGCGCGACCAGGCGCGTGCGGGGTCGCGCCGCGCGGCGGCCGGGTCGTCTGCGAGGGACGCCGATGCCGCCATGATTCCGTCCAACACCGTAGATAGCGAGTAAGAGACGTCCAGTGGCTGCGGACACGGCTACGTCACTTTTTGCGGGACTACTCGATACATATCATCGTGTAATATTTAATGTGTAATTAGAAGTAAAGAGCGGTTTCATAGAGACGTTATTTCTGTATTCTCGTCTATTACTATACTTAATACCTACAATCGGCTAAATGTCACGCTAAATGCTACCCTTTTTTTTCTGTTTTCTACATTTTCGCTTAGCTCTTGCTGCGTCCTGTGTGTTTATAAGTATTTTTGCTTGAAATTTTGATTGATTTATTAAAAAAAATACGGACTAATATAATAATATGATATCGAAACCTGAAAAGCGATATTTTGATAACGTTTACTGTGAAATCGTGTAGATGGTTGGATCATCGTCGCCTGTAGAGACGCGTGAACGGCCCGCATGTGATAGGGTAGTGTAGGGCTAGGGGTGTAGCGTCGCCTTGCAAGTTAGGTTAAGTGAAGCGGTATCACACAAACGCCGTCATCGGAAACATATCAATTCTGTGCCCCTATAAATTTAATTAAAATAAAATATTCTAAGAGATACAATATGAATATAAATAATGGAGACAAAATAATCGTTCGGAGTATAAAATACGTCGTAATTGTTTATGGCGAAAGTCGATTAGATTGTGTTACGCGGATCAGCAGTAGCACGCGGCACGCATCGCTCGAGCCCTAGGGCGCCCGCGGCGCAACTCCTTCGACCGCCGCCCGCCGCCCGCGCTCTACAGCTCCTCTCAGTTAATTCTTATACTTATCTACGAGTAGGCTAATTATTATTTTAATATATGGCTTGATTACCAAAATTATTTTTAACATTTCGCTTCTGTTTCAGTATTATAATGATATTGTTTTAACATCGTGACAAGATTTAGTGCATTGATAAAAACTTATTTGTATATGAAGCAAATATTAAAAACATACAAAACTATATAGTTAGTAATTAATTGTTAGATTTGTGTGAGTTGGATTATTTAATGCTTTTAGAGCAGAGGTAAAGTGTTATTGTGGTTTAAGAGAAAACATAATGACATTGTAAAAATAGTGATAAATTTAGCTTAATTATATAATTATTACAACTTTTATAGATGTTCATTACTTTTCTTTTCTTACTTCATTGAGTATTGTGGCATTGGAGACGTCATTGTTAATTCAAATAAAATTGAGCTCATCCTCAAATGTGAAGTTTTAATTTACCTATGTAGTGGGTCCTGGATCCCTTATTTTATGCTTAGGCACAATCACACGCTCATCCAAGTAGGTATAACAAGTAGACCCGGACTAAGACTTCATAAAATTGTGGAGTAATTATTGAAATAACAGTTAACTTCCAGTTAGTCTGTCGCTATTGCCCAAAAGGAATGTTCGGTCAGCAAATTCAGACGACCTAGTTCCACGGCCTCGAATAATGTGCTTCATACCATTTGTATAATTGGATAATGATATAATCCGCATTATGACATCAGGGATGAGCAGCGAAATGCTTTAGCCGGCTGGAAATATTGCTAGCAAGTTCTGAATAACCATAAAAATACTATCATAATTATGTTTACATCCTACTATATTATAAATTTAATGTGAAAGTTTGTGAGGATGTTTGTATGTTTGTGCCTCAATCACGCCGTAACGGCTTAACGGATATGAATGAAACTTGGAATATACAAAGTATGTATGCTGGCATAACATATAGGCTAATTTTATCGGGGTACCACGCGAGCGAAGCCGCGGGCGGTAGCAAGTAAGTAAATAAGATATAAGTACCTATGTAGGCCCTACATTAAATTTACCTTATATGGTTATGTGTAAGGCCAATGTCATTTGACACTCATCTGATGACATGGGTTCGATTCCCAACATAAGGCTATGTTTTTTGGAAGTGACTGTAAAAAAGACACCACGCAAACAAAACTTGCAGAACTGCATCTTGCAGATAAATTCCTACTTCCTAAGACCGCCTGCAACATCTTAATGAAAAAGTATAAAACTACAATTTTCTTCTCACCAGCCGAGGTTAAAATAGCGTAAATTGTACCACTTTAGGTGGAATCCTCAGTTATTTTACACCAGAGGCTTAACTTTAAAGAACTTTGTAGCTTTGAATCGCCAGTCGGTTTACTTTGTTGAACCGACGGATGCGCTGGAATTACTGAATAAAACTTTAAAATGAACTTAAATACTGGAATTCGTGGTGCTACTTTTAATAAACAGGATCATGGTTCTTCAAAGGTAAGTTTATAAGTTTCGTTTTTTTTTTTCAACAAAAAATAAATACTAATAGGTTTTCGTATTAGGTACTTTATTTCTGACCAAGAAAAGTTGTCACACTTTGCAATCCATTGTGTCTAAGCACTATGAAAACACCGCGATTAATTTCCAATGTTTCAATTTACATTTTACGTAAACAAAATAGAAACAAACCATAATACTTAGCGCAATCAATAACAGCCAATGAACGTTATTAATTGAAGCGGCTACGATATCTCCCGCTCGCCTTCAAAGGTGTCGTTTAATTTCGAAACAAAACTGTATCGATCTGATTTAATTAATTGCTTTGCCAATACAAACAGACAAGGCGCTAAATATTTGAGATTATACAACAATACAGCAATTTGAAATTGAATTACACCAATTTCTTTGTGTAATGATTGATTGAGGCTTATAACGAAAATGTAATCTATTTCAAACACGCAAATGGTAAAGGTAATACAAATTTATATAATTTAACACGCAGTTATCAAATGTTTCCGAAATAGCTACAATGAGGCTCAAGGATTTACCAAATTAAATAGTTCATAACATTTAGACGTTGTTCAGAATACAAAATGTCTATTTAGAAAAGTACCACTGGTATAGCTTAGAGATTATTTAAATGTAAAAGGCATCCAAAATATAAAACCCACCCGAGGGAGAGATATACCGTGCTTTTATGAAAACAGGAAGAAACTGCAAGCAATATCAAACATTTTATTGCAAAACTTCTGGTCGCATATGGCACGAAGCTGTAAAAGCTTTATACAAATTATCCGCAATGTATGCTTGCAGTCAGCCTAATATTAACTTGTTTTTTTACTGCATGGGCCTGACAGAACCGTCCGTTGGCGCTGGATCGAGATGTCTTCGAAATCAGTCTGTTTTTCATCAATATAATGGCTTGAGTAAGTCGCTTTTAATAGAATGCAGTTATTGACGACATTGAAATTGGGACATCGTGAGAAATGTTACAACTCGGCGTATGGTTAGGCTTACTCAAACCATGAGCGATTGTTTTATAACTATTTTTTTTACTCTAGGATTAATTGCTTAAAATTTTAAAGTTATTTTTATATACTTGGTTACAAGGTACCTAGTTACTTACTTAGTAGATAAATCAATTTATCAAAGCAGGCAAAGGAATGTTTTTCAAAGACACTTGTAGGACGTGAAGACATTGTGTAGGTACCTACGTTTTCTACATTGTATCTACAATCCAATTGCGTTGTTTATTTATATGCGAGATATTTTCACAAGCGCAAATAGACACATTGATCTGGTAAATCGTATCATTTCAAACGCTTCAACATGTGAAAGACATATCCCAGACGCCTTGATGCTGCCGCACGAAATAAACTCCTGGATTATTTCTCGGAAAAAATATTTTCGAAATTATTAAAACATGAGTATAAAGTTTTAAACCTGTAAACTGACACAATCTTACATCATACGAGTGGAAGTATGATAAATACCTAAGTGATTTTTGTGTGTAAGTACCTACCTAAAGCATAATTAGGTGGGTGTAATACACCACTGTTGGTAAACTGAAAAGTTTGCAGCTAAGCGCAATACGAAATTAAAGTTGCATGCGCTATGCAGAGTTCGACGCGACCCGCTTATGAAAAAACTACCACATTAATAGTCAATGTATCGTAGAAAAGGGTCAGGGCGACTGAGAAACGGAAACGAGATAGTTTTGAATATTTTATAACTCCTCGAGCAAAGTGCGTGTTATAAGGACGCCTCAGCTCTTTATATGGGTTGAGACCTGGGGATTTATGTTACACGAACGATGAAAATAGACCATCGTTTTGCTATACAAACACGCCAGCTTTGTTGAGCGTTTTAAGACATCTCATGAATCCTTTCAAAACTAATCAAATTTGTCCTTACACAATGTTTCAGTGGTTCTTTGACCTTATAAAAACGCCTGGCTTTTACATAAAGAATTCCACCCAAGGGAGATTGCTCCCACTAAATTAAGAGAAGTTTAGTCGAACTGTTTCAAGTTCGTAAACCTTTATTTACGTGTTGAGACAACAATCCGGAGATAATACTAAATAAATGTTAAATCTCTAGAACTAATCCAGAGGCAAGACGTCTCTCACGCACAGTCTGAGTCAACCTCCTGAGGATGCCTCGTGGAGAGGTGAAAAACGTGTTGAAGATATTGAGTTTGCTTTATGTGGATGTGTGTGCTGACACGCATGAGCCTTGCACTCGCATGGTTTTTTATTGCAGGTATACGGGCGGTGCACTGTCTGTATTTTGGTAAGCTTCTATTCAGTATAATCTTTAAATAGACTTTCGCAAAGTCACGCCTGCATCAATTAACAATCCGGAGCATTTTGGTTTGGGCTCTGTTTAGTACCATGACGTAGTACACGGTTCCTTCACAAGTGAAATAAAAGAAGTAAGTACTTACTTTGTTCAAAATTAAAAAATAATATGGAGGAAATCTTTATTTAGATACATGATGCATTTCAGTTTACGAAAGCGTAAATTGATCGCGACGATAGACGATCAATCTACTCTATCTTAAACTTACTTATTTTAAAAAGTTCATGATTAGGTTAGGTACCACCTATCTACAGACCAAAGCCGATTGTATAAAAATAAGCCGATGCCCAGTGCCGTTTACAAGCATTTGTTTACAAACCTTGTCTGAAAGCCGCAAATAAATCATAGTAGCGAAGCACCGACTACATCAAAAGGGACGTCTGGCAACACGTCATAAAGCCAAACTACGACCCAATTACACCCACTAATTACGAGTTACTGTGTGAATGTGGCCACCTGTGGGTGTTCTGCTACGTAGTTGCTATGGATATTTCGGCAAAATAAAGATGTTAGGCGGCTTGTTTACTATTCCATATTATCAGAAAGAAAAAATATCAAAACATCATTGATGGATATACTCTAATTTTTTTACGAGTATAACTTTTTGATTTTTTTATCATTAGAACTTTTTCTTTAGCTATATATTATTAGCTTTTTTCCTATGAATTACAACCGTTTTTTTGATCGAAGATTACAACATATAAAATATTAAACTCCCAGCAAGGTATTTGCAATGTCCTGTAGCAACTTTTGTGGCACAAATAAAAACGGAGCACATTTCGGTTTATCTTTTTTATAGTTCTTAGAAAATGCAAAACATTGGAAAAAGTAAAAACCGGACTAAAACACAGCGGAATGTAAACATTTTTTTTAATTGTGGTAGGTTAATTTTGCTTCATAAACAAGTGCGCTCTAATGATTTGTAGCTTAGCAGCGCCGATACACTCCGTCAGCTGAAACCCGCCGAACATGTAAACAAAGCTCCCAGTTAACCCCGATTTCGACCGCATTCGTTGTGTTTTTTTAGTTTCTACTTGATTTGTGTAGCTGCTGCTGACTCGGCTTGCAATGAATTTTACAAAAATTGCGCCGAGCTGAGAAGATTTTTTCAACTGAAACAAGACTTGTCGTGATTTTTTTCCAAATTCCAAATTTAGTTTTCTTATGTTAACTTGTGACTCTGCCCACCCCATTAGGGATATGGGCGTGATAGTATGTATGTATGTAATTTCTAGTATGTATTAGCAATTAGATTATAGATAACAAACAGTATCTCGTATTTTATTTGTTGGCAACACCATTTATTAGCTGCGGCTAGCAACAACTGCGTTGAGATTAAAATATTAAAATTTCTACAGCATAGTGTTGCCAGGGGAAAAAGGTACCGCGAAATAACAAAGTTCAAGATCCTACAGCCGGCGGCGGCAGCGGCGGTGGCGGCGGCTCGGGTGAAATGTGGTAGGGTACGCAGAGGAATATCAAGTAGCATGTGGAGTAGTGCTACTGTAATGGCAGCCGTGACGTCACGTGCGGACACGCCGCTACGAGCCGCGGCCGGTCTGGCTTTGTATTACATTACATGATTACACCTTCCATATGCTGAATTGGTGAGCTAACCTTTTAATAGTATGCTTTAAAATACAAGCAAACTTAAAAAATGCAAAGCAATAGGTAAATGTTTTTTTACAATCGTTACGATTGGGCACTGTTGTCATCGTCATCATCTTCCTGCCCTTATCCCACTCTATGTGGGATCGGCACAAGTGTTTTGGCTAAGGTGTTTTATAACCGGCTGCCTGCCTGACATCAACCCTCCTTGGGAATACTTGCTCATTGTATCTCATCATGTTGGAGAAAATACTATCCCTTAGTCGACTTTTACGACATGCTCGGGGAAAGAAGCAGCTGGACAATATTTTTAAATAGGCTTTACAAATGTAGTCTATAGAATCAACGACTTTTAAAAGCTACCTTAAGGTATCTTAGTAACTCTTACAGGTCAAATTCTAGAAAATTAGCTAGGAATAATAAGTAATTTCAAAAACTAAAACGCGACTACTCATCTGAATCTTAATATTCTCATCTGAATTTGTTATATAGTCAGAGGATCTTAGATACTACTGTTTAAATGTATTGTTTTGTCAGGGTAAGGTGGCTTATGACCACGGCTATTCTCTGACTACATAACAATTTCAGACGAGAATATTTTCTTTTTTCATACCTTTTAGAGCGTGAGTTTTGAATAGTCGGGTTTGAATTTTTGAACTTACTTTTTATTTAAATAAAGTAAGTTCGTATGAGCTAGTGGCCAACTCTTGTGATGTAGTTTTTAGGCCGCCTAAAGGACTCTGTCGTGGCTTAACGACTTAAAAGCCGGCAATTTAACGTGCCCTCCGAAGCACGGAAGCGTTCAGCTCGTAATGCCACTTGCCATCCATGTCACCCATAAACTGTGACCGCGCACAACATTTCTTAACTTCAACGATCAATTAAGAACGTCTAAACAAGCTACCCATTTCCGCTTTCCATATTGTTTGTGGTCAGGTCTTATTGTTTTTCATTTTATCCAGGTAATAAACCAAACTTACACATACTAACCGGGTTAAAATCATAACCCTCCGTTTTGCTTCGCCTAGTCAGCTAAAAAGTTGTCCGAACCTTGTAAAACTCTACATTTAATTTTTACTGTAACGTCCTACGCAATTAAACCATTAGCGAGTGACAGCTTCCGACTATTTTCTCGCACATTGTAAATAGTTCAGTTTTACAGTGAAAACTCATGGAGTTTGAAAACAGTCGGTAAAAATACTTGCTATCTTCTTGACTACGATGAGCCGCAGCACGAACCGATGCGTACTAAGGCTGCGTTTTCATTAGGGGACATGTAAATATCCGCGATATGACTCGACGGGACCATGCGGGACGATGTCGCTCGACATTTACATATTGTTCACTCTACACACGTCAGTATGTCGCTCATTGGTCCACACTACTTCCATTTCGCGGAATAAAAATCGACACGCGTCCTCACTATACGCTTGTCGCGCGATAGGGCACTGGTGGTCTAGTTAGTAGTGACCCCGCCTTCCGATCCTAAGGTCGTGGGTTCTAACCCGGTCGTGTACCAATGGTTTTTTCCCCTAGTGAAAACGGGGCATAAACTCCAACATGTTTTGCAAATATTTGCAACTAAGCATCGTCTAATACTTAGTAGGAAAAGTGAGCAGATATCTTTAAATAGTGATATCGATCAAGCATATTAATTACCTCCTACAAACAAATATACAAACTTTACCACTTTATAACATAAGTGTAGATTTGACTGACTGCCTATCGTATTGTTAAGGCCGTCGTGGGTTACCAATCTTTGCTAAAATAATAAATATTTGGAAATGTACCTAGGTAGTTTTGTTTCTCCATTCCTGTTAATTCCGATTCGCATGTGGCGATGACGGCAACTTTTATTTTTTGGTTCTTTCCTGTTCAGAATATAGAGATAACAATGTTTAGAATTATAAAATTTGCCTTTCTTGTTAATGTAATCTATTAGAGAGGATAGGGAGAAGTCAAAGTTGCGAATGGCCGAACCCAAATCTGAATAGCATAAAATGGGGAAGGTCTATACGCAGCAGTGGTTATATACGGGATGGTAATGATGATGAGGATTAGAATTTAAGACTTCAATTCTGCGCAGAAGTTTCGAGTTGGCAAGAAAATTACCATCGAGATCATTATGTCTACCTAATGCTAAAATTTTGATAAAAATTGTCAGTTCCAAATATAAGTTTTAAAACCTCTTTTGTTATGACTGTACGTTGCTCGGTAAATCAGGATCGGTAAATCAGGATCTCCATTAAAAACCGCCATCTCTAAACATGCTATGGTGTAGTTTCGGCAGCTGGCAGCGATTTGTGCGCAATCGGCCCTTCCTAATTACCACCAGTAAAAACTAATTGCAAGCTCCTCAAATCCTCGTTTAAGGAACAGCATAGACAGTATTTAACGGCCGTAGTACATTAGTATCAATCATAAATGGATTGGAACAGACGGAGAATTGGCAAGAGCAAAAGGCGCTTACGTTACAGTCAAGTGTGAAACAGCAATTAGTTAAACCGGACTGCGGATGATGATGATAATGTTTATGAAAGAATAGCGAAAATAATAAAAATGAATAATCATTGTTACATGTGACATGGAATTTTTGACTACCTAAACGTTTTTGAATACCTAAACGATCACACAGCGCCATCTAGCCCCAAACTAAGCAATGCTTGTACTATGGACACCAGATGACTGATGCAATAATTTTATATTTATATATATATTTTGTGAATACCTACTTATAATTCATAATACTACAACACCCAGACCCGAAGGAAATACTTGCAGAACATACAAACATTTCTCTCGTAGTAGGAAATCGAATCCGCGCCTCTTGCGTTTCAGCCGAGCACACGCCCGCCACAACACCGAGGTCGTCATATCATCGTATATAATCGACAAAGCAGTGTCCTTACACTTGGTACGCTTATTACTGTGAGTGATATCTCCTCTGCAACCTGTGATTTTAAATAAAATCTGGATACGTCGTTAACTAAGTGTAGCATGTGAAGCCATGGGTGGCAGCTAGTACATCATATCTTAGATTTTTTATTAATTTAGCAATCAGAGTAAGTACCAACATGGACAGTATTTCATACAGGAAGGGAGAAATATTGGCAGAACGTCAAAATGAACTTAAATTTGAGTGTTGCTAGTTTACAAGAAAAAAACTAAATTGTGTTTACATCACAATACTAACTTTTGTTCTAAATTAAAAATAAATAGATTGGTCTAAACATTATGTACGTATGTATTTCATCGTCCTATGCATGTCATATAACGTTCTTCAATTCTTAGAGCGATGGCCGCGTCGCCACCGCGGAATGGACTTGCAAATATTGCTACAGTATTAATGCACAGTTCGCGTGGACTCCAACAATGAAGCAATTTGTATTCAACAATAAGGAAACTATCAATAAGACCGCAGTCAACTTAGATTGGGCACAATACATGAAAATACAGTCAACGTCACAAATGTAGCATATGATTGTCTTATTAGATCAATTATAGGCGGAGTTCGTTACCTAGTATCCTCTCCAACTTGATGGACCTCTATGGGTGATGGGCTGATCACCTGTCACCATGGTACACCATATCCATCTTATGAGTCTTGGATCAGAAGTGGCTGCAAGTTTTCTTATGATTACTTCTTGTGGTTCTGCCCACCCCGTTAGGGATACGGGCGTGATAATATGTATATGCATGTATGTATAGGAGGAATAATAGGAGCGAAAACTGAGATGACGGCTGATTATTATTATTACCTACCTGTCTACCCTAGTGCTTCAGTTCCACTTCATCAGATGCGTACATACCTACATAATACCACGCATGTTTAGCATAGGGGTAGGCAGAGACCATAGATCTACTTTGCCACGATTCTGATCTACTCTCGCTTCATTATCTGTCATCACATTCATTAATACTCCTTTGGTTAAGGTACGTACAATCATCATCATCATCATCATCTTCCTGCCCTTATCCCACTCTATGTGCGGTCGGCACAGCATGTTCCTTGGATTATGCTGTAAGAGTTTTAGCTAAGGTGTTTTATGACCGGCCGCCTGCATGACGTCAACCCTCCTTGGGAACACTTGCTTATTGTATCTCATCATGTTGGGGAGGATACTATCCCTTAGTCGACTTTTACGACTTGCTCGGGGAGGCATTCTATGTTTTTTCTTTACTCCCAGTTCAATGAAGAAGTACCTACAATATAGAGGTATATCTAACATAAGCCTGCGACTCCGCTTGTGCGGTAGATACCAGTATAAAAAATAGCCGGGAAAGTCATAATTTTTGTTTAGGGTTTTTCTCTTAGCAAAATATGCCGTAACTTTGCGTACCTACAGTTCATCCATCATTGCAAGATCATTTACTACTTCGGTAAGTACATTGTAAACTGGACGCCGCCACTCATAACCAAGTACCCGGATGTAAGACCGGACAATATGTCGTAGAAATCCCGGTTTTATTACTGTCATCGAAAGTTTACAACAGGGTCGTATGTTCTAAAATAGAATGAGGATATCGTTTCAGAAGATTTGTAAAGCAGCTTCCGTGATTTGGTTGGCATATTTCAATTTCATAAGATTCACTCGACCTTTCATTACGCGATCATGGCCAGTTCGCGCGATGGTATTAGCGCGACTATATTTCAAACACACTGATCTCGAACTAGAGGCCTAATTGTCGTTCGCTCGATACTGTGATTTTCCAACTCCGTTATCGCTAGTTCGCACGAACTAGCGGTGATCGAGTTAATTAGGTCAACGCCTTACAATAACAGGCACGATACTTCGAAAAAGAATTGGCCGTAACTTCAAACGTGCAGTAAAATACATTTTTGATACAGTATTGGCCAATTTTGAAAAGCTAGCTTCACGATGTTTTCCTTTACCATTTGAGAGTACCTAATGGTATAAGTGGACGCCCGGATTCGCACCCACGACCTTAAGATTTTTAGGCGGAGTCACTACCACTAGACCACCAGTGCTTTCCGCCCAATCGGACCGTCATCGACCCGACACAAAAAAGGAGAGCAAATAAAAACCGATCAAGTGTGAGTCTAATTCGCACACGAAGGATTCCGTACCATCGTGCACGTACAGATCGTACTTCAATCAATGAACGATTACGAACGTTAAAAAAATTAAAGTCTTTTATTTTGTTTTTATAGCGGCAATAGAAATACATACTCTGTGAAAATTTCAACTCTCTACCAATTACGGTTCATAAGATACAGCCCGCTGACAGACGAACGGACCGACAGACGGACGGACGGACAGCGGAGGCTTAGTAATTAGGGTCCCGTTGGCACCCTTCGGGTATGGAACCATAAAAAATGTAATGGATGATTCATTTGGTGCTTTTTTCAATCATAAAATAAATAAAGCTAAATCAATTGAATCAGAGTTTCGTTGTTATAAAAGAAAGATTCTATAGATTTCCTTTTTGTTAAATGTTGGTACCAAATATCTTGGAGATCACGCACGGCCTTCAATTTGAGGTAGCAAATAGGGACTATTTCCTACTATCGATCCGTCAACTAAAGTTGGAAAACTACGGCATGAACCAAGTTAATCGCAGTGGCGGTCAATATTTACCTAAAACAAAGTATTTTAATAAACGTAAAGAATCATTCCTCCATAAATTACAAAGAAACTCTGATTTAATTATTCTTTCTCTATTAAATTTACGTTTAAAAAAGAAGCACGTAATGAATCACCCGTTACAAGCAAACTTTTGACAAATAGACTTGAAATAACCAGGACGGGGACTGTCCCGTTACGGAACGGTGTAGTAGGTGCCAACCCTTAGGTAGGTTAAGTTACTGGACCTTATTATGTTAAAACTTGCAAGCAGTAAGGCACGTGCACACTGTCTTATAAATTAAATTTGCCTCAGTAGGTACACCTGTTAACGACTTGGTCGTAGAACCGTAGCGTCGCGCAGCACTACGAGTAAGCCTACATAACAACATGCAAGGCAAGTTCATAACTCGCTTCATGTTTATCTTGCCAGTGTAGCTAATAGCAAGCTAGTCGGGCCAAGTACCGCTTGGCTGCACTGTACTCTTTTAGCCTACGTGCCTTCAGCTGAACACACATGTTCGCATTAAAACGCATAAAACGAGACCACATTTGTGCTTTCACAAACTCTAAGCAATTTACCATCTGTAGGTACTACATAGATAAATGATTTATACAGCGTCAGGAGGAAACTTTTGCCTATACAAAGGGGACGCTGTAATGCCTGGAGCGGTTTAAGATGGATGATAAAATACTACTAATATATTATGATATTATAGATTCAAGTTTAAGGATGTTTGGATGATTGGAAATACAAACCTGGAATAACAAATAATAACGTAGCTTATGTTAGCGGCAGCTTAGAAAGAAGTTACTGAGAAATATACGCGCAGTAAAACTTCTGGTTACTAAACTCAGTTGCCATCGCGAACCTTTAATGCAGATCCTGGAAAAAACACTCAACAGAACCCAAATCAGCGTCATTATTTGATCAAGCTTTATATTGGTTATAATAAAATCCGAATGTTGATTTCGATGTGTCTTAAAATGCTTATTTTAATATTGGCTTCCGTTTTGATAAAGCTCTGCAAGCAATTTATTTTCTTTATTGAAGATCTGAAGTAAACTGCATAGGGATCTCGGGAATGTCTATTTCGACATGTTTTGAAAAACATATGTCCACAAAAGAACCTGTCATTCGAGTAGAGACTGAAACACAGAACTAAGCCTGACAAATACCCTATCATTCATACAGCCACCTGTTTTGAATTATGTATAACACCGGGTGCCAGCGTCCACCGGATTACCTCACAAATTAAATTAGCGACACGACGCGGGTACAAATAATACGGGTTTTGTTATGCGAAAACACCTTGTATTCTTTGATATTTTATGCACTGGTGGTCTAGTTGGTAGTGACCCCACCTTCCGATCCTAAAGACGTGAGTTCAAATCCGATCGTGTACCAATGGATTTTTCTGTGCGAAAAAATTATGTGCGCTATACCAGTTCTCTCAAACGGTGAAGGAAAACATCGTGAGGAAACCCGCGGCTTAGTCAGCTCCGCACGTATTGACCATATCTTTCCTGTGGACAAGGCCGACTAAGCTGAGAGGATGGAATAGGTGCTGGGCAAGCTTTTTCCATCTTAATTCGTCCCGGGTACTACAGCGCAGCGTCCCGTTTGTGAAGGTAAAAGTTGCCTCCTGTCGCTCTGTATAAATCATCTACTGGTATACATAGGCCTGCTATAAAACATCTCCTTTGTCCTCAAAGGAGTTTTACACCTTAAATACCTGTTATCAGGAGCTAGAAATACAAATTAATTTGAAAATATCTAAATCATAAATAATTAATGAGTAGCCGTTATAAGCAATGATATTGCTCTTGTAACTGGGGCTCTAAATCTCGTGAACCTGATAATAAATAACCCCTCTGAGCAGGGGGTGACCGGCGAATATTCATTACCAACTAATACCACCATAGAGTATCCTAGAGTTTTCTTTCTATCTCTGCTGAATGTCGCTGTCAACTGAAGTTGTTTGTTGTTACATAATTTTCCCTTTTAAGAGTAACATTGACTTTACTGCCTAGTCGTTAGTATTAGGAAGCGATATTATTGTCATTTTGAGTTGGTAATTGTTTGTATCATGTCAGTAGACTTGTTTAGTTTTTGTTATGTAATTTAATTTCAATTTCGTATTTGTTAAAAGTCTACCGTTCACTTAGGACGCCATTTTTTGTCAACTAGAGATGAGTGTTCATCGGTAAATCCGTACACTTACCCAGAAAATAACTAAAATTTTCTGTAGGTATACTTCCTATTGCGATAATGAATTACATAAGTCTTAGTAACTTAGTCAATAGCCACAAACCTTTTTTGTGGGTAAATACTTCAACATTATTTAAGTTAAAACCTTTTTGCACATAAGTATTTGTAAAAGAAGTAGAAGTTCGAAATTAAAAACCAATTCAACCAATTTCAACTTTATTGAATTTGTTCAATGTAAAGTGTGTTGAAGTGAATGGTAAATAAATCTTGAAAATATTTTTACAATTTGTTAAATATTTTAATTTTATTAATTGCTTTCTAAGAACTTACATACGTACACATTATCACGCCTGCATACCTAACGGATAGATGGTCCACTTTTTATGTAGCTGAAAATAAAAAAAGTTTATTTGACTACCGATAGTTTCAGTAGTTGTGGGTAAGTACGGAGGATCGATTTCTGCGAAAACTTGTTTTTCTTCGCTATTTAAAGCTAGGTATGGAGCTTTCACTGAAAATGTGTACCACGTAATTTTTAACCTCCATTTACCCGCAACTCTATACGCTGAGTCCCTAAAGGCACTGCCATTATGTTCGAAAATAATGAAATCGCGTGACGTTCGTGTCAAATTCGATATGACTTATATTTGCCAGTGCACATAAAAACCCTTTTAACGATAAATATCTGTATTGCGTGTACTGCGTTCCGTGATCGGTAAACTTACCATTATATTTGACATTTTTTAAATAATCGCCTAGTAGAAAAACATTTTTACGACCAATATTAACCAAATGGTTTTCTAAACTCTTAATATTTTGAAAAAGTTATGTACAAGTAGGTACTTAAAAAAATACAGGTTTTAGATACTATGGTCCATAAGAAACTTTCCTGTAGGTACCTACTTTCCGGTACCTACCTAGGTATTTCGGTTTTTTATTGTAAGTTATATTATTCAAGTAAGTATACTTACTTACTTTGTTAGTTACTTTATTATCTAAGTTTTATTATTTTGTTTTAATTTAATATTGTTATACACAATAAAAAGTTTATCTATCTATCTACTTTCGTGACATTTTTCTTCTGGTTCGGACTTTTTATACAACCAAATGTTCATGTCGGTTTTGATACCCATACTGAGGGGGTTGTGTAAAAATATGTAATCCGCCATTTTGTGGCGGCGGCCATGTTGGATTTCAATGATACCGAATATATTCAATTGTATGACATATATCATCAGAACTAAAGGTGTGCCAACTTTCAGATCAATCTGCCAACAGGAAAGGAGTAAAATTTAAATTACTAAATTTGACCCAAACAAAAAAACAAACAGGGCAAGCTAAATAAAACCGTTTAATAAAAAAGCTAATTGATACGAAAAGTAGCATTATTTTTCAAAGTACGGAGTTTATACAGATCCCATTGTGCCAGCACCTTGCCCAAGCCTAAAAAATATAAGCCCATAGTCACGTTCGCGCCATAAAAATAAGGAAAAACATAATTTACGGCCTGCTTTCCGACTTAATTTTTGTATTCGGCCACTAGGTAATCCTCTTTCGCATATGGAACAGAAAGATTTAAAAACCAGTGCAATTCCAGCTTATTTGGTTCAGTTATGAAAATAATTTTATCACTGCTATGTCTATTAGCAAAAGCATTGTAATAATTTAATTTATTAGGTTACTGCACCGTAGGTAAGCTATTACATTCGTTTTTATCCGGAGAAAATTATGATATTCATTTTAATGTTGTTTTAGGGTTCTTTCGAACATTTAGATTAGCTCACCACATTTGATTTATTTTTCTTGAAGTCATTTTTCAAAACGAATATTCGAACCGCGCTTTTCGAATATTTTTTGGAAAATAACAATGTTTATATGGTAATTTAGCATCCGCCATCCGTTAGTAGAATACAGGAAGTGAGTTTAAGTCAATAATCTAGTGTTACCTACTCGATACCGAAAATACTTTTAAATTCGTTATTTATTTATTTAATAACTATACAGGAATTGGTACATTATATGCTTAGTAATGTCTTAAAATAGTAGGTTTGTCTCGACTCGAGGTTCTTGATAAACAATATTCTCAACAAACTAGATAAAGTGTGCCTACTGAAACCCGCATTAACTTTTCTTATTACTTTGTATATTTTCGAGCACTATTGCAAGTTGTCAAATCATGTAGGAATCAATAAAAAGAGACATTATTTTTGTTCTTAATAGTGAATCCTGTGAATCTCACATGTTAAAACAGAAACTACATCAAATTTCTTTATACTAAATTAGCTGTTCATATGGCAGTAACATAATGTTGACCCAGATGAAGTCACAGTCGAATTCCCTAATGTACTACCTACCTACTTTATATGAGTAACGCGCCAGCCAGGAGCAAGTCCTGAACTTAGATAAGTAGATTTGTTTATAAGCTTGCTCCAACTTCGACTGTGTAAAGTATTCAATCACATTAATGTAGGTTACCTAAGTTATACTAACTACTACGGCCTAAGTCCTTTACCATGTACTAGATGATTGATTCAGCGTCAGAACCTATATATATTTTAATTTTACTCTCTTAATAACTAACATTATTATTGGTTCTTTTGTCTTCACCTGTTACTGTTAGTTTTTATTTATAAGTTTATTTAATATTTATTTGCTGAAACTAGTAATTAGCCTTCCTATATTAAGTAGCTTCTTGCTTCATACTATCTATTTATTTTCCTAATGTTTTTGTCTAGCTGTTAGTTTACCTAAAATTTATAAAATAAAATATCTACTAACAAGACGTTGTAATTATTCATGCATAATTGATAACATTTTCCGGATGAACATAAATTTAATCAACTCGATGTCCATTAAATTCTTAATCGTCGCCAGTTTATTCCAAAAATAAACCGGCTAACATGATGGTGCCTAAATTCCATTCCTGCCAAATATAGCAGCCATAACCACCTCGACATGTTGTATATATATTTTAGGTATATTTGGGGTCACGAGTTCATAATAACTTTCTGAATCTCGTACACGACTCACCCCTTGCATGTAATAAAAGTCAGCTTTGTAATGAATTTCTAACCAAAATTACTTTTTGTACTACTACTACTACTACTAGTCGTGTAATTAGTTCTTTCGGACCAGTATGGTGATTAAAGATCCGTCGTCTGTTAGTAGAATACTGGAGCTTGGTATTTATAAGTTCATTGAACTTTTGAGCGTACGTAAAACTGCTAATTAAAGTTAATGATTTTTTCAACTCAAGACACAACTGCATAGGCCCACGTAACGAGTGTACATTACGAAAAATCGACTCAGCTGAATTTTATACGGCAAATATTGCCTGAGCGTGACTTCAGCGCGACATAGAACGAAAACGTAGTGCGTATATGCACCCAGAAATTTGTAACTAGACCTTCATATTTTTAGTAAAAAAAAATTGGTCCGAGGTTCTGTTTTAGTTTTTACTCGACTGCGAAGAAGAAGGATAATGTGTTTGGAGTGTATGTATGTATGTGCATTCTGGCTGAAGCTGTATTAAGTCCAAATGGTTGAACTGAATTGACAAATGAGGTGTCGTTGGATTCGTCTGGATGACGAGAATGTCATATTCTACGCAGTCGGGGTTTTTTTTTATAAATACTTGTCAAACTGCAGTAATTAGGTTCATGGCAACGATACTAGATGAAATAATAAACATAGAAAGACTATTCTCGAGAAATAGACATAATTATCACAGAAGATAAATAATGCAACGCATAACGTTTTTGAATCCACTTGATTTTGTTAAAATTAATATTACTCTAGAAGGCCAGTATTACATAACAGCGCTTTATCTGTTAAGAATTTTCATCCAAAAGCAAATAAAGTTGTGTGAAAATAACACCCCTTAGAATTTAGGCAAAGTACTTACACTTACACACCACAATACGTTCTGTTTTTTTATCGAGTTTTATTCATGAGTGACCCACACCGGATGGTTTTACGAGCTTCGATTTGCAAGTGTCTGGTTCGATTCCCGATGCAAATGCTCGGGTTTACTGCCACACAATAAAACCGTTCGCTTTCATAATATATTTTCTTATAACCCTACCGCGTTTGCCAAGTTTATGTCCGTTGCGCAATTGTTATCAGATGACACACTACTGCGGCCATAACAGAACGTGAATCCTGACTGAACGTGAAACACATGTTTTAAAAATAAAAATAAATTTATTAATAGGTACTTTATTTATTACAAATACGATTTTACACACATAAGCTGTGCAGAATAACGTCTCTCTCTAGGTAGTGCAGGCAAAGCAAAGGCTTATCCATTGCTACCACATTACGGTATTCAAACTTTGTCAACACTGCAGAAGAGCCAGGAGCAAGCAAGTTCAGACAGCTTATGGTCGCTAACGGATAATGCAAGCAATGAGAACGTAATTTCGAGTTCGCAGTTTGCCCCATGTTGGGCGCCATTCATAGCCGCCTACTGAAACAAACTAGCATTTGCGAGTAAAACGGTGCTTTCTGAAAGCCTCTCCGCTGCATAATGACTAGCTACATAAGTGATTACAGAAATATACATTTGTGTGCACATAGACCATATCAACTACACCACGGAACAAATACATTCGAAATTACAAAATATGCATTTGGAAAAATATTTACTTTATTCACGAGCCGCCAGCGAAGCTATCAGACATGTCCAAACTTTGCTGAGTGCAGCTTGCTTTATTTCCGTTTGACCTGTCCCGTTCGACTCTATTCCTGGAATAGCACGACCCCAGACATGTTCATTTCACCGACAAGCCGAATGCAAGTCCTGACAGCGACGGCTGAGCGAGCTGCGCCGACACGGCTCTGCACTCGCAAATTTGAATATTTAATTGCGATTATTTTAGCGCAACGTAGACTAATTTATAAAGCAAATTGACAGTTCTAGTGTTTCCCGCGCTGCGGCTAATGGTAAAGATTTACTTCTCGATATTTCCGCAGCGAAATGAATCAATTGCATTTTAAATTCGAGGTATTTGCATATAGCATGGCGGTGGGCTACTTTACGATTGCAGTCCGGTTTGGTATTCTTTGTTTAGCGTTTTATTTTGTGCATTTCGTACCGGGAGCGGCACGTGATACGACCTGGCACCGGCTTCTTTCATAAAATATTTTTCAGTTGACAGTGTGTTGTTTCAATCGAATATGTAGGTTTAGAAAGACTATATACATACCTATTATATAGTGATCAGCGTTCTATTTCGGCAAGAAAAAGTTAATTTTGCCATTTTTTCACTTAATCGAATAGGTACTAGTAATTGCCACGGCTACATGTCGCTGTCATCAATATTATATGTATGTAAAAAGTAGTTTGGTAATTTTATTTTACTATAGCATTGTACGCATAGCTAAATATATACCTACTTATTTAGATAA
This sequence comes from Scotopteryx bipunctaria, assembly GCA_949320045.1. Taxonomy (NCBI): domain Eukaryota; kingdom Metazoa; phylum Arthropoda; class Insecta; order Lepidoptera; family Geometridae; genus Scotopteryx; species Scotopteryx bipunctaria. The sequence continues at coordinate 5,460,552 of OX439449.1, forward strand.
ATAGAAAAATAAGTTGGAAAATTTAGAAAGCTTGAAAGAGATCTTCTCTTTAGTAGTTTTCACGCTTTTCTCTAATGTTCTATTTATTAAATAATAAGGTGGATATAATATCTAACAAGAGTTTGCCACTAGCTCTTACGAACTTACTTTTTTTTACCTAACAGAAACAATTTTGCAAAGCCCTACCAAACCTAGATTGCTCCTTTACTTAGTCAGGAGTCACTATTTACGCTGAAGTGCAAGACATTTTGTCCAAAAATTCGTTCTCGGATGTGCCACAAGAGGGACATATAAAACGACGGAGCCAGCTCTAACTTAAACCTAACTTAGATGTAGAGCCTCTTGGGAGTAGCGCTGAAAACCCAGGGATGACATTAAGCTGTGGAAACAGGTCTATCGCGCAAAATATGTGCTGAAATCATTTTGCAAAGTGGTAATTATTTCAGGTAAGTACATATGTAAGGACTCTTAAGTGTTGTTCTTATTCGTAATTTTTTTTGAAGTTAAATAAAATTATACACAAGATGCCTTCTTATAACATATTATACTAAGGTTAAGGCCTATATTATACTAAGGTTTTTTTAGAAAAAGTAATAGAAAAATAACGTTGAATTTGATAAATTGGCACAAGGAAACGAGAGAGACCAAATTTAAAGCGACAGTAGCAGCACTGTAACTGTTTGACTAAATAAGTGATTACCTACCGAAATTGTTCGAAACACTTCGGAGTTTATGCCGTCCGAATGTCACTCAGATGTCTCAAGTTGTGCGAAGTAGCTAGCTGTAGGTTGTCAAGATAAAGTCAGCTGTAGGTACCTAGCTACGTAGTTTGACTGACAGACAGATTAACTTTCGCCCTAGCAGGTGTTTGAAGTTCATCAAAAGAATAGCAATAAAATGAAATAATACCTTCTGCTAAAGAAATAAGACAAGAATTTGTTATTTTTATACTTTACTTTGTGCTCTAACCTGAAACACAAGATTACCTAGTTCAGGCTTTCGTGTATTTTTTATCTAAGTACATTTAAGACACTGTAGTTGTAATTTTTATTGTCTAACAATCCTTATTGAATAATGATTATGTAATGATTAAATGTTTTCGAGCTCTACTTTGTATAAAAACTACAACTTCCGCAAAAAAGTAAAATAAAATATTGTTTGCGACTAGGTAACTAGATGTACCTAAGTATAACAGCGAAGTTGGAAGTGGATTTCTCAATTTCATTCAAATTAAATTGATGTAGGATCTCGGTTTTACTTTATTAAGTTAGTAGCTTTAATCTGATTTTACTAAAGGTTGAAGTTATTAACTTTTGAATGTATGAATAAATTTTATTTTATTTTTTATTGGGTACTAGAGAATTGGTCCACGTTACGCAAATTGATTTAAAGTAGGTATTTAGTACCTAGTTTACGAGGTAGGTAGTTATTGCACTTTGCACTGGGTCTTTTGAGGAAACTAACACGTCAGTACCGAAACATTTGAGGAGTAGAAATAGGAACATAACCGCTGGGGTAAACGTGTTCTTGAGTGGAGACCGCGACTCGGCAAACGTAATGTAGGACGCCCTCCGACTAGCTGGAGTGACGATCTGCTGGCAAAGACTGGATGCATCAAGCCGAAGATAGGGCGCAATGGGGCTCATAAGGGGAGGCCTATGTCCAGCAGTGGACTGCTATATGCTGATGATGATGATGATGATAGGAACATTTAGGTTTGCCTGTAGACATTTAGCCTATTGACTTTCGACCAGGTTTTACATATCCAGAGAAGGGTTCGCCAAAATGCCCGTGTTTTCCATACTAGTTCCAATCCACATGAAGCATTGTGTTTGGATAACATTTCAATCGAGGGGTTTCATTCGCGGCGGGCACTCGACCGAAGCCGCACATTCAACTCTTTTTCACACACCACTGCCTGTGGATGAATGGGGTGTGGTTACCTATATTAGCATTCATTTATAGGTAGGTACAAACCTACATACTATTATCGTACTGAAATTGTGTTCTATTTAAACCTGAGGTTAAAGCTACGGAAGTATTTCAATTACATTTTAGTTTTTACGGGAAGTTCACCTATAGGTACGAGGCAGAAATAGATACTGAGGTTCGTACTACTTCAATTGATTCGTTTTAATGTTGGGTTTTATAGGTAAATAAGACCGTTTGCAACGGTCTTGAGATGTTGCCGACTGTATCTTTTGTATTTTGTAAATTATATTTATTTTAGTAGTAAGTTTATTCTGTTAATAAATGTTTTGTATAACTTTCTTTATCATCATGATAAATAAGTTAGTAATAAACCTTTAAAATGCAATTGAAGGCGTTTAATAAGATATATACCTAGGTGTAGGAGTGCTCTGCAAACACAATTCAATAATCCCTTGGAATAGATACAAGTTACAAGTTGGTCGGAACATCGCTTTCCTGTCCAAAAATATTTTCTGCCACAAAAGAGTAACGAGACCTTTATACCAGGATCTCAATAATTAACGAGCTAATAACAAACCCGCCTCTGCAGGCATAAAAAGAAAAGAAATCCAACAAACGGCTACTAATGAAAAGCAAAGTTAGGTAGTGTTCGTACTTCCGGTCAATAAGTGCGCACTCCGCTCTCCTGCACACTTAATTTCCTCGTTCTTCCGGTTTGCGACTTCTTCAGTAATTGAGTAACTGACTCCTGATGGTTTAAAAGCAGCTTTTTTGTCATTTTGGTATTATTTAACTGAGTTTTTTTCAAGAAAACTACTGGATTCATAGTGTTTTGAATACCAATATAAAAATATTGTTAACCAGAGGAACGCCTTGTGGCTTTGTCCGCGTTTTCTTTTTATACAAACTTAATCTTCCTGCTGCGTCCTCTAAGATTTCCGGAATTGCTTAGTGCAACCCCTACGAGTATGGTTTTATGGTTAGGTAGGACTTATGGTTTAGGCTGAACATTGATTGTCAGTCAGTCAGTAAGTTTTATATACTTAAAGTATTATATAGGTACGGGCGGCCTAAAATGTGTTCTACCGCCCTAGGATGAAGTTCTATTGCACTTCATAAAACAACAAGGTATAGATATCTATGAACAAAGTATACATTTATTAATAGAAATAAACTTACAACTAATAAATTACAACAGTCGGGATATCTAAAGGCAATGGCCTTTAGATTACGGCTGACTGTTTCTTTTGTATTTTGTAATTATATTTATAACTAGCGGCCGCCCGCGGCTTCGCTCACGCGGTACCCAGATAAAAAGTACCCTATATCCCATTCCAGCACACGTAGGTACCTACTATCCTCATTATTCATTATAATATAGTGTACGCTAAACAATGGCTAAAGTATTGCCATCTCTTACCATTTCATAATGACAAACAGCGACAGGGCTAACTTTAAGCAATGGTTAACTTTTGCGAACGAATATGAATAATAGGGTATGTAAGTATATTCCGTAGTTTTTGCGTGAAAGAGTAACAAATATACCTAAATCTAAAAATTAAGAAATTTTGGTGAATTTAGTAAAAATTTTGAGAGTTAAGGTAAACTTTTCAAAACGCAACGATAGCGCGACAAAATTTGATCAGAATTAGCAGCGACATCTAGTTTTCAGACGTAGAATTACGTCAGAACTCCATGAATAATCAAGATTGGAAACTTATTAGACCAGAAATAATTTATGCTTCCTTTCACAGGTAATTTGACATTGACAGTTCCTTTTACATATGTTTTGTATCATCTATTACTAATCTTTGGTACCTATCATGTATTTATTGTTCTGAGGTATCATCGCTGTCATAATATGTCAAAATAAAAGTATTCTATTTTTCATGAAAAACATGCCAAAAATAAAGAATTTACAGGTAATTATGACATCAACTAAATGAGAAAAATCGGCTCTTTAATTTGATATAGGTTATGTGCAGTTTTAGACCAAAAATTGATTCCAGGTTTTCATCCCTTTTCACCCCTTTAGAGGTTGAATTTTGAAAAATGCCTTCTTAGTACACCCCTACGTACCAAGGTTTACCTACACTGAAAATTTCAAGTCTCTACGTCCAGCGGTTTAGGCTGTGCGTTGTCTGTCAGTCAGTCAGTCAGTCAGTCAGTCAGTCAGTCAGGACAAAGATTCTTATAATATAAGATTAAATAATGTTGCAACGGCAAACCTGCTCACCTGATCCAGCTCATCAGACAACAAGGTCGATTTTCCCTTGCAATAATATTTTTAGTTACATAAGAAGCTGCTAATTCTCTGCTGGACTGGAAGTAAAGAAAAAACATAGAATGCGTCCAGCTGCTTCTCTCCCCGAGCATGTCGTAAAAGGCGACCAAGGGATAGTATCAAATGATAAATAAATGATAAATGAAATCTTCTTCAAAATGATGGACCACCTAAATGGGCGATGGGCTGATCACCTGTCACCATGGTTCACCATATCCATCTTAAGTGTTTAAATCAGAAGTGGCTGCAAGTTTTCTTATGCTTACTTGTGGCTCTGCCCACCCTATTAGGGATACGGCGTGATAATATGTATGTATGTACATAAGAAGCTTTGTAAATAATTAGTTGGTGCTACGCAGTGGTGCGCCGTAGCCATAGCAACCAACGTCAAAATACCAATGGCCTTTATCCACACACATGTTTTAGAACCCGATCAATAGAATTTGTCCTTCGACTATTACCATAAGTAATGGATATTACGGTTTTTCTACAATCCTTACTTATTGTATTCACACCTGTGTTAATCCCTGGCCTATTTGCGACGATTTTTTATTGAGACTGAATAAATTACTAACGTTTATAAGTAACAAATGATTGATAATACCTACTCTTATAATTTTTGGTTACTCAGCAACCTAGCAAACGAATCGTGATAAGAAATTAATTATTCTATGACATGCTGGTTTCCTCGCGAGGTTTTCCCGAGTAGGCACTGATAAAGCGCACATACATTTTTAGAACTGATAAATTTATCGATTTATCGACCTACGACCGGATTCAAACATACGACCTCAGGATTGGCAAAGTCATAAGACAAACAGCGCTCTATATTAAAGAAAAACATTTTTGTTTCCCGAATTCGGGGATCCTAAAACTTTAAGCTCAAAGTAATAACTTTCTAAGTAATAGAATCTGAAATAGTATCTGAAACATGATCAAAACTGTCCCACATTTAACAATTTCTATAGCCTCCATTAAACAGTAAACACGCCCACGTAATCCTCTCAAACATTGGAAACGAGGGACCAACAACATATAACAAAATAAAACGGAGGGTACGTAAAACAAAATATCTATCACAAAGATTCTTCAAAATCAATTGGGAATTCCACCCTTTGTCCCAACAGGGAAATTCCATTTTCTAAACACAAAACAGACGACACAAACCTAAATACTTACCTTGTAAGTAAACGAAGCGCAATAAGTAAATATCGTCTGTTTCAAACGACCTGTGAAAATCTCGAAACAACTTTTAACGGATTGCGGTCATATTACGTGAGACATAGACTTTTCATTTTCTTTATTAGATTATTAGGTAGATTTCAAATTCTGCTTTGCTCCCACGGCAGCGTAAAAAGTAGCCTGCATTTTATTCCAGGTCCATATATTCCAAGTTTTATGCAAATACGTTTAGATGACAAGCCCAAAGCCTACTTTCAGATTCATAATTTTAGCAGGGTTACCAAATTGTTTATGGTACATAATGTATCATTAAAATGTGATGAATCATAAAAATAGAATTGGTGGTGCTTATCTAGAATAAACAATCAATAAATCGTTGCCGTATGTGTTTATCATATAAGTAATGCCTGATAAAAAGTAGAACCATAGCGATAACTAAACACGTTATAGATAGAAGCAACAATTGGAAATACCATCATTGTTTGTAATATTGTCATCGAAGCGCACAATTCAGCATCGGAACGGAATAAGCGTCAAAACTAAGGTAGGTATGTATGTAAATGTATTGACTTAGTTAACAGATTATATTCTAATTCCCTGCGATTCAGATTCTATTCATTTTTTATTTCTGAATTTAAGACTAGTCACAATCGCCCCTGCACTCGTTCTGCCTGAGTTTTAAGCAAGATGTGTATGTCAAATCATTTAGAATTTGTTACAAGGTAACAATAAGCTCAAAGCAGTGAAAATATCATAACCCTTAAAGATCTTTTTTTAAATAATGCTTTCTTCTTGTGTAGACAAATTACACTTTTCGATGTTATAAAAACGAGAATTGACTATTAGGTTTATCTACCTACATACGTTATGTATCAGTGATTTGTTCTAAGACAATCATGTTTTATTTTATATTACATACAACAGAGCTTTCTAGGCATTTCTAGTTTGGGTAGGTGCTTATCTATTAAACAAGTAAACTATTTATTCCATCCAAAATCTGTTTCGATTTTTTCATTAATCAGAATAAGAATATAAACTACTAGTACTACTTAAGAAATACCAGTAAAGGTATGAGATTTTGTTGAGTTTTAAAAAACGATACAAATGATAAGACAAGTCCAAACCTTTAAAATAATTATATTGTCTTAAAAACTTGACATGACTCATACGTATAAATATACAAAACAGGATACACGAAGTACTTAGAGCTACGTGAGTAATCGATTACTATCTAATAAGTAGGTACAGTCGCCTGCACTAAAATGTATAACAATATAATGGGGTCCAAGTTTGTAAACTGTGTGGAACTTTTTAACGGGCGGTGCGAATGTCTTGAAACCCGGTTTGAATACTATGAATTCAAAATAAATTGACACGTGTTTGAGGATTTTTCAAAACAACCCTTAAAAAGAGGTGATATGGGGTACCTATCAAAGTTTGTATTGATACTTTTTAAAGGGCGGGCGTTGCGATACTTATAAAAGTACTTAATATAACGCGTACGAAGTCGCGGGCAACAGCTAGTATAATATAAAACTTCCGAAATGGTTTCAGGGTATTACAATAAAGAAATACACAGCAAAACTCAAAATCACGGAATTCGTAGATAATATTGTGTTTTTGCCCGATAAATATTAAATTATTAAATATTTATCGTAAGGCTTTAACACCATTTTGAAAGTATAGAATGTTAGTTGTTAGTGCAGACGACTGCACTGCTTAGTGTTTATCTTTATCACTTGTCTTAAATGTCTGATAAAAGGTATCTACTCGTACTGCCTACATTATCAAAACTACTATATAACAAACAACAAGCGGACTATTTTCATTCCCAATACTTTTGACAAAGAAGAGACAGCTGTCACTTCTATAGCTAGTGTAAAATAATATTATTAGTTAGGTTCTAAGGTGAGATTTACCTGTAGTGTAATTTTGCTATAACTTTCAAACACCTTCGATTATTTATTTTCATTTGCCTAGCCCTAAGAAAATTGTTCAGACCGTAATTTATTCCATGTTTTTTCACCTACATTTACCCTTCTATGTAGTTCAATAGCTGAATTAACAAAAAGTATACAAAGGTGACATTCAAATAGGTAATTATTATGACAAATAACTTACTCAAACCTGTGAAGTGCGTTGTGAATATTACCTATTGTTCTGTTATTTACTTTATTACAGACTTCAATCATGAGAGTAAGACATGAATTTAATAAAGTGACGCACACTTTGCAACACCGTGTAGGCAACGTCGTAGGTGGTATTGCAGTGGCATTACGCAGTCGACCTTGCCATCGACATCATATTACAACAACAGGTAGGACATCGCCATTACGAGTTATTTTATATAAAAAGTAGCTGTTGCCCGCGACTTCGTACGCGTTAGATTACTTTTTTATAAGTAACTACGTAGTGCAGTAGGTAATTTTTTTAATGGTAACTTAGGATCATTAGGTGGGAAATGTGATGAAAGATGCAGTAGTTGAATTTGATGACCTCTCTGAGGCCTTATTTAGATACCACCATACCGAATTTCAAGCCAATCGCACCGCCCGTTAAAAAGTTCCCATACAAACTTTAACACCCCTTTACCACATAGAAGGGTAAATGTAAGTTAATAAGTTAAGGGTTGTTTTGAAAAACCCTGAAATACTTGACCGTCCATTTATTTTGCATTTATAATACACAAACCGAGTTTCAAGCTAGTAGCACCACGTGTTAAAAAGCTCCTTAATAACGTTTTCACCCCTCTAGAATTTCGAAAAATCCCGTCTTAGTGGGTGATTTCGCTATAAAAGGAAGCTGTCTACCAAATTTCAACTTTCTAGCTTCAGCTGTTTCGGCTCGGCGATGATGAATCAGTCAGTCAGTCAGTTAGGTTAAAAAAATTAAAAAGTATAGATAAGAGTATTATGATTATGAACTAATAAGACTATTTTTCACCAATGGCAACAATTATTATCAGTAAAGTCAATTAACGCATATACCTTTATTAAAAGATACCTTGTTTCAGTTATAATGCCGCCCCCACACGGTCAGCCCTGCGGCCCTTATTGCGGGACTTTGCCAGGGCGCTGTCAACCACACTGCTACTACCGCAACGTCATGGGTCCGCCACCGCCACCACACCAACACCACCCGCCACCGCCACCGCACCACCACCCGCCACCGCCGCCACACCACTACCCGCCACCGCCGCCGCATCACCACCAGCCACCGCCACCCCATCACCACCCGCAGCAGCCACCGTATCATCATCCCGGTCCCAACCTGCTCCGATAAATTCTTAAACATTAAAGTTACAAGAATCAGAATAAAGATCTTATAAAATCTATGATGTATATAGCAAACAACCAAAGTAGGTAACCTGTAATTTGCAACTTTGCCAAAATATTAGATTTGTTGTACGCCTACATCTACTACGCAACATATAGAATTTGATCGAGCGGATAGAGATAAGATAACTTATGGAATTAGCCAAATCGATCGTATTATCAGTGTTTTGTTGGAAGTTTTGTGTTTTACGTATATAAAACCCAGTCTATATTTATATATCATATTTTATGGTTTTAAAGCAAATAAAGTTTTTATACCCTATTAAAAACTAGTTTTCTTTTTAATCATGTTGTTATTATTTTTATTTTGATGACACTAATGGTGACAAATATGATTCATACTTTTAACCACATTGGTTAATTTTTTTGCTCAGAAATTAAGTATGAATGTAATCGACATAAAAAAGATTAAATGTTTTTATAAGTAGCCAAAGCTGAATTCCGGAAAAGCCGGTAATTATTTTCTCAGTTTCCTATTCAGGCCGTGGAGGGAAATGCGAAACCAAACAGCGTTCTTATTAAGAAAGTTTTTCTTCATAACAAGATTACGTACGCCAGATGTGTTGGATAGTGTTTGGTACAAACATTAGAAAACAGCGGCATTTCGTGACTATTAAAGCTTCACGGCTATCTTTAGGGACGTAGGTATAAGGTCCAACAAAATAATGATTTGTAGACCCACAAGCTAAGATAAAAAAAAACGCTGTAGTATTTTCATTTTGTAAGTTTTAGGTTGAAACATTATTTCTCTCGAAAGAAATAAGCACAAATCTACTACTACGCTCTCCGAAATAGAAAACAGCAAATTAAAAACAAAGAATTAAGGTATACATCAGAGGGTGTGTTTAGCGTAGGTAAATGTTTTTCTACTGTGTAAGTGATTTAACTCATTATTATACTGAGAGCACTGGTGGTCTAATTGGTAGTAACCCCGCCTTCCGATCCTAAGGTCGTGAAGGAAAACATAGTATTGACCATGTATTTCCTGTGGACAAGGCCGACTAAGCTGAGAGGATTGAATAGGTGCTGGGCAAGCCTACTCCATCGTAATTACTACAGCGTTCCGTTTTTGAAGGTAAAAGTTGCCTTCTCACGCTGTATAAATCATCTACTATAGATGGTAAAAGGCCTTAGTTATTATACTACAAATATTACTATTATACATATAAACCTATCATTTCTCGAGCTAACCATATAATCCATGGTATCTTAAACCAGGTTTGTAAACCAACAACTTATGCCCTAAACAGATGCCGAGACTATTCTAAACAATTTATTTTCTTCCAGCCATTAACGAAACATTCTGCTGCATCGGAAACATTGTGTCTCGCATGTTTATAAGCAAAACACTGGCCTCAAAAATTATTCCAAGAGTATTTTTCCCTAAGCAATATATTCCCGCAAAAAGTGAGACGAAAAGGACCATAAATATCGCATTCGCACAGTTCGTTACGCGTTAAGAAATGGGGAAGTCTTAACTCACAGTTCCGACGTACATTCACGTCAATACTGAGTAAATACTCGTAGCAGGCGCGAGGCGACGCTTACATTTATTGACTAGCTCCAAGCCTCCATACCTGCTCGGAAATAAAAAAGTGACGTTGCGGTAACATACCCTATTTTTAAAACTGGATGAGAAACAAAAATCTTTACTTCAATTAGTTCGTTCCACAAATTAAGTAGTTATATTTTTATTTGAACAATAGTATTATTTTTAGTTGATGTTGGAAAGTGTGTAAATGTAATCAACTACCTACTGGATTTGCCAAGTCACTCTGGCAGGGTTTAGTTAGTTTTAAATCAGGTAAAGAGGTCTTTAATGTTTATTTTATAGAGAATCTATCGCCATCAATCCAACGAGCTGTATAAATAGTTAAAACGTGGCATGGCTTCAGGACATGGCGGTACTTCAGTGAGTTATGGTTATAGCAGCCGTCCGTTCGGTTCCGGAGGCGCTGCTATATTCGGCTGGAACGATAGATGGAAGTTTTGAAGATATCATATTTATGACTTTTTGTTTGAAAATTGATTTCTAAAAACATCTCCTATCTCGGTGGCGTGGCGGGCGAGTGTTCGGCTGAGAAGCGGGTTCTACTCCCACTACGGGAGAAATGTTTGTATGTTCTGCAAATATTTTTTCCGGGTCTGGGTGTTGTAATATTATGTATTAGATTACTTAAGAGTTCTGTTAACGTGTGTTAAATTTACAGAATCAAATAGTAAAACAGAAACGTTCTGAATTAAGATTATACTCACGACTTTGTAGTCCTCTGCTTCGAGCTATACCATCCGCATGTTTCCTTAGCTTTAATGAAAGCAAATATTGCGGCTATACTTTCTCACAGATAGAAGCCAAAGACACTATTGCAATGCGCGCGGTTTGGCTTGCTTCGTATTTACCGGAATTTATGATTTCATTTCGTGTCGCATATTTCAACAAGCGGGCATTTTGCATCGAAACGAGCCGCAATAACGCACCGGTTTCCCTTTGTTATTACTTACAAGCTTAATAAATTTCTACTCGTTGCGGTTACGCTATTTTAATTTCGTTTATGTATTTGATTCACAAATTGAAACGAAGCTTTTTGGGATATGGCTGCACGGTTGACGCCATTATGCATGATAAAGTGTTGAGCATATTTTATATTACGAAGTGCTAGACTGAATCCAAGTTTTAGTAACCAGACTACAACCTACCTACAAAGTACTAAGTACTACTGTGTTACTATCGAAATAACATTAACACCGCTATAAAATATTATTTAATTGTAGGTATGTACATAACATTTGACCAGTATCTGTCGTGATAATATGTATATCATAATTTAGAATTGATTTCATATTATTGAACTTTAATTTCATCACTCGATCAATCTAATTTATAATCGCATCCAGCTCTCTATGAAATTAAGAGGCACCTGGCTTTCTGAATTATTGGATTTTACAACGGAACTTGGTATTAAGAGCCAAACAAATTAATGTAATAAAAACTGCCTTCGCTAGACTCTCAGTTTTGTAATAAGAGGTTTGAATGGGTATTGTTGAGTTTGCCATTAAGAGTTGCTGTTTTCTTTGCCTCGAATGCAGTGGGATGCAACCTGTTGTTGAGTTTTTAATTAAGTGCGGAATTGTGGACGAGGAAGAATGTTCCACTACGTTTTTTACTTTCCACTTTGAAACTGTACTTTGCCCTACAGCTAATAACTCTACAGTGTAAGCAACTCATACAACTGTTACAAGTTAATTTGGAGCTGTTTGAAGGAGACCATTTAATTCACTTCGTAAGCTTTGTAAGATTTTTGGTAAATAGTTGCATTGCATTATAAACAGCCTGGGTGTCTATAAACATGATCCCCCAAAAATTACCCATGTTTATTCGTGTTCTACTTTCAAAATAAAAATAAAATATTGATAAGACTCTGTAGTAGTACCTACTATTTGCGGGAATCTACTGCGGAGGTTTGGAGATCAGTAAGACTCAGTTGGAGTGTAGAAATAGGAATGATTTATTTACAAAATGGCTCAAATATTTATACAAAACTAAAACACAAAATAACCAATAAGAAACAAGAATCTAATTCGCGCGCTTGCTAAGACGGTGCCGCGCGCGAGCGGGGTGTGAGAGACGCGGGGCGAGTCCCGAGGCTATAAATATTTGTTCGGCCCCGGCTCCGCCCTCATTCGGCTGCGACTGCGGTGGAGAACGGACGTCTGTGTAAAGTGCTGCGTGATCTCGCTCGGTGCTCGTCGCGATGGTGAAAGTGGGAGCTGTAGTGAAAATGTGAGCCCGGTGAACGTCGTCACGAAGAGTTGGTGGTGATGGAGCTCGCAGTGCAGTGATGTGCAGTTCTTGTTTCACGATACATAAAGGTCAAACGTTGGTGAATTAAAGTTTCTTGATTGTGTTTTCTTTCTTCCCTGTAATCCTGGTAATCTTGGTATTCTAAAAGGTATTTCTTGGTACTGGTATGGTATGGTAAGGTTGTGAGGTAAACAGGTAAGTAGCTGTGTCAGCTACATGGCTCCTTCCCTAGCGAAAGCGTACCGGAAGCTTGACATCGCGTCCACTCCGAGTTGTCCTCAGGATCGATGATGGAACTTGGCGCGATGTTTGGCTTGTGGTAGAGTCTTGAGTCGCTGGTGGGGGAAGTGATGAAGCTGGTGCTGGTGGTAAATGATGACTATTGTCCGCTGGTGCAGGTATTTGATGTGATGATGGTAAGTAGCTTGATGAAGGTACAGGTAGGTAGGTATCGTAGCTACTTTCGTCGACTGTATAGGCAGGCTTAAGTCGATCGATAGATACTACTGCCGATCTTCTCTCCGGTAGTAGTATCTTGAAAGTCTTGCTGTTCCTCTCCAGTACTTTGTAAGGTCCTTCGTATGTAGGTTGCAGAGGTTTCTTCACGGCGTCGTTGCGGATGAAGACTTGTTCGCAGGTTTGTAGATCTTTATGTACGAAGATAGGACGTTTGTTTCCGTGTGATGTTGTGGGCTGACTCGGACGTGCGGCGTTGATTGTTGAGCGTAGTCGGCTTACATAATCGAAGTCCATGTCCTGGGGCTCAGCTGATGATGGAGTGGTGAAGAAATCACATGGTAGGCGAAGGTTGTATCCGTAGGTAAGTTCAGCGGCGCTCACACCAGTGTCGGAGCGTGCGGCGGCGCGTAGACCCATCAAAACTGTAGGTAGCTCGTCTATCCACGATGTATGTACTGATAGACGAGCTTTCAGCGCGGTCTTGAGTGAGCGGTGCCATCTTTCGACTATGCCGTTTGCTTGTGGATGGTAGGCTGTAGTGCGAGTCTTCTCAGTCCCAACAGTGTGAAGTAGCTTGGCGAATAGTCGACTTTCGAAGTTTCTTCCTTGGTCGGTGGTTATTAGCCTTGGTGAACCGAAGCGAGTAATCCAGTGTTCGTAGACTATTTTTGCTACGGTCTCAGCTGATGTGTCGTCTGTAGGTATTGCTTCGGGCCATCTTGTCGCTCGGTCGATCATGGTGACAAGATATCGATGTCCTTGTGGTGAAGTAGGTAGCGGTCCAACGATGTCGATATGTACGTGTTGAAAGCGGTCAGCTGGTGCGAAAGTGGATAGGCTGCTCGTTGTGTGTCTTTGAACTTTACACCGCTGACATTGTAGGCATTGTTTCGCCCACGTCCCTGCGTCGCTGTTCATCGACGGCCAAAAGAACTTTTGACTGACCAACCTGCGGGTTGTTCTTATCCCTGGGTGGCTGATCGAATGAAGTGAGTCGAATGCGGCGCGTCGATATTCTGCAGGTAGGTAGGGACGAATGCAGGATGTTGACATTTCGCAGTAGATAGGTTTTTGCGAACCAGGTATTGAGACTCGTCGGAGATCCAAATTATTTTGACTTGCGAGGCGGTCGATAGTATCTCTGTCTCTTTCTTGCGCTTCGGCGATTTTGTCGTAATCCATTGATGTTGGGCAAGTGATTGCTTCGATAGGTATGCGGCTGAGTGCGTCGGCGACTACGTTGTCACTCCCGCTGACGTGTCTTATGTCGGTGGTGAACTCGCTGATGAAGATGAGCTGTCTTGCGCGTCGTGGTGTTTCTGAGGCTGACGGAGGTTTTTGTAGCACGAAGGTTAGCGGCTTGTGATCGGTGAAAACGATGAGGTTTCGCCCCTCGAACGTTTTTCGAAAATGTTTGATTGCCATGTAGATAGCTAGTAGCTCTCGGTCGAATGTACTGTAGTTACGCTGCGCGTCGGAGAATTTCTTTGAGAAGTAGCCGAGTGGTTGCCATTTTTCGTCGATGTACTGTTGTAGCACGGCGCCTGCTGATTGGTCGGACGCGTCGCTGAAGATAGCAATTGGCGCTTCGTGAGATGGGTGCGCGAGTAAAGCAGCATTTTGAATCGCCAGTTTACTCGCTTCGAATGCTTTCGTTGCCTCGTCGTTCCATTCGATTTGTGACCGATCTTTTTTCTTCCCGTTGTGTAGGTATGCGTGGAGTGGCGCTTGAATTTCGGCTGCTTTAGGTATGTGCTCGCGGTAGAAGTTGATCATGCCGAGAAATCGCCGTAATTCTTCTATTGTTTTCGGCTTGGCGTAGCTACATATTGCGTCGACTTTTTCGGTAGGCGGTTTGATTCCCTCTCTGTTGACGGTGAAACCAAGAAACTTGACTTCTGGCTGGCCGAAAACGCATTTCGAAGGATTGATAGTGATGCCATTTTCTTCTAGTCGTTGTAGTACAGCGCGGAGGTGATTTTTGTGAGTTTCTTCGTCGGAACTTGCGATAAGTAGATCGTCGATGAAGGCGTAGACAAAATCGAGTCCACGTAGTACTTCGTGAATGAAGCGTTGGAATGTCTGTCCGGCGTTCTTAAGTCCTGGGCACATACGTTGAAACTCGAATAAGCCCATTGGAGTGATAATTGCCGTCTTCTCTACGTCTTCTTCACGAACTTTCAGTTGTTGGTAGGCTCGGTTGAGATCGATGGTACTGAAGATAGTTTTGCTTGACAGTTGGTAGGTGAAATCCTTGATTCTGGGTATGGGATATCGGTCGGGTGTAGTGACGGCGTTGAGTCTTCGGTAGTCACCGCAGACGCGTATATCACCATTCTTTTTTGGTACGATGTGCAGAGGCGAAGACCATGGGCTTTTGCTTGGGCGGCATAGACCTTGATCCATCATGTTTTGGAATTCTTTTCGTACTTGTTCATAGCGGTGAGGTGCGACTGGTCGTGCCTTGCAGTGTAGCGGCGGTCCTGTAGTTTCGATGTAATGTTCGACGTTGTGAAGTGTAGTTAGGTTCATTGAAGTTAGTCTTGTAGTTCCGGGAAAATCCGCTAGGATGTCGTGGTAGGATTTTTGTACGTCGATACTTCTGATTGTAGGTATGTTTGTAGCTCGCACTGATGAACTTGATGATAGTTTTGTTACGGAGTCGATGAGTCTTCTGTTCTTGAGGTCGACGATGAGTTGATGATGTTTGAGAAAATCAGCTCCGAGGATTGGTTTGCTGACTTTTGCAACGATGAATGTCCATTTGAAGGGTCGACGTAGATGTAGGTCCAGTTCCAGCGTTTTTTCTCCGTATGTAGGGATGACTGTATTGTTAGCGGCGTAGAGTTGAAAATTGAGTGGCTTCGGTGTTTGTCCTTTGGCTGGAGGTAACACGGAGATGTTAGCACCGGTGTCGATTAAGAATTGGAGATTCGTTTTTCTGTCGGTGACGAATAGGCGGTATGAAATTTCGCCCACGCCGGATTCCGCCTCATCCAGCGTGCTTTCTAGTTTTCCGACGTTTTATTCTTTTTGAATGAGCACGGCGTAGTGCAGCGGAATGCTTCGGAGCCAAATCTTTGGTGGTAGTAGCAGTGAGGTGATGGCGATGGGCTTCGCCGACGGTGGCTGATGTAGTTGCGGCTTGGAGAGTGATTTTCACGGTGGGATGGGCGTCGAGGTTGATACTGATGATGATTGTTTTGTTGGCGAGATGATTTTAGAGCGGCGATTTCGGCTGACAGCTTCTGAATTTCTTCTGCGAGGTACTTCGAGTCGGCGTTGGCTTGAGGTTGTGGTGATTTAGCTTCAACGGCTGAGACTTGCGTGCTTGAGCTGGCTTCCATCATCCTGTCGGCTAACAGTGCGAGTTCGTCGAGTGAAGTACTGCTGGAGAAGGTATCGCTGACTGTCAGGACGGATTGGATGTGTGGAGGTAGGTGGTTGGTCCACATCATTCGCAGGGTAGAGTCTGGGATCTTGTCGTGAGCTAGGCTTCGCATTCTCCGTAGCAGTTGTGTAGGCTTCTGGTCTCCTAGCTGGACTTCGCACAGTAGTCTCTGGAGCTTGCGGTTGTCGGATTCTTCGTATGATGAAATGAGCCTGTTCTTCAGAGCGGTGTATTCTTTTGATGATGGCGGGTGGAGAAGCAAATCGGAGATCTGTTCAATGTCTTGCTTTTCTAATTTGGCGATGAGCATCTGCGCTAGCTGGGCTTCTCCTTTGTGTAGTTCGTTGGTTGCCGCTTCGAAGCTGATGAACCACAGTCGGGGATTGTCTCTCCAAAATGGTGGTATCCTCATCGAAAGTGCTATGCCAGCTATTTCGTGAGGTAGGGCGACGGCGGCGGCGGTGGTGGCGGTGCTTGTATCTTGATTCTCCATTTCTGTGGGGGTCTTCGTTCTTCGGAGAGCGCTGAGTTGAGCGTGAGATTTCTCCTCAGGAAGGCTGTGTCTTTCACGGGGTCACCAATGTAGTAGTACCTACTATTTGCGGGAATCTACTGCGGAGGTTTGGAGATCAGTAAGACTCAGTTGGAGTGTAGAAATAGGAATGATTTATTTACAAAATGGCTCAAATATTTATACAAAACTAAAACACAAAATAACCAATAAGAAACAAGAATCTAATTCGCGCGCTTGCTAAGACGGTGCCGCGCGCGAGCGGGGTGTGAGAGACGCGGGGCGAGTCCCGAGGCTATAAATATTTGTTCGGCCCCGGCTCCGCCCTCATTCGGCTGCGACTGCGGTGGAGAACGGACGTCTGTGTAAAGTGCTGCGTGATCTCGCTCGGTGCTCGTCGCGATGGTGAAAGTGGGAGCTGTAGTGAAAATGTGAGCCCGGTGAACGTCGTCACGAAGAGTTGGTGGTGATGGAGCTCGCAGTGCAGTGATGTGCAGTTCTTGTTTCACGATACATAAAGGTCAAACGTTGGTGAATTAAAGTTTCTTGATTGTGTTTTCTTTCTTCCCTGTAATCCTGGTAATCTTGGTATTCTAAAAGGTATTTCTTGGTACTGGTATGGTATGGTAAGGTTGTGAGGTAAACAGGTAAGTAGCTGTGTCAGCTACAACTCCAAGCTAGGGGCAGTATTTTATTATTTAAGGGGCGGGCGTTGGGAGCTCATCAAAGAGAAATGTATGCATGACAAAGCATTTTTACATATCCACCATAGGTAGATGCAAGTGTATCATATGGAAGCAGGTATTGCGTTTTATAGAATAAGAAAAAACATTGCATGATTGTAATGATGTAACAATATTTTTTTTTTGTATTTTAGTAAAAGCTTACAAAAACTGGTACCTAACTCGATATAAATTGAATCTAACAAAGCTAAAAGATTAATAAAAGATCCACGCAGACAGATAGTACCTAAATAAATAATTATTAATAAAAAATTGTGGGCATTTCACACAGAGCCTTTCCATCTAGCCCCAAACTAAGCAAAGCTTGTACTATGGGCACCAGACGGCTGATAGAATATTTGTATACTTTTTTTGTAAATACATACTTATAATAATCTTCTACCTATCTAACCGGTGAGTAAACTCATTCTACCCGCCCGTCCTTACATAGTGCAAAATCCACAATGCAAAAAGAGCATAGACGAAATTTTCAGGATGCTATTGCTCGAAACTTGGGTTCGGCCTATTACTGAAATATTACGTAGATACGCATACTAGGTATCTACCTAAATGCGGTCAGAGTGACGAACATAATTGTCGAGGCCTGTGATACGTCGGCCACCGCAATTTAGCGGTCTCGGGACGGGAATCCAGACTATTTCCTAAGTAGTTAGTTAATAAAACTATGTATATAGGGACTGCTTTGCTATTTTAGCTTAAATTATGTACGGAATTTAAATCAAATTTCA
Organism: Scotopteryx bipunctaria; assembly: GCA_949320045.1. Taxonomy (NCBI): domain Eukaryota; kingdom Metazoa; phylum Arthropoda; class Insecta; order Lepidoptera; family Geometridae; genus Scotopteryx; species Scotopteryx bipunctaria. The sequence goes on from OX439449.1 coordinate 5,478,919, forward strand.
GTATTGCTTTTTTAACAATAAGTGTGTTGAGTAGATATGTATTTACTTATAGATAATCTCCTAATACTTTTTTTTAAACAAACATTGGTAAACATAGTCGAAGTTGTTTACGAATGCTGAAGGAATCTGTTGCAGTAGCTTATCCTCTACATTAATATTATGCAAGAAGGCAGCGGTCCACACGTCCGGCGGCGGCGCCGCAGTTGGTGCTCCGCTACAAATGCGTATCTAATGCCTCTATAAATCGTTTCCCCCCTCTCTAGCGCATTCCCCCCATTTTCCAACTTAGTGCCCGTGCCCCGAGAGAAGCTGAAACAGAACGTAGGTACTAAGAATTAGTATCGATTAGGAAAAGGAAATTCCGAGACTATTCGATATCCGAGATATAGTCAGATTTGTTGTTTATTCTGGTCAAGCAGATTCAATTTCGACGATCCTTATCGGAAATCACGTCCTGTTGCTGATTATTTTTTTAGATACTTACAACAGACAGCTCCATAATTTTCATTTAATTTGACAGAGAAGATACAAATCTTATTAACTTCTGCTAAGTTATTTCAGTAACGATAAGTTTGCAAAATTTCCTTTTTAGCATCCGAAGTTGGTTAAAAATGGCAAGGCTTTTCCGAGTAGGGGTCTCGTTACTGGAGAGCAACTACTACCCTCGTATCCCGCATACACATTACTCAGGGACAGGAGTGCGCTTTCTACGAAATTAAATTTTGATGGCTCCTCGGATTGCGCGGGTGAGCATTTTTGTGAGACTTTTTTTTAAAACTCATTTTGAAAATTGTACTCCATAATACAGTCATTCGTCAACGTAATTCAGAGCATAGAGATTGTGTAGGTAACTAGAGTTTGTGGAACTACAAAATGATTCAGATTTATTAATGAAACTTGAGTAGTAACTGTAGTGTTGTAACTTTATCCGATATTATGAACAGGAAAGGTAATAAAAATCTGTGTGGTTTTAAGGTTGATGTGGGCTAATTTAACGAATCTAATAAAATACACCAAAACTTACCTACCATCCATCAAACTATAAAACCCCATTGAAAAAAGGAATAATTTCCTAAAAAATAGCTAAGCATGGTTCCTTGTTAGTATTTATATTCTTGGTCGCGTGAGAACAGGTGTAAATTATAAGACGTTTCAAAATGATCCATGTGATTTTGAAAATTTAATGAATGAAGTTATTCGAACTTAAAACATTCAACCTTACGTATACATCAAGTTCATTTATGAAGACATTTATAAACTGTATCTCCGTTCTAATTAAACTATGTGCTAAATCACATTTAAGATTTTACCCGGAGATTAAAATGAAATCACCGCCTGTTTATTTCGAGTTAAGACAGTGGCAGCCGGCAGGGGCTGCGTCGAGTCAGAACTAGTTTTACTAACAAGTTTTGCAGAAATTACTGCGCTAAGACTGGAGGAGACTGGGCTACAACGACATAACCCGTAGTTAAAAAATCCTTAATCAATGTTTTATATTTTAAAGTCGATTACAATTTAATTATGTCATGGGTTTATTACGTTACACCTTGAACCCTATTTACTGCATTCGTTATTTCTATTAAAACAAAGCCAAAAAAATCCTGACTAGGATTGAGATGAGTACCCAAAAAATACATATTTTAAAGCAAGCTTACCGCACGGCTTCTCTCGCGTTGTGTGAACACCCTATTTTACCCCTTTTTGAAAGGCATTTTGAAGAACCCTGAAACATCGTGTCCATTTTGTATTTAAAGTATCCTAACCATGTTTCGAGCCAATTGCACCACCCGTCAAAAAGTTCCCATACAAATTTTAAAACACCCTTGGACCCCCGAAAAATTAAAATTATGAGTAAAATTTTCCATACAAACTATACACTCTATTTAAGCCCCTTAGGGGTTGATTTTCGAAAATTCGAGCCCGTGTTATGTGTATGAACCTAAACCATCTATATACTAAATTTCATCAAGATCGGTTTAGTAATAACGGAGATGGTAACAAACATGCACACAACTTTCGCATTTATAATATAAGTAGGATAATCCTACTTAGGTATCGGTATAAGATCATTAACAGAAACATGGTTAATACGAGAATTAAACTAACGTAGAAAGTTCGAAAACATGTATCAAGTGCACGAAGGGAGCCTTTGAGGCGCAATTTAAATCCTTCACCACACTGGTTCGAAAGAAATAGTGATACGACTAGATATACTGTTATATAAACAAACTAATTGCAACGATGCTCTCAGTTTAAGGTTGCGTAGTCTGTCTGTCTATACTTAACACTGTATAACACCAATTTTCACCAATTTTTTATTTCCGATTATGGTTTCGGTTCGGATAATGCCCGGTCCCAATATTCAATTAACGAACGACGGATCGTTTATTATTTATAACAACGTCTTTTTTCTGTCTAAAAATGTCCGGCGCTTTTCGACAGATAACGTTGATATGGTATTGGACGATCCTTCTTCTGTTAGTAAAATATTAGAACCGAGCATAAATTCTACGACGATGATTCTTCAAGAGTCAGTTAATTTCATGCTCTGGATTTGTTACAAACGATAATTATAGAACAAGAACCCCAATACCTATAGATTACTCGTTTCTTGGGACCTCAGAACAGCCAATCAACTTGATCATTGATGAATTAACTTACTTTTAGAATTCGTAATTATTTAAAACTGAGGTAGCCTCCGTTTCAAATTAAAGAATTCCTGATCATCATTATACGGTAGCATATAAAATATTACAAGTATACATCAGATAGGTAGGTAGTAAGTTACCTACTTAGTTGTATTTCTTTAACATTAATGTCGAAACTTCGCCACTTTTAAAAGCAAAACCATCTTTATAATTACAATAAAAACAGTTACAAAGTAAACTAAAAAACGTATTATAGAAAACAAACAATGTTTTATGATTATACAATTCAGCCAAGTAAGCTGTTGTTACCGACTAAATAAATTGTCGGATTTTAAAGGCTTTTCGCGTTACCGTGATCAATGGGTAGGCTTCGCAGTTTGTAATGGGGGATTTTCTCCCTCTCGTTTACACTTGAAGGTTGTGCATTATGCCATCTCTATCTACAAGTCAAGGCGCTATTTTTGATAGCGCCCTAAGCTTAGGTTGTCAATTCTTGTTAGCGATGGTTACGGGGCTGTTCTTGGAGGTAATTTGATTGATTTTAATACCTAATACCCATACCTGTCTCATTTATGAGACTGTTAGGTATTCCGATTCTGTCATAATAGATCAGAACAAAAAAAAAACAAAATCCATTGGGTGTAGTTCTTCTCTCTTCTCTAAAACACATATTTTACAGTACCTACATATATTTTAATAAATAATTATTTTCTATATAAAACTGTATGACTAAAAAAACAGATTTACCGCATATTCAAAAGCCGATTCCAGAACAGTGCCAAACAGTCAACGCTAAGTTAATTAGCGAGTTCGCGCGGAAATACTATGCTATTAAAAATTCAGATGGCAAAGTGCAAATCGGTGTCGTTGCAGTCGCGTCTGCATTTAGCCTGTCGCGGCCGGACAGGCGACCTGCACTCCTGCACGGCCTGTCTGCTCCTCAAATAGACCTGAGGGCTTACTCACAACACTCGACTCGATTTCAATCCTAGCTTCATTGGGATTTTCCTCGAATTACTAGGATATGATACTCTTCATTGCTATATTACAATACGATTAGGATCATTAGTAGTTGGATTCGCAACTTTAGATCACAATCGTGCGTTATTAGTAGTGAAGTTAAGAGTGGAATCGAGTCGAGTATCGCCAGTAGTTCACCTGAGCGAGCATAGTGCGAGAGCTAACCGCGCTGCAACAAGAGATAGCATTTTTTTTATTTTTTATTTAAGGGTGTTGTCGCTTTGCGACCACATCACCCATATAAAACAAAAATGATTAAAAAACCAAGAAAAACGTAATCTACTTATACCTACTTATAATAAAACTTAACTACTTACATAAACCTAACATAAGTAACAAAACTAAAAACTCAACTCCTTTCATGAAGGGTCGGATTTATAATAACCTATTTACATAACCTATAATTATAACAAGCGACTTTGTACAAAACATGATAATCTGAATGAGGAATTTCAAACACATTCTAATAAAATATGATGAACATCTTCAAGAGATAGTATAGGTAAATGGTGTTGAGATGTTTTACTGATATTTTTTTTTCTTTAATCTGAGATAGGTTTGCGTTTGACCACACTCTACCTGATGTTAAGTAACAGTGTGGTCTAAGATGAAGCACGCTTACCTAGAAGAAACCTATTGATTCTCGATTTAAAGACACCGATATTATACTCTTCAGGAAATACAGACCCCGGCAGAGAGTTCCAGATTTTTGCAGTGCGTATAAAAAAATATAAAAAATACTGATATACAAAACAATGTCTTGGTTATACTGTAACTCATTGAGTATAACTAACTAACACTATTTTGAAAAGCACTTAACAATAGCTATATTAGGACTTTATTTATACTCAATGAACGCAACTAATTTATTGTGTTACAAGTGGCAACTTTAGTAGGTACATCTTTGTATCCAATCTGTTTAATTAAACCAATACAAATATGTAAGTAGGTACATAAAATATATAAAGGCATTATAACCTACTATAAATTTTTTATTCACATTTCAAAGTTTCTAGGTATTACAACGTCAACCCACAATGATGTCGTTCGCTTTAGTTTTATTAATTTTCATTTTGTGCTACTATTATTTATTCAAATATAAGTACAGTTATTGGAGTAGAATGGGAGTGAAAGGACCAACACCTCTGCCGATTATCGGTAATTTTGGTAAATTAATGGTGATGCAGCAGTCAATAGATGACATCGCGAAGAAAAATTACGTGATGTACCCGAAGGAAAAAGTAGTCGGTCTTTACTGTGGATTTAGAAAAGTGATTGTGGTAAGAGACCCATCTATAATCAAGTACATAACCATAAAAGATTTCAGGTGTTTTATGAATAGAGGTATACGAACAAACGAAGAAGGATTCTGCAATAACTTACTCTCATCTGAGGGAGAAGTCTGGAAAATTTTAAGACAAAAACTAAGGCTCGCATTTACTACCACAAAACTAAAACAAATGACTCCTTTAGTAAAAGAATGCATTGATAAGTTGATTACTGAAACTGGTAATCGATTAGACTATGGTAACACTTGCGATATAAAAGACCTCTGTGCGAAATATTCTCTTGATATGATCTGTTCATGTATTTTTGGACTTTCCCTGGACGTTTTCTCGAAAGAAATAGAACACTTTGGAGTCATTTCAAACAAAGCCACGCAACCGTCGATCTTTTTCTGGCTATGGTACGCTGCTGAAATGATTTTTCCAGGTATTCAGTGCAAATTCGTTAAAATAAATCCTGGGGCTTATATAAGAGCCTTTTTTATAAAACTTGTTACAACTATCATTCATGAAAGAGAAAGCAAAGGAATAAAGAGAAATGACATGATGAACATACTGATCGAATTAAAAGCTCAAGACAAAACAAAAGCTTTTGGAAATTCTGCATTGGATATAAGGATGGATGATAATACAATTGCGAGCCAAGCGTTTGCCTTCTACGTCGCAGGACAAGATACATCCTCATCCGTGTTATCATTTCTACTGTACGAACTATCTTTACATTCAGAGATTCAAGATAAGGTTTACGAAGAAATCTGTCAAGTCAGTGATAAATACAAAGGCGAATTAACGAACGACTCCGTCAAAGAAATGAACTACTTGCGCATGGTATTTCGGGAAACTATGAGAAAACATCCTGCAGTGGGTTTTATACTCCGTCAAGCTAATTCAAATTATAGGATTCCTGAGAGCAACATAACTATTGAAGCAGGAACTTTAGTATTTATTTCCTTGACTGGATTGCACAGTGATGCTGAATACTTTGCAAATCCAGAGATATTTAATCCGGACCGTTTCTCTGAAAATAATATTGAAAAGATTCCACAATACGCCTACATGCCTTTTGGGACTGGCCCACGAAATTGCATTGGTATTTACTGAGTTTCCTTTAGATATCTAGTTAAGTACATAATAACATTATAATTCATTAATTTATTCGTTTATAGGGTTACGTCTAGCGGAAATGAGTATCTTGTTGGCAGTAGTTACTTTTCTAAAGAACTTCACATTAAAAGCATGCGACGATGAGAAACGATTAACACTCAATAACGCAAACAGCATTACTCTGGACCCCATCGGTGGAATTTGGGTGAACGTGTCTAAGCGAGAATAAAATATTATATTTGATGGTCAGTACACAAGATGTGATTTTATAGCGTATAATTTATTTTTACCGCTCCAGCACGAAAAGGGTGCTTTTGCTGTGAGCAAAATCGAGAAAACGCGAAATATTGCGACATAATAAGCAACAAAATCGCTTTTTACGAGTGTGAGAAAAAGTGATTTGAATTTCGAACACTACCTTTTTTCGAAGTAAAATCGCTTTTTGCTGCGAGCGTGAGTAAAAGTGATACAAACGAACACAACCTTTTGGAATTACTCGGCGCTGAAAAACAAAATGGGCGATGGTTCGTTCAGAAACTTATTTTGGCCTAGCGATTTAACTCATAGGCACAAAATGTTATAATATGTTATTAATTAAAATTTTAGTTTATAAATTGTGTTATTGCATTTTTAAAGATGTTATAATTAAACTTATTTTTAAATATTAAGTCAATTGTTTTTCTTACTGCTTCTCTTCCCGAGCATGTCGTAAAAGTCGACTAAGGGGTAGACCTCTCCAAAATTATGGACCATCTGTATGAGTGATGGGCTGATCACCATGGTTCACCACATCCATCTTAAGACTTTAAATCAGAAGTGGCTGCTTGTGGCTCTGCCTAGCCCATTAGGGATACGGGCGTGATAATATGTATGTATGTATGTTTTTCTTAGATTTTTTTTTTCGTTGGTAGAGGTGAAAAGTTGCATATTTCACACGAGAGCAAAACAATTTTATGCCTTGTGCCTACCTACCTACTGCACTCAGTAATCTATAGGTATTAGAATCACTCGCTAAAAGTCAGCCCTCACAGCAAAAAATAACTTTGCTCACTTGTTGAACAAATTACTATTACCTTAGGTAAGAATCAACTACAAACAACATATAAAATAGAATACCTATGTAACCTATAATAATAAAGCGGTAAGTGCTTATATTCAATCAAAACTCATGAATCATACTGGTTTTCAAAACATGCGGTACATTATTTGCTTCCATCTCCAGGACTTTTCACGATATAATCCAGACTAAACTGAAAATAGCGACCTGTAAATGTGAAAATTGATTTTGACACGAGGCTCTATATCTGAACTGAAATTCAGAGTGCCTTCTATATAATTCACACCCTATATTCGGATTCGAACTGTCTGGCATCTTAAAATATGACAGTGTTAAAACTGTTGGATAATGCTTTTATTGAAAGTCTCAGTGTGCTTTTATGATCCATCTGCTTTTATGGTGGCATTAATAAACAGTTTAAAAGACATTTTGTGTGGGGACGTAAGCGTCTCTTAATAACACTTACAATACTGGAAATACCTACTTATGTAATACAATATTTTTATACATCATCAATCATAAGGATTATATTTATTATCAATAAACCGTTTTTTTAATGCTGCGTCTGAAGGAGGCACGCTTTGACTGAATGTTTCCTGCAACTTGAGTCCAAGACGCAACGAAGCCAAGCTTTCTTTGGTTTGTATGTCGCGGCTGGCATGCCTTTCCAAACTTCGTCGTCTAGTTAGTATCTAATACTCCATACATTGTCGAATTTATAACTTAACTTCGTCTTATGTAAGGACATGGTTTCCTTTGCAGGAGAACTTTGATAGCCTCAAACGAAAGTGCTTGGAATAAATAAAATTATACCTAGATCTTAGAATAAAGACTTAGATGAACAGATGTTTCAAGAAGTTTATTCAATTCATGATGTCCTTGTAAGTATAAAGCGAATATCGGCACAAAGGCCTTTGTTGTATGAAAAGTCGTCAACACCACGCGTACGAACCACATCAAAGCCATACGTCATTCCATACAAAACCTACTATACCATTTTGTTTGCAGCGAAGATACAAAATATGTCACGTGAAACCTGCGAAGCCCTTTAATGTCCTGCCATACTTTATTGCCCAATTCCATTGTCCAGCTAAGCTTCAATCGAAGCCAGTAAATTCAGACAGGGGTTGTGAATTTATATAATTAATTACAGCTCCATAATGCCTTGGTCGTGTTATAGTGCCCTAGAGCGTCGTAAGCGCCCCTACAATGGCCCCCATTGATCCGGGCCGGTAGTAAGTTTGAATGACATTTCAAGGATATATTGGAGGACTAGTGTCCTAGTTCGATAAATTTAGATAGGTACGGTACGGTCAAATCGCAGGTATGTGCATGTTTTAATGATATTAGGTACTAAATCGTGTATTCAAATAATTTCACTGTTGTTTAACTTTGCCGTCAAGTCATCCGTTTGTTATGTTTCGCTTTAGATAATTACTTTTATAATATAACCTTTTCATAAAGAATTGTAAGAACATTTTAGCTAAGTAGATTTTACGTTTAATATTTCAAAATTAATGTCTAATCGATCAATCAGTGTCGGTGAGGGGATTTAGTTGAGTGGCGTCTACGATTGAAAACCTCCTGCCTAATATTGAAATACATAATTTTACTTAGATTCCGACAGGTATCAGTTTACCTATTCGCATAGTACCCAGGTATAATACTATAGGTAAATCTCCATAGTAACACTCAGTAGAAGAGTGATAAATTTACAAGATTTGGGTAGGTATATCACAAGAGCATTAATTTTCGGAGAGTTATCGCTGTCATACGAGTTCATAAAAAATATGTCACATCATAAAAATTGTATCATTTCTCTCTAGATCTCGAAACCCCAAGCAAACATAGAACCTAACGCGACTTTATTTTATTACGATGCAAAGAGAAACGTTCCCTTTTATCATAAAAAGAGCTCAAATATTTACATTATGCGCACATTTAAACAGAAATTAAAAGGTGGGAACAGAAAACGAGCCTGAGGCAACGGGCGACGTGCTCTATCTACATCGCAACCAAATTAACTGAGCGACTGTACTCTACCTAACCTCCACCACAGATTAGCTTATATTTACTACTAGCAGAGGTGCTTAGCTGCCATAACTGGCTCCTGGTGATACTCTATTTATTTAAACTATATTTCGAACAAACATGCTCGAAGATTGGTTGCCTTCAGTGTATGCAATGCCGGTAATTGGATTTTGTCGATATTTTATACATACTGCGTGTTAGTTAGAGCTACCCTGACTTACGCAAAATGTATCAACGCTAACAAAAAGTGGGCGTGACCTGTTTGATCGAACAAAGTTGATTAAGTTCTGAGAATAAAACCATGCAAACAATGTCATAGACGGGGGGGTCGTGGTGAGTCAGCCACGCTTCGAATTACAAAACATTGTATTCCACACTAGCTTCTGGCTTCGATCGCGTTATACCTGGATAAAAGTAGCCCTTTATGTTATTCCAAGTTTTATTAAAATCTGTTCAGCTATTACTGATTGAGGCACAAGCATACAAACAAACATCCTCAGACTTTCGGATTCATAATTTATGTGGGATTGTTAAGTCTTAACATATTTGCAAAACACAGCTCTGGACTCAACAACATGGTTGACTGGACATTAGATAATAGATATTATATTAATATAGAATAGTAAGATAACAAAAATAAATTTTACCTTTGGATGGACAGGAAAGACAAAAATAGAAAGACGAAATGTCAAGTTAGATGAGTCATATCAGTTCTATTACAGTATGCTTTTACAGAAACCCCTATTCAAAAGTAAGGGGTCTTGTGGGTAGGCTAAGTTCTAAGTTTAGAGTTTACAACAATCGTCCAAATACATCAATGTCTAAACGGAGAGGGATTAGGTCGAAAATCAATAGCTTGGGGAATGATATTAACCATCAAGCGGATTAATTGATCGAGTAGCCCCGGAACTTACCCCAATTTGCTGCAAATGGTAGATCCCTGGGTTTGTACTCGTACGTACTTACATGTACAGTCGCCAACTCTAAGATAAGGTAAGATACATTTCTTTACTTTCAAAATTAGGACAGAGCAGTGCAATAAACAAAAGACAAAACATTTTTGACTTTGTTTACACAAATTAGTAAAGTTGGTAGATGGTACACTTTTATTTCTGAGTCACAGCTATTTTATTGTATGTACTTAATACAAGTTAATACACTTGTGACACCATTTTGAACTTTGTGCAATGTATATGTCACCTTTGATCGAAGATGTCACCGTAAAATTGTAAATACCGTTAGATTATAATCTATCAGTATAGAAGGAGAGCACTGGTGGTCTAGTTGGTAGTGACCCCGCCTTCCGATCCTAAGGTCGTGCGTTCAAACCCGGCCGTGTACCAATGGATTTTTCTGTGCTGTCAAACGGTGAAGGACAACATCGTGAGGAAACCCGCGGCTTAGTCAGCTCCGCACGTATTGGCCATGTCTTTCCTGTGGGCAAGGCCGACTAAGCTGAGGATGGAATAGGTGCTGGGCAAGCCTACTCCATCTTAATTCGTCCCGGGCACTACAACGTCCCGTTTGTGAAGGTAAAAGTTGCCTCCTAACGCTGTATAAATCATCTACTATAGATGGTAAAAGGCCTTAGTATAGCATAGATTACGAAAACTTATGGCGAATAGAATTACAAAAATCTGTTTAGATATAGCGAACCATAAAAGATCAACAAAAGCGTGCCATATGATTTTATTGATCGTTACACAACCCCCTAAAGCGGCCTTTGGCGTGACAAACTCTACTACAACTTAGTAACAGTTTTAAAACAACAGTATAATTCCTTGCTTTGCATCAGGAAGGTTTACAGCAAATATTAAATTAATATGCTGAGTTTTATGTATGATTATGATTAAAGATAAATGTTTAATCAAGTGGAGTGCAATAATGACATTCTAACCGAGGTATTGACATGTCTGCTGGGAAATCAGCGGTTCCACACGAGCGGTCCTAACTTTGTACACCTATGTAGTATGCTAGTTGTATTCATAGCTTACATAAAATATTCGGATTGTCACCTGGTTGTATAAAAATAAAAACTACTCTCCCCACCCGGTACTCTCTTTCTTTCATAGTTGATTCAAAAACTCAATTTAAAACTGAATTTCACAGAACTGGCATTTGGTTTGTCAGTAATACGAAAAAACAAGCTTCAAAGTTAACTGGATGATACAGGCCGTCTACGCTTTTGGTTTGAAGGCATTCTAAAGAGTCAAACGAAATAAGTCATGTTTGACTTTGGTTAGGTTTATCTTTTCAAAACCTGTGATTACGTAGTCAAGAGCTACGAACAGCTACAATCTCGTAGCAATATGCTACGAAAATAATGTAAAGATCATGCTAATATAGCATTACAAATTTCATATAAGTTCTTAGATCAAAAATCATATTCGTCTTAATTTGACATTGTCATAACATAACATGATTAGAAGTTCATTATACATAGACAAAATAGTCTACACAGGTAATTTTACATCTCATTGCAGATTTAATGGCTTTTAATAAATTCACCTAATTAGTAACACGAACTGAAGTACAAATTTGGAATATGTGTAGTTCACATGATTTTTGAAATGCCTAGCGAGTTTAGTTTCGTATGTAATTACTTTGGAAGTTGCGTGGGCTGCCAAATCTTATTTATAGACCGGGTGACGCCAGTCTTACATCGAATGACGTAAATGAAGTAAAAAAAATGAAAAAATATTTATTTACAGTAAAGCAAACAAAAAAAACATTTACAGTAAGTATGAGGTGGTTCTTACTTTACTGATAGAGTACCTCTAGTCCAGTTGCCTGTGATATCATCCACACTAGATAAGTATCTGTATTGTGGGTGTCTGTACGATTATCACTAGGGTGTACGGCTTCGGTATGGGCATATCTTTATGGTTAGGCTCGAAAATAAAATAAAATTCCTACATATTATTTAAATAGTTACATATTATCCTATATAAATACACATTTAAGATATAGATATAATTATTGATATGATAGATAAATATATATGAATTTAATATAGGCAAAATCATTTTTTTTACTTATTGATGATGACAGATTTTCAGTGGAGTCGTACGTGAGTGATCCTAAGCATTTAAGCTAAATTTGTTATGTTTTAGCAAAAGAGCAGTGTTTAATGTCACATATTTTTTTTGATATATATATTTAATTTTGATATAGAGAGCGTGAAAGTATGGTTCTGTAATCTATGGCAAGTAAAAATCTATGGGCAAGTACTCATCTTGCCTCTTATATGATCGACTAGCGGCCGCCCGCGGCTTCGCTCACGCGGTACCCAGATAAAAAGTACCCTATATCCCATTCCAGCACACGTAGGTACCTACTATCCTCATTATTCATTATAATATAGTGTACGCTAAACAATGGCTAAAGTATTGCCATCTCTTACCATTTCATAATGACAAACAGCGACAGGGCTAACTTTAAGCAATGGTTAACTTTTGCGAACGAATATGAATAATAGGGTATGTAAGTATATTCCGTAGTTTTTGCGTGAAAGAGTAACAAATATACCTAAATCTAAAAATTAAGAAATTTTGGTGAATTTAGTAAAAATTTTGAGAGTTAAGGTAAACTTTTCAAAACACAACGATAGCGCGACAAAATTTGATCAGAATTAGCAGCGACATCTAGTTTTCAGACGTAGAATTACGTCAGAACTCCATGAATAATCAAGATTGGAAACTTATTAGACCAGAAATAATTTATGCTTCCTTTCACAGGTAATTTGACATTGACAGTTCCTTTTACATATGTTTTGTATCATCTATTACTAATCTTTGGTACCTATCATGTATTTATTGTTCTGAGGTATCATCGCTGTCATAATATGTCAAAATAAAAGTATTCTATTTTTCATGAAAAACATGCCAAAAATAAAGAATTTACAGGTAATTATGACATCAACTAAATGAGAAAAATCGGCTCTTTAATTTGATATAGGTTATGTGCAGTTTTAGACCAAAAATTGATTCCAGGTTTTCATCCCTTTTCACCCCTTTAGAGGTTGAATTTTGAAAAATGCCTTCTTAGTACACCCCTACGTACCAAGGTTTACCTACACTGAAAATTTCAAGTCTCTACGTCCAGCGGTTTAGGCTGTGCGTTGTCTGTCAGTCAGTCAGTCAGTCAGTCAGTCAGGACAAAGATTCTTATAATATAAGATTTTGACAATACCTTTGTTTGAACTTACATAATACAATATTATATCTTTTTAACTCAAGCTGATTAAGCTGAAAGGTTGGTGCTGGGTAAGCCCACTCCGTCTAAAATCGTACTGGACACTACAGCGTCCAAAAGTTGCTTCCAAACGCTGTATAAATAAACTAGTATAAATGGTAAAAGACCTTAGTTTTTATCTCAAGTTGTTTTTCCACCTTCCAACAACACTCTCATTGTAAATGTATTTTGTCCATATTCTTTCAACTTGACACCGTCTCCCCTTAATACCTCGGAGGATTGTACTAAGAGCTTTTGAAACACAATACGTACTTACATTAGGTAAAACCTACTTTAAAGAAGTGAATCTATAATTATTTATTACATGAAATAAGAAGACTGAAAAAATATAAAATCAATTATATAAATAAAGTGGTCTCATTGCCTGGTTGCTTCAGTCACCATATTTTTTATCAGGTGTAAGACGATTGAGATGAAGCCCTGAAAAGGGTAATGCAACTGGGGTGACAAAACCAATGCGGTGATAAGATTTAAGTGGTACTTCTTTGAATGTAAAGTATTTTCGTAAACAAGTAAAGTCTGACATTTTTGTTTGACAAACAATGGAAGAACTAATTTCAAAATCTATTTTTACAAATAAGTAGGAACATTTATCTGAGAGGATTATGCATGTAACGCAAAAAAGCATGAGGAATAAAAATAAACAGCTTAATCTTTAAATTCTTAATTAGGAGACAAATTATTTCGCTGCATAAACAAGGACGGTCAAGTTAAACTTGGTCCCTTAGTCCCTTGGCAGGGTCCCATAGGGTAATTAACGCGGCTATTGCTCCCACCGAGGTCATTTCGGCCCGAATTGACCGCAGATGAGCACAATCTACTTACAACAGGAAATCTACCCGACCCACAAACTTTCAACCTTAATTCCCAGAAGAAGGGTTGAAAATTGAACGAATTTGTTGGGCGCCAGATTACTTGTTTTAAAATGTATCGTGAATTTCAGAACCCATTTAATTGTACCAATGATAGTACAGCATATTCTTAGGTTTTAGTTTGATAGGTCGATGAAATAAGCTTTATTTTGACATTAATTTTTTCCCCTTGTAGGTCGAAAATGTAAAATACTATACTATTCATAAAGGTAAATGGCATGCCTTTGACAGCATACTCCAATTTGATAAGCTCACCATTTCACTTACATAGAATGCCTAGCGGCTGAATGGTGCATTAATTAACTTCGTGTCCTCCGAGGGTCAATTGCAAGCAAAACAAAATCGCACGCTTGCCCCGCCGACATTTTCAATTTGGAATCCATCAGCCTCCACATAAACCGAGGCAGGGATTTCCAATAACAGTTTACGAGGACTCGACACAATGAGTCATCAGTTACACAAAGCCGGTAATTCAACCAGGACGTCGCCATGTTATCCGGATATAGCCGGTTCACCCGATAGCTACGTACATCTTACCTACTAATACCCACATCGGGGATCCGCTCTCTTGCCGATTGAGAACTCGCCGCTTCTCTAGTGCACATCGACAGCGGAAAAAGCCTTGTGAAAAACCGCACACATCCGCTTTTTTTATCGTGAAACTTTGTAAAACCTTTTCGGATGATAAATAAGAGACGAAAGGGGATTTTTCTTTTTTTTTCGCCAAATTTAGTTACAAAAAATATAACCATGACTAAATAATTAACAAAGTAGGTATTTACTTCCGCCGCATTTCATCCGCTAGATCTGAGTAAAGCTCTAAGTTCGACCCCGGATCTACTCCACATCGCATAAGCTTTGAAACCGTCTCGTGTCAAGAGCTTATCTCCGGTGAGTCAATGCAACCCACACCTATAGCATAATGACATTCGTCATTAAGATAGGATTACCCGCGTCCTGTGTGTTCTATTAATAGCTAGCAATTATAGTAGGATTGTCAATTAAATCAAGAGAAAGCTGTATAATCCCGGTCGCCTGGACACAATTATTCATCAGTGAAACAAAGCCCCGTAATCCGGTCGTATTGACCAGTTCGGCGTCAGTGCCGGCGGCCGGCGTCGTGCCACGCACCGACCGACGCTGACGACGCGACGAACCCCGTTAGTGTGTCCTCCTCTTTATTTGTGATTCAATCACCCTAATGACGAAGGCATACGAACGCAAAACCGATCTATGTAACTGTTTTATTATCCACATGCTGATCGGGCCTATGCATATTAATTAGTCTATTCCATAGAAAAGTAGAGTTCGGATTGGGTTCAACGAAGCCTAAATTGTTTAGATCACTTTTTATATTAAACAAAAAATATTTCAACATACATAATGTCTTTCACAAGCCATTTTTAGCTCTACCTCTCGAAACTGTATGGTACAATGAACGAGCCACTTCTTAATCCAATCTTATCCCAAAGCAATTCCATTTCTGTATAATCCATCTCGAAACGGATAAATAAAAAATAAACTAAAGTCTAGCACTTTGAAAGGCTTTCTAGTGAATAGCCATAAAAATATTTCATTTCTGGAATTGTTTCGAGTCAGAAATAGCGCCAAGTGACAGTTAAACTGATGTGTTCTGCTCCGGAGGTTGGAGGGTACATTTATTAAAACGTCCAAGTTTAAAACGGGACTAGACAGATTCATTCACATAATGATAACGCTTCTGAACACCGCGGAACATGAGCCAAATCTCTCTGGTTAAGCAGCTAAGTTTCTAAGTACGTTGTCTACTTAAAAGCGTGTTAGAAACATAGTGCTCATTGGTTAATATTCAATACCAACTTAGGTTGCAACAGTTGAACTAGAGTAACTAATGACTGTCAATAGATACGTAGCTATTCGAAATTGCAAAGTGTTCGCATTCAAATGATTGGTTCAAAGGATGTCCGTATCAATTCCTGGACACGAAATATCCGGCCGGATACTGAATATTGGACCTTGCACCTATCTATTGTACCTATTATATTGACCTATAGCTAAACGTCAACATGAATACCTAAATAATCTACATAGCACCTACATGCGTGTAGAGCATGTACCTACCTACGTAGCTATTGATTGTTGTAGGTATTACATTACTTCCAAAGGTTTACGAATGAATTAGATACGAAAATGCAAAATAAAACTATGCACATGTGTTGGATAGTCTGTAAACTACGTCTGATAGTATGTTGTGCCCTCACCTTTCCGCTACGTGACTAGACTACTGGGAAGAAATTCGATTGCCCGCGCGGCTACCCCGTCCGATCATCCCGAATCAATTTGAGATTAGATCTAAATTTCATATGAAATTGTTGTTTTTACTGAGAGTATTGAGTTGAATTGAGAGCTTCTTATTGAGAAAAAATACATTATTGTCTACTTGGTTAGGCCTAATTTTACATATGAGCGTTCGTTCGTTCTCACGAGGAACGTGGTGCGTAGGTATCGTCAGCGAGATTAAAATAGCTGCTGACGTCAGGATCGCACAAGAGCCCACGTGTATACTTTATTTGAAATCACTATTATGGGTTTTTTTGCTAAACGAATATGCTGCCCCACGTGGTAAGCTTACAGGTACCTACTCATTATTATGCACGAGCAAAGGAACAGACCAAAAATAATACTAATAAATCAAGCATTGCTTACCTACATACACCTAAATTAGATTGATGGTAGATAGTTTCAATCTGACGCAAGTTATAGTAACCGACATCAGCCCGTGTCGGCCGACAATATCAACTTACTATTAATTTAACAAAGGGTTCCAATATGCATTATAATATCCGAGCCAGCTGTTTCAAATTAACCCTATAACTGTTTAATTAATTTTCGACCTTCACTAGACACTGACAAAGAGATACCTAGCTATTTGATTGTAGGTAGAAAGGAACAATACCCAAATCTATGAATATCTCATAACAAGGTGTTTGATGGATTCGCTTTATTATTAACTCTGTTTTTATACAAAAACGTAGGAGGCGGCTCCTTTTTCTTGGGGAAAATGAAATGTTACATTTTTGGAATCAAGTACATACGTAATGAGCGAAATACATACGTAATGATACGAATTCCTAGCAATGAGCATAAGTGCTTCCATCAGACAAAACACAACAACATGCCAGAACTAGTAAACTGCCTGATGTCTCTGATGTTTCGCCACAATCACGAACCGCAATAAAGCTCACCTAGCCCATCCTCTTTTCCATCCAAAGTTGTAAAACTTCCCTCAAGGTAAATAAAGTATTTTTTGTCGCCACGAAATTAGTCATCCCCTAAGAGCCACGCGCGCGGTGTGAACGCAAATCCGATTTGAGTAATGAAACAGGACTAATTAAAAAGTCGGGAGAAAAATTGTGGGAAAACAGTGTCTTGTCAGAGAGCTGTTTATTTACTCAAAGATTTATTTCTTCGCAAATAGGGTTTTAAAAGAAAGTTTTTTATTTATGTTAATGTAATGAATGTTACATTCAAGTAGACAGAGGTAATTAATTTCTGTCTTGTTTATCAAGAGAGAAATGTTACCTAAATATTCTGTAGAATTTAATCTATTAGCAAAATGTAGGTAGTAGGTATTACTTACTATTAAAGCATGTACGAGTATGTAGTCTAGTCCATTGTTTGAAAAGGTGCAGATACCTACCAGAACGGATCTTGAGCGCCCATCGAATGTTGCATTTTGTTACTTACTTTATAGATATTATTATATGCTTGTTATTTGATATTATTACCCTGCATTCCACTGCAGGGTAAAGGTCTCCATTTCTTTTCACCAGTCATTCCTGTTTTAGGACATGGAGGACCAGTTCTATAGTAAGGCATCAATTTCGTCGCTGTTCTGAGACGTGCACCACGTACTGGTGTAGCCCATGAGGCATCCGACATGCAGCAGATGTGGCCTACCTAATCCCATTTATGTACGACGACCTCGGTGGCGTTGTGGGAGTATCGGGCTGAGACGCGAAAGGTGATGTTTTCTGGGTCTGGTGGACTAATAGTCTGGGTGTTGTGGTTTCTGATACCCACGACACAGGGAATCCTGGTGTCGTGTCAGGACTATGTGACTGTTAGGTGTTATTTATAATTTCAATCTGCCCGCTTGCTATCCAAGATTCTGCTACCTATCAGTTTTAGAGCCCAGAATATTGTTGCGACCGCTATCTTTGAGTTTGACTAAGTGACTCGATGGCAAACACAGAGATTGGGATTTCGTACCTTTATATTTACTAGTAAATTATAATTCGCCATCATCGTTGCAGTTTGGGAAATCCTCGTTCATTTCGGGCAGGATTCTAACTTCTTTACAAACTTACGGTTTTATAGTATCAGTGAAACATATTTGTGTACCCATATCTTTGTACTTTTGATAAAATTAATAAAACATAGATTGTGGTTGAAATAGAATTAAATTATTTATTCATAGATTTTTTGTTGTCATAGGTTAGGTAATTGTGCTTGTTACTAGGTACCTACTGGTTTTATCTTATATCTTATTTAATCTCTATAATGAAATAAACCAGACACAAACAAATTGCTTTTGCTCAGAAAATATATTTATAGTGCCGTCGTAACGAAATAGTGCACAACTAAAATTGTAAATTTTGAGATAAATGGGTTTGAAGTTTTTCTGGAACAAGTCATTTCATAGTATGTATAAAAAAAATTGAATGCAACTAGTTGTTTAAGCCAACTAGAGGTCGCCCCGTGCGCGGGCTGCAATCAGCACTGCATCATCCTCTACGACATTTGTTCGAGCACCCCCCACCTATCGCAGATAATTTTCGAGATATCACCCATCAAAATTTGCAAATTATGGCAGCCATTTTGTTTTTTTTTTCATCGCAGATCGAATTTGATCAGGCTGAATGCCCACATTCCTCAAACAGGGTGGCTCTTGGTCTTAGTTTCCGCTGGCAGTAGGTCAGCAGAAATTTCCGGGGATGCAGAGTTAACATGAAGGAGTAGCTCGTCTATGTTCTTAATATTGATTGCTGGGCTTCCTTCGCGTCTTCGTCATTATTGGTCCAGCTGTACTTGAAACCCGAACCTTTGCAATGGTTGCGAGCGTCGCGAAATACTTGACGCCTGTCTAGCGTAAATTAACATAATTTTACTTCTTCGTTACGACGGCAGTATAAAAAAAAGAAAATATAATAATACTTCCAAAAGATTATGCGATCTCCATAAATACATTATCTTAATCTATCGAAATCATACGCACTATCACATAAAATTACAAGTCACTCAGATTTTTAAGATACAAAAATAGTAATTACATACATTAAATGGATAAATATAATTTTGTTTTATACAAACAATCGTCATACATACATAAATGATGCTAATATCTAAATTAATGGATAATTAAACAAATCTAACTAAACCATTAAATATTGTGAAATATCGAAGTTATTATCTACTTATTAAGCATAAGTACTTACAGACATATTTTATTATTTATTTTTATAAATATAATTTGTTAGTATTTCATGATTTGTTAAGAATACACTGCACAAATAGATATTTATGACACATAATACAGAAACCTGGATACCTATTAACTATGTGATAAACTTAACGCAAACACGAAAGATAAGAAAACATAATTACATGGAATAAATCGCTTAATGTCCAGCCCGAAAACCTTTCAATACTAAACTCGTAGAATTACTTTCAAACTGGTTCCTTACTTAAATAGATTCCTTAGTGGATTTTGACATATCGATTGAGAATGCTTATTCGTAAATATCATCTTGGACTGAACCACCAAAATCTATCAACGTTTATATCTACTAAACAAATGTTAGTACGAATAAACTTGATACAACGTAAGTTAAAAGGTCAACGAAAGACATCCGATAAATCCTAAGAGTTACGGATAAGTAACTCGTTTGAAGTTCACATGGATGTTGGAGACCAGAAGTTCATTTCCCGTAGTTCCGACGGCTTGGGTAGGATGGTAGGCTTGGCCGGTCTGGCTTGTTGGGGCGTGGCTTCCAGTACTTTAGATTTGAGCTCCTTACCTTTGGGAGCTGGACCGAGGTTCTCCACTGACTCAACTAAAACGCCACCTGTAAGAGAAAGCATTTTTCAATAATAACCAAATTGACTAACCCATCTTTGGGGCACGGGTCCAAGGTACGTGAACTGTGTGGAAATAAGTGTGGTACACCCTATTTTGTTAAAAATGCCTTATTTGTGACTCTACACTTTGACATAACGGCTAAACAAATTTGGGTGAAATTTGAATTATACAATACAAGTATTCCCTGCCTGACGTCAGGCAGGCGGATCATAAAACACCTTAGCCAAAACTCTTACAGCATGATCCAAGAATCATGCTGTGCCGACCTCACATAGAGTGGCATAAGGGCAGGAAGATGATGATGTCCTGGGAATAACACATAGGCTACTTTTTATTATGTGACAGAAACCGCGAACAAAAGCATAGTAATGAAATAAATCGTAGTTAAAAATTAATAGGTACAACCACAATAATAATATATTCATTAGAGTAATTTTTCTAATGGATGACACAACAAACCATCATCATCATCGTCATAATCTTTCTGCCTTTAACCATATGCAACGTTAAATATTACGTGGTTAGACTACATTGTATTATGTTAGATAATAATCATATTAATGGGAGTGTATGTTAAAATGTAGTCTCACATAACATGTTTTGCGATTACTTTGTATTATGTCATTGTTTTGAGTTTCATTACCCATTGATAGTACAATGACGCATTCATTAATGACGTTATATTCGAATACATATTATTACAGGTGTTTGTTTCGTTTCTGCAGTTTATACATCCCTGCTCTATTCACTAGCCATTGTTAAATGCACAATGGCATTTGCAATAAATAATAAATGGCTTATGTATTGAGTACACCGTTCACAAAGCATATCTTAGTTTGGTTACTAAATTGTTCAGATTAGAATTCTACACAACAATTTGTAAATTACCAAGGTGTTCAAGATCATTAAGGCACATGTTCAAGAATAGAAAAAGTGCTCAGTGAATCGACGCTCAAGCATAGTACCTATCTAAAGGATCTCAGAACTCACAGCCACTCAGTTTAGTTACAAGTATCTTAACATACATACATATTATCACGCCCATATCCCTAATGGGGTGGGCAGAGCAACAAATAAACATAATAAAACTTGCAGCTACTTCTGCTGCCCTCTTAGTGAAGAACGCAGTAACTAGCATTTTTGACAAAAATTTGTTGGATACATATTTGGAATCACCTAACAAAATACAACATTCTGTTCTCACTCACATATCAAAACATGTTTGACATAGTTACTGCGTTCTTGACTAGGAGGGCAGACAGATTTAGTCCTAAGATGGATATGGTGAACCATGGTGACAGCAAGGATCTTATTATTTTCAATTCTAATATAAAAAATTATAATAAATAACACCCAATAGTCACATAAATAGTTCTGACCACAATGATTCCATGTGTAGAGGGTATCAGAAACGAGTACCATGGTACCACAACACCCAGATTCGGAAGAAATATTTGCAGAACATGCAAACATTCCTCCCACAGCAGGAATCAAACCCGCGCCTCTTAAGCCTTGGCCGAGCACTCGCTCGTCACGCCACCGAGACCGCAAATGTTTGAATTGAACTAACTTTTTTTTTATTGAGCCTTTCAGTCGCACTTTGAATCCTTTCACCACACATGTTCGAAAGAACCAGTGACACGACTAGCAATAGTATTGAACTAACCTTGCAATCTATTTTCCAAGGCGTCTTCCTCGCACAACGTCGATGTGGAAGTGGTAAGATCTTTCTTGTAGCCAAGCAGTGCCAACGATAACCACGACCGGTTCTGCTCAGAGTCTTGTATCGGCTCGAACGGCGATGTGAAGTAACTGGAATAAATACACAGAATCTATTAATAAATATAGTGATACATAACTTGGATTGTGTATTCGTCTTATCGTATAGTACCCCCTACACGATAAGAGAAATAAACCCTTTGTGCAGTAAGATTTATATATCTACTAATATTATAAATGCGAAAATTTGTGAAGATGTGTGGATGTGACGATGTAAGTTTGTACCTCAATCACGCCGTAACGGCTGAACTGATTTGAATGAAACTTGGGATATACATAGTATGTACATAGTATAGCATATAGGCTACTTTTTGTTCGAATACCACGCGAGCGAAGCCGCGGGCGAAAGCAAGTTTGAAATAAAAACTCTGCGTTCCGCCAGGCCCCTTATTCTCTTTTTCCAAACGAAACTTGACAGCTCGTAACCTGGGGTCTTATTCGCTATTATGACCAAAAAATAAGTAACGCTGGCTCGTTACGATATATCTGTGGAATCACCGTGCAATTGTATTCTATAATGTGAGTTTTGTATTGCAAAAAGGCGACGAGGTGCGTCAAAAACAAGTTACGAACTGCCAAGTTTCGATGGTCATAGCGAATAATAACACTGTTTGTGACGCGCCTCGTCGCGTTTTTGCAATACAAAATTGTCATGTAGAATACGATAACATGGTGCGTCCACGAAAGTGCCCGCGTTTGCTCGAGTTACGTTTTGTTTGGTCATAGTGAATAAGGCCCCTGTTCTATAATAATTAACTTACGAGGTTTAGACAGACAGTTAACATTTAATTATTTTGAAAAATCTATTTCATGTGAAGAAAGTAGCAAGATTTTTATTCATATTTGTTATTGTTATTATAACAAAAAAAGTAACGTAATAGAAACAAAATACGTCGTGGGTACATATACAACGTGTAACATAATGTCCCTATAAGCCCGAAACGGAGGTGTTCTATACGTCATTGCGAACAACGTTTGTTCAACGACTTTTAAAATTTCAAAGGTTTTCATTCATGAAATGTCTCTTAAACTTTGCTCCAATACGTAACTTGACACAACATGAGGCATCCCTATTTACAGCTGTTTTTTGACCTTTAAGTGTGAACTCTAGATGAAACAGGTAACAGAACAGACACCATTAGTAAAATGCCTACCTACATACCTAATAACGAGGTGGCTTAATAAGTAATTTCTATTTTTTTTGAAGGCCTAGTGGTACCTTGGTATTTATTGGTAATTAAAATGTAAGGTCACATCACGACTAAAATCCCTAGGCACCGTAAACATCCTTTCAGATCTCTTTGTTAAGTACCTAGTATAGGAGATAGGTACCTTACCTACTCAATTTTGTATCTACCTACTCGGGCCTTAAAGGTATCCTCAGTGGGTGCCAAGGAGTATGAGAGGATGTCTACCGTGCCTGAGGATAAAGCCGTGATACCTACTCAATTTTGTACCTACCTACTCGGGCCTTAAAAGCATCTTGAGTAGGTAACAAGAAGTATGAGAAGAGGTCTACCGTGCCTGAGGATAAAGCCGTAACCCTATTCCACTTTAGTTTTTCCAACGATGTATTATTCCAATATTCATTGGAGCATTTTTCAATGCAATTTTGTACCTACCTACTTGGGCACTAAAGTCAAAGGTTGTGACTTATCTGTCTTACTAATCTTCATTTTCATCGTGAACAGCCTATTTGTCATTGGTTGCATTGAAACAACAACAACAACTAGTGGGATGGCACCTCGCCCTAATTGGCTGTCGGTGCCTTTGCTAAATTCAAAATCCGCAACCGTCAACCGACACCGCACCGCAAGCGTTTGTTTAATAAAATCAAATTGGTTCCGTAGGTTTATTTGTTTTTTACTTTTCTTGATTGAACTACGTAATTGTTGGTAGGTTATTATGTAAGTAGGTAGGTACCTAGTAGCAAATGGGGATGGAGCACATGGTAGCATATTGGTATGAACCCCGCCTTCCCATCCTTAAGTCGTGAGTTCGAATCTAATGCTCTCAAACGGTGAAGGAAAACCTCGTGAGGAAACCAGACATGTCATAGACGTGTGTCAAAGTGTACGAAAGGAACCTTCAAGGTGCACTCTAATCCTTCCACCACACTGGTTCAAAAGAGCTAGCGACACGGACACGACGACAGTAGTAGTAGTAGTAGATGTATGGTGAAGTTTTTTTCCTTTTTTTCCCAATCGGTATTTAGTGGGTTACCCCAGACAAGGAACCCTAAAAATTCGGCTTTCGGCAATAGGTACCTACTTTTGGTCGCAAAACAGATCGGTTTTTATCAGTCGCAATTAGCATTCGTTCCTTGCAACAACTGCAACAAGCAATCTCTCGGTTCGCGTAACTAATTAACGATACGATGTCGGCTTTGTACTCAAACGGTGAGTATTATGATATGGTGTTGTGTGTGTGTGTTGGAGCAGCACCAAATAATTAATAGCTTAGTAGCGGCGCGTCAGCTCTACAGAGAGCGTTATCCAGGGCGGCCATTGCCATCTTACGGGCTATTTTCTGGGATTGGTGAACCGTCTTCTCTCGACGGGACCTTTCCACCGGCGCACCAGTGAGGGAAGACCGGGAATTCGGTGGTGTGTTGTACCTACTTCCCTTTGATGGATACCGAGTACCTACTGTGTGTGTCAACAGTGATAAAATTCAGTGATAGGTAGGTATGATGATAGGTACCTAACCTATCACCCTACCTAGTAGGTACCCCATTAGTACCTAGCTTACTAATAAAAAATGACAAAAATAATTTTGTGATTGTGAATGTGTACCAGTAATACCAACCTAGGTACCTACATACCTACCTAATACCTACCATGTCAATTAGCCGTGTTCCGAGCCAACCAAGAAGAAGGGAGAAAAGGTATAACTTAACTTTTCCTGTACTTACCTAGGTCCTTAGGTAACTACCTAGGTAGATGTAGGTAGGTAGTTGTTTTTTTATGTGTGAAAGATATCGTGATTTTAATCTTCGACTTTAATTTCTACGTAGAATTAAAAAAATTGCAAATTCTTACGAAAACTTTGGTGATTACACCTAGGTACTTTTTGAAACTTGCCGCGCGTTCAATTGTCTGCGTATGTGTGGGTCCGGCGCGATAGGAGGGTGCGCGTGTGTTTGTTACCTACGCAAATGGTAAACAAACACATAGGGTTGTCACAAATTTCTCATGAAATAATTTGTTTTTAATTGTATTGGAATTTCAAATATGATGTATTGAACTTTTGCACACGTCAATGTATTCAAGTGCTCGGTCTGAATACACCCCTTTCGGGCTTATAGGGACATTATGTTACACGTTGTATATCCGGTTGATTATCAGTTAATCATAACAATATATTATGATAACAATGTTCTTTTAATATTCATATACTAATTCAATACATTTGAAACAAAAACAACATAGATTTAACATTATTATTATGGATAATATTATATACGTAACAATTCGAGAAGTTAATTTTCATTACTTAATATTAATGCCCAGTTCCAACATTCTACAAACGGATGATAGGTCATTACCGTTGTTTTTCTGTCAAGTGTGTAGATCTTTTCGACAGATAACATTTTTGCTATGTTAATGAACGATTCGTCGTCCGATAGTAGATTATTGGAACCGGGTATAAATTGGTCTGCAAGCATCAAGAGATGAAAACATTCGACGTACACAAACTGGAATGTCATCTACAGAATATTCTCCTTGAAGGAAATAAAACAATTGAAATGTCAAGGGGATCCAACCAAGCGGTTCATTGTGCAACCTACCTTCCAATGTCATGATCAAGTTGAATTATTTTTCTATAATATGCTACTTTAACTTGGAATGTAGTCATGAAACCAGTCAATAACCACAAAACATATACTAAGACGTACTCTATTCTATTTTATTTTCTTATTATCCTATTCTGAATTATTCTTAGCACTGATAAATTTAATTGAATTTTTATACAGTTTTTTTGGTTTGTTTGTTTTCATGTTCTATAATAATAAACAAACATACCGGTTGGTTTAGTATGTTAATCTGCTTTTAATCGGCTTATCTTACATGGAAAATATCACATTCAGCGTGAAACATCGATTCAAAATTCGATACAAAAATATCAATAGTTCCAGCAAAATGACATTTAAAACGTACCGGTTAGTATTCATTTTCCTTCGAGTAGTTGGGCTGGAGTGCGGCGAGGCAGGTAGACTCTTAGAGCCGCGACGGGCGGCGTGGTTACGATTGTAGGCGTCCAAATTGGCAGCGTCCTCCTCCGGGGAAGCAACTGTAAAACCACGCGGGGAACGGGTCGAAGATATCATCTGATGCGCCACCTGGAAATCGAAGATTAATACTAATCTTATTTTTTTGTAAAAAATATAGGTATAAGTAATTCTTCGCTGGACTGGGAATAAAGAAAAAACATAGAATGCGTTCAGCTGCTTCTCTCCCCGAGCATGTCGTAAAAGTTGACTAAGGGATAGTATCCTCTCCAACGTGTTGAGATACACTAATCAAGTATTCCCAAGGAGGGTTGACGTCAGGCAGACGGCCGATCATAAAACACAGCCAAAACTGTGCCGACCCCACATAAAGTGGGATAAGGGCAGGAAGATGATGATGATGATGATAGAGGTATAAGTACGCGAGATAGACGCTCATCACAATTCACAAGTCTGATAAGAGTTTTAATTCCAAAGGCCCATTACGTGATCTTAGACGAAGCTTATCACGCGCAGCTGCCAATGTCAAATGTCTTGATCCCAACCATTGTACCTGATGCGAAACGACACTGAAACGACTTCCTCTAACGATAATTGAAACACTGCCGAAGGGAACACTGCAATCTCATTTGCGGTTAATTAGTGGTTTGCACAATTAAATTAGACTAGAAAATGTTAGCTGCAATCCAAACTAGGCAACCGAGCAAGTCAATTTACAAAGCGGTAGAGTAAGGAAGCCTTAAAATGGATATTGGTATACTTCTTGACACAGAAAGTATGAGGGATAAACGAAAGTGTTCTAGATTCATAATTAAAGTTATATTTCCTTCAAACAAGCACAATGTTTACACCACCGAGAATAGTACAGAAATGCTTTGGTCAGATTGCAGTTAACATAAACCAATCACTGAATGAAACAGCCAGTTTCCCCTTACTACCTAATAACTTGACACACCCACAAATGTAAATTTTATAAACCAGATTGGACGTTGACATTCACTTGAAGAGATTTAAGGTAAATCGAAATACAAATCTGATGCAACTATTTTATGGAATGACAATCAAAACTTTACGAAAACATGTACCAAGATGATAAGGTTACAAAAGTGGACATTGTTATTAATTATTATTAACCATTATCCTCGTAAGTTGCGATAAATACACCCCCAACATGTCATCACGCACACAAGTTAAATTAAGTATCAATTTTTGTTGTGGTCTCAATGCGAGCGAAATGCGGTTTAGGACGATATTACAAGAAAAACACAGTGTGATTTCAGTGTACCTACTTTTTCATTCGTTTGTTTTGGAGTTAAGTGTCTGCAGCTTTACGGTCACGATTGTTACCCCATAACCGTCCAACTAGGTGGACAGCGTGGTTGGCCGGTTGGTTATAGACGAAAGAACATTTGTTTACTCTCCGCTAATCGCCCATAGCCTGGGCACGAGTCGCATGTAAAATCAGTTTCTTGACCGTCCCGTCTGACCTTGACTGGTGCTATCTCATTGGGAATAAAACCACCTGATTAGAGGTCACGGGTTCAAAATGTTAACCCGTCGATACCTATACAAGCAGCAATTAAACAAGTGAAAGATTGAACAAAAAAAGTACGTTTGAATGAAAACAAAGTGGTGTAATGTTTTTGATAATAGACAAGGCGAGTTTTGACCAGTCACAAACATTTTGAAAACATTAAGACTGAGTGGAGCCCTGACACAGCGCTGAGACGGCGTGGCGTCGCGCTAGACCACGCAAGCAATGGCGCGACCAGCTTCGAGTCAAGACGTACGAAGCAGTAATACTACGTCCATAGTACGAAGTTAACTGTATAACCGAGGCCAATCAACACTAAACTAAAAATGCGAAAGTAACTCTGTCTGTCTGTCTGTTATCTTTTTACGCCTAAACTGCTGAACACATTTTAATTAAGTTTGGCAATGAGATAGATTCCATCCCGGAAAAGGACATAGGCTACTTTTTATCCTGTAAACGATCCCGAAATGGAAAATTATGTAAAGGATAACCAGGATAACGGTTAAATAATTAATTTATGACAAAACAGTTAATTTGACATTTATAAAATTTTGATAATTGACAATGTCATTCATATCTATCAGGTCGTCAGCAGCTCTCTTTCTAGAAGGGCTGTGAGAAAGGGCCTCTAGCTGGACCGATTTC
The DNA here is from genome assembly GCA_949320045.1 of Scotopteryx bipunctaria. Lineage (NCBI taxonomy): Eukaryota > Metazoa > Arthropoda > Insecta > Lepidoptera > Geometridae > Scotopteryx > Scotopteryx bipunctaria. The sequence continues at coordinate 5,507,501 of OX439449.1, forward strand.
ATGATTTTTGATTTGTTAGATTTGTCTCCGCCCCGAATAAACTACCATATAAAACATTTGAAAATTCATGATTAATTCTAAGGCGGTACGATGTTCGCAGGGTTAGCTAGTTATTAAATAAGTAAAGAACATTACTGACCTTGACAATGGAGTTTCCGCAAGCAGCGCCCTCGCCTTTGAACCCATCGTCCACGCCCGCCGGCTTCGGTTTCGATGACACAGGATTGACTAGAATAATTAAAACAAACACACATCGTAATATCTTATTAAAAGGTTATCAAGAAAGATCAATAAAAGGCGTACTATGAAATGTCACTCCTTTAATCAGTATACTATTAAATCAGATCGACTCCTAATAAAAGACGCAGAAAACCTGGATCAACTAAAGAACCAGAAGAATAAGGAACTCATAATAAAAAGTTATCAGCAGTCGCTGACATAACAAGAAGGAAATGCTTAACAATATAAATAACCCATTTACAGTACAAGTTCCTGGTTGAATGGGTTTGGCACAAAAACATTCCTCATACAGATACGCAAAATAAACGTAGATAATTTTAAAATTTGCGCGATTCATGTGCTGCTTTATAAAGTTAAATGCACTAACAAAGGCATTTCGCAATCTAAAGCCGTTCTACAATTCCAATGCTAAACCATTCAAATCTAAAATATCTCGGCACTTACCGGCTGTGTTGATTGGCGCGATGCCGTGCAGAACTTCTTGGCAAGGCTTGGTGTGTTTAGACCAATCTTTCTCCTTGACAATATTGTACACGCTAGCCGACGTCACCTCCTTGGAATTTTCGTTGAACACTTTGTTCAAGTCTTGCTGCTGATTATTGGGCTTGCCGAACAAAACATCTCTTTGAGGATAGCGGATGTAGAAGAATGAGTCCTCGGGCGCTGGCGGAGATGCCGCAAATGGCTCGAATTCCCTGTTGACAAGACGTGCGATCGGTTAACCGCAATGCTCCAGATGAATTGCGCTAGCAACCCGCAATCAGTTACAATCCCTTACTGGCAAGGAGCAAAGTGCAAGCCCGTCGTCAGAACTGCACATACCAATTAATTAATTACATTCTAAAATCTCAATAATACAAAATTTAAGGACACTCACGATAAAACGGTGTTAAACTGAGCGACCATATTCCTTTTCCTAAACATCGTAAGGAATGTGATTCAATGTTCTACTAAAACCGCTTTGAATGAGATAGATGCACCTTCAACCTAATTTTATTTATAACTCAAACCAGAACGTAGCAAGTGCTCAATCGTTAAAGCGCATCTAAGATGGCGGTGGGATATTCGCCAAACACAAATGTTACAAGCGTACTGAAAATATTTACGCACAGCTTTCGCGTTTTATACATCTCGTGGTAAATAATAGTGATATCTTATCACGATAACACTAAGTAACTGTTGAAAACAAGTTGAAAATAAACAGAATCCGATGGTGTGACGTGGTGTGGTTGAACCAATGGAGACGATACATTGGCGCACTCCTACCAATATACGTAGATGTGACAATAGCAACGCGCAATTTTGATCTTGGCACACGTTGCGTCTACAAAAACTCTAGTAAAATTAGATTTTATCATGTCGTTAAACTCGTACTTATTTGTAGCTGTTATGGGACTTCCCGGGTGTGAATGAAAATAATCAGAAGATAAGCATGACGTATGTAAACGAGACGTTAAATCTATAAAAATTGATTATTTCATTGTATGCAATGTTTGTTACGAATATATACATCGTACATAACACAAACAGAACGCACGATGTACCTATGTAGATTATTGCGTATTATCACACCGAATGAAACTATGAATTTAATTTTGTGTTATGATGTAAAATACGAGTAGAATGATTCATCCTAAAGCAATTCCTGGGTTCAGTTCAATTCAATTTATTAAATTCCAGGGAAATATACCAGCCAATAATGAGTATAATTTCTAGAAACTATAAAGCAGTTTTCTCCAGTAGAGTTATTAGATAACGACTTTACATCGAGTACCTGTCTGATGTACCTAACACACAAGTGTTCATGTACGTGATGTGATGAAATAATTATATTCCAAGAAGCATATTTTGGTAAAGCCGCAACCGAGGACCACAGCATCAGTGGTCAAAACTAATACAGCTTATCATAAGCGACGTATTGAAAACAAGGACCGATAAAGACAAGCGCGTGGGGTTATAAAAATATAGGTAGACATCACGACAAACACACGTAATCATACGTTAAGAATAATATTGATATTCGGATTATCAGTTCGCGTTGCTGAGGGCAAATAGAATTGCAATTGATAAAGGAAACATGACTGAACAATTGCACGTTTTCTACAATTTTATGTATTTTAGTATACCTACACGATTTCACCAGACGCCATTTGTATTATAATTGATTCAAAGAAGGTATGAGTATGTTTCATAGACATACATACATAAATACTACTACCCTAAGGAGTGGGCAGAGAAATAAGTAATCATAGAAAACTTGCAGCCACTCCTGATTTAAAGTCCCAAGATGAACCGTATGGTGACAGGTGATCAGCCCATCGCCCATATAGATGATCCATCATGTTAGAGAGGACACTATCCCTCAGTTGACTTTTGCGACATGCTCGGAGAGAGAAGCAGCTGAACGCATTCTATGTTTTTTCTTTACTCCCAGTCCAGTAGAGAAGAGATGTTTCATAGACAAAAGATATATTTCTTACTAATAAATAAATAAATAACACCCAAGTCACATATGTATAGTCCTGACCCCATACTAAAATTCCTTGTATCGTGGGTATCAGAAACTACGAGTACCATGGTACCACAACACCTAGACCCGAAAGAAATATGCAGAACATGCAAACTTTTCTTCCGCAGCGGGAATCGAACCCGCGTCTCAGCCGAGCACTCGCCCGCCACGCCACCGAGACCGTAGTAATGTTTACTGTGTGTGATCATTAATGATGCAACAAAAGCCTGACTGTGGTAGAAACAGCGTCATCATAACAACTTACGTAAGCGAATAATAAATGCAACAACTAATGTCATCTACTAATATGTTGCAACACAATTGACAGTTTCAAGCTCAATATCCTTTTTCAAGCAGTTCGTGAGACCGTACAGGCAAAAGCCGTCTTCTACATAAAATGAATTAGATGTGAAGAGTAATGTGAATAGCAGTGAGTTTTGTACTAGGGGTCGTCCAAGACTAGGGGGTATAAAAAAGTGAGGAGTGAAGTCAGGTGTTCCTCCATGTTAACTATCAAATCATGCATATCAACCATTATCAATGTCGATAGATTTACGTCATTCGACCTTGGAATAAGAAAGTCGAAAACAAAGAATTTCCACGAATGAGTTTCAATGCCAAAACCTATATTAGATTAGATACCTATACTTCAGCCAAACTGGATACTGAACTTTTAAATAGTACTAATAGTTAAATTTAGGTGCAAAAACTTATGTTGTCAGGTTTATTTACCTAAAACTAAAGTAATAACGTTTAATCGTAATAACGAAAAATACGCGACGGTTTGATTACATAGATTGTTCCAGTTTGGCTGAAGTAAATATGAGTTCGTAACTAAAACCATTAAGCAACCATAAAGTTAAACCATTTTTTTATAGTATTGGTAAGCACGATAAATGTATTTAACCACTATGATCTAGTAAAAATTAAAATAATTTCTGCTTGATGCTCCATACATTTCTGCGAAGTCCTAAAACGACATTTAATTGGCGACATGGCGAATTAATTCTCATAAGGTAAATAAGACACGATATTATGAAAGGTGGAGCAAGTGATGCTTTACGACCTTACTATTACTGAGGGTCAAGGGCGATTATTTTAAATAGAATGCAAGTTTATGAAGTCAAATCATTAATCAAACAAACTACAACTGAAGCGACCGTAAGTAATTTCCAAGCAACAAATTTTCTCAGAAATACAAATAGTATACTAGGTACATCAATTATTTATGTTACTCGTTTGTTATAAGAACTGACCACGATTTCTAAATTAACCATAATTTGTAATACAAATAAAAACAAACTACGTAACAGACGAGTCTCCGTTAACGATTTTTTCAAAGACAAAATTTTGCTTTGATGTAATATGATGTTTGGGACGAAAGAAAGATCTGCCAAGTTCACATAATAATTTTGATGATAAAATTTTGAATCCATAGTATGTTTTATTATATTTTCATTTATACCATACACAGAATAAACAATTGGTATTTGCTGAAGGTCATAGGTCCGGGTATAAGCTCCCCACTCAAACGCCCGCCCGGACTCTGTAGTGCAGGTTATGTAGGTATGATTGCAAATGCCATTTATACCTTTACGATTGTGATAGGAGCCTTCAATGCGCAGTTAGGCAAACGAAATGGCAATTAATTAATAGTGGGCAATTCACATACAGTGTTTTTTTAAGCCGGACAGTATGGTGATTTGTGGAAATCCGAAACCAGAAGACAGGAAAAGTGTCTTATGAACCATTTGCTCTTTTCTTGTGAAAACAATTTTGGACATTTTTTTTTAGCCAAGCGCGAACTTGTCATTAAAATGGATGATGTTGGCAAAAAAAAATCTTATCAATCAACTTAGTTACTTACATTGCAAGGATTATTTCATTGTATTGGACGAAAAAAAAATAGGGACAGAAGTTGGTATAACAAAATGTTTTTGTACTATGAATAGGACAGTATGGGGAAATTAGAGGCCATAGGGAATGAAGCTATATTTTTGTTACAACTTATACTTATTAAATTGTACTTGATTTTACTGTTTTCTATTCTTTTTATCTTTTTACAAATTTTGATTTATAAAGTTAATTGAAATTGTAAGAATTACATACCTTGTTGGTTTAGTCTTCATCCAAACAGGAAGGGAGAATCCATCCTTAATTTCAGGGTCACTTGATGCCATTTCAAAGTGTTTCAAAAAAAGGTTTTAACAATGCAAAATGTAGCTAGATAAAACAGCTACCCTGATGGAAATTTTACAACTGAATGGCTTTATCTAGAGCAGAAATGATAAGATGACATTAAAAAAAAACAGAGCTATAGACAGTATATATAGAGCTTCTAAGTGATAAGAAAAAGGACTATGTTATAAATACTAAACTAAAATTTTAGGTGTACTCAAGACACTCTGGATTCAAACGAAATCAGGGATATCAAAATTGAAGACATCTGAAACAAACACAACATTTTTTACTGTAACTGTTCTACTGCATAGTTTACAAAAGGAAATGATGATCAAACAAAGCTCCATAACCATTTTGGTAATGAAAACCTTGCAAATAAACTAAAGATCAGCACTAATTTATGTGAATATTGCAATTATAATGCTGACTGTACAGTTAAGTAAGTTCGTATGAGCCAGTGGCCAACCCTTGTGGTGGGTTTTTAGGCCGCCTAAAGGCCTCCGTCATGGCTTAACGACTTAAAAGCCGGGACAGAAGCGCTCATCTTGCGATGCCACTTGCAATCAGTCACCCATCCAAATTGTGACCAATGTTGCTTAACTTCAACAATCAATCAAGAACATCTTAGCCAGTGATGCCATGAGTGTTAAACTGTACAGTTAAGTATTGTGGTCATATGTATCTTGATGATTTTATGTAGGTTCCATACTAGCTTCCGCACATAGCTTTGCTCATGTGGTACCTGGATACAAAGATACAAAAGCCAGCCACTCTTGGACCCCTAAAGTATATCTATAGAAAAAAACATGTCCATCTGTTGCTCCATTACTGCATGAAAGAAGAACAAACCAACAATGCATTTATAATATTAGTATAATTTAACAAACTTATATGTTCCATTAACACTATACTATAGTCTATGTCTTCATTGTGTTCAAAACAACTTTATCTTTAAGCTGTTAATTTTCTATATCTTGACGAGACTTACTGACCATGTCAATCACTAAGGCCAACGTTTTGTGTATATCTGTAAATTTTGTAGGGTAGAAAAAGTATATTTCATAGGTGATGATGATGAGGAGGTATTCTAAATAGGTAAGTGATGTATCTAGGTTTATAAGTCTGTTACTGTGAGATGCTAGGTATTTTGTCGGTAGGTTAGAGAAAAGTATGAGAACGAGTACATAAATATTGTTAGGTACGAAGTTCCTTTCTTTTGTTCCCATCCCAGTCATTCGGTATTTTCCTTATAAACTAAGTTCGTTTAAAGAGTAGGTATTAGAAGAGATGACACAGAAAATGATGTTCGAAAGGGATTGACACAGGTATTTACCTATAAGTTGTATAGGCACAGTAGGTACCTATCTACGTAACTAAGTAATTATGTTCCGTAAAAGTCTTGCTCTAATTAAAAATGAAAAATCATTCCAAACACATGTTAGAAAACTTACTGTTAAAAGAGATGACGATGTAGGCACCATTATTCGAAAACACAGAACGCACACAACACACGAGAAGAGCAAACTAACCAAGATTCAAAACAAAAATGGCCGACCGGACGTTCGTTTCGTTCATCATTCATCCGTATATTCGATCGCGTTAACGTTAAAGGCCAGGGGCCCTATTCACGATGACCAAACAAAACGAGACGCGGGAAAACGTGTGGAATTACCGTGTTATCGTATTCTGCATGACAATGTGACATTGTCAGATTTCATAAACGAGCTCAGTAAACGAGAGTAGGCGCGAGACGAGGCTCGTTTTGAATTGTCAAAATTACATACTTCAATATTGCGTGTTTTGCTAAAACTATGTTGTGTTTTTACTAATTATGTAAATAAATTAGTCTTCTTTAAACTATTTAATAGCAGAATAGATTATTTGTACAATAAATAATATAATCTAGGTACCATTGAATAATATCCCTAATAAATGATGTGGTAAATAAGTGAAATAACCTAACCCTAGTGTACAGAATAATTATTACTCCCGGAGCCCTAGTGCACAAAAGGAGCTTTTGAGGCGCATTTTGAATCTTTTCACCACGCAGGGTTCGAAAGAACTAGGGGCTAGTAGTAGTTGTAGTAGGTACTAACCTAACCTAACTAATAGCTCTTTTATTGTGAATGCAAAAGTTTGTGAAGATGTGACGATGCTTGTGACTCATAATTTAATTCTAAATGGCTGCACGGATTTAGTGAAACTTGGGATATGCATAGTATGTGTGCTGGAATAACATTAGGCTACTTTTTATCCTGGCAATAGGCGAGCGAAGCCGCAGGCGGCAGGTAGTACTTAATAAGTTAAAGAAAAGTGAGCATTTTTGTGTTTTATGGTTTTAATGCATTTATTTAACATAATATAACTGTCATGAGCTGCCCCTCCTAAGGTAGCACATGAGTAGGTATGCCTTTAAGCCTCTGTTGCAAATCTGAAACGAGGCAGAAATCATTGTTATTGTTTTTATAGGTAGGTACATACTTTCATGTTTTTGGAAATAAAGATTACATTCTACTAATATAATGAAAGTGAACGTTTTTTCAAAGAATCTAATAAAGTTAATTTATTTTAGTTCGCTGATGCTCTCACAAATACTATTATGTAATACCTACTAAAATAAATAGTTGATTAAAATATTACCCTTGTTTGATTTAATTCCTCTCTTGTTCGGAGGTAGGAAATTTGATGTAGGTTGGCATCATTCAAGGCATTCACCGCTTACTCTATGCAGAGGCTTACAGGTGCTAACCAAAAGTTTCCCACTGGCTTTTGATAGCTACTGGTGATCAGGAAATTGAGGGTTGTAAGTATCTGGAAAAATACAGTAAATATAGTAGGTTTCAGTCTAACCTAATACCTACCTAACCTAGGTACCATTTTATTATTGTTCAATAAATTAAGTTTATTGACCGCAAGTGGCATTGCGAGCTGAGTGCCTCCGTGCTTCGGAGGGCACGTTAAATTATGGGTCCCGGCTTTTAAGTCGTTAAGCCATGACGGAGGCCTTTAGGCGGCCTAAAAACTCCCGTCACTAGAGTTGGCCACTAGCTCATACGAACATACATACCATACATAATAGGTATCTATTTACTTACTTATTCATATCAAGTGCCTATCAAGAAAAAGCAGGCAATTTGTGGTACAGTACGGTCAACGGATCTAGGCACTCGTGAAGTTAGCCGTTTCGAGCAGTAGACATTATGAAAAAACTTCACTGCGCATGTCAAACTGCTAACTTCACGAGTGTCAAGATCCGTTGACTGTACTGTACTCGCAGTTTCTGATACCCAAGACACATAATCCTAGTGTCCCTCTGTATTGTGGGTCATGTTTGTATGAGAATTTAGAGAGTTCTATATTTAAAAAATCAAGATTTTTTATGACACAATTTTCCCAAATTGAACCATGTAGGCTCAGACCAAATAAAAAGAAAAGACCCCGCGCCGCGAACAACAAAAGTGAAGCCGCCATTTTATCTATGTGTGCGTCGAAGGTTTTAAGGTTGTGTGTTCCAAGTAACCTAAATTCATAGTATAATAATTAAGAAACGATGCTATTTGAAGTACTTACAGTAAGTGAAAAGTGATTCCGTGAGACTTTTTATGTGATTTGCTGCTGTTTTTACAAGTTTTCACTACACAGGAAGGCATAATTCTTTTTTTAAGACTCGTGACGTACTAAGAGCGATGAGCATGGTTTTAGTGTAGGTGTGTGTGTGAGCGTGTATGTTTACTTGCAGGAGCACGGTTTTGTGTGGCTTCACTTTTGTTGTTCGCGGCGCGGCGTCTACTCTTTTTATTTGGTCTGAGCATGTAGGTAAGTAGTTGTGTTTTATAGTAAACAAGTCATACCTGATTAAATCAGCTGGAAGAAGGCGTGGTTGTTCACGAGTTTCCTGAAATAAGATATAATATCTGATGAGTTTCAAATCTAATAAAGTAAACAAACTATATCTCAGTCTTATTAATCATAGGTTTGGAATTGTTTGTTTGCTTCTATTCTAAGGACAAGTCAGTCTTTTTTAAATCTTAATTAGTATGATGGATCACTAGTCTGTTCCTCATGAGCTCCTCCTCCTCCTGGCTCATCTGCACAGGCAGCAGCGCGCGGATCTGGCACAATCCCACCTACAACTTCGCACCTCCAACTTAGTCTTACGTATATTCTTGATCTAAATAGGAATGATGGCTCACCAGAGTATCTTCCTCATGAGCTCCTCCTCCTCCTGGCTCATCTGCACACGCAGCGGATCTGGCTCAGCCCCACCCACATCTCCGCTACATCCAGCTTCGTCTTCGCGTTTATCACATAAGTCTTCTCGAGAGCACGGATCAGTTCGCCAACAGCGTCGTACTGACGGACTAGGAGACTGGAAGGAAGAAATATATTATTATTATCATTAGGAGTCTGTAATATATCTGCCAGTTTCATCATGTTACATGAATAACATATAAATAGTGTAAAACATAAATGGCAACGAAGATAATTTTTTTTTGTTTGGTACCTGGAACAGAGATGTGAGTAAAATTACCTGAACATTTCTCTGACGAGTTTGGGCGTCTCGATCTGCGACTCCTCGGCCCAACTGACAATAGTGCCGATCAGGACTTTACGGAACTTCTCTTCTGGAGTTTTCTTTGCCGGTTCTTCTATGGCCTGTACAATAAATAAATAAATAGCACCCAACAGTCACATACATAGTCCTGACCCCACATTAGGATTCCCTGTGTCGTGGGTATCAGAAACTACGAGTACCATGCTACCACAACACCCAGACCCGGAAGAAATATTTACAGAACATGCAATTTCTTCCGCAGCGGAAATCGAACCCGCGCCTCTTGCGCCTCTGCCGAGCAATCGCCCGCCACGCCACCGAGGCCGTCAAATTATTATAAAACACTTTTATTATAAAAATTACTGTAGATTCTAGTTTTTTTTTGCACTAGTACTGAACCTTTCGTGTGCGGATCCAACTCGCACTTGACAGTTTTTTTTTAATTATACTTTCACTTATTCTAGTTCTCTTTCAACTATAATTAACCTTTCACACCTTCAACTCTTTCTAGTTCTCTCTAAAGTCTTTCGCTCCATAGATAAATGTTTTTCAAGAAATTCCAAATGTTATTTACGTTATGATTAGTAATAGTTACCTCAGACAGTGGCTCTTGCAGAGCGTTGAGAGACACATGCACCATGAGGCTCTCGTGGATCTCGTTCATCCTGACGATGAGCTCCTTGCCACAAGGACAATTCTCCTTCCAAGATTCTTCTTCCTAGTCCATGTGCTTGAAGCCTGTAAAAACATCACAATTACCTAGTAGATTTCGTAAAAGGCCTAACCTCCGAATACTCAAACGCATCTCAAAATTGAGCACGTCTCAAATGACGATTTTTTGACAGATTATCATCAGAAACTGTCAAAAAACCGTGAGTTGAGACGTGCTCAACTCTGAGTCGCGTTTGAGTATTCGGGGGTAAGACAAGTAGGTATATAGTTGAGCTCGAGGCTTAGGACAAGTTTATAGTCAAGTTTACTCCTTTTACTCCATTTACTCTTTTCTAAACTAGTAACACCTACCAGGTAGGTCCTACCTATTACTCAATTAACCTTTGAATTTATAATAAAAGCGTCCATTTTAATTGCGGGTTCCTATCAGACGGAATAGGAAAAAATAAGACAACGATGTTTTTATGAAATAAAGTATTATAATCAGTCTTTTATAAATAAACTATATAATATCTACTAAAAAACAGCATAGAAAATCACAATCTTTTAAACAAATTTTTAACCGTATTCTGGTAATAATTTATAGAAACTACTCAAAATAAAATTAGTCTTAAAAAAAAACAGGAATACAAATATCTACGAATATTTAATTTTATCTACATAATCATTATAGGAACTATTTTTTTTTTTAGTGTAAAGTTCCGTAAATTAATATCCTGATTTTAGATGTTAGTTAAATTAATATAAAAGTCAATTTATGATTTTAATGTAAGTCACTGAACGACTACCGGTACGACATCGCCGCCATCTTGTTGTTTACGAAGGATTTGTATAAAAGCGCTTAGCTAAAAGGCTAAAAGGCTTTGCGTGTTTCGACATCGTGCTGATAACTTGTGTTTGAGTAAGTACCTATATCGTATTAATACATTAGTGTTCTGTGGGTAGGTACGTACTCTAAACACAAGGTATCAGTACGACGGTAATGTACATTACCTAGGTTAGTTACATTATATTTTAATGTGTTAATTCGATATTGCTATCTTTGCTGCCTATGCGATCTTTGCTGCCTATGCGATCTTTGCTGCCTATGCGATCTTTGCTGCCTATGCTATCTTTGCTGCCTATGCGATCTTTGCTGCCTATGCGATCTTTGCTGCCTATGCGATCTTTGCTGCCTATGCGATCTTTGCTGCCTATGCGATCTTTGCTGCCTATGCGATCTTTGCTGCCTATGCGATCTTTGCTGCCTATGCGATCTTTGCTGCCTATGCGATCTTTGCTGCCTATGCGATCTTTGCTGCCTATGCTTAGCGAGCCGAAATTTTTAACTCGATGTAGCTTTAAACCATTTCTGGAAGCCTCTAGAAGTTAGCGAGCGAAGCGAGCTTCAAACCAATGCGAGCGAAGAGAGCCGAAATTTTTAACTCAATGTAGTATTAAACCATTTCTAGAAGTCTCTAAAAGTTAGCGAGCGAAGCGAGCCGAATTTTTTTACTTAATGTAAACATCCAAACATCCAAACTCACAAACTTTCGCATTTATAATATAAGTAAGAAGTAAGATTTTAGTTTCGACGATGTAGATTGTGTGCTTATTTACCTACTATAGACTTCGACTTTGAAACAAGACGAGACACTTACCTTAAAACTGAGTTCATCTGTTCTCTGGGCGGACAGCGGAATTCCCTGGTCTTCTTGGCAGCCACGGCGCTCGGCAAATCTGACTGCTTGATTTCTTGGTAACGTCTGAAAGCAAGAAAAATATGCGTACATAATATTTAATCAGTTCAAGCTGGTATTATTGTTTCTGGTGGCCACAAGCATTGATTGATTGGGTTAGATTCCCGCTGCGGGAGTATTCTATCAGCCATCTGGCTCCCTTTGCTTAGTTGGGGGCTAGATGGTGCTGTATGATAATGTCCTCAAATATTTATATTTATACTAGCTGCCTCTCGCGTCTTTGCTCGCGTAGTACCCAGATGAAAAATAGCCTATATGTTAATCAAGTATATATCCGTTCAGCCGTTTAGGCGTGATTGAGGCACAAACATCCAAACTCACAAACTTTCGCATTTATAATATAAGTGAGATTAATAGATTTTTTTTTTAAAGCAGGGTTATGCCGATGTTACCTCAACTGATCGCTCTGCAGATCGCCTACGAAGTCGTGAGCAAAAGATATGTTCAGATGTTGTAGGACATCTGAAGCTTCGCTCCCTCCGCCATTTTCATGTGTAGTAGACCTTTCCTGTGCTCGTCTTTTCCTTCTATAGGACAGAATTAGAAACATTTATAGAAACTTCAAAAATTTATTTACAAAGACAATCTATATTATCATTAAAAACTTTCAGGTAATCGGTGTAATAATAAGAAAATAGAGTGATAGGTTAGCGTGGGCATGTTATGCGGAGGGAAGAAAGTCATGTTACAAGGAAAGTGCTGAATATGAATGTGGATGGATACACGGACAGAGGAAAGCCTAAGAAAAGATGGATGGATTGTGTGAAAGAGGACATGCGTATGAAAGGAGTGAGTACTGAGATGACGAATGATAGGAGAAGATGGAAGAGGAAAACATGTTGTGCCGACCCCACCTAGTGGGATAAGGAGCAGGAAAATGATGATGATGATGGTGTAATAATAAGAAATGAAAATGAGCTCAGTTTTCTACGTTATCTTTAAAATAATAATGTTTAATTTTTTAATAATATTTATTTACATGTATGTATATATTGTATATATTGTATATATATTTTGTATATATATTTGTAGATATATTATTTGTATATATTTATATTGTGTGTAGTATATCTTATTAGTTTATTATATTTGTAAGCTTATCTTTGTTTTTCTTTTTCCTGTCTCTGTACACATAACTTCCACTTATGTTAAAGCCTCTCCCTTGCCTCAAAGGTTTGCTGGCAGAAAACTCTTTAAGAGTTAAGCTTTCCTTTGTACATGTACTTTTTAATGTTTTGTGTGTATTTGTTTCGTTTCGTGCGTGTACAATAAAGAATTTCAGATAATGGAAACTTGTGGGTAAGGCAGTAAAAATTTTATGAATTGTAACTTAACTTTGTCAAAGGTGGGATCCCACGTCTCAGGGTTGATCATGATGAGGAGCTTTTCAACGTCTTCATCTCGCATCATACAGACTAGAAGGAGACGGTCTACAATGAGAGTTGGCCTGATGATAGGGGTAAAGTACTTACAGGAAGAGTGTACTCACAGGAAGAGTATATTGTCAGGAAGAGTACTAACCGGAAGAATGTACTGTCAGGAAAGTATACTCGCAGGAAGAGTGTACTCACAGGATGAAGGTATTCGCAGGAAGAGTGTACTGTCAGGAAGTGTGTACTCACAGAAAGAGTGTACTCACAAGAAGAGGTTCTCATTGGTGCCGCCCACGGGGTCGCGGTTGTGCACCTGGTTGGTTGTAACTGCGTCCGCCAACGCCTGCATCACGAACTCACGGACCACCTCCAGCGGGAAGTAGGGGGAGTACAAGTTGCTGATCTCCGTTATACTCTCTCTGAAACAAGATGTTTTGCGAGGTGAAGATAAATTGGGACTTGAAGATTTTCTATCGAAATAACAACATTCAGTACCTATTCGTAGGAATTCACAGTTAAAATTACATGTGTCAGAACAAAATTAAGTTAACCTTAGTTTGGGGCTAGATGGCGATACATATTTGTCGGAGATTAATTATAGCGCCATCTACAATCACACTGCAACACTGACTCACTACCTACAGAACGCAAGCGTGACGTCACAGCCGAGTCATGCTTGGATGCGGCCGTTGGAGCTGGCGGGCAGTCTATTTTTAGAGCTCGTGCCGAGCGGGACGTATCTGTTCTGCCTACTTGTTTATTCAAGAGTTACTTGGTATTTGTACTGGACGCTAATAACTTCGTACGATTATACCGAGTGTGATTTTTTTCTCGAGGTTACCCATTATTTCGGAACCCGACGAGAACACGTGCCCACTGAGCCCTACAAATCGGCCACCTGGGACATATTTATATTCTTCCGAATGTCTGGGAACACGAAAGCAAGCAAACTCACGTGATATCTTTACAGATTTCTTCATTCTTCATCTGCGGTCGAACGCTCTCTGTTTGCAGCGAGCGGAGGATGTGCCCCATCTCTGGGTCTTCGTACAACGCCTTCAGTTCCGGTCCCAGGGGGATCACAAACTCGTTTTTGCACACCTCCCTGGAAAAAACAAGCAAAAAAAGTAAGAACTTGTCTGTTATATAATTATCTTCTTGATTCTTAGACATTATGGGCATGCATTATTATTATTACTAGCTGCCGTCCGCGGCTTCGCTCGCGTGGTACCCGGATAAAAAATAGCCTATATGTTAATCCAGTACATGTACTATGTATATTCCAAGTTTCATTCAAATCCGTTCTGCCGTTTAGGCGTGATTGAGGCACAAACATCCAAACATCCAAACTCACAAACTTTCGCATTTATAATATAAGTAAGATTATTAGCCCATATCGTCCCACTGCAGGGCAAAGGCCTCCCTATCCCCCTTCCACCTTTCTCTATCCTGTGCTTTGGAGGACCAATCCTTCATGAATGAGTCAAAGTCGTCCCGCCATCTCAGTCTTGGTTTGCCACGATGCCGTTTACCACCATTAGGAGCCCACTCGGTAGTGGTTTTCGCCCATAGGTCATCCGACATACGGCAGACGTGCCCTGCCCAGTTCCACTTCAAAGTGGCTGCTTTCCGAGCAACGTCAGCGATTTTTGTTTTGGAGCGCAGTATGGTGTTGCGTATTCGGTCAGTGAGTTTTACTCCGAGAATACTGCGCTCCATCGCTCGCTGGCAAACCCCGAGTGTGGACCTCTGCTGAGCCGTCAAAGACCAAGTCTGCGCGCCGTACGTGAGGATAGGGAGAATGCATACGTCAATGAGCTTGCGCTTAAGGGAGATTGCCTGCATGCATGCAGGCAATAAAATAACGAACGAAACTAAAGTTCACACAATCACTTTAATAAAGTTACGATCTCAATAATTAAATTTGAATACAGATAAGTACTTTAAATTACAAAACTGAACGGAATGACAGAAGTCAAAAACTCGTCACTTGAGATTGAGACGTGCTCAACTCTGATGCATTTGAGTATCCGGGGGTTATACTATATGCTTCTCTCCCCGAGCATGTCGTAAAAGGCGACAAAGGGATCTTCTCCAAAATGATGGACCACCTATATGGGCGATGGGCTGATCACCTGTCACCATGGTTCGCCATATCCATCTTGGAAGTTTGGATCAGAAGTGATTGCAAGTTTTATTATGTTTACTTGTGGCTCTGCCCACCTCATTAAGGATACGGCGTTATAATATGTATGTATGTATACTATAATATTGGAAAGCTTTAGTTTGCTTGAAATTACCGGCGTAAAGCTCAAAATGCAACGATAGCGCGTACTTTACCTGTGCTGCCACCTAGTATTTCATAATCCTGTTCTTTTCCAGATGCTGTTCAAGCGAAGCTGGTGTACTCGCATGGTAGTGGCGTGCGACTCGAGATGCATCGCAATGAGGATGTCGTAGAAGCCCTGGCGTAGTGGACCAGACATGTACTGAGACTGTATTGCGTACAGCAATTGCTTCTGATCCACGTGTTGGCATAGTGAGTGGGCGGCTCTGAAATATAACAATTTAAATGTAACAATCTAAAACACACACACACAGTCATGCTTACACATGTACAATAAACTTCTTAATATGCACATGTAACTTAAAATAACATAACTTAACATAGCTCTTTTATTGTGAATGCAAAAGTTTGTGAAGATGTAACGATGCTTGTGCCTCATAATTTACTTCTAAATGGCTGCATGGATTCGGTGAAACTTGAGATATGCATAGTATGTGTGCTGTGAGTATTTTTTGTTTCATGGTTTTAATGCATTTATTATTACTTATTATACCTACACAACCGCATGTACCCATACGTTAACACTAACACACACACACACACACACCTCATGATTTCTGATTTATTTAACATAATATAACTGTCATGAGCTGCCCCTCCTAAGGTAGCACATGAGTAGGTATGCCTTTAAGCCACTGTTGCAAATCTGAAACGAGGCAGAAATCATTGTTATTGTTTTTATAGGTAGGTACATACTTTCATGTTTTTGGAAATAAAGATCAAAGAATCTAATAAAATTAATTTATTTTAGTTCGCTGATGCTCTCACAAATACTATTATGTAATACCTACTAAAATAAATAGTTGATTAAAATATTACCCTTGTTTGATTTAATTCCTCTCTTGTTCGGAGGTAGGAAATTTGATGTAGGTTGGCATCATTCAAGGCATTCACCGCTTACTCTATGCAGAGGCTTACAGGTGCTAACCAAAAGTTTCCCACTGGCTTTTGATAGCTACTGGTGATAAGGAAATTGAGGGTTGTAAGTATCTGGAAAAATACAGTAAATATAGTAGGTTTCAGTCTAAGCTAATACCTAACCTAGGTACCTACCATTTTATTATTGTTCAATAAATTAAGTTTAGCTAACACAATACTTACTTTGACTTCTGTTGTAATGCTAGAACATCTCTGAAGGCCAGAATTAACTAGCCTGCCTCCAAGAACGCCGCACAATACCAAAACAACTCTTTGGCCACCTTATAAAATAGCACGAAAAATTTAGGGTCCAGCTCAGCAGAATCCCTTGACAGTCTCCTATTTATGTGTGGGCGTTGCTGGCGCCAGCATATCATACGTTGTCTTCGAAGAACGTCTTTTCTTATCACTACGTTATAATATAGCCAAGTTTTTTTCAAAACAAACAATGCAATATGTCAATATTTTGATTGACAATTCGTTCGGAAACAAATTGTGGTTGATTTGATTTAGCTAACCATTTTACGTTATATATTTTTTTTTGGGCTCTAAACTTTAAAATATAACGAAATTAATATTAGAAAGAGTTTAGAAATTCTATTATTGAATATTTATTTACTTGAGATGAAGATTGTAAACAAAAAAATAAAATCAATCTAAAACCGATAGTTTTCCGAACAGACCGGATGCTTGATTTTGAACGAATCACGTAAAACCAAAACACGGTCATAGACAACTAGTCTTATGGCATGCAGAATACAGTTTTTGATTTCACACCATGGCGTGTCTCGTTTGCGTTTAGAGACACGATGACATTTGGCTCGTTACGTGGCTCGTTTTCTTTGGTCATCGTGAATAACCCTCCTGGCCAGACAGTAAACAAGCTTCCAACACGGGTCACCATGGTGGGAGGCTTGTGTAGCCCACGGTTGATGTTTGCGTCCACACTGCTTTACAACAAGGCTCCCACCTTAGTGTGTTGTCGACTTTTGTTTGGAAGCACGCGGTTGACAACGCGCGTCCGTCCACAGAGGTTGTTGAAGGTCAAACGATTTTTTTTGCAAACAAGTGTTTACACTGTGGTAAACCGCGCCGGTGGAGAGTGGAGATCGATGTGTAGGGCTTGTTTACAACTCGGGGTTTAACTAGTACTAGTAGTAATTCTTCCAAGTAGTAGTAGTAGTACTCTATGGTAGCCGGAACCCTTGGAAGAATCCGGAACCTAACTACGTTTATGGTACTGCCATTGTTAAGTTTTTTAATTGTTCTTTCTGAACTGATTTGTACTTAATTGTCTGACTGATTGTACGTGCGAAAAGGGCAAACAGTTTGTACTTTTTTACTATACCTAACAACTTATACTTTCAACAGATAACAATAAAGATTATTCTATTCTAGAACCGATCGAATCTTTGAATCGATCTTAACAGCTAAACGGCATTTTCTGCATATAATGGAACGCTAATCAACCACAGATTAGAAAGAGCGCATTTTTTTTTAAATCCGTTATCGTTCAGATAACGGATTTAAAAAAAAATGCGAGTGAGTGAATGAACTGGAGTAGTTTGTGCCCATGTAATTATATTCTGTGGGATAACCTCAAGACAAAATTGAAAATACCGAAAAATAAATAACATTGTAATTACAGAAGAATAGTAGTTTTAACAAATTAGTAATTGAATCCAAATCGTGATAATATGGCCAACGATGAACCAACAGATTTGGACTGGGTGCAGTTACGCCAAGAAATGGGAAATAGACATCGTGTTGAAACTACTAAAGAAAAGATATCTAGAAAATTTATTGAGAACCCGTTTGTTCCGATAGGTTTGTAAAATAACTAGGTACCTGCTTCTTTCAGTTTTTGCACAGGAACTATTTTAATTATACCTAATTAGTTAGGTTGCCTGTAATTATTTCAGCCTGAAAGCCCAAAATGATTTATAAAATTGTGTCATAATATTTTGTTGTAACACAAATTATTGCATAATGGAAACAAACAAGGATGAAACTGGTCAAGTGCAAGTCGAATTTGCATACGAAAGGATCCATA
Organism: Scotopteryx bipunctaria; assembly: GCA_949320045.1. Classification (NCBI taxonomy): domain Eukaryota; kingdom Metazoa; phylum Arthropoda; class Insecta; order Lepidoptera; family Geometridae; genus Scotopteryx; species Scotopteryx bipunctaria. The sequence goes on from OX439449.1 coordinate 5,526,088, forward strand.
ACATACATGTGTACATAAATATTTCTTGTATGGGGCCCTTTCATAGCCACAATAGAAATACTGATTTCCATTCTCTACCTATTACGATTCATGAGATACAGGCTGCTGACAGACAGATTGGTGGAGGCTAAGTCATAGGGCCCCGTTTGCATAAAATGACAATGTACTTTATTTCTGATATTTTAGGTTGCTTCGCCACTGCAGGTGCTTTGTCATATGGCCTATGGAGTTTCAGAACAGGCAGAAAGAAGATGTCTCAAAATATGATGCGGTTGAGAATAGTTGCCCAAGGATTTACTATAACTGCGCTTGTACTGGGAGTTATGATGTCTGGAAAGACCATCAAATAATGCAACATACAAACTACCTACCTCAAGCTTTAGATATTAACCTTAAAAGAAAACAAATAAACTTATATAGAATGTACATACATACATAATTTTTTGAAAGTTAATTTATTTTAAGTTAGTAAAGTTTCTGAAAGCAATCTTAGTTTCTGTAATAGGACCTATACATACATTAAGGATTGAAACTGTATTAAGCAGACGTCTGCGCAGATGCTTTTATACAAAAATGCTGTGCTCCTGTAGTATGTATATATTTAGCTATAAGCTGTAAAACACAGTTTGTAAGCCTATCGCCACTATTATTACACTAAGGGGTAGTCAGAGGCATGTTCTTTTCTTATATTGCTTTTGATACATTCGTCACACATTCACATGTCAACATAAGCCCATACAATACAGATTGCAAGCCCATCGCCGCTATCAAAACACTAAGAAATAGTCTCCATTCATAACATTTCTAGTGACATATTTTAGTACAAGCCTTTCAAATTAGACTACATAATTATATAGAGAACTGTAAGACCATCACCATTTATTACAACACTGAAGGGGTAGTGAGAGGCATGTCCATACTTAAATATTGATCCATCTACATAACATAATATTTTATCTTTCACAATCACAATTTTATCAATATCAATGAAGTTTATGGACTAGGATGTATACTGACGTATTTACGACATAGACACAGATTGTAACTGGAAAACCAAATGATCGTTTGTGTCTGTTGGGTGTTCCCAAAACGTCATCTAGGAAGCTCAAGTACATTGCATTGCAGTTCTGAGTACCTAGTCAACTTTACAAAAGATGGCAGCATTCGACCAAGATGGCAACCCACCAAATGTCAAACAATATTTATTTCTTCGTTCTCTTCTGTCTCTACTGAGTAGTAGGTAGTAGGTACCTACATTGCTATACATTGCTTGCATGCAATGCACTTAAAAATCATAGGTTTTTTGTGATTGTTGCACTTGTACGCGTATCACAGATCAAATCAACAACTCTGCGAAGGAAGTGTAAATAAACAAAACAATATGAGCTCGATGTTCACCTACTGCTTAGTTCTCTAATGCTATGTCAAGGCTATGTCTAAAAAATTGGCTGGTAAATAATTTTAATAGAAATTGGAGATTATATTAAGTGACTAGTATGCCAGTGAATCTATAGTATTTTAGTTGCAAAGATGAATGGGTTCATCGCAGTCCATTGTGGTAAGTAAAAGAATAATAAAATTATACCTACCTACCAAATATTACTTTCGGATCAAAGGATTAAGTTGTGCCTCAAAGAGGCTTCATTCTTTTACTTGATGTAGGTACCTATCCGCTTTCAAACTTCTTAGGATTTACGACATGCAGGTTTCCTCAGGATGTTTCCTTCACTGTTTGAGATTGGTGCACAGAAATGTATTGAACAAAAAATAATTTTGCACAACCAGATTCTAACCTGCAACCTTAGACTAATACATTGGTCATTAGTACTAGTACTCTCCTTTCCACCAGATGCAGATCCACCGTTGTAGGCTCGGTGGGCATGCCCACAACTTTTGATGTTGATATGAAATCCAATGTATCAATCGTGAGTCCGTAGTGTGACTTGCACTTGGTCAGTTTTCGGGTGGCTGTGGGCACAGCCTTTCTTTGAGGACTGGATGTGCACCAATTCCACACAAGGAATCTTAGTTAGTGTGGGGTTGAAATAGGAACTATGTAGGTAATGTGATTAGTTAGAGTGAAAACTAAACTGCTTACATTTTTTTAAGGTGCTGGGTACCACAGCGACTCTTTGAAGAAGGATTACAAAAAAACTTGCTATCTAGCATGTAGAAAAGCGACAGAAGCACTTAAACAAGGTGGTAATGCTGTAGAAGCTGTTGAGAAAGCTATAATTGGTAAATAATGGTGAAAGTACATATTTGAAGTAACAAAAAAATACTATAGATACTAAAAAAAAATGTGGCTAAGGTCAGTGAATTAAAATACAATACATTTTCAGAATTAGAAAACAGTCCCTTGACCAATGCAGGATTTGGATCAAACCTCAGTTGGAATGGATCAGTTGAGTGCGATGCTTCAATCATGAACGGTCAGACATTGCATTTTGGAGCATGTGGGGCAGTGTCCAATGTATGGAATCCTATATCATTGGCAAAACACTTGTGTCAAAAACAATGTGATAATCTCTCCTTAGGCAGAGTACCTCCTTGCATACTAACAGGCCAGGGAGCACGTTCCTGGGCTGAAAGAATGGGCCTAGAAATAGTAGATGACTTGAAACTGATCTCAACCCGCGCTTTCCGAAACTACAAGCACTGTAAACGAAAACTAAAACGCTACTCAGTGCAGAATGATGTGAAATTCAGCCCATTGGATACAGTTGGTGCCATATGTGTGGATTCAAATGGAGTTGTTGCTGCTGGCGCAAGTTCTGGAGGTGTCTCCTTGAAACATGAAGGGAGGGTTGGTCAAGCTGCCTCTTTCGGCAGTGGAGTATGGGCTGTGATGAGCAGAGATGGCACAAAGCCCTCAATAGCTGCTTGCACTTCTGGCTGTGGAGAGCACTTGATACGCACACAACTAGCCAAATGCACAGCAGAAAGTCTTCTTGATCCTACACCTACACTAGGACTTGACAAGTGCTTGAAAGAAAACTTTTTGGAATCACCATTCCTGTGGGATGTTCCTGAAAGATTGGGAGGGACGTTGGCACTGAGATTTGACTCACAGACTGGTGATGGGGAGTTGCTCTGGGGCCATACTACTAAGACAATGTGTATTGGCTACATGTCTACTGAATATGAAAGACCTAAGGTAAATCTAGTCTATTTTATCTTCACTGTATGAATTTGCAATGTCTTTAGTCATGGATATATAAGTAGGTATAAATAGAAGTAAAGTATGTTATTCTCACAAAAATATCTTATTTGCAGTGTATTATTTCTCACCTACCAAAAGTGGAGCCAGGAAGGAAAGCGGTGGTTTCAGGGCACCCATTCAAAGTGCCCATACAACCATATCCAGTATTACAATGGGAAGTCAAGACTGAACCAAATTGCAATGGATCTCTTTAGTTAGGTATCTAACCATTACAAAACTAATAAAATGTTATGATTATTGATTTAGATATATATTTGATTTCAACATTGGCCTAAGGTGCATAAGTTTCTGGCTCCATATGTTTTCTAAAACTATTTGTAGCATGTTCATAAAGATTGAGGAGTAATAGGCTAGCATAGTATGGGCATGCCAAGAGGAGGGATGAATCGCAAGGAGAGTTATGAATATGAATGTAGTGAGTTTAGAATGTAATGAGTTTAGAAGTAGAGGTAGATCAAAGATAAGGTGGATGGATTGTGTAAAACAGGACAAGTACAGAGATGAAGGCTGACAGAAGGGAATGGAAGAAAAGAAAATACTGCACCTGACACCACATAGAGTGGGATAAGGGCATGCGGGCAGGAAGATGAAGATGATGATGATGATCATAAGTTTTCATTCATATTTTTTAGGAACAAAAACTCATAATAGTAGAAAAACTGAATAAAAAGGAAGTTAAATGATATCAGATTTATTGAAAAAACTGTACTGTTATGTATTATTCAAGTTACATAGGCTTAATTATAAATTCGGTGAGAGGCTAACTATGTAAGTGGTTTAAACACTATTTTATATATCAGAATACTGCATGTATGATCTGAGAGACAGAAATAAGCAATTTCAGTTTGAAAATGTGTATATACATTAGACTTAATTTTCAGTAGTGAATGGCCTAGTCAAAGTTTTTAATAAAATATACATCAGCCACCCACATTCTTCTAGTAATAAAACATATTTGGGCACAATGTAGTTCTGAAAGACATCATATTCACAGACTGACAAACTTAAAGTTTTTGCCAATCAGAGCACTCTATAAAAGCACCAGTGGACTGTTAAAAACAGATAAAAAAATTTTGATTCTCTAATTGTATCAATTATTATCAAAAACAATCATAATTTACATTGAAACAATTTACTCCTTTTTAGGTTTCCGTACCCGAAGGGTACCAATGGGACCGTATCCTTCGTGTGCGAATTCAACTCTCACTAGACCAGTCTTTTTAGTTTAATTTGGAGCCAGGAAGGAAAATTATGATCCTTTGTCTAAATAGTCATGTATCTACATCACAGATTTATACTTCAAATATAACAAAATGTCTTTGTGCCATACCTATTATATTCTAGCAAACTCATTTTCCTTTTTTTTTACCCGCCTGCGAAGAATGGAGAGGGTTACCTATGTGTTTGGGGTGTATATATAGTGGGTCTGGGTATGTGCATTCCTTTGACTGAAGCTGTAGTCCAAATGGCTGGATGGATTTTGACAAATGAGGTGTTGTTGGATCGTCTAGATGACGAATGTCATAGGCTATCTCTGAGAAGTGTCAAAAAAAAACAACATGGCTGCTGTAAGAAGCCATTTTCAGTTAAGATTCCTTTGGCTGCCTCTGTAACTGAAATGGCTGATCAGATTTTGGCAAATGAGGTATTGTTGGATTAGTCTAGATAACAAGTGTCATAGATACAGACTATGACATTTTTTGACACTAAACATGGAGCCATTTTCAATTAACTAAGATGGTACAAAAAAAAGACTAAAATGGTACAAATACATTACCATCATCATCATGTGTCTCAAATATGCCAGACCTACAATGCTAGCTAAGTTTAGTTCTACATAGTCGGGTTTTTGTTCTTTTATATAAATAGTTGTTAGTAGGTTCAAAATAACAATTGACAAGATAGGCTGCTAAATTAAGTTGAAGGGTGTCTTGTCTAGCTTTAGCTAATTAAAATTTTACCTACATGTGAGTGTTAAGTTCAGTACAGGTATTACGGTCAGTACAGTACACTTATGAACTGTCGGAAGGGTCATGGACATAATAATAAGGGTTTGAAACTTAAGACTAAGTACAATGTAAGTATTATAGTTGCCATTACAATACATTTTTCGTATCTGATGATGATAAATTAAGTTCAATTAATTTGTACTGGGATAAGTATTGTGGGTGAGTTGAATTTCATATAAATCAATGTTTATTTGTTATCTTACATTTGATTTAAAAATAAATAAATTACATAGAATGGTTAATTACCAAAAGTGGTAAGAGTTAGGAGTAATCTTATTAACGTTAAAATTAAAACAAAAGCTACTTAACTAAATAAACAGATATAGTAAGCATGTTTATTTGTACGAAAGAATATTATGCTTATGATAATAGTAAACTTATTCGAAATCAAAATTCGTTAAATTAATTGTCACAGAATCACTGGCAAGGCACAGTACCTTTCTCTTGAAGTGTTCACACTCACAGAACTTAGGTATACTTTTATAAAACATAAAAAAGACGCATATTTTATTTACAAATGAATGATGTGTAGCCTCATAAATAATATCAGGGGAGTATTCATAGAATATTCAATGAAAAGAGAGAATAACAAAATTCGTTATTTTCGTCTTGGAAATGTGCAAGTATTGGTATTCAAAAGCTACCTGTTTTAAAGCTCGATAATCCACTCTATTCCAGCGGTAATACGTAAAAATAAATGCCAAAGTAATACTGAATATCTTCTTTATCACAATCATTGCCAATATTGCCAAATGTAAGTATAAAATTATCGATTTCGAACAACGTGCACTCGAAATCAACGGTATCTCTATAGACGATTTCGAAAATCGATTGATCTAACATATCCAAGGCATCTCATCAGTCTGTTAACACATTACCTACACTTTACAAGTTACATAATTCCTCACATTTTACACACATCCATACTCATACCAAATTGCCGATTCTTTTGCGTTGTCAGTTTTATCAGGACGATTATTTGATCTCGCGTCGTTTCTTGTCTCGTCTCGTTCTTGTACATTTTCATCAACATTGCGAGGTGGATTATCTGTTGACCTATCATTGATGCTCTGGCAAGCACCGTCTCCGATAACTGTTGAAATTCTATTGTACACCAAGTATGTAGGGTTTTCTTTGATCGGCGTGCTCTGTGGCTTGGTGTTAAGGTTCACATTCGGATCATCATCTGCTACGTATACAGTGCGCCGAGAACCTGCTGTTCCAAAAACAGGAGTTGGTGTTGATGCTGAAAACAACAAAATATTATAATTAATAAAAATAAAATAAATATTTGTGGACATTTCACACAGCGCCATCTTGCCCCAAACTAAGCAAAGCTTGTACTATGGACACATGACAATACTTTTATACTTTTTTTTTGTAAACACATACATAAATATTTCTACAACACCCAGACTCGGAAGAAATATTTGCAGAACATACAAATATTTCTCCCGTAGCGGGAGTCGAACCCGCGCCTCTTGCGTCTCAGCCGAGCACTCGCTCGCCACACCACCGAGGTCGTCAATTATTACTGCTCGTAACACAACAACCATCGTAAACTTCAAGTCTTCAACTTACCTTGTGGCAGTCCCGTATCTCCTTCTAATCCTTGAAAACTGTTCCGATGCGATGAAGGAGGGATAGCTTTATGAGGTCGTCTCCTTAGTGAAGCCCTAATAAGAGCATCGTCGCCACCTCCGCTGTGTATCGAAGCTGCAGATAGTCTCCTTACGAAATTGCTTTCGCTCGTCAATCTAGATGAATCCAAGCTGGGTATAGAACCACTCATATCAATGTTGTCAGATTTCTTCAACAGTTTATCATCAAATCTTCTACTGAAACTGGAATCAGAACTGTGCCTGGGTGATTCAGCGCTGGGATTTGAGGACCCTTGGTCTTGATCAGACGTCTTCGATAATTTCTCTAGGTCTTGGCTCCCAGGGTCTGATTCCCCTGATTCCGAACCGGCAAGTGTCAGCTGTGATTTAGAGCGACCTGCGTCCTCTATTCTTTTATTGTTCCTTGTCGGTACTTTGTTTATCAAATCAGTACCGGCCTTGCGAACTCGTTTGACGAAAGACGCACCAAATCCGCGCCTTTTTGTTGTACAGTTATCGAGCTTTTTATAATGTTCCATGATTTTCTCTTCCAGTTTCTCTTTTTGGCGGCACAATGCATTTACCCTGTCAGCGAACATCTTTTCCTCTTCATGATAATGTTGTTTATCTTTTAAAGAATGAGCAAGTAATTCATGATATTGAGTTAGCAACTGCGATACATGGTCCATCAGAGAACGTCTATCGGCGTCTAAGCTTTTATTCATCTGAATCAACATCTCACAGTGCTGATTTGTTTTGTTTATCTCCAATTCCATACTGGTGATTACTTCCACTTTGGTGTTAATTTCGCCAGACATCTCGGTATTTCTAAGTTTCAATTGCGCTACTTCGCTTCTAAGATTTCTGTATTCTTCCTGCATATTTCTATATTCATTTTTCAGTCTATCGCTTGCACTGAAAAGGTTTCTAAAGTCATCTTTCAGTTTTGAATGCTCCGCCCGAAGATTGACCAAGTTTCTGGATTCAACTTTGAGATTTTCTCGTTCCTTTTCGAATTCTGATACTTTTTTCTCGAATGTTACCAAATTCTCTTTCAATTCTCTGTTTTCTATCTTCAAGTCCCTTACAGTAACTTTGATAGGTTCCCTTTCGCTGAGTAACTCTTCATACTCCGTATTTAATTGCTCATGGAGTGTTTTTAAAGCAACTTGATCTCTCATTAGATTATCTTGTTTATCTTTCAAAACTTCCAGTTGTTTCATGATCTCTTCTTTCTCAGCGGCTAGTTGGCTGTTCGCTAAATGGAGGGTCATTTGTTGCGACATCAATGAACCATTTTGTGAATTCAGCGTAGCTATGTTGACTTGCAGCTTTGCATTTTCAGCTTGACTACTTTCTAGAGAGCACTGCAATGCAGCTAAATCTGCCGTTAGTTGTTCTATTTGTGGATTTATAGATGTATCTTCTTCTTTTAGTTTATCACCATGGTTACAGTTACAAGGAACCATTTTCAGAAGGTTAGCTTTAGCAGCAATTTCGCTAATCAGTCCCTCGTGATCTGTATTAGTAATAATCTTTTCAAGTAAATCTTCCACATTGACATCTCTGCTAACCATTTCAAATGCATTGATGCCAAGTTTTTCCATACAGTATCGTAACTTATCAAAGTTGACCTTTTCAGAAATTAAGTCTTTTTGTAATGTTTGGATTGTCTCAGAGTCTACTTTTTTCTGAGATTTGAGCTCCTGAGTTTTCTGTTCCAGTTCTTTAAACCTGCTGGTTATGTTTTGATTGATTTCAAGTTCTCTGGTTAATCTTTCGAGTTCTTTCTTTTTGAGTTCAATTTCTGTTGTTAGTTTATCGAGAGAAACGTCTTTTTCTTCGACTGCTTCCCTAAGTTTATTAACTTCTCTCTGAAGATTGTGCGTATCTCTTTCACTGTAGGTCAATTTAGTTTTAAGTTCTTCAGTTTGAATTATAAGCCCAGTTACTTTGTCTGCCTCAGGTTTTACTAAGTTTAGTTCTTTTGTTCTAGCATCTAATGTTTTTTCTAGGTCATCGGCTCGTCTTTGAATAGAATCACATAGCATTTGTATCCTTTGTTTATCTTTGGTTAACGACTCTAAATGTTTTTCGAAGTCCTGTAATTTATTCTTCTCTGATTCTCTATCTATAGCTTGTCTGTCTATGAATGTCTTTTTGCTATCTAGTGAGTCTTGTAGTTTTTTATTTTCTTCTAATGCGTTTTTGAATACTTCCTCCAGTTCTGAATTCTGCTGCATAACTCTATTACAATTTTCGTGTAGCTGGTCGCATTTTAAAGCGAGTCGTTTCTTTTCCTTTTCTAATTCTAATACTTTGTCACTACTTTCTAAAACTGATTGTTCTTTTAAACTGTCGATTGTGGAGAGTAGTCTTTTATTTTCTAGCTCTAGTTTTAGCGCTCTAGCTTGTGCGTTGCTTGTCAACTGTTCTGATAAGCTGTTTTCGCCTGATTCAAGCGTGCTCTCGCATTCATTGTCCGTGTCTAAGTTGCTATTGTTGCTTTCGCTCAGTACCGATTTTGTGATGTATTGTAAGTGGTTATTTTCTTCAATTAGTTCCTGTATCCTTTGTTGTTCTGCGTCTCTTTCCTTGAAAACATAAATACGGTAATTTTTTTATCTTCTTCTACACTTTGAACAAATAAAAGAGAAAGAGTATTAATTTGAAGCTAGAGCTAACGTTATAATAAGAAACTTACAATACGGTTTGCATTTGAATTGAGTTAAAATTACTGTATCAAATACATCTTATCATCCCGTGGACACTTACCAAAGCAATATCGTTGGCCTCCCGCTTCAATTTGATCATAGCTGCCTCTAACGTCAAACATTGCTCTGCTCTCTTCCTTGCCCTTTGCAATTGTTCCTCCAACGCATCCCTGGTTTCCATGAGCGCTTTGTTATCTTCTCGTAGTTCAGACACTCTTGTCTTGTAGTACTCGGCGTCGGCTAACCTATCACGATACCGCTGCATTTCTTGTTCTAATCTGAATGAGAAAAAATATAATTAAATAACATGCAACATTAGTTTTAAAATTTTCGGAATTAATTAATGCATCTTTACGATTTGACGACCTCGGTGGCTGAGACGCAAGAGGCGCGGGTTCGATTCCCGTTACGGGAGAAATGTTTGTATGTTCTGCAAATATTTCTTCCGGGTCTGGGTATGGTATTATAAGTATGTATTTACAAAAAAAAGTATAAAAGTATTCTATCAGCCATCTGGTTCCCATAGTACAAGCTTTGCTTAGTTTGGGGCTAGATGGTGCTGTGTGAAATGTCCGCAAATATTTATTTATTTACCTTTATTTACCTATCTAGCTGCTACCCGCGGCTTCGCTCGCGTGGTACCCGGATAAAAAATAGCCTATATGTTAATCCAGTACATGTACTATGTATATTCCAAGTTTCGTTCAGATCCGTTCAGCTGTTTAGGCGTAATTGAGGCACAAACATCCAAACATCGTCTCAAACTTTCGCACTAGATGGCAGCACAGGTAAAGTTAGTACGCGCTATCGTTGCGTTTTGAGCTTTACGCCGGTAATTTCAAGCAAACTAAGACTTTTCAAATTTATAATATAAGTAAGAAAGTAAGATCTTGGAACATTATACTATGAAGTTTTTGACCTAGAACAGATCAGAGTAGTTATTTAATTGATTTATCCATCTAGTCGTGCCACTAGTTCTTTCGAACCAGTGTGTAGGATTTAATTGATACCTATACTCATCGAGCATTTAACTAATAGAGTAGTAAAATGAGCCATCCAATTCCTTAACTGATATGATGATATGCACCTGTATAATAACAATTCACGCTCGCACTGAATCAGTACCAAACCAACAAGTGATCTGTGTGTTCGTCCGTCTCCCGATGCACGAAAATATTCAAAGTTTGGTTTTATAACCCATAATGCCGTATTGTTCTATTCGGTGGTGTGGAAAAAACAGCAGGACATCGAATTTTAAAACAGACGGATCACGTTTCATCGGTAAGCATCAATAAACTATAATTTTATTTCAATTTACAACCATTTATCACGGCTCAAGTTAAACTGGTCAAATAAAACGAAACAATGGACGCTTGTCTATGCGTCTTGCTCTTACCTAGGTGTAACCTATATTATGCCATCCTTTTTATTCATTACACGCAGAGATGGGCGCTTACCCGGTAAAAACCCGACCTTTGGGTTTTTACCCATTTATACCCATTTTTACCTACCCATTTCGAATTAATACCGGGTAAAAATTCAATGCATCTTTTTTTGAGGTACAACTAATTATATATGCTTTTACTTGTTAGTTTTTATTCCTAATTAGCTATAACTAGCTGTGCCCCGCGGTTTCACCCGCGTTTTTCTCGTTTCCGTGGAAATACCGAGATAAAATACTGCCTACATTATAGCCTCCCTACCAACTCTTAACATCTTACACACGTGATAACTTTTAAACGAAATATCCGATTGAGATGAAACAAAAAGTATTTTACTTTTACATAAATACTCTTGATAGCATAATGCTTAATTTCGATAAAGATTAATATTACGATACATATTTAACGTAGTTTTTTTTTCTTCAGACGATTTAATAATTATTTTGAACACAAAATTGGTTATTGTGATTAAACGATGATAGCTAGATATATGTTCTCGCGGACTTTTTTGTAGGTCTTAATGGGATCTACAAACCCGTAGTACATCATTTTGTTCTATTGTCAATAGTTTTTGCAGCGCACGCAAAATAGGTTTTCGATTTTACACCTTGTGTTACAAAATAGCAATTTTATTACGGATCCCTAATTTTGAAAAAAAATATAGCCTATATACATAGCCTATAGCCTTCCTCGATAAATGGACTACCCAACACTGAAAAAATCATTCAAATCGGACCAGTAGTTCCAGAGATTAGCGCGTTCAAACAAACAAACACTGCAGCTTTATAATATTAGTATAGATGATTTGACTCGCCTCACAGCTCACTTGGTAGTAGCTCTTCCTTTGCGCTGAAGGTTGTGGCTGCGATCCCCACCCAGAAAAAATATTTGTGTGATGAATATAGATGTTTGTTCTGTGTCTAGGTGTTCTAACGTATTTACAAACAAAAAGTATATAAGTATTTTATCAGTCATCTGGTGGAAAAAATGTGGAGAAGAGCAAAGGTTGTGGCACTTTTAAAGCCTGGGAAGTTCCACGATGACCCTAAAAGCTACAGGCCCATTTCATTGTTGTGTCACCTATACCAACTGTTTGAGAGACTCCTCCTCAACCGTCTCACGCCACTTGTGGATTCAAAACTGATCCACGAACAAGCACGATTTAGGCCCGGAAAAGTCTGTTGTGGGCAGACTCTTAGACTCACCCAACATATCGAGGACGGCTTTGAGACGAAAAATATAACAGGCATGGTTTTTGTTGACCTAACTGCTGCTTATGATACCATAAACATCCGAAAAATCCCAGGAAAAGTTAAAGATTTGACCAACGATCTTGGGTTTGTTCAAATACTTGGTGAACTGCTTCGTAACCGCCGCTTTCAAGTTCACCTTCTTACGGAAAAAAGTAGATGGCGCAGCGTCAAAAACGGACTTCCCCAAGGGAGTGTCCTTGCATCAACCCTTGTATACGAACGATCAACCTAGCAGCCCAAATACAACCCGTTTCTTATACGCGGACGACCTAGCTTTGACCACCCAGACAAAAACCTTTGAAGAGGCGAAAGAGAACCTGATCGTCGCCCTTGAAGAACTAGGAGCCTACTACGATGCAAATGGTCTAAAACCCAATCCATCAAAAACTCAAGCCTGCGCTTTCCACTTACGCAACCACCAGGCTGATCGGTTTCTTAACATCACGTGGCAAGGAGTTACCATCCAATGTGAGCGCTATCCAAAGTATCTTGGCGTAACACTGGACAGATCATTGTGTTACAAACCACACTGTCAAAAGACAACGATGAAAGTCGGCTCTCGCAACAGTCTACTACGGCGTCTAACATCTACCAAGTGGGGAGCAGCGCCAGACGTTTTACGTTCTACTATGGCGCTGTGCTTCTCCGCCGGTGCCCAGTGTGGCACAGGTCTGCACATGCCAAACTCGTTGAAGTAGCGCTCAACGAAACGTGTCGCATAATTACTGGGTGTCTCAAGCCAACTCCTCTCAACATTCTATATCCTTTAGCAGGTATCACACCACCGTGCGTGCGACGGGATGTAGCTAGTTCAATGGAGAAATCCAAGCAAGAGAGTGATAACCGACATCCTTTGTATGGTTACGAAATACCTGAAGCTCGCCTCAAAAGCCGCAAAAGCTTTCAGCGTTTCACACAGGCTTCAAATGACCATCCGGCTTCCGTAAAGTATAAACTTTGGAAGGAGAAAAAACCCCCACCTCCTAATTTTATCACCCCGCAGGAAAAATTACCACCAAGACACGCCCTGCCATGGCCAGTCTGGAAGTCGTTAAATCGGCTCCGCACCCAAGTTGGTCGTTGCAGATTCAACATGTGCGAATGGCGATTTAGGGAGCCTAGTTTGGCACAATGCGACTGCGGTGCTCCGGCGCAAACCATGCCGCGCCTGCTGGTGTGCCCCCTGTGTCCAACCACCTGCACTAGGGATGACCTTAACGCCGCTACAGGTAGCGCGATTGAGGTGGCCACCTTTTACTCTAAAAACATTTAACGAAGCATCGACACGAGAAGAAGAAGAAGTCATCTGGTTCCCATATTACAAGTTATTCTTAGTTTGGGGCTAGATGGTGCTGTGTTAGAATGTCCGCCACTATTTATTTATTATTTTATTTGTTTATTTAGTATTAAGTAAAATAAACCCGAATAAACATTTTATACTGGGTACAAATACGGGAGCGGTTGGGGGGTCCATCGCATGGCCTTGCCGCCATTTTGTTTTGTCTTTAAATTGTGAATTTCTGTATAAACAAAACAAAAAGTGGCTGAAAAATCGTTTTCGTTACAGTACGGTTACGGACCGGTAGGTGAATCTAGGCAATCGGTTAAAAACAATTGTAAAATACAGGTCGAATTTTTACCCGGCATTAATAAAAAATACCCGGTATAAATGGGTATTTTTTAATTTTTACCTATTTTACCCTTTCCTTCCTATTTTACCCTCCCGAATTTTTACCCACCCGCCCATCTCTAATTACACGTGTTACTAGTGATGCTGCACTGTCATAATCAAAATTAGTATCGATATTTATCAGAAAAGGTTATTTATGACAAACAAATAAGTACCTAGATATAATAAATTGAATAAGTACATTTGAAGAACGGGGCGTCCTCTAGTTTATATCTATACTTTACTAATATTATAAATAGGAATTAAGATTTTTTGTTTTTTTGTTTGTAACGTAATATTGTAAGTGTAATATTAGTATAAAAAGTATAGATAAGGCTATACTTTATATTTCCTTAATAAATAAAGTTAGTAATATTAAGGGGGCTAGATGGCGCTGTGCGAATTGTCCACAAATATTTATATATATTTAAGATTCCTTTGATCATCGAATTTATTTCATTTATTACTATATTTTTTTTAAGTATGGAAGTTCCATTTTATAAAGTTTATAGTTATTATTTCGTACACACGCGCGCAAACATACACGTAAACATAATACATATTAAACTTTATTTGTATTCCACTTAACAAACATTGCTATCGATATCGATATTAATATTTTATTGCACAGCTCTAGTTCAATACTTGACATTGAGTCGGCCAATCAGAGCGCAGGGGCGGGCCCACTGTTTTGGTGGAATTCGTTTTCGAACAAAACGAATAACATTACTGCTCTATTCAGTTAAATGCTCGATGCCTATACTATACTCGGTAGTAGATTAAGTTACAAATACTGATAGTATTGATATTGATAGTTACTGTAACTAAGACATGTTGACAAGACGAACGGACGGACGGACATACAGACGGACGGACAACGGAGGCTTCTAATTAATGTTAGAGGGACGAAGATCTGCACTGACGTCCCGCGGAGGCTTAATAATAGGGTCCCGTTAGCACCCTTTAGGTACGGAACCCTGAAAAGGTTATTAGGTTAAAATAAGGCATTACCTATCACATCGTTCTGCTTTCTCCCTTAAAGCGTCGACTTCATCTCGAAAGCCGGTCGCTTTCCTCGCCTCGTTGAACCACTCCTGGCTGTCAGCACGCAGCTTCGCTAGAACCAACTTCGTGTGTTCTAACTCCTCGCGGCATTCTGATAACTGCTCCGACTTTTCCTCTCTAAAAGAAAAAAACATTTCGTTTAATTTTCTATGGAATTTTTATTTGCATTCTGCCAAAGTTCTTCTGTATGTCTTGGTGTTATTTCGTGAACATAAGATTATTGATAATCGCAAATGAAATGCCAGTTTCGAATACCGCAGTCGTCTGATAATGAAGATATGAATTAATTGATCAATGGAATGGTTGGAATCCCCTCAGAAATAATATGTACTTATACTTACAGTTCTTGCCTTTGCTTTCTCAACCTCGCCTTCCAATCCGCTAGCTCTACAGCCAAATGCTGGCTATCTCCGTTACTCTGATTCACGTTCTGCGTAGACCGGCTCTTAGCTGTTTTATTCTCACTATCATTCTCACACAAGCCTTCGTGCAGAACCAAGGAAGCCCAGTTTTGAAGGTAGTGGTCCCTTTCTTTGGCAAGTCGGCGCATATGGTTGAACATAGTGGGCGATTGAAATAAGTCAACTGCGTCTGGAGTAAGGACCACAGTCTGCATGTCAGTGACCTGCAAAGGATGAGACATCTTTTTTTAATTGCGTTTAAAAAGCTGACTAAGTAATGCCTCAGATCGGACGCATGATAATGATTCCACTGGTGATGGTCACAACTTTTAGAGAGATGCGTTTAATGGGGCGTTCATACATGGCATGCTGCTCGGCATGTAGCTCGGCGAATACCGGCGCTGTTGAATCGACTCGACTCGGTGTTTGTTAGCGATGAGTTGATCCGCGCTGTCAATTCAGCAATTTCTAAAGTAGTCGTGTTTATAATTGAATATAAAAAAAATAGTTGTTCCCATTTTCATTCGTACCTAATATAATATCGTATAAACTATACGTTGATGGGAGGGTCCCCTCCGCGTTAGCAGAGGTAATCCCGTCGGGGTCTCATTGCTCAGAAGCATGTGAATAAAATTTAGGATAAAGAGGTCCTTCCGCATTTTAAAACTTTTTATACGAAAAATCTATAGAACAAAGAATAGATATGGTGGGTAAAATATTAAAATACCTGTGGGACTAAACATGCAAAGTAAACCATTTAAGCAGTAAACATTGGGTAGAGACAAGTCAAGGCCGCATTACTCAAAACTACTTGTGAAATTCGTCAACTAGCTAAGGTTACCAACTTAGATGACCAAGGACAAGTAGGTACTAATATTTGTACTGTGACATAATCTGTAATAGCATCACCAAGGCGCGACTCTCGTAGTTTAAAAATAAACTATGACAGAACAAGGGACCTTTTAAAATTATAATTAGATTCGGACAATGTAGGCACCACTTTGAATAAAAAATTACTTATTATAAAACAATCAATGAAAATAAAAATCAGGCATATTCTGCACACCATTAAGATTATAGAAAGTTGGGTACCTATTACATAAAATAAAAACAAAACAACCTTGGTTAAACCTTGGTCACATACTTAGTTCTGTTTACTTCACTCTAGCATTGCTTTTGTGGGTATTAGAATACTACTGTACAACACGCATAATTTCAGTAATTTCATCGGTTTTAGAAACAGCATTTAGGTCATTCGATGCCTATCTTGCTAATTTCTCAAACCTAAAATAAGTTTTGAAAGTATAGATATCAGTCAATAACTGAGAGCTCTGGTGGTCTAGTGGTAGAGTCCCCGCCCTCCGATCCTAAGGATGTGAGTTCAAATCCGTTTGCGCACCTATGGATCTTTGCGTTCGAAAAATTTATGTGCGTTATATCAGTGCTCTCAAACGGTGATAAAAAACATTGTGAGGAAACCGGCATATCGTAGAACCGAAAAAGTACGAAAACTTGTATCAAGTGTACGAAAGGAGCCTTTGAAGCGCACTTCAAAATCCTTTGACCACACTGGTTCAAAAGAATCAGTGACACGATTGGTAGTAGTAGTCAAAAACTGAAACTACTTTGATAAACCTTAAAATAAAAAATAAATTGGTGTCCTAGAATAGCATCTTGGTTCCTTCCTACTAAGAACGAAAACGCGTATTTCGAAATAGGTGAGTCTGTCCTACATGCTTGTTACTTATCTCTAAGTTCATAATCATTTGCAATGCTTGGCTGATTCCTACCTTGCCTACAGGAAGCGCGAGGGTGACATGTTATATGGCGTGACTACATAAATACGATTGTGACGTCGCTTTTATTAGTTTATTTGTAGACAGGAAATGTATTTCTTTCAAATTGAATTTATGACTAAACTTGCTTTTCTTTTGATGTTATTTGTTGTTTAGTTGTTGTGTCAAAGAAGCTTTTTGAGCATACAAGCTATGATTTATTCTAGTGACTTACTCCATGTTCGTTTCGAAATTGTGTTTTAATAAATTACATAATGTCTATCAAATGTTTTCATTATAGCTTTGTTGTGTTGCAAGACTTGTGCAGAGAATAATAGTTCAATGACCACTTTTAAGTATCTCAGAAGTTGGTCAGTTAACCAGGGCAATGATTAGTTATCATATCGTATCACAAACATAATAAAGCTTTTAATGTTTTCTGTTATATGTGTATGTTACAGTCAAAACTCTTAACCCGTCAAAAGTACTTTCGACTGAAAAAAACAAGCAAAAGTAGTTTTGACTGAACAGGTTGATCAAAAGTAGTTGTCTGAAAATCATCATCCAATATTGGTTTTGGCTGCAAATTTGTAGTCAAAACTACTTTTAACCACTAGAACATCAGTCAAAATCACTTGTAACTGGTTAGAATACGAATAAAGTATTTCTAAATTCTTAGTATTCAGTCCGTTGAATTAAGGGGGGTGGAGGCGTAATGAAATTCAAAGGGAAAATGAATCTTGAAGAATGAAAAGGACCCAAATCTTTAATTATTTGATCCGGCGCTGCGGGAGGTGCAGGCCCTCCGCCCTTGCATAACTAGGCGTACGAACCCATGCCAGGGCTTTGTTACAGCAGGTGGGGACTGGTCTCCCTGCGCGCCTCTGGCTTTATAAAAACACTATAGTGTAGGACAGACTAGTACCACATGGAGTTGGGGTGAGCTGATTTGACTCTGTGACCTACAGTTACATTCTAGTTCCTAGTAGATACTAGGAACAAACTATAACAATTAGGTATACAGGCGTGATAATAAGTATATTTACTACTTGCTTCTGCCTCAAGCTTTACTCATAATCCACACCAATTTATTTTTTATTTTAAAGTCTATCAAAATAGTTTCAGCTGACGAATGAAAATAAATATATGTTCATAGCCCTGGTGCTACATGACTTAAGTACAAATAAACAAATACACTTTAGCTAATTAACTCTATTAGGATTATTCCTAATAGAGTTAATTAGCTATGTCTTAAACCACAATCTCACCTGTTTAATACACTCCACAATGTTATGCTGTAATTCTACATCTAGCTCCTTTATTCTTGTTATAAACAGTTCCTTATTCGGACACTGCACAGCTGCACCAAGAAGTAACAGGATCAGAAGCTTCATAGTCTCAAGACCTTCCCTTGAATCAGGAGCCTTTCCCAAACAAATGCATTCAGGCACCACCAGCAGTGTCATACCAAGCTCTTCTTCATACAAAGTCTTGACATTTTTAACTATAGCATCAAAGTTCTTTACTCTACCCAGAATCAAGGCCTGGTCTTCCAAACCAGCGAGCTTTGTGATGTGGTATGATGGTTCCGGATCTATCTGTAGGTAGACTTGATGCAAAATGTCGCCATTGTATAGAGATGGGTAACTGTTTATGCTTTCTGGGTTGGCTATGCATGATTTTAGCTGAAATATCACAAAGCATTTAAATTACTTGGGAATATGCTATCCTACTGTATTGTAAATGTGAAAGTCAATCACGGCTGAACAGATTTGAATGAAATTGGATTAACATATAGGATGATTTTTATCCGTGTACCACGCAAGCAAAGCCGCGGGCGACAGCTAGTCATTCATATTGTTGAAATTTACTTTATTACTAAAAAGGATTTGTACAAATAACAGAAGATAAATTCTCATAGGTATTTATAATGGCTTATTTTCCAGATAATTAAGAAAGCTAAGTTCACATGCACTGATTACATTTCCCTTTCTATTAACAATTCTATTAATGTATACTCAGTTCTCCCATTTATGAACAATGGGTGATATTCTATCTGGGAACTTAAGGTTTTAATTGTTGGTTGAAAAATTACCAGTAACTTTTTTAATGTAATATGGATCATATTATAGTAAGAAGAGTTTTATTTCAGCCAGCTAACAAAGTTTTAAATATTTAGGTCACTTTTTTCATTCATATTGATTGGTTGTCATGACCACTAACAACTTAGATAGGTACTTAGAACCAAGAAATTGTAAGTACTTACATACAAATAAGTAGATAGGCCTACAAATGGTAATAATAATAATTCATTATATAATAACGATTTAAAATTATACATTCAGTTGACAAATCAACAAAATGATTTTAAAAATCGCAGATACAGTCATAATGTTACTTCTATGATACTAATATCATAACATAAAGTCATTAGGTATTGATTCATCAACATCATCAAAATACTAAATCAATAAGTAAGCTTAGAAAATCTTTATTATTGCGAGTGCATTCATACGGAACATTTTGATATTTTGTCTCACGGTTCACGCAAGTAATAAAAACAAAGACACGGATGGCTGTGCACTCACCCACGAAACTAGAGGCCCGTTCAAGAAGTCATCGATTTCGGTACCAGATGCGGCCATTCTTGCTAAGAGCTAAGATAAACGCTGTCCAATCTTTTGAAACCTTGCGGTCATCATGGCATTAGGTTTATACACAACATTTTTAATCTTAAATATTTAGCAACGAAAATGAAACCACCACGACACGAACAAACTCTTCACAATTTTTGATTGACTACTACTGAATTGACATAACACGTATGGATGACTGAAGCGTCGTTGCGCTGACAGTTTCATAAAGCCAAGGTCCACAGGCCATACAACTACAATGAATGAATCAGTAGGAAAACAGTAGATGGTAGGTTATCTGTATCGATTTGATTGACATTAACACTCGATTGACATTTGTTATCATTATCAGTCCTGCTCGTAGACAGAGACGGTCCTGCTGATAAGTAGCAGTTCAAAATCACCAAGATTCACTTCACACTTCACCTCTTCAATTCAATTTATTAGTCCTTGCTTGCATTGCATGTTTTGTTTGAATATTATTTTTGTGATTATACTTACGTATAAAAAAGTACATTATATCAACATAGAATATACTTGTGTTTATGAGCATCAGCAAACAGTGTTAAGAATTTCATTTGATTTCACAGGTGATTATTTATTGATTTCATTGCTCATTTCATAGTCTGTATAACAAACTTAAAATTAAAGAAAAATAACCATAGTTTACACCATGTTTAATAAATCAGCGACTAACAAAGTGACATTCCAAGATCAACAGCTGGACGACTATGTTCTTGAGGTAACAAATAGTCTAGAGTCTACCCTACCTATACTTCAGCCAAACTGAAGATACCATTTATGCAAACAAACCGTGTCGCCTACTTTTTTACGATGAAATCACTTTAGTTTTAGGTAAATAAACCACATAAGTTTTTACTCCATAATTCAACTATTGATACTACTTAAAAATTTCCATAAACAAGTAATGAAAAAGTATGTTTTAGGTTAAGTATGTGCGGTTTGTTTACTTAAATTGTATCTCCAGTTTGGCTGAAGGTACCATATGCCTACAATCCCTGACCGAACTGAAAGTTTATTTGTGTATTTCATAGAATTCGGTTATCAAGAGCAAGTTACAAAGTAAACTTGATGCTCTCTCAATAATGAGCAAAGAATTGGATAAGTGCAGTATGGAGCGAGATAGATACAAACTTTTAGTTGAACAACTCAAGTGCAAGAAGACCGCTCCACTTAAACATCATGACATCAGCAGTAACATGTATCGGTTCACTCCAACAAACACAATAAGTAATGGGGACATACTAGCTCAAACACGAGACCACAATTACTTATTGAAGTTAGAGGTAAGCTGTTATTTTTTCAAGACTAAAAACTACTAAGGCATTTTACCATGTCTTTCCTGTGGACAAGGTCGACTAAGCTAAGAGGATGGAATAGGTGCTGGGCAAGCCTACTCCATCTTAATTCGTCCCGGTCACTACAGTGTCTGTTTGTGAAGGTAAAAGTTGTCTCCTGACCTGTCTATTTTTCTACATCTTTTGTTTCTGTTAAACAAGCTAATTTAGAATTATATATGTGAAAACATAATTGGTAATTAGTTTATTTAAGTTATCTATTATCTTGTTTATAATACTGTTTGTTTTCCAAATAAAATAAACAAAATAAAGTAGCTTTTCACAGTTTATTTAATACATTACACTACTATTATCGTTTTGTTTATTCCAAGGTGGAATCATTACAAAGCAAGCTAGAAGAGGCCATGGGAGACATTAATGCTTTGAGAAAACAATTGCAGAAAAAAGAAGAAATCAAAGAAAATTGGGGAAACAAAAATTATAATAATTTTGTATGTACTTCTAATGATTATGAGCAACTGGTGCAGGAACTTGAAAAGTTTCAAAAGAAGGTATAGCAAAACATTCCAGAAGAAAAAGCAAATATGTAGTAAGTATGCAGTTAAAAATCTTTGAATTGATTTCAGTATCAGCAATTAATGCTAGACTACCGAGCAACTTTAGATGAAAAAGAGGAATTGGTATCAGACAGAGATTACTATAAGAATAAAGTGCATAGATTAAACCAACAGATCAGCTACATTTTATCTAATCGTATAAAATCACAGTCAACCGATGATGAAGTAGACCCACCAAAGCCTATAGTCGATATTGATGCTCTGATTACTGAGAATAAGTATCTAAATGAGAGAATAACTCAGCTGCAAGTTGAAAAGGAAATCATAAAACGAACATTGAATAAATACAAGGTATTTTTAGCAACCTTTGATACTGTAACGGAAGCTGAAATAGATAAATGCCATAATCTCTTTTTTTTTTGCAGACCCTGCTTGATAACCGGAGCAAAAATTATTCAGTAAACATAAAACAAGGATTTGCTGATGTTATGACTCAAAAGCAAGGTAACCTTATCCAATCACAAATATCAATATAATTATAGGGTGTTAAAAAAAGTTAATCATCTATAACGCACAATAAAATTAAGTCTAAAAAATATTATGAAATAATATCTTATATTGTCATGATTACAGCTCGAGAGTTCCTTGAGAGAAGTATGAAGTCAGGATCAAACCAGAGCTCAGCAGTAGAGTTAAAATCCCTCTGTCTAGGACTTTTTGAGGCCATGAATGATAAATCAATAGCATTGCAGCACCAGAGAAAAACGAATCAGTAAGTACTCATATTTATGTCAATAAAACAGACTCATTTCATCAAAACTAACATCCCCAAGCTCATCTCCCAGATCGTAGCTCTGCTTTATGCATGTAGTTGTGGGTTCAATTCCCACACAAGACAAGCATTTGTGTGATGAACATAGATGTTTGTTCTGAGTCAGGATGCTATGACCTATTATTGAAAAAAGTTTATAAGTGGGTATTCTCCACCATACTTTAATTTCATTCAACCATCCCTGTTCTATTACTATCTCTTCTGCTCATAGGTAAAAGCTTTGTTGAGTCGGGTGTAAAATTTCCACAAATATTTATGATTTTAGTAATTTCTAAAAACTTTTTTAATTGCAGAATCCTTGCAAACAGAATAACGGAACTTGAAAAGACTTTAGAAAGCTGGTGCAATGGGCAAAAGTACATACCAATTTTTCCTTCACAATTGCTATTAGATGAGTTATATCCGGATGCCCCCGACGCATCAAAATCTGAACCCAATAGCAAGAACAATGAACTGCTGAATAACACCGATAGTGACGAAGACGTCAAAAATAGCAGTGATGACTCGTCAGCCGACTCCAGGAATGACTTGACAAATGAAAGTGGTCAAATTAGTTCAGACAGAAGTCTAGCTAAAACTGTTTTGCCAGATGATTTGCAAGAACTGGTGAAAGAAGCTCTTGCTGAATTAAATCCTGAAATCAATAATACAAAATAGACCTAGTCAAGTGAGATGATGTTTGAGAGAGATTTAATTTTATTGTGTTTACTAAAGGACATTATTTTAAGTGTTTACATATAATTGAATGTGATTGATTTACCAAAGATACATTCCTAAGATTGTTCTAGTCAATGAAAATCAATTTTATCTAGTCAATGATAAATGTACTATTATGCCTAAATAAATGCTTCAAAACTATTAAAGTTTGTTAATAAATAAAACCTGTCAAGTGCGAGTCAAAAATCTTGTATGTGGCCCCTTTAATTTAATTTGTATTATTTGTTGTTATAGCGGCAATAGAAATGCATGAAAATTTCAACTCTACCTATTACGGTTCATGAGATACAGCTCGCTGACAGACGGACGGACGGACAGCGGGTCCGTCCGTCCGGGCTGATTATAAATTATCACAGAGTGTGTTTCTATTGCCGCTATCATAATTTCCCTGCCACATATCCTTCGACATTCATATCTAACACTCTTTCTCGTCACATGACATTCTTCCCTTCTCATGACTTAGTAATAGGGTCCCGTTAGCACTCTTCGGGTACAGAACCCTAAAAACAAATAAAACAAGGAAGTAAATTGTTACAGAAAATAATTTATTACAACAATGATACAACTTATAATTAGTGAATTGATAACAATTTTATACCTGGGTATTTCTTTCACACTGAAATTGTTTTAAAATTATGACTTGGCACCTAATGCAAATTAAATATGCAAAACATACTGTCTTAAAAGGAGTTTGCAAATCATTGCAATAATATAAAGTAAATAGATGCACACAACATACAATACCTAAAAGGATATAACTTTAAACAACTAATAATGTTTGCATATAAACAAATGGGCTTTGCCTTATATTGTCTTGTCATAAATGCATTTTATTTTTCCAATTAGGATTTCAGTCTTCTCCAAAAAGGAATTTGTTACCTAATACAACATATTTTTAAACTCGCTTCGCTTATATTGTCTTATACTAAGCCTGATATGCTTCTAGGTAACTCACCTACTCACTAACACAATTCATGTATTTTTGGTGTTATTTTGTAATGCCCCATGCAAAGCAATAAAGAAAATAATAATTTTGTATTCTGCGTCCTATCTGTTATGGTAGGACAAATTATCCTACTATATTATAAATGAGGACATTTGTATGTTTGTGCCTCTTGGACGAATAAACACACGTGTGCCTCTATCACGCCTGAACGGCTGAACGGATTTGAATGAAACTTGAAATATATGTACATGCTACATGTGCTGGATTAATATGTTAATCGCCTATATGTAGGCTATTTCTTATCAGGGTACAACGCGAGCGAAGCTGCGGGCGGCAGCCAGTATTTACACATTGTAAGTATTTTTACCCGACTGCGAATAATATATCAGGAATGATTTCCGTAGATAAGTTACACTCATTTAGCCTATTTACAGAAACTAAACGGGCCTTTACTAAAGATGCATAGTGAAATCAATTAGTGGTTGCCCTAGTATAAACTTCAGAGTAAACAAAATAAAACCGGTCAAGTGCGAGTCGAATTCGCACACGAAAGGTTCCGTATACATCGTACATGTACTTTTTAACATGACTTACTGTAATGTACTTACTCTTTGAAAAAAAATGTTTCTTGTATAGGGTTCCCTTATTTTTTTTGTTGTTTAACGATAGAAAAATAGAAATACACACTTTGTGAAAATTTCAACTCCCTACCTATTACGGTTCATGAGATACAGCTCTCTGACAGACGGACGGACGGACAGCGGAGGTTCAGTAATAGAGTCCCGTTGGCACCCTTCGGGTACGGAACCCTAAAAAAGAAAGCAATATAAATTGGCAACACTGAGTTTGCAAAGGATTTTTTCTAGGTAGGTTCTTATTCAACATTTAATTTTGGCTTGTGAATGTAATCACTGAATGAAAACTGGGTACTTTCTTTGTCTTAAGAATTGACAGACTTACGATATACTAGTGTAATGGTGCAAGGCAGCGGCCGTGTGATCGTGGAGAGAGGTAGCATCACTCCGCTGGCGGGCGGCCGACACAAGGCGCGATAGTAACGTTCGATGCTCCTTCTCAGAGTACCTATCATAGGCCTCCAGGCCCTCTTGCAGCTTCAGTATTAAGCTGTCGTAGTTCTTCCTGACTACCTCTAAAATCTGAAACCAAGAGGAAAATTTACAACCTCGCAGGCGCGGTCCGAAAGGGGGGGGAGAGTCACAGGCGACATGACCCCCCCCCCTAAAATCGTACCCACTAAAAATTTACAAAATAAACAGCCATTTTCTGCCCCTCGCCGCGATGCCCATAAAAATTGAGGGCTTCCATTTGTTTTATAATGTGTGCAATAAAATTGTGTATTGTGCAATAAAATCTGATTTACTCGACATATTCGAAGTGTGTATTATTATTTATTAGTGATCCCCTCCAAAATTTCAGGCTGCGACCGCGCCAGAACCTCGGTAGTGCTAGAATCGCCTGAGAGAATGGTTCACTTCATCATCACCTTACCATGCACAATACACCCCAACGCGGGACGTCAGTGAAGATCTGGTACCTCACCAATACCATCTTCCGCATCCTGACTTCACCCACTGCTGGGAATTAGACCTTCCTTTGTGTGTGGCATTCTCCACGGTCCGTTGCTAGTTGCTACCATCATTTAAGTCCGGGCCCGTGATGAAAGCTATCGTCAGTCCATATTGCTGCAGGACGACCGAAGTCTCTGTAACCGTTCGTGTTCGGTTCCCAGAAGATAAATGTTTGCAAATAGATTGTGTTCGAACTGTACAGTAGTCATAAATGCTAATTACTAGACACATAGAAACATGCCCACAACCGATATGATTTTAAAGTATCAGATGTTGCTTTTTCACGCACCGACGGCCTCGGTGGCGCTGGCGTGGCGGGCGAATGCTCGGCTGAGACGCAAGAGGTGCGGGTTCGATTCCCGCTACGGGAGAAATGTTTGTATGCTCTACAAATAGTAGTATACGTATGTATTTAAAAAAAACGTATGTAAGTAGTTTAACAGCCATCTGGTGCCCATAGTACAAGCTTTGCTTAGTTTGGGACTAGATGGCGCTAGATGTCCGCAAATATTTAAGTATTATTTATTTATTTTTTATATTATGCTAAATGATGGCTCACTGGCCGAAACTGATTTGAAAGAAATTGTTACTGAAGTGTGACACAAACCTGGTCTTCAGAAGGCGTGGATAGATTTTGATTTGCGAGCCACTGTTCGATCTTCGGCGAGAAGTGTTGGATGATAGCGCGCACGTTCACGAGACAATTGGCCAGCCGCAACGCCTCCGCTTTGAATTCACCGTCGCCAGTGGAGTAGCGCAATGCTGAAAACGTACACAGATACTACTTGTAACAAATTATTAATGGCCGATTTCTATATTGAACTACAAGCGACGGATGGAAGATACGATAGCAACGATGTTTTTTTGACAAAAAATGTATATGTAAGTAGCATGGTAATTAAGCATCCGTTGTCCGGTAGTTAAATATAGGAACCGGCCATTGAACACCATCTCAGGGCCCTTTTTTAAATAGCCTATTTTAGAAAAAAATTATAACATCAAATCAACGGTCATTTAAATTAACCGGTGATAAAGTTAGTTCAAACCAATATTTTCATAACGTAAGGTTTTAATGAACAAAATTAACTTACCCATATAGAAGAGGTTATCGAAAACTTGGTGCATTCTGATGAGCTCATAGTAAAGTTGGTCGTACGACGCGGGCGTCGGAAGAAACGTATCACCGAACGTGATGAAAAGATTGAAGATATTTACAATCTGAAAAAAAAAACCAACAAATGGTTAGTGTCCATTGGTAGAAGCGAATGTTAGTTACCTACACTTTCAATTTGAAACTGAAATGTGTCATCACTCATCAGTGAACTATTCACTGAAGCTCGATAATTGCAGGGTAAAATATACAAAAATACCAATAAATTAATAGAAAATACACAGCACTTATAGAAAAGGCCAAAAATAAGAGTAATCAGAATAAATGTAAATGCTGACAGGTAATTTTATGTGGATAGAATAACAATAAGAATAAAACTTCTAAGGCTTACCTGTTGCGCCATAACAAATATGTTATGCCTCCTCAATAACGTGCTCTCATTGGTCACTAGGAACTTTAGTAGAGCTATAAGCGCCGCCCACAACGGCCGCCAATCACGAGTCAGCCTCACTCGACACCGTTTCTGATAACTGAGTAGCCTTAGCAAAACGCCGATGCAGAGCTGATACAACTCTCCTGGGAACTTCTTTAGCAAGTGGCACATTATGAATTCGACTAGAAGGTCTGAAAAAAAAAGTATTAATTAAGATGATATTTACAATTTGAAACTATAAGTGATTAAAACTGATAGCCATGAAGGCAGAAGCTAATGTAACTAAGCTAGTGCAGAGCCTTTGAAAGCGCACTTTGAATTCTTTCACCACTGTGGTTTCGTAAGAACTTGTAGCACAACTAATTTTATGAACATGGTAACAAGCTAACACCCTCAATTTGAATATTAAGAATTGAACTTAAGGAAAACTCAGGCTGGATGAAAGGTGACAATATTGAAGAATAAGATAAATTTGTGTAAAACATACCTATTAGTGTGGAAGCTAGAGGTTGGGAAGTTGGTTCTTCTAAAACTATTTTCCTATGACGCATTGGTAACCTGTATAATTGAACCTATAAAAAATAAAACCGATCAATTGCGAGTCGAATTCGCACACGAATGGTTCCGTACCATCGTCCATATACATAAATGTTTATTGTGTGCCACCTATTATAAATAGGTGGCAGCACGTTCCCTATTAAAATCAAGCAAACAATGCAAAATGAAACACGTCTCTTCTATGAAGACCCCTTAATTTTATTATTATTTTTGTACAAACATTTAAGATCATTTGAAAAAGAAATACACAAAAATACTACAAAAAAAATGTGCAAAAAGTCACTCGGCCCATCCAATTACTGGCCGCGCTTACCGTGCTGATTAATTTCAATGATCGATTACAAACGTTACATTTTTTTTCTTGTATGGGGACCCTTTTTTTGTTTATTTGTTGTTATAGCGGCAATAGAAATACATACTCTGTGTAAATCTCTACTCTCTATTACGGTTTATAAGGTGCAGCCCTCTGACAGACGGACGGACGGACAGCGGTGCCTTAGTAATAGGTTGGCACTCTTCGGGTATGGTACCCTAAAAATTACCTCATAAAAAACTGAAATAGCAAACTTTTATTAAAAAACTAGTAATCTTTATGAGACAGGTCCCGTAGTTATTCCATACATACCTTGAACGACAGATTTTGGTCATGCATTATAGAATTTGCAAACTGCTCTTCTACTATACAAGTGAGCGTAATAAAACATAGACTGCATTTGTTCACACTCGCTTCACTCTTTATATCCGCCATGACTATTGAACTAAAAAGAAGATTTATGTTAGAAAAATAATCATAGAAATAAATGAGAAAATTGGGAGTGTGATAGATAAATACACACCAATATTGGAAGAATGTGACTAATAAATTCGTTGGTTGCTCGTTGTCTAGTGCTTGGATCTGCGCTAAGTTCGGAGGAGGCTGTAAATAAAGAAATTGTCAGACAGTTTCTTGTATTAGGAAGGGTTTTGGCATGGTAAGGTTTCTGTACAGTAAATCCTAACTAAATCGGCACATTTACATGTGTCCGGCCTACAGTTACAGGCTTACAAAATAGCAAAATAGCCGCTCTTTTAATAATAATTGGACTAAGAAAAATGTATAATGGTATTCGTTTTAGTTCAGTACAAAGGTTTTAAGGGTGCTACGTTAAAGTTTTCTTCGTTATTAATGTGTATACAAAAAATGTTGGGGACAAAACGTCGCATCGGCCGCCACCGCTACTACTGGATAGCGGCGAGCGGGGACCGGGGGACGAAGAGGCCGAGAGGCGCCGACCGGCGCCGGACCACTCCATTCAAAACCACGGCAATAGGCGCGCGTTCCATTGTGTTCAATATAACCAGTATACAGTCCACTGCCATTTTATTTCTACCACCGAGAATCCCCAACAAAAATGCCTATCCTACTAACATTATCAATGCGTTTTTGCGAATATGTGACTCGATCACGCCAAAACGCTTGAATAGATTAAAGCTAAAAAGAATATTTACAGTTATACAAACTAGAATACCATATAGCTGGTCGCAAGCTGTTATAAAGATTATTTGATACCTGATGAGGCGGTAAGGTGGCGGGCGGCGACGGCGGCGCAGACGAAGCCGCGGCAGATGACGAGTGTGCCAATGTCGTCATAAAGTTCCGGTTTAGGTGAGCTGCCTCGTATAGCGCCAGTAGCATTCCCTCTTCTCCACCACTGGAACAGCAACTTATAAATATAACTCCCTGCCGGGGTCTGTATTTCCTTAAGGGTATATAATATGGGTGTCTTAAATCGAGAATCAATAGTTTTCTTCTAGGTAAGCGTGCTTCATCTTAGACCCAGGCGCAGTCGCAGCCTGTAATTTCGGAGGGGGTCACTAATAATAGAATATGTCGAGTAAATCAGATTTTATTGCACAATACATAATTTGATTGCACATATTATAAAACAAATGGAAGCCTTCTATTTTTATTGGCATCGCGACTAGGAGCAGAAATAACATTTTTTTTTATATGTATTTTGTAAATTTTTAGATGTCATGTCCTATGGGGTGTCATGTCCCCTGTGACTGTATGTACTATTGCATTATAATATTATTAGGAGCAGAAGATTTGAAGAGCCCGTTTGAAGTGCGCCTTTAAATCCTTTCACCACACTGGTTAAAGAGATGTGACATAAAAAGTTGCAGTAATTTAAAGTACAATAGATTTCTCAGGAATACCATAGAAGTGCTTTGTACCTTATCCTCTGTCCTCTGACTACTGGCTGTGTTTCGTCACTGGTGAGGAATATACCTCCAACCATGCTTGTAAGTGAGGATAGCCAGCCACTCCCACTTCCATTGCCCTGCATTCCTCCAAAGGTAGACATCACATAGTCATTAAGTGATGCTGTGATCACTTGGCCATATCTGTTAATACATAATTAAATTAGATAGAAATATTTATGTGTGTTGAAGATGTAAAATATTGAGTCAAGGGTAATACAGTTTTATTGTTCTAATAAAGTTGTAAGAAAATCTGATTAGGGAACAACAAAGTATTTTCCTACTGTTTTATTCAGGCATAACATTAACTAAAAATAATAAACGAATATCAAAAACAATTGGAATTAAAGTGAAAGTACTGAAAATCAGTGGATTACAGGACTTACCCATTTAAAGCCAGCTCATCATCAAGTATGGACAATTTAACAACGTAAGGATTGGCCGACTCTTGCTTCTTGTAGTTGACCAAAAACATAAGTAGCATAACCACATCATACCCTAAAAAAATGTACAGTACATTTTAAATAACTACTTCTCTGATTGGTCAATTTGAGCCCCATATTATTTATCTTCTAAATATATACAGTTTTGCTTCTTTTTAAGTTAAAGGAAAGTTTCCTTTGAGTAAAATTTGCTATTTACAATATTTATAGTGCTTTTCCTCCAGGTGGCAATATAGAATTCCACCTTGTATCTTTTATATTACTGACTGACAATCTATGCCTATAATGTCATAGAAGGATGAAACTTGCGAGGGTATATTCCTCGACTAAACAAAAGAATTCTGGGAAAATGCAGGGCAATCCTAGTGGATTGCCCTAAAGCCAACCCATCTTAACCAATCACTAGATTGGGTTGCCATTAAGAAAGCCAACCCATCTTAATGGAAACCCAATCTAGTGATTGGGTTGCCATTAAGATGGGTTGGCTCTTTTAGTTAAAAACTGAATGCTAGTTTTATTTTGTAGCATATTTACCATGTTGCTGCCGCTCAGTGGATGTGCATAGTAGTTGTACCATGGGTTCAAACAATAAGTTCTGCATAAAGTATTCCACCAGGGGATTCTCATCAATGCTCTCTAATCCTGTTGCTATTACCAATAATAACTTAAGGACCATTGACTTCAGACTATCTGGGACATCACCTGGAACAAACAATCAATGAGAAATAAAATGAATAAATAATAAATGTTTGTGGACCATCTAGCCCCAAACTAAGCAAAGCTTGTAATATGGGAACCAAATGGCTGATGTAATACATACATACTTTTTTGTAAATACATAATATTAAGTACAACAGACCTGGAAGAAATATTTGTAAAACACTTCGATCAAATAAACACAAGAAGAAGATATTTGATTGAAGGCAGAACATACAAACATTTCTTCCGTAGTGGGAAGTGTAGATCAACAATAAATAAAGGTCATTTTATTAATACATACAAAAAATCATGTCTGTTTCCCATTAAGATAGGCAGAAATAAAGAGATGATGAAATGATTTCTGAGAGAGTGAGATAATACGAACCAAATCATAAAACACTAGGATAAAACTATAACAAGTATTTATTCAAAATAAAAAACCAGACTGCATAGAATTTAGGTAATGATGATTGATGAATATATGTTGGTCTACATTTAGGAAATACAGATCTCGGCAGAGTTCCACATTTTTGCAGTGCATATAAAAAATGTGGACTCAAAGCGCTTAGTACGAACATTTGGAATGTCAACCATGTATAGATGGCGCCTTTCTGGGCATCTGTATGTATAAATTAGTATCTATGTATACCTGATAATATAGTAGTACAGTGGTCAAATAATTTTTGCATCTTAGTATCAGCACTGCTGTCAACTCCAATTAAAATTGTTTTGATGTTTAGATTTGAATCTTGGCTCGCTCTCTGGTACATTGTCATTAGTAATGCACTCAGGGTTTGAAGACCATACACCAATCTGAAATAATTTACATTTTATGGCACAAAATATTAATTTAGTTGGTAAAAAATGTAATTGTAATATTTACCTGATGTGATGTTCTTGGCCTAGCATCTCTATGCACTGAGCTACAAATAAATTCATGTTGTCCTTCATATTCATCAGTTGTTCTACTGATAGTTTATGTATCTCAGCTTCAAGCTGTGGAATCTTTGGTTTTAATAGAAAGAACTCATCCCAGAAAGTTGGATTGTCAATTGTTAAGTCTTCACCGCGAAAAAATGATTCGTATATCTGCACAACCTTTTCCTTCAAATGTCTTTTAGATCCAGAACCACTTCTCTTTCTCATCGCCATCGTATAATCAGCAGCAGTCCTAAAGACTAAAATCTTGATGGTCTTATCAGAGCCTCTAAGTACCTACGTGTAAAGAAGTGGCGTGAGTAGAAGTAACCGTTCACCATCAAATATTGCGGATCTAAAAAGAATTGATGGAAGGATTTCTGAGAGAGTGAGTGATAATAAGAACCAAATCATAAAACACTAGGTTATAATTACAGACAATTTTATTCGAAACTCAGGAGTCTTTCACTGACTCTTCGTTAACTAGAAAATAAAATGTATTTTTTTATCCTACAGAGGAGTGTACCTAGTTTGACTTTGACAAAGACATTGAATTATATGATTTTATCTACAATCAAAATCTTGCAAGTCAAGTCTATTTCTATGTTCATTTCTTGTCTACATCGACATTGGCAAAATTGTGGCAAACACAGCTGCAGAGGCCAAAAAATAAAAGAAGAAGAAGAAGAGGAATATTTAAAACAAATATTCCCAGTGTCTTAGTTAGAGTTTTACCAGAAAACTCAAGAGCAAACCACGAAACAATCGTTATTATAATAAATAACGATTAATTAATAAAATAAATCTCAGAACAATAAATACATATTGTTCTGAGTAATAAATGTAATGGGCAGTGTTGCCAGGGCCATTGAGTCGCAAGTTACGTTACGTTCCCTGAAATGTTATATTTTTGCTGCAAAAGTTAAATTTTTTAATTTACCTACGTGTTTTGGGGTCCATTTGATGCAAATTTATGTCGAGCAAAATAGCAAAATAAAAAGGAATTTAGGATGTATTTATAACGAACAGACTCTTGTTTCATTTGTTCACAGCCTGTTAGTTTTACACTGAACTAACTATTAATATTATAATATTCGATACCGATAGAACCCTCCTAACGCTGAGTGTGATAAACTTTTTAGAGGCGCCAGTTTTAGGTACGTTCAATTTGGATGCGTATGTAAACAGTTTGCAATAAAAATCCCATTTATCTCAAAAGTTACGAAAATTGCCATTTAAATAACAATTACTTGCTTACATGCGAGGGGGTCGAAAGTTACAAAAAATGTAAGAAATGTAACCTTCTGGCAACACTGGTGCGAGTGTTTGCGTCCTCTTTGGTCGTGTGTCGTGTTCTTGAAAAATAGGTAATTTTATTTCACTAAAATGAAGCCTAAAAAACGCCACCAATCATCCTCCGAGGACTCTGAAGGATCAGAAGATCATCAATCAAGCAGCAGTGATAGTGAAAGCGATGATTCTTCTGGTTCAGAGCACCGCTACAAGAAGAAGAAAAAGCGTGAGCGTGCCGGATCATCAGATTCCGATAGCGATTCAGATGACGGACATCGACGCTCTAAAAAACGTAAGCACAAGAAAAAGAAGAAGAAGCACGTAAAAAGAAAAAGGCGCTCTGAATCTGTTGAGAACAGTGCGTCCTTGTCAGTTGAGGAAAATTTCTCCATGAGCGACGGTGAAGTATCTCCGAAGAAAAAACACAAGAAACACCACAAGTACAAGAGATCGCATAGCTCTTCTGTTAGCGATAAAGGTAAAAGAGATGCAATCACGTATTTGATGTGCTTGAGAAGCTTTCGCGGTGATAATAAGTTTATTATTTCACAGAGGAAGAGCGTAAAGAACACCGTTTGCACAGCGTTGTGAAGGAACGCAGGTCTTCCGAAGATGGAGAACGTCCACCAGCTTCGTATTACCAGTAAGATATACTATTACAATCAATACAAACTGTTACAAACAAATATTTATATTGCGTTCGGTGAATTACTTTACCATTGTGTTATCTCTTGTTACTTTGTTCCCTTTGTATTGGTTCCGGTCTGTTGGGTCATTTGTCATGATAACTAGCATAAGCTTTATTGTTGTCTGATTTGATTATGTAGCTTAAATTTGTTACTAAATCTATCTTGAAGGTGTCAATAATAATGAGAGAGATTTGTCATTTTATAACACAATGACTAATTGATGTACCAAGGTATCACCACCCAGCTTCGCCAGTCGAGAACTATGCGGACAACAGGGAGCAGGAAGTAATGCGTTTCTACCGAGGGTCCAGTAAAGAAAGGCGTTACCATGAACAGCACTCTTATTCTCAGGAGCGTGAAAACAGAAGGTATTTACAGTCATGGGATGATACTTTGCGACACCATAATCAATTTAGGTGGGCTAGATTTGCACTTTCACTTAAGAGCTGTCATAAATAGATTCATTTATAAAATCACTTCATGTAATGACCCAAAATTCCTGCCATTTCTTAGTGACATTCCACCATTGAAGCTGACATCAAAAACTTAGTAGTTTAGCAATAGGAAACATTCAAAGTTTGCTATTATTGTGAACTATTGCAGATTAAATCAAGATTATAAATATAAAACCGAAATAGCACAGTACAATCCTGGTGGTGGTAAAAATAGAAGAAGTGATCGTAGCTATGATCACATTATACAGAATGAAAATTGCACCTATTTTTATAGTGGACAAAAAGATCACCAAAGGTAAATAGTGTCAGTGCACTCAGCACTGACACTTTGTGGATCATTGTTTAGTTCTTGTTGTAATACAAGCTTTTTTATTTTGAAGCAGCTAGTACTGCATTATTTATTGGCTTTAATTACAATAGATTAGATAATTCTATCCAGCAGTGGTAGTGTTTGTTTCATAATTAATTCGACTTACCTATAATCAGGTCATTTTGTAATGTAGCGTAGTATTTAGTTCCCAATGCTAATTAATTTATTTAAACTATAACTATTAGTATTTTCAAAATGTGTACATAGTTAATTTATAAAGACCTTATTTATCAATAAATTACTGCAAATAATTAAAAATAGTAAAGTTTTTCACACCAGAATCTTCGAATAAACTAAGGTTGCATGCAAGTATATCCTCAGGTGGAGCTAAATAGTAGTAACAGTAAAGAATAAATTAACAAAATGAATGAAGTAGTAGTAAGAAATAAAATAATAAACATAATGAATAAATGATTTCAGGAATCCGCGATATGAGGGGAACTATAAACCACCGGGGGAATATCCCAAGAGAAGAGTAGAATCATTCCAACCGAGGGAAGAAACTAGAGGTAAACAACAGCTACTTTTTATTGTACATTGTAAATAACCAGGTTATACTGTTAGGTATATTATGGATATCAGAAATATAAAAGATGAAATTCTTAACAAAGGGAAATTGAAGAAGACTCAAATGTTGTGCTGAATGAAGTCAATCACAATAAATGATGATGGCATTCGGGAATAGTGTTGCGGAACCATCGATACTTTCACTATCGATAGTTGACCTCGAAAAATATTCAGGATATCGATGGTGCTATCGATAATATAGTCACGTGTTACTGTCGATAAACTATCGATTCTATTGGTTTTGCCTAAATAGTCACATCGATAGTCGATAAGCAACACTCGTCGGGAATCCATTGATTCAGTTGACTTAAAAACGGGAATATGGCAATGGTAAAGAGGAGGCCCATCCATATCCAGTAGTGGGTGGATGGGGGTTGATAACATATCAGTAGGTATATAAAATACCTTATTATACCTTTCCTCATTATTGATAGCGAATTTCTAGTATTATTAAAAACTATCACCTGTGATTTTAGGTTTCAACCGCAACTACAATCATTATGAAGAAAGAATAAAGAGGCGCGAATTCGAAGACAGTCGAGATTATCGTGAGAGGTAATAACATAAGCATAATATGGGTGTCTTTAAATCGAGAGTCAATAGGTTTCTTCTAGGTAAGCGTGCTCCATCTTAGACCACACTGTTACTTAACATCAGGTAGAGTGTGGTCAAACGCAAACCTATTTCGGTTAAAAAAAAAAAAAAAACATAATTATCAATTAAAATTTATTAACTCAGACATTTAAGTCCATTTAGTGTACTTCTTTGCTGGACTGGAAGTAAAGAAAAAGCATAGAACGCGTCCAACAGCTCTCTCCGAGCATATCGTAAAAGTTGACATAGGGATAGATCCTCTCCAACATGATGAGATACAACGAGCAAGTATTCCCAAAGAGGGTTGACGTCAGGCAGGCGGCCGGTCGTAAAACACCTTAGCCAAAACTCTTACAGCATGATCCAAGGAACATGCTGTGCCGTCCCCACATAGAGATAAGGGAAGATGATGATGTAAGACTTGATGTTGAGTTTGTTTTAACCTGTTTTCAATACAGACGAGGCCCTCCGGAGCCGGACCGGTACCGAGATCGCGAGTTTGCAGAAAGAAGAGATAGGTACAGAGAAGAGCCATTCCACCCAGACAGGTATGTTGTCTTACTCGATACACAGACTACTTGTAAGTTATCTACCGACAGAATGACCAATTATGAATGTAGTACCTATATATCAATTTATAAGTAACAACGGCGGTATATAAATTGTATAAAACTTGACGTCACTTGACCTTCAAGATTTGTGTGTTAAATTGCATTTTATCTCCCTTTATGAACTGATTTTGAGGGTTCTATACTAATGAACGCGTGTGTTCAATACGATAAGGGCCCTTTTCCTGTCATGCGTATTTTAAATATATCGTAAAATACGCCCTAAGAGTAACTACATTTGGTTCAATTTGTATTCATATATTAACGCGACGCGTGTTTTAGTATTTTTCTCTGTTCTGATCATAATATTTTAATTGTCAAAAAGGGTTATAATTGCTTGTCAATACAATTTTCCATGAATTTGGATTGAACATGTGTAATGAAACACAATGTTGCATGCGTGTACTAACGTCACAATTGGTCGTCGAAATCCGCGCCGTTAAACAGATATATTTATTTTTACAGTGACCACTCTACAGAAAATAATATCAGTCAGAAAATGTTGGTGTTGCAAAGATATTTATCTGTTTGCTCTCTAGACGATACTCGGTCTAGGCACTTGTGAACGTCTGTTACAGACTAGACTTACTGGAGTACTCACATTATAGTGACTATTTTGTACTTCCGTGGCCGTTATATTGGAACCAAGATTGTTGCCGCCGTCAAACTTTACGTACACTTCAGTTTTTTCTATTACCTATAACTGTGGAAACTGCTTAGAACTGTTTTCCCTAATATTTATGAACCCAAATTTTTGCATGAAATGCAAACTACAAAACTAACCTGCATAGAGCACAAGCAACTACTATAGGAATTATATTGGAAGAAATCATGAGATACTATTGATTAGGATGTTGTATTGGGCGTTGGTGTTCATTTCGGCATGAAAACAACAATCTCAGGTCTGAAATCATAACAATATGTGGAGCATCATTCAAATCCAGGATCTTTTAAGAAGCTTCATACAGGATTTCTATTTCTGGTTTGAACACATGGCAATGCGTCATCCAATTCATAAAACAGAAATGGTACAACAATCAATAAGAACAAATAATAATGGAAGGAATAAACAATTAAATAAATTTCTTAGATTGAAGACAAAGACACCAAAGTATCAAAAAATCTTGGACTAGACCAACTGCTGAACAGGAAAATTAAGTGGAAAAGATGAGGAAAATTATTTGTTAAGTACATGTAAATAGTTTGTATGAGATACCAAGAACATTAATGTAGAAATCACGTATAAAATGAATAAAAATAAGATAATGATGCTAAATGAAAGTAGAAAACATAAGAAAAAGGAAAACAGGTCATAAAATATAAAATTTGGACCGAGAAAAACTACTTATTTGTTCAAGTAGGTATTGACTGAATGCTTGTTGGATGCATGTGACATGTTTTAATTATGATAAGGATTGGCTTTACGAATTTGAAAAATAGATGCCGAGGAATCAAAACGAACACATAACTGAGGAGCATAAAAAAAGAAGTTTCACAAGGAAAAAGAATGAACTTTCACAGAAGTTGAATATTTGAATTCCTTGTCCAGTATATCAGAACCAACATACTTGAGACAGTAATGATAATATAGACTAAAAGAAAGCTGAGAGGCAAAAAAAGAATAGAAGACATCTCGAGAAGATACAACCATCACAAAAATAATATAAGCATTAATGAATGCAAAAGAAATATCCACGATTGGATGAGCCTGAAGGTAACTTCGCCAAATCAGCGTTTATATCCAAAGTTACGGTAAGTCTAAGTTTACAGGAGTGTCAAAATATAATTGGTACAAAAGGAAATACTTTATAATTTATTAATTACACTAATTTAAAGTTATAAAAATAAAATTGTTATAAAATCTTTAATTTGATTAGGACCGCACGCAATGTATTTTTGTAATGCAGGTTGTCCTAGAAAGGTTACTTCATTATTTCAGGAAATTATGGTGACTTAATTTTATGGGACCAGAGAATAAATAGTATCAAACAATGCCACGATAATATCCTGTCATAATAATAAACAATACTAGTATACACGGCTTTGATTAGTTATTTTTGATTCCATGTTGCTTTACGTCTGTTAATGATGAAAAAACATTACGTTATTAGATGACCCTTTCTCTGACACCTTGTACAAGCTTAGCTCAAAAAGCTGTGACGTGAATCACCAACACGGAGCTTGTAAAATAGCGATTGTGTGGTGCGTTGTCTTGTGATTGTGCAAGGCCTGTTTCATTCCTTCAACGTGAGTCGAAAAGTACTGTCATAGAACGTGTTCATTTCCTCAAACTCCGCTTCTAACGCGTTGGTACACGACTGATTGTGTAATGTAGGAGTGAAACCGGCCAGTAAAGAGTTGATGTGTGTGTCGTTGAGTGTTGTGACGTCGGTTACAGGTCCAGAGATGTGCGTCGCGAGAAGCCTCCTCCGCCGGCTCGCCCCGATCGCCCGCTGCCGCCGCCGCATCACAGGTTTGTGATAACTTCTTCACATTGCCATTTTAACAATGGTATCACCACTCTTTCCTACTTCTTTGCTGGACTGGGAGTAAAATAAAACATAGAATGCGTCCAGCTGCTTCTCTCCCCGAGCATGTAAAAGTCGACTAAGGAAAGTATCCCTTAGTCGACTTTTACATGCTCAGAGGACAGTAGTCCTCTCCAACATGATGGACCATATTATTTGTGGTACTCTGTAATTCCATGTTCATTTCCATACCATAATGTACAAATCAACAAAATTTAGTTTCTCAGTTGAAAAATAAAATCATTATTTTGTGATAACTTCTTCACATTGCTATTTATTAGTATTGAAATTTTAAAGGGGTTATTCGCGATCCCACAGCGCTGAGGATCGCTACCGCGAGAGAAGCAAGCCGCGTCCGGAGCAAGACGACAGGCCTGAACGATACAGAGACGAGCGCAGAGAGCGCCCACGCGACGACCGGCGACCGACTGACGACCGGCGCCCGACTGACGACCGGCGACCGACTGACGACCGGCGACCGCCTGACGACCGGCGACCGAACGACGACCGGCGACCGACTGACGACCGGCGACCGACTGACGACCGGCGACCGACTGACCACCGGCGACCGAACGACGACCGGCTACCGACTGACGATCGGCGAGCCGCTAGCGGCGTCCGCTCCAGTGCGGAACGCCGGCCGCCGGACGCCCGGCGCTCCAGTCCCGACCGCCGCCCTGATAGGCCTCGCCCCGAGGTCAAAACTGAGCCGCGAGGCAAGGAAAGAAAGACCAGGTAACAGATATAACCTCAAGTTCTGAGATTCTGATGACATCAGTAAATGACACATAGTAAACATTTTTTAAAAATATGCCCACTTGCCACTCAGCCTGGAAACATTCAGTAATTCAGTGAGCATGTTTTTTAGAAATGTATGTTTTTCGAGGAGTAAAAAGAAGTCCCTTAAATCGAACCAGAAATGCACGCTTATTTTTTTACATACATAACTCATGAACATTATTTGTTCAGATTTGGCGATTCTGACAACAAGGAATACGACTGGGGTAAAGAAGGCGATAAGAAAGACGGGAAACCTGCGGTCGATAAGGAGAAGCCTAACTTTGGTCTCTCTGGCAAGCTGACCGCCGACACTAACACTGTAAACGGTGTCGTTATAAAGTACAGCGAACCGGAAGATGCTAAGCAACCAAAAAGGAAGTGGAGGTGAGTAACTTGTATAAAAATGCTACATATTTTTACCTGACTATACAATTAGGATATGTTTTATTCGTCAATGTAGGTGCTTAACATTCATATCAAACTTTTCATCATCAACTTTTAACTTTTGGCCTTAAATCCCTTAACTTTTGGCCCAATTAACTACACAGTTAATATTATTTAACAGTTAATTTAATCTATTTTGTTTTGTAATTTATTCTTATTTTCAGATTCTACCCATTCAAAGGCGACAAAGTCCTGCCTATCCTATACATCCACCGTCAGTCGGCCTTTCTGCTGGGGCGTGATAAGAAAGTGTGCGACATCACGCTAGATCACCCGTCTATTAGCAAACAGCATGCAGCCTTACAGTACCGCGCTACGCCCTTCACGAGGGCCGACGGAACCACGGGCCGCCGCGTACGACCATATGTTATTGACCTTGGTGAGTTTCTTCTCAGATCAATATGACGATTAATTATAACTAGCTGCCGCCCGCGGTTTTGCTCGTATTGTAGCCGAATAAAAAGTAGCTTGTGTTTATTCCAAGACATAATAAGGCATTATGAATCCAGCATGTTTTGGTGGTGTTATAAAATAATAAACTTACTTTTCATTTCATGAAGCGCTCGTGGCATAGCTTGCTTAGACGTTCTTGGTTGATCGTTGAAGTTGAGCAACGTTGTGCGCGGCCACAATTTCTATGGGTGACCGCAAGTGGCATTACGAGCTGAGCGCTTCCGTGCTTCGGAGGGCACGTTAAATTTGTCGGTCCCGGCTTTTAAGGCCTTTAGGCGGCCTAAAAACTCCGTCACAAGAGCTGGCCATATGAACTTACTTTTTTTCATTTAATTTCAGACTCGGCTAACGGTACATTCGTGAACAACAAGAAGATCGAGCCGCGTCGCTACGTCGAGCTATTGGAGCGTGACATCGTCAAGTTCGGCTTCTCGGAGCGCGACTACGTCTTGTTACACGAGAACAGCAAAGACGAGGCTATGGACGATGACAATGAGACGGCGGTCGTCGGCGCCGGGGTCACCACCACGGCTCAGATCAAGGCAGAGAAACGTATCAAGACGGAAATTACTGAAGATGGAGATATATAAAGCACCAATATAAACTTGGATTAGATTATTGTATGTACAGTTGAGGCGCGTCAGAAAAAGTTTTACAGCTAAGGCCTGTCTTGTGAACACTGAACTCATTTAGTGCGCAGGATACGAATAGATAGTAATGCGAGAAGCGAGGCGTGACGTAATGGTCGAAGAACTCTGTATAATTTTGTGATCAGTGCTCGATTTCCTTCAAGTCGTTCACTTTGGTCTTTTATGGCGAAGTGTAGTAGCAAGTTCGATATGCGCATACACGATCCCGTAGCAGATTCGAGTTGTCCACCTTCATTGTGGATGACGCCCTAAGTAGTTTGTACTAATATGGAGATAAAATTATGTTTCTACTTTTTGAATGAGAATTAGAGCATCATTAGGTTAGTTAAAGTAAATGGGATAAAATCAATTTACTTAAATTTTTCTTTACACAACAAAATATAAGGTATATTCTGTGCAAATATTTAAGATCGATCCAATGTGTGGTGAGTGAGATTGTATTGCGTAAATCTTCATAAAATAGCCAACATTTTCTTGTGTAGTAAATTTTGACATTGATATCATAGTAAATAAACATTT
Organism: Scotopteryx bipunctaria; assembly: GCA_949320045.1. Taxonomy (NCBI): domain Eukaryota; kingdom Metazoa; phylum Arthropoda; class Insecta; order Lepidoptera; family Geometridae; genus Scotopteryx; species Scotopteryx bipunctaria. Next base: position 5,568,189 of record OX439449.1, read on the forward strand.
TGTCTTCTGAAAACCTTGTTTTTGTGTAATTCGTAGGAAGTAGGTTAGTATAAATTAAGTAAAAATGTTTGAAATAGAGGAAAATATGTATTCAGCAACATTTTACAATAAATGTAATATATTTTGACCTCATAGTTTCGCATAACTCCCTTCTAATATAAACATGTCTTATTTGCTCTAGTATATACAAACTGACTCATTTTATTTACATCTATAACTAACGGCAATAAATAAAAATATTTATTAATAAATAGTTAAAAATAGAAAGTCGTTCGGTGGAAAGAAATGTACACATTTGTAAGAGATTCTCTAATATCACAGTTCAAAATGGAGTCTTGAATACGTGTTTCTCGAAGTCGAATTGTACACGCGGGCGGCGCGCCGGGCAGGCCCTCTCGAACGCTGTGCCCTGGAGCTCCTCGCAGAGGGACGCGCGTTTGGCGATCCCGTTCCGTAGAGGAATGATCGTCGCGTTCGGAGGCCGCGTGTTCGTCCGTAAGGAATGCGTGCGGTACAGCGGCGTTTTCATCAGTCTGTTCGGCGCCACGCCGACTATGCTGTGCCTGGAGAAGGGCATGTAAGTGATGGGAGTTCTCGGTATCTCGTATCCGTCGCACACGGTCCCCGGCGTTGAGTCGCTGTCGTACATCAGCTCCAGATACTTCGTCGTCCGTTCTGGAAGTAGCCGGGATGGTTCCATCTGTTGCTCTGGGTAGTCTTCATCTGTGGAAAGGAAAGTGGGTTATGTGATGCTGATAGAATGAATATTGCGATGGTTGTACGAATGTATGTACGAACCTAAGCAGGCGTTGGCATTCTCGTCCAGAAGATACGTGCGGTTGTCGACGGCAACGGCGGCTTCTGAACATGCGGCCCATGCAATCATATGGAATTGTTAGTATTGTCATGAATCGTTTTATTAGATACATTTCTAAATTATTTATGATAGGTTTAATTATCATGCTAAAAATGATTATGTCATTATGTAAAAAGAATTGGGTTTAGTTTTAAGACAAATCATGCAGATCTTCAACTCAACCATATCGGTTAGGTATGGAATTAGTTCATCTGTCAATAATAAAACTAAAATCAGCTCGGAAGCTTTTATAATTTTACAAATGTTAGCAGTTATGAAATTAAATGAATTGTTTTGATGAACGAAGGAAAATGGGTCAATTTCAAACACACTATGAAATAAGCTTTGGTCTCACCGTCTCCGAGCAGCGTGAGATAGTGCGGCGGGGGCGCTGGCGTGGCGGTGAGCGTGATGTTGGGAGACGTCTTGTCCCTGAGCGCCGACACTATCTCAAGGCACTGCCGGAAGGATGGTCGCGCCTCCGCGTTGTAGCTCCAACACTTCTGTAGCAGTTCGTAGCTGTAACAAAAAGAAGACAGTAAATAGTATTTTTGTTCCCACTTTTGTAATCTACCAGAACTTTAGATGACATTACAACAGCGGCTCGCGTGGTACCCTGATGAGAGTAGCTATATATTATTCCAACACACATTCTTAGCTTTTTGCAAACCTTGAGGCACACAACATCCTCTTAAATTACAGGATTTATAATAGGTTTTTTGTAATACAGAACATAGTAATTCACATGGGAATGTGGAGGTGCCTTAGAAATATATTAGTTGCAGCCAGTGTGAATGAATAACTTACAACACAGAAGGGCAGTTCGGTGGTCTATCAGGTTTCCCGCCTGATCTAACGTACGCCAATACTTCTCTGTTGGTTCTAGCTGGATACGGCTGTTGACCCAGCGACAATACCTAAGAAAAACAAATGATAAATAACAAAGCACATTCCCGCTTCAGAATAAATTGCTAATAGATAAAAGTGAGATTACCTCCCAACAAAGCACACCCCAGGCCCAGACATCAGACTGGCATGAGAACACACCATCTACCAAACATTCCACTGCCATCCACCGCACCGGCAGTAATCCTAGAAAAAATAATATTGAACAGATTATTTCATTCAAATTCTTTTAACTGGCTTTATCAAGAGTTCGGAGTTTGAGGATTGCAGAAGTAAATAAGTTTTTAATAATTTATTTTCAAATAGTATAAAGGAAATATAAAGCATAATTTACCAACCTTCCCCTTCCTTCCTATAATAGTCGTTCTTATAAATGTCTCTCGCGAGTCCAAAGTCGCCGATCTTGACGACTCTGCCGTTGGCGCGCGTGGCGACCAGGCAGTTGCGGCACGCCAGGTCGCGGTGCACGAAATGCATCTCCTCTAGGTACCGACAGCCCTTGGTCACGTCCACGCACATATTGAATAGGTCCAGTAGTGTCAGTGACTCGGACGTGTACTGTAAGAGAAATCAATATCATCCTCAAAAGCTGCGAAGGGAAATACATAAGTGCCGATTTGATAACGAAGTGGCTTTCGCCCTTTTAAATTATTTCGGACGGAATATAATGCTGTGGGTCTCAGATGATCGCTGGCAGCGTTACCGGGCTTTGGTGAGCGCAGAGGGCGCGACACCGAGAAGGCTTTCGCCCGCTGCTTCGACTGCGTGGAAATAGAAAAATATAAAACCTAGTCTAAAAACTCCAAAATCCGTTCAGCCGTTACCTTGTGATTGAGTTACAAACATAAAAGAAATCCAAACATCTTCAGAACTTTCGGATCCATAATATTTGGACTGATGAATAACATCAATCAAATGAAAGACTTGTCAAACTAAGACAATGCTTTGGCTAATGTTCGTTCGTACTTGAACTTTTGGATGCGCAAGTAACATTTTTAATATAGGTAACTAAATGCTTAGCATGATCCAATATAACTAGGTACCTTATCTATTTTTTTTTTGAGAGCACTGGTGGTCTAGTTGGTAGTGACCCCGCCTTCCGATCCTAAGGTCGTGGGTTCAAACCCGCTCGTGTACCAATGGATTTTTCTGTGCGAAAAATTTATGTGCGCTATACCTACCAGTACTCTCAAACGGTGAAGGAAAACATCATGAGGAAACCCGCGGCTTAGTCAGCTCCGCACGTATTGACCATGTCTTTCCTGTGGACGAGGCCGACTAAGCTGAGAGGATGGAATAGGTGCTGGGCAAGCCTACTCCATCTTAATTCGTCCCGGGCACTACAGCGTCCCGTTTGGGAAGGTAAAAGTTGCTAGCAGCTTGCTAGCAACCTCCTGAAGCTGTATAAATCATCTAGATAATGCTGTATAAATCATAGATGGTAAAAGGCCTCAGTTTTATCGATTTTTTAAACGTGATCATAAATTAAAAATAAAGAACTGGCTGTAAACCTTAAAGTACTATTAGTTATTATCACCAAAACTGAATTATTATTATTAATATTATCATAATCACTTGTTGTTTTCACATGCCATAATACACCGCACAAATTATAACCCCAAAATGTTAAACGAACTTATATTAATTTGACGATCTCGGTGGCGTGGCGTGGCGTGGCGAATGCTCGGCTGAGGCACAAGAGGTGCGAGTAAGAGAAATGTTTGTGTTCTACAAATATTTCTTCCGTGCCTGGGTGTTGTAGTATTATGTATTATAAGGATGTATTTACAAAAAAAAGAAGTATATAAGTATGCTATCAGCCATCTGGTGCCCATAGTACAAGCTTTGCTTAGTTTGGGGCTAGATAACGCTGTGTGAAATGTCCACAAATATTTATTATTATTATTATTTAAGTAGCTTACCAAAGAAGCTCGCTTTGCTCTCAAGTAGCTGAGCAAGTCCCCGCCCTCCATGAGCTCCATGATGATGTAATGCGGGTCGTTGTCGAGGCACACGCCCAGTAGCCTCAGGATGTGCTCGTGCTTGAAGTTAGCCATCAGTGCAGCTTCCTTCAGGAATTCAGTCTTTTCTAGTTCAGTGGCGCCCTTGCGTAACGTCTGGGAATTGAATGTATGGAAAACTCATGAATCGAATAAAAAGAGCAAAATGCGATCTTATAAAGTTTGGATTAAAGGTGTTTTTACGCGACTGTGTAGAAGGAGGGTGAGGGTAATGTGTTTGGTAGTATGCTTATTCCACTTCTCATGCAAATCGGTTCAGCTGTTTGAGCGTGATCTAAACACACACAAATATTCATACTTCATTAGGTAAGCACCTTGTGGTCTATTAGTACCTACTGACCCTGCCTTCTTTCGTGCACTAATGGATTTTTCTATTCGAAAAAAATAATGTGCGTATGACAGTACTCTCAAACGGTGAAGGAAAACATCGTGAGGAAACCAGCATGTCGTGGAACCTATAAAATTTGAAAACATGTTTGTGTCAAGTGCACGAAGGGAGCCTTTGAGGCGCACCACCCTAGTTCGAAAGAACTAGTGTAGTAGTATAATAGAAAAACTGCAGAACACAATTATTTCCTAATAATGCAGAGATGAATGAAGCATAAGAATTATGTCAGGATCGTAGCAAATGGCGATCCGTGATCTCTGTCGAAGTGCTTACCCCTATGGGAAACAGGCGTGATTTTATGTATGTATGTATGTGATGCAGCGATAGGTTACCTTGACGGCCACTTTGGTGTCGGTGACGGCTCCATTGACCTGTCTAGCCACTCCTTCCACCACCTCCCCGAAGGCGCCCGAGCCGAGGAACTTGGTGAGGGTGATCTGTTCCCGCCGGATGTGAGGCAGGTTGGCGACCTCTGCGTCTGTGGGGCAGTGCAACCCCTGGGGACAAACACGCGCAATGTATTGCACATTACATTGTGCTGTATTTGTTACAAACACATTTTAAATCCTATACATATACACATATATAATCAAGTCTGTAACCCTAATGGAGTGGGCAGAGCCAACAAGTAAACATAAGAAAACTTGCAGCCACTTCCGATTTAAAGATGTAAGGATGTGTGGATGTGACAATGTATGTTTGTGCCTCAATCACGCCTAAACTGCTGAACGGATTTAATTAAACTTGGAATACACATAGTATGTGTGCTGGAATAACATAGGCCACTTTTTATTCGGTGCCCACGTGAGCGAAGCCACGGGCGGCAGCTAGTTAATTATAAAGCGAGGGAAGTGTGTCAGGATCGTAGTAAATGGAGATCCGTGATCAGCGAATAACATAAACTGATAATAATACAGCTAATGACGTCACATAGGTTAGAACTTGAAAGGACGGTAACTTTTTTTATGAAGTTGGGTGATCATTACGTTTTTTTATGAGGCGAATAAAATTGGAGTTAGGAATTTGACATACCTGATTGTACAGTATGTTGGTGGAATGTCGGGTGGGCAGTTGCCTGAGCGTCGCTAATTCTACGTCGGGCGGCCTTCTCGGCGCGCTGCTGATAACTTGACTCTCTACCGCTGTTTTCTTCTTGGTGCGGTTGTTGTATGCTGCAACAAGTACGTCATAGTAACAGACTCTTTGGTTAGTTTATGAATGGATAGAATATTCAAACACCGATGATGTTGTTGTGTGAAAAATAGTAGGTAACTTTTCGCATCGCCCTGGTTGTAACTCGGCGACGGCAGATAGCAGGTCCTAGCCTCAGGAAGTATAGTGAGACTAGACACCTTGGTGGCGTAGCCGAGCGACTGACCAGCTGAGACGTAAGATTTGCAGGGTGGATTCCCGCTGCGGAAGAAACATTTGCATTCTGCAAATATTTCATCCGGGTCTGGGTGTTGTGGTGCCATGGTACTAGTAGTTTCTGTAGTTTCTGACACCCATGGCAATCCTAGTGTGAGCTCAAAACTTTGTATGCCGGTTGGGTGTTATTTATTAATTAATGGAGCCTTATCTTCCCGCTGCGTCTTCCATGAGTTGAATCTCGGGAATTCCCTTCTTCTTAAGAGGAATATAACCTCCAAGTTTCATGCTTCTAGGATGGTAGTAGGTACGGGCCCGGCTGTAGTGAGTATAGAGGCTAGTACCGTAGAAGAGCGCGGCGGCGGCGGCGAGCAGCAGCGCGAGCGCGGCGGCGAGCGCGAGGGCGAGCGCGAGCGGCGGCGCGCGCACCGAGCCGCGCCGCGCCGCCGGCTGCAGCTCGGCCACGGCGGACAGCGGGCCCCAGCCGTAACTGTTTCGTGCCTGCACGTGGATGTAACCCGCTGGTAACACCTCGCCGTCGATCAGCCAGTACGTCTCTGTCAATAGAATATACCAACTGAGAACTCTCTACCTTCTATATTCGTTACTATTTCAGGCATTCGGAGTTGATGATGGAATATGACAAGTAGTGAGTTTTAATGTTTTTGGGTGGACTCCATATTGCCGTCTGTTAGGTCTTGGCATCCAAAGTAGTTTCCACGATCATTCTCGTAAAGATATCACGCAAAGATCAAACTAAGTATTAGACAACGCGCGCTCATTGCCAGTTAAGCTGTGCCATGGTGTGTACTACATATTATGTGTATACTACGATAGTGTGTCTACATATAATCTTAACGCCTATTATTTAAACGCAGAGTTATTGATAAAATAGCAACTCACCAGTTCCATTGTGCAATAACTCGAGTCCTTCGCGCAGTATCCGCATCTTCATAGTGTCGTCGATGTCAGACGGCAGGTTAGAAGGCAGCAAGTCGCTAATGTTTTTCGTCATGTTCTCATTGGTGTAACCAATTCTGTGATACACAGTATGAAACTTTATTTATGACACTAATTAGACACATTAATGAAACTATGAATGTATATAATGTACGCTATCATTGATTGCGTTAAGGGAAATCTTTCCACTTTCCACAATGTTCTATTCCGCAAAAATTATCGGAATTATAATAATCATTTTGATTTTGTACAAATAGGTACTTTAAAGAAATAAGGATTTTTTCGGGAATTCGAGTTAATTTTTCATTTTCATTTTCATTTCATCGTACTACTACAGCTATTACGACTGCCACTGGGTCCAGTGACAGTAGTAGACAGACAACGGAGAACGGATTCACAAAAGACTTTACAAAACTTCAAACTTTTCTGCTGGACTGGGAGTCAAGAAAAAACATAGAATGCGTCCAGATGCTTCACTCTCCGAGCATGTCGTAAAAGTCGACTACGGGATAGTATCCTCCCCAACATGATGGAATATCTATATGGGCGATACGCTGATCAGCTGTCATTATGGTTCACCATAAACACCTTGGGACTGCCCACCCTATTAGGGATGCGGGAATGAATATGTGTGTGTACAAGTATTGAGAGAAGATGGTTAGTGTTGTAACCTGTGCTTAGGTCGTCCCCAGACGCGGTAGTGTGTGATGGGCGCGCCGTTGAGCTCGGGCTCGGCCCACCAGGCGCGCACCACGCGCTCGTTCGCGCTCGCCGCGTGCACGGGTCCCGGCGGCCCGGGCACGTCGCCTGACACATATGATAAGATAAGATAACACTATTGTTTACCACACAACATTGAACTTACAAAAATAGACAAAAATAATGGTATAATTGGCGGCCTTATCGCTAAAAGCGATCTCTGCCAGGCAACCTAGGATGGATTGGATGGAAAAAAAACATAGAAAGAGTATCTAAATTACACACAAAACAACATATTTTTAAATACTTACTTTGCGTAAATCATTTACGAGGGTAAAGTTTACTTAGATGACATTATCGTGAGTTCAGAAACTTTTAAATTAATATTCTTAACTAACTGAATTAACAAATGGCGCCCAAGGTGGGGCCCCGAGGTTATTTGTATCCAGTGCACGGTGATAAAAATAAATAAAAATCTTTTTAATTTCCGTGCCTAACTTCACTCAAGCCAAAAAACAAAAAAAACCAGCACGCTAAATTCTCGGAGGAAAGTTACACAATTATTGTATTAGTCCTCTTTTATTTCTTACCTAGAGTCTCAAAAGTGAATCGTTCATCAGGCGGCCAATGGTAAACAGGCGCAGAGGCGACGTACTGCAGGTGAAGCCGGAAGCGGTACCTAGTCTTAGGCTTGAGTTCCTTTGCTACCCACTCTCCCTTCACCCCGCTGACGGGGATGCAAACGTTCCAAGTACCGACGGGACCTGTTGCTAGCGTGTATTCTACTTTGTACCTGGAAATAGGTTTTACTTTGTTATTTGAGGAAGTAGGTATATCCCTACTTCCTCAAATGAATACCTAAGTTACCTAACTTTTATCCCAGAACAGGTCTATAATGCAAGAACTTGCTGTAGGTACATAATGCTTTTATGCTGAATGGGCGTGTTGACCCGTTCACTTTTAGTTTATATATTATTACAATGGGATTTATCTATAGAGATATATAGAAACAAGCGAAGCGAGCGAAGCAAGTATACCTGTAGAATCATGGAAGTGTAAGAATCTCATACTTTACTAGCAACCCGCCCGGCTTCGCACGGGCAGCAATGTATTATTTGGCCATTTATTTTAAAGAACGTGGAATTTTCCGTCCAAAACAGTGAACCAAACAAATACCTACTTGTGAAAAATTTACTCTTGGTTCGAATTGTTTGGTATAAAAACAGGTACAGTACGGTCAATGGGTCTAGGCATTCGTGAAGTTAGCCGTTTCAATGCTCAGTAGACAATTTAGTATGAAAAAGCTGCACTGCGCATGTGAAACGGCCAACTTCACGAGTGGCAACATCCGTTGACCGCACTGTACGTAGTGTTGGCAGAAAGTGTGAGACACTCACTGATGCAAGTGGTAGTGTTGTGGCGGCGGCCAGTGCGCCACTATCTCGTGCGGGGAGGAGGTCCTGTGTACAATGGGCGCGGGGGGCGGACGCATGCGCAGGCGCAGCGGCGCGCTGTCCGCGGGGACACTGCTGTGGGGGGAGAGCGCGCGGACCCACACCCGGTATGTCGTGTTCGCAGAGAGCTTCGTCAGATTCGCGCTGTCGCCCGCTGATACTTCGAATGTGTTATGCTCTGGAAATAAAAACAGATAAAACCATAATAATAACATAATTTAATTAGAAAAATAAAGCGGCATTCCAATGAAAATATATAGTCATAGTCTATTAGAGTTGTAATCTTCTATCCGTCAATTTGGTTGCCCAACACTTTCAACGTTCATACTAAACCCTGTTTAGTTTCTAGACTGAGTTCAAGAGGTGTCACTCTAACAATTTTCATACTAGTCGACAGCTCTTGAACTCAATTCAGAGTTTAACGCCGTTTATTTTGAACGGTGAAATCGGCCCTCAGACAAGGTAAAAGTACCCGTGTATTGAAAGGGTTGGATTAGTGTGATATACATATTTGAAGGCATCATGCAAGCATCCTATTGTAGCAGATGTTAAACGCGTCGTTCGTTTCCACTTATCCTTCCCTCTCTTTCTATTCATCTGCACTAAGGTCTAAGAGTCTACCAAAGGTTTTACTAAGAAAGAGTATGTTACCAAAGATAAGAATTACTGACCTTTTAGCTGCGTGAGAGTCGAGGAGTCGTCCGTTCTCCAGTGGACCTCGTATCGAAGGCCGGGTACAGAGGTCCATTCTACGTGGGCTAGCTCAGGGCTCAATACTATCGCTTTCACGTTCTTTGGGGCTGTGGGAGCTGAAGTAATGCCATACAATATTAATTCAACCTCGTTTCGTTCAAGGACCCTTATTTTTATAACACACGTAATCGAATAGTTTGTATAAATTAATTAGAAAAAAAGTACAATTGGAAAAAAAGTAGAATGGATTTTAAAAGTAAGGTACCTTCAGCTGCCGTTTGTAACACCAAAGGCGTCCCAACAATCGGTTTGATCTCATGCAGTTTCGAATAGTAATTCGAAGCTTCCAACATCACAGTGTAATTCGTAAACGGTTTCAAATCAGTCAAAATCACTTCCCTGTGAGTACTCGTTACGTACGGACAGGATTCTTTATCGCACACCGATGTATCGTTTTTCATATCGATCCGGTAAAATATCGTGTATTCAGGCATCGACATCTCGTATTTCAAATGACGGCATTGATTCGGTTTTTCTACCACGGGCATTTCTAAAGTTAAGCTGTCAGCAGAGTTTGATAAAACTTTCGGAATCAGCTTTTGGACTTTTGGGAACAAGCATTGACGTATAGGGTATTTTTGATTACCAGGATCTAAAGCCATGATTTTGTAGCCATGGGTGGTTTTCACATGTTCGACTTTAGCGTTCTTATATTTATTGGTGTAGTATATTTCTTTAACGGTAGAGTTGAACCAGTAAACGTATTTGCTGTCGACGGTTATGGACATTGGCGTGAAGCCGTATTTCTTCTTTTCTGTCGAGTCAAATACTGTTCTGCATTGACATCCATACATATCTGTTGCTATAATCCTGTGAATCCATGGGTCAACCCAATATAACTCATAGTTATCCCCTTTTGTCATATCGATAACGAACGTTTTTGCAACTTGTGGGTTTTCAGGGCAATTGCAGTCAGTTTGGTCGGAATTGTTGAAAAAACTTCTAACGTGGGAACCATTTAGGTTTGATATCATCAGGTTTCCAAGACCAGGATGTTTGCTTTCTTCGTACCAAAATAATGTTCTGAAAACATTAATGAATAGTATTGGAAATAGCATCAGCCAGCCCTTGAGCAACACCATAATCGTGCAGATCTACATAATAATTAAACCTTTTTTATATGACATTATTTAGATATGTCAGATACTTGATATGCCAGGTTCGTAACTTTAATTAAAAAGTGATAGTGTTGGATGCAATAGTAAAGTCCACAATTTACTTACAGAGCTGCTAACTCTGCTTAGTTTATAACATTCAATAATTTGGAACTTACTCATGTAATGGGGCTATTTGCAAGCTGTAGACCGGTCTAACCCTGGTGAAAACCCGTGATAATTGTGGCTTAGCGGCGGTCGCGGCGAGCGATGCGCGGTATGTCACGTAAGACTCCGATTCCACTTGCGTGTAGTATACGGAACGACTGATCCAATCCACGCAGATGCTTCTTGCTGTTCCGTTTATTGATAGGAGCTGTGAGACCGAGAAATAAATTAGTACAGCATAGATTATGTCAGTGAAATTTACTAATAACTCTCGAAGACTACGTAAAAGTACAACTTCAAATACAAATCTTGATACCCTTAACTTTGATACCAAATATTTATAAAGCATCCTAAGTAAAGGTCAGGAAGACTATACGAGTACTTATAACACTGATAACGACTTACTTTATAATGACCACTGCCATTGATTCTTGATGAGAAAATCTCTTCCAAATTGTTGACCCAATAAACAATATTCTCTTCAACAGACAGCGCGAAATCAATTGGCGTGCCTGTACTCTTCGGAATAGTCTCACTTTCTCCCGAGTCTAGGTCGACAATCTTGATGAATTCTTGAGATGATAGCATTACTTTCGGTATAGGATTGATTTCGTCTGATGACGCGGACACAACATCTGTGTATTGGCCGTAGTCAGCACCGGTCGACGCTCGAACCTAAAGAATAAAAAATTGTTTAATGTTTGGTAAATAAAAAAATATCAAAGCTTTAGACAATATTCTTGGCAAAGCCTTTTGTTATATTCGCAGTTATATTCTGTCATCAAAAAAAACTGTTAACAATGACAGAATATAACTGACTACGCCAATACAAAATTGATTCCTTTTAAACTGGCGCAGCCCTCTGATACAAAAGCTGGCAGGAGCTGAGTGTGCGTGAGGAAGAGACGTGCAATATGAATGCAGTTAGTATACTCACGCGGAAGTAGTAAGTGGTGTGCGGCGTGAGATCCCTCAGTACGAGCTGGGTGTGCGCGGGAGAGAGACGTGCGTCGGCGCAGGCGGAGCGGCGCGGTGCGGCGGGCGGCGCGCGCTGTGCCCAGCACTGAGCCTCGTAGCCGAGCAGCACGCCGTTGCTGTTAGCCGGCGCAGCCCAGCGGAACGTGGCCCAGAGAGGACCGCCACTGTGGACAACTCTAAATTAGTGTCCCTAGTACTTTCGTGAAAGGATTCGAATTTGGTGGTATGGTAAATCCAAATTGCGCATCAAAGATTTCCTTTTTTGCATTATCGTGTCTTTTTGAACAAGTTTAGTATATGAGGTTACTGTTTAAAAGGCTCCTTTTGTGCACTTTACACCTAAATTCGATTTTTTTAAGGTCCTAACAAACGCTGGTTTCCCTCCACCATTTAAGAGACCCATCGAGCATTTAACTAATAGAGTAGTAAAATGAGCCATCCAATTCCTTAACTGATATGATGATATGCACCTGTATAATAACAATTCACGCTCGCACTGAATCAGTACCAAACCAACAAGTGATCTGCGTGTGTGTCCGTCTCCCGATACTCGAAAATATTCAAAGTTTGGTTTTATAACCCATAATGCCGTATTGTTCTATTCGGTGGTGTGGAAAAAACAGCAGGACATTGAATTTTAAAACAGACGGAATCACGTTTCATCGGTAAGCATCAATAAACTATAATTTTATTTCAATTTACAACCATTTATCACGGCTCAAGTTAAACTGGTCAAATAAAACGAAACAATGGACGCTTGTCTATGCGTCTTGCTCTTACCTAGGTGTAACCTATATTATGCCATCCTTTTTATTCATTACACGTGTTACTAGTGATGCTGCACTGTCATAATCAAAATTAGTATCGATATTTATCAGAAAAGGTTATTTATGACAAACAAATAAGTACCTAGATATAATAAATTGAATAAGTACATTTGAAGAACGGGGCGTCCTCTAGTTTATATCTATACTAATATTATAAATAAAAATTAAGATTTTTGGTTTTTTTGTTTGTAACGAAATCCGGGATCCGTAAGAAAATTGCAATATTGTAACCCAAGGTAGCAAATCCAAAACAGTTTTTGGCGTGTAGCTCCGAAGTTAATGGACCGATTTCAAAAATTCTTTCAACAATAGAAAGCCCCTTTATCAAGGTCTAGTATAGACTATAATAAATATTTTCAAAAAATTAGGGATCCGTAAGAAAATTGCAATATTGTAACCCAAGGTAGAACACCAAAAATAGTTTTTGGCGTGCGGCTCCGAAACTACTGGACCGATTTCAAAAATTCTTTCACCAATAGAAAGCTATTTTACTATATTTTTTTAAGTATGGAAGTTCCATTTTATAAAGTTTATAGTTATTATTTCGTACACACGCGCGCAAACATAATACATATTAAACTTTATTTGTATTCCACTTAACAAACATTGCTATCGATATCGATATGAATATTTTATTGCACAGCTCTAGTTCAATACTTGACATTGAGTCGGCCAATCAGAGCGCAGGGGCGGGCCCACTGTTTTGGTGGAATTCGTTTTCGAACAAAACGAATAACATTACTGCTCTATTCAGTTAAATGCTCGATGAAGAGACCTGACAGGGATTTTCATGTTTTAGTTGGTTCATGGCTGATAGTCAAAGCTAAACAACTAACCCTAGACTGGAAGCACACAATGAGTTCCTTTCATATTTCTAATGAGCGTGCCATCGTTCACATCTTTAAAAGTTATATCCCTTCAAAGGTAGCCTGGAAGTGATCGCAGTGATGTGATACGGCCGTTTTGTATTTGCATGCTGTTAAATGCCTATTTTGGTTTTATTTAAATTGCTTATGTGTTTTACAATAAATATACGTTGTAGGTACATGTGGCTCAGCCCACCCATTAAGGAAACGGGCGTGATAATTATGCATGTATGAGTGTATTGAAAGTAACTAGATAACTACCTTTTAGCAGGTCTGAGAAAGAGCCTCGGTCTGGTGGGTTCAGTGGGCGGCGCCTCTGGGGAATGCAGCGTGGCCCGTCCCGCCGCGCCGCCGCCCCACTGCGTGTGCGCGCGCACCCTAACTTCCATACTACTGTACGGGAGCACGGATACACCGCTTACTTCTACCCAGGGTACATCCACTGTTTTCTACAAAATAAATTTCAGTAAATACAGTTTGCAATTCTGGACTCATAAATATCAATAATAACATTATTTTTATGAGGAGCACTGAATCATGTATTGAAATCCGTTCGCAGGTACCTAATAAATAAAGCCTTTTTGTTATTTCAGGTTACGAGCTGTTTCCAAGTTTCAGTCGTTATGGAGATCATTTTCAACTTCAAATTTTCGCATTCGTAATTATATATTACTAGCTGCCGCCCGCGGCTTCGCTCGTTTGGTACCCGGATAAAAAATAGCCTATAATGTTAATCCAGTACATGCACTATGTATATTCCAAGTTTCATTCAAATCCGTTCAGTCGTTTAGGCGTGACTGAGGCACAAACATCCAAACATCCAAAGTCACAAACTATCGCATTTATAATTTAAGCAAGATTTATTAGTGTGGTGCTTAGTATGGTTATTTTAACATCTATATCTGTGAGAGCTTTTCGGATGTATAAGTTCATGATCGGTCATGCATGCTCTTCCATGACCTATTCATAAGTTCATCACACAAAATTACCTGTGAATGATGATGAAAACATGATTTATCCGGCTCGAAGGACCAAATTAAAAATCTCACCTCAATCTTACTCTGGTTCGGGAAGGTGAGGCTGGCATCATAGTAAACTCTACTATTGTTCACGTTGACTTGCTGCGCCGGCGTCCACGTCACGTTGAAACTGTTCCATTCACCCACCACCGCTATTGACGAGGCGTTTATAGTCTCGGGGATTGCTGTCAGTGATTCTGTAAAGAAAGTTGTACGCTAGAGTAGTTACGTTGCTTGCTTAGTTATCTCCTGCGATAGATCAATGACCAAATTCAATAGACCAGGTCTATTGAGTACTGAAGAATAAACCACTGTGGTGAGAGGATTAGGATGAGCTTTGTGGTGGCTCGATTCGTACACTATGTAATATGCACCTGTAAATATTAATTTGATTTTGATGGTTGGGTTGGAGTAGGTCTTTGCCACTTTCCGGTTTAAAAACTATCAGTATACAATCTTGTCGATTCGATGCCCCCTTTCTGCATGAAAGAAGAAGAAATCGACACAGCACTTTCGCATTTATAATATAAGTTAATGGTTGGGATTATGATATCTACGTACCACTATGAGCATGTAACGTAGGATCCCTCACAGCTATAACATGGACGCGTGGAATGAGATCCGCGGTATATTTTCCCGCTAAGTCTGAGACAACGGCCCGCGACGAGTCTTGAACCCACACCAGTCGCTCGCTGAAGTAACATAAAGGCCCTAAAGTGGATGTGCCAGCTAGGCGTGTTACTAGGGTTCCTCGGACCTGCAATAAAATGAGATTAAGATACCAATAATAAATAGCATTCAACGGTCACATATTTCTGACCCCACATTAGAAATCCCTGTGTCGTGGGTATTATTATATACTACGAGTACCATGGTACCACAACACCCAGACCCGAAAGAAATATTTGCAGTAGGTACCATGCAAACAATTTCTCGCTTAAACACTTACTACGCCACTAAGGTCCTCATTAATGTTGGTGCGAATAAAACAAGCTTCATAAAAAAAGTGCTCAGGACAGAACGGTAACAGATGGCTAGTGAAATAGAAACATTTGTGTACTTGCCTCATTGTAACCTGGTGTGATAACATCGGCTGTAGGCGCCCGGTGCAACTCTGATCCATCGTAACTTCTCACCAGCCAATAAAGCCATTTGTTTTCCAAGTCTGCCGTCAAACCCATCACTGAAATATAAAAAAAAAAACAAAGAATTATGCATAGCAAACAATAATGAAGACCAAAATCTATCAAAGTAACTATGACCATTTACATTTTAGCTGGCGCAGGCAGGAGGATATGTTACACTGCAATATAAACTGCAAATACACAAATCAAACGGCCAAAAATTCACTTACCTAATAGACAGCAGGATAGACGCCAGATTTTCTTATTATATTTGGAAATAAATAAAGTTTCTAAACAGCTTACCTTGTTTACCGCTAAACAGTTGCGCCGGGTAGTAAACCATCTTATTCTCCCCGTTCAACCTGGCCGCTTCGACAGCGTGGCCGGTGTTCCAGTAGATATAGGCGCCCAGCGAATCTATGGTCAGTTCTTTGGCAACTGTCACTATAGGCACAGGTTCACGGTTACTGCCGTCAAAGTTTCCTCTAGTTATCTGTGGAGAATTACATATTCACATTTTAGAGGGGCATTAACTGGTAATATCCAAAATATATTGTTAAATAAAAACACTCAAAGTGAGGATGAATAAATTGTAGGCACAATTCTACCAAATAATGCAACCAAGACGTAACTTTATACGAGTATCTACGTATAATAGTTGAATTGCTCTTATCATCGAGTAGACAATCTCATTTTCTGTCACTCAAAAGACTTACCAGTTGCTGTTTTGGGTTAGACCAGTAAATCTTCTTCCCAACCCAATCCACAGCCATACTGCCCACATTATCCATATTATGCATCAGCCCCTCCTTATGCGTCGTGGTATTATACCACATAACAGTCGAGGCGTTCGTCACCAGGTAGAGTTTGTCTCGGTACCACGATATGTCGGTTATGTGGAAGTTTTTCATATGTGATCTGTGTATTAGTGTATGTAAGTTGTCGCCAGTTAAGTCTGTTTGAAGGAGGCCATCGGGTCCGGACCAGAGTAAAGTACTATGTAAGGTAGTGGGGGAAGACGCTAAGGTTTTTCCAACGAATTCTGTGGACCAAGGACCTGAAAAGATGAGAAACGATAATAATCAGTAATTATTGTGGTGGAGTGGAGTAAGATAAAAAACAATAAATAAACGTTTTAGGTAAAATACCAGGATAAAGAAGAGTACGAACCTGAACCAGATTTGGTGACAGCGGCCACCCTTATCACGTATTCAGCATCTTGTTCGAGGTTATCAACTACGTAGAAAAAGTCGTTGATATGTTTTCTGTCGACAAAAAATTCAATTAATAACCACACCATCATCTTCCTGCCTTTATCCCACTCTATCGCGCCGCTGCCATGATGGCCCAGCAGGTGGGGCCCTGACCACGACACCTTGTATTGATGACATCTAACTTACATGTCAGTGACGTCATTGGAGGCGATGCGTGTCAGTTGCAGGTGGAAGGTCCACTGCTGCCAGGCACCGCTGCCCTGATGGCCCAGCAGGTGGGGCCCTGACCACGAAACCTTGGCTCGGTTGATTCCCATCACACTCTGTACTCCTAATGGAGGGTTCACTGGTACTGGTATTGGTTGACAGCTCCTGTAAATAAACCTGCGATGTTAAAGGTTCGAAGAAGCACAACTTGGTAACCATCGGGTTAAGTAAACAACTCGGAAAGTTGTCCTTGTCGGATGAAGTGACATGTTACTGACTAAATGTCACACTTGTTATCATTGTGCGCATGATATTGACGACCTCGGTGGCGTGGCGGGCGATCGCTCAGCTGAGACGCAAGAGGTCCGGGTTCGATTCTCATGTTTGCATGTTCTGCAAATATTTCTCCCCGGTCTGGGTGTTGTGGTACCATGGTATTCGCAGTTTGTGATACCCACGACTCAGGGTGGGTGTGGACCTAGTGTGGGTTCAGAACTACGTATGTGACTGTTGGGTGTTATATTTTATAAAATGACTGTATGTGCGCGTAAGTGGTTACTGTTTAAAGTGAAGATCAACAAAGCTTGATAAAAATAATATAAACAAATATCTTACCTCAGCGCAACCAAAACCTGCCTCGTCTCAATAACATTGGTGTTGTAAGCCAGAGGATACTCGTTGTGGAAGTAGCTGTCACTCTGTGCATGGTATTCCTCAGTCAGCATCTCTTTCCCATTCGTCCAGTAGAACAATCCATTGGCGTAGGCGATATAGCGCGTTGAAAGAAACATTGGAGTTTGAGTGTTACTTCGGAAGTCGGTCACTTCTCGCCTGCAAATATGGCAAACAAGGTTATTAAGCCAAATAATAGGTATATATAGATGTTCCTTTATCCTTGTTATTTATACCCTAAACATCATCATCATCAGTATTCAGTTATCATTACAATCACTGATGAATATGGTGTAAGTAAGTAAGTTTCTAGAATCGATCAAGTTTCTCCGTGTGTCCGTCAAAATGTCACAAAAAGGTGAGTGCAATAGGCGACAAGCGTGTTACAGGTTCTATCTTAGCTGCGTTATTTTAATGGACAGGTTGAGATACGATCCTTCGTCAATGATTGTGAAACTTACCCGTCAAGAGACACAGCCAGGACAGTATTCTTCCTAAGATGAGCCACCAGTATCCTAAAATCCGCGTGATCAACAGTAAAAGCTCCCAAATGTGCGTCTTTTACTATCATTTCGGGCTGAGCGTCGTGATGGACCCCGTTTGTTGAAATGTTCGCTAAATCTAATCGGTAGAGACCGCCTCTTTCTACGCCTCGTAGAGCGAAGAACAAATATCTGAAAACAGTTACCCTATTCAAAATTTTGTTGTACGATGATGTATGTAATTATGTATGTATATTATCACGCCCTTATCCCTAATGGGCAGTGCCACAAGCAGTCATAAGAAAACTTGCAGCCACTTCTGATTCAAAGTCCCAAGATACACAGATATAAAAATAGCTTGGTTTACTTGTTCTACAAATATGTTATGAATAAACTAGAATGATGAGACAATGTGCTATTGGCGGTGATCAAAAACAGCACTGCAAATGCATATAGATGCTCCTAAACACGATAATTTTAAAATGATAATTATGGGACCAATAATAATTGATATGCGTTGAAATATTTAAATACTCTTTGTTTCCAAATGAGTAAACCTGAGATCAACAACACAATAACGTAACAAACACTCACCCGTTGTACGCATCGACTTCAAAGTGAATCGGCCTTGAATTGAAGCCAGACAATGCAACGATCTGATTTTTTCCATCGAAATCGCAGCGTATTATCTCCCAATTCGGATACAGTGTCATGTTGGACCAATTGGCCGCCTCTCTGGTATAATACACTTCGCCGAGAACGTACAAGTGGTGGTTTAACCAATCTACGGAGAGATCTAAAGGCTTGTATTTATTTTCTGGCGTGAGAATTGGTTCTGAGGCGCTCTTTTTGGACAAAGCGCTCCGATATACATAGCCGTTTGAGACCGAAATGAAGAGAGAATCACTTGAGATATCAAGGCCGACTCCTGGAAGAAAATTATTTTTATCAATCACAAAATGTTTTTCAAGGATTTATTCCTCTTATTTGTTTAGGGCACATACCAGTTATAGTGTGATCTGTGCTGTACAGTTCAACAGGATCGGAAAGCATATCGTTAGCCGGCGCTGCTAAAATATTGTGTTCTCCTCCCAATATCAAAATAGGTTGCTGACTAGGAATAGCTGAAAATAAGTGCAAATTAAAACTCATTGTGTTTTTGAAGTAATAAGATATCACACGTTGTACATCGAAAACTAATAATACCCACAGGTAGGTAAAGGTGGGGTAGATACTCTAACAACAGCCCTCGGACCCTCGCCGATAGAATTTCTCATGGTTACAGACACTTCGTATTCTCGAGCTGGAGCCAAGTTTTGGAACATGTAGAATAGCGTGTTGTTTGATGCTGGCATATCCTGAAACACATTAAAACACATTAAGTCTACCATTTTCTTCAGATGCTCTTCTTAACATAATTTTAGGATATACTTGCTTTTGCATGATATTGCATTACAACCCAAAGAAAAAGAAATCCAAAGATTTCCATCAAAGTCTACTAAACAATGGAATGTGCGAAAAATATAATTTGAATACCCACCTCGAGAGCATCAATAGTGTTAGGCTGTGTGTCTGTAAGCCTAAGCACATAGGATATCAGCGGTCCGTTTGGAAAGGGCCCCGGTTCCCAGGATATAGCGACTCTGCTGGGGTCGGGGGCCGCAGCGCGAAGGGCCGATGGAGGGGAACTAGGCTTGCCGCTATGCTCCGTAGAGATCACAACAGAGGGTTCAGAGTACACCGGCTCACCGGTACCCACTCGCCCTGATAGAAAAATAGCTACGCGGAACTGAAAACATAATGAATATTTTACGCAACTGCATCACTAAACTTTGCCTTGATTTGTAGATAAACTTACCCTATACTTCGTGTAAGGTCGTAGGTTCTCCACATGTATGATAGAGCGATCCGAGTGACTAGTGTTCGAATAGTACTGCCAAGTGCCCAGTAGCTCTTCATATCGCCATTGCACGAGGTAGCTCATATTGCCTATGTTCCTTGGTTCCCATGTCAGAGACAGGGTAGTCGCTGTGAGGCTATCGGCTAAGAGGGCTGGTGCAGGCGGTGTGCCTATCAACTCTAGAACCAAAGACCATCGTTTAAGTTTCTGACGACATAATGTGGTGAGCGCATCCTCTGACTCACTTACCTCTAAGTTTTTGAAAATAGGTGTTCAAAGCTTCATTGCATCCCATAACACAGTACAACTCTCTCGAGACAGCAGTATCCGATGAGACATTCTGAAACAAGTGAAGTCATTGTTTATTTCACTCTCATGGTCTTTGTAACAAACTTATTTATGAATGTTTTCTGAAAACTCACGCAAATAACAGGACAGGAACTCTCCAGTCCTTTCTGCCAAAGACTGCATCCTAATGTGCACTGTAATAAAAAACAAATTAATTAGTTACGAAAATCTACATTCTCAATTCTCATTATCTTGTCTTAATATTTGAACAGGATTCTTAATTCATAAAGTGGACAAACAACTAGACAAGTCCATACATTGCGTTGATAGAGCAATTTCTATTTTATATTATGTTATCTAAAGTTCACTACAAATATTAAACAAATATTCTTGCACCCTCAATTAGCAGCTAATGGTGCGGGCTATGATCCAATTAAACAACCCCTACGTATTTTGTTTAGTCAAATTGTGTTTTAAGGTAGTTGAAGTATAATTTCAAATGCTCCGCTAAAGTTCGTACTGGATAAAGAATTCATTACTGGTAACTAACTAATTTTTATGTACGTGTAATAACGTACATAAAAATCTTGATTATCTGACTAAAAATGAACAAAATACCTTAGTATAGTCCAAACAAATTCGATAGTAAACAAGTAAAAATAGGGCAACAATCTTTATAGGCTCTCGAGTTTCTGCGTGTTTATATCTCACAAGCATCAGCACATGTTTCAAGCAGTGTGCAAGCTCTCATAGCAAAGATAAACAGCCAATCTGACACAATTAATACGTTTTTGTATGAAAATAAAAGCTGTAAAGGAGGTACCCAATGGAATAGATATAGGTAGTACTATCTACTACTTCTCATTATACTGGTTGTTTTGAACCAGTGCGGTGAAATAATTAAAGTGCGTTTCAAAGACGTCTAAGGACGACAAAAGAACTATAAAAATATAACAACGACACTTATTTTAACGGAATTTGAAACAAGTTTTTCACTGGTCTATGATTTCGTGAGTGGTTATTATTTGTAACGGATTTCTTCGCTTGGGTGCAATCTCCTACGGGTGGTTGATTTGACTTGTGACCACCGGAAGCGGCAGGTGCAGGTTGTTTTTGCTAATATAAGTCATTTTGATGCCACCCTTGTCTTAAATCTCCTTGCAATTAAAGCTTTGTCTGAAAACTCTGAAACTATTTCACGAAGTATCACTTGGCGCTAAAATAAAGTTATCTGAACCATTTTACCCAGAATCCTAAGAAAAACTAGCCTATCATAAAACACTTGCAAAAGCAATGCACTATCGTCCCACATAGACAAAGTTCTAGGGTCATTTGAAGAACAGTCAGGCCTTTACGTCATCCATCACCACACGTCGTCCATTCACGCATTTTGATATAATTAGCAGTAAACCCACATAAACAGCTACATTTTAATTGTGTCGTGTAGATGAATGATAAAATTCAATTACAATTTCCGTGGGTGTTCTCCTAATCCTGTTAATTATCTGTCAGCGGGCAATTATTCAATATCCTCTATGAACGTTCTTCCGCAGCGGGAATCGAACCAGCGCCTCTTGCGTCTCAACCGAGCAACCGCCCGCCACCGAGGCCGTCAGGTATGTATGATGATGATAGAATGTGGTATCTATGTAATTATACTATTACCAAGATGTTACTCATTCGAGCAAATAGATTTCGGATTCTACATCAACGTGATTTTACGTGATCATGGTATCAGTGATGTGAGAAAAACCCACTGTGATTAAATTTTGTTTAAATTATATTTTTGGTGACTCTACCTTTGTCATTGCATGTAAGTGAATATGTGTGTAAAATTAATATAGGTAGTTGGTAATCGCTCTTGTGAATTCAGTTCAGTTTGAGTCACCAGACGCCCATTGAGAGTGGACAATGCGCAGAACAATTAAAATGATGCAGAGGATCATTGCGAGATCAGTGCTGTTTGTTTCGGGTGTGTAATTACGGGTCGCGGCCTCTCGCGCACTCTCATTCAGGATCCTGAGTCAGTATCATGACTGTGATGAGCAAATTCATAATTCAATCATTACCTTTGTTGGATCAAACTATACTACGGTAAAAATAATACGAGGTAAATATAAACGGGTATATTGTAACAATTTATAATGTTAATACCAGAACCACGCTCAAGGTTTTGATATAACCTCAAATTTGAGTTGTTTAAAAGGAATATTTGTATTGACGCAAATAGGAGTGTCCAATAAATTCTTTTCTGAGCAAAATTATTACTTTGATTTTTAACCTTCGTCAAAGAGGTAAATAATCTATCAATTTAGCTTGGCTTGTTCTTAATTTCAATATGGATTTATGGTTTGTCCGAGCTCGTCAATGTGGATGGAGTCGGTTGCCCTTGCTAACACGACTCTTCCGCCGTTGGTTGTCACAACACCACGCCCAGAATCACCCTCGACGTCAATTTATTAATGTTATCTACAGACTGACGGACGAATTCATTTTGGGTTGTATGATAGACGCAACCTGTCAATCCTTATTACTAGGAAAAAGCTTTTAAGTGGGGCTCATTCGGTTCACTCCATACTTTAATAGAAAATGCAGAAATTGAGAAATTTTAATTCTTAAGCTCCTAGTTGAGTTAAACGTATCGAATGATATTAATGTCTCAATTATGAATTATCAGGCAGCACGTTTAACATAATTTCAAACTATAAAACAAAACAACGATGAAAAAAAAGCTAATAAAACACAAAATAAATGTATATAGGTATAACAACTAATTAAGCAGCATCCTGTCTTGTGACGTAGTTATAACAAAACAATAAGTCCCTTTTGGACTGATTAAAATTGTAATGTTGCTCATATTCTAGGGCTACCTACGGCAACAAATTACTCCCAGAATGCTGATAACCAATAAAAGAGTAAGATTATAGTTTTTTTTCAATAAAAGTTTCAAATTATTTTTTTAATTAGGCACAACCTTACAAAACTATCTCTGATATGTGATATGTAGGTGGGTATATATAAAATATACCCAACTTTTTGGCTTCTGGATATGATTGATTAAAAATTTTACCTCACAAAGTCCTGCAATTTCCGCAACAATATAGGGCCAAAACTTGGTAGCCCTGTCTTTCGGATATGGCTTAGGAAGTCCAATTGGGAGCGCATGCGCGGCCGGATGCAGGGCGCTGTGAAAGCACTCCCGGACAATTTACGTACAATTAACATTGTAATGTACCAAGTCCTTAATTCTCCTATTATTTGTATGCGTTTAATTAATGCTGCAACTATGATGTCGAAATGCTAATTCATGATGTCTGTATGGTTTCCTTTTCAGTGGCGTAGGTCAAGATTAAAAGTGTTCATGCAGAGTACCTACATTCCATAAATTAACTTTTATTTTAATTTCTCATAATTTTAGTAAGTGCTTACTTAGAAGCTGTGGCGAGTATTAGTTGTGACTTGAATATAAAATAAATATTAACATTTTATATTTAACCTTGGATGTTTGTTTTGTATTGGGTTATCAAAAATTATCTTTTCTCTGGAGCCTACAGACAACACATTTGGGAAAAATCTTTGTTTTGAAAAACATTCAACTTATAATCAATTAAGATAAAAAGGTTTTTAATGAACTATACCTACAGTAATCGACACTATTACTATGCAACATCGATTGACTCCACGAGATGATTTTATGGTTATGTGTGAAAACTGTGACCCTTTAAACAAAACACCCAACCTCACACTAGTGTGGAGTCTAAACCGTATTTAACGGTTGGGTGTTATTTTTATTTAAAAGGGTCACAAGGATCACTGGGTGTGTTTCAAAATCAAATCAAAATCAAATTCCGTCTCATAGGTACCAAGGATAACAGGAATTATGGTACCACAACACCCTAATCTGGAATGATACTTATTTGCAGAACATGTAAATATTTTTCCCGCCACGCAAATTGAACATGTCACGTCCCGGTCGGACACTTCTCGCCACGCCGCCATCAAGGTTTTGCTTTAATTAATTTGACGAGGGACTTATCTGGCAGTTTGTAAAGAGGCGCCACTGAGATAATAAAACGGGACGATAGCTGTTTTCTAATTCAGCATAAGATACGTTACTGACCCTGATAAACCCTAAGATTGCGTACTCCAAAGATTTGTTTGTGAGAACTCACGGTAGGCACGAGTTCATCATCTGCCTTAGGAGTGATACGCATAGGTACCTAATTTTTGATCCACCAACTCAAAGGCCTTATGAAAATGCTTGCCTAGGGCAGCTTTTCTCCTTCACACTACGTCCATTATCACTATGTTGCTTCGCTTAATACACTCCTTGCTAGTGTCAAATTTGTCAGCTTTCTGCAAATTTGTCTTACCTTGTTATCAAGATCTTTATCATTCCCATCGCTTAGCTACATCCTAATTTTAAGTCCAATATGGTCCACGTTACACGAAACAAGGGCATAGCGCCACATACTGACATTTCATGACAGGAACTAATTTCGTCAATAATGCCTGAAGGCCATGAAACTATCATCTTGTTTAATCTCGTCAGGAATAAGGTTTGTAAAATACCTAATCCTAATGATTTCTTACTGCATCCTATTGACTATTGTAATAAATCGGATTTGAATAACATAAGGATCCAAAATATGTGAGCAGGTCACGCGTTAGCCCACGCCAACCACTTGATTCTGGCAATTGGATAATGCTAAGGCAAATTGGGGCCCACCAGAGCGTATCCCGCCCGCAACTGCTCTTGCATCTCTCGAGGGCTCTCTAGTCGCTTGTACTTCACTGCTAGCCTTTTATTCCGCAGCCTAAGTGATACATTCCGATCATAAACTTTAGTGTACCTACTGGTAATTTTATAGGTACCTACTTAGGGATTTAATTGCTTTTTGACACACTATTTTAATTTAGTTTCAGATACAAATATCTTAAATTTTATATTATACCTACACCTTTTGGCAGCAATGACCCAATATTCAAAGCTACGCTAATAACAAGTCCTATAGAGGTAATAAAATTGGCCTACCAAGTGAGATCAGTAGGTGATGGCATTTGCTATTTATAAGGGAGCCGTTACTTCTAACTGGCTTAACGAGATCATTGCTACACATCCGAGAATGGTCTGTTTTTATTCGACTGCACAGCCGTTGAGTGTACAATAAATGGTCAATAAATCAAAACACTTCGCAGTGACTGAGTGCACTCCCGGCAATTTCGCTCGTCGTGCTTGAACGAACCAAGGATTGTTCAGGAGCTTGGGGGGTAATGGTTAAGGGGGAAGAGAGAGGACAAGTTGAATGGGCGCAGTAGACAGACTACATAATAGTTTGTTAGCAACGCGAACGCAACTCGCTGCGAGGCGGGGAACGCGGTCCGCCTAATGAGGAAATAGAAATTAGTGGGCGACCAAGTACAGTGCAGTTCTTTATCACTTCTTTGTGATTTATTTTACAGATCAATAGGTAATCTGAATATTTTTAGTTAACTGTACAAACCCTAGCGAAAGCCTCCGAGCAAGTTGGAAATGATCGGTTCTTTTCAGCGATATAATCAAATTATATTTAGGTACCTACTCTTACTCAGACTTCCTTATGTTATCGTTGTAGATATAATAAAACAACAATAATAATTCATGCTGCGGAACAAGTTAGTTCTTTATGGAAGGTTTTCCTATATCTTTCACTGTCATTTTCTAGTCTAGGTCAAAATTCTGTTCGTTTGATAGCCGTTGTTTCCTAAGATTACTTTTAAAGAAAAATGCGAGAAACACATGACACACAATTAGCTGACCTGTCAGCTGGGTGAAAATGAAACATCATATTTAGGAAAACAGACGAAAGACAGACGATGACTATAGACTTAAATCATTTAAATAAGGATGACAACATTCCACCGCCTATGGAATTTGCTTGTAAGATGCGCGCACAAAATAAACCCGTCTGGCTCTAAATTGAACGTAGACACTAGTAGAGATTAGCGCTAGAAGGTTGAGTAACGAAATAGAAACAATTAAATTACAGACGGAATTACTGTGTCTATATTTAGCTTTTGTTAATTAGGATAAAACTACTCTCCTTTGTGAAGACTGAGACAAAGCTGTCCTTGAAGAAGCTTCCGTGAGCTAAAACAATTTTACTGCGGTTTCTATTTTTGGATTTATTTACTTACCTACACTTATTATTATTAGATTAAATTTATCATAACTAATAATTTTGTTTTCTATACCAAAAATATTTTTTTCACATTTTTGAGACATTCATAAAAAAAATTAAAACTTTTTTGACCTACATGCCTTAGTATGATGGTTTATAAAAAAAAACAAGCACTAGGCAGCGTTGATTGCCCAATTGAAGGGCTCAGTTGGCTTCATATCGCACAATTTCAATTAGATGTCCAATTGATGGTTCCAAGATGTAATTCATAAACGGACAAGAGAAAGTTCTCGTGAGAGGTTCTAAAACAGAATCATCTGTGTCTATAGTTGAAATAAGAAGCAGAAGTTTAAATAAGATTATTACTTATACAGAAATTAAGATTCAAAATAGTGAAATTATTTTATAGGTAGGTATAATGTATAAAGCTATTTTTAAATACCGACCCTTTTCCTAGAGCTGTTTCCTAGTTTACTTTGTCGAATTTAAAAACTGTCATAATAAATATCGTAATGTAAAATTATACCTAAGGACATAATTTCTAAATTGTGAATATTCATGAGTGCACCTGACGCCAGCAACCGCTCTCATTTCAGTTCCGCGCCAGTTGAAAACATTGTTTTGATGTTTTTGCTCTACTGGCTACGTGAATTACTTATTCATATAAACCTGAATTTATTAACTAGAGTAACTAATTTCCCACGGTTTTATTATACCCGTTATTTGTAGTACAAGAAGTTGTAGGTAAATTTATTAGTTTTACAAGTATACCTTAGCTAACTGCATTAAATTATAGCCTAGATTAGACTGTTAAATAACCTAACTTGTAGCGAAATATTAAATGGTACAGTATCCAGTAGTGTGCCTTATAAAACACTTGACTTTAACCTGCGTAAATAGACCGTTTTATTTATTATCTTCTTGTGGAAAAGAGGAAAGAAGCATGAGTGACGATGATCAAATCATTTCACCCTCTACACATAAGCTATTATTTCCCGGATATAGTGCTATACCGTTTTGGACATCAATTACAAAGCAGTATTTGCTTCCGATAAATGATTGTTCACTTCCGAACCCTAAGCGGTGGACCGTAGTTACACTGGGTTCCACATTCCACCACATAAAGGTAACGTATATTCTGTGACAAAGGTGCAATAACCATATCGGACACGGTAGAGTAAGTTAATCGTTTTCAGATTCCGTATAATTGCGCCCTTTTCAACTTTCATTTGAATAAGTTATGTTTCAAGTTATCTATCACCGTGAGAATTTTAAGTTAATTAATGTTTATGCCATTCAAAATACTGGTATTTTTTACATATAAGGTATTTTTTTCAATAAAACTGTTGAAAGTGTTTTTTTAGTAAAATAATCTTGATCCACATTTCATTTAGTATTTACTTAAAAGAACAAAAACCCGACTGCGTAGTATTTAGGTAGCATAGTAACATGTGCCATAATCATTTTTTTTTGTCAAATGATGATGATGATGAATTTGTACCATTTTAGTCAAGTCTTAATTCATTGATAATAGCTTCTTACAGCAGCCATATTAGATTTTTTAAACTTTATAATAGAACTATGGCACTATCGTCATCTAGAAGAATCCAACGACACCTCATTTGTCAAAACCCGTCCAGCCGTTTAGACTATAGCTTCAGTCTAAGGAATATGCATAATGCATATACATACATACATAACCACATGCATAACCACACCTCGAACAAATCTTCCTTCTCCGCAGTCGGGTAAAAAAGAGGATGCATTTCCAGTCTGCCTGATCAATAAAAAAATGTCGTCCGGCGATTTCAGTTCACGACCATAACGCCATGTCAATTTCAAGAGCGCAGTACAATCGCTAGAACAAAACGAACCAACTCTTAAATAGAGCCGAGGGGGTCTGGCAACTAGCAGCTTCCTTCCTGCGTCCATCCGGCGTGCAGTACTCAGTCTCACGCGACCCCTGCGCTGTGCCTATGGTGGATGACCACCACGACATGAGTTATGCTGAGAACTATCCAAGCTACAAGCTGTTTACACAGAATCCTAACGTTCCTATCACCGTAATATAAATTGTAATAAAAACCGGTCAAGTGCAAGTCGAATTCGAGCACGCATTCATCGTGTTCGAATGTGTACATTTATTTTATTTTATTTTTAACTTTTTGTACACCGCCGTCTTTCTGCTCTGTTTTGTTTATCCTCTCCATCTAAAGGTTGCCTGGAAGAGATCGCTCTTAGCGATAAGGCCGCCCATTGTACTGTTTTTGGTTGTTTTTTTTATTTACTTTCTGTGTTTTGTGTGCAATAGTGTTTATTATTATTACATTACTACTATGTGTACAGTACTACAGATACATATAGTGCGCCTCGGCAATTTTCTTCTAGCTTCTGAAATACGAACTAACGCGTTGATATGTAATAATAGAGATGATACAACAATTATGTAAATACTTATTTTTTAAAGGGTTGGCTTAGTTATTATTAGTTATCTATTAGTTGCCTAATCCGACAAATTCTGTTTTTGCCGAGTTTGCCGAGGCGCACAATATTTGTGGTACCTACTACTGTACATAAATGTTTCTTACATGGGGCCCCTCATTTTTTTTGTTGTTTAACGGCAATAGAAATACACACTCAATGAAAATTTCAACTCTCTACCTATTACGGTTCATGAGATAAAGCTGGCTGAAAGACGCATGGATGGACAAACGTAAGGACGGACGGACGGACGGACGGACAGACAGACGGACGGTCAGCGGAGGCTTAGTAATATGAAGGGTCCCGCCCGTTGGCATCCTTCGGGTACGGAACCCTAAACAACTAGCTCGAAGCTAAATTATTTGAATCTCACTATTGCTGTATCATCAATCTACCAGTAGTTTCTAAGTTAAATGTTTAAATTCTATAAAATTAATAATATGAATCTGGAATATAAACTCCAAACATTTCCCAGGAAATTTATATAAATATTTGAACCGACGAGTCATTCCAAACTGACGAGTTTCTAAGTGCAAGAGAGCTTTACAAGAACTGTGTGAATGTAAACAAGTAAACGTGGTTGGTGAAAGCGCAGCTGCAGTACCAGACAAGTGCATTCTGTTTGCCACACCTTTGCACTGCGATGACAGACGTTACCCGGTGCTCAAGGTGCATGATTGGCTTTAAACAGTGCATTTTCGGATGTTACCTAAACATGCTGTTTTGTGTAAACTATGTGTTCCGCCTCTAGGTACTTTTCAGAAGCCTTTTTTATGACACCATGTTACTTACTATACAATCGTATGAAGATAACTATTGTAAATTCATGATTTATCAATTCTCCTAATTAAATCTCCTTTAAAATGGCATTTATGATTTCAGTAGCTAAAATTTAGTAAAAACGGCAGTGACATAATTTGTTTTCTGAACAGAAGTAATAACTGTACAAGTGTACAAATTATGGCATATACAATATTACTGAATGTAAATGCAACAAAGGCCCCGTCGCGACGGAGCCGTCAAATAATAATAAGTAGAAACAAGTCAATTGACTTCGTTAACCGCACACGGAGCTGAGGATGAGGGGTGCAACCGCCCCGTCTCGGCACTTGAACTTTTTGCGCTCACGCAGGGGCACAAATAAATTGCTCCTAACTGATAATTTTGACGTAAACCAGTAGTAACTGTCAGGGTGTGGGAATAGGATCGTTCCGTTTTATGTCAGTTTTGGTGTAAAATTGTGATGGATAACATTATTTTACTGCAATTCTGATAATCAGGGGTATGTATGTAGGGGTTAGCGAGTCATAGCTACTAGGAGGTAGTTGGAGTACAGGTCTGAAAAAGCCATTAGGATAAACAACATTTGATCCATCTTCAGTAACTTTGGGAAACAGCAACGTTACCGAAGTAAATTAGATTAGCTTTTAAATTATTTGCAAGTAGGCACTGACTCTTGACCTCTCTTGACCAGAAGTGCAAATCACTAAGTACATCTAAAGCTATTTGTATCGATTCTGTTGGGCATTTTCTTAAACTTAATTTAATTTGACAGTCCTAAAAATATTGGCGTCTCTTTCTTAGGTATACATTAAGACAGGGATCGCTATAATTTTAGAGCTCATTTTAAATCGAATTTAATTAAGTTTAGGAAAATAGGTACACAACAAATTCGACTTGATTATTATCTTACTTCAGTTCACTGGCAGAATTGACCCAAGAGTAGGTACCTGCCATTGTTACGCCATGCAAAATAGCTTCATGAGTATTCATGGCAGTAGACAATAAGGGTTTGCTTGTAAAGCTTCGACGGTCCAAATAGTTTGAAAACGATCTACATCGCCCTCATTTCATAGACATTGTAGGAAACTGTGTCAGCTGTGTACTTAAGTGTAGTTATCGACTGTTTGGAAACAGTATTCATTAAATACTTTATATCAGCGAGGTCGCAGGTTGAAATGGTGTGATTGAGTCTGATTTATTATCTTAGAGTAAATATAAAGTAATAATATATTTTTTATTATTAAAAAACAGATTAGGTCCGCGCGTCAACAGACACAGTGATATCAAAAATTTAGATCAGTTAACTACGGTTTAAAATATCCGTTGCAGGATCGTAAAATGGTGTTGCCCAATCGGAAAATATAAATAAGCAATAACTTCTTATCAGTTTTACAACTAACGCATAAAGATTCATGAGAACTGGATTGTTTAAAATTATATTACACTTCCAAATGTTAGGTATGCCGATTGTTAAACGCCTCATTTTATAAGCTTACTACAATATAGTAAACAAATTAAAATTAAGTTTATCGATGCAGTTAATCGGTAATTAAATTATTTAATATACAAAAGTAGGTAGTAACAACTAGGTACTTAATGATTTTATGGGCCCCGGTTCTTGATAAAATTCATACTCCCACCTACATAGTAAAGCCGAAATAAAATGAAGATGAAGATGAAAGAAACTTACTTGTTGTACACTGCATTCAGAGCCACAGTTGACGTCAAAGTGGCCATCTCCAGTTCGATTCTGAAAAAAACAGAACATTAAATAAACAGGGGTATTTCATATGTCGGAAAATATTTGTGGTGACTTAGGTCCCAGAATATTCACTTCAAAATCAGAAGCATAGGAATAAAATAGGTACCTAAGTAACAAGGATCCAATCAATAGAAGCCACAAATCATAAGGATAATAAAGATCTATAAACAACAATTTGTCAAAACTGACCACAAAAACTTAGTTTCCAATTCAGTGAGCACAATCAGAAGGTAAAAAATATCATGGTACATTCAAAAGAAGTTTTTTTAATTGGTCAGGTTTCAAGGGATGCGCAGTGACGGCATTCTGTTGTGATAACTTCCGTCGGCGCGCGCAGCCAACCGTGCAAAACTAACCGACATTGCGCCCTAGCTGCTGTAATTGAGGTGTGATTTCGTATCAAAAACTAAGCTGGCAGGTTCATCTTTCATAACGGATCATGGATTAAGGAAATGTGTTTAAGCTTATAGGTAATCTGGATAGCAGTAACTTAACAGCGATACTGGATTAGCAACAGTATAAAATTATACATAGATAATTCTATAAAAATCGGCTAAACGAAGAATAATCTTAGAAGAAACATTTTAGCATCATAGGTTTTAAAGAACATGCACATTGTACTCTGATAAAAAGTAGGTATTCTATGTACCGATAAATTATTCCAACAACAGGTACTATGGTATATTTCAAGTTTCATCCAAATCCGGTCAGCCGTGTTTGAGGCACAAACATCCTTACACTTTGCATAAACTTTTGGATTCGAATATTAGTAGGACAGAAAGTACCTTATTTTTCTTTTCTTGAAACCGAATCAATCCTTTGAAGCGTTTTGCAAATGGTGGCAAACGCTTTTGGATTTTGACAAAGGAGAATTAACCTTCTAGTATTTTTTTATAGAAAATAATATAAAACGTATTAATTAGGTAAGAACGTACATAATATTTTACATCATATGATTCCATATTTAGTGTGAATTCTGCAAGCGTGCGACCGGAACCGGTTCGGTGCCACTTTGTAGGCTTCATGAACGTGATACCTGCGGTTTTGGCTTTTGGGATTTTTATTCAAACACATTGTCCCAGGATAATAAAGGTAATCGGATACGTTGTCATACTGTTGCGTGAAAGGTAAATGTGAAGCTGTGGATTAAATAAAAGGATAACTTAACTTCTAACTATTATCCTACTTAGTTACGAACTTTGTTAGAAAAATAAAAGTTCAAAACGAAATGGGGTGCAGAAGAAAATTAAAGTTTGTTAGACTACGCGAACGCGGTAAACATTCAACCTACTTTTACGGTTAATGAGATTTCATATTATGCAGTTCTAATACCACTAGCAATTAACTTACCAAAGCACAGAGTGGTGGTATACCTAGTGGACCTAGTTCCACGTTCCTGACGTGGAACTGTTTATAATTTCCTATGTAAACGAACAGTGGGTTGTGAACTAAAGTTATCTCCAACATTGTAACTAGTGATAATCTGTCTGCACTGTTCAGTATTATTTACAAAGTAGCATTTTGCGACATAATAAAGCCCCTGTTCCATAAAACAGGCCTGAATTATTAAATAAAAACTTGGGTATCTAAAAACGCTGGCATGTTCCGTGTATAGCATGTTTGCGTTGATTGCGATGCTTGGCTAATTGTGTACAATTGCTTAGATGTGCGTTGAACCTTAGCAGAGTCGCCGCAAATAAACTAACTATTAAGGCAAATTATATCGTTATTGCGATCGATGCACTGTTTATTACTCTTTATCAATGAAGATATGCTCATTAATATGAATAATGCGGTATTAATTAATCAGTTACCTTAACTCATTCTCAATTCTATTAGTTACTTCACAATTCAAATAGTGTCAAGTAAACGAATTGATAAAACAATATTTTGTAAATATAAACCCGGCGTGCTACTTGTTTATTGACTGAGATAAAACCCTGTACGTCGTAATAGCTGTTACTGTTACTGTTTAAATTGTTTCATTCGTAAAGTCTCTTAATTTGAATGTAACGGAAACTTTCCTTGTATCCCGTGGGTAGACCCATACTCCTACGGTGGCAGTATAACAAGAAAGGAAGGTCCTCATTACCATCCAAAACAAACAGAATTAATTAATCAAACCTGGAATGGGCATTTTTCATTGCATCGAGCAACGGCTTCCGCTCCAAATTTCTCGGTGATGGAACTGTAATCGCAGCCAATTGAGCGAGCGGACAAAGCCAATCCGAACAACGACAACACTAGCCATTTGTGCCAATTCTGCGCAGCGTTCATTGTGCCCGGCTCTCCGTCACCGACACTCATCACACACATGTGCACATTCCATAAAATAAAATAAATAGGTCCTGTGTGAACGTCACGAAAATATATTGCGGGAAATTGAAAAGCGCGCGCGAATCGTCATGTTTGACAGAAAGCGCGGTAACGTTGCGCGCACGCAGCGAAAGCTAGTGTCGGACTGAATTCGTACACGCTATGCGCTGTAGGCACGCGCTACGAGGCCGCTACGATCGCTTGGGCGCTACGCCCATTCATTATGTCCTCCATCCTTCGAGTTACACCTGAGTTGTTGCACTTGTCGCTACCATTTATGAATTCTGTACTGATTCAAACTTAGCGTTTACGGATGGAGCAATCAAAAATGCGATCAATTCATGTCTTTTAAATAAATACGGTTGGTTATCTAATAACACATGAATATGTACAAAATTCGGATTCAGAAACAGATTTGAACATCTCGATGCAATTTCTATTAAAATTATTCCTAAGAATTTGTTTTGAAAAAATATTTTCTCCCAAGTTTTCACACCCAAGTCGATTCTGTGTTGCATTACAGCACTGCTTAAAATAGTCTTCATCAATCATCATCATCTATCATTCTCCATAGCTTTCACATCGCTGACCTTGTTGATCCTAATTCGTCGAGTTTGTTTTATAGAGTCGTATATTATCAGAGCTACAAGGCCAGAGAGATCTCGACCGCTTTACACTGGGTTTAATTAATTTAACTACATACCATTACATTGCTTCCCACGCTAGATTTATACAATAAACTTTTAGAGCCGGGAATCGGGATACCATTAAGGAAAAGAATTTCATAACGGTACCTACCTTTAGTTTTCAAACGAACATTTAGCATCAAAACTAACTATAGTAGAGTCGAAATAATAGGTTCAATTTGACGTTTGTCATTTTGTTTGCTGTGATAACTTGTACGAACGTCTACACAAGAAATAATAAAATCAACCACATAATGCCAAATATATTACCTTCCTAGGGCCAAAATTAAGTGTTTTATGATGAATAGACACCTAGGTAGGTATTATACCTAACGTCAATATTCTTCTTAAATTAAAATTTATATATTTATAGGCGAGGTAATTCGATAATAATATAATTTATATTTCACCTAAGTCAAACAAAACGATTACAATCCCATGTACAATTAATAGAAATGTCTCAAGAATCGTTTTGTTTAGCAACCGATTCTTTGATTTCCATCCCTCTCAAAGTTTTTGACGAAATGTCAAATCGGGCCCATTATAAAGCTTTTATGAAGCGAGATTTTTATGATCCAGAAAGGCCGTCCCAAGAAGATAAGCAAATTAATAATCGAGGTACTTCTCTAGAACAGTAAATCAATTATTGAGTGTTCGACAGATAATTTTATGATGTGAGAACCATTTAAATTCTAAGGACAACATTCCAAAACCAGATTCGTTTTAAGTTTAGTCCAGTAGTAGATTATTACACGATAATACACTTGCCTAGAGCACCCACTATAGTCCTATCCTGTGTGACATCACCCCACCCATATTAAACGTATTGGTATAATAATATAGTTTCTTTCATTTTAATGAAAATGCGATGTCCAAATGCCAACAGAAGAAAGCCAAGATTTTCCTCCTTTTTAACCACCGACAAAAATGGGTGTTTTGTTACGTGTTGTAAGTTTGTAGTGTGTAGGTATCTGGGTGTCTGTCTGTGGCATCGTAGGTAGCTTCCAAACGAATGGACCGAATTTGATACGGTTTTTTCTGTTTGAAAGTTAATGTGATCTAGATGGTTCTTAGCTATTAGTCTATGAATATCTGTTGAGGCGTTTGAAAATCATCAGCTCATTTCCTACTTGACAAAAAGAAGACCTTTCCAACTTTCACAGGTCCGACTGATTTGTGGTGTGGCTTTCTGTTCGGGGGTTTTGGAGGTAATTTAACTTTTAATTAAATTGCTTGTGACTATTACTAATACCACTACTTTTGGTAATTTTTTGGCCGAGATCAAAAACAGATCAAGTATTTTTCTAGATTAGAGCCTTCCGTTTTAGCAAACTTCAAAGAAGTAGGAATTATACAATCTTCGTAATATTAATCGAAAAGCTATAAGGGCGCCATCTATTTGTTCACAACGTAACCAATTCATAAGCTTCACAGCGTGTGTCAAAGCAATAAACTCTGAGTAAAATAACTTTCGCTACTGCCACTAGGTAGAGCCACTAGTGCTAAGTATTACCATTCCAGTTTTACAGTTCAAAATCGTGCGATAGGTGGCGCAACCAGTCTAAACTATGCAAGTTTCAGCATGGTAAGAAAGCAAGGTAAGGTGATTTACCAAAGATTGATTTACTTACATCATGAACAAATGCAACTCGCGATGATATGAATGCATGTGAAGTCCCGGATCCTCAACTACAGTGATTTATTCTGAAATGAGACAAAATTACACATGTTATTACTTATTTTGTCATGTAACTAGAGTTAATCATGTGTTTATCATAGTTTATTGAATGATGTGGCGCAGTTAACTAGTGTACTTAGGTAACAATGCAAGATAGAAAATGGAGGCTATTGTGGCAGGGGCAAAAGACGGGGTTTTCGTGGTTTTCGATTCCAGGCTATGCGACAATATATTCGAATGATCTGTAAATAATTGTTGCCAAATACGACAACACGATACCATAATGTGACTTAGTTTAAATGCTCTGAAATTATAATGATGGACATAAAAATATTGATCTGATCAGTGCTTAACTATGGACATAATTATTAAGTACCTGAATCTTTAAAAACGTAAACGTAAATCTGCATAAAATGCCGAGTCACTGTACCTACGGTGCCGTATGGTCTGAAAGTAGACAATTGCTGGTTTCAAGTAGGTACCTAACCATTGGAAGATAATTAAGCAATTGAAAAAAAGTGTTTATTGTATCATTTGTTGCTTATCTCGGTAGGCAGTAAAATTATATTTGAACTCATTAAATATATTAAAGGCCATTCATGTATATATTGGTAATAAGGTAATAAATAGCACCTACAAGTGGATGTGCGATTAAACCTCATAAAGATTACATTACCTACCTGCTCATTATTATTAATTTTCTTTATTAATAACTCGTGTGCATTACCTATAAAATTAGATGCAAATTAAAAAAAATAGATTTAAATCAGTGTGTCAATCATTTACCTTTTTTTCCAACCAATTTGAAGATTATCGGCAAAGCCATAAATTGTACAAGAATTCATAATCCGTAAAGAGATAAAGACTTTTTTACACGAATTCATAATTTTGTAGGTACTATCTTTTTTTTTGAGACGAAGTAAGAAAACTGGTGACTAATATTAATTCTTATGAATTTATATATTACCTAAGTAATATAAATTCATAAGAATGTTCATAGGTCAATAGGCAAACTAAAAAAAAAACGGGGTTGTGCAGATGTACGATGTTTGGACGTCATTGGTATCGATTCTGATAGGATTATCTTCAACTTACGAAACTTACTTATGAAAGTGTTCTTACACATTGAGATAATGGGATCGCTTTCATTTTAGGCGTTGACCTAATTAATGCGGTTACGCGATCATCCCCAGTTCGCGCGACTAGATTTTCAAACACACTGATCTCAAACAAATCGCGCAATACTGTCATTATTCAGCTAGCTCCATCGCGTCATCGCTAGTTCGCGCGAACTAGCGATAGCGCGATAATTAGGACAACGCTTATGCTATAAAATTAAGTTGTGTTTAGGAAAATGCACAACAGAATTGACCTGATTGTGAAGAAAAACATGTTGACAACATGGATAGAGAAATCCTAAGAGATTCTGATTTCACAAAAAACACAGCTAAGTTACAATCAATTATCTGACATTCTTACAGTTGTTGCTTGGGTAGGTACTAGGTACATACAATTTAATTTTATCTCGCGTCCTTTCTTGTTATCCATTCATTTCCAAGGTTTGTTGTTCTAAGACTTTTAATTCATAGCATTGCCATTGTCAATCTTTCTCGACACATGTATAATTTGGCATTGTTGAGTATTGTGTTTTATGATTTGTTTATCTCAGAGTAGACTTTGTTCACACATGTCAATAAACCCCATCTATGTTTGTTGCTTTTTAAAAAGCGTATTAGCGTATCTCCAGTGATGGATATAGCCCATGTATGAGTACTTGGTAGAGATCCAAGTCTCCCGTGCCAAGGCGAGATCGGAACTTGTTACCTAATTCGTATTTTAGTTCCAAAGACCACCACGATCTAACTGTAGAATTTTATCGCGACACCAGTGAATTAATTTATTGTTTCCTTTGAAGTTGCACAATACGCGCAAAATGACAAACAATTATTAACTTTACAATACGCATTATAGTTGATGTCTTAGCCGCAATTTAGATAAAGATTATTGTGGTAACTGAAGAGATAAAGCATTTCATTGTGGGTTTCCATAGAAAAGACGTGTGGAGGAAATTATAGGTTCAGTTCGATACCGTCTGTGGTGGTGACCTGTTCAGAACCGTTTACAGTTTGTGAATCATGCAGCAGGACGATTACTATAAGGTAAGGTCAAACAATTTTCGCGTTATGTAATTGCTGCATTAGATTTTAAATTAACTAGGTAAGTTGCTGACATAAAACTCGTTTTCGGTTTTAAATCAATGTTGATATTGTTGCATATCATTCCAAATAATAGATTTCATTTAAAGCTGAAAAATATGCACCTTTTCATGCCAAACTTTAAGCTAGTATAAAACTACCACTGTACCTACTTCACAATAATTTTTAAACACACTAGTATATTTCATTTTAGACGTAGGGTAATGAAAAATTCAAAATATAAACTTAATGTAATTAAATTAAAAATATAATTTCGGTTTCATAACAATAGCTTAGTATGCACAATGGGCTGATAAGGGGAATTTCTAAACTACCTATGTTTATGCAGGGTAAGTATAAGTAGGTATAAGTAGTACCTAGATATAAAAAGTACTTTACTTAAAAATAACAGTAATTTATCTTGAATGACGAAAAACACTATTATCTATCTAAGCCAGCGCGCGGCCGGGAATCCCTGAGCAACTGAGGAAAAGGCTATGTAGGTATTATTTGTTTGCCGTGTCTTGACTGCAAGGCAAGACCTTGATGTTTCGCATGTATAACATGTATTTGAAATGCTGGTAAACTAGTTTTTTTTTATTGAGTTACTTGCTACACGATACAGCAACAATTCAGTCACACAACATCAAAGTGCAACAAAAACGAATTCAATTTGAAACCGTTAGTTACTAAATTGATAAACTTACTTAGGTAAATGAAAAAATAAATATAATTTTCGTATTCCATAAGTTGAAAAAAGTTTTAAAAATCAGTTAGGAAAGTTTCAAGGTATTTTTAGAGTTCATTAAATTGCCTTTTATGGACAATGCATAAAGAACTTGCTTGACGTTTCAAAATAAATTAATGCATTGTTATCATCTTTAAATTTTAAAATTCGTGTTGAGTTGATTTAGTTGTATTACAAATTATCACAATACGTCGTTTTTAAACGTTTTGTAGTTCTGCCCACCCCATTAGAGATACGGTGAGAATATGTAATATATGTATGTAAAAGAAAGCTTCTTAGTTGAATATCGAGATCAGTGAATAATAAAACAAGCAGAAGACGGCTGTTTCATCATGCAGAGCGTGTGCGCGTGCGCTTACTCACGGATGCAAAATCTCTAAACATATACTGCAAAACGACATCAACAGTGTTGATTCAACATACACTACCTACTTATCACGCACACTACCTACCTAATAAGCAGACTCTGCTCGGAGGCACGTCAACTCGTCGAAGCCACACCCAAGTAATCCTTTCCTTATTAGCAATAATAATACAAACAAGTGTTATTTACCAGGTCTCAGACGAAATAAAAAGTAAAGACGACGCGCGCCGCGAACAACACAAGTGAAGCCACACAAAACCGTGCTCCTGCAAGTAAACATACACGCTCACGCACACACCTATTATACCAAAACCGTGCTCATCGCTCTTAGTACGTCACGAGTCGTCGTCTAGTGAACTTAAAATTTAAAAATAGAATTATGCCTTCCTATAAAAGTCTCACGAAATCACTTTTTACTTGTAAGTACTTCAATTAACATCGTTTTTTAATTATTATACTATGAATTTTAGGTTACTTGGAACACAAAACCTCAAAACCTGATACATAGATAAAAAGGTGGCTTCACTTTTGTTGATCACGGTGCGCCGTCTTTTCTTATTTTTTTGGTCTGAGTTACTAGGTAGGTGTGCCTACTAAAGGTGACTTGATTGTATTTATCATACCAGTTGGTGGTTTTTTACTCTTCTGACCAACACAGGCCAACAATTTTAAAGGGCTTTTAAAGTTTTTGTGAGATGATTCATTTAATGTATTACGAGTAGTCCACAAACTATAAAAAATATTCACCTGTAGGTGAATATTTTACTATTTCACCTAATATTTTTTATTTTTATACCGGGTTAGGTACTAAAGAGGGCGTTATGCACGGCTTAGATACCTACTATAATATTTCATCCTAGGATACGTCCAAACCAAAAATTACAGCTCATTTTGCAAGAAGTTAGCAATGGGTATTTTTATTTGCATATTTTTTAGTAAATTCGTTTTTATTTTGATTTAACTAACTTATCTTATCAGCCCGATATTTTTAAACTAGTAGGTATTATCGTAGTGATTTTCAATTAGGTACCTATTGATTATATTGTATAATTCAATCTTTTCTTTACCTTACAAATTACTCAAATTACTATTGAAGTACCTAATATTGTGCAATGTGGTATTGCCAGTATCTAACATTATGATGATGAAAGAGCTTTATGAAGTTAGAAATAAAATATAAGTATGAATGAATTAATGCAGAGTAGGACAATTATTAGCGATACATTTTCTATACTATCTTCACACTACGAAATGCAGGTGTAATATTATTTCATAAACATTTCACTATTGCGCTGACACAAGCAAGATTGCGTGAAGGTTATCACGTGCGAAGACGACGGGCGGGTGGGGGGGCCGGTCATGACGTCACGGCGGGGGGCAGGGGCAGGGCACGGGGGAGCGGCGAGGACGAGGGTGTGGTGCACATGCGCCGCTGACCGCGTCGTCTCAAGGTGACCCTCAACCAGCCAAACGAGTGTATCCGTCGATCGCGGCGCTTTACTCCGTTCCTTTCACTTCTGAACGTGGAAACTATTCGTACCGGTATTCGCCTAAACGCGGATAATTTATTTCGTGACCGGTGAATTTGATGCCATCACCCTGTGGACCCCAACGCTCCTCGTTCATCACCTACTGTCTCAGTCGGCGAGACTGACAAGACAAATCGATATGCGCCAAGCACGAGATGTCGTGAGTACTTACTCTTTTTTTAAATGTATGTCCACCGGTATCTCCGCCAATAGGTACTTAACCGATTTTGATGATTCTTTATACCACTGGTGTATAGAGAATGGTCCCAAGGTGGTCCCATATAAATTTTATGTTGGAGGGATTTATACTTTTTAAGTACCTATGTAATACCTATTTCAAAGTCTTCAAATTAAATTTTGAAAATATGGTAGGTAAGTCATGGACACTTTCAAGGTTGCGTATCATCTAAATATATAAAACTTACTGACTGACTGATTGACTGACAATCAACAGTCCTCAAAACATGAAACTTGGAGGGTAGGTACCTATATTCCTTTCATGCAATGCACTAGGAATTCCCGAAACTCCTAGGGAAAGCAGCGGTAAGATGAAGT
Source organism: Scotopteryx bipunctaria (assembly GCA_949320045.1). Taxonomy (NCBI): domain Eukaryota; kingdom Metazoa; phylum Arthropoda; class Insecta; order Lepidoptera; family Geometridae; genus Scotopteryx; species Scotopteryx bipunctaria. Next base: position 5,609,691 of record OX439449.1, read on the forward strand.
TTGAAGATTATTCCATTGGCATTGAGCAAAGTGCCGAATAAGGTTATTGGCTTAGCGAATGAGAAATGTTCTATAAATAAATATGCCTACTGAATCTAATTTATGTTTAAAAGTTCCCTTCGAACTTTTTATTGTGTTAGAATTTTCTTCAAAATTACTTCATTCACTAACTCGACCCACATTTTGTAAGGTCCCTTGAATGAGTGAGTTTTACATTTTCCCGGCACGTGTTGACAAACAATAAACGCCTGAATATTTAGAAAACAAAGATGTTAAAATGTAATACAAAATTGCTATGAAACTATGTAAGAAAATACGGTTACAGATAGCCTATTTTTTGAGGGCACATGAACTATACTGATAAAACTATTTTGCATTCTAGGTAAGCATTTGAATTTGGTGAAATATATTTTATACCTTATCAGCTGTCGTAGAAATGCCGGGGTAGCGAAATTGTCTTAGAATATATTTTTTGCTATGAATCAAAGATATAAACATCGTCAATTTAATGTCGTGTTGTAAGCCACTCATTGTGGTATTTAAAGAAAACGTTCACATTCTCCGAACAGCATTTTAGTTGATAAAACTAGCCATTTTCTATTTCAAGCGATAAACGCTTACAGGAAAATTATCATAGTCCAGTATTTGCCTTGATGAAACCATCGAATTATAATTGAACTACATCGTTTTTAAGGCAGATTATTTGAAATAAAAGACAAACAACCCTTTTTTTAATTAGTTGTTATTAAAGTGGCAATAGAAATACACACTCTGTGAACATTTCAACTCTCTACCTAACGGTTCATGACAGACGGACGGACGAACGGACAGCGCAGCGGAGGCTTAGTAGTGTCCCGTTGGCAACCTTCGGATGTGGAACCCTAAAAAGTACATGGACGATGGTACGAAACGATTCGTGTGTGAATTCGACTTCGACTTGACCAGTTTTTTTATGTTTTCAAAATTACCCCTGTGCAAGGGATATCTAATGTTTGTATGGGAATTTTTTAAAGAGGATGCGATTTACTTATTTGAAACTTCGTCTGGAAATTTAAACTAGGTACAAAATAAATGGACACGTGTTTCAGGATTTTTCAAAATAACCCTCAAAAAGAGGTAATTTAAGTAGAGGATAAAATGGGATGTCAAAATTTAGCTGCATACACCACACGAACGAAGCCGCGCGGGTAACCTAGGTAGTAATTAAAAATTCAAACAGGATTTCCACATGCAAGGTTTCTGATAATAATTCAAAATGATCTTACGTCAACAAGTCTAGCATTTTATCAATTCATACTCGTAGTTCAAATGGCAAAGTGTATCTATATTTTGTGTTTAGTTCTTGGTACGATAATATAGATAGGTACTTATTCCAAATGGACAGGACTATGTTACTTTTTATTTGGTCTGAGGTATATGCTCGATGTTTTTATACGTCGATTTTATAAAAAGTATAAAAATGCTTAGTAATCATGAAACTCTCTATATTTGCCATTTCATGGCGAAAACGTTTCATTGTGATTGCTATCTCGAAAGAGTTACGGTTCTTATCATAATCTACTTGAGGATGAAGTAGCATGATAATGCTGTCTGATTGGAGCACCTGCTCCAACTATCCCTACTGGAACGATGTAGATTTGCCTAGCTACCCCCATTTTTACCCACGACGACGGAACGGAAAAGGTACTCGTATATTCATTTGACCTAAGAGGTTGTATGTTTATTTATTTGTGTATGTGTATGTATGTTCGTATGAGCTAGTGGCCAACTCTAGTGACGGAGTTTTTAGGCCGCCTAAAGGCCTCCGTCATGGCTTAACGACTTAAAAGCCGGGACCGACTGTTTAACGTGCCCTCCGAAGCACGGAAGCGCTCAGCTCGTAATGCCACTTGCGGTCACCCATCCCGATTTGTGACCGCGCATATCGTTGCTTAACTTTAACGATCAATCAAGAACGCCTAAGCAAGCTACACCACGAGCGCTTCATTTTTCATTTATTTGTGTGTTTGTCTGTTACCAAAATCCTCAAAAACTACTGAACCGATTTCAATACGGTTTTTTGCAATTTATTGGTATCATTTCAGAGAAGGTTCTTACACGTGTTTTACGGCCATAGCCCACCAGAGGGCGCTGCAGCTGCTAGCATAGTTTTTTAAACCTCTGAAGCTCAATCGGCTCAGAAGAAACCGATTTCGATGCAGTTTTTTGCATTATGTTATTAGATAAGGTTCTTAGTTAGTTCTGTTGTAGGTAAATCATTTTTTTAACGTCATGGGTTTAAAAAAAAAAATCTTTTTTTATATCTAATACCTACTCGGTTAATTGAACTAGGCGTGACTTTGCGGAAGTCCATCTCTGAGACACTAATAATTATCCGCCCAATAAATTAAATGTAGTATGTATGCAGTACAAGTAAATATTATAGGTCTATTTCATTAAAACTTAAGAGTACATAAGAGTGACTCAAGTTTTTATTTACCTTCCTATTTAGAAGTACCGTAAAATTTACTCAGTGTTTTCGTTATATAAAGACACAAATAGGAATAACTACGTCAAGACTACTTCGGTCGGTCAACATGTAAATCACCAGAGCCAGAGCATAGCGGCAGCGTCACGAGACTTATCTTACAAGTGTCAAAAATAAACAGAAGCATTGATTATTATGCCAAGAAAACATTGTGTTGCGTTCATGCTGACGACCTGAATACTTAAAAGAAATAGAGGACTTAACAAAATCATATCGGTTTCATAAACGTTAGGCCAATAAAAAAAACTGTGGTAGATGGTGGTAGGAAATTACGTTATCCATATTCTACATTCAGTAAGTAGGCACTTTCATGGTGAATTTTCAATTTTCATTAACAAAATACTTTGTTCATATTTTTGATGCTTTTCTTTTTTTTACCTATTAAAATCGAGCTAGTGACTCTTAAGAACATCAAAATATATAAAATTCTTACATTACTGACTGACTGAAAATCAACGCACAGATTAAATTATAAGTAGAAGAATGAAACTTGGAGAGTGAAAAAGTATGAAAGTAGCCTTTGAGGCGCACTTTAAATCCCTAATTACATTACCTACTGACTGACTGAAAATCAACGCACAGATTAAATTATAAGTAGAAGAATGAAACTTGGAGGGTGAAAAAGTATGAAAGTAGCCTTTGAGGCGCACTTTAAATCCTTAAACCACACTGGTTTTAAAGAACTAGTGACACGACTACTCGTATTAGTAGTAGTGGGTGTAGCCTCGTATGATGTACCTAGGAGTGCAATAGCAAAGGAATTTCCAAAATTCAACTCCTAGAGGACGCAACGGGAAGTAGTTTGTAAAATTTGTATTTGTTTTTTCATAACTACAGCCGTTTAGATTATAGCCTCAAAAGTAAAGAGAACTGAGTATTAAAAAGACGAAGAAAATTTCAATTATAATGCTTTTAGATTTGCAAAGTCGTCGTTTTCGTCACCGCGAGTGTAAAACCTAACGCAAAGCAAAACTTAAGGTATGTAAAACGAACCAATCGAACCGTATTCTGTGTTTATAATCCTTATCAATACTGATTAGCGAGTTGCGAAGTTTTTAACGTTCTGCAAGAATGTATGAATGTGAAATAAAGAGTTGATGAAAACAAACTCGTACAGAACTTTTAACTTATCCAAAACTTACTTATGTAAGTTAAGTAACTAAATAAAATTATTCCATCTGTAATTAAAAAACCGGTCAAGTGCGAGTCAAATTCGCATACGAAGGGTTCGTGCTGTACTTTTTAATATGACTTTTACTCAATGTACTTTTTATAGAGTAACTACAAGTTAATGTGTTTCTGGTATGGGGACCCTTTTATTTTTATTATTTGTTGTTATAGCGGCAATAAAAATACAAACTCTGTGCAAATTTCAACTCTCTACCTATTACGGTTCATGAGATACAGCCCGCTGACGGACGGACGGACAGACGGACAACGGACAGACGGGCAGACAGCGGAGGCTTAGTAATAGGTTCTGGTTGTATACCACCCTTCGGATACCTTAACCCTAAAAAGTATTATGGACTTAACCAGCGGTAATCAAACTGCAAAGGCAAAAGGTAGGCAAGCAAAGGTAATGATAATATTTATAAAATAAAGAGGATTGTCCTTCTATCTTAGCTAAAATAATGATGGCGACAGTTGAACATAGAATTGCATGTCCGCAAGCGTAATAACGGGCACACATGCTTAAAATTCACAACTATAAGTGAGATAGTAAATATAGAGTTCGAAGAATGTTTTGACGTCATGAGCGAGCCCACGCGTCAGCCAATCACATTCGAACACAAAGAGGCACGACCAGGGAAGTTGATAAAAAATCTCCAGGGCATTAAAAGTATTTTAGACAATTACAAGTAAAATCGCTGCTACGTTTGCTTCCAAGTATATTTAATTAACCATTTTGACATAATTTTACCATTTTTATACGTCTGTACTGTTTTCGCATGCGCAGTTTCTCCTTACCAAAGAGAGAGACAACAATAGTTTGTATCATGAATGAAAAATTTGCGTCTGTGTGCGAACGCGTTTCAACGCTGTGACCGATGTTCGCTAGGGCTAGCCGTATTCGTATTCCTCATTACCTCGCGGGTTTGGCAAGACGTGTCGTAACGTCAGTATAGCTTGAGTGTATAACAGCATAGCATTTTTTTCATACAGTTAGAATCAAATACAGTGTTTAAAATGGGTATCGTTGTTAACAATCTTCCTATGGTGAGTCGATAACTTATTTTTATGAACAAGAAAATTCACGACTTACCGGCTTCGAATTGGAAAGTAACGAATAGTGAGCAGTGTTGTAATGACCGCTTTGACCTTGTGGAACTTGCAAGCGATAGTGAATATTTTAATAATTTTAAGCTAACAACCTAGTCATTTGTTTATAAGGATACATTTTATTACGATTACGATTATTTTAATTGTTACCGAGTGATAGATAATAATTACTCACCAGACAATGTACCTATTGGTTGCTACCATTTTTATTTAAATAAGGTAGATTTAGGACACTAAATGAAAATGCTTAACGTATGGAAATGCTACTTAAACTTAACATCTATAATAGATTCATCAACACAAAATACAGATTTTGAGTGGTTTACAAGCAAAAGGTACAATAAAAATAGCCACGGCCTCGTCATTACCATCGTCAAAGTTACGATCATTAACATTAGTTGGTCTTGCAATTTTTTTTTCACTTGTTTCAGATTCGCGAAGAATGCGAGGTTTTTCATTTAGGTGACAAACACATCAAAGAAATAATGAGTAGATTACACAATGATCTGCTCAAAGGACTTGGAGCAAACAGTCATGCTAACGCCATTGTAAAGTGCTGGGTCACTTACATACAGGATTTACCTAATGGAAAAGGTAAGGAATCAGTCAATGTTATTTTTTGACTATTTTTGAGTGCTATGGGTAGTTTGTTAAAAATATACCTGCTACACCACTATTCGGGATCAATATTAAGTTTTTTGTTTCAGAACGCGGTAAATTTTTGGCTTTAGATTTAGGAGGAACTAACTTCAGAGTGCTTATAATAAATTTAGGAGAAAATCACTTTGATATGCAGTCCAAAATTTATGCGATACCACATCACATTATGACAGGCACAGGTATCGCGTTGTTTGATCACATAGCAGAATGTTTAGCTAACTTTATGAAGGTAACTAACTTATTTCATTATTTATTAAGTAATTCATTTTTACTACTTTAATAGCAATAATAATGCTGACATATGATTTTTTTTATCAGGAACATGATGTATACGAAGAGCGCTTGGCGTTAGGCTTCACATTTAGTTTCCCCCTAAAGCAATTGGGTCTTACCAGAGGAATTTTACAACGTTGGACCAAAGGATTCTCATGTTCAGGAGTTGTCGGCGAAGATGTTGTCCAAGGACTTAAAGACGCTATCGCAAGACGCGGGGTAAGTTTCCCTTTTATATAACTAACATCGAAAACATTCAGTCCCATTGTCCCATTGTATTATTTCTATGTGCACAGTGATTGAGGAAACCGATATGGAATTCGATTTATCGTCAAGTCCAAATTGTGAAAACAGATGCATTTTCCAGGATATTTCCGTGTCTGTGATGGGCATCCTTAATGATGCAACGGGTACCCTTATGTCATGTGCACATAAGGAACCTGATTGCAGAATAGGTGTAATTATTGGTGAGTTGACGATGATATCAGCTCTCTCTAGCAACTTAAGGCATGATTTCTGGAGCCAAACGAGAGCCAAGTAGAGGCTTTCAAGTCTTGTTACAATAACATAACTTCGCAAAGCACTAGCGGATCAGTGCAGGGTATCCTCAATCTTTTTATTAATAATATCTAATAACACGGGTACATTATACATAGTTACCTTCAATAACGTTAAATACATTGTTTAAGTAAGTATGGAATGTTAAATAATTGAACATTAACGTGAAGATCATTCCAATATTATTTAATATTGTTAAAATTAATTGGCCTTACTTGTCTGGTCATGCATGATTATGACCTAGAGATAAATTTATTGTTTTATTTATTTTATCTTTGTGTCTAAAGAATTATGCATTATTTTGATTATTTCTTAAGTATTGTGGAATTCAATTACCTAGACTTAACTCAAACATACTGATTTAAAAGTATCTTAAACAATTAAACAAGGGGTTTGAATCTAAGTAATAACAAGTTACAAGTCATTCATAACCTTATAATATCCATACAAAAACAAAACTAACAAAAAATGGGAAGCTACAAAGTACTTTTTGATACAAGCTATAATTACAGTTTGAACGATACGCTGACTGACTACACTAGGTTCGATTGAAAGCCTCTACAACCGATCATCTTCAACATTACTGGTTAATCTTAAAATTTTCACTGAAAGTCATCTATATCTTTACCTAAATTGCATGTTTTCTCACTCTTGTAGGACGTACAGATTGACATATGCGCTATTCTGAACGATACAACGGGTACATTAATGTCCTGCGCGTGGAAAAACCACAACTGCAAAATAGGACTCATTGTTGGTAGGTTTACCTTATTTATTGCCGTTTTAATGTTTTCTAATTTAAGTAGTGGTGTGGCTCTTTGTTTATTTGGTGTCGTTTACCCGCATAGAAAATGGATTATGTATTGTTGCTCATTATTTAATAATGAACATGGTTTAACACGCATGCTTTAATCATTAGAGAATCAATGAACTTTGAACTTTTACCGACACGAACGTACTTACAACATTCTAGTGTCTATTAGCGCCTAGAATGTTGTACGTTTGTATCGGTATAAAGTTCTAGATCTTGGCCATTTTAGAGACTTACTTATAATGGTAGACAGCATGTCATCACGAACCTTATTTATACTTTCTGGTTTTATTTTGTTAAGTTACCAATTTCCTTATAAGTAATCCTAACTTTATTTTTGGCTCATTAACATTATATCTAACTAAATCTTAATCTAAAAAGCCTTTATTTGCTTACTTTATCCAAAAAAGTTCTGTGCTTCATGGATTTACGGAGACCCTATTAATATTTACGATTAGTAAAGAATAAACAACAATAATCGTAGTTATAGTTCAAGAGTACCAAGTCTTGCTGTGTTAACTGCTTATTAGAATGTCAATGCAAAATGAGTTAGTGTATTTACTTTATAATTAGAGCAACCATGAAAGTCTTTCGAGAGAGGTCAACCGACACTCTACCTAGACGATTAGCAAATGAAAATAAATTTAACTTACTTAGAACTAAGAATATACTTCCTTATAATACTTCTTGCATAAAAATTCAATAATAAATATAGGAAATTCAAAGAGACATTTTAGCGAATCGCCAAGGTAGTTTGGTGACCTCTAGATTGTAAACCAGTATCATATCTCGCACAACCTGTCTTAGTTTATTTTACGGCAGTATACATAAAATATTCCAAAGAAAAGAATCTGACTTACATCATTATCCAGGTACTGGAAGCAACGCCTGCTATGTAGAAAAGACTGAGAACTGCGAGATGTTCGATGGTGAGCCCGGCAAGCCAGACCTTCTCATCAACACCGAGTGGGGAGCTTTTGGAGACGACGGCGCCTTGGACCTTGTCCGCACTGAGTTCGACCGCGAAGTCGATTCCAGTTCCATCAACCCTGGGAAACAAATGTAAGTTTTGAGGATTAAACGGAGGCAATGGCATTTCAGTAGACTTTTAAAGATGACGTAGATGATCATTTCTGAAACTAGGATACACTAAAAAAGGGATTTTGGAAACTCAAACGTTTTTATTGAAAATCGTATTACGCAAACGAGTATGAACATGAACATAAATAAACTTTTGTTTTCCTGTAGTAAAACTATTCCTTTTTACGTACTGGTAAATCCCGACTTAAAAACCAACTGTGAATCACAAATCTTAGGTACCGCTAGACTTGACGAGGCAACTAATTCCATGGCACATGTAAGAAGGTAGAATACTCTATTTTTTTAGAAAATTCTCTGATTAAGTCAAGGAAAGTTGATAACAGTAACGTGAGCTACGTCAAGCGAGACTAAGCTAATTAATTTTAACGATGATAAACACGTTTGCAAACATGGCTCTAGTTTCCTATTGTATGTAATCTATTAGTAAATTGCAACATTCTATTCAAACACTACCACCATCTACGACATGAAGGCACTTGAATACAGATTATGCTGATAGTCCGCTCTGCAACCTTATGGGTTTTAATGTTGTTTTGTTGGGTGACTTGCTATTTTGTTTTCCTTGTTTTTACTTCAACGATTACGTACAAAAAAAAATGCTTGTAACGCATGGATGTATCAAACAAAACATCTGACGGTTAATTTTGGGTTTAATCCTTGCAACATTGGATACTTGCAACTTTAATAAGAAATATTTTTTTCTTACAGCCAAGAAAAGATGATATCCGGAATGTACTTAGGAGAATTGGTCCGACTGGCGCTAGTCAAGTACACGAAAATGGGTCTCCTATTCGGAGGACGCGGATCAGACCTGCTGTTCGAGCGAGGCAGCTTCTACACCAAATATGTATCCGAAATAGAGTCTGACAAACTGGGAGACTACACCAGCTGTATGGAAGTTCTTGAAGAACTTGGTGAGTTAAAAAATAGTTGTGATAAAACATGTTGAGTTAGCTCGGAATCAAATTCACATAATATACATAACTCGGTACAATGCTAAAGTCGTTACTATTATCGTTCAAGTTCCAAGTCTTTACACGTGGAACATGTTAGGTCGTAGGTACGTATATCTACTTGGTTGGTAAGTGGTTAAGTGGAAACTGGTTATTTTAAGCTATTTACAAACTAATCAATTTGATCAATCGGGCAATACTTAGTTGGATTCGCAATTTAGATTGAGGTGGGATTATTGAACAAGAGGCTATACTAGAAAAAAACAAATATGTAGTTAGGTAGGTATATTGTGAATAGGAATGTGTGAAGTGACGGAAATGCAGGAAGTGGAATTGACACATAGTTCTGATTTAATTATAGATTGTCTTATTGCAATTGCAAAAGGATATAAGGCTACCTGCGATCTTCTTGAGTGCAAACAAAACCAGTTTTGAATACATATTGGCTTTGAAATATACAATAAAATGATACGCAGAGTTACATAGACATAAATTATAATTAACAAAAGACATTACTAATATTCATGCAATCAATATTATAGGCAAAACGATAACCAAGAGAATATAAGTAAATTGTATATGAACATTGCACTGTCACAATGGCTCTGTTTACCTATGTAAACAGACACAGCTATAGATTCTATGACACGTGTTATAAGACAGTGACCACAAAATCAATATTATGAAACTATATACGATCCTACAAGCTCAAAGGAATGAAGACACTGCGTTGCGTTATATAAAGTTTTTTTAACATCAATCATGTCACGAATTTGATAAACGTCTCTTTGTCTAGTTACGCAACAGAATGAATGTTATGTTACGCGTAACTTTAATAAAAATGTAATGTGGCAGTCTGGCAGTTAATGGTCATAGTGTATTGAAAGTAAAACTGTTACTAGCTCTCTGTTTAAAACTATTCCGTCTATTCTCTCTGAACAAGCCAAGAGCCTAGTAGGTATTCCAATACAAAGGTACCAATAAATCGGTTCAGCAATAGCTTAGTCAAATCCAAGACTTTTGCATACGGTACCGGAACTGAAGAGCTAGGCGAAAGAGTGAACGTTGCTTTGTGTACGGGTAGCGGATAGCAGTTAGAGGTCAACGCTCAAGATCGCACGGTATTTTGTACCTGAAGGCATATTCATAGCGAACATGTTAAATGCACAGAAGGAGCATTTGAGGCGCACTTTAAATCCTTTCACCACACTGGTTCGAAAGAACTAGCGACATAAATACCAGTAAAAGCTAACTTTAAACATTTAATCCAGGTCTAGCACACGCCACTGAGGTCGATATGGCAGCAGTGCGACACGTCTGCGAGTGCGTGTCGAGGCGCGCCGCGCACCTCGTGTCTGCCGGCATCGCGTGCCTCATCAACAAGATGAACGAGCCCCACGTGACCGTCGGCATCGACGGATCAGTCTACCGCTTCCACCCACACTTCCACACGCTTATGTGCGAGAAGATTGCCCAGCTTGTCCGGCCAGGGTTGACGGTAAGTTCAAAGCCATCATTAACGAACGAATCAAACAAAACCATTACCCTCTTTTTTCTCAGTCTGGTAAAAAACGAATAGCAACTCCCCAACCCCCATAGGCTTTCTATCTGATCTTTCTAAGGCCCAAAACCACGGCATTTTATAAGAAATATAATAACCGTCACATATGTTCAAAAATCCAAATAGAATTTAGGCAGATTTAGATCGCCTAGATTTATTTAATATCTTAGTTAATAAAGAATATCAAGCTGAGTACGTCAATCAATATTGTCATTTTGCTTCATCATTATTATAACAATTTAGATAGTTAGATATTGTCATTATAGTTATTATTATAGATAATATTTTAATAGCAAACGGTTGTACTTATCTGCTATACATATAACTTTTAATGTATTTAGAAATTATGTTATGATAATTTTAAAGTGGCTCTTGTTGCTAGAGGCGTGGTTCTAGCCTCAAGTACCTACCTATTTACTCAACACCTTGCAGCAAATCCATTAAAATACTTTTACACCTTATCAGAGTCTACGGTCGTTATCAAAGTAATTAAATTAGTAACACAAACATATATTGATCGATGTTTGTCACAGTGCCTTCGCTCACAAGAATAGACGTCAAAGACCGGTATGTGTGCAAAAAAATATGATGTCTAGACGAAAAATATGATATTTAGATAAGACTATCTTCGTATCGAATTTACGGAAAATTACCCAGAGATAATGGTTTCTTTGAAGAAGGGTATTGGGATCATCGGTTTATCCAGAAGTTCTGTACTTGTAGCATTATCATTTGTTATTCAAAAAGACTAGCTTATTAATTACATGACCTCTGGACTTTGATATGTCAGAGACGAGCCCCTTTACGTACTTATAAATTGTTTGTCGTGTGGTCAATAGATAAGTCTACATAAATATTCAGACTATCAAAAGTTAAACATTCGAAACTGTACTAGGTAGTAAGAATAATTCAATGCATTTATCTCTTTTCTTGTACTCTTGACTTGTAAACAACTAGAATTCAAAGGAACACATCCATTGACGTCAGTTCTTTGAGCATGACACAGTGACACACCCATTTTTAATGAAAGATTTGATAGGTACTCGTGTGTATATTTGAGACCAGAGGACATTCTTGAAAATTCAAATTGACTGTTGGAAATTATATTGTGCACTTTGAAAAATAGCAAAATGTTTATAATAAAGTACAATTACTTAGAACTAATGCAATAATATGCAAGCAGTTTGTTCATTTGTTCAGCCTTTACGGTGTATTTAGATCAATAGCAAAATAATTAGAACTTGTGTCGCTAGTTTATTTCTTACCAGTGTGGTAAAAAAATTGAAGTGTGCTTCTCAAAGAGGTTTCTTTAAAATTGTTCGATTATCATATTGTGATAGTAATGCAGAAATGTAATCAGTTAATTTGACATTATCATGCTGACTATAATCTACACTATCTACACTTATTATAAAGAGGTATTTTTTTTGTTTGTATGATTATTTGAGGAAATCTCAGAAACGACTCCGGATATAAATAGTACATTTTAACTACTTTCCATGAGTGTTATAGTAGGTATATATTTTATTATTACAAAAGATAAATCGGGTACGTACAACTAGGGTTTCACTAACGTTATTTTTTAGCACTTTTTATTAATTTATTTATATTTATTTATTTATTTTTATTTATATTTATTTATTTATTTTATTTTTAATTTTATTGATATATCATACTAATACATTAGGTTGCTATTCTAATCAGATAAGTTGGTATTATTACGACTATGACTACATTATTTACTGCACGAAAGGAGCCTTTGAAGCCCACTTAAAATCTTTTTACCACACTGGTTTGAAAGAACTAGTGACACGACTAGTAGTAGTACCTACTATATGATTTGAAAGGTACGTAGATAACGTAGTAGGTAGGTTCGGTACGTTATATTATGGCCTTCACAGACAGAATCAGATGTTGTAATAATAGGCCGTTTTTATGATGCAGGATACATACTTACATATATACCTACCTACATTTATCATCGCGGCCGTATCTCTAGTGGGGTGGGCAGAGCTACAAGTAAACGTAAGAAACTTGTAGCCTAGTCTAATTTAAAGTCCTAAGATGGTGAACCATGGTAACAGGTAATTAGCCCATCGCCCATCATGTTGGAGAGGATACTATCCCTTAGTCGACATTTACGACGTGCTCGGGAAGGGAAGCAGCTGGACGCATTTTATCCTTTTTCTTTAGTCCAGCAGAGAAGTAATGAGATGTAGGATAATGAGTTTATAAACCGCTGTTAGAGAAGGTCCGAGTGTACCTTTTTAAGATGTAGATATTTCATATTGTTGATATAAAATTTAAGATATTTGTGTTTTTATTTTTCAGTTCGACCTGATGCTTTCTGAGGACGGCAGCGGGCGCGGCGCGGCCCTGGTAGCCGCTGTAGCGTGCCGGCAGAGTCTTCTGGGGGCGTAGGTAATCATCAAATAGCTATTAGAAATATATCTGCCTCGCGGCGATGCAGCCGACAGCCACAGACTGTTATAATATTACTCTTTGGCCTTGCACTATGAACTTCGCCTCGTGGAAACAACATCCGCTTATTCAAATTATTTCAGACATATTTTTCTCATCATCGATGTAGATAATCATTAATTTAAATGAATCTAGATAAATTATTTAAATGAATTTAGCTAGACAATCTAGTACAATATGAAAAATGTGACTACAAGTCCAATAAAAATACTTAAGGCGTAAGTACATAAAGGCTTTTTAGGCTTTCTTAGGCTGTTTTATTTTAGACTAAACTTGATATTTTAGTCGTATACCACTGTGTGCTGAACTGGCTTTTATTTTAATGCTATTAAATACTAAGATTCAAAATTATAACGCGGGTGCGTGGTATGAATAAAAAGGGTCTAATGTACTTATTGAAAACCTTAGTCTAGTCACAAATCATGGTATCAAAAAAGTTTTTAAAGCAAGCAAAATTAAAGACTGATAATATCTATCAATTTTTTTCTAAGGGTACTGTATACAACTTGTAGCTATTTACTGCAGTACCTTTCTTTGCAAGCACACAGTAAATACCCTGAAATAATAAGTTCAGTTATTAATTTATATGTTAGCAATAAGTAGGTTTATTTATAGTTATAATTATGTATTTATACATTGATATCAGAGTTTCTTTAGTGATATGTCTTTGTTAAAACAGCTGCTACTGAAATGTAACTGTAGACCCTTGAAATGTATGGTGATTTATCGAATTAGAATTGATGTAGTTGATAATAAAATACCTATATATCGTGAATTTCTCAATACTTAACTTCATTTATTTTTATTTCATACATTTTTCTTCATTTAGGCAATGATCACCAAAATCGATGAGATGAAACATTAGTAATTTGCCTTTTTAGAAGACATTTATGTAGGTACTTAGTTTACATGTAGATTTCTACATGTGAATCTCAATATATAATGTACTAAATTAATGTAATAAATAGGAATTTCTTTCTATGAACCAAAGCAAAAAGTCCTAAAATTATTTCACTTACCTATATAAATCATTCCATTAATTTCAGCATCACAACATATATATTCATTTATTATTCAGTTATATGTTTGTATTGTATTGTATGTACTGTTGTAATGTAACTTATTTTTCTTTTCATGATTTTTTTAAATATTTTACTGTGATAGAACTAGGACTTACTCTGACAAGATTATATTTTATTTTCTGTCTCTGTTACGCACCTATACAAGCCTTAATACACACAAATGATCATATTACATACAATTCGTGAAGAAAAATCTGTTAATTATATGACACCAAAATCATTTAGAGTAAATTAATTGTTTTACTTACCTACATTAATGAACTCACCTGTGTTGTTGCCTACATAGTTCCTAGTAATAAATTTTTAGGTGCATTTCAGTTTAAATATTTGTACATAAAATGTTTGTGAGTTTGTCATATGATGATAATTTGTAAATTAAGTCACGTTTTTTAGTGTAAGAATTGTTTTTAAAATGTTTATTTTATTGTATAACTACAAAACGCTGAATCTGACTTTGCTCTTAACATAATAAAAACCTTTGTACATTGAGATACTAAATAATGAAACCTACTAATATTATAAATGCGAAAGTTTGTGTGTAAATGTTTGTTACCACGTATCCCCATAACTACTAAACCGATGAAATTTAGAATGTGTATAGTTTAGGTTGTGGAATAACGTATGAGCTAATCTAATTTTCGAAAATTAACCCCTAAGAGGGTTAAAAGGGTAGTAAAGTTTCTATGGAAAATTTTATTCCTTGGTTCGATTCGCTCAAAACTCGGTACAAATAAACTTTGAAATAAATAATAAAAAATGTATTTTATGTTTTTTTTTTTAATTAGTTAAAATTTAACGGGCTATTAGATTTAAATGAAACTTCGTCTGGAAATCTAAAATACAAAATAATTGGAGACATGTTTCAAATTTTTAAAATAACCCTCAAAAAGGGGTAAAATGGGGTGTCAAAATTTACAAGCCGCGCGGTTAAATTAGTAAGAAATATTAGGAGCAATGTTAACGATTCTGACCGGGCGATGTAGTTCAATGTTAAATACTTTTATAATACCTACCTAGCAACTAGCAAAAATACCTAATGTAATCATGTAATGTAAAATTAGTGAAATAATTTCGGTCTTTTACTTAATGTGAGTACAAATTATCCGAACTATTAAGACCAAGTACTTAGAAACAGTCCATTTAAATTTAAAACATCTAAGAAAATTAATGAATTAAATATTTATCGACTATTGATTATTTCTTTTTTTTTCGTTAATTTGGTCAATACAAATGTCACAACGATTGATATTAGATGGCTCGCATGGAGAATCAATAGTGTGAAATTAATGATATTTTACTATTAAGGGGGACACAAGAAAAAGCATAAATATTACTTAAACAAGTTCAACCAGCCATATCTGAACTGTTTGTAAAAATACTAGTTTTCTAAAAACTGTTCTTTTCCTTGTTATAAAACGATTACCTATCTATAAATTGGTACACTTAAGTATGAAAAATTACATCTCATTATTCTTTGTAAATTAAACCTAGTAAGTTATTAATGTTCTGTAGGTAGGTAACCTAACCTGAAAAAGAGGCCCCAACATTCCAAGTAAGACTCTCAAAATGTTTATTTTGTCCTTGGAATTTAACTTATTCTTGTGTCTGTTGAGATAATATCAAAATAGTGTTTGTGGGCAAATACAAACGACATAATATTTACTTAATTAAATGGTTCTTAGAATTACCTAATGATTGAAATTCAGAAAATAAGTAAAGTACTATTATCATTATGAATGCACCTTTATTATCTTATTTTTGTTGAGCCTCTATGGCGAATCAATAATGAAAGCATTCTAGTTAGGTCTGTTGTACCTATCGAAGAATTATGAAAACATTGAATAAATTCTTTAAAAAAATGTCTTTGTTTTTATTATACAGATGCTTACATTAGCAAGTAGATACATACTCTTTAACGAATTACCTACCTGTACTGACTGTAAAATCCAAAAGTATTTCGATAGGGTATAGAAAATATCCAAACAAATATATATGTTTTTACTTAATAATAGTAAGTAATCTTTCAGTTCTTGAACTTGGCTTGTTTTAAACTCACTTCCCAACTTGTATGGATGTTTGTGTCTTAGTCAAACGGATTTGGAATATATATATATATACCACATTCATGCGTTGGCTGGAATAACATACCTATAAGCTACTTTTTATCATGAAAAGCTCAGAAGTAAGTTTTAGTCGAGAAGGGATAACGAATATTTTTAAATCCCAACGCAAAAAGCGGGGTGTAAAGTAGTCTGTCTGTGGCATCGTAGCTCCCAAACGATTTTGATGCCTTTTTTTCCTGTTTGAAAGCTAATGTGATAGAGATGGTTCTTAGCTAAGTATAATTTATGAAGATCAGTTCGGGCGTTTGAAGATCATCAGCTCATTTCTTACTTGACAACTTTCATAGGTTCGATTGATTTGAAATTTGGTTTACTGTCCGTAGGTCGGCGGTTATTTAATTTTTTTATTCAAAATTGTTAACATGATCAGGGCTGTAAAAACATCCAAAAAACGCGAATGACGAACATGAATGTGGATGGATACACTGCTAGAGGAAGGGCAAAGGAGAGTTGGATGGACTATGTGAAAGAAAACATGCGTGTGAAAGAGTGCCGAGATGAAGAGTGATAGGAGAAGATGGAAGAGGGAAACATGTTGTGCCGACCCCACCTAGTGGGATAAGAGCAGGAAAATGAAGAGATGATGAAGTCAGTATCAACGCGGTTGTGTGAATTTAAATGTGCAATTCAAAGGAATATTACTTACATGGGTATTTATTCAATTTAGTTAGTGTGTTCGTTCGTCCGTTAAAATCTTGAAACTTAACGTAACTTGTTTCTGCTTTCTGTTTCATGTGCTGGAACACAACAAATAAAATAAAAACAAGCAAACTTCTTTTAGTTGCAGGTAGGTACGTGGCATGGCTTTACTGATAAAGCCGCTGATAAAACTGCAAAAAGGATAAATGAAATAAGCCTCTGGAATTACTAACTAAAATTTCTAAACTAAGTATCTAGGTACATCCATAATAGTTATCATACAATGAAAACTAAAAAATACATAGGTAACCTCTTGGTATGTTTGTAAACTAAATGGCATAGAGAAGTGATAAAATAAACAACAATATAATAGGTAATTTTGGTCATAGTTTAATTTTTAACAAAATAAGTTTTACGTCTATATTCTTAACATACGCATTATTACATTAATCATAATAATCATGCTAGTACCTAAGTTTACTTACAGATAAGTGTCAACAAATACCTATAGAGTCAGAAATCACAACGTCATGATGATATTACAAGGTTCTAACAAAACAACTAAAATAACTAGATTGGAATAGATACTTTTAAACTATACTGGTTTTAAACCTTATAAGCACTTAGAGCGAGATATTTTTACTATGTTTAGATTAATCAGATCATCCGCGATCATGGCGTTTGCAACTGCGCCGAAATATTGGGAAACTCATAAATCATCTAACCATGGTAATCCCGTTTCAAGCGCTAGTAACAGATTCAAATATTTTACCGAAAAATAAACATTTAATTAATAATTCATAAAAAATTAAACATATATTCGTAACTCGGATAGGTTAAAGGGACCCGAATTAGCTGCTTGCTTTATTATTGCTGGCTGGTGTATGGTAAACTGATTTCATCAGGTCTATTAAAATATCAGTAAGTTAGTAGTGAAAAGCACAAATTAGGTAATCCCTAGCCATCCTATCCCTAGTGCAAGCTTAAACAATAAAACATACGTACTTATCAAATAGCATCTAGGACTCATTTACAAAATATATGTAACATTTAGGTAGGTACTGGTGACCAAATTAATTCCATCAAAGTGCACTTAATCAATTACCAATCGCAAATAGGATACATACGATTTTATAATTTCAATAACCTCTAAGTATGTTGCTAAGAGAATCATAAAATACATCACATTTAAGACGAATCGTTGAGTGTTCAATAGACAAAGAGCAATGAGCCCTGTGCGTTTTGCGTGTTTAAACTCGACAGGCGCACTCAGAAGGCGCCCTGGCTGGTTTCTTTGGTGTACTGAGGCGCTTAGAAGTCCCAGTGCCATATTGGATACCAGAACCGATCCTCTCTGGATCTAATTCACCAGTCTCTATTTTAGCAAGAATTGTTTTGGAGCACTTCAGAAATGCCTCCTCAACATTCTCACCCGTTTTAGCACTTGTCTCTAGAAACATAAGTTCTGAAAAGAAAACATGTTTGTTAGTTGAATTTTATTTACTGCTTGAATTTAAATTCAGTTTCATTTGATTACTATAAGAACATACTTACCATTTTCCTGGGCGAATTGGCTTGCTTCAGTAAATGTAACTTCTCGAGATTCTTCCATATCTTTTTTATTCCCGACTAGTAAAATGACAATGTTTGGGCTGGAGAGTGTCCGAGCATCTCTCAGCCAGTTTGCAAGGGCATTGAAAGAGTCACGGGATGTAATGTCATAGACAAGGAGGGCTCCAGCAGCCCCTCTATAATAAGATCTGGTGACAGAACGAAATCTCTCTTGGCCTGCAGTGTCCCATATCTGCAACTTTGTAGACTTGCCTCCAATATTCACAATTTTAGACCCAAACTCAACACCAATAGTATGGCATCTATCTTCTTTGACTATAAAGAACAAAATAAGTTTTACCTATGAGATAAATAAATTATATCTACATAAAGATGACAAACTAATGCATACTTACTTGAACATGAGTAATAAATAAATATTTTTCATTTTTCAATATTATCATTAGTGTTTGCATGGTCTATTATTTGTTATACTCATCCATATAATTATTTTTCAAAACTTTTGGGAGACAAAGTATGGTCTTAAAATATGTAGTGTTTCAAAAATAAAAATAAATTATACAAATAATACAAAATACTATAGGTACCTCAGCCAAACTGGAGATATAATTTATGTAAACAAACCATCGCGTATTTTTCGTTATCACGATGAAAACACTTTAGTTTTAGGTAAATAAACCTCGCAACATACATTTTCACACCTTAATTACACTATTAGTAGTACTTAAAAGTTCCATAAACATGTAATGAAAAAGTAAGTTTTAGATTTGAGTATGGGTGATTTTTTACATAAATTGTATCTCCAGTTTGGCTGAAGTATATCTACAAACAGTCAAAATAATAGATGAAGGAAGTCAACTGCTTAAATGGAATGCAAGCAGAGCAAAATGCATAATCATTTAACTTACACTTGTTCCCAATAAAATTATTGAGGAGACTAGATTTCCCAGTACCAGCACTGCCAATTACTAAGAATTTAAACAAGTACTCTGAAACAAAGATATTTCATTATTACATACAACATATTATCTCATCAGTATCCCTAATGGGGTGGGCAGAGCCACAAGTAATCATAAGAAAACTTGCAGCCATCCCTGATTCAAAGTCCCAAGATGGATAATTATGGTAAGTAAGTAAGTTCTTATGAGCTAGTGGCCAGCTCTTGTGGTGGGGTTTTTAGGCCACCTAATGGCCTCCGTCATGGCTTAACGACTGACCAATCAAGAATGTCTAAGCAAGCTACATCATGAGCGCTTCATGGATATGGTGAACCATGGTGACAGTTGATCAGCCCATCGCTCATATAGAGTGTCCATCATACAATTACATTTACTCAATATTCCATAAATAAAGGCTTGTTTTACACAGCTGACAGATTGAAACATAAGCAGAAGGGTGGTATGTTAATAAACACATAATTTAAAAATAGTAAACTCATTATCCCTTTTGGGTATTATAGAGCTTGCTGTTTAAAAAGTAAAAGCAGCATAATCAGATAGAGAAGCCTAGGATATTGCGGCTTTATATGCCATGATTGACTAACATCTTCACATCCTTACAAATTTGATTTAATTAAGACTAGCTGTTGCCCGCGACTTCGTACGCGTGTAGTACATTATTTTGTTCTATAATCAATAGTTTTTGCAGCGCACGCCAAAAACTATTTTGGGTTTTCTACCTTGGGCTTACAATATTGCAATTTTCTTACAGATCCCTCATTTTTTTGAAAATATATTATAGCCTAATACTGGTCCCTGATAATGTAGCTTTCTATTGGTGAAAGAATTTTTGAAATCGATCCAGTAGTTTCGGAGCCTATTCATTACAAAAAAACAAAAAATCTTTCCTCTTTATAATATTAGTATTTTTTATATTTTCTCTCACAACAAAATTAAGATTAACGTAATATTATTAAAAAATATATAAACAGTAAAATATGGGGCGAAAAAAAAAAACAGAACAGTAATCACATAAATTTTAGGCGGTAATTAGTTAACCTGTTTTGTGAGAGACTGGTGCCTGAAATAGGTATTAAAAACCTGTGCTACAGGTCACCAGAGCCCTACTCCGCTGATTTACATAAAGTACCTTGAAACTGAAATTTTGAATAAAGATGAAAAAAAAAGAAAAAAACTATTAATGGGGAGAGAAAGGGAAAAATAACAACTTAAATTAGGGGATTTTCATTGTCGGTTGCGCCTCCCTGTAGCGACGATAGACGATCCCGGCTGACCAAAAGTCGGGAGCCAGGAACACATCCTTATACTTGGCAGCCACCCGGAGCACATATGACTTGAAGTTAGTCTCTTTTCTTGATTCCAACTGCTTCAAGCCATGTACGAGTGCTGCAGGCGGCTCCCTGATCCGGCATCGGCTCCTCTCGTCCACATACTGGAGGATGCTTTCCCTAGTAGTTTTCGGGTCCAGTCGGGATATGTAGATGCCGATGGTCGGCTCCACAGCCTGCAGGGTGAGCCCGGCAGAACGGGGGGCGGTCCCACGTTGATTTCGGGATTTCGGCCGACGCTTTTTCTCCACTAGGGTGAATCCGTCCACGTCCGTCTTCCTCACATCTCGAGTGGGTTTCTCCTCTTGTGTCAGTCTCTTCTGTGGCACCTCGATGCATGGCATCAGGCGCGGCGGCTGAGTCTGACGGGACACTTGTGCATAACTCTTCTTCTGCCGAGCACGTGGAGCAGGAGAAGGCACAACTGTTGCATGTTGCGGTGTAGACTTCCCGAGGGTCGAGGTCATCGAAGTCGGGCGGTCATTGCCCTGCAAAACTGTATCAGTTGCCGCACATTCAAAATTGCTGACGGGGGCAGTCTGAGTCTGGCCTCGTGTTACACCGCGGCGCACGTTCACGTTTTGTGCTGACTGCGGCGATATGGTCGTCGGCATTACATTTTTATGTCGTAATATCGACAGTTCGTTCTTCAATTCGGACATCGATTTTTCGGAGTCCTCCAGCTTCATTCGAATGCCGGAGAGTTCTGTCTTGAGCCATGTAAATTCCTTGAGCAGCTTAGTGACATCGATTTGGTCGTGGGTCACGGGGGACAGCTTGTCAAAATTACGGGCAACATACATGGGGACGTGTTTGGGGTCCGTTTCCAAGAACATCTTAAAGATATCCTGTACATCTTGTTCTCCGCCGCCACCACCATTTCGTAAAGTAATTGCAGCAGTATCAGCTAACACCTTTTTCGCGTCCAGGATATCGGCCTCTGAGAAGCTAGACAATAAGACCCGGGTCAGGCTGACTGGGTCTAAAGTGCCCAGCTTGAACTGAATGAACGCCAAGATCTCGTGAACAACGATCGTGCCGAAACGTCTTGAGTCCGCCATAATGCAAATCGCATTTACGCGAGTTTATATTACGTCAGGTCAGCATCGAGACAGCCGCTCCGAGCGACCGTTCGAGTTAACGATTGCGATGCAACTCCAAGTATGAAGAATACAATACAGTAAAACAGAACCATTTAATTGAGATACATAAAAATGAATCTCACCTGTTAACAGTTTCAAACCACACTAAGGTCAATGTGATTAGCTACATCAGAATGTACATATTAATATTCTTAAGTACCTACAACAAATAATTAAGAAAGTTTGCGGTATGGATCAATGTACCTAGTCTGAGCTGCTAGCTGATTTAAAAAAGAAGATATGTATGGATAACAAATAGGTAAAAGGCAATTTATGAAGATTACAAGTGAGTTATTTACATATTATACTATGGTTTAGGTATGGTTGGTCAACTGATTTTCTTGCCTTTCAAGATGTATTCACAAAAAGTATATATTGACAATGATCTTCAATGACAGTGATTTTCTTGTTTACAAGACTGGAAGTAAATAAAAAGAATGTTTTCGTATAAGTAGTTAATGTCGTAAAAGTCGAATAAGGGATAATATCCTCTGCAACATGATGAGATACAATAAGCAAGTATTCCCAAAAAGGGTTGATGTCAGGCAGGCTGCCGGTCATAAAACACCTTAGCCAAAACTCTTACAGCATGATCCAAGCAACATGCTGTGCCGACCCCACATAGATTGGGATAAGGCCAGGAAGATAGGTGGGTATTTAGTTACCTACATAAAAATTTGCTCATTACGCACATTACAAAAGCTTCTTAAATACTTTATATATAATTACCGTAAGTCTCAGACATCTTGCTTCTTCTAGGCTTTACATAAAATGCTATTTTTCACTGGAAATTTACGATAAATCTAATTTCCTGAAAAGAAATCAAAACAATTTTCTGGCTCGCTCACAGCTAACTCAAATGAATGACATTTGACGTTGATTGATTGTAGGAAAATGTTTCCATAACTTCTTTCAAGCACTATTAATAATTACAAACTTTAATGTAGGTATTATTACTCCGCTGATCCCGAGGCTGATCCATATCCTAATACATAAAATATCCTTAAAATGTAATTTTATTTTAATGTTTCCCTGATTTAAAAAAATAATCAAATGGCAAATGTCAAAAGTTGCAAAGCCAGAACTCGCCAAAAGAACAAATGTATGTCATAATTTTGGTCAAGAGTAGGTAAGAATTAATTTAAGCCGCAGACCTACGCTCACAGACACTATTACTCACAAGTGCCTGCGCCATTGTTACAAGTGCCTCACAAGTGCCCGCACCATGTGTTAAGTGCACAAACGGAACCTTTGAGGCGCACTTTAAATCCTTTCAGCACACTGGTTCGAAAGAACTAGTAACATGACTAGATGGATACATAGTAAAAAAACATTTACTTCAATTTTATTTTGGATTTGTATGCAATGGTCTGCAATGGCATAGATATTCAGATATATTTTTTGGTCATTCAATGGAATTCTAAATTGTTAACGCACTGGATAAACACAATTTTAACAATGTTCATCAATCAACACAATATAGAGGTTTAAAGTTAAGAAAAAGAGATTAAATAGTCTAATATCTTTGAATGAAATACAAAAACAACAACACCAAACTTACACTAAAAGTGCCCTAGCTTAAAAATTGTGTTTTGGCGTATTCAGTGTTTCTTATTTGAACAGCTGAATTTCCTACTTACGAATTATCACGCTTTTAAATTACCTATATTTTATACATCACAAATTGTCAATCAGCAGGAAAACATGGTGAACAGAAGACTTTTTAGCATTATTTATTTGAATTAACGAAAGATTAAACAGTAAGGTCTTTGATACCAAAGCCTCTCTTAAAGGGGAAATTGAAATAACAACAATCACAATCAGCTGACACTGACATTGAGCATTGATCAGTTGTACTTCTTCCAAGATCAGCTGTGTTAAAGTTTCAAGGAAAGTGTGTCCATCAGTGCTGTCATTTTAGCACTGGGCGCTAGAAATAGCGCTTTTTAGCGCGCATTTCAAAAGTGCACTGAGCGGGTAATCTAGCGCATTTTCCTTTATGTCATGTATCTATGTTACCAATACACTGTGAACTGGGGAATCCCTTTTATTAAAATTTATGTTCACTGTTTTATTTCCATTCATTGAGTCAGTTGTTTAGAGCACAGCTAAGTTATAAGTTACGTAGGTACCTACTTGGAATTTTCAATACAAAGAATATGTATAGGTCCGTCCGCAAATATTTAGTTTTGAGTGTATTTGTAATTTTTAATGTGTAGTTTTTATAGTAAAACGGAAGCCCCATTACGTAGGCTAATTATTCTATTAAATATTATGAAGGAAGTTAACTTAGTGCGAAGTCTAGTGCTCTTTTAAAGGGCTGTTTTCATGGAATTTAGCGCTTTTTGTGTCGTCCCGTCCTAGCACTGAATAAGTTTTTTGATCTGGCAGCACTGCCATCCATCTATCTATTTTGGACAGAAAAAACCTCAAAAAACAACCTATTTACGATTGTGGCATCATATCTTCTTAGCTGTTATAATGTATTCTGTGGCTGCTTGTTTACGCCTATGTACTGTGTCAGCCAACTAAAATAAAAATTCCAGAACAGCCTAGCTCTGCTGTTATTTATGTACTAATTGGCTAGCAGCAGTCATTGTAAGAAAATCAAGAGCTCAAACCAAAAACACCATCATGCTGAAGGCAATCTTTCCTGTGAGTATCTTATAAATTCAGTACCTAGGTACCTATTTTTATTGATTATTTTTGATATGACAGTGTACGAATTTAACGATTTGCTGGATCTTATGTTGCAGATAAGTAAACAAAAACTCTTTTTACCCTCAATTGATCAAAAGAGAGGGTTTTGGGAATTTGTCAATATGATGTTCAATAAGCCAGATCCTGAGAGAATCAAAACACTTGGACCAGATCGTGCATGTGCAGAGTGGGTACTCAGAAACGGAGGGAGAGTAGTTTGGGCTGATGGCAAGAAAACAACAGACTACAATTCATTGCCATCAGAAGACCTAAAAGTTCCAAAGATAACAGAAATTGATGCTACCGACTCTGGCATATCACATTATGGTTTTCCACATCTGGGTAATTCATCAACTGTTTCAAGTAATACCTGTGTGATACAAGGGCAGATCTAGCTTTTAAGTTAAAGGGGGGGACATATAGTCGATGTCTATTCAGCACAGATTATCAATGAGATTAGAAAAAATATTGCAAGTTGACATAAACCCAGCCTCAGTTGCGCGGTGTGACAGTAGACATTACTTTATAAGTACATATTATAATCCTATATTATAAATGCGAAAGTTTGTGAGGATGTTTGGATGTTTGTGCCTCTATCACGCCTAAACAGCTGAATGGATTTAAATGAAACTTGGAATATATATAGTACATGTGCTGGATTAACATTATAGGCTATTTTTCATCCGGGTACTACGAAAGCGAAGCCGCGGGTGGCAGCTAATTCTAATTCTAATTAATGTAGGGGAACAAAGATCTGCACTGACGTCCCGCGGTGGGGTGTATTGTGCATTATCCCCCCTGCTAACCCTCCCCCAGCCAGCCCAACTCCTTGAAGTACCGGAGAAGTACCTTGGGATGTTGGCAGCAGTGTTCCAGTATCCTCGATGGTGTTATTGAGCCATTGTTGGTGCTGTCGAGGTCGATGATGATTGTGTCTGACACTGCTCGGTGACCGTCCGCAGTCCCGAGCTTTGTCTTATTTCGTTTGTTGCAGAGCAATGAAGTGTCACGTGTTCCACAGTTTCATCCTCTTGGAAGCATCCCCGACAGAGGCCGCGGGGTGGCAGCTAGTCAATAATAAACTTATATTTTGATGTTTCAGGTGGTTGTTCAATGTTGCGCAAAATAGTTCTTCATAATGCCAGCTACATTGATGATAGGGCACTAAAAGGACTATCATATGGCAGTGGCACACTCTCTCATGTGCAAGTCTCAAAGTGTTATAATGTAACAGACTCCGGTGTGAAGGAAATAAAAGTCCTCGATAAACTGGAAAACTTGGTTCTCTTTGATCTAAGGGATGTGAAAAATTTAGAAGAATGTAAGCAGTATTTACAAACACACCTGCCTAAATGCAAAATAGAAGGTAAATAGAATATAGAATTTTATTTTTATGTAAGTACTTTGTGTACTTTCTAAAAATATGATATTACTTTCAGGTGCTGCAAAACAAATCAATGAGAAGCTTCCATGAATAAAAATTGTTTCAATACATTATGTAAAGTTACTAGTTGTATGCGTTAAGTAAGATTACTTTTATTTTGCATTCATAGTATTCAAACCGAGTTTCAAGCCAATTGCACCACACTATTAGCATCCCTGTAGTCTGTGACACTAACGCTGGAATTTTGGAATATCAATCCCCTAAAGAGTTGAAGATGTTTTATGGAACTTTTTAACGCATGGTACGATTTGCATTAATCTCGGTTCAGATATAGTAAAAGCAAAACAAATGGACAAAAGTTCCAATACAAACTCTGACACCCCTTTTTAAGGGTTTTTTGAAAAATCCTTAAAAACATGTGTTCATTTATTTTGCTTTTACTATATCTGAACCGAGTTTCACGCAAATCGCACCATGCGTTAAAAAGTTCCATATAAACGTTTTCACCCCTTTAGGGGTTTATATTTGAAAATCCAGCATTAGTGGGGTGGTTTTGCTATAAAAGAAAGCTTCCTACCAAATTTCAGCTTTCTAGCTTTAGCGGTTTCGGCTCGGCGATGATGAATCAATCAGTCAGTCAGATTTAAGCTCTTTTATAGGTATAGATATTGCTTTAAATAGAAATATTTAAAAATTGTTTCAATAACTTAAACACTTAATAACTGGTGACTTGTGTCACATGCCTGATTGATTTCAGGCACCAGTCTCACGAATCAGGTTAAATATAAATCATGTTATACTTCCAGATCTAAGTACCTTTAAACAAACATGCAACCTGTAGTGAGAGAAAATAAATATATTTATTATTATTTAACATGTTTCAAAAATAAAATAAGTAAAAAAATACCTTTACAAAATATTATTTAACACCTTTACCAATAGCTTCATTTACACAACTATATCCATCTTTTTGAAGGAGCTCAGCTAGCTCTGACTTTATCTTTGAGATAACCGGAGGACCATGGTATATGAGGGCTGTATATATTTGCACAGCACTTGCTCCAGCTAGTATCTTCTCATAGGCATCTTTACCAGTAAACACCCCTCCAACACCAATAATTGGTACCTTTCCTGGAATACAATATTATGTTTACCACTAAATATTTCAGTCTACTAAATCATGCTCAGATCCTCATGATTTTGGAGTTTTTACTTTACACGACTATTCTTTATTCCCAAACAAAATGTTAATTTTCTGTGTGCCTTACTTTAGGAGGCACAGGCTTACCTTTGGTTAATTTG
Organism: Scotopteryx bipunctaria; assembly: GCA_949320045.1. Taxonomy (NCBI): domain Eukaryota; kingdom Metazoa; phylum Arthropoda; class Insecta; order Lepidoptera; family Geometridae; genus Scotopteryx; species Scotopteryx bipunctaria. The sequence continues at coordinate 5,637,127 of OX439449.1, forward strand.
TACATTTCTTTGATCATCTCTGTAGATTTGTTAGCCAATGGTTTTCCACTAAGTCCTCCTGTTTCGTTCATAAACTCCTTATTAGCCAGTGAAGGCCTATCAATAGTTGTGTTTGAAATTATCAATCCCTCAACCTTACTTTCTTTTTTAGAAATCACTGAAACAACATCATTCAGTTCTTCTTGGTTCAGATCAGGAGCTAGTTTCAGAAAGAGGGGAGTTTGGTTTTCTTTTTGTACAGAACTTCTAGCTTTGTTGATTTCAGACAAGAGCTGCTGAAGTTCTTCCTTTTTCTGTAAAGACCTCAATCCTGGAGTGTTGGGGCTGGAAATTAAAACAAAAATATTTATTATTTCAATTTTTAAACTGTAATTATTTAGGTATTTATAATAGTGTTCTAATTTGTACCTGCTAATGTTAATAACAAAATAATCAGCTACATCATAAAATCTCTTGATGCCTAAAACATAATCTTGCACAGCATTTTCAGACAGTTTGTTTTTGCCTAAATTGATACCCAATAAACCCTTTTCCATTAAGGGTTTTTGTATGTTGTTTATTTTTTTATAGACTTTTTCATGACCCTCGCTATTAAATCCATATCTGTTAATAACTGCCTCATCTTCGGGTAATCTGAATACCCTGGGCTTAGGGTTCCCGGGCTGAGGTTCAGGTGTCACAGATCCAATTTCCACTATTGAGAAACCTAATTTTCTCAGACCTGTTACTGCATCACCATGTTTATCAAATCCTGCAGCTATGCCAATCGGGTTATTCAAATCATAGCTTAAAAGTTTTGTGTTCTGTAAATGAAAATTAATTTGGCCTTAATTACCAGCCTAATGATTTTTTTATTTTATTTTCTGAGATTATCTGCGATCAGTCTCTTGTCTATGAGGAGGTTCACTGTAGGTTGTTAGTCTTGTAGGAGTCAGCTCTTTATGAGTGAATATTATTTTTTACTATTTTGAGCTAATTATCAATTTTTGAAAATAAGAAATTATATACATACTAGTACTTTTGGATCTTTGTTGTTGTCAGGAGGGAACAGACCATACTTTATAGCAGCTACACCAACTCTGTGCGCCCACTCAGGGTTCAAAAACTGACTGAATGGCTTAAGGTATTGGTCATAATATCCAGTGAAATCTTTCTTATAATAAATATACTGATAAGTCACCACGCCTCCCAAAGTAATATAACACAGGGATTTCAGTTTTTTCTGTGAAAAAATATTAGGTACTTATACAACAGCTGCACGAGGTAGGAGTACAGTTAGGTACATACTACTTCAAAAATAACTATTGGTTATTTACTATAATATTACCGCAGGTGTGCTTTTCTTCATGGCTTTTTTAATCAAGGATAGAAATGTAAAAAATATCAATAATGTAGAAAATATCGTGAAAAACCTAGACTTCGGTACTATCAAAATAAAAATGTAGTGCAATGCAAAAGTAAGTAGTAATTTTATTGTAGTACAATCTCAGAACAATAAATACAATGTAAAAGGTACTCTGTGGTTGTAGTAGTAAACCAAAGAGAAGAAGAAGAGAAATAAATGTCACCGTAAAATTGTAAATACCGTTAAATTATAAATTAGAAGTTACGGTTCACAATCTTTCGACAGAGAATGGACAGTTTACAATCTCGCGAGATAGATTATAATGTAACGGTACCTGTTGGTAGGTATTTATAATTTTTCGGTGACAAATACGTTTTGTAAACAAAGGGGACACCAGAGTAATTTATTAATCTTTAACTTCATAAACTTACTAACGTTTAGCTAAGGTCTGCATGTTTTATTTGTGGGTGTGCATTAGACTGCTATGCTGCATTAGAACCTCATGTTCTGAGGTTAGAACGTACTGATTTTTGCTCAGTGTCAATGTCGGTGTCAGTGTCAGTAGTGTGGTACAAGAAGTACAAAACTACCTTGTTCCGAGAAAATTACAATACAAAGTACAACAACGCAACACAGTCGTCGTTTTCTAAAATTGAATATATTATATAATAAAGATTTATATTAAATTGAAGATTTAAAAAGCCCGTGCTATTTACGCAACTACTTAATCATGAAGGCAACTTTGGTGTTCGACAGTGTAAATGATTTACTATTTCACAAATGGGACGAATCGTTCATAGAACGTATGAAATCACTCAATGAACAAGTATGTAAACAATTATTTTGATTAATTTCCTATAATCTTAGCTTAATACAAACTTCATAATTTCGATTTCAGGATAATGAGAGCAATGTGAGCGACAACAACAACGTGTCCCAGCTATTAGCGCCTATAATAACTTCACAACGAGTTATGGCAGCTCAGTTTGGTAACACATATTCTTCCATGCAGTGCAAAGACGGCACCACAATTGTTTTTGATGAGGTAGGTACATACATACATAATATCTAATTAATAAAGTGGGCAGAGTTATTAGGTAATCATAATAAAAAATTGCAGCCACTCCAGATTTAAAGTCCCAAGGTATATATGGTGTACCATGGTACCAGGTGATCAGCCCATCACTCATATAGATGGTCCATCATGTTGGGCAGATATAGGTATTTGATGAGGTATAGGTACTAATTGATTTACTTATACACAGTTTCTACTTAATACATAAAATACATAGGTTTTCAAAATACCATTCTGAAACCTGCTTTAATTGTAAAATGTGATATGGAAATGGTTTAAATATTTTTTTATATTGGTTTTCAGTGGCTTGATCATGTGTTTGTCATCATCAGTGAGGATAATGTTGATGATGCCCATAGGGAATTGCTAGATTGCAAGACCCTAGTTCAGCATATTTGTGGACAGAACATCAATCTGTAAGTTGCTTGACTGTTATTTATACAATTTTAAAGTTATTTAAGTTATTTTTTCAGTTCTGAAGTCCAAAGGAATCCTTATACTTTCACAATATCCAGAGCAGAGCTCTTACTCAGACACAATTATTAATATTGTTATGCTCATGTTTCATGTTATTTTCAGGGTAATTGGGTATATATATATTTGATAGGGATAGATATAGATATGTCCTGCTTGCATAGCTGCGGTAATGTGATATCATTATCATAGAATCAGACAGTGTCAGGTCACATGGCATCTGATTCAATGATTTATCATTGAACCACCATAACTTTGTGGTTTACCACAAACTTATGGATTGTATATCATATAATAAATAATAATAATAATAAATAACACTTAACAGTCACATACATAGTCCTGACCCCACACTAGTATTCCCTGTGTCGTGGGTATCCGAAACTATGAGTACCTTGGTACCACAACACCCAGACCCGGAAGAAATATTTACAGATCATGCAAACATTTCTTCCGCAGCGGGAATCGAACCCGCGCCTCTTGCGTCTCTGCCAAGCAATCGCCCGCCACGCCACCGAAGCTGTAAGAGCATAAACAATGTTCTGAAAATGGTCCGCCTCGTCCTCATCTTTCAAGTCCTGTCCATTCAAAGATCCTGGAAGAGGTCGCTTCCAGCAATAAGGCTGCTCATGGTATTACACCATGTTTTTAAGTGCCTACTTTATTATCTTTAGAATAGAGATGTAATCTGTGTGCCCATATAAATGTACTTAGCAATAATATTACCCTCCTTTACAGCTGGGTAAAAAAGCGAAACAGCTATACTGTTCTACACACATAGGGGGTCAGACCTATCTATGTGGCTGTTGGGTGTTATTTTTTCGTTATTTAAGTAGATAAAAGTATTTATTCCCCATTTCACATCTTTCAGCCTCCAATCACCCATCTACCATGACTGGTTATCAATCCTACTGGATTGCCGCACCAAAGGAGACTCCATACCTGGTGCCAATGGAGTGATAGGTGAGAGTGGAGCCACGGCAGCTGCACTGAATGCTTTGAAAGCCTCTTCCAAGGATATCAAGCTTCCATACTCTCATTACCATCTTATGCTCTTTGTTGGGGATAAGATGCTGGCATTGTACTCCAGGTAAAAAAAAAGAATAATGCATAACTATTACTTGAAGGAAAAAGAAAAAGTTTATAAATGAGATTTTCTATTTAGAATGTAAGTTAAGAACATGATTCTTTGATGAGTTATCACCCTTTTTGTAAAAAAGATTGATGGGAGGCACTTTGAGGTGCAATTTTTTCACCATACTGGTTTGAAACAATTGTGACTTTTCAGTCGTGGCTGTGAGGACTTGTCACCTCCTGATTTAATAATGCTGGGCATTCAGTGCATTGCTGCTCAAGAGTACTGGCAGGATATGCATTCTGATGACAGCAATAGACAGTCAGAAGTCATTAGATTGCCATGTGAGTATGTTTTCTGAGATTATTATGTTTCGGGAAATTCCCTCAATGGTTTTGCTTTAAAAATGGTGATGATTTCGCAATTAGTAATGAAGTGATGTGCCTAAAGTTTCTTAGTTCAGCCCATAGAATAGAATATAAAAGCAAAGCAAAGCCATTGAAGGTGTTTCCCCGAACAATTTCTCAGTTTAAGTTCTCACCAAGATATATAAATACACACTTTTAAATATGTCTTATTCATATGGCATTTTAATTTAAATGCAAAAAAATTCAAGGAATCACATATTTCTACAGGGTTGTCTCAGGAAAATAGCGCCATAGTGAATCTATGCGCCGGATCTACCAACGCGCCTTGCGCCCCTCACTCGCTGCATCTCGCAGAGTTGGCGCCGCGTATCATCTTCGCGGTCATCGTTGATATGGAACTCAGGTAGGTTATTTTAACCTGTCAATAGATTATTCGGAGTGATGTTTCCCTTTCTCATCAGAATTTTTATTCTAGTGAAAGACATTATATCGTTCTGCATAAAATTCCTTCCTTTGTTCCTTGATGAAATGGTAGGTTTAATTGATAAGTTCCGACCACAGTCATTATAGATAGCTTGTCATAAAAGTTTCCAACAAAAGTTTTAGCAACTTGTTTACATTTCTTTGTCGCCTTCTTACATTTGTCATTTTTAATTCATCAGTATGTTATTTTTTCTAAACAGGGAAGTTGGCATTGCAACCTACATGTCCAACCAAATATTGGCGAATCTAAGAAGACTGTTGCTGCAGAGAAATCTGGAACTCCTGCCAAACACTCTTGATACTCTGGAAGCTGCTTTGAAGAAGGTATTAAATGTCAAACCCTAGAAATTTTGTGGAAGCTTAGAATTCCTAAATGTAATGTTGAATTAGAATTTTCCCTGAAACCTTTCACTACGCTGATTTCGAAAAAACCCAGTAACACCATTTTCGTGTCCTCGTCCAATTTAGATGAATCTAGACATATCTTGGACGAATAAACACACACGTCCAAGAGAAATATACATAAGTTTCTTGCCGATAACCGCGTTCAGATAATCAGTGATCTGTACATACTTTTCCAACAGGATAACTGGTTAGTTCATACGCGTACCACCTACCACGATCAACGATAGCAAAGCCGCAGATAGTGTTCACAATCACAACTTGTTTTCTCCAGACAACAGAGGCGCTACGCAAGAGCAAGTTGAACGCGGGACTTTGCACGCGGCTCACGGGACGGATGCTGGAGCTCCGCAAGTCCTGTACTACCACTACTCCTCTCACGCCGGAGACCTCCGCCACGGCTGTGCATACGGCTTTGGAAGCCGTCATTGAACATCTCAAACCAGGTACTGCCTACCACAAAATTGTTGGTAAACAATCCATCTCATTTATATATTGAGCACTAGTATACTACCACCACTCCACTCACGCTCAAGACTTCTGCCACGACAGTGTGTACGGCGTTGGAGGCCATCAATAAACATCTCAAACGTAGTAACTACAAAACATGTGGTTAGAAATCCTACTAGAAAGTTTGTGCCTCAGTCACCGCGTAACGACTAAACTAATTTAAAGGAAGCAATATATATACGTCAGGATAACATAAAGGCTATTTTTTGTAGGTCAACGCTACATGGTTCCAACTACCAATATGACGTTCTTACAAGTATGAAAAATGATAACTAACCAAATAACCGCATATTAACTAGGTACCTATTGTTTTGTAAGGTATTTTAGTTTTCTTTACTTCTCTGCTGGACTAGAAGAAAAAACATACAATGCGTTCAGCTGCTTCTCTCCCCGAGCATGACGTAAAAGTTGACTAATGGATAGTATCCTCCAACATAATGGACCATCTATATAGGCGATGGATGGGCTGATCAGCTGTCACCATGGTTTACCATATCCATCTTGGGACTTGGATCAGGAGTGGCTGCTAGTTTTCTTATGATTACTTGTGCCTCTGCCCACCCATTAATTTGTATGTATGTTCTTGTAGAAATTCTGATGCATGCATGTTGAAAGTTTAATTGTTTGGTAACTCCTCAGATATACCAAGTCTGAAGATGGAGTCGCCACTAAAAGATCTGAGAGCCGTCTTGGCGCCGTACGTCGAATTTCTACGAGTGAAGGCGATGCGATTCTTTAGCATGGGATCATATCCTTTTCAAAGTGCCGCAGTTATTGACATATGTAAATTTTATTCATTATTATTCAATATTGAATCATTAAATCATTCAATATAAACATTGGATTAAATCATTCAATGTTGATTTAATCACCGTGACAATGGATTAAATGCGCTTATATGAGGATCCGGTTATGCACTGCGTTAAACAGCGCATGATTCAGCTTGAATGTGTTTTGCCATTGCAATGTTATGTTTAAGGGTGACAATTAATGTTGTGTTTACCAACTGGATGTTGTGATGCGATGTTGCTAATAGTTTTCCTCGTGCTGATGTACAAGTTTTTATTTATTTAATTGTATGCTTATTTTTATGCAGTTTCATTTGATAAACAGTGATTGTATTGTGATGATGATCTATAGATACCTACAAAAGAGGTTAGCCTAACTGACTGGTCTAACCCTTAAATAGGGGTGAAATGGGGTGAGAAAGTTATTATTGAAACTTTTTAAAGGGCGGTGCTCAAGCATGTTTTTTTTTACAGTTTTCGATGGAGAAATGACAATGAATTTCTACTTGAGTGATTTTTACACTTGCATTCTTGAATACGGGCCCAGGGGTAGGTATCACAAGCGCGGGGTCCAATAGGGCAAAATTCACATCACAGTACAACCACAAACCCATCGACATTCAATCAATTATTTCGCTTAATGTGGCAATACGGGTGACAATGTGAGTTGTTCCCTAACGGTGCACAAGTATGTGGAGGAGTTCCCCGGGCTGGTTCACTTCGTGTATGTGGACCGCGGGTCGGGCCGCTCCCTCGCGCCCGACCTGGCCGGCTGTGCCGACATGCTGTCGCAACAAACTGTGAGTATACACACCAGCGACAATGTCAGTTGTCGCACACTTTGGATTCACCGTGAGTATTATTATTAAGAGCCCGTAACGTGTACGTCCCACTGCAGCGCAAAGGCCTCCTACTTTCCACTCCTCTCTATTTAGTGCCAGTATGACCCAGTTTTTCTCAAGGGAGTCCTATTCACATATACATAAATAATACTGCGAGCCATTTCCTCAAATATCCAGTAAAATGCGACTAGGACTCGCGCCTTGAAGGTTTTGCAATATTGCCCACTGTAAGCTCAGATAAGCCCTTGACGATTCTGTGCAGATTGAGACTAATTTATACATATAGTTACCAACATACTACATACATCTGAGTAGGTACTATTGATGCTCGTATCACTAGTTCTTTCGAACCACTGTGGTGAAAGGATTTAAGGTGCGCCTCAGAGGCTCATTTGGTGCAATTGACACACGTTTTCGAACTTTTTAGGTTGTACGATATGCTGGTTTCTTCAAGATGTTTTCCTTAGCCGTTTGAGAGAACTGGAATAGCGCACATTTTGTTAAATTGAGAGATTAATTGGTGCAAAACTAGATTTGAACCCACGGCTACCTCTAAACTACCAGTACTTACTCTCACACATATATGTACATCTAAGTAATCTTTGGAATAAGAGCATAAACAATGTTCTGAAAATGGTCCACCTCATCCTCATCTTTCAAGTCCTGTCCATTCCAAGGTCCTGGAAGAGGTCGCTTCCAGCAATAAGGACGCTCATGGTATTACACCATGTTTTTAAGTGCATACTTTATTATCTTTAGAATAGAGATGTAATCTGTTTGCCCAGGTGCGCCGCCTAGTGTCCCGTAGCTTCGCGATAACGCGCGAGGGCTACTGCGCAGCGACGTGGCGGCGCGGCGCGTTGCACGTTTGTTCAGTGTCGTGGTGGGAACGTCGCGGAACCGCCGTTAAACCCGCTAAGACACCCCACCCAGCTGCCGTAAGGGCTTTACCACCACCTGGGGACATCCTGGGAATTTTCTACAGGTAGGATGTTACAAGTCTGTATTGTTATGTAATGATGTGAGCGCCATGCGGCCTGCCAAAATTTCTCACCCAGCGGGCGTGCGGGCTTTACCATCCCTGGGGGATATCCTGGGCACTTTCTACCGGTAGGATATTACAATTCAGTATTGTTTGTGGCCTAAGGCGCGTCGTTTACAGAAACGAGAGGCTGAGTCGAGGCACGTGCGCATATAACGGAAACTACATTTGAATCTACGGGATTTGTTAGAATTTTTAACGCCTTTGTATTATTGTGTTGTGGTGGGAATGCCGTGAAAGACTCCGTATGACCCCCTAATTGGTCAGAGTGATTTACCGCCTCCTAAGGACATCCTGGGCAATAAACTGGAGGAACGACATCGTGGAATCTAAAACGGGAACTAGTATGTATAGAGTGAGAAAGTAGTAGAGGAAACAATTCCTATCCGTCACAAGAGTTGGCCACTAGCTCATACGAACTTACTTTTTTATTCTACAGGAAAGACCACTATTTATTATTTTCGGGTTTAACTGTAATCCTTGTTCCAGGCAACTCGTCGAGCTGGCGTTTCCCAACGACAGTCAAGGGGTGACCATCAAGGAGCTGATCTGCGTGCACTTAGGCCTGCTGCCGGCGTCCACAGCCGTGCAGCAAGCACGGCGTTTAGCCCACTCTGTGCACGAACTAGCCGGGGACACGGCTATGGCCGCTGATTTGTTGTAAATTTATATAACTTCGGTTTATACACTCATCCCTTGTTTATATCAAAGTAGTATGAAAGTCTGCGTCCACGGTCGTGAAATAAGCGCGTCGTTTAACCAACTCCGTGCACGAACTAGCAGGCGACACGGCTACGGCCGCTGATTTGTTGTAAAACAACTCATTAATAAAACGCCGGGTTATGTACTCACCCTTTCTTTATCAAAGTACCTACCCATGTAGTATGTTTTCATGTCAATGAAAAGATATAGATTCCTCCCGAAACTTCGCTCGCGTGGTATATGATTATAAATCACACACTATGTATATTCCAAGTTTCCCTTAGTCGACTTTTACGACATGCCCGGGGAGAAAAGCAGTTGGAAGCATTTCATTTTACCCAGTCCATAAATTGGAATTATGATAATTTACTTCTCGAACAGAAAAAAGCTAAAATTTAAAAGACAAATAAATCATTCCCCCTAATATGACAACTACCAATATTAATAATAATAATGTACTGGTTAGACTTGTATAGTGTTATAAAGTTAAGCTTAATAATTACTTACAATGTATTCTTTTCACATGATCTATGTATACAACTAGTCCTTGACGCGTTATATGGCAACTAACCTAGTGTCGTTCTAAGTAAGCCATTTTATACCTACACTCCACTCAAGAATTTTTTAATCTTGCCATTATATTGTAGAATTATTATCTTGCCAATCCCATTTCCAATGGAAATTAGTGATATTCATCATTCCAAATGTTATGTAATTAAATTAATCACCTACTTAGGTTATGAATTTGTTTGCTATTATTTATTTGTTTATTTTAAAATGCAATGTTTATTTTTTTACTGAATTTATTTACAACAAAATATTGATTTGTACAAGTTACACTTAGCATAACTTTGTTGTATTGACACAGTTTATGTCCTTGATAATAAAACAAGTCAAAACATAAATGCTGGACACTATTATTTTACTATAATACAGTAAGCTTTTAACCCAAATCTGTAATTATGTATTTTAAATTAGTACATTAGTCTTTGATCAAATCTTATGAATCATCAAAACGAGTGCTTATCGCAAGTCTTACAATTTGAATGGACAAAAACAACGCCATCTGTCCATCAAATTGTAGTTAATAACGTAATAGGTGGAATTACACTAGGCACTCTTAAACAAATCTTTGATGAAAGTTATGTATTTTATACAAGCATAACGTTTTAAATATTATTATTTTAACATCGCAGAAGCTAACAAGAGCTGGTATAGGTCTAATAAAAACTCAAGCTACACTACTTTGCTTCCTTCTCAATGATATCATTATCACATACCAAACAAATATATTGAAGCTGGTTTACCTGGACATTCCATATATATTATTAAATACATATAGTTTTATTAGAGAACATTTCGACACGTCCTACGTAGACCAGTGTATGTGCCTGATACACCAAAGTGTTTTTATTGCATTTTTGAGCTCTACATACCCAGATCTACAATACCAATTTTTTTTATTTATTTTTTCCTATCACAACACACTTTTTTCTTCTCAAACGTATAAGTATTTATCTGCATTGACGGTTCAAAACGCACCGAAAACGAGAGGGTTTAGAAGAAAAAAAATCACATTAAAATAAACTGCTATCAAAACAAAAGTCTTTTGCCAATTTTCAAAGCTATAGATCTGCGCAAGACTGAGTAGGTAATAACGAAATAAAGAAATTGGAATCTTAAAACCGCTCTCCTGTAAAATTTGCTTTTTGCAGATACTTAGTTTAACGTAGGACGTGTCGATTTACAACTACTGATAGATGATAAATAAAGAATGAAAATCTCAAGGAACTTCTGACAATCAAAATTATTTTAAGTACATTATGTAATATTTTCTCAATAAACAACAACAGATAAGTCTTTGATATTAAAAATATATGGCAAAACAATATAATTCATACTTAAAACATCTTGCAAAAAGTTACAGTTTAAGGTGGACAATACCAATAACCATACCTAAGAATGAATTTCCCATTCAAGCTGAACAGTATAACATTTTTAAGCTAAACCTAAAATAGCTGATAGCCGATTATCCAGTTTATAAATATCTCATTTATAAACTGGATAATCGGCTATCAGAAACTAGTAAGTTTTGAATGTAAAAGGTAAAATCAGCCACAAGGGTGCAAAGTTTGAAGAAAAGCATAGAATTTTGTTAGTGGAGTTTCAGTTTTTTACAAAACATACTACATTATGTATAAGCAACTATAAAGATATTATCAAATAAAATTGTAAGAAAAATATGAATAAACATACATGAGTATTGATATTATGAAACAACAATAGTATGGTAACTTAACACTTATCCGAGAAGGCACTGGTCAGTATTCTGGTGAACTGTCTCCAAAACATTTATTAATTACAATTGTCTTCTTTGTGTGGTTTTCTTCATCGTCAAAAGTTATTAGGTCATCATCATCATTATTCTCCGATTTCTGAAAAAAAAAAATAAGATTATTAAATAGTAGTTGGTGAGGCTAAAGACCAGAACTTGAGTGACTGAACATAACAAGCGTTTTTTTTCTATTGTCCTACTTCTACTATACATACCTACATAAAATCATGCCTGTTTCATATAAGGGTAGGCAGAGATCACGGATCTCCATTTGCTACGATCCTGATGTACTTCTTTCGCTGCATTCACTCTCATGACATTCTTCACGCACGCTCGTCGGTTTAGGATACTCTTGACCTGGCCCTTTTCCAAAACGTGGCCGATTTGGTCCAGGTACATACGCCGAGGTCTTCCCTTTCCAACGATACCATTCACACTCGCTTCATACAATGTCTCGTTAATCTTCTTTTATTCATCCTCTCTACATGACCGAACCATCTTAATAAACTTTTCTCAAACCTCATCACTACATCTTCTTTCACTCCACATCTCTCTTATCACGCTATTTCTCACTCTACCTCTCTCAAAGTCACCCCACACATACTTCGCAACGCATGCATTTCCACTGCATTTACTCTACTTTGATGTTTCTTCTGCCTTACCCAACTTTCACTACTATACATAAATGTTGGCATTAATACTCCTCTATGTACTCCAGTCGTGCCTTTTAGGACACTAGTGTGACAGGTATAAAGGTATGTATTGCTCCATTAACTTTAATTCCCGCAATCACTCTACTTTCATTATCCTCCTCATGCTTTCCATCTCTCGTAAACAATGTTCCCGAGTGTTGTGTATTTCTAGTGGGTACTTGTCATTTCTTCTTTTATAATAAGATAGACTAAGTAGAGGGTAGATATATATTTTCACTTCGTTTTTACGTGTCGTTTTGCTACTTAGCACAATAAATATATTTACATAAATATCATCAAGCATTTAACTGAAATTAATATAGTGTTTTACTGGACTTAACACCAAGTATATGTACTCATTTGCTTGTTCCACTCTTACTCTATCTATCTAACAATCTATCATTTTTTTAAATATCTTCCATAACCCCTCAATCTAATAAATACTATCAATCCCATGAAACCTTTCTGTCAATTTACTTTCATACTCCTCTCACTTTATCTTCTTGCAAATTTTCTACTTTTATTCTTTCTAGAATACTTACGGGCTCACACACCTGATGTCTCCATCCTTTAAAGACACCACTCGTACAGTTCATAACCAAAAAGTGGTCTGTATCTGTATGCCCACACCGCGATAAGCCCCAGTGTCTAGTATATCCTTTCTTAATCTTTCATCCACTATCACAAAGTCAATTATACTTTTTCTGACATTCTCCTCTTCTTGTGTGTACATGTGAATCCTTTTGTGGTCAAACATAATCTTTGTCACACAAGGCTCCAGTCCAAGCATACCTCAACCAAACTTTTACCTTTTTCATCTCCACACTTCCCAAGAAACCTTTAAATCATGCTACACTCCTACCCAACCATTAAAATCTCCTTACATTATCTTTTTGTTATATCGTTGCATTCTTTCAAAATATCTCTTACACTCTCACAAAACTCCTCTCTTTCTTCTTGTGCATTCTGGGAGGTACCCGTACCGGAGTCTACAGGAGCATAAATCCCCAAGACAAAAATATGGGTTAATCCCACTTTCATTTTCATCCATATTAATCTTGCACTCACACATTCAAATTCTTTCACTCTGCCATTCTTGCAGATAGGATGATACCAACTCCCTGGCAAGCTCTGGCGGCAGTGGGTACTCTAGACAAGTAAATCCTTTCCGCCATCTAATTTACACAAAGAACATCAATCCATCTTTCATCCATCATCTGATCATACCTTATTCAACTTTTCTTCCATTCCTCCTCCGACATTCAACATAGCAAAATGGCTCTCTGTAAGCCATTTTTGCCCCCATGGGAAACGAGACGTGACAGGCAGGTGGCGTACCGCGTCGCCGACATGCGTATTATTTATGTTTTACATGTTTTTTATGTTTTCCATCTCCATAGCATTCCCATGAGTTTTAGGGATTAAATGGTCCACCCCCACAGAGATTTGTTTATTGATTTGTTTACTTACACTTGTTGAGGCTACATCATTTTTATTCTTGAGGGCAGCTGCGTAGTTCAGTGTTGGTTTGGGCTTTGGTATCATCAATATTGGACTTGAACCTCGGTCATTCACATCATTCTCAATAATACACACAGCATCAATGTCTGCCTGATGATTATTTATTTTCATATTCATTGCATTTAAATGGTCTACTTTTGAGGGATCCTGTACAGCTTCAATGCAGGCAGCAGCCATTTCAACTTCTCTATTCATGAATTTCTCTTCCATTAGTCGATCATACTCAGTCTGTAAGTTAGTTGAGAGTTTGTCAGAGAGTATAGAACTCATTTGCTTGATTTCAGCTTCTAGTTCTTTGATAGTGCTCTCGTTCTTAGCTGCTAATTTAGCTTCCTTGACAAGTCTCACATTAACAGCTTCCTGTATGCTTAATATAGCATCATTTGTGTTGTTGTTATGAATGTTGCTCTCTTTTATGATTTTATTGAATATGCTGTGTGGTGAATGCCGCAGACCCTTTCTGTATCCATTTAGTTTTTCACCTAAGTTTGCAGTGACATCTTCAATATATTCGTACATATCCAAACAATTCATTTTGCCAAACTTGTAAGTGAATGTATGTGTGGATCCTGATGTTGAGTATCTGTTTGATAGATTGCATGTCACAAAATTTTTCTTGCCATGGTGTTTCTCAAAATACTTTTGTAAGCCTTTAGAAATCAGCTTATCCCTGAATGTTGGCTTAATGGCGCTATTTTTCCTGTATTTGTACCAACCAACCACTTCATTAGCTGTGTTTGATAATATTTCTGCTAGGACATCCTCTCTAATCCTGCCGGTAGGGAGATAGAAAAGCGACACCGATGGTAGCGGAAGAACCGTCCGGATAACAATTTGAGTGTCTAGTCGAGTGTTGTCGCTTTGAGAGTCAGATATGTGGTTCGTGACTTCAGAAGTAACCTCTCCGATGAGAAAACCTTCCTAATAATGAAAGAAAGGTATAGGTCAGTCAAAGATTTTCTAGGATCTAGCTTTAAAATAACAGAAGCTTAGCCTAGCTTTAAAATATTTACCTGGCTATTTGATGAATTTATGCACTCGTACAGCAAGAACGATAAAGCTGTGCCACTGAGTGTCACTTTTTCTGTATACGCCATTACCGCATTCCTTTCTTCTTTCTATGAACAGTAATGAAGTCAGGTCTGTGTTTATAAACTCACGACATTAAGTAACCGTGATATTGATGTATGTATTTTATTTTATAAGACTTTCTTCGTTTACTTTTCTTTTGCTTTGCTTGGATAGTGGCTAGCTAGCTGACTGATGTGACGTGACTCATGACATGCATGACATACAAACGAAACGATCAGTGCTGCCAGGGCATCGAGCATTTAACTGAATAGAGGGGTAATGTTATTCGTTTTGTTCGAAAAATAATTCCGCCAAAACAGATCAGAACAGTGGGCCCGCCCCTGCGCTCTGATTGGCCGACTCAATGTCAAGTATTGAACTAGAGCTGTGCAATAAAATATTCATATCGATATCTATTCTAATCGATTCTAAAAATAAAAAATAAAAAAATATCGATAGCAATGTTTGTTTAGTGGAATACAAATAAGTTTAAATGTATTATGTTTATGTGTGTGTTTGTGCGTGTGTGTACGAAATAATAACTAGAAACTTTATAAAATGGAACTTCCATACTTAAAAAAAATATAGTAATAAATGAAATAAATTCGATAATCAAAGGAATCTTAAATATATATAAATATTTGTGGACAATTCACACAGCGCCATCTAGCCCCCTAAATAATACTAACTTTATTTATTAAGGAAATATAAGGTATAGCCTATCTATACTTTCTATACTAATATTATAGAGGAACGATTTTTTGTTTTTTTGTTTGTAACGAATAGGCTCCGAAACTACTGGACCGATTTCAAAAATTCTTTCACCAGTACAAAGCTACATTATCAGGGTCCAGTATAGACTATAATAAATTTTCAAAAAAATTAGGGATCCGTAAGAAAATTGCAATATTGTAACCCAAGGTAGAAAACCAAAAATAGTTTTTGGCGTGTGGCTCCGAAACTACTGGACCGATTTCAAACATTCTTTCACCAATAGAAAGCTACATTATCAGGGTCCAGTATAGGTTATAATAAATTTTCAAAAAAATTAGGGATCCGTAAGAAAATTGCAATATTGTAACCCAAGGTAGAAAACCAAAAATAGTTTTTAGCGTGTGGCTCCGAAACTACTGGACCGATTTCAAAAACTCTTTCATCAGTAGAAAGCTACATTATCAGGGTCCAGTATAGACTATAATAAATTTAAAAAAAAATTAGGGATCCGTAAGAAAATTGCAATATTGTAACCCAAGGTAGAAAACCAAAAATAGTTTTTGGCGTGTGGCTCCGAAACTACTGGACCGATTTCAAAAATTCTTTCACCAATAGAAAGCTACATTATCAGGGTCCAGAATAGGTTATAATAAATTTTCAAAAAAATTAGGGATCTGTAAGAAAATTGCAATATTGTAACCCAAGGTAGAAAACCAAAAATAGTTTGTGGCGTGTGGCTCCGAAACTACTAGACCGATTTCAAAAATTCTTTCACCAGTAGAAAGCTACATTATCAGGGTCCAGTATAGGCTATAATAAATTTTCAAAAAAATTAGGGATCCGTAAGAAAATTGCAATATTGTAACCCAAGGTAGAAAACCAAAAATAGTTTTTGGCGTGTGGCTCCGAAACTACTGGACCGATTTCAAAAATTCTTTCACCAATAGAAAGCTACATTATCAGGGTCCAGTATAGGTTATAATAAATTTTCAAAAAAATTAGGGATCCGTAAGAAAATTGCAATATTGTAACCCAAGGTAGAAAACCAAAAGTAGTTTTTGACGTGTGGCTCCGAAACTACTGGACCGATTTCAAAAATTCTTTCACCAATAGAAAGCTACATTATCAGGGTCCAGTATAAGCTATAATAAATTTTCAAAAAAAATAGGGATCAGTAAGAAAATTGCAATATTGTAACCCAAGGTAGAAAACCAAAAATAGTTTTTGGCGTGTGGCTCCGAAACTACTGGACCGATTTCAAAAATTCTTTCACCAATAGAAAGCTACATTATCAGGGTCTAGAATAGGTTATAATAAATTTTCAAAAAATTAGGGATCCGTAAGAAAATTGCAATATTGTAACCCAAGGTAGAAAACCAAAAATAGTTTGTGGCGTGTGGCTCCGAAACTACTAGACCGATTTCAAAAATTCTTTCACCAGTAGAAAGCTACATTATCAGGGTCCAGTATAGGCTATAATAAATTTTCAAAAAAATTAGGGATCCGTAAGAAAATTGCAATATTGTAACCCAAGGTAGAAAACCAAAAATAGTTTTTGGCGTGTGGCTCCGAAACTACTGGACCGATTTCAAAAATTCTTTCACCAATAGAAAGCTACATTATCAGGGTCCAGTATAGGTTATAATAAATTTTCAAAAAAATTAGGGATCCGTAAGAAAATTGCAATATTGTAACCCAAGGTAGAAAACCAAAAGTAGTTTTTGACGTGTGGCTCCGAAACTACTGGACCGATTTCAAAAATTCTTTCACCAATAGAAAGCTACATTATCAGGGTCCAGAATAGGTTATAATAAATTTTAAAAAAAATTAGGGATCCGTAAGAAAATTGCAATATTGTAACCCAAGGTAGAAAACCAAAAATAGTTTGTGGCGTGTGGCTCCGAAACTACTAGACCGATTTCAAAAATTCTTTCACCAGTAGAAAGCTACATTATCAGGGTCCAGTATAGGCTATAATAAATTTTCAAAAAAATTAGGGATCCGTAAGAAAATTGCAATATTGTAACCCAAGGTAGAAAACCAAAAATAGTTTGTGGCGTTTGGCTCCGAAACTACTGGACCGATTTCAAAAATTCTTTCACCAGTAGAAAGCTACATTATCAGGGTCCAGTATAGGCTATAATAAATTTTCAAAAAAATTAGGGATCCGTAAGAAAATTGCAATATTGTAACCCAAGGTAGAAAACCAAAAGTAGTTTTTGACGTGTGGCTCCGAAACTACTGGACCGATTTCAAAGGCAAAGGCTAGTGTGTTATAATTAATGAAATAAAGCTTTTTTTATATTAAGGAAAATAAAGGAAAAACTTGCAAAAATTTTCTGGAAGTTTATTGTAAAACAGTTCAGTAATTCCCCATAATATCTTACTGTGTTACTTTTACTGGTTTTTAAAGTGAATTAATTTCGTATAAATTCTTCTCACTGCTTGTTTCTCGTCATATTCAATAAAAGGTGAAAAATAATTCAGGTTTCTTTATTACAAATATGTCTTCCGGGTCTGGGTGTTATAATATGGTGTATAAGTATAAGTACCTACCTAGTACCTACCTAGTATATAAGCATTCTATCAGCCACCTGATTCCCATAGTACAAGTTTTGCTTAGTTTGGGGCTAGATGGTTCTGTGTGATATATCCTCAAATATTTATTATTTATTTATTTAATTACAGTCATTAATAGAACAACCATTATAAATTTTAATTCAAGTAGCTGACTGAAATTATATTAATACTAGTACTTTCGCTTGCGGGCGCGAGCTGCACGCAGCTCGCGAGGGACGTAATCGCTGCTGTTGAAAAAAAAAAAAAAAAAAAAAAATGTCACCTTTGGCATTTGCATTGCGCCATCCTCTACGACATTTGTTCGAGCACCCCTTACTTATCGCTTTTAGTTTTCGAGAAATCGTCGGTCAAAGTTTGTATGGCGGCCATCTTGTTTTCCGCCATTTTGAATTTTTTTCACCGCACATCGGATTCGACCAGGGTGCATGTCCACATTCCGCAAGCAGGACAGATCTTGGTCTTGTAGTTTCGTCTGGCAGTAGGTAAGGTCCCTGATGAGGAGCAGTTTTGGAAGATTTCGGATTTTTCCCATACTTACTGTGACATCCTGAACACTTCCCCCATACATTATTTATACCCATCTCTGCTCCATCCGCCAGAACAATTCTGTCAGTGAGTGGGTTTGCAGCTATATATAGTATAACTAGTATTTCCGCTTGCGGGCGCGAGCTGCACGCAGCTCGCGAGGGACGTAATCGCTGCTGTTGAAAAAAAAACAACTGTCACCTTTGGCATTTGCATCGCGCCATCCTCTATGACATTTGTTCGAGCACTACATGCCTATCGCTTATAGTTTTCGAGATATCGTCGGTCAAAGTTTGTATGGCGGCCATCTTGTTTTCCGCCATTTTGAATTTTTTTCACCGCACATCGAATTCGACCAGGGTGCATGTCCACATTCCGCAAGCAGGGTGGGTGTCGGTCTTCTAGTTTCGTCTGGCAGTAGGTGAGGTCCCTGATGAGGAGTAGTTTTCGAAGATTTCGGATTTTTCCCATACTCGAATCGACTCCCTGAACACTTTCCCCATACATCATTTTGACCCATCTCTACTCCTTCTGGGAGAACAATGATGTCAGTGAGTGAGTCAGTGAGTGGGTTTGCAGCTATATATAATATAACTAGCTGTTGCCCGCGACTTCGTACGCGTGTAGTAGGTACATTATTTTGTTCTATAATCAATAGTTTTCACAGCGCACGCCGAAAACTATTTTGGATTTTCTACCTTGGGTTACAATATTGCAATTTTCTTACAGATCCCTAATTTTTTGAAAATATATTATAGCCTATACTGGACCCTGATAATATAGCTTTCTATTGGTGAAAGAATTTTTGAAATCGGTCCAGTAGTTTCGGAGCCACACGCCAAAAACTATTTTTGGTTTTCTACCTTGGGTTACAATATTGCAATTTTCTTACGGATCCCTAACTTTTTGAAAATTTATTATAGCCTATACTGGACCCTGATAATGTAGCTTTCTATTGGTGGAAGAATTTTTGAAATCGGTCCAGTAGTTTCTGAGCCGCACGCCAAAGACTATTTTGGATTTTCTACCTTGGGTTACAATATTGCAATTTTCTTACGGATCCCTAATTTTTTGAAAATATTTTATAGCCTATACTGGACCCTGATAATATAGCTTTCTATTGGTGAAAGAATTTTTGAAATCGGTCCAGCAGTTTCGGAGCCACACGCCAAAAACTATTTTTGGTTTTCTACCTTGGGTTACAATATTGCAATTTTCTTACGGATCCCTAACTTTTTGAAAATTTATTATAACCTATACTGGACCCTGATAATGTAGCTTTCCACTGGTGAAAGAATTTTTGAAATCGGTCCAGTAGTTTCGGAGCCACACGCCAAAAACTATTTTGGATTTTCTACCTTGGGTTACAATATTGCAATTTTCTTACGGATCCCTAACTTTTTGAAAATTTATTATAGCCTATACTGGACCCTGATAATGTAGCTTTCTATTGGTGGAAGAATTTTTGAAATCGGTCCAGTAGTTTCTGAGCCGCACGCCAAAGACTATTTTGGATTTTCTACCTTGGGTTACAATATTGCAATTTTCTTACGGATCCCTAATTTTTTGAAAATATTTTATAGCCTATACTGGACCCTGATAATATAGCTTTCTATTGGTGAAAGAATTTTTGAAATCGGTCCAGCAGTTTCGGAGCCACACGCCAAAAACTATTTTTGGTTTTCTACCTTGGGTTACAATATTGCAATTTTCTTACGGATCCCTAACTTTTTGAAAATTTATTATAACCTATACTGGACCCTGATAATGTAGCTTTCCACTGGTGAAAGAATTTTTGAAATCGGTCCAGTAGTTTCGGAGCCACACGCCAAAAACTATTTTTCGTTTTATACCTTGGGTTACAATATTGCAATTTTCTTACGGATCCCTAATTTTTTGAAAATATATTATAGCCTATACTGGACCCTGATAATATAGCTTTCTATTGGTGAAAGAATTTTTGAAATCGGTCCAGTAGTTTCGGAGCCACACGCCAAAAACTATTTTTGGTTTTCTGCCTTGGGTTACAATATTGCAATTTTCTTACGGATCCCTAATTTTTTGAAGATATTTATTATAGTCTATACTAGACCTTGATAAAGGGGCTTTCTATTGTTGAAAGAATTTTTGAAATCGGTCCAGTAACTTCGGAGCCACACGCCAAAAACTGTTTTGGATTTTCTACCTTGGGTTACAATATTGCAATTTTCTTACGGATCCCGGATTTCGTTACAAACAAAAAAACAAAAAATCTTAATTCCTATTTATAATATTAGTATAGATATAAACTAGAGGACGCCCCGTTCTTCAAATGTACTTATTCAATTTATTATATCTGGGTACTTATTTGTTTGTCATAAATAACCTTTTCTGATAAATATCGATACTAATTTTGATTATGACAGTGCAGCATCACTAGTAACACGTGTAATGAATAAAAAGGATGGCATAATATAGGTTACACCTAGGTAAGAGCAGGACGCATAGACAAGCGTCCATTGTTTCGTTTTATTTGACCAGTTTAACTTGAGCCGTGATAAATGGTTGTAAATTGAAATAAAATTATAGTTTATTGATGCTTACCGATGAAACGTGATTCCGTCTGTTTTAAAATTCGATGTCCTGCTGTTTTTTCCACACCACCGAATAGAACAATACGGCATTATGGGTTATAAAACCAAACTTTGAATATTTTCGAGTATCGGGAGACGGACACACACACAGATCACTTGTTGGTTTGGTACTGATTCAGTGCGAGCGTGAATTGTTATTATACAGGTGCATATCATCATATCAGTTGTGCAATTGGATGGCTCATTTTACTACTCTATTAGTTAAATGCTCGATGTGCCAGGGCCATTGAGTCGTAAGTTACGTTTCGTTCTCTGAAATGTTACATTTTTGCTGCAAAAGTTTTTTTTTATTTACGTTTTTTTGAGGTCGGTATAAGGCAAATTGATGTCAAGTAAAATGGCAGAATAAAAAGGAATTTAGGATGTATTTATTAATCATAATTACGAACAGACTCTTGTTTCATTTGTTCGCAGCCTGTTAGTTTTTCACTGAACTAACTACTAATATTCGATACGTAACCCGCTGACTGTGAAGGAGTGCGAAATACTTATTAGACGCGCCAGTTTTAGGTGCATACGTTCAATTTGGATGCGTTTGTAAACGGTTTGCAATAAAAATCTTGTAATGCAAATCCCGTTTTTCTCAAAAGTTACGAAAATTGCCATTTATATAAAATTACTTACATGTTACGCGAGGGGGTCAAAAGTTACGAGAAATGTAACCTTCTGGCAACACTGGAAACGATTGACTTGTGATTGAAAGAATAAAATAAGGAAAAAATATAATTTAATCTACTTGATTATAATATGTACCTGTATAGATTAAGCATTATCAAGTAAACGGCACGCAGAAAACGGGGTCAAAATAAATGCTAGTGTGCGTGACATAAGTGTACGAATAATCTGAAAACTGAGAATGTGTGTGTATTTACTATTTAGGGATACCAACTAGCCTAAAAGTAACCCCACTTTTTTACTATACCTACCTACCTTTATGCAGGTATACATAAAAACAAGGGCGTCGCCAGCCGATGGCGCAGGGGGGGGCAAGTTGACTTTACCTACTACAATTCATACTTTTCTCATTCTCTATGAATGAGAAAAGTATGAATTGGCAACTTTTTTAGAATCTCTAGAGGGGGGCAGCTGCCCCTCCCTGCCCCCCCTTGGCGACGCCCTTGCATAAAAATATTACTATTAGAAATATTGTAATAAATACATTAATTTACAGAAATAATCTTATGAGAGAAAGAAAGAAAGAAGCATTTTTGTGCCTATTTGTAATAAATATATTTTTATTTGTTTTGATTTAAGTAGGTAGGTGCCAAAATAAACACAAAGAGACGCTAATACCGTTTCTTTGTGTTTGTTTACAACTTTTCTTTTTGATTTTATTTCGTTACCTATGTTGTCTGATTTACAAATATGTATGATGGCACCTTATTTCTAAATATTTTTCTATGATAAGTTTTGTCATGTCAGTCTAAAGTTTTATCAGAACCGAATCCGCAGGAAATCTCTAAAAAATTTATTAGCAAAATACTATTTTCTAGATACTTCATTGACACACAAATTAATATCTTAACATATAATTTACTAGCATCCATACGCAGCTTTGCAGATCAAAAATAACCCGGAAAAAATAAACCTTGTGTTATTCCAGGTCATAAAATGTATTCCAAGTTTCATCAAAATCCGTTCAGCCGTTCTGGCGTGATTGAGTAACAAACATCCATCCATCCAAACTCAGTTTAGTAACATTAGTAGGATATTAGTGTGAAGTGTAATTTTAATACCTACCTACTATTACGTAAGTTTCCCATAATTTTGGGGAATTACCCTACTTTTTATCCTGCAACACAGTTCAATTCTACAAGCCGTCAAAATATCAAAATTATTAATAGTTTTTTCTCTAAAATACAGCAGGTAATTTTAAAACTAACCGATGAAATGTGATTCCCTATTTATTATCACGATTTTCTGCCAGGATCCGACAAAGTTGGACATCACAAACCGGCATATTATTTATTTTTTCTAGACACGCTTACACGTCAGTATCAAAAATGACACTAACCTATCCAAAATCAATATCTACTATTTATGCTCGGAACAATAAACTTATTCTTCCAAGCATTTATGGTAGATATTTTTTGACCCCCTGTCGTGAGGTTAACTGCCAATCTAGACAGGTATATAGTCAAAGAGTTTAATGAAATGAAAATGGTGAGAATGAATGAAATGATTTGACAAATTTGAACCTAAGAATAGGAATGTCCTCGCTCGCCATGCGCCGCTGAGCAAATACTAATATTCAATCACTTTCTTCATTTTGGTCCTCGCTCTATAGAGTCCTTTTCACGAAAGAAGTCCTTTGGAAATTGACAGTACTAATAACAAAATCTAAGGCAAATAAAATTTCGTGAAACGGACTCTACCTATTTTATTGTATTGTTCCGAGGTATTACACCTACCCTGAGACTCTGAGAGCAAAATTGATCATTTATCTGATTTAAATAAACACCAAGGTTAAACATATTTAATGGGAAGGAGATCGATCACCATCACCATGCGTCAAGCAGTGTGACCAGATTTAAATTGACATTCTGCTAGATGCTCGCTTAAATTCTGCTAAAGTCTGCTAACTTTATTTTTAATAGGTAAATGCCAAAATTCTATTGTGTCTTTGTCTAAAATTGTGTCTAAGTGTACGTAAGGCTGACCGAACAGTAAGAAGTAAATAAAAAAAGAAAATAAAAACACAGTTAATTTGCCAGTTCTTCTTCATCTTGCTTTTTTGGGGTATTTTATAAAATTCTGCCCAAATCTGCTATTTTTTCAGATCTGTGATACAATCTGCTAGACCCTAAAATTTGGAGATCTAATTAAGCAAAATCGCAGAATTCTGACCGACGAGCATGCATGAGGAATGTGATGAGAGTGAAGGAAACAAAAGAAGTATGTCAGGATCGTAGCAAATGGCGATCCGTGATCTCTGCCTACCCCTATGGGAAACAGGCGTGATTTTATGTATGTATGTATGTATGCAGAATTCTGCTAAATCTGGTCACACCGGCGTCAAGTCATATTTGTCAAATTTTGTCTGTCAATGTCAATCGTCTGATTGTTCTGAGCTAGTTTGCTTTGCTAAGCTTGCCAGTGTATTATCTATGGCTTGTCACTTGTCTTTCCTTTCTTTGCAGCTGTTTGGCTGGTTGGTGCAAAATTGTATGAGTTTTCGCAGCTAATCGATTTGATTTCAGTTTATTATTGCGATAGAATTAAACTACAAATGAACTATTAGTGTAGCGTATGAATATAATTCTTTCCGCATCGTATCTAGATCCAGATAAGCAGTATGTATTAACTTTAATGATGATTTAGAAATATATTTGAAAAGCTAAATCTTTGATAGCTAAATATAGTATTTTGGCAACGAGCTGCTTAGTTATGTATATTTTCATAATTTAATTTCTATTATATGGATATAATTTACAAGCCACGACTTTGTTGGTAGATAATTTACCTGAGGTATGTAATAATTATATTGTTCATTTTATCTTGTTACTTGATATAGGTAATTACATATTTGCGTATATACCTTTATGTGTAGTGTATGTTCAAGCGAACAAGGCAAAATATTTATATAAACATTAGTACCTTAAAGTAATATGATTTCATAAATTATAAGGTGTGCCATGTACCTGTTTAACCTATGTAGGTAGATGACTATATCAATCAAGTCAGAAGTTAAATAATAATCACATTAAAAGTTTAATGTGAGTTAAATAAACCCTCCCAAATGTCTTCAGTCAGAAGACATATGTTTAAATAAAATCCCTGATTTTACCTATTTTTAAGTTGTTGATGGTGAAACATGAATCATGCTTACTGAAATCTATTTCAATACCTACTCTAGAGTATGGTATGTTGAATGATATGGTTAATGGGTCCTTCTATAATAAAAGCATATTGTGTTCTTGCTTCATTATCCTCTGATGGGTTAACTGAAGATACATGTTTAACATAAATTAATTTAGATATATTACCTATGATGAATTAATATTACATATAAGAAGTAAGTCAGGATCATAGCAAATGGAGATCTGTGATCTCTGCCTACCTCTATTGGAAACAGGCGTAATATTATTTAAGTATAGGTACTACCTATTTAAATTGATTTATATTAAACCTTTATTTATTACCTAGATAGGTAGTAGGTATACCATATATCTATAATATAAAAATGAATCGCAAAATGTGTTGGTAAGCGCATAACTCAACAACGCCTGGACCAATTTGGCCAAATCTGTTTTTAAAATGTTCGTTGAAGTTCAAGGATGGTTTTTACGGCGAGAAAAATTAGAATTATTGCTGGAAAAACCCTAAAAATAGCCCTTTTCTTTTTCCCATACAAATGATTTGTAACTAAAACATAGTTTTGACAGGACGAAGTCTGTCGGGTCAGCTAGTATTATATAATATCATCATCATTTCCCTGCCCTTGTCCCACTTTATGTGGGGTCGGCACAACATGTATTTCTCTTCCATTTCCCTCTGTCAGAAGTCATCTCAACATTCACTCCTTTCTTACTCATGTCATCTTTCACACAGTATATATATATATATATATATAGATAATAGTAGGTATACAGAGGTGAAAAGAAAGAATAACTAACGCTATCTTAATAGATAACAACTAAGAAAGTAGGTATCTTTATTATCTGTGTAGGTAAATTGATCTTAGTACATAGATACTGGAGTTTACATTAAATGTTTTTTCCAGATCATTGCGTCACAGTACATCGAGAACAGTGCATGTTGAAGCTACTAGGCACTGCACGGAGGCTAGAGATAAACAAAAGAGTTTCATCAATTATATTTCACAAGCTGGGGACTATAACCAAAGAAAAGGAAATGGAAGTGTGTAAGAAAAAAGATTGTTTGATCGAAGATAGTCCTCTTATTTCTAAGAAGTACTACAGAAGGGCTGAGCACAGGTATGTTGATAGATAATATTTTTTTATGTAATTTGGTTTCTTAAAATGAAGAGTTCATAAAATATCATACTTCTCTGTATTTTAACATATAATGTTGTGGAACAAATTAATTGAGTCTCTTCAACTCCACTGTTTCACATTGCACCTCTAAATAACCATATTTCAACACTAATTTAAAGAGCTCGTGGGGTAGCTTGCTTAGACAATCTTGATTAATTGTTGAAGTTAAGCGTTGTGCGCGGTCACAATTGGGATGGGTGACCGCAAGTGGCATTACGAGCTGAGCGTTTCCGTGCTTCGGAGGGCATGTTAAGTGATCTGTCCAGACTTTTAAGTCGTTAAGCCACGACGGAGGCCTTCAGGTAGCCTAAACTACTCCGTCACTAGGAGTTGGCCACTAGCTCATACGAACTTACTTAACATTAATTTAAATGCAACTTTGGACACAATAAATGCTCTATGATGATGATGACATAGTCAGTATGAAATCACCTAAACATCTTACTAATACATATTATAAATTTGAAATTTTGTGAGGATGTGGCAATGTGAGGATGTTAAAAGAAACTTGAATTATAAATTATGTGTACATAGGTAGAACATTATTTTAAACAATATACAGGGTGGAAGCTAATAATTCATAGACATATTTGAATAATAAAATAATATTCAAGAGTTTAATAATTTTTAAATAACATGTTTTGTTAAAAGTTGATAAACATGTAGGTAATAATTTATCAACCCAGGTTGGCTTGACATTACTATTATTTTTATTGAAGTGATAACAATATCTTGTTGTTATGTTAAAAAACTCGTCATTCATTACTACTACGTATGATTGTGATATAGGTATTCTATATTTTTACACTATTATTATCTATACCTACCTATAAAAGAGCTTAACCTAACTGACTGACTGACTGATTCATCATTGCCGAGCCGAAACTGCTGAAGCTAGATAGCTGAAATTTGGAAGCTATTATAGCAAAACCAAATTCAAGCCACCAAAGTGGTGAAAAGGGGTGAAAATGTTTGTATGGAACTTTTTAACGCGTGGTGCGATTTGCTTGAGACTCGGTTTGGATACTGTAAATGCAAAATAAATAGACACGGGTTTCAGGACTTGTCGAAACAACCCTTATAAAGGGGTGAAATTAGGTGTCAAAGTTTGTATTGGAACTTTTTAAAGGGTGGTGCAATTGGCTTGATACTCGGTATGGATACTATAAATGTAAAGGACACATGTTTCAGGATTTTTCAAAACAACCCTTAATAAGGGGTAAAATGGGTACCTATCAAAGTTTGTACTGGAACTTTATATATTTTTATTATTTAAGTGTACATAATTATTTATTATAACTTTTTTCGAAAAACACAATTACATTAGATACCATATCCGATATATAGGACAATAACGGTGTACATAACTTATACTAATATATTATGAAAAATGAAGATAAGAAAAAGTATTTAAAATAACTAAAATTAAAGTTAAAATACAAACTATATTTCGAGACCGAGATCGAGGACTTCTATGGCCGATTGTATGCCGCACATGCTCCCTGCCCTCAACGTGAAGATCACGATTCTAGAGCCACTCTCACCCGCCACTACACCGACGAACTGCCAGACATCAGCCAAGACGAGATCGGGCTGGCTCTGAGACAGCTTAAAAATGGAAAAGCCCCCGGAGAAGACGGAATAACCTCAGAACTTCTGAAGGCAGGAGGAACTTCAGTTGTGAAACAACTGCAGATCCTCTTCGACTCCGTCATTCACCGTGGGAGAACTCCAAAGGCGTGGAGCAGAGGTTTGGTGGTCCTGTTCTTTAAGAAGGGTGATAAAACTCTTCTTAAAAACTACAGACCCATCTCACTTCTGAGCCACGTCTATAAGCTGTTCTCAAGAGTCATCTCGAACCGTCTCGCCAGAAGACTTGACGAGCATCAGCCACCGGAGCAGGCTGGGTTTCGAGGAGGATTTGGCACCATAGACCACATCCACACATTGAGGCAGATTATACAGAAGTCCGAAGAGTATAATCAGCCTCTGTGTCTCGCTTTTGTGGACTATGAGAAGGCCTTTGACTCCGTTGAAACCTGGGCTGTTCTGGAATCCTTACAGCGATGCCAAGTGGACTATCGTTATATCGAAGTGTTGAGATGTCTTTATGAAGCCGCCACCATGTGTGTCCAAGTACAGGACCAGCAGTCTAAACCCATCCAACTGCGCAGAGGAGTGAGACAGGGGGATGTCATATCCCCGAAACTGTTCACCAGCGCGTTGGAAGATATGTTTAAGACGCTGGACTGGAAAGGCATGGGCATTAACATAAACGGCGAGCACATCTCACACTTACGATTCGCAGATGACATAGTCCTAATGGCGGAGTCGCTGGAGGAGCTGCAACAAATGTTGAACAGCCTAGCATCGGCCTCGCGACGGATAGGTCTCGGCATGAATTTGGATAAAACCAAGGTCATGTACAATGACCGCATAGATCCGAGACCTGTCGTCGTAAATGGCCACCTTCTTGAAGCTGTTTCGGAATATACATACCTCGGGCAGATTGTGCAGTTAGGTAAAAACAGCTTTGAGAAGGAGGCTAAGAGGAGAATCCAGCTAGGTTGGGCAGCATTTGGAAAATTACGTCAAGTTTTCACGTCACCTATACCACAATGCCTGAAAACCAAAGTGTTCAATCAGTGCGTCCTACCTGTAATGACTTACGGAGCCGAAACGTGGACACTCACAGTGCGGCTAGTCCACCAGTTCAAAGTCGCTCAGCGAGCTATGGAAAGAGCTATGCTCGGAGTTTCTCTGAAGGATAGGATCCGTAATGATGTTATCCGACAGAGAACCAAGGTCACCGACATAGCTCAGAGAATTAGCAAACTGAAGTGGCAGTGGGCTGGTCATATCTGCCGAAGAACCGACAACCGTTGGGGTAAACGAGTTCTTGAGTGGAGACCGCGACTCGGCAAACGTAGTGTAGGACGCCCTCCGGCTAGGTGGAGTGACGATCTGCGAAAGGCTGCTGGCAGAAACTGGATGCGTCAAGCCAAAGATAGGGCGCGATGGCGCTCATTAGGGGAGGCCTATGTCCAGCAGTGGACTGCTATAGGCTGATGATGATTACAAACTATATGTACATACTTAGGTAAAGCAACAATAATAAGGAGAGAAGGAAAACATCATAATTTTAAACACATAGTAGGCAAAACAGATATACAAAAAAACAAACTGAAACAATATAACTTTTTAAAGGGCGGGCAGGGCGATACTTGTGAAAGTAATCTAACGCGTACGAAGTCACGGGCTACAGCTAGTTGCGTATAGAGGTGCAGTTTGTAAGTCTCTTTGTTTGTAGGGGATAATCTCAAACTGCTGAAATGATTTTGAAAATTCTTTCACTGGTAGAAATCAACACTATCCTTGAGTGTTAGGTATATTCAATCTCAATACTTATAAAGTCATGACTTTAGTCATAGAACAAGCAATTAAATAAAAAAAATTAAATGACCCCGACCCCCGAACCGAACAAAACTCCACAAATTTAATGGACCTGTGAAAGTTAGAAAGATCCTTTTGTCAAGTAGGAAATGAACTGATGATCTTCAAACTCCTTAGAAGAACCATCTCGATTACATCAGCTATCAAACAAAAAAACATCAATTGGTTTATTCGTTTGGAAGCTACGAGGCCACAGACACCCCTTTTTTGCGTCGGGGGTTAAAAAGGAGCTGCTCGGCTGCTGTATCAATGTGTGCGCAATACGTGAATATGTGTGATTGATGACACTAATAAGCAAAAACTTGGAATACACAATTCATGACTTGGAACAACACATCAGGTCATTTTTATCCGGGTTGTTACACGCGAGCGGAGTATCGGTCGGATGCTAGTAATAGATACATATATTGGTCTTGATAAAATCTAAGACAAGTAACAAAAAATACATTTTTTTAAAACCACGACACTATAATAAAAATTGTTATCTACAACATATCACAAAACCTTATCTAACATAATGCAAAAAACTGCATGGAAATCGGTTCAGCGGTTATTGAGTTTCCGAGGTGCAAAAAACTATGCTAGCTGCTGCAGCGTCCCCTGGTGGACTTTGGCCGTAAAACGTGTCTAAGAACCTTCCCTGAAATGACACCAATAAAATGCAAAAAACCATGTCGAAATCGGTTTAGTAGTTTTTGAGGAAAATGGTAACAGACATACAACCTCTTAGGCCAAACGCATACCTTCTCCGTTCCGTCGTGGGTAAAAAAAACAACAGCACAATGCACTATCTTAGTTTCTTGGCAAATAAAAATATATTCATTAGAATACTTACCTCATTATTGTGTATGTTATCAAAAACCTCATTTAAGATCTCATTAGGAATATTTCGTTCGCTAGTACAACACAAATTAAGATCGTACTTCATTTACGTCACTCCACGACCTATGGTTATCTCCATGTGGGGTCAGCATTATCATGTTATTGTAAGCTGTTATTTTGCTGGCTTTGTTCTACACCACGCATTTACAGTCGAAATTTTATACCGGACGGTCAAACGCGAACGAACACCTAATAAAAAAAAGTAAAGTACATAGTAAATATAAATAGGAACGTAAAGATGCCTGATGAAAGTGCGTATCCCCTGTCTCCGTCCGTGAATCCGCAAGACATTCGCGCACGCGCCAACTCCTCGTCTAAGAGGCGACCGGTAATCACATTTCTTGGGGACGAAGCCGTTGAAATACCGGACAAGTCCGTTGCTGGTGTGGACAAGCCGTTGTGCCGAGTGGACCGGAGCGAGGTGGAATTAGATAGTTTCGCGGAGTCTCTTACTACGATGCACAGCACCTGGTTTGATAAGAGAGAACTTGAGCACAGGTGTGTATTTTTAAAGCCCTGTACAGTGCTACAGAACAGATAACAGTAGTAAATTCAGAGCGTATTATAACCCCTCCAGCCGATCCAAATACCTCACCCCGCTCACATTTCGTAGAACGTTTGTAGAGCAAGGTTCCCATACATATTTTTTGCTAGGCTTTAGGCCTAGAATAGGTTTAGGCCTTAACTACTAAAATAACGTAGAACGGACAAAGCAAAACCGTAGTAAGACCATCTTAGTAAGCCTACTCTTATTTACCTAACTGCATCAAATAAATATGCAATGCATTAATTGATTTATTTATTAGCCGTCATCAACTTTATTAGTGTCACATTTTACTCATAAAAATCTAATGAAGCTGTTACCGGAAGGAGAATCCAACTATTCTAATGAATCACTTTCATTTACAAGCACTTCCTTTGAATATTCGTCATTAATATATTTATCTTGGCGAGTTGGTAGGCACATACCAAATTATCTTATTTAGTGAAGCAATTTTATACATAGAAACAGTGTTAAGCGACTTTAAATGAAACGAAGGCACCTGAAAATATCAAAATTCATTTCAGAACTCCAGTAACGTAATACAATTTGTAAATGTAACGGAACACATAGGTAGGTAGCTTAAAACTATTTAGTCGCTGCTGTGAACCTAATCAATATCGTCTGGCAGGTGTAA
This sequence comes from Scotopteryx bipunctaria, assembly GCA_949320045.1. Lineage (NCBI taxonomy): Eukaryota > Metazoa > Arthropoda > Insecta > Lepidoptera > Geometridae > Scotopteryx > Scotopteryx bipunctaria. The sequence continues at coordinate 5,668,814 of OX439449.1, forward strand.
CGAATTCTTTTAGCAAATTGTACTGAAAATAGCTACTACATTTTAAGTACTAAGGTACGAAATTGTTTGAAAGTTTTTAAGATATAGCAATTACATTTCCAAGAATAAACGATAAACCCTGAAACTTGTATTTTGTTTATGCAAATTTCAAAATGTAAATATATTTACCGACGTCATTCGATCACTGTGATCCGGCACGATGTAGGATAGGTACCTACTCGAGAAAATAAAGTCTGGATGAACTCATCCTTGACCCTTTCCTTCCTACGAATTCTGTTTGTGTTTTCATATTATGATCTCGTTTCAGTATGTCTCCATTTCTCACTATTCAAACCAACCGACCTGAGTTGAATGGGCATAATGGTACCAATATAAACCTACCGTTATTGGCCACATAGAAAATGTTATTTTTTCCAGTTCCATTTTATTGTTAGTTTACTCAGTCTGAAATTGTAACAGGTGTTCGCCGGCAGTTTTAGAATCAAGCATCATACATAATTCTAAATGCTATTTGATTATTTTGTATCCAGTCCAACATACGCTGATATGCAAATGTCAAGATAGTTTTGAGGCGAACAATTTCTTCTAAATTATAGCAACAAAATATAAAATTATGAAATTTTCAACAATTTATCATATCTGTCGATTTATTGAAATAATTTGATCACTTATTTTCCATTATACAAATGTACAATGTCGAAAGATAGGTAGTTGATTCCATTCGTAGTTTCGTGAGGTTTGTCTCAATCTTCAATTTAATTGTTTTACATATCAGTCTGTTTCTTAGAGTCGGCCTTGTTAAATATTTGGCCTGTTACATCACCTCGTGGAGAACGTAACACTCTCTTATCAGTAGTCTGTTATTCTTGGAAGATTACTCACGCATTTTCCACTAATTATTAATGCAGCTTTTAATGATTTCAGCAAATGGCATTTGTACTCATTAAATAGATATAGAGATACATTAATTAGTTAATGTTGCCTTAACAATAATAAATCGCCTTATCAATTGGTGTCATAGGAAACACGCTTTTATTTCTTATTAGGTTTTGTCGTGGGGTAACAGTAACAGAGTTGGCGGCTGGCTGCGAGGTTAGTGAATCAGCTGTTTCGCCGGGGGAAGTAGCTCGATGGGTACATTACGCGATTGCGACGTCGTCGACCGACGACGACGCTGACTTAGCGTCAGTACTACCGCGCTCTTCTACCAAACCGCACGCTACCCGGCTTATCCAAACAATTCTCTTTATTATCGCGATTTTGGTACATGACTTTGTTATAGCAAAAGGTACAGTTATAGACTATTAGTGTTTTTTGACAAAACTAGCAAGTGGTAATCAGGAAGCTGTGAGTTCTTTGTTTGATTTCGTGTCATAGATTTCGTGTGCTGGTTTTTGACTAATGCATATCCTGACAGTAACATGCAATCAATGTTTTGCAGTGGATGCTGTGGTAATTACGCATTCATAATCTAGTATTTATGTGCAATGTTAAAGTTGCCTTCAAGTTTATCCATATTTCAATTTGTCCTACATATTTTCCTCTTTTAAAAATTGTTTATAAAATGTACAGTGTGTTTAAATATACAGTATAGTTTTATATAATTCAGATATCAGTCACATTTAAATATATAAATAATATTCATACGACATCCAGCTAGTTCAATATTATCAAAATATTTTTTGTGTGTTTTTATGAGTCATACTTAGAAACGCTAACTGCGTATGCATTGCAATATTCAGTCTTTGTTCCAATACACTCAATTGTTAACTCATGTATGTTCATCGTTACAATTTTGTTAAGTTCTATCTACCTATCACATACCTAATACGCGTTATTTTTATGGTTTTAAAACATGCTTTTTGGTGACAAATAATATGAACAATAAATAAATATCTCGCAATGTAAAAGAGCCTTTTGTTTTCAGTTTACTTTTCATGGTATTTGTAACATAATGGTCACTATACAGAATGGGATTTAGAACAGGATTTAAAATATTGTGGTATATAAAGCGTAACATAGTTTGCAAGTTTTATAATTATTTGTGGCTCTGCCTACCCTATTCATTAACGGGGTAGGCAGAGCCACAAATAATTATGAATATGCCAGTCACGCCCGTATTATACCTACAGGCGTGATAATAATGTACCTATGTATGAACGTTTAAAACCTGCCCCTTTTAAAATCGCAAATCAAAATTGCCGCTTCGAAAAAAGAAATTAACGGGTACGCATTCCATATATTTGCACATCATACCTGAGTATTTCTCAAAATAAATGTACGTAACGAAAAAGTCGTTACGAAATCCTGTTACGAAATAGTTTCAAGATGTAACTAAATAGTAACTAGATATAGAGTATATTTGCTAGATAGCTCATGAATCGTAGTTATTGGTCTTGTTTCCTAAAGTACGTACCTATATCGAGATGGTCGGTACAACATTAGCGTGACAAGACAGATACTTCGTGACTGTATACACTCAGCTTTACACCATACTTTTTCGTAACGTAACGAAATTCTTAAATAATGTTACGAAAAAGTAACAGAAATTAGACAAAACCAGGTTCCCAAAATTCAATGATTTGTCGTATCTTAAAACAGCAACTACAAAAACCTATCTAATGTTTATTTAATACGTGTCACGACAATTAAAATCAATTAAGACTTACCGTTTTGTAAAAAAATAGGCCTTTTAACTCCTGTCTCGAAAAAGTAGTTCCACTTTCACAACACGTCTTACTGATTTTCACACGAAAATAAATGGCGGAGACGCCACACTAACAACCAATCAGGATGAAACTAGTGTTTGCCTATATTAAAATTTAACGGATGCTTTCAGAAATAACGTGGAAGTAGAAATAAATCGTAACTAAAGAGTAGTAACTAAAAAGTAAATAGATACGACTCATTTTGTTTTTCGCAGTTAAATTATTTTTTTGTTATGAAACCACACAGAAAATCACTTTAATACAGAAACTACATATAATCAAGATCTGTATTATACAAAAATGTACAATAATAATGTTACCTAACATATTTTATGTAGCAAAAACGGATGTGGTAGGTAGGGTGGCAATTTAATTTTTGTATGAAAGTAAAAAAACATTGTTTTAAAAAAGTCTCTTAAAATATGAAAATACTAGGATTTTAATATTTATTTCTTCATAAATTTAAAGATTAATATAATTGTGACTGACAATTATGTTATTTCTATTTGAATGATTAAATAATAACATTAAACTTTTTCAATGTTTCAAAGCTCACTTTTTTTTGACAGAAGTACATTTATTTTGAGAAATACTCACCTATATATTTTGCTCATATAAAAAGTAGATAATAGTACAAAACAGAGCAAAAACAACTGTATGTGAGTGAAAGGTAGGTGAAGTTTCAATGTCGATGAACCAATACTTTACAGAACGTTACCTGAATATTCCGAGAGTTTCAAATGAATCTGAATGTATAGTATTGATTTTTTGGGTTCCTGGCAAGCGTTCCCCCATGCGCCTTGCATCCCACAAACCCATTCATAGATTTTATCAGCATTAGACGAGGCACGGTCCCCTATGAAATTATAGCAATAGCTATTTCAACATTTGATTCCTAAGGTCATGTCACGGTATGAATCACTTGCTGCTATGGTTGGAGAAAAATCTGGCGTTTTTCTTCTTGTCATTGTTTCAATTCAATGAAACAATGCGTTTTCAGACCGGTTTCGTTGACTCCTTTGAATAACCATTATGTCGTAAAATTATACTACGCAGCTAAGATCTACCTCGGCAATGTTTTACACAGAATGCATTTTGCATTTGTTCGACGGATATGGCCTTGCCTTTCTACGTGTGAAAGATATCATCCATGTAAATTGCACACAGCATTCGTCTGACATTGAGTTTATTTGTGTGCATCTCTGCTGTCTTAAGATTGGGTCATTAGATCCATCAATCTCATTAGGGCAAGTCAAAATTTGATTAATGAACTGAGAGCACGTTCGGTCTAAAATTACACTGAAACCATTGTGATCAAAATACAAAGAAGATAAGTAAATAATAGCTCTGACGATAGATACCTATCGCTTGTTATGAAAATAAACTTTGTTTCAGTAAAACCGGTCTTTCGACCTTGTTACTGTCAAGGATATCAACTCACAGCTTCCTTTGTACTACTGACACGGATACGCTGTCTGCAAACATCACAAGAATTGTGTGTGTTTGTTTAGGCAAAGTGTTCTGCAAGCTCATATAAACCATCAGTGATACTTTACCTTTTTCAAAATCCTGCGATTTTGTATAATTTGACTATTAGTGCTGCGATGAAGGACCACAAATCTCAAAATGGAAAGTCCGTGGTAATTGTCGATCCTGTCTTGTCCAATGGATCTTCTTACGGCAAAGGCGACAGATATACGGCGGCACCTAACGAGTAAGTTTTGATTTTCTGTATAGGAGTCACATATTTTAGCATAGTTTTAGTGAATCACACTAGTTATTAGTGTCCCATATTCAAGCGTGAAGAAGGTTTCCAACAACAACTGTGATGTTGGGTACGTAATTGTTTTGCTGATTGACAGATTGTGAAAAAATGTTACGTGATTGTTATTAGAATTTCAAATGTAATTTGTAGACAGAAAACCTAAATTTACAAGAAGATCTTGTGGTTTAAAAACATGCAATAAAATCGTTTAATGCGTCTTTCTAACAAATCGATATGAAGGAAAAATTCTGGAACATTGGGCGGTACCTAATATTAAAAACTATGATATTTTAAAAGTTCGTATTGCCAATTTATGTAAGTTTTTCATGATGATATAGCGTTCTGTTTTTAATGAGCGGAAACATAACATGCCTCTCTGGCGTGTGTGCTCTGAAATTCCATGCTGGCTGGACACATCAATATGGGGCGTAGGCGTGAACACAAGTGCTGTCGCTACAAATGGATTATTTACGATCAAACTGGACATTGCAATGAACGGCGCCAAAGCGACGTCTAATTCTGGATTATCACCTGACGAGAACGCATTTTAGTATCGTCATTTGTATTTACAAGATCTTTATTTTATAAGATTTTCCTTTAGTTCTGCTCGATCATCGCCAATCAAGGCTGCGAGTAGGTCTGAACTTGACCGAGTTTTCTCTAAGATAACTTTAGTTTTAGATTACTTTTCTTGTGCTTGCTTTTTTTGGATTTATTTTGTTTTTCATGAGTGTCTTCCGTTACATCGTTAGAGTACCTACTTGCCTATCTAGGAAGGTACATATAGGTTGTTTCCATCACTATATATATTATAGGATGTCCTTTGGAATAGATGCATAAGTTAGGTAGACGCAGTTATTGTTACTTATCCACCAGCAATTCAATCACGTTATGATCGATAGTACTCTTATTTGTACGTTAACGGGCAAGTCGAGTGGGAGTAAGTGATTGCTACCGGGAATAATTCCTCGAGCCTCCCAACTCAAACTCGCCCGGATTTCCTAGAAATTGCGATAGCGTTTTTTTTAAAAACAACCATTACAGTACATAACTGAGATTGTTAATCATCTTTAGTCTTAGTTACGACGTCGTTGTTAGCGTGGCGGGCGAGTTCTCGGCTGTGACGCAAGGGGCGCGGGTTTGATTCCCGCTACGGGAGAAATGTTTGCATGTTCTTCAAATATTTTTTCCGGGTTTGGGTGTTATAATTTTATGTATGTATTTAAAAAACAAAAAGTATTTAAGTATTCTATCAGCCATCTTGTTCCCATAATACAAGCTTTGCTTAGTTTGGGGCTAGATGTGGGCTCTGTATGAAACGTCCACAAATATCTATTTATTATTTATTCATATACCTACATAGGTACTTTTCACGGAGGTCATAATTTATCTTCTTGCAATTTGGTCATTGTCGTTGATTTGATAGACCATTTTGAAAGAGGAACTCGCACTAAAGAAGGTTATTCATCCGGCCATAATGAATCGTCACGACACGCTGTGCTATTCCATTTCCATCTGAATGGACCAGTCGTGCCTGCTTCTGTTATCCTTCACTTATCTACACTTCCTGTTGGCTTACATATTCGTGGGATAGTTTACATATTAATTTTATTAAAGGTGAATTGATGCTAGGACTTTTCTATTCTATTTTGCAAAGGTGAATTTACCAATTTAACATTTCTATGTTGAGATTGCGTAAGCTTTGATCTATTTGAAACGAGTGGGCGTCTGAGTGTTTAGGTGTCTGTACTATCCAGCCCTCGGTCTGTTGTTTGTAGTTAAGTCTCAAGTGCCAGTCAAATTGATGAAGGTACAAAGATAATTAAAAGAGTAGCGACTACAATAACCTCGTCAATCAATGCGATTGACCGACACTTGATACGGCAATGGCTTTATCGATCTCTTGAAAACGTTATCAACATCGAGTAAATTTATTACCTATTTATAAGTTCTCTATGCCTTAAACTCTTTAAAAAGAGCCGTAAAGTCGTGTTACTTACTGGTTTGTGCACATGCTTCAACTTTTTGCAATATCATACAGTTCAAATGACAAAAACCTGTTCGTAGTTTCAAGGATATCACCGCCTGTGTTAATTTATATTACTCACTCACTCATTTATATACACTCTTGACATAATATAAAAAAACTATTGATACGAGTATATCTTACTTGTTTTATTTATGGCTTTTACGATTCAGCTTATGATTCTTTTACGGTTTCCATATTCTACGTCTTGCATCACTGCTATAATATTATTAGGACAGGAGGTCAATTTATGAATGGGAAATGAGTCAACTTTCGCTCTGAGCGTGAACCAGCTATCACTGTAGGCGTAGCTAACAAATATATACTTTACTATTAATAGGTTTGTAAATTTGCATTTCAACTGGTTATGGCGACATGTATTAGCGCCGATCTAGTTAAAAGCCAAAACTTTAGAAAACCAGTAGGTAGTCAATAAAAGGGTTGCAGTTTGTTACTTCTTAACTGATCTAGTATGCTCAGAATATTTCTTTTATTTTCAGAGTTTTTTGAGAACTTACAGCAAGGTACAAATAGTATAGAAAAATTGTAACCAAGGCCAATTAAAAGTTTCCACTTATAGCAACAAAAAAATAGGTACAAAAAAAAATAGTCCCTTTATAAACACTTTTTACCTTGTAAAAACCGTTACATAATTAGCTGAGGAAGTCAATTTTTGACAGTTAGTTGCAATTGTATAACAGTTCTAAGGAAACAAGTAATTACGGATATTTGATGTTTTTTTCAAAACAGTACTATACCGAAGTAATAGGTAGGAAGTAAATGTTATGTAAAAATGCTTTCGAACCTCGCACTAGTTTTCGCAAAGTTTAGTATATTTTTCGTGATACTTGTACAATATTGATGGCAAGGAAGTGTTTCTTAATCGTATCATAAAAAATTTATCGTAGAAAGACGAGACATAGATCATTCAACGCGGCTTTTTTTGCATATCAACAATCAAGTTTTAAGTCATTTAGGCCATTTTTTGAGATACGAAATTTCCGCTTTCTGCCGTTCGATATGTTCCAAACTTTGAATGACTATTTTTTGTTTCAGAATCTTCGTAAACAGATCGTTGCATTTAGAAAATGTCAAATTCTACGGGTTTGATATGGACTACACATTGGCTGGTGAGTTTCTAATGAATTCTCCAAAGAGTATTTTAGAAGATAATACATTCCAGAAGTTCAGAACTGAACGAGGGAACAAAGCTTTATAATTCTACTTTTACTAAGTTGGCTCTCACAATCAAATAATACTCTCTCAAGAACCAGTCTTGCGTGGGTTTCAATACGCGTACTCACAACTTTCTACTGTACGCGATTAATATTTGTTTTGTTTCAGAGTACAAATCGCCTCAATACGAGACCTTAGGATTCAATTTAACCAAAGAAAGACTAGTGCACAAAGGGTATCCGAGTGAAATATTAGAGTTCGAATATGATCCTTCGTTCCCTGTTAGGTGAGTTGTTTTTATTTTACACTAGCTGCCGCCTGCGGCTTCGCTCGCGTGGTATCCGGATAAAAAATAGCCTATATGTTAATCCAGTACATGTACTATGTATATTCCAAGTTTCATTCAAATCCGTTCAGCCGTTTAGGCGTGATTGAGGCACAAACATCCAAACATCCAAACCCACAAACTTTCACATTTATAATATAAGTAAGATAGTAAGCTACAGACATCTTCAATCTGTATTACAAGCGTAAAACATTTTTTTCTTCTGTTATTCAACGTCTGTTAAAGTCTGAAATAGTTGCTATTTAAAAATGCTCAATCATTATCTGCTAAAATTTTTTTTTTAATTATTGTCTAACAATTTTTTTGAATTTCAGAGGTCTATGGTTTGACACGCTATACGGAAACCTGTTGAAAGTGGACGCATATGGAAATATTTTAGTATGCGTACACGGATTTGAATTTCTGAAACAGTAAGTGCTAATACTTGTAGGTACTTAACTACTTATACATGTCATACACCTACTTCATCTTTTTAATTATAATTCCATAATATATTTTACTGGCCCACAGTGGCCCAAAACAGGGACAACTGGAGAGAAGGAAGGGAGGCCTTTGCCCTGCAGTGGGACACTACAGGCTCCTAATAATAATAATATATTTTAAGTTTACGAATCGTGAATCCAATATTTATCATATTATGTTTAAACAATGAATAGAAATTGATAATGTTATTGATCTTTGCATAGCAATACGCCGTGGAATCAGTCACATATCTTGATAGTACGTACTCGTGATTTATTATTATCTAATTTATCTAATCTTTTTACGCTCATACCTGTGAATATGATAGCACATTCGTATGAGGTCACGGGTATTTGTTTTTACATACATGCATATTATCACTCCCGTATCTCTAACGGGGTGGGCAGAACCACAAGTAGTCATAAGAAAACTTGCAGCCACTTTTGATCCAAGACTCTCAAGATGGATATGGTGAACCATGGTGACAGGTGATCAGCCCATCGCCCATATAGGTTCATCAAGTTGGAGTCATTTGTTTTTATAATGATAAAAGCTGTTACCCTATAGTCCTGGTTTATTTTATACATAAGTACGTTTATTAAGTTTATTATAACATTGTATCTTCTACTTATTTCTTCCATACACTGTATATAAAAAATTTTTGCATAGGCGACGACGTGGCATAGCTCAGACACCGCTTAGAGGAGATTGGAACGTACTTATGTAGAAACGTCCGCATCATGTCTACGTCAAGTATCCTCCACTTGTCTTGTGTATAAACCGAGCATTAGATGTCATTTTAGGGTTCCGTACCCGAAGGGTGCCAACGGGACGCTATGACTAAGCCTCCGCTGTCCGTCTGTCAGCGGGCAGTATCTCATGATCCGTAATCCGTAATAGGTAGAGATTTGAAATTGTCACAGAGTGTGTACTTCTATTGCCGCTATAATAAATGAAATGTTTCTTGTAGGGACTACAAGAAACATTTATGTACAGTACATGTACGATGGTACGGAACCCTTCGTGTGCGAATTCGACTCACACTTGACCGGTTTATCTAAAGATAAAAAATACTCGCTGAACCGTGCATAATGCAAATGACCAAAGGTCATCAATGGTATGTCAATAGTAATACGTGACCATACTTCGGTTGAGGCTGTTACGTGTATAGCTTACCTATCCCATGGTCAAATGACAAATACTATATAAGCTCATTGAGCTCAAATTGTAAAAATATTAGAATAATAACTTCAATATTTTTCCTCCTCGATGATGAAAAATCAATTTGATCAAAATACAGTCACATTCGATAAGAAAACTGAAAATTAGAGAACTATCTAACTTCATCAGTCATTTATTATTCAATTTTAATATGATGACGGAATATAAATTATGTGCTCGTTCCTATCTCTAAATAGATTCTAATCAACAGTTTATGAGCCGTAACGTTGAATGTCTTTATTCCATAAAATACAAGCATCATAAACCACATCAATACAATTTTAGTGTCCCCTTGACATTGAACAGGTTGTAAAGTGGACAATAGGTACAACAATTTGCTAGAAACATTTCATTAATGGTGTTGTTTTGCTTAAAGTAAGTCTAATTTTGGTATAAACTAAGTCTTATTTTGGTCTGAACTAAGTCCAATTTGACAGCTCTAAAATTATTGCATATTTTTTTCTACCTTAAAAAAAAGCATCAACTTGGTTTAATTGATTCAAGACTATATGGAAGGTTTTTGAGAATGTCGGACTTGGTGACGTAAAATCTCAGCACATTTCGTGCGGTAAGTCAGAGTAGCGAGACTTGGCATCACTTTTACTGGGGTTTTTTTTCCAACTGAACGAAAAGGGATTGCAACATTTTGACAACTGTAATTTTTCTTAGTTAAAAATATAATGTAGGTCATTTTTGGCTTTAATACCTCAAATATATTATTGAACCTCCACAAGAATGAATCAGTATCCCAATTCGCATGAACAACTGAAAAACAGCGCCTTAGCACGATTCAATGCCCTGGTATATGCTGAGTGGTGTCTATATGTTATCTTTTAGTTTGCAAGCTTTAGGTGTCTTGTGTGTACTTGGTAACTAAAAACAATTGATAATTTTATGTGTTTTTCAGCTCGCAAGTGTACGAACTATACCCGAACAAGTTCCTGACATTAGATGAGTCGCGAGTGTACGTTCTGAACACACTGTTCAACCTGCCAGAGACCTACCTGATCGCGTGCCTCATAGATTTCTTCACTAACTCACCGCAGTATACGAGGTAAGGCGTGCTAGTTAGATGTGTAATTCCAGTTTAAAGATTTTTGCCGGTTTGACTAAATTGACTGCTCTTAAGCTCTCTGAATTATATGAAAATGATATTTTATGCGTTCTGAATGCTGCCCATTTGAACCTGTTAGACATAATGTAGTGCCGATAGAGATAAGAGTATAATTTCATTCAAATGACATTTTATTCGAGTTGCGCTTCTAAATCCTTGCTTCTGTTACTTCATAGCAACTAATCACCCTTTAGGTGCTCTGCGGTAAAGGCTTACGTGTGAGATAAGGTCAGGCTAGAAGCCAAATGTGGCTGATAAGGTGAAACACACTGCTTTTACCCTAGTACAAGACGGGTATTAGATTTAGCTAGTTTATGATAGGAAACTCATGGTACAAGGCGGAACCACAGATTAAATCATAACGACTATACGCTTCACCAAAGTTGTAAATGGAACCAATAATGACCTTTGTAATGACTTTCAAGAACTTTGTCTATAAACTTTGTAAAACACTACATGTGGTTCTAATAGTCTTTCCTGTTTTCAGTTTTCTCTAAATATTTTCGTTTATGATTTGAAGGAAAACTGGAAGCATCGTGGTAAATTCCATCAAAGATATCGATATTTATTCGACGAAACCGAGTTTCAAAGTTTACGCAAGCTTTGAAGTTGTTTACATCATACTGTAGATACATGACTGCACTGAATAAAACTATATTTATATAAATTCTTGAGTCATAAATCTCAAGTCTATTTCTATATTTAAAAGTACATGATCCATTTAACCGCTCTTGGAGATTAGTACGGCATTCAGTTGAAGAGCTATTTACGGAGTGCATAAACAGGCTATTTATTTAATGATGATGATATATTTTTGATCAAAAGCTTTATAAACATTAATTCGGTTTGAATTTAAGATTTTTTAAGTGGCACAGTCAAACTACCTTTATATTCATCATCTTTATGCCCTTATCCCATTCTATATGGGGTCGGCATGTTCTCTTCTTCCACTCCCCTATGTATTCGCACTGTACTCACTCCTTTCTTAATCATGTCGTCTTTCACACAATCCATGCACCTTTCTTTGGCCTCTACCTCTAAATCCATTTACATTCAATCTCATATTTCTCTTCGCAACATGACTTTCATCCCTCCTCATGACATGACATGCTCATACCACGCTAGCCTATTACTCCTCAATCTTTCTGTCGCTCGTATCATTTCATATCTAATCCATACTAGCCACCCTACACATTCATAGCAATATTCCCATTTGAAAATGTTACCAAAATATCAGTCATATTCGACCTAAATAAAAGGGGTATAGTCTAAACTTAAAAAAAAAGTATTGTAGGAAATCTCATTAAAATACCATATTCAACCAATATGTAGTGGTCACTACTTTGCTCAGAGATTAGATGTCGCTGTGTTTAATGTCCATCTAAAATATTTTTTACTAATATAAATAATATGGTTTGATTTATTAGAGAGAAGTCTGGTGTACGATGCGGCGACCTGGCGATGTCGTTCAAGTCAATATTCCAAGACGTCAGAAACGCTGTCGACTATGTACACATTCACGGCGATTTGAAGAAGAAGACCACAGAGAACCTGGATCTATACTTGAAGAAGGATGAGAGGCTACCGATGTTCCTATCGAGGATAACGGAGAGTGGGGCCAAGTTATTCCTTCTAACCAACAGCGAGTTCAACTTTACGGACAAGATTATGAATTATCTCTTCGATTTCCCGCATGGCGCTAAGGTAAGACTTTAAAAGAGATTATCTGTTTACTAGCTTCCGCCCGCTCTATTCTGAACTTTAAATCATCCAGGTTTCACTCATTCAGCCCATTTGAGCCACAAACTTCGAAACATCCTCACAAATTTTCCCCATTTTATAATCCATCCAGATGGTCCTCAAAAATTTTACTATTGAATCGTTGACTGAATAAAATATTTGTACAACTTTTATAATATTAATCTGCACAAATTCTTCTGTTGGACTGGATTATCATGTTTTAAATACTTTGATCTCAATTCCAATGCATCTTCTGGTTGTTTACATTTCGCGTGTCACAGTGTTTTTGGCCCCGATATTTTATTTTAATAATGTGTGACTGAACAACAAAGAAAGTTGAATACTACATTTATGAGATGGATTGGACTGCGTCAATGCACAATGCCCATTAAATTGTGAACGTAAACATACTCTCAAATGGGCACCTTAAGCACTTCACACACGGTAGCTATAATATAATTAACCATTATATATTGACCTTCCAGCCAGGAGAGCCGCACAGGAACTGGAAGACCTACTTCGACTGGATCGTAGTGGACGCCAAGAAGCCGCTGTTCTTCGGAGAAGGCACGACTCTTCGGCAGGTGGACACACGCACAGGCGCTTTGAAGATGGGACACCATGTGGGACCGTTGCACGAAGGCCTTGTGTATTCTGGAGGTAGCATTCTGACTCTGCATTATTATTTTATAATATATATTCAAAATTCGTTCAGCTGTTACAGAGATCAATGGGAACAAACATACACAGAAACTTTCTCATTTAAATACAAGAGTGTGTTAGTGTGACAATAAAGAAGTAGAAGAGACCGGGTTAGAAAGAAAATTGAATATATGAAAAAAAAATTGTAATAAATTATTAAATAATTAACTCCGTGACCGTTTTGTTTCCTACTAATATTATGAATGCGAACGTTTGTGTGTGTGAATGTTTGTTACCAGGTATCTCTGTAACTACTAGACCGATTATGGTGAAATTTATAATGTTAGTTAGCCGCGATTTTGTCTACGTTGATTTTTATTTTTTTGCATTTTATAAATGATTACTATAGTATGGATTTATTTTCCCCAGGTTCATGTGACGTTTTCACGGAACTAATAAGCGCGAAGGGCAAAGACGTTCTGTACATCGGCGACCACATATTCGGCGACATTCTCAAGTCGAAGAAGATTGGTGGCTGGCGCACTTTCCTCATAGTTCCCGAGCTGGTGCAGGAGTTGCACGTGTGGACGGACAAGTGCCAACTGTTCGCACAACTGCAGAACCTTGATGTACAATTGGGTGATATGTACAAGTAAGTTATGTTTTACGAACCTATTTTATTACTAGCAGCCGCCTGCGGCTTTGCTCGCGTGAAACCCGAATGAAAAGTAGCCTGGATGTTATTCCAGCACACATACTATGTATATTCCAAGTTTCATCTAAATCCGTTAAGTTTAGGCGTGATTGAGGCACAAACATACAAACATCATAACTTAAAATATAATATTGAGTCCATACTATGAGACACACAGTTGATTTTATCGATTTGATTTATTTTATTCCATACCTATCTTTTCAACTCTACCTATCTCTTTTATACATTGTTCTCTTTTTATCTCTTTCAGAGATTTGGACTCTAGCACAAAAGAGAAGCCCGACATATCCAAACTGCGCATGTCGATCCGTGACGTCACGCACAAAATGGACCTCTCGTACGGCATGCTGGGCTCTCTGTTCCGATCCGGATCTAGGCAGACTTTCTTCTCATCACAGGTATGTAACTAACTTTGAGTCCTTGGGCCTGATGGGTATCTAAGTGTGGTTCCACACTGCGAGCATAGCGCGGTTGCGACGACGGACGGCCGCCTTTTCTACCTACTTTATTCTAGTCTTGGGGACCGTTAATTGGCTTCTCATATATAAAATACATACATACATTGGCTTTTCTGTCACTTATCTGTTATTTAAGCTGTTGGTCTTCCCAAAATAAATAAATACATACTTTATTTACAGACTATCTCGGTGGCTTGGCGGGCGAGTGCTCGATTGAGACGCAAGAGACGCGGGTTCGATTCCCGCTGCGGGAGAAATGTTTGCATGTTTTGAAAATATTTCTTCCGGGTCTGGGTGTTTCAATACTATGTATTATAAGTAAAGTATGTATTTACAACAAAAAAATAAAAAAAATAAGTAGGTATTCTATCAGCCATCTGGTTCCCATAGTACAAGCTTTGCTTAGTTTGGGACTAGCTGGCGCTGTGTGAAATGTCCGCAAATATTTATTAATTTATGCCTTAGTCGACTTTTACGACATGCTCGGGGAGAGAAGCAGCTAAACCCATTCTGTGCTCTTTCTTTACTTCCAGCACAGCAGAGAAGTACTTATAATGTAAATAAATAAAAATCAACAAAATCTGAATCGTTGTAAATATGATGAGTGCTAATAATGTAATAATATGTTCGTTGTATGATCGCAGGTGGTAAGGTACGCGGACCTGTACGCGGCGTCGTTCCTGAACCTGATGTACTATCCGTTCTGCTACATGTTCCGCGCGCCCGCCATGCTCATGCCGCACGAGTCCACGGTGGCGCACGAACAACGCTTCACGGTCGACACGCCCACTATCGACAGGTATTTACTTGCAACGTGCTTAGAATAAAACCGGTCAAGTGCGAGTCGAATTCGCACACGAAAGGTTCCGTACCATCGAACATAAAAATATGTTTATTGTAGCCCCCCCTTTTATTTTTATTATTTGGTGTTATAGCGGCAATATAAATTCACACTGAAATTTTCAACTCTCTACCTATTACGGTTCATGAGATACAGCCCGCTGACAGACGGACGGACAGCGGAGTTTTAGTAATAGGGTCCCGTTGGCACCCTTCGGGTACGGAACCATAGAAAAAATAGCAGCAGTTAAAGTTAAAACATTATTAATAGGACAGATTTTTTTTTGTTAAATTGCGGCTTTCTAGTTAGCGGACGGCAGTACTGTGAATAACTTTGGTCACAATATTATAATATTAATTTTTTTAGAACACCTTAGCCAAAACTATTGCAGCATGATCCAAGGATCATGGTGCCGACCCTACGTAGAGTGGGGAGGAAGATGATGATTATAATCTTAATGTTTTACACTATAATGAAAATGTGAAGCAAAGAAACATTTTAGTAAGTTTGTGGTGTTCCCAGGTCGCGGCAGACGAGCGCGCCGCGCAGTCACAGCGTGGCTTGCATCGCCGAGGACACCAGAGAAGAAACCACGGGCGCACCGCCAGACGCCCTGGATGCTAAGGTAATACACATTTGTACTCTTATAAACCCCTCTCAACAATATGGGACTGAGCATATGGTATACTAGAGAGCTACGTCGTGGGTTCAAATGCGGTCGTGTGCCCTTGGATTTTTCTATTTGATAATTTATAGAAACATCGCGAGGAAACTGACACTGGAACCTAAAAAGTTGTCAAAGGCACGAAATAAATAAATAAAATAAAATGTATTTATTTCAGACCATTGATCCATATTGTGTTATTAGTAACTTACAAGCTAAATTAGTAAACCTAAAAACTACTTAAAATAAAACTAAAAAAAAAAAATAACATTAAGACCAAAGGAGCCTTAAAATCCTTTCACCACACTGTTTCAATAGAACTAGTGACACGTCTAGTAGCAATACTCGGTGATAGATAGATGTACTGATCCCGCCTTTCGAACATAAGATTGGAATGTAGCCAGACATCAATGCTTTTTCTATCAGCAACCAAATTGATGACAAAATTGGAACTATCGCGAGTACTGATTACAATCTTACTTATATTATAAATGCTAAAGTTTGGGAGGATGTTTGTGCCTCAATCACACCCAAACGGCCAAAATACATGCTAAATGCTATATGCTATTTTTTATTCGGGTACCACGCGGGCGAAGCCGCGGGCGGAAGCTAGTATTGGATAAAATGATTGCACATCTTTTGCCTACCCCATGCCGTTTAAGAGATTGATTATTTTTTATCCACAAAACAGTTTCGAGACCTTGTTATTATCATCATTATACATTTGAAGTTTATCAAAATTTTATTTATAGCAGTGGACGCTTCAAAATCCAAAACCACGTCCATACAAAGCCTAAAAAATAATACTTATAACTAAAATTGTTTATTCCAGGCGCTAGGCTCAGTCCCCCACGTGCGTCCGGAGACGCCGCGCCAGCTCACACACACGCACGACGAGGACTGTTCCGACGACGAAGAAGTTTCTAAGGCGCAGAACAAATAACCTGTAACACCCCAGCCTAGACATCACCATTCGTGATCCAGCGATAGCTATACGATGGAAACGAGGAAACCCAGCGCAGTAATTGACCTGGGTGGTATGTATCTCTGTTACAATCAGTTTCTATCTAAAACTTACAATTAGGATAGCTATTAAAGCAGCCAAAGAAACTGATTGCAATAAAGGTACATAATTGAAATACTTGTTTTTCCTGTGGATAAGGCTGACTAATCTGCAAGATGATGAGAGAATGGTATAGCTGCAAGATTAGTCCATCTAAAATCGTCCCGGGGCACTACAGCGTCTAGTTTCTGTAGGCAAAAGTTGCCTCCTGATAAATCTAGTGTGGATGGTAAAGGCCTTAGTTTATCTATACTTTAACGTTCCAATCGCATGGGTATGTCTACGCGGTTGGTCTAATCTAAATACATTCGACTTACAGACTCTGGTCCAGTCGATTAATTGTTGTGATTATTGTGATCGGTTCCACGATTTGCGAATGTGGAATGTAGATAAGTATCATTGTTGAGGCAATTTATTTCGCTGCGCTTTGCGTTCAGTTTGAATGGACAGTAACAAACGCCAATACGCTGTGTAAGGCTGTTAGGTTTTATGTTTGTTATGTGTGTGAATATTTTATTTAGTATACATGTGTTATTGATAATCTAACAGATTTTATTTTGTGAATCCAGCTTCTATAGATCAGAAACGTTGTTATTAGCATTCCAATAAATCAAGTGTTTTCGATAGAATTTCGAGTTGATTAAAAATTGGAACCTTGAGATCAATTATTCAGCGTTGAATATCAATCTACGTATGATTGATTATTGATATGTGATGTAATATGTAGTTATTCCATTTTATACACATCTGAACATAAACCTAATGTAATTAGAAGGCAATAAAAGATGTTCAATAAACATTACTATTTCTTTTATTTACTTAAAATACCTCAATTCACAAATTAGTCCTTCCTTATCTATCTTGTGCCCAGTAGCAAATTGAAAATATGCGAATTATAATTTATACAGTATTTGTTATACATCAACGATCAACATTCGAACTATCTACACCCGTTTCACAACTAGGTCCTAATCACCTATAGGAGCAAATCTTCAAGATACTCTTGGAATTCTTCTTCTCTAGATTTTTCCTCAGTTTCTTGTACGCCTGAAAGAAATATAAAACAATAATAAATAACACCCAACAGTCACATACATAGTTCCGACCACACACTAGGATTTCCTGTATCGTGGGTATCAGAAACTACGAGTACCTACCGCAACACCCAGACCCGGAAGAAATATTTGCAGAACCTGCGAACATTTCTTCCGCAGCGAGAATCAAACTCGCGCCTTTTGCGTTTCAGCCGAGCAATCACCCGCCACGCCACCAAGGCCGTAATAGAAAATTAAAACGAATATCAGTTGAACCAGGACGAACCTACACTTAAGTACTACTAGCGCCACCTACATTCAAGTTCAGTCGGAAACATTCCATTATTTTTACGCCACACGGGCAAAATTATGTACCTTTCCTCCATAAAGACTCATTGCTTTCTGTAGCCTCCGTTGTTTCAGTGGATGTCGATGGCTCTTCGGGTTCAGGGGTTCTCGGGCTGTACTCTCCCTCACTCCCCTCTTTGTCAGAACTCTCCTTTTCCTTGTTCTTTTTTGCTTTCTTATGACTTTTCTTGAGTCGTTTCACTTCACGTTTTTTCGATTTGTAGTTCAATTTATCTGAACATTCTGGACATAAACCTGTAAAACAAAAAGACGCTTTGAAACTGCAATGGTACCTACCTACCCACCAGACTATGAAACTTCTATTCTGAGTTGAAGTTAGTTACTTACGCAATTTAACAAGAGCATTCTTCTTTTCTCCCTCCTCAAGATAAGCAAAGTTGACTTCCCAGGATTTAAGTCCTTCGTTGCTGTTACATTTCTTGTTGCCACATTGGAACTGGCCTTTTCCCATTACTACTTCTTGTTCGATCCGCCATCTCAGCGCTACCTAACAGAATCAAAACGATACAATCTAGGTTATCGAGGCCTAGGTAGATCCCTATCAGCCCACATCCTCTAATAACGCTTATAATTTTGCACACAAATTTAATTCTATTTTACTTAATTAATAAATAAATAAATAACACACAACAGTCACATACATAGTTCTGACCCCACACTAGGATTCCCTGTGTCGTGGGTATCAGTGACTACGAGTACCATGGTACCACAACACCCAGACCCAGAAAAAATATTTGCAGAACATGCAAACATTTCTTCCGCAGCGGGAATCGAACCCGCGCCTCTTGCGTCTCTGCCAAGCAATCGCCCGCCACGCCACCGAGGCCGCCACTAAAAAACAATATTTTTTAATTTAGTTTTTGGCAGCCCCCAGAACCAGGAGTTCCAGGTTATTTTTTTAAAATGGAAAAAATCGGTTCCGACCTCAGACCAAATAAAAAGAAAAGACGCCGCGCCGCGAACAACAGAAGAGAAGCCACACAAAACCGTGCTCCTGCAAGTAAACATACACGCTCACGCACACACCTACACTAAAACCATATGCTCATCGCTGTCGAGTCGTCTAGTAAACTTAATATTTAAAAATAGAATTATGCCTTCCTGTGTAGTGAAAACTTGTAAAACAGCAGCAAATCACATAAAAAGTGTCACGGAATCACTTTTCACTTGTAAGTACTTCAAATAACATCGTTTATTAATTATTATACTATGAATTTTAGGTTACTTGAAACACAAAACCTCCACACACACACAGAGAGAGTGAGAGAGATAAAAAGATGGCTTCACATTTGTTGTTCGCGGCGCGGCGTCTTTTCTTTTGTCTGAGGTTCCGACGCAATGTAAGTACCTACCTTACCTATTACACATTCTAATACCTACCAGTCGTCAACGAATGGGTTATCAAGAGTAGGTAGGTATGTACCCAGGTTCAGTAGCCTATCTGTCACAGGCCTTCGTTTGTTTGACCTTTGCACCTAGGTAGATACCTACTACTCGTAGTAGCTGGAGCAGTACAGTCCCCTATATAAAAAGTACTCTATGCAGTATATTATCCTCTCTATTATTTATTCGACTTGGTAGATAGGTGTCCCTACCTATTTGGTTCCGAACAAAGTTCTTTCTTCCTATATCCATTATGCTCAATGTAGATCCATGTTCCCAAAAAATATGTAGGTAAGTAAGTACCTACCTACCGACCTAAGAAGTAAAAATAAAAATAAGAAGACGTAGATAGGTAGGTATTTAACACACTTTAAACTCCTACCTAGGTAGGTAGCTACGTAACCTACCCAAATACCTTATTCCTGTAGGTAGATAATCGGCCTTCTAACCTACATTCATTAGTATTTCCTGTCTTAGCCACCACGTTTGCGTACGTATAAGTATAAATATAGAACAGGCACAGCCGTGAAAATAGAAGGAAGGTACCTTCCTACCCATTTATTAACGATTCAACATTCTCTAGAAGATTTTAAATGCCTAGGTAGGTATGTATTAGGTACCTTAACTATAACGCTATAAGCTAAACATTGTAGTAAGGATACTTGGGTCAGGAGTGGCTTCAAGTTTTCTTATTACTTGTGGCTCTGCCGACCCCCGTTAGGGATACGGGCGTGGTAATGTATATGTATGTATAAGTATCTACTCGTACCTATTAAAATGCCAAATCATTCTACACAAGCCACTCAGGTACCTACCAATATTATTATCAAAGGATCATCCTAAGGCTGGTAAGATCTTGGCATGATAACGGGTATCTGCAACCGCTATTATTATTACAAGCACTACAATGCCTCGTAGCCTATGCAATGCATTCCATTATTGATTTTGCTTTAGTAGGGCGGCCTAACGGGCAGATGTGAGTTACTGTACAACCGCGCGGGTGAATGCATGCAGCTATATTTAGCCAGCCTACAAAGGCAATACGGCCTTTGTGCTCTCCCCAGTCGAACACAAAGGAAGGTCTCGCGGGCAAAAAAAAGGCAATTGACTCACATAGGGGACCCGTCCCCATCTCAGCCTTATGCATAGGGGCCAGCATCACATACGCGCATAATTTAATTTTAATGTTGCCTTTCGTGTGATCTTTGGGTTATTGTGAAACATGGTTGCATTATAATGAGATGAATTTCTAGCTAAGAAGATGCAGGGTAGAGATGAAATGTAACGTTTGATGCGAGAATAATAATAACTAACGATAAGAGCACCTAAATGGGCAGCCTATGTGTAAACATCGCCAACCATTAGTATTAGTTATATGTAGGTACCGTACTAAGGATAGGCATACAGTAGATAAGCCTTAATTTTTAATGACTAATAACAAAACTACTCTACCGTTTATTTGTTTGTACGGACGGATGTCATCTCGGAAAATATAGAGACGAAAAATTCTTGCGAAACCTTGCCGACTAAAGCAAATATAAAATAAAAGGCCTAATTTATTATTAGCTTTTGGAAAATAAGTAGGTCACTTACTTTATTTTCTTTATATCTACTCAAGTCGCAAATGCAATACTCCTTGAATAGTTTATCATAATATTTTTTGGCTAATTGTTTTTCCCATGTGTTGATGACTTCGTCGTCCTCCCAGAGAAACTTATGGTTTTCCCTGATAACATCGAGATCCGTTTTATCCTTAGACGTGTCCCGCTTTAGAAGCTTTGTGGATCCCTTCGAGTTCAAACAATACACATTAACAAGGTACTTATGTAATTCGTACGGGTTAAGATTACGCAACCTTGCAGACATCGTTAGACGCTACCGTAACCTAGAACAAACGGAAAACGTATGATTTAGTTGTGAAATAAAACATTCCAATTTGCAACAAACAACTCTTTAATAAAATCCAAAATTATTATTATTACAGTTTTCATAAAATATATTATTAATCTAAAATTGTCATGAATGTATAACAAGGTGCAGTTTCATTATAATCCTACAAAATTGTTGTTCTTCAAATTAATAAATAAGTTTTTGTGCGTGAGTTATTATCTACTCTGAATATTATTGTCAGTCTTGTAGATTTTTTGTGTATTTTTTCTCATTTGGCTCAATATCAATATCTTATAATCTACAAACAAGTCATGCATGTTATACATCTAAAACCATTGTTTAAATACAATAAATATAATAAAATATGAATATTATTGCCTATGTCAATATGATAAAAAACTAGATAGAAATATTGTAAACACTAAACAACCAGTAAAATCGAAAAGTGGCATAGTCTAAAATAGTTTCTACATTTGATTTAGTTTTTTCATAGCCAATCAATGATTTTAGAATTAACTACATTATTAATTTATTAAAAATCTTTGGGTATTTTCTCCATTGTCCTGAAGACATTCATACTCATTTGCCTAGGCTCAGGCCAATAGGCCCTTGTGATGAAATGTACAATGGATACATATACAATTAGAAATTATTGCTCTATCTACAAGAATAGGAGGCTCCTTAAAATTGACTTGATCTATGCTACAGCTACAGTCTAGCAATAGACATTAAAGAGACCTTAGGACTTTGAATAGCTTTTAAATTGAAGTCTTAGCTTACATTGTTTAGTTTTTGAGTGAATATAATTATATCTAAAATATATTTGGTATACTAATAGTGAAGATTACAAATAGATAGGCACATTACAAGTTAGTTATTGCTTTGGTTAAAACACAGTTCATACAATAGTAAGAAACACTTATCTAAAATTTGGCAAAGTTTTACTACATAACTGGTACATTATCAAAATGTAAAGTTTTACAAAAATATACCTATTACTTAAAGCTTCTTGCTTATGGAGGAACAAGTATTACAAAAGTTGTGACATTTGAAGGCCTCGTTTTGGTATAGACATTTCCTCTATCTAAAGTAAACATTACAATAAGGCTATCTGAATCTTTGGCCATTTGACCTATATCCACATGTTTAACTATCACTCTTTATCATATCTAAAAGGCAACTTTGGATTGAGATATGTATGTAACCTTATTGTAGCACCTGGAAAGGCAGTTTTCCCTATAAACTACATTATTGTCCCAAACATGCAATTGAAAATCATAATTAGGTAAGTATAAATAATAAAAATTCTTAGCTAAAAAGCAACTACAGCAGCACACAAGAGCTCAAAAGCTCGCATAAACACAATAAACACACCATAATGACTAAATTATGAACTAGATCATATTTTGGTATAAAATAACAAACATACAACTAAATTTTTGGCAAATAGAGAATCTGATATCATAGTTTTATGAAAGCCTTTTGATACAGAAGAAAGGCATTTACAGCAGAATTTACATAATCTATATTAGAATATTCAATCTTCAAATCCTCTACACTCCAGGTATAGAGGACTTTAAAATTGATCAACCATGGGTTTTTTCATGTTTCTTCATATTATCAGACCGCGTGAAAGCTTTGTCACAAACACCACAATAATAAGACTTTTGTTTGGTATGGACAGTCATGTGGCGGGAGAGTTCACTCTTGGTCACAAACTTTTTCTCACACACAGTGCACGCATGCTTCCGCACATTGAGATGGAACTTCATGTGGATGGAGAGTGAGCTGGACTGGGAGAATGCTTTGTGACAGAGCTCGCAGACAAATGGCCTCTCTCCTGTGTGTTTGCGCAGGTGGTTCATGAACCCTGTCTTAGTATAGTCCTTCTGGCAGAGGTGGCAGAAGCTAGACTTTGAGTCCAACATGCCTGGGAAGTGGTTGTTCATGTGTTTTCTGAGTTCCCAGTAGCTGGGGAATTTCTCTGAGCAAACATGACATGGATATTTTCTTTCTTCGGTGGGCTTAGCACTACATTTATGAGAGGCAAGTAATGGTTCACTAGTAAACATTTGATTGCACTGGCTGCAAATATGACTAGCCTCAGGGTCAGTCGACAATGTCACTTCCAAGTAGTTTTCAATTGACATCACATTCCCATTGGAACTGTCAGCATCATCTGCTTGTATTTGAGACATAGTATGTTTACTTTCATTTTCTTTGGTTTCGATTTTATCTAAATATTCTCTGTAGTCTAGGGAGTCTTTCCCAGAATTGTTATTGTCAGGTTCGACGAGATGTAGAACGGGCGATTCGCTTTGTTCTCTATCAGGAGATGTGTTTTTTTCGTTGTCCGAGTGATCGGGCCGAGAGGAGACATTGTTATCGGATTCCCATTCATTTTCCACTATTTCAACATCCGAATCGGAATCTTCTGCGCTAGAAGTTGTGGTGTTGTTCACCAAGTGGAATCCGATATCATCGAAACGTAATACATTCGAAGGGAGTTTCACCCCGACGATAGCCTGAATCGCCTGCCATGAAAGCTCCTGGGGGTTGTTCTGCATATTAGATCGCACTACTCTAACCTATAAACGATTTCACTGATTACTACATTGATAATGTGCGCTAGAAAATTATTTATACAGAAAATATATTTACCTTATCTTTGACGATTAGAAACACTATAATTTAGATGACACTCCTGATTTCTACATCTAAAAATATTATGCTAAGCACTGGCACTGGCACTACAATGGAGTTGTAGGCTAGCTAGTGTTGTTGTTTGTTTGGTTGCCGAAAAAGTGGTCTCTGTTTGATTTGTTTGATACAGCTTAGTAACTATAAAAGATTAGTAATATGTGGGTAACCAATTTGCAAAAGCATCCACAAACACAAAATAAATAATAATCACTCTCGAGCTTGGACAAATAAAGACACTTGACACGTAACTCGGCCGATCACGCCTTTTACTCCTCTTGCGACAAAAAAGCCTTTTTGCCTTGGTAAACGAAATTGTCTTGTCAGTGTGACTTGGGTTCTCGAGGACAACATTTAACATAGAAAAAAGACTAAGTGCGCCGTTTTTTATTTAGTAAAAACTATAGTGTCCGAGTAGTTCTTATTTCTTTTCACCTGTGAGTACAATTTTAACCCAACACAGGCGGGCCCTACGGGATTGGATACAATACGAATCGATTTCGAATCGAGTGATTAAAATCGATCGTTCAATGTTCGTTCAAACATTCCTGTTGAGTTTGATTCAGTCTGCGAATGTCATAAAAGTCACTCTCAATTTCTCAAAGTCAATCTGAAATCTTATGTCAATGTCACCAAAGAATCAAATTGCCGGTAACATTTAAATCACTCAAAATCAAAACAAAAATAGAGAGAGAAATCAAGCAAATCCGTCCGAGTCTGTCTGAAACTATTTAATTTCAAATTCAAATTGAAAGTACATACACTACTTAGTAAATAATAAACATCTTTGTGCTAAACCAATGGATTCTCTCGAGAAATTACTAGACTTCATTAAATCAAAAGAGAATTTCAAAAACTTCGTAAACTCTTCAGAAGTTCCAGACATTTGCAAATCGGAACCTTGCAAACTTGGCGTAGATGAAGCTGGGAGAGGACCTGTGCTTGGCAAGTACCTACCTACCTATTGCTTAGATAAATCAAGGATAAAGTCTATTCTACCTGCAATAAAATTGTATGTTTCTCACTCAGGTTTCTCATATTCCATTTTTTAATTTAACATTTTCTTTTTAATTTTACAGGTCCAATGGTGTATGGTGTGTCCTATTGCCCATTGACCCAGGACAAAGTTTTGAAGGACCTAGGCTGCGCTGATTCAAAAGCTCTGACTGAAGCTAAAAGAGATGAAATATTTACTAAAATGCTCTCAGAAGAAGAGGCAGTCAACAATGTTGGCTGGGCCTGTGAAGTTATTTCACCAAACTACATATCCAACTCTATGTATAAGAGGGCAAAACATTCTCTAAATGAGGTTTGTATGTAATTGGACATGGACTGGAATCAGACTAATATTATAAAAGTGTGTGTTTGTAATGGCTGAAAACTAACCTAAACTTAAAATACCTTAAGTAGGAATAAATACTTTTTGCAAGTTCTATGCAAGTAGAGCAACAGATGGATGCTAGTTCATATTAAAAAAAAAAAATGTTTTATGTACTTTTAATGTTTTTGTTCCAATTTTTTTTTAAATGTTGAATTGATGCAAGCACATCCTTTTGGACTAACTGAAGATAACTTTTCTGTACAAGTTTATAAAATAGCTATTATAAATTTGTAACACTCACACTAATGTGTGGTAAAGCAAATGTAAGAGAACCCACCAAAAAAGTAAAAAAAAAATTCTAGGCTTTACGCTTTATACACTTTTGTAATAACATTTTTTCAAGTGAGATGATGATGGTTATAATTTATTTCAGGTCTCAATGAATTCTGCAATAGATCTTATAAAAAAAGTGGCAGAGAATGGTGCTAACATAGCTGAAGTGTATGTTGACACTGTGGGACCACCTGAGAAGTACCAAGCAAAGCTGTCTGAGATATTCCCTACTTACAAAATAACAGTAAGTACTTTTATAATTTAAAGCTATACTCAGAAAGATTACAAAATATCTTACCTAAAGGGTTGACAACTGGATTTTGCAAACATAATTAATACGAGCTGCCGCCCGCGGCTTCGCTGACGTGGTACCCAGATAAAAAGTAGCCTATAATGTTAATCTAGTACATGTACTATGTATATTCCAAGTTTCATTCAAATCCGTTCAGCTGTTTAGGCGTGATTGAGACACAAACATCCATACATCCTCACAAACTTTCACATTTATAATATAAGTAAGAAGTAAGATGATGTGTTACTAGAGGAACACCCTGCAACTTTAATCATAAATCATTTATTGAGTAATATTTTAACAGATTTATTGCAATACAGTTTCAGAGCAGCTATATTCAGCATAGTATGCATGAATTCATTGTATAGTATTATTTTTTCAAATTCTACTAAGTCTAATAATAATGTAATTTTTTTTTAATTCAATTCAATTACAAGCAATACCTTTATCATTTATATCGTCACTGGAAAGGCAAATTTACGTAAGCGCCAATCGAGAAAAAGCCGTTTAAAGTTCTTTTTTTTCGTTTTTTAATCATAACTTTTTACCTAATTATCGAATTTTGATGACGTCAGAGCAAGATTACATTCTTTTTTCATTTTCTATGTCCAGCAATTCATATTATTGTATTTGGACTGCTATTTTAGGATAATAAATCAATATGCCCATTTGGCGCCATTTTGGCGCTTACGTAATTTTGCCTTTCCAGTGACGATATAATCATGAGTAGAATACTAGAATAATAAGCCTTTTCCAGTGCTACTTTGTCCAAATAAAGTTAATTCATCTGGACTTTATCTTCCCATAGGAGTTAAATTTTGGGAATCCCTTTCTTAGTGCACCACTACACCATAAGAAGATTATATCCTGTATCCTCCAGCCAAACTGGAGATAAAATTTATGTAAACAAACCGCCCATACTTAATCTAAAAAAAAATCTTAAACCAAAGTGATTTCATGTAATAACAAAAAATATGTGACGGTTTGTTTACATAAATTGTATCTCCAGTATGGTTAAAGTGTAAATTTTATGTTTCTAGGACCTATAGTTTAGGTAAGGCTGTGCATTGATTGTCAGTCAGTAACATAAGAGTTATATTATTTAGAAGATGCATAACATGGATAGGGTTTACTTACATTATTATTATGAGGAGCCTGTAGTGTCCTATAAGCAGAGCAAAGGCCTCCCTTCCTTCTCTCCAGTCATCCCTGTTTTGGGCCACTGTGGGCCAGTCCTTTAAGTAGGCATCAATTTAAAATATAAAATATATATATATTTATATACTTACATTACATATAAAAAATATACCTACTAAGTTGTCCTTTTCCAGGTCGCAAAGAAGGCTGATTCAATCTACCCCATAGTGTCAGCTGCTAGTATAGTGGCCAAGGTGACTCGGGACCATGCTCTCAAGGTGTGGCAGTTTCTGGAGGGCTTGGAGATGGACCACACTGAGTTTGGGAGTGGATATCCTGGAGGTATTCACATTTTTGTTATCCTGTATTTATTAATTTATAATCTGGTGTAACGGCTGAAATGATTTGAATGAAACTTGAGATATAAGTAGCTACAGGTCGCACCACGTAAGATACCACAAAAAGTGGATCACAGAAGTGTTTGCTTGTTGTTTTAGGTATTTATTTATTCTTTTTCGTAAAACAAACATTACATTTGAATAAATACATACATACATATTATTACGCCTGTATCCCTAATACGGTGGACAGAGCCACAAGTAATCATAAGAAAACTTGCAGCCACTCCTGATTCAAAGTCCCAAGATGGATATGGTGAACCATGGTGACAGGTGATCAGCCTAACGCCCATACAGATGGTCATAATGTTGGAGAAGATACTATCCCTCTGTCGACTTTTACGACACGCGAGTGTTTACAGGCGCGGTTTCTATTCTCGTACTTAGATTTTCCGTTCATAAATCCTGACCCCAGGTATTATGGATCACCTTTAATAATAATAATTTTGTGACACTAGTTCTAGTTCTTTCGAACCAGTGTGATGAAAGGAATCATCAATAGAAAAAAGTAATATAAAAGGAAAAAATATTTATTAAATACAACAACCACAAAAACCAATAAATATTTTCAGATCCACTAACAAAGAAGTTTATTCGTGAGCAGATTGACAACATTTTCGGCTATCCCCTACTAGTGAGATTCAGTTGGTCTACATCTGAGGTGATGCTGCTAGAAAAAGCTGCAGCCTGCACCTTTGAAGAGGTAGACGATGATGGCAATACAAAGAAACCAAAAAAATCCATCAGTTCATTCTTTACAAACCCAGAAGGTGAACCAAACTCAAGGAAAAGGCACAAATTCTTTGAAGAGAGATATTTGAGTATGAGTAACGCGTTCGAATGAATAAGAATGTAGGTAAGTAAGTAAATAAATATATTTTTACTCAAATCTTGACACTGTTTTGTCTAATCTCGTTTGCGCGACCTATAAATATTGCGCTTCAAATCACTCAAATAAAAATATTTTATTGTAAACAGTTTTATCTGTCACCCTTTCGCACTGTACGAACAGAATAGAATATTAAATCAAATCAAAATCAAGTAGGTATTGCGATTAATATTGATGGGATTGTTTCCAGTTTGTACTCATTATTCGAGAATTTAATCTGTTTTTACAGTTTTTATTCGTAAAATCCGTGTTTGATAAGGCACTACAACTTAATATCAAAAGTTATGTACAAAGCTAAGTACCTACTTAGTTCTAAAATGGCTGAATTAACTCCGAATTATTTGGCCATTGAAACACATAACGCGCCTACATTTAGGAGTCTTAGAGAATACAAACTATCTCATAAACTTTGCTAGAGTGATTGATGTATGTACTACGCTCAATGCGCCCCTCCTTTATACTTCATTCATTGACCACAAAAATCGTTAATCTCTTAGATTTGCATTTAGGTAGCTTTCATGAAAATTCATGAGTTCTGACAAGGCTTTGTCTCAAGTCCCTGCAAGTGAAAATGTGTTGGCGACGCATCGTTGATCAGTAGAAATCAGGATTTAAATACAATTTATGCACTCAACGTTTGTTTTACCTTACCATACATTGTATTATTTTAGACTTCGGTCAAACCGACCTTTGCGGCGCGGTGACGATACGGGAACGACATTCACTGTAGGGACTGTTTTTAATCTGTGTGCGCACTGCAAACAGAATTGTTCACCGACTTTAAATTAAAAGTTGCAGTCTCCGCATCTCAGTCTCTTGGTGTTAGCGTCGGTTCAAACGTAGCCTTAATATTGTTTTAATTGGAATGCATCCAAAAGAAAATTTGGTAAACCGTTACCTACGTTTTTATTTTATTATGCCAGTGAAGATTCATTCTTATAATTGTCTAAGGTTAGGTAGAGCAGATATAGCCCACGGTTCTAGCTTTTGCTACAAACTTACAGCCACATAAAAATAGCTAATAGCGTCGTATGACGGATGAACGTAACGATAAAACTTTCACGAACAAATTGCGGCCTATAAAAGATTTCTTTATGCGATGAAAGGTCCCAAGTTCGGGGCAAGCTGGTCTAAGAAGGCAAGAAGGTTAGTCGTCAGGGCGCGCGTGTTCTAACGTGCCCACTTAGCATGCGTTCCGCGATTCGCGACCACCTACTTGGCATGGCCAATGCGACCTGCGCCGAGCTCGCTCTAAGAATTTAATTGTGTTCCATTATCATATTTAGCTTCTTTTACTGTAAGTCAAAAGTGAAAACTGAATGAGAGCCAGTGTCGCTTGTCATTCGTCAGCCGCGATCGATGGCGACAACTGCTTCTCAGTAGGACGACAACTAACATGGCGTTCAGGCAACTGCTTCCGATATTGGCGCTATGTGCGTGCGCTTCCGCTATCATGGGCCCTAGTAACGGGACAAAAGCCCTGAAAACTGACACTTACCTAGATGCGTATTCAAAATCCCGGGTCGAAGCTGAAAAGGCGAAGCAAAGAGTGATTATAGTGACCGCTAAGGATGGCGATAAGAAGATTACAAACCGCGATGATAGCTATAGCTCCGGATACGACTACACGCCTTCAAGTGACTCTGGTTTTTCATCTGGATCTACAAGTTTCTCCGGACCATCGAACAGCTATGTACCTTCTTCAAGTTACTCGTCACCCCCTGTAAAGTTTGAGACGGACATTACGTATAATGCTCCCCCGAACTCGTACGGGCCGCCTTCAAACAGCTACGGGCCACCTTCCAACAGCTACGGACCACCTGGGCCTTCGTACAGCCATCCTGAACCGTCTTACCGACCTCCGGCGCATACCTACGGCCCGCCGGCGCAGTCGTATGGCCCACCGATTCCCAACCCATTCCCGGTCTACGGACCTCCAAAGCCTTCCTATGGAGTTCCCTATACAGCTCCAGGTCCTAGCGGATTTGGCATGGCGCTACTCGACAAATTGCACCTGAAATTGGACATTCTGACGATAGCGAAGCTTATGCTCAAGTTCTTAATTTTCAAGAAGATCGTGACGATGATTGCTGTTGTGTGCTTCTTGTTAGTGATACCGAAATTGATAAATTTTAAGAAGGGAGGCAATCCTGAAAACGATGAAGACCGGAAGTTTGGAGGCAGCAACAATGGTGAGTTATAGATTTCATTCACAGTACCTAGGTACAAATTATCAGCTTTAGTATTACGATAACCTTATGATAACTATATGACGGGAAATAGCTCAGGAGTTAATTGTACCTAAGTAAATAATTGCCTTTACATGTACATACCGGCTGTTGATTTCACAATACTGATTCTTCGAATATGCACTCATTCATTTGTTTTGCACAATAACGAACATGGTTGAAGCAAACATTTCACAGATTTATTTTATTCGTCGTGTATGTACCGTGCTGTATTTTGAGTAAATAGTACCTATAAGTAAGTAAGTACCTATACTTCAGCTAAACTGGAAATACAATTTATGTAAACAGACCGTCCATACTTAACCCGAAACTTTTTCATGGAACTTTTACTAATAGTTACGGTGTGAAAACTTATGTTGCGAAGTAACGAAAAATACGCGACGGTTTGTTTACATAAATTGTATCTCCAGTTTGGCTGAAATATAGGTGCCAAAGTTTTTGAAAGTGCGTGCATACAATGTTCGAAGATAAAGTAGATCATTGTTGAGATTGCGGCATTTGTCAAAGCTCTACTGAGAGCTTGTCCCTTTTCGGATTATGGTTACTTCTCGCTGATATTATCTTGAATTTTCTCAAGACAAAAGCCTTATGAAGTGTTTCCTTGCATAGTCAAAACAATGAATTTTCTTATTTTAAAGTGTATTGGAATTCCTAATTCTTAAATACTATTGTCATTGGTTCTCTAGTAGGCCCTTTTAGTACTGGTACCTACTGGTACTAGATTTAAGAAGAAGGAGGTTCTCGATTCTGCTCTATTTATTTATCACTAACTGTCGCCCGTGGCTTTGCTTGCGTGAAATCCGGACAAAAAGTAGCATAATATTATTATTCCAAAACACATGTAGGTACTCGTATGTATGTTCTAAGTTTCATTCAAATACGTTAAGCCGTTACGGCGTGATTGAGGCACAAACATCGTCACTTCCTCACAAACTTTCGCGTTTATAATATTAGTAGGATGATTCTTTCTATTTATTCCGTACCCAAGGGTGCCAACGGGACCCTTTTATATATTGTATGTAATTGTGTCATGAGATCTATCTCCGTCAATTTTATTGTTAAGCTAAAAAAGCTGTTATTGCTTTGATGTTTTTTCGCTGCAGATATGATTATAGAAACTCCTTTCGAGGATTATCCTTAGGTGGTCCCATATAAAATAACCTGAGCGATTGATACTTTCACTTTGAATTAGTAATATGTTTTTATAATTTTTAGTGGTGGAGTTGACTTCAGCCCAGCAGTTGCTGGAGCGTGCGGTCTCTGTGTACAGCAATCAGCAGCCATCCTGTGGCGTGGCGTGCCGCGTCCGCAGGGTCATCGACGACATTTACGACTTTCAACCTTATTACAGGTGAGTTGGGTTCATAATGCAACTTATCGTACAACGCATGACATTGTCCAGGTGAAAATCCCTTCTTCCCATTACAAATTACTAGCACTTAAACTTGATAAAACTATAGCGTTAGGCACCTAGGGTTATGATGGCATACAATGCAATGAGGTAAAAAATAGTAGTGTTAGTTAGGTTAAAAATAGTAGTTATTCGATAAAATCCTTTGGTAAATCATTATTGAGTAAACATAAATTAATATTATAAATGCAATTGATATATCATAATCCGTGATTTTATTTACCATAACAATGCTGCGGTGTGTGATGGATAAATATGTTTGAGGATTATTGATAAATTATCCTTTAAAAACAAAATTACCAATCATTCTATTGTGACACAGTTTTCTGATTGTATATAATGGCAATTAATGTCAACTTTTCACATCTTATTGTAAAGTAAATGACACTAGGGTAGTTCATCTGATTGGGAACGGAAGATTGATTTTTTTGAGTTTGCGGTTACCAATGTTATAAAAATCATATTTTTTAGGGTTCCGTACCCGAAGGGTGCCAACGGGACCCTATGACTAAGCCTCCGCTGTCCGTCCATCCGTCAGCGGGCTGTATCTCATAAACCGTAATAAGTAGAGTTGAAATTTTCAGTGTTTATTTCTATTGCGGCTATGATAACAAATAATTAAGTAAAATAAAATGGGGCCTATACAAGAAGCATTTATGTACATGTACGATGGTACAGAACCCTTCGTGCGCGAATTCGACTCGCACTTGACCTTTTTTTTCAGTATAAAAGGAAACTGTCAAACTCCCCGATACGGTTTTAAAACCGTGACTCCCCGAGCATGTCGTAAAAGTAAGGGATGACGGGCCATCTATATGGGCGATGGGCTAATCACCTGTTACCATGGTTCACCATATTCATCTTGGGACTTTGAATCAGGGAGTGGCTGCAAGTTTTTTTATGACTACTTGTGGCTTTGCTTACCCCGTTAGGGATACGGGCGTGATAATATAACTACATAAATACATACTTACATTATATTATACCGTTACTATATCATCTGTCCGCGGTCTCGCTCCGTTGTATCTGGATAAAAAGAGGCCTAAGTATTTTATGTTCGTCCAGGTCACAAACTATATAATATTCAAAGATTTATCCAAAGCCCTTCTGCCATGGCATGATTGAATTACATACATACAAACTTTCGGATTCATAATGTTAGTAGAATTATTGACAAGGTGTTATTTCTTTACTTCCAGGGGAGACGCGTCGAA
The DNA here is from genome assembly GCA_949320045.1 of Scotopteryx bipunctaria. Taxonomy (NCBI): domain Eukaryota; kingdom Metazoa; phylum Arthropoda; class Insecta; order Lepidoptera; family Geometridae; genus Scotopteryx; species Scotopteryx bipunctaria. The sequence goes on from OX439449.1 coordinate 5,702,375, forward strand.
TTTTTTCGGCTCATCGTGAAGGGATAATGGAGTGCCATGAAATAGTCTGCATTTTTAGTCATAATTATAATTGAATTTAATTTATGTGTAGGTAAAATTGAAATTTATTTATTTTTAAGGTACAATTAAACTTTTTTATTACTGACAAAGTTATTATAATTTCAATAGCACAAATCAGAAAGATAAGTCACTGCACAGATTTAGGGCGCACCATTTTATGTGGTACTTTACTGTAGGTATGTGAAATTGAACTTTCTCCTATCCGGATTGGGATCAAGGAGCCAAGGCCCAAGACCTCGAAAAGAATAACGATTTTACGCACAGTACTGTAGTATACGGCACATGAATACTAATATGTGGAAATTAGTATTGTGGCCGTTCCTTATTGTCTCTGTAGAGAATCTACCTACTTGCGAGGTACGTAAGGTAAGTATGCACAGGAAGTCGTGATGGAAAGTCTTGGAGCATGCACTGCACATGTAATTTATTCAACATTCACAGTTTGCTTACTGCATTCAAAGCTCCATTGCGCAACTTTATGAATTCCGATTTTGTGGAAATGTAACCGTTCTCTTACAGAATTCAAAGTTTTTAGTGTATAAAACTTAATATTCTTCGTTTTATACAACTTAAAAGTATTCAAATATACATTATTGGTCCATAATAAAAAATACTTTAAAGATTAAATACATAATGACGAACTAAGAATAACTAGTGTCATGGACTTTGTTTGAAATTGAATTGAATTGAATCTCATTTATATAATTAAAATCTATTCAGGATAATACATTAAGGAAAAATACACTATGAATTTCAGAGTTAATAATAAAGAAAATACAATTAAAAATATTTACATGTGGCGATTTAGAATGGGTTTATTAAAATTTGGCTTCCGGGTTCCTATTTTCGGATCAATTTGATGACTCTCCCATACCTACCGCTTAATGTATTCGTAGAAATCCTTAATAGCCGGGTGCTGAATTTTTATCCTTATTTCAATTGAATCCGACTTATGGTTTGTAGTCGTTAATTTAAGCCAATTCAAGCAATTGAGACTGGCAGTGCAGCTCGGATTTGGATACGGGTTCAGTTACCTTTAAAAGGATGCGACTTTCATATACTTTTATCATGGTTTTGGCTAATTTTCTAACTTATTATAAACGTGACTGTGTTGAACCGTTAATAAACGTGACAGCGACCTTGCTCTTAATCAAGTGTCGCCGCTTAATTCACAACATCATTATGGAAATGACCTTATTGTTTTAAACTCTGTAATACCGGTTAATTTTAGCCATCGTGCTAATTTGTCCAATAACCGATGGATCCGGTGTAATGACGTCACGGAGCAAGGTCGAATGATACCGAGATAGCCCTTTCAGCTTAGATTAGATACTCTGATCTAAGGTTAAACAACAAATCAATTGCTTACGTATCTATTTATCTAAACTCGACTTGGTTTATTTTAGAGCTATAATCGAAAATATATTTTCTTTAAAATGTTAAGGTAACACTTGTAAAATAAGGGCGGGGTCACATCAGGCCACGACCGCAGGATAAGCTTCGACACGACAATGAACTTGGCGGAAGCACTTGTCACGCCTGTGGCGAACAATGCGCTGTAGATAATGGCTATTAGCTATTCGAAGCGCCACGAATTTAACACAGTTCTTTTTATTATCCACTTCAGTAGAGCCTGGTAAAGACAGGTTTACCGATATTTGACCGATATTATTTAGGAGTTCATTGCTAAGAAAAGTATAATTTTTCACTAGAATCACTTTAGCAACTGTACTAGTTCAATCAAGAAGCTGCTTGGAATAACCTCGAAAGTGATGTAATGCTGATCAGATAGATGCTCTATTTAGTCTTTTGTACCATTGTCGGGGTGGGCAGGTCTGTTGGAGTCAAGTGCAGTAGCAGCGAAGTGGAACGGCGATGGCTCACTGTGGAATCTGCACGTGCGCTTAACACACGTGTGCGTTGACGCATCATAACATCGCGACTGGAGTGGAGTGGCGTCCCTCAGTGTACGCTAGCCCTTAGAAAAGCTCGCAGTATAAACTGTTGGTTTGTGTTTCTGTATTTGGTGATGGAAGAGGATGAAGTGAAAGTGAAATTGGAGCAAATTCTATTTTGGTAAGTGATTTTTTTATCAAAGCATCATAAAAGGCCCTAAGTACCTAAGTAGATAAACACTTCCCTGTTACCTGTAGGAAGTAAGGCATAGCTACCTACCTACCTATTGCGTTCTATATTGTAGGTATATTGTTTGGTGAGGGAGGACATAAAGAAAGTGACACACAACAAACAGTAGAGTCAATTCAGTACCACTTCTGTACTTCTTCACAGTACTTCAGTAATACCACAAATCATAACACCTCGGCAAACTTCGTGCATTTTATGAAAACTGAATTTGTCCAAATATGCAATTAATAGTATTAAAATAATAACTATGTATGTATGTTCGTATGAGCTAGTGGCCAACTAAAATAAAATAATAACTGAAACATCATCATCATTTTCCTGCCCTTATCCCACTAGGTGGGGTCGGCACAACATGTTTTCCTAATAATAACTGAAACAACCCTTTAAAAAGTAAGTATCTATACAATTATTGTAATATTGTCTATATTACATTATCAGAAGCTAGACGAAAATTGCCGAGGCACACAATATTTGTGGGACTACTGTACTTATGTATTATGTTAATAAATTCTTGTAGGTACCTACATAACCTACCCACTTGATTTTATGGAAAAATTCATCTTGTTTCCTGTAGATAAATGTTGAATAATCTTACTTATATTATAAATGCGAAAGTTTGTGAGTTTGGATGTTTGTGCCTCAATCACGCCTAAACGGCTGAACGGATTTGAATGAAACTTGGAATATACATAGTACATGCACTGGATTAACAATTATAGGCTATTTTTTATCCGGGTACCAAGCGAGCGAAGCCGCGGGCGGCAGCTAGTATATAATAGATCTATGGGATTATCTTATAATAATGATTCCGTACCTACTATTATCGCAAGTTTTTCTTCTGCAATCTAAAATCGATTGCAACATTCACGTGTTTCATGAAATGCATAAAAACAATGGTATTGAATTCATTGTGTAGATGTTGAACATCCAATTTATAAACACCTAACCTACATGCTCATTGGAAGAGAAAATTACGTAACTTTGATAACAATTCTATTAGGTGCGTCCGTAGAATTTCTGTAGGGATTCATTCACTAACTGGCAGATTCATTCACTAACAATTAATGAAATAAAATTATGATTCATGAGACTATGATATTTGTTTAATAACAGCATGAAAATATTTTATCTCGTGTTATCTGCTATCGACCGGCGTATCTTTGAAGGCATCCCAACTTTGGTAGGTCCATTGCCTTGCATTGCTATTGCTACTCTATTTCTCATCTGGCTATGATCAGATAAGTTTTTCAAGCGTATCATACTCGACGTAGTGTAGTGTATCATACATTCCACATTGTTTATTATTTGTGATAAACACAACATTTTAGTTTTTGGATTATTTTCTTCAAAGAATGTGAGTACGCGCAAATACGAATACCTAATTGAACTCTGACTCTGACAAGAAGAGCCTCAATCTGGAAAGTTACGGTATTTACGGAATAAGAAATGAGTTTATAAGTCTATGACAAATCTAACGGTTTTCGTGTTTTCCACAGCAAGTCTTGAATTGTTTCGTGAATATAGTTTCAGGGTCTTCATAGTTTCATATTTTAGTCGCCTTGCCTCTTGTAACGACCATAATACCGGTGATAGGATGTAGAGGTTACTTACGTGTTTTTTCGGAAGGACGTCGGTCTCCGTCGATGCTAGAAATCGCGGCTGTTACTTCCTCTGTGAGTAACAAAATGTGTGTTCGCGTACAATAATCAACCCACTGTTTGTAAGCAGTGCCCGTAACGGGAGGCCGCGTCCCATGGAACTGCATGTTCCCAGAACCAGTGTGTGCAAAGCTGTACAAGTGTTGGTTTAGGTCATAGATAGATAGATAGACAGTTCAATACACTACGAGTAGGTTGTTTGTGAAGGTTGTAAATATGGCTTTGCCTAGATCTTTGGATTTTTTGGATGTGGGTAAGTTTTAGGTATCCACCTACACAATGAGGAGTATGAAACTTAACTTAAAATAAAACAACGTAATTATGGTGCGAGTAATAGATACTTAATTTAATTTAATCAAACAATAACACAGCATTACAGTACTACACCAATGCGCCATGAAATATAAACAAAAAATTACAAAATCAGGATTGCAAAACAAAGGTATCATAAAAATGGCAGTAAGAATTAGGGAATTGAAATATTTACAACACGATCAATCACCTCACAGTGCCTCAGACATTCTCTGCACAAATTCAACTATCATCGGTCAGCAAACAGATCACACGATGGTGTTGATGCCAGGAGCGCATTTGAACTAAGGGCTCTTGAATATTAATTATTGGAAACATTGTATTACTTGTAACACAACGAAGGTTATTTTCTTAGTCACTTTCTTATCTACTCTACACTACTCTACTCTTACGCTATATTAACAAAGTTAAATTAAGCACATGTGGTCGGTGTATGAAAAGGCAGATGTTGAAGGCAGGCGCTTAGTGGGCCACACCACACGCTTGATTAAGACGTTTAATTAAATAATCTTCATCCATCAAAGACCCTTTTTACGAGTAGGTTACTTGCTGTAGGTCACAAATCAAATTGTGTAACACGGTTTTGTGTATTTGTTTCAGCTGTGTGGAAAAAGGCTGATAAGAGATTCGCTCTCTCAAGTTTACCAAATAAATTAACCAAAGCAACTTTTATTAATAAGATAAAGTTAGCGAGAATGCCGGAGCTGGGTCCTATGATGCGCGCGCTGGAACTACAAAGAGTGATCGAAGACAAAGTGACGGAATGGCGCGAGAGGTCAGCGCGGGTCGCCGGAGCAAGCGTGGCCGACTCTTATCAACAACCACTCAACTTCAAGCGACACACACACAGACGCAAGAATAGCGCAGAAATAAACAGAATTATCGCAAAGTACTCCAGGCACAACAAGAGAGCGCACGAACCCTCTAGACGCATCACTGTGACGTCGACATCCCCGGCCCCGAAGCGACCGCCGCGGACTAAGAAACCCATCTCGAAAGCTTTCTCCAAGAGCGAAGACAACCTCGCCAATATGGGGGACGTACAGTGCGACCCCAACCCCACAGAACAGTACGAACCTGGCTTCAGTGGAACTAAATACAGTGCACGAAGTTGCGAGGATGTCACAGCATTCGTTGACATTCATCACACTAGGAAGAGCAAACATTTCGAGCAGACTAGTATATTGAACGCGAAAGTGGCCGAGAGGAATCCACGTTCGAAACTACAAAACATTAGCGAAGTTAAGCCAGCGTTAGGTGACAGTGGTTTAGATTTACGAGCGAAATCTGAATTTATTACTTCAACTCCTCTTTCTAAAAGAAAGACATGCCCATCAGAAAGTTCAGTGTTTGAGAAGTGCGTAAATTATTCAAGTGTCTCTGATCTTAGGAAAGGCAGTTCCGAGCCTGATATTCTTAGTGTCAGTTCCATCCGTACAACGAACTCGTCGAAGACTTTGGACTCTAAGAAGAAGTGGAAATTGCTGAAGCCGCCTTTTAAAAAAAATGCTTTGGATTGTTTATTTCTGTGGCGCGGGAAGAAGACAAAACAACAACAGATGGAAAGCACAACTAGGTAAGTTTCTTTGTTAGTTGTAAAAAATATCACATTCACTGATCCGTGGACCAAGAAGTGGTAGAATAATTTTAGTATATTCGTGGAAACTCTTACTCGACTAGTTATATTACTTCGCAACGCACATTTTTTATGCCAGTTTTAAAGCCGAGTGAAGTATTCTTGCTAATCTGATTTATTTTATTTTTACAATTTATATCGATCACTCATTAATTAGGTATAATATTCAATCGTTCGTTGGTACGCCCACGGTTTCACTCACGTAGTGTGCATAGATCTATGCACTTTTAGTTTTACTTTTAGGTGCATCCCACGCCTGAACAGCATTGACACTTGCAAAAATACTTTCTTAGTGTACGTCTAGGTGCTATAAGGTATGCAAGCTCTGCGTTGTCTATCATTGGTCAGCCAGTCACGACAAAGATTTTATATGTAGGTATATTATTGTGATTGTGATAATAATTACTAGTACCTAATAAGGAATATTAGGTCATGCGTGTTAACATGTTCATCAAGTGCAGATAGTAAAATCGTGCGTTGTTTATGAGTAAGTGCAATGCAAAGATTTAACTTTCCTTTCTTAAAAATTATAAAATAAATAACAGTGTCAATGAGCGGATATGCAATTAGACCAGTAGGAACCTACCTATTCATGCAGGAACATTATTGCTCAGAAATTATACTGATGGTTCATCATTTCCATCTTAGGATTTTTAATCAGAAGTGGCTGCAAGTTTTCTTATGTTTACTTGTGGCTCTGCCCACCCCATTAGGGATATGGGCGTGATGATATGTATGTATGTATGTAATTAGGTATACTGATTTATAAAATCTGCAACTATTGTAGTGCGCCCTCTACTTCAACGAATTGCACCTATCTCGAACCTTTTATCTTAACCACCTTTCATAATATTGCAATTCATTGTTGTAATTAAATTGCAATATTGCAAAGACTGCATCTAAAATTTTGTAAATAAGATTTGATTCTAAGTGAAAAACGCCTAGGTTCTCATATTTTGGTAGTTTCTTGGTGGTATCACTTAGCAGAAATTGTAAGCTTCGTTGTTCCGTCTAGAAATGAAAGATGGCGCTACTAGACCCTAACTACAGTACAAGAATAAAGCGACGGAAATAGTGAATATTAGCTACGCTGATGATTTACTAAGGTTAATATATTTTGCTAATGGTTCAGTGTTACAGCTATGCAGCAATGATAATCATTATATGATTATGAGGTTAAGGCATTTCCAGTTTACAGGCTTAGGCTTTACTATCAGAGATGCAACGTCATCTGCATAAAGTTAAAGAATGACTATTGTTCTTATTACTATCCTTGTTTTCTAAGACAACGTTTGGTCCTTAGATTCAAAACCACAGTTTCATTCATAGCTTCTGTCAAATCGCAAAACCAGTTTAAACTAAAGACACTTGCTAATATAAAAGGCAAGTGCAATTAATTGCATCATACCTTAAGCTACATTCCAGTCTGCGGAAATTGTAATTCTTTGTGTGACGTTCGGTCTCGCTCCATTTGTGTGTGACTCATCAAAACATCCATCTAGTTAACGAACTTATTATGTCTTTAAGCTTGTTGAACATCTTTTGAGTTGCTCTCTGTTCTTATCTTATTGTTGGTAGTTCTTGGTATATCTTGATCAGACATGATCCTATTTTTAGTGTTAATATCACCCACTCATTAGTCATTTGTGACTAGATTATAAAATGACTAGATATAAGTACTTAGGTACCTAACGTGTGGGTTGAATATAGAAAAGCATAATTTGCAAGGAGCCTCTAGAAGGCACACGCACTGAATCATGCTTTTCGAGCTACAATAGATCGAAGTTTACCGTCATAATATAGAAAATAGACCGGTCGGTGACCGAATTTAAGCGCTTATAATTTATATTAGGTACTTAGGAATTATTTCCTCAGTATTTTCATATATGCAAATAATGCCTAAAATTACTTAAACTTGTCAAATAAATATTGTGTGGCTATTACTATGGTGTTCCTACTCAATCTCTATTCAAAGTTCTTCCATTGACATTGACCAGGTCATCAGCTCACAAAAGTGGGTCAGATTAGTTTCCTTAGCTCCATGGCCCTTCTCAAGAACGTTTACGTTCACACGTTCCTATATTGTTGTCATTCCTCGGAGCTGTAAATCTTGAGCATGTTACTTTTATACCGTCTCCTGTGCACTTGTTAATTCTGAGCTTATAGCATTACGAAACATAGGTTAGTCTTTTAATGTAAGTCCGCACTAGTTAATAGTAGGTATAGGTACTTTTAAAATATAAATACCACAGATATAAATATTTTTTTCAGTTTAGAATCATAATTTAGTAAAATACCGGTCCCTTCAAACTAAGTATCCTACTATATTATGTGAAAGTTTGAGCCTCAATCACGCCTAAACGGCTGAACGGATGTGAATGAAACTTGGAATATATATAGTACATGTGCTGGATTAACATATAGGCTATTTTTTACCCGGGTAACACGCGAGCGAAGCCGCGGGCGGCAGCTAGTTTAAATATAAATAGCCTTTAGTTTTAGTTAGTTAAGTATATGTATAGTTGTTAATGGCTGTTTGTTTTCCTGCGAAATAAAAATAAAATAAATAAGTATCTCCCGGAAATTCGCACGTAATCAGAATTAGCGTTAGTTTGATTTTATGGTTATTTTAATAATATTTTATAAATATTGAGTGTTTAAGTGTCTTAGTTCCTTTTTAAAAAACCCGCTAGGTATTTTTAAAGAACCGTTTACTCATGCATTACGGATTACCCAGGATTACCTTACTGAGGTGGGTAATTTTATTATTTTCTATGTACCTAAGTAGATACTTCTATTGTCTCATTCAAAGCCTTGAGAAACTTAATGTACCTGCCATATAATCTACATAGCAATAGTGTTATTTACAAAAATGGTGGATAAGTGAATTCTGTGGTTTTGCTATGGCTTTACGGGAAAAATCTAGAAATATTTTTCTAAATAAAAATAGTAACCTATTGGTTACCTACAATACAACTATCAGTAGGTGGGACCTGTAACCAAAGTTTCCTCTAACAAGAGTAGTACCTATATGGCTCATTCTAACTCGCTATGTATGACGTTCAGAACAAACAATAAATAAGATAGAGAAGGTACTAGATCATTAATGTGCCGTTGAACTAATTACAATTGCACTAAGTGGCTACATAGCCCGAATAAAGACCCATTCTTACTGCACAACTCAATTAAATTTAATAAAGTAAAATAACAAATACCCAGACCACGGCAAAGATGGAGGGACGAGATTGATGCCTACTTAAAGGACTGGTCCACATGGCCTGGAACAGGGATGATTGGAGAGAAGGAAGGCCTTAGCCCTGCAGTGGGACACTACAGGCTCCAAATGATAATAATAATAAGTATTGTCAGTCAGGAGGTTTCTCACTCTGCAGCCCTAACCACCGGCAGCTTGAGTTCTGCCCCGCTGTCGGCGGCACCCCAGTTTTTAAGTTGTTTATATTTTTAATAAAAATTTAATGTAAAACAGTAAAAAAAATATATATATATAGAATAATAATAAAAGTACAAATTACTTTGAAAGAAGCCTTTTTAGGTAATACTTACCTTGTAAGATTCCTAAAAGCTATAGAAGTGTTTGTGGGAACACGGTGTAAGTAGTCTTTTGCCACTCGTTAAATAAATGACATCTTCAAAAGCTCTCTTGACAAGAAGTTTTTGAAAAGCGTTTGAAACAATTTGCCCAACGACCTTCGTTTTAATTACTTTACTTAGTAAGTTTGTACAAAATCTTTGATGTAGAGAATTAACAATGGGCTAGCAAAAAAACGATCGCAACTTAGCACATCCATTGAACCAGCCTTGGTTCTTTAAAAAACTAGAGTAGGTAAACCCCAGGCAAACAAAACTTGCGGCTAAGCGCGATTCGTGCATTTCAGTATCCAGTCGCATAACTAGCGCGCGCCGCGAAGCCTGAAATATGTTTTACGGTGTAAAAACATTATTATTTTAATACTTTTCCTCGTTTGTCCCGTATTAATACAATCTTATATGATTAATTATTAAGTTATAAGTGTGTTGTGAAAATGCCTGCCACTACAAATCCTGAAGACCCGTGGAAATTCGTTTATAATAAACTGCAGGATAATCACATTATCAGCAGAAGAAAGTAAGATTAAGTATTTCTCGTTTTATAATGCTTAGGAGATTTGGTTTTTAACTGACCTCTGCCGTACATTACCACATTGCCACACCTACCGGTAGGTACATACTGTTATTACTGATATAAGTGAAAACAAAACAAGCTTACCGCAGCACTTGGATTTTGCCCTATTGATCTTGCTGGTATGGGTGCCTGCCTAGCCTAGTGAGTGTACAAACCTATGTAGGTGTTTCCCAAAATAATTAAAAACTGATGTCACATTTTCGTATAAACCCATTGGTAATGATAACCTATGAATCATAAAATATTGTACTACTTCATATCATCCGGACAAACATCTTAGAGTAGAATGCATCGTATTTGACCGCAATATGCCGCAATTTTTTTGCCAACTACCTAACGAGAAAGTCTTGAATGCCACAATTCCTTCCAGACAAAAAGACGCCCCAGTCTCAATCGATAGGTAGTTAAACATACAGCCAGTTATTATTGCTGTATTACTGCGGACTTAGGAAAATACCGAGGGTTTTACCCAAACCTAAACCGAACTATTTTCCCTCCGTAGACCAGAACACTTTCTTGGAGACCCTAATGACGGGATCACCTTGTCTTCTGCGCCATCGTCGTTAGGTACCTACATTCTAAGATTCTATAAAACGGTTTCGTTCGAGTCGACGTTAGGCTATAGTCCCATCAGCGGCCATAAGATTAATTATATCAGGCTACGCTGAGATTTATACGCGTCTAAGGGCACCCCTTGCGTTAGTTGCCTCAAAACCCCTTTGGTGTCTCGCCCTCTAAGTTCGCCAAAGCCCGATAAAGTTGTCAATAGTCATTTGCCCAAAGCATTAAGTTCGAAAAAAGCTCTCATTGTCTTTTACTATTTTAAATTGAAACTTGATCTTCAGCACACCTCACCAGCACCGACCTTGACCCATAAGTTAGAATGTTGGCTACGAGCACAGAATTAATAAAAACTTCTCTTGATAGACAAACGCCCTATTCAAGGTAAGCAAGGACGTTCGTGACTTCCCAAATACTTTTATGTTGTTCAGTGGGTCCTACTCTAAACCAACGACCTTTGGATCGTTAGTTGACTATCAAATAAATACCAGGCCTTTCTACTGACCTCCCTTTCATTTTATTTAAGTTAAGCTTTCATACATTATGTAAGTAGTTAATTTACCCCTTCTATGTTTTTGTTCCATCCAAACCGTCCTAGGTTGCCTGGTAGAGATCGCTTTTAGCGATAAGGCTTTTAGCGTTTGTAAGCTTAATTTAAGAATGTTTGTGTGGTAAACACTGGTAAACAATAAAGTGTTATCTATCTGGAAGGAGAAAGAATTTTGTCAAAACTTAAACAGTTCAAATACAAGTAAGTAATGGATGCCGATGGTTCAACGTTGTAGGTATTTTTAGTATTAAAAGATTTCCATTTGTGAATTTTTTTGTGAGAGAAAAAATTTCATCAGACCTATCAGACAGATGGATATTGGATAGTGGTATAGATACATACATAACTTGTGCTCAGCCACCCACTGTAAACCAGCTATGGTCATGCCTGCTTGGTTTTCCACTCATTGTTTTTACCCCTACATCTAACCTATATTCCTTGCTTTCTCTGTTATGTTAAATCAGACAGGGACAGGTGTATATCCAGTATCCACCAGAGTAGCCGCGATGATGTCATCATGCTGAATATTTTGCGTGTCAAACTTCTTTGTTTCTTTGGTAGTAGGTAACTAGAATGAGATGATTAACAACGCTTAGTACATGTTGATACAGTGATAACCATTTGACATGGTTCTCAGATAGTCTGGTGATGTATGTTTGGTTACAGAATGGTTCTACGTGTATATACTTAAGTGCCAGAGTTTTATTCATTTTTGCCTCGGGAAGTCTTAAGGTCTAGTCCTTATTTTACACCATCTATGAAAAGTCTATCTTAGTACCTACACACTAAAACTTGATGACACATTACTAAGTACTCTAAGTGCGTGTTATTGTGCTTACATTCATGTCATTGTGCTGTCTCTGTACTTGTATCTAAGTATTAACCTTGGTAATATTATGATAGGTAATTGTCGTATGCACATATTTAATTTAAAATTTACTTTCATTATCTCGTACATGCCTATTATACCTACTTGATCGAACTTTCCTTGAGTACTTTGGTGTAACGTTAGGTATCTAGTTAATTCATCAAAAACTAAACCAGTAGTAATACCGATCAAGTCTTGTAGGCAGGAAAATTGTTTTCGGCGCATGATGCGCTCGTTAACATCATCTAAATGTTTACATTGTGATGATGAATGTGTCGCCCTGTCTTAGGTTACAAAAGCACGTGTGTTATTGCAGCTCGCTTAGTTAGCTCAGCGCTGCGACCGGCAGTGTGCGTGATGTTGGCTGTCGCACGCAGCCACCTTGAATCTTGATTACGTCAGCCGGTACCGTTTTGCCAAAACAAAACATTCGCGTTGCGTTTTGGTACAATAAAAATTCATGAGATTTAGACGCGACAACTTATCTAACACCTGTCTAATACCGTGCTGCTTGGGTCAGTGGCCGCTAAGAGGTTCCAGTTTTGCTCTCAATTTTGCATAGTGAGTCGCTATTTCCGTGCTGCTGATCAATCTCAAGAACCGCCTGCTTTTGATGTTTACGTCATTGGCTAATGCACAACCGTGACTGCTTCATTCAAGTGATTCATTGTACAAATCGATGTGGGTATCTGCATCTTGTTTTGTCTCTCCACCAGCAGAATAGACGTGGTTTTACCTAGAGTTTCTTAGTTTTCTTTTGTAAAAGTAAATAAACTCGTTTGTCCTACAGTTCCTGTAATTTTAATTTTAAAAGTCAATTAAAGTGCCACGAAAATGGATGAAGAATCAATGTGGAAAGGTTTCTATGAAAAGTTGCAGCAGCAGAAATCTGTAGAAGAGCAGGTTCACGATACGAGGTTGGTTTGTTAAAAATTGTTGATAAGTATACTTAACCTACCTACCTAGTTAGGTAGGTATAGCCTATACTACCTACGGTATTTACGCCCTAAGTCCCTAGTTAAATATTAAACTCAAACTAAATTTTTTTTAGTTACTTATATTAAAAATTAGGATACTTACATAGCCTGGCCAATAATAATAAAATTATACGGTGCTGTGGGATCCGTAAATTCAGAATCAAACATTATTTACCGCATTGCATAAAGAAGGTAACCTAGGTAGGTACTTTACACTCTATATAGGTAAACATACGACAGTGAGTCTTTCAATAACTGGAAAAGATGGGTTCTCCGTCTGTAGTAACCGATATATCTCCAAAAGAGGGTCCACCAGGGACAAGAGTTACAATTTTCGCGGAGAATTTCTTGGTACAACTGCTGTAGACCTTGATGGTAAGTCAAAATAAAAAAAATAACAAAAACATAAAGAGTAAAATGTGTGTAGGTTGGTTAGGTATGGGGCCCCTTTTACTCTACTTTATTAACTATCTTTTGATAAAGCGGCAATAGAAATACTACTCTGAAAATTTCAACGCTACATAGGTAGGTAGGTAGGTACTTATTACGGTTCATGAATACAGTCGCTGACAGGCGGACGCACGGACGGACAGCGGTGGCTTAGTAAGTAATAGGGTCCCGTTGGCACTCTTCGGGTACGGAACCCTAACGCGGGGAACTAGTGGAACCATAGCTTACATCTTATCTGTACCGCCACCGCAGCCCAGCTGAATCTCAGCGAGGCACAACTTACATCTCCGCTTTGAACGCGCCGTACAAATAAAATATGATATATCATCGCTCAGTGGTATCCACTGAAACTGAGTTAAGACGGGATGTATGAATAACGAAATTCTATTGTTTTTTTTTTAATTCTATTGGTTATTTGGAGTGGAGTCCGAGCATAAGCTACTCAATCTGCACATTTATCATCGTTTATGATTTGATTGTGCTACGACCTCGCTACGACTTACTATTTATAATTTTGAGGGTCAAAGTTTGATTTTTTGTGTTTGTTTCAGTATTATTGTGTATTGTAGTCTACAACAAACTTGTTGGGTGTCCGGTATTTATGTGCGTGGAATGAAGCGTTATAGTGAAATTGTCAAACTGACATTGACAATCGTAACCACACCAAACAGACAAACAGCTGTTTTCCTTCCTCGCCTTTACAGCCTTTACATCACTTTGCAAAATGTACCGAATTAATTAATTGAATGTCGAATAAATCGGGAATAGAGGTTGTATAACACGTACGCGTTCATTATTTGGAACTCGCGCAGATTTTGTTATCACGTTATTGAGCTCGACTGTGAGATAACATTTTCGGATAACTTTAGGTATTATCTATTTACCTACTCGGCCAGTTTAAATTGTTCCTTGGACAAGAATGGATCTCCTGCGAGCGGGAACATCTCGGCATATAAAGTTTTATCTCGCTCAATACAGAAACATGCATTTGTTGAAGAATCAGGCGTACATCAATGGCGAATGGGTGAAGGCCGGCAGTAATGCCGTGTTCCCCGTGCTCAACCCGGCAGATGACAGCGTAATCACTGAAGTGCCCGACATGGATGGAAATGACGCTAAGAATGCTCTAAAAGTAGCATCTGAAGCTTTTAAAACTTGGAGAGAGACCACTGCCAAAGATCGATCCTACATCCTCCGTAAATGGTACGACTTGTGCCTGAAAAATACAGACCATCTCGCTGAGATCATCACTGCAGAAGCCGGAAAACCACTTACTGAGGCTAAAGGTGAAGTAGCTTATGGAAACTCATTTTTGGAATGGTTTGCTGACACTGCACGCCAAATTAATGGAGAAATTATTCCCAGTCCGTGGCCCAACAAGCAAATCCTACTGACTCGCCAACCCTTGGGTGTTGTGTCAATTATTACCCCTTGGAATTTCCCATTTGCAATGATAACTCGTAAAGTGGGAGCTCTTATGGCTGCGGGCTGTACTTGTGTCATAAAGCCTTCAGAAGACACTCCTCTTTCTGCTCTTGCTGCTGTGGTACTGGCAGAGCAAGCTGGTGTTCCTAAAGGAGTGATTAATGTGGTCACAAGCAGCAGAAAAAATGCACCAGCTGTAGGTAAAGTGTTGTGTGAAGATGACATTGTTGGCTGCATCTCATTCACAGGATCAACAAATGTTGGCAAAATATTATATGGAATGGCTGCTAAAGGCATCAAGAGAGTAGCTTTGGAACTTGGAGGAAATGCACCATTCATTGTTTTCCCGAGTGCCGATATAGAGCATGCTTTAGATCAGGCAATGTTGGCCAAGTTCCGTAATAATGGCCAAGCTTGTATTGGAGCGAACAGGTTTTTGATTCATGAGGATGTTTATGACAAGTTTGTGGACGGATTCAAAGCTCGCATTGGCAAGAAATGCATTCTTGGCCCTGGAAATAAAGAGGGTGTCACTTGTGGACCTCTTGTCAACATAGAGCAGGCTAAGAAAGTCTCCAGCTTAGTCTCTGAGGCGACGTCTAAAGGAGCAAAAGCACTTATTGGTGGAAAATTCAACACTGAACTTGGAAACAAATTCTATGAATCAACCCTTTTGGTTGATGTGAAATCAGACATGAAGATTTTTACTGAAGAGATTTTTGGACCCGTAGCAACATGCTTAAAGTTCAAAACAGAAGATGAGGTTTTGAAGATTGCCAACAGCACAAGAAGTGGCCTGGCTTCCTATGTTTTTACAAAGGAGCTTGGTCAGGCATTTAGGATGTCTAAGAACCTCGAGTTTGGCATGGTAGCTATAAATGATGGCATACTGTCAGCCCCAGAGCCAGCATTCGGAGGTATCAAGGAGTCTGGTATTGGCAGGGAGGGTAGTAAACATGGAGCAGAAGAGTATACTGACATAAAGTACACATTGATGTCTGGTTTAGACAAGTGATTTGTTATGTTAGTGAAACAATCATAGGTTGGGAGAAATGTGCATATCCCCACCAAAAATCTGAAACCCCAAAGGGATAAAATATTTTAATGCCATATTTATTAAGGTTTTACTGTCAATACTAGATTATAAGTTGCATTTATAAAATCGTTTGTATTATAAACTGGCATCATTTTACACAACAAGCAATTGTATGGCTTGGTTTGTAACTAATGTATGATCTTGCCAATCATTCCAGTCTTCCAATGTTGTGATGATAGTAAGAATAGTTGGTAGTTTATGAGATGTGAATTTAAAATTATTCTGAACTGCAATTTAAATGTTTTTTTTTTCTTTTTAAAGATAGGAAAATAAGATAAAATTATATCTTCTGTTATCAGTTATTAAAGTTGTATAGTTAAGAATAATCTTTTAAATACAAGCATGCGCACCTACCTATATCTCCATAATGGTAAATATTATTCTTAATTTGAATGCTTTTAACCTTGATGTATTAACTAATGAAATTGTATTTTTGCAGAGTACAAGAAGTGGACAATGGATTCTTTGAGAAGTTCGGATCTATTCTGAAGCAATCATCACAGAGGGCTGCGCTCGAGGAGAGTACGCCTTTAGCGCCATTGAAAGAGATTGAGGAGCAAGATGGGGAACAGAAGGTCGAAGCAGATCTCCAGGCGGAGAACTCCAATTTTCCCGATTCTGACAGTGGGAACGGAACCCTTCTCGACACAGACTCAGAACCGGACGAGCATGAAAAGATAGACCGCTTTATAGAGGCCATCGGATGGAATGTGAGTATTTTATTGCCATTTTTATTACACCTTTGCGTTCTGGGTTTTTAGTCAGCGTTATGGAATATTTGCGTTATATTTAACTAGGTACTTATGAATTTTATGTTAATGGTAATGTGATGGGCCGTATTTTCCTGGTTTAGTTTTAGTTGCAGAATCACGTTAACCTGGATTTAAAGATATGAGAGGCGCTTGATGCGTGCATCTTCCTTGTGTTGAGAAACGTCGTGGAAGAAATGTAAAGTAGTCGACCCATATGGGTCAATCGAAACATCCTTTTCAACATCATAGGCAACCGACGAATAAACATTTCATCGTGTTCAATTGATTGTTGGCTACGTCACGCACAATAAGTCGTAGGTAGGTACTCAACAGGGCTTGTAAGTAGCGGTAGTATATAAAGGATGGTATACTTCGACGCCAGATACCTATACGATTACGCAAGTTGAGTGTATGTTATGTTGAAGAGACTCGAAAGGCCTACTACTGTTTTATGGTTTGCAAGTCTATAATTACCGACATTAGTAATAATAGTTGGAGGTTGCGAATTATATGGAATTTACAAACAATTCAGTTGCTACATTTCATTTGATCTAGACATTGAGCTACGCCTATTTCTGTAAAATGGGTCGGAGTCTGTATGCACTGAGACGTTACGGCGGCATAACTTGATTTTAGTTTTCATGGGCACGATTCCAAGGGAACGGAACAAACGGCTTGTTAGATAAATGTTTGTCATGTTACTATGATACGATCCTATTCGATATTCATTACACGATATAAACAAAGGATCCTCTGTTAACGTCAGTGGCTCTGTAATTTTATACAGATGCTTCGACCGACGTATGACGTTGCAGCAATGTAATGTCTGAGAACGCATTTTATCCCGCCTCCATCATAATGGCGTACTGCCAGCGGCATTTTACTTTTCTCCGATCATTTTGTCAACTTTCTCAAGGTTATTCTCAATGGTATTTGTTTCAAAATGTTGTCATCCAATGTCATTCCCCTTGGTTATAATTGGAATCCTACAAAATAATCTTCTCACATCTGATTTTTTCACCACTGGACATTGCCCCAGTATTTTGTCAGTGTTTTATAATACAGTAGGTAATTTTATTTTGTCACTGGCTTACGCGCGCGTATAAATTTTGATACCTCCATTATACCCCTTTTCCAGGGTAGTTTTGAAAAATTCTGAAATACGTATCCATTCATAGTATCTAAACTAAGTTTCGAGTCAATCGCACCACTCGTTAAAAAGTTCCCATACAAATTTTGACATCCCCTTTTACCCATTGTTAAGGTTTATTTTGAAAATCCTGAACACGCGTCCGTTTATTAATTAGGTATTTAAAGTATTTCAACAGAGTTTCAAGCCCACCGCACCGCCCTATAAAAAGTTCCCATACAAACTTTGACAACCCTTTCTGCCCCTTTTTAAGGGTTATTTTGGAAAACCCTGAGACACGTGTCCATTTATTTTTTATTTAAAGTATCCGCCTGAATTTTAAGCCAAATGCGCTAATAAGTTCCATATAAACGTTTTCACCCCTTTTCGCCTCTTTAGGGGCTGAATTTCGGAAAATCCCGCCTTAGTGGGTGGTTTTGTTATAAAAGGAAGCTATATTCGGGTGCGGGTTGCTAGTATATAATATGTCACCATAAAATTGTAAATACAATTATATTATAATCTATCTTGCGAGATTGTAAACTGTCGAAAGATTGTGAACCGTAGCTTACAATTTAACTGCTTTAAATTTCTGGCGCTTCGGTGGCCGCTGCATGCTCGTTCTGCTCGCTCGCCTCGCGCGTACATTTTCAATAACTAGGTAAGTTAGGTTAGGTGACCTAACACTAATTTCGATTTAAGTAGATGTTCGGTGGTTTCCAATCTCGCGAGATAATAATCTAACGGTATTTACAATTTTACGGTGACTTATTACAGATTTCACATATTCGTTAATCTATTACCAGCAAGCATTATAAAATAGAAATACATAAATGCAAAAGGCAAGTGCTATGTTATCTTATCTTGCAATTTGCTGTATACTGTTGGTTTCAGTGTGCATAACAGGTCTTGCCTGCCTGCATCTTCAAAGAATGTTTGTACAAATGTAAATTGTGCGGATCTATTATGAGTGAAGCTAACCTACCTTCTCAAAACTATCTACACATACCTATTTAACATTGATATCTTTCCCACTTACATCAGGATGTTCTCATTCGTCCTCATTCGCTAACAATTTATCATTCAAGAGCCTTATGAAGTGCTTGTTGAAATCGAATATATGTAAATAAATGGGCTAAATTGTAACATTAGTTTCCGTTCCTGGCGAACATAAACGCACGTGGCCAATAAAATAAATAAATCGTTCAATGCGTGCC
The DNA here is from genome assembly GCA_949320045.1 of Scotopteryx bipunctaria. Classification (NCBI taxonomy): domain Eukaryota; kingdom Metazoa; phylum Arthropoda; class Insecta; order Lepidoptera; family Geometridae; genus Scotopteryx; species Scotopteryx bipunctaria. The sequence goes on from OX439449.1 coordinate 5,721,394, forward strand.
TGTTGCTTGCTTGCAAGAGGAGAACCTTGAAATCACATACTTACGTGTTAAAACCACTTAAAATTATGATAAACATTCTCTAAATATCTCATTTATGAAGAACCGGTTGCGCGTGTGAACTGTAAGAAGGGGTTTTCCGTTGATGAGGGTTCATCAAATTACTCATGCGTGAAATGAACCTAAAGTAGATTATAATTAGCAAAGTGCAATTCTCGCCTCGCAACCATTAAAACAGAAGAGATCTCGAATTCGTTTTGTAGATTCTATCGATTGTGAAAACTCAGAAGTTGCAGTAAGAAAAACAAACATGGCCTATCTGGCACTAATCGGTTCGAGTGTTCAATATTTTTTATAGACTTTTATTAGCTTTTATGCTTGCGTTTGCACATAAAACTTATATCTATGCATTGCTTTATAACTTTTGGGGTTGAAGAGGGTCATAAATTGGTTGTTATCCATTAGTAAAGATATTATATGTGAAATAGTATGATGTTTATGAAGGTATTACATAGAAAAACATGCTAATAATTAGGAGTAGTAAAAGCATTGCGAAATAAATACTATCTCACCTTTCATACGAGGTGATTTAATTTGATGGAAACGTAAAAGATTTTACTCCCGTATTGTGGAAGCTTTTAAGCTCTGGAGACAGGAAGTTGGTGGATACCATTCTAAAAACAGCGAAGCCGACGTTTGGAGGTGTTCAAAAAATATTTTGGACAATTCTTTTTTTTTGTTCGGTTCCGTTCGCATTCATCTTGTAGGCGCTTTGCAAAAATAGAATTTGGCGGCAGTGGCGGTTCATTCCCGACTCCCGGCCGAACTTCGCCAGTGCAGCGATAGCTCCCACTACACACATTTCAGTTTCAGCACTCGTTGTTGCTGTGTCCCTTTCCCGGGAACTTTTAATTCAAAGCTCATCATGTGAGTGGTCGTACGGTTGACTTTTCGTTGTCTAACGAATTAAAGTGTTGTGTTTCCATGGTTTCGTGTGCTTTGTGGAACAGTGAAAATGGATGGGATGGGAACACTTCGGACTAAGTTCAGGGGTGTAAAGAAAGAGCTCCTGGAACGGCAGACTAGTATGCTGATACAGTCCATGACCGTGGGTATACCGACAAATCTAAAGAAATAACTATTTCGGCAACAAATAAAATGTTCAGTTAGGTCAAGGTTTTTCGAGACCATTGAAGACAATAAATGATTCCAAATGTAAGAATAGACAAGAAACATGGTAATGTTTTAATCAGAAAATCATTTTTTATATCTTGCTTAACTTACCTAATTTTATATTGGGGACTTTACAAAGAAATGCGAATCATCAACACGATAATTCTTAAAGCCGTAGCCGGTGTGATGTTTGATGGCAGTCAACCTTAGTCGCTAGTTACGTAAACACAAAGTCGTCAAGCCGTAACCAACGACGCGGTTTGTCCAAAACACTGGTGTCCTAGCTTTCGATCAGATCAATAAGCTCCTACCCTTCCACGTCGGCGCAGTAACCCTGCAGCTTGAAGAGAGTGTGCAGCCACTTTGGAGTTCAATGTGTCATTTCATTACATTTGAAATCGGTCGTTGTATAGTATAGGTCGCGGTCAGTTCCGGGGGCAAGCTTAGCACCCCATAATCATAGGTGATTCATTTCGCGGTGGTTTGAGCTTCAGTGTGGAACGGGATTGTTCATTGTTTGGTCGTTTCCCTGACTTTATGAAATTGAGATATTATTATGATACTTCGGTATGTTATTATTTTATAGCATTTATAAAGGAAATTGTTTATTATTTGTTCTATTTACTTGAAGTTTACGTTGTTACATGAGGTATATATTGTTTTAAATTAAAATGGTGTGTGAAACTAAGTGTTGTAAAGTTCTCAAGCGGAGACCACTGGATAAAAAGACAACCTAATAGAGGTGCCAAGAGCCGTTGGGTGCGGGCCGCATAGGGCCGGGTGCTCCAGAACTTTTAGCGGATGCCTATGTTCAGTGGATGGTCTATGATAGAAACGATGATGACGATAGAGTTTTTAAAATGATCGATGGACAGGTAGTATAGGACTAACCAATGTGCTTTCGTAGTATCTTTAAATAGGTCAAGGAGTAAGACCATTCTTGCAAAATTTCTATCGACACGTGAATTTACCCAAGCGCAGAAGTTTGAGGAAAATACACAACACGTCATACTTGACGTCTACTTGTTACAGATCGATGAACTTTACCTGGAGATTCTGTACGAGATTCTGCATAATGTCGGCGGCTGTGACGTAGGATGCGAAGTAGGGCAGCTAGCCATGCTGTCCTACGTACAAGAGGCCTTCAAGATATCCAACGACAAGCATAATGAACTGATGACTAAGGCTGAGGCTAAGGAACCGCCTGAGTTAATGCTTAATGTCGAGGTCGTGGAGGCTAAAGACTTGGTGCCGAAGGATCCCAATGGGCTGAGCGATCCGTTTGTAACGATATACATGATGTCTAACTCGTCTCAGAGGTACAACTCCTCAGTGAAGCAGTCTACGCTCAATCCCGTTTGGGAGGAACATTTCTCTTTGTAAGTACTTATGTGCTTTTTTTTATTTATTTTTGTATATTGGAGATCACGTTGCTGGTCTGGTTTTATCTCATGAATTCTCGGAGTTAGAAAAAATATTAAACTCTCTTAATTTTATACACTTACCTATAGTGTTCAGAGGTTATTGAAGTTCATACGCTTTATGTTACTAGGTAATATATATTGCGTGATCATGTACTACCTACATAATTTTCCGCACAAATTATAGCGTGACATGTTGAAGAAACCAATTTATTTCCTTGAAGGTTAGCTATTAAATATTCCATTGCGTACTAGGACAGTCACCGTCCTGACTTATGCAAAAAAATGTTGTATGAATTACTACGAGTTGTCACCCATTTAACCGAATTCTAAACGGTTTCAGGGCTGGTATTTGTTTGCTTTGTGTTTCTGGTGCCCTGGTAATGGTGTTCCATTATCAGAGCGTCACAAACAAATTGTCTCTAAATAACGCATTTTCATATAAAACATTTCCAATGTTTACATAGTAACAATTAACTTTTATGTCACACGTGCTTTAAAACGTTATTCTATTTAAGTAATTACTTATGGCAATAAATAAATGAGTTATTGCTTCGCAGTAGGTATAATTCGTAATACGACAGAAGTTATGAGCTTGAATTATGTGGTTTACGGGCCTTGCACTTAGCAAATCTTTGTTTACATACTTTTTTACGACGTTTGAAATTCTTAGGTTGAACTGTAGTTCTTTGTTACGCTATTCGAACATTTACGATAGGTTCTTGACCAAAGCTGCTACTAAATTGATAGTAAATGTTCACGCAATAATGAACCCTATGCACTTTCCTCGTGATTCCCCGAGCTAAAGTTCCCCGCAATATATGTAATATCTATTTATTTTTTAAAATATTAAGGATATGTACCCATATTATTTGACAACATTGTACCGTAATCTTATCAATAAGTGCGAACATTTTTAAGGGTGTGATGATGGCCATAACGACTGAACAGATTTGAATGAATTTTGGAATATACATAAAATATGTAGTGCGTGTGCAGGAATAACATATAGGCTATTTTGACGACTGACGGCCTTGGTGGCGTGGCGGCCGATTGCTCGGTTGAGATGCAAGAATCGCGGGTTCGATTCCCGCAGCGAAAGAAATGTTTGCATGTTCTGCAAATATTTCTTCCTAGTTTGGGCGTTGTGGTAGGATGTTGCTCGTAGTTTATAACACCCACGATACAGGGAATCCCAGTATGGGGTCGGAACTATGTACCTATGTAACTATTTGAAAAAAAAAATGTATATAACCGGGTATTATGCGAGCGAAGCCGCAGGGGGCAGCTAGTAAAACATAATCCCACCAAAACCATTCCATGTAAAATGGGTGCCAAGACTCACAAGTGCATAATACTTTCACTGTTAAAAGTTATGAGATCACCACTAGAAGAGCCGAGTATCTATCTGAGCTCCGATTTCTGCTGCGCATCACATAGCCCACGGGGCCTGCCTGTGCTGTTAAGATAAAGCTATAAGTGCTCTTGTCAGTTCCACATTTGTAACAATAAATCACAAATAACTCTTCCTGAAGCCCTGACTCTACAAACTCAAAATCTTGGTAAAAAAGTATGGGTTGTGACTTTTGGTTTGTCTTGACGGATTCTACACACAAATGAACTTCCTTGAACTCAGAAAAAAATCCGAGTCTAATATGCATGCAGGAGGTCTTGGATGCCGTAAAGTCTGTCCGCAAGATTATTTGGGCTCTGATTAATTTTTAATTTTAATTTCAGACCAATGCCTGCAAATTTTCACGAAGATTCACTATGTTTAGAAGTATGGTAAGTTCAATTTGAATTTATTTTTGTTTATCATGCCCATAGTGTAAATTATAGTAGGTACGTAGTTTAGTAATTGGACTGGCCTTGCAATTTTTAATGCCTCGCGCTGCCATGCCAGCGCTACTGAAATCATGTAGGTAAATGTTGAACACACTGTTAGAACTAGCTTAATAATATAACTCACACATTGAAACATACAAAGTTTTGGAATGGGATGCACAATTTTCCCTTATTTTCCATTCACATAACCGTGCTTAAACAACCATTTGTGAAGTTACCTGTGAAGTCATAAAAAAAGTTTTAGACCATGTTAAAATATGCTAGTTTGTCACTGTTAAATGTTTTCCTAGGGACTTCGACCCCGCAGAGACGGTGAAAGAGAAGATGACAAAACTCTTCGAAGTGAAAGGTGTGAAAGGTCTTCGGAAGCTGATGAAAGAGATCGCCATAACGGCGTCTACCGGGAAACATGATAATGAGTTGATTGGCACCGCTAATATACCGCTCAAGGTAAGTACTGCTTTTCCTATATTATTTTACTAGACTTCGCTCGAGTGTTACCCAGATAAAAAGAAAGTAGTCTGTCACTGTTCAAACTTTCCTCTATGCAAAAAAACATGCCGATATGTTGCTCCGTTCCTATGTGATATAAGGACAAACCAACAAACGTACGAACTTTCGCTTTTGTATTATTAGTAAGAACAATTAGTATTGTAAACTTTAAATTAATGATGATATTATTCAATCCATAGACTAATATATTGCATAATAAATTAATAATTCTATTATTTTCTTAAATTAGGGGAAAGTACTACTTTACGTGGCGTAGTTGGAAGCTTTCAAAAGACTGGTTATTTCATTACCGCATGACAGTCACCTTCACTATCTTTTTTAACTAAAGTTTGCTCTGGCAAACATAAGTTTAAACATGTCATGCCAAGTCGCCATAGTTGTTACAGAGACCTTTGAGGGATTCCTCTATCAATAGCACACTAGTATCTAAACTCTTCTCTTTTCATATAAACAACAAAGCAGCTTATTCGTTGTCACCATAATTTCAGCCGTTTCAGTTTCAGTTGCACATACACCTACGGCTTTTACCAACTTTTATCAGTAGTACACGAAACGAATCCTTTTCCCACACTGGTTCGAAAGAACTGGTGCCACGACTATTAGTTGATTTTTTTCCAACTTCAACTTGCTCGATCTGTTTTAGCCTTTTTTTTCCAACAGTCCATCCCAGCAGGTGGAATGGTGATGTGGTTCAGCCTAAGTAAGAAGAGCAAGCTACGTCGGCAAGGTGTCGTGAAGGTTCGCCTCAACTTCTCATCGGAGAAGAACTCGCAAGTCGCCGCGCAGGAACACAGGCATTTGTTGAGGATAATGCTACTGCATGAACTGGAGAATTCAAAGGTAAGACTTATTTTTCAGTCCTTGTTACTGTGTCAAAGACTCGTTGACTGTTTAGGTGTTTTGACCAAAAAATAGCCACCTCTACGGCTTTGTCGGTCGCTGTCATAAGGTCCTCCTGGGTGCAGGTTGGTACAATAGACAAGAGAGTAAATGTAGCATGTTCTGCATTGGTTCACCAAAGTCGCTTTTTCAGTTGCTTATCCATATAAATAATTGAAAATATGACTGGTGCACAAGCAGGAATTTAATTGTTTTTGTTCAATGAGAATGCAGTAAAAGAATGAGCTCCTGAGGAGTGCTCCATAGTCGTTAGTGTTACTGTTGTATCTCTATCAATATATTACAATCTTAACTTTCTGACTGTTAAATCAATTTAAAATTGGAATGTAGGTCTGTATTTTAAGTGACCTTCATCTCAGTGTTGAAATAAAAATAAAACATCTACCAAAATGTTCATTATTAATATTGAAATTGACGTAGATGTGAAGCTGCAGTGGAACAGATAAACCTGACCTACATTTTGAATGCATTTGAAGTGTGAATGTTTCTCACGAGATTTATTTCTTCCACTCGATGTTTGAAACAAAACAAGCTCAACAGGCACAGTTAAGCTAGAACAACATTACACTGAAGCTCACGATTATGTATCGTGGGATTGCTTGTGTGTCGCGTCTTGCGGCTTAGCGGAACGTTGATCTAATGTAACTCTAAACAACTAGCCATATAACATTTATGAGCTTATCGGCTTTCGTGGCTCACATGTGGCTAATGTAGATATCGCTTCAGCAATGCTCCTACACATTAATTGAATGGTAATCACTGACATAGCGTGCCGTGTAAGGTATCAACTATTATTTGGACATTATACATTTGCGTTCGTGTAATACATTTGTAGCATTCTATCTGATCGGGTCAAAGTAGTTCAACTTTACCTTAGTGTAAAAGTTAATAACTACAGTTTTGGTAACAAACTATGAAGGTTTTGTTATGTAACTGGTTAGAAAAAACCTATATGTATTACGTACGATGATTAAACACAAAATCTACGACAATTAGGCGTATGTATAATGTTGCTTCCCACTGGTAGGTGACATAGATTGTAGTATCATTTGATTTGTAAAACTTTCTTCTTATCGACTTTAGATGTTGTGATACTACATACATAGGTAGTTACTTAGTACTCGTTGTTTTAGATATTATTATCTGTCCTCGTGGCTAATATTTGGCAATTATAGTATTGGTATGATGTATTTACATAATCTATTTTGGACTTTGAATCAGGAGTGGCTGCAAGTGTTCTTATGATTTACGATGATAAACGTGATAATATGTATGTATTCACCAACAGGTAGCGCCATTCTGGTGGTCGGGAAACTTCAACGCGCAAGCCGAGGCGATAATAACCCAGCATGCTGCACAGAGCGGACTCAGCCAGCAAGACAACACGCTGGTCCAATGGTGCGTCTACTGCGCAGTCACCACAGACCATCCCCTCAGTTTCGCGCTATTTAACACTCTGCTCGATAAGCTCTCCAAACCGGTTAAATCTGGTAAGTAGACTACGTACTGGAACGGACTAAAACTGCGGGGGTATTAGCTGCTCAATGAGAGCAACGGTGGTATAGTTTTAGCGGTCCCGCCTTCCGTTCCTAAGATCCGATCGATAAGAGGGTTCGAATCCGGTCGTGCACCAACGAATTTTTCTGTTCGAAAAGTTTCTGCACTATATCAGTACTATCAAACGGTGAAGGAAAACATCGTGGGGATCCGGCACGTCGTAGAAGTTAAAATGGTCTAAAACATGTACCTACTCAGTTATTCATCAAACTGATTGAATGTGATTTAAATTCAGTGCGGGTTTTCCCCTATCCATTCTTCCACTTAGCAAAAATCGGGTTGGTCTTTGTTGAAAAGGTTTTTTACTGGTTAAATAAATCTGGTTATGACTTTGATACCACGGGGATGTACCAGTAACTCAATGCAACAGTTATTATTACACAAGCTAGTCAAGTGTCTGGATTAGGTTTACATAAAAACTGTAATATTACTTCTTGGAAGACTTCTTTGTCAACTTGCTTGATTGATTATCTCGTGAATGTTTCTATCTTACTTGGTTTAGATCAGACTATAACCAGTTAAATCAGGAAAATACGTCCAGCATAAGAATATCATTTGTTAATCGAGATATACCGGAATTAATAATATAAACAATGTAGGCGACGGTTAGCGACTGAAGTTCATGAAAATTTGATGTTTTCAAGTCTTAGATGACTCTAGAATCTGAAGTTAGAATTAAAAGTAAACTAGATACATTGGAAACAAAAGTTTCCATTTTCTCATGTAACGAGAAGAAAAGTGTTTTAAAAAACTTAAATTGTTCATGAACTTATGTTGCTGAATTGTACAATTTAATTGAAAAACAAAACGAACAGTATTCTTACATAAAAGTTGATTCTTTTTCATTAGAACTAGTCACCCGCAAAAAACAATTGCAAGATAATTACAACAATATGACTTTTTGTATTAGGATTAATCAATGAGGAAGACATCAAGTTATTCTGGGATGCCGCAAAAAAACTGCTTCCAACATGCTTCAGCCGCATCAGGAAACTCAGGAAGAAGACTGAAGACGACAAATCAGTCATGAAAATGCTCAGAGAAGTTCTGAAAATCTTACACAAACTATCTGTTTTGGACGTCCCTGATTCAATGGACTTGTTCCCTGAAAACCTTTACGGGTGGTTGGGAAGCAAAGAGAAAAAGTTGACTATACATGATGTTCTACAGCAAGCTGTGATACAGGGTGCCTCAGATTGGTTCGTCCATATTCTAGAGCATAATGAATGCAAAGACAAATCGGAGGAGTCGACACTTCAGCACCTTATCAAAGTGATACAGTTAGTGCGCTCAGATTTGCAAAAGGCTGTGGAGTATTATGATCGGATATTTGTTGAGTAAGTTACTAAAATCCTACTATATTATAAGTGTGAAAGTTTGTGAGGATGTTTGTATGTTTGTGCCTCAATCACGCCCAAACGGCAGAACGGATTTGAGTGAAATTTGGAATATACATGGTATATGTGTGGGATTAACATATAGGCTATTTTTTATTCGGGTACCATGCGAGTGAAGCCGCGGGCGGCAGCTAGTAATAAATATGTAAGTATTAAAAGGTAATACTTACAAATTTATAATGTAAGTGACAATGGAGTGACAATTTGTGAAAGACTGCTGCAAAGACTGGATGCGCCAATCGAAGATAGGGCGCGATGGCGCTCATTAGGGGAGGCCTATTTCCAGCAGTCTCATTTTCGCAGATGATGATGATGAGGTATTAAAACACATTTCAAATAGTGTCTAGCCCCGAATTAGGAAAGCTTGTGTTATGGTTTATGAGAACAAGATATCTGATAGAGAATACTTAGTATTTTAGTGCTACAAATAGTGCTCAAATACAGAACAAACATCTATATTTACCACGCAATTGTTTGTCCTGTATGGAAATCGAACCCACTACCGGCGCACCCACACAAACGCGGAAGACAACTACCAACTCAGCTGTGAAGCCAGTCAAAAATATTACATCATAATAATATTCAAGTGAACAAGTACTATATCTCAATAAAAAAAGTTCCATTTTCCTTGTACGCCATAGGCACTATACGCTAATTTGTATGTCTGACCTTAAGATTCAATTTCCCTTGCATCTTTTCTATAGAGCTGAGATGATTCATTTCATATTGTATTGTTCTTTTAATAGGCAGGTCAGTTACTAATGAGGTAAATTGTTTCGCGACAGACTTATCGCTTCATTATAATGCTATTTATGTCTATTGTATGCACTGTACAGATGGCAAATGGTTTTGCATAACACACATTGAATTTTGCTACTTGAAAAATAAGTGACTAATCTTTTTTTAATACATATATTGTTGATTTAACCTTTGAATGTATTTCTTATGAAAAACTGGAAATATAATTATCTAAGCTGGTTATCTAAATGTCCGCCAAGTAAACGTTAAAAACAATAATTATCTAATTCATCAGTTTTTATGTGAGAATTGTAGTAATATGCTTATTATCTTGTCCACTCAGATACATTTTAGGTAGGTTTTAGTCCATTATAGGTACATATATTTTGACGTTGAAATAAAATCATTTTGATTCAAAGAGTCTGAATGGAACTAACTTTAATACAATTATACTAACCGGAAGGAGTCCAAATCTTTACAAAATTCGTAAAGGGTTGAACTATATACTCTACCTATTTATCATTATTTTGCAATCAAATAAACTACATTCAAAACCATAATGTATTCAAATCGACCCCCCACAATTAAAATAGCTACTATACATCATTTTTTACATTGGAAATACTTACAAACAAGTTTTATTTAATTCCTTTTTTAAATTTCAGTATAATGAACTTTCCCTACCCGAAGATACTCTATGGGCTATATGAGGGCAAAATCGCAGCTCTGGTAGAACCCGAAGTGATAGAAGTGTGCAAGAGTCTGAAACGTCTGCGGTACAACGAAGGGTCTACGTATAGTGTGCATTTAGCGGGCGGTCTTAACGGCGAGACGGGAATCGGCGCGCCGCAGGTCGAGAACGAGCCTTTAGCTATGGGGACCACGTTGTTTGAGCTTTATCTCACGCTGCAGAGATTTTTGACGTGAGTATTTTCTTTTTAATAATAAATATTTGTGGACATCTCACATAGCGCCATCTAGCTCCAAACTAACTAAAGCTATGGACACTAGATGGCTGATAGAATAGAATTTGCATTTATAGTAATACTCGTAGCTATATCGGATTTGTTAGAGGAAATAAAAGTATTTTTATTCATTAAGGTAAATTCACAACACAATGGACACAAAGACATTTTCGAACTTATAATGCAACACGAATGTAGATAATTATATTAAAACTTTATAGTACTGTATTAACCCTTAAAGGTCAATTGGCTTTCTCTTTTTAGTACCTGTTCAATAGAACCAACGATTACCATTACAAATGACTAACTCAATACGCCTACAAAATAAATTGAGTCAAATTTTGCGCTCCTTTCAGGTTAGGTCAAGCCCTCAATGAGACCGAATGGAGTTCCTACGCTATATCGAACTTCCACACTTGGTTCTTCGGCGGGGTTGCCCAGTGGTTAGACATTGCTGCATTCAAAGCTTTGTCAAGGATTGAAAAGGCGGTTGATTTGGATAACCTGGCCCAAGTGGATACAAATGTGAAGTATAGCAGCTCAGGAGTCGACACGCTGGCTATTTTCTACCAGATCAAGATCTTCTGGCAACAGTTGGCGTGGCCTGACGTTGTGGGATGCTATACGTTTGTTGCTAAAATTGTTGATGTGAGTTTCCGTATTTGGCTGACATTCTGGTGTGTCTAGATTATACATTATTTTATTCCCAGTATTCCGATACCAAGGAATGTCTATGAGGTTTTACAAAGATGCGTCATACGTCAACATTATAGCACAAAAAATGGCGAATTCGAAGAATTACTTCTTATTGTATTTATGACAGAGATGTGTAGCCGCGACAATGACTAATCAATTCGGGCAATGGGTTTTCTTTTGCCAACATCGCATCTACATACCCTAGGGATGCACCTTAATACCATCAAGATCATAGAGAGCCTTAAATGCAACAATTTCATTCAATTACAGAACAGAAGTTCACCCATTCAACCATAAAGCTTTCAAGACCAAATAATTAAGTACTAACCACTATGGTGAAGTGCGGATTCAAGTCATTTTTAATCAAAGTGCATGAAATGATTTACGCGCGCGCTGAGTCGCGCGTAGCCAATCACGTTGCGTCTAAATGACGCGATTTACTCGCAAGTTAATATCTAAATTGCCATAAATTCTTGCATAGGGACGTAGTATTGAAAATGAAAAATACTTTATTGCGAACAACAATGTAGGAGTACATTTTTATAAGAGAACGCCTGTCTTCCTGGCAACCAAGATTAAAACTGAATTAAACTAAGCTAAAACTAAAATAAACTAAATAAATGTTTAGATACACGCTTGGACCTTTTTATTGGCAACAAGGCTGAGCGGTGGGGATTTCTGCTGTCCCTCGAACAAGTTTAGAACTGTATCTCGTATATTTGTGGACATTTCACACAGCGCCATCTAGCCCCAAACTAAGCAAAGCTTGTACTATGAACACCAGATGTCTGATAGAATACTTATATAGGTACTTTGTAAACACATACTCATAGTACATATTACTTCAACACCCAGACCCGGAAGAAATATTTGCAGAACATACAACCATTTCTCCCGTAGCGGTAATCGAACCCGCGCCTCTTGCGTCTTAGCCGAGCACTCACCCGCCATGTCACCAAGGTCGTCAAATTAATCTGTATTTACAGGACATCTGCCGCTGCTGCGTATTCTACTCCGACAAAATGGCAGCCAGAGTTGATAGCGTGGGCACAGTGAACACAGTGTTCGAGGAGCGGTTCGAAGTGACCACAGAGTGGTGTGTGGCCATCAACAACATAGACTACGTGCGGCAGAGCCTTGAGCCGTTTGTGGAAGAGCTGGGGATGGAAGATATAGTGCAGCGGCTTAGTGAGGCGCGGTCGCCGGTTGAGGCTCAAAGGTAAACTAGTACTACTACTATTTCTGAAGCGAAAGAAGTATGTCAGGATCGTAGCAAATGGAGATCCGTGATCTCTGCCTACCCCTATGGGAAACGGGAGCGATATTAAGTATGTATGAACTACTATTGCTTTCGACACAGTGTGGTGGAAGGTATTAAAGTGAGCTTCAATCGCTCCATTCTTGGGTAAACTGAACCAGAGAATCGTAGAAGTAAGGATAGGATTAAGATGAGTCTGAAGTCAGAGGATACTGAAATAAGCTATGAGAAAAAAAACTGATGCTTAATGCATAAATTCTCATTTAAATGTTTGATCGTGACTAAACTGCCTACCCTTTTGATATTTTCAAATACCTCTTTAATGATACAGACATGAACCACTTGTGATATTAATAAAATTATTATTTGTTGCTTTACAGGTGCAAAGAAACAATGCAAAATGTTATCGCGAACGCCATAGATACAGTCAAGAACAAAATTGTTGATCTCCTGCTGGTGATGGTCCGAAAGGTAAGATTTTTCAATAATACATTTTTGTATGGCTAAATATACTCAAAAACTAGACGCTCGGTGTTGCTCTCACGTGGCACAAAAAGTATCCTAAATTTTATTCCAGCACACATACTTCTTATGTATTTTCCAAGTTTCGTTCAGTCGTTACAGAGCGATTGAGACACAAATGTACAAACATCCTCACATCGTCACAGCGTCACATCCTCACAAACTTTCGCATTTGTAGGTAAGTAGGATATGATTTAATTTTTACTTGCTACATTTCAGATGATGCCGTCCATCACTCGCTTTTTAGTGGAGGGTGCAGAATTGCTCCACCAAGATTGTTCAAGCATGGACCGAGTTATGCGCTACCTGGAAGCAAACTTGGACATGTTGTACCAACATCTTAACAACGAAAACTTTTCAAGGACCCTTGATATAGTCTGGGAACAACTTGGTGACGTTTTGTATGAACTCATTCAAGCTAACCTGGAGGTATGTTTTTTGATAGTTTTGTGTAGTTTATTTATATAATTGTATTAATTAACTCTGCGTAGTTTTCTTTATTTCGTTTCTAACATTGTTTTAATGTGTTTTTAATACTTATATATAACTAATAGGTATTCTATCATTATTTCGTTGATGGGACCAGTGAAATTACTTGTTTGCTTTTATTTTAGTGTAGAGTTTTATGTTCGGACTTTGGACCAAGTACTATATTACATTAGTCTTCTATTATAATCTTATTATTGTAGTTATTTTTCACTGGACCACATGAATAATTTCTTATTGACTAACCCTTATTAATTTGGTTTTTAGAAAGAGAAATTCTCCACTCGTATCAGCTTGTTTAGGCGTAGATATTTTGGAAAAAACAAAGTGTCCCCCATCTATGTGTATCGGGTAAATAATGTTGCTATTGTAAAGCACGCTACTGCAAAATAGATCGTGTGCTGTGCACCATAGAGCATACTTTCAAATGTATGTTCTGTTAAAAGCTGAAATTTCATATTTATTTTACAATGCAGTTTTGAGTAGGATAAATATCATCGCGATAATGTGCAAGTCAAGGTACAGTGACGCTTTATTAATCGACTGCTAAGAATGAGCGTATATTTTTTATTTTATCTTATTCCATCAAAGATGAGCTATTTGACTAATATTTGTGTGTTCTTCTCTTTCTGTATTCATACAAATAGGAATTAAAAATAAGTTCCTACAAATAGTATACTAAGTAAATAATAATAATAAGTCTTTGATGAGAGCGCCACAGTGCCTGGACTTGCCTCTTTTCGTGATATTTTTATCAGTTGAGGTTTGTCTATTATTTTGTATCACATTTACGCTAATGCAGTGTTACTAATTGTTTTTTGTTTCAATAGCACCGAAGGGCAAAGATAACTCGCTATATCGACCCGAGGCGACTGACTAAATCGGCCGCCGCTCATTTGGACGCGGTAAACACACACACACATACAGCACCTTGGTTTATGTTATGTGCTCTGTGCTTGTGATGTTTCTACGATAGTTGGATTATCCACTCGAGAAGTGCTTAAATTAGTAGTTATATCCCCGGTCACTCAATATGCACTAATGCGCAAATCCACAATGGTATGGGTACCTATTGTCGTATTTATTTTAAATATTTATCGACTACCTGGTGCCCGCGACTTTGTCTGCTTTGATTTTTTTTTGAGTTGAAAGGTAAGTAGCCTATGTCCATTTCCTCGCAAAATTTTATCAGAATTTGTTCAGTAGTTGAGGCGTGTAAAGGTAGCAAACAGACAGTTACTTTCGCGTTTATAATATTAGTATGGATTCGAGAGTTGTATATCAGGACCGTAGCAAGTGGAAATTCGTTGTTTCTGCCAATGCCTATGGGGTATAGGCGTGTTATAATGGATGTGTTTATCGATTCAAATTTAAAAAGAAATTCTCGGTCAATCCCGCGACGGAGAAATTTTTGCCCTGCAAATGTTTCTTTCGGGTTTGGGTGTTGTGGTACCATGGTATTCCTAGTTTCTGATACAGGAGTTTTTGCGGTCAGAGCTATGTTTGTGACTGTTGGGTGTTATTTATTATTATATTTATTTAACATGAGCAACCGGGGATAATAATAATTGATATTCCTTTGATTTTGGCATTAAGTTGCATATTTATATCTTAATTTGTTTGACATTTTTTTAAATCATTTCGAGTCGATACTCCTTAGCGGATGTTAGTATGATTTGAATATCCAGTATATGTTTGTAAATGTGTATTTAGACGTTATGTAGCATATTATGTGTTAAACGCAAGATATATAGTTTATAGCTGACTGCTGAATCCTCGAATAGTCACCATTTTCAGGATTGAAAACTATTTTTAAATGTTCTATTTATGGAATTGAATCGCGCATGTTATTCAGCATATTGATATTGTGCGCCTAAACAAACCGATTACTCACATTAAAATGTCTGAAGGAAAGTGCACGTGTTATGGTCTTCGTACATTTATCCGAGACAGCTTTTTTATCTTAACTTGAATAGACGGAATGCTGAAAAAAATTTAGTGAAAAAAGCTCCAAAATCCTAGTTTACTTATTACTCGTGTCACTAGTTTTAGAACCAGTGTGTTGACAGGATTCAAATGCGTCTCAAAGAAGCCTTTCGTAAACTTGACACATGCTTTCGAACTAAGTAAAAATTCAAATCGTCGACGAATTCAGACTACGTTAGACTTGACAGTCGACATTCTGACAGTTGCGCTAGGCTGGCCATCCTACAATACAGTACGTTCAGCTTAACTTGGCATGCGTGAAATTAGCCGTTGGACATGCGCAGTGCAGCTTATTCATACTAAATTGTCTACTGCGCATCGAAACGGCTAACTTCACGAATGTCAAGTTACGTTGGACGTACTGTAGGTATCTTACATTGCGTGATTCAGTCATTCGGTGCGTGCGGATAAATGTGCGTCCACCATTAGACATTATTAATTAAGAAAGATTTTTAACTCTACTAACATAAATAAGCATTGACTAGTATGAAAAGGTTTAAATATTATTTACTGTTTGAATAGCTTTTGCATTGCATGTGGTGGTGGAGGTGATCGTCAACATTTTTATAAGCTACGTCTATTATTTGCTTTAGGTTAAATGTTGCTGGGTATATTTATATCCATTATTTTATGTTTATTTTTATTATGGTGTTGGGATAATGATGTGTTAGTTAGTTTATATTTAGTTTAGAATATGTACTGCCATTTTTGGCCAGTTTGTGTGGTCAATGCGGCAACCAGTTGGTCAATCAAACGAGTTGGCGAATCTAGATGACCAGTCAACAAAAATCAAAATAAAAGGATTAGTAAAGTTTTACAACATGGTGCATACTCTTACTAATTCTAATAGTTTAGACTCGTAGAGGCCGCGAAACTAAAGTTCTTACTTTTTATATTGTGTGATTCGTTCACAATATTTTTTTAAGTACTTACCTATGGTGACACTCAGCGCCCTCCTACGGCTGAATAGTCGTGCATTAATAAGAGTATGCACCTTTTTGTAAAACCTCACTTTCCCATGAACATTTAGCTAATATTCAATTCTATTTAATAAATCTCAGCTTCCTCCCAAAACGGACGTGTTTAACTAATTTAGGGCCAATTTTACCATTCAAACTAAATGGCGTACAATTGGACAGCTCTTGGACTCTTATGTGAAATCTGCTTTAAGAAAAAAATATTCCAAATTACAGAAACGCCGTCCTCCATCCTTCTTCTCAAACCTGCGCGAGTGTCTCAAAATAATGATCCGTTCGTTCCGCCAAGATAACGGCAAAGAGGCATACTCCTCGGAGACGCTCAAGCGAGTGGAGTATCTGCTGAAAATCCACGGAATGGAGACCAGAGAACTGATTCATCAGTACCATTTGGAAAGATGGCAGGAGCAGCAGTCGATCGCTGAACCGAAGATGGGGATATTGACAGTGCGAGCGCAGTTCATAGATGACCATCTCAAGGTGGAGGTAATGAACGCGAGGAATTTGACGCCTACGGATTCCAATGGTAAGATATTCTTCGAACGACGCTGTGCCTTTCTATAATTTGAGGAACAACACAGATCTTATAACTTTTCTATGATTTCTTCGTACGATGTCCATTGCTAGTTGGAAGGTTCTGCTATTGGTTGTTTTGCTACTTAGGGTGTATGTACATTACGCTTTCAGTTTGTGGCTCAATGCAAGTCATCGATGGATGACTTGCATTGAGCCACAAACTGAATGTAAAACAATACAAACAAACTGTATAGTATTGAAGGCTCTATTCTTAATAGAATAGAGCCTTCAATACTATACAGTTTGCAAACAGAACTACAACTGACAGTGTAAGCTGCTGACCTTCATTTTAAACGTCCTTAAACGGATGGATCCAAAACATCATTGAACCATGTGGCATTGGTTTGCGATAGTATTATAACATAATGTATAATTATTGGTACATTGTTACACGAGGGTCGAAAGGAACCTATTTAGGCACGATGTTTTTCGAATGCCTTAATAGGTTTTCATTTCGAATATAAGAAAAGTAAAAAAAAAACTCGATTAGTTTAAGAAACAATTCTTTTATTAAAAACGAAAATGAACAATATGTACAAATAGTTAGCAGTCGACAAAACAACTGAAGATCGAATTGCCGCTTTCCCGCCTCTTTTGTCTTGCTTTTTCTGTGGCAATATACCAGCCAGTATTTTTTTATCATTGATGATGGTAAATATTTAGATAGACGAAAAGTACCCTCTGTTAAGGTAACTTCAAGCGTACTTTCCGAATATGAGAAATGAAAAGGTAATTTATTTACAGGGTACTGCGACTCTTACGTGCGAGTTGGAATTTTACCGGAGGATACGTTCGCGAATGTAGTCAAGCCTAAGACTCAGACGCACAGCAAGAACCTATTTCCACTGTACGACGAGATGTTCTTGATGTAAGTTAAAACTCCGACTTTCAAATGAGCTTGAAGATATTTATAATGCCTTCATTTATTGCATGTTTGCAGTATAATGCGCATTCTATTTTGAATTGTATTTCAACGGTGCTAAATCATAATTTTAAATTTAGCCGGTATATATTTGCGAGCAGTTTGTTTGCTCTGTAATATAAAAACATCTGTGAACCTGAACGTCGGTTAATATAGGGAAAAAATACTAGGTACTATTAGTTATATCACTAGTTTATTCGAACCAGTGTGGTGAAAGGATTTAAATGAAAATGAAAAATGGTTCTCTATTTATTTCGCAGTGCTCTTTCCCATGAGCAACGCACAACACCCGATGGAATCCTTCACTTCGTGGTTAAAGACAAGGATATGTTCAGTATGAGCAATACTTTCGTCGGAGAGGCGTATCTGCATTTCAATGAGATACCCGACACGCCAGCTCCCATCTCCAGCCTGCCTCAGCAACTGCTCACGCTTACCAAACCCGCTTCTATCGGTAAGCAAATAGTTTTTAGATCTAAAAACCCGTAAACAACAAAAAACAGAGTTTTTTGGCGCAGCTACACCTACAGGCTGCGCCGATGTTGAAAATGTGAGTATATTAGTTAAAAACTTTTAACAGTTTAAACTTATCGAGCTGACAAAATTTTGTTTGAAAAATTAAAATGACCTTTTAATTTTTTTTATTAGGTTATTACGAAGTAATTGGGTAATAACGATTGAACTGTTAATGTAGTGATAACGAAAATGTTAATGACTCGTTTTGTCTAAAATTTGGTATTTATACCTGTACCTGTATTAATAAAGGTTATGCCCACCCCTTCTTAACCCTTTCATTCCGTGGACTTTTTGACCTCCCCTCGTATCAATTATTTTAGACGAAAATAATATTTTTTAAATAAATAATATTTTTCTTACATAGATGGAGATGCAATAAAGGCGCTAGAGACAAGGCAAGGCGACAAGCAAGCTCGTGATTTCCTCAAGAAACAGAGACAAAAGATGCCGGGCAAACAGTTCTTCTCTCTCGGTTGAACAAAACAAGAATCTGAATGAAATTTGAATTAAAACTTTTGGAATAGTGCAGTGTGGTGCAATGAAATTGTAAATGCGTGAAAAATGGCAAAAATTTTGAGTGTTGCAAGGTACAGTGGTGCTTTCATCAATGATAATTTATTTAAAAAATACTTTTGCCTACGGTTAAATTTCTATGAATACTCAGATACTGAAAAGCACAAAAAGTAGTAGTAAATTAAATTCTACATACATACATAATTATCACGTTCGTACGATGGGCAGAACCACAAGTAAACATAGGAAAACTTGCAGCCACTTTTGATTTAAAGTTCTAAGATGAATTCCAAATTGTTATTATTATTTTTATAAATAACTTCATTTTTTTTAAATAATTATTTTGATGAATACTGCGCATAGAACGGGCCTTTGTGTACTTCAGTGGAAAAATTGGCAAAAAATTTGCGCAGTGGAGTTTGCACTGATGCTCTAATGGAATGGGTGGTCATCAAAGTTCCATAATAAGACTACGCACATAACTGATGGTTATTTTCTATGATAATTATGATGAATGCTTCAGCATTAGTATTTTTTGTATGTAATGACGTCCGTATGAGATCACACCTTCACACCTGATGACATTCCATACAAAAACGGTCTAGGTATGAACGCAGCGTTGAAAACTCAGTACTCAACCCTTACTCAAATCAGAATGTACCTAAGCGTAACAAGAAAAGAAAAAATATACTTTTTTAAAACCCACGACTTTTTACAAAATTTGTTATCTACAAAAGCAGGCCTTTAAGAAAAGTGTTATCGAGTTTCTAAGTGACAAAAAAACTATACTAGCTGCTACGCCCCCTGGTGGGCTATGACCGTAAAACATATGAAATGAAATGCAGAAAACCGCATCGAAATCGGTTTATTAATTTTTGAGGAAAATGGTAACAGACAAACACAAAAAAATAAACGTACAACTTCTTGGGCCAAATTCTTCTAATACCTTCTCTGTTCCGTCGTGGGTAAAAAGTTAGACTAACAGAACCTCTAATAAAAAATGTGTATGAGATTTACATAAGAAATATGCTTGTAATATTTTAATGCTTGTAATGTGCATGAGAGCAATATCCTGCCTTTATCTTTTTAGTTAGGTACGTATATTAAACAAGTCTTCTCAAATAGTTTTGGAAACAAAACAAAAAATACATACATACATATTATCACGCCCGTATCCCTAATTGGGTGGGCAGAACCACCAGTAATCATAAGAAAACTTTCAGCCACCCCTGATTCAAAGTCCCAAGATGACTGGTGATCAGCCCATCGCCCATGTTAGATGGTCCATCATGTTTGTGAGGATACTAACAATAAATACTTACCATTTAAAATTATTTAGGTCCTACATTCTAGGTAGACCAATTACTATTCGCATGAACATTAATATACATAGTACATATTAGCATTTAGATCTCAAGTAATAAAAGGTGTAAAATGTTGAATTAAAAGAACAGAAAACTTATGAAAAGTCCTTTCCGTGATAGAAGGCACCAAATATTGTATTACGATTCCTGTAGGTAGGTAGTACTGTGGTAATCATATTTAAGCTTTGTAAATAAATGTTTGTATGAACTTGGAGTGTTTTATAAAAGGTACTTTTATACGATGCAATTTTATGGAAACGTTTGTAGATGATGTATTCTGTGATAAAATAAAGTGCCTTATTGTTTTCAATTTTGTTTTTGTATAATTGTACCTATCTGTATTATGTACAGCTTGTGCTATGTTTAGTTACGTGATTTGAATGCTGTATAACTGTGAAACATTTTTTTTATTTTTTCGAATTGCGTGTAGCAAATCTTCTTTTATATTTAAAGTTTATTTTTTTCGATCTTTATTTACGGCAATAAAACAAATTTAATAAAGTTTACGATTTTTAATGTAAGCCTGGGTAGGTATTATTTTACAATGTCTGTCAAAAATAGGTAGGTTTAATTATTTTATGGCACCAAACAACTAGAGCTAACGATGTTGTAAAGATGGAGATGGGCTGTAGTATTCCTTTCATCGCATCGTCTGGAATCTGTCTCCTATTTACGTACGTCTTCTGACTCATTAAAATTTGAACTTGAACTGCATTCATACTTTACATTTATTAAAACCTTGACTCTGAAGCTTATACACCAGGTTCTTCGATTTAGTTTCTTTGCTTCTGTTTTTTTTTCTATTAACTTTTAATGATGCTTTTGGGTGTATTAAAAGGCGAAAAGTTAAGATTTACATACATAATTATGTGATAATTATCACGCCCGTATCCCTAATGGGCAGAGCCACAAGTAAACATAAGAAAACTTACAGCCACTTCTGCTTTAAAGTCCTAAGATGGATATGGTGAACCGAATAGGTAGTATCGAGTATTTATGTATTGAATTTTAATAAACTCAAATCCTTGTTTTTATAATTTTATATTGTGAGGTGAAAATACACGTTGCACGCGACGCGCGTTGTGAATATACGCAGTCCTAGGTACCTATGGTAAGTAGCTGGCAGTGGTAGTGTGAGTGGTTTACAACAAATTAATTACAAAGGTCCCCAGTAGCGGGCGCTCCGGGCTGCGGGTGTTATTGCTTCATGCATATAAAGTAATAACTGCTACAATCTCCGTGTTGTTAACTATTTTGAGTGTTTCCACTGTTTTATATCCGGCTCGAATGCATCGACACGAGCATGTGTTTTGAATTCTGTCTCAGTAGGTACAGTTTTCATCACTCACTTTTCTCTACTCGTAATACCTACAGATTATAGCTCAGTGCCTGTGTGAGTGAGTTTCTAAGTGCTGGCTTTGAATTGTTTTTTTAATAACCAACATACTACGTCTACGCAACTTGCAATGATGAAAATGAATCATTCGTGTCTCTAACGTATCAACCTCCATCAATGTCTTCTTACCTCCATCACTACAATCTGCCGCGTGTCATTCTAAATTAAATTAATTAAAATGTCACATATCAAAGCGATCACACGTGACTTGACGTGGGATGTTGGAAACGGTCCATCCAGCGGCGGCGGCGGCGCCTTTCATGTCCTCCCTTCGCTTTGATCGCGCCGCGCCGACAATCCGGGCAACTACTTATCGGCTCAGATTTATTGTGATTCGGAGGCTGCGGCCCGCGGGGGTACCACACTCATCTCGTCCGTACTTCGCGAGCGTTACGATGCTTATTCTTGTGTGGACTATCGTGCGCAAATTGCTATTGCTTTAGATGAAAAACATTCTACCTAGTACGAAGATACATAAGGCAGACTGTTTATAACTAAGAAATCAAAATATAATAAAATAGTAAGGGCTGTAATCAAAGATTTAAATCTTTGGCTGTAATGGGTAAAATGGGTAGGTATCCTAAGTTCAAATGTTCTTATTTCGTCTATCTTTTGCTTTACTTACCTTTATATAAAAAAACAACCCAATGATTACGAACGAAGATATTTTTTTCTCAAGCTTCGTATCGAAACAATTCTATCGGCACCTGTCCAGTAATTTGGCGTCACAGAATGGCCATAGCGTTTTTTGCGTCCACCGCAACGGTAGCTCCCGGTAGCTGATAAAAAGATACCTTTTGTGGCCACTATGCGAAGTGACTAGCAAATAGACGGCCATCATTGTCCGGGTAATGTGCTGTTGATTACTACGAATTTTGATGGTAAAGAAAGATAAACAGTAAAAGCGCTTAAGTATCTCCCTAGGTACCTACAGTCAGCAACAGAAGTCGAATTTTTCAGGTTTATTCTGGTAAATCGATAAAATATGTCAGAATGTAGGTTGACAATTATTGTAAATAATTATTTATGGTGTTTAAAGACTTACGGTTTATGATGATTCGGGTCTTGGTGTTTTAGTATCATAAGTGTATGTATTTACTAAAAAAAGTACCTATATAAGTATTCTATCAGCCATAATCTGGTGCCCATAGTAATATTATTAGTAGTAATATTATTATTATTTTATCATTAAATCACTTTGATGCTCACTGTACAATATTATAAGGATTTATTAATCATTATCATCATCATCCACAGCCCGACTTTACCCAATGCTGGGCATAGACCTCCCTCTATTTGTGCCATCCATCACGGTCCTGTGCTAGTCTCATCCATCCACAGCCCACGGTTTTAACTATACCTATCGTCTGCACATCTCGCAGCAGGATGAGCCACATTCCTATAACCGCACCTCGGCCACCGTTCAGTTAACGTCTTACTCCACCGTTCATCACCACGCCTCGCAATGTGTCATGCCTAGCTTTACTTGAGTTCCTTAATGCGGTTCCCAATGTTCTTTTACTTTGGTACGTCTTCAGTATTATTAATAGGTAAGATTTTTTCTGTTATGCCTAGAACATGCTGTGAACATGTTGTGAACATTTAAACAGTGCATTCAGACCATTGTTCTGAAAATATCGAAGTTGATAAAGCACGGAATTAATTGCTTATGATTATTACAGTCTGGAAGAAATTGCTCTTAGCAATAAGACCGCCGTTTGTGTATATCTGTTTTTGTTTTTTCAGTAGGTACCTAAGTTTTATTTTATTTTGTTTTGATAGATAGATAGATAGATAGATAACACTTTATTGCTTACCACACATTTAACTTACAAAAAAGACAAAAAAATAATAATAATAATAATGGTAATAACAAAGGGCGGCCTTATCGCTAAAAGCGATCTCTTCCAGGCAACCAAGGATGGATTGAATGGAACAAAAACATAGAAGGGGCATACCAGTGTGGTTACATTTATTACTTATATAAAAATAAAATAAGAATGAAAAAAATAAATAAATAAATACAGAATACATAAATATATAGAATATACATAAATATGTTTATATAATATTTAAATGAATATACTATAGGATAAAAATCAGATACAACTGGAATCAGTGCAGCGAGACAGTAAATGATTCATGACTTTGTTTTT
Organism: Scotopteryx bipunctaria; assembly: GCA_949320045.1. NCBI lineage: Eukaryota > Metazoa > Arthropoda > Insecta > Lepidoptera > Geometridae > Scotopteryx > Scotopteryx bipunctaria. The sequence goes on from OX439449.1 coordinate 5,745,268, forward strand.
AAAGATGGTAGATGATTGAGTCCTTCGGATATCCTCAGGCAGAGCGTTCCAGAGGCGGACAGCCTGCACTGTAAACGTTTGTTTCATATTGTTATACATATAAAGAGTTTATCTATCTGTCTACAAGTAGTTCGCCCCGAACTGAGATCTCGCGCGCCATGTCCACAATCCGCAAGATACCGCTATCAGCTTTACCTACTTATAGTCTAACCTGAACTACCAAGTTATTAATTAAAAAACTATACATCCTAGAATAAAATAAAAGTTTGGAATATACAAACAAAGCCTTTTCTTATGGCACCCCACTCAACACATCTGTAACTAACTTATTTTTATTTACCCCCTTGGGAACCCAATATATTTCCAAGAAATCTTCATAGTAGGTAGGTACAATCTATTGACATATGATTAAACCTAGCAAGTTTCAGACGATTTGATTAACGATTCGAAAGTTATACTGTAACAAATATATCCACAAACATACAACACCAAATTAGCCAAGTTGCCACTGAGATCTTGCTCGCTTCGCTCGCTCGATCAATAACACTTCTCTTGTCTTTTTTTCGACTTCTATATGTATATCTTAGTGCATAAAACAAAATTGAAAAAAACAACATCTTGTATAACTCTACCTACTTAAATAGGTATATACGCATTGTACCTAAAGCGTACCTAAGATCATCTGTTTGCTGCCCGCAACATTGATGGCCGAATAAGTGAAAAAATTTAATGAATTATTTAGTATGAAACTTTTATCTGAGCTATTTTGTAGACCTGCTTATATTTTAGCTATATCATAGATGTACACGGTATAGGTACCTATAGTATTAAGGAGATGTATTTTAACTCCCAGTATGCAACTGATTTTAGCTTATCCATTGCTATTCCTACAAAAAGGGTAGGTATTAAAACAGAGAGCTTTCACAATGAGTGATCATTTAAAACTCTTAGCCACCGATTTTTTGGGAGATTCCATTTACCGCCTGTTATTTTAATAATCCGCGATATAACGAGCATTGAACGAAAAAATATGATGTTCATTGTTATGGAAAATGGGCTTTATAATGGTCTTTTATATTAAGAGCGCTTTTAAAAAGGCCGTCCCGCTAAGTCTTTAATGGGATTGAATAATAAGCCATAAAGATTTTTGAATGGTCTAACAAAATGGTTTATACTTTCCGGCCTGTTTGTAAGCGGCAGTAGCGGCCATTTCTTTAGATGCCTTGATTTACTATCTACTAGATGTTCTATCTGGGGTCGATAAAATAAGTTTAATGAGGCTGCTCCGTGTATCGGAGTCGGCATCATAAAGGTACCAACTGTCAAAGGGCTCATTGTGTCGGCGTGGTTTGATTATGGCATTTTTACAAGCAGGTACAAGCTTTGAAGGCTTGCCGAGCCGACCGCCAATTATATTCTACTTAGCCGTGTCCAAACGCACCTTCTGGACGAACATGTTCTTAGAATGATACTGCTAGGCACCTAAGAGAAAGTAGAGACATTAGAAGACTAAGTAGACATCAATAATTCTTTAAACTTTTTTCATTAATTTCTTTCTTTTGACATGCTGAGAGCCAAGGCTGAGAGCGATGCGCAGCTTTGATAGTGTCAGCAAGCAAGAAATAGGCGACTTTTTCTAAATTTAGTAATGATATTGCCAAAAAACCTTTCTTATAGCGAATGAAATATTGAGAAATAAAATAACCTTAATCTGTAGGTATTAGCAGTTCGTAGTTATCCATTAAATTAGTTAGTTTTCATTCATAAAATGATTTTGGTACGTTGTTTGATCATCATCATTTTTACTTTTGTATGTTGATTGGAATGTACGAATGTACTGTACTTACATTCGTTATGGGATCATGCAAGGAACAAAATTGGATCTTACCTATATTGTTAAACAGTCATTGTAGGAACCAAGTTTATTCTAAGCAATTGAAACTCATTCATAACACCTTTTTATAACATTCAAACTCAACTCAAACATGTTTGAATAACAAAAACCCAAGACAAAAACCCTCCAGGATAACCCTTATGTTGACAGTAAAAAGGTTTTCCACGGCCGATTGATGCGTCAAGTTAAATATTTACTTTTTGTTTTCTTTACACATCCATGCCCCATCGGATCTCGAGCATCTCATTGTAACATACCTATGCGGCTATTACTAGATTTTTTATGAATGCTACTGTTTCGGCTTCTGTAATAAGAATATTTTTTATGTAAAATCTCTTACCAGATTAGTACTTACTTCATTGGTAATTTATGTAGGTAGGTATTCAGTAGTTGGATTTGCTAGGTAGGTACATCGTATACCTAAGATTGTAAAATTATCTAATTACTCAGAACTTTGGTTTCTGGTGAACAAGCACTGATTTAGTATCAATTCTATTTGAACTATTCCACTTTAAAGCTTACAGTGAACTAATTAGAGGACCCATTCAAATGCAAAGTGTAAACAACCGGTGTCGTGGAATCGCTCACCTGCTCTTAACGATCTTCGCAAATGGAATATCGTGCGAAATTATTCCTAAAAGGAACATGATTGCGTATTGAGTGGCTAATTTGAGTGGACGGTCAGTGTCTCGGCGTGGCTTAGGAAGCCGGTCGGAACGAGGAGCGAGCGCCTGTTGTTTTGTTGAGCGCAGCCGTTGACAGGTGGAGGGCGGCACAGGGCGTGCGGGGCGGAGCGGGCGGCGCCCGCGCAACTCGCGTGGCCCTCTCGCCTGAGTCACGCGCGCCTCGTAATGCTTGCATAATAATAATGACGGATGCCGATCGCGCGGCGGCTCCTTTGATCTGCGGCGCTTTTGATCTCGCCGCCAGAGCCGGTCCCGCCGCCCCTGCCGCACAAACGAGCCGCCCGCTCACCTTTATTCGGTTCGACGCCGCGCTGCCAGTCGTTCGGCCCTTCGCCCTCGCTCTAAATAGAGGCTTTTATTTAGTAAACAGCGGGAGCGCTACCGTGAGCGCGGGGCGGGCCTGCAGGCCAGTGGAGCGCGTGGCTCGCCCAGTATGGGGTGTGCGCCCGGCCGCCGCCGCCGCCGCCACTGCCGCCACTGCCGCGCCACCACGCGATGAAGCAGCGACTCCGCGGCGCAGCCTGCCGCCACTGCACTTGGATCACATGGACGCTCTGTGTACGCATCTATTCACTATCCGCTGTTTTGTTTAGTGCCATGATAATTGATAATGAATTGTGATCGGCGATTAATTGTATAAAACCAAAATGAAAATAAGTAATGCCGTGTCAAAATTCATGTGGAATTCAATTTGTGTTTTCGGATAATGTGAAGTTTTTAATAGTTGTGTTATTTACATGAAAACCAGGAAGTGTTTATATTACGTTCGCGTTTGGTAAAACCAGAACCGAATAGGGAGAAAAGAATTTACATTATTGTTGTATGCGGTTTTTTGGTCGTCCTGGTAAAATAAAAGGAAGAGAAAAAGGAACCTTCGTAAAATACTAAAGACAAACATTCACGATTATTTGTTTTGGTTCTTTAGCTAATATTAGAAGAGTAGTAATATTGTAACAAATCTGATAGTGCTGCTAAGCGGTAAAATGTAAGTGGCCTAAGTACTTTGTAAATCGATTTTGGCCATTTTGGGCAATATTTTATTTTAAAAGGCGTTTTACTAAATGGATTTGCCAGATAAAAATCTAAATTGCCAACAAGATCGTTTCATGTTTATTTTATTTTTGCGTTATCATCAATTAATTAACGAACCTGCTGAGATGAATTTTATCTCGGCAATTACGATTAGAAACATTTTTTGGAATCACTTTAGGTTTTGTACTCACCGTATTTATATAAATTTACATTTATGTTTGTTTGATTGTTTGAAATTCAAATGTTAAGATTAGTTTAATGATCAAAATGGCATTTGAGCCAGAATGGATATAAAAGTTAGCTAAATGCTCATGCTTACTTATACTAATGTATTGAGGTATGAAATTATGTTTCGGACTAGAAAGTACCCTTTGTGTTATCCCAGGCTAAACTATTGTGTATTCCAAATTTTAGGAAATTCTCCCATTACGGTCACACCACACACCGAAACTTCCGCATTTATAATTTTATTGTGATGTATTGCAGGCGGTGTTGACATCTGCGACTGAGATACTAGCACCCTTGCCCCCCGATAGCCTGCAGCTGGTGTGGTTGGCCAACTCCTCGCTAACTTGCAATGATGGATCCCCCGCCGGGTAAGTCACAGTTTCTTTTACTTGTTATCCGTAGTCTTCGTAGAGCCCCGTGCGCGTTGATATCTTTTGTAAAGAAGTAATTTTTTGGTAATATTTTTACGCTGTTTGATTTTAATATGCCTTTTTATTCATAAACGGTCGCAATGGAACGACAGTTTAATGCGTTGTGCGCTACTGTGATCATAGAAGTAAAAACTACTACTACTGTTTGCCTGTATAGTTTATCGATTAGTAAATTAAACTTATGTATATTTATGGATTCTTAAGACCGACGGTTGTTTGATAAAAGTAACATTTACTTCAAGTCCCTTTGGGATAGGTACCTACATAAATGCTGATATACATAGTGAAAAAGACACTCGTGGTTTTTGAGAATTTTATTGTAATAATGATGTTTTTGTTTTCTTAGGTATTATTTTCGTCGAGGCACCAACAGCGAGCATTGGGTGGTGTACCTGGAGGGCGGCGGGTACTGTTGGGATGGCGGGTCGTGCCGCGCGCGCTGGCGGCGCCGGCCCGCGCTCATGTCCTCGGCGCGCTGGCCGGCGGCGCGCCGCGCGCCTGCCCTGCTCTCCGCCGACCCCCGCGCTAACCCGCTGTGGCACGCCTCCAATCACGTGCTGCTGCCCTACTGCTCCAGCGACATGTGGGCTGGCACCAGGACCATGGCGCATCCCCACACTCGGTTCACCTTCGCCGGCCGACTCATCGTACAGGCGGTGCTCGCCGACCTGCTCGGTTCCGGACTCCAGGGTCGTCTCCTGCTCGTCGGGTCGAGCGCGGGCGGCGCCGGCGTCATGCTGCACGCGGACTCAGCGCGACGAGCGATGCGCTCCCACGGAGTCCGAGTCGCCGCCCTCGCCGACTCAGGGTGGTTCCTCGATCGCCCCGCCCGGGCCCGGCGAACCCCCGCAGCTACGATCGCGCGCCTCGGGCATTCCCACTGGCGAGGCGGCCCGCCCAACTCGTGCATCCGGGAGCACCCGACCGAGCCCTGGCTCTGCTACTTTGGGTACCGGCTGTACCCGCATATCCGCACGCCCCTCTTCGTGTTCCAGTATCTGTTCGACTCGGCGCAGCTGGCGGCGGAGGGCGTGCGCGCGCCGCGGACGCGCTCGCAGTGGGACTCGGTGCACGCGATGGGAGCGGCGATGCGCGCCAGCCTGGCGCCGGTGCGCGCGACGTTCGCGGCGGCGTGCGTGGCGCACGGTGCGCTGGCGAGGCCCGAGTGGCTGTCGATAAACGTGTCGGGGGTGTCGCTGCCGCGCGCCATCGCGTGCTGGGAGCGGCGCGTGGGCGGCGTGCGCGGGCGCGGGGCGTGCGCGCCGCGCCGGCTGGTGGAGCGGTGCTCGTGGCCGCAGTGCAACAGCTCGTGCCCGCGGCTGCGCGACCCGCGCACGGGCGAGGAGGTGGCGCTCGCCTCGCTGCTGCAGAGCTTCGGGCTGGACGTGCGCGGCGCGGCCGCGGCGATGGGGCTGGACGCGCGCGCCCTCTCGCGGATGTCTCGGGCCGAGCTGCTGCCGTTGCTCGCGCCTCACACGTGATCGTGGACTCTTTTGTGTTATTGGCATGCCGAATCTACCTCGTTATATTGCGCAAGTACAATTAGTTAGACACTAAGATTATTTATTGTTAGTGGGACCTAAATGTAATTAAGTTTTGTAAAGTAAAGGACTGTTTCTTCGAAGGTGTTCACTTTGTATACTGTGAAAAAGTGTTTTGTCGATTCATTTATTTTATTTACAGCAACTTCTTAAAGAAGCACCGGGACTAGCTATATAAATATCTATAAGTTAAAATACTTTAAAACCTCACTATCATCATATCTTTTTGAAAATAAACGGCAGTGATTTATCGTTAGTTTGTGATGATCTATCATCGTATAAAATAGTTAGATTTGGTAAATTCTTTCGTCGATGATGTGCAACAGAGCGGTTTCTCCGGTGCGGGAGCCACGGCGACCGATGGACGATTTTGGGCACGTGGTGGGATCTCCGCTTTCCACTCAGAGAGACGCCGCCGCTCCTGGAGCGTCTGCGATGGTGTCATAACCGCGCGGCGCGTTCCACGCTGAGCGCTATCGATTGATCGATAACATCGTTTCCTAGGAAAAAGTCGGTGGAAACTATATTAGCCTGGTTACGCCATCTGGTAGCCAGACGTGTGGTTACATTGCGGTTGACTGCGTCGGCACTTTCTCGTAAAGAGCCGCGTAGGAATAGTATGTCTAGAACCGTTGGTGTGGTCTGGGCCATGGCCGAGTGCAGAGGCGAGCGAGCGTTGGGCTGGGGGGAGGACACGATCGCTCTGTCCAGGTAATGGAATAGTTCAGAGGGGTCGTTTGTGTTCGCCCACAGGTGCGGGAGTATCGGCCATAGCCAGTTATTTTCTGTAACAAATAATTCACTAAATACAAAAAGAATAGGGTAGTCAAAAGAATAGTAATAAGTCGGAAGGTGTCATAGAGATAGTCAAAAATACTTGGCCGTGGAATTTTATTACTATAAATATACTACTCGTGTCATTAGTTCTTTAGAGCTAGTGTGGTGAACGATTACAGTGCTCATTTCGTACATTTGGCACTTATTTTAAATCTTTTTATGATGTTTACCGTTTGAGAGTAGGTCCTATAGAAAAATTCTTAAAGGAATTTTTATGTTCGAAAAAAGTTTTGATACACGACTAGATTAGAAAACAAGCCCTTAAGATCGGAAGACATTTACTTCCACTAAACCACCACTGTTCTTAACTCCAATAGCTCAGCGTGTACGCACCGGATAGGGGAGCTGTATAATGTAGAACTAAACTTATTTACCTCCAACAATAGAGTTGTCCACGTAGCTGAAGAGCAGGCGTTTGCCGGCGCTATCTAAGGATTGCAGGGTAGGGCCTCTGGTGCCGACACTCCAGAACTCGTTGGCCAGAGCGAGGTGTGGCCCCAGCTCTCTTTGCACCAACTCTAATAAGCCGGCGTGCACGCTACGGATAGGGGAGCCGTCAGTATTGTAGAACCCCACTGGGAAGTGGTGCGCGTCTAGGAATATTATCTGTAATATTATTTTATAAATGAGTGAAACAGTGAATGCATGGTGAAAATTATGATGAGGTAGGCAAAAAATCAACTTGTGACGTAGACCAGTTTTTAGGACCCCAAGAACTGGATTTGGATGCTTCAATATTTTTTGTAGCAAATATTTGCCATTGTATAAATATATTTGTTTTTTTTCGACCTGTGTCATATAATTAGCCACGGACTGTAAATACTACGCAATAAACTCACTTCTCTTGTAGCATCTAAGTACTGTCGTATTTCTCTAAGTATAGGTACAAAAGGACGGACTCGAATTAAGTTGTGGTTTAACCAGTACCTGAAAAGTAAAAAGTCATCTCATGAGCCATTTACGACGAATCTAAACTTTTGGAAAGTTTTCCCAATTTTCAAGGAATTTCTGTAATAAACTAATGGGCGTAATTATGATGTTTTCTTAGATGTAGGTAACATGTCGTGGGAATTAGTTACTACCAAGGTACACGATTCTTTTTTGTTTTTCCAAGTACTCCTAAGACGACCTCGGTGGCGTGGCGGGCGAGTGCTCGGCCTGGATGTTGTAATAATATTATGTTTTATAAGTAGGTACGTATTTAAAAAAAAAGTACCTATTATAAGATTCTATCATTCATCTGGTTTCCACAGTACAAGCTTTGCTTAGTTTGGGACTAGATACTGCAGTGTAAAATGTCCACAAATATTTATTTATTCCAGTTTAAAGTGATGGTTCAGTATAATAAGCGAAAATCTAATTGACCAGAATCCTCGCTGTATGAATCGCATCGGTCTTGACCGGTCTTTTATTAGATTATAGATTCCTCCGAGGTCACGTAGGAGCCTAATACAATAATCTCTAACCCAGACAGTATTGATAAAGTACCTACCTACATAACCACGCAACCTTTGAAAAACCGAAGTTCCCATGCTCATAATTGTTGTAATAGGAAACACATGATGTAACAAGATTATCGAAGTAAGCTACAATACATTATAAGGATAACTATTATACGGCATTTGTAAAATCTCGTAAGTATAAGTATCCTTATAACGTTATTATGCTACCTACATTCACAAAAAAATATGATCTCAAATATTTCACTCTCACTTCTAAAGTAAGTTCTGTCTGAAGCCCGGTGAATATACACTGCCTTCACACCTGATTAAAAACAAAGGAATCCTGATGGCTCGAAAGTTTGATGTTGTTTTTACTATACATTATTCTTTTTCTTTACCTTCCTGTCATTTAGAATCGTGTTTTGTCATCGTACATGATAGAACAGGTAGTCGGTGGATGGAGGCAGCACAAAATCGTTTATCCTGGAAGTGTATTGGGGAAGCCTATGCCCAGCAGTGGACTTCTATTGATTGATGATGATGACATGGTAGAACTAACTCTGAACTTTCATAATAATCTGGGATTCGGTTCAATACTTACCTATCCTCTTCTTCCGCATAGAAGTTGTAGTAAGCTATCCTCAGGTCGAAGTATCTGATGCCATGGACGAGTTGGGCCCAGATGGAGCGATCCTGGCACAGCACAAAGCTGTCCCGTTTGATTGCGCTGACCTCTGTGTCGAATTGCCACGCGCCTGCGTTGTGGGTTCCGGCAATGACTAGCTCTCCAATGCGTAAACCGTTGATATTGCTCCTGCAAAATTTTAGGAGCCAGCTTGAATGTAACGTTTTCTCACTGTACTATAAAATATGGGAGTTACAGCAAATATAGTCTAACTGGTTCACGAAGTAATTTTTATACCGATATGATTCGTACGATTACGATTTGGGGTACCAAACTACTTCAACGTCACTAACGTCAAAAAGTACTAGTACGAAGTACGAAAGTACTAGTGACAGGTAGAAGTAACTTTACCTAACTTTACAAGACCTTTACTTACGCGTTGTCTTCCATCCACGTAGGTTGTATCTTCAAGCAGTTATAGGCTTGTATCTGGTGGTCGCCCGCGCCGACCCAGGGCCAGAGGCAGTGGGGTCCTCTGATCCCCACACCGACCTCCCAGCCGGCGGGCAAGGTGCCTTCGCCGAGAGACATGTTTGTGATCACGTGACCATCAGGTGATCTGATAGAGTACACTGCGAGTGCGTTTTTCCATGATCCTGGTTGGTGATTGAACAGGCCAATCTGAAGGCGATAACAATAGATATTAGGGACTATACCCACGACTATAGGTACTTGTGGGTAGGTATAGTTGGTTCTTATCTTATGGATACCATTATGATAGTATTTTTTAGGTCACAAACATACTACATGATTTCCATAATGGACGATTTATTGCTAAAGTTTTGGGGACTTAAAATAATATTGAATACAGTGGAGCAAATGGTGGATAGTAAAACTGTTTGTTTCCCAAAGAACCCTAAACTCTTTGCCTTGGTCATTTTTGTGACAAGGGCTCATTATTCTAGGTAGTAAGTGTGCTTGCGTTTTTGCACACGCCGCACGCAATCATTTTGTAATGACCATTAATCAGTGGAGACTGTTCGCTATTACTTTGTTAGATAATCACTTGACTTCCACGGTAATTTACGTTTGGAAAACCCATGCTGATGTTAGGTACTTTTGCATACGAACTGAATAAGTACAAAAAAAATTGAGTTTGTAGGTAAAAGGAAGTACATGCGGTGAAATACATCCTAATATTTAAGTCATCTCCGTCCCGGGCACTACAACGTTCCGTTATTGCAAGCAAAAATTTCCTCCTGACGCTGCTGTATAAATTGTCGGTAATAGGCGTTAAATATCTAGGTACTTACAGTACCTTTCAATTGATGATGCTGATAAAAATAATAATTAGATTACATTAGTTAGATAATAGAAGTTTCATTATCCGGATTTCTATTTATTATCAGTTGAATAACTGTATTTGTGTTTCGATCATTAGCATACGTACATAATTTTGATATAAGTACCTACTAAAAGAAAAACATAATATGTTTTTCTTATATTATAACATTCTTCATGAATAAAATAAATCATATTCAATCCACACCTTAGACCAATAATAGCGTTTTTAAAAATAAAATGAAATCTTCGTCTGTTCTTAATTTAAAAAGTGTCATAACCTTTTTTGAGTTATCTTTTTAGTTTAGGTACCTGTTAGTAATCAATTGCCTGAAAAAAAAACAGAGAAACTACAAAGAGAGAGGGATAATTATTTTTCCAATAAGAATTATGATGCGGTAGTGACCCGCTATCGAATGTCACGTCCTAACTTGCACAATGCAGGAAATCATTCTGTAAGCCACTGCACACTTATCTGTGGCGTTAACCACATCAAATGTGGGAACAGCTCAGCGGACTAAGTACAAAATAAGGTAGGTAAAGTTTTCGTCACGTAAAAAGATAGCCCGGGAAAAACTTTGCGCTCAAAAAAATATTGATATAGATACTAATTTATTTATTCCTTTTCGTTAATTAAATACTTTTCTCTGTATAATTCTAACTATGTCTTATTGACATACCTAAATTAGAAATTTTAGTTCTTATAACTATATTTTGTGTTTCTTTTTGTGTCACACCAAAACCAACAAATAAACTGATTCCCAATTACAGACAAGCGATTACCCTACAGCGAACTTGCTTGTCCTAGGCGAAGAAAATTTACAATAGATAGACTTTCCGTTTTTTACTGAAGTGGTGTTATAGGTAAGCATTGTTGGCTGTCATAGTATCAGAGTGTAATAATCCATTTGTATAACATGAAAGGAGTCTTTGTGGCGTAAAATCCTTTCACCACAATGGTTCGAAATAACTAGTGACACGATTAGTAGTAGTAATTTTTGTGAATATCGAAATCCGATGAGTAATATGTAGGTATATTATGTTTGTAATGATAGACAGATTTGCACTCAGAACAGCAAATCAACTTCGTTTAGATAAATACACACATCTCTTACCATAACATGCATCTCTAGATCACTGTGACAATAGCAGGGATAGAATACAAACTCTATGATACTCTATAGTGGACTACCAAAATGGAGCGAATCGCTGTTTCGTTTATGTGTAAGTAATATATTAGTGAATGCAAAAGCCTTGTTTGAGTCTGTCAGTAAGTAATACTGGTGTGACTCACGTGACGGTGGTCATGAACTCACGACCTGGATCGCAGGATGTTTGGATTTGGCCCATCTCGATCGTTAAAACACTAAATTGGGTTGAATGAAGGGCAGACTGATCGTAACGTATTCGAAACGTAGAGAATTAAATCAAATATTACAGACAATGAAAAGCTATGACTTTCTATAGCTGTGAATGAAAATAAGGAATTAGAAGGAACAAATGACTACTACTTCTACTACTCTCTCTTATCTATCTGTCACTTTTTATTTGAAACCAAGGTATATTTCGTGAATTTGATGCATGTCCCGGAATTTTTGCTGACAATGTTGTCTTTTACGAGTGACGCACGAAATGCAAATTACCTTAGACGAGTACACTCAACAAGCGCAGTGTGGAGTTGACGAGCGAACGACTGATGTATGAAAACAAACAGTTGCTTGCATAAGATGTACCTAGGTACTTGTAGCTTATACATTTCCCAACTTTCAAAATGGTGTACAGGATTATGGATGGCAAAATCTTTAAGAGTCAGAAAAGTACACAACAGCATCACGACTATTGTTCCTTACACCAAGAAAGGGATTCCCAAAACTCTTTCTAAAGGACGCAGCGGGAAAATGAAGTTTTTATGAGAAACAAAACAAGTTAACGCGAACAAATGGGTCGTTCCACTAGTCTATGATATAGATATCGAGGTAACTTATTTAGATTACCTATTTTGCCATCAGCATTATGTAAATGGATCGTTAGCACCTCGCGCCAGCACCTCTTTATGCAAATTGTATTACGTCAGTTAGATCCGTCTGAACGATCTTGCTGCAGCCTGAAGCATGTATCAAAACATGGGTACCTCTCAAAATGTACATTGCTAGCTTACGTAGAGTAGATTACCTAGTTGTTATTGTGAAATCTAGATTTTGAGACTAATGCAGCTACCGTCACAATGGACGGATACGAGCCCAAAGCATTTTCTTATCAAAGTAATAATATACATACATACATATTATCACGCCCGTGTCCCTAATGGGGTGGGCAGAGCCACAAGTATCATAAGAATTCGTGCAGCCACTCCTGATTCAAAGTTCCAATAAGGATATTGTCAACCATGGTGACAGGCGATCAGCTCATCGCCCATTATACGAGTACATAAATGGTCATGGGAGAGTCTTTCTATTATGTTGGAGGGGATACTATGTCTTATTCGACTTTTACGACGCATTCTATGTTTTTCTTTACTCCCAGTCCAGCAGAGAAGTACTAAACTCAACGATAGCACGTTCTAATGTTATAGTGGCGCCATCTAGTTTGATATAGGAGGAAAAACTGTACCTCTATATTACAGTCATCGATATCGTCGGTTGCAGGTTCAATTAAGGTAACTGACAAAACACGTAAAATGAGTTGAGTATACAGTTTTTCTTAGTTTTTTCTGCTCTTTCGAATGGCATTTTTAAAAAAATTCTAGCTTTAAAAAAAAGTCAGTTACGGTACAAATTTTAGCAGTGAACTTTTCAGATTTCCTTCAAAATTATGCTGTAACTGATGATGTGATCCATTTACATAAGTCGAATTGGTGTATTTCTATGCCCAAAGAAATTTAAGTTAGGGTAAGTATCTTGGCACACCAGCATTGCTCTTACACTAATTTTTAGTTTCAATGAAAAATTATAATAACACTTACACCAAAATGAGAACAATGTTGTTTCACCAATTGATGTTACACTAATTGACCCGAACTAAGTTTAAGTTTGTTGTCAGTTACACTAATTTGAACATTGGAATCAAAAATATGTTTGCCTCTTACCTTACTTTGCAAATGAATATCTCTCTCAGCGGCTAACCATAATAATCTATTGCTATCCTACTTTCTCCAACAGTGCCTAGCCAAGGTGCGTGAAAACAAAACGAGTATTGTTTACAAATCTGCACGCTTGTTTTTTGAAGTACCAACAGAACTAAATTAGTCGGCTCGGCACTGATCTGTCTATACTGGTGCAGGTGTTTGCGTTTTGATTTTTTTGAGGGCATTGTTTTGGCGTAAATATAAACCTGCATCCAACGGCTCCCAGCAACATTTACTAGGCCGTATTTCCATCTAGTGGGGGGCCGTCTTACGCTGCAATTTCCGGTGCGTGGTCTCCACTCAAGAATCTTTCTGCCCCAACAGCCGTCAGTTCTTCGAGCTATATGCCCCGCAAACTGTCACTTCAACTTGCTAATCACCTGGGCTATGTTCGTGACTTTGGTTTGTCTACGAATCTCCTCATTTCTGATTTGATCTCGTAAAGAAACGCCAAGCATAGCCCTCTCCATAGCTCGTTTAGCGACTTTGAGCTTTCTTATGAGGCCTATTGTGAGAGATCACGTTCCGTGCCGTATGTCATCACTGGTAACACACACTGGTTGAAGACTTTTGTTTTGAGGCACTGAGGTATTTTGGACGAGAAGTCGCGCAGTTTCCCGAACGCTGCCCAGCCGAGTTGGATTCGTCGACTGACCTCTCTCTCGAAGTTGGATCTATCTAACTGGACTTTATGTCCCAGGTAGACGTATTCATCAACAACATTGAGATAAGAATTCCCAACTGTTACTGGGGTAGGCGATACATGGATATTTCACATAATTTTCATCTTATCCATGTTCAGTTTAAGGCCCACCTTTTGGGAAACTTTACTAAGGCCATCGAGCATTATGCCTTGGTCCTCCAACGACTGCCATGACTACGATGTCGTCGGCAAATCGAAGGTGGGTGATGTACTTGCCATTTATATTAATGCCGAGTCCTTGCCATTCCAGAAGCTTGAAGGCGTCCTCTAGAGGAGCGGTAAACAGTTTCGTAGATTTAACGTCTCCCTGTCTAACGCCTCTCCTCAGAGGGATCGCCTTGGTACATTGCTCCTGTACTCGAACCGACATGGTGGCGTTGTTTTACAAACATCTCAACACTTCAATGTACCGATAGTCAATACGGCATCGTTGAAGAGACCGCAGCACTGTCCAGGTTTCGACCGAATCAAAAGCTTTTTCGTAGTCCACGAACGCTAGGTATAACGGCAGATTATACTCCTCAGTCTTCTGTATAACCTGCCGTAGCGTATAGATGTGGTCTACGGTACAAAAGCATTTTCGGAAACCGGCTTGTTCAGGAAGCTGAAAGTCATCAAACCTGCGCTCAAGACAATTCGGGATGACCCTCGAAAATAGTTTATAAACATGGATTAGTAGCGAGATAAGCCAGTATTTCGTTAATAAGGTTTTGTTACCTTTCTTAAACAACAGCACCACTACGCTGCCGTTCCATGTTTTTGGCGTTTTGCCCTCAAGTTATCCGTTATGTCATAACGGAGTTAAAAAGCTTCTGAAGTACCTTAAGTACCGGTGTTTCACCCGCTTTCAGAAGCTCTGACGTTATTCCGTCATCAACTGGCGCCTTGTTGTTATTAAACTGCTGTTTGATAGCCATTCTGATGTCGTATAGGCTGGAGGTCGGTAGCGGGATCTCTGCCGGAGATTCTTAGCACCCCTTGCCCAACCGTTACCATAGTTCCTACCGAAACCAGGAATTAGCAGGGCCGCCGGGGACTAGGGGCCTGGTCGTTTGGTGAATTATCATTGGGGGGAATTTGCCCATACTCGCCAAGCTGGGCATGCGTATTGGCGAGCGCAGATGTAAGCTTTTGATGTTTGAACACGGGACGCTACTGCCCATACCCTAGCTTTTCCCTTAGTCTCCCTTTTACGACATCCACAGGTAGAAATGGAGAGGCCCAGATTCTTATGCCGGGGCCATCACGACCAATTTAGCGCATTAATACAATTTTGTATTTATTATAATAAACGTAATAATTGTGTAAATGCGCAAAATTAAGCTTTAAATTTAAGAAACTTTACCTTACTTTATAAAGAGTTGCTAAATTGTAGAGTAAACTTATTGAAGCTTTGTAAAAATTGTATTTTTTTTAATTAAAAAGAAAACTGTTTCTTTACTAACCTTTATAGGTACATAAGTACCTATATAAATAATGTATTTATAAATAATCCCTTGTTAAATCAATTTATAATTTACAGTAAAATTAGCGTAAACGACACTAGGTGATTATACAACGTGTAACATAATGTCCCTATAAGCCCGAAAGGGGTGTATTCAGACCGAGCACTTGAATACATTGACGTGTGCAAAAGTTCAATACATCATATTTGAAATTCCAATACAATTAAAAACAAATTATTTCATGAGAAATTTGTGACAACCCTATGTGTTTGTTTACCATTTGCGTAGGTAACAAACACACGCCCACCCTCCTATCGCGTCGGACCCACACATACGCAGACAATTGAACGCGCGGCAAGTTTCAAAAAGTACCTAGGTGTAATCACCAAAGTTTTCGTAAGAATTTGCAATTTTTTTAATTCTACGTAGAAATTAAAGTCGAAGATTAAAATCACGATATCTTTCACACATAAAAAAACAACTACCTACCTACATCTACCTAGGTAGTTACCTAAGGACCTAGGTACAGGAAAAGTTAAGTTATACCTCTTCTCCCTTCTTCTTGGTTGGCTCGGAACACGGCTAATTGACATGGTAGGTATTAGGTAGGTATGTAGGTACCTAGGTTGGTATTACTGGTACACATTCACATTCACAATCACAAAATTATTTTTGTCATTTTTTATTAGTAAGCTAGGTACTAATGGGGTACCTACTAGGTAGGGTGATAGGTTAGGTACCTATCATCATACCTACCTATCACTGAATTTTATCACTGTTGACACACACAGTAGGTACTCGGTATCCATCAAAGGGAAGTAGGTACAACACACCACCGAATTCCCGGTCTTCCCTCACTAGTGCGCCGCGGCGCCGGAGGAAAGATCCCGTCGAGAGAAGACGGTTCACCAATCCCAGAAAATAGCCCGTAAGATGGCAATGGCCGCCCTGGATAACGCTCTCTGTAGAGCTGACGCGCCGCTACTAAGCTATTAATTATTTGGTGCTGCTCCAACACACACACACAACACCATATCATAATACTCACTGTTTGAGTACAAAGCCGACATCGTATCATTAATTAGTTACGCGAACCGAGAGATTGCTTGTTGCAGTTGTTGCAAGGAACGAATGCTAATTGCGACTGATAAAAACCGATCTGTTTTGCGACCAAAAGTAGGTACCTATTGCCAAAAGCCGAATTTTTAGGGTTCCTTGTCTGGGGTAACCCACTAAATACCGATTGGGAAAAAAAAGGAAAAAAACTTCACCATACATCTACTACTACTACTACTACTACTACTGTCGTCGTGTCCGTGTCGCTAGCTCTTTTGAACCAGTGTGGTGGAAGGATTAGAGTGCACCTTGAAGGTTCCTTTCGTACACTTTGACACACGTCTATGACATGCCTGGTTTCCTCACGAGGTTTTCCTTCACCGTTTGAGAGCATTGATATTGCACACATAAATTTCGAATCGAAAAATCCATAGATTCGAACTCACGACTTAAGGATGGGAAGGCGGGGTTCATACCAATATGCTACCATGTGCTCCATCCCCATTTGCTGCTAGGTACCTACCTACTTACATAATAACCTACCAACAATTACGTAGTTCAATCAAGAAAAGTAAAAAACAAATAAACCTACGGAACTAATTTGATTTTATTAAACAAACGCTTGCGGTGCGGTGTCGGTTGACGGTTGCGGATTTTGAATTTAGCAAAGGCACCGACAGCCAATTAGGGCGAGGTGCCATCCCACTAGTTTTTGTTGTTGTTTCAATGCAACCAATGACAAATAGGCTGTTCACGATGAAAATGAAGATTAGTAAGACAGATAAGTCACAACCTTTGACTTTAGTGCCCAAGTAGGTAGGTACAAAATTGCATTGAAAAATGCTCCAATGAATATTGGAATAATACATCGTTGGAAAAACTAAAGTGGAATAGGGTCACGGCTTTATCCTCAGGCACGGTAGACCTCTTCTCATACTTCTTGTTACCTACTCAAGATGCTTTTAAGGCCCGAGTAGGTAGGTACAAAATTGAGTAGGTATCACGGCTTTATCCTCAGGCACGGTAGACATCCTCTCATACTCCTTGGCGAAATACTGAGGATACCTTTAAGGCCCGAGTAGGTAGGTACAAAATTGAGTAGGTAAGGTACATATCTCCTATACTAGGTACTTAACAAAGAGATCTGAAAGGATGTTTACGGTGCCTAGGGATTTTAGTCGTGATGTGACCTTACATTTTAATAACCAATAAATACCAAGGTACCACTAGGCCTTCAAAAAAAAATAGAAATTACTTATTAAGCCACCTCGTTATTAGGTAAGTAGGTAGGCATTTTACTAATGGTGTCTGTTCTGTTACCTGTTTCATCTAGAGTTCACACTTAAAGGTCAAAAAACAGCTGTAAATAGGGATGCCTCACGTTGTGTCAAGTTACGTATTGGAGCAAAGTTTAAGAGACATTTCATGAATGAAAACCTTTGAAATTTTAAAAGTCGTTGAACAAACGTTGTTCGCAATGACGTATAGAACACCCCCGTTTCGGGCTTATAGGGACATTATGTTACACGTTGTATAGGTAGATTTCCATACATTATTTTTATTTTACCTTAAAGTTAAATCAACCAACAACGTAGATGCCGTCTCTTACATCAAATTGAATAGCCATAACTTATTTTTGTACGAGCCTTAAACCATTTTGACTTGCAATATTTCAAGAAATCTTGACTGCAAATTAGTGTAACTGCCATAAGCATAAGAAAAAATTGATGTAACTGAAATTTATATCTCAAAATAAGGCTACTAGGGTCAAACTTCATACTTTGCTAGAAAGTTCTATGAATTATAAGCTTTTCTGTCAAAACAGATCCAAAAAAGGTCACATGAGAAAAAAGTTATGTTCAATTTATGATGAAAAAAAACTTTAAATGCTTCTACTGAAAAGTCGTATTTTGTCAGTTACCTTAATTGAACCTGCAACCGACGATATGTCGATTCTCGCTTTTTAAGAAACAAATGCAATAGACGTTCGCTTACTTGTTTAGGGATCACTGAACATCCATTGAAGTCCCAGTTTAGTTCCACAGCATCAAGCAGCTTCTTTCCACCACCAAGATTGATCTCTGGAGAGTGCACGGTTACCCACACCCTGCCGCACGATGACTTCTCGATTGACTCATTTTGAGCTGTACAATATAAAAAACATAAAGATCTATGATATAATTCGTTTACACTGAGGTCCCAAACAACCTGTCTTACTTTGTGTGTGTACTCAATGTCAGTTAAAATTAGTGAAGGTTTTACAAAATAACTCTTCATGTAGTGTTAGTATTATTTTCTTGACTATAAAGTGCTTTTTCGAAAATACCGCTAGCAAAATTGTTATTTAAGAGTCGCTAAGTCGATACAGTTAGCATGAGGTTTTAAAACACTTTTTCTTCTCGTCCTGTAGAGAAGTATAAACTACGCCTTAAAATGTCATTGTTATCATGGCTTTCAGAAGAATTTGAAGATTTTAAATAAAAATATGTTAACCAATTTCCGTTGTTACACATCAGCAAAATGTTATTTAGCTGTGGTTAGTGCCATCACTTCAAAGTGCTTAATATGTGCCACCATCCATTAGGCTAGACCTGTGCCACAATCCACCTGTGCCACCAAATTCGGCTCTGTATTTACGTACATACACGATTAAGAGTCCGTATGATACGACTCGTTCTAACGTCCTCCTTTGTTGGTGGCGGCCGAGGCATTAGTGAAACTGAAAGTGCGGTAAAAAGGCTCAAGCCTCGTATTCACTAGGGGACAATAGTCCTGCGATACGTGTCGCTAGAGATGTCGGTGAGTCGAAAACGGTTGCGAGACAAAATGTTTGGCGATGTCAGTA
This sequence comes from Scotopteryx bipunctaria, assembly GCA_949320045.1. Taxonomy (NCBI): domain Eukaryota; kingdom Metazoa; phylum Arthropoda; class Insecta; order Lepidoptera; family Geometridae; genus Scotopteryx; species Scotopteryx bipunctaria. Next base: position 5,764,498 of record OX439449.1, read on the forward strand.
ACATGTAGATCAAAAAGCAGTTCTGTGTTATGTCCCACAGCGGGAATTGAACTCGCACTCTCATATCTCTATGGGCTAGTTCAAAAAAGAATAAGTGCGAGAAACTGATGCTAAAAGTACTGAGAATAATATCGGATGAATTAAAACCCTGACATTTCCAGGGACCTTATCTGGATCAGTGATTATCCAATTAGGTACCTAATAATGAATGCTTTATGAGTTGAATACATTGCGTAGGTATGAAATCTATACCGTTTATAAACAATAGGTACATACCTATAGGTGTAAGATCTACCTATATGTATTTTATGGAATTGTTTTGACTAAAATACATGTCAATTGTATTAAGTAGGTACCTAATTATAATTAGTTAATTAAGTTACAGTAATAACTTTGTCTCCTAAGTACAATTTTATAACACTTACATATGTATGTCAATTGCAGTTATGCAAGGACCTACGTAATCCTACCTACTTTTCCTTTCGTCGCGCTCGTGTTCCTGTTTGGGCACGACCATGTATGATAACATTCTAGCGTATATGTTAGAAAATTTATAAAAAAACATGTAGAAATTAAACCAAGAATAAAAAACTGTTGAAAATTTCAAGATAACTTGTATAAAACGTAAATTTGAATTATGCTTTTGATGTATTATGGTCGTTTTAACATTGCTCTACGAGTACTTTACAATGACTCTACCACACTATTGTATTATTATTAGGGCTCAATAATAAATAATACAACAGATATACTAATAAACCGAGAGCATAGGTGCTGCTGGGCAAGCCTAACCTGATAGAGTTAGGCTTGCCATATAAAATCGTCCCTGACACTACAACGTCCACTTTGAGTAGGCTATATTTTCCTCCTGATGCTGTATAAATCATCGAGTATAGAATGGATAGACCAGAATGGAATGGTTTTTGGTTTGTTATGAGTGTGAAATGTTGTGAGGTTTTTTGATGTTAGTGGTTTAGATGCTTGGAATAATTTGTATGTTTTTATCTTCACAAGCGAAGTCGCCGAAAAAGTTTATTTGAAAAATAACTGAGAGTGAGAGTGCCTCAAAACGGACATAACCTAAACTCAACTCTAGTCTAGTTATACACAGAAACACATAAAAAAAACACTTTCAGTGGTTTAATTAGGAGAATGCACGTAATGACACAATTCCCGCCTATGTACGCCACTGTTGTGTAGCGATGCATGCCAATCGGCCGGTACCGTCTTTAAGAGTCCAAACGCACCTCCAAGCAGGCCATCAGTTATGTAATACTGTTGGACTAGCCCTGACAAATGTTATGAAGGGAATATTTTCAAAACATGAGTTAATGCGGCCGTACCATTCTATAAGATGATATATTTTTGTATTTGGCCACTAACAAAGGCTCTATAGCAGACTAGTAGTACGCCCCGTAACTTTGTACGCGTTGGTTTCATACAAACTTCGTTATGACTCTAGGTTAGGAATTGAATTTTGGGAATTCCTGTCTTAATGTAGTCCTACACCATAAGAGGAATATACCCTCCAGGTTTCATGCTCCTAAACTTATCGCTTAGGCTGTGCGTTAATTGTCAGTAACGTAAGAGTTTTAATATTTAGATAAACTTATGAGAAAGACGTGGTCACTATGTGCAGCGCTGTTTGAACCGCTTGTTGCATTTTCACCATTTGAGCACGTGTATGAGCACACATCCACTAGGCCATCACGGCTCTATTCTATACTTAGTCAAATCTTATATTATAAGAATCTTTGTCCTGACTGACTGACTGACTGACTGACTGACTGACTGACAGACAACGCACAGCCTAAACCGCTGGACGTAGAGACTTGAAATTTTCAGTGTAGGTAAACCTTGGTACGTAGGGGTGTACTAAGAAGGGATTTTTCAAAATTCAACCTCTAAAGGGGTGAAAAGGGATGAAAACCTGGAATCAATTTTTGGTCTAAAACTGCACATAACCTATATCAAATTAAAGAGCCGATTTTTCTCATTTAGTTGATGTCATAATTACCTGTAAATTCTTTATTTTTGGCATGTTTTTCATGAAAAATAGAATACTTTTATTTTGACATATTATGACAGCGATGATACCAGAGATTATGAGATGATACAAAACATATGGAAAAGGAACTGTCAATGTCAAATTACCTGTGAAAGGAAGCATAAATTATTACTGGTCTAATAAGTTTCTAATCTTGATTATTCATGGAGTTCTGACGTAATTCTACGTCTGAAAACTAGATGTCGCTGCTAATTCTGATCAAATTTTGACGCGCTATCGTTGCGTTTTGTAAAGTTTACCTTAACCATGGGCGCTGGCAAGGGGGTGCCAGAGGGTGCGCTTGCACCCCTTGGGAATCTCGGGATCAACAGGAATTATTGAAACTGTATTGCGCTTTCTCTGTTAAGTTCATCCATCCCATTTATGCTGGTGCCATCTGGAGTAGAGTAGCGGTACTTTAAAGGGTGCGTTCAGAGAAGTAATGGAAATCGATTAATATCGATCCCGGTACTCCTGGCCCACCAATTGAGAATTTTTAAATTTCGATCGTCGTGAACAAATAGGTGTGAGCCGTGACGACTGGGTACCTATATAATAAATTCATAATGAATAGTCAGAAATTTGTAAATGTCTCAAACATTTAGACTAAAATTTCATCTTTTGATTAACAATCATATACGGCAAAGATTGTAAGAAAACTAAAATCTGCACCACCTGGAAATTATTCTGCCGGCGCCCATGACCTTAACTCTCAAAATTTTTACTAAATTCACCGAAATTTCTTAATTTTTAGATTTAGGTATGTTTGTTACTCTTTCACGCAAAAACTACGGAATATACTTACATACCATTATTCATATTCGTTCGCTAAAGTTAGCCATTGCTTAAAGTTAGCCCTGTCACTGTTTGTCATTATGAAATGGTAAGAGATGGCAATACTTTAGTCATCGTTTAGCGTACACTATATTATAATGAATAATGAGGATAGTAGGTACTACGTGTGCTGGAATGGGACATAGGGTACTTTTTATCTGGGTACCGCGTGAGCGAAGCCGCGGGCGGCTGCTAGTATTATATAATTTTCTTAAAAAAATATTTAAGAGCTTTGTCGCTTTGCGACCACATCACCCATATAATATTATATTTAAAAAGATGATAATTACTTTTATGATGTTTTATTAAATATTCCATTCATAATATTTATTGGGACCACCTTATTTTTTATCTTATTGCGAAGAAGATGGGTAATATTTTGCTGTTGCTGTATCGTGTAAAGTATTATGTTATCTGTCAATTACATACAGTCACTGCTCTAAAATAGCTATATGTTGGCTTCGAGAGGATTTCCTTTGATATCCTGGCTTGAAACTTACAAACAGGATTTACAAGAATGCTATTATCATTATAATGTATCACAGATAAAAATTTTATTGTTCATTGTGACCATGGCGATAATTATGAGATTATATTTATTTATGCAAGATTTCAGTTATCAATAAAATTAGATCCTATCCTAATCTACATACGCACAACTTCAAAATACTCTTTGTTCTAAAAACAAAAGATTAGTACCTAGTAGGTACGATAACGTTTCACCTTTCCAAATATCCTTTGAGAACAAAAAGAATCAGGGAAGCTTATTTTGTAAATATTGTAGAGAATAAAAGTAAGGTCGGTCCAGGGATGTTGATTTTTATCCATGAAAATAATCAGAAAGTATCCAAGATAATAAGATTCAATGCGTCTGAGTGTTGTGGTACCATTTTACTTGTAGTTTTTGATACCTGCGACACAGGGTATCCTAGTATGGGGTCAGAACTATGTATGTGGCTGTTGGATCTGTCTTGTTCTTGAATCTTATAAAAGTGATTTACCAGTATCTATTAAAATTGGATATAAAAGTCCCTTTCATCAAACCATCAAGCAGCGTTATTATCACAATTGTTCTATATAGTTTTGGTTTTGAATGTGTTTTGAATACGGATTTGCCGCAATGGCGCATTTTTGGGTCCAGATCGCATGTCCGATCCAACTGTAGGCTATCTAAACCTCCTTTTTCATCCTTGAAACCTTACCAGCTATCCTTAGGATTGTATTTTATAGCTAAACCTCAATAACAATAAACCTACACTAAGTCTAAACGTGTTTTTTAAACAATTATATTTAATTATAATCATAATAGTTAAAATTTTGTTATGATAACATTAAAACTCACGTGTAATAGAAGCTCCGAGTACTGTTGCAGCGAGCGCAACCACTGCGAACCACGACACGGCCATCTCACACCGTGGCTTCCGCGCCACTAAGCCAGCATTCAGCATTCAGTCAGATTTGGCGCTCTTTCGCCACAATTGATTGTTGCGCTGGCGACGAATTGTCATCAATAAAAACATTATGTGCCCACTGCGCGGTATCAACGCACTAGAAGGTTGAACAGTGACCGGAGCGGTCGATCGATGCTGTCGCAGTAATCAACACGCACGATGTCAAATTGCAGTATGTAGTGAGTGTTAACAGTAGTGCGGGCTCCGGGCTTCCGACAGTCCCTCATTTCCGATCGGCTGTCGCGTGCGTCTGCGTCGGATTGAATGGCCAAGCACGTGCAGAATGCAGGATGTGACTTATCAACTCTGAAAGTGGCTTTTGTGCAGATTTGGTTTTTATTACATTCAATTTGACATAGATATATAAGCAGATGTTAAACTATATTATGTAGATGTGTTTCGGAAGAGTAGAGATGACGCGGACAGGCAGTACAATACAAAATTGCCTTCCCGTGCATCTATAAAATAATATTTCACCCTATAAGCATCTTGGAGCGTGCAAAAAAGTCATGATAAAACACAAAAAAGGGTGAACGTATTTTATTTATATTTAAAACTAAACTAAATAACACTCGACCAAATTAAAAAGATAAAGAACTCCTAAAGTAAGTAAACTTTAATAATAATGGTATTATTGACCTTCCTTTTCAAAATCGAGAAAGTCTTGTATACCAGATAGTTTATCCTTCCTATTGTTCAAGGAAGGGACGAGTGACGGAGCCCTACTGGGGTTGCGAAGAACCGGTTTCTGCATTTGGAAGAAGTTGAGGGAAGCCTTCAATTCCTTGATTAAAACTTCCTTGTGTGTAACCTGAAAAGAGAAATAAACTGTATACTTGTAAATGGAACACTCCGTGACCTTCAAACCCAAGACCAAACTTCATTTTCCCACTGCGATCTTCCTTCAGGAGTTGAATTTTGAGAATTCCTTTCTTAGTGCACCCCTACACCATACCATGACTCGTGGTTTTTGACGTGCGTTGATTGTCAGTCAGTCAGTAACCTAAGAGGTTAATATATTAAGATTAAAGGAATCAAAATAAACCCTACTTTAGCTACCACGACTATGAAATACATTTCAACAATTAAGACCAAGCCACATCAACGCCCTCTGTTGAGTATCTTAAATTATATACTGAGAGCACTGGTGGTCTACTTGATAGTGACCCCGCCTTCCGATCCTAAGGTCGTGAGTTCAAATCCGGTCATGTACCAATGAATTTTTCTGTATGAAAAATTTATGTGCGCTGTCCCAGTACTCTCAAACGGTGAAGGAAAAAACATCGTGAGGAGACCCGCGGCTTAGTCAGCTCCGCACGTATTGACCATGTCTTTCCTGTGGACAAGGCCAACTAAGCTAAGAGGATGGAATAGGTGCTGGGCAAGCCTACTTCATCTTTGTTCGTCTCGGACACTACAGCGTCCCGTTTTGAAGGTAAAAGTTGCCTCCTGACACTGTATAAATCATCTATTATAGATAGTAAAAGGCTTAGTTTAATTATTATACTACTCAGACCAAATAACAAAAGTGAAGCCACCTTTTTATCTATGTGTGTGGTTTTGAGGTTTTGTGTTCCAAGTAACCTAAAATTCATAGTATTATATTTAATAAACGATGTTATTTGAAGTACTTACAAGTGAAAAGTGATTCCGTGAGATTTTTTATGTGATTTGTTTTTTTCAAGTTTTCACTACACAGGAAGGCATAATTCTATTTTTAAATTTTAAGTTCACTACACGACGACTCGTAACGAACTAAGAGCGATGAGCATGGTTTTAGTGTGCGTGTGTACGTGAGCGTGTATGTTTACTTGCAGGAGCACGGTTTTGTGTAGCTTCACTTTTGTTATTCGCGGCGCGCCGTCTTTCTTTTTTTTTGGTCTGAGTTAAACTAATATTACGCCACTTTCATATTAAGGTTACTGTGACTGAACATGGGAAAGTGATTTTGAATTGATTTCAAACATCTAAGTAAGAACCACAACTCTGATATTTGTACCTGTTCGCGCACCACGATGTTCCTAACTTCATTTGCGAATTCAGCTGCAGTAATGATGAGGGCTAACAGCAGACCAGCAATCAACACTATGAAGGCACCTTGGAGGTTCTCCATCTCAAGATCGCCTTCTACATCGTTCACTTCAATTTGTGTCTACAGAGCAAAATAAAATGTTATCATTTACTGTTATCATTGATTCGGATTTATCGATAAACTCTTACATTTCTAGACAGTGATAATAGCAGGGAGAGATATACAAACTCTATGACTTTATGGTGAACTACCAAATAGAGCGAATCGTACGTTACGTAAACTGTGTGAACTATATATTTTCCAATTTGCCTTCTTTGAGTATCAGTCTAACACTTCCTATCTGTTTCTTGTAGATGAACAGCTAGGAGTCTTGACAAATTGGTTTTAACAGCACAAGTGAATATGAAAGTCGAATGTTTCTTTCAAAGGAAATTAATTAATTTTAGAGTGTAATAAAAATTGCCTACCGAACAGTTTTTTGCTCCATATCTCTTCTGCCACCACTTCTCTTTAATTTCTTGTAATATTGTTAGTTCTTTTAGTCTTAGTATGGCTGTGTTAATATCGGATCTAAATGGAGAGTCTGAAACAATATTAAAATTGTATTTGTAAAAATGTTAAATTTGCATTATGACTCTTGTAAAACATTTCATTTAAATCAAAGGCTTTTTTCAGTATTTACCAATTATTTGAATTACTTATCCACAGACTTGGAAAAATATTTATTTAAATATGAAATACTTACTGGCTGGCATTGCGATTCCGTAGTCTTTTGAGTCTAATTCAGGTCCCACTTTCTTTAGTTCACAATTTCGTTTCAGTTTGTATTCAATGGTCGAGGACTCCATGAAGAAAGCATATTTGCCCTTTCCCTCGCTGACTCTTTTCTCGCCTTCGTCGTTTCCGCCGGTCAAAACAGCATCGTTTGCCATCATGTTTTGATATATTTGCTGGTATATCTTGTCTTTAGAGGACTATAATATAGAAAAGATAAATCAATAATTTCTTAAAATTGTGTATTATCATATCTAAATTCTGCCAGGATATAACTTCCGAGACATAACCATTCATATAGAAGTGTAGGGTGGCCCCTGGACCGAAGACATAGTAAAAGTCAGAAAAAACTGAATTATAATATTGTTACGGAAGAGGGTACAGGATTGGAAGGAAACGACTGGCCTGCTGAGATGACGTTTATTGGTCTCTTCAGAACACCACACAGTGCCTCACAACGGACATAGAGGGGTGCTCGTCTGACACGTCTCCTCACTGACGTAGAGTCCACGTAGTCCTCACGGATCTGACGATGTCTTCTCACGGCACTCACTTCACTTCACTCGACTTCTCTACATTTCACTTTCACTACACTTTTTCACTTTTCTTTTTCTTCCAGCTGCTTCCAGTTCACTGGACTTTTCCAAGCTACCTCCTGCTCGGCTCGTGGCTCATTTTATACCCCTCGGCGCCTGAATTTCGATCGTCTTTTCGTTCTTCTTTTCATTTTTCACTTCGTTAGTCGTTTTTTTGTTCTTTCTCGCAACTTCCAAAACATTCTTCATTAATATCATTTAAATAATAACATTCTTGGAACATTCCCCAAACCCAAATCTTCTTACAAAAACTCTATAAATTTAACTCTATTTTCAAACAGTTGATGCGCGTGACGTTGTCGGCTCGGACGTCACAACATTGTAAGGATTACTTATAAACTTACCTTAAAAAATTCCAACGTCGAGCCATCCCTATAAGCCCCATAGAGGACTTTGGTCTGTTTGATAAGGTCTTCCGCGCTGTTGATTGGTACTGCTGCCAAAGCCGAGGTCATAGATGCTGAGAGTTGTGCGATGTATGTTTGGCAGATGATCACAGCGAAAAACCACCACATGCCACAAACCCATCGCGTTCCGAATGCCCTGAAATATAAGTTCAACCTCAAAATATGCAACTAAACTACGGAGATATCTCAGACCCATCAGTGACTTTCTGGATCTAGTTTATAAATAAAAATAGTTACTAAATACATCCAAAAAAAAACTTAGAACTTCAGGTATAGAAGATTATTTGGAGATTTTTGGGAGGACACTGGAAAACACATCAATTGGCACAAGGTGGCCCAATTTATTTGCAAATTGAAATAACAATGATTCCCTAAAATATGATTTTTATACTCGTACTTAGGCAGAATATCACATCCTTGAGTCATGATAGATCCCATTGTCAACCATACACAGTTCTTGAATGTCCATATGTTTTCCAAAAATTCAGGGTCTTTGTCACAAGGCTCTGGGTTTTCCCAATCAGCTGGTGATATCCTGATAAAAAATAAATAGGCTAGTATAAAAGACCACAGCAAAAGATGATGTTAAATTATAGTTTTGTAATAGTAGGTCAGTACCTGGCACAAATATACAAAACTATGGATACTATACAGTACGCTGTTGCTATGTACATCCAAACCTCAAACGTGTAAGGATTTAAGAAAGAAAACATTTCAGGTACAACTTTTTGGTCCTGGACAAAGAGAATACTAATTCCCAGCGTCATGAAAGGGACAGAAAAGTCTACGACTGTTTTTCTTTCTTCAGTTATCGTGAAATCACAAACTGCCAAATCCGCTTTCTGAAATGAGCAAGAAAACATAATCAGGTATACAATACAAATATTGCTGAGTGGGGAAAAGTATTGGTGCCCAAACAAAATGCATACATTTTGTTTTATACTGTGGAAAACTTAAACAATTTTTACGTTTTTCACGAATCGAACACGATTTTTCAAATTGCTTCCTACATCTGGCGGTTGAATCGAAATGACCGAAGTATTTTTGTTGCAGCACTAAAACGAATAAATGGTTTACCTTGTTTAATAAGTCGCCTATTAATCCATTCCATTTCTTTTTAACTTTATCATATTTTCCATATCCTCCTTCGCTTGATTCGTTTATGAACTTGTATGTGTAATTATGTCCCTGTTCTGTTCGTAGTATTTTGAATATTGCGTCGACGAGATCAACAGCGAAGCCTTCATATTTCATATCAGGGTCGGGGTCTTCTTCACAATCGTCACCTTCGCATTTTTGTTTGAAGTCGAAATATGGCTGAGCCATACGTGACATAACCTTTAAAAGTAGAAAGATGAGGAAATGAGCAGATGTACGAAGACTTACAAGTGATAAAATTAAATAGCTTTTAGCGCGATAGTATGAAAAAATAAAAAGGCAAGGCAAAAACAACCTTTGTAAATAGGCAGATAAGACTTAACGCTAAAAGTGACGAAAATATCTGTAATTGTAGGTAGATATTGTATAACTTGATTCAACAGTGGTGGTAGTGTTGACTATCTGGCAGTTACTATCACAGTACACTATTACTCCTAGCGGAGTTACTATTCATTTGCAGAAAGAGTTACTTACAATAAATTCTTTACTATTCTTCTGACTAGCTGTATTGACATTGCTGCGAATGTTCTCTTTAATGGCTGATCCATCCGTAGGGCTCCATTCGCCAACAATTCGTCTTTGTTTTACATTTATTTCGTTAACATGCAAAGTGTAATTAACTCTGCGGCCCCGTTCATCGAACTGTATGTGACCTGTTAATCCTAACGATGTTTCCTGAAAATAAAATTTGAAATGTCTCATTAGGTAAATAGGATGATAAAAGGTAACTAGGTCGCACTACGTAAGATTAACCCAAAGGAAAAAGTTTGAACTGACGCATACTAAAAACGTTTGTATGAATATTAGTATTGCTTGAACTTTCAAACTTGAAACTTAGCATAAATACTCTTCAATACAATTAATAAAAGTCTATGGTGAAATATTTGCAAAACTACCCCCAAAACGGGGCGCAGGGGTTGTTAAAGATTGTAAGGTAATTTTTAACGGGTGGTCCGATTTGCTTGAAACTTGATTTGGATTCTTTCAACACAAAATGATAACAAATTTTATAGGTTTACCAAGGAAGTGCAACGAGGTGTCAAGGCTGTGTGAATACGAGATGCTCCCAAAATAATTTACTTTTATGAAACCGCAGGCGTCTGCTAGTGATAATTATATACCAAAAACAATAGACAAAGATATTAGTGGGCATAAAATTTCCATGTTCAAAGTTTTTCCCACAGGTTAATTTAATGTGACCCGAATCATCATCATAAGTAGAGATATACCCAAACGATGTCCACTACATATTGGGTTAGGATAGGAAGGTTATATAAGTACTTACATTTAGTATTTGGTTTTGAAAGTCTATCCCGTCTGCCCAAGGCATTGGCATTCCGTCTTCATCCTTCTTGCATATAGAATTACGTGGCTTGTTTATTTTTCTCATGTTGGATAGAGATTGTATCAAATGATTTGCTATGTCATCCATCATAAGAGCTTCAAGCTTGAAAAAGTAAATAAATAAGTATTTTTTATAAGTATTGTACCTATGCAACATATTTTTTTACAGTAAATAAAAAAATATGGTAATTACACAGAATGTTATGTATTGTAAATGTAATTGTATGGAAAAAATGCTTCATTTCAATAAAATCACAAGGATTATTTTGAAATAATTTATGCCTGTTCATAAAGCGACCAAAGAACAAGAAACCAAGCTTGGCATTTTTTTAGGATATTATCCCTTTTCAATTAACAACCTTATTGATGAAACTATTTGGAGCTTATTCCTATCTCTTCTTTTTTCCCCAACAGTTTTATTTTGTCATGTTTGTCAATTTAAATACTTCATTTGAAACTTTGTTATGACAAGGTATCGGATAAATAATGTACCTAGATTTCTAAAGTTAGCCTCCAGATACTTACTTTAGGTATTAGTCCAAGTAATTAACTATAAAATCCAGTTCAAATGACTTTAGTTAATTTATTACAGCATTTCTCTCAACTTCTAGATGGTTTACTCATTATCTTGATGGTACATTATTCATAATATTGTAAAATAACGCACAAGGGCCACTTTTGGAGCTGATGCTCAATTGTCTATTGCTCCTGTTAAAAATATTTACATTCCATTCTCTTTTGAAAACTAGATCTAAAGAAAAAAGGTTTTAATACCAAAGAGTTTGCTATCCTAACTGCACATTCCAATAGTTTTACATTTAATTATTTTAAAAGTAACTAACCCCCGAATACTCAAATGCATCTCGGAGTTGAGCACGTCTCAAGTGACGAGTTTTTGACAGATTTTCATCAAAAACTGTCAAAAAACCGTGACTTGAGACGTGCTCAACTCTAAATCGCGTCTGAGTATTCGGGGTAACACTACTTACTTCGAAAGTAGGTACAGCTGCTTGAGTGGCCAAAGATTCCTCATTCCACTTAACGACTCGAGTCGATAGTGGTGATATGATGAGGTCGTCGTACCGCGTCAGACTTAGCCAAGTTGAATTACAATCCAGTTTTTCTAGGCGATGAGAAACTGTTGAAGCATCCATTGCCGCAAATATGTAATGCTACAAACATCAAATCTACATTATTCAGAACCCTAAAGAAGAGTAGAATTATTATAGCACCAATTTCATTACTACTACTGCTTCTAATCGTGTCATTAGTTCTTTAGAACCAGTGTGATGAAAGGAAATTCTGGCTCAGAGGCTTCGTTCGTGCACTTGACACATTTGTTTTCAAACTTTTTTGGTTCTACGACATGCCGCTTTCTTCACGATGTTTTCATTTACCCTTTGAGATTACTGGTATAGTGCACATAACATTCGAACAGGAAAATCCATTGGTGCACGACCGGATTTGAACCCACGACCTTAGGATCGGAAGACGTGGCCGCTACTACTAGACCACCAGTGTTCATCCTTATTGAAAGCAACATTATTATTCTGCCCTCCTAGCGAAGAACGCAGTAACTAGCATTTTTGACAAAAATTAGTCAGATATGTATTTGTAATCGCCTAACAATATAACGACATTTTGTTCTCACTCACGTATCAAAATATGTTTGACATAGTTACTGCGTTCTTCACTAGGAGGGCAGTATTGGTATCTTATGTTTACCTGGTAGTATGACGCCATGGTAGATTTTTCATATACAATACTAGCATCATCCATGTATTGCATAATACGGCTAGCGTGGCAGTCCATTAGTATGCGACTTTCTTGGAAGCGGTGCAATTCTTTGAATATCTGCAAGGTATACACAAAATGTTTTATAACGAATTAGTTTTTTTTTATGTTAATGGCCGTATCCAATATTCTACTGTGGACGACGGATCGTTTATTACCATAGCAACGTTATTATCTATCGAAAAGCACCATACATTTTTTGACAGAAAAACGCAGTTGCTTTGGTATTGAACAATCCGTAGTCTATAAGAAGAATATTGGAACCCAGCAATAGACAGAGCAACGCAGATTCGCTTGTTCTAGAGACTTAAATTTTGGAAGGTGCATTTCTTATAGTTAAGAAAGGATTTTCGAAAACTCTGCCTCTAAGGGGGTGAAAAGGGGTAATATTTGTATGACACAAAGATTCCTTGAACTTTCAAACATGAAACTTAGCATAAATACTCTTCAACACATTTAATAAAAGTCTATAATAATAATAATAAATACTTTCAAACTACCCCTCAAACGAGGTGCGAGAGTTGTTAAAGTTTGTATGTTAACTTTTTAACAAGTGGTCCAATTTACTTGAAACTTGATTTGGGTTCTTGATATCGAATTTGGGGCTGTAACGGGGTGTCAAGACTGTTCGCATGAGATGCACACAAAATAATCTACTCTACGCGAGTGAAACCGCGGGCGTTCCAATAGTTATTTATAAGTTCTGATCTATAGATACATACCTCTTTATTATCACCTTCAGGATCCAACCTCCGAACAACTATGGGATACTTATCACTATGCTCAGCTAAAACCTTCTGAATTCTCAATAGACCTGAAAAGTACTTTGAAAATGAACAAAAATATGTAGGTTACTTGATTACTGGAAATCATCTATAGGTAGATACATAATTGTCGAGCTTTTACATACTTGTTTTTATTTTTATTTTCAAAACACAATAAGTTACGATCGGTAGCTCGGTAGGATATGTTTGATACACCCTATCCTCATTAAACTCATAAAATCCGCTTGCTGTTTCATATTCATCGCCTGCCTAGCGGAAGTCAAGAATCATAGGATCCTATCAAGTTTAACGATTCAATATCCACTACGATAACTCCTAATCTGACCTTAAAGAATGCAATAACACTACTCACCAAATTCGTCTTCGTAGAGCACTGAGAACGACTCCCATCCGTACAACTTGAGTATTCTCGCCAAAGCTATCGACAGCTCGTCAGAGTCGGGATAAAAGTTTATAGAAATCTTTTTGAAAGTTGGTTCTATTTCGCCTTCGTCCTCCTGTTCTTCGGCTTCCTGATTGGTTTGTTCTAAGTTTGGGTCTAGAGGCTGCCAAGCAGCTTGGATATGTGGGATGTGTGAGCGAGCACACTGGTGTCTGATAGCTCCATCTGATATTGTAGTCTGTGGACCGACCACTGCTATAGGCCTCATATTTTTAGAGCAGACTAAAAAAATGTGTTAATACGTTATTAGTACATAAATTATACGATAGGTAGTGCAAGAGCATTTGACAACGCTAAGTAGGTAGGCTTTACTAGTTCTCAAGTAATAGTCGAGTGTACATAGGAATTGATTTAAAAAATGTGTTAACCACTTTTGACTGTATTTTCACGGTGCGTGTTCCAGTTTTCACTATAAAAATTGCGTCAGGTAATTATGACAGGATCCCAATATTTTTTTTTACAAATACCGTAATAATAGTGATATCTAGATTTAGCAAGATTTACAGCTAGATCTTTTAAATTATTTGTTGTTGTTATTTAAGACTTACATTCTCTCCAAACGGAGTAGCTATCCGATCTCAGGGGCTCCAAGACAACAGTTTGTATTTGGTATTCAGTATTGTGTACGTGGTGCATACTCTCATTGAAGGCGTTTCTTTGAACATTTGAGTGTCTGTCGAAAATACCGGCTGGAAAGTAAAATAGTAAAGCCATTCAGTAACGTTATTTTCTATTGGTTTATCCTGTTGTATAATCTATACAAAAACGCGACGGGATAAAACAAATGACGAAAATGAGATATTTTTTTCATACTCTTTCCAAAAACAAAGATCAATGGTCAGTGGTGACCTCCATAGTTCGATTTTCGAATAAGTTCTTTTTGGTGCGGGTCTCAACGGTAAAAGTTTTGATGTTCCAAATTTAAATCACATTATTGCTCGGCGCGTAACAATGAAATCCAGAAGAATCCAGATTGCCGACTACATAGTCTTTCCGCCATTGAAACCCATTTTCATTCATAAAGAGTGTAGAGGAGTAGGTTTCGTGCTGCAGTTAAACTAAAACAGCGGATGGCCTAATGTAAAAACAAACAGAAATGTAACTTTATTGAAATTATATTGTTAGTTATTTGCAGTTGTAAAGGTTTTAATAAGTATTTGTGTTGTTTAGTATGAACAGAAATCCATCACTCACCTATTTGGTAATACGATATAACTTTTTGCTTATAGACAACTTGTGAGTCACAATTGTTTATAAAGATACCGAGCACCAACATAGACCACCACATTTTTGCACCACTGGCGACGTCGAGGTCGCTTTTTACTATAAAAATTACAGACTGGTTGCTCAATGTTGCATGTTTTCTCAAAAGTTCCAGTTATTTGTGACGTTTCACGCGTCTGGCTAAAATGGTGGCCTAAAACTGTTTTCTAAAAATACCTATTTGAGACAGTGCGTGTGCGGCGGCCATGCCGCTAACCCACCTCAACTGAACTCTTATATCGGAGTAGTGCAAAATGGTATCAATAATAACAACTATTGCGTTTGCTTGTTGCATATCACAAGCAACACCCCACATGGTCAACTACACCTTTTATCCAATCGGTATGGTTTGTTTGCAATTATTATTTTTAATTGAATAGTAATTAAGGTTTCAAAACTAACAAAATATTGGTAACATGATAAAAAAGCAGAATAAAATTGGTGATCTCCTTTTTTTAAAGTATTAGGATATAAATTTCGAACATATAATTTCAAATGAGTAGGTATCTAATATTTTAAACATACGGAATGATAGGCTGATCACCTGTCACCATGGTTCACCATATCAATCTTAGAACTTTGAGCCAGCAGTGGCTGCATGTTTGCTTATGATTACCTACTTGTAGATCTGCCCCACAGAACACTATTACTCCTAGCGGAGTTCCACTCCATTAGGCGTGATAATAGGTATGTTTGTATATATTTCAGGTGGTCTATTCAACAAACTGTCGCAGGAGCTGTCGCAAAAAGCCTTCGACAACTTGGTGCGCATTGCTGGGGATATAAATTATCAGGGTCATTCTCTACTCTCAAATGTGATCGACAGCTATTCCACGGGTTTGGAACGTAAGTTCTGTGGACTAATGGTTGCTGACTAAAATCTCTATTTATAAATACAATACTTTGTCGTGCTAAGTGGTTAATTTGATAACAGGGTGTCTGAAACAGCCTACAAATATTTTACTACAATAATGTTTGCGTAACGCTCACGTGGTACCCGGATAAAAAACATCCTATAATGATAATACAACACATGTACTATGTATATTCCAAGTTTCATTCAAATCCGTTCAACCATTTAGGCGTGAAAGTGTAACAAACATCCATACATCCATACTTAAAAACTTACAAACGTACGCGTTTATAATATTAGTAGGATAATCTACATAAATTTTACATATATTCAAATGATTTCTTTATTCATGGATTCATTCCCGGAGTGGGAGCACTGGTGACTTGTGTCACAGGTTTGCATAAACCTATAAACAGGCACCAGACTCTCACGAAGCAGGTTAAAAGAAATTATGTTAACTTCTAGATCTAAGTACCTACAACAAACCTGTAGTGAGAGAAAAATAAATACTTATTATTATTATTATTTCAGTGTGTAAATTCACATCAGAGCATGGAATAGTGGCACTGATCGATGCGCGGCCGACGAACGGGATCTGCGATACCGTGTGTCTGTTGGCCAACAGGTACAACGTAAGTACATAACGAATACATTGTGTTCGATTTCCTCAAAAAACAATGAATAATTAATGAATTAACAACGAGATCAACTCATTGTTGTTCTGTGTTGAGCTTTACAATGAAATGTTATTGTTATAACTCTGTGACGTGGCGGGCGAGTGCTCGACTGAGACGCAAGAGGCGTGGGTTCGATTCCCGTTACAGAGGAAATGTTTGCATGCTCTCCAAATATTTCTTCCGGGTCTGAGTATTGTAATATTATTTATTAAAAAAAAGTATTTAAGTATTCTATCAGCCATCTGGTTCCCATAGTACAAGCTTTCCTTAGTTTGGGGCTAGATAGTTTGTAAAATGTCCACAACAGATGGCTGATAGAATACTTATATTTTTTTAATCACTTACCTAAATACAAAATATTACGAAACCCATACAATACTAGAATTATAATAATATAAGTCATAAAACACAATAATTATTTCTATTTCCCGATAATTTGGGACCGGGTACCGTCCAAGCACCTAAATAAATTGCAAAAACAGTTTTTTACGGATATTTATTTACAAAGACAAACTACAATAATATTAAAAACTTTAAAGTAATCGGTATAATAATAAGAAATGAATATGAGCTCAGTTTTCTATCTAAGTTCGCCTACAGATAGAAAACAGAGCTCATTTTATTATTATCAGATAAAAAAGGGTAAATATTTCGATTTTTTATGCATGTTAATTGGAAGAGCTGTTTCCACAGAGCCTAAGTAGTCTTGCCTGTCTCACAGAGTAGGTAATACCTGCATTTGCGTCTCATGTTCCGGTGTGAAAGCAGGATTACCGGCACAAAGACAAATTAACTCCTGAGTACGACAAGTGGGGATATCGTATACTTTAAGTACGAGTATATTCAGTAGGTACCTAGTGACTTTCAACCTCTAGAAAGAAAAAAAGCGGTAGGTTTACGAACCTATATTTTTTTCTTACGTTGATCGTTATTGTGGTACTTTCTCTGCTGAGCTGAGAGTAAGAAAAAACATAGAATGCGTCCAGCTGCTTCTCTCCCCGAGCATGTCGTAAAAGTCGACTAAGGGATACTGTCCTCTCCAACATAATAACTTACGAGTAGATGCAAGGTTTCTTTTGATTGCTTGTGGCTCTACCCACCCCATTAGGGATACGAAAGTGATAATATATATGTATTACTGTGGCTGTAGAGTCTGAGAAACTTTCCTTTGATTAAAATGCAATGTTATTCAGTTTATGAGATATCCATCTTGGGAGTCTTGGATCAAAAGTGGCTGCAAGTTTTCTTATGATAACTTATGGTTCTGCCCATCCCGTTAGAGATACGGGCGTGATAATATGTATGTATGTATGTATGCATGTATTTGTTTCAGATTACGCATCTATCAGTAGGCTGGGAGCCAACAGATTCCATGACAGAGGATTTGTTCACATTTGCGCTTCATCCTCCTCCAGATGTTATATCCAAAGCTTATACGACACTCATCAAAATGTTGCAGTGGGATAAGTTTACAATATTTTATGAGGACGAAGGCAGTAAGTAGTCACTCTCATGATTGCGATCATTGATGAAACATACGAGCAATATGTGTTTAGAATTGTTTTTTTTGACATAGCTGAAGGCATAAAATGTAGTGGCATGTTTGCATGTATTTACATTATAGCACTCACACAGCACACGTTATATAGAATGTTTATGCAAACAGGTTTCATCCGCCTTCAAGACATAATTAACTCTTGGTCAAACACACAAGAACCAATTACCTTCCGACAGTTGGACCCAGATGGAGACAATCGAGAAATTTTCAAGCATATCTTTAACGTAGAGCAAAAAAGCTACCATGTTTTGGACTGTAAACTTGAAAATACATATAAATATTTCAATGAGGTGCTGCAAGTCAACAATAATACAGAGTTTCAGGTAAAAATATGTTTTATCATACTTCATTATAACAAGTCTTATATATTTCAACTTTTTCTAATTTCCTTTTGTTTTCAGAGTTTTATTCTTACAAATCTTGATGCATACCAACTGCAGTTGTATAGCATGGATGCGCTCTTGGCAAACGTATCCACGTTTCGACTGACGACGTCAGTTGAAGATAAATGGATAGATATTAACATGCAGTCGTATGGAACTAAAAAGGTAATATATCATCATTATCATCATCATATTATCACGCCCATATCCCTAATGGGGTGGGCAGAGCCATAAGTAAGCATAAAAAACTTGACGCCACTCCTGATGGAAAATCCTAAGATGGATATGGTGAACCATGGTGACAGGTGATCAGCCCATTGCTCGTATGGGTGGTCCATTTTGGACCTTGGAGAGGCCTATCCCTTAGTCGACTTTTACGACATTCTCGGGAAGAGAAGCAGTTAGACGCATTCAATGCTTATTCTTTAGTTCCAGTCCAGCAGAGAAGTAACGGGTAACAATCATGCATTAAAAAAATCATATTTCAGTGATACGATTGAATTATATTGTTATTCGTTGTTTTAGTTAGAAACAGCACTCACCGTAGATGCTATAAATCTGATAGACAAATTGATAGTAAGTATAAAAGAAGATTTAAGAGGATCAAATGTGGATGAAGATATAAAGAGAAGAGAAGGGGAGGTGCCACAGCTGTGTCACCAAGACGAGATAACTGATTACGAGGAACAGGCGTGGATATTAGGCAATGCAATGCGGGAAAAATTGCTGACGGTAAATAAATTTATTAATTTATCTGTAACTATAGAATTACAACATAGAGTTCATTTTCATTTCTTATACCTATTGTGCAAAATGAGTAGCTAAAAGTCAATTATATAAAATTAACTTTTATTTCATTAATGTTATTATAGCCACAGACATGAATAAATGTTACTAAGTGTATTGCTTCTAGTCTCGGACAGTGGGTTTCACTGGAAACATAGAATTTGATGATTTCGGCAAGAGAAAAAACTTTGATTTACATTACATGAAGTTGAATACAAGTAGTATGTTCGCTTTTGCTGGGACATGGAACTCCGATTTAAATAAAATACCTGCAGAATTTAATGTTCCCGATAGATCTTCGGCCGCTGCGAAGGACTCCAAACTAATGGTTAGTCAAATAAATCAATAAAAAGATGTAAATTTTTATTACAGTAGGTACACGTAAATAAAACTGTCAAAAAACTGCCAAAGACAGTTTATCTAATGCGACTCTACGGTTACGTACATGGTGTTCTCACGGTTAAGCGTGTTCTCGTGTTAAGCCCTAAGCCTAAACCTAAGGGTGAGGGGACCGCGTGAGGGGACTACCTATCAATGTAACTAAACTTTTTATAACAATATTCATGTGGTGCATTCCAAACTACGTGACTACTTTTTTTGTATGTTTCTTACTAGGATCGTACAGTGATTTTATGACTTTTTCCGAGATTTAGGTCTCAGAATAGACTATGGAATAATATTTTTTTTTATAGATTGCTACGAAGGAAGGAAAACCTTATTTTGAAATAAAGACATCACCAAATGGCACGGTATATTACAGGGGTTACGCCGTAGATTTGGTTGATAAAATATTTGAAAAAATAAAAGAAAAAAAACAAATAGATTTCAAATACGAATTTTATAAAGTGGATGGTGATGGGTTTGGAAAACAAATGCCTGGCACAAAACGTTGGGATGGTCTTCTGGGAGAGTTGATAAACCACGTAAGTTTTTGGTTTTATTAAACACATCAGCACATTTGTTTGCCTGTATATTGTGTCGCTTGATAGAAGGACCAAATAGTATTTCATTTCGATTTATATAATAAAAACTGACTAAAAACCAGCGTCACATTGTACGCACTGGTGTATGGTGTGGGCATAATGCTTAAATTGGGTCTCTTTTAGACTATATTTTTTTTTGTGTTTGTTGTCAGGGTCTTTGGGGGCTAATAAATGCTTCTTCTTTTTCTTTCTTTCTTCTGTAACTCCAAAATTTTATGGAAACAGTATTGACTCTTCGTCTAAAATCGGTAATGCGACGATCCCTAAAAATTGTTTACAGAAAGCCAGTTTAGCAGTATGTGATATAACAATCACATCAGATAGGAACGCCGTGGTTGACTTCTCCGTTCCATTCATGACATTGGGAATTGGCATGCTAATTAAGGAAAGGGATCCAGAGCCACCAAAGATGTTTTCATTCGTAGAGCCTTTAGCTCTTGACGTCTGGCTGTACTTGGCAACTACTTATATTATTGTTTCTATTATTCTTCTGATTTGCGCTCGGTGAGTCAAAGATGACTGAAGTAGTTGTGTGAATGTCACTGCTGTAGGTTTTTATATCTAGCTGGTAATATTGATGTACATAAAATATTTTATAATGTTTTCATATAGGATGAGTCAGGAGGACTGGGTGAATCCTCATCCTTGCAACCAAAACCCAGAGAATCTAGAAAATATATGGAGCCTTTACAACTGTATGTGGTTGACCATGGGGTCTATCATGTGCCAAGGCTGTGATATCTTACCCAGGTATGCATTTCCCGTACATAAACTGTGTTATTGAAACCAAACTTAAAAAAAAATAACGACATTACCCTACTTTTCGTAAAATTAAACATTGGTTTTTTTTTTCCGCAGAGCGGCTGGCTCTCGTTGGATTACAGGCATGTGGTGGTTCTTTGCCCTCATTGTGACGTCATCGTACACCGCGAACATGTCCACTTTCATCAGTGACAACCGACGAGACACTGAACTTAAAGATGTGAAGGATCTCGCTGAACAGAAGAAAATCTCTTATGGTCTTCAGCTCAATGGATCGACTTATCAGTTTTTCGAAGTACGCAAATTTTTGAAATTTCAAGGTCAAAATTATGATGCATGCATACGTTTTTAAGTATTGTGTTTCCAGAATTCCAATGATACTTTGTATCAAAAATTATGGACAACGATGAAATCAGCTAAGCCATCAGTCTTCACAAGTAACAATGTAGAGGGTTTGGATCGCGTCAACAGAAGTAATGGGAAATTCGCTTTCTTTATGGAATCCTCAGCCATTGAATACAACATCAAAAGAAACTGTAAACTGAAAAAGGTTGGAGCTAATCTGGATTCTAAGGAATATGGGATTGCTATGCCAAAAAGCAAGTATACCTACATTAAATATGTTATTTCAAGAACATTTTGCCCTTATACCATTAGACGAGATCGGTAAAAAATAAAGTGATACATTGGATCATACTACCGAATAACTACATACCTATATGTTTGTTATTTTACTATCAGCATCCTGCGATGTATCTGTAATAATAATCATAATGCTGTGGCCACATTATCGGGATTCGGCGAACTTGTTGCATAGAGTGATAAGTTCAGCCGTTATGATTTGTCACAAGGACACAAAATGCGAAGCTTTGCAACATGGCGATAATGTAGCCACAATTTGGAATTTGTTTCAGATTTTCCACATAAAGGATTAATAGATTTTGCTCTACTATTACTGCAAGAAAATGGAGACTTAGAGACTTTAAAGAAGCAGTGGTGGGAAATAGAAGATAATAATGCGTCTTGTGCAGTTAGTACTTCTGATAAAAAAATAAATTAAATTTCTAAGCGCGACCATCATCAGCAGTTCCAAAAATATCACAGCTGCATTTTTTTTAAAAGATTCCATATATCGACGAGCTGCGACTCCACAACGTCGAATATCTATGAATTAATAAATTTCATTCAACAATATACCTTGCTAATGCTTTAACCGTTAACTCTTTTTGTTCTGTCTATGTTGTTTAGCTTTTTGCACCCTTACCTATCTATTAGTTATCACCCTTAACGTACTATTTTAAATAGTCACCGATAAGATTTATGTCTCAAAGTCGGCGGGCACTGAGCTGTGAAGAAGTCTAAAATTAATATTAATATTACACTTGTAATTTCAGGATTTAGTAAAAGTGGAGGACGACACTGGCTTACAAATGGAGAACACTAGTGGTATATTTTTGGTGCTTGGAACCGGTGGGATTTTGGGCTTGATTGTTGCTGTCATCGATTTCCTGCTACACTCTCGGGAGATAAGCGTCAAGGAACGAGTGAGTATATACGATTGTACTTATGTCGTGGTCAGATCGTAGAATTTATCATTTCTTGATGTAGACCATTTCATGAAATGGCATATACCCGCTGCCCACATCATGATATGAACTGGTCGAAACAGCTAAACGCACGGCTACTTCATTATAATGGTCAAACATTAGTGATCATATCGTAAAAAAGCTACATTGTCCATCGTTTTTGTTTATTGATTATACAACAAATAAAGCAAAGTAGGGTGTCCACGCAACAGAAATCAATGGATTATTATTGGAGTTCAGAATACATTTTTGGCGCTTCGGCGGCCGCTGAACGCTCGCTCCGCTCGCTCGCCTTGCGCGCAGTTTTTTCACTAACCTTACCTAACCTACTAATATCGATCTAAGCTAAGCAGATGTCGCTTATCTATTAGATAGAAATCAGTAGGTTAACACAACCCTGTTAGTGAAAAAACAAAGCGCGAGGCGAGCGAGCAAAGCGAGCGTGCCGCGGCAGCGGCTGCCGAATTAAAACGTCGTGTGTGTCACGTGCACAGAAAGAGCCTCTGAGGCGCACTTTAAGATTTAATTTCCACCACACTGAATAGATTTAAAGACTTCGAAAGAACTAGTGATACGACTGGTAGTTGTAGTAGGTTATCAATTAAGTATTTTTCATCCAATCTTTATCAGGTGACGTACCGTGAAGCGATATTGAGCGAGTGGCGCGCGTCGATTAACCCCAAGTCGCTGCACAAGCTGGCGGCGCCGCCCCGCTCCGCCGCGCCGTCCACAGCGTCCGCGTCGCCCGAGCGGGAGCGCTCGCAGTCTCGCGCGGTCTCAGTGCTGAGAGCCGCCACTTCATTTATCAATTTTGATGAAATTTACTAACTATTCATGCTTGTGTTTGACGACCTCTGTGGCGTGGCCGGCGTGTGCTCGCCTGAGACGCAAGAGGCGCGGGTTCGATTCCCGCTACGGGAGAAATGTTTGTATGTTCTGCAAATATTTCTTCCGGGTCTGGGTGTTGTAGTATTATGTATTATATACCTACTGTATATATTTACAAAAAAGTATTTAAGTATTGTATCAGCCATCTGGTTCCCATAGTACAAGCTTTGCTTAGTTTGGGGCTAGATAGCGCTGTGTGTAAAATGTCCACATATAAATATTATTTATTTATTATTTATTGTAGTAACTAGTACTACTACAAAAGAAGCACGAAAAGAGTCAAACCCTGCCATTCTGATTCGCAAGGACTAATGACACAACTAGAACCTAGTTATAGATGGAATTATGTTTGTAATTTAAATTAGGTAAGCAGGTAAATCTTAGTAAGTAAAAAGTCAATGAGCTGAATTGGAATAATACAGTCTGTAAATTGACTTTCTATTTACGTACCTATATAACATTGTTTCTAATCTATATGATTCTTTTGAAGAAAGCAAAACCAAGAAATATTTACTATAAAGTATTTATTTAGCTTGCCGAAGGAGAAGAATACATGTTGCCGATTGTGCCGACCCCAATAAAGAGCCAAATAATTTTATGAAAAATATTCGTCTAAGTTAGGCCTTATTTTTTATGGCTCCAGAGTTACTTAAACAACTCAATATGAAATAAGTCAGCTGCGGAGCGAAGCACGGACGATGCTCGTGAACCCTTATCGGATTCTGATGCGTCGGAGGAGGGCCTCGAGTGCTTTACAGGCTTTTCTGTCTCCCAGAAACTGAGGGCAAACGCCAGCTCAGCCCAGAAAGCTTCGGATTGAGACATCTGGAACAAAATAGAGTCCAAGTCAGGAAAAGCGCAGTTTCATCAATGTATGGCACCTTAGCAGGTACCATTAGAGTACCATTAGTGAAAACAAAGTTGCTTCCTGGCAATGTATTTAGTATAGATTGTTAAGGTAAATACAAGGTTTAGTACATTTTATGTGTCCTGCAATATTTTTAAATTTATTGATACCAATAGCTCTGTATAATTCTTTCAATATAATTTGAACAATGAATTATTATTCGAATATTATTTGTGCATGAAAGGAGTCTTTGAGGCGCACTTTAAATTAATTAACCACACTAGTTCGAAAGAACTAGTGACACGGATAGAATATTATTTGACATCGTACTATCTAACTACACACGTAAATCATGACGTACACAGAAGTTTGTGAGAATAGCAGAGAGTCAAATTGTTTTTAAAAATTAATAGGAATGAACATTTAGAGAGTGGTTACCCTTTGTTCTATGGCTACTTCGCGGACATTCCATAAGAACTCAAGTATGCCCATAACAGCGGACAAGCCGCAGCCTACGCCCAGCACCACGAACACACCGCCCACGTTGTCGACTCCGAGCTCGCCAGCACTCGCGCCTTCTTCTGCAACTTCAGACTGTAAAACACGAAAAGTATTTTTTTTTAATTGAAATAAACCAACATAAATACCTACAGTGCAGTTTGTAACCCGCTGGCTTCTGAACTAGTACGTCAGGAGTTAGTTTGTTCCCGTTCCTTATCAGCGTATAGCGAGTGAATCCTAAAAATAGGTTCTCGAAAACTTTGTTTTGTCTTATTTTAGACTTTGCAATGTTGCTTCTTTGGTCTGGCCATAAATGAGACTATCCGATAAGTACAGTTTTTTACCACCGTCTGATGAGCTGGATCAGGTGAGTTATCTATGTATAGACCGGCGTTCGCAACGGTCTTTAGATAGCCCGACTGTTTATTTTGTAAATTATATTTTGTTGTAAGTTTATTTCTGTTGACAATTATAAAGTATTTTATACTCGAACCTATTAACTGTAAAGCAATCGTGTTAATTTTGAACGTTTATTCCAAAGCCAACACATGTTTGCAAACGTTAAAACAACTTCGTTTCGAGGAAATTTTGACATTGTTGGTTGACACGTTCACAACTGAAAAATCAAACGTTCATAAATAGCGCGATTGCCCTCTTGGTATTAGATCACGTTTGATCGCTTAGCACGTCTCAGGTGGTCAAACTACAGTTAACAAGTTAGATAAAAAGTTTAGATACTTACGACGCAAGCATCTTCCTTCGGTACTTGCCACCATCTGTTCTTCAGTTCAACCAATTTGCCACTTTCTGCCAGTTTCAGAACAGCGTTATCAACAGCCGTGCGATATGAGGCAACTAAAAGAATCATTAATAATAAAAAAACGATACATTCAAAAAACTATGACCTGGCCTTTCTCCAAACTAATTTGGTTTAATTTTTGTTACTTACAAAATGGCAAAGCAATCCCATAGCCCTTAGAATCCAGCAGCCCTCCAACCTGCATGAGGTCGCAGTGCCTTTCAAGTTGGTACTCTATGGCGGTAGACTCCATGAAGTAAGCGTACCCTCGCTTACTCTTCAACACCCGCTCAAGGCCTTCGTCGTTGTTCTTGACAAACACTGGTGGTCGGGATGATTCCATTGCAGCCCACATTTTTTGGTAGGTTGAGACGTTTGATTTCTGGAAAATACTTTTGTGATAACAAACCTACGTGTAGCTAAGAAGCTTCAACACAGAAACCTCTAGCTTATATTATGATCATACCATTTCTTTGACAATATAACCACTTCTTTTTGTGATACTAACATGCGACATTGAACTCAAACTCCACATAGCTAACTATTAATCTTCTATACATATAAAAATCAATTGCTGTTCGTTTGTCTCGCTAAAACTTGAGAACGGCTGGGCCGATTTAGCTGATTTTGGTTTTGAAATGTTTGTTGTAGTCCAGGGAATATTTAAACGGTGAAAAAACATAGTTAGGTACTGGATTATCATATTCATCAATAAATTATTTTGTATTTTTTTGTATTTTGTATATAGGCTATTTTTATCCGGGTACCACGCGAGGGAAGCCGCGGGCGGCAGCTAGTAGGTTATAATAAAATTCATGTCCATTGTGAACTAAAGTACCTTGAAGAATGAGTAAGTGGAACCACCAAACATGGTGCCGTATTTGATTTTTGTCTGCATTGAGAGGTCTTCGGCGCTTTTGATAGAGTCGTCCATCGCTGCGTTCGTGAGGAAGGCAGCCAGATTCGCGGTGTAGGAGGAACACATGATGAGGGCGAAGAACCACCACATTCCACACACCCAACGTGTAGAATAACCCCTGAAAAAGGAATATGACTTTTATTTTTATACACCAAAAAATGTTTAAAAAAATATCTTTACGCACAGGTGATTTTTATATACATACATACATATTATTACGCCCATATCACTAATAGGGTGGGCAGAGCCACAAGTAAACATAGGAAAACTTGCAGCGACTTCTGATTTAAAATTCTGAGATGGATATGGTGACAGGTGATCAGGAGGAGAGAATACTATCCCTTAGTCT
This sequence comes from Scotopteryx bipunctaria, assembly GCA_949320045.1. Classification (NCBI taxonomy): domain Eukaryota; kingdom Metazoa; phylum Arthropoda; class Insecta; order Lepidoptera; family Geometridae; genus Scotopteryx; species Scotopteryx bipunctaria. Next base: position 5,791,316 of record OX439449.1, read on the forward strand.
ACTTTTACGACATTTTCGGGGAGAGAAGCAGCTGAACGCATTCTATGCTTTTTCTTTACTTCCCTGTCCTGCAGTAAAGTAATAGGTAATTTTTATTTATAAATATTGATCATGAACACCCAACAGTATCTACTACATAGTTCTCACCCTACACTAGGGATTCAAAGGGATTTACGCTTCTTTCGCAGCGGGATTCGAAACCGCACCTCTTACGTCTCAGCCGGGCACTTGCTTGCCACGCCATTGCCACCGAGGCCGTAACATTTTCGTGAACCTCATTAAAAACCAGCTTACTTCGGTAAAATATCAGAACCCTGGGTCATAATGGAACCCATGGTCAACCAACAGGAATTTTTGATGTGCCAAATATTTTCTAGTTCTTCTGGCGATTTATCACAAGGATGAGGATTTTCCCAGTCATTTGGGGCTAGCCTGAAATGCATGAAATTTATTAAATTATTTATCATTAAAGTAGAAAAAAGAACTAGCAAACTGAGAGAACAAGACAACTCATATACAATGTCATATCTGTGTTATATCATCTTTATTACCTAGCCAAAATGTGAAGCAGTAAGGAAACCATTAAGTACGCAGCGGCCATGTAAATCCACACGTCAACCGAAAAGGGTTTCAGAAATGAGAATAGTTCAGGATCCGGCGGAGTCGCCTTTGAATACAGAATACTAATGCCCAAAGTCATAAAAGGCGTAGTGAAATCCACGGAGGACCGTCTCTCGTAAGTGATAGTTAAATCACAAATTGCCAAGTCAGCTTTCTGAAACGCAAACTTATTGTTAAACCCAAAGCCCTTTGAATAATTAATTAGTGTAAGCCAAGCCACATCACTAACCCTTTCAAGCAGATATCCGATAAGACCATCCCATTTCTTAGTATCTTTATTGTACGAGCCGTATGTGTTTCCCGGAACAATTTCCAGCTCGTAATTCAGGTGTAGAGTTTCTTTCAATACTTCGTGTATAAGATCTTTGGAATAGCCTTCGTAACGGTCATTTCCAGTCAGCACTTCGCCGTCCTTTGGCTTTCGTTCTATTAAGTAAGGGGCACCGATGCGTGATACGACTTTGAACGTTTTATTTTGCCATTTTTCCGCTAAAAGGCCCGAAACTTCGTTCGCCGATCGCACGTATACGAAGCCCGTGTCTGCGTTCCATTTGGCAATGCTATTGAACCCGCTGTTGGATAATTCCATTATTTCCACGTTGAAGTTTGTCCGTTCGCCAGTTGTATTGTCTAATTGTATTTGATCTGTTATCCCAATAATTGGGTTCTAAAAACGTAAAAAGAAAATTTAATAAAAATGTAGCTGGCTACTGAGCAGGGCTGTAAAATTAACCTTTTCACTTGTAAAATAAATTACGCAAAAAGGATTTAATTAAGAACTTTTTCAAGTTTAGAAAAAAGTTACCGTCAGTAAATGGTTTGTGAATTCCTCGCCGACTTCCCACTGGTCCTCGGACCCACACTGGATCTCTTTTGCTTCGATTTTGATCTGCTCGGGAGCACTTTCTACAGCATCAGTTATTAGCCTGGCTGCATCACTGGCTAATGCTGTTTCGACCTTTTTATAAAATTGAGCACGTAATTGAGTCACTATCGGTAGCTCAGTCGGTATCGGTTTCAGTCAGTGAAATTATGATGTTAATAAGCTAGTTTTCGAAAATTCACACTCTGCTTTTAATATCTATGTTTACTAATAATAATAAGTTACCTATTTATATATTATTATTATATGTTTTTGTATAAGATACACTACATTTTTATTTAGAAATGAAACACTTACAGTGATCTCATATGTTTGTCTCGGTATTTTCACATCGGAGGACCCTCTTGTCTTCCAATCAGCTAAATAAGACCTGGTCCTTGAATCCGAGTGGTCGAAAATCCTCAGGCAAGTGACATTTGATAGCCCGTATCGCAACTCCTCAAGGTCTAATGTGTGAGCATCTAGAGACGTTAGGACGTAGCTCTAAAAAACAATATTTATAAAATAAAGAGGAATACCACATATAAACATTTAAATATACAACGCCAAATCGCCCAAATTGCCATTTGTATGTTCCGCTTGCTCGATCAGTTATTTTGCCTAAAGATTTCTTGCTGTCAATCCCCTAGCAAACTTTAGTTAGCAAAAGCCGTAATTGTAGTATGTAACAGAAAAAAAGTTTTTTTTTTAATCAAATAAATGAAAACTGGCTTACTACTTTTTTGACTTACCATGTAATCTTCAAAGAACTTGACCTCGTTCGCCTGTCGCAAGTATTCCATAACTCGTTCCGCCGGACAGTCGATGATGATTCTCATTTGACCAGCAGCCTTTAGTGCCTTGAGCAGAGGACGGTTGTCTTCGCCCGGAGTCAGTCTTCGGACTAACCATTTCACATCAGGATCTGTATGTTTCAAGATTTCTTGGAGCCTTATAAGACCTGAAAATAAAAAAGATGAAAATAAAGTTTTTTTTGTGTAATTACGAACTGAACGCAGGACTTAACTTAACATCTTATGAAGTAAAGGCATATTTTTACGTATGTAGTTTCTTGCTGTGGAAGAAAAACTTCACTGATTTTTAACGAAACAAAGAACAAAAACTCACCGAGATCATCATCATACAGCAATGTATAGGAATTCCAATCGCTATCTTTTATGAAAATTGCAATAGCTTTCGACAGAGCCACGGCCTCCGGGTACAGGTTTATCGACGGCGGACTCACTTGGACTAAGCCTCTTACCGGGGGAGGACGCCATACAGCCTGAAAAGAACATTTTAGATCATCTTATCTCAATAAAAGGAAAAGGCTTTTAAAACATACATGTATATTCTATTCACATAAAATTTTATGAATAAGAAAACCTTATTCTAGAAAGAAAAATGTTATAAAATAAAAGATTCAAATTGGAATCTGTGGTTGATAAAACTGCCAATTCATCTGTATGCAGCAGAGTAACAAATTCTACGTTGAACAGTTTTACTACCCTACTCCATTGTAAAAGCATTTTCTGCAAAGATAATAAGAATAGTTTTCTAGATTATTTTCAATTTAATGTAACCGAGCTTCATGTTAGAACATTAAGGCGCTATTATGAGCATAGTAAGTTCGAAACGAGCTCATTTAACTTATCAACGTTCAAAGTGTTCCGATGTCGGAGTGCTTAATGAAAATATACGGTTCGCGCTATCGTCTTCTGATTGAGATGCGGCCTAATAATGAAGTTGGGGAACGTGGCCTAGTCTTTTTGGATCAGCTACTTTTCTATACACACTTCACGCTTTCATTACATCTTACTAATATTATAAATCTGAAAGTTTGTTAGGACTAACGTCCGTATTTCTCTCTCATCCGTATTTCAGCGAGGATCCAAAACGCGCTATTTTAATCTACAAGTGTGCGCCATCTAGTTTATGTATAATCTTTCCAAAAAGTACTTGACAAAATAAAACATATATTATTTAAGGTCTACGATGATCCTACGGCGGGTCTACGACGTAGAGCCTTTATTATCCACATTGTTTTTGGTTGGTACATTGTTGTTCAGCTGTTTTATTTTCAACTAGCTGACACCTGCGGCTTCGCTCACGTGGTATCCGGATAAAAAATAGCCTATATGTTAATCCAGCATATGTACTATGTATATTCCAAGTTTCATTAAAATCCATTGAGTAGTTTTTGTGTGAAAGAGTAACAAACATTCATACATACAAACTTTCGCGTTTATAATATTAGTAGGAAGTAGCTACAGTGATAGAAAGATTGAGGAGTAATAGGCTAGCGTGGTATGGGCATGTCATGAGGAGAGATGAAAGACATGTTGAAAGGAGAGTTATGAATATGAATGTGGAGGAATTTAGAGGTAGAGGTGGGCCAATGCAATGAATTGTGTGAAGGAGGAGGTTAAGAAAGGAGTGAGTACAGAGATGACGACTGACAAAAGGAAATAGAAGGAGACAATATGCTATGCCTACCCCACACAGAGTGCGATAAGGACAGGAAGATGATGATGATTGTTCAGCTGTTTTACTTTAGCTGTGATTGAAAAGTACTCTGACCTTTCGTCTTCATAGCTTTTGCGACCTTCATTACTGGAGTGTAGAATTAACCCTTCTTTCATTATAATGATTAATTATTTTGAGTTGTTGTTCTAGACATTCTGGAACAAATTAGTTTTCTTCTGAAGATATTGTTTTAGATTGTGTGTATTTTACGAACTTTAACAATTAAAGACAAGAACACTCTATTCATCATTAGGGCGTGTTTACATTGAGTACGAAATCAGCAAATAAAAATTATTAGTTCTGTTATATCAACAAACTGGTGGTCTAGTGGTAGCGGCCCTGCCTTCCGATCTTAAGGTCGGTTCAAATTGTGAACCAATTTTTTTTTCTGTTCGAAAAAATTATTTGTTCTATACCAGTACTCTCAAACGGTTAAGAAAAGCATTGTGACGAAACCGGCACGTCGTAGAACCTAAAAAGTTCGCAAAACATGTGCACAAAATGAGCCTTTGAAGCGCACTTTAAATCCTTTCACCACGCTGGTTCGAAAGAACTAGTGACACGACTAGTAGGTAATAACAAACTGTGTATTGTACAGGACCTGGATGAGGCTACCGTGGAGAATGGTATACACAAAGGGAGGCCCCAGCAGTGGGTGAAGTTAGGTTGCTAATGATGATATTGATATGCTCTATTTTAGATAGTAATGGACGCTAACATGGTTCACAGTTTGATTCACAAACTTTCGCATTTATAATATAAGTAAGATTATTTATTATTATAATGTACAATGCTTGAAAGCCTCGTATGCCCTGGAATGACAGTTGATTGCTGAGCCCAGCTATCCTTAATATCTTCACTCGTACATGTATCTACAGGTTTCGGCAGCTACAGCGATATTTTGAACAAAGAGGAATGGACTTGTATTAGTTATAAGTTTATTTCTGAAGACAGAGAAAGAAGAAAAATATAAAAACAATAAAAAAACTTGAAACTTGCGGTGGTTCTGATGTTTACGTATTACACACACCTTGTGTCCCACATAAAGTGGAAAAAAGACAGGGAAATTACGAATCGGAGGGTGAAGGTCTATTTATAGCTTTTTCAAGTAGTGGATAGTAGGTAAGCTAGTAATATTTTCAAACTAATAGGGCCTATTATGTTTTCTTGTGAAAATATTGGCAAGGATAGCAAGATATATAGAAGTGTGGGGAGAGTTTTGTGGAGGCCGAAAGAGGGCAAATACTACCTACCTGTATTGTGTATTATCGATTTATTTCTATATGATAATCATAATCATCAGCCTATAGCAACTATAGCAATCATTAGGTCTCCCAATGAGCGCCATGGGCCCTATCGTCGACTGTGAAGCATTCAAGAAAAAGAGAGTAAAAATACTTTTGCTTTTACATTTACTTTTGAAATACCATGCCACATCAAGAGACGGGTACTAGCATGCACTCACATGTATGTGCGGAATCCTTGCGTTGCGGCACTGCGCTTCGACGGCGGCCGTCGACACGGGGTCCGTGGGGCCGAATATTGCAATCACGCCTTCCGATATCAGCTGACACGCTGAAACGTTGATTTAATAGCAGGGTTTCACTAGAAATTGAACTAAAGTCACAATGATTGCTTTTGTGACTTCTAAATTAGCTTTCAAATTAAGTTAATAGTTAGCCGAGTATAAATATAGAATGCATCTAGCTGCTTTTTTCCCAGAGCATGTCGTAAAAGTCGTCGAAGGGCTAGTATCCTCTCCAAAATGATGAACCAACCACATGAGCGATGGGCTCATCACCTGTCAACATGGTTCACCATATCCATCTTAGGTTTTAAATCAGAAGTGGCTATATTTACCGATCAAATGAAAATCGTAGTTTGTTGGATAATATGATTTAGTTAAAATCTGACGCATTGATTAAATTATGATCAAACTCCAGTCGTGGAGAACATATAAGATGCTCATTGATACTATAAACATTGTAGAATCATAATAGGTTTGCTATCAATATCAATAACTTTATAAATAGGCACTAAAAAGTTGCAGGCAAAATCTAGATAGGTCAGGTACAAGACTGAGGAGGCCGGCAAAATCAAAGGGAATCTTATACAGCAGTAGGTGATACCAGGCTGAAATTATGACGACAATGATTAAATAAGCACTAAAAAAATTTAAAGCTATCTCGAAAATAATAGTTTTCAAACAAAGTGTAATAACGGAATTCTGAAGTTGCCAAGAGAATCTTTGATGGCCTCCTTACTGAAGTTATAATAAAACGAAATCATTATTATCATTGCCGTGAAAAGTAAACGGGCACTTACCAGCTTTAGACGCTGCAAAACTATCCCCAAATGGCGCGTAAAGTGGTTTCATGACAAAATTATATTTTTCACTCTCCATGGAGGCGCGGGCCAGCGCCGAAGAGAATGCAACCTCTTCCACCGAATTCGGAGGTAATATTGCTCCTGGAAAATGTTAACTTAGGCGAGTGAAGAATATACACAAGACAGCCAGCATAAACTATAATAAATAAATAAATTAATATTTGTGGACACAAATATACACAGCGCCAGCTAGCCCCAAACTAAGCAAAGCTTGGAGAACCAGATGGCTGATAGGATACTTTTATATTGAATATTTTTTTTTGTAAATACATTCTTATAATAAATAATATTAGGTACCAGACCCGGAAGAAATATTTGCAGAACATGTAAACATTTCTATCGCAGCGGGAATCGATTCCGCGCCTCTTGAGTTTCAGCCGAGCACTCACCCGCCACGTCACCGAGGTTGCCAAAAATTATAATTCCTTAAACTAGCTTCAACATTCCTTATTAGCTTAAATTATCGTATTAATCTACTCCACGGAAATCTTAGATTAGGAGTGGCTGCCAGTTTTCTTATGATTAGGTACCCTGCCCACGCCGTTAGGAATACGGGTGTGATAATATTTATGTACGTATGTACTTCCTATTAATGTTAGAAATAACAAAGATTTTCCTACGGGTACATATTACGAATGGGAAACTTTGTTTTTTGTTGGTATATTTGTGTTTCAATCTGAGATGAAACTAGGCATAAACAGTACGAGTAGGTACTTATGAGACGTAACCGTGTTGACTACATACTTATAAGCGTTTTAACTGACAATTAATGCTTCAAGCAGTAGTGCACCTAAACAAAATTGAATACATTATAAACAGTACTGTAATTTTGAATTACCGATCAAACTATCACTACACTACCACATCAATTTAACAAAGTTCCGAAGTAGCAGTTCGAAGTAGCAAAAACTCTCTCAACGATTTTCTAAACAAAGCATCTCTTAATCTTTCATTAAAAGTTGGCAAGTTTGTTCTCACCAATATTAACCGTCGCCTTCAGGGAGTCCAAGTTCCGGAACATGGCCGCCGCTTCCCCGAGAATTAAAATTGTTATAACTGTCACGTACTTCCCTGCAAACACGAGCAGTTTACTTTGTGTTTTATTCAAATTATCGCTTCAGGCTGAACAGGTAATATGTTCATAATTCATAACTTTCAAACTGGCATAACACTAACATTATACAGAGCAAAAACTCAAAAAGCTGCGTAACCATCAACTGCTAATTTATGGATTTTTAAAGAACTAAAAAATAAGGCTATTGTAAATAATAGGCTTATGGTAAGTAATTACATTGCAATATAGTAATTTCATCAGATTCACAATACCATATCCTCATATTCTCATTATTTCTAGTGTTAACGGGAGAGGATTTAACAATTCTTTATGTCTAATCAAGTTGATGACTCAATAGTTTCAGACCTTAAGCAAGTGGTACCACATCGTTATTTACTCAAGAACTCAAACCACATATAAATAAGTGTTCAATCATAAACACTTTAGAAACAATTCCCTCGACGCTGAAGTATAGAATGGAAACTCACCCCATTTTACCATTTTGCTATTCCAACACTGAAATGGGACAATGAGATTCACAGATGCCGTCACAAGTTGGTCCTCAGTGTTTACCGACACATCGCGAGTCCCGGCTTGGAGCACGTTTGTATCGGGGCTTAGAACACGTACTATGACGTAGTTGCAACATTCACTTCAGCTATAGGCATCGTGCAATGTAGTACAATTTGGCACAGACGTTCTCAATCTTTTTATGCACCGCGAGGCAGCGTGTAACGTGCCAGTTACAGCATGTCAAAAATTCCGCTAAGAAAGTATTTTTAATTACACTACAATATTCTGATGTCATAGATAAATTACAGATATTGCTTTTTATATTATTTATTCATATAAAGTCATAAATTGTCCTATCGATTTAAACGATTGAAATGATTGAAAAACAAAACAAACTAAAGATTTTTTATATTATAGATAGAATATAACGATGACCCAAAAATCGGCATCAAAGTTTAGTATGCGGTCTGAGTTGCGCTGCCTTTAAAAGCACAGAACCCACAGAAGTGCTTCAAAAGTAAGCGGAAAAACTGTAAAAGGTTGAGCATGGCTGAATGCGTTATTAGCATTGGGATGATGTATAAATAGATTAAGCTAACAACTATTTGGATCAATTTACGGATAAGTATTCTAAATAATAAACATAAGTAATTTATTTACACCTCTCTTGCATTTATGGCTTTTCGATAACTTATATGCATAAACTAATTTGTAACGTGGGTAATATCGAAAATGAGTTTCCAAAAAGACGGAATCAATTCCAGGAGTTCTTTTATATTCCTTCAAGAGTAATAAATGTCAGCAAGGCAAAGTTATTTTTTATAGTAGAGTAGGTTCTTCTTTGTGTAATATTCTTTACAATAATTTATACTTAATAGCCTCTGGCTACCTCGCTGGCCATTTTTTGAAATCAAATTTGTATTTTACTCGTAAAAGAAAACTGTTTTTAAATGGTTCATTTATTCATTAGAAAGCAGCTGGAGATAAATTGTACTTAGGTTAAAATACTCCGTGTATTTAGGAAAAACGAAGATAAACAGATGGACTGAAATAACAGTGATAATGAATAGTGCTAACCGCCGACAAGTCACAGTAACAGAATGTGTGCCAGTGGGCCACGAGACTGGAACGCATCCAACTGATGCAGCAAATACATGATCAATCTGATCATGCATTCTAAATAAGACAATGTGATTTTCAGTCACCGTTGTACAGTAGTACCACAGTAGTGTGCTTCAAAAAACTTCGTTCTTTGTATGAAAACGATTTTGTCCGAATATGAAACTAAAATAATACCTGAACCAACTCATTAAAAAATAAATATCTACATAATTATTGTAACATCTCTATATTACATTTCATCATCATGTTAGTTCGTATTTCAGAAGCTAGATGAAAATTGCCGAGGCGCACAATATTTGTGGTGCTCCTGTACTTGATGATTTATTACACTGTTGAGGATTTTCCTAGTTAGTAGTCTTAGGGCTACTTTGCAGTGCATAAAAAAATCTGAAATACATTAAACAAAATTAAATTATCTATCTTCAAAGTAGCAGCGTGAATTAGTAAAACTAGCAAACAAGATGATTTATACACAATGCTCTGCTAACAAAAACTTCAATCTACTCTAGTTTAGCATATAACGGGTGATTCATTTAGAGCTTCTTTTTTCAAACGTAAATTAAATAAAGAAAAAACAATTTAACCAGAATTTCTTAAAGGTCAACATTACTCGCGTAATTAGTGAAATATCAATGAAAATTAGAGCTACCGCATGAACCAAATTAATCGTTGTGGCAGTCAACATTTCAAATAATTTATCTTCAAAAAGTAAGTATAAAGAATAATTCTTTTATATACAAAGAGAATCTGATTAAATGTTCAGTTCAGTTCAGTTCTTAAATAGTGTGATTTAATGTTATTTCTTTATTTATTTTACGTTTGAAAAAAAGCACCAAATGTAACCATGTACCCATTACGATCCAATAGCATATTCATAATCCTGTTTTTATTCAATGCAAATCGAAATTTATAAGTGTATTTTGGCGAAAACGCTTTTCAATTTTAATCAACTTTACAATTTTAATGAAAAACTCCATTCAAAATGGATTTCAAAGGGATCTTAACGAGATAAAATTCAGTTACAAACAGGCATCGCTGATTTACGGAAGGTAATGTCGTCATCATTGTGAGTTTGCTAAATCCACTGCTTTGATCGCGAACGTGAAGCCCTCATTAAAATAAATTGAAGATTCGGCCTCGACGGCTATGTTGAAGGCACGCAAAACAAATAAAATATTAGGTAATAGTAAATAATGGGATATTTAAAAGAAAGAAAACTTGCAGCCACTCTTAATTCAAAATTCCAAGATGGAAATGGTGAACCATGGTGACAGGTGATCAGCCCACTTTGTAAAAAACTTGAAACGAATCACCTTTTTAGGGTTCCGTACCCGATGGAGGATGTGTCTCTCATGAACCGTAAATAGGCAGAGAGTTAAAATTTTCACAGTGTGTATTTATATTGCCGCTACAACAAAAAATAAATAAAAGGGGGCCCTATACAAGAAACACTTATGTACATATACGATGGTACGGAACTCTTCGTGTGCGAATTCGACACGCATTTGACCGGGTTTTTTATAAATCCTTTAAAAGTGGATTAACTGGATTAGAAATTTGCATAAAGCCTCTTTTTCTTACGAACGACCGGAAAGAGGATCAAAACTTTGAATACATTTAGAAAGGTTGTTATTTCAGTAAACCCTTTTATTTTGACAGAAAGATTCAGATATTTTTGTTATTTTTACGTCATTCTGTTGTTATTTTTATGTTTTTATTTTCCCTAAAACCTTTGTTACATTTCAACAAACGTCTCGAGTGTTTGTATGATATATTATTAGTTTTATATAAAATAATATTCTATAATATGATATCTGTATATCTGTGACTGTTAAGTGTTATTATTATTAATAGAATAATTAATAAAATAAAAAAGTAATTAATATTTAATATTAATTTATATTATAACCTTAGTATTAATCTTTGTAATGTAGCTGTATGTTTTGCCGATATACAAATAAAATAGAAGTTCTAACTTACACGCGGATTCTCTAAGTCGGTATCAGAAACTACGAGTACCATGGTACCACGAAACCAGCCTTGGAAGAAATATCTCTCGCATTCCAACCGGGCACTCTTCCGCCACGCCATCCACCGAGGTAGTCAAAGTCACCAATGCCAGAGCCTCAAGAAGCAGTGAGTGCTACCAGTGATAACACAAGGAACCGTGATTGTTCTCTTATAAACATTATCAAAGTGAGTTATACAAATGTTTGATTCATAGGTGAAAGAGTAAAAATGTGATCAAGTTCATAATCTTTCATCATCATCATATCAGCCCACATCCTCCTACTGCTAGGTATGGGTCTATAACGCCATTCTTTCCGATCTTACGCTAACTGAATCCAGTGGATACCCATCATCTTCATAATGTAATCCAACCACCTAGCTAGTGGTCTGACAACATTATTCTGTTGTTATTCCACATAAATACAAACATATCTACAAGGGAAATTGGATTTCCTGAGCCAATTCTGGGTCATCAGAAATTACCTGCTCTCTGTATTCTGCAAGTTCGCTTGTAAGAAAGAGACAAACAATTCTATTTGTGGAAAACGGAGCATGTTCTCGTTCGATACATTACGGATCAAACGATCTTCTTGTCTTATTTCGTTGAACATAAATCTGCCGTTGTAGTTGGTTCTATAAGCGCCCTCGAATTCTTTGATGTATAGTTCAATTAGATTGCTTGTTGGAGTTTTTCTATTTAGTGAGAAATTATCCAGCTAACTCCGGCTTTCTAGTATTATTAGATGCTAATTCTAATAACATTATTAATAAAACAAATTGTGAGGACGTTTGAATGTTTATGTCTTAACCAGGTCCACAATGGCTTAGTAACGATGAAACCGGCAGAGATTAATTTTATTATATAACATAGGTTAGTTATTTCTTAAAACAGGAATAAGATGCCAACGTGATGATGATCTGTCTTTATCAAAATTATATACACTCTAAAACATTACGTACTTATTTAAAAAAAAACTCTTATAACACACTCACAAAGTCACTAGTGTTTTATAAATGAGCAAGATTTCATTCAACTTACGACATTTCTGTTCAGAAGAATCCGAGATTTTCGAGAACGGGGAGAACAAAGGGCACTAAACCGCAGACGACTTCACCACCCACGCTCTGTATGTCCACAAACTTATAGATACGTGAACCTAACCTAGATATTAAACATAAAATTTTATAGATTTGTTACCGCAGTTGTATAGAAAACAGGTTTATGCTGATTTTTCGCCGACTCTTCGTCATCCCTGAAGTTTTATAAAAACATCTTGTGTTACATATACACGTCTATACATGCATATATTTATATTTTTTTTGTCTATATTTGTCGTGAGTATCTTCAAAAGTGCGGTGCGAGCTGTTACTTTGTTCTGATGTTGAAGATGACACAGCCAACATGTGTTTTGATTATACACTCAACTAGTATAACGGATTGTAGATTACCATATTAATATCTATACTGTTAATAGATGCCATTTTCTGACATACAACGGCGACGTTTTGGTTGAGGATATTTATTAGAACCTAGATTAGGGGTTTGTGATATTAGCGCATGCAAATCTAGACCGTACCTACTTCTAGCACGTGCATGTTCTATAGTTATTTGCCTGCTTGATAACTTCGGAATCGCGACATTTCCGCGTCAGACAGCAAGTTTATATGAATTTTTCTATAAATGAAATGGTAAAAGTAAAATTGGAAAACCTCCTGACACTGATTTTATATTGGTATCAACGTAAAAGTTAAATTTATTTCTGCAGGAAATCAAGTTATAGCACAGAATAAATAATAGTACAAGTCATAGTAAGTCAATGGTGTTTTAACAACTTAATTTCGCAAATAAAACTTACTTATTATTGTTATCATTATTCTTCTATTATCAGATTATAAAAATCCATAAAAACATCATCATACATTATTTACACACACGCTTAAAACTAAAACTACATACAAACAGTCATTCAATACAAAATTATAAATTAAATAAATGTCATAGAAATTACTTAAATGGTCGTTTTTATTTTATATTTAACGTTCGAATGTTATTTATTTGCTTATTAAAACACTTAACTTACACATTAAAGTAAGTATTTAAATCGTGAATCTAAAACCTACTTTAAACAATAAGAAATAAAATTACAATTTGGGTTCCAATAGGTAGTATGTTATGTACGTGTAATCGTGTAGGCAAAAATGTATCGTGAAATAAATAATGGCGGAATATTTCGAAATCATTCAAATCTGTTTGCAGCTCAATAAAATTGTTTGCAAAGTTGATCCTAGTTTTGCACAACAGCCCCGAGCGGGGACCCAGAAGCGTTCTTTAGCTGCTTCGTTACTAGAAACTTTTAAATCGGGCTTAAAAACTAAGCAGCTGGGACCAACTACCAACTCGAAGAATACTGGACGTTTTGAACGAAGTAGGTTAATCCAATAAACTGTTATAATGCTGGGAAATCGGGCGAGATATTGTGTTGCTTCACGTTGCATATTTCATAAAAAATGTCGCGAAACATCTGCTTAAAGTAGGCCGCCGGCCGTAAGGTTCGGCTAAATACGCTCGCAATGTTTTTTACGTGTCACGTCGTTTCAGATGATGGTGTTACAACTCGCTAGTCGAAATCAAACACGAAGGTATATGCACAGTAGTACTTATCACAAATATTGTGCGTCTCGGCAAACTTTGTGCCTTGTACGAAAACCGAATTGACATAGATATCTTACTTATATTATAAATGCGAAAGTTTGTGAGTTTGGATGTTTGGATGTTTGTGTCTCAATCACGCCTAAACGGCAGAACAGACTTGAATGAAACTTGGAATATACACAGTACATGTACTGGATTAACATATAGGCAATTTTTTATCCGGGTACCAAGCGAGCGAAGTCGCGGGCGGCAGCTAGTTAAATATATAATTTAATATACGCAAATTACATTGAACACTAAAACTATTAATCCATATCATTAAATGAAAGCGTGCTCTAAGGCAAGTATAATATTTGTAAACACTAATTAATTTTGTGATTTTATTTTTTGTGTTAGTTCAGTAAATAAATTAGGTACTCTTTATTATAAGAATTCAATTTATTTTATAATGAGAGCATTGGTGGTCTAGTGGTAACAGCCCCGCCTGCCAATCCTAAGATCGTGGGTTCAAATCCTGTCGTGCACCAATGGTCGTGCTTTTCTGTTTGAAAAAATTATGTGCGCAGTATTCTAAAACGGTGAAGGAAAACATCGTGAGGAAACCAGCATGTAGAACCGTAGAAACTTCTAAAACAAATGTGAAGTGCACGAAAGGAGCCTTTGAGGCGTACATTAAATCTATTCACGACAGTGGTTCGAACTAGAGACACAATGAAAAGCATATAATTGACGCAATAAAAAGGCTCCTGGAATTGGTATTCTTACAGCGTTTAGCTCTTAGACAAAATATTTAGACTGTTTTGCATTTTATATCTATCGCTACATGTACGGAATAAGGTATTGGAACACGAAAATGAATAAATACCTAATGAATAACCTACCTCGGCATTCGGCAGACAAATACTTGCGTAGACGCAGTTTATACACAAGTGGCGGAAACGTGGCACAGGCCTAGTACTTTGTAATGTTCTAGCGGTGTTGTCTTGTATGCAGGAGGTCACCGCGTCACCTCTTCACTATTCGCCACTCATGTATAAATCACCATTTGAGCTGAATTTTCATTTCCAAGAACGAATTATAATTAATTGAAATGTAAATACATTACTTCTCATCCACGTTCAACTGTTTTATTATGTATTTTTTTAATTCAATATAATTAAAATGTTCAATTTTGTTTACCTCATAGGATAAGTTACTAATTGAAAAACGCTAAATAATCGTTGAATAAATTAATCCTCCAAAGAATTCGAATAGTAAAAAATAAAGTGGAACTCTTTTATTTCACATTTCTCGGAGAATCAAAATCCTAAAGTTACATATAAAACTTGCTATCAATTGCAACTTGTCCTCAACCAAAAATCCAATCGTATATCGTTCGAAGTTTCGAATTTAGACCTGTTAGTATTTGGAAAGGTAAAGTACCTCGGTGGCAGTCACATGTTACTGTCTGGCACTCGGCCAGGCTTTTCGAGGGGACTAAGGCCCTATATCCATAGTCGAGCAGAGCCAGAACGGAGATAGGTATCTAATATCAACCAAGGTATTGTGTTTTACTTCGGTTCAGTGTTTTCACAATCCATAACAGCTCAGGCACGGAATACAAATGCTCGCTTTATTTTAGGGTTAGGTACAGGCATAGACAAGTGATAGAAGAGAATGGAAAAGGGATCATTTTTGTGTCGACCCCTAGTGTGTGTAGGATTATGGGCCTTTATGTCCGATTTTCAGTCGCTATCACTGACTTTCATTCAGAAAATGAATTTTCTCATATTCAAAAAGCGTGGTAACTTAATCATGGGATTGAGCATGCCCAGAAATGATTGAGGATCTACCTTTTCCAGTAACAAAAGTAATAATTACTTATGCGTATAATATAATTATATAAAATTATAAGTAATCATTATTTTATTACATTATCCATCTTAGGACCAAATCAGAAGTGGCTTCAAGTTTTCTTATGTTTACTTGTGGCTCTGCCCACCCCAATAGGGATACGGGCGTGATAATATGTATATTTATGTATTTTTGCGGCCAAATGTTTTAATTACTTAGTAGTTAAAACATTTGGTCATTATCGCAAAAAAAGTAATATCAGTTTCAACTTAATAAGTTCAATTAAATAGTATTTACGAGTAGTACCTACATAATGATACAAATGTATGGTTTTAAGTACGTAGCTACAACTACAGAATGGATTAGGCTAGCAAAGGACCATATTGGATGGCACAGGCACAGGGAGGCGCCCAGCAGTGGGCAAAAACAGGCTGTAGATGATGATGATGATGACGTAATATTTACATACCAGGACTATAGTTTTGTAGGTACATAACAGCGATGCCAACATGCCTAGGACGTATCTCTACCTATTCCATACCTTTCCATACCTGTTGAATAATGGATTTTTCCCTCGAGACTTATTTGAATCGGACTTAATGATGTTTACCATAATATCAGCTAGTAATACGAGTTCGATTGCCAAGTTTTGTTGGGATACTCCTTTTTATTGTTTACGAGTGTTGTTTGTTTGGAGAACATAACATGCTGTTTACAAATAGAACCTAAAAAGGTTTTAGATAGATTTCGTTATTTTTTTTTCATCATCATCATCTTCCTGCCCTTATCCCGCTCATGAAACAAATAACTGTTCTTTTTTCTATTCTGTCCTACTAAGTCAGGTAGGTACTAGGTGTATTTCTTTGCTATGTTTTTTTTTTTAATTTAGAATTTGTTTACGGCTAGCTAAATCTTGGATTCACATATTTTTGCTTTAAATACTAAGGCTTTTTACCATCTATTATATTTCTATATATATTTTACCAAACCGTAGATGAATTATACAGCGTCAGAAGGTAACTTTTATCTTCACAAACAGGATGCTGTAGTGCCCAGGACGAATTAAAATGGAGTAGGCTTGCCCAGCACCTATTCCATCCTCTCAGCTTAGTCGGCCTTGTCCACAGGAAAGACATGGTTAATACGTGTGGAGTTGACTAAGCCGTGGGTTTCCTCACGATGTTTTCCTTCCTTTGAGAGTACATACTTGTTTATCGCACATAAATTTTTCGCACAGTAAAATCCATTGGTACACGACCGGGTTTGAACCAACGACCTTATGATCGGAAGCCGGGGTCACTACCAACTATTATACCACCAGTTGCTCTTCAAATAACATACTTAAAAAAAAAAATACTTCTACGAAAGGTTCACTGCAATGCTCTGCACCTAACGAACGAACACGAGCAAGTATAACAAGTACTACGTCGTGTTATAAGTGTAATTATACATTTGCTTGCATGTTGCTTAGGATTCAAGGCAACTCAATTTCCTAGTACTCAAACGGTTTCCCGGTCTCGGGGGGATGTGGGGTAGGGGGAGGGGAGTAATTCATTTCCACATCATAAAGCACCCCAGACGACACGTAAAGCAGGTTACTTATTAAATAAACAAGGTCCTACGTACCTGAGTACTTAGGAGTCCTATCACAAAATGCCTTAGCGCTCGCGCAGTCCAAGTACAAGTGGTTTATTTAAAAAATAAGTGTATAATTTTATTTCTTACGAACTAATGTTTATTCTGGTGTAAATTTTACTTAGTAAGGAGAAGTTAACAGATAATTTTAAAAGTGTTTAGTAGTTTTATGGTTTGAATGGTTTTTTTATAGATATCCCATATATTTCCAAATTCCGAGCCGCCATAAATTCAACCACTACTTAAGAGATATTACAAATTTATATGATATTAGTTCATTTACAAAAAATTGATTCTGAGGGGAAATTCTAGCCATTTTGCCTTGGGTACTATTATATATTTACCTAAAGGGTTGGGGATCTGCTAAGTTGGGAGATTTTGAAAAAACCTTATTACGTGTTGTTAGTACAGCATGTCGGTAGTAAAGTTGCTCTAAGTTTTTATTTTCTATAGAACTGACAACCGCTATTTTAACGACTTATCCCCCGAATACTCAAACGCGACTCAGAGTTGAGCACGTCTCAATTCACGGTTTTTGGACAGTTTCTGATTAAAACTGTCAAAAAGAAAATATCGTAATTTAAGACGTGCTCAACTTTGAGATGCGTTTGAGTATTGTTATTGAATAATCGTCAGGGTATTTCGGATGAATTATGACTGCCTTTTCACTGCGATTACTCATGCGTCTCCTGCCAAGCATTGTGCCTCATCTAGCCATTCACGCGACTTGTATACAGACATTAGATATCTTAAAAATATTTCGAATGTCTAAAGATTTGACAGAATGCAAGAGAGTTCGGGACCACAGAAAATTATAGTGAATTTTACTCTGTACTTTTGACATCGTGTGCAAATTCAATTACTTTTTGCGCACCTGTACTTCCCGAGAATAGCCTATCTTAAATAATTTTCCTATAGTTTTTATTGATTTAACGGCCATCGTTATTTTGGGAACAAAATTTGGCGCTATGGATGCTCTCGAAATATCCGACGGTTTACGGCCTATGAATCGTTAGCAAGTTTTTATGTCTCAGTAAATTGGATTCTCTTGCGTAGCTACCGTTCTTTCTTGGACTACTTGCGGGGATTCAGAAAGCGGCACGCACATAATTCAGTTGTGGGTAGGTATTCTATTGGATAGACTAGACATGTTAGATAAATTGTTTCGTATTTCAGCGTTCTACCTGTGGTTCTATCTATATTTGCCATCAAATTGGTTTAGAGTACCGCGTCTACGTGATGTATGTTACAAAGGAAAATCGACAATGTAATGGTCGCATGAACAATAGAAAATGAACAATATATTTTCTGAAAGGTTATTTATTATTGGACACGAATGGGTTATTTAAATAAAGCAAAACTGGAAAGTGAGTTTCTCATAACCATTAATTTTACTAGATAAACATTCATTTAGAACCCTAGCCGGTAAGCCGACCATTTTCTGGTTAAAGACACCTTCTTTAGCGGTGTAAACGTTTACCATTCCATTAAGCCTGTTTTGCATACCCTTGCCTTAATCTAAATATAGCTGGAAATAAGACTGCTACAACCAAACCGAGCTTTGTTGCCGTTACGTCCGCTTTTGCTTTTCATTCTTTTTCTTAAAATTGTTGTTCTTTGACATTATGGGTAATTACTTGAATTACGGTTACAAAATTAATTTTAAAAGTCAAGCATTCAATTTTCAATGGATTTTAATTTTGAATTAATATCTATGTGCAGCATTTGTCTAAACATCAAATATATGATGCTTTCAAAAATATTAAACGTAGATTCTGTATACAACACTTGTGAATTTAAATGCTTTATGAAAAAGATATCCAAAAAAGAATATACAATTTTTGGTTGACACGCGAGTCTAGCTGATCGTTGGCGTGAGGCCAGAGGGAATCTGCTCCCATTTTTACTTTACTTTTTTGAACGATTCACGGTCTGTATAATTCAAATATACCCTACGGAACGTACCTATATTTAACTATGGTTAGGTATGGTCAGCTGTTTGTGTTCGTAGCAGTTTGTTCGCCTGAAATATGACTTTTGAACGGACCACTTTTTATGTCTGAGAGAGCCAACCTTTTGATGTTTGCCTCTGTTTTTGTGCAGAGGTTTATTTCGATTTATCTTTTGAGCACAAAGAAATCTCTGCAAGAGGGAATTCATTTTTAATGGATCAGATGTTAGATCATTTTATAGCATAAGTAAAAATTGTAGGAACATGGAAAGTAAGGAAGGAGATAGCTAAAAAAAACCGGTCAAGTGAGAGTAGAATTCGCACACGAAGGATTCCGTACCATTGTACATGTACATAATTTTTTCTTGTATGTTTCTCATACAACTCATTTTGTTTTATCTTTATTATTTGTTGTTATAGCGGCAACAGAAATACATATTCTGTGAAAATTTTACTCTATTACGGTTCATGAGATACAGCACGCTAACAGACGGACTGTCTGATGGACAGACGGACAGAGGAGGCTTAGTAATAGGGTTCCGTTGGCACCCTTTGGGTACGGAACCCTAAAAATGAAATTCTTTGATTTTAATTCCTACTATGTCATGTCCCAATAACCCTACTTTTATTTTATTTTCACGTGTACTTACCATTAGTAATTGAGGTTTTCTGAAAAAGATAAATCTGCTAACTACGACGACAACTAAACAAAAGATGAATCTGAATCTACAACTAAATCACTCCACAAACTGGGACTCTCACTTTACCTAACGCTTTCTTTGTATAGCTTTATGTGCTCTACATTGTAGATATATGTGGATGTTTCGCTTCAGATCCTACCCTCGAGGGATAAAAGGCAGCGCGTCTATTCTGTACACAACTTGACGTGATGTATTCAATACACGATGCCAATAGAACATGCATTATGTCATAGAGTTCCATATGACAATAAATCTAAGGGAAACTAACAGGTTTCCATGATAATCCCTTTCCCTTTCCTACAAATGGAAATACGTATAAACTCTATAAGTACATATACGTGTCTAGGTATGTTTTATGCATCATAGAATTCAGCGCCCAATGTAAGGTTTTCTTGAGTAAAAATATTTGGAAAATTGTCTTCTTTCAACAGGAAAATAAGGATGTCAACACCCAAGTGCCCAAAAATATAAAATGTTTGGGTACTTGGGCGTTGACATCCTCTCGCGATCCGCTTCAACATCTCGATAACTTAAATAAAGGAAAATACCTATAAGAAGTAGGCAGTGTATAAAAACGTTAATACTAACTTAATGACGACACAATAACAAAACATTATGTTTAAAACTAAAAGCTTTAGTTTTTAGGATTCTGTACTCGATGGGTGCCAACTGGACCCTATTACTAAGCCTCCGTCTGTCCGTTTGTTCGTCTGTTCGTCTCTGCGTTTGTCCGTCCGTCTGTCAGCGGGATGTATCTCATGATCCGTAGTAGGTAGAGAGTTGAAATTTTCACAGAGTGTGTATCTCTATTGCTGCTATAACAACAATTAATAAAAATAAAATAAAATAAAAAATGAAAGGGGCCATCAAAAGACATTTTCTTTAACTCTTTATACACCACAAGCCTACTCCATCTTAATTCGTCCCGGGCACTACAGCGTCCCGTTTATGAAGGTAAAAGCCTCCTGACGCTGTATAATCATCTATATAGATGGTAAAAGGCCTTAGCTTATACACCACATAGAGTAAAGGTCATATTAAGACCTTTTGTGTGCGAATTTGACTCGCACTTGACCGGTTTTTTTATTAAACTTAGCAACTTACATTTTAAATTTATTTTATGAATACAAAAGTTATTTTGCTAAAGTGCTACTTATTTTTGGGACGTTCTTGTCAATGCCCTCTCATTTTGATACCAAACTCGAAATTGTCTTCTTTTGATTCTGTTCCCGTTTAGAAGATAAAAAAGATAAACACATTAGACTGTAAAACGCAAATCCTTAATAATTTTGCTTGCATTTTCGCTATCAAAAACAGACTATGTTACGTCAGGAGACTTTTAGAATATCTATCTAGGTATTGACAAATATCATCGCCGACAAGCACCTTCTTTCAGTCGGTATCTTAAAACTAACTTTAAATCTGGTAAATAGAGCCCATTTTACATTGGTACCGATGAGTGACATAAGTACACTGGAAATCGATTATGTGCGTGAGCCTAATGGCGTCGAAAAGATTTATGCTCTCACCCTTTCTGCTCTGAAAGATTAACCTTTGAACAACGTCACGATAGCTCTTTTGTGATCGTTCAATACCAACCTATTGGGATAAGAGCTGCTTGCTTTTAATTTATTTGAATCGATTTATCTTATTAATCCTTTTTAAGCGTAAGTTTTGAATAAACTACATATTATTATTAAAGTTTCATTGCTATTGTCCGAGTTACCCCTTTTCCTATTTCATTATGGCATGCGTCACTTCTTACTCTACCCTTTTCAATTTATTTAGGTTAAAACTAACATTTCTACAGAAGCTTTTAAGTAAATTAACTCATAAAATCTGAGAGTGAATGAGAAAGCATTCATTTCAGATTTATAAATACAGAAATCTGTCGTGTATTTGAGTTCTATCACCGCCTCGTACAACTTCCGACCATGAAATATCTGAGTGGTAAAGAAAAGGTGCACTCCATTGAAAGGAAATGATCTGAATACTCGTAGTAACAAAGTAATGGAAATGGACTTTACGTAGGTATGCTAGTTTATAGTACTCATCATCATTATCCACAGCCAGTCCTTGGTCACTGCTGGGCGTAGACCTCCTTTTGCTTGTGCCATTTTATTATGTTAATATTAGCTCATTATGTGAAGCGTAGCTTGCTTATAGACGTTCATGATTGATCGTTGAAGTTAAGCAAAGTTGTGCGCGGTCACAATTTGGATGGGTGACCGCAAGTGGCATTACAAGCTGATCGCTTCCCTGCTTCGGAGGGTACGTTAAATTGACGGAGGCTTTTAGGCGGCCTAAAAACTCCGTCACAAGTGTTTGCCAATACCTCATACTTTTTAGCTCATTACATTACCTGTAAGTCCCACAGAGCAAAAGCCTCCCTTCCCTCTTCCATTATTTAGATGCATATTGCTACAATTCCAATGCACTACCTATTGTTTAAAACCCATATGGTACTGTGATAAAATATTGATTCCCTCCGGCATGCGATCGAAATAGGAATTCTCTGCGTTGAAACATGCCTTTAATTATTCGGGAAACACGTTTTAAATTTAATTGTTTTGTTCTCCTACATTTCAGTTTATTGAAAAAGCAATTTCGAATCTACGTTTATTTACAAAAGGCATTTTCATTATTGTTTGTGATGATTTACTCGTAACAATAAAGGTTACATGTAAGATTACTTGAAATGTGACAGAAAACTTGGCTTACAATACTTGACTATTAATATCGTCATAGTAACGAGCGTAAAATGACCGGTGGAGGCAAAAATTTAAAGCTACGATAGGTAAAAGATTCCTAATGTGCGTAGGACCTGATGGGGACGTGGTTTAATATTTGATACTAGCATCTGCTTTCGTCACCGCTCGCGAAGCGCTTAGCCGAGTGAAAAGGTGTCTATTATTCAGGTCATAAACTATAAATAGAAATTGTTTACTTGACAAAAAATACACAGAAAACACAAAACACTAGACACAACAACAATAACATTAAAGATAAGGTCAGACAGAAGAACAGTAACAGAAAACAGTAGATAATCCTTTTATCTTACTTATTATAAATGCGAAAGTTTGTGAGGATGTTTGGTGGATGTTTGTGCCTCAATCACGCCTAAGCGACTGAACGGATTTGAATGAAAATTGGAATATACATAGTTCATGTGCTGAAATAGCATGTAGGCTATTTTTATCCGGGTACCATGCGAGCGAAGCCGCAGGCGACAGCTAGTAAATTGGTAGTTTTGTGCTAATTAGTCCCCTCTGTGTCGTATGGGACAAACATCCGGTCTCAGTATGTATGCAGCTCCACACACTCGTGGGAAGCAGCGCTGGTAAATACAAGAAGCTCACTATGTGTAAGTATTCCCAGATTCAGCCAAGAGTTACGGTGGGAACACACTGATGTCCGGTTCCAATATTCTACTAACGGAGGACGGATCGTTCATTACTATAGCAACGTTGTTATCTGTAGAAATGCGCTATACGTACGCTATACGCACACATACCGTACCTAAAATTTAGCATTTACTCTTAAATAGAATAGAATAGAATATGAATTTATTTCACAACAAGCATTACATAGCACTTACATACTCAATATACAATACATATACTCTTAGTCTATAGCTGCTTCTCTCCCCGAGCATGTCGTAAAAGTCGACTAAGGGATAGTATCCTCCAACATGATGAAATACAATAAGCAAGTATTCCCAAGGAGGGTTGACGTCAGGCAGGCGGCCGGTCTAAAACACCATAGCCAAAGCTCTTACACCATGATCCAAGGATCATGCTGTGCCGACCCTACATAGAGCGGGATAAGGGCAGGGAGATGATGATGATACTCTTAGTCTATAGGTACGTACAATGCATAGAGGAAAAACATAAGTACCCAAACTAGGTATAGCCTGTATGATGGCATGCCTACACCTTCCTCCAGACTTCATAAGTTGAAGTACATACATTAATACATAAGTACTAACAATTGAACTAAGGCCTTTTACCATCTACGGTAGATGATTTATACAGCGTCAGGAGGCAACTTTTGCGTTCACAGACGGGACACTGTACGCCTGGGACGAATTAAGATGGAGTAGGCTTGCCCAGCACCTATTCCATCCTCTCAGCTTAATCGGCCTTGTCCACAGGAAAACATGGTCAATACGTGCGGAGCTGACTAAGCCGCGGGTTTCCTCACGATGTTTTCCTTCACTGTTTGAGAGTACTGTTAAAGCGCACATAATTTTTTCACACAGAAAAATCCATTGGTACACGACGGGATTTGAACCCGTAACCTGGACCCGGATCGGAAGGCGGGGTCACTACCAACTAGACCACCAGTGCTCTCAACAGTGCTGTAACAATTGAACACAGAGAATAAAGATATAAAAATACAGTACAAGGAGAGAACAAACAAAAATACTTGAGTGATGTGATATAATTATTATATATGTGATCGTTGGTGGTGACTGTACTACTTCGTTTTCGATGCCCGCTATATTACAGTAGGTACCGTTTTGCAAACAGTAGCTTTGGCAAATGTAAATGTTATTCCATCAAACAGGACAGCAAATAGACGTGCTTTATCTCGCTAATATCTGTTTCAATGTTTGCGCCCGTGCTCAACCTCAACGAATTAGCTAAATAACATGCACTCACTCCGTTATTACGGATGATAGTACGCTGTTTCACTTTTCATTTAAATGAAATGTTTGTTTGTATAATACCAGAGTTTTCAGGTAAGCCGTATAACTCAGACGTCTCCCCAGTCCCCATGCGTTTACGTGCCATGGGTTGAGAGAGAGGAGAGACTCTTTTAAAATCGTGTGCATCAACATCCCCCAGTGTCTGTACTGTAAGTAAACATCGCGGGTGTGGTCTGACTTAAATGGTATAGTTTTTTTCTGACACAGATTATTCGATTATTGAAAGTGATTAATTAAATTTTCGAAAAATGTAATAATCATTTATGAAGCATTTTAAAGATGTTGGCAAGATACGGTAGATTTGGATGTTTTTGATAACGCGGCATTTTCCATTTCTTCCCACTTTCATTCGTCGTAATGAATACTTCTAAATTATTACTTTTCCCGGATGAGGCAACACCATCAGCCACTTTATGCCGACAAACGACTTCCCATTTTAATAAATTTTAATTTACATCTGCTTCTGAAACTGCGACGCTAATGAAATTTCATAATACAGATAGTGCTCTTAAACTGGCTCATTTTGATGAATTTCATCATGTAGTCTCAAATAGTTCCTAAAAGGCAAATAGGTTTTCTGAGCATGTATTTGTGTCTAACGAAGTCATTAGATGCTACGTGCCAAAATGCATGGAAGTCACATAACCAGTGACAACGTGCTTAGACTAGACATACAATTACAATTGTAGGGATGATAGGAGAGCAAATTCATCCCTACTATAGATCTTCTATCTTTGGAGGAGCAGGTAAATTATATACGTCAGTTTTCTACATACTGAATATATGTTTGCACTTTAAAGTATTACCTACATAACTGAACCTAGCGAGCGGGGAGTAACGACTGGCAACAAAAGTACGAAAAGTTACGCGTCAGCCCGATTACTTGTGGCTACATAGCCGCCACACTAGCATAAATCAATCGTATAAATTGCAGGAGTGGTTAGCAACTTTGTTTGACACAAAGTGGCTTGACTAAAGCCTCCAGATCGAACCACCATGAGCCTTTTCCATTCACGACTGTCGCAATGTCATTTATACGAGCAAGATTATCTTACACTCCGTATTCATTTTATAGTTTCCGTTCGAAGGTCCCCGACAGAAATTGATTTGTACCTGGCACAGTCAACCAAAGAATCCGTTTTGCTCGATATACTGAAATTCGCAGTTTTATTCGAGGTCTGTACACCGCTGGTGTGTGAATAGCGTTGGATTAGCATCTAGTGGACTATAAATCAGGTTGATCCCGCGACCCGTATGGCCCATATAGGAGGCCCCCGTGCGCCCCGGCCAGATACAGGGAATCAGACTCCATGTGATCACAATATTACTTAGTAGGTATTGCTTTTAAATTGTATTATGTAAGGAAAGGTCGCTTTATGTTGTTTATTTCATTCTTTGGCGATGGTATTGTTGGATTATCTGACTAAATATTCTATGCTTTCTAAGTATTTGAATAAAAATAGGGTTATTAATAGCACTGGTGGTCTAGTGGTAGCGGCCCCGCCTTCCGATCCTAAGGTCGTGGATTCAAAAACGATTGTGCACACCACTAGATTTTTCTGTTCGAAAAATTTATATGCGCTATACCAGTACTCTCAAACGGCGAAGGAAAACATCGTGAGAAAACAGGCACGTTGTAGAACCTAAAAAGTTCGAGAACATGTACCTATTGTGTCAAGTACACGAAAGGACCTTTTGATGCGCACTTTCAATCCTTTCTCAACTTACACGACTTAGTAATAAAAATAAAAGAATAATGATTATTTATGTGGGTAAATACTTGTAAATAAACTGGATACTTTTTACGTCAAAATTTACATACTTTGTTTGAATATAATAGTTGCTACGCAGACTACATGCTACGAAACTCGTAACTTATAGCTATTGTAGCACACATTTCCACGATCAACTTTAACTAGATGTGCTTACATAAATAAATCTATTATTGTTACATTCCTTACTTACTTCTTTGCTGGACTGGGAGTAAAGAAAAAACATAAAATGCGCCCAGCTGCTTCTCTCCCCGAGCATCTCATAAAAGTCGACTAAGAGATAGTATCCTCTCCAACATGATGGACCATCTATACGGGCGATGGGCTGATCATCAGTCACCATGGTTCATCATATCCATCTTGGGACTTTGAATCGCGAGTGGCTGCAAGTTTTCTTATGATTGCTTGTGGCTCTGCCCACCCCATTAGGAATACGGGCGTGATAATAATGTATTATATATTACATTCCGTAAAGTTTAAAACGTATGTTTGTTTCCATTTTATATACACTTCAATTAATGGACGTGTCCATTAGTGTAGTAAAAGTTTAGTAATTAAATACAGCTGTAATCTAGATGCAACAAAGTGTGACATATTTCAGTAGTATACCTAATACAAATATAATAAATAACGTTGATTTGAAAATTGTATCTGGTAGGTAGGTGGTTAGAATTAATACGGGTTTAAAGAAACATGATATTATATGTACACGATATAATGTAGGTACGAAGCGTTATATCGTGTTCTTTTGATAAATTATTGACACATCATGACTGCTTTATCATCGTCGTCTGAATTACATCCATTGTACGTACACTTTGTATCATGTGATTTACATAGAAAAGGAATATAAGGGTGTTTGTTCACACGTCAATAAATCGCACCCCTGCCCCGATGAGAATTGTTTTGTTCGGATGATGATATCCTGTCACGATACGATTTTGTTATATGAAAATTCGTAGCCCTTTGAGAAGATTTTGTATTGTGACACAAACAAAGTTATTGAATTGTACATAATAGGTTCGGGTTTCTAACAAACGGCGAACTTCATAGTAGACCGATATGAATGTTAAAAAAAACTATTATCAATATTATAGCAAAGTTTTTTTTTATAAGCAGTCCTCTGCGTTTGTATATTGTACTGACGTCACATTCTAAAGAACCACGTTTTAATATATTTTTGTCAATTGATCATCTAACGAAAAAGAGCTAGGAAATCGTTTAAATTAATTGATGTATTTAAATTACTGATAATATTACATACTGAACTTGCTCTATCGTTTGATGTTTTATACAAAACTTATTTCTATAATAGACGTTTTATGTTCAAAATAATCACCTGGTGAAAAGTGGGAAAGTTTTAGCAACAAAGCTTTGAGTTGTTATCAGCGTTAGCTCAGCCTGGAGCGTTTTCACAGTACTATTCTTAGTCATCTTACTCATTGTAGTAAACAATTCGGACCTGTGAAACGCTTCGTAGATAGTGGAAAAATGCGCCTACTTTCATTTCTATTACGGCAATTAAAAGCACATAGCATTTGTGTTAGATATACATGGAAGAGTGACTTAAAGGAGTGTGGTTTTGCTTGGAATATACACGCTGAAAATTGACATTATGGGGTAGACTAGGATCAAAAGCCTCACATTTGATTAGCCTACAGAGTCGTTCATCGAACGGGGCTAGGTCCTACCTTTTGCGGAATAAATCTGCAGTCATTGTTTTAAGCCAGGCTATATAGCGTGAAACAAGTCCTCTGGGCAACAAAATAAACAAGTAGATCTCTTAACAGTATCACCGACGGTATTTTCCGTTGTTTAAAGATAGCTCGTGTCTTTGATTTTGTTTCAGCTTTTAGATTTGTTAAAAAATAAAATTATAGCTCTAAGAATAATATTTTTTTGTTAAAAATCATAAAATAGTGCCCAGTAGGCAGTTTGGCTTTCTGGAATCATAATTATGTTTATGACTACAACGGTATCTCCGTTATGATAATAATAATGTTGCCTGACATTTTTCGCCTTCATCTAAAAGCTGGGAGATAATATTTGAGTGCGGAAGTTATTATCTGTGTCGTGATAACCTTTGGTAAGTACCTACATGACGCGTCATGCTGGATGGCGGGAGTGAAGCAAATAAATGCTTTGACCGCAAAACTGACCGGATGAACGGCAAATGTTCGGACGACTGAAGCAATTTAAATGTTTGAACACGTTTTACGCTGGGTATCTTTTTTAGTGTTAGTTTTTAATATGTCGGCTGTATTAGACACATCTTACACACATCTTTACATCCTCACAAACTTTAGTAGGATAATCTTGGTTGAGACCTGTGTAAGATTTGTATCGCATTAAAAGTCGCGGTAATTGTTCAGTTGAATCGTATACAGAAAACTTACAAGTATTTTAAATTAAAGAAGAGAGCTTTAGTACACGATATAATAATAGAAAAAACCACAATGATGGTATATTTATTACAATTATTCTGGTAAAAAGTCAAAGAAAATGATAACAAGTTTTAGTCGGATATTGTACAGCATTCCAATCTTTCTCAAATAGAAAAGTCCTTTTACTAAAGTTTGCAAACATGTCCCAGGGGTGTTTCTGTCTCGTCAATCTACTCTAGCTGGCACTCACCGATCTACTTAGGTACTAGGACTCGTCAGATCGAACGAACTTGTTCCATGTTTCCCGGAACCTCGAGGGGCTGTTCTTCAATACATCGTTATTTTATACGATTTTCAAGTAAAGCCTCGATCGAATAAAACTATATGAATAGGCAGAAAAATAACATTACTTAGACAAAATACAGGAACCTTCTTTATATTTGAAGCAAGTTATAAGTTATGTAAGTAGATGATTATAGACAATACGTTTTAAAAACTAAAAACAAAACCGACTTCAATGAAAAATAAGTTGAAACTCCTTAGTGCCGTCTTATAGAAACTAACAGGTAGATAATGTAAAGATGTCTGTGGCCATCAACACTTTTTCGAATAAAAAACAAAGAAATGTCATATTTCTAGAGGACCACCCCGTGACTTTGTTCGCGTTGCTTTTTTATACGAACTTCATCTTCCCGCTGCGTTCCCTAGGAGTTGAATTTCAGGAATTCCTTTCTTAGTGCATCATAAGAAAAATATACCCTCCAAGTTCCACGCTTTGAGGACTGTAATGTTGATTGTCAATCAATCAGTCAGTCAGTAACGAAAGAGTTTTATATATTTAGATGACACGCAATCTTGAAAGTATACATACAGTTGAACATAGAACCTCCTCATTTCTGAAGTCGGTTAAAAAGGAACAATTAGCATTTAAATCCACATAATAACGAGAACAAATGAACGTTAGGATATGTTCCTAGGGCTTTGTATCTTTTTGATTCTTGAAGGGTCATACATTTCAAAAACGTGATGGAAGAATTGGACTTACATTTTATCTTTGGGTCACGTTTTCATCAATATCGACAACGTGATCGGTCTATTGTCAAGAGTAACAGAAAATATCATCTGTTGTGTTGACAAAGCTCTTTATTTTCTCCAGCTCTGCGTAAATAAAAATGCGGGCGTAAATTGTGTATGACAGCGGCAGTGATACGTTCCCAACTTTGTTGTGATTTGCATTTAAAGCACCTTTCGACGCGTTTGTGGGAACGCATACCACGCGGAAAATAGCAGATTTTACAGGATATTCGATACAAACAAAATAAATTACAACGATACTGTTCAATGTCGGAACTTCGCTATCTGAAATTGATGCTCAGTGAAAGGACGGCCGGGCGATTGGAAATATGATGCTGGCAAATAAATATCTACGTTGTAGAGACGTAAAAGGGTATAAAAAAACTGCGGGCTTGTCTTTTTAACATTTCACAGAAAATGTTTTGGTTGATCGATGTTTTTATTCAATCTATATGACGCGTTTCACCGAGAAGCGGAACAAATGATTATAATATTTTTTTCGTGTTCAGTTACTTTTAACCTTCAACCTTTTAACCTTTGCTGTAATTTGCGTTTCACTGAGAAGAGAAACAAATGATCAGATTTTTTTTTTCGTGTTCAATTTTAACCTTTGCTGTAATAAAAATTGTTAAAATGCTAAGTGTCATTATAATGGTTCGTTTCAGCAGACCATTTATTAGGGGTGGTTTAATTAAAACGAAGTCTTGTAACATCTCTTGCCATTTGACCCAACTGTTTAATACCAACCCCATTAATTTATGCTAAATGTTGGTGTAGCTCAGAGTTAAACTAATAGCTAGGTCACTCTAACCATCGATATAGATGAAGGCATTGATTCTATCAACCACCCAATTCATGTATAATCAACTGGTAGTACCCATTGCTATGTAAAGGTTTTTTCTCTGTCTCTATATAATAATAAATAACAAATCCCCACATTTTTCCACATTAAATTTTATTTTCATACAAACATTTCTCTACGTCCTCTAGGAATTTAATTTCAGAAAATTCCTTTCTTAATGCATCCCTACACAATAAAAGGTATAAAATTACACCTTTGAAGTTACATGCTTCTAGGACTTATGCTTTAGGCTTGTGTCGTAAGTTTTTACATTTAGATAATAATAATAATAATCATTTTATTTATTCATTGTTTTAATCTTCGAAATGCTTTTGCTGCTACGCACAATCACAGTTCTATATTTTTTTATCTGTATATATTTTTTTTATATTGGTGATTTGTATTGTTTGCTAAGCAGCCAATAAATGTCTGTCTATGCCTAGGTATGTCTAAAATCCTAGCATGGCATAAAAATGTAAAAAAGTGATAAAAATGTTTTGTTTAATGTAATCATCTATTTGATGTGCTGTATTATTATCAGCTGTAGCGTTATGCGCCTTCGCGCAAACAAATATACTGTCGAATACATTAAAAACGGGACCTGAAAGCTCCACTTTTGCAAAATAAAGCTTTCTCACCTTTATTAACGTTAACAATGTTTTTTTGGGAGTTTTACGCAAATGACTGTATTCTTCATGGTTGTGTAAATAACTATAAATTACTGTTATTTAATTTGAAAGAATTGTATGTGTTATGAACGCGGACCGGTAATATAACCAATTTTCATTTTAAAATAACACCAAGCACGTGCTTTCGTAATACTGCCATGTTGGAGCAGCAGGATACACTCGACAGCGCATGTCACAGCGTTCATAAAATGTTAATATATCTCAACGTGTTCCGAGGATATTTTCATATTTTTTACAAATATTCTTGGTACACCATTAATTTGCTTATTTTGGGAAGTAGGCATTTGTTTGCTGGACGAAGGGGTATCTGAACACTTGCGGTGCGTCACAAGGTCCGTTAACACATGCCTATGTTCTACCAATAGGTTACAAATCCGAGAAATGCCACCATTTATACCTTTTATTACCCCAAAGAGATACTGACGGTCCACAATCTCTCACGTCAGATGTTACTTTGTTGCTAAATACTGCTCACTAATTTTATTGTGGCCGATAAAATGGAATTGTCTTCGGAACGAAGCTGAACAGTAACTTTAAGTCCATAAAATTATTTAATACTCTGACTTTTAGCTTGCTTTCAGCAGGTTTTATGGCGTTTTTGATATTCCGTCATGTGGTGTAAAGTTTTGATATGTGATAGCAGTAAAGCGTGGAAGCTGTGTGCTACATTGAAAATTCACATCACAAAGCGAAAATATTTATCATTCAATACAGCTGCTTGAACAAGCAATTCACTGGGGTCCCTAGAGGCTTACCGCCACCTGTCTGCGATTCATTTCAGTAGAGCTCTGGGTCACACGGCCATTGTACTTAAGCCTTGGTTTACTATACGGACGGTGCTATTGACGGATGGCCGTCTAGTATAGATTTAACTTTACGTCTACTTGTTCGACTACAAGTTTTAGTTGCCGACCGTTCACTGACGGCCGCCAATACAAAGTCGTAGCAAATTTGGCGACTTGATGAGAACGGTGCTCCGCCAAATGACCGTAGATGTAGGTAATGACTTGTCTGTAGGTCCAAACTACTTGTCTTAGGTTACTCTGACCTTATCTTTGTAATAGGATCAAGGCCTTGGGTTTAATGGCTCTGCAGTCTGATTTGAGCTTGGGCCCATTAAAGGAATTAGTTCGTATGTTCCAAATCTGTAATTTTGATGATTGATTTTTAGTAGGTACTTACGCTTTATGGTGGCCGAGGTGTGGCTATAGAAATGTGAGACGTCCGGCAGCGAGATCGGCAGATGATATAGTCAAGATCGTGGGCCGTATTTGGACTAGCACAGGGCCGTGTTGGATGGCACAAGCGAAGGGAGGCCTATGTCCAGCAGTGGGCAAAAACAGGCTCTGAATGATGATGTTGATGATAATGGTTACGCTATAGTGTTAAACCTGTGTTCGTTATTTACTCAATTGTGAAAGTAGAATATAAATTGACGAGTATCGAGCCTTCGTTTTGCTCTGATAAATTATACATTCAAAGTCAAATCAGTAGGTTTACAGCAAAAGTATTAATAAGCGAATTTTAATTCAGTTAAATTTTTCAATTCCATAACAAAGTAAACTGGCTTTTATTAGTTAGAAGTTTACATTACTTCGGCTGGAAATTGTGACAATTTTGCTCGTTTACGGAAATTCAATTTTTCTTTCTGTTTGGTAAATGTTACCTTGATACAAAATCAATAAGTATGTCGTAGAACCCCAACAAAGACACTTTGTCAAATTCATGGTCCTATGAGAAGCTCATTTGAGATGCATTTTTATCATTATACCACATGGTTCCAAATAACTTGTAGCACGAGCAGGCGCGGTCGCAGCCTGTAATTTTGGAGGGGGTCACTAATAATAGAATATCATCATCGTCATCAGCCCTCATCAGTCCACTGCTGGACATAGGCCTCTCCCATGGCACGCCACTGAGCTCGATCTTCAGTTCTCCTCCTCCAATCCCTGCCCGCTGACTTACGAATATCATCGCCCCGCCTAGCTACAGAGCGCCCTACACTACGTTTGCCGACACGCGGTCTCCACTCAAGAACCATAATAGAATATGTCGAGTAAATAAGATTTTATTGCACACATTATAAAACAGGAAGCCTTCTATTTTTATTGGCATCGCGGCTAGGAGCAGAAAATTGCTTTTTTATATTTGGTAAATTTTTAGAAGATTTTTCAATTTGACATGGACGATTTTGGGGGGGGGGGGGGGGGGGGGGGCGTATGTCCCCTGTGACGTGAAACAGTCGGGCTATCTAAAGGCCGTTTCAAACGGTCTATAAAAATTCACCTGAACCGGCTCATCAGACGGAGGAAGCGTGCCCAAGATGCTGACCGCATTGCCACGCTGAATGGCAATACTGATCCGTTGAGTAAAATAAGAACCAGCTCTTGGATCGCGCATCGTTTCAACCAGACGCCCTGAAAGAATTTAGAAAACACGGTGGGCACCCGTGCCCCACGGACCTAGGGTCTCGACCCCAAAAGGCTCAAATATATAAGCCCCGTCGAGGCTTGCATATCCGTACTTAGCTATTGTTAAAAATGAAATTTGTAACCCATGCCAAACTATCTATATGGGCGATAGGCTGATCACCTGTCACCATGGTTCACCATATCCATCATATCTTAGGACTTTAAATCAAAAGTGGCTGCAAGTTTTGTTATGACTACTTGTGGCTCTGCCCACCCCATTGGGGATACGGGCGTGATAATATATGTATGAATATGTACTATGTCAAACTCTATCTAAATAACTCATCTTCTACCTTGATGAATCAATGTTCCTAAATATCAGTTGAATGGCATGCTAAATTTGTTTTCCTTTGAATTGCGTAAACATCAGTGATTACACTTGAGTGTTCCCTTAACTAGGTACACACGTTTAGATAAACGTACATACAGGGCGCAGGTAAGTAAGCTAACCATAGTTCACGACTGTTTTATATCTTTTGTACGAGGTAGGTTGTTACTGCCTGTCGTAATTTATACGATCCAGTGGGCTCGTAAAAACTAACACCTATCAAATATTGCTTTGTCAAGGCGTAAAGTGTTTTTGTTTATTGTTACAATGATGAATTCTTCACAAGCTGTCATAACCATGAAAGTAGCCTTTAGGGCTATTTCTTGTATTCGTCACGAACAAATAAGCTGAAAACATACTTGTGACTCAATATGTTCAATTTGAATTGCTCTTTACATGGAAATGGAAATCTTAAAGAAAAATGAATAACCGAGTGTTTTTATAGGTATACATTTTTCTACCACACGGGGTCAGATAAAACACTTTGGGGAATATAAATAACTGAAAAAAAAGGACGGGAGAGGGATAAATTGAATTATTAGGTAATATTTTATACGAATTGCTCTTACTTTATTTATATTATTAAAATAAGAGTTTGAGCATATTTCGCTGTAACAAAGACAATAAAAAGTGAACTTATTATAATCAGCTATGCTATGTTGCGTACATTATGTGTCTGGAAGAGTTCGATGGAGATCAGTATCATGTTGAATCAGTATGATTGTGATTCATGGTATATTTGTATTTATTAGGACATTGGAGAATCGGGACACTGTGGGATAAACATTTTTTAATAGATTACAAAAAAAGAGGAGACTTTGACCATCTTTTTTTAGTTCGGACATCTTTACCATTAATTTTATTCCTAACCAATTTTGATAAGTATTCAAGAGTAGGGTCAAGGAGTTTTATGCTTTTTTCGGTGAAGTTTGTTTTAATTAACCATACGTCCGTCAAAAGTGAATAGGTACGTGAATACGTGGTAATTTTTAATTTAACACAAAATTAAACTTCGCTGCTACCGTTTTCAACGACCCTTATATCATTCGCCATTTCTACGTAAATATATTCTGGTAATTATTTAATGGTGAGACTTCTCTGCGCCAAGGTGACGATGTACGAAATGAGTCTATAGGTACATTAGCCCCCAGGGCTCAGCGACAATACAGCGTTAATTAACCGAAACAGAATGGTGGTGTTTTTACGCGCCACGGGTCGTGTCAGAATGCTTCTACTTTTTACCACAGATTATAACAAAATAGATACCTCGATGGAAAATACAAACCTCAATTGGAATATGAGTATTCCAATTGAGCTACTTTTATTCTAGGTGTGTGCCTCGGGAGCAAAGCCGCGTGTGGATATTAGTTGTCTATAAATCGAATGTGTGTGGTAAATTTTTGTTAGATAGACAAATCATAAATATTTGTGGACATTTCACACAGCGCCATCTAGCCCTAAACTAAGCAAAGCTTGTACTATGGCAACCTATGGCTGATAGAATGCCTTTTTTATACTTTTTTTTGTAAATACATACTTATAATACATAATTACAACACCCAGACTCAGAAGAAATGTTTGCAGAACATACAAACATTTCTCCCGCTGCAGGAATCGAATCCGCGTCTCTTACGTCTCAGTCGAGCACTCGCCCGCCAAGCCACGGAGATCGTCCGAGTAATAATACAGTTATGTACCCTGTAACGAGTACGGAGTGATCTACCTAAAATAAGTAGTAGAGTATGTAGTAAGCGATGCCTATAGCGTGGAAAGTACGTACCTACCTAGATACGTACTTTCACACTGTAGGTATCGCTTACAACTCCACATTCCGAGTGTCCTGTCCTTTACTTCATCTGTGTAATTTGCACACAACATAGCTTTTATCAGACAAACATTTGGCATACACAACGAGACGGATGGGGTTAAAGGCTTCTTTACACTGCTGCGACAACCCTGATCATGCCGCATGCGATTTCTCTATATTCATTAATACCTTGTACGTATTTTGTATTGTATCGCATGCATTACACACTGCTGCAACGAGCCCGTTGAGATTTTGCTATATTACGTTTTTAGCTATATTGTCGTAGCAGTGTGGGGGACCCTTTAGTCAAGCATGTGGGTATAGCATACTGGATTAATTTCAACAGAGAATTTAACACTTCCCCAGATAAAATTCAAGTACGTGCCCTACTTGTTTATGCTATTATTTTTTTGGGTTTTACATGTAATTACCTACTATCAGAACAGCGAACGACCTAAATAATTTACGATGGGTCGTTCTTCTTACCCTAATACGTAAGCGCTACACTTGGTAAAGTCGGCTATTCCTACTGTTTTTATGTCTTTTTACCTTTTTCGTAAATTAAAAATATTTTTTTATTATAGGCCGACCTTTTATTTCACATTTCGTTTCTGGTGAAAAGTGCCAAAATGTGTCAAATCACCACGTAATTATGTCGTTTCACTCATATCTAACTATCTATATAAAGTCTTGTTTCTGAAATTCTGTTGAAACCATCTATGTGTTATTCTTTGATTTTTATTATTGACGGCCTCGGTGGCGTGGCGGGCGATTGCTCGGCAGAGACGCAAGAGGCGCGGGTTCGATTCCCGCTGCGGAAGAAATGTTTGCATGTTCTGTAAATATTTCTTCCGGGTCTGGGTGTTGTGGTACCATGGTACTCGTAGTTTCTGATACCCACGGCACAGGGAATCCTAGTGTGGGCTCAGGACTATGTATGTGACTGTTGGCTGTTATTTATTTATTTATTTATTTTTAACTTATAAGAATATTATAGCAAAAAGGGTTGATTTGTTAATGCTTCATTTAAAAACTTTTTATTATTTTTCAACGCGCTCATGTTTCGTACTCTGTGGATATTACTTACAAAAGGCTTTAAAACTTTTCAATTTGAACAATATTCTTTTGAAAACGTGTTTCCGGTTTCCAGACAAAAAGAGGTGACACCTTTTAGAATAAAATCCACGAAGAAACACAAGTTGGCTTTACGCTTCGTAGCATCTGTAGCATCGTAGCACCCACTACGAATACGAACATAACATTAACCGTAATATAATTATGATACTGTTTAATAATGGAGGGTGTTTCAGTTTATGTTGTTGTTTTAATATTACCATTCTCTCTGAAAGCCGCACAGATAAAATTATCTGGAACTCAAATAAATCCCATTTTTGTTTGTTTGTTTGTTTCAACAACGCTTGAACGTTTCAGTGAAAAATTGCATAGTACGTGACCTGGATTTTCAAATTTCTGTACGTGAGCGAAACCATGAGTAGAAACATGTGCTCTCAAGCTGAATAATTAACAGAAGAATATGAAGAAAGTGTTCAGTTTTTTCAATCTGGTAAACTTACAGAAATGTTTGTACTGTGTGTTCAATCTTAATTGTTTATCTGCTAAATGAATACAAACTCATGGGTTGTGAAATCGGTTCTGCGATAATACAATCTACGACTGACTCCGTGGCACAAATGATGATACATATTTTCTCATTTCTCACCATCCAAAAACATTAATTTATCAGTAGCAGCACCCGGAGTTCAACTGAACAGAACCAGTTTTCAAAACACTACACAAAAAAAGTGTCATTAAGTCAAACATGTGATGTTTCCGGGATAGAAAAGCTAGCACATTTTTCCTTATCCACGTTATGCCAGGGTATTATCCGAAATTGGTATTATTGTGTCGTGTAAATTGAAAAT
Source organism: Scotopteryx bipunctaria (assembly GCA_949320045.1). Classification (NCBI taxonomy): domain Eukaryota; kingdom Metazoa; phylum Arthropoda; class Insecta; order Lepidoptera; family Geometridae; genus Scotopteryx; species Scotopteryx bipunctaria. The sequence goes on from OX439449.1 coordinate 5,829,184, forward strand.
AAACCTCATTTCAGCAATAATCACGCGCGAAGTGAAATCGTGTTCGGTCGCCATCAGAAGTAATGGCGGGAAATTAAGATTATGGTGCACGTGTTTACTTTGTGAAATGGACTATATCATTATTTTTAATTAAAATCATGTTAGCAAGCTACTTTTCCCCTTCATTTATGGTGTCAGCAGTTCTTTCTTGCCCCATGCGGATTTTTTTTTCAAAATACGATGGGCGTGACGAGCTCTAATATTTAATAAATGATTAGAATAAATGATAATCTACCCAAAACAACTTTCTATTTCAAACTAAACATGTCCGAAACTGTACATGTTTAAAGGTCACGGAACGTGCTACCTACCTACTTAGTGATTTGTGAGACTTTTGTTGTTTCCTGGCACATTGTTTCTTGAAGAACATTCTAGTTGTTTTGCAATAACATTTATGGATAACGTAAATCTGCTACTTACTGTGAGCTTTTTGAGCACAAAACCTTTGCATCCGATTACACTACCTTTTAGAACTCGGAAAAGAAGGTGATGTACACCATAAAAGGAAAATACTTTCCAAGGTTTCCCTGCTTCTAGGGCATGTTTTAAGCTGTGCGTTGGTTTTCAATCAGTCAGTCAGTATCTAAGCTTTACAAGAGTTTTCTACCCTAACACACTTCAGAAGGAAATAGTTAATCCTTTCCCTTTTCGATAGAATCAGTGACACAAGTAGTACCGAATATGGCACTAATGGAAGACATGGTAAAAACAATTATAAAAACCAGAATGATTTTTAGGTACACTATTAAGTGAGTGGTAACGGCAATATTTCACATCAAATATTCCAACCAAAAAAATAAAAGTAGTGTTGAAAGTTTTTCAAAACGATTACATGTAGAGGTTTAGCACGTTCACGCTTTTAGGGGCAGTCGAATTTGACGATCGAAACGTGCCCGCTCTCGCATCGAAAGCTTTCAAGCACGTTAAAGTTATTGTACCTCTAACAATACCTAAAACAATATGATGAAAACCCCTTGTTTAGGGAAGGCATATACATATTCATTCCAATGTTAGAAAATGTGAACTGTTTTCTTTTATAAATCATAAAAAAAATTACTTTACATCAATTAGTTAATTTATAGGTTTGACTCTATTACTCATTGGTTTGTTAAAATTGATGCTCGATTCAAAATTAATCGCAAATAAAAAGTCGCGTCCACTTAAAAACTGTTCCCAAATAATCGTTGAAGGTATTTCAAATTTAAACTCCATTAGACTATGCAAGAAATGTAAAAAATAATTAAAATTTGTGTCATAAGATAAACTCTCCTCTTGCCTCTAGAAACTGGTGCTAATGTTCCTGGTTCCAAGCGAGAGCGGCACTAAACCCCTTTATTAGGTCCATTATATCTCCATAAGTCGTAAAAAGGAACGCTTTACGTATTCACCAGCCTTTATTGTGTTCTAATTTCCCAACAGGATCTCAGAGGATTCTCAAAAAACATTAGATCTTTTTAAAATACCCATTTCCGAATAGGGTTTTGTATAAACAAGCTAATAAACAAAACAAACAAGGCTTTTGCTTTTGAAATTCAAAGATATGCTTGTTTTTGTCTCACTACAAGTGCTCCTGAAAGAAGCTTTCTTCGTGCATACCTTCGAGCTTTTTAAGTATTACACCATACCGCCTCCTTACTGTTTTCCTTCATCGTTTCAGAGTACGCTAGCGCGCATATATTTATTACCTATACAAATCCTTTCGAAAGAATACTCGACCAGATTCGAAAAGACGACCGGGTTCGAAACCACTACTCTATAATCGGAAGGCCTAGTAGGAGCTAAACAAAAAAAACAGATAATCATAATAAAACGATTTATTTTAAACTCTTTAATGTAAACTTACAAAATATTATACAAGAGAGATCAAAGTCGTTTGGCACAGACTGAGCCATTACAAGGGATTGTTTTTATTTAATTCATCTATATTATTGTAAATACAATCATTTCGTATTTAGAAGTAATTAATACTGGAAATTTATATTTGGCAACAGAGAGATTCAAAAGTTATATATACTCGTAAATTAAGCTGTTCCCATAATAAAAAAAAATTACTTCTGTATAATAGTTCAAAATGTTTGATACTACCCGTATCTAACACGTAATAAGACTGACTAAACCACTACTAATTACAAAAGTTAAATTAGTAAAACAATAAACTGGGTTGTATAATGTAGGCCATACTCGGGATCAGTCCAGAGAGACTCGGAACCACAATAGCAAAAACAAGTCTAAGGACCACGATCACTGAAAAACAGCAAACCAATAGAATCGTGCCAAAATATGACCACGTCATCTACACGCGGTTATGTTTTCACATCTCTCATCCTAGTGCGCGTTTTTAGAATTGAAAAGGGTAATGCATTTACTTATAAAAAATCAGTGGCAGTATTTATTCATTGTATAGAAGTTTGTCCTTAGAATTACTTACCACTACCTATACTAAATAATATTTATTTGAACAGTAATAGATAATTTGACTATTTTGTCTACATTCGATTATCTAAGTACTGTACAGTTCAAATATAATTTTAATGGTTGTGGTCTGAATGCGGCAGTTTTGTTACAACTATGCTGAATAGTCATGGATTAAGTTTGAAGATTGAGAATTGCCGCTAAGGAGCGGAAAATAATTAAGGACTTTAATGATTTTTTAAACATTATATTCATTATCCTTAAAGAAAAACATTATTTTTGCATAACATTTGAACATTTGAATTTGACAAGGTCGATTCTCTTTACCTATTGTGCCAGCAGGGCCAACGAGAATACATTTTTATGATTGAATTCCTGCTGGACCCACTAGTGTAGTTAAGGTATACTTACTTCATATTTATTTTATCAGTGGAAAAATGTTAGAGCAGTTTTCCGCTTGGTCGGATTGACCCTACCGACCGAATCAGGTGAAACGGCTCCATTTATTTAGAAAGGTTCTCGTTACTATTATTTCACATAGCTACTTGGCACGAGTTTCCTTATTTGGCATGATTGGTTCGATATACACGACGGCTTCGTTTGAGCGTCTTGGTATACCGTCACGCACACACTTACGCACTATATTGAAAATAAATTGCTTAACTATATGTTCCTATGTTACGTCACAACAGTTTTAAATCAGACGTGAATTTTGAATTATCATTGGCTTGGTTATCTTGACGTGAAACTTAGTTTTTTATAAATGTTATTATAAAAAATCAAATAACACCACAGCTTTTATTCAAATAAATATCAAACTAATTCGCGTTACTGAATCCACGTCTGATTACTACTTATTAATTAAGATATGGATTATTTACAATTAAAATTATTGAGATTCAATTCAAATACTTAAAATTTAATCTCGCGTGATTACTTAATCGTTTACTATCATTACGAAATGCAGTTTGTTTCACATATTTATTTTGATAGTATCATTATCGTGGGTCATAGTTTGATTGCAAATGGCATTAAAATGATGCCTTGTTTGTTAACAATCGGAGGGTTTTGCGACACGCAATATTATGTACTCCATACCAGTTAAAATTATTGACAAGGTTTCACTCCATCTTGAGCCACATTTCCAACTGGGATATAGTTCATATCACTTATTTCACTCGAGTTTAAAGCCTACACATCGCTTGGTGACGAGGAGGCTGGGTCTTGGCGCTAGTGAAGCTGGCTCTTTGTACTGAACCCGTAGTGCAAGTATGGGGAGCCTGCCCCGTCCCGGGCGCCACTCCCAGTCGCTCCACTCGCGCCACTTGGACACTTCAGAGCCGAACGCAGCTCCGATGCCATCTCTGAGCAAAGGGACGCCTAGAAGAAACATTTCAAATAGACTTTGTTTGAGATCGCTAGATGGACGATCTGAAGCTTCTTACCTCTTCCTTCTGAAATTCGGCAGCATAGGAAAACGAGTTCTGTTAAAAATTTACGCGGTGAATCTTTGAGCTCTACAACTACGACTGACGATCGCGAAAGGACGTACCTCCTAAATCGTATTGTCTCTGTGAGAAATCGGTTAGCTTAGTGGTTGCTCGTGGTTAGAATGGTTGCCTCTCGTAGTTGCTGGTCGTAGTCGTAGAGATTCAAAGTTCTTCTTTCGTGCATCTTTGGAAATTATTGGTTATCAAAACTACTGTGCTTAGTGCAATCAATTCGATGATAAAACAAAATTATGCTAGCATACATTGTAGGTATATATTTCATGACTATTTTCATTCGAGCTCACTTCAAACGGAACACCAACCTTTACCTATTTCAAAAGTAAACCTAGAACAAAATAGAAATATGTGAATAACTAAAAATAAATTAACTTTGTCATCAGGCGATATTAGCTGGAACTACCAGCCAACGAGCTCTCCCAAGTTAATAGGGCTGTGAATCTAAATCAGCCAGAATACCACTTTAAACTAAATGAAGTCTACTTCATTTAACTCTGAGAAAAATAAACATTTTAGGGGTCAAGCTTAATTTCTCAAAAAGCTTGTTGTAAATTATTTCAGCTGTTTTTTTTTTGCTTCAAAACCGCGTAAGGTTTATTTTCTTTTATTTCGTTAATATTTTTCTATTTTGTACGAATAAGTCTTTATGATTATAGCTAGAAAACTTTATTACCAGCTCTCAACTATACGGGTAAAAAAATGCAAGTTTCACGATTTCTAAATGCATTTTCTTCTTTGATTAAATTCATGCTTCATTTGTTTCTCTTGTTGGTTTCTCGGAGTTCATTTCAGGAACTTTGCCGTAATTATATAATTTTTGTTTTGTTTTATGATTTATGAGAACTCCGCTCGCCTTTTCTTTGTTGATTTTTTGTATCTTTTTCTGTGTAACGAATCATTTATAAAAATACAGAGGTTTTTAATACTAATGATATTCTAGATTAGGTACTTGTCATAGTCTTGATACGGATATGTTTACAAAGTTAATTATTCCCAAAAAAAAACAAAGAAATGTTTGCCATCTTTTTTGAACTTTCTTACTAAATTATTATGGTACCTACAAATACATTATATTAAAATAAATGTAGTTTAACACGTAGAGGGGGTTAATGGCTTACTCATTTCAATTTATGTAAATGTATTAGGGGTATAACTTACTCTCTCGTCGACGGCGACTTTGCGCGACTTCCAGACGAACTCGCAGACGGCGATGACGCAGGCGACCCCCATCCCCCCCATCAGTACCACGAACACTCCCCCCACGTTCGCGAGCCCCAGCTCGTTGGCCGTCGACGACGCCTTTGACGTTTCATCCTGATTAAGTGAAACATTCATAGATAAACTAGCTTACACGAGCGGCTTCGCTCTCGTGGTGTAAATTTTGACACCCTATTTTACCCCTTTTAGATTTTTTTTTCAAAAACCTTGATAAAATTGCACCTCCCTCTATAAAGTTACCATACAAACTCTGACGCCCCATTTAAACCCGTTTTGAGAGTATTTTTTGAAAAATTGGGAAACACATGTCCATTTGTAGTATCCAGACCGAGTTTCAAGCAAATCGCACTATGCGTTATTAAGTTCTATACAAACGGTGTCACACCTTTTCACCCCTTCATGGATTAAATTTCGGAAAATCCCGCCTTAGTGGGTGGTTTTGCTATAAAAGGAAGCTATCTTCCAGTAGTTTGGCCTGTGCGTTGACTGTAGAAAAATCCTTATTATATTGTTTGATATATATACAAAATATTTAATAATAGTAAATATTGCTGGACATTTCAAAAAGCTAACAGCTAGCCGTACAATAAAAAAAAATTGTACTTTGAGAACTGAACGAAATGGCTGTTAGAATAATTTAAAACTTTTTTTGCAAGTTCATATTTATAATAGTATGTCCTGGATAGGAATCGTACCTACAACCTACAGCGCAGAAGACACAGCTACTAGACCAGTCAGACATTATTGACATATTTTTGAAAACATTATCTCTTCCTTCCTCACATTTTGAAGTTATGTCCAGTCCACCCAAAGGTATACTGGAAGAGATCGCATTTAGTAATAAGGTCACCCATTGTTTTACGTATGTTTGAAATGGCTATTCTTATTTCTAATTTGTGTTTTTTCAAAACTTATATTGTTTCGTATTCTTGTAAGTGTTACACTGGTGGGAATAGTATAATTCAATTTGCCCAACAAAATAAGTTGAATAAACTACGTACTATAATAAAATAAGTCTATTTTAAACAGAGGTTAGTTTATACCTACCTGTAGGCACTTTTAGCCTGTTAATTTACTTTAGACTTTTACTGTAAAAATACTGTGCAAGTTAAAAGATAGAAATATTCCACAACACAGCCATTAAAAACATTAGGTAGGTACAATAATGGAACTGTTTATGGCTGAAGCTTTAAAACTACATGTTGCAAAGCAGACTTTTAATTCACTTGCAAATGAAAATAGGATTAAAACACAGAGAATTTGTTACAATGTTTTGCAAGCTTCTCCACAAAAGCTAATGGTGCCGTTGTAATAACGATGGCTTGCACTGTAAACGAACAGTGTCATATTTTTTAATGGTTCTGTTCAGTTTTATTGACCTGGGTTTTAGAGCAAAAAAGCATTACACAGTATTTGTATTTGATGGCCTCAGAGGCGTAGCGGGTAATATTTTTTCCGGGTCTGGGTGGTACCATGATACTCATAGTTTCTGATACCCACAACAAAGGGAATCCTAGTGTGGGGTCAGAACTATGTATGTGAATGTTAGATATTTATTTAAATATTTATTGGTTAAGTTTGCACAAGAGCATACAGGAAAGATTAAATTCAAAAATAAACAGTTAATAGTAATATGGGTCTCCTTGTATCAAGCATATCAACAATTATGATTAAAGAACTTACTCTACATGATCCGCCGCCGCGTTTTTCTTTCCACCATTTTGTTTTCAAAATGTGCAGTTTACCCTCTTCTTGCAGTTTTAAAACAGCTCCGCTTATAGCCGTGCGATATGGCGAGTCTGCAAATTATATTAGGTTTAAACACTTTTTCTACCTTTTTTATATTTTCTACTGCTTGTCCTGAAATTCATTATGCAGGCTCATGTTTTTGAATCTATGATGTTTTCAGCTTTTCCAAAGTTTTCGAATTTAACTTTAAACTTTTTCTTCTCGTACATTATAACAATAATTTTATTGTAAAATGCTTCGGATTTTTTAAGATTGTTGTATAGCTCTTCAGTTAACCGCTAGACCTGTAGTAAAATAGTAATAATAAAACTTACTGGGTGGCATAGCGATCCCATATCCCTTTGAGTCCAGCATTCCCCCCACTTGAGTCAGGTCGCAGTTTCTTTCCACCACATACTCAATAGTAGTAGACTCCATTAGGTATGCATATCCGCCTTTACCCCGCACCACCCTTTCCTCTCCTTCTTTGTTGCTACTCGCGAATACTGTCGGCCGCGCAGACTCCATGAATGACCACATTCGTTGGTATGTTGAAAAGTTTGAATCCTATAGAAAAATAACTATTTCATACACATTGATTTAAATAAAAAAAAAGATTACTTAAGAATAATTTGATGTCTTATTAATTCATAACTATCCCAAATCTGTTTCTTTTTACATTATGTAAAAAAATTCGCCAGAAACAAAAGTGTTTATATGTTGCGTATCCATTTTAAAGACGAATAAAGACAATTGTCGCTTGTGCCGGAATTGTTCCCAAAAGTTTGAAAACGATTTGACGTAAAGGCTGTGTCGACACTCAACAGTAATAAGGGCCCCACGTTGGGCGCCTCCAAACTTTTTTGATAGCGCGGGCTACAGACCATAAAATTGAGGGCGAGTATTCACTAGAGGCAACATTTCTTCATTGCTTCAAAGAATCTTGAATCTCTTACTAAACATTCTGTGAAGCTTTATATGCAATAAAAATACATTACATCCTTTATATTAGCTAAGAAAAAATAAATAGTGTTGAGAATTTACATAATGACTGTAGTAGGTATTTGTTTACACAGAGTTCACAAAGTCATCTCTGAGACCGTAAAACTTTTATTATACTCCAGGGTAGATCCAAGAAGCGATCATTCACTAACTTTCAAGGTCGGAATGTGGATGGCTGCTTTCAATATATACTCAAATATCTGCTATCTACAAGTAAACGCTCAGCCCTGTCTTCAAAGCAGTAGGTACTTAGGAATTTTTAATCGTTTCAACGTTTCAAGAAGATTGTATTTTCCTGTTTTGTTTTCGTATTGGAATCTTGGGGCAAATAACTTACCCTAAAGAATGCCGCAGTGGATCCTCCTTTCAAAGCTCCATACTTTATCTTCGTTTGTTTTGCAAGGTCTTCCGCGCTCTCAATGGGCGAGTCCATTCTCTCCACAGTGAGGAAAGCGGCCAAATTGGCAGTGTATGACGATATCATTATCAACGTAAAGAACCACCACATTCCTGCTACCATTCGAGTCGATACCGCTCTGGTCAAAAACGAAAATGTGTGTCAAACAACAAAGAAACTAAAACAAAATAATGGGCCATACTTACTAGAGTCAGTTTGAAATAAATAAGCGCCATTTAATTTTCCGGAATAATTTACAAGTCTTTATTTCCAACATTATTTCAGACGACCCTTGTAAATATTCCCAAAGTATTCAGGCTATTACGCTACATAAATTGTAAACCGTTTAAGTAGGTCTCAAAGTTAATTCTAGGTAAAGTACAGAGATACAACTACAGAGATATTCAAATCAGACGAAGATCGATTTCACAGTTGGTTGACAAGCAAATATTGATACAGATACTAAATCTTGTTACGAAGTTCTCCGTGAAATCTGTCTCCGCAACTTAGACTACAAATTTTGAAACTTTGATGCAGCAAGCTGTGGACTCTACACAAGCACAATCTCAACACAGTGCAGAATACCGGAAACATTATCGTAGCTACATTATTCAATTAGCAACTAAGACTCGAACTCTTTAGCTAAATACACTGGACCGGACGGAAACGAGGTCTAGTTGAAATTGCCAACACGTCTCTATTTAAATTGGCCGCTCTAAGCGGCTGCCGATGCTTGAAATTCACAAAGGGCTGTGGTCGCTTTGAAACTAATTAGTGAAAGGGAGTTCTTCATCCTAGCTCTGCAACCGAAGGCTACATTTCCGTATTGTAATTACGGATTCCAGGAGTCGATTTAGTAGAGTTCGATGTTTAAGTTTCGGTACCTAGTTCTGTTTGGCTTTGTGATCTGTGGGCGCTTTGAACGGAAGTGTAGCCGTCGAAGTTGAGGTGGGACTGGACTTACTTCGGTGCGATATCCGAACCTTGCTGCATCAATGATCCGATAGTGAACCACAGCGAGTTCAAGAGGGTGAACTGATTCTCCAGCACCGGCGGCTCGTCTAGACAGTTGCGCGGGCTGTCCCACTCGTACGGACTGAACCTGCGCCCAAATACCCTCACTTTTACTAAATTGACTTCCAAAATGCTAGTTCACTTTGACAAGCTCCAATCCCGGAATAACTTTTTTAATTGAAAGATCTACGGTGATATATGTAGGTACTTTACGTTAGCTTAAATCTTGGTTCACGTATTTGACGTGAACCAAGATTTAAGCCTAAGAGAAAAGCTTTCTAGACTCCAAATCAAGTCAGTTCCTATTCTCAATTTAGAAGGATGAACGTCAAAAGTTTCTGTAACTAGTTCACGAGTTACTTCGAAGTCTGAAGTATTGCAGGGATAATAATAATTCTATAAGACAAATAACTAAAGCTTCCGGCATTGAAACTTATAAAGTGTGTTATGTGATTCAACAGTCCCGTTACCTTCTTGTGACTTCGCTGGGGTTACTATTTCGCGCCAGATATGAAAACTTACTTTATTCTGTTTCAGTTTTTACCTCTGGCATAATAATGCTCGAATTAATGTGTGTACACGTTTACTATGTGTATTTCACGAGAAAAGATGGTACTGCTAGTATAAGTCAGAAGTGTTTTCTAGTAAAACTTAAGCAAATAAAAGAAATGATCTTTATTGTTGCTTATCCTCGTTTTACATAATAGCGTAATGTGTACACACACTGTATAAAACCACCCAAGCATTGTTTAATAAGTACATTTTACAGGAAAGGTTTAAAAATAACCTTACTTGGGCAAAAAGTCACAGCTTTGTTGCATAAGGGATCCGATAGCAAACCATAAACAGTTTGCGAGTGAAAAAATGTTATCCATTTTCTCGCCATCGGGTGAATGAGTCGGATGCCATTCGTATGGAGTGAACCTATTGGATGAACACATTAGGGAAACGAGAATTGTTAGATGAATCACATTGTCTGCTAGTTCAGCGTAATCTATCTAACGTGTTGTTTTATGTTGCGCTGTTGGTTTTTCTTGGCTTAGTTCTGCTGGATAATTAGTTTGATTTGCTAAATGTCAGCAGTAATGTATTTAAGTTTTGTAATTAGTACCTAACCCATTGGAAATTATATATAATAACTTTGAATTTAATATTTTGCTAAGAACTCTTTGAGATGTATAGGAGACCAACGTAAATGATGCAGAACTTTGCTTAAAATTGAGTTTTACGTTTATTTTGTTTAGTGTCATCAAAGTATGTAAAAGAAACATACGAACCTTGCCAAAATAAACAGTAGCACAGACACTCCCAAGTAAGCTGTGGCCATGTAGATCCAAACGTCCAGAGATAGCGGCGAGAGGAAGGAGAAGAGATTTGGAGGCTGTTTGATCGGCTTGCGGTACAATACGGAGATTCCCAAATTCATGAATGGCATCGTAAAGTCCACCACTTGCTCCCTGTGGAACATAAACTTGATGATCGATTGGTCATGGATAGGATGAAGGGAGCTACTAAAACCATAGATGAAGGCGATTGATTACTTGCTCTTTGTAGTTTGAGGGAAGGCGTAAAATTAACGATTGGTGTGATGTGCGGCAAACTTGGATCTAAGCCCGTAATAGAGCAGTAAAGACTACTAGAACCCACCCACAGTAGTTATCTTGTACGTAATAACTTCATGATTCTCATCATAAAATCTACGGTTTGTTTCCCTCTTTGAGGATAGACATAAAGGCTGATTATGTATTATACGAAACATTACATTATGTGAGATGGTTGTCAAAGGAATTTCGTAGAGCGTATCACTCCGTAGCTTGGTGATATAGAATATCGAGTTACACCATGCTACAATGGTTCAAACTGGTTTTGTGATGCAAAAAAACTGTCTAAAATAGCACAAACTAGATTACTAACTAAACTAGACAAGAGTTGGCCACTAGCTCATACGAACTTAATTATTTACTAGACAGAAATAAGTAGTACCTTTGTTGTGCTATTTTACAGAACAAATGTTTGTTTACCTATCGTAGGTAATGGTGAGATCGGCAATAGCGAGGTCGGCTCGTTGTTCGAGCAATTCCCTTATCATCCCGTCCCACTCTTTGGTCTCACGGTTGTAGGAGCCGTATCGACCGTCTGGAGCCAGCTTGAATGTATAATTGAAGCCCAGAATTTTAGATATCTCATGAATGAGATCGATGGCGTAGCCTTCAAACTGTGCGTTGCCTGTCAGCTTCTCGCTCGCTTCCTTCCTCATGCAGTACGGTGAACTCTAGGGGATAATACATTTATGGAGTTTGTAATCACACTAATATTTGAAATCAGAGAAGTGTTTGTTTCCATTTCCGTATTCGATGAATGGATTAGGATGAAATTTTTAAGGAGTGTAGATAATTTTTATACGAGCTCCACGCGAGCTAGATATAAATTTTATAAAGAAAAAAATGCTCTATTTCTAAACTACAAAAGTACAATTTACAAAGGAAATTAAACATTGTACAGCTATAATTTAACGAGCATTTTAAAATGCAGTTTGCAGATTCTCCAGCGAAAACTGAACAGCTACGAATATATTTAGAGAATTTATTCAAAACGTGAGCTGAATCGAAAGAGGATATTTAATACCCTTTGCACATGTTTAGGGGCTACTGCAAGTGTTGTGCCGTGAAATTAAGGTACTAGTAATGTCATGCGTATTACGATTAAGTAATTAAAATGCATATTTGTTTTGCTTTTAATAACAGAAAACTTATTAACGCAGAAAGGTTTTGTTTGTCTCCAAAATTTTCTACCTTGTTTCATAATATCCGCAATACACGTTATTCATATAGCATCTAAAGCTTTGGTATCAAGCAAGTCGTGAATACGGATGTCTCGCATGAATGTTTTCTCCCTGGGAATATATTTTTACAGTGTGCCAGTCCACACAAATCCCCTTCCCTCGTCTCTCGGCATACATACGTATATGTACGATACGCTAATTTTGCTTTTGTGGGTCACAAGAGAGCAGTAAAATGTTCCCGAAGAAATAATGGCTTATTTTATTTATCGCTTACCAGTATAGTGGTGACGATGAGGGTTTTATTCTGCAGAATTTCCACAATTTGTTTTTGGTTGTCGCCGTAAGATCTGGTGTAGTTTACACCTTCCGAGGAGTTCCAAGTTCCGGCCTTTTGTAGACCGTCCCTCGTTAATTCAATTATATCTAAAGTGAAATCGCTCCTGAATCCTTGATGGTCGAACTTTATAACGCCAGTTAGACCTTTCATTTCAACCTGTTCATTGAAACAAACGAGTGTTATACAAATTGTTTGCCTTTTCAGAGTTTGTAAATGACCGTCCAAGCGATAACTTCGAAGGCCAATATTAGAGCAGGCGGTCGCGGAATCTCTGTTATTGGATTAATTTCGCAATGCAGAGAAATGGGTTGTGAGCATTGCTTTCGAAACTGAATGTTGAGATAGTCAATATGGATACTATTTTTGAACTCTGCTTTGTGAGAGCTTCGGAAATGAATCTCTTTAGTTAAACTCTTTAAAACTGTGAAACTGAGAGATTGCCTTAAAACAGTAAAAAGCGGGCTGAGTGGAGAATAAAACGGTTTAAGTTGGTCCAACAATGCTGTAGCTACTAATCCGTCAACTCACTCACGTTTCTGCACTTAATCCCACTACGTTAGCGGCGGCTTTAGCTTATTGGCTGAATAATTGCCTCGTTGTGATAATTGTATCTCAGAAAAACAGAATTCCCGAATCCACTCAACAGAGAAATGTGCTCGAAAGTAATAAACAGTAAAGTTTTCAAATATTGTTGAAATAGATGTACCTTTAGGTGATCGAGCCAAAGTTTTCGAGAATTTATGGGAAATGTTCGATGGGCTTTACAAAATTATGTTTTATGGTAAGGTACTTACAATTTTCATGTAATTGATGAGACTGTACCCGTGGGGCCACGTGTCTTCGGCCTCACAGGAAAGAGGCTTCACGTCGATCTGTTGTGACGTATCGAGATCGTGCAAAGCTTTTGCAAACAAATGCACAGCGTCATACATTAGAGCCGTTTCTGTCTGTAAAACAATGACACATCTACATCTACACGTAAGGAGGTAAAGTTTGTATGATTATACAGTTTTTTCAGACATTACTAATTATTTATTTGTCAGAAAGAGCTATGCGAGTCTCTGTCCTATACTTATCTCTCTCTGAGTACTATATAATATTTCATGCCTACGTGATTGAAATTGTGCTAGAACAGATAGTGAATTATAATCTTACTTATATTATAAATGCGAAAGTTTGTGAGTTTGGATGTTTGGATGTTTGTGCCTCAATCACGCCTAAACGGCTGAACGGATTTGAATGAAACTTGGAATATACATAGTACATGTACTGGATTAACATATAGGTTATTTTTTATCCGGATACCACGCGAGCGAAGCCGCGGGCGTCAGCTAGTAAATAATAAAAGTCACAATACGTTAATAGTCAAGTAGGTATACACCGAACTTCAGAAAATACATTTTCGCTTCCATTAAAATTGAAATCTACACCAAAGTTGATCTAAAAAAAATAGACAAGACCATCGGAAAAAGCGCCAGCGGGGCAATTCGAAGCGAATGGAATATATTATGATTTTCGAAGCAGCTAACGTATTCAGACTTACCTTTATAAAAGTCATGTTATCCTGCAAATAAACATATGGAAATTAGGTCTGCAAGTTATTTAAAAAAGTATTTACTTTTAGGTTAGTTTTTACCTTAGCCGTGGTATGTCCAAGCTGGAGTTTTCTACCTTTTCGAGCTTCATCGTAAACCCAGTCTCGTACCACCCTCTGAACGTCGGTTCGGTCAGGGTCAAGTAACCTTAAAGCCGTTATATTAGTCCCTCCGTATTTAAATTCCTCCAAATCTACGCTATGAAGATCCTGTCGAAAGTTGAATTGCGTGAACACGATACCAAGTAACCAATTTGAAAAGTTATACCGTTTTACTTTGTAAAAACGTCTTACCAAGGACGTGATAAGATAGCTGTGGTAATCGGACATCATTCCAATTTGTTGGGCTTGTTGGAGAACGTCCCTGATCCTTTCTGTCGCGCAGTCTAGCACTATATGCGATTCTGCTGAATTTTTTATTTGTTTCAACAATGGTCTGCAAAACAATTTCGTTTTACTCTTGAATCCTCGTTTTCATTATATGTACTTTCCTGCTATATCTTGGAACTTTACTTACCTATAGTCATGTGAGTCAGGTAATTGTCGAACCGCAACAGGCAGCTCGGAAGGTCCGTGTGCTTTGAGCAATTCTTGAAGGCGCACTAGGCCATCACTGTTTTCGTATACTATTGTGAAGGATTTCCATCCCCATGCTCTTACTAAATCCACGTAAGCCTATAAAAATATTGCAAATAATACGCCTAGACAGTATTATAGCCCTAACAATGTTTTTGTATGTTCTTGTAACAAAAGCGTTTAACCTAAGGATGTCCAGTCTTCCACATGAATTCACGATTTCATATCCCTGAACAAGGGTTATGCATTTAATAGGGAAGTCCTTTCGCAACCCTAGCATGCCCTTACCTACCAATTCTTTGATAAACATTATTGGATACCGCCGGAACATCTCGTTTCACCTTTGATTCTGAATTTAGTAGGACTCTTTGTTCGACCAACAAGGGATTTTATAGCAGGTCAGTAAGGTTTTATTTACGTTTATGTTTTACAAAAATATAAGAGGTCTCACTCGGCTTAGCGCGGCTGGATGAGGGTAAAGATTAACGAGACATGACTCTCTGCGAGTGCGGTAGTCCCATCTGGTTTCCAAGTGTGGGAGCTCCATGGTGTCGCATATAGACTGGACATGGGCTGCAGCTGGAGCTGATTGTGGTCCGAAGATTGCTGCTACGCCACTTCGCAGCAGATGACACACTGAGTAGAGAATTATAATTATGAAGAATAGGCGATCATGGCATAAAAAAGGTTAAATTTTTCATCATCAGCCTTTAGCAGTCCACTTCTGGAAATAGGGCTCCCCTAATGAGCGACATTCGCTTGACGCAACAGTCTTTGCTAGCAGCCTTTCGCTGATCGTCACTCCAGCTAGCCGGAGGGCGTCCTACATTACGTTTGCCGAGTCGCGGTCTCCACTCAAGAATTCGTTTACCCCAGCGGCTGTCGGTTCATCGGTAGATATGATCAGCCCACTCTCATTTCAGTTTACTAATAATATCTTGAATTTTTCAAACTGAGGTATCACAAATTCACTCCCCTCTATTAAGGTCGTCTGTAGTTGCTCATAGATACCATAATTTTAATACGAGCAAATCCAGTCGAATTATTACAACACTTCGAGCTGTGTAAGCTGTGAAATAAAAGTACAATACTGATACCATATCAATTCAGTATCGACCACGCGATATTATTAGATAACGTACCTCGTTTGGAAGCATGAAAGCTATCCTGCGGAGAGATCGTCTCCACCTGCGCCAAGAGCTTAGCTCTCGGGAGAACCACTCGGTCTGCATTCACACGCTCCACGGCGTACCGAAACGCCACTTCTTGCTTATCGTCTTCGGGGTGAAATAAGCCACCTGTTCGATATAGTGAGCTTAGTTCCACTACTTTGTCAGTTAATGTGTTGTCTTACTTTGTGGCTGTCACTTTATATTACAATCTAACCAAACTAGTGAATACGTATTTTATGCGAACGGGTGAGTGATGGCGATATTTTTAAGATTTAGATGTTACTAGCTGCCGCCCGCGGTTTCGCTCGCGTTGTACCCAGATAAAAAATAGCCTAATGTTAGTCCAGCACGTAAACTATGTTTATGCCAAGTTTTATTCAAATCTGTTCAGCCGTTTAGGCATGATTGGGGCACAAACACACAAACATCCTCACAAACTTTCACATTTATAATGTAGTAGGATTTTTGCCACGCAAAATCTAATGTAAGTACCTACCTACTGTAGTTTTTTTTTAACCTACTCTATTAAATTATAAACGCAAATACACTCACATGTGGGTTTATTCATCTAACTATATCAAAATCAATAAATTCACATTAGTCTCAATAAAATATATTCCAAAAGATATTCCATCTGCCGCCATTTTTATACTGTTTCACGTAGTGATTACTAGTTCAGTGATTTCTACCGCCTCCGAATTGGAGAGGATAGACCAAAGAGGATAGACTAGACAAAAGAGGATTTAGTCATTCTACCAAACAAATGAGGTTACATGATAACGTTTAGCGACGATACTGACCACTATCTATCCTATTATAAAGGTTAGCAAAATCAGGGGTTTATTAAAAAAAACAATATAATTTATGAATATTTTCAAATATTTTAAATTATCCTCTCAAGTTTGATATCAGATGCAACAGTTTGTAGAAAGGAAATACTAAATTCAAGCTGGAACCTGGGACAGATTCAATCAATTTAAACTAGTATAATGCTAAGCAATAGTGCTACTTACAACGGTGCTACAATGCTACGGTCTTTTTTTATTGTTGATTTTTTATCACAAAATGCAAAGATTGGCACGGAATAGGTACCATATTTTTAGCTTTCAACATAAGTAAAAGGTGTTTTGCATTGTAAGTGAGATGAACACTTTTTTGACGTTATACCCACAATTTGTTCGGAATATTTTTTTTTGTTCAGGTAGCCCAAAATATCAGATGTACATATAGGGTTTGCGGAAGTAGATATGCATTAAAATATACACACAATATAGATGAGTAAAAAATCAAAAAACACAATTATACACGCAGACTGTTTGTGTTTGTTTAATTTAATTCGTTTGTACCTAACTTTCTTTAGTTTTGTCCTCTTTTGTTTTATTTTTCGTTTTGTATTTAGCTCTGTAGTAAGTTATCTCATCATTTAGTGGTAATCTTTATTTTATAATCGACCTCTTGCGGTTGCGACACAGGTTTTTCCTCGCCTAGTGTGTCATGTAAACATTGTTTTTAACAAACCGGAAGTTGATGTACTGACTATAAGAATTTATGAATTAAAATAGAAATTAAAAAAAATGCCTAACCATGCTTGTATTTAAATATTTACCTATTCTGATTGTATCAGGCAATGCAGAAAGATGCCCAAAAAATAAAACGAGGAAAATCGCCTTCGCTCCTCTCATCCTGTAACAAATGAAATTGGTGATTGACGAATTTTCACAGCTGGCAAGTAATTGACTACTTTTTTTGTGAGAAGTTTAAAGCGGGTGTACTGTTTTTTTTTTCAAAAAGCTTGGTTCAATTCAATTAAATAAAAAATAATAGCGAATCGTCATTCACGCTAAGCTGATTATGAATGTTTAGTTCGCTCAATGTACTTCGTTTAGTCACTAACCAGCAGCCGTTATCCAAATAGTTTGTTTTGCTATATAGAAAGTAGTAAGTATTCGTCTGATAAAACCAAGACTTCAAGAGACCAACACAAAGTAAAGATATGTATCTAATTGAATAATGGAAATGCGAATAGAGACGTGATGCCATTGCCACGTAGTGGTTGGAATTATGTACACAAAATGTCTTCGTCCCTTCTCTTAGTAGATATTTGTATTTTGTATAAAAGAAAGTCAATAAAGCTTACAAGCATGACTATGGAGGGTGGCACATACAAAGAGAAGCCTATATCCAGATGTAGATTAAGATAGGGTAGCAAATGATGATAATGATGACTGCTCAATATCAGATATTGAAACAATAACGCTCATAAACTCTTGGTGCTCTGAATTTCAAAACTGATGAAAGAACGCGATTAACAACCAATCATTGCGCGAATAAGCGATTGTATCAATGTTATCGAAACATATATTCGATGACTATGTACGCACGTTAGTACGAACAAAGTTTGCGAAATTGGGTCCGTAATCGTATTCTATTAGGATAAAGCATCATAGTTCGTCGCTAGGAGTCAAACTTGGCCGCTTAGATTTGAAGTAGCTTCCAATTAACAACAGTATTACGTAGGCCATCCAAGATTTATGTAACCAAAAGGAATTTCCATACAAAGTAGTTAAATTTTTGATATAAATCGACTCACACAGAAGCTCAAACTACGAATTTTTATCATTTCATCGTTAGCTTTTAAAAATGACATTTAACTTCAATGAAAAGAGAATTTGAGTTCAAAAGTGGCGAACCCGTTTTAAAACGAAAAACAAACAAACCAGTAAATCAAATAGAGCCGAGTGGTTTCACTGAGTTATCTCATTTACAGAACATTAACCATGCCACTATTAATGTATTCTACCTACTCGTATTTTATGCTTGGCAAAAAGACCTTAAGCTCTTGTTGACACTTAACCTTAAGTTGACATTTTCTCTAGTTATTATAGTGATTATCTATGATTTTTACTACAGTCTGAGGCTAGCTGTTAGTTGCTGATGCGATACGTAACATATATATTGCCGACAATCTGTTCATGTAATATAAGAAATATAAGTATATCTTTATTAACAGAAAGAAACTTACAACTATTACAAATATAATTTACAAAATACAAAAGAAACAGTCGGGCTATCTAAAGGCCGTTGCAAACGGTCTATAGATAGCTCACCTGATCCAGCTCATCAGACAGTGGAAGCGTGCCCAAGACGCTGGCCGCATTGCCACACTGAATGGCAATATTTACTATTTATAGAAATATTATTTATTTTATATTTTGCCTAGGTAAAGTACGAATAAGCAGCCGGTAATGTGTGTCAAAGACAAGAGCAGGGAAAGGGAACACGTGCGAGCAAGCAGAAAACTTGTTTACTTGCTTGCATTTCATTACCGTAGTAGTACCCTAATTGTTAATTTTATTTAAGATAATTTTGAGCAAATATTAGACCTTACCTAAGAAGTTGCCGTTTTATTTCTATTATATCAAAGTATTGGCAATTTATCGATGCCCTTCTTAAAAAGATAGTTATACTAGCTGCCGCCCGCGGCTTCGCTAGCGTGGTACCCGGACAAAAAATAGCCTATATGTTAATCCAGCACATGTATATTCCAAGTTTCATTCAAATCCGTTCAGCCGTTTAGGCGTGATTGAGGCACAAACATCCAAACATCCAAACTCACAAACTTTCGCATTTATAATATAAGTAAGATAGATAGAAAATGTTAGTTGTTAAAAAGATAGTTGGTTATAAGCACCAAGTTACACTTCAAACTGTACAAATTACTCCCACAAATATTATTTAATCCTTGATCAATATTTCGCCACGATGTTATTCAAAGGTTGTGTCCACGAGTTCGTTGCTGCAGTGACATAATGATAACAAATTTAGAAGTTTATCTACGGGGTGTCGAGGCTGTTCACACGAGATGCACCCAAAAGAATCTACTCTATGCGAGTGAAAGCTAATGTAATTGTTGTTGGTACCTACCGCAATTGTAGGTTAATGTGTGGGCATGGTATTCAATGAACAAATGAAGGAATTTATATTATACATGTATATTCTCTAGCTAGGTGGGGCGCTGATATTCGTAGGGCAGCAGGCAGAGATTGGAGGAGAAGAGCTGAAGATCGAACCCAATGGCATGCCATGGGAGAGGCATATGCCCAGCAGTGGACTGACGCGCGCTCTGATATTTTTACTCTCCTAAGCTTACTACGAAACGAGCATGAACCTCTCACTCAACATGTTGTGTTTCACTAGACATTGATATACTAAAGGCCGACTAAGCTGAGAGGATGGAATAGGTACTGAGCAAGCCTACTCCATCTCAATTCGTCCCGGGCACTACAGCGTCCTGTTAGTGAAGGTAAAAGTTGCCTCCTGACGCTTCACAAATCATCTATTAGGTAAAAAACCTTTTGAAAAAATGATATAGTAAAAACTTATAAATGGCTCTACCATGCGTCTACAATTAACGTGTTCCCAGATTATATTTACTAGTGACTGTAGTAAAATTACTCGTATCTACGCAAGGAGAGTTTCATTTTTTGATTTAGTGCTTTTATGTGTTGTGTGTACTGTGTCTATAGCGCTGTTTGAATACCTCTACATGCTTTTTTTCTTGTCTAGTGTAGTCTAAAAAAACATGGTCAAAGTACGGACTACAAAGTGATTCTTTGAATCAAGTGTCAGAAAAGGGCTGGTAGCATTTCTTAGTAGCCTACTCAGACATCTTCTGGGAAACACCCAAAAAGGGATATTGTAGACAACCCGGTTTAGGATTACCTGAAAGTTAAACATAATCAACAAATGCCCGCGACGTTCATAATGTACCTATTTTCTGTTAAAGTTAAGCTATTTTATCAGTATTCTAGGGCTCTTAGCTGTTAGGGGACCGTTTAAGATGCTTCTTGTAAATATGTCGACGTTTACGTGCCTGGGGGACTCCCAAAATGTGAATTCTCCACTTTACTTGAAAGACGTCTCGTTTGCTTAACGTGTTGTCCTTATTAAGGTAGGCTTATTTGAATACATTTGTGTGTGTTCGAAAGTACAATGGTCTTTCTGTAGGTAACACACAAAAATACGTAAGTATTCGGAATAGGAATGTTTGTATTCCGGTGTAAATACTTGAAATAAATTATTTACCTACACTGGAATATTGTGAAAAAAATGAAAGGCTGCACATAGTAAAATATACCAAAAATCTAAAATAAGTTTTCCCATACATTCCACCATACCTCAAACTAAATTATCAAACTATTTATTTGACAACCGTGTGTTGGCATTCTACTCACTGAGATACGAAGGGTGCAGGTTCGGTTCCCGCGGTCAGAAAATGTTTATATATACTACTTATATACTGCAAATATTACTGACTAGTTTAGGTTATAGTACGGTTCGCCAAATATGTGGTCTATCACGCTAAAATTGAAGTTATTTGCACGGCATGAAACAACAAAGTTAATTTTCCCTTGCAATAATATTCTGACAGGTACTAATGTTGTCATAGTGCGATTTTGGTTACACAGGAAGATTTGACAAAACTGGTAGACCGCTTTCTTGGCCCAGCTTGGTACTCTTAGTATCTGATACCCTCGACACAGGGTATCCTAGAGTGGGATCGGAACTATATAGTTCCGATCCCACTCTAGGATTATAAATGATATTTAAATGATAAATAAGACAAGTGTCTTATTTATCATTTAAATTCATTGACCAACGCGTAGTACCTAAAGTAGAAAGAACCAATGATACGGCGAATAAATGAACCTTGTAGATTAAGTATCTATTTCTGTTATGTTACACCATCGTGGCTCATCAAGTTACAATCAGAAAGACAATCATACTTTGTTTTAATTATTTTCTCAAAAATCGTCAAAAATCTGTCATGTCTGACTACAATTATTACAATTATTACTATAATCGTGGGTAAGCACCTAAAATTTAAAATACGCTCGGGTACGCCACTGACGGACTTTGCCGGTACACTAGGACAACAGGCCAAACTTAGTTTTAAGCATACTAATATTAAATATGAGCTGTTGAACAATAGTTAAAACACAATAAACCAACAAAAAAACGAAATAACCAATGTACGGTGTATTACATTATACTAAAGAAAACGAACTGTCCTATTATGTTTAATTGACCTATTTCGGTCTCAATATCTAGAAAGCAATTATAAATTTAAAATACGGAACTGACTTTTTTTGTTACAGAATATTTCAAGGAAACCGTAAGTCAAATGCAATGTTGCTAATCCTTACATGCGATTATTTCAGTGACTGCACTTTATTTGATTCCACGTAACGTGCTGTAAGCATTACCTGTACAACTATGTGTTGTCGCATTTATAAACACTTCTCCGAGAGCACATTACAGTCGTCAATTAACTAATTGTTACATAAACACACATTCACAACACTATGAATCATTTTGGCTAACCGATACTGCGACCGAATCGCCGCGAGAAGATAGATGGGCGCATGAATCAGTTTTCTTTTTAATTTACGGTGTAGAGTGTCGGTTTTGGCACGTGAGTCGGGTTGATTTCGGTTCATTAATCGAGAGCTATTGATTTGATCGAGTGCGGTATGTAGGCCGGGAGTGCAGGCCGACCGAGCGGTATGAGCGCGCTGACGTCTCTAGGACACGAACGCTAGCCAGCACCGCGCCTGCGCGCCGACACCCTACTTTAGGGTTCAGCATACACGCAGATACTTTTCTCTTTTAGATAGCTAGAACATCCTAATGCGACTTTAAGAAATGCACTAACATAAATGTCTCTAAATATAATTATCTTCATGCTTTTCTCATTCTAAAACTAAAAGTCTGAACAAGTCCAGAAAATTTAGAGCAGAACAAATGAAATGAAGTGCATTAAAAAAAACTTGAAAGAACGATATTTAACCCAAACTGTGGCAAAAACATTGACCGCAGCAAACCTCTCAGTGGATGGGAGACCTTAGCTGCCTGCCGCCTAGCACGCATCCGTCGTCCGTTGAACTCGCGCGGAGGATTCACATCGCCAACGCAAATTGTCTTTTCATTATTCACACCGTGATTATTTCGCCCTTTGACAACACAATAAAACTGTAAAGAACTACGTCACATCCGATCAAATATACAGAGATACTTGAGTAGCAACACCGATGGGATGACCAGACGGTAATTTGAGTATGGCTGGCATTGTCCTAGTTTTCGCAGTAAATAAGTCTGTCTAGACTAAACTTTACAAACACCTCTAGCAGACCAAATGTCTGACCAATAAGTTAATGTTTATCAATACAACGTTATATCTGTAAATGTACCTATAAGTACTTGATTTACGCTTACATAAACCTTACAAGATCTACAAAGAAGATCAAACCTTCCCATTGAAAACACAGGCTTGTAATTAGAGACGTCTTTTGTAAAAAATATCATTGAAACATTTTAATAAGATTAGGTTTTAACATAAAGAAAAACAACTCGGAAGACGTTTATCGCCAGAAAATATAGCAATACAATATAATAGGACACATACCAAAATATGTGTAAGCATTTTAATGATTACTAGCTTACGCGCGCGGCTTCGCTCACGTGGTGTAAACTTTGATACCCCATTTTATCCCTTTTGAGGGTTATTTTGAAAAACACTGAAACAAGTGTTCATTTATTTTTTATTTCATATACTCATATCAAGTTTCAAGGCAACCGCACCGCCTCTTAAAAAGTTCCGATACAAACTTCGACACCCCATTTCTTCATCATCTTTGAAGGGTTATTTTGAAACATCCTGATATATGAAATACATGTACATTTATTTTGCATTTATTAGTATCCAGACAGAGTCTCAAGCAAATCGCACAACGCGTAAAAAAATTAGATACAAACGTTTTCACCCACATCCAAAAGGATGAAAAAGGGTGAAAACGTTTGTATGGAATTTATGGGGTCAAATTTAAAATAATCCCGCCTTAGAGGAGGCTATTTTCCAAATTTCAGCTTCTTAGCTTCATTAGTTTGGATTGTGTGTTGATTGCATAAAAACCGCTTAGCGTTTTATACACATAGATTATAAGTGGGAATTCTTTATAAATTTTTACAAAGAAAAACACACTTGTTTAGTTGTTTTAGCTAAAAATATCTTCATTTTATTTTGTATCGTTATTTTTATGATTTTCATGGAAGTGAGCAGTTAAAAAGTTAGGAGGTAGAAAACAAAGAACATGAAAAGGTTTTTCTTCAAAGAAAATATAAGTAATTTAATTTTTAGAAAATTATGTTAATGTGTAAACAAGGAACGTCGAGGTATTTCCAATTTTCTCGGGCCCTTGTAATCTTCTGTGATTCAATTGAAACAGAGTTCCTTTTTTTTAATTGATTCGAGTTTGTAAGTGTTTTCCTATGTGTGTGTTCAACCACAAGTACTATTAATTTAGCTTAAGGCAATTTGTCGGTCTATTATGATACTAAGGCGTGATTATATCCTTACCTATCTTTGATATTGTAAACCATTGCAACGTAAATCGGGACTTCTACTACCATAACAAGCCTAAAGATGAGTTACCGCAGATTAAGTAATAGTTACTACCGTTTTACGCAATAGGTAATAACAGTTCTTAAAAGTAATATTTCCATGTTTCGAATATGTTTGCAAGAATACGAATACAAATTGAGAGCTTAAGTGCCCTCCGGGGGTGCGCACTCCAAAAGTATGCTTTTAGACTGTAGAATGGCGAGCGCACTGAACTTGCACTACAAGTCTACAAACTCAACCAATCCTGCTTTGGCTCTCATCCAATAGATAAAAGTCAGAGAAACCGTAGATAAGTGACATGACATACTACCCTATCGATAACTCGAGCTTCGATGAAAATGAGTAATGATAAGGCGATATGGTTATAACCACACTTATAGAAAATTAATAAAGATGAGTGACAATATTTAATCTAAGGCGAAGGTGGACATATGTTTTTAACACTATATTATAACATGGTTTGTAAAATAACAAAATATGAATAATGACCGCCAAGAAACCCTTTGAATTGAAAAAGTAACTTGGGTTTATATTACCAGGATTCGACAATTAGCAACCGTAGGTATGTCATCAAGTACCAACGCGAAGTAAGTACTAAAGCCGTACCCGTTCCAAAATCAGTTACTAATACTAGTCGTGTCATTAGTTCTTTCGAACCAGTGTTGTGAAAGGATTTAAAGTGCGGCTCAAATAAATAAATTATCTTTATTTCAGGCAACATAAGGAATGTTACAGATCTTAATTCAAATAAATACACAAAAACTTAAAACTACTTAATTTACCGCATTGTCTGTGCCGTGTTACACACAGTCATGTCTCTCATGCGCCCGCCGAAGCGTCTGTACACAACACCCTTCAGCCAAAACTCTGCTTCCATTAGGGACGAAAGACGGCATTCACAACATAAGACTTGAAATTCACATTATGACGAGATGTCAACTACACAACCTCATGGTGAGCTGGGTCTTCCGCTTCACATACTCCATGACCTCCTCGGGCTTCACAGTGCGATGAACCCGGGACACGTAGAGCTGAGTGGTAAAAAGGCTCCTTTCCTTCCAAATACAGTATAAGTGCCATGAAACTTAGTTTTGTAACTAAATAAATATTACTTTAAATTAGTTCTGCCACAGCGGATGCTTCAACTATTAAAATTTATGTTTATTTTTCTTTCATAACTAAATTTCAATATAAAGTTTCGAAACAATACAACTTTGGGGTGAAACGAAGGGCGTTCTAAACGCAGCTAAGTGATATATACAAACAGAACAATAAGATACCAACCCAGAGAGCGCTCTAAAGCATCAAAAGTGGGTGAATGCTAATTGAGATTGAAGTTGTTTTCAGTTTGAAAACAATAAAACATGGCCTCTAGAGCTCAAATGTACAATTCAAAGCACAATCACCAAAGATCTTTTATTCTTGACTACAGATACATAAGTTACATAATACATAAATTCTGTCGTAGTATTGTAGTCGTAAAAAGATATCACACATTTCAAGGAGCGTTATTCACCGAGATCAAGTTTCATATCAGAAAAGGAATGCCTATCCATCGACGCAAAGCACTTGATTAGTAGATTCAATTTCGGTAACGTATAACCCTTACCTAACCCCTATACTTCATAGTCCCCTGTACTCCGTCTTGTAATGGCTTATGTGAGCTTTGTGAGCATAATGTCTTTATTGTGATATGAACTATCTTAAAAAGTTTGACTGCATACATTTTTTTATCCTTCTCAAGAAGATGATAATGAAAAGTTGTTCCACTTTTACGATGTTTGCTCCAGAATATTTCCAAACAATCCCACTTTATTCAGTCCTTAGGAATTTGCAATCCAAAGTACTTACGCAATATTACCATACGGCACTATAATGCTCCCCAAGAATACGGTAATAAGGACAATGAATAATGCAGTTCCCGAAATTAAACTTGAGGGTACAGAGGTTATCTAGTGCCTAATGTGGTAAGTCGCAAATATGGGTTGCACTGTTTTGCGCTGTCGCCTTTACTAGGACAATGCACACAAAATTAACAAATTAAACTCACGGAAACTTGTGTAATGCTGGGGCCACATTATAGGGATTCGGCGAACTTGTCGCATAAAGTGACAAGTTCAGCCATATGATTTGACACAGGATAGACAAGGACACAAATCGCGAAGCTTTGTCGAATCCCGCTAATGTGGCCCCAGCATAAGAGGCTAAGAAAAATAATTAAAAGTTACTAGTCAAAACATTGGAAAGTACCTACCTATCCACTCGATCCATAGGAAATTCATATGATTTTTTACTATTATGCCTACCTACGTAATGAACATTCTTTTATGATAGGAATATCGATAACATTTTCTGAACGGGTATTATGATAATGTACGAAAATAAGTAGGATACATTCTTATGTGAGGAACATAATGTGATGGGTACATACTTACGCATTCCTTGTCTTCTGTGTAAATATTTAATATACGTGTTTCGTGTTATAATACTACTATTATAATATTACTTCTCTGCTGGACTGGGAGTAAAGAAAAAACTGGGAGTAAACATAGAATGCGTCATTTTGCTTCTCTCTCCCAGCATGTCGTAAACTCTCCTACATGATGGGCCATCTATATGGGTGATGCATGTCTTATAATAATAAAAATAGGTTAGATAACTTATAATTATATTTGAATTAGTTGTAAGTTACTTTCTGTTAAAAGCAAGTTCGTATGAGCCAGTGGCCAACTTTCTGTTGATAAATGTATTAACTTAAAATGAGTTAGATAATAATTATGGAAAGTGATCAGATCAACAATACTTAGTGAGGACAAGTTAAATGCTATAAGTAGTTGGAGATCATAACTTATTAAGGACAGACTTACTTAGTTTGAAGAGGTGGGCTTATCTCAGATATTCAAATAGATTTAATATACTCGACAAGCTGAATTACTTATTTGAAACTTTATAACATGAAAAAGCTATGAAAAGTAAGAAGTATCCTTACTAATATTATAAACGCGAAAGTTTGTATGATATGAATGTATGGATGTTTGTTACTCTTTCATGCAAAAACGGCTGAACGGATTCGAATGAAACTTGGAATATACATAGCACACGTACTGGATTAACATAAAGGCTATTTATTATCCGGGTACCACGCGAGCGAAGCCGCGGGCGGTGGCTAGTACATAATATAACAAACTGAATAAATATAAAATACCTTGATAATTATGTAAAAATGTTTTTCTTACAATTTTTTTTGTAGTAGCCAGTGGTCTTTAGTAATAACTAAAGACTATAAAGGCTACACGACGAATAATTAGTAAACTATTATATTATTTTCCCTTGAAAGAGGAATTATTTCAAAATTAAATCAGCAAAAACATAACCCATTTTGTAATATTTTTTAATCATAACCCTCATTTTTGCTTCGCCGTAGTTGGGTAAAAAACATTCTTTAGAGTAATTATTCCGAGTGTCTAAAAGCTTAGGCAATAGCCTAAGCTTTTAGACACTCTAAATAATTACGAGAATCACACCGGCCATTAGCTGGTAGTTTAATAATTAATCAGATACCGGATCGAAGCGGATTCACTGATTGCTTCTGAATAACTCGAATGCACGAAAATTATTTTCATAACATTTAACTAAATAATGTTGATATGACGATGAAAGTAAGAGATAGTCATCGTATGCAATAAAATCAATATTCATAAGAGCGTTGAACGTTTTTATTTTTAATATCTGTTCTAAGTCTAGTCTAAGTAGTTCTATCGACCCAGTGTGGTGATAGGATTTAAAGTGCGCCTCCAAGGCTCCTTTTGTGCAATTGACACATGTTCTCGAACTTTATACAGTTTTCTACGACACACCGGTTTCCTCACGATGTTTTCCTTCACCGTTTGAGAAAACTGGTATAGCACACATAAATTATTTTATCAACATATTATAATTATTTGTTGTTATAGCGGCAATAGAAATACACATTCTGGGAAAATTTCACCTCTCTGTGTACTAATGGTTTATGAGTTACAGCCCGCTGATAGACGGACGGATGGACGAACGGACAGCGGAGGCTTAGTGATAGGATCCTGTTGGCACCATTCGGGTACGGAACCCTAAAAAAGACAAAACATATTTAGTTCGGGAGAAAATGTTGTACTACGGTACAGCCAGGTGTTGGACGTATAAATAGACAAAAAGCCGTCAAACATTTGTTTTCATACTCATATTTCACACTGCAGGCAGATACTAGCTAGATGATGTAGATTTACCTGCGATCATCACGCGGTCTAGAAAGAATTGAGCCAAAATGTAATTTGTACCTACTAAAAGTCAACATGCCTGCGTACTCTACCTACAAATATACTAAGCGGGAGGAAATTTGCCTCGGGCTTAATTCCCACTTTGCAATAACCACATAATTTAGGTACGTAGCTGTTGGTATGTTTTTAAAGCTTCCCTACATTAAAACCCACTTTATTTATATCTCTTTTTTTACAAAATAACTTTTTACAATAAAACAACAGTATATTTTATGTTATTTTCCATGAATCGTAAAACAGGATCCATTATAACCGTTAGAACAAAAGCTAATATAGCCAAACATAAATGAAAGATGACTTATGAAAACGTGAAACGGTACGTTGAATGCAAATTACGTTTGAAAAGGGGAGCTAATGACGTCACATTTTATGGTGATTACCTACCCCTCACGTGTTCTTCGTCATATCTACCGTAGGTAATCTATAAGGGTTGTTTGGCATGGAAACGAATCCCTACATCTCTGCCGAACATTAACCCTAAAATCTCGTACCTATACATAAATCATGTCCAACCCTGCTTTAATTCTGCGATTGATTATAATTAGATCACACGAAAATACTACTCGTTCCAATGAAATTGAATAATGAACTAAACGATTTATATTTTATGGAACCACCTCGGGATCATTCTCTACTCCTCAGCGTAAAATTATCGGTTAACCATTGGCGAAAATATTTGGGGATACTTAAACAATACAGCTGTATTGAGAACTTTTTTAAAAGTTTGTAAAAAGAAACAAAATATTTGTAATCGGCGTTTTTGTACAATAGCGTTTATTGAATAAAAAATTACATATTATGTTCGTTTTCAAACTAGCCATAAGACACTGACACTGATAATAGGAAAGGAAACTTCACTGAAATAAAAAAGGAGGTAACTATCTAGGTACTTGTTCACTTAAAAGGGTAAAAGTTAGGCCTTCAATACATTACGATACTCGCAAGAAGCGATACTTTAGTCGCATGCCAATACAATACATGTTCGTACATTATGCTACTAAAAACAAAGACAATTTTATTATTTGTATTTGCAGCACACATCGCTAGGAAATTTATGATATTGAACTACTTTTCCGCCGCCATTTTGCCGAGATTCGTAGGAGACGCGACGCGCGGACGACCGACACAACGGGTATCGCGAAACTAGTAACAGGCGCGTTGGATACCATTACCGAAATTCGCGAATCACCATACAAATGTACTTGAGATACTCCTCGGCGACTCATCTTCAAGACTCGCGTAGGATACTAGTCGTTTGTATCGTAATGTAAGAAGGGCCTACACAGGTCAAGAATCCATTAATTAAACAAAAGGGGCCAGTTAATACCCACATCTTGGGTATCGTGGGGTTTAAGACCGCACCGGAACTTAGCAACATTACTTTGCTATCGAACCGAACTAATAACGGGTTGTTCAACATACAAGTTTATCTCCTTAGGGAATTGCTGAAATTGTTGATAGGTATTCTCTCGTAGTTTTACCACAAACTCTGTAGTAGGTAATGCTTAAAACAGGTTGGTATTTAAGGCACTATCTACCCAGAACTGGGCTAACGACTCTCATCTTTGATAATAATTATGTCTTCGACTATAAACGCATTTCTGGAAAATATTAATGCTGTTGGAATACTATAGACATCCCTACCAAACTTTAATTACTCAAGTTAAATACTACCAAATGTCAATTATTACCTACTTCAAAAAACACTCTTGTAAAACGGTCGAAACTATCTAAAGCTTTTGAGAGCCCCGTTCAAATGATCCCCTTCCCTTTCTAGGCAGTACTTTTAACTAGCTACATTTCAAATAGCATTACGAGACAGCTTTGAAAACAACCAGCCACAATGAGACAGCAGAAATGCATTTTCATGATATTAAAAATAGCTGCGCCGTACGCGGTCTGAATATAGCTCGTGTGTCGGTGGTAGCAACCACGAATAGAACATTTCACAAATTAAGGTAGCGATGACTTTAAACACGAATAAGTATTCTTCCAAATGGTAACATTAGTACTTTTACTATTTTCGTTGTTAGGGCATGAAAAGGTAACAAATATTGAAGCGCTCGTGGCGTAGCTTGCTTAGACGTTCTTGATTGATCGTTGAAGTTAAGCAACGTTGTGCGCAGTCACAATTGGGATGGGTGACCGCAAGTTGCATTACGAGCTGAGCGCTTCCTTGCTTCAGAAGGCACATTAAATTGTTGCACGTTAAGTCGTGACGGAGGCCTTTAGGCGGCCTAAAAACTCCGTCATAAGAGCTGGCCACTAGCTCATACGAACTCACTTACTTACTTCTCGTCTCGTGTAACTATTCTTTAAATATAAGCAGCCAGACATAACATCTTATCTATTATTTAAGGTAAACCAGGTTCTAGGTTTTAGTGGAATTAGTATTTTCAAACATTAACTAGGTACCTACATAAACCTTTTTTAAAAGCTTTTATTTAACTTGCAATGTCTGTCTGTATGTAAGTTTGTTCGTGTAAAATCTTGCAACAAAAAAAAAATTAAAAATCTTGCAACTGAATTTTAAAGCAGTTATACTCAACCGATTGAGCTAAAATTTTTTTTTAAGAATGCGATTGTTGCCTCGTGTCTTTGGCTCGTGACAACTATTATCTGCTCTGTGCCCGTGACCTAAACCCGGATGGAAGTGGTAACATTTGTTTGAACAGGACCGACATGAAGTTAAGTTTGTTGAGATGTTGATCCATCTCAGATTAAAATTAAGCTTGTGTAATTAAAATTGTAATTTCAGAAGGCTTTGAACATGTCTGAAATAATTGCCATAATTGTCTTTAGTGTTGCAACAACATTCCGAATTTATAAGCCATATCGACGACCAAATCTATGATATAATATTTTGTTGGCTTTAGAAATGTTTGTTATAGTATATAACAATGTAACGTAAAAATATAATAATAGTGAGTAAGATATAAGCAAATACATCTCTATTTAATTTTTCACAATAGAAAGAAAACCGGTTGAGCGCGGACATAAGGGCAGGTACAGAGTGCAGACATACACACAGCCATGTTATTTATTCATTAGCACTGAGCCCGCGCCCCGCGAAGCCATAGAATAATTATCTGGAAAAGAAACACAACTCCAGGCATTTCTCTATGACGACAAACTAGCAATATCTCCTCACTAGCTAGGTCCATCACATCATCATCGAACATCATGGTCCTGAATGGCAAATTCTTTCTTGAATCAATGATATTATAGTATTTCTAATAATAGCTCAGTTCCTATGTGAACTATCGTATAAAAATACAGCACTAGTTGGTCATCGAACAAAGTACATTGTTACTTTCGATTCTATATAGAATTAAGTAGCAATATTGTATGGCAATGTTTTCGCTGACTGCTATGAAATCTCGTATTAACTTGTCTACTTTCAGACCCAACGAATTTATGTAGCAGGGAAAATTGTCTCCGTGTTGTCTTGATGTGCTTTATCATATTTCATATGCATAAAGTTTGTTTACTGTGGGACAAAGAGAAATTGCTTGTTTTGGTTTAAGCAAGGTACCATAAAATACGTAAAAATATCAGGTAGGTAGGTTAGTATATTCAAAAGATGCAATTATAAGCGAAACTGCCAAACTGACTGCTAAATTGTTAAAATAAAAACACATTACACCAATATTATAAAAACCAAAGCTCACGGTTCAAATGTCCTTAGTCGGTGGTACTGGACAATTGGCAGATATGAAATTTCTACAGCTTATAGAGTATATTAAAGTAAATCATTTGACAAAAAACTGGATTTTATTTTAACTCTGTTTTATTTAAATTAAATAATTAAAAGTATTGCAATGGCAATAATGACCGCGGCGCCGGCGACAGCAACAAATATGATAGAGATGTAGTAGCTTAAATTGATGATTTCACGATTAATAATCGATACTTGTTACAACATTGCAGAAAGTATCGATTACCCATAAAGATAATATCGGAGTTAAAAATGAAATGCGAATGATAATACCTAGAATCCTGCTCAAGAAAAAATATCCGGTCCTGCCTGACAATAAAACTAATTGCTTATTGTATCTCGTCATGTTGGAGGATACTATCCCTTAGTCGACTTTTACGTCATGCTCGGAGAGAGAAGCATCTAGACGCATTCTATGTTTATTCTTTACTCCCAGTCCAGCAGAGAAGTTAAAATATAGCCTATGTTATTCCGTAATAATCTTCTGATAGAAGATTTTTTAAATCGGTTTAGGGTTTCAAAATCAGGCCAGGAAAAAAATACACATGTCTAGTTCCTAGTTCCTTCCTACCAGTCAGACGGCTTTCAGACTTCCTTTGTGTTGTTCGTGATAATCGTTGCGTTTCTTGGTGCTATTATTTACCTAACCTGGCTGTGTACTTAAATATCAAAATAAATTCTTAAAATGATGAAATAGATAGGTATGTGTAATCTGGTGCCCGTTTCATAAAGCTACATTAATCTGTTTTATTTAAGAATTCTCAATTCATAATATATTAGAATAAATTATATTTTCGTTAATGGCAAAAATCCTAACTACTTATCGATTCTATACCTAATAACATTTTTGTTATTGATTCCACTCGCAGCATAATTGACCGCACTATCAGATGAGTGTGAATGACGTTTATTGATGTCATGAACATGACCTGATGTACCTTTATTATATTATTTTAAATTCTTGAAAGCTGATTGTGTGTGATTTGTTTATGATTTATGCTATATACAAGTGATACAGGTATAATACAAAAATGACCATTGTTAATGTTATGTTGAACTCTTGGAAGAAAATGTTCCGAGGTTGAATTTTTGATACTGTCATGTAAGCGTGTCTTGAAAAAATAAATATTATGTCGGTTTGTGCTGTCCAACTTTGTCGGAACCAGGCAGGAAATCGTGATAATAAAAAGGGAATCACATTCTATCGGTTAGTTTTATAATTACCTGCTGTATTATAGAGAAAAAACGATTAATAATTTTGATATTTTGACAGCTTGTAGAATTGAACTGTGTTGCCGGATAAAAAGTGGGGTAATTCCCCAAAATTATGGGAAACTTACGTAATAGTAGGTAATAAAACTACATTTCACACTAATATTCTACTAATGTTACTACACTAAGTTTGGATGTTTGTTACTCAATCATGCCAGAACAGCTGAACGGATTTTAATGAAACTTCGAATAAATACAGTTTATGACCTGGAATAACACATAGGTTTTTTGTATTTTACATTTTCATTTGTATTTTGTAAATGTGTGCTTGTATTTGGTCGTAAGTTTATTTCTGTAAATGAATGTATTTATAATAATATTTCTAATAGTAATATTTTTATTTAACTTTTTATGTATACCTGCGTAAAGGTAGGTAGGTATAGTAAAAAGTGGGGTTACTTTTAAGCTAGTTGGTATCCCTAAATACACACAAGTCATTGTGTGTGTAACAGCTGATTTGTAAAACATGAATTTGCTGTTGTATAACTGACATTGACTTTGTTATGATATTTCAATTTGACATTAGCGGATGTGTCACATCTCACAAGACTACGATGGGGTGGCCAGAAAAGAAAATGGCAATATAATTATTATATTAAAATTATAATAATTTGATTAATTCACCTTATTTGATGCACAATTCCATCATATTATGAATAGATGAAGCATTTTTAATAGTGTTTTAATAACATATCCGTATTTCCATTGTTTATTCTTCATTTATTTTCAAATTGTAACTGACTTTTAACTACTATTTTTGTGAAATAAAAAAAAACTGAGGAAAATTAAAAATTGAAATTAATCTGAGAAATAATACAAACAATAAGCTTTCAAATGATGATATTTTTGTCACTGCTAATGATCGAGTACCACATTTGAACCGTGACCTTTGTTTTTAAGTGTGTGTGTATAATTATGTTTGTTGCAATTCATATCCGCAACGGCCGAACAACTGAAATGTGGAATACAATTTATTTATGAACAGGATTTCACCTTTCTTAGTCGATGCCGCAGGTGGGATAAGAGGGCTGGTTCATTCTATCGCAAATAACTTTTTTGCCCATACAACGCGGGAATGCTGTTATCTAAATAAAATTTTGGATATTTTTATGAACTGGAATAACATTAAAAGCTTTCTCGGTAGACAGTCACAAGCAGTTATTAATGTCAAATATTTTTTGCATTTTATCATTGTCTTTTAAAGATTGGTCACCAAAACACTTAAGTACTAGAATTTCACACTTCTTTATTTGCGTGATAAAATCTTATAACATAACGAATATAAATGCTGAAAATGCCGTTAATTTTTTGCCTTACAATTTAGTTGACGTTTTTAATCAACGTGCACATGTTTCAAAACCCTCGCGTATCACCTACCAACACAGTATTCAAATTGTCAATCAAGATTATGATCATTTTAATCTCAGAACAGCAAATAAATTTCGTTATATAAAAATCAAAACATTAAATAATCTTAAAAAAATACCGCTTCCAAAATAAGTTATGAACAAATATGTTGCCATACACACACACGTTGAGATCACGATCAATATGTATAAAAGAGTTCTATCTAATAATAGCTTCCTCTAATCTAAGGCCATTGCCATCTATAGAAGATTATTTAGACAGCGTCAGGAGGCAACTTTTTCCTACATTAACTTCCTGCTTTTATCACTAACTGATTTTGCTAACGCTGTAGTGCCCGGGACGAATTTAGATGAAGTGGCCTGCCCAGCACCTATATCATCCTATCAGCTCAGTCGGCCTTATCCACAGGAAAGATTTTGGTAATTATACGTGCGGAGCCGAATAAGCCGCGGGTTTCCTCACGATGTCTGTTTTCACTGTTTGAGAGTACTGGTATAGCGCACATAATTTTACGAATTGAACTAAGTAAGTTCGTATGAGCTAGTGGCCAACTCTTGTTACGGAGTTTTTAGGCCGCCTAAAGGCCTCCGTTATGGCTTAACGACTTAAAAGCCGGGACCGACAATTTAACGTGCCCTCCGAAGCACGGAAACGCTCAGCTCGTAATGCCACTTGCGGTCACCCATTTCAAATTGTGACCGCGCACAACGTTGCTTAACTTCAACGATCAATCAAGAACGTCTAAGCAAGCTACCCAACGAGCACTTAAGTTTTTCAAACTGAAAAATCCATTGGTGCACGGCCGGATTTGAGAGCACTGCTGGTACTCTAGTGGTAGCAAACCCGCCTTCTGAACTTGCACTACTTAGCCATATTTTAACAAAATAGTAATAATAATATTAACTCACGCTATCCTTAAGTGTTAGTAAAAGAAGATAGTGCCATAATCGTGTTCTAAGAGCTTCTAAGAGTTCCTTTTAACAAGCCATTACTGAACTCAAAGTCAGGAACAAACTGGCGTTTTATAAGATGTCGCTTTTAATGGTCTTTCAATGTTTTTAGAAACGTGGACGGTAGGGTTGCTTCATGAGTTAAAATGAGTTAAGGGGAAATAGTACAAAAATTAAATAAATTATGGTTTACAATTATTTCATAAAAACCTTTGTAACAGGTTTCCGATAAAATATTTGATTTGATTTGACGGAGACGTGGCGTGAAAATGTCTCCTTTAGATAATTGTATAAAGTAAATAACTTCCTCTAGAATATTAGATCTTTTTAGAATAAATCCTTAAGAGGAGGTTAAAAAGTAGTCGCGTGGAAGAGCCACGTCTATGCCACGTCACATCACCGTCACTTATGTATAAACCACGCCCGTAAATTATACCTTCACAGGCAGAAAGTAAGGTAAATAATCCTACTATACCTATTATAAACTAGCGAGCCGCCCCGACTTCGCACTGGGATAGACATATACCATCCTGGACTCTTTTGTAGACCTTTTTAAGGTATACAATACTGAAGTAAATTATTTTGATCTATCTCGTAGGGTTCAGCCAGCGTTTGCAATGTAATGTGTTTATTTCATCACATTAGAAACCTCTAAAATGATCAGTGTTTCTCTACTATATTATGCATGTATTATACATATAAACCTTTCTTTTGAATCACTCTATCTATTAAAAAACTGCATCAAAATCCGCTGCTTAGTTTTAAAGATCTAAGCATACAGACAGCGGGATGTGACTTTGTTTTATACTATGTAGTGATGTGAAAGTTTGTGAGGATGTTTGTATATTTGTGCCTCAATCGTGACTAAACAGCTGAACGGATTTGAATGAAGCTTGGAATATTTATAATACTCGTACATGTGCTGGATTAACTTATAGGTTATTTTTTATCCGAGTACAAAGAAGCAGGCAGCTAGCGTGGTCCTTCTATATTTTGCACAAAATAAAATCTTGTTTTAAACCATATTTAGTTTTGTAGTTTGTCTACTGTCACAATTATTTTGTATAATTTGAAAATATTTAACATGTATAGCCCGCTACATTCTGGCAACCCTAGTTGGCAAAGAGTTTTCACAGTATTTCATCGTGATTAATAATACAAAAGTTTTCATTCTTCCATTCTCGTTTTTCTTTCTAAGCACTCATTCTTACTTGTCGAACCAAAGCCTGAAACAGTCGACCTTTTTTTGCAACCGCTCTACAATATTATACCTATAGCCGATCCCTCATCAATTTGTGTTTCTTTGAGGCCCTAGTTTGCTATTTGGCGTAGTTTGGAAGAAATCTTTATCGAAAGCTCACAATAATGATCTAGGTTTCCTTTGGGGCTAGCATTATGGGCTGACTATACAAATACCTGATATAATTAATAGTTTTAAGAATAGAGAACTTACAGAAATTATTCTACATTACCTACCTAATTCGCTTTGCTGACGCTGCGTGCACTTGACTAGTATATTCTTGGAAGTATATTAGATATTTGTGGCGTGCACATTGACACGCGATGTCGACGGTGACAATTCTTACTAATATTTTTTAAATAACGAGACCGCCGTCATTTTTAAAGGAGTTTTTAGTCAGGTTCTTATGGAAAAAAGGCAAAGAAATAACTTTAGTGTGTTGTCTACTCTTAAAGTTTAAGCATTCAACCTTGGGAGAAGTCAGTATACCAGAGGATTCGTTTGAAACATTACGATAGTCCCTGTTACTGTATTTCCAAGGCAGCTCGAGTCACGTAAGCACTACTCGGCAGTTCTCATTTGTATGCACGTATGTGATCACAAATGCTGAATCACAATTTATTCAGTAGAAACTCTAACACATTTTTGTTGACTTTATACCTTCAGGTTATATAATCAGAGTATCTGCAACTACTTTAATTTCGTCTTAAAGTTTCGAAAGTAAATTAACCATCATTTGTAGGTGGCAGGTCTATTAAATACTGAAACTTCATAGTCTGAAAGGGCTTCTCATAATCTTTTGTGCGATGACTGAAATAATTTTTGCCGAATATTTGTCTGGAAATAAACCAGAGGAGGTTTATAGAAGAATAGCGAAACCGAGAGTAGGTAGAAAGAGAATCCATTATCCTGACATTGTGGAGAAATTGCGGGCTGGAGCAGATTGCGATGAATAAAATATTAGATATTTACAAAAGCTCTTACACGGATTTTATGTTTTGCTATTTTGATTGCCTATGAACGCCAAATTGCCTTGGACGTCATTTATATCAACACTACTACAACTTTTTGTAGCATTGTGAAATCGGAACAACCCTCGGAATAACAGGCCAATCAATGTTCGAGGTCTACTTTACGTTGTAAGAAACACAGACACGGTGACCACATAGGTACCTACCTCAAAATTGGCACAGATCCCACACAGGCTGAACAAAGAAACATCCTACAGATCTGATATGGATCAGACCTTTAAATTATTACCTAACGATTGTAGGTAGATTTGTTACCTAAGTCGGTCGCTCCGATTTTCTATAAATATCTATAAAAATCTATTTCTTCTATATTATATTAGACGAATGTGACTGAGAACTTGTGATTTCATTGTTGTATACTGCTCTGCTGGACTGGGAGCATGTTGTAAAAGTAGACTATGGGATAGTATCATCCACCCTATCATGATGAACCATCTATATGGGCAATGGGCTGATCTATGCTGGAACATTGAATCAGGAGTGGCTGCAAGTTTTCTTATGATAACATGTGGCTCTGCCCATCCCATTAGGGATACAATTGTGATAATATGTGTGTTATTGTCAGTTACTAGTTATTGTTATTGTGATAGTAAAAGAAGTAAATTCTGCGGCATAGGTTCGAGTCCTCAAATATTCCGTTCTACTAAAATAAATCACGGCTATAGTTCTAAATGGAACTGTTTTCGAATAATTCATCGTATTCACTGGCGGAATATCGAATAGGTTCCGAATCAATTTTTCAGCTTCCAATAATCGTCAGGTTCTAAACTTTTATGCGGAACAAAAGTTCATCTAAAATACATTCAAAGAAAGATTTTATAAAAAAATTGAAACAAACTAACTCAATGTCTGTATTCGAATAACACGATTGGCTGGTTTGAAGTATAAAATGTAGAATAAAAATTCAAATAGATAGTTAATTGTACCTAAAGGCAAAAAAACTATTCTGGATAGATTACACAGCCCGAAGAGGCAATTTGGTTCATGAATGGACTATGGTACCTACTCCAAAGTTATATATGCCATTTACCGTTATTTATGTTTACAAGCTGATAAACAAAAGGCTTGCATTGAGCTGGGATTAGGTACGCTGATTGGACTATCGATTGAACGTGTGGTTTGTGGTGGACGTGGGCTAATCACCCACGTAACCGATGAGAACGATCCATTTGATAAAAGTACTGCTAACCTTTACAACTAATGTAACTTAACTTACCTCATTACTATTGAACATGGCAATCTCATTGGCGAATGTCTGTCTGTAACTCCAAAGTAGCTGGTTTGATTTTCGCTGGACAATATCTATACTAATATTATAAATGCGAAAGTAACTCTGTCTGTCTGTTACATTTTCACGCTTAAACTGCTGAACAAATGTTAATGAAATTTGGCAAGGAGGTAGTTTCCATCCTGGGGTTGGACATAAGCTACTTTTTGTCAGCTAGCAATATTATATTCTGCAAATACTTACCTGGTTCATCCGAGTCTGTGTGTTATGTGTGTTTTACTACATGGTATTCATTATGTGACTGTTTATTTTTTCTATTTGTTATTTGATTTAT
The DNA here is from genome assembly GCA_949320045.1 of Scotopteryx bipunctaria. Lineage (NCBI taxonomy): Eukaryota > Metazoa > Arthropoda > Insecta > Lepidoptera > Geometridae > Scotopteryx > Scotopteryx bipunctaria. The sequence goes on from OX439449.1 coordinate 5,868,875, forward strand.
GAGGCTTTAATGTCAGTGCAGCTAGATAGCCTGTTGTGATCGCCACGTGTGTTGATATCGCCCCTGACCGGGGCGTTTATCGATCATCACTAACCCTGACAGCTTCTAGGAACTGAAGGATCTTTTTAGAAGTGAGGCCTCTCCTAATCTATAATCTCATCAGGGCTGAGAATATGTGAATGATTATGCCCAGATTGATACTTCATTTTTGCATTAAAGGATCACACTCCCCAAGCAGGTGAAGAGACGTTTCGGTCGCCTCCTTACAGAATCTGCAAGTTTGTGTGTCACTTATGCGCGGGTTCGATTCCCGCTGCGGAAGAAATGTTTGCATGTTCTGTAAATATTTCTTCGGGGTCTGGGTGTTGTGGTACCACTGTACTCGTAGTTTCTGATACCTACGACACAGGGATCCTAGTGTGGGGTCAGGACTATGTGTGTGACTGTTGGGTGTTATTTATTTATTTTGAATCCTTTAGACCATGAACTAAATTTTCTGAAATTCAATTCGCCAGGGAGCCGCGTGCACACGCTAGTTACCGTTAAAATACAGTTAGGTTTAGGGAAACCCCCAGAGCAAGACCATCAGCTACACGTTCGCAACTGCGCCCCGCTGTTTTATTCCCACAACAATTTATGCTAAACATGTGATATATTTGGGACCAACGATTGGGTCGTACCTATTTGTATGTAAACCAGGGACAACATCTGTCGTGCCTCTACTTGACCTTACCCTTCTCTATTGTTATTTGCCTTTGAGCCAACATGTGCTGTATGTGTCACTCAGTTTCAGATCTGCTACGTTTTTTTTTCATTTACCAAAATAACGATCCATTGAGACTAGAGAGACCGTGGTTAATACTTTTTTGATGTAATGATAAAAATTGAATAAATAGATATATAAACAGTCAGATAGATAGTTCTGACCTTACACTGGAATTCTCTATGTGGGTATCAGAAACAATAACACTCAGAACCGGAAAAAATATACCTAAGCAGAATACGCACTTTCTGCATTTCAACTTCTGCACTTGTCCGCTACGCAACGAAGGTCATCACTTTATCTATTCAAAATTGACAATTAATTCCTAAACGTATTCTCGGAAAGTTTTCAATGTACTTTCAGGAAAATGCTATGCAGTTAAACCGATGTTGAATTAGTCCAAATGCGGGTTCGCGGCTAGTAACAAACCTCTGCAATTTTAAGTTTACGACTCGAGCGTGCAGCTTTGCCAACAGGGGCCCTATTCACGATGACCAAAGAAAACGAGCCACGTAACGAGCCAAATGTCATCGTGTCTCTAAACACAAACGAGACACGCCATGGTGTGAAATCAAAAACTGTATTCTGCATGCCATAAGACTAGTTGTCTCTGACCGTGTTTTGGTTTTACGTGATTCGTTCAAAATCAAGCATCCGGTCTTTCGGAAAACGATCGGTTTTAGATTGATTTTATTTTTTTGTTTACAATTTTCATCTCAAGTAAATAAATATTGAATTTTAACCTCCTAAGACCCTAAGGCTATTAGAAAGTACAAAATCAGCGATGGCTGTCAGTCCTGACATCTGGCAGTGTCAGTTCAAATACAGACCGGAAGGACTATACATAGTCTTTATTATTTTTACGTTTGCTATTAAAACTCTAATCCTCCAATTGTGTCAAACTATGTTTAGAAAGGTAGCATTAATATCTATCTCATTCACACAATCGCGGCATAAAAATTTAAACAAAAATTGGCGCCAGTATGGTTCAATTTGTCCTTCAAGATGTCACGTCCTGGGAGAAGGGGTTAGTAAATCTGTAATTTTCCGAGAAATCTGCTGGTGTTTAGACAGTAGCTTTATAAAATTAGTTTGTTTTCAATGTTTGGGTTACGATAGCAATGTTATTGTTGCATGTCGATTGTATTTTGGATGCAAAATAAGCTCCTGAATATTATGTTCTACAAGAAGTAACTTCGGTCTCAATTGTATAAATGTGTTTCCATAATTTGTTCTATATAGAGGATTTTCGGCCTTTATTACAGTTATTTAATTTGTTTGTTTTGTTCTTTTTATAGTGACTGGTCTCAGTTATCTTAACAAAATTGATAGATAATCCGTAATGATGTGATTTTGTTCACTACTCATAATCGATAAATCTTACTTATAATTATAAATGCGAAAGTTTGTGAGTTTGGATGTTTGTGCCTCAATCACGCCTAAACGGCTGAATGGATTTGAATAAAACTTGGAATATACATAGTACATGTACTGGATTAACATATAGGCTATTTTTTATCCGGATACCACGCGAGCGAAGCCGCGCATGGCAGCTAGTAAATCTATAATTTGTAGAATATAATTAAATTAATGTTTGGGGTTAAAGGTTTATTTCACGACTTGATATTTTATATTAATCGATACTAAATATACCTACTTAGAAATTTCAGTCAGATTCTGATATTGGAGAAGACAGTAACACCTTTGAGAATTCTTCGGGTGTTATAACTTAATTTTTAAACCAAATATTTTGTTTTTGATTACTTATCTACTTTTAACTTTTTTTAATTTATTAGATTTATAAGTTTTTTGTTGTTGAGCAAAGATATCTGCTTTGTATGAGCATATTTTAATTTTAAAAAATCCTAATCCAAAAATCCTTTGTTTTGTTTTTGTTTATCGTTTTAAAACTATTGCGTTTCTTAATTGCGATTGCAATTATGTACGTTTTTATAGTAATTCTTACCAATTTTAATTTTAATTTATTAAATATAGTCAAAAAGTACTTTTTAAATAAAAAAATACATAAAATATAACCTGATTTCGTATTTACTGAACACCATAATAAAATTACTTAGGTCAAAATGATTCCAATTGAGACCGGATTACCTTTAGAAAGAACAAATCATAGAAATTTGAAACTAATCTCTATGGATTCAATAATAAGTCTTAAATCATCTTTGTTCTAGCGAAATTCCATAAAATAAGTTTTAATCCCTAAAACAAGCGCGCGAAGGTTCAGGACTGAGCGGTACAAACGGATTTGTTCTTTCTATAGTACATCCGATCTAAACAGTAAGTGCCTTTTTCAAATGTCAGGTGTTAGGAGGATAAAATTGCTAAACTCTTTCTACTAATACTTTCGTTATATTTTAAAGTTTAGAGAACAAAAAAATATATATATAACGTAAAATGGTTAGCTACATCAAACCAACCACAACTTGTTTCCGAACGAATTATCAATCAAAATATTGACTGACATATTGCATTGTTTGTTTTGAAAAAAACTTGGATATACATGTCATGTCTAAGTTTGTTTAAATGGGTTAAATCCCGTTGGTAAAATGAGTTTGTCACAATCGCCTTCAAAAGAAAAGAAAATAAACTGAACAGAGCAAGTAACTGTCACTGACAGTTGCTGATGTTAATCAAAATATTCTACCGGCCAGTGTGTTGTCTTTGGTTGGAATCGAATGATAAAAGAAATTATTATTATCTGTGGTATAAGAAAAATATGGCGGCAGAAAGATTTTGGGAACATCCCGCGTCGTAGTGTTCAAAAAGTTTGCAAATCGAAATAAATGAAGAAATCAGTTAAAAATTACGTTTTGAGTTTACATACTTACATAATATTTTAACGGAGTGATAAAAATGGACGTTGTTCTTCGAAGACAACGTATGATATGCTGGCGCCAGCAACGCCCACACATAAATAGGAGACTGTCAAGGGATTCTGCTGAGCTGGACCCTAAATTTTTCGTGCTATTTTATAAGGTGGCCAAAGAGTTGTTTTGGTATTGTGCGGCGTTCTTGGAGGCAGGCTAGTTAATTCTGGGCCTCAGAGATGTTCTAGCATTACAACAGAAGTCAAAGTAAGTATTGTGTTAGCTAAACTTAATTTATTGAACAATAATAAAATGGTACCTAGGTTAGGTATTAGGTTAGACTGAAACCTACTATATTTACTGTATTTTTCCAGATACTTACAACCCTCAATTTCCTGATCACCAGTAGCTATCAAAAGCCAGTGGGAAACTTTTGGTTAGCACCTGTAAGCCTCTGCATAGAGTAAGCGGTGAATGCCTTGAATGATGCCAACCTACATCAAATTTCCTACCTCCGAACAAGAGAGGAATTAAATCAAACAAGGGTAATATTTTAATCAACTATTTATTTTAGTAGGTATTACATAATAGTATTTGTGAGAGCATCAGCGAACTAAAATAAATTAATTTAAATTTTAATTAATAAACTTTCACTTTCATTATATTAGTAGAATATAATCTTTATTTCCAAAAACATGAAAGTATGTACCTACCTATAAAATAAATCAGAAATCATGAGATGTGTGTGTGTGTGTGTGTGTGTGTGTGTGTGTTAGTGTTAAAGTATGGGTACATGGGGTTGCGTAGGTATAATAAGTAATAATAAATGCATTAAAACCATAAAACACAAAAATACTCACAGCACACATGCTATGCATATCTAAAGTTTCACTCAATCCATGCAGCCATTTAGAAGTAAATTATGAGGCACAAGCATCGTCACATCTTCACAAACTTTTGCATTCACAATAAAAGAGCTATGTTAAGTTATGTTATTTTAATTTACATGTGCATATTAAGAAGTTTAGTGTATATGTGTAAGCATGACTGTGTGCGTGTGTTTTAGATTGTTACATTTAAATTGTTATATTTCAGAGCTGCCCACGCACTATGCCAACACGTGGATCAGAAGCAATTGCTGTACGCAATACAGCCTCAGTACATGTCTGGTCCACTGCGCCAGGGCTTCTACGACATCCTCATTGCGATGCATCTCGAGTCGCACGCCACTACCATGTGAGTACACCAGCTTCGCTTGAACAGCATCTAGAAAAGAACAGAATTATGAAATACTAGGTGGCAGCACAGGTAAAGTACGCGCTATCGTTGCGTTTTGAGCTTTACGCCGGTAATTTCAAGCAAACTAAAGCTTTCCAATATTATAGTATACATACATACATATTATAACGCCGTATCCCTAATGAGGTGGGCAGAGCCACAAGTAAACATAATAAAACTTGCAACCACTTCTGATCCAAACTTTCAAGATGGATATGGCGAACCATGGTGACAGGTGATCAGCCCATCGCCCATATAGGTGGTCCATCATTTTGGAGAAGATCCCTTTGTCGCCTTTTACGACATGCTCGGGGAGAGAAGCATATAGTATAACCCCCGGATACTCAAATGCATCAGAGTTGAGCACGTCTCAATCTCAAGTGACGGAGTTTTTGACTTCTGTCATTCCGTTCCGTTCCGTTTTGTAATTTAAAGTACTTATCTGTATTCAAATTTAATTATTGAGATTGTAGCTTTATTAAAGTGATTGTGTGAACTTTCGTTTCGTTCGTTATTTTATTGCCTGCATGCATGCAGGCAATCTCCCTTAAGCGCAAGCTCATTGACGTATGCATTCTCCCTATCCGGCGCGCAGACTTGGTCTTTGACGGCTCAGCAGAGGTCCACACTCGGGGCTTGCCAGCGAGCGATGGAGCGCAGTATTCTCGGAGTAAAACTCACTGACCGAATACGCAACACCATACTGCGCTCCAAAACAAAAATCGCTGACGTTGCTCGGAAAGCAGCCACTTTGAAGTGGAACTGGGCAGGGCACGTCTGCCGTATGTCGGATGACCTATGGGCGAAAACCACTACCGAGTGGGCTCCTAATGGTGGTAAACGGCATCGTGGCAGACCAACACTGAGATGGCGGGACGACTTGGACTCATTCATGAAGGATTGGTCCTCCAAAGCACAGGATAGAGAAAGGTGGAAGGGGGATAGGGAGGCCTTTGCCCTGCAGTGGGACGATAATGGGCTAATAATAATAATAATAATAATAATGCATGCCCATAATGTCTAAGAATCAAGAAGATAATTATATAACAGACAAGTTCTTACTTTTTTTGCTAGTTTTTGTTTTTTCCAGGGAGGTGTGCATAAACGAGTTCGTGATCCCCCTGGGACCGGAACTGAAGGCGTTGTACGAAGACCCAGAGATGGGGCACAGCCTCCGCTCGCTGCAAACAGAGAGTGTTCGACCACAGATGAAGAATGAAAAAAGCAAGCAAACTCACGTGATATCTGTAAAGATTTTAAACTTAATTTTGTTCTGACACATGTAATTTTAACTGTGAATTCCTACAAATAGGTACTGAATGTTGTTATTTCGATAGAAAATCTTCCAGTCCCAATTTATCTTCATCTCGCAAAACATCTTGTTTCAGAGAGAGTATAACGGAGATCAGCAACTTTTACTCCCCCTACTTACCGCTGGAGGTGGTCCGTGAGTTCGTGATGCAGGCGTTGGCGGACGCAGTTACAACCAACCAAGTGCACAACCGCGACCCCGTGGGCGGCACCAATGAGAACCTCTTCTTGCGAGTACACTCTTCCTGTCAGTACACTCTTTCTGTGAGTACACACTTACTGACAGTGCACTCTTCCTGCGAATACCTTCTTCCTGTAAGTACACTCTTCCTGCGAGTATAATTTCCTGACAGTACATTCTTCCTGTTAGTACTCTTCCTGATAATATACTCTTCCTGTGAGTACACTCTTACTCAAATTTTTACTGCCTTACCCACAAGTTTCCATTATCTGAAATTCTTTATTGTACACGCACGAAACGAAACAAATACACACAAAACATTAAAAAGTACATGTACAAAGGCGAGCTTAACTCTTAAAGAGTTTTCTGCCAGCAAACCTGTGAGGCAAGGGAGAGGCTTTAACATAAGTGGAAGTTATGTGTACAGAGACATAAAAAAGAAAAACATAAAGATAAGCTTACAAATATAATAAACTAATAAGATATACTACACACAATATAAATATATACAAATAATATATATCTACAAAAATATATACAATATATACATACATATAAATAAATATTATAAAAAAATTAAACATTATTATTTTAAATATTATTACACCATCATCATCATCATCATCATCATTTTCCTGCCCTTATCCCACTAGGTGGGGTCGGCACAACATGTTTTCCTCTTCCATCTTCTCCTATCATTCGTCATCTCAGTACTCACTCCTTTCATACGCATGTCCTCTTTCACACAATCCATCCATCTTTTCTTAGGCCTTCCTCTGTCCGTGTATCCATCCACATTCATATTCAGCACTTTCCTTGTAACACGACTTTCTTCCCTCCGCATAACATGCCCACGCTAACCTATCACTCTATTTTCTTAGAGGCCTTCAGGCGGCCTAAAAACTCCGTCACAAGAGTTGGCCACTAGCTCATACGAACTTACTTACTTATTATTACACCGATTACCTGAAAGTTTTTAATGATATTAGAGATTGTCTTTGTAAATAAATTTTTGAAGTTTCTATAAATGTTTCTAATTATGTCCTATAGAAGGAAAAGACGAGCACAGGAACAACATCTGAACGACATACAACTGAGGCATAGAGTGGAAGCCATCATAGCTTTTGCTCACGACTTCGTAGGCGATCTGCAGAGCGATCAGTTGAGGTAACATCGGCATAACCCTGATTTAAAAAAAAAATCTATAAATCTCACTTATATTATAAATGCGAAAGTTTGTGAGTTTGGATGTTTGTGCCTCAATCACGCCTAAACGGCTGAACGGATATATACTGGATTAACATATAGGCTATTTTTCATCTGGGTACCTACTACGCGAGCAAAGACGCGAGAGGCAGCTAGTATAAATATAAATATTTGAGGACATTATCATACAGCACCATCTAGCCCCCAACTAAGCAAAGGGAGCCAGATGGCTGATAGAATACTCCCGCAGCGGGAATCTAACCCAATCAATCAATGCTTGTGGCCACCAGAAACAATAATACTAGCTTGAACTGATTAAATATTATGTACGCATATTTTTCTTGCTTTCAGACGTTACCAAGAAATCAAGCAGTCAGATTTGCCGAGCGCCGTGGCTGCCAAGAAGACCAGGGAATTCCGCTGTCCGCCCAGAGAACAGATGAACTCAGTTTTAAGGTAAGTGTCTCGTCTTGTTTCAAAGTTGAAGTCTATAGTAGGTAAATAAGCACACAATCTACATCGTCGAAACTAGTGTGGTGTATAAATCCTCTTGTTATGAGGCATACTGACAAGTGGACGCAATTTGAGTCAACTGACAAATAACTGCGCGATAATTTCATCCGTTTCTGCAACATAAAAGTCATTAAATTTTATTACCCTGGACATTCAACTAAATGTATTAGGGATGTAAAATCTTACTTCTTACTTATATTATAAATGCGAAAGTTTGTGAGTTTGGATGTTTGGATGTTTACATTAAGTAAAAAAATTCGGCTCGCTTCGCTCGCATTGGTTTGAAGCTCGCTTCGCTCGCTAACTTTTAGAGACTTCTAGAAATGGTTTAAAACTACATTGAGTTAAAAAATTTGGCTCGCTTCGCTCGCATTTGTTTGAAGCTCGCTTCGCTCGCTAACTTCTAGAGACTTCTAGAGATGATTTAAAGCTACATTAAGTTAAAAATTTCGGCTCGCTTCGCTCGCATTGGTTTGAAGCTCGCTTCGCTCGCATTGGTTTGAAGCTCGCTTCGCTCGCTAACTTCTAGAGACTTCTAGAGATGGTTTAAAGCTACATTGAGTTAAAAATTTCGGCTCGCTTCGCTCGCATTGGTTTGAAGCTCGCTTCGCTCGCTAACTTCTAGAGACTTCTAGAGATGGTTTAAAGCTACATTAAGTTAAAAATTTCGGCTCGCTTCGCTCGCTAACTTCTAGAGGCTTCCAGAAATGGTTTAAAACTACATTGAGTTAAAAAATTTGGCTCTCTTCGCTCGCATTGGTTTGAAGCTCGCTTCGCTCGCTAGCTTCTAAAGACTTCTAGAGATGGTTTAAAGCTACATTGAGTTAAGAATTTCGGCTCGCTTCGCTCGCATTGGTTTGAAGCTCGCTTCGCTCGCTAACCTCTAGAGACTTCTAGAGATGGTTTAAAGCTACATTAAGTTATAAATTTCGGCTCGCTTCGCTCGCATTGGTTTGAAGCTCGCTTCGCTCGCTAACATCTAGAGACTTCTAGAGATGGTTTAAAGCTACATTAAGTTAAAAATTTCGGCTCGCTTCGCTCGCTAACTTCTAGAGACTTCTAGAGATGGTTTAAAGCTACATTGAGTTAAAAATTTCGGCTCGCTTCGCTCGCATTGGTTTGAAGCTCGCTTCGCTCGCTAACTTTTAGAGACTTCTAGAAATGGTTTAAAACTACATTGAGTTAAAAAATTTGGCTCGCTTCGCTCGCATTGGTTTGAAGCTCACTTCGCTCGCTAACTTCTAGAGACTTCTAGAGATGGTTTAAAGCTACATTAAGTTAAAAATTTCGGCTCGCTTCGCTCGCATTGCTTTGAAGCTCGCTTCGCTCGCTAACTTTTAGAGACTTCTAGAAATGGTTTAAAACTACATTGAGTTAAAAAATTTGGCTCGCTTCGCTCGCATTGGTTTGAAGCTCGCTTCGCTCGCTAACTTCTAGAGACTTCTAGAGATGTTTTAGGAAGGTAGCAAAGGCAGCAAAGATCGCATAGGCAGCAAAGATCGCATAGGCAGCAAAGATCGCATAGGCAGCAAAGATCGCATAGGCAGCAAAGATCGCATAGGCAGCAAAGATCGCATAGGCAGCAAAGATCGCATAGGCAGCAAAGATCGCATAGGCAGCAAAGATAGCATAGGCAGCAAAGATCGCATAGGCAGCAAAGATCGCATAGGCAGCAAAGATCGCATAGGCAGCAAAGATCGCATAGGCAGCAAAAATCGCATAGGCAGCAAAGATAGCAATATCGAATTAACACATTAAAATATAATGTAACTAACCTAGGTAATGTACATTACCGTCGTACTGATACCTTGTGTTTAGAGTACGTACCTACCCACAGAACACTAATGTATTAATACGATATAGGTACTTACTCAAACACAAGTTATCAGCACGATGTCGAAACACGCAAAGCCAACGGAGGAATGCCGCCCGATACGACAGGCTCAGCGCTTTTATACAAATCCTTCGTAAACAACAAGATGGCGGCGATGTCGTACCGGTAGTCGTTCAGTGACTTACATTAAAATCATAAATTGACTTTTATATTAATTTAACTAACATCTAAAATCAGGATATTAATTTACGGAACTTTACACTAAAAAAAAATAAGATAGTTCCTATAATGATTATGTAGATAAAATTAAATATTCGTAGATATTTGTATTCCTGTTTTTTTTAAGACTAATTTTATTTTGAGTAGTTTCTATAAATTATTACCAGAATACGGTTAAAAATTTGTTTAAAAGATTGTGATTTTCTATGCTGTTTTTTAGTAGATATTATATAGTTTATTTATAAAAGACTGATTATTAATACTTTGTTTCATAAAAACATCGTTGTCTTATTTTTTCCTATTCCGTCTGATAGGAACCCGCAATTAAAATGGACGCTTTTATTATAAATTCAAAGTGTTAGGGTTTCTAAAATGTATAGCGAATTATGTATGTTGTTTTACCATTATAATTATATAAAAATCGAAGAACTATTATTTTAATGTAGGAAAGTTTTTTAATTGTATTTATAAGATGTCATTTCCGGTGATTAACACCACGAGGACAAGGTTGTTTTATATTAGGTATGTATATAATAAGTATTTGATTGGCATAATTGATATTTTAAATTATGGGTAGCTTATATCAGTAGGATTAATTCATTTTTATTGTATTTTTTTAATTTACACTTCTATTGTTAAGCCCCACGATTGGTCTGAAGTTTTGCAACAATGACGCTAGCCAATCACAGAGCCGCTCGGGCTGTGATTGGATAAGCGTTTTGCCACCAAATCGGGGAGCTATTTTTTGAAACTTGTAACGAGATATGAGTTTGGAAGGACATTCTGAGAAAGAAGCATGATACCTACTTAAGTTTTGAGTGTAACAGTTTTATATATTTTATAAAACTGTTACACGAATAATAGTTACTAAATAATAGTTCTTCGATTTTTATATAATTATAATGGTAAAACAACATACATAATTCGCTATACATTTTAGAAACCCTAACAAAAGGTTAATTGAGTAATAGGTAGGACCTACCTGGTAGGTGTTACTAGTTTAGAAAAGAGTAAATGGAGTAAAAGGAGTAAACTTGACTATATACTTGTCCTAAGCCTCGAGCTCAACTATATACCTACTTGTCTTACCCCCGAATACTCAAACGCGACTCAGAGTTGAGCACGTCTCAACTCACGGTTTTTTGACAGTTTCTGATGATAATCTGTCAAAAAATCGTCATTTGAGACGTGCTCAATTTTGAGATGCGTTTGAGTATGAGGTTAGGCCTTTTACGAAATCTACTAGGTAATTGTGATGTTTTTACAGGCTTCAAGCACATGGACCAGGAAGAAGAATCTTGGAAGGAGAATTGTCCTTGTGGCGAGGAGCTCATCGTCAGGATGAACGAGATCCACGAGAGCCGCATGGTGCATGTGTCTCTCAACGCTCTGCAAGAGCCACTGTCTGAGGTAACTATTACTAATCATAACGTAAATAACATTTGGAATTTCTTGGAAAACATTTATCTATGGAGCGAAAGTCTTTAGAACTAGAAAGAGTTGAAGGTGTGAAAGGTTAATTATAGTTGAAAGAGAACTAGAATAAGTGAAAGTATAATTAAAAAAAAATGTCAAGTGCGAGTTGGATCCGCACACGAAAGGTTCAGTACTAGTGCAAAAAAAACTAGAATCTACAGTAATTTTTATTATAAAAGTGTTTTATAATAATTTGACGGCCTCGGTGGCGTGGCGGGCGATTACTCGGCAGAGGCGCAAGAGGCGCGGGTTCGATTTCCGCTGCGGTAGAAATTGCATGTTCTGTAAATATTTCTTCCGGGTCTGGGTGTTGTGGTAGCATGGTACTCGTAGTTTCTGATACCCACGACACAGGGAATCCTAATGTGGGGTCAGGACTATGTATATGACTGTTGGGTGCTATTTATTTATTTATTGTACCTACAGGCCATAGAAGAACCAGCAAATAAGACTCCAGAAGAGAAGTTCCGTAAAGTCCTGATCGGCACTATTGTCAGTTGGGCCGAGGAGTCGCAGATCGAGACGCCCAAACTCGTCAGAGAAATGTTCAGGTAATTTTACTCACATCTCTGTTCCAGGTACCAAACAAAAAAAATGTATCTTCGTTGCCATTTATGTTTTAAACTATTTATATGTTAATTCATGTAACATGATGAAACTGGCAGATATATTACAGACTCCTAATGATAATAATAATATATTTCTTCCTTCCACTCTCCTAGTCCGTCAGTACGACGCTGTTGGCGAACTGATCCGGGCTCTCGAGAAGACTTATGTGATAAACGCGAAGACGAAGCTGGATGTAGCGGAGATGTGGGTGGGGCTGAGCCAGATCCGCGCGCTGCTGCCTGTGCAGATGAGCCAGGAGGAGAAGGAGCTCATGAGGAAGAGACTCTGGTGAGCCATCATTCCTATTTAGATCAAGAATATACGTAAGACTAAGTTGGAGGTGCGAAGTTGTAGGTGGGATTGTGTCAGATCCGCGCGCTGCTGCCTGTGCAGATGAGCCAGGAGGAGGAGGAACTCATGAGGAAGAGACTCTAGTGATCCATCATACTAATTAAGATTTAAAAAAGACTGACTTGTCCTTAGAATAGAAGCAAACAAACAATTCCAAACCTATGATTAATAAGACTGAGATATAGTTTGTTTACTTTATTATATTTGAAACTCATCAGATATTATATCTTATTTCAGGAAACTCGTGAACAACCACACCTTCTTCCAGCTGATTTAATCAGGTATGACTTGTCTACACTAATATTATAAAGAGGAAAACTTTGTTTGTTTGTTTGTACTGAATAGGCTCAAAAACTACTGGACCGATTTTAAAAATTCTTTCACCATTCGAAAGCTACATTATCCACGAGTAACATAGGCTATATTTTATTTTGGAAAAAAATAGGGTTCCGTAAGATATTTGGGTTTTTCGGACACAAGGTGTAAAAAATCAACCAGAAAAGTTACTTATTTTGCGTACGCTGCCTAAACTATAAAAGATAGAACCATAAAATGTTCTAATTAATTGTAGATCTTATAAATATCTACAAAAAAGTCCGCGACACACTATACCCATCTATGTCGAGTGAGGCACAGCAACCATTTTTTTATTTAAAAATCTTGAATTTTTTTTGGACTACATTTAAACGCGTTTATTTTACTCATGCTATTAATCCTTATCAAAATAAATGATTTCATCACTAAGAACAGTTTATGGAGATAATATTTGGTCTTTGAATGATTAAAATTGGACGTTTGGTTTTGAAGTTATGGCGAAATTAAAATATTACGATTTCTGCTGCACGACCGCTGCGTAGGGAGCCGACCTCGCGACTGACCGTGTCTTTCCTGGGTAGGCTTTTTGCAGCGGTAACCGACATCCACGCGGGCGGAGCCGCGGGCGACCGCTATTATAGAATAAAATAATGTACTACACGCGTACGAAGTCGCGGGCAACAGCTAGTTTACTATAAAACACAACTACTTACCTACATGCTCAGACCAAATAAAAAGAGTAGACGCCGCGCCGCGAACAACAAAAGTGAAGCCACACAAAACCGTGCTCCTGCAAGTAAACATACACGCTCACGCACACACCTACACTAAAACCATGCTCATCGCTCTTAGTACGTCACGAGTCTTAAAAATAGAATTATGCCTTCCTGTGTAGTGAAAACTTGTAAAAACAGCAGCAAATCGCATAAAAAGTCTCACGGAATCACTTTTCACTTGTAAGTACTTCAGATAGCATAGTTTCTTAATTATTATAATATGAATTTAGGTTACTTGGAACACACAACCTTAAAACCTTCGACACACACACATAGATAAAATGGCGGCTTCACTTTTGTTGTTCGCGGCGCGGGGTCTTTTCTTTTTATTTGGTCTGAGCCTACATGGTTCAATTTGGGAAAATTGTGTCATAAAAAATGTTGATTTTTTTAAATATAGAACTCTCTAAATTCACATACAAACATGACCCACAATACAGAGGGACACTAGGATTATGTGTCTTGGGTATCAGAAACTGCGAGTACAGTACAGTCAATGGATCTTGACACTCGTGAAGTTAGCAGTTTGACATGCGCAGTGAAGTTTTTCATACTGTCTACTGCTCGAAACGGCTAACTTCACGAGTGCCTAGATCCGTTGACCGTACTGTACCACAAATTGCCTGCTTTTTCTTGATAGGCACTTGATATGAATAAGTAAGTAAATCGATACCTATTATGTATGGTAAGTAAGTTTGTATGAGCTAGTGGCCAACTCTAGTGACGGAGTTTTAAGGCCGCCTAAAGGCCTCCGTCATGGCTTAACGACTTAAAAGCCGGGACCCATAATTTAACGTGCCCTCCGAAGCACGGAAGCACTCAGCTCGCAATGCCACTTGCGGTCAATAAACTTAATTTATTGAACAATAATAAAATGGTACCTAGGTTAGGTATTAGGTTAGACTGAAACCTACTATATTTACTGTATTTTTCCAGATACTTACAACCCTCAATTTCCTGATCACCAGTAGCTATCAAAAGCCAGTGGGAAACTTGGTTAGCACCTGTAAGCCTCTGCATAGAGTAAGCGGTGAATGCCTTGAATGATGCCAACCTACATCAAATTTCCTACCTCCGAACAAGAGAGGAATCAAATCAAACAAGGGTAATATTTTAATCAACTATTTATTTTAGTAGGTATTACATAATAGTATTTGTGAGAGCATCAGCGAACTAAAATAAATTAACTTTATTAGATTCTTTGAAAAAACTTTCACTTTCATTATATTAGTAGAATATAATCTTTATTTCCAAAAACATGAAAGTATGTACCTACCTTTTAAAACAATAACAATGATTACTGCCTCGTTTCAGATTTGCAACAGTGGCTTTTAAAGGCATACCTACTCATGTGCTACATTAGGAGGGGCAGCTCATGACAGTTATATTATGTTAAATAAATGCATTAAAACCATAAAACACAAAAATGCTCACTTTTCTTTAACTTATTAAGTACTACCTGCCGCCTGCGGCTTCGCTCGCCTATTGCCAGGATAAAAAGTAGCCTAATGTTATTCCAGCACACATACTATGCATATCCCAAGTTTCACTCAATCCGTGCAGCCATTTAGAATTAAATTATGAGTCACAAGCATCGTCACATCTTCACAATCTTTTGCATTCACAATAAAAGAGCTATTAGTTAGGTTAGGTTAGTACCTACTACAACTACTACTAGCCCCTAGTTCTTTCGAACCCTGCGTGGTGAAAAGATTCAAAATGCGCCTCAAAAGCTCCTTTTGTGCACTAGGGCTCCGGGAGTAATAATTATTCTGTACACTAGGGTTAGGTTATTTCACTTATTTACCACGTCATTTATTAGGGATATTATTCAATGGTACCTAGATTATATTATTTATTGTACAAATAATCTATTCTGCTATTAAATAGTTTAAAGAAGACTAATTTATTTACATAATTAGTAAAAACACAACCTAGTTTTAGCAAAACACGCAATATTGAAGCATGTAATTTTGACAATTCAAAACGAGCCTCGTCTCGCGCCTACTTTCGTTTATGAAATCTGACATTGTCACATCAACATCATGCAGAATACGATAACACGGTAATTCCACACGTTTTCCCGCGTCTCGTTTTGTTTGGTCATCGTGAATAGGGCCCCTGAGCGGTTTCGAGGTAATCCCATCTCCTTTTCTAGGGTCCCGTAGGCGAACCATGAATGACTGAGTAGGTACGTGACATAATCATAGAAACAAATTAAGTATCTTGTTTTAAAAGTTGGCATATAAAGCCTGCTCGGCAAATAAAAAAGCCAAATGACAATATTTGTGTATGACTCATATTTGATTTTATAACTGTAGGTACCTCATTGTATTAATGTTTGTTTATCTTGTTTAGATGGTAAATTTCGCGAGTCGCGACAAATTTTATATCATACTAGCGACTCGCCCCGGCTTCGCTCGGGGATAAACATATAGGTTTTTCCAGCAATAATTCTAATTTTTCTCGCCGTAAAAACCATCCTTGAACTTCAACGAACATTTTAAAAAAAGATTTGGCCAAATTGGTCCAGGCGTTGTTGAGTTATGCGCTTACACACATTTTGCGATTCATTTTTATATATAAGACTAGCTGCCGCCCGCGACTTCGCTCGCTTGGTACCCAGATAAAAAATAGCCTATATGTTAATCCAGTACATGTACTATGTATATTCCAAGTTTCATTCAAATCCGTTCAGCCGTTTAGGCGTGATTGAGGCACAAACATCCAAACTCACAAACTTTCGCATTTATAATATAAGTAAGATATGAGTAAGATAGTGTGTAATCTAAGCTGTGTAATGTAATAAAATAAATTGATGGTTTGATTTAATTTAAAGTTTTTTAAAGCATCTAAATGAAAACGGAACCCTATTACTAAGCCTCCGCTGTCCGTCCGTCTGTCAGCGGGCTGTATCTCATGAATCGTAGGTACACAGTTGAAATTACCTTACGAGTACCTATGTATTTCTATTGCCGCTATAACAACAAATAATAAAAATAAAATAAGGAATCATTTTTTAATGTGCGATGGTACGGAAACCTTAAATGTGGGAATTGGATACGCACTTGACCGGTTTTATTTAAACATTTTTCATTTAAACAACAAAATTTTGTTGGTACCTACAGCATTATTGATAAAGCAGTGAGTTCGAATCCCGCTAATTAACTTTGTCAAATACGAAGGAATTCTCTCATTTGTTCTTTAACTTTTCTTCTTTTTTATATATGAGTTGCGTGTCCTGACCTAACTAAAAACTATTCAACACTGCCATCTAGCGGAACGATTCATACTAAGTACTTAAACTGGGTTCTTTGGATTTGTATGAGGAGGGTTGGTTACATATTTACCCGAATGCTATTTGCCAGCCCCTTGCTAGGTATGGTTCAGAGAAGTTCCAAGCTTTTCTCATAGAGGGTGCACTCTACGAAAAGAACCTCATCAAACTATTAGAAATCGAATAGATAAATAAGTTTATTAAGATTTATTTTCACCTTTTCGTTATAATAATATCACCTTTTTTAATTAATTAATTTTTAAACAAAGCTTACTGCTATGTTTTTATTTAATGGAGGTACTTTACTTATTTTTATTACTTTTACAAACGTAGACGAAACATTTGAACGTAGAAAAACAAAATTTCGTACTGAAACAATATAAGAGCGGTGTCCTCGGAATGGCATCAGGTCAATTCAACCGACATGCACTGCACAGTTAAATATAGCGCAGACACTCAGGCATCAATAGAATAGGATCGAAACATTATATCAGGGTTTACAATCCATGAAAGCATTGACAACATTAACGCACTATCACATGAATCAAATGGCTCGAAAATGAAACCTGGAACGTTTTTAGCGTGTCTTTTAACGATAGCAAAAGTTCACAGTGATAAAACGATTGGTGTGTGTTTTTAAATCGACTATCCATTTAGATTTACTTAAACTCAACTTTATTGTGTAAATTAATAGGTGCAATTTTCGATGACGGGGGATTTTTGCTGGAAGCTGCGTTCAATGTTGCACTTTCTGCTGCTTCCGCGGACCAGGAAAGTCCATTCGTTGCGAGTGTAGTGCGGACAGCCCCGGGAGATATCGCCGAAGCTGAGAAAGCGATGTGCACTCTACTCGAGGTAAGTGCTTTTCAAGTTTTCATTGGTTAGTCGGGATCAGGTTAAATTGTATTGGAATATCACAGTACTATAGTCAATACATCAAAGTTATTAGTAGTTTTCTTATATTATAAACTCGGACCTAGATGTCGGTTCTAAGGTTAAGATTTATCAAAACAGATAAAAAGAAAAATAGAAGACAAAGTTGAACTTTGTATTTTCCTAGAGGTTTTGAATAATGTATGATAATTTAATTTTCCAGAGTAACATATTTGGTGTATTTGGTCCGACTAAGAAAGATCCACTACAGCATATACAGTCCATGGCAGACTTTATAGAAATTCCTCAAATACTGACTGAGGCGATGGTAATGCAAAACCGCAATTGGTCAGCGGTAAATCTTTATCCACAGCATATTGCTTATTCACAGGTATTTTACTGCATTTAAGCTGAGGCTCTGAAATATGTATCACTTTGGATTTAAGAAACAAAATATATCTATATATTTTTTACTAAGGAACTTGGGTCCATGGTTTAGCTTTGTATAAAAAAATAGTTTAAAAATATGACATAATAAGTAACAAAACATTTTTTAAATACCTTATAAAATATTTGTTATCAACAACATATCTAAAAACTTTATCGAAAATGACACCAATAAAATGCAAAAAATCGCGTCAAAATCGGTTCAGTAGTTTTTGGGAAAACTGGTAACAGACAAAAAACAAATAAACATACAACCTCTTAGACCAAACGCATTTACTTTCTCAGTTCTGTCGTGGGTAAAAAATGAAGGTAAATTTGGCGAAAGTAAATGAGAGAATCAGCCAGTAGTACACATTTCACAGTCCTTAGCTACCTTTGT
This sequence comes from Scotopteryx bipunctaria, assembly GCA_949320045.1. Classification (NCBI taxonomy): domain Eukaryota; kingdom Metazoa; phylum Arthropoda; class Insecta; order Lepidoptera; family Geometridae; genus Scotopteryx; species Scotopteryx bipunctaria. Next base: position 5,887,508 of record OX439449.1, read on the forward strand.
TTTATTCTATCGCGTGCAACCGTATTTTAACAAAATATATATTTCAGGTTTTCGTCGACATTATAGAAATGAAGGGTTGGACAGAATTCACCATTATTTATGAAGGCGCTGAACTTTTACCGTTCGTAGAAAATTTATTCAGCATTCAAGATTTAGATTCAGGAGAAAAGATTTTGATAAATGTTGTTCAATTACCTGATGGGGGAGATTTCAGGTAATGTATTATTTAATTATCTTCACGACGAGGCTCTGAAATATTTCATAACCTATTTGAAAAGGTATGATCATAATTTTTGCGATTGCGATTTTTCTTATTTTTCCCTGCAGAGTTATTTCAGCCTGTAGCAACATTTTTATGATTTGCTTTTTAGGGCTCAACTGAAAGAAATAAAAACATCAGGATCGGTGAACTACGTAGTCAACTGTGGCACAAAGAGTTTGGAAAGTTTTCTAAAGCAAGCCCAGCAGGTTGGAATAATGTCTGATGAGCACAGCTACGTCATCATGAACCCTGACTTCCAGACAATTGACATCGATCCCTATAAACATGGAGGATCTAACATTACAGGTAATATTTTTTGAAATCTGAAGCCCTTGAATTTGAGAAATAATTATTTCTAGTAAATACCTATTTAAATAAAAAAAGTGAGATACCTATACAATATAATGCGTTATAATGATCTATCATCGTTTTCGAAAACCAAATAACCTTTGATTATATACCAAATGACTTTACATTCACAGAAAAAGAAATGGTGGATAAGTTTCTTTATTTTAACGTTTAGGTAAATTAACTACTTGTCTTAAGATTTCGCCCTCTTTTCTCGATTAAAGTAACATGTTGTCATGTCAACATGGGTACCAGATTAGACCCGTAACATTTTACGGCGGTTTTCTCGTAAGATTGTGAGATATGACAAACAATTTATCAAGATTGCAGAATATATAGTATTGTTTTCTAGGAATACGTTTCTTCGATCCGAGCTTGGAAGCCATTCAAAACTTCATCACATCTGTAAATGAGAAAGTAGTGGAATTATCTGAGGGACAGATAGAGAAGGCAATCAAGGAGAATGGTCTGACTTTAGATCTGGCTTTGGTTTACGACGCTGTTACTTTGTATACTTCGGCGCTGAACGCTATGGGGCTCGAGAATGGCGCTAATGTTACTTGCGACCAAGATGGCACATGGGATTTTGGATCTACAGTTATTAATTATGTCAGAAAAGTGAGTTTTTGTTCTACAAACGTTATTTTAACGTAAATACTTTTACGAATCGTTGTACGTCATGTTACTATTAAACAACAGCAAATATGTACAGTTTCAAAAATCGCTTGAAAAAAGAATTGATTGCCATTTATTTTTCACAACATTAGTACGACATTGGACACGGCGGCGTTTGAGCCTCTACGTACCTACAAGGTATTTTAAGGATATTTTAGACTATCAACGTAAGTTGGCTATTTATTACATTGAGAGCACTGGTGGTCTAGTGGTACCTCCGTCTTCCGACCCTTAGGTCGTGGATTCGGATCCAGCCGTGAACAAATGAATATTTTGGTCACAAACAAATTAAGTCCGCTATAATCTCAAACGGTGAAGGAAAACATCGTGGAGAAATCGACTGAAGTAAAACATCATAGGCGCAATACAATCCTTTCACCACACTTGTTCTTGAAAAAATAGTGATACGAGTAGCAGCAGTTACATTAGTACCACAAATATTGTGTGCTTCGGCAATATGTAATATGTTACAATAATTATGTAGATACTTATTTTTTTAAGGGTTGGTTCAGTTATTATTTTGGTTGGATATTCGGATAAATTCGGTTTTCATACCAAGCGCGAAGTTTGCTGACGCGCGCAATATGTGTGGTATTACTGTAGGTATTCTTACTTGTGTATCGCTTCCACGTCGTATTTGAAAGCTCTTGTCGACTTTCAGATGGATATTGATGGGTTGACCGGTGTAGTGCAGTTTGATGAAGATGGCTTCCGCTCAGATTTTGAAATAGATGTAATTGAGGTCATGGCACATGGCTTGGAAAAGGTAAAGTACGATAATTCACAGTGATATTTTAAATGCTAAAGTTTGTGTGTTAGTGTGTATAGTTTGTTCCCACTCATTTCCATATCGGATTTGGTTGACACATTGAATACATTACCTATATTATAGGCTTTTTATCCAGATAGGTGCAATTTTGAGGTGGATATTAATACTATCATAACTCTGGTAATAGCACTGGTTGCACGAGTTAGTAGTAGGATAATTCATAATTAATTTATTGCGAAAATGGGTAGATACAACACAATACGTCAAATTAAAAATATATAGTTCAGCCATAATCAGCTTTGCAGCATGCAATATTAGGCAGTTAACACATAAATCGATTAAATTATAAGTTGGTGAATTTAAACAGAATTTAAAAACAATTATAATAAAATGTCAACGAATATAAAATATTAATAGAATTACATTTAAATAGTAAATATACCTAATAATACAATTATAATTTCTGATTTGATACGTTCTCAACGTATCAAATCTGTTGAATTTCAGGTGGGAATGTGGACCGGAGAAGATGGTTATACAGAAACCAGAACTGTTATACCAACAGTGGAAGCTGCTGGTTCCGATTCGATGAAAGGAAAACATTTCATTGTGATCACGGCTTTGGTCAGATAAACCTTTACCTAATAAAAAAACCTTTAAATAAGGATTAATAATCTAAAATTTATAATGATCGCATGACTTATCATAATTGGCCATCATTATTCTTAATCATGATTGGCCTTATAGCTCGTATACTAGACATACCTACGTTGTAGATACGATTCCTACCCAGGACAAACATTTATACTTAAATCTTGGACGAATAACACTTAAATGTTTGTTCTTTTTCTTGGTGCTATTATGTTTTATAAGTATGTATTAACAAAAAAAATATATTATTAAATCCATAGTAAAAACTTACTTTGTTGCAAGATGGCTCTTTGTAAAATGTCAAAAAATATTTATTTATTTAGCAGGTACTTATTAATTACATGATTTGTGGTTTTAGAGTGCCCCCTACGGAATGTTGAAAGAATCTTCAAAAAAGTTAGATGGAAATGACCGCTACGAAGGTTTTGGCATCGAAATAATAGACGAACTAGCGAAAATGAACGAATTCAACTATACATTCGAAATCCAAGCTGACGGTGTGTACGGATCCCTAAACTCGAAGACTGGGAAATGGAATGGAATGATGGAGAAGATTATGGATGGAGTAACTATTTTTTAACTATTTCAATGGCAGTAAAAATCATCTTTCATTAACTTAAAACTATGCAATGTTTCTGGCGTCTTATGCCCAGTTCCCATATTCAACCAACGTCTTTTTTGTCACAATATGTAGGGCGTTTTTTGACAAATGGCGTTGCTATAGTAATTTAGCACCCGTAGTCCGTTAGTTGGCTAGGAACCTGATGCTAATATCAGGTTCCTAGCCAACTTTCAATAAAAATAAATCTTAATCTATTGTATTTTTACACTGTCTTGATTACAACATCCGCTTGCAGGTTGAACTGCAAAAGCTTTTATTGAACTTTTATTAACGTTTATTGAACTTTAATATTATTTCGGAAGTACCTATTATAATATCACTTTGAAATGTTTTTGAAACGAAACTGAGTCGATCCTTGTTCAGCCGGTTCGGCAAACGATGCCTATCTAGGATTTTTCAAGCGATGATGATTTATGCAGCGTCAGGAGGCAACTTTTACCTTCACTAACGGGACGCTGTTGTGCCCGGGACGAATTAAGATGGAGTAGGCTTGCCCAGCACCTATTCCATCCTCAGCTTAGTCGACCTTGTCCACAGGAAACATGGTCAATACGTGCAGAGTTGACTAAGCCGCGGGCTTAATCACGATGTTTTCCTTCACAGTTTGAGAGTACATATAATTTTTTCGCACAATAAATAATACCTGCCAACAAACTCAATAATTCACCAGTTAATTATGACTAATGCCCGTTTCCAATATTTTACTAACGGACGACGAATCGTTCATTACCATACCAACGTTGTTATCTGAAGATAAGAGACATACATTTTTTTAACGGAAAAATAATGGTTATGAACGATCTATCGGCGCTGGTAGAATATTGGAAATGTGCTGAATTTCATAAAATATTGTTTCTTTTAGAGAGCAGATTTTGGCATAACAGATTTGACAATAACTTCAGCTCGTCAAAAAGCAGTAGATTTTACCAGCCCTTTCATGAACTTAGGAATAACAATTTTGTATAAGAAGCCTACAAAGATGCCACCTAATTTGTTCTCCTTCATTTCTCCATTCTCTATGGGCGTAAGTATCTCGATATTATTGTAACTATCATCATTCTCATTTTTCGTACGAGATGAAGTAAGACGGGTGGACGAGAATAAATACAAATACTATCACTTCTGTGGCGCTATACAAAACATATTTTTTTCCGAGTTATTGTATCCTTACATATTAAATAGTAGCTTTTTCCGGCGGCTTTGCACGCGTGGTACCTGGATAAAAAGTACCTACCTAGCTTACGAGTATGTCATTCTTTAGACCATAAACTACATAATGTATAGTATCTACGCAGAAAATATGTCGATCCATTGCTCATTGCTGCGTGAAAGAAGGATCAACAATACAAGAATCACACTTTTGCATTTATGAAATTTGGTAGAGTAAACAAAGGTCACAAAGTTACCTGTAGTATTTTATAGTAGGAGACCCTACCTAGTGGCAAAGTTTCTTATTAATGTGCCTTGTAGTAGTTTGGTTCGTTTTGTTTGTATCCGCCCAGTTACTTTATGCAAGCACCCTTAGCCACTTTACAAAAATTTGAAGTTTATGAGTGGAGACCAGAGACAAACCAGGGACTCTGCAAGCGTAATGTAGGACGCCCGCCGGCTAAGAGGAATGACGATTTACGAAAGGCTGTTGGCAGAAACTGGATGTGTCAAGCCAAAGATAGGGCACGACGACGCTCATTAGGGGAGGCCTATGTCCAGAAGTGGACTGCAGTGGTGTAGGCTGATGATGTTGAACTTAGCTAAACATTTTATTCAGGTTTGGACCTTGGTGGCTCTCGCGTACGTTGGCGTATCAGTCCTTCTATTCGCACTTGGAAGAGTGGCTCCTGAAGAATGGCAGAACCCATACCCTTGTATTGAGGAACCAGAGACTTTGGATAATCAGTGGACATTTCCAAATTCATTTTGGTTTACACTTGGCAGTTTGCTTACTCAAGGTTCCGAGATTGCACCAATGTAAGTCGACAGTGTCCAAATGCTTGAATAGAGGCCACGGACCGGGAAACGAAGTGTATGACATTGTAGATGGCGGGTAATCAGTGGTGAATGGACGCGGCACAAAATCATAAGGGAGGTCAGTCACAGAATCGAGAGTTGAGGAAAGGCGCATAAAATCGTTCTGTGAGTTACAGGCCTTAAAATATATTGGGGAGGCCTAAGTCTTTTTCTAGGCTGATTATGATGATTAGGTACGATGAAGTAAAAATATTTTATTATCGATCAACTACCAACTGATCATATGGGAAATTGGGAGATAATTTTTACGACTACAGAAACTACTAATTTGCCAAATTATACTTTCCTTAATTTTGTTCTAGAGCTGTGTCCACTCGAATGGCTGGCAGTATGTGGTGGTTCTTCACACTCATCATGGTTTCTTCATATACTGCGAATCTCGCTGCTTTTCTGACGGTCGAGTCCAAATTTTATGCTATAAAAAATGTACAAGACTTATCTAATAACCCATATGGTATAACTTATGGAGCTAAAGCTAATGGTGCTACTTTCAATTTCTTTAAGGTATGTAAACTTTTTGGTAAAATAAAAAAAGATGCGTGTTCCGAATTTGAATTTCGCAGCTTCTTGAAAATCTTTTATTTTGTTATTAGTTTAATGTTTTGTTTTAGGAATCGGATAACTTACTTTATCAAAAAATGTACCAGTACATGGAAGATCATCCAGAACATCAGCCGGCCACTAATGATGAAGGATTAGAAAGGTACTAAACTAATTAACTTCCTACGTTTTACTGGACACCTGATACACGGTCCTTGTTTTCCTAAGAACCTACCCTTTCCTTTATTTCATAAGCATGTCGCTAGAGTCCGTTGTCGTTCAAGCCAGGCTGTCGCTTAGACACGTAGGGTAGGTACGCACTGTCAGTAGATGTGACAATCAGTCTGTTGCGAACAGTTGGAAATGATTGCGAACAACCACGAAAGGCTTACAAAATAAGGCAGCCGGTGTCCTCTCATTTAATATTATTACTTTCAGGGTAAAATCAGATGAAGAAAATTATGCGTTCCTCATGGAGTCCACATCAATCGAGTACATGGTAGAGCGGAACTGTGACGTAGCTCAAGTTGGTGGCCTGTTGGACAGCAAGGGGTATGGCATTGCTATGAAGAAAAGTAAGTTCATACATTTTGAACCCCCCCCTTAAATATTTGCCACATTTTCCCCGGAATACTCAAACGTGACTCAGAGTTGAGCACGTCTCAACTCACGGTTTTTTGACGGTTTCTGATGAAAATCTGTCAAAAAATCTTTTTTTGAGACGTGCTCAACTTGGAGATGCGTTTGAGTATTCGGGGGTTTGTATCCTACTACTACCAGTCTTATCACTAGTTATTTCGAAAGCATATCACAATGCCTGAAAATAAAAATGTTCAATCAGTGCGTCCTACCTGTCTACTAGGTTTGTACAACATGCAACAGGCAAACTTTAATATATAAATGCTAAAAGCCCTTTCATGGTGGACATCAAACCTAGAAGGTATTTCTTTGACGTAAGGTTGAAAGTCGCACATATGGATAACGGCGGATCTTTTTTGTTATAATTTTGTCCATAGACTCTCCATATCGTCAGCCGATGAGTGAATCAATATTACAACTGCAAGAGGAAGGCAAAATAACTAGAATGAAAGATAAATGGTGGAAAGAGAAGAGGGGTGGCGGTGCATGTGCTGTAAGTTACTTGGAACTTTATGTTAATTAAATTCTAACGGGTTTGAAAAAAATCGTTAACTTGTTGGTCTTACTTCAAAGATGTTTAATTATTACTTACGTAGGTAAAGTATAAGTTAGACTATGAAGAGGGTCCTGGTATAGCTTACATAAATTTTTCGCATAAAAAAATCCATTGGTACACGACCGGACGACGATTTATAAGCTAGAAGTAATTGAGTGCCCCTTCTTATAAACGTGTTGTTTCAGGATGATGATGCTGGTGGGGCTGAAGCTCAGCCCCTGGTCCTGGCGAACGTCGGCGGAGTATTCATCGTCCTGGTGGCCGGCTCCGCCATGGCTGTCATCTGCGCTTTCGTCGAAATGGTCCTTGAAGTCTGGATAGTATCTCATAGGATGAAGGTTAGTTCCAATACTACTAATATTATAAATTCGAAAGTATCGTGTTAGTGTGTGAGGATTGAGTATGTAAGAGTGTTTGTTCCTACTCATCTCTGTAACAGCTCAATAAATTTGGCTGAAACTTAGAATACACATAGTTTATGACCTAAAATAACACATAGGGTATTTTTTATCCACGTAGGTAAGGAACCGCGGGTGGATACTAGTGAATTATATTGCTTTTATTACATACTTCCAACATTTGAATTTTGTCCGAGAGATAAATGAAGTTTCCTTTTACCAGAAATGCATGACCCTGTGTAACCCCAAAATGCATGGTCGAGTTCACCCTTTGTGCGCCAAATTAGTGTTCCTATGAGACCAATGATTTGCAACTCCTGAATTATTGGTGAGTACCGCCGACTACATTTTGTACTGTTTTATTCATTGAATTCAAAATTTATAACCAACAGTTTGTCTACAAAGAATTGTATTTATATTTTCATTTTCTGTACACAAACTGTTGTATAAGAGTATAGTCACTTAGAAGGATCACTTTTTCCAGGTGTCTTTCATAGAGGAGTTGGTCGCTGAGTTGAGGTTTATCTTCAGCTTCAGCGGAGATACCAAACCTGTTCGGCACAGGGAATCGACTGGCAGTGGTTCTTCTGGCTCCAAGAAAATAGAGGCAGAAGAAGAAAAAGAGAAGGAGGAAAAAATCGATGAGTCATTGAAGATAGAAGATGAAGACTCAGCGCCGACGCCGCGGTCTCGCCGGTCCACCCACTCCCGGCACACGTTGCACCTTAGCAGGAGGCAGAGTAACGCTGTGCAGATGGCGAGGATGAGGAAACATAGTATCAGAAGCTAAATATAAATAGGTTTATTTGTTCTGACACTGGCTTATAGGTCTGGAAGTTACTTTGATGTCATACAATGTGCTTACCCAGGCTTACCCCCCTAAAAGTCTAGTTGTAAAAACAATACTTGCTCAAAAATTTATTCAACCTCCTAAATCATGGTGTTTTACTAGCTTTTATTCAAATTGCATGTTCTGCTAAGAACAAACCCTTTAAATAAAAAGAATTAAAAAAAACGGATGATGGATCGTTCATAACCTAGAATAGCAACGTCAAAACACAATATTTCTCTAGTAGGTACAATCCGTTGTCCGATAATGGAATTATAGGAACAAGGTACCAGTAATGGCATCGTCAAGAGGTGTACAAGTAACTCTGTAATCTTATTGTCACTGCTGTCTCTAGCAAGTTGATGAGTATCTATGAACTGTACTTCACTATTTATAACTTTGGCTAGTCTTCACTAGCACATTAACTAGCCATCGAACAACTGTTTAGTCTAAACATATATATAGACAGATAATTTTGTAGCTTATTGACTTTATGTTGGCACGGCGGCGTACCTGAATGAAGTACCTAGTTACTTACTGAGATTGAAGATATCGGTAGTCTTAATAAATACTGATTAATTAAGACTATAATAAATACTGATTTATTAATACTACCGATATCTTCAAACACAAAATCTGTTCTGTTTTATGTAGAAGGACCAGCGTCCATCTACATAAAACAGACCTTGTTTATCACTACATCATCCATTGGATTTACTAACTAACTTGTAATTTCATCCACACTTGACCTATGCAGAATCCGACCTAAATTCAGCCACAGAAGACAAAATAGTGATCATCTCTAAAGTTTCACTCTGAAGTCTTAAACGTGTAGAAAAGTCTTCTTCTAATAAATGACCTAATAACTTAAGGAAATTTCTGTTCATAATAAAACGTTTTCAATGCTAAGCCATCATGAGCCTTAGTCCGACATGATAAAGGCTTCTTTGCAATTCTAGCCTGAAACGACATGAGCCAGATTCAGCTAACTACTGACGTCAGTTAATTAGAAGTGTTTGAGAAATGTGGGCTTGTCTGTCCTTGTAATGTGTCCAGTTGAAGAGGGTCCGTAATGAAGCCAGCGTGATTGAGAGGTGGAATCTACAGAGGTCAATCTAAAGAGGGGAGCGACGACAAACGCATTCCTATATTGCTTACGGAAAATAGGTATGACCTAAGAGTAGTTTCGACAGTTCTTTTTGTAGGAACTAACAGGTGTTGTCGCCCGTTTCTGGCCTCCTCTTTTTTACGCCATTTTCTCCGATGCCTCGCAAATCTTATCTCCTGATTTCCGACTGAGCGTCTCGAGGCAGACTGAGCTTTCCGAGGCCACTAATACATAAAAAACTTACCTAAAAAAATGTATTATATTTTTTTTATAAAAAAGTTGTATAGTGTTAAGTCTCCAAATCGCCTTTCCTCTATTCTGCATCGATAAGTCAGTTTATTGATGGTTTATAAGCAGTTTGTTTTACAAAAGTAAGCCACTGAGCGATAACGGTCACAGAGTACCTATCCATTTTCATAATCCAGCTAATAAATAACATATTAATATTATAAATGCGAAAGTTACTCTGACTGTCAGTCACCTTTTCACGCTTAAACTGCTAAACAGATTTTGATGAAATTTGCCAAGGAGATAGATTCCATCCTTGGGAAGGATATTCCAAGGATATTCCATAGGCTACTTTAGGCTACATTTTGTAGCAAAAATAATTCTGAAGGGGTGACATAAGGGATGTAAGTTAGTATGGAAAACCCCTCTTTATACATAGGTTGAGCAATGTTGAACCTACGCGGTCAAAACTTGGATTGGTGACCGCCTGAGAATGCCGCGTAATTTGGACTTTTTGCGCTTCCAGATTTTTTTAAATCTATTTTAAATACTAACACGCAGACAACGTCGCGAGTTACAGCTAGCTCTAAATAAATAATACTTTACTTTGCGCACACGTGGGCTACCCTTCTCTTTCCATCACTCTATCTTTCTCGTTTTTCTACATCGTGGATCTCCTACTTTTTCTCGCGTAGGATCGATTGTTGACGGTCGGTTGCGTGAAGCGCCACATTGGCATGGATTCCAAAATCATGTTATACTACGAACGATACTATGAACAAACTGAACGTGGATTTTCATAGGTACCTTACCTACTTACTAGTTCTTTCTAGTTGGTTTGTTGACATTAAACGCCTGTAAGTATTGAAATAAATATTTATCACCTTTAGCAGTTATTTTTTTAGAAGCGTTGAATAAGAAAGCTGTTGTCTACATGGAAAATTGGTCATTACTATGCAAACTAGAGGTAAAAGGTAGCAGCCTAATGGGAGCCTTTGATAACCTAAAGGGGTTATTCATGTGGATAAACTATGTAAATCACTCCACGTCCACTTGTATATTCCGCTTCGTTATCGGTTAAAGCTTGGATATTGTATACCTCCAGAGAGATTATACAAGCAAGGCACTATAATAACTAACGTGACCCTGTTTGAGTAAAAGTTTGTCGAAATAAAAACATTTTATTTTGCTTGTTTTATTTTAATTAAATGTGTACAAAATATCATATATAAGTTATTTTCAATCAGAAATTACTAATAATTCTATAAAATAAATAAAACACCTAAACTCCTAAGCTTAGTTCAAACCAAACATTTGACTAGGTTGTGTTTAAAATAACTTTCGGCGTTTGATTAGTTAAAACATAAAAATTTAAGCATGCTCGTACAACAATCATTACAATAATAACTTACTACCAAAGCTCTTATAATTTTGTGATTACCAGTTTTATGTAATCAAAAATATGTGGACATTGGACTTATCGAACTTTAGCTATCAGAAGCGTAACTTTTTTACAATTCTCTCTGCCTACCATTTTGCCAAGAAAGGCTCGGTCGAGTTGTTAAATTTATTCCTATTGAATGAATGATGATGTCCTCCTTCACGTGCCCGTCAACGGCGAACCTTGTTAGCTCCGAACATGTGAGCGAATATGGCTTGCAAAGTCGCATTTAGTTTTGAAAGTCCTGTTGCAGGGTGCACTGGCCTGATGCATTTTGTAGGTAAACGCGTAGAAAGGCTTTTAGGCTTTATCGAGATCTTGCAGTCAATTTTCTTCAAAATTAGTAACTACTTGTTAACATAGTTGCGCCATTCACGTGTCTGTTGCGCAAACTCTTCCTAACGATCTACAGGTAACGCTCACCCTCCTTTATTCCTATTATGGGGGTTAGGTTTCGCTAAAATTAGCTGTAAGACCTTCTCTTAGCGAACGCGACAGCTAAACTCCTAGAAGAATGTTTGGAACTATGCGAGTGGCATGTCTTGTGGGTGCTAGTAGACCTTCCAGAGCGAAGAGATGGAAGAGACATGACCTCATCTTTACCTTCAGCCTGGGCTAGCACCTCGTCACTACCATCTGTTTTCATTTTCCTCTTCACTGGTTTCACGTCACCGCTAAATTTGAGTGCGAACTTCAACTCTTCCACCAACTCTTGTTTGAATGTTGTCTGAAACCCAACACAAAGTAATTAGACGTTAAACAAATATAATGTACTTTAGTAAATCTTGCTGCAGTGTATGGCAGTTCACTATTGCTGTGTGAAAGAAGGCCTTTTCTAATTGTACACAATTAAGAATTGAATTCGAGGTAAGGAACTTGTCTGTCATGTCACCGAGATCGTCATAATATTATGTTGATAGAAACAATCAATCCGTCTTTTAGAACCTTGTCATCAGGTACACGTGGACATACACAGTGCGGCTAGTCCACCAGTTCAAATTCCCTCAGCGAGATATAGAAAGTGCTATGCTCGGAGTTTCACCGAGGGAAAGGAATCGTAACGATACTATCCGACAGCAAACCAAAATCATCGGCATAGCTCAGAGAATTAGCGAATTAGCAAACTGAAGTGATAGTGGGCTGGCCATATCTGCTAAAGAACCGACAACCGCTGGGGTAAACCAGTTCTTGAGTTGAGACTGCGACTCGGCAAACGTAATATAGGACGCCCTCCGGCTAGCTGGAGTGACAATCTGCGAAAGGCTGCTGGCAGAGACTGGATGCATTAAACTGACGATAGGGCGCGATGGTGCTCATTAGGGGAGGCCTAGGGGAGAACATCGATGATGATGATGGGTATCCGTTATCGACCGCAATTTTTCATGTATCTACTGTGTACCTATAAACACACTATAGTTCAACTTACGCCATATTTCACGCTTCGTTTGAAAACCCCCCACAACATGTCCAGGGTGGAGATCAACAGGCCAACGAGGCAGCCACCTCCAAGCACCACGAAAGCACCCAACATGTTTTTCATGCCAAGTTGTTTTAGATCTTCGTCTTGTGTTTTCTGAAAAAAAAATCCGATGTAAGTGGCATGTCATAAATGTGAAAGTAAGATTCAAACAATTACCAACAATTGAACCTTATGATTATTTAATTCGTGTATTTGGAATTACACATTTTTACAAGATTCTATAAAAAGTTTGGGAACATAGCCTCTAGCCTCTAGTTGAGGGCCTCGGTAGCGTGGCGTGCTCGGCAGAGACGCAAGAGGCGCGGGTTCGATTCCCGCTGCGAAAAAAATGTTTGCATGTTCTGCAAATAATTCTTCCGGGTCTGGATGTTGTGGTACCATGGTACTCGTTTCTGATACGCCCTACCCATGGAATCATTGTGGTCAGAACTATTTATGTGACTATTGGGTGTTATTTATTATTATTATAGCTACTATTTAAAAAAGTCCAAGATTCCAAAATAAATAAGTACTTACTACTGTTTTAAACTTAACCCAACCACCACTGAGCGGTTAATTTCATCAGGTTGGTTTGTAAGGACCCTCTATTAACGAAACTTGACAATATAGCCGAGAACTGCCAGTCCCAGGAACGCGAGAATTTGCGGATTTTATTTTATGCTACTCATGTCCGTTAATTGCAGTTTTTATTATTAAACTTATGTACACTATACCTAGACATAATATACCCATTATCTCAATTATATTTATATTATAGTTCGCATATTACTACTGCTACTACTATTGAGCACTGGTGGTCTAGTGGTAGTGGTCCCGCCTGCCGATCGTTGGTTTTTGGGTTCGATGCGAATGCAGTCGTGCAACAAATGGATTTTTCTGTTCGACAATTTTACTAGAGCTATACCAGTAGGTACTCTCAAACAGCAAAGGAAAACATTGTGAGGAACGGGCGTGTCGTAGAACCTTAAAAATATGTTCGAATACCTACTCGAAAATTTGTGTCAAGTGTACGATAGAAGTCTGTTTGGAGTGCCCTTTAATCGACACTGGTCCGGAAGAACTAGTGACACAGAACGTCCTTGTCATTTGTCGATTGCCGGTCAAACAATGTGTGTTGTATTTTTCATACTCACTTCACATTTTCCACCACCGTATTTTTCTTTCCACCAAATGTTTTTCAGCTTTTGAATCTCTCCCGCTTCTTTCATTTTTAACAAAGTGTCGTCAATGTATATTTTATACGGCGAACCTGAAATGTATCATTTTTTTATTATTAAAATAACTGTCAAACAATGACATAAATAGTCATAATAAACGAGTGAATTGCTCCGCGACTTTGTCCGCGTTGAGATTTTTTTTTTGATCCAAAATTTTACTTCGTGCTCTTTATTCGTGCTGCTTTCTATAAGGATTTAATTTTGGGAGTTCCGTTTTTAATGCACTCCGTTATGACTAATGGTTTAGGTTGTGCGTTTATTATCAGACAATAACATCAGAGATGGATTATAAGTATAACCTTTTTTCATGCCAATGCCATAGCTTTTAGAGTCGAGTAAATCTCCAACTTGGAGCAAATCGCAATGTCTCTCAGTGGTGTACTCTATAGATGTGGATTCCATGAAAAACGCATACGACGTGGTTTCAGCCCTGAAAACATATCATTTTTTTATTAGATACCAAACGAGAAAAACCATGAACTGAATCGAGAATCGAGAACATGGAATAAAATGAGAAAAAAGCTTCATACGAAACAATTTAAAATTATATTACGTCACTTCGCCTTGCAGGTTTTCTATGAGTATGTTAGTTGAAGGAGGGTGGTGAGAGATAGCTCGGGATAGGGATGTCTGGAAATCCATGGGATGGGAAGACCTTTGCCCAGCAGTGGGACGAAATAGGTTACTAAAAAAATGGTACAGTCAATAAAGACAAAGGCTGGCTGTTATAAAACAAATCAAATAATCGAATTTACAGTAACAATTATAAAACTTTACAGACTAATTTTACCTTTCAACTCCATCGTCGTTTTCTCCCACCAACCATTTATTAGCCTTCATTTTTGCATACATATTTAAAAATAGTTCTTTATTTGAATTCTAAAAAATAATTAAATAGGTATTAGTCAGTTTAAGATTGACCTAAAAGTAATGGATATTATGTTCTAAAACGTCGCCGAAGTAGTTTCTTCCAAAAAAACAAACATTCTGTAAAATTTGCCTACTAATATTATTAATGTTTCAATGTTTGTTAATACATCGTATTGGCACCACGCGAGCAACGCAGGGGCTAAAGTTCTAGTTTCCTACCCTGGCTTTGCTCGCATATAAATATATTTAATAAGCATACCTCAAAGAAGTCTATCGTAGAGCCAGTTCGCTTGGCTCCGTACTGGATCGACTTATGTCTGTAAAGTTCTTCCACTGTCTCGAAGGGCATGACATTTTTCTCGATCGTCAGAAACGCCACCAATGTACCCACGTATGAGGCTACCATTACCAGAGTGAAGAACCACCAGACACTTGTGATCATACGGGGAGCTAATGCTCTGAAAATATAAACTCAAATGTTGAACAAGTTCTAAAATTCGATATCCATGAACGTCAAAATAATAAATTGACCCTTTCAACGTTGTACATTCCTACAGCTATGGTTTAAGGAAATGCAATCGAACTTGGCAATCGAATTCTTATTGACGACACCCGTCAACTATGAACGTCAAAAGAGGCTAATGTTTTCGGGGTAACATATAATATGTATATGATTGTACATACAATGTATAATGACATGTATAATTTCCTAGCGCAATCGCCAGCCGCAATTTTAAGAATGAGGTGTCGCTGGTTTCTCCTTGATCAATAGAGTATACTACAAATCTAATAAGGCGTCTGTAAGAAGTCGTTTTTATTTTAATATGTTTCAACCTAACTGTTGTTGGATTACTTAAAACAGCAAAACTGTGTCTATTGAATGTGAATTTGGTTTTACTCAAGTTAGCTGTAAATACCAAAAAAAACATACATAGGAGCAATCTCTGATCCCTGCTGCATAACAGATCCTATGATAAGCCAAACAGAGTTGGCGAAACTGAATTGATTGCTGAGCTCTTCAGGCTGTTCGACGCAAGGCACTGGATTCTGCCATTCCTTGTTAGAGATACGGCCCACGAATATCATAACCACGCCTAGACCCAGCTGGATTAGAAGCATGTTGATCCACACCTGGAATAAGAAACAAACATTATAACAGATAAATATACCATAAAACAAGAAATATAACATCTTAAAATGAAAAAAGTTTCAGTTCATTAATGCACCCTGGATGGCGCTATAGGATGTATCCCATATGTTTCGATATGCACAGAATATAGACTGGAAATCAATATTACAATCGGAGCATTTAGTAAGATGATCGTTTGCTCTCCATGGCTTTTGGGTTTTTCGGGAAAGTGCTATCCAAGAAGCTATTTTTTAAGGATATTGATAGCCTCTATAGGCCCATGAAAACCCTCTTTTATGTCCGATTCCTATATTCAACTAACAGATTGCTAGCAAGCATTTTTTCTGTCAAATAATGGATGGCCGTGTTTGTATTAGAAATAACAGCGTTGCTTTGATTATTTTGGTATCCATCATACATTACTTGAATTTAGGAGGAATAATACCTCTTTTGAAAATACAGCTAAGAAGGAGAACATCTGAGGCGGCTGCTTGCTGGGTTGCTTGTAGAGGATTCCTATGCCTAACGTCATGAAGGGCGTCGAGAAGTCAATGCCTGACTGACGTTCCGATGTCATTGTGAAGTCACAAATTGCCAAGTCTGCATACTGTTAGAATAAAATACAAATCAGCTACAAACGTCAAAAATTAAAAGAAGAAGAACAAATTGTTTTTTTTTTGTATTTACCTCTTCCCGAAGTTTTTTGACCATTCCAGTGTAACTCCCATCATCGTTTCTTTTGCCGTATACTTTTTCAACTTCGAATTCATAGTTGAAGCCCAACTTATCTGAAAGACTCTTTATCAGGTCAACGGTGAAACCTTCGTAGCGATCGTTCCCTGTTAGCGTTACTTTTGATTTTTTCTCGTAACCGTAAGGAGCTGTCTGAAAATAGATAACTAATCGAACGAGCGAAGCGAGCAAAGATCTCAGTGGCCACTAACTTGGCTGATTTGGCGTTGTGTGTTTGTATCTTTGTGGATTGATTGTTAGTGCATAAATTTCAAACTATTAATCCAGTTTTGTATGAAACTTGGTAGGCAAATATATTGTACTATGAAGATCGCTGGAATTGCTGGAAAGCATGTGAGCTAAATCGGTGAAGGGGTTATAAAGATATTGGGTTCCCAAGTAGGTAAAAAAAATACTAGTGATGGGGCTTTATTTGTACATAAATAAATAAATAACACCCAACAGTCATCTACATAGTCCTGACCCCACACTAGGATTCCCTGTGTCATGGGTATCAGAAACTACGAGTACCATGGTACCACAACACCCAGACATTTAAAAATCGTTTTTATTTTTATCCTAGGATATAAATATACTTTTACTACTAAATATAGTTTTTATAGTTTTACTACTAGTATAGTTTTTTGAAATAAAACATAAAAAGTAGTTTTTAAAAAACCGTTGTAACCTAAGCTCTCTTATGTTAAGAGTTTAGAAGTCTTCTCGTCGTCTCTTCTATCAAGATAAAAGTCGACGTAAAGTCTTGATTTTGTAGATACTGTTATCAAGACATTCTATCTACTTTTACTATTTATAGAATAGACAATGGTCAAATGAGAACTTGTACATACATAAAAATGTGTAGAGGTAGGCCAAAGAAACAATTGATGAACTGCATAAAAGAATGACATGAGTAAGAAAGGAGTGAGGGTTGAGATTAATTCAGACAGAAAAATAGCAGGAGAATAGCGCTCACCCAAAATAAAGTCGCAGAAGATAAATGATCAAAATTCGAAAATGAAACTCATGCGAATATGCATGACGTTCAAAATATGCAACAAAGTCTATCTATATTTTGCAAAGGCATATACAAGACGTTTTATTCAAAATACTTACTGTAGAAATCAATATTTTTAGAGATTTGTTTCTTAATATTGATTCTTCACCAATTTCCGCGTCCGGAATAAATGGTCTGGTCATATTTAAATTGTTTTCAAGCTTCCACTCTCCAACCTGCGAGAAACCAATAAAATTGAATAATAATTGTTGATAATAAATATTGGTGGTTGTTTTAAGCCCTATTTAGGCCTCACTTCAGCCAAGCTTATAACAATAATACCAGATATTGGTACTTACTTTATTTTTATGTGCGCTATACCAGTACTCCTAAACAGTGGAGGAAACCCACACGTAGAACCTAAAAGTTCTAAAACATGTGTGAAGTGCATGAAACGAGCCTTTAAGGTGCACTTTAAATCTTTTCACCACACTGGTTCAAAAAAGCTAGTATCATGACTAGAAGTATTAGTAGTAATAGTACCAGATGGATAGTAGGACACATTAAATACTTTATTTTTGTAAATACATATTGTAAGTACTTATAACACCCAAACATGTTTGACCTGCATGGGAATCGAACCCACAATTTATAAGACAAAGCTACTACTAGATGAATTATGACAATCTCTGAATAAAATTGTATTGCAACTTACAG
This sequence comes from Scotopteryx bipunctaria, assembly GCA_949320045.1. NCBI lineage: Eukaryota > Metazoa > Arthropoda > Insecta > Lepidoptera > Geometridae > Scotopteryx > Scotopteryx bipunctaria. The sequence continues at coordinate 5,905,744 of OX439449.1, forward strand.
ATTGGTTTCCAGATGATGTAAGTTCCAAAATATCGAAGTAAGCTTGTGATCTTTGGCCAATACCATTGAACACCAGCGAGCCCGTCAAACCATCTACTTTATTCTGAAAAGATAGAATATACCTTAGTACATACACATACATATTATTACGCCCGTATCCTTAATGCGGTGGGCAGAGCCACAAGAAAATGCCATGAAAGCCATGAGAAAACTTGCAGCCACTTCTGATTTAAAGTCCTAAGATGAATATGGTGAACCATGGTGACAGGTGATCAGCCCATCGCCCATTTAGGTGGCCCATCATTTTGGAGAGGATACTATCCCTTAGTCGACTTTTACGACATGCTCGGGTAGGTAGAGAAGCAACAAGACACAGCTTAAATCTTAAATCCTAGAAGCATGAAACTTGGTAGGTATATTTATCTCATGTAGGGGTACGCTAAGAAAAGAATTCCCAAAATTCTACTCCTAGAGGAATACCGATGCGGAAAGATGAAGTTAGGATGAAAAGAATTCCAACGTAGCCTATTTTTAATACATTGATGAGAACACTAGTGGTCTAGTGGTAGTGACCTCGCCTTCCGAGCCCAAGATCGTGGGTTCAAATCCGGTCGTGCGCAAATAAATTTTCCTGTTCGAAAAATTTATGTGCGCTATACCGTTGTAGGTACTCTCAAACGGTGAAGGAAAATCGTGAGGAAACCGGCATGTCGTAGAACCTAAAATGTTCGAAAATATGTGTCATGTGCACGAAATGAGCCTTTGAGCTCTCTAAATCATTTCACCACACTGGTTCTAAAGAACTAGTGACACGACTAGATAGATTCCATTTATGCGGCTCTAGTCCATTGTATAGCATAGTATCATTGCGGCCTGATGGCCTAATGATCGACACCTGTGTTGATATCGTCCCTAGTCGGGGCATTTATAGTTCTGCTAGATTTTTTTAGGGGTGAGGTCTATCTCATCAAGGCTGAGAATATGTTTACCCAGTCAGATGAAGGGGCGTTTCGGTCCCCTCCTTACAGAGAAGTCGAGAGGATTCTATCTACTTACAGTTTTCATAAAGTTCAGCAATGTTGATCCGTATCTCCAGGACGTATAATCTTCACAACTGAGCTGTGTAGGCGTTATTGTTGTGTTTATTTTGTCCAAAGCCGTGGCAAATATCTTCACTGCATCGTGTATCAGCATCACTTTGGTCTTGATCTGTTCCGGCAGTACCAGTGTTTCCTTACTATTGTTGAAAGCGCTATTCAATTCTGCTGTAAAATTCCATAGAGCAGGGTTGTCATCCAACTTGAGAAGACGTAGACCTGAAAATTACAGAGGCTTTAAAAACATGACCAAGCAGGTAATATATCTATCACTTTAGAATCGTTGTTCTTAGAATAGGTTTCCAGGGACATACATAGATAAAAAAAAGTTCTACATACCAAGGAATAACAGGAAACAACCGCATTTTATTATTAAAATGATTCATTTTTACTTTAATATAGCCTAACCATGTCTAGGATTATTTCTGTTTTACGCCTTGAGCCTGATTCTCGGAAAATAAACTCTTATATCATTATCACAGTACACAATATTATTATTATAAAAAACTGACAATATGACATTTATTTTAAGCAGCTTTTCTACAGGTTTCTTTGCTGTGATATGTGTATACCGAGCCGAAATTAAATAGAAAAAAAAAATCTAATACTTCCTGGAGTGCTGAAGAATTCTTTTGAATATCATCATTATCATCATCATCAATTTAGCCTGGTGTTACCCACTGTTGGATAAAAGCATCCTTTCGATTTTGCCAGCCTCTGAATATGACTGTCCTCCATCGCTCCTCCCAATCGCTCACCTGTCATATTAACTCCTCCAAACCTATACCTATCCATGTCCAGTGTGAATAAATCTAGAGATACGAAGATGTATGAGTGTTCGTCTGACATTAGCGCTGCCTGTTGGGCATGACGTAACAACTGTTCAAGATTCTCTGATGGGCAATCTACCACGAAGTTTACATAGCCCTTTTCTTTAGCTTCAATTAAAACGTCCCTGGAAGTAGAAGGTAGACTTGTTTTAAACACAAACTTCATATATTGTAAAAAAACGGGAAATGATTTAGATAGTGCATGGTCCTAATGTTACAGAGGTTACTAGATATAAGGACAACCACGTTTTTTTAGACGGGGACCTTTTGAATACATCTTTATTTCATCTGAAAAAAGTGGTGAAAGAATGGTACATCCCAAAACAATGGGTAAACTAAAGCACAGATGTAACATAGCAAAAATGCTAGTTCTTTCATGATAAATTGCGCGCAACAAAAGTTCTTTGAAGTACAAAACGGTACAGTACAAGCTTCTTTATACTTATGTGGGTGTCACCCACATAGGAAAAGTATAAAGAAGCTCTTAGATCTAAGATACGTACACACAATTATATTTATTACTTTTTTATTTATACCGTAACACTGGTTTAGTACAAATTGGTATTGTTGAACTTTTTCCAATCAATTAGTTTACGTAGGTACCTATAACATTTTTCAAAGATACACATTTAGGCCAATATTATTTTATCTTATTAAATTAAATATTTGATGATGATTTCGCACTGTTTGATTAAATACTCGTTGGCTCTTGCATGTTGTAAGAACTACTTTCTTGAAACTACAAACTTACCTATAATCATCACCACCAAGCTCCCGAACCGTAATATTGAGTCTGTCTGTAGTGTTGCCCATCATCAACAAATCACTCACTTTCGTAGCGCTGTGTCCTCTCGAGTATAAAATAGTGAAGTGCTGCCAATCCTTGAATGTAATAAGCTCTTGCAGCGCCTGAAATAAGTTAAATAAGACAAGTAGTAGAATCTTTTCGAGCATCATGTATTTAGTTAGTTAGTCCGTATGAGCTAGTGGCCAGCTCTTGTGACGGAGTTTTTAGGCCGCCTAACGGCCTCCGTCATGGCTTAACGACTTAAAAGCCGGGACCGACAATTTAACGTAAACTAATAATAATGTATTTGAGTACATGCTATGCGAAAAATATTACACCTAGTAAAACCGCACAAGTGTTTAAAATACTTAATTATTGTCTTAGGAAAACATTTAAGTTTTCCTATATGATGCTTCTCTTCTAAAACTTACTTGGTTAAAAACAGATGCGCTGGGATATAAGCTCAGTACTGACCAGTTCCTCGTAATATGGTCAGTGTGTTGCACTACTACGTGAGGCAATTCTAGTATATCTGCTAGAGCCTGGATGTTTTCGGTGGCCACACCACCCAATGCGTCTATGATACCCATTACTCCTTCCTGAAATTACTATTTCTAATTAATTTAGTTTTTTTTATTATTTAACCTTCTATGGAAAGCTCTGAAAAATCATATATAGGGTGGAATTTTCTAACCCCACCTGAGGGAAAGTATTCTAAATGCTGAAGCTGTTAAAACTGTTAAAATATCTTACTATTTACTCAAAAAAACTTTCCTTTATTTAAAAAAAGACGCTAAATTGCATTTAAAAATTTTGGAAAGTACCCGCCCGCACACGGAAATTGATTTGTTTTCGAATCAAATGTCAAAAAATTAATTAATTGCGATGTAATTCTACATTTCTTTTTAACAATATTATCTTACCTCGGCAAGTTCACAAACACAATTAGATATTTCAAGAATATCGCCATCTTTTTGGACCTCCTTTATTGACGTACTGAACCCATTCAGACGCCCACTCAAGGCCAACGCTTCTTTTAAGTCAGTGTCATCCTGGTAGAATATTCCCCCTGAAATAATACTCCATAGAAACACTTTCCCCAAAATACACGTAATAAATTACAAAACACTTACCTAATACCCTTAGTTTTTCTCCCTGATCCTCTTGTGATAAACATGATGGAAATACAACAACCAACAACCAAACTGTCACACGCATTTCCCACTTTTTACTACCATACATTTTAAAATCACTTTTTATACAAGAAACCACGAGCGCCAACCTATAGACGGGTAATGATAATGAGTTTATGTTTTGCTTCAAACATTGTAATTATCCGAAAAGCTAATCGATGTTTTAAAACTGGCGTAATAAACGGGAGCTTAGACCGTCCGGTAATGTGTTTAGATTGGTATTGGACGGCGCGCGCGACAGCGTCCGAAATAATACCACACCTATATTTAGTTTTCCACAAAACGACATACTTTATCCAGATAGTCTGTGAGCCACATTGACATAATCAGAGGGAATAAAGCTCATGCATATATTTTCTTAATTATTACGTCTGAATTTAATATTTTACTGGTAGTTGTTTGTAGTTTAATGTACTTTTAACTTTCTTTCAAGAAAACTATAGAAATCGTGGAATAATTATTGTTTATGCTAAAACTTACAGTAGACAAGTTTATCAAACAAAACATCGCGATGAGGAAACCACAATTTCAAAGGCAGGCAGAAATAATTGATAAACAATGGGAGAGACGGGCCGTAGACATCGATTGTTGGAATGTGCTCAATGTTTTTTTTATCCGACTGTTTGTACGTTGCTGAAGATATTTTTATATAGCATCTGTGGTGTTTTCAATACTTCATCTGTGACAAAAAATATTTTACAAATAATTTAGCACTATCTAAAACTGAAGTTGAATAAAATCGAATGTAAACGATGAAAAAAATATTAATAATAATTAGTACCTAAATATCTTTTTGTGCTCAGCAATATTGCTGACAGAAAGATACTTAAAACTAATACAAATATAATTTACAAAATATAAAAGAAATAGTCGGCTATCTAAAGGCCGTTGCAAAAAAACGCCATCGTAAAAAAATCTACACACTGACTTTTCCCGTCAAAATGAAAGTGAAAACCCAAGGTGAGACTTGATACCCAGTCCGCTAAATCCAATTGTTCTCTTTCGCAAAACATTAGTATGCCCTGGGTGGTTGTCGGCCATTGACTCATTGCACGTGACACACATTTCAAACTCAGCCCAAATGCCCGAATCATTCGTGGCGACAAAACAATAAATTAAAATAGATAGACCAACAGCACTGCTCGCACTTTTTACTGTGAACATTTCAATCTACTTTTTACTTGGGAGTTTTAGTACAGATACAAACATTACTTGGTGTTCAAAATTCCACTGATTTTGTTACATATTGAGCTCAAATTGTGAGTCCTTAATAAAGCGTTAAAATATATGCATTTTTTAAATCTTTTTATTCGTTTGTGTACATTGCTATATAGTAGGTAGTAAAAATTTTATGGTATTTAAAAAAAGTTAAAATAGCTAACCGACACGTTTAAATTAAAGTACCCGTGAACATACATATACATACATACATGCGCGCCTAAATAGGCGCGCATGGTGTGACGTCATGGTCTATCACTCACAGGCAAAACATCAAACAACTACGCACACGGTGGCATTGATAATTTTGTTGTTAAGTTGACAAGTTTGGTGGCATTAAACAACGGCGCCGCATTTTAAATACTTGAATTCCATAGTTTTTTACACTTTTTAATGGAAATATAATTCTGATGTAATAAAGTTTATTCAAAAAATATTTGACCCTCATTTGAATCACATGCACATTCCCTATTATGACAAAGTTATCAGAAATGTAATAAAATTACAAGCTTACAATAAAAACCCCGTTGTTGGCCTCGTACCATCAATATTTTGAATAAAATTGCTTTACAGTCGATAAAGTCGCACCTCTGCGAATGCTCTAAATATACGCCAAATGGAATTTATAGTTCGATCGATGAAGCTCAATAAAATTTTTACGATCACTGTTTCGAAACTTAAGTTTACGTGTGTAAAGCGCACGTACTCGCAAAAGTGCAAATAAATGCACAATCGACTATTGATTTTGAAATAAAAACACTTTGAGGACAATTTGGATTTGTCTGTCTTCATAACTTCAACTTTTATGTGAGTAGGTGTATCTTCAAATGACCCAAAAAGCTAAAATTATATTTACTCTGCCTAAGTGGGAACAACAGTAAAATCATAAAAATCCCGAAGATCAACAAAATCCAATTTCCATTGTAAACAACTGAGTTGCGGTTGTTCAATGGGCTTAACAATTTGCGTGAGCCGCACCAAAATTATTTTGTATTTTTATCTTTTTGAACTTCATCGTCGTGAAAGTAGGTTACAAGAAAATTGCTATTTTGGATATAAATCCTTAAGGTACTTTTCTAACCTAAACTATCTACAAAAACCGCCTAAGTAGGCCTACAAACCCTAGCATTCAAATTTTTATGAATATACAGACTGTTGTCATTGTTATGAATACCTATACGGACATAACGCGATGAAGGCAATGAATGGCCGCTTTGTAAACTTCGGAAATAAAAACGGTTTTTTTACATTTATCATTATAAATCGGAAACATAATAAAAATAATTATAAATCTGATTTAGCTATTGCATAGAAGTTCCTTTCCATTCCTTGTATAATGACCCTATTTTTACCTACTGCGAAAAAGGTGGGTAATGTGTTTGGGGTATATGTACTTGTTTAGTTTTTATTAAATGCCTCAGCCAAAAGGCTCGATTCCGAAACCGTAGGTCATTTTTATCTGTACCAAATAAGACGAGACTTCCGACCACAATAACCAATCACAGCGGCGCATTCAAATTTGTGCGCCAAATGGGTCACTGAACGAATCGCCGGAAAACCCAGTGACAGCAGCGCCACCTGATGTTTTCTGACTGGACTATCTCCATCGTTGTGGCGCGCAAGAAAAAATTCTAATCCGAGACATTTTAAATAATTGTGGTGGTTTTATGTGTAAAAAGGTTTCCATAATTTATGACAAGCCGGCCGGCAGAAGATTCGCAGCTGGAGAAGGCGTACATTTCAAGTAAGTGGCCTATTATACTGTGTTTGGCAATTTGTGTGTCGTCTCGTCCGTCGTTTCCAGTATTTCGTAGAAGTGATTCATTCAATTCCTTTTCGAATAACCTTACACTTCACCCAAATGTGCAAAATCTTACTGTTTTGCTACATTTTTATGGTGCCGAAACCCGGGAACCTTTGTTCCTAACTTTGAAGTATACTTACAATCTTCTCCCGGTCATACATAACCTACCTACCGACCACCGCCGCCATTATTTGCATACTTTTTACAGAATTTTTCTTCTTGTCACTTACCTATCTATTCCGTAAGTTCAGTCACTTACTGTATCACTATCGTAAAGTAGGTAGCAAGCAACATATTGTGTTACAAGAATTGAGCAGGTTTATACTATCTTCGTTACGCACGCACGCACCGTACTACCAACTAGCCGTTGGGGGGTTATTTATACTGTAAATCTAAAGCAAATATCTCTTTCCAATCGTAATTTGCTGACTATCGCTTCAGTATAACAAAGTAGGTACCCAGTAATTATCTATATAAATGCACAGTTCAGTGCTGGAGTTTTTGACTTAGTCTTTTTCTCTAGGCATTGCCCAGATAGGTACCTATTTGTAACTCTTCATACAAATCCTACTAAGGTGCAAAAACAAACAAAACCTAAAACTTCTTGAAAAATTCCATTTAGCAGACCTATTCTAGATTGATCTTCAATGTAACTGTTTCAAAACAATCTAATTCAGGTACTTATGTGTTATGAGTCTGTAGAATAGTAGAGAATAATAATAAGTATATTAAAGACATTTGAATGGTCAAATTGTCTCAAGCGGGTGAATCTCAAATAAATGATTTCATGTGAGTGAGGATCAAAGCAGCTTTGTAAGACAGTATTATAACTTTTGTATTTCCCTAATAGTGTGTATGAAATTGTGTTGACAGTAGTTGTGAACCATAGTGAAACTAACTTCAGCGTTCAACCTTTCTTTAAAGTAAAATTCGGGCAAACTTGATCAAGTACAACCAAAATTCAAATATTTCATTGAATATTAAGTTTCTAAGTTGCCATAAAGTTTAGTGATAAATAAGTCATAAAATTTAAAAAATAAAATTTTGGAAATAATTTAGTTACAACGTTAAAATTAATTAATTTAATTAAAAATAATTCAACATTATAACCATCACACAGCTATTGTAAACATCTGAAAAATGTCTTACACACCAAGGCGCCGGCTAAAACATACATCTAAATCAATCGATATGAATCAAATCGTTACCGTTCATGATTTACCAGCATTGCGTCGAAAACGAACATTAGCTTTGAATCGACTAACCAAAACCTTAGAAGTGGCAAGATTAATCGAAAATGATGAAAGTCAAATAGATAAATTCATGGTATATTTTTCCGAATGCCCGCGACATGCTGCTAAATTTGAGGAGGCTCATGAATCAATATTGGGTTTAGTAGATTCTTCCTCGGAGGAAATGGAGGATCAGATAAGATGTGAGTTTGACGAGATATACTTTGACATTATGGCTAGACATAGGCGTGTTACAGCCACAGACATCGAAATCAACAAATCACTGAATAGCTTAGCTTCCCATTGCCATAATGTTGAATCAGAAGTGAAAGTAAAATTACCAAAAATCAAAATACCCACATTTTCGGGAAACATAAAGACATGGCCGGAATTTTACGATATTTTCCAATCGTTGATCCATGAAAATAAGTCTCTATCTGATACGGAACGGATGCATTATTTAGTATCTAGTTTAGCGGGTGATGCATTAACCGTCATAAGAGTGTTTCCGGCTACCGGTAAATATTATTGTGAAGCTTACGATGCACTCGTTGCGAGATACAAAGATAAACGTGAACTAGCTTTTACGTGTTGGAATGAAATGCAAAAGGTTTCTTTGCAATCGAAAAATCCTCATGATTTTCGACGCGTTTTGGACATGTTCAACGAAAATCTGGCCATATTGAAAAGACTCGACCTGCCAGTAGAACATTGGGATTTCATATTATGCTACCTTCTTTTATCAAAATTAGACTCAACCATTCGCTGCGAATTCGAACAAGAATATCACAGTAACGAGCTGCCAACATACATAACACTAAAAACCTTTCTGTACACAAAATGCGAGGCTCTCGTTCGTGATACGCACTTCACAAGCAATGAAAAAGGAACCAACGTAGGTCGAACTCTGAACAATACATATCAAAATGTTAAATCAAAGATAATCACCAAACCACTTACATCAACATTCCTGTCCAATACCGTAGCTGCGATATCCGGAACAGACAAATCATCATCCATTTTAAACCTACCAAAATGTTCATTTTGTGGAGAAGATCATTCGATCAATTATTGCCCATCGTTCGTAAAAAAATCGGTAGAAGAGAGAGTGGACTACGCGAAGGCTAATCATTGGTGTTTCAACTGCCTAAAATCATCCCACGGCCTGCGTGATTGTAAATCAATCTTTAAATGTCAAAAATGCCGACAGAGACATCACAGTCTTCTACATCCAGATGACGTTTCAGAGGAGCCTACCGCAGAAGCTTCACGAAGGAAAAATGAAAGTGAACAACAAGTTGTGTTGACTAACCTGGGCGACAAATCTTTGGTTCTGTTATCGACAGCAAGAATTAAGGTGATGGATTGTAAAGGACAATTTCTAACTATGCGCGCGTTGATTGACTCGGGAAGTCAGGCACATTTTATAACAGAACGAGCTGCTGACGCATTGGGAATTGAACGTACCATTTCTTCTCGGAAGATAAGTGGACTAAACCAGTCTACGTCATCAGTGTCCGGCGTCGTTAATCTGAAAATCGGGATCGGTGAAGAAGTTTTATTCAATATTGAAGCACTGACTCTACCTTCCATTTGCGGTAAAATGCCAGCCATGAAACTTAACAAATCAACATGGGATCATATCCGAAATCTACCATTAGCGGATCCTGACTGTCATTTGCCAGGAACGATCGATATTCTTCTAGGAGCTGAAGTATTCTCATCGCTTCTGCTAAACGGAGTCGTTAGTGGAGGATCTAATAAGCCGTCTGCTTTCAATACTGTTTTTGGTTGGCTATTAACTGGAAACGTCGAGTGCGCCGAACATTGCGACGTTGTAACAAGATCATTTTTCCTCAGCAACGAAGCCCCACATAGCGTTGAAGCTACATTGAATGATCAATTAAAAAGATTTTGGGAACTAGATACTTTACCTACCTCTACAAAATTGACACCAGATGAAGAACTCTGCGAAAGTAAATACATCAATGAGCATTCCCGTGATGAGTCCGGAAGGTATATAGTGACTTTACCGTTCAAATATGAACGCAATGAATTTCCTGGATCACGTGATGTCGCGTTAAAACGATTTTATGCACTCGAACGACGCTTGATAAAAGATTCTGGGCTCCGCCAGCAGTACAATGACTTTATGCATGATTACGTCGATAGTGGACATATGAGTAAAGTACATATAAAGAATTTGAACACAGGTAAATATTACATACCTCACCATTGCGTCATACGCCCTGATAGTTCTACAACCAAGTTGCGGGTCGTCTTTGACGCATCTGCTAAAGACGCCAGTGGAACTTCTTTGAACGAAACTTTGCTCATTGGTGCAAAACTTCAAGCCAACATCATCGAACTTCTTATGAGATTTCGTTTGCATGCAGTCGTTTATACTTCTGATGTTCGTCAAATGTATAGACAGATTTTATGTAAAGAAACACATCGCGATTATCAGAGAATTTTTTGGAGATTTGACGAATCCAATCCAATCACCGAATACCGTCTTAATACCGTAACGTATGGAACCTCGTCTGCTCCGCATTCAGCTTTGCGCACAATCAAGCAGTTGGTGAAAGATCATGGCAAGGAATACCCTAAGGCAGCAACTGTTCTGAACAGAGATGTTTATGTAGACGACATTGTAAGCGGAAGCGCTACACTAGAATTCGCAAAGCAAACAAAGCGAGAACTGATAGACATGATGTCTAAAGGATGTTTTCAACTACGTAAATGGGCGAGCAATGTTCCTGAGCTGCTCGACGATCTACCATCTGAAGCACGCCTCATCAATGTCGAAGATGTACCCCTAGACGTGGAAACTTCAGATACCATCAAAATTCTCGGTCTAAAATGGAATCCTATCGCAGATGACTTCATGTTTGACGTGAAACCATTGATTCGTGAATGCACTAAACGAACAATACTTAGCGAACTCGCTCGCATATTCGATCCCTTGGGATTTCTTACGCCGTTGACGTTTCTAGCTAAATGTTACATTCAAAAACTCTGGATTTTAAAAATCGATTGGGATGCAGTTCCTCCTCAGGACTTAGTTAATCAGTGGAAAAGCTATTGTGATCAATTAGAGTTGATAAGAACACTAAGAATTCCACGATATTTGAATCTATATGACAACAAGCTTAAATCAAGTCAATTCCATGGATTCGCCGATAGTTCTGAATCAGGATACGGAGCTGTAGTATATCTACGTACAGAAGATGTCGATAACAACATTCGAGTATTTTTTATATGTGCTAAATCTCGAGTAGCTCCGGTTCAAAGAATATCATTGCCACGTCTCGAACTTTGCGCCGCAGTTCTGTTAGCTGATTTACTGAAACTGGTTGAGGAAACTTACTTATTGTCTTTTCCGGATTCCACTACTTTTGCTTGGTCTGATTCAACCGTTGTTCTTGCATGGCTTAATTCGCCTTCCTGTCGCTGGAAAACATTCGTCGCAAATCGAGTAAGCCATATTGAGGATTCTATACCAAAGGCTAAATGGAATCATGTCTCAACTGAAGACAACCCAGCAGACATAGCATCTCGGGGTCTGCTTCCTGGGGAACTTATAAAAAACAATTTATGGTGGGCGGGTCCGTCATGGCTAACCCAATCGATAGAACATTGGCCAAAAAAGGAAGACAAAAACGAACTTGATGCCAAAACTGAGGAACGATTGGTTACACTATTGAGTATTACACCAGAAGTTAATACATTAGATGAACTTCTTCAGAAATTCTCTTCTATTCGGAAAGCACAACGCATTCTTGCTTACTGCTTACGGTTCATTAATACCATTCGCAAAAAATCGACTAATCGAACGTCGAATAAGAGAGAACTTCATGAAACACTGTTGATGTTCGTCAAGCGTAATCAAGCTTTACATTTTAATGATGAGATAACTCGTCTCAAGGCAGGTAAACTCTTATCTAAACAGATGCGTAAATTGAATCCTTTTCTTGATGAAAGCGGCGTTCTCAGGGTGGGCGGTAGATTATCAAAGTCAGGGCTTGAATTCGAGCATAAGCATCCAGCACTGCTTCCACGGGAGTCTAGGCTCACATATCTGATCATTGAAGCAATTCATCGTGAAAACTGTCATCCAGGAATTAACACTTTACAATATTTAATTAGTCAACAATTTTGGATCCTATCTCCGAAGCGTGCCATAAGACATTGTGTGTCGAAATGCATTAACTGCTTCCGTGCACGCCCCATTCCTCTCGAACCGTTCATGGGCGATCTACCATCAGCTAGAGTAAATCAAGTAAAACCATTTTCAATTGTAGGTGTAGATTATGCCGGACCCTTTCGTATAAAACTTGGCAATTATCGTGGAGCGAAATCAGGAAAGGCCTATCTTTGCCTATTTGTGTGTTTCACAACCAAAGCAGTTCATCTGGAAGTCGCTTCGGATATGTCAACTGAAGCATATTTAGCAGCTCTTCGACGATTCATAGGAAGAAGAGGTAGAGTTAGTGTAATACATTCAGACAACGGAACAAATTTTGTTGGAGCTTGCAATCAACTCAATGGTTTTATGCAGCAAGCGTGTGAAAGGGATCAGATAGAGTTTCGTTTCAATCCCCCTTCCTCGCCTCACTTTGGAGGGATATGGGAAATTCAAGTAAAAGCCGTAAAGTCTCATCTTTACCGCATTATCGGAGATCAAACATTAACCTTCGAAGAGCTTAACACGGTTTTCATTCAAATTGAAGCGTTGTTAAATTCACGTCCCCTATGCCCACTCAGTTCTGATCCAAATGATATAAATGTGTTGACCCCAGGGCATTTTTTAACATTAGAACCACTTACGGCGATTCCAGATAAAGATTTAACAGGCTTAAAGGTTAATCGTCTAGGTCGTTGGAAACTTCTTCAACGTTTCCAACAAGACTTTTGGAACCGTTGGAAAGTAGAATATTTGCAATCCTTAACCCAACGATCAAAATGGACAACACATTGTCAACCGTTAGCCGTTGGTACAATTGTCTTGCTCAAAGATGAAAGCACTATACCGTTGCATTGGCCTCTTGCTAGGGTAACAGAATTACATTTCGGCTCAGATGGGATAGCACGTGTGGCTACGGTGCGTACGGCAAATAAATCGATTTTCAAACGATCATTAACAAAACTTTGCGTGCTTCCTATTGACTCGAGTCACGAATGATAGATATAATTATAATATTTGTCTCAATTGTAAATATATGTAAGTGACAAATAGACAAAACAAATATCGTCTCATGTTTATCTTAAATCGTCTTTCTTATAGTTTGCTATTTTTTTTTCTTTTCATTAATAATTCGTTAATATTTATCTGAATATCCTTATAATCGTTAAGTTCATATATTTTCTGTTATAGGAAAATACCATTGTGTATTTTGGTGGGCGGTATGTTTAGTTTTTATTAAATGCCTCAGCCAAAAGGCTCGATTCCGAAACCGTAGGTCATTTTTATCTGTACCAAATAAGACGAGACTTCCGACCACAATAACCAATCACAGCGGCGCATTCAAATTTGTGCGCCAAATGGGTCACTGAACGAATCGCCGGAAAACCCAGTGACAGCAGCGCCACCTGATGTTTTCTGACTGGACTATCTCCATCGTTGTGGCGCGCAAGAAAAAATTCTAATCCGAGACATTTTAAATAATTGTGGTGGTTTTATGTGTAAAAAGGTTTCCATAATTTATGACAAGCCGGCCGGCAGAAGATTCGCAGCTGGAGAAGGCGTACATTTCAAGTAAGTGGCCTATTATACTGTGTTTGGCAATTTGTGTGTCGTCTCGTCCGTCGTTTCCAGTATTTCGTAGAAGTGATTCATTCAATTCCTTTTCGAATAACCTTACACTTCACCCAAATGTGCAAAATCTTACTGTTTTGCTACAGTACTCGTAAGTACCTAAGTGGGTATGTGCATTCCTTTAACTAAAGCTGTAGTCCGAACGGCTTGACGGATTTTGACAAATGAGGTGTCGTTGGATTCGTCTGGACAACGAGAGCGTCATAGGCTATAATGAAATGTCAAAAATTTTGCGTAGCTTGCTTAGACGTTCTGGATTGATCGCTGAAGTTAAGCAACGTTATGCACGATCACAATTTGGATGGGTGCTTCGGAGAGCACGTTAAATTTTCAGATATTTCCCTTTACTTGTGCTATAAGGCATTGCTTCCCTTTCACGCGTCCCTGAGTAAAAGGGGTTGACAGACGGACAGACAGACAGACAGACAACAGAGTGATCCTAAAAGGGTTTCTTTTTTCCTTTTGAGGTACGGAACCCTAAATATACATACAGATGTAAATGATCCTCGAGTAAATTGGGTTAATATAATCGGATATTAATACGAGTATATTCAATTCCTGTTTTCATGAATATCTTCTATTATGAAAAAAATTATGTTACTCTGTACTATTTAGCCGTTTTACTAGAGAGCCGGGTAAGTGATCATAAAAATTGCAAAAGCTTAGACTAGAGGGGTGAGAGTAGTGATTTTCAATGAAAGCATTTTACGAGATCTTTCAAAATATCAATAGTGCATCTTTAAGGATAATCCACTTTATTATACGATCATGCAAATCCAAGTCTACGACGGATTGAAATAAATTGATCATAAATAGTGTCGATGACCTTCGGTTTTATTGGTTCCCGCCAAACATCACTGTAAAATATAGCAATTTAAATCGATTTGCATGAATGTGTTGTTCTACGATTTATGTTGCTTGTAGATCTTGATATTGAATTTCACACTTTACGATGTAAGTACTTTCACTTTTCACAATGATAAAATGAAAATGCTGTTTTATATTTCAGATTTTATTGCCGTTCAGCATGGTAATACTGCCAGCGTCCAGCTTCCATCGTTTGATGATAGACCGTTTGCAACGCTCTTTAGATAGCTCGACTGTTTCTTTTGTATTTTGTTAATTATATTTGTATTAGTTGTAATTTTCTTCCTTTTTAACTTTATAATAATCAATAAACAAAGACAAATATTAAAAGTAAACAAATATTATTAAAACTACAACATTACTCATCATTATCATCATCTTCCTGCCCTTATCCCACTCTATGTGGGGTCGGCACAGCATGGTTCTTGGATCACGCTGTAAGAGTTTTGGCTAAGGTGTTTTAGCCTGTACGCCTGCCTGACGTCAACTCTACTTGGGAAAAAAACCACAACATTAATAAAAAAGAAATTAAACTATAGTAAAAATACAATTTTGATCATTTGGCAAGGTTCCAAGTTCACTGGCTGCATTCCCGCGTTGTATGGCCAGATAAATTCTTTGCGCTGGGAATGAGCCAGTCCTCTTATCCTGCGGCGTTGACTAACAAAGGTGTAATCTTCTTATAAAAGCTAGTATAGTCATATATTGAAACGTAATAAATATGTTACTGCCTGAAAGCTATGTAGCTGGCGTAGCTTCACATTGTAGTTATTAGGTGCATTATTATCTTTTATTTCTCCTAGAATGACGAATGCTAAGAAGCCGTAACTAAGTTTCTTAAACCGTTATTTTTGTTAATATTTAAAACCAACTTGATAACGTATGTAAAGCCAAAACTAAAATTACCTACCTAACACTTCTACAAGTCTAATGAAATTCATCGTAGAGTTTCGAAACGTTTAATAGAGGCAAAAGCATTAACTTATGTTAATAATAATTCCAGAAAGCTAATTTTCACAAAAGATATGAAATAAACAAAAAGTAATTGTAGGGGAATCCCTAAATGAAACTCTGTGAGAGAAAGTTGTTAATTTAGTTCTAAAATTTCAATACACTCTATGTAGGGTTATAAAGTGGACTTGTAGCAGCAGATGCGACACTGTAGTGTCATAAAAAATAAAATATAGGTCTTAGCCATAAACGTGGTATGCGCTTCAGGGTGCTATCCGAGCTTGCGTCTAGACGAATCTGCTACTCTTCACGACAGACTTCAGTATTTTGTACAAAGAAAAATCCAGCCAACTTCTCAAGCCATGTCATTGTAGAAGGTAATCCTTTGATGAGAGTGAGATTTGATCCGTTCCAGACTCAGAGACGGTACACAAGTTGAAGCATTGCAATCTATCCGAGACAAATATTGTCTTAAATTGGTTGGGCTAAGGAGAAAAGTTTGTTTGAATACTCTATTTAGGTAAACAGGGTTTGGTGAAAGATCGGTAACCTGTCATTTGATCTTGATCTACCGAAACATTTCTAAGCTCTTCAGATTTATTAAATGGCTTTAACATAAAGTAGAACAATATACTCAACAGTGGACATTGGATAGTCAGATTCATAGCAAAAGATAATCAGAAATAAAGTTTAAGAGCCAATTCATATTAAATATCTAGCAATAGAATAAACAGAGGAATAATAATAATCAGTAATATCATTTTATCGCTAGGTAAACTAAAGTTTACAGAGCTTGTCTTATATTAACCAAAATAAATATCCACAACGATGTTACCAAGTTCTATTGCTTTGTTTTTAAAAATGCGTTCTGCTGAACTTGGACACTATGCCTTATCTTGCAAGTCATGTAAGAGAAGATGGCCCATTCTCTGTTAGGGCCTGTACACAGTGGGCCATGCACGCCATGCGCCACGATAGGCCACAATTGCCTGTGCTTCGGCGACGGTGTTCACACAATGGTGCAAGGCTCATTACTGCCTAGCAAATCACTCAAGATGAACGTAGAAGTTGTCACCGCCGGCAATTTATTTGCTAACTTCACGAATACCTGGATCCGCCTACTTTTCATCCACGTACCACGCGGGCGCAGCCACAGACGGAAGCTAGTATTAAAATAGTACCAAACAATGCAATCATTATCTTGTTTTTAGCATTTTTTGGTCCCAAATTAAAGGCTCAGATTCATAACATTTAATGAATTTAAAAGATAGACCTCCAAGGAGATTTTGTTAGAAAATTTGGGTTTTTGGAATGTTCCATAAAATGTTCCAAATATTAATTTAAATATTTGGAAGAATCTGAAGAAAGTTCTGGAAGTTGCGAGATAAATAAATAAATAAATAATTATGGACATTTCACTCGCCATCTAGCCCCAAACTAAGCAAAGCTTGTACTATGCGAACCAGATGGCTGATACAATACTTATATACTTTTTTTGTAAATACATACTTATAATACATAGTATTGAAACACCCAGACCCGGAAGAAATATTTGCAGAACATGCAAACATTTCTCCCGCAGTGGGAATCGAACCCGCGCCTCTTGCGTCTCAGTCGAGCACTCGCCCGCCAAGCCACCGAGGTTGTCAAATAGAACAAAGAAGAAGATATAGAGATAGAACAAAGAAAAGTCTAACGAAATGAAAAATGAATAGAAGAACGAAAAGACGATCAAAATTCAGAGTATAAAAGGCGGCACGAGCCGAGCAGCCGGCAGTTTGGAAAAGTCCAGCAAACTTGAAGCAACTGTAACTTAAAGTAACAATACCTACTTTACAATAAAAAATGTATCACCCCATCAGCGGTCGGGGTGAACTGAGTCATGGACCACTGTGTGAACACTCCCGGCCACGCCATGCCACGGTTTCTTTGAAGTGTGTCGAAAAAACCGACAAATCGACATTGCTTGCCATGATCCATTGGCCACTGGCAATTGCCCCTTGAACACAATGTCGAATGGCGTGTAGTGGTTGAGCATGGCCCATTGTGTGCTAGGAGATGTAATAAAGGTGCAGGTCACCGGTGACCGGTGTTATCTTTCATGAAACTCTTCAAAATACATACAGAGTTATCGACTTAGTTTGTGCGTCGTATCTACTGCTATTAAAACGCTTTATAACAAAACTTAATCAGATGTGGGTGCAAGTTTTCTTATGTTCACTTGTGGCTCTGCCCACCCCATTAGGGATACGAGCGTGATAATAGTTATATATGTATAACAAAACAAACTCCTACTGTGTAGCAAATTATTTTATTTAATCTAGCGCTTTGAAAACATTTTATACCTATTTTGTAAGGTTTTAAATAATCGAAACTAATAGAAATACTAAAACTTAAAAAAAATACTAAAAAATCTTAAAAATATAGATACCTAACTTGAGTAATGAGCACTGTTCTTGAATACGGGCGTTGATATGTAGACCAGTATGTAGATATTATTAAAATTCCATGTCCGTCGCTCTCATTTAAACTAATAGTCATGGCCTGGATTCTACAATACTTGACCTGATTCTCAAAATGATGCTGCACTTTCCTGAATATGATATTAATTACCTAAACAGTTTGCAATGGTAAGTAATGTGCAGAAGACCGTTTGGAAATAAGGTTTCTCGAATAGCGGTCACGAATCTGAAAACAAAGTGTAGGGCGGCCTCTCACCTAATCGACTGATGACATTGTAAAGGTCGAAAAAGGCAGCAAAAAACCCTTCATCTAAAAGTACCTATTTAGTTAAGCTTATCTCCAGCAGTGAACTTTTAGAAACCATACCTACCTACACCTAAATATTAATTTATACTGGCAAGTTGAATTGCACTAAAAATAAGCAAATAAGCCTAGGTTGGCATGAAATGTCTTACTCGGGTTCACATTAACACAATCACATGGATCTTAAAAATTGAAATGGATTTGAAGTTGGATTGAAGTTCGGACAGTAGATACAAAGTATACATACAATATAGTTATATAGTACGAGTAGGTAGTTTTATAATTCAGTTCAGTTATTTTCATCGCCAATGCTTAGTGATGCTGCACATATGACGAAAAATTTATTGTTTACAACTGGAACGCCCCGTGAATTTGTCCGGTCGAGTTTTTTCATACAAATTTCATCTTCCTGCGTCTTTTAGGAGTTGAATTCGGGAATACCTATCAGCCCTAAGTACACCGTAAGAGAAATATTCCCTTTAAGCTTCATTCTTCTAGGCTGTGCATTGATTCAGTACTTCTCTGCTGGACTAGGAGTAAAAAAAAAAGCAGAATACGTCCAGCTGCTTCTCACCCCGAGCATGTCGTAAGATTCGACTAAGGGATAGTATCCTTTCCAACACAATGAATCTATATGGGCGATGGGCTGATCACCTGTCACCATGACTCACCATAATAAATCTTGGAACTCTTGGATCAGAAGTGGCTGCAAGTTTTCTTATGATTACTTGTGGCTCTGCCCACCCCGTTAGGGATACGGGCGTGATAATATGTATGTATGTATTGATTCAGTCAGTCAGAGTTTTATATTATTTCGATTTTAACTGTGACGATAACAATAACACGTTCAGCAATCATAAAAGCAAATACAGTTTTTATTGGTGTAGAATCGTAAGACCCTTTGTTCATAGCTGTCTATTGCCTTCTACAAAGCTGTCACGCCGACTCTAACGAGACAAGTCATACCTACAATAAAATCGAAAGCTAGATCTGAATTATTCAATAAAAATGCATGTGAAAGAGTGAAACAAGTTGCAATGTGTCGAGACATGCCCGAATTATAATGAAATATTGAGATTTCGCATGCGAATGAATCGTGGAGAGAGAAAGGGCATTAGAATTCCTTTTTTGTTCTTCGTTGCTTTCATAGTAATATTATTTTGGAGATAAAATATACAAGAGACCTTAGAATTACAATGCGTATTTATGTTCTCACTTTTTTGGTACTTTTACCTCTACTAAGGTATCTATAGGTAGGTAAGTATTTATATCTATTATTTTCAAATGCATAAAATACCTATTACTTATTCACAATTGCATCTTCTCCATTCGAGTCATTTCGTAATAGAACATCAATAAAGTTTTACTACATCCATTTCGGCTTGTACTACACTTCGCTTAACACTACATAACCAATCTGTTACACTTAGGCCACGAGCATAAATTTTATACAATTTTTTAGTTTCCCACTGTTTTATCTCTAGATTCTGATTGTCTTAAGATGTAGGTAGGTGTATGAGCCGCGTGCTATGTCAGAATCATCAGAAAAATCGAAATCAGCACACGAATAAGTCGGACAACTAGCTATTGTTCGACAAATCTATGTATTGGAGTTCACTTAAGTACATTCTACTAAATAGTAATTCATATTTTACTCAGTGTTGTTTGAAAGTCCGTGAGATGACATGCCCCCGACTAAACAATTTGGATGAGTCACAGTATGCTCGCGGCCTTATCAAATGAGATCGAACCCTTAACCTGAATATTGGCAGAGCATTATCACATAAATTAAACACGGAAAGTAATTTTAATTGGCCAACATACAATCCATTTATAGAAATTTTACAACAAGAAATACTGTGCCAGCATTACAATAATTTAAATAATTTTATAGCAATTGAATAAACCAATATTATAATTGACTCTCTCTTTATTGCTACAATTTATACAAATTGGAGTTTGGCTTAATGAAGAACGTAAAGCTCGTTACACATGGTTTTTGCTTCAATTTCGTCAATATTGAGGAATCTGTCATAACTACTCAATATCTTAAAAAAAATAAAAACTACTTAAAAAAAATACACAATGTACTAGACATTTACGCCTACTACATGCCACAATTTTATTAGGTAGTAGCTATAGGTATACATATGAGACGTTGGTATACGTGTAAAAAATGTTTTGTACGTCTCACGGTTAGGAAAATTTGCCCCAAATCACGCCATCTCTATCCTTCGAAGTTTATAACCATGAAGGTGTCGTGAACATCATCACCATTATTTTGACATTTTCACACAAAAATAGATCTAAAAAGAAAAACAACAAGTTAATTAAAATGAATAAAGATAATACTCAGCACTCATAGCCTTGACACCACTCTGGAACTCCCTGTATCATGGGTATTAGAAACTACGAGTGGTACCACAACATCCAGTTAAGTGAAGAAATATTTGTAAAAAACCACGCGAGCAAAGCCGCGCGGGTACTAGTATTCGATAACTTGTCACTAGTATTGGCTTTCGGTACAAATAGGTCGATTGCTGTTATCTATGTATGTTACCAACGGATGTTGCCTCAGGTTGGCTGCAGTTCAAAAACTTGGCCTATTTTAAGGGTTGCTTCCCATTTTCCTATCAGCGAGTGATTGAGAAGAATAATATGAGAGATGATGATATTGATGAGAGAAACTAAACTTTAAATAGGGACGAACATCTGTGACAGGCCTTCCAGTGAGCCTTACAGGACAAACAGCCCAATTGAGGTTGGTAGTAGGTACCTACCTAAAATTTTCTTCGCTGTTAGTCGTAGGGTTTCATCATACATAGATGTTTACCAATGTTTTTATGTATGACAGGTACCGATGATATTAAAAAAATAAAGTAGGTAGGTATCTATACATTTCAATATGTACAAGTAGTATCTACCTACTTTATCAGCCTGTTTCTCTGCTGGACTTGGAGTAAAGAAAAAACATAGAATGCGCACAGCTGCTTCACTCCCCGAGTATGTCGTAAAAGTCGACTAAGGGGTAGTAACCTTTCCAACATGATGGACTATCTATAATGGTCGATGAACTGATTACCTGTCATCATGGTTCACAATATCCATCTTTGGGCTTTCAACCAGGAGTGGCTGCAAGTTTTCTTTTGATTACTAGTGACTCTGACCATTCCATTAGGAATGTGAGGGCGTGATATCGTCGTTGCAAAAGCAAAAACTCTCATGTGACATTTTTGGTCAAAATGACTTTAGCTGATTTTTGCATAGCATAATTCAAAGCCACCGTTTGCAAAGACTCTTATGTGTATATCTTATAATCTGAGTCAGATATACCATGAAGTTAATTCATCTCAAGTGTCGGCTTATATTTTATAGTAAATCGAAATCTCTCATATGCCTACTGCACACATAGAAGGTTTTGGTAACGGATTTGTTTGAAATAATTTGTAAACAAATACTCGTAGGTCGACAATGCTATATTATGTATGTTATATGTATTTTATCAGCCAACTGGATTCCATAGCTTTGGTTGGTCTGTGTGAAATGTCTAGCATTTTTTTTCCTTGAAAATTATTTTATTAACACAAATATTTACTTTAAAATAACGTAAAAAGAACCAAAGCCTTCTGAATAATAAGTAATCAATATTAATTAGCGTTCTGTTAATAAAATCAGTAGGCAAAGCTCTTCAGTAAATTCACTTTGTAATTAGCGTATGCATACACTGCAGGTCATGTGTCAAGCTGCGTAATACAAAATTAATTAATGAATATTGTAAAAGCTGTTGCAATCTAGACCTACACTTATTAAACTGATTTCCTATAAAACAGTGACCGAAAATATTATTAAAGAGGAAATGACATGTAATTGCACATAGTAATAAAGTTATATACATTCAAGTTATATATATATTAGGCAACAGTCACAACAGATACCTAACACATTTTATTATAGATTTATTTTATTTTATTTTACGTATTTTCTGCATGGTTCTCTATATTCATCTTAGGGCTTTAGATCAGAAGTGGCTACAAGTTTTCTTAGGTTTACTTATATTTAATTGTTTTTCACATTATGTGTTTATCCTTATTTTATCTATTTCCATATTCCATGTTTCCCTTACTTGTGAGAGATAAAATAAATGACTGATTAAAAAAAAAAAAAAAAAAAAAAAAAACCTCTTTCCCATAGGGGTAATAGGGGACTGATCTCCGTTTACTACGGTCCTGACATACTATTCTCATTTCCTTTACTCTCATCACATTTTTCGTACATGCTCGTCGGTTAAGGGTATAGTGATAAAGTTGTTGTGCTATTATATTACAATCGGAAATTTTAATAAGGATGGTATTATACCTTGTGATAGACTCTTTTTTATCAAGCTAAGCAAAGCAATATGCCGCATGGATATGGTGTCTTCTCCATAATCAGTAAAACAGTTTCATTATGGGGTTGGATATATTATGCGGCTCAATGTAGTCTTACAAGAATTTATT
Source organism: Scotopteryx bipunctaria (assembly GCA_949320045.1). NCBI lineage: Eukaryota > Metazoa > Arthropoda > Insecta > Lepidoptera > Geometridae > Scotopteryx > Scotopteryx bipunctaria. Next base: position 5,928,803 of record OX439449.1, read on the forward strand.
AGTGGACTATGACATAAAAACGGTATGTTTCTGTAAATCTGTTGTATCGTAAAACGTATATGGCCAAGAATGTAATAACTTTACCTACATATGACGATTAAGTACTGAGGCATATTTTATCACTCCAAATAAAATGGAAAACATACGTGGTCAGGCATAATATTAGCCTATCATGAATATATTTAGGCTGTGTTCACGTGGTCCGAATGGAAGAAAAAGGTTATCATAGAACTGAATGATCGCACCATGAGGAATCTAAAAACACTGTAGTCAACTGATCGCACCCGCTGGACGAAAGTGTTCTCATAGTCGGACTGATCGCACCAGCTGCGAATAAGTTTAAGTAGTCCGATTGATCGGACATTGCTGTCGGACCACGTGGCCACAGCCTATTTTTAGCCTCGATACGGATTTCGAGATAAAAGTGAAATTGCAAATGAGTCGTGGTATTCGATTAAATCGCGCCAGTAAGTTTTGCTTACGGTAAATTGCCCTCTGGCTAAACTAACTGGCTGATGGTATAATTTCCACCTCATCTGCTAAACATAAAAATTAATTAAGTTGAGGTAAATTAATTAATTAAGAAATATACCTACTGTAAATTATGCTGTCTTTCTGAGACATAAACCAACTTGTGCCTACAAGTATTACAAAACGTAATAAAGTAGGTACCATTACGACGATTATATAATTATCGTTGTTATAGGTAATCAGTTTTTATCAGTTGGTTGTTGTTTACCACATGATACTTTACGCTTTTCTATAAAAATAGCTATCACTAGTTTCCGCAACCGGCTGCGCTCGCGTGGCACCTAGAGTCAGTCACTATCACGGGAAAATTTTAAGCTTTGATGTTTGCAGAACACCTTGCTTCTAGGCGGGTGGGTACTTAAGATTTTAGTTCGAGTTGTTTATACCATTAGGGAAAGATTAAATTTCAAAGGGACAGCCCTTTGAAACTATTGAATGAAACAGCTGCTTGTCTCACATCTTCATGAAACTTGCATGAAAACACCTTCCGCTCATTAAAGTACCAAACGGTCAAACCGGTTTTTTTTGCACCTATTTATTTTGCAAATCTATTATAGTCCTATTTAAAATACAAAAAAGTTAATATTAGATTTTTATCTATCTATCTAGTCATGTTACTACTTATTTCGAACCAGTGTGGTGAGAGGACTTGAAGTGCGCTTCAAAGGCCTCTCTGAAGCGCACTGACACGGAAACCTGTGCACATGACACCTGTTTCCGAACTTTTTTAATCTTGAGGCATTTTCACTAGCGTTTCTCTTCGTTCCCGTGACACCATCTTCTAAAAGTTAATATGCAATGGAATTGGAATATTTCCACCCCTCAAATGAAGAGCAAACGGAGTAAGCTTCCTTTAAACTGCTGAGTGTAGTTATCTTGCTAAGTCAAGTGAGACCCTATTAACATAAAAACCTGAATCCAGTTTTTCTCCGATTACCCTGTACACGTGAATAGCATAATAAAATTACCTGCCCATCCAATTTACGGAGGTGTTCGTCCATGAAATATTGTGAGTTGAGAGGCTTGGAGTACATAGGCCGCTATCAGTGAGTATTATCAGCCGTCAGTAGCGAGCCGGTGTTGGCACGGGACGCACGTGTCGACCTCCAACATTCCGAAACACAGTGACGCGATCGCGAATGTAACTTTGTGAACAGTTATGGTAAGTAAAAACTGGCGTAATATACAACTACCTCACTTTTTGTTTGCCACAAGTTCAGTTAAATAAGCGATGATAATTAAGGCTGGTTGAAAAACTTTGTAAGAGACTAAGATAAGTTTTTCTACTATTAGCACTTTTCAAATTCATGAAATCAATGATCAATAGAACATTTTCTTATCCGATATTAATTCGAAGTTTGATTTGATTTGAAATAAAAAGTTTAAAATTGATTGAGCGAAATCGTTTGTTTCGTCGCATTATTGTTGTTTTTATAAATGAGATTAAACATCCTTGCCCTTTCGAAACAAGTTTTTAAACATTCATTCAAATGTTATTCTAATTTTAATAATTTCCTGATTTATTTTAAGTTTTAAACTGTTAACCAAAATAGAGATTTCACTTTATATATTTTTTTTATTTCAAGTGTTTTCGTTTATTTTTCTAACAAAAAAGGCGAAAGCTAGTAAAACATAATTTTCACTTTTGTTACGAATTTTCCTAAACTAAATGTAATTTGAGAGTTACATAATAAGGACCAGTTTAAATTTCAGTTTAGTTTAAAAAAGAGAACAGCAAAATCTACTGTAATAACAGACTAACAACTAATATTTGGTAATACTATTAAAAAGTCACGGTACATCGACACTGAAAAACAAGACAAGAAAATACCTAAAGATAGAAAGTTCTAATTTGTTTACATATTTCTGAGAGATGGTCGAGATGAATTACGAAGACGCTTAGTTTATTTAATTAAAATGGCAGCTATTAACGCTAAATTAACTCCAACAGAGAGAAGAATTACAACAATAAATTATAATTATTGTCACAAGTTTAGCGAAACTTTTGCTATTACGAGTATTTTAGGGTTCACCAATTCTTTTGTAGTTAGGCCAATTACTTCGAGGAGAAAAAATAAAGTTACAACAATCTTTTGCGAAAGTTTAAGGGTTGAGTGATCCTTAAGCGATAGGTTTCTATAAAAAACAAAATATCTAGTCATCTATTAAAAAGTTAAACCCATTGTAAGTTAATGCTAACTTATACGAGGTGCGGGTTCGATCCTGCGTCGAAAAAAAAAAATGTTTGCACGTTCCGCTATTTTTTCTAGGTACTCGTAGTTTCTCATACGCAGGACGATTCCTCCAGGGGATCCTAGTGTGGAATTAGAACTATGTTTATGTCTGTTCCGATAAATCTAGACCACAACAAACCAAATAATTTCTCTTTATGTTTTCCTCGGAAAATCCATGGCCGTGTGACAAACGAGTCAAGTAGCTCTCTCGACAGAGGCAAATGCGAATCCCTCTAGTACCTACTTACCTACTGTTGAGTATTTGAGCTGAGTGTGTCACCAGCAATTTTGTTTTGTTTACTACTGGTTAGTACCAGATTCTGATGTTATTAGGTTATTAACCTTATATTAATTTTCACAGCAGTCTTATTATGTACATACTCGTAGTTCATACACGTTGTCTTATATGAATAAAAAAGTAAGTTCTATATAATCTAATATGTAGAAGGCCATAATTCATAACACCACTAAATATTACTTCCAAAGCCAAAATGATCAATATATCTGTTGCTATTCGCTGACAATGACAAAAGAAAACTATAATGACGCGGCTATTTACAATCCCTGAAATATTTAACACGTTAGAAAGGGAATAATCATAACAGCAATCGTTTAACTGCCTTTAAATTACGTCTGAATGGGTGCCAAAAGCCATTTCCTTAACTTTACTGTGACAAGGGTCTGAAAACTAAAATGTTTGACCTCAAACGAAATTGAAAGCGCAGTAGTAAACAGCTACCTATAGTAACGCTTAAATAAAAATACGACTAGATACTAAACCAGTACCAGTACTCTCAAACGTTAAAGGAAAATATCGTGAGGACCATCTAAATAGCCTGGGTACTAATAGCGTCCCGTTAGTGAAGGCAGAAGTTGCTTCCTGATGCTGTATAAATCATCCAGTATTCGAGTATTATGGAAGGCCTTAGATACTAAAATATTACAAAAGAAGTACCAATATCGCTGAACTTGGGGTGCCTCGGGCTAAAAACTTTGAACACAACTCTACTGTATTCAGTTTTGGTCTTAGGCTTCTATTAGTTAGAATATAAAAAAAATATTATATCAATTACAGAGGATTATTTGCTGGATAATTTGTTAATTATTACATGTGAAAATATAATTAACAGATGTTTGTGCTATCCATCACAGTGCTAGTCTTGGTCATCTATGGCCCATGCCTTTATTTAAATACCGTCCGTCAATCTTCCTGCATTTTCAGTTTAACTCTGGCTGGATAAAATTATTTCCAAGTTCCTTCAAAACTTCCAAAGAATCAGGTAATTAGATTTCAGATTTTTTATATTCCTTACTTTCAGGAAAACTTTGTTATTTTAGGAGTTCATGTTATAAATATTTTCTCTTTTTAATAACGACCCTGTTTCAGATTTCCATAATGTAAGTACCTACTACTGTTTATAAATTCGAAAGTTTGTGAGGGTTTGTGAGGATATGAAGATATTTGTGCCTCAATGGCGCTGTAATAGCCGAACGGATTTGATTAAAACTTGGAATATACATAAACAATGTATGCTATTATAACATTATTGAAGGACAAGTTTATTAGAAACTATTCAATGAAATTCAATAGGTAATAATACCAGTAACGATGGAACAATTTTATGTTTAAACTGGCAATTACACGCAAATTCGAAACGCTTCCAAACGGCAAAAATAAAACAATAAGTATAGAGTAACATTCGGTTCGGTTTTAGTTTGTTGTGTAAAACTTGTGCGTTGAAAATTTCAGGAGATATCGGAAGTATACAGGTTATAAGCAAACAGCTGGCTTACTTCTCAAAGTTACAGTTTGTCCAAATAAATAGGTGTTCAACACAATAATCTTAGTAATTGAATGCCCCACAACTTTGTTCGAGTTGAGTATTTTTTATACATAGAAACTTCTTCTTCGGGAATTATTTTCTTAGTGCAGCCCTAAACCATAAAAGGAACATACCCTCTAGGTTACATGCTTCTAGGATTATCAAAGTTATACTAGGAAACAACTTGCCTATAGGTATCCACCAACATTATACAAACATAATAAATAAATAAATATTTGTGGACATTTCACACAGCGCCATCTAGCCCCAAACTAAGCAAAGCTTGTACTATGGGCACCAGATGGCTGATAGAATACTTATATAATTATTTTTTTTTGTAAATACATACTTATAATACATAATACTACAACACCCAGACCCGGAAGAAACATTTGCAGAACATACAAACATTTCTCCCGTAGCGGGAATCGAACCTGCGCCTCTTGCGTCTCAGCCAAGCACGAGTTGTCATAATAATGTCAGCTGTTTTGAGGGAAGGCTAAAGAGAGTGTGCAATATACTATTTGATTTCAACATTTTGTGCTGTCTCACTGTATTTTTTTATACACCCGAAATCCCAAAACCATCATTCGATTCGAAATCGTTGTAGATCGCGATCGTATGGTGGCCTCTCAAAGACAGGCCATACTAGTTAGTCTCCGCCCAAAACCTTAATATTTTCTACGACAGAGAGAATGAATGAGATGTTCATATAGAACTGTACCAACGAAGTCGTTGCCAAGTTCTCTGTATTTCTACGAGGCAAGTGTTGTTCTCAGAAAGTGTCGTGAGCGTTACAGCTACACTAAGCTGCATTGAAGTGTAAAGGAACGTTACAATGTATTGAAGAGTAAAGTACCGCCGCTAAGTGTTTGAATATGGAAGGCTACTCTGCCAGAGGAAGGCCGAAGAAAAGATGGATGAATCGTGTGAAAGGAGTGAGTACTGAGATGACGAGTGATAGGAGAAGATGGAAAAGGGAAACATATTGTGCCGACCCCACCTTGTGGGACAAGGGCTGGAAAATTTTGATGAGTTATAAATTTATTTCTGTACCTAGGTAAATTAATATCTTTGTATACATACATATTATCACTCCCGTAACTGGGGTGGTCAAAACCACAATTAACCATAAGAAAGCTTGCAGCCACTCCCGATTCTAGAGTTGCTCGATGATGTCGTAAAAGTCGAATGTTTTTATTGATTAAAAACACTTGGTTTATTCAACGACCTACAACATTTAAAAGCTCATATTAACAAAGACTGATGATGATGATAGTCGCTACAAGTATAACTAGAAGTATACCTTTACTGCAAAGCCACAAACTCCTGACATAGTTTCCAGTTGTATGAAGTTATCATACAATGCAACTTAAAGCATAAAATATCAAATGCAATTTCATATTCAAAACGGCAGTGTCAAAGTAGTCTTGCCCTGTTTATAATACCATCGCTGATAACCTGATTCTAGAAGAAGCTGCGGCAGAAACACTAGAACGCCGTTACCCCTTTTCACCTCCTAGGGGTAGAATTGCCAAAAATCCTTTTTTAGTGTAAGTCTACGCAATAAAGAATACACCCTCCAAATTCCAAGTCTGTTAATAAGTCAGTCACGACAAACAACTCTTTTATAGAGAAAAAAATATATAAATTACTAGCTGCCGCCCGCGGTTTCGCTCGCATCGTATCCGGATAAAAAATAGCCTATATGTTAATCCAGTACATATACAATGTATATTCCAAGTTTCATTCAAATCCGTTCAGCTGTTTAGGCGTGATTGAGGCACAAAGATCCAAACATCCAAACTCACAAACTTTCGCATTTATAATATAAGTAAGATAATTTTCATTAATTCATTTTAAAAGTAACAGAAAACTTATGTAAAATTTTGCAATGATACTCGAGAAAAGGTACCTCTCTAAAATTTGTTTAATGATAGTTACCTCAGTTTATTTCTGATCCGTAACCAAGATATGAACGACGACACAAAGTTGCAATTCTGCCATTCATCATCTTTTTTCATCGTGTTTTCCATTCCCTTCTGTCGGCCGTCATCTCTGTATCACTCCTTTCTTAGTCATGTCCTAATTCTGACATTCGTTGAGCTAAATAAAATCCAAATAAGGTCAAACACCGGAACACAAACCCGTAGGTAATTATTGGCACCAAGTTCGAGTCTCCAATAGTCAGTGCGATTGTAACGCGATGTCGCCGCGTTTTGGCACGGCTTCTTAGTGAATGGGGTGCACGGTTTCATCTGTGGCGCAGTTTCCAGAAATATTTGAGAGATAAGCGAAGCTCCGGCACAATGGCAATGCAACACAAGTGTGTAGTATTACAAGATTCACATTCATGAATAAGGCTAACATTAACACCACAATAGTGTTGAATGAAATATTATCATATTTTATAGTAAACCAAACCATATACTGTAAATAGTTTAGGCTCGTTGTATAAGTATGTAGAAAGAAGTTAAAAACGTGGTGTAGAAATGTTATTGTAAGTATACTTCCAGGTGGATAGATAGATGAACTCTTTATTGTGTATAACAACACTTATCTGCCTAATATTCGTCTAACCTTCACGTGTCTGTATGTGTTGAAAAATTAAAAAAATCTCAAAAAGCACCCGTAAAGGACACAAATGTTTGTGGACTCTAGATTTTTCGTCATGCTACTGCCAACTCACGTTATTTTTTTTAAACCATTTGAATATTTCGCCCACAAATCTGGATCAGCGCCCACGACCATAAGGTCAAAAGTCAGGGACCACCAACTCTCATAATTTTGTAGCAAACATTGCGTTTTGGGAAACCCCATACGTATTGTTTATTTAGATGTTTATTATTACTTTACGAGTCCATATCTCTTAATGGCCTCACTCATAACTACGACTAATGGAATGCCACTTAATTCACTGGAACCATAACTCAGTGTGAAATCTACTAGCCTACTTGTTTTGGAACAAATATTTAGACCAAAGATACTTTTGACAAAATTAACTTCAAAGGTTTTTTTGCTACAAGTGCCTAAGTAACAGTTATTAGTACCGAAATTGTAGGCCCACTGATTTGTGCTCTATACCAGTGTTTTCAAACGGTAAAGGAATACATTGTGAGGAAACTGGCATGTCATAGAACCTAAAAACTTCGAAAAGATGTGTCAAGTGTACAAAAGGAGCCATGGAGAACTACAGAATAATCAAAATGAACGATATTGGTTGAAAATAACATGTAAATTTGGCAATAGTACATTGCACTTTGTTAATGTTGACTAATCTTGTACTTGGTTACAAATGACAAATTATATATTCAACAGAAAACATTCATACAAAAATTCAAGTCAACTGTCAAACGATAAACTTTTTCCTACTTTTTCAAACAATTTTGACACCTCTAGTTCGAAGCCTAGTTAGCCTACTGATTTCAATTTCGGATTTGACTATTATGTAAGTAGGTAACTTCTTTCTAGCAAAACATTTTAGTTTATCAGGCATATTGACTTCTATTGGCTCATAAAACCAAATGACAATTATTCGATACCCTGAATAGCTTTTAACCCTGCGAATTGCGCCAGTGTGCGGACGGCATTCCCGACCACTTCCATTGTGGCGTGTGGCAAATTGCACGCTTCCCTAGTCCTGCATTTCACATTTCTCACGGTTATGCCATTGTTGTTCTCGCATGCTATTCTAGGCTTATTTCTTTTACAACTTATAATAATATATATTTTTATTGCCTCACTGTTATGAAAACAACCCCCTTACTTAACCCATATTCTGTAATGTTAATTTTTTTAAGCCAAAACAATAAAAATCTTTCGAAAATTGCACGTTTTACAATATCGCCTTTCAATTTTTTAACTCCATATATTTTATTATTTATTTATTTCATATCTGTTTTTGTTTTTTCTTTCGTAATGCTACTTAGGGGTTTCAATCTCAAATAAGTGTACTTATATGAAAAATATAAAAATAATTTGTTGTAAATACATTCACCTAATAACTGTTAATGTTCTCGTAAATTGGGAGCCAAGTTTAATTGCCTATGGACATTAGACTTCAAATTAAATTGACTGGCATTGTTAATTATTATTATTATTTATTTATTTAATCATTAGAACGGTTTACCAATTACACTAATTAAATACAATAACTTACAAAAATATATATATAAAAATTCAAGATTCAATTTAACAAAAAGATTAATTAAAAGATTTTACAAATTATACATAGCAATAAAGGTCATAAAAATTAAAATACAAGAATAAAAATAAAAAAATAAAAATGTCCTATAAAAATCCTTTTAACTAATAAATACTGCGAGCCTTTCATGGGAATTTAATTAAATAAAACATTTAATTTTATTAACTACTAAATAACTGTAGGTTCTTAATCTGCACGATTATAATCACTTAGAGAAATTATTTTAATGCAAATAGAATATACTTAGCATAAAGGACCCTTATGTAGCTTACTATTACTGAATTCATTTTCGGAAACAATTCTGTCAAAAATACGTAGCGCTTTTCGAGAGAAAACAAGGTTTCTATGGTTTCAACGGAACGGATCGTTCCGTTGTCCGTAAGTAAAATATTGGAACCGAGCACTAATCGCTTCTGAGATATCCCCGAATATTTTCTACGAACATTTAAACTTTAATTAGTGTAAAAAGTTGTCAGGAAAACTTTGTTTCAGCATATTTATATCCCTATATTTTTGTTTAAACATTAATTGGAACTCTATCAGCTAATGTGTACATAATCAACCTCGAGTCTATTTTAAAGAAGATATAAACATTTTTTTCCTATATAAAACCAATGCTAATGGAAATTCCACAACTCCAAATTCATTATTTTAACCAGTAGCTATTTTCATGGACAGTTTGGACGGATATTAATTACCGTTTCACACTGACACGATAAATAAAAAGTTTAGGACATCAAAAATGCGGTCTGCGTGCTTCTGATCAGACAATGGCTATCGTTCAGACGTCGGTTCGTGACGCGGGATGTCGTTTTCTTTTGAAACTGACAGTTGTAAGATTGGTGACCAACTATGAAAGAACCGCCTTCTAAATTATATATAAAACTCTTACGTTACTGACTTACTTAGTTGTATGACTAGTTCTTTCGAACCAGTGTGGTGAAAGGGTTTAATGTGCTCCTCGAAGGCTCCTTGCAAGCACTCGATGTTTTCGAACTTTATTAGGTTCTACGATATGTCGGTTTCCTCATGATGTTTTCCTTCACCGTTTGAGAGTACTGGTATAAGCGCACGTAAAGAAAATGTAACATGTTTGGTATACCAATTTTTTGAGAGAGGCAGCAGGAAGCATTTTATACTTTTTCTGTACTTCCAGTCCAGCAGAGAAGTACAAAATATAGTTACTCATCAAATCATTTATTTTATTTACGTACATACAAATTACATCTAGATACTTACGTTCAAAGTTAATTACAGTTTCAAACAAAAATTGAGTTACAAATTAAAATCTGATCAACCCCGAGCCGACCACTTATACATAGTCAATTTAATTTTCATAACTCGTAAAATTTTATTACGCAATGTTTTGAGTTTAACTTTGTTACCAAGTCTAAATACATATTTCGTCTTGAAAATAAGAATAAAGTTAAAACTAATCTCAAAGAATTTTCATACAAATCTGTGCCCAAAAAGTTTTTTAGTGTTGCTTAGATCTTTTTATTTTCTTGCTATCAAAATATAAATAAAAAAATCACGCTGAAATCAATATCTAAACCTATTGTGTCGATGTCGTGTAGACTGTCATAAGTAATTTATTGACATAATAGGAGACAAGCCGAGATAAATTGCCTTTCTTTCCGTCCTTGAACTTGCTCTAATGAGCTGAGCCCCGAGACCGAGTCTACGAATCCGATAGTCTCTTGTTTTTTTTTTATAGAAACTAGCGAGACACGACTTTTTGTGTGAAAAAGAATCACAACTGCAATCCAAATGTGATAGACCATCTCTCAGATTTAAAACATTTATGATCCCTGACAATGTTTTGACTTATGATGGAAAAGCGCTCGTCGGGTAGCCTTCGTGATTGATCGTTGAAGTTAAGCAACGTTGTGCACGGTCATAATTTGGATGGGTGACTGCAAGTGGCATTACGATCTGAGCGCTTCCGTGATTTGGAGGGTTAAATTATCGGTCCCGGCTTTTAAGTAGTTAAGCCACGGCGGAGGCCCTTAGGCGGCCTAAAACTTCGTCACAAGAGTTGGCCATACGAACTTACTGACTTATGATGGAAAATACGAATGAAGCGAGCGAAGATTATCGAGTGGAAATCAGCGACGGGTATCAAAGTTTGATCGCCTACTCTGATGTGCCGAAAACATGCAACAGAAAACTAATTAACAGGATTCGAACGTTTGACTGATAGGTAGTTCACTTAAAAGTTTTAAATGAAAAATGAAAATGAAAATTCTACCTCAAATATAAGTGCAGTGCGTGCGATACAATACAATACAATCGCCGCATGCGCAAATTACTAAAATGTATGGTGGGACCGTACACGCTCGCTTTTGCTAAAACGTTCACTTTGATTCGTTCGCAATTGCTCAGTAACCTTCGCCTGCTTTTGTTCGATTGCCGTACACAGCTTTATTCTAGAGGTAGAGTTTCAAAACAAACATCAGTGGCGCATTCAAGAGCAGTACCACTGATGGTTCGAATAACGATCCATACATGCGTAGTAGCTCCGTTACATTAAACTCAGACTCAGTTCTAACCCGGTGACAATGTACTGTAGCCGAATATAGCTATGTATTTTGATTAATGTTGCGGGATATGTTTAGAACAAGATTTATAAGCCTCGCATCTACAAAAAAGGGTGCGTTTGCTTAACGAATTACATACAAAGTACATATAATGAAATCTATTCGCGTCCATACCTACCTATATGCTAGTAATCGCATGAGCAACTTTATCTTTTTACCAAATTTATTTCGAGATACACTATAATCATTATTCAGTTCACAGAATTCTTAATAGGTATTAATACCTACTAGGATAGCAGACAAAGACGTTGCCGACAAATTGCAAGATCTATACATCCCACGCTAGTAGATAAATATAACTTAGTTTCCCCCTTGGTTCCTGGAACCCTACGCCTTTCTATTATAATAATCTCCACCTACATATAAATGGATTCTATACATTGTAGCTTTGAAATAACTAAGTAGGTATTCTATAATTTTTTTTCTTGCGGTAGGTACCTAGATGTTTTGATTAAGATACCCATAGAATACATACATAGAAACTATTCATAGATGATTTTACTAAGCTCCTGAGTTCTGTCAATAAGTGCGGTAGTTTTACCATCTATAGTAGATGATTTATACAGCGTCAGGAGGCAACTTCACAAACGGGACGCTATAGTGCCCGGGACGAATTAAGATGGAGTAGGCTTTCAGGCACTTTTTTATACAAGTGGCACCGATAAATAAATAACACCCAACAGTCACATACATAGTTCTGACCCCACATTAAGATTTTCTGTGTCGTGGGTATCAGAAACACGAGTACCACAACACCCATACCTATTTTCATCTCCCGCTGCAGGAATCGAAACTGTGCCTTTTGCGTCTCAGCCGAGCACTCGCTCGCCACGCCACCGAGGTCACCAGGCCACTATGTATTTTCAAAGTTTTATTCAAAAATACAAATTTAAATGTTTTAGCAGTTACACCGTAAGTAATTAGGGCACGTAAAAACATCCTCACAAACTTTCGGGCACATCAGTGTAATAGTAGGGCACGCGCATTTTTCCGCCATTCATTTGAATAGCGAATAGGAGTATTAATCATAGTGGTGACACTGCGGAAAACGGCGTTTTGGCTCGTTTTTCCCACTTTCTTGTCTCGAATACTCGAATAATAAATAGATCAACAGAGGCCACTACTCTATCGGTAATCCAGTTATACGAGTATTTTTAGCCACAGTGTTGAACAGAATAATTTCTCTGCTGGACTAGGAGTAAATAAAAACTATAGAATGCGTCCAGCTGCTTCTTTCCCCGAGCATGTCGTAAAAGTTGACTAAGGTATAGTATCCTTCAACATGATGAGATACAATAAGCAAGTATTCCCAAGGAGGGTTGACGGACGTCAGGCAGGCGGCCGGTCATAAAACACTAAAAACTCTTACAGCATGGGATCATGCTGTGCCGACGACCTCACATAGAGTGGGATAAGGGCAGGACGAGTTTTGAACAGAATACAAGCATCATAACTTTAAAAAACCACAGCAACGTTGTTTTGTGTAAAAAAATACGGCTATATGGCTCTTTTCGACACATTGCTGTGGTAATGAACGATCCGTCACCGTTAGTAGAATATCGGAACTGAGCATAAAAGATCTCAAAGGGCTATAAACAAACGAATCTATTTAATCCGTCGATTGAGCTGAGGTTAATTTTAACGTAGGTATAAATTAATTTTATAGTTTCGCATTGCAATTTTCCTTGTCGAAGCTTAGAGAGGAAAATATTGGAACTTTTCACTCAAGTATTTACAAAATTATTACCTACAGAACCGGGTCTTGGCTACACCGTGAAGCGGTGAATGACGCGGTGACAGTAAGTTGACAGCTTAGTAAAATGTCTAAATTCTACATTTTGTGAGCCTTACAGACATTTTAAGGGTCCGAAGTCTGAATACATAGTTATGAAATGACTAGGAGCAAAATGAGTAAGAAGATTTTTTTATAATTTTATTACTGTAGGTACCAACAAATTTGATTTCTGTTCTGAGATTACACCATAGTGAATTGTGTTATCAACAGAAAAACCTTTTATAGATAACTAGCTGTACAACAAAAAATATATAGCAGCAGCTAGAGGCCCTTACCTACAGTTAAAGAAAGAGAAGTAAAAGAGAGCTGATATTAATGACATTGTCAATTGTCAAAATTTTTTAAATGTCAAATTTACTATCTTGTTATAAATTAATGTCTAAGAAGGATTTATGCGTTATTTTGTCTATTTTTTACATCCATTTTCCATTTTGGGATCGTTTTACAGGATAAAAAGTAGCCTATATCCTTCCCCGGGATGGAATCTATCTCCTTGCCAAATATCATAAAAATTGGAAAGGCAACAGACAGACAGACAGAGTTACTTTCGCATTTATAATATTAGTATGGTTATACACCGCATTAAAGTCTTGTATTTGACATAATTATATTATTAAAACATATCTGTTTTGGCAGATAAGACCTATGATGAGAGATAAAATCCATTACTAAAAGTATTTTTCACTTTTTTTAGTATAAATCTTCTACATTTATCGTTGAAACAGCGTTTCATGGCGATTACGAAGCGACTCATAAAAGTTAACTGCACAACAGACTCCAGAGTCTTGGTCTAAGTGAAAATATAGAGCTTGGAAATGTAACGTTTACTTACTTTCTTTCAACGGTGCTCTTCAAACGATCCTGAGATTTGAACTTCCTAAGATGAGGCAGCAGTATGATGTCTGTAAAAAAGCGGTTGCTGCGATTTTCAATTGTCATATCTACAATTTGAATAAATAAATATCTCTCCGATTTCGTGGGTTCAAATCCGGTCGTGGATTTTTCTGTTCGAATATGTGCACTAAATCAGTTCTCTCAAGGAGTGAAGGAAGATATCGTTAGGAAATTGGCGTGTCGTAGAAGCTAATAAGTTCGGAAACATGTGTAAAGGGCACAAAAAGAGCCTTTGAGATTCCACTCTAGAATTTCTTGTGATGATCACAACATCCAGAACATAGTAAGAAATATTTAATACACAAACTCTATATTTCTACGGCCGTGGGAATCGAATCTGCACCTCTTATATCTTAATTAGAGTCTTGCCAGCTATACTACCAAGGTCACCGAAAAAAAATATTGAAACCAAACAACTGTATCTTAGATCATCTAGGAAAACAAAGCTGCCACTTTAGATTAAACTATGCTCGTACAAACAGTATTTTATATAACCAGGAATACAGAAGTAAAAGTAACTAAATAGGTTCATAGAATTAAAGTTCCAAGATCCCACAAGTTGATAGTTTGCTATGTTTAGTACACACACAACCTCATACGTCCTGGATAAATGACTCAAAACACCACATAAATAGACAACAGCCAGACATTCGTTACCCAATCGCAAAACAGATAAATTGCATCTGAAACTAATCAGCAATGAAGCAGGATCTTTAAGATTTGTGGGACATTTTCAGATTACTATCGAGATTTAACTACTAAATACCAACGTAAAGTCTTATACCCGGTTCTAATATTCTATTAACGAATGTCGGTTCGTTCATGAACATAGTATCGTTATCTGTCGAAAGGCTCCAAACATTTTTTGTTGGAGAAAAACGTTGCTGTTTTAATGAACGATCCGTTGTCCGTTAGTAGAATAGTATTAGTTTTCAGCGGGGTAAGGACCAACCAAAACAAGCAGGCAAATGAACTACTAGTAGGAATCGGCGGAGGACACCGTTGCGATGTTCGCTCCCCTTTGCTAACGTGTGAAGCAGAAGGATGAATTACTTTACTGGCACTTTTAAACGTTCGTTGTGAATCGCTGGCTCTTACTGTTTCGGTACAACGTTCACATTGATTCGTTCGTGTTCGCTCGCTTCGCTTGGTCCGTACCCAGCTGAAGAACGGTGGTCGTACAACGAAGATACAGCGCAAGCTAGCGCATGGCGTTGTTGTTTATAGACATAAGGTTGAAAATCCTGTTGCCTCCATTTTATTACGTCCACCATCTTAATGTTGCCGCGTAACTACCTACAAGGAAATAGTCGTTACTACCAAAAGTTCTTTGGAAACTTGTTTTTATTATGTTTTAGAACTTTTTATTAGGTAACTGAGTAACTACATTATGTAGGTAGATAGTTTCTAGCTAGCACACATACACATACCTTCGTATTATGTATTTATTATGTATTAAGTCTTAGGTCTTAATAATTTTGAAGGTACCCGAAGTATACTTAAGTCAAAAAAGCTCTTGTACTTACCCATAATTTCATCTCCTACGGGGAACATAGGTACGCCAACAAGTTTGGATATAGTTTGGGTTGGGTTATTCTATGTTTTCCTATCAGAACTAAAACTACCCCGTACTGACTCATCAAAAAGTAATTTCTTATGTAGATACTACTAGATTAAGTGATATATGTTAACAAATAAATGTATCTTTAAGGTGTCTTAAACAGGGACCTTATTTTGTATATACGATATTTTTTTTTAAGTATAACTTCAAAAAATTATTTGTGTAAGCATAAACTTTACAACGCGAATTTTGTATGGTATGAGTAAAGTTGCCATTTAAAAGCTCGTGCTTGTGTAAATGTCATTTCTAAAGTTCGATAATGGCACATTTTAAATTCTTTCACCGCACTGGTTCGAAAGA
Organism: Scotopteryx bipunctaria; assembly: GCA_949320045.1. NCBI lineage: Eukaryota > Metazoa > Arthropoda > Insecta > Lepidoptera > Geometridae > Scotopteryx > Scotopteryx bipunctaria. The sequence continues at coordinate 5,944,805 of OX439449.1, forward strand.
ACTAGTGACAGGTATAGTAGTAGTTTTCCTAGGACTAAGCCCCTATTCGCTAGAAATCCCCTCAAAATTCGTAACACAATAATTCAAAATGGACACAACTGTCGCATCGGAGTAATATGCGGTCAGAGGTCTTGTCTCCGGCCGACTTAATTAAGTGATGCAGATGGACTCGTGGTCATTTACCCTTCAGCCTTTACGACTTAAGGCTGACTCCCTTTACTTATGGGACGGGCCGCACCGCAACGCATTGCATTGGTGATGTGAATTGTTGATTGACATTTCAAAATGCACGAAAGTTGCTCGAGTCAAGAGTTACTGCTGTACGATTCCCGTTATATCTAAATTTTGCGAAGGGAAAAGCATGAGACATAAAATAAGGAACATTAATAAAATCCAGCTCAAAAGAAAATGCTAAAATCTCGTATTTTACTGAAATAGCCTAATAAGTTATTAATGTAGTGCAAACATAAATTCGCAGGGCTATTTGAAGGCGCCTTGCGGTAAACGCTTTCTCTTTGTTAGCACTTTATACCCACCACGTTGTACTTAAGTAATAAATCAACGGAAATGAGAAGATTATTTCACACAAATATTTTGCATTTGCGGATCTATTCCGTAGCCTCAAAGATTACCGTCTACATTTACGAAAATCTCTATTAACATAACATTGAATTCATGAATATTTCATAGAATATTAAATAGGAGGCTTGAATAACAAATTCTTTCTTTCAATAGTTTGTGTAAAGAAAAAATAAGTTTATGTTAGGCTACCCTATCTCACATAATTTTACTTAGTTCTTTATTATTATTTGTAAAATATATTGATATTGATATTTAAATAGTTTTTTGTACAAAAATAAATATTCACTAAGTTCCAATTGTTTCAGGAAATAAAATCAGATCATGTAAAACGTCACGAAAATGAGAACTCCTCGGATAGGCAATGACTCTCCGCCGGTCTGACAGCTTGCCGACGCGACTGCGGGTCGTTCCTGTCTCCGCCCGACCCATTGTCCCCAACCTACCCGATTCCAACACCAACCCCGACCTCAACCACACACCCGCCCGGGAAGAAGTTATCGCCACTTGGAAATCCCTCCACACAGACGTCAGCGGAATAAAAAATGGATTTACCTCCAAAAACGAGATCGAAGAAACGAACGGAAAGGGGACGCACGATTACACTCCCACTTTTATCTGTAACAATAGAGACGTGCGAAAGAAAATCACTTATGATAATCGGACGGTTGGGGTCGAAGAGGCCGATCAGTGCTCGTCATTGCCCCTGGACCCACGCCAAGGGAACGATTCCGAAATCGGGCGAAGTAAAGTGCGCCGACGGAATCTGCTTCAAAGACTGTTTGCATGGAAAACAGCAGAGTGCGACTGTCGTGAGCAGTACACTCCCAAGTACCAGACCCCAAGACTGCGACCGGAAGACTTGCTGTGCACGTGCGGTGCGAGTGCCAATCGCTTTAAGCTCCCACGGAGGACCAATCGATGCACGGAACGGGGACGCTCCAAAAGTGTGGGATATGAGGCGGCTCGCGAAGTAGCCCAATTCCGTCGGTCAGTGTCGTTTGAAAATAGAATGAGGCTTTTAAATGGAAAACGTTCCTTTGTCAGAGTATCGTTCAGCCTTCTGCTCGAGGCAGTATTCTTTTCCAAATTTCCCTTTAAAAGCCTAATTATAAAGTGTGTGACACACCAGGTGCGCGAGTGCTGGTGCCACCGTTGGCGCTGAGACCGCTGCAGCGTTGCGCGCGCGCGCCGCACTCACCCTCGCGAGGCGCTACTACCCTGAGGGAGGCTGGGGCTGGACTATCACGGTCGTGGGGACCTTAGTCCAGATACTGTCCCATGGACTGCAGCTCGGAGGCGGCGCGGGAGCTATAGCATGCTCTGCTGCTGTCAAGTTCCGGGTATCTCCGCTTTACACACATGGTGAGTCATGCAAATATCTTTGATGTGAAGTTCCCGTACTGCACTTGATGGCTAGCAACAAAACAGGCAATATTTCATGACGGTCACTAAACTTAATACTATTTCATGGCTTCCCAAAAATATTCAATGTCTTTAGGTCAATTTAATATCGATGTTTGCAGTGGCCATTTCAAAAAATATATTATTAATATTTCCGCCAAGAAGCGGAAAAGCCGCTCTAGATTTTATACCGTGGTGAGTCCTAAACAAACAAGCCAAAAACAACTGTGCATTTTGTATTAACCACCCTTTTAGTTTTTACTCTAAAATCAAATATACAGTTGGAATAACTTCTGAATTCTTGGTGCAGACATCATTAATAACTATGCTCCCTGTTCTTGCGGCTACAGTTTTTAAAATCTTAAATTATGAATTTCTATTAAAATCTGTGGTTGATGTTCTCTTTTAGAATAATGTTAGTCTAGAGCATTTTAAAAATGAGCTAAGAAATTAGTTCAGAGCAAAAAACACAGACGTTCAATTGTAAATTCTATTGTTCATTCGATTTTTAATTTAATTGTTTATTAGATTGTTCATTCGATTGTTAATTCGATTGTCCATTCGAGTGTCCATTCGAATGTCCATTCGATTGTTCATTCGATTGTCCATTCGGTTGATCAATCGATTGTTCATAAAAACTACTTTTCTTCTAAAATTTTATATTAATGCTATTTATCACACTAATAAAGTAGGAAATAATTAAATAACAAAAAGGATTTAAAGATAAGCATCAATTGACATGATTCGTTCGACACTACAATGTAGATGAGCCTTAACATTGAGAGCTTACAATGAAAGCGTGAAACTAAATGGACAATTCATTTTATCTCTAGTGGCCTCTGTGTAGGCTAGTTGGTTCTATATCCATACCCTCTTCAAACCTAATTCAAGTTTGATTTATCGATAGAGGTTTCCCCCTTTTCAATAAAATGATTTTCTACAGTGTTTGTTGCTTGGTTCGGTTTGAGAGTTTCAAAGTTTTTGGATCTAGAAAACTAACCAAAATGTTATGGAAAGTATTAATGGACTTAAAAAAGGAATGACATGGTTTAAACCAATTCCAAACAATACGATTGTAGAAATAGGATCACCATAATTATATTCATTTTGACGGTATATATTTTTTTGTTTTGATTAGGTACCTACGACATTCCGTGCATTTGTTATAACGTGCTTTGCATGACAAACAACCACGCTTAGGAATATCGGGTTCCCAAAGAGCTTTGCCGAACCCACGCAATATTTTCAAACTGCGATTCTAACCTGTATATATTTCAACAATATAGTTGAAGTACCTAATAACTATTGAAGCTTTGATATAACCCACTTAAAAGTACTCGCAGAAGGAAAATGTGTTTTGTAAATACGGGAACAAACAAAAGCTTATGTAGAAATAAAAGTTTTATGTATAAAGTTGTGCATAAACTCATTTTATTGCGTATGTAAATTGGTCTAGTTTTCTACATTGGGATAAATTGAATGTAGGTAAATATGGATCATTAAACCGATACAGAGACTTTCGTTCATGCTAGTGTTTTTTATCATTTTATCAAGAAAGTAACCATACAAATTTACTATTGATTATTTCTACATTGGTATGTTATGTAAGTATGCTGATACCCACAATTCCAAGACCACTTTATGTAGCATACAAAAATGCTACGCGCTAGCATTTTTGAAGCGACCGTACGGAAAAAAATGCTGCTGATACTGTTCTCACAGTGGGTCAAAAAATATTGTAATTGAATCCTTGAAATGACGGTTATGTTCTAAACTCAACCCTGAATATTGCTCTACTTTTGGTTTTTATGAGAAAGAAACATTCTTAACAAGCCATTTTTTATCCTATTGATAATTGTTTAGTTACCCATAATCCAGATTCTTATCCAGTGTGCAGGCAACTGAACCATAGTAAATTTCTTTCAGCAAATTAGAACTACCTAATCACGTAACTACTTAGATATTTGTAAAATTGTGTTTGCTTTGCTGTAAATAAATATGTTTTCATTTAAAATTTCAAGAAAAGAGATTTAGTTCTTTAAGGTTTCCTAGGAGACGCTAAGAAGTATCCCATTGGCACAGATTATAAACTGGAAATCTTCACAATCGAACCAATCATAATCTTTTGCTCTATTGGACTTTTTAGTTTTCCAGTAAAACGCCATCTAGGAAGCAAAATGCAATAATTTTTTTAAATGTTCTTCATTTATTCGATGAACACAGTCAAATACCCCTAAAGTAGGTAGGTATAATAAAAGCCATAAACTAGTAAGCTATTTTTGCCTTGATTATTTTACCGTCTGCTATTCTATTCTTCTACTCTGTTGTAATGTGATCACGAAGGACGGAACTCTGAATAAATTGTGTCGGTCAAACAATAAAATGTACAGAACCTCTTTTTATATTTACACACTACGAGATCTAAACTTTAAGCTCGAACTTAATATGAGACGCACCTTTATTTCACAACACGATACAAGCTCTTTAAAAATTTTGGTAACTGAATGTTGCAGCAGTCTTATCAAAACAGGCATTATTTTCGCAAACAAAAAGATTGTTAAAATGACAGCATTTTTGCTGATAACATAATTTTCAGAACAGAATCTTTAAATACAAATAGCACTAAGCCACATATGGCATTTACCAGAAAGCCATGCAATTTCCTTACAGGCAATGTAATATATTTGGAGATACAATACGCATTAAAGATTCAAAGCCTTGGGAGGCGATATTGCTACAGCATTGAAGTGGTAAACGTGTGCCATTATTTATTTGCCCATTATTTATTTATTTATGAATGTTATGAGTCCTTTATGGAACTAAAGGACGACAAATGGACGATTACAATAGCAAAATATTATCAATCAAAAAAACACAATCCATTTTTATCTAAAAACAATGTTGTTATGGTAATTTACCATCCTTCTTGTCCGTAAGTTAAATATAGGAAACGGGCATTAATTGCCTACTAAAGAGCAAATAGTACATATTGACTATTAAGATAAAATTATGGTGACTTTTTTCTGAATTTAAAATGACTGCACAGGTTTACTGCATTCTTTTGTTTAATTTAGTTGTAAAATTTTCGTAAACAATTTATAATCAACTTGTTCAAGATATTGTACGTCACTCTACTTTAGTTTAAATTTTTAGATTTCAATTTATTTTGTTTATGAACTTTACCGATCCACTTTTTTATTGTAAAAAAACATCACAGTAAAGTGATATTTTGAGAGCACTGGTGGTGAAGGGGTAGCGGCCCCGCGTTCCGATCCTAAGGTTACGGGTTCAAATCCGTGCACCAATGGATTTTCTGTTCGTAAAATTTATGTGCAGGATACCAGTACTCTCAAACGGTGAAGGAAAACATTGTGTGGAAACCAGCATGTCATAGAACCTAAAAAGTTTGAAAACATGTGTCAAGTGCATGAAAGGAGTCATTGAGGCGCGCTTTAAATCCTTTCACCACACTGTTTTGAAGGAACTAGTGACACGACTACTACTACTGCTAGTATTGATCTTTTTAAAAACTCATAATGACAAAAACTGAAATGATGTAGTATAAGTAAGTTTTATAGGAACGACATATTGTGAGAAAAATAAATCAAAGTTCTAATATGGAGCATCATGAAAGGACTGTGTTCGAATATTAAAAACGTGAAGATTTTTCACACTAGGCAATAAATTGTCTAATCCTAGATCTGCTTGCATATTATATGGAAAAGTTTGAAGTACCTAAGTATATTCAGACGAGTCTACAATACACTTTCTAATCAATTATCTTATCTTAAACAACAAGCGTTGATAATATTGATGAATGTAATAGTTGAAAAAAGCTCTCAGTCTCATTCTATCTTACTGTTCTTTCAAGTATCTGAAGAATCCTACTAGGTATATAAATATTATATTTTCTAAAACCATAATCTTTAAAAGTGTTATCACAGAATTTCCAAGACAACCAGTTAATAAAATAAATCCGGACGGTCATTAATACATTAACAAGTAATTTATCTTCCACGACCACCATGTTTCTATCATCACTGATATGAGGTAATAGATTTTATCATGCATTGGGAAAGAAATCCCCATGGCAATAGCGCAGGAAGTCTTCGTAAATACTTAAACTTTGAAGGAAACATTCAAGGTCATTGGGGGAGATGTCTTACGAATCGAGGTCTGTTTTTGTGGAGAACAAAGTCGCTGATGCGTGCCTGGTGGAGCTATTCCAGTGCCAGGTTTTTTCCATAATCATAAGAGTTCTATAATTCGCTGTCGAATGATATATACTCGTTCCCAGCTGAAGCTAGAAATATGAAATTTGGAAGTTAGCTTCCTTTTATAGCAAAACCACTCACTAAGGCGGGATTTTTCGAAATTCAACCCCTAAAAGGGTGAAAGGGGGTGAAAACGTTTGTATGGAACTTTAACACGTCGTGCGATTAACTTAAAACTCGATTCGAATACTGTAAATGTAAAATAAATGGACACGTGCTTCAAGATTTTTCAAAGCAACCTTTAAAGAGGGGTGAAATGGAGTATCTATTAAAGTAATCCAACGCGTACGAAATCGCGAGCAACAGCTAGTAGAATATAAATCTGTATTTCAGATTACGATTAAAAAAAGCAACATACTTTTTTGATAGAAAAAAACGTTGCTATGGTTATGAGGGATCCGTCGCCTGTCAGTAGAATATTGGAACCGGGCACTAGCAATTTCACTTCATTGCATAGTATAAAAGAAGTCGCTTCCTGCTGTCTGTCCCTATGTATGCTCAGATCTTTAAAATTACGGAACGGATTTAGATGCGGTTTTTTTAAATAGATAGAGTGATTCAAGAGGAAGGTTTATATGTATAATAAATGCATAATACAGTAAAGAAACACTGATAATTTTATATGTTTCTAATGTGATATCGTAAAAAATACATTTTTTTGCGCTTACATTGCAAACGCTGGCTGGCCCTACGAGATAGATCAAAATAATATACTACAGTATTGTACACCTTAAAAAGGTCTACAAAAAAGTCCGCGATAGTATATATCTATCTCTTAGGGATAACCGACAATAACCATTTTTTATCCTTTACTTTTAATAAAACAAAGCTGAAAACATGTTTATAAGATACTGATACTAAATATTCTGTAGTATATTAAGTAGCATTGCACCCATGCAAAGCCGGGGCGGGTCGCTAGTAAAAAATAATTTGATCTCATTATAGATTTTTCTCTTGGATATCGCGATATCCGAATACCAAATAGAACATAATATTATCAGCTGCAGCCAACATTTTCTATAACACGATGTGTCTGCGTAAAATGGGATTGCATATTAAACTAGCGGTTCGTGATATTGTGTAGATATTATATTGAATAGGATTATTAATATCTCATTATAACAGGCTAGTGGAACACCTCGCGACTTTGACCAACTTGAGTATTTTTTTTTTCATACAAACTTCATCTTCCTATTGGATTCCAGAAATTTCTGTAAGAGAAAAATACTCTCCAAGTTTTATTCTTCTAGGCCTTTGGATTAGATTGTGTGTTGATTGTCTGTCAGTCAGTAACGTAAGAGTTTTATATATTTAGATTGGAATATTAATATCTCATCAGATCTTTGGTATTTTCTCTCACAATATCACTATCTAGAACACGCCACTAGTATAATTTAGAACGCGCTATCGTTGCTTTTTGGGAAATCCCCCTATTATATTGGCCAGGATCCTAACTTCTCATTTAGATCCCTCCGTAGGCCAAGACATGTTCTTGGACTTGGGGACCCCGATGACAGGATCACCTCCGTTAACGCGGAGGGGAGCCCCCCATCACGCCGACATAGGTAAAACTAGCTCACTTCGCACCACACCAACTCAGACAACAGCCCAAGCCGAGGTTCGTACCTAAGTGGTGCCCTTGCGCTAGTTGCCCAAAAAATTTTTTTCTCGCACCCTCTACGCTCACCAAAGCCCGGTAAAGCTGCCGTACCTAAGTGATGCCCATGCGCTAAAACCTTTTTTCTAAAAACTAAAAACTTTTTTCTCGGTGTCGCGCCCTCTACGCTTACAGACGCTTACCAAAGCCCGGTAAAGCTGTCAGCGCAGCGGTCATCTACGACTCACAGTATTTCAGTATTTATATCCGTCCGAAAAAAAAAAACAAAGTACAACCTCCTTTCTGACGTCGGAGGCATTCTTTCTTTCTTTTGTTAAATGTGTACGACTACCATTGTGACAGTCATTGTTTCTAGAACACTTGGGATTAAATAGGCCTACCCAATGACTGTTATCAAAGTAAAGTAACTTGTAGTAAGTAATCTTTCAACTTTTCTTCCTTCATTTAAATGAGTGCCATTATTTCATTCTGGATTAAAATGATTTTGTAATATTTTTAAATAAATTGTTGTTGTTGTGTTTGTTTTTTGTGTGATGTTTTATGTAAACATGTGATACGATTTCATCAAATATTTTGACATTTTAACACTCGTTTGCTAAAAATTATAGCGTAGGATCACTAAGATTAGTAAAACTCTATAAAGTGACGTAAGATGTGATCCCTGTTTCGTGACTTCCCTGTTTAATATACCTAAGGCTGGCTACGCACCAAACGAGCGAAGACTAGGCACAAGGCGGACGCGAACGAATCAATGGTTTTACGAAAGCGAGCGAAAAGATGACTAGATCTTGTAGTCAAGTCGTACGCGTCTAACGTATGACTTGGCTTGACGCTTCGTGCAAATATGTACAGTAGTACCACAACAGTAATTGTGGTACTATTGTATGCGACTGACAAATCGTCCACATCGATTACTACTGTAACGTTCGATTTTTCCCTCCTTTTTATTTGAAAGTTCCGTTCAGCGAGATAGGTAATAATTTTGGTTTTTGCTGGTCACACTCTGGCTTGGCACGGGTGATTTGTGAGTGTCAGTGTCCTGATCAAGACGAATCGAACTGTCAGTGTCATTTGCGTTCTTTCGTCTCGCTCGGTCAGAGCGAGAGGGCAAGGATCTTTTTGACGGATCGATGTGGAGAACGTGGCGTGGAGCTTTTGATGAAAATCGTATTTGCTGGCTAATATATCCTGGCTTCTGTGTCTGGCGTAGCGGGAATCATCCACGGGAGAACCCACGCGTGTGATTCCTTTGGGCGCACGTGTTTTGTGCGTATTATCAGCTTTGTGCCTCTGGTAAGAGTCTTGAACTTTTGATCTTTGATCTTGTCTTCCTCGATTGCCGAGCGGGGCTCGTGGGACATCCTCAACCCTGTGCATGAATACACAAGGGCAGATTTGCTAAGGTTGCACCCCGCTTCGCAGGCTAAAGAGCACTTTCGCTTACGCCGGGCTATGAAATTTCCAGAAAAGAGGTGCTCCGTACGGGCGCGAACACGTGGCGAGCACGTGTCGCAACCTTGCTACCTGCCGCCTTCTGGCGCACGCTGCCGTCGGCGAGGGTCCAGAGCGCCAGCGTCCCCTGCTGTGCTGCTGTGACAAGACCGAAAATCCTCGTGTGGCGTTTCCCTGCCTTTTTGTGACCTTGAGGTGGCTGGTGTCAGTCGAGTGAGTGTGTCTGATAGGTTCGTTAAATCAAGCGTTCCTGTAGGTTCGCTCGCGCGAATTTCGTCAATTTCGGATTTTAACAAACCAAATATAACCAAAAACTCTATTTTTGTGGATCGTTGAATCAGCGGCGAGGTGCGGTGGACTGGATATACTCCTGAGTAGGCCGTGACTAAGTGGGCATCCGGTTTATTTACAAGGCAGAGTAGATCAGGGCAGGTCATTAAACCCGTTTATTGTTAATTTACATTTTAATTTTTACCCGTTGAGATGAACCGAGTGTTAGAGAGTAATTTTATGATCGTGGGATATGTCAGAGCTGACCGACGAAGGTAAATTACAGTAGTATTGTGTAGATGAACGGTGGATGTACTGTGAATGGTAGCGTTGTAGTTTGTAATAGTCTCGTCTATGAATTGTAAGCGTTTCAATAAGGTTATTTTTTTTTTATTTACTCATAGTAACTAGAACAGTAGTGTGTAATAGATGCGGCTAAAAAGAACTGTAAAACCTTTCGATAATTTTCTTCCTTTTCTAGTAATAAAATTCCTGTAATAAACACTTGATAATCAACACTTTAATCTTTATATTTTTGTGTAGCATCCTTTCCTACCTAGGGGGGAAAAATAGCTCACACTACTTCGGATCGCAATGTACGTGACTACTTTGCGTTTAGTGACTTCAATCGACGCGAAGTAACTTGACTAAGGGCTTTGTTTTGACACATCAGACAAAGCGAACGAACATCGTTGTCGATTTTCACTATCCCGCTAGTCTTTGTTCCCTTACGTTCGCTTGTTCTGAACCCAGCTTTAATCGTGCCCTGTTACTTTTATATCGTTCTCACATGTCACTGCTTCACCTACAAAGTTAATCTCTCATGACTGACTGGTATTATTTTTAGCTTATTGTTGTGCACGGTTTTATGAAAATATATAGGATTTTTCCGCTATAAAACTAATAAAAATGCACTGGAAAGTGCTAAGCGCGAGATTAGATGCGAGATATCAAATATTCTATTATGAAAGATTGGAAATAACTTATTAATAACCCCTATAGTATCTGTCCCGTAGCTGTAAGTAATTAATGATTTGATGTATTTCTTAGTTTCTCACCAATATTGTTGTTTAGATAGGTATGTATTAGTTGTACCTTAGTTACTATTTTCATCAATCACAAATAAAATTAGGTCTATTGATTTATGGCACTTCCGAATTAAGAACAAGTGGAAAAGTTCAGAACAATGATTTGCAACAATTCAAGATTGATCGATCATTGAAAGTTCAGAGTTTGTTCAATATTTTCCGATAAACAGATCGCTGGTAACGATATCGATATGCTCGGATATCCTGAAATTACGTCATTATGAGCGTAACTTTTGGTCTTGTTGATGAGCTTGTGCCAAATAAACGGGTTTTTAACCAGGAATGAAGGTTCACGAAGAAGTAGTACAGCCGTATAACCGATTAAGAGCAACGCTAGTTTTGGGAGGTCGGTGGACGGATAAGTCAGCCATGTGATTTTTTGCCTGTATCTTCCACGCTTGATCGTGTGGCGTATGAAACGTAAATTCAACACAGATTAGTGATTTTTCAAAGTGATCATTATTTACTCTAATGAATGAACTAGATATATTTCATTTTCAAACAGAAATTCAAATTATTCACATATTGAATAAGGCACAACAACATCTGACAAAGTAATTACGCAACGTACTGTTAGTTTCTAGCCTCATGTTATTGCTAAAACGTGGTGATATGCAATGCGCCGGTAGCAAGTCTTGAATTCAAATAAGGCAACATCGTCTAACGGCTCTCAACTACCGGGAAAAACAGCAGATGACCTGGATAACCATGTTTTCCGTATTTTACATTACATTAAATTTTAACATCTGTAGTTTGGATAAATTGTTAAAACTTGTTATTCTAGTACTATTAAGAATTAAAATGCGCTTCAAAGAGGCTATTTTCGTGTAGGTATTTGACACTATTTCCTCACGACGTCTCTTTTAACCATTTATGAATATTTTTTTACAACTTTTTACAAATTACGTAATAAAAACATCCTACTAATATTATAAACGCGAAAGTTTGTAATTATGGATGTATGGATGTTTGTTACTCTTTCACGCCTAAAAGGCTGAACGGATTTGAATGAAACTTGAAATATACATAGCACATGTGCTGGATTAACATATAGGCTATTTTTTATCCGGGTACCACGCGAGGGAAGCCGCGGGCGGCAGCTAGTTGAATATATTTTATTCATTTGGAAATAAATATTATTAATACGCGTTTGATTTACAGCAGGCTTTTGTATTTTCAGATTTATAGTATTCGACCTGCGAAACCTTTTACATACCAACATAAATCTAGCTAGGTATTTATGGACAAGTCTATTGTTGAGCCTACAAACTGTTTCACAATACCGTGGCACAATTTTCGCTATCCTTTGTCTTTCGTGATTGTCCAAGCTTCCCGGGTATGCCACATGGTGTCTATATTTCCTACGACGCTTTCTACGGTCCGTGAGTTATAGATCCAGAGTCATCAATGAGTGATCCTACACCATCACCTAAGTTTAAACATTGTTATGGCCTTTAGTTGGTAAGGAATAATGACGATGAGAAAGGAGTCTATACTGAGATGACAGCTGATATAGGCGAGAGGACAGTTGCCGACCACACGTAAAACGGCATAAAGATATGGAGATGATGATAATGGTGGATTTGACAGGAGTTTCTAAAGTTATTTAATATTTTGCGTAACTTATAGGTTTAGACCAAACAAACTCATGACATCCGATGTTTATAGGGTTACCGACGTTTGCCTCTCGATCTATATTTAAATTAAAACTATTTATGTTGGCAAAGCCATCACAACGTAATCTATGCAAAGGGCTGTCAGCACGTGTGGAGGCTTTTTTGGCTTATAAGTGTTTCCTAAACAAACCAGCCTTTATTGTCTCTCCATCGGAAAAGCTTTCGAAGACAATCGATTAATAATAACCTATCATAACTTATCCCATTTATATGAACGACCCTAAGTGCCGTGTTCCGTATTTTTTTGGCTTACCTAATGCTTTACTTATTTGTAGATAAAAAATAATGGATGTAAATAAAATAAGTAGTTGTTTGCTGAATCTTTACTACCACTCTTCTTTCGAACGAAGTTACCTCTTAAATACATGAAGGCGTACAATGAAGTAGGTATTGTATCTATGTAATAGATAATTGCAATTTTTTTAAGTATTAATTTTATTTTTACCCAAATAAAATCCATTTTTTCAGTTTTTCGAATTTCAAATTGACGGCCTAGGTGGCGTGTTGGCGTGGTGGCGACTGCTCGGCAGAGAGGCAAGAGAATCGATCCGTTCGATTCCCGCTGCGGAAAAAATGTTTGCATGTTCTATAAATATTTCTTCCGGGTTTGGGTGTTGTGGTACCATGGTACCATGGGTTTCTGATACCCACGACACAGGAAATCCATATATTGATTTGCACTCATTAAAACAAGGAAAAATAAATCAAAGACAAATACATGTTGTGCCAACACCACATAAAGTGGGAAAAGGGCAGGGGAAATAATGATGACTTATAAATTAGAGAATGATCTATGGAGACGAAGACGGTTTTTATATTATAAACTCTAGCTACTCCCATGGGAAATAGGAAAAGGACACTGTTCACTTACTTCAGTTAGTAATTAAAACATCAGATGAAAATTTTGTCCCATTGCAACTATTAAGTTAACGAAGCACGGGCGTAGAAACCCACTCTGTCTAATGAATTTTGAATGTTGTTCTATTCTCGACTGCTGGTCTCATTTTGTACTCAGTCAAATTTAGCTCGTGGTCAAATGGTCCAATCAAGAACTTCAACTAAGAACCTAGATACTCAAATCAAAGGACTTGTGACATTATCTAAATGGAATCCGAATTTTAAAAGTGACGAACGATCTCATGTGTTTTATATACAAGCATGACAGTTTTCGAACGTGAGTGCCGAGAGATTAACCTAGTCACGTTATAAAAAAACCTTGTAATCTGCACAGCGATGACTAGTCCGATTTGATAGATAGCGCTCATCTAAAATCAGGTGAAAACGACGTGATTCTGCAAATATGGCTGAATTCCCGTATCCGTCCATCATCGTTCGGAGTAATTTAAATTAATCATGTCAGTGGTAGTTAGCGATCAACATCAGTTTTCTTAGGGAGTCTACATTCGACAGACTTTGGTCTGTAGAGTGTAGATAACGTCAGGTCTTACAAAAGGTGACTTTGATGTGTAGATACCATTACACTACTTATTTATACGTCACACACGCGCCATTGATCACAGTCATTTAAATTACACAAGTACCTACTAGCATTCCTCAATTATTGTAATCTATTATATTATAAGCGGGTTATAATAAATTCACAACTCCACTTTTCGTGGACATTATGTCATAGATATTATACAGAATGATATTGAAAACAGTCAACAAATCGATATGGATGGTTCAATATCTGTAATAGGTACGTTTTATATAAAGTAATAATTGAAATTTAAATGAATAACATCAATTGATTTAATCAGGTAAATACAAAATAAAAAGTAAAGTACACAAATCGTAGGTAAATCTTTTAAATAATTATCACATGGTTTATTTATTTAAGTTGACTCCGTGCCATAAATACTTTTAAGTAACCAAAATACAAAACACTGTCTACTTTCCTGTTCTACAAAAGGCCGTCTCGTCAACCTCGATTAGGTACGGCTAGCTCTTATCCGGATAAAGTTTCAGGATAAAGTCCCTGCGTAATTCTTAGACTCGCCCATAACTTACCACAACTTCAGGTTTTCGATAAGATAGAGTTTGAGTTATGTTCTAGAAGTGATCAATTACTTACATAATATTCGACTGACACCATAATTACAACACAGAGTTGTAGATAATATTAAAAACTGTTTTTTATATTATATTCAGAAAAGTTATACTAGGTACTACTACTCGTGTCACTACGAGTAGTTCTTTCAAACAAGTTTGGTGAAATGATTGAAAATGAGTCTCAAATGCCTTTCAAAATATTATTTTATTGGGACTTTAAACCTATAGGCATAATATTTCTGCACAATTTTCTACGCTGCTACAGCTAAAAACAAATAAAGAAAGGTACTCATGACATTCTTTGAAACTTTTTTCCAAACTTTAGAGAATGTCATGAGTAGCTTTTTGTTTGTGCGGGCCATTACTTTTATTATTTGTAAAGGTTTATTAGAGGTATGTATACATGTATAGGTAACTAGTCATATCCATGTTTAGCAGTTTTAGCAAACTTGCTAATCAATTTCATTCATGTAATAGCACTAAGGCGTAGTCTAATCCGTCTATGTTTCGATTTAAATCCACTCACGTAGGTAATACTCGTGACTACTATTTTCGTACAATATCTTCGTATATTATAATATAGGTACCTATTTTATGAAAGACGATTCTACAAGTTACATTAATCTTGATTAAGTCAATATATTTAGAAGTTTGGTAGACAGATTTAGCTGACGAATCTTGAATGTAATCTCTGGTTCGGCGATTGATAGGTAGGTACTGCCAACTTTTACTTAGCTTTCAGAGAATGAAATCTTTCACTCCAATGCACAAAGAAGTTTATTCTTGTCCGGTTTCAATATTCTACTAACAGTAGAATAACGTAACAGTAACAGACGGATCATTTACTACCATGGCAACGTTGTTATCTGCCGAAATACAGACCGATAAGTGCGATACTTAGTTAAATTGTTTGACAGAAAAAAAACGTTGATGAACGATTCTTCGTTCGTTAGTACTATATTGGAACCGGACATCTATCGTCCTACCTGCGATATTTAGATAGGTTTGCAAAAGGTTTTAGCGTATTTTTAAAGAACTGTTCCTTTAGTAAAAATAACCTTTTCTTATTATCATAAGAACATGTTTATGCACTTTTCAAACGTCAAATCCCATAGCCCCACCGAGACAAGATGCGTCCTAAAATAAACGTATCAAAACAATTTGAATGAAAAACCAAAATATTCCTCGACACCCACGTTTCTAAGCTTGGAACATCAGAGGGATACTAAGCAAGCTTTAGGGCGCATAAGTCACAAATATCAACTCGATTCGTACAATTTAATAGCCGAATAAGCTAAGCCGATGGGCACTCGAGCAAACGGGCAACGTAAGATTCATCATCATCATCGTCATCTTCTTCTCTTATTCCACTGTGGGTTCGACACAGCATGTTCTCCTCTTCCACTCCCATCTGTCAGCCATCATCTATGCACTAACTCCTTACTAAACCATATCATTTTTCACACAATAGTTCCACCTGTTCTTTGGCCTACCGTAAAATTAAATGACTGAATTAAAATGAGTTGAACATTGTTTTTTGTTTTGCAATGGCATTTGTTTTGCAATAGTTCTATTACTTATAACCTCTTCTACTCGTATCCTAAAGTGTTATAAATTCATCCTCAACTCGTCCGGCCAAAACAATAATTTTACCTGAGTGTGTCTCTATTGCTTGATAATTTGGCCTCAGGGGTGTCTGAATCACCCACTCAACTCTGTCAGAGTATACATAAATAGGATAGAACCTTATAATTTAGGTATTTACTCCCAGAAGGGGAAGGTGAAGTTCGTTCACATTTTTATATTTAGATATGTAAAATAAAACTCTTAGGCGCGTCGCTTTCAGAAACGAGAGTCAAGGTGGAGTCGAGGTACGGCCGCATATTATGGGAACTAAGTGGATTTGAATTTACGGGATTTGTTAGAATTTTTAGCGCCTTTGCCTCGATTCCACATCGACTCTTATTCGTGTGAGCGACGCGCTCTACGTTATCGACTGTCTGACTGACAATCAATGCACAGCCAGCGCAGCCATAACCGGTCCTAGAAGCATGAAACTTGCAGGGAGGTATATTCCTCTATGGTATAGGCACTAAGAAAGGAATTCACAAAATTCAACTTTTAGAGAGGAGACACAGCGAGAAGATGTACTTTGTATAAAAAAACTTAACGCGGACTAAGTCGCCGAGCATTTTACTAATCTTTACCAAAAGAGTAAAACGCTCGAGTAAAACGCGTTTTACTAATCTTTTGGTAAAGATTAGTAAAACGCTCGAGGGCTCGGATAATTTAATGAAGCTCAACCCGTTGTTTCCGGTATATCTTAGTATCAGCTACGTATAGGTACCTAATAAAATATGCTTCCTGAGTTGCGAGCTAAGTTTTTGCTAAGTTTTTGGTTGCAACAGTTTTCGCGGTGGTGATGCGGTTTGCTTATAGGTACGTAGTTTGACACTTGCAGCAATTTCGCCAGCAATATTGCCCATGTATATCACACTCAATTGCTCTGAAATACTGTTTTCATGATCTTGATCCTTAAATATATGAACTTGCCGTGTAGGTAATAAACTTTACAATATTGCAATATTGATTTAAGTACGTTTTCTTTCATATATTTTAATAAAAAGATAAGTAAAGGCTGAACTGAAAACTTTAGATTTGGAAGCTAAACCTATTTTCTTTTAAACTATATATAAAACGATTCAATAAGTACCTTTAGTATACTGTTGATTTCAGGCATTTTTATTTAAATACAGTAGGGATAAACAACATTAATAACTTATTTATTTTTTTCAAAACAAGGCAGCTGCCTAAACAAAAAGGAGTTTTATACAAATCGCCAATTCAAAACCCAATTAAGGTTACCAGTGCTGAACAGGGCCTACCCATACTATAAAAATACCTAAAGTCGGTACCTTCCTAAAAGTTCGCCAAATATACACAAACCAAAAACAATAGCCTCCAATTTGGTAGAGAACTCCGTTGCAAACAACCTGAATACTTAATATCAGTGAGGTAGGTACCAGGCGCGGTCCGAAGGGTGGTGGGGGGGGGGGGGGTCATGTCCTCCTTGACCCCCCCCCTCGTACATGTCAATTGAAAAATCTTCTATAAATTTACAAAATATAAAAAAGCAATTTTCAGTCCCTATTAGTCACCCCCTCAAAAATTTCAGGCTGCGACCGCTACTGTTAGGTACCTACTATTCACAGTTCGGTACACTTGCACTGTTCTTTATTCTGTACAACCGTCACCTGCATTTTATGAGCCAATGCTAATTCCATCTCGCTGCTTCCACAGTAAAATACAAAAGCATAGAAATAGAGTAGCGAAAACCATTCTAGAGGCTTAAAAAGCGGTAATACAGGAATATTATAGGGTTTGTGAACATAAAGTACCAACAAACAAATAGAGTTAGTGAAATGCATTGGCTGATAGTAAGCAGGTTGAGGTAGGTATAATAATAGTTGTTAAAAACTTAATTTCAAACCAAAATTCGAAACAATGTTTTGAAAGTATTATTTACATATTTCGTTCGCATAACAGGAAGTATTTACCTACCTAAGTATGATTTAAAGTTGCTGTTGATACAGGTGAACTAAAGGATAAGGTACTTATAAAGAGATAGCAAAAGGAGTCTTATGACAAAAAATGTAAGGTTTAGATAGGCACTTAGTAAGTTTCTGCTTTTATGTGACTTATGAAAGTGTCCACATATAATTGTGTAGGTAAGCTTTATTATTATAAGTACATAGTTAACAGTTACAGAGTAAAATATTTTTTTCATATATTAGGTTAGATTTTGGAGGGATAAGGTCTCAGCCAAAAGTAGTTTTTATACAGCTTAGTTTTAGGTGCAAAGCCTTTGCAAACACGCTAGTTCATTTTTCAATCATTCCTTCAATTAAAACCAACCAAACAAGGGTGCTTACTTACTACATACCTACCTACTTTATTAAAAGATAGATCAGCGATAAATTGTAAAACTTTCCATGGCTTTAGGACTTTTGAAATTCATCAAGAAAGGTACCTATGCTTTCCCCGTAGCTCCAAATTTTGAAAGTGGCAGTGTCGGTAGTAAACTGCACTGGAAGATGATGAGCAATTTGTTTCAGTCGGTGCTCAGTTCTACCCGAAGTACTCATTTTGAACTGGAAGTGAAAGCGCACAAGATGACATTGCTCTATAAAGTTTTTGAAAGAAAATAATCAGTGACTTCTTAATTTAGTTCTGTGGAATATTCTAAGTTTCTGTGATGTTGGCTGATGACTATTTCGTTTAACTTCATATATATAGGTACTAGCTGCGGCCCGCGGCTTCGCTCGTAGAGTACCCGGATAAAAAGCAGCCTATATGTTAATCCAGCACACGTACTATGTAAATTCCAAGTTTCATTCAAATCCGTTCAGCCGTTTAGGCGTGATTGAGGCACAAACATCCAAACATCCAAACTCACAAACTTTCGCATTTATAATATAAGTAAGACTAGCTGTTGCCCGCGACTTCGTACGCATTGGATTACAAACCGAGTTTCAAGCATTCGCACAGCCCGTTAAAATGTTCCCATATTAACTTTGACAGCCATTTTACCCCTTATTATGGTTGTTTTGAAAAATGCTGAAATAAGTGTCCATTCACTTTGTATTTATAGTATGCAAACCAAGTTTTAAGCACCGCCCTTAAAAAGTAGGTAATAGTAAGATATAGTACCTACAAGTAAGACTTATAATATAATTAGTAAGATAGTATCTAAGATAAAAAATATCTAACTAGTCAGTTTCATTCATTTGTCATTTTGTCAGTAAAAAAGTGAAATCAAGCAATAAGCGCCATCTATTATTTCCCAGTGAAACTAAGTCGAAACGTGGCTAGCTTAAGAAAAAAACTCTGAAACTTTCATTTCGTTTCTCGTTCGACTTAGGTAGTTTCATAGAGGACCACCACGTGGCGCTAGTAGTGACTAAAATAAAATTACGTTATGTTTGTAAAATAATATGAATAGATAATCTATCAGAGAATGCCACAGAGTACTTTTATATATACGGGAGAGTGCCTCTATGAATCTATCACGTAGGTTTGTAAAGGCACTTCAAAATTAACGCTTTCTGCATTTTAGATGGTCTGTTCAATAAACAGTTTTGACCGCATTCGATTATGGTAAGCACACCACTTTCTGAAGAAGCTTTTAACCTACCTAAAAATCTATACCACTGAGGTGTACTTCACGGCCGGTCAAGGGTTAAAGTCATAAATGAAATGAAATTAGGTAGTAGGCACTTGGTAAGCAAACATACAATAACTTTGTAATGCAGTGTAGGTAGGTAGGTAGGTACATATACTAACCTCTTGGTAATGTCCACAAAACTAAGTTAATTAAAAAATGAGATTGAGAAGTGAATGAAAGTATTATCAATAATTTTTTAGACTATCTGTGAATGTATTATTACCACAGAATAAAAATCTAATAGTACCTACCTACCTATAGCGTAATTAAATTAATAAAGACCAAACAAAGATTTTTTTACCAAATTGTCAAATCTTCAGCGGAAGTTCATATAAAATATATCTAGGCTAAACCATTTGCTACTTCTTCGTCTACCCACGTAAACAAGAACAAGAAACTATAGAGAACCGGCAAAAACTACCGTTTAGGCTTCCTGTCGACGATACAAGATAATCCACTCGGTCTTACGAACTCACTGCAGTTACAGCGAAAGCAGACTAATAAAAACATAAATGTGAAAGGGGGTGATTACGGCTGACTGACTGACTGACAATCAATGCACAGCTCCAAATGCATGAAACTTGGAGGGTAGTTCGGTCACGTGGTGTTCCACTAGTTTGAGATAATACCTACGGGCAATGATTGTTATACTCCCGAATACTCAAAAGAATCTCAAAGTTGAGCACGTCTCAAATGACGATATTTTTTTGACAGATTTTCATCAGAAACTGTCAAAAAACTGTGAGTTGAGACGTGCTCAACTCTGAGTCGCGTTTGAGTATTTGGGAGATAGAATATCATTACCTACAGGTGTGGAAATGAATAACGTGCTTCAATTGTTTTAGAATAAACTTTAATATATGAGCCGAGTATAGATAGGTATAAAAGTGGTATTGCCAGCGCCAGCCTGTTTCTCGCACTCGTGTTTTAGGCTCCTTGTCGACGAAACAGGATATCACTTGGTCACTCGAACACGGATAATGCGACATGAAAATAGATACGGGTTGCCGTACATTGATTTATTGTCTGAGCAGTTATTTATCAAATAACTGAGGCGGCATGGCGCTACTCTTAAAGCTCTTGTAAATATTAGGTAGGTACTTTATTTCCGATTGACTTTTTTGATTTATGGTGTAAATAATAAATAATAAATAACAGCCAACACTCACATACATAGTCCTGACCCCATACTAGGATTCCCTGTGTCGTGGGTATCAGAAACTACGAGTAGGTACCATGGTACCACAACACCCAGACCCGGAATAAATATTTGCAGAACATGCAAACATTTCTTCCGCAGCGGGAATCGAACCCGCGCCTCTTGCATCTCTGCCGAGCAATCGCCCGCCACGCCACCGAGGCCGTCGTAAATAATTACTTAGTTCATCTTTCGTCGCAATAGTAATATAGGTAATTATTTCTACTCACGGTGCATTCTATATGTTGATCCTATGCAATCTTGATCTCTGCAATGTTGCTCCTCGTTACAAAACATGGGTACAATATCCTACTAATATTATAAAACGCGAAAGTTTGTAGGTATGGATGTATGGATGTTTGTTACTCTTTCACGCCTAAACGGCTGAACGGATTTGAATGAAACTTGGATTATACATATTACAATGTGCTGGATTAACATAGGCTATTTTTTACCCGGGTACCACGCGAGCGAAGCCGCGGGCGGCAGCTAGTTTTTAATAAAGTTTTAAAATTAAACATAAATTGAAGCAAAAACATGTCTGGGTCAAAATAAAATCGTAAAATCATAAACAATGTAGAGTGTAGAGCAACTTTTTCAGTAAAACATTTGAGAGTAGAGCTTATCTTGAAGGCAACGACCGCCCTCGCGTTTTTAATACATTTTCTCGGTTTTTGTATCGTCAGCGAGATAACGAGCGGCTGAGATATGCGGTTTTTAACATAATTTGTTGTCGCCTCCTTAGCGAGGGGCTTTGCGGCGCGTCTTTTTGTTGTTTCTTAAGACTATTGAGGGTCGGGACTCGGGACCTTGCATCGTCTCGGACACGTGGGTATTTAGTGCATGAAAGGAGCCTAGCTTTGGCGGCGCAGCAATTTGATTACTAATAGCACTTTTACTACTAATCGTAGGGAATCCTAGTGTGAGGCTAGTGGATAAATTGTTTTCATGTCGATTCAGTTGTGTATTTTCCTAAACTTAACTTTATTTGATAGGAAAGGAAAGTGCTGAATAGGAATGTGGATGAATACACGGGCTGAGGAAGGCCTAAGAAAAGATGGATGGATTGTGTGAAAGAGACATGCTTGTGAAAGGAGTGAGTACTGAGATGACGAGTGATAGGAGAAGATGGAAGAGGAAAACATGTTGTGCCGACCCCACCTAGTGGGGTAAGGGCAGGAAAATGATATACCTACCTAGATAAACAATTTTGTATTGCTGCTATAATTTTTCTCTGCTAGACTGGGAGTAAAATGTTTTAAGTAGAAGTATACTTATCTATTGCTTAATTACATGTCAAAAAAGATGTTACAGAACTACTTATCACTTTATGCATTATTTGAGTCCGGTGTGTAGACCTTCAAGTGTTACGGCGTTTTTTATCGTTTGTGTCGTGCGTGTAGCGCTCCCGGATCATTTACAGCCCCAGTCTACAGCTCTTACGAATAGAGACCGTTTCACGAAAGAAGATCCACGAGAGCGGTCTTCGTGTAATGGGAAGTTTATATAGAATACAATTTTCTTTAGTACCACCAATTTCCGCAGGATTTCTTTCTTAAACTCTACGTAAACGCATCATCAGTCTCTAGTCTAGTTATTTCATTATATTAGTAACTTTAAATCATTTAATTTGCCGGCTCTACTTAATATTTTACTTTATTATCAAATAAACTTTGAACAAAATAAATTTCAATTAGATTAAGTATACTACAAGTAAGATGTTTTACAAATGTGCAGAATCTATCTAGGCTAATAAAACTAGGCCTAGACAGTGTATACTTTTTTAAAATAGCTAAATGTATGTAAAACCTTTTCCCATTGTACTTTTTTATTGCCTTGCTTTGGTTAATGCATGTTCCTAGAATACCTTTCTCACGGAGGGCTTTTAAGTCGTCAAGCCAGTGGGGCGGTATAGGGCGGTATTGAGTTAAATGTTTTGACAGTTGTTGATTTTGACAAGGTAAAAATCACCATTTTTCAATGGTGAAAAAAATGGTATCTGGTGTACCACAGTACATAGATCTGGCCTGCTATGAAAGATCTCCTTTTCGTTTATTTTGTCAGTATTCTTTTCATGGTCTCACTGACGAAATCAAGACATTAAAATGGCGTGTCTAACGCACATTATTTCAGAACTAAACAATAATAATTTGGGTGTCTCATCGCCCACACAATAGGTACCAACCTGCCGAACAACTACCAACTGTAGGTACCTATATTTCTTAAGACATTGAAGCGTACCATAAATTCTATAGAAAATACTTAATGGTAGGTTAAAACATCTTTTATTTGCATACATATGCAGATTGATAACTTGTACCTACAATATACTCGTACATACATCGACCTACGTAGTAAAGACCCTAACTAATTATTTTACATAAAGCAAAATACTGTACTAAAAGCCTTTAAATTATAAATAATCATGGTTAATTATAACCAAGTGGCAGAGATTTTAAAAACATTCAATTACCAAATATGGAAGTAATATTTTAATCAGTCTTCGCTCAGAAGAACAAAAAGGGCGATAAAATAAATGGCTTCCAATTAAAACATAAATCCATAACTCTTATTTTATTAAAAATGTCCACAATGGAGAATTGTGAATAAGTACTATCTACCGTTACCGTAGTAGTCGGTGGGTATTTTTAGCGCCTAAGATAAAAAAACACGTTTGCTTGGGCATCCATAATAAGCTAGGAACCATAATGATAAATATACCTACCTATGTGTTTTCTATAACGTCTATAAAGTCCCTTCTTTTTACAATCGTTGAGCTCCAAAGCTAGAGTTTTCCATTGTGGTTTGAATGTACTGTGTAAATGGATAATGATATGATAGTACTAAGTAAAAAATATAGCTATTTTATAAATTTAAGAGCTAGAGCTGTATCTAATGTTGTAGTTTCCTCCATTTTTCCCTCTCTAATGCGGTCTCATTTACTTACTTATACGACATGTCGGCGACTTTTTCCTTTATCTGGCTGTATAGGTACCTAACTAATTCTTGGTCTTCCTCTTCCTCGCTTTCCTTCTACCTTCTATGATCATCTTTATGAAGCTGTCATGTCGGATAAGAATGTTTTCCTTCTTCTGTATTTAATTGTCTTCATCAAAATCCTTTTCCCCTCTACTCGTTTTAGAATTATAATAATAATAGTAAATAGTTAAATTCAATCATCGATAACCGATGCTAGTATATTTTCAACAAAAGAGACAAGTTGAAGAAATCTTTATTGTGAACACAGTTCAAACATTTTTAAAACAACAACTTTGCAGTCTCATACATTTCGGTGGGTGTAAAAAAACTATACAAAAGCGAGGGCTTCACGTGCATGACTGACATTCGCTGCTCTAAATTAAAGAATCTGAATTTAATTTTTGCCAAAGGTGTTAAAAATAGGTCTCATGTAGCCACAATAACAATATCAGAAACAGTAAAAACACTTGCAATATCCCACGCTGAAACAACCGCGACGGCCTCTACATGCTACGTAAAACTGTCATTAAATGAAGTTAAATGACAAAAAGAAAAACAAATTAATTATATTTAAACTGTCCTTTAGGTGGTATACTTCGCCAAGATGTATGAAAGATAAATAAATAATTAATAAATAACACCCAACAGTCACACACATAGTCCTGAGCCCACACTAGGATTCCCTGTGTCGTGGGTATCAGAAACTACGAGTACCATGATACCACAACACCCACACCCGGAAGAAATATTTACAGAACATGCAATCATTTAGGTATTCCGCAGCGGGAATTGATCCCGCGCCTCTTGCGTCTCTGCCGAGCAATCGCCCGCCACGCCAGCCACCGAGGCCGTCAGATATGAGTGTTCCTACTGTATGACTCATGTACTTTGCCAGAGGTGTTGGGTTATAAAGCGTGCACATAACGGTTACAAAGACTCGTAATTGTTGATGCCATCCGCACGTGATGTCGGTGCCTGTGTAAAACAACCTTTATTATTACTGTTTTGGTGTTTTCAACATTTTTACTGTTTATTCTTTCGTAAGACTTTTTAAATATTTCCAACCCTGTATTTTTTTCTGGAGCTTTAAATGCCGTGAACGCCCGGCAACTTAGCGTTAAATTTCTCTCATAGTCTACACATGAGAGGAATTTGTACACCAAATTTCATGCTTCTTCGACTTATGGTCTGTAAGTTACTTACTATTCAGTCAGTCAGTAATGTAATAATTTTATAGATAACAATACCTACAATAGTCATTTTCTGCATTATAAGGTGTTGTAAAATAAAACATTGCGAATTATAATATGAGAGGTACTCGTATATATAATGTTTTTACAAACAAACATAGGAGTCTGTTTTACTTCAGTTGGATTGGATAGATTATTTATTTATCAGATTCGTATGGGTTCAAGGCTGATTTCAGAATAATTTCAGAATGAAACCAAAATAATGATCAGGTTAGAATTTCACACGTCATTTAATACCCGGTTCCTATGTTACCATCAGCCAATAGAGTACCATGGAAACGTTGTTATTCTGTCAAAAAACAATTCTATCTATATCTAGTCGTGTTACTAGTTCTTTCAAACCAGTGTGTTGAAAGGATTTAAAGTACGCCTCAAGGGCTCGTTCGTGCACTTGACACATATTTTCGAACTTTTTGGGTTCTACAAAATGCCGGTTCCTCACGATGTGTCGCGCACGTAAATTAATCGAACAGAAAAATCCATTGGTGCACGTCCAGATTTGAACCCACGACCTTAGGATCGGAAGGCGCAGTCACTAAAACTAGACCACCAGTACATTCAAAAATAAAATTAAAATTATAAATTTATGCCGCTTCTCGACAGATATCAACGTTGCTATGCTATGAACGGTCTGTCGTCCATTCGTTAAATATGTAGCTGACACAGCTACTTACCTGTTTACCTCACAACCTTACCATACCATACCAGTACCAAGAAATACCTTTTAGAATACCAGGATTACCAGGATTACAGGGAAGAAAGAAAACACAATCAAGAAACTTTAATTCACCAACGTTTGACCTTTTGTAAAGTGAAACAAGAACTGCACATCACTGCACTGCGAGCTCCATCACCACCAACTCTTCGTGACGACGTTCACCGGGCTCACATCTTCACTTCAGCTCCCACTTTCACCATCGCGACGAGCACCGAGCGAGATCACGCAGCACTTTACACAGACGTCCGTTCTCCACCGCAGTCGCAGCCGAATGAGGGCGGAGCCGGGGCCGAACAAATATTTATAGCCTCGGGACTCGCCCCGCGTCTCTCACACCCCGCTCGCGCGCGGCACCGTCTTAGCAAGCGCGCGAATTAGAATCTGGTTCTTATTGGTTAATGTGTGTTCTAGTTTCATATAAATATTTGTCCTTTTGTAAATAAAGGCATTCCTATTTCTACACTCCAACTGAGTCTTACTATCTCCAAACCTCCGCAGTAGATTCCCGCAAATAGTAGGTACTACTACAAATATATGAACCGGGCATTAGTCATTTCATGTAAATGAGTAATGGATCATCCATTAAGAAGGAAGTAACATTAAAATAGAAGTTTCCTAAAATCATTATACAGGTAATGTTAGCCCAACAAAATACCGTTCAAAAGTTTATTTTTCCTGAGCGATTGTTGTTGAATTCTCTTCACGTTTAGAGCTAATACTCGTGCCAGGTACCTACGTACTTTCAACCAACAATAGTTCGTTAGGCACATTGTGTTTGATCAATTTGAAGCTCATAGCGGAAAGAATGACTCACTTTTGATGGCATTAGTGCTATAATAGTCGATATAGCTGCCCTCCAGCCCAAGTTGATCTTTCAATTGGATTGGGTTCGATTTCCGGCGAAAGCATTTTTGTTTCATTTAAATATTTACTACTTGCTGTTGCCCGCAACTTCGTCTGCATTGATTTTCGAGACAAATGGTCCTTCCCTAAGATGCTATCTATCTCCCTGACATATTTTATGAAAATCTCTTCAGCGGTATGGGCGTGAAAAGTTAACAGAGAGAGACAGAGTTACTTTCGCATTTATAATTTTAGTAAGGAGCCGTGATTTATAAAAAAGAATGAGAGTCCTTTGAAGCGCATTTTTAATCCTTTCAACACACTGGTTCGAAATGACTAGTGACACGACTAGTAGATAGTAACAGTACAAAAAATGTAGATATTAATTTACAGAATTTACATCCTCAATAAGACTCCATAAATAATAACCTACTTCTAATGTTTTTAGGTTAGTGGATGAGTAAGTAACAAAATATTTATTCATGGAGGCACTCAATTGTCTCAAGTTACATGATCCATTTGGATCTGAAAGGTACGATAGATAAATTTGGGACAAGCCATGAGTAGACAAGGACTCGTCTTCCGCTAAGTAGAAGTATTGCTTTATAAAAATCTGTAATTTGTGTCTACTTCTATTAGTCGTGTCACTAGTTCTTCCGAACCAGTGTAGTAAAAGGATTTAAAATACAGCTCAAAGGCTCATTTCGTGCAAGTGTCACCTGAAAAGTAAAAACACATATTTTCAAATTGTTTAGGTTTTACGACATGCCGGGTCTTCTCACGTGGTTTATACTGATAAGTATTAATAAATAGAAAATAATAAAATGCTCACTCATGAAAAAACTAAAAAAGTTGTTAACACTTTGCGTGATTTCCCAAACACGCATCTAAAAGTAGCAACAGAATGAATGACGTCTAAGTGGCTACCTGTCATGTTTGTCATTTATTTCAATCTACCGATTTCAAGTCATATGTTATAGTCCAAGAGCTAATGATGATTATATACCTTATGGCTGGAATAAAATATATCTTATTGTTATATCAAAACATATTACATAAACAATTTAACTGAAGCGTTTCGACGTTAGATTTTTTCATTTACCGAGGTCGGACATGCTTTGGTAGGTTTTCCCTGTTCTATAGAATGCTAATAAAATAAATGCAATACATAACATTTTTTACAAGACAATAAGTAATTATTTTGATAATAACACTAGTTTTATATTTTTTATAAGTACACTGGGACACTGACTCAGGGCTAATTCATTTTAATAAATTATCGCTCCCGGGCTACAAACGAGAGCAAAAAACACAGAACTTAAAAGCTTTCAAAAAGCTCAGTTATACATCGATAACATCGCGCCCATGTTTGACCACACGCATTAATGTAGTAGTACCAATAATGTATGTTTAAAGTTCGTATTCACTAGGGGACAAATGTCCCGCGACATGTGTCGCTATAGATGATGTTGGGCGACGTTAGACGATGTTGACTGACATGGCCAGACATCTTGTTTCGTTCACATTACTTGCGCGCCATGTCACCATATTTGTCGTGGGAAGTCAGGCGACGACGCTCAACATCTCTAGCGACATATGTCGCGGGATATTTGTACCCTAGTGAATATAAGTCTTAAAATTATGTACGTGGAACTGCTCATATTATCTTAACAAGTAGACATTCAGTTAAATACTGGTTGCCGATGTTTAAGTCGGTGGGTAATTATTTAAATACAAGGTATTCAAAGCTGCTGCATTTGCATAAATGTGGCTAATTGTAATATTTTGGTTGCGCTTGAAATATCAGTATTTATGGGAATAAAATGCAGTAAAAAACATGTAGGTGGGTAAAAACGGTACCTTTGGGGTTTCCTGATTATTTGATGTCTAAGGGGTGCCTAATCATCAATACATTAATATGTGACATGCCCACATTTTATATTGCAAACGTGACAGCTTACCGTACGCAGATTCATCATGATATTTTCCTTCACTTTTTTAATGGTTTGTTAAATAAAATGTACCTACCTACTTACCTTGATCCAGTATTTTACTAGACAGTATTAGACAGGTTATCTACTTTATCATTATTTTAATTAATTACCTTCGTAATTCGTACCTAACTTACCTGTTATGTAAAGTTAAGACTCATTTTATGTAGCATCTACTTTACAAACTTTGGTGGTTTTCGTGGCGCTATTATTAATTAAATATTTTGTAAACATTATATTATGATAAATAAATAAAAAATAATAATTTCAGAATAAAAACCGTTGGGGTTAGAACCCTCGACCATCGAAGGTCAAGGTGAGTACATTCCACTAGACTAACACGGCTCAGGTATTTATACTTTTATTTATTTATACTTTTAATTTTTTTTGCTTAAATAAAATATTCGTTAAATCAAGTATTGATTTAAAAGAACCTGACAGCGTAGAATTTAGGTAGCATAGTAGGTCTAACATATTTGATTTTGTGAAACAATGATGGTGATAAATTTGTACCATTTTTAGTCTGGGTTTTTAGTTTTGTACCATCTTAAGTTAATTGAAATGATTTTGCCTTAAAGCTGCTATATTGGATTTTTTACACTTTATTGTCAATATGCTGTACTTATAACACTCTCGTTATCTAAATTCTAGACAAAACCAATAACACCTGATTCGTCAGAATCCGTCCAGCCGTTTCGGCTACAGAGGCAGCCAAAATAATAAATTGAAAATGGCTTCTTACAGCCGCTGTGTTGGATTTTTTTGAAAGAAGGAAAGAAAGAAAATACATTTATTGGTTCACAGTCATCTACCACCAACCTACTTATAATAAGTAATAAACTAAAACTAGCTATTACTAAAATATCTTAAAATAACTACAGTACCTACCTAAGCATTGTGATATATGACAATGAACCAAAAGGCCCTGCCTCAGCATTATGTTGCTCAACTGCTTTTTGACAATTCATATAGCCTATGACGCTCTCTTGTCGCCCAGACAAATCCAACGACACCTCATTTGTCAAGATCCGTCTAGCCGTTCGAACTACAGCTATAGTCAAAGGAATGCACATTGCACATACGTGTGTATGTGTATTCCTTTGGCATACCCACTCCTTCTTCGCAGTAGGGTAATATGGTTATTACCCCACATTGGTATGTGTGACCATTTGTGAGGCAATATAATTGCTAGGCACTTCAATAAACCATTAGCGAAAGAGACGTGGATAAGAGTTTCCTTAAAGTATACCAATCGTGTGAAATCGGTGTCGTTACAAAACGATACAACGTCCGACGTCCGAAGAAAAGCTTTGAAACTCGACACCTAAAGAAGTGCTTAGGCTTGCTTTCCACAATAAGTGTTCCCGAGTGAAGTGAAGGTGTGGGTGGGTATTAGTAACAAGCAAGGCATGTTTAAAGTAGGTACCTACTTTAAAAAAGCATCGTATTTTATTTTCTATTTGATCAATAACTTCGCCTAGAGAATAAATAACCCCGAGGTCATGTCTTTCCCGTGGACAAAGCCGACTAAGCTGAGAGGATGGAATAGGTGCTGGGCAAGCTTACTCCAACTTAATTCGTCTTGGGCACTACAGCGTCCCGTTTGTGAAGGTAAAAGTTGCCTCCTGACGCTGTATAAATCATCTACTATAGATGGTAAAAGGCCTTAGTCTGGCCCTACAACGATACTCCTGCAAATGTTAGGTACCTAAAATTTAAAAACATTTTTGAGGCCTATTAAAATCAGGCTTTAGTGTAAAAATTAAATCGTAAAATCAAAAACGATATTTTAATTTCGTTTCGCTTGCAGTGGAAGTTTACCACAATTCAGAAACTTGCCCGGTATTGAAGAAGACTTCCAATGTGCTTCGCTTGCAATGGAAGACATGCTTAAGTCCTTGGAAATAAAATAGCAAAGGAAGCACCAGAGGATGGTGAGCTGAGTATTTCAACTCACTTTGCAATTTGTACCAAGTTTAATAAGAAAAGTTGCACGGTAATACCGTAATGAGTGTAGGAGTGAGTCCTATTTGCATTCGTGGACTGGTTTACGAGAGCTTAGAACAAGTTTCAGAATATCCAGTTTTAGTTATAAAAACGTCAAACTTTGTCAATAAAAATAAAAATGTAGGGTTATTGTTCACAACGTTTACAAAGCATTAGCTTTTATCGATTTGACAAAAAATAGCTGCCATCATAAGCATAACATCATCTAAGTTTTTGATAGATCGTTGTTCACTATTTTACTTTTATTTGGTAATCTTACTTGCCCTTTTTTTACTTGCCCAAATAATTTGGTACCCACCACGGGCGTGTGGTGGATTCTTATTATACCTAGGTATCACAATACTATATAAAAGACTTTGTCGTGACTGACCTATAGATTTGGTAAAAGACTATGATAAAATATTTTCAAAACTACTTACGGGATGCAGGGGGTGTTAAAATTTGTATGGGAACTTTATAACGGGTGATACGATTTGCATAAAACTTGGTTTGTATTATTTAATAAAAAAATCTAACGAATTTAAAAATTTAGCACACCTAAAAAGTGCAACGATGTGTCAATGCTATTCAAACACGAGATGCATCCAAAAGTATCTAGGTACTCAACGCGGTCGTCTGCTAGTTAGGTACGCCTGCAATTTTTTTAGTTGTTAGGGGTCGAGTTGACCGTTCAATCTGACTGGCGTATAGATAGAGCTGTAAATTTGTATGAAAACTTAGCTTTTTAAGCGCGGTAATTTTAATTTAAGCCCTGTTCAGTTCAGACTTTAAGTCCTCAGTAACAAAAAGGCAATTTTTGTATTGTAAAGGCACGAAATAAGTGAGCATTTTTTTCGCTAAATTCTAAAGATTTTATTTAATTCCGGTTCCTGTCAGGGCGTCAAGCCGAGTGGTTCTTTCAAGTGACGTAAATGAATGGGCCAGTCTTAAAATGCGCGACCCCACGGAAGCACTTGATTAATACCACTGGTACTGCGATTTTTTGCTTGCTCATTGGGTAATTGTGTAATTTGTAAGTGGTTTTAAGTTTAGGCAAAGTTTAATAAATTCGATGAAACGAATTCTTAATGTAAATAATATACTGTCCGCTTATGACTTTGTGTACCACATCATGTGGTACACAAAGTCATAAGCGGACAGTATATTATTCACATGGGGATATAGTTTTTAGTTATTTTGCATGAAGAATATAAAGGAATGTAGAAAGATTTTTTTATTAAGTGTCTTTTACATGCAAGCTCAGTGTTATCCATTTCCGAAATTCTATTTTGTTTGTAACAAATGATGGCTCGTAATTTATTGGCACAGTTTTACCTTGCTTGCCATTTTCTGAACCAGAACAGAAAAACAAGTCACCAATACATCTTCCGCAACTAAATTGATTTCGTTGCCCCCATCTCAAGTATCATAACTTTTTCTGTTGCTCATTTTATGTTACTGTACAATGTATGTACTATTTCATAGTACGAAAGCTTTGTACACTAAACTTCCATGAAAAACAGTAGATTTAGAACCTAAAAAAAACTAAATGTGGAACAATGTGCACCGTTCTTTAACTTTTTCACCACACTATTCTTCGATCTCACTGACCTCACATAATGTGAACCAGTGTCAACTACCTATACGAAATATACTTAAGTACTACAAATATTGTGCGCTTCGGCAAACTTCGTATTTTGTATGAAAACCGAATTAGTCCGAATATATAATTAAAATAATAACTGAACCAACCTTTTACAAAAAATATATCTACATAATTATTGTAACATCTCTATATTACATATCATCGCGTTAGTTGGTATTTTAGAAGCTAAAAGAAAATCGCACAATATTTGTGTTACTACTGTACCTATTGGTTGATTTATTTTCTTTGCAAAGTGCACTTATTGGTAGCGAGGAAATACATGTCCATACATCAGAAAGTGAGGAACTTGCGATATAAAAAACTGCTTATGCAGGCTTTATCATAATTCACATGAGGGCATCCGGCCCTTATACGGGCGATAACAATTAATCTTATTGCCAAACGCACGCGCCCGGACACAATGAACACGACTTGGGTATGTTTTCTGAATTTATCGCTTCATTTTGTTTATTTTTATTTTTAACTCACTTTCCTCCGCGTCTTCACTCGGGAGATACATGAAGAATGTTGTAAAGGTTTATTATGCAATTTCTTAATACCTGTCTAGGTGCCTAGATGCATGTTGTATGAGCTACTTAGCTAGCGCCATCTCGTTTTAAAATTATTACTTATTTTTTCATAATAATCAGTAAAATTCTTGAACTAGAATTTTCGACAGTTTATATTTTTACAATAATCAAAACACGGTTTATGCTAAAGTTGGAATGTGAATACAAACAGCCAAACACGCTATGGATAAGCACGCGAGTTTTATTTTAATTTATGCTTGAAATTTCTGAAAGCAACTGGCGCCAGATCTGCAATGATGGGTTTAAGCCTTCACGTCTTCGTACGGTTGTTATTTTTCAATTTGTTGCGTATGGCTGATTAAGTAGGAGGATAAATAATAATTGTTTACTTTTCAATGTTTTACAAGTTCACCTCCATTATGGTGACCGGATCGAATTCATTATAAGCCTCATTTATTTTCATTTGGGAGATTTTTTCGCGTGGTAATTTAATGTGAATTTATTACAATCTGTGAATAATGTTGTAAGATAATTTTATTCAGGTTCATATTCAGGTTAATAAATATCTACGATAGAGCCAATCTACAGACCTGAAGTAAAATTATAATAATAAGAAAATCTTTAATACAAGTATACAAGTTTGCTCCAAATTAATAAATACCTTAAAAACTAACATATTTTTTTTTTAACCTATATCGTCCCACTGCTGGGCAAAGGTCTCCCCCAAACTAACATACATAAAGAATATTATTTATCTAAATCTACACTTGAGGGATTTTGTTTTCGCGCTGCCGCCTTAAATTAGTAGTGCCGCCTGTACACGATGTCCATTGGCTAGAAATCAGGATCCATGAGCAAATATAGGTAGGTTGTCCTACCTACCTATATTTTTCGAAGACATGCCTTTTTTCATTAAAAGTAACAATCCCTAGTGTCTTTTACCTGCTAATAGCAATAGAAAAATTAAATTAATTGAAAATAACAGACATTACAGTAACATGCAATTCTTAATTAAGATGTTGTTTAACAGAAATTCTCCAAACCTGAGCTTATGAAAAAAATACTAAGTAGGTATCATCGTTTATTATCGTGTTTATTGCCATTCCAACGCTTTACGTTATCTGTCGAAAAGCGTCATACATTAATTTTGACACGTGACGTCGTCCTTTATAGAATATTGGAACCAGGCATATAATACGACGACCTCGGTGGTGTGGCAGGCAAGTGCTCGGCTGAGACGCAAGAGGCGCGGATTCGATTCCCGCTACGGGCGAAATGTTTGTATGTTCTGCAAATATTTCTTCCGGGTCTGGCTGTTGTAGTATTATGTATTATAAGTATTGTAGGTATTTACAAAAAAAAGTACTTATCTATGTATTCTATCAGCCATTTGGTGCCCATAGTACAAGCTTTGCTTAGTTTGGGGTTAGATGGCGATAAGTAAAATGTCCACAAATATTTATATATACCATTTATTTTATAATAGTATCTATCAGATTACAACATCTCACGAAGAGCATATGAGATTGATGACAGCTAATGAACCGAGAGAGCGGAGTCAAAGTTCAAAGCGTGCAAAATTAGTTTGACACCATCGTGTTGGTTGGTTACACACCACTTAATGTGCTGAACACTCGAGTGGAGAAATAAACTCAGAAATGACTGATTATTTTTTATTTCTGTCGTTGTTGCTTACTAGTGTCTATCCGTCCGTGGCTCTGCTCGTATACCCGAATAAAAAGTAGCCTACATGTTTTTTCCAGAACTACGTATATTTCATGTTACAGCTTAAACTGTTTGTCATTATAAAAATGAGTAGGAACAAACCAACATTCGCACAAAGTTTCTTAATACTTGTGTGATGATGTGGATAAAAAAGGATATTCAGGATATTTTGAATCTGCAATATTGTTATTGATTACCTATATTGTATTCACTTTAACCTTCTAAAAGTTAAAGACAGAGTCAAGTATATGAAAGAAGCCTCTTAAGAGGATTTAATCCTATAACACAGTTTTAATTAAATGTGCAAAAAAACTTGAAAGCTTTAACATAGCTTTCAAGTTTTTTTTTGTAATCTTAAGAAAACATAACAGTTCCTAACATCCCCTCGGGACAGAAGTTATATAAAATTGCTGCTATTATCCTATTAGAGGCCTAGGACATGATGGATCGAGTAGGCTCTTTGTGTCAATATTATAATGTAGAAGGCCACATAATTGATTCTAGTGAGAAATAGATAGAACTAGGTAAACTATCTGTTTTTATAACTTGGTTTTTTGAACTTTTCCAAAAACTTGAGAAGACCGACACGTATAAATCCTACTAATATTATAAATGTGAAAGTTTGTGAGGATGTGACGATGTTTGTACCTTAATCACGCCGTAACGCCTGAATGGATTTGACTGAAACTTGAAATACACATAGTACGTGTGCTGGAATAGCACATCAGCTACTTTTTATGCGGGTATAAGGCGTGCAAAGCCGCGATCGGAAGCTACTCGTTTCGTAATTTCTTATTTTTCCATCTTTATTTTTCCGGACACTTGAAATTGAAAGCAATGAGTTCACAAGTAATAAATTGAAAAAATCTGTGTTGGTAATTAAAGGGGCAAAAGTTTCGCGTCTGTATTTGATCCAGTTTTAATTACCCAATGAGAATAATCCGGTTCCATAAATCCAAACGCCATACCTTTCTAAAATGCGTACTGTCAGACAGTAGATTTAATCCGACCATAGTGAAATCCCATTAAGACATTATCAGGTCCTTATCCGACAGTTATCTGCTATTTTGGACCACGGTTCAATGAT
Source organism: Scotopteryx bipunctaria (assembly GCA_949320045.1). NCBI lineage: Eukaryota > Metazoa > Arthropoda > Insecta > Lepidoptera > Geometridae > Scotopteryx > Scotopteryx bipunctaria. Next base: position 5,980,394 of record OX439449.1, read on the forward strand.
TTGAAACACCTCTAATAAAATACACACCAAAAGAGACCATAATGTTTGTGCAGCAGAGGTGCAAGTTACAAACCCTGTTTTCTGGTGGAAGAAACGTTTTGGAAATCGGTAATTGCCTGTAGCAGTAAGATATGCCTTTTATTATTTGCATTATATCATCTGATTTGTATCTTGGTTTTGATAAGAACTGGAGCAGTAGAGCATAATGAAGTAAACAGTTCAGTAAAGAGGTTTTGTACGTACCCAAATATGTAATAGGGTTGGCACAGTGAAAAGATACATTTGTCAATTCCAAAGTTTTCTTTCACTTAGCGAATTCCCCAATATTTGATTTTAGTAAAGGTCACTCGCTTTTACGCACTGTGAGAATCGACAAAAGTAGGTCTAATTTAGTGTAGGTAATATGATATATTTTTTAGCCCTTATACCTTCCTAAAGTACCTAAATGACTAGACTACTAAAACTTATTACGTCATATTTTTTTAAAACAATAATTATTGTAAGTACCTATGTAATTTGTATGTAGGTAAATGACTCTGTGGTCCATATCACTGACTTACGTGTTCATTTACTAATGATTGTGGACTAACCAATATCCCAACGTAACCCGATTTCATGTCGTATTTGTGCAGCTAGTTACGGTAGATAACAGAATACCTACCTACCAACTTAAAGCACCTGTCTAATTTATTAGTAGGGGTTTCAGTAGGTCCAGTACAGCTAGCAAAAAAATGTTTTTACGATAATTTCTAAGACTTAAATGGATCTTAAAATCAAGACCAAACTTCAAAGGCGCAAAAGCGCAAACACAGAGCTTCTAAGTTCGTTTGATTTACAGATTACAAACACACAGCGTGTTTGTAATTTGTAAATCAAACGAACTTCAATTGGCAAACCCTTTAAACCTCCTATAATAATGTTCAATGAAATATCATTTTCTTTGTTGATTTACGGAAAATGGTACACCAATAGTATTAACTTGTTGAAAATGTTCCGATCGGGATGTTTTGCAAAAGTTTGAAATATATATTATTTTCGATAACTAAAATTTTCTAATTATTTTCGTATTTAATTTATACCTTAATGAACGTCAAAAAATGATTTAAAAAAAACATAATGTACTGGACTCGCCAGTTATATTTTACAGATATTTTACATAACAAGGTACACATATATTAAATTGATATTGAACTTTATCGCTGACCATACTAGAGGTAAATTAACTAACTAACGCGTGGAACACAAGTGATTACGGAAAACTATTAAACCCTCACCAGACCAATAGCCTGTCTGAGCGTCTGCTGCGAGGCGATTATAGTGCACTGTGATGGGAAAAGGAAATGTAGGAAATTACTGGAAACTGGATTCATTCAGAGTCATGCAAAAGTGTAACTAGATGTAAATAGGTAAAAATGAGACGAGATTCCTGAAGAATTAAGCGAAAATAGTTACCTGTAATGGTAACTATATTCATGATGTTTATATTGAGTCCATAATAAAGCTTGTAGTCTGCCGCGATCGCCATCGCCTGTACGTTGTTTGTTGTTTCAATATAAAACGTGAAATGTTCTAATTTTCGTTCAACCGTTGATCCCAATTTTTTTACCAAGGATAGTCCTTTTCGAGCCAATCCATCAAACTTTGCAACATCTTTCTAGATTCGCGACATCAAAATTTAATAAAACTCGCAATGCTACACGTCTCACGTCCAGATTCTGTTTTAAAATGGGCGGCGCGTGCTCGACAAATAAAGCTTTATTAACGTAGATGAGATTTCGTAGATCGTCTTTACAATGTCATTACTATAAAACGATATTGAAACGATTTGATTCTAAGTATTTTTTGGAAGGTCGAATGATAAGTATGGTGATTCGTTTGAATTGATATTGCACTTGATATTGAACATCCTGCGGTTAGATGTGTAAGTATAGTTAGCTTTATGAAATACCTACCCAGTAGGAATAGTGAGCAGAACAAATTATGTTCATTGTCTTTACTATTGTAGAGTTCAATCCCTCCATAAACCAATAAGACACGTTTTTGGAGGCACAGATCACAATCACACCACACGGACTCCGTCAGCGAAATCAGTGATTTTTCTCTTACTCTTCACCTGTGGATGAAAACGTTAGATTGTTTCAACAGGTAACCCAAGTAGGTATAGTTTAGTAGTCGTACCTAAGTGTTGCCCGCTAGTTGCCTCAAACCCCTTCTTAGTTTTTCCACCCGACGAAGCTCAGTGAAGCTACAAGATCGGTGAGATTAAAAGCATTAAAAAATATTAACCAACATGTTTTGTCATCGAAACCTGAGACTAACCCAATAAAACTTTATTGACAATGAAGCAGTATTTTCCAACGCGGATAATCTTATAAACCATTATGTAATATTTGATGAACATCTGCCTGATGTCATCAACATTGATGATAAAAGAGTACAACTTGATACAGCCATAAAATAAAGAAGTTAACCTGGCTAGCATCAAAGAACCAGTAAATACGATGGCACTTTTACTGCCATCAAGCAAACTCTCTGACACCTAAAGCCATTAGCACCTCCAAACGTGATTTCGTATTGCAGATAAACACAAACATAAGCAATTTGTACGTCGTAAATTACATCGAAATTGACCATGTGAGGTGTTGCCGCTCGTTACAAGTAGGTACTTACAACACACCATTTATCAGGAACACAGTGCATCTTCAAGCAATGAATGTTTTACTGCAGTTTAAATTGTTTTACTGATCTTGATTACAGACTTTCGATTATTTTGATTGGTGTGAATTCTTTCCGATAAATAAAAAAAAACACATTGACGCATCAATTATTATGTGGTGACTCTACCAGTGACTCAGACTTATGATCGTACCATTAAATGTACAATAAAATATTTTATTTCCAAAATAGCTTGATCACAAAGATTTTAACTTAGTCTCAAAACTAGAGACAAGCTATCGAAAACACCGATACTTACCAAATTAATCAGGTCAAATTTTATGGGCGAAGTTATGAAGTTAGCAGCGCAACTTGACGAGAACTCGAGTTTTCCATTTAAATTCGTCCAGTTTATAAACCCGAAAAGCCATCAATTATAATGGCTAGCTAGTACGCATAGCTAGTAGTGTAAGTTTCCTATTTCATAGTTCGGTAGAGGAAAGTATCAATAGTTAGCTGGGAAATTTGGCGCACTTTTATGAGAAGTCAGTCAACAGACTTTAGTATACCTAAATTTGGTGACGTTTTAGTTACGAACATAAAGATAAGAGTAGAAAAATACTATTATGAAACCAGCTAGGTATCTTTCAGTACGATCGGTCTCGAGAAACTACTACTACAATCAAAAATATGGACAAGGTAACAGTGGCTACTTTGTTCATGTTTTTTAAACATCGTTAAATAGATTTTGACATTGTTTTACTTCGTTATCCGACAACTCAACTATTCCGATTGATTTTCCTTTTCAAAAAACACACATAATAAATATCTGTTTTCAGAATTCACAACGTATTTTCATTTCAAAACGACAGATAAAATGTTACATACTCATTTGTAAACGACACATTTTTTCATTTAGTGTAATGCGTCTAGGTAGGTATGATACTAAACCTGTCTAAACACAATTTCTCAAAAAAAAAAAAGATCTTTCAGAAATATTTAGGTAAATAAATTTACATAATCATAGTTTTTTGTCCATGATTTTATAGATACATGAAATCAACCAGTTATTAAATATAGATTAAATTATGAATTATATTAATATAGAAATTATGAACTGAGGTTACCTGTTATCTACCATACATAGATACATACTATCACGCCCGTATCGCTGATAGGGTGGACAGAGCACCAAGTAATCATAGAAAAACTTGCAGCCAATCCTTATCAGCCTATCGCCTATTTATACATCTTATAGACTTTTACGACATGGTCAGGTAGAAAAGCAGCTGGACGCATTCTATGTTTTTCTTTATTCCGAGTGCAGCAGAGAAGTAATTATCTATTGTGTACCAATATCAATAAAACTCAGTTGCATAAAAAAAGTTTACTCTCAAATGTTCTGTTTTTTTTTCGAACAATGATCATCCCTGTAAGTATGTATGTATGCCTTCTGACAGTAGAAAGAAAAAATCAAAAAAAACATCGACTTTTTATGCGGAAGGGAACGCGGTATCTTAATTATAGCTCCCGAAAGATAAATGACGACAGTCAATATTTTTTAATATTATCTTTGATGCGATACTTATAAATCACAATACGATTTATGAAACGGGCCCTTGACGCCTTTTAATTACGAAGTGGTAAAGGAATTGGGTCACGCGAGTTCTTGCAGCTCAATTGCATTATATTTAGTTTCAATAGGTATTGTGCTTTCACACGCATTCGAATAATTTAGTGTTTTTTTGGGTTCCGAAGAAATATAAATACGTCAGTTACTAGTATGATTTGCAGTTGCAAATCTCCTGTCCTAATCCTCTTCCTATGTTGTTACGACGTTTTACATTGGTAAAATCTTCTATTGAGATGTCAACATAATTGTACTAAAAAAAATACGAATTCTTAAAGAATTAGTACCAGTATAAAAAGTAACCTACCTATATGTTGTTCCAGCACAATTACTAAGTATGTTCCAAGTTTCATTCATATCCGTTCAGCCGTTACGGCGTGATTGAGGCACAAACATCGTCACATCCTCAAAAACTTTCGCAAAAATAATATTAGTAGGATTGTTTTGATCACAGGTTTTAATAACAAGGACGTCACGTGTAATTGTGACACACGTGACTGAGTGAAGTCTGGCAAAATTACCATTACCAAAATAGAGCACTGACAACCCATCTGCTTATCTACTTTTGTAAACATTTTAGCTCCTAGGACTATTTGTAAAGAAACTCCCACACTCAAGTAAGAGCTTCTCATCGTGGGAACTTTATAATGATGTAATAACGAATAACCAGCATGCTATGTATTATCGATACATATAAGTACGTATGATTCGACATTATGCATAAATTATGAATTACGAAATGGCAAACGTAACGAGGTACCTAACTGTGGCGGAAACCTGGGACACAGAAGACAAGATAGTATACTAATAATAAGTTAATTAGAAGTTCCACTCTCATGTCAAAACAGATGAATGAAAAAATTTACCTACTACGCGTGATACACGCGTGTACCTACCCATATAATAAGCCTGTCATTTCATTACACAAACGGACGAGTCCTGGCAAAGATAAAATCAGCTGAATCGAAATCATTTTGAATTTAGAGTAGTTACATTAGAGCTTATTTTACATCGTAAGTTAATTGAAAGTGGTACAGGATCCGAGTGGTAAGTGGTAATCCGGCCGGGTGGGGGAGCTAACTGGCCGCAATGGCTAGGTGTTGTTGCTCACATGACGGTGCGCTCGAGTAGGTAATAGGTGATAATGTAGGGCTGTCACCTGATTCTGCCAATTATGAGTCAGCCTCATGCGAGCCCTTATAAGATTAGCTAAAAGTTCTTGTCTGGCGTCCTTTTCTGTAACTTTTAGTACCTAATTTTTGTTTAAGTCAGCTCAGGTGAATGAAGTTTACGAAGCCGCTTTTAGTCGCCTCACAGGCTAAAAGCAGGAATTAGTCAATGGAAGCGAGTTAGGAACGATCGTTAGTAAAACGAAAGAAACAAATGCCTACAATAATGCTAGCATTGGTTTAACGTGCTTCGGAGGGCACGTTAAACAGTCGGTCCCGGCTTTTAAGTCGTCAAGCCATGACGGAGGCCTTTAGGCGGCCTAAAAACTCCGTCACTAGAGTTGGCCACTAGCTTATACAAACATACATTTGAAGGAAAACAGATTGTTTGCATCACGTGCCGCCAATAATCTGGCGATTCAAACTTTGGCGAGAAATCTAGTTTGTAAATGATCAAGTACGCCTACTTGGGTTGCATAAACACACGTCAGTCAGCCCTAATCACGTATCGGACCGCGTATCACACCGGTCGCCAAATGTGGAGCACGCGGCCCGAGCCGGCGGCGATGCCTCCAACAAAAAATCAGTGTAAGCTTCACTCCAAGGCATTGCGGTCGCGCGCTCCCGCTCGCCGGCACCTCTCGACAACTTTCAAACTTCGAACCACCCTTCCTTTTCAAAACATTTTCTAGCCAAAGAGGTTGTATAGTGCAGTTTGTCAAGTGAAAAGTGAGTGTCGTGTGTAAGTTAGGAACATATGGCCGTGGCCTAAGGTTCGGTTAGGTCGTGCCGATAGAACTAGCACGTGTACCTTGTGCCTGGACTGGCGGCTCCGTTCACTTCACCTATTCTGTCATCTCGCACTTGCAGTGTTATTATTTTCGAAAGTTTCGATATTAGTCATCGTTCGATTAGATGATAGGTTAATGAGCAAACATTCGCTAAATACAGTTAGCTGTAATTGCTTGTTTTATAGTTTTTAACGTTTAATTGCAATAAACACATTAGACTGATTTGAATTTTTGGGATATTTTCTAAGCCTAAATGCCTGCTGAGATATTTTACGAGTGCTTTGTATGTGTGTTTCATTATTTTTACCAACTTCAACTGACCTAAAAGTATTTTATTAGTTAGACTTAGAACCTATTAAAAGTCAACGCAACACCCTGAATGTTCGATGAAAGAAATAGGAAGGCTTCAAAACAGATTCAAGGAGATATTAAGTAGGTACAGACTTTAACATATTTTTTTCTATTTTGACTCTACATTAATCACTCAAACCAACTTACATGTGGCCATAAAACAAGTTACGTACATTTAAGATTGGTCAATTAATTTTACATACTTCTAGATAATTAACTTATAATTTTACAAGTTATTTACTGAAACTACTTTGGATATTGAATAACCAGGTAATTATGAAAGTTCATTGAAAAAATTGCCGATAAATCACTATCAGAAGTAAAAGTATCAATAATATCGAAAATTAAAATAAATACAGGGTTTAATACATAATCAAAACTGAAACTAAAAGTTGCCCCACAAGTGGACTTAATGTTGATTAAATATTACTAGGTCAATCAATTTCCGGCAGTGTGCGATTTCAAGAAAGCTTGAGGGTTATTTAATAAAATATCTAAAGTCAAATATCAAGCAAATAACCAAAGGCATGTATGATTATTTTACTTTATTTACTGTATTATACTTTATTTTACTATCGAAAGACGTTTATTACCATAGCAACGTTGTTATGTGTTAAAAAGCGCCATACATTTTTTTTACAGAAAAACATCTGTTAGTAGAATTTTGGAACCGGGCATTATCATTCAAGTACCTAACTCAGTATTTCAGATATATGTTTCAGTATTATCTACTAAATGAGCTAATACCCTGTAAATGTACCCTATTTTTTATAGGTATATAAATTTTTAAAAGTAAAAAACGACTTTAGGAATAAGGGATTAAAACCTCTTGAAGCCATAACTATATCTATAAGTCTAACCTAACCTAAAATATAGTTAGTTTGTTTTTGCGAAGGCGCGAAGTCATTTTGATCAATCGGATGACAAAGAAATAGAATTTGGAAAATGGCAATCCCTTAGAAATCAAATACAGACGAGACCACATCGACATCACTATGATTCCTGATTCAAATAAACTAAAAAATGCATCATAGAAGAGAATCATATATTCCCAAAATAAAAATTAAAACTTCACTAATTAACACATTTTCCATTAAAAGGTAAAAAAAAACATCAAAACTAAATCTCAAGACACCTAATTAGCCAAATGAGTCGGTCCACAACAAAGGGACTTGTGGAAAGGCGGCCATTTCCTCTAAACAAAAATAAAAGGAGTGCCTTTCTATACTTTTAAAGCACTAGTGAAGACATTTTTCTTAAATACTGGTAGGTACATTCCTATTACGCATAAATATAAATATATTGTTCCATACATTAAATGCCTATTAATATCGTCGTCGTACTCTTTAGTTATATGTAATGTAGGTATGATTATACAACCGTATTAATTAAATATATATGTAATTTATGTATGTTTACAAGCATTTAAAATATACAAAATACCGAAGACAAGGCGAATATATATTTTACCGGGCATAAACCGGTTCCAATATTCTACTAACTGACGATCTGTCGTCCGTTAATTGAATATTGGAAGAGGGCATTAGCAAAAAAACAAAGAAGGTTCAAAATGTGTTAAAAATTATGTTACAAAATATCACAATACTTTATTAAGTCATGACTTTTTAAAAAAAAAACAAAATATATCATTGAAATAATAATAAAATAGAATCTGGCTAAATTCAACATATTATGCAGACTATATTGTCCCTAATCAAATCTCTCTGCAAACTTAATTGGGTTCTCTGCCAAATAACATAGCAAACTACGCACCTAATCAAATACCGCTGGAAATCTGACTAAACTGGACATTTGTAAAACATTTTTGTAGCTATTTTATATTCAATTTTATTCTGAAATCTCTCAAAAACTATAATAATTTTAATAGAAATTGACTGAAAATACAAATGTTGCAAGCGGAATGTGATTCACCATATTCTAAATTTGTTTTGTACCAATATCCAATCTACGATCGTAGAATATAATGAGTGCATCTGAATTTAGCTAACCATTGAATTCTAGAATTCAAACATCTTTGGCCTAAATCCACACAAAATGCTGTTTACTTGTACCTATAGTCTACGTTTGTTCGTAGATAATGCTATTATGTTAATGCAAATGCGTTTGCATGCTTTCAAGAACAATAAAAGAAGGCTTACATTAAACACAGACTATTCAAATTAGCTCTGCATTAACAGAGCCCAGCATTAAAAGAGCTCTCGGCATTTTCCTAGAGCCAGAAAACTTTTCATATCAAAAGCTCACCATTGAAAAGTTCAAAAACCTTTTTACCCGATCTTGCTACAAAGTTTTCCATATGCGTAAAATCATGAATAGGCAATTCCAAATATTTCCGATCACGTACCCAGTTTTTTGGGTTTCCGCCAAATATAACTATAACTATGCCTATAACTTTTGTTTCAATGTTCCCACTTTTTTACAACTTTTTGTGAGTGCACCCTTTTGTGTCACTATGTACCTACTCGGTCAATTTATTTTATTGAAAACTTGAATAACAACTGTAAGAATTTTATTGAACAAGACGTGTTCGAGAGTCATATTTCTGGCTTTATTTTTACAATGCTGTTGACAGTTTTACGTTCATAATAAGTAAAAGCCATTTCAATTTCATAAAGAAAAGGCCTTCATTGTTATCTCTTTTTTTTGACGAGGGCTCCCAATCCTAAATGAAACCCAATTTGATTTCAATTCAGGTTTTGCCACTCCAAAGGAAATTAAATTTCAATCACGAATCACACAAATCAATTTCATCGTGATGTTGCCTTTGAGCGAACCATAAAACTCATTTTATGCTTGTTTAGTTAAGAGACTTTCGTTTAATTTAGAAACTCCAAAGGAAGACACACTGCTTGGGAAACTTAAAGTTGAAATTTACAGCTGCAGCAGTCTTCTATTCTTTACTTTATATCAGAGCTTATCACAAATATTATTTGGTGAGTTTCGTCAGAACTTCCCCCTTACCGTCTGGTAATAACTTGCAATACTTTTACGATTTTATTCCAACAACCTTTATCAATGTCGTATTGGCATAAAAACATCATAATAAAATATGTATGATCATATCATTTTTGGATTTGTTGCACTGTGGGACGCCTCGGCTCTGTTTGGTCTCCCCATTATTGGTCGATTCGCCAAATAAATTGAACGGCGATTCATTTGTATTCAGCAGATTGTAAAGTAGCATAAATACGGGACACGTTTTGAAAACAATTCTCTGAGTTATTTATATGGTTATTAATGTTGGTCGTGAATGATGTTGTACTTTCAAAGTTTGGACGTATGAGGCTTTTTGATTGATGGACTTTGGGCTATTGTTTAAAACTCGTCTAACTACCCGTCAGTCGTTGCATGGATCTTGCTCTTACTAAATCTGCTCCAAATACCAAGGCTTTTAAACACCATAATATTTAAAGCTATCAAAATGTTAGTTTCTTTTTATTCAATAGATAACCTATTCCAATATTGTTGTTATTTTTATTAAACTCTAGGTTAGCCATTTTATTTAAAATAGGGTCTGTTGCGACGTCATCAATTCTTGCTTTCCTTTATTTTATCTTCCGACTTTCGAGCTTGTACTGTTCTGTGAAAAAGGCGATCGCTCAGGCAAATTGCTTGAGAGTGAAGCACTGACGCCTATTAATTTACTGCGAGGGCTCCATCGACCTAGTTGCATGTTGCACATCCCGTTTCAATTCCCTTGTCGGCCGCAATAAGCGTCTATGTCACATGTGAATGTGATGCAAATCCTATTACAAACTCTGACATTTTTGCACATGTGCAATTTGCAAGTAATGAAAACTGCATTTAAAATTTTTCCCCAAATTGTTTGAACTGGTTACATCCATCTTTATAGAAAAAAAATGATTCGTACAAAAATTTAAGAACCTACCTAACTACTCTACTCGTCTGAGTAAAAGCAATAAAAACTTTTCTCTAAATACTAATTCATTTTCTTTTTATTCTAAATGAAAAATAAATTCAGGGGTAATTGCCCTGATTGATTTAAGATAGGCACTAGAACTCCAAGACACTTAATTCGCTCATCGTTCAAAAGGTCGTAAACTTTATCACTGCTGACGGTCTGCCACAAGACCATAAACCTTTGACGCTAATTAAGTGGAATGAGATTAGGAGACCCAGCTCTTGCTCTAGGATACTCTTAGATTATTTATTTATTTATTTAAGATATTAATTAGAACGGATTAACCAATTACATAAATAATAAGTAAATATATAATTAACAAATTAATTTAAAAAATTAAAAATGTGATAAAGTATCTCAAAAGGCGCAAATATGCAAACCTCCACAGGGCTTATGTATTTGAGTCTTTTGGGGTTGAGACCCTAGGTGTGTGGGGCACGGGTGCCCACCGCGTTTTCAAAATTATTTCAGGGCGTCTGGTCGAAGCGATGCGCGATCCAATAGCTGGTTATTATTTGGCTCAACGGATCAGTATGGCCATTCAACATGGCAATACGGCAAACATCTCGGGCACGCTTCCACCGTCCGATGAGCTGGATCAGGTGAGCTATCTATAGACCGTTTGCAACGGTCTTTAGATAGCCCGACTGTTTCTTTTATCTTGTAAATTATATTTATATTAGTTACAAGTTTATTTATGTTAATAAATGTATTGTTTTTCTCATTAATTAAAAAGATTACATTACAAATAGCAATCAAAATATGAAAAATGGCAAAAGTTTTTAATAAAAATTAAAATACAAAAATAAAAAATAATTACCACTGACATGGCAAGTATGGTCTGGGAAAACTATTGTTCCGAGGGGAAAACCTAACTATATAACAAGTACCTAGGTGTCACAGACAGAGACGGTGAATTGGATCGGCAAAATGATACATGTGGATTGTGAACCCAGCCTAATCTAATAATATAGTTCTGTTATCCCTATAGTAGGTATATCAGATTATTTTTATGGTTTTACCTAGAGTACGTAAGTAAGATTAGAAGTGGGTATTCACGTCTCCTCGTCTCTTGTTTGCGGAAAATGTGGACCAGATAAGCAAGGAATGGCTATCCTGTTTCTAAAGGTTCATTTGCAGTTGTATGCTTCCCTGTTTTCAAGTGCTCTAAAACGACAAAGGAAATTATATACATTGTATAGCATATCTACACAGAGAAATTCGCAGACATACGATAATTTTTGTAATTTATAGTTCGAGTAACTATTATATGTAATTAAAAAAAAACTCTTTCGTTACTCTTACTGTTACTGACTACTGACAATCAGCGCACAGCCTAAACAATAGGTAAGTCCTAGAAGCATGAGACTTGGAAGGTATATTCCTCTATGGTGTAAAACTGCACTAAGAAAGTAATACCCGAAATCAACTTCTAGAGGATGGAACGGGAAGATGAAGTCTGAAACAACTCAACATGGTCAAAGCCGCGGTAGAAAGTAGTAAAGTTTCCACTAGTAGGGAGTATCATAAAATTGTAAATATAAGCACAAAATCGTAAATCAGTAGTATAGATAGAACACAAGAGCTTTATAATGTAGAGCTTTCATGAGTAAGCACGTACAGTTTAAACCGCGATCGGCAATAATATTTTAGTCCGTGCCCTAAATCAAAACATCCGCAAGGAAACCATGACATTTTCGTTATATAAGTAGCTATAAACTCAGCCATTAGAAACCATCGGATCTTACTAACTAAAGTACCTCATAATTATTCTCAAGGCGATATCATAATTCTATATGATCTTGAGGATAAAGGAAAAGCAATGAGGCCAAATCACTCCATTGCTAAGCCCGAAATCCCTCCGAATCCCTCCTTTTGTGTAGGAAGCAATGAATTAAAGGAATGATCAAAGGAATCGACGGAAAACGTTCTTAGTATGTTCTAGTTTAGTTATCTCCTACATGCAGCTTCCTGAAACAAATTCTCGAACATTTTCGGAAATAAACTCCAAGTTTTTGGCCAGTTTTCAGCATCTGTTTATAATTGCATCTATTGTAGGTATGAATATTTTACAAAACACTATTTAAAGAATATAGTCCAAGCACTCCAACATCACAACTGTCATTTTAGAAATATGTAATTACAGGATCTAATTGTCTAAGTGCCTATTGAAAACTATTATTAAATAGGTACCACTCTACCACAACAAATCATTATACTTCTTGTAATAAGCCTCAGAACCAGAGATGGGCGCTTACCCGGTAAAAACCCGACCTTTGGGTTTTTACCCATTTATACCCATTTTTACCTTCCCATTTCGAATTAATACCGGGTAAAAATTCAATGCATCTTTTTTTGAGGTACAACTAATTATATATGCTTTTATTTGTTAGTTTTTATTCCTAATTAGCTATAATGATTTGACTGGCCTCACAGCTCACTTGGTAGTAGCTCTTCCTTTGCGCTGAAGGTTGTGGCTGCGATCCCCACCCAGAAAAAATATTTGTGTGATGAATAATAGATGTTTGTTCTGTGTCTGGGTGTTCTAACGTATTTACAAACAAAAAGTATATAAGTATTTTATCAGTCATCTGGTGGAAAAAATGTGGAGAAGAGCAAAGGATGTGGCACTTTTAAAGCCTGAGAAGTTTCACGATGACCCTAAAAGCTACAGGCCCATTTCATTGTTGTGTCACCTGTACCAACTGTTTGAGAGACTCCTCCTCAACCGTCTCACACCACTTGTGGATTCAAAACTGATCCACGAACAAGCAGGATTTAGACCCGGAAAAGTCTGTTGTGGGCAGACTCTTAGACTCACCCAACATATCGAGGACGGCTTTGAGACGAATAATATAACAGGCATGGTTTTAGTTGACTTAACTGCTGCTTATGATACCGTAAACATCCGAAAACTCCTAGGAAAAGTTGAAGATTTGACCAACGATCTTGGGTTTGTTCAAATACTTGGTGAACTGCTTCGTAACCACCGCTTTCAAGTTCACCTTCTTACGTAAAAAAGTAGATGGTGCAGCGTCAAAAACGGACTTCCCCAAGGGAGTGTCCTTGCACCAACCCTGTTCAATTTGTATACGAACGATCAACCTAGCAGCCCAAATACAACCCGTTTCTTATACGCGGACGACCTAGCTTTGACCACCCAGACAAAAACCTTTGAAGAGGCGGAAGAGAACCTGACCGTCGCCCTTGAAGAACTAGGAGCCTACTACGATGCAAATGGTCTAAAACCCAATCCATCAAAAACTCAAGCCTGCGCTTTGCACTTGCGCAGCCACCAGGCTGATCGGTCTCTCAACATCACGTGGCAAGGAGTTACCATCCAATGTGAGCGCTATCCAAAGTATCTTGGCGTAACACTGGACAAATAATTGTGTTACAAACCACACTGTCAAAAGACAAAGATGAAAGTCGGCTCTCGCAACAGTCTACTACGGCATCTAACATCTACCAAGTGGGGAGCAGCGCCAGACGTTTTACGTTCTACTGGTATGGCGCTGTGCTTCTCCGCTGGTGCCCAGTGTGGCACATGTCTGCACATGCCAAACTCGTTGAAGTAGCGCTCGACGAAACGTGTCGCATAATTACTGGGTGTCTCAAGCCAACTCCTCTCAACATGCTATATTCTTTAGCAGGTATCACACCACCATGCGTGCGACGGGATGTAGCTAGTTCAATGGAGAAATCCAAGCAAGAGAGTGATAACCGACATCCTTTGTATGGTTACGAAACACCTGAAGCTCGCCTCGAAAGCCGCAAAAGCTTTCAGCGTTTCACACAGGCTTCAAATGACCATCCGGCTTCCGCAAAGTATAAGCTTTGGAAGGAGAAAAAACCCCCACCTCCTAATTTTATCACCCCGCAGGAAAAATTACCACCAGGACACGCTCTGCCATGGCTAGTCTGGAAGTCGTTAAATCGGCTCCGCACCCAAGTTGGTCGTTGCAGATTCAACATGTGCGAATGGGGATTTAGGGAGCCTAGTTTGGCACAATGCGACTGCGGTGCTCCGGCGCAAACCATGCCGCACCTGCTGGTGTGCCCCCTGTGTCCAACCACCTGCACAAGGGATGACCTCAATGCCGCTACAGATAGCGCGATTGAGGTGGCCACCTTTTACTCTAAAAACATTTAACGAAGCATCGACACGAGAAGAAGAAGAAGTCATCTGGTTCCCATATTACAAGTTTTTCTTAGTTTGGGGCTAGATGTTGCTGTGTTAGAATATCCGCCACTATTTATTTATTATTTTATTTGTTTACTAGCTGTGCCCCGCGGTTTCACCCGCGTTTTTCTCGTTTCCGTGGAAATACCGAGATAAAATATTGCCTATATTATAGCCTCCCTCAATAAATAGACTATGGCCCATAAGTCATTAATAGGTACCAACTCTTAACATCTTACACACGTGATAACTTTTAAACGAAATATCCGATTGAGATGAAATAAAAAGTTTTTTACTTCTTCATAAATACTCTTGATAACATAATGCTTAATTTCGATAAAGATCAATATTACGATACATATTTAACGTAGTTTTTTTTCTTCAGACGATTTAATAATTATTTTGAACACAAAATCGGTTATTGTGATTAAACCATGATAGCTAGATATATGTTCTCGCAGACTTTTTTGTAGGTCTTAATGGGATCTACAAACCCGTAGTACATCATTTTTTTCTATCGTCAATAGTTTTTGCAGCGCACGCAAAAATACGTTTTCGATTTTGCACCTTGTGTTACAAAATACCAGTTTTATTACGGATCCCTAATTTTGAAAAAAAAAACATAGCCTAAAGCCTTCCTCGATAAATGGACTACCCAACATTGAAAGAATCATTCAAATCGGACCAGTAGTTCCAGAGATTAGCGCGTTCAAACAAACAAACAAACAAACACTGCAGCTTTATAATAGTCTTTGAATTGTGAATTTCTGTATAAACAAAACAAAAGGTGAGTGAAAAATCGTTTTCGTTACGGTACGGTTACGGACGGGTAGGTGGATCTAGGCAATCGGTTAAAATTTTTTTTAAAATACATGTCGAATTTTTACCCGGTATTAATAAAAAATACCCGGTATAAATGGGTATTTTTTAATTTTTACCTATTTTACCCTTTCCTTCCTATTTTACCCACCCGAATTTTTACCCACCCGCCCATCTCTACTCAGAACTCTTTGGAATAAACCGTGCGAGAATAATAACTCATCGAATCAACACAGATATAAACTTCCCTTTGCAGCAAATAGAAGGTGTAGGTAGCTCATAATTTATGAGATTGAACAAAATGTTCAGAAAAGAGTTATCATCATGTTATAGTGACATTTATGTGAGCAGAATAAATGTTAATTAATAAAGAGGATTTATGGTGTGTTAATTCGTACGGTCACATTATAAGCTTATAAATGACCTATTAATTGGACGTAAAAGAAACATATTTATGACTTTAAATTGCCTAGCCAAGATAGAAATCATCTTCATTCTGTTACTTAATATTTTGACTCACTAAAAAAAAACAAGACCTACACAGACAATTTTGTAATAGGACTACAACACTTGACAAGATTGTTACTAACTTATTAAAAAAAGCAGGAATTTAAAACAAAATCAACTGGATTTTCAAATACATCTTTAGTTAAAAATAAGCATGGGTCACTCAATTTATGAAACAAAGCCTATCAAATCATTAACAGGAATAAAATTAAAAATGCCTTAGTCAAAAAAGCACGTGAAAAATGTTCCGCCGATCTCTTAATAAGGGTCCATAGCGAAACAGGGCCCAATCAAAACTTGTGAAGTGCTCTTAACGCTCATAAAAAAGCCTTTTAAACTGTCCCAGACTTCATAACCGGGGATATTTTAAAAGGCCGACAATTTCACAATTGCTTCCATTTTGAGAACATTGTACTTGCTTCACTACTTATAATAAACAATTTCTGATATGTCATGGGCTAAATCTTGTTTATACGAAAACGCTGTAAAAACATGAAATTATAAGTTTTAGTTTCATTTTAGGACTAATAACTCCGGAAGGTTTGTAATGTAAATGTAGATTTTTAACATACATATCACGCCCGTATCCCTAATGGGGTGGGCAGAACCACAAGTAATCGTAATAAGAAAACTTGCAATCACTCCTAATTCAAAGTCACAAGATGGAAATGGTGAACCATGGTGACAGGTGATTAGCCCATCGCCCATATAGATGGTACATCATGTTGGAGAGGATATCCTTTATTCTACTTGCTAACATGCTCGAGGAGAGAAGCAGCTAGATGCATTCTATGTTTTTTCTTTACTCTCAGTCCATCAGAGTAGTAATGTCAATGTAACCATGTAAAAACATTAATTGGCCGCCACGTAAACTTTTATTAAAATACATACCTACAGACTATACTACAAAAAATATATATTTGCACAGCTATGTAGTTTTGCATGTAAGGGTAATATTTAAACATTTTAATCAATTGCCCGCATTATGTAGGAATTTCAAAAAGCCTGGTTTTCTTTTAACCTAATTTATAACCATTTTACTTTCATCTAATTTTAATACTATTTGCGATAAAAAACGGAAGGGGTTTTAAATTACGTGCAAACGTTTTTAGGGTTCCGTATCCGAAGAGTGCCAACGGGACCCTATTACTAAGCCTCCGCTGTCCATCCGTCCGTCCGTCTGTCAGCGGGCTGTATTTCATGAACCGTAATAGGTAGAGAGTTGAATTTTTTTTGTGTATTTTTATTGCCGCTATAACAACAAATAATATAAATAAAATAAAAATGGGTCCCGATACAATAAACATTTATGTATGTACATGTATTTATGATAATGCGGAACCCTTCTTGTGCAAATTCGACTCGTACTTGACCGGTTTTTTTTTATGTAGATTGAATGCACCTCATTCTAACTAAACTGAAATGTTCCAATAAAATAATAAAAATAGTTTTCACATTCGTCAAGTAGAAAAACCAAGTGGCAATACATTTTAAGCCACATTAAAAGGAAGTGTTGCTTCGCCAATAAATGAAACATCAACATTTGAAAGTCTGTCGCACCCTTGTCAGGAAATATAACGAGTTTGGTTTTACGAGCTTGTTTATCCCAATCTCTTATAGTAAACTCCACTGTATTACCATGAAATTAGATTCCACCAAAGGTCAATGTCTCTAGATACCCTAAAAAGGGAAGACGTATTGTCGTATTAGGTGAAACTTCGGGTATTTATCTTAAAACGCGCAAACGATGAACATCAACAAAAAGTAGCAAAACAAGACGCGTGTGGTTCCTTACTTCGATGTCTACATAATGTCCGGCAATAAATTGTCTGCAACAAACAAGCCCTCTATCTAATCTACCACCACACTGGCAGATCTCGAACTCCAAATCAACAATCTTTTCACAGTTTCCGACCCATTTAACAGCCCATAAATGTAACGTATCATCACATTATTAAATTGTACAAACATACATTATGTCGAATAACCCATAAATATTGCTCTTATTTTTCTAATTTAATTTAACCAATAAATAAAGTATTTATGTGATTCAAATTTGAATACGCAACCAATAAGAAGGCGTAAATAGCATCGCTGCAGGCAGATGAGGGTGTTTACGACTCGAGAGACAACTTAATAACGATAATTCTGATTAAAATTATTAAATTCCTCCTAACAGCACGTTTAAATGCACCTTTTATTTAAATTTTCCACGACTTAATCGCTAACCTAAGTGTATAATTTTATAACTTGTTCGTGATTTCGCAAGTTACATCTTCATAAACCCCAATTTTATCACAAGTTTACGGCGCAATGTCGCACACACTCAGCAAATTGCCTACCCAATCAGTTTCAGGCCTTGTATTGTGAGTAGGTAGTGTCAGTTCATTCAATACCAATTTCGATGTTTTCTTCATGGTAAAAACGATTTTTAAATAAAAAAGCTCCAGATAAACATTTGTAAGAGATTATTCTCGAAAATATCTAACGCTCTAAACAATATTTTCGCTAATACGGGGACAGCAAAAGATTTAGTGCGTTCGGAATTTTGGACACTAACACTCGAGACTAAAGAGATAGATTTATGTGAGCGCCGCCAGACGCGGGCCCTTCAACGGTTCTATCTGCGGTACCTACCTCCTCGAGCGGCGGTATCTCACACATGTCACTATCAATAGGCCCGCCAATATTGATGGCTTATAGGTATTGGCCTGGCAAAGGTCACCCTGAGATTCATTCGGCAATTTGTTTAGATTGTGAACGTCGGTCGGTCCGCGCTGTCTAGCACTAGTGCCTCGGTGGTAGAGCAGGTGATGAGTGAACGGACATGAGAAAGCGAGGGCGCGTGTGCGGTGTGCGGTGATGCGTGCGGCGCACGATGCGCGCGCGCATTGATGGAAGAGTCATGGTCGTCGGGCGGCGCGCCGCTGCTGCGCACCAGGTCGCTGCCACTGGTGCTGCAGGCAAGCGGACCCGCGCCCACGCGCCAGGCCAAGCTCGACCCGCGCCAACTCTTGACCCTCACGCGCCATTACTACCCGGAAGGAGGCTGGGGATGGGGTGTGGCGTTGGCTGCTACCCTGGTCCAAATGCTGGCCCATGGTCTGCACCAGGCCAGCGGTATTCTCGCCGTCGAAGCTACCAGGCGCTTCGGGCCAGACGTCCGCATGCAAGCAGGTATAATTACTCTTCTACAATTTTATGTAACTCTTGCACGTCACTTTCCGATAAAAGTGACTTTACCAAGAGCTTCTCGTGAAAGGAAGCTTTTACCGGTGCAGTGCATTCGACCCATTGGTCGCACTCAATACTCTTGCCTTTGTGTTGGTGACCTATATTGATCTCTAACTGAAATGTTGCATTTTCATGAGTAACTGCGTTTGACTGCGCTTGTCCTAACGAAAAAGTAAAAAGACTAAAGACTTTTTAAGGTATAGGTACCTATAACAAACGACTCATTAAAAGTTTTAACACCTTAGATAAATTAAGTTACAGATACACTTTTTCCCCAACTTTTATTATTAGAAGTTTTCGATAACGATACGATATAACGCACCCAACTTCAAATAATGTCCTGTAACATTAAACGTCTGAAAAGCTCTGGACATACAAAACAAACTGGACTTTGTCCTGACACGGAACAGGAACACAGAACAATCTGTATTCTATCAACCTCTTTATGCTATCTCATCCTTTGTTCAGGATATTTACCTGCGTTTTATTCATGTTTACCCTTGTTTCTTAAAAATTAAAAGGTACTGAATACCTAGGTTACTAATTTGTGACTAATACATACTGTGCAAATTTTATTGTGGCGATTTTTGTCTGTAATTATACAGGCAAAGTAATTATAAGCAAAATGAATATCTCATCGTAGATCCACGATGTAGGTCGTACATCGCATAACTCTTAGGTTTACCTATAATAGTAACTTTAGTTAGAACCACATGTGATGTGTTTAGAACTATTTTTCGCATCGTTTAAATTGTAAATGTAGGTAAATGACTAACCCTAACCTAAACCTAATTTGTTTGAAGTTCTGGTTTCTCGAAGTTCAATGCTCTTAAAGTTTGTTATCTTTAAAATTTCCCTCTGCATCATATCTATCGCACTTCGGTAGGTACTATGAATGAGTCACAGGCTTTCTGAAACTATGATCGTTTTATTTTCGAGAAAAATTAGAGCATTTTTCATAAGCACCAAGCAGCTTTGTTATTGTCGATTTCACATTCATTTGGCGTCTCTGTATTATTGAAAACTCAGACACGTATCAGATATCTTACAAAACTATACACGTTATATTACGTCCATAATATGGCTAGTAAAGCACAGACAGACCTATATCTCTATTGAGATCGAAAATCGACACTTTGAAAACAAAGCAAAGAACATCAGATATTTTATAAAATAAAATATGAAAGGCTTCTCCCACAATTCTGACCGGTAATATCACATTGCAATCCCGTCACAGCAGAGTGCAAGATTGAATGCTATACTATAAAAACGTATTTATTATCACATAATTGTATGCGGTACTATTATTGATCGGGATTGTAACAGCAGTTTGTTTGAGCTTAATAATTTCGACGTTGCATTTAGGTAAGTTCTTAAATAGGCACTGCATTATTTCATGCATTTCCTTAAAAATTTATCATAGTCAACAAAAGATAGACGTAAAATTATGTTCCCAAACACATTTTTAATAAAAAAACGATCTAAATCCACCACAACCAATGGGTCTTTAATGTCATGATAAAATTTTATTGGTCCTACAGACATAAGTTTTACTTTTCATGAGGACCTGAATTGTAACGACGATCTAAAACGCAGGTGAGGCGGTCGTAAGCATTACGCCAATAAACTAAAATGTGAAACATTCGAAAATCAACGTAAGTGATTTTTACGAGACTTAAAAGCATTTTCTATGCAATTTTTGACGACTTCCACGGCGTAGCATATGAGATCTCGACTAAAACGCAAGAGGCGCGGGTTTGATTCCTGCTACGGGAGAAATGTTTGTATGTTCTGTAAATATTTCTTCCGGGTCTGGGTGTTACTGTATGTATGTACCTATATATTATAAGTATGTGTTTACAAGAAAAGTATTCATGTATTCTATCAGCCATCTGGTGTCCATAGTACAAGCATTGCTTAGTTTGGGGCTAGATGGCGCTGTGTCAAATCTCTACAAACGGCGGGAGAGTCCGCCACGCTACCTAGGTCGTTAATTAACGCTACCTATGCAATTTTTACCTTTAGTTGTAAATATTTACCTTATTACAATTCTTAGATTTTTTATTTTAAACATTTACATGTGACACAGCTCGATTTATCTAAAACTACATAATTATACAAATCAAGTAATTATGAATGCCTATCTACAAACTGGAATGTCTCGTTCATTAACGTTGAATGGTTCATATTAATTCAATTTCATAATATTAAATTGCAGAGATGTTTTTGCAATAACAAACCCATGCTGAAATAATTATAATTAAGAGATCGGTTTCTCATCACCGTATTATTTTTGTGTATTGTTCCTATTTGAGTGGTCTAGTTGGTAATGACCCCGCCTTCCGATCCTAAGGTCGTGGGTTCAAACCCGGTCGTATACCAATGGATTTTTCTGTGCGAAAAATGTATGTGCGCTATACCAGTATTCTCAAACGGTGACGGAAAACATCGTGAGGAAACCCGCGGCTTAGTCAGCTCCGCACGTATTGACCATGTCTTTACTGTGGACAAGGCCGACTAAGCTGAGAGGATGGAATAGGTGCTGGGCAAGCCTAATCCATCTTAATTCGTCCCGGACACTACAGCATCCCGTTTGTGAAGGTAAAAGTTGCCTCCTGACCTTGTATAAATCATCTACTATAGACGGTAAAAGCCTTAGTTTTAGTTTATTCCTGTTTACGGAATTATTTTTACATGAAAAAGTCAATGCGGTATTTTGGTAGAGAGGTCGCAGCCCCATACGCTGGACTGACCAAATCCGAACCACTCGGCACTCGGCTCCACAACGCCATTCATGTTGCAAAGACTCGGACCAGATGGAACCCTAGTGCCGGAGAAAATTCTTCTTCTTCTTCTCTGTCGTTTCGCTCTTGGCAGAGCGGTCGTGGTCACGTCGAGGCATCCACGTTGGTGATGGAGGTGGATACAGCTCTCCGCACGATCTCCCGCCATCTCTCCCTGTTAGCAGACTGTTTTTAGACTGTTTTCAGAAAATTCTAATGAGAGGTAATGAGGAATCGACTTACAGAGAGAGTTCATATCTATAATGTTATTTGGTTGCACGCTTTATTCGTAGAAGGGAGGACGCGTTGAAATCGTTTGTATGGAATTTTAATAAGTTATTTAATTAGGTAAGTATTTTATCTATCTAGTCATGTCACTGGTTCTTTCGAACAAGTGTTTAAGGTTTAAGTGCGCTTAGAAGGCTCCTTTCGTGCACTTGACACTACTCTATTTTGAAATTGGGTAAGATATGTTAGTGTTTAGTACGAAACAATCCTATGGATTTTATTTGATCCATATAACTCATTAAACTTACCTACATGTAAATGTTTGTGTGAATTTGTGTGAAAGTAGTACCCTTATATTATTGTAACTAGGAAGTAGAATGAAGTACCTACCTAAGGTATTTGACGAAAACATGGTGTCAAGTGAACGAAAGCAGCCTCTTTGATGCGCACTTTAATCATCTTACACTTGTTCTAACGTACTAGTGACACTAGTAGTAAGTAGAAGCAGTATCTGACTTTGTTTTTTTGCTATCTTAAAATTTTATCGGATTCGCGGTTCGTGATTTTATCCGAATGCAAGTAGAGTCAGGGGTAGAAGCTAGTGCGGTTTTATTTCGCTTTTGATAGAGCAGAAAATACGAAACGCCAGATCAATCAGGAGAGTGCGAATGATTTACCGACTTGGGCGACGCCCTCGCGTCAATCATACCAATCGTTTATTAGGATCAAAACCAGACAGAGATACTGCCAGTGTCCAGCTTAGGCAGACTAGAGTTGGGCTACTTTAACATCACCTCGTAAAAAGCTGAATCAACACCAACTTGCAGTATCAGAAATTACTGACATTACAACCAGTAATTAATGATTCTACATCGCTACTTATGCCCGTTTCTAATATTCTAATAAAGGACGACGGATCGTTCATTACAATAACAACCAACCTAAACTACTACTCGTATTTTTTTCTATTGTTTTTGTAACTGGGCATTAGTTGCTTTTAATAAAGTAACTCAATAAACTCAATCTACCCTAAAATATCTATTCCAATAACAATTCCCTATTTCCTTCCAACAGCGACCGACCGATACTAGTTATGTAACGGTAGTAGGTATCTAAAAGGATACCGTATTTATAAGTACGATTAAGTACGCCATTTACATGGGGAGAGTTTCCCCAGAGAGAGAATGACACGTTTTAGGGCGAGAAATCGTATGCTAGTATCGTATACGATAATCTTCAGACGATAATCGCATTCACGTGTTTACATTCAACCAAAAAACAAAAAACTCGCCTACGAGTATGACTTACGATATTCGTAAGGTGATTATCACCAAGCGATTTGTTTACACGACGACACAAATTGCAATTAGATATTTGCCTTCAAGTTCTCGCCTTGTCTAAACTCGATCTCGTATGACATTTTTTCAAGTTCATGCGAGTATCATACAAATCTGTTTGAACCGATTTAAATGCAAGATTTTCCATTCAAACTCGGTGTATTCAATGACAAGGCGATTATCGCTCTTCACGTACGATATCGTATGTTTAGTTTACATGACCATGTTTTTTTTCCGTCGATAATCGTATCATCAAGACAAGAAACTCTCTCCATGTAAATGGCGCTTTAATATTAATCTACGGCTAATTCTCGCCCATAGAGCAGGTTCCTTATCTCGTGCAAATGCCCTTATTTCGCCCCTGATGCGTGTACGCCCGACCTCATCGCACATTTATCATCTCAAATGACGTTTAATATGTTTCGGTTCGGTGACAGCTAACGCGATAACGACAGGACAGCGTTCTACCACTTGCTGCGGATTTTTATCACTTTTTGGCTCGTCATTCTTACACCTTGATTTTTTGCTAAATTCAATTATGAGCGATTGGACATGTAGCTTTGGTATTGAGGAATGCCTATGCTCTTTCATATATAATGACCTGTCATTTTATCGAAGCTTTGAAATGTCTCTTTCGTGTAAAAAAATGGCAACAGATTAGGTCATTTAAGGTATAAGAGTCATGACTATTTTGTAGAGTTTTAACTCAGAACAGCATATCAGCTTTTTATCTATGTATAGTTTTTTTATTTTTTCGTACATACGTAGTAGCAGATAAAGTGAGAGGTGCTGCTAATCCCTTAATAAATCCAAAATACCACTTTAAATTGCTTACTTGTCTTAAATACGACATTTTCTATTAAGTTACTATCATAAATTCTATTATCACGGAAAATTATCTTAGATACACATTGTTATTAGAGTTCAACGTAATAATGAAGATAATTTACAAAATCGAGACACGTTATCATTTTCATTTTATTGAATACGGGTTCACAATGTTAGTTGAAAGTGGCTGATATGAGGTCATATAAAGTTATGAGACAGACAATTCACTAGTTATTTACAAGACGATGAGGCAGCACAAATTCTTTATTTGGGTTCGATTGAGTCGCGAAACCCAAGAGTTTGAATACTCCACCGCATTTGTTGTGCACTAAAGAAAATGCCCATCTTGTATTTATAGCGTTGTATATCTTCTCATAAAAACATTTCTTTAAGAAAAGTTGGATAACTTTATTGTGAATTCACTGTTGAAGTTTATAAAAGTAACTGTACATAGAGATATATCTATAGGCACCTACGTAGGTACTTATTTTATTGCCGCCGTTGAACTTTAAAAGCCCAAAGTAGGTATTCAATTATTTTTTGCTGAGCTTAGAACAAAACTTTTGATACATACACTATTAAAATAACAATCAGGATTCGTAGACGTGGTCTCATCACTCATCAATCTGTAGATCCTAGACTACAACATCTCTAGATTTATATGTCAGATGTGTGATCAATGGGTGACGGACCGATTGTCCGAAAGTCGACGAACCCCTCAAAACATTGACGTATTCAGAGCTGATAAAAATTCTCACGATAGATCCGGGCAGGGTTGTTTTTGTAAAGAGGTACTCGATTTCATTTAAAAAAATACAGAAGCATAAAACATTGAATGACATCGTAAATTAATCAAAGTCTACAATTAGTGGATGAGAGTCGCGAGGGATCGGAGAGAATGACGAAATAAGGAGGCCTAAACTCAACAGTGGGTGAAATTGGGCTGAAACGATGATGATGACCTAAGACCTTTTAAATTCGCAGGTAATTATAACAACGTTGGCTACTGTTTTGTTTTACCTGATTACGTCCTCACAAATAAATACTTGGAACTTCAGAAGTTTGAGGCGCTACGCTGTCTCCACCGTTCACTTGAATGAAACATTGTATTTCAAATGCTGAGCTGTATACTGAATCTCTGATAGGGCATGATTAATACTGAGTGCTGAGACACTGTCTTGTAAGTTTTGGTCCATAACAAAACATTAAATTCGTCTGGTGGAATTAACGAAACCACTTGATCACTGTCTGATGTTAAAGTTCTGAAAATTATTTTTAACATGAAGATTCACCACAATAAGCACTGTTTTTAGTAACATAACTCAATTTATTTTTTTCTTTATTTTACCTATCTACTCTGTATGTTATTTGTAGGTTTATTCAGATTTTTGTGTCCCTCTAGCAAGAAACAGCTGACAAACGGTTTAAAAAAACGTAGGTACCTACAGAATGGTCCTTCGTTAATAACAAAAATATAAAAGACTAAGAAAAACATATTGATAAGAAGGTATTCGGGGGTGCAGTAGTGCCCTAGTTGGGCGCGCGGCAAGTTGAGAGGTCCTTATTTCCTGCAATGCACCAACCTCCTCGAATAGTTGTTATAACGATGCAATCCCAAGCCATCGCAAACTCGTTTGTCGATGTGTTGTCAGTCTCTAGAGAACGTAGTTTAGGATAACTTTCCGAGTTGTAATACTAAGAACTATTTTTATAAAACTCAAAAGTTCATTTCCGTGATTCAACGTTTCACAAAGTAAATGTAAGCACATTATGACATGTCAAACAAACCATCATGCTGACAGAATTTTACTGCTGGATCCATAAACCCACAGCAAACTGTCTCCGCCTCAATTCAGACTTCCTGCGATTACCACAAAGTCGCCTATTTAAATACTTAGCACATAGTAAAAAGTATTTTCTACGTTCTCTAACAAACGATGAAAAAAACAAAGTCGAATGAATGACGGCTGTTACACCGCCGTATATAGAGGCAAAATGCTTGCACGGTATCTTTACGATGTCTCACAACAATAAACTGTCAGCCGAAACTCCCGCAGCTCAAAAACGATAATGATTAGCGTCAATAAGTACAACATGCTATATTAAAGATTCTCTTTCGAATGCCTTGTCATAACTAAGTAGTGAATATTATATCTGTGGGTACGTAATAAATTATTCGATTGATATTTATTTTAGGATCATTTCGTGAATGCATCTGTTGTCGTAAGTGTATGAACAAATGAATAAAAATTAATAAGTAGGTACCTATATATCAAGGAATATATTCATTTGTACCGAAAGTACCGGTAGACTTCCAGGTTGTGTTACAAGCATTTAATAAGGCTCTCCAAATGGCTCCCCGAAGAGCAGAATTACATAATTCAAGATTAAATGTAAGTAACCCGAGTTATCTGAACTCAACACTCAAAGTTGTTATTTATCTTCTTTATCTGTTGATGTTTCTAACTTCAGACACTTCCGCTTTCCTGGAAATGCTCGGTCAACTTTGCGTTTATTTTTTAACCGACCACGCTTAGCAAAACGAGGGCTATGCATTGGCTAGGCATTTAGCGATTCAAGTATGAATGTAATTATATTCGTCTCTTCAATTATCAAATTAATAGGAATCAATTGAATGAGATCTACTGATTTGATATGACTAGTTACTACCTAAGTCATTAATGATAACAGCGTAACTTGCTTTATGGAGCACAATGCTTGTTTGCATCATACAAAAACTGTATCTCTTTCTTTGCTTTCCAGGTTGCCTAGGAGCATTGTCTGCTGGAGTGTCCCTGGCGCTGTCACCGGTGACAGTGGCACTATGCGTGCGCAAGTCGACACGCGTTACTGCCGTGGTGGGCGGCCTGGTGGCTGCCCTCGGCTGTCTATTCACATCTTTCGCCACTCAGTTCCATCAAGTCTTCTTCAGTTACGGTAAGCTATATTTAAAAGCTTTTATTTAACTTTCACAATGTACCTATGTATGTTTGTTCGGGTCAAATCTGGCAACTGAATTTTAAAGCAGTTATCCTCAACCGAATAAGCTGAAATTTTGCATATTATGTTTAGTATGGACGATTAGCTAAGTGACGACATTCTAAATCCAATATGGCGGACTCCCAAAGATGGCGGACTAGGTAAGTTTTTTTGAAAACTTGCAGCCACTTCTGATTCTAAGACCTAAGATGGATATGGTGCCGAGATGAATACGAATAATAAAAAATATTTTTAAAAACAAGCTTCTAAGTATATAAATTTTAATTAAATCAAACCCATCAATTTAATCGTGTAGCTGGTAAATCTCGCGATATATCATATGAGTTGTGTAAAGTAATAAATTGATGAGTTTGATTTAACTTGAAGTTTATTTTCTTCTTTTTAGAGTATTCCGCCTGTTTTAAAGCAACAAGAAATGATAAACGGCGGAATTCAACCGCATCACAAATCAACCCAAATTGAAGTCTGAAAATTCAATTAAAATCACTCGACACATCCCGCTTACACTAAATAAATAATTGGAACTTTAATGCACCTGAAAACGCGATGCGATTCTGACAAGTCAATTTATTTCATCTGATTCTCACATCCGAAACCCGTTTCGTACATCAAAGGTATCCGTTAATTGGCTCTCTGTGTAAATAAGGATATCTATATAATCACACGCAAAATAAACACGTAGCATTTAATTTTGAATCGGTATTTTGGTTGCCATTCACCTACATGACCTACATAGTACTCTGATCTCTGAAATTCTTAAAATAAAATTAAATAAAATTGCTGACACAATAACTATCCAATCAGAAATGCTTACATTAGATTACAGCAAACGTAACTGCAACAAAGCCACAGGAAAGCGTCGTAGAACGTCACAAAGAAAAATAACTGAGTTCGCGCACTGCATAATGCACACAAAGCTTCCTATCTTCAAGGATGACGCGCTGGCGCTGGCGCCTCACAGAAAGTAGAATTAGCATATAAATTGGCGAAGTGTTGACTTCACTGTGGTTCCAACTAACCCGTACGAACGAAGCTTGCCAATAGCTTGTTTTTCGGGAAATGCCAAAGTCAGCGTCAAACAATGTTTGCATAAATGTATCAACATTCAGAACTCTTCAAATGTTTGCCGACATTGTTAGAACTTTATTTGTTTCCCAATGGCTGCATTGTTTTTCCTTATAAAAATGATAATTCTACAAAACTCTTTCTTGACCATCACTAAATACTAACACACGGTTCCTATATTCTACCATCGTTGTTTCTCTCTGTAATGTAATAAACAATCAGTCGCTGTCGTCCATTCGTTAAATATGGGAATCGGGCATACAAGTGAACTTTATTAATGAAGACGTCATTTCGAACTTAATGAGCAAGATTATTATGTGAGTTCTAAATTGACTCTACTAAAATAAATGTATTTAAAAATATATATACATCGGTATCGTCTTTCCTAATCCCAATGATGAAATTGCAGCAGTGTAGTGCGGTTGGTAGTTCCGTTTCATTGCATTTGAATAGCGGATCGGAAGCGTGACAATCCGGATGAACACCGCAATGAACACTAACGAGATCCGTTTATACTCTCTTTAAACGACTGTTCTGCTGCTCATCGCTTGCTATTACCTACTGCGTATTCCGTAGAAGTAGGTCAACTTGCCATACTTACCTACCTATAGTATGTATTTGCATAATACATAATATTTTAGTGCAAGTTTTTATGCAGTCGTCTTTCTAGGTTTAAAATAACAATAAAATTTTATATCTAGCAAAAATTCTTGTCAATTTCATAGAGAATCCAATGGTACAGTACTAAGTAGTTCCGAAGGTAGGTATAGTAAAATATTAGAAAATAGTAATAAATTTTCTCCATTACGAATCCTCCTACATTAACCAAAAATACTTGGCACCAAAACACATTGATTTACACAAGCACAGTGATAAATTATCATTTTTCTTGTCAACGTCTTAATTAATTCTGGACCATTAATTATTTGTATTGTTGAAATTTGTATTAAATTATAGTATTCAAAAGATTTACGACAAAAACACAAATCACTATTTATCTACCCGAAGGACATAAAGAATGTTTCAGCTAGCGTCAGGCTACCAGTGATTTAACGAAAACATTTCGGTGAATTTTCAAAGTATTTCCAAATACCAGCTCGCCCAGAGCTCAAAATGTCTTTCAGCAAATAAAATAAGAAACACAAGTAGGTATCTAGACAGCAATCCGATACAGTTTATCCCAGTAAATACCGCTGAATAAACATGATTGCAGAAACCAACAATCCGACACCTACTAAATAAAAGAACTTTATTTTAAACATTTTTAGTTTTATTAGGTTTGCGTAGGTACGCTGTTTTCTGTTGATTAAAGTCGGTTCTATAGACAATGGACATCTCCATTTATCCGCTCGTTTAGACGAATCAGTAGTTGTCTTTAATAGGAACGTCGCAGCATAGGGACCTGCTATCTAATAAAATAAAGACCGTTGCAACTTCAAGAACTTTTCTAATGGCAAATGAGGTCTGCAGACCGTGAAGACATTTTCCATTTGGAGAAGATAGCTGTAAAAGTGTCTAATCTTTAATTGTATTGTGTATCTTTTACTTTCTAGATAACTTTGATCACTTCAACTCTAGATAAGGACAAAGTCGACACTAAATTATTGGCATTGCCTTTTACGAGTCACATGGATGAATTAGTCTGGAGTTGATAAAAAGACAGAACAGTGTCCTTTTAGAGACACCATACCATACCTCAACCAGGTCATTGACGCAACGCAGACTAAAAAGAACAAGTGATACGGCAAGCAAGCATAAAATATGAGACGTAGCTAAACTCTACGAAATAACCCTTTGCTACACATCTGTAGCACAAAGCTACGAATTTCGACATACCTCTTTAAAAAACACAAGATAAGGAATCATATATTTACGTTTCAGGAACGGTGGTTGGAGTGGGCGTAGGATTGACCCGGGACTGTTCCACGCTGATGGTAGCCCAGTACTTCAAGCGAAGACGGGAGCTGGTAGAGATCTTCATCGTAAGCGGGAGTGGACTAGGCATCGCCGTCATGTCCACTTTCATCAAAAGTGCCATAAGGTAGTTGTAGTATAGCTAAAACATTACTTAATCACATCATAAAAGTGATCTTGAATAGTGGATTCTGAGTTCTTATTGGCAGTAGTCAATAAGAACTTGATTCAAGGTTTAAATAATGTCGGAATCATATTTTTCAGAGCAATCGGCTGGCGATTAGGACTGCAGGCGGTAACAGGAGTTGTATTCATAACGTTCATACTCGGCACGTTCTACCGATCCGCCTCACTCTACCACCCGCAACGACGAGCGATTCTGCACCTTAAGAACCAAACCAAAATCAAACGGAAGATGAAAGACAGGAACAAGTTTGACGACAGACAACCGTTCTTCGATTTCTCCATGCTTAAGTCGAGGACAGTGAGGATACTGCTGATGTCAACCGGAATATCGGCATTTGGGATCAACACACCTATTTTCTACTTGGCTTATCATGCCGAAGAAGAAGGTAATAACAGAATAGTTTTTTTATTATACCAAAATCTTTTAACACTGGAAGTGTCTAATGAATATAATGTTTCTTAACATCTTTTTGACATTTATGTCATGCCGATATCTGTAGATTAATTTAACACACGCCCAAACGGGTTTTCTTTACAGAAGTTGACATTAGATACCAAATCCTTTCATCCTTTCCATAAGTGCAGGGAGGGTGGAAGACACGTCCTCTTTCTCTTGCTTCTTCACCACCTCCTGCTTTGGAGTGCTTAACTTTTCGGGCTTAGCCTCTATTTTGGGTTTAGCTTGTGAATATTCATTAGACATATTTCAATGTATTAACATTGTTTCCAGGTCTTGGTGACACAGCAGAGCTCCTCCAAGCCTACCTCGGCATGGCATGGGCCGTCGGCTGCGCAGCATTCGGTTTACTCGTCCGGCAGAACTCAGCCGAGTGCCGCATCGCTAGGCAGTACTTGACGCAGGCTGCGGTGTTTGTCTGCGCTCTAGCCACAATGGCCCTGACAGCGGTTGAGGGCTCGTATAGAGGCTATGTGATGTTTGCTTGGGTTTATGGTAAGCTACGCCTATTTTCAAATTGTATTGGATGCTCCCGAAGTAAGATTCGATCAAATCTGAATAAAAGCCGCACAAGGTAGATGATGGTGGCAGATAAGATGTATCTCCCAAAAGTTATGAAACCCGTTTTTTCCAAAGAAACATAGTCAAGGCAAAGCTATTTATTTACTCGAATGCTTCTCAATTTCCAGGTATTTTCTGCGGTGGCTATCACTACTCGTTGAAGATGTACACGTACGAGCGAGTGAGGTCCAGAAACTTCGCTCGAACCTGGGGCTTCGTGCAGTGCTCGCAAGCTGTTCCTATTGCCATTGGAGTACCATTGTCAGGTGTGTCACTGTGTGCATAGATGATTTCAGTTTCACTTGTCCAAATCTCATGAGACATCTATCGCTGAAACATATTCTGCAATTTTAGAACTCAGTGCAAAGCAATATTTGGAACAACTTCGGTACCTAGGATATCTTAATTTCTAGGGTACATAAATGTGGGGTGTGGAGGCAAAGCAGGCTACTACTTCAGCTCGACTTGCTCCCTCATCGGTTCGCTGTCTCTCTTCTGCATTGATCTGCATAAACGCAGTGTTGCGCAAAAACACACCAAGTAAGTCTGATTCTTTTTTTATTGGGGCAGAGCAATGCCAACTGCTTGTTAAACGAATGACAAGGTTTGGTCAGAAGAAGTAGGTCTAACCTTTCTTTTTGCTCTTTTTTGAACTTGGTAAGCAAATAAAGACCTAAATATTATACTTATCGCCTAAAACTGCAAGCCATGAATAAAATGTTGCAGAGAAAATGGCGGTGGCGTGCCTTGTGAGTCAACGTGTGGCACAGCTCGCCGCAGCCGCAGTCACGACCGGGAACCCCGCACCGCTATGGGCGCTGCTACTGCATTAGGTAACATATTAAATATTGCCCTTTTTCGTCGAGCATGTTAAAAATCTAACCCTTCGAGATGTTTGTAACAGTCAGTCTTATTTACAACCGTCCATGGTCTATTTGTAACTAGCACATACTTAGATATTTTAAGTTTAGGATGTCCAGTAGAGGACTGCTAAAGGAAAATGATGACCTCTTTTATAAGGGTTACCTTCTCTTACAGTATTTCTTTAAAGAGCTTTGGATACTACTCCTTACTCTGGGTCTATATTCATCCTGCAATGTGCTGTAAATGCTATATTCAGTTCTAGGAGCAGAACTAGTCGCACCAGACCGAGCAGGTCGCGACATGCTGCTTGATACCATCGGTCCAGGCACCCTGGGCTCCCCCCCTTCCAACATACCACCAGAACTTACCTGCATTAGCGAGGAGGGGGGGTTGGACCTCGACTTGGACCTGGATATACCGGACCATCTGCTGGAAGACCTGGATTGCGGCGGTGACTGTATTACTAGCTGTAATAAGGTAATCCAAGTAATATTTTTTAATCATCAACAGAGAATAAATATAATAGTTCAGTCGTGTTTTGTTCCTTTTTTCGAGTCTGCCTATATGTATTATGTTTTGTCATGCTGATTTTGTAATTGTTTATAATTCATGGCGCATTGGTGTATTACTATAATGCTGTGTTATTATTGTATGAATAAATATGAATTTGAATGTATAGTACATACATACATAAAATCACGCCTGTTTTCCATAGGGGTTGGCAGAGATCACGGATCTCCATTTGCTACAATTCAGACATACTTCTTTCGCTTCATTTCATTACATTCTTCATGCATAAGTACACTTATCACGCTATTTCTCACTCTATCTCTTAAATTCACCCCACCCCATACATGCTTCGCAACGCACGCAATTCCACTGCATTTACTCTACTCTGATGTTTCTTCTGATTATAGTAGGGATAAATAAACTTTCCGAATGAAGAGTTATTAGAACAATAAAATAAGTTGTCCGTTTCTAAGCATGTAATGTGTAAGAGAAATAATCACTTATTATCATTTTCAGGTGGAGAACTATCTAATGCTCAGCGAATACGAGAACAACTTGATAGCTGAGTTGCCAAATCTAAACGAGCGTCGCGGTAGACGCTGGTCCATAGTCGTCGCCAACTCCCCAGAATCACCGGAACCTACCACATCACCTGAAATCCACAAGAACTCCATCAAGTGGAAGAAAAACTCCCATAACCCAAACAACAGACTGATCACGGTGATCAACGAGCAGTCACTGTAAACTACTAGTGAAAATAATAACCAGACAATAAATAGAAATAAGTGTACGGCGTGTACGACCTATAACCTCATTAATTTATTGTGTGTGAATAGCATGTGTAGTTCAACGTAATTTATTATTAAATTACTATTAAAAATATGCATTTTAATTGAAACAATTATTAGAATATAGTCATTAAATATAATGTCGTTGATATCATGGTATACAAATGTTATAACTAATAAATACTGCACCAAAATACAAAGGAATAAAGACGTGTTCAGATAAGGACGTTGTTAACTTGCCGTAATAAAAATATTGAATCTTGGCTAGTAACGTTCTGCCTTATCCTAAACACGTCGAAATTATTACCGATGTGGAATTACAATAATATCCTCTAAGAACTGGGCGAAACAACGCATTGCTTGAAGCAAAGCCGCGAGGAGAATCGACAGAGACAGGCTGAGTAATTTCTGATTCTCTCTCCGAGCAATCTCGTTGTTTCCTACAGGAACTAAACTCATCTCTACACTAGGCTCACTGGAATCACAATCAATTCTACAATCTGTTACTACGTCATCAGATCTACTCAAATCACTTTTACTGTCGACATCGCATGTCAGATCTATCACAATAAATTCTGAAACTTTATCTTCTACTACTTCAGGAGTACTAAGCGTTCTGTCTTCGTCTGCATTAACACTGTTGGCATCATTGGAGCAACACGGAATCACATTCCTGATTTCTCGAGGTTCTATGATTAGGCACTTTGTTATTACTTCCTGTTTATCTACAGAACATTTACTTAAATTGTCCTTAGAACTTAAACTTTTACTTACATTATCTTTAGAGCTTAATTTTAGAGAGTCTTCGTTTTCCTCTGATGACATACCGCTGTCAACATCAGTGGGGTCATCGTCGTCATCATCATCATCGTTTTCGTTCATTGTGATGGTGATGACTTTAGGTTTCGTGTTACCGAAGCTGCCGTAAGTAGACGAGTTTGGCGCTTCGATGGAAGGCGTGCCCAATGAGGGCACGGCCTCGGGTCAAGAGATCTTGGCATAGCTGACGCAGCCCTTTATAACCTTAGCGCTGGAGGGCAGATCTTGGGTTCCGAATATGCTGTCCACGTCATCCAATGAGTCATTCAGTGAACAGCCATCGTCGAGAAGGAGTTCTGAACGCAGACCCTGGAATACATTTAAAACTTTAGTATTTTGGAAACATAGGTGTAAAGCAGATTTTAATCTAAAGATATCTTTACAATCCATACTCACCTCAGAAAAATATTCGTACTCCTTCTCAAAGGTCAATATAAATGCACAAAATACAGCCGCTAGTATATTAGTGCAAAGACTTGTAACTACATAACAAAAGTAGATACCGCTGGAACCACCTGCAAAGACAAGAAATCAATACACACAGAGAGAGCCAAAATTGCTCACCAAAGGCGCTGAGCGCTTGGCGAAAGAGTGTGGGTAAGGCCTGTACCCTCTACCCCGTTCTATAACCTAATCAGCACAAAAAGAAAATTAAGTCTCGTTAAATGATTGCTTGTTAAATTTTTTGCTTTGTTTTTCTACGCCAGAACTGTGACGGTCCGATTAATTGAACTGTATAGTGGAAACCCTTAAAGAAAGTCAGTTAGAGGTCTGTTTTATACAAGTTGCGCCATCTGGCTTTATCAGGAAAATGAGCCTTCATTATAATACACAGCCGAATCGCAGCCACTGCTGGATATAGCCTCCCTTTGCTCTTGCGACTTTTCACGGTCCTACGCTAGCCTGATTCACCTCGCTGCTGGACAAATAAGCCTTATAATGATTCAATTATGGTAACTCTAAGTAGCTGATAAGTACTTACCTCGTGGTAAAAATGAGGCCACGGTTCCAAATATTGCCATAATAATTAGTATAGGGAAGCTCACGTTTGCAAGGCCTTGTCGGAACAACAGTAAATTCCTATCATAAAATAGGGTCGAGGTGTAAGTCGCTATGATAAACTGAAAAAAAAAAGAAAACTGAATTATATAAAAGTTACCACCATACAAGCAACAGGCGGAAACATATTTAATAACTGGGTCATCATCATCATCATCTTCTTGCTCTTATGCCACTTTATGTAGGGTTGGCACACTTGGACGAATATTCGTCCAAGTCGGCACAGCATGTTCTCTTCTTTCATTCCCTTCTAACAGCCGTCACCTCTGCAGTGCACCCACTCCTTTCTTTACCATGTCATTTTTCACATAATCCATCCACCGTTTTCTTTGTAGGCAGGTACAGAAATATATTTTAAGGAAGATACTTAATGGCTACTAATACACAAGAACAGACATTAAAACTGAAATAAAGTAACCTACCTTCGAGATAGGTTACAATATTATTACAGCCAAAGGAAACATTAGAAAATATTAAAATTAAATAAGACAAGTAACAATCGTACAGAAATTTAGAGATGTTGCAATGCAAATCTTACTTAAAGTCGCTGTTACTAACATGTTTAAGGGAAAGAGTTATTTAACTATTTTACGGTAAATGCTTTAATGCAATAGCAGTCATTTGCTATCACAACCGAAAGTTACAGAATCGCCGCGCCGAGTAATTTATTTGTGAATTGAATACCAACCATTATGAAATAGAAGGCGAATGAAATTCCACGTCTTTTGAAGGTAGATAATGATCTTTTAATATTAGGATACTACAGAAAATTGCAACTCAGGTCAAGAATGTTAGAAAATGTAATTCAATAGTAATGTAAGTTACATCATGATCTGTCAGTGACTGTCTAGAAAGGAGGTCACATTACTTCACTTATATCCTAGCGTGGCTTGGCTACTATTAAAACCTATGCTTGTCGCTACACTTATCGCAACCTATTATAGAGGTTGATAGTTGTTGTAATTAAACATGATCATCAGCCCTTCTCATACTACTTACTGCTCGGCATAGGTATTGTTGTAATTGATATTTATAATTACATAAATAAAGTACTACTTTATGTCTAACTAAATGAAAATAAAACAATGCCAAATATCTAATATGTCAAAGTTTACTGTGCATAAAAATGTTATGCCTAGCAAATTACTGTATAAGACCTGTAGGCCAAAAGTAAATTATGCCTGATACATAATTTTATTATGTTAATAGACAAATATGAGAAAATAAACTATGCCAAACTTGCTATGCCAAGATTATGATAAATCAATTTATGCTAAAACTAGGTCAACCCTAATATTCCTACAGTTAGTTGCTTGTAGTGCTATCTTAACTCTAGAGTTTATAAATATAAACAATGTATACTCACTTGCACCCATATGTATAAAGTGCCGAATCCGCACACAAAAATATTCAACGCTGTGATGCATTGGCTATCAACCTGCAATCAAATTTGGCTTTGTAAATACAAAAATAAAGTACATATTTGCTAACACATAATAGAATTAAATTATTGATTGACCTTCATAGGTTATGTAAAAAATATTTTTAGTAGATAACACAAGTCAAGATGAGGCGCTTTTTGTAAAGACTTTGTAAGGTATGGTTTATTAAAATGGAAAGCGACATGTATATTATACCTAAAAATGAGAAGCCACTTGTTTTGAAAAAATCCTGAAACACTTATTCATTTATTTTGCATTTATAGTACCCAGACAGTATTTCTAACAAATCACATACATACATACATTTATCACGCCACTATCACACGCCAAACATAAGAAAACTTGCAGCCACTTCTATTTTAAAGTCCTAAGATGGATTTGGTGAACCATGGTGACAAGTGATCAGCCACTAAATCACACTATGCATTAAAAAGTTTCTTACAAATGTTTTCACCCTTTTGTGGGTTGGTTTTGCTATAAAAGGAAGCTACCTTTCAAATATTAGCTTTTTAGCTTCAGTAGGTTGGTTGGCCTGTACATTGATTAAAAAATATATTTTTGTTTTATATATATAGATAATTGTCAATGCATCCAATAACTATTTCATTACACAATTTGCAAGTACCTACGTAACTGTAACTTTTAAGAGTAGATTAAAATAGACCAGGTATGTTTCACACTTCATTCCCAACTTACCTTAAACAAAAATAGGAAGAAGTAAACAAGGAAGCCCAGAGAAAGGAATAATGCTGAGAATGAAGCTATCTTATTGGCAAAGGAAGTCACATTTGGATTTGGTGTTAGTGAGCCGAGTATATGGATCTGCTGGTATCTGTCATATATTATTTTGCCAGCTGCAAAAAATGGTTAGTATTAATGACAAGTTATTCGATGAATTAGAAGTCTGATCTTTAACAAAAATTTGTTTCAAAATTTTCTTAAAAGTTTTGCAATAACCAATTAAATTACAATATATTTTAATAATACTGATAAACAAAAATACCAAAAATAATACACAAGTCATTGGGAAGGTCAGACTTTTAAGTTATATATAACACAGTGCACAGTAATATTATCATGTTCATGGACTTTCTAAAGAAACCTCTTGTTAATACTATAATTAAAATTAAAACTATAATAATGAAGTAAGTGATACAGAATGTGTTACCTACATAGATTTTGTAGATAAAACACAATGTTCGTTTGAGTTGCACACATACAATTTATATGACCCCACAGGATGTTCTCATAAATTACTTTATAGCCATAATGACACATCTCTTAAATTAATGAAGTCGAAATGAGGATAAGTCATGTTTTTGTTAAGTATGCAGATTTTTAGCCATAAAAATACAGTAAAAGTGGCCTATAGCCAGCAGTGGGTGAAGACAATTATGCGGTTGATTATGATAACTGATGACTAATAGATAAGAAATGGTAATGCAAAATTAAAATTAGGTTAGCATAATACCTAGTTAGTAAAACAATTATGCAGTTGCCTACTCAGGTAGGTCTCAGTTAACAAAAAGTATGGTTCAATGAAATATTGCATTTCAACAGTTTTAAACAATAAAAATTGCCTCTCACCTATAGCTCCACTGGCTATGAGCAAAAAAGCAAGGCCATTTGTTAGGGAATTTATCTCTTTTGTAACTTGGTAGCAGGTACTGAAAGAAAAAACGTATTATATTCAGACCTATAGAGTGGTCAGTGGTGAAAGTAGATAATTTTTTAGCAAGTCTCTGTTGTCGACGCTAGATTCTAGGTAATGTAGCATCGGGTACGTAGTAGGTACCTACCAACATATCGGTAGTTTCATAATTTATAATGTGAAATAGTTATATATTACAAATTCTGAAAAAACTGATCCAAATAAAATATAAGACACTAACTTGTCTTGATAAAATCAGGGCGCTGCTCATACTTACGATAAAATATAGGTAGACGATAATATTATTAATGCACCCCTAAAAATCCACATCATTAATTTGCTTTACAAGTTATACACCAATCCACAACCAGCGATATTACAAAAATACATAAAATAAAAATAATAAAGTTTACAGTAGGTATGTATATTTACAAGAAATCAGAAATTGCAGAATGATGGATGACACTATGACAATGACAATGACAGACAGGAAAGACAGACGAGACAGACAGATAGATTCTAACAGTAATTTACTGACGCAGTTCTTGGTTCTTGCGAAGAAGAAGAGGTGATTATAACTTCAGACTTTTGGCTGTCTGGGGCCCTATTCACGATGACCAAAGAAAACGAGCCACGTAACGAGCCAAATGTCATCGTGTCTCTAAACACAAACGAGACACGCCATGGTGTGAAATCAAAAACTGTATTCTGTATGCCATAAGACTAGTTGTCTACGACCGTGTTTTGGTTTTACGTGATTCGTTCAAAATCAAGCATCCGGTCTTTCGGAAAACATCGGTTTTAGATTCGATTTTATTATTTTGTTTACAATTTTCATCTCAAGTAATTAATTTTGAATTATAAAATTGCTAAACTCTTTCTACTAATACTTTCGTTATATTTTAAAGTTTAGAGAACAAAAAAAATATATACGTAAAATGGTTAGCTACATCAAACCAACCACAACTTGTTTCCGAACGAATTATCAATCAAAATATTGACTGACATATTGCATTGTTTGTTTTGAAAAAAACTTGGATATACATATTTTAACAGAGTGATAAAAATGGACGTTGTTCTTCGAAGACAACGTATATGCTGGATAGGCTGGATATGCTGGCGCCAGCAACGCCCACACATAAATAGGAGACTGTCAAGGGATTCTGCTGAGCTGGACCCTAAATTTTTTGTGCTATTTTATAAGGTGGCCAAAGAGTGGTTTTGGTATTGTGCGGCGTTCTTGGAGGCAGGCTAGCTAATTCTGGGCCTCAGAGATGTTCTAGCATTACAACAGAAGTCAAAGTAAGTATTGTGTTAGCTAAACTTAATTTATTGAACCATAATAAAATGGTACCTAGGTTAGGTATTAAGTAGGTTAGACTGAAACCTACTATATTTACTGTATTTTTCCAGATACTTACAACCCTCAATTTCCTGATCACCAGTAGCTATCAAAAGCCAGTGGGAAACTTTTGGTTAGCACCTGTAAGCCTCTGCATAGAGTAAGCGGTGAATGCCTTGAATGATGCCAACCTACATCAAATTTCCTACCTCCGAACAAGAGAGGAATTAAATCAAACAAGGGTAATATTTTAATCAACTATTTATTTTAGTAGGTATTACATAATAGTATTTGTGAGAGCATCAGCGAACTAAAATAAATTAATTTTATTAGATTCTTTGAAAAAACTTTCACTTTCATTATATTAGTAGAATATAATCTTTATTTCCAAAAACATGAAAGTATGTACCTACCTATAAAAACAATAACAATGATTTCTGCCTCGTTTCAGATTTGCAACAGAGGCTTAAAGGCATACCTACTCATGTGCTACCTTAGGAGGGGCAGCTCATGACAGTTATATTATGTTAAATAAATCAGAAATCATGAGATGTGTGTGTGTGTGTGTGTGTGTGTGTGTGTTAGTGTTAACATATGGGTACATGGGGTTGTGTAGGTATAATAAGTAATAATAAATGCATTAAAACCATAAAACACAAAAATACTCACAGCACACATACTATGCATATCTCAAGTTTCACTCAATCCATGCAGCCATTTAGAAGTAAATTATGAGGCACAAGCATCGTCACATCTTCACAAACTTTTGCATTCACAATAAAAGAGCTATGTTAAGTAAAAATACTCACAGCACACATACTATGCATATCTCAAGTTTCACTCAATCCATGCAGCCATTTAGAAGTAAATTATGAGGCACAAGCATCGTCACATCTTCACAAACTTTTGCATTCACAATAAAAGAGCTATGTTAAGTTATGTTATTTTAAGTTACATGTGCATATTAAGAAGTTTATTGTACATGTGTAAGCATGACTGTGTGTGTGTTTTAGATGATAAAAAAAGTAATAAAATAAAAACACCCAACAGTCACATAGTCCTGACCCCACACTAGGATTCCCTGTGTCGTGAGTATCAGAAACTACGAGTACCATGGTACCACAACACTCAAACCTGGAAGAAATATTTACAGATCATGCAAACATTTCTTCCGCAGCGGGAATCGAACCCGCGCCTCTTGCGTCTCTGCCAATTGCCCGCCACGCTACCGAGGCCGATTAAGAAGCTTAGTGTATATGTGTAAGCATGACTGTGTGCGTGTGTTTTAGATTGTTACATTTAAATTGTTATATTACAGAGCTGCCCACGCACTATGCCAACACGTGGATCAGAAGCAATTGCTGTACGCAATACAGTCTCAGTACATGTCTGGTCCACTGCGCCAGGGCTTCTACGACATCCTCATTGCGATGCATCTCGAGTCGCACGCCACTACCATGTGAGTACACCAGCTTCGCTTGAACAGCATCTGGAAAAGAACAGGATTATGAAATACTAGGTGGCAGCACAGGTAAAGTACGCGCTATCGTTGCGTTTTCAGCTTTACGCCGGTAATTTCAAGCAAACTAAAGCTTTCCAATATTATAGTATACATACATACATATTATAACGCCATATTCCTAATGAGGTGGGCAGAGCCACAAGTAAACATAATAAAACTTGCAACCACTTCTGATCCAAACTTCCAAGATGGATATGGCGAACCATGGTGACAGGTGATCAGCCCATCGCCCATATAGGTGGTCCATCATTTTGGAGAAGATCCCTTTGTCGCCTTTTACGACATGCTCGGGGAGAGAAGCATATTGTAACCCCCGGATACTCAAATGCATCAAGAGTTTAGCACGTCTCAATCTCAAGTGACGAGTTTTTGACTTCTGTCATTCCGTTCCGTTCCATTTTGTAATTTAGAGTACTTATCTGTATTCAAATTTAATTATTGAGATCGTAACTTTATTAAAGTGATTGTGTGAACTTTAGTTTCGTTCGTTATTTTATTGCCTGCATGCATGCAGACAATCTCCCTTAAGCGCAAGCTCATTGACGTATGCATTCTCCCTATCCTCACGTACGGCGCGCAGACTTGGTCTTTGACGGCTCAGCAGAGGTCCACACTCGGGGTTTGCTTGCTTTCGTGTTCCCAGACATTCGGAAGAATATAAATATGTCCCAGGTGGCCGATTTGTAGGGCTCAGTGGGCACGTGTTCTCGTCGGGTTCCGACATAATGGGTAACCTCGAGAAAAAAATCACACTCGGTATATTCGTACGAAGTTATTAGCGTCCAGTACAAATACCAAGTAACTCTTGAATAAACAAGTAGGCAGAACAGATACGTCCCGCTCGGCACGAGCTCTAAAAATAGACTGCCCGCCAGCTCCAACGGCCGCATCCAAGCATGACTCGGCTGTGACGTCACGCTTGCGTTCTGTAGGTAGTGAGTCAGTGTTGCAGTGTGATTGTAGATGGCGCTATAATTAATCTCCGACAAATATGTATCGCCATCTAGCCCCAACTAAGGTTAACTTAATTTTGTTCTGACACATGTAATTTTAACTGTGAATTCCTAAGAATAGGTATTGAATGTTGTTATTTCGTTAGAAAATCTTCCAGTCCCAATTTATCTTCACCTCGCAAAACATCTTGTTTCAGAGAGAGTATAACGGAGATCAGCAACTTGTACTCCCCCTACTTACCGCTGGAGGTGGTCCGTGAGTTCGTGATGCAGGCGTTGGCGGACGCAGTTACAACCAACCAGGTGCACAACCGCGACCCCGTGGGCGGCACCAATGAGAACCTCTTCTTGTGAGTACACTCTTCCTGTCAGTACACTCTTTCTGTGAGTACACACTTCCTGACAGTACCTACACTCTTCCTGCGAATACCTTCATCCTGTGAGTACACTCTTCCTGCGAGTATACTTTCCTGACAGTACATTCTTCCTGTTAGTACTCTTCCTGACAATATACTCTTCCTGTGAGTACACTCTTCCTGTAAGTACTTTACCCCTATCATCAGGCCAACTCTCATTTTAATAAATAAATATTCATAGGCAACCCAACCCGTTAATCCGATAAGAGTTTATTATTCTTCAGACGTTAAGCTGTAATTAAGTCAAACACATTAAAACAACCTTTTTAAATGCGTTCAGACCTCTGATCAAACTGGTAGACCGTTTCCTTCTAGTCTGTATGATGCGAGATGAAGACGTTGAGAAGCTCATCATGATCAAATTCAGTTAAGCTGTAATTAAGTCAAACACATTAAAACAACCTTTTTAAATGCGTTTCAGACCTCTGATCAAACTGGTAGACCGTTTCTTTCTAGTCTGTATGATGCGAGATGAAGACGTTGAGAAGCTCCTCATCATGATCAAATTCATAAAATTTTTACTGCCTTACCCACAAGTTTCCATTATCTGAAATTCTTTATTGTACACGCACGAAACGAAACAAATACACACAAAACATTAAAAAGTACATGTACAAAGGCGAGCTTAACTCTTTAAGAGTTTTCTGCCAGCAAACCTTTGAGGCAAGGGAGAGGCTTTAACATAAGTGGAAGTTATGTGTACAGAGACAGGAAAAAGAAAAACATAAAGATAAGCTTACAAATATAATAAACTAATAAGATATACTACACACAATATAAATATATACAAATAATATATATCTACAAAAATATATACAATATATACATACATATAAATAAATATTATTAAAAAATTAAACATTATTATTTTAAATATTATTACACCATCATCATCATCATCATTTTCCTGCCCTTATCCGACTAGGTTACCGGCACAACATGTTTTCCTCTTCCATCTTCTCCTATCATTCGTCATCTCAGTACTCACTCCTTTCATACGCATGTCCTCTTTCACACAATCCATCCATCTTTTCTTAGGCCTTCCTCTGTCCGTGTATCCATCCACATTCATATTCAGCACTTTCGTTGTAACACGACTTTCTTCCCTCCGCATAACATGCCCACGCTAACCTATCACTCTATTTTCTTATTATTACACCGATTACCTGAAAGTTTTTAATGATAATATAGATTGTCTTTGTAAATAAATTTTTGAAGTTT
The DNA here is from genome assembly GCA_949320045.1 of Scotopteryx bipunctaria. Taxonomy (NCBI): domain Eukaryota; kingdom Metazoa; phylum Arthropoda; class Insecta; order Lepidoptera; family Geometridae; genus Scotopteryx; species Scotopteryx bipunctaria. The sequence continues at coordinate 6,024,622 of OX439449.1, forward strand.
CTATAAATGTTTCTAATTATGTCCTATAGAAGGAAAAGACGAGCACAGGAGCAACATCTGAACGACATACAACTGAGGCATAGAGTGGAAGCCGTCATAGCTTTTGCTCACGACTTCGTAGGCGATCTGCAGAGCGATCAGTTGAGGTAACATCGGCATAACCCTGCTTTAAAAAAAAATTCTATAAATCTCACTTATATTATAAATGCGAAAGTTTGTGAGTTTGGATGTTTGTGCCTCAATCACGCCTAAACGGCTGAACGGATTTTTCATCTGGGTACTACGCGAGCAAAGACGCGAGAGGCAGCTAGTATAAATATTTGAGGACATTATCATACAGCACCATCTAGCCCCCAACTAAGCAAAGGGAGCCAGATGGCTGATAGAATACTCCCGCAGCGGGAATCTAACCCAATCAATCAATGCTTGTGGCCACCAGAAACAATAATACTAGCTTGAACTGATTAAATATTATGTACGCATATTTTTCTTGCTTTCAGACGTTACCAAGAAATCAAGCAGTCAGATTTGCCGAGCGCCGTGGCTGCCAAGAAGACCAGGGAATTCCGCTATCCGCCCAGAGAACAGATGAACTCAGTTTTAAGGTAAGTGTCTCGTCTTGTTTCAAAGTCGAAGTCTATAGTAGGTAAATAAGCACACAATCTACATCGTCGAAACTAAAATCTTACTTCTTACTTATATTATAAATGCGAAAGTTTGTGTGTTTGGATGTTTACATTAAGTAAAAAAATTTGGCTCGCTTCGCTCGCATTGGTTTGAAGCTCGCTTCGCTCGCTAACTTTTAGAGACTTCTAGAGATGGTTTAAAGCTAGATTAAGTTAAAAATTTCGTTAAAAATAGCATAGGCAGCAAAGATCGCATAGGCAGCAAAGATCGCATAGGCAGCAAAGATCGCATAGGCAGCAAAGATCGCATAGGCAGCAAAGATCGCATAGGCAGCAAAGATCGCATAGGCAGCAAAGATCGCATAGGCAGCAAAGATCGCATAGGCAGCAAAGATCGCATAGGCAGCAAAGATCGCATAGGCAGCAAAGATAGCATAGGCAGCAAAGATCGCATAGGCAGCAAAGATCGCATAGGCAGCAAAGATCGCATAGGCAGCAAAGATCGCATAGGCAGCAAAGATCGCATAGGCAGCAAAGATCGCATAGGCAGCAAAGATAGCAATATCGAATTAACACATTAAAATATAATGTAACTAAACTAGGTAATGTACATTACCGTCGTACTGATACCTTGTGTTTAGAGTACGTACCTACCCACAGAACACTAATGTATTAATACGATATAGGTACTTACTCAAACACAAGTTATCAGCACGATGTCGAAACACGCAAAGCCTTTTAGCCTTTTAGCTAAGCGCTTTTATACAAATCCTTCGTAAACAACAAGATGGCGGCGATGTCGTACCGGTAGTCGTTCAGTGACTTACATTAAAATCATCAATTGACTTTTATATTAATTTAACTAACATCTAAAATCAGGATATTAATTTACGGAACTTTACACTAAAAAAAAATAGTTCCTATAATGATTATGTAGATAAAATTAAATATTCGTAGATATTTGTATTCCTGTTTTTTTTTAAGACTAATTTTATTTTGAGTAGTTTCTATAAATTATTACCAGAATACGGTTAAAAATTTGTTTAAAAGATTGTGATTTTCTATGCTGTTTTTTAGTAGATATTATATAGTTTATTTATAAAAGACTGATTATAATACTTTGTTTCATAAAAACATCGTTGTCTTATTTTTTCCTATTCCGTCTGATAGGAACCCGCAATTAAAATGGACGCTTTTATTATAAATTCAAAGGTTAATTGAGTAATAGGTAGGACCTACCTGGTAGGTGTTTCTAGTTTAGAAAAGAGTAAATGGAGTAAAAGGAGTAAACTTGACTATAAACTTGTCCTAAGCCTCGAGCTCAACTATATACCTACTTGTCTTACCCCCGAATACTCAAACGCGACTCAGAGTTGAGCACGTCTCAACTCACGGTTTTTTGACAGTTTCTGATGATAATCTGTCAAAAAATCGTCATTTGAGACGTGCTCAATTTTGAGATGCGTTTGAGTATTCGGAGGTTAGGCCTTTTACGAAATCTACTAGGTAATTGTGATGTTTTTACAGGCTTCAAGCACATGGACCAGGAAGAAGAATCTTGGAAGGAGAATTGTCCTTGTGGCGAGGAGCTCATCGTCAGGATGAACGAGATCCACGAGAGCCTCATGGTGCATGTGTCTCTCAACGCTCTGCAAGAGCCACTGTCTGAGGTAACTATTACTAATCATAACGTAAATAACATTTGGAATTTCTTGAAAAACATTTATCTATGGAGCGAAAGACTTTAGAGAGAACTAGAAAGAGTTGAAGGTGTGAAAGGTTAATTATAGTTGAAAGAGAACTAGAATAAGTGAAAGTATAATTAAAAAAAAACTGTCAAGTGCGAGTTGGATCCGCACACGAAATGTTCAGTACTAGTGCAAAAAAAAAACTAGAATCTACAGTAATTTTTATAATAAAAGTGTTTTATAATAATTTGACGGCCTCGGTGGCGTGGCGGGCGATTGCTCGGCAGAGGCGCAAGAGGCGCGGGTTCGATTTCCGCTGCGGAAGAAATTGCATGTTCTGTAAATATTTCTTCCGGGTCTGGGTGTTGTGGTACCATGGTACTCGTAGTTTCTGATCCCCACGACACAGGGAATCCTAATGTGGGGTCAGGACTATGTATGTGACTGTTGGGTGCTATTTATTTATTTATTGTACAGGCCATAGAAGAACCGGCAAAGAAAACTCCAGAAGAGAAGTTCCGTAAAGTCCTGATCGGCACTATTGTCAGTTGGGCCGAGGAGTCGCAGATCGAGACGCCCAAACTCGTCAGAGAAATGTTCAGGTAATTTTACTCACATCTCTGTTCCAGGTACCAAACAAAAAAAATGTATCTTCGTTGCCATTTATGTTTTACACTATTTATATGTTATTCATGTAACATGATGAAGCTGGCAGATATATTACAGACTCCTAATGATAATAATAATATATTTCTTCCTTCCAGTCTCCGAGTCCGTCAGTACGACGCTGTTGGCGAACTGATCCGTGCTCTCGAGAAGACTTATGTGATAAACGCGAAGACGAAGCTGGATGTAGCCGAGATGTGGGTGGGGCTGAGCCAGATCCGCTGCGTGTGCAGATGAGCCAGGAGGAGAAGGAGCTCATGAGGAAGAGACTCTGGTGAGCCATCATTCCTATTTAGATCAAGAATATATGTAAGACTAAGTTGGAGGTGCGAAGTTGTAGGTGGGATTGTGCCAGATCCGCGCGCTGCTGCCTGTGCAGATGAGCCAGGAGGAGGAGGAGCTCATGAGGAAGAGACTCTAGTGATCCATCATACTAATAAGGATTTAAAAAAGACTGACTTGTCCTTAGAATAGAAGCAAACAAACAATTCCAAACCTATGATTAATAAGACAGATATAGTTTGTTTACTTTATTAGATTTGAAACTCATCAGATATTATATCTTATTTCAGGAAACTCGTGAACAACCACACCTTCTTCCAGCTGATTTAATCAGGTATGACTTGTTTACTATAAAACACAACTACTTACCTACATGCTCAGACCAAATAAAAAGAGTAGACGCCGCGCCGCGAACAACAAAAGTGAAGCCACACAAAACCGTGCTCCTGCAAGTAAACATACACGCTCACGCACACACCTACACTAAAACCATGCTCATCGCTCTTAGTACGTCACGAGTCTTAAAAATAGAATTATGCCTTCCTGTGTAGTGAAAACTTGTAAAAACAGCAGCAAATCACATAAAAAGTCTCACGGAATCACTTTTCACTTACTGTAAGTACTTCAAATAGCATCGTTTCTTAATTATTATACTATGAATTTAGGTTACTTGGAACATTGTGTGTTCCAAGTAAAACCTTCCACACACACATAGATAAAATGGCGGCTTCACTTTTGTTGTTCGCGGCGCGGGGTCTTTTCTTTTTATTTGGTCTGAGCCTACATGGTTCAATTTGGGAAAATTGTGTCATAAAAAATGTTGATTTTTTTAAATATAGAACTCTCTAAATTCACATACAAACATGACCCACAATACAGAGGGACACTAGGATTATGTGTCTTGGGTATCAGAAACTGCGAGTACAGTACAGTCAATGGATCTTGACACTCGTGAAGTTAGCAGTTTGACATGCGCAGTGAAGTTTTTTCATACTGTCTACTGCTCGAAACGGCTAACTTCACGAGTGCCTAGATCCGTTGACCGTACTGTACCACAAATGGCCTGCTTTTTCTTGATAGGCACTTGATATGAATAAGTAAGTAAATAGATACCTATTATGTATGGTATGTATGTTCGTATGAGCTAGTGGCCAACTCTAGTGACGGAGTTTTTAGGCCGCCTAAAGGCCTCCGTCATGGCTTAACGACTTAAAAGCCGGGTCCCATAATTTAACGTGCCCTCCGAAGCACGAAAGCACTCAGCTCGCAATGCCACTTACGGTCAATAAACTTAATTTATTGAACAATAATAAAATGGTACCTAGGTTAGGTAGGTATTAGGTTAGACTGAAACCTATTATATTTATTGTATTTTTCCAGATACTTACAACCCTCAATTTCCTGATCACCAGTAGCTATCAAAAGCCAGTGGGAAACTTTTGGTTAGCACCTGTAAGCCTCTGCATAGAGTAAGCGGTGAATGCCTTTAATGATGCCAACCTACATCAAATTTCCTACCTCCGAACAAGAGAGGAATTAAATCAAACAAGGGTAATATTTTAATCAACTATTTATTTTAGTAGGTATTACATAATAGTATTTGTGAGAGCATCAGCGAACTAAAATAAATTAACTTTATTAGATTCTTTGAGAAAACGTTCACTTTCATTATATTAGTAGAATATAATCTTTATTTCCAAAAACATGAAAGTATGTACCTACCTATAAAAACAATAACAATGATTTCTGCCTCGTTTCAGATTTGCAACAGAGGCTTAAAGGCATACCTACTCATGTGCTACCTTAGGAGGGGCAGCTCATGACAGTTATATTATGTTAAATAAATGCATTAAAACCATAAAACACAAAAATGCTCACTTTTCTTTAACTTATTAAGTACTACCTGCCGCCTGCGGCTTCGCTCGCCTATTGCCAGGATAAAAAGTAGCCTAATGTTATTCCAGCACACATACTATGCATATCCCAAGTTTCACTAAATCCGTGCAGCCATTTAGAATTAAATTATGAGTCACAAGCATCGTCACATCTTCACATCTTCACAAACTTTTGCATTCACAATAAAAGAGCTATTAGTTAGGCTAGGTTAGTACCTTTTTTTTTTTTTTTTTTTTTAGCGTGTGGAAATGCATTTACGCATCCCCACCCGCTGGAGAAGCGGGTGGGGTATGTCGGACTCGCCTAAAAAACGGCCATACCGACTAAAACCACACGATGTCCCTCTCTCACGGTAGTAGATGGAGCCGCGGGTCCGTTTGCACACTCCGCGCAGCCCCATCTACCGTCGTCCGCCCTTAGCACTACAGGGCGGACCCGCCTCGGGAGGGGAGGACCCCTCCATTCGGCTCCGGCGACGCACCGGGACATCCAGCGCGTCACCCCACTCTCGGAGGGCCTACTCTAGGGAGCGACGGGTGCCCCCACACCCATCGCCCCAGGCCCTCCAAGCGGAGACGGAGTGCGAGCTCGATTAGCTCGCCTTCGTGTCCGCGCCCTCCGGAGCGGGGGAGCGAGAGAATCTCTCTCCCTCTCCCGCTCCTCCGCCTCCCTCTGTGACATCACGTCCTCGCAGAAGGAGACCACCGCCTCCCAGGACCCCTCGTCTTGGACCATCTTGGCTAAGATGGTCGGCAACGAGAGGTCCGCCCCCACGACCGCGACCAGAGCTCGTCGCGGTCCCTCCGCCCCGGAGCATGCCTCCAGCACGTGCTGCGCCGTCTCCTCCGCGCAGCCGCACTGGTGACATACCGGGGAAGCTTCCCTCCGGGCAACGTTGCACAGGTACCTCCCGAGGCAACCATGCCCCGTGAGGACCTGCGTCAGCCGGAAGGAGAGCGCCCCGTGCTCCCGGGTAGCCCATTCCTTCAGAATGGGCTGTATCGCCCCGAGCAGGCGGGTGGCCCCAACTCCCCGGCGAGAGTTAGCTAGGGCCAACCGCCTACTCCAGGATGCCAGGGCTTCCTCCCTGGCATCCATCCTCCACTGCAGGTTAGTACCTACTACAACTACTACTAGCCCCTAGTTCTTTCGAACCCTGCGTGGTGAAAAGATTCAAAATGCGCCTCAAAAGCTCCTTTTGTGTACTAGGGCTCCGGGAGTAGATAATAATTATTCTGTACACTAGGGTTAGGTTATTTCACTTATTTACCACATCATTTATTAGGGATATTATTCAATGGTACCTAGATTATATTATTTATTGTACAAATAATCTATTCTGCTATTAAATAGTTTAAAGAAGACTAATTTATTTACATAATTAGTAAAAACACAACCTTGTTTTAGCAAAACACGCAATATTGAAGTATGTAATTTTGACAATTCAAAACGAGCCTCGTCTCGCGCCTACTCTCGTTTATGAAATCTGACATTGTCATGCAGAATACGATAACACGGTAATTCCACACGTTTTCCCGCGTCTCGTTTTGTTTGGTCATCGTGAATAGGGCCCCTGATTGACTGAGAATGACACTGGATTTAATTACACCTTAACACGATACACGATATTATCTCGAGTATCGTGATAATATTGATAGTGTAATAATGCGCAGCGCAGTATCATGTTAATTTATCACAGGTTATATTATATTTTGTATATTACCTATCTATATTTTGAGATCCGCGATCCTGAGGGGGCATGGCGTATAGTAATATTTACTGTCAGTATGCGCTTGCAGCCTTGCAGACATGGCGGAATGAGCTATCCATAATAATTTACAAATGATCATAAACTCAAAAAATAGAATGACTACAAACTACTACATAAATACAAAAAAACTTAAGAATAAATTCTATCGCATATTTATTATTACAATTAACAAAACATTACAAAGCATTAGGACAAACTTTTCCAAATAGTTGGTTAGAATTCATTGATTCAATGAAATAAATACAAGCAATAGAGCAATAGAGATCTCATGTACCTATATGTCGCTGCTTTAATTTGACGATGACATAACTCAAAAACAAACTTTTTTCAGGATAGAGGTTTAAAAAAAAGAAAATGTTTGGTTACTCATAACTTTTATTTAAATGAACATAGTCAGTCATTATTAACAAATATATAAAGGACACATATCAAAGTATCGTTTATGCTAAGTTATTTAGGCACTATAATAACAAAATCTTGAAAAAAATACAAATAATCACAACCTCTCAGACTTACGTCGAATCAACTATCAAAGTATTATCCACAATACTGACACACAATGCAATGTGACACATATACTATTAACATTTTTTAACAAATGGCGACATATTTGAGATTAGGACAAATTGGTCATCGTGATCTATTTTTGAACAATGGCATATTTGGAATTAAATCAAAATTTTCAACATTTTTTTTGTTAAAACAATGACATATTTTTGGTTAATACACTTTAAGACAAATTAAAAATTAATAAAACTATGTTTTTTTTTTCCTTAATGACGAATTTTGGTTTACGCCACCCAGTAACATTATTAATAAATCTTCAGAAAAATTAAGAAATTAACTTATATTCTCGCAGAACCCAATTTTAGGCATGCCAGAACTTATGCTAGAATCTAATTTTAGGCATAGGTATTTCAAATGCATAGATATTTTCAAAGAATGATGAGCAAAATCTTGTAATAATGTTTTTTCCTGATCAACCCCAGCAAACACCTTGTTCTTCATATCACATACTGTTATCTTATTATTGTACATATTTTTCAATCGTTATTGTTACTGTTTTTTGTCTTTCCTATCTTGTTAATGTTTATTTTTATGAATTGAGCCTGTTCATAGGAAGTCTTGTAGTAAAATGAGTAATTCCCTGTACCATCTCGATCTATTTTAAAAAATGTTATGTCTATCATCTTCATTGTTTTATTCACTTTGATTATGGAATAGTTTTTTTTTCTATAAAAGCTGTTATGATTATCAAGACTTTGAAGTCATTATTTTGAAAAGAGAGCGAGATGGTGCAGAAACTTACTTATTTTACTATAAGACTTCATAAGAACAGGCTGAAATCAGGCTCAATTTTTACAAATGATGAGTATAGACCAGGACCAGAAAACGTTAACGACGTAAACGTAAACGTTAAAAAAGTTAGCGTATTAACATGAGTCAATTCATTAACTTTGTACGCTTTGTAACGCAGTCTCTTTAAGGCTTTCAATATACTTCAGCACACCATGTTCCAATCTCTATAGCTCATCTTTTAGCTTCGCCCTTATGCCAAACATAACAAGTCACCTCTTTGTCTTTCTAATTGCTCACTGTGAAGTTACAGCAGTTTATTTTCGATAGGTAATAGAAGTACGAAACATTAGAGGAAGTTTGAAAGTGGCGCCTGTGACGGAAAAGTTGAGGTGCAATAGATTAGCATGGTATGGGCATGTCATGCGGAGGGATGAATGTCATGTAACGAGAAGAATGTTAGATATGAAAGTGGATGGATACAAGGGTAGAGGTAGACTAAAGAAGAGATGGATGGATTGCGTGAATGATGATATGAGTAAGAAAGGAGTGAATACTGAAATGACGGCTGATAGAGGGGAATGGAAGAGGAAAACATGTTGTGTCGACCCCACTTAAGCGGGATAAGGGCAGGGAGATGATGAATAGAAGTACGAAACATCGCCCCTTGGACAGGGCATTGTAGCTTACAGATCAAACTTGAGGAACTGCTAGAACCCGATGAGCTACTTCTACTTTTTGTGGTTGTGATCGCTCTTATGAATTATTTGGACTGTAGACTTCAATTTTATGGTCTCATTTTGAGATACAATTATCGGATCTGACTTATTTTGAATGAATTCCAGTGATATTTTTTCCTCTAATTCATTAGTGTTAATAAAAAAATTATATTGCACACTGTGTGGGGGAATATGAGAGATAGAGTGAGAAATAGCGTGATAAGAGAGCGATGTAGAGTAAAAGAAGATGTAGTGATGAGGATTGAGAAAGGGATGTTAAGATGGTCATGTGGCAAGGATGAAAGAAGATTAACGAAACAGGATTATGAGGCGAGTGTGAATGGTACCATAGGAAGGGAAAGACCTCGGCGCACGTACCTGGACCGAATCGGCGACGTTTTGGAAAAGGGCCAGGTCAAAAGTACCCTAAACCGACAAGCATTCATGAGGAATGTAATCAGAGTGAATGAAGCGAAAGAAGATTGTCAGGATCGTAGCAAATGGCGTTCCGTGATCTCTGCCTACCCCTATGGGAAACAGGCTTGATTTTATGTATGTAGGTACCAATATCTAAATCAGTGCTAGAACGCTGTGTCAAAATATTGACTTTGAGTCAATAATATTAATTTGAAACTTGTTCTTTTCTGTTTGGTGAGGTTTGTAAAGTCTTGAGACTACCAACGTTGAGATTTTATGAAGTGATTCCCTGACTTTGGTGCACATTTGCTGATTTTTACGCTGAATAGACCTCAAACTCAATTTTTGAGAACTAGAGGATTCACATGCAGTGGTACTTTTGTAATTGGGATCTTTGACACTATCGTCAGAGATTTGAGTAATTCCCTATGATATTTCTAGGTATACCTAGAAAGTCTATGATATTTCTATACCTAGAAATATCATTGGTGATCGGGAACAGTGGCAAGCTTATTTCCGCGTCTTGTTCTTGCTTGGCAACATTGTATTGTGGATTCTGGAAACAAAATACAAAGGGACTTAAACAGAATTTTTACTTATTAGATTAATTTGATTGAAATAAATAAGATAAATCGTAATTATTAGTAAATTATATTGGCACGTATTTGAGATGTTTTATGTAAAATATTGTATTTATCTGGTTTACTTACCTCGTTTTTTCCGTAATATCATATTCATATTTTGAAACATGAGTAGAGTACGTCGATTCGACACTGAAACAAAATTATGAATTTGATATTCAGTATCTGACTACCACATTATTCTATAATTCATTAGTAAAACAATATCAATTTTTAATTCAATAATGCACCAATTAAAAATATCACAACAAATTTTATGCAACAGTGTTTTACTTCGGAATCAGTTACAGTATTTTCTTTTAATAATTTGTATGATAATGACACATTTCTTTTTGGATAAAATAACATTCAAATATTTTACTTGTAAACAGTATTATAACTAAATAAGAAGAAATGTTCATGTACTTACTTTTTGAAATAACGTCCCATAACCTAAAAGCACTATCTTCTTCGAATAAAGAAATGGTTGGAATAATTATAATTTTCTTCGAAACCGACACAACAAAAAACTCGCCACTATCCAAGAAAAAAGCAGCACTTTTACGTGTGTTATCTTGTGATGTGACTATTTTTTAGAAAATAATGTGGCGTAATGCTCTAAAATCATGCAGTAACTGGCAAAGTGTCGGTGTTCAACAAAGATGGCATCTATTTTGAAAAAATTAGATAATGTCATTTGCTATCGCCACGTCGTCAATTTTGGGAATAGAAATATGATCTTTGAATATAGTACGTTAAAGTACATTTTGCATCGAACTGCATTACTAACTCAAAATAGTCACATTTGGCTATGTGACACTATCAAATTAAAGCAGCGATGTGTCTTGTTAAAAATTTCAAACAAGCCCTCATTTCTCTCATTATTATGATGTTCGAATGAGTGAAATGGTTTCGTTTTATTAAAGCCCCGTATTTCACCTACCACTTTCTGAGTTTTTATTCTTGTTTTATTTTTATTTTTAAGAATTTTAATTTTGTTTTGTAGTGTCTAGTTATTTTTTTATTATAATGTTTATTATATGGCGCTGACGTGATATTTTTTTCCGGACTGATTTATTGCTGTGATTGACCGTTGGCAGCGTTGCGTTACTAGCTTTAAGCTGACGTGATAATATTGACACGTGTATTATTAGATACCCCCTTCAAGCTCAGCTCCAGTACTTTTAATATCGTGATACTCGTACGGTAATATCGCGATACCAGTATCACGATAATACTGATGGTGTGTAGGTAATCTAACCTCGAAACAATAAAATACAGTCTATGAATCTATCCCATTGTTTTGATGTCGGAATTTTAGGAACTGTTATGTCAATGTCATTGTCATACCTTTTCGCGGCATTTCCGAATTTCGTTTGTTTTTGTTTGTAAAATTTGTTGTTTGCTCTTGTCAGCTATTAGTTTAATTAGGTTTAATTTAATTACTTACATATTAAACACAGAGTACTATCCTATTTAGTAAAAAATGTCCTCATTACAACCTATTCACGCACTAAGTTTGGGTAAGTCATAACATAAAACAAAATTTGCGAATAATAATTCTAAAGGTATATCATACGTTTACCGTACCTTACCTACATAGTTACCCACCCACCAAAATTATCCCTCGCAATAGTCGAATTGCAAAAATAATTAGGTAGATCCCTAGGTACATATTTTGATATAATTACCAAAATCTACCACCAGTAAAAGTGTAAATGGTATTGTGGAAGCCATATATATATTATGTAGGTAAGTACCTACTTAATTAATTCTAGACTCACGAGTATAATAAAATATTGTTTCAGATTCTGTGCAGCAACAAGCCTTCATAAAATATTTCACTACATTACCTGAGGTAAATAATATTTTACTACCTTACGCCCGCGACTTCACTGATATCATACTTGATAAACAGATTTATTAATTTATTTTACTTATCTAATATAAAGGTACCTACCTACCTATGTTATTCGTACATGAACTACTTATGCATATTCCATGTTGCATTCAAATCTGTTTAACTGTTACTCCTTGAGGCACTAACATCCTCGCCAACTTTTGGGTTTATTATATTAGTAGGATTTGTTTCAATAAAACCTACAAATCATCACTGTGCTCACAGTGACCGCACAGAGTGACTTGAAACAATCAGGGAAACTGAAAGAAATGATGAATTGCCACAAAACAATAAGTATTATTAATCAATATGTACCAAATTTAATATGACATGGCTGCTTTGAACAATACTCAAACTGCTAAATTAATTTGTGTAATACCTTTATTTATTAATTAAATTTTACTTAAATACATTATTAGTTATATATTAAATTCACCTACACTCTAAATAACAGACTAGCTACTTGAGAACCAAGATGTTACTTTGTCTTTAGCATTGGTAAATTTACTTCCAACAGATTTCCAGAACCCAGGTTTTTCAGTTACTTGTTCTGGTTCTGGTGGAGAGTCAACAGCAACTACACTGATGACTTTCTTTGGTACTATCACTTCCTCAATAACTTCGGGTTGTTTGTTATAATTGGGGGTATTTTCTTTATTCTGATCCACCTGTGGAGTAAAATTATCGGGCACTTTACCTTTTTGTATGTCCATGGTTGGCTCCCATGCAGTTTGTACTTGCTGATCAAGATTATCCATTGGTTGGGCGAACGATTCAACCAGTTCGCCATGTTTCTGCAAATTCTCAGTGGGCATCCAGGCAGCCTGAACTTGTTGATCCTCCATGTTTTCAGCCCATCCAGACTGACTTTGTTGCTCCAAATTCTCATTTTCCTGTCCCCAGTTTTCAAGCTTATGCTCCTGTTGGTCGAAATTTTTATCTGGTTTCCATCCAGAAAGCGAAACTTGGTCAAACTGTTCATTTTGCTGGCTTAATTCTTTAATGTCATGCTTCTTGTTTTCTTGTTGAAGGCTTTCAATCTGTCCAATATTTTGCTGCAAATTCTCAGTGGGCATCCAGGCAGCTTGAACTTGTTGATCCTCCATGTTTGCAGCCCATCCAGACTGACTTTGTTGCTCCAAATTCTCACTTTCCTGTCCCCAGTTTTCAAGCTTATGCTCCTGTTGGTCGAAATTTTTATCTGGTTTCCGTCCAGAAAGCGAAACTTGGTCAAACTGTTCATTTTGCTGGCTTAATTCTTTAATGTCATGCTTCTTGTTTGCTTGTTGAAGGCTTTCAATCTGTTCCATATTTTGCGTCTCAAATTGTTGTTCCATGTGTTCAAATCCAAAGTTTTCACTCTGTTGTCCAAAGTCAACTAATTTCTGATCAGTATTTTGGTGTGCCTGATTGACAGAGTCTAAATTCTGATGGGCTTGGTTTTGGAACTGCTGCTCCCATCCACCTTTGTCCATTTCTTCATTCATATGATGTATATTTTCATTGTGCTGCACATGGTGGTAGTCATGTTTCTCACTTTCTTGTTGTAAGCTGACATTCTTGTTAATACTCTGTGTCTCAAATTTTTGATCAGTTTTTTCTTGGTGTGCCTTGCTGAGAAGGTCAAAATTCTGATGAGCTTGATTTTGGAACTGCTGTTCCAAACCACGTCTGTCTGTTTCTTCATGCATATGGTTCGCATTTTCACTATGATCCATGTGATGGTAGTTTGTGTTTTGTGTGTTCAGAGTGGCTGTGTTTTTATCTTTATCTTGTTCAGAATGGTTATGCACATCTAAACTCACTACACTCAGATCTATTCCATGATTTTTTCTCTTATTGTAGTTATTATCTTGCATTACATCATGCTCAGGTATTATACCTGTTTCCTTGGTGAGACTTAAAGTTTCAATTTCTTCAGGAGTTTTGTATGGTTTTGAATTTACTGGTTTGTTTTGTTCGTTTGATAAATCCTCAGGCCCAATATCTCCCCGTCCAATATCATGAGGTTGATCTTCCTCTTTCTTAATTATTTCAGTTGATGGTTTCATAGTTGTAATAGTAGTAGTTATGATTGAAGACTCTGGCATGATGCCTGTAGAGTATGATTCAAATACATCGTTTTGAGCCTTACTGGTATCACCAGTAACATGAGTATCAAAAACGGTGTGCTGCATTTGAGTGCCGAAAACATTTTCTGTACCATGTTGTCTTACATATTGACCGTCCATATCGTCATTTCTTTGTGAAAATAAAGTATGTTTTTCTATATTGCCGAGCTTATCCCATATACTCATTACTGACCCGAGTGTCGATCCAGCGGAGTGTGCTTGTTCATTTGAGTTGTTACTATCGCTATTTATATTCGTAGAATGTTGCTGCTGCCAACTGTTAGAATGAGACCCACTGAATGAGCTAGAAGACGTACTATGTGCAAAGTACTGATTTGAATCTGAGCTGTTCTCATGATGATGCACCTGATTGTACATCCAAGGATGAGGGTTTGGGATGTCAACGAAAGTATTGCTATGCTCTGAATTGGTTGACCCAACTTGAATTTTGTCGTCAGATGGATGCCAAGGGTTGAATCTATTTTCACTCTGGTTGATGTTGCCCCACGAGACTTGGGTCTGCTGGCCTAAGTCCGCAGTTTGTGCTAGATCCAATTCATCAGTGTTTTCACTTTCCTGACCAATTTCTTCTCTTTTGATTTCATCCCAAATTGTATGAACACGGTGAAAACTTTTATTGGTCCCAGTTTCCAATGTGTGCGGTTCTGTATTAAGCATCTGATGATTTGAAGGACTAGCAATTTCAAATGTGTTTTCGTTTGTTTGATGAATTTCCATACCGTGATTTCCTTGTTTTGAGTTGTCGGGTTGACTTGGTTTTTGTTCTGTTATTCTTGCATCGCTTTCAATTGGCTTGATCTCCGGTGTAGTCCACAAATCTCGAGTTTGCTGCCCCAGTTCAGCTAAATTTAGAAGTTTTATAAATTAGTAATGCCCCGTAATGCATTTCGTATCTTATAGTTTGTAATATATTTCAATCTTCTATCTATCTTTTTTATCGAGGCAGAAATTACAGATAGCTATGTTAAAACCAATGTCCTTCTGATTAAGTTCAAAAGTGCCTGCCTACTGCGACTGCCACATGATTGTTTAATCACGAATACTGTACCTACGTAAGAGGTTATCAAGGCGAAGATAAGCTTTACAATGATGAAAGGTCAAAATAAAAATACTTTCGTTTGTTCCTGAGTGTATTTAAAGTATAAACCACAAAATGAATTATCTTCTTACTTATGTTTATAATTAGTTAAGTGAAAAAGAAAGAAAAATAAAATTACTTTTGTTCTGAGGCTACACTATCGGCTAAGGTTTTTCTTTTCTATCCTGTGACAAATCATATGGCTGTCACAACTGTCCCAGATAATGTAGCCATCAAGTTATAAAAATACGAAAGTAAAGCATTTTTAACAAAATGGTTGTATTTCTACTAATACATTAATACAGCTGATTAGTTTCGTACAATGAACATTTAACACAATTGTTAGCAAAGCACACGTCATATAATACAAGAAATAAGTCTTTAAATTACTGATGTTAATTATACCAGCACCAAGTGAAGTCTGTTAATGTACTCGTAACTTACTTTGTGTTTGAGGTTCTATCTCCAGTTTGTCCCAAGTGTTTTGTGTTTGTTGTCCAACGTCATGCTGATCCCACTGGTTCTGTGTTTGTTGTCCAAAATCTTCTATCTTGTCCCAGTGGTTTTGTGTCTCTTGCTGACCCCACGTTTGTGTCTGCTGTCCTACGTCTTGCAACTTATCCCATTTATCCTCTGTTTGTTGCCCGATCTGATCCCACGAATTCTGTGTCTGTTGTCCAAGTTCTATGTTATCCCATTTGGTCTGAGTCTGTTGTCCGAAATCTTCTTGACCAACAACGTCTCCTCGAGTTTGATGATCATGGTGTTGAGAATTGGGCGAACGGGCTACACGGATGTGTCCGTTTTCGTCGCAGTCAGCTTCGCTGTGGCTGGAAGAACTTTGGTGAGATTGATGATGCGATCCATATTGGTGAGAAGTACCATAACCTTGGTTCACAGATGCGGCTGTCAGTCTTCCGGATGCTTGTCCTTCGTAGAGACCATTAGTCGAGGGTTTGATGACGTATGGATCACCTTGGCGTTCCCACGATTTGTGGTAAGAGTATGAAGACTGATAACTTTTAGGTTTTGTATTAGTGTCTTCGATTTGGTTTGAACTCGCACCGTTTGTAGTTCCTATGTAAGCGCCAGATGCTATTCTACGGTTGTTGGTATTACTTGCACCCGTATTATAAGCACCGTTAGAATCTGCGTTATAAGCACCATGGTATCCGCTATCGGTATTAGCTCCTGAATTATAAAGTTGAGAGTTATAATCAGCTTGTCTGGATTGACTTGATGATGCTGAATTTACATTATACCCGCTTTGGCTTGAGTGATGGCTTTGAGCAGCAATCCTGTGTGCACTCTGTCTTTGTTGTTCTATCGTTTGTGATTGAGCATCTTCGTACAGCTCACTATTCACAGGGTATGGATTTACTGTAGGTATAGTGAGTGGTACGACACCACTAACAGGCTTAGTGTCGTGCTTTTCCCATTCTTTGCGGTAGCTGTAAGACGATTCGTAATGTTTGGTTTTCGGTTTTAACACTGCTGCTTGGTCGTTTCCATTCAACACTTCGGTTTCGCTGTTAATAGTATTACGATCGAATGTAGAGGCGCTTTGAGAAGCATCGTAAGTCTGAGCAGCTACTGGAACAATAACTTTAGTTCCTGGTCTTATTACGACTCTCACAGGATTCCCGCTTAACAATCGACTATGAATATTTGACCCATAAGCATCCGAATTCTGGGTGAGAGTATGGTCATACTCCTGACCTTGATATCCCGCTGCTCGGGAGTAGTATCCAGAATTTTGAGCTGAGTGTCTATCGTCATACTGGTTTTGCGATTGTAAATTGTCTGAAGCTTGTTGATGATTGTTAGAGTATAAAGTATGTTCAGAATTTGCCGCTGAGTTGTGACCGCCATATCTAGAATCATGGGACTGGCTGCTACTATAGCCTGCGTTATGGAACTGGTTGCTGCCATATCCGGCTTGGTTGGTCGTCGAGAACTGACCCTTGTATCCAGAGCCGTGGTGAGATGTTAGCGAGGAATGAGAATGCGAACCGTGCGATTCACCTTCTTGGAAGTTCCGTCCTTCTAAATTGCTAAGGTCGTAATGTCCTGATCCATAAACGCCTCTTGAATTAGCTGATGAGGAAACGCTGCCTGTACTCTGTTTCACCCCGTCTCCTAATTCACCTTGAACAGTTCGTACAAGGCCGCCCATTTGATGTTGTGCTAGCGGGTCCATGTTGTGAGCTCGTTCGTAGTTACCTCCCATATTTCCTCTCTGGGCACCATAGTAGCCAGACTTACTGCCCTCGTCGGTTGAGCTTCTAGAATATTGAAAGTCTTCCTTCTCGCGATACGTTTCAGGCCTAGCCATGGCTAAGCCTGCGACCGCGGCTAACACAAGCAGTTGCCGCATTATATCACCTTATCTGAAAACAATTTAATGGTAATTAAAAATAAATATTTTAACGTCCGCTCGTTGTAGAAATTAAATTCAATATATAAATAGTGGGGAAATAATTGTAATAGGTAGGAACTATTTCAAAATATTCTACTAAAATTAATTTGCAATGGATATAATTATTTTCTATAGCTTCCATAAAAACTTACCAGCACTAGAAAGCTAAGACACTAAATCTCCACAATTTCACAACACGTTCCCTCGGTTTCCTGCCGCACACTGACTTTGCCTCTTCAAGACACGCCAATTTATTCTACTTTAATAAAATTATCTTCTCATGATAACCTCCTGGTCAGTGAGTGATCTGTATTCCGAGAACAGGCAAGCAAAATACGACATTATAATACTGCGAATACATAAGCCTTAGCTGCCGAATGGTCACAGCTTATTGGGACTGTCATCTTTTAAGTTTGTTTGTGTACTTGGTAATGATTCAGTGGATTCTATGACTTCATAGGTGATGTAAACACCGGGTAAGCTTAGCGCGTGGGTGTCAAATAATTCGATTTATAATAGGTTCGCAAGTAGGTGACTGCATTTACAATGTCATATC
Source organism: Scotopteryx bipunctaria (assembly GCA_949320045.1). Lineage (NCBI taxonomy): Eukaryota > Metazoa > Arthropoda > Insecta > Lepidoptera > Geometridae > Scotopteryx > Scotopteryx bipunctaria. The sequence goes on from OX439449.1 coordinate 6,042,688, forward strand.
TGATTCCCTTATTGATTTAATTTAACATAAAACGCAAAGAATACTTTTTCTGTTTTCCCCAGGTTATGCTATCGGGTTTCCCCAGGTTAACATCAAAAACAGTCATTTTTTTATACGGTGCGAATCAATCAGTAGGTACTTACCACACGTATTTTTTTTTTCTACGGAGAATCAATAACTCAGTAAGTAAAGTACCTACCTCAGAAGAGATTTATTAAAAGTACTTACCTACTTTACTTATCTATATTTTATTACTTACTAGCTTCCTCCCGCGGCTTTGTTCACGTGATATGCGTATAAAATAAACCTATACCTACCTTATGTTATTCTAGGTCGCAAACTATGTATATTCCAAGTTTGATTCAAATCCGCCATAACGCCGTGATCAAGATACAAACACCCTCACAAACTTTCGCATTTATTATATTATCTCTCTGTTTCTTATTGACATCATTAAATGTTGGCATTGTGCTTGTTTTCAAAATAAAAATAGAGCATATAAATAAAAACCTACACCTACGTACCTAGGTACTACATACAATACTTACCAATAAGATAACTTACAGTTAAATAAATTTTGTGAAAAGTTCAGATGTTTGAGGCTCCACCCACTGCGTTTCGGCTGAACGAATTTCGATAAACCTTGCATTACCTACATAGTGACCTGGAATCACATTATCCTACTGTACTTTTATTCCGGTGCCAAAAGACCGAAAGAAGCCGCAGGTGGAAGCAAGTTTGTTACAAACGGCGTTTTTTTATGACAAACAATTCTTCAAACTTTTTACTGTTCATAAATTATTGTTAATCTTTTTTATTCTTGAAATTTGACATCGTCGTAGTATAATTCAAGATAGCCAGTAATAATAGAAAACAAGTTTAATGAGACAAATATTCTGAGTAGCAGTCTGTATCTCCGTAATCCTCAGTATTTTTACTAAATGATTAAATAATTTTTATGAAGTGATATTTATCGTCGTAATTTATAAAGAAAACCCTATAACTATCAGTAAGTAAGGTCGTATGAGCCAACTCTTGTGACGGAGTTTTTAGGCCGCCTAATAGCCAGTATGCCGTTCCGTCCCGACACATGTGAAATAAAAAAAGTTTGTAGGTATGAACTACTACGAGTTGACACCCAGTCAACATTGTAGGTTAAGCTAGCGGAGGATCGTGTTAGATGTATCGAAGGTTAAATGACACGAGCAAAGGAAGGCATATGCCCAGCAGTGGACAAAGACAGGCGGTAGATGATGATGTTGACACTCATTACACCATACCGTCCCCGGATCGGTTTTTCTTTGTTTTTGTTTCCTGATACTAATTACTGGATTACTAAGCAATAAAAAATACTTTATTTCAGAAACCGCCGACCACAGTGCGTATCTTCGACCGCAATGACTATTACAGCGTGCACGGGGTTGACGCGACGACGGCATCCCGCGAAGTCTTCAACTCCGTCTCCAACATCAAGAGAATGGGGCTTGAGCCAAACAAGTTGGAATACTTGGTGCTTTCAAAAGGAAACTTCGAGATTTTGATCAAAAAGCTACTATTGGTAAGGGCTTTCTATTTTCTGAAAAATGAATATAGTCAAAGTAGAATATATTCGACAACTTTTATTAGGTAACTACTTCAAGCGTCCAAGACTTCATGTTTTGTAAAGTGTCATAAATCTGCGCTCTGTATGAAACAAATGCTTATGTCATTTATATTTTTAATATAAATAAAACAATACTTAATCATTTTTCTGCAATCAACGTACAGGCCAACCCAAGGCTACTGAAGTTAAAATTTGGTAGGTCTAGCTTTCTTTTATAGCAAAACCACCCACAGGATTTTTTAACGGACGGTGCGTAACATAAGACTCGATTTGGATACCTTATATAAAAAATAAATGGACACGATGTTGCAACGAACGCTCAAAAAGGGTTGTTCGAATTTAGACCACGCGAGCGAAGCCGCACGTTTAAGCTAGTGTGGTACATTTTTTAAATCATTTTGATTCAAGGAATTGACAACATCTATCATCACTGTTTTGCTATTCATTTTCCTCGTTTATATTTTAGTAATACCCTTGAACTCTTTTAAATCCTAAGTGACCTTAGCCTCTAGCTCCACCTACTGATACAAAAGAACATTGAACTATATTGCTTGAAAGTGAGATAAACAAAAATGAGTAAGTACATTTGAACTAAGCCAAACCCAAGCGAAACATATATATATATACATGTGTGTGTGTATGTGATCTAAGGCTGTCGCTGTAGCCCAAACGGCTTTTGGATTAAATTATGTTTAATGTTTTTTTGTTTGTCCAATTTTTGTTGGTGTAGTTGGATTCGTCTTCAACTTCATCAATACGGATCACAATACCAAGATAAAATCAATATACAGCTGCAACAATTTTACCTAAATTCTGCGCAGTCGGGCAAATATCTTTGGTTACACTCACACTGACCACGAAGAATATCTCTTCTGATTTATGTAGCTCATACAGAAACGCATGCAATAGTAGGTTACTTTACGATCAATAATAATCAGATAATAAGCTAAACGCGTCTGAGCACGTGACCTCTAATAAATCAGCGTATCATGACGCCAAGTGGTAAACAATAAACATTGAACTTCGGTAAACTCTTGAATACAGATAATTACTTCCGTTTCGTATTCTTATTAATCTATCTGGTAATTCCTTATCAGCTCTGTTAGGTAACTGTACATTTTGGTACCCACATAGTTTTAAGAGTGTCTTGTAAAAATTTACTATTCTAAAGAACCGTAATTTTGAGCCTTATAATACGTCTTATTCTAGCGCATGGTACCCGGATGAAAAGGGTTTATCTATGCTAAGTTAAAAATCCGTTGCTCCATTACTGCGTGATAGAAGGACAAATTAAGAAAAGTACAAACTTTCGTATATAATATAATACTAGTAGGGATGTGGATACAAGTCAGATTTGCGTTGAACTCACAAATCGCGAGTTTTTGCTATAAAAAACATTGTGACGCAAACAACGTCTCAAATCGTTAAGGGAATTCCGATAAATTATAAGTTTATTTTAGGGGCTTGTTATCGCAATAGGATAACCTTTTGCGTAAAGCATTGAAACTCGACATGATAGTTGTAGGTAGTGAATGTCTTCTGTTTTCAATCTTATGTAGATTAAATGGTAAATTGTTCTGAACCCTCTTTACGCAAGCCCAGCTTGCCATTTTACTGTTTATTTTAGCTTAGATAACTACTATAAAGTTTTTGAAGCTTTGAAGTGCAAGAAAGGAGAGTTTGAGGCGCACTTTAAATTCTTTTACCACACTGGTTCGAAAGAACTAGTGACACAACTAGTATGAGTAGTAGTTTTAGTAATATTTTGTCCATTTACGAAATTTTGTTTTTCGTGTCTAGGTAAGGCGCTACAGAGTAGAAATATACGTATCAGAAGGCTCAGTGAAGAACAACGAATGGTCCCTCCAATACAAAGGCTCTCCAGGCTGCCTATCGCAGTTAGAAGAAGTGTTGGGAGAGAGCTTGGGAAGCTCCGATGACAACTCGCCTTGTCTCATGGCTGTGCATATCAAGACTGACCCGGTTAGCAAAGTAAGTGACTTGATTTTTTTTAATCTCTAGAATATAAAAAAATATACTGACGACCTCGGCGGCGTGGAGGACGTCCGGCTGAGACGCAAAAGTCGCGGGTTCGAATCCCTCAGCGGGAATGTTTGCATGATCATAAATATTTATTTTTAGTCTGGGTGCTGTGGTACCATAGTACTCGTAGCTTCTGACACTCAAATGAAGAGTCACATATATGTGACAGTTGAATGTTTTTTTCATGAGTTGGTATATGTATATGCTAAAGATATTATAGCAAGTTTTTTTGTGAACGCAAGCTGATTAAATTGAGCCCAAATCTGGGTATTGATACACCGATGAAGACACATCTGTAGTGTTTGTGTAAGTGTAGTATGTATGATCTGTGATAGTATGACGTTATATTTCGAAAAATGTGTTATTGAAACATATATTTTCTTATTAAAAAGCCTTATACACTTAGTCACTAAGGATCACGCAACACTTAGTCACTAAGGATCACGCATGTTACCTTGTGCTAATTGTTGCCAAGGTACGAGCAACTTTTATTTGGCCAAGTAATTTTATACTGACTCACTGATTGATGAATAAGATACCATATTCTATAGTTCACACATTGCATTGCATTATTGAATTACAGAAAACACGGGAGTTCTACGAAATAGAAATGTTCAGAAACCGGCATTTTTCCCCTTATAATACACCAAACTTATTACATACAGAGATTGTATAGCCATACTATAATTTTTCACAGAACATACAAATTCAATTTGACCAACTTCTGTTGTCCAGATGTTTTTATCTAATACAATGAAATAATTATAACAAGTAATTGAGTAGATTAGCATCAAAAATTTATTGTGTCAATATTATCCATTATTTTAATGGCCATTCCACGGTTGGTCAAAAAATGTACTATGCCAAATTATTTTTCACAAAATAGGAGCAAATAGTTCCTTAGATGCTTTTCCTTTTTTCGCTTTGGATTTACTCACACTACTGTCCTTGTTAAAAAAAAACTCTTTATACTAACTTATGAAGTCAGGCATAATTTCATAAAACGGACAATAAACCCGAATTTACCAATCCAACAAAAATTATATCGTTTTTGGTATCAAACGAAAGCGATATTCAAGTAGGTTCTACAAATATAAGTAACTAGCTGCCGGATAAAATAGCCTATTTATATTCCAAGTTACATTAAAATCCGTCAGCCGTTATGGCGTGCTCAGGGCAGGCACAAACATACATCATCACATCCTCACAAACTTTTGCATTAATAATATAAGTAAGATGACGGCCTCGTTGGCGTGGCGGGCGATTGCTCGGCAGCATCTCGGCAGAGGCGCGGATTTGGGTGTTGTGGTACCATGGTACTCGTAGTTTCTGATACCCACGACACAGGGAATCCTAGTGTGGGGTCAGGACTATGTATGTGACTATTGGCTGTTATTATATATTATATTATTATTATTTCAGGGTCGTCTCCTGGGCCTAGCGTGTGTCACAGCCGGTGACTATGAAATGTCCATTGCTGAGTTCACGGATGATGATCTACTCACTGAGCTGGAGACAATCACCGTGCAGATGGCTCCGAGCGAGTGCATTGTCCCTTCTACCGACCATGATGATGTAAGTACCAGTTCCTAAACGAACTCGTATGTAAATAAAACTGGTCAAGTGCGAGTCGAATTCGCACACGAAGGGTTCCGTACCATCGTACTTACATAAATGTTTCTTGTATGGGGCCCCCATTTAATTTTATTATTTTTAACCTATTTGTTGTTATAGCGGCAATTTAAATACACACTGGGATTTCAACTCTACCTATTACGGTTCATTAGATACAGCCGGCTGATAGACGGACGGATAGCGGAGGCTTAGTAATAGGGTTCTGTTGACACCCTTCCGATACGATTAATCCTCTTAAAAATCTTATTACAGTACAAAGCACTAAAGAAAGTGATGGAGCGAACAAACGTGAGAGTAACAAAACAGAAGAAGTCAGACTTCTCCACAGAAGGCCTCATACAAGATCTGAACAGACTGCTGAAGTTCAAAGATAGCCAGCAACAGGACGCGAACGGATTCCCAGAGACCAAGTGCGAGCTGGCCATGACGAGTTTGGCAGCTGCTATTAAATATATCGCTTTGGTGAATGAGAGCACCAACTTTGGGAGGTAATGTTCATAATTAAGTTTACTTAGTTTGGGGTTAGATGGCGCTGTGTGAAATGTCCTGCAATATGTTTTATCTATTACTAGCTGCCTCCCGCGACTTCGCTCGCGTGGTACCCAGATAAAAAATAGTCTATATCGTCACTGGAAAGGCAAATTTACGTAAGCGCCAATCGAGAAAAAGCCGTTTAAAGTTCATTTTTTTCGTTTTTCAATCATAACTTTCTACCTTATTATAGAATTTTGATGACGTCAACGTAAGATTTCATTCTTTTTTCATTTTCTATGTCCAGCAATTCATATTATTTATTTGGACTGCTATTTTAGGATAATAACTCAATATACTTATTTTGGCGCCATTTTGGCGCTTACGTAATTTTGCCTTTCCAGTGACGATATGTTAATTCAGTACATGTTCTATGTATATTCTAAATTTCATTCAAATCCGTTCAGCCATTTAGGCGTGATTAAGCCACAAACATCCAAACATCCTCACAAACTTTGGCATTTATAATATAAGTAAGATTTATTATCCGATTGAGAACCAAAGTCATCGACATAGCTCAGATAATAAACTGATGTGGCAGTGGTTATATCTCCCGAAGAACCAACAACCGCTGGGGTAAATGAGTTCTTGAGTGGAGACCGCGACTCTGCAAACGTAATGTAGGACGCCCTCCGGCTAGGTGGAGTGACAATCTGCGAAAGGCTGCTGGCAGAGACTGGTTGCGTCAAGCCGAAGATAGGTCGCGATGGCGCTCATTAGGGGAGGCCTTTGTCCAGCAGTGGACTGCTATAGGCTGATGATGAATTGATGCACACTTTCGCTTTTCATGAATTATTGTTGTGTATTGTGGCAAATAAATAAGCCCGCCTTTGCATATGCATCGTTTCCAGGTTCCGCCTGTCTACAATAAAGCCAGACTGCTTCCTACATCTGGATGCAGCAGCGCTGGCGGCTTTGAACGTTCTTCCTGAGTTGGGAGACACAAGCCACTCGCCTTCCAGGAGTCTGTTCGGATTGCTCGATAGATGTCGCACGCAGCAAGGGAAACGGTACAGTTTTTAAAACCAACATTTATGTAGATACTACTCATGTCAACCCACCATCTTAGATTTCACCAACTTAGTTTATATGTTGAGAATGATGTACAAATGACTTTAGTGGGCAAACATCAAAGACCCTTTATCGTCGTTCATATCTGGCCGTGCACCAAAGGATTTTTCTGTTTGAAAAATTTATGTGCGCTATTAGCAGTACTCTCAAATAGGGAAGGCAGGAAACTGGCAGGTTGTAGAAACTAAAAAGTTCAAAAACTAGTGACACGATTAGTAGATATAATTGTAAATAAGGCTGACACGACTTTTTTCTCTTTTCCAGTCTCCTAGCCCAATGGCTCCGGCAACCCCTTCGTGATATAAACCTGATCAACGAACGGTTAGACGTAGTTGAACTGATGGTTACCAACTCCCAGCTAAGGCTGCAACTACACGAGGAGCACCTACGTCGGATACCTGACCTACAGGCGTTGGCGCGTCGCCTGTCAAGAAAGAAGGCTAACTTACATGACTGCTATAGAATCTATCAGGTATTATTATAGTAATGTCATGGATTCAAATCCGGTCGTGCACCAATGGATTTTTTTGTTCGAAATATCTGTAGAATGTAATATATAATATAAAATCTGTAGATATAGAGAAAAGCGCTATACTATTACTCTCAAACGGTGCAGGAAAATATCGTGACCGTACCAGAAAGAAACATTTACAGAACATGCAAACATTTCTCCTGTAGCGGGAGTCGAACCCGCGCCTTTTGCGTCCCAACCGAGCACTCGCCCGCCACGCCACCGAGGTCGTCTATTATATACAAGTGTGATGTGCAGGCTATAAATCGACTGCCATCGCTGCTGCAATGCTTGGCCGAAACGGACAATGCGACTGTGCACTCATCCCTCACCGAACCCATATCTGAGCTGAATGACGATCTCAACAAGTTCAAGGATATGATTGAAGCTACCGTTGATATGGACGCAGTCGACAAAGGTATAAATTATAATAATAAATATTTGAGAACTATCACACAGCACCATCTAGCCCCAAACTAAGCAAAGCTTGTATTGTGGGAACCAGATGGCTGATAGAATACTTATATAATTTTTTTTTGTAAATACACTTATAATACATAATAACTACCACACCCAGACCCGGCAGAAATATTTGCAGAGCATTTAAACATTTCTCCCGCAGCGGGAATCGAACCCGCGCCTCTTGCGTCTCAGCCGAGCACTCGCCCGCCACGCCGCAGAGGTGTGTATCGTATGAGCTAGTGGCCAACTCTAGTGACGGAGTTTTTAGGCCGCATAAAGGCCTCCGTCATGGCTTAACGACTTAAAAGCCGGGACCGAATATTTAACGTGCCCTCCGAAGCACGGATGCGCTCAGCTCGTAATGCCACTTGCGGTCACCCATCCACATTGTAGGATGGCATATGGCATTGATTCGTTGTAAATTCGAAATCGTTTAAAAACTGTCAATAAAATTTAAGTATCCCCTTTCTAAGAAACATCGAAAGAAAACCACATGCTCATGCCCATACTGCTTTATAATTAGTTTTTTTTTCTTCATCTTTATAGATAGGGTTCTTCATTTGTTTTTTTTCGTCAGGTGATTATCTAGTCAAGCCGTCATTCGACGAGCAGCTTCAAACACTTCGTGAGCAATTAGAATCTCTTCAAACCTCAGCGAACAAGGAACTCAACAGAACCGCTAGAGACTTGAACTTGGAGGCAGGGAAAACCATCAAACTAGAGAGCAACCCGCAAAATGGATTCAATTTTAGGTACCTAAATTATATACTAATGCAGCTTCAGTATTTATCTTTAGCTTACGCTAAATGTGTTCATTCACCGCCCCGACAGAGCTTATTGCTTGAGGACACGTGACAAGACAGGACACTTGATAACACTTGACAAAAAACGTAAAATGAGATATGATTATGGTACCTGATTATTTAATTTGCATTTTTAGGGTAACTTTAAAAGAAGAGCCAGCACTCCGAGGGATGAAGAAGTACATAATAATAGATGCAGTAAAAGGCGGGGTCCGTTTCAAGACTAATTCTCTAGATGGCATCTCTGAAGACTACATACAGACGAAAGGCATTTATGAGAAGGAGCAAGACAAAGTTGTGACAGAAATCGTTGCCATAGCAGGTATTTATTTACATACGTAATATGGTAATGACTATTTATGTCATGCGAAAGTTTGTTTCATGTTCCTGTTCGGGTGGTTATGGGTGAATCACCCACATGAATGCATTTTTTTTTGTCGATTGGAGCTTGAATGTGGAAAATTGCAAGAAAAGCACTCACAAATCTGCAATTTTTTCTATAACAAAATGCCTTCTATATATTTATGAACTATTAATGGAATTTATTTCTTAATTCAGTGGCTCGCTTAGTTTAATATTAATTAATCACTAGCTACTGGTTACATACAACTATTTTCTATTTCGACGACCTCTGTGGCGAGGCGGGCGAGTGCTCGGCTGAGACTCAAGAGGTGCGGGTTCGATTCCCGCTGCGGGAGAAATGTTTGCATGCTCTACAAAAATTTCTTCCGAGTCTGGGTGTTGTAGTTAGGGAATCCAATCCCGCAAACGCGGGATCCCGCAAATGCGGGATCCCGCATCTTTTTTGCGGGATCAGAAATGCGGGATTACACCCGCGGGATCCCGCAGGTTTGCGGGATTGAAAAAATATATATATTTTAGAAAAATGGGCTCAGGCGACCATCTTATTATTTATATGACACCTCAGCACAGCTCATTAGAAAGTGATTTAACAACTTTCTTATAGAACTCGTGCCTTTTATATATAATTTGTATGGAAAATAATTTTGATTCAGTTTTTAACTTACAACTAAATAAGTTTTAAATTTCTATTTTGTGTCGTGTGAACCCTGTTTCGGAACGGAACATAACCAATGTCAGTTCAAGTACTCTATGACTAGGGATTCCCCTACGGCGCACGGGGACTTACCTTCGCACGCGGTTAAGTGTCAAAGAAAGTTATTGCGTCATTTGCGTCTTACTTGTGATGTGAAAAGGTTACCTAACGTACGCAAGACAAATCTTTTTTGTTATCAAATTGTTAAGAGCACGTTTCGAGTGAAAAAATACAATTTATTATTAAAAAATGAATGTCAATTTGATTTATAAAGAGTATAAAAGCTCGAGTGAAGTGTGGAAACATTTTTTAAAAGCAGAAAATGGATCAACCGCTTAATGTAAGTTATGTCCTGCTATCATAAAAATCTCTGCTCGCTCTACTAAAGGTCTTCACACCCACTTGCGAACAAAGCACAACATGAATTTGAACTTGGTTGATAGCGTCAGCAGCAACGTTGAAAATCCAGACAAATTTAAATATGAAACGTTAAATATTTTACTTATTATATCGTTTCTTAAAAGAAGTTGATTATTTATGCATCTAACATCATTATATTCAATTTATAATATGAGTAATAACTTTGCTTCATATTGATAATAATAATAATAAAAATACTTGTCTTTATTTCTTTTATTTAACTACATTAAACAAAAATAATAATAATTAAAATCAATCCCGCAAATCCCGCGGGATCCGCGGGATTGATGACCTTGATCCCGCAAGCTTGCGGGATCGCAATTTTGATGCGGGATTGGATTCCCTAGTTGTAGTATTATGTACTATAAGTGTGTATTTAAAAAAAAGTTATATAAGTATTCTATCAGCCATCTGGTTCCCATAATACAAGCTTTGCTTTGTTTGGGGCTAGATGGTGCTGTGTGATATGTCCTCAAATATTTTATTATATTTCAGCTGGCTACTCAGAATGCCTGTTCTGCCTCTCACACATTCTCGCCCGGTTAGATGTATTGGTGTCCTTCTCTGTCGCGGCAAGTACGGCGCCGGCGCCGTATTGCCGTCCCACTCTAACGGAGAGCTTGGACAAGTTCGAGATGATAGAACTCAGGCATCCGTGCTTGGAGGTGCAAGATGGAGTCTCGTACATACCCAATGATGTGAAGTTTGATCGAGGTATGTTGAATTGCTCTTAATAAAAGGACAGGACTAGGAATGCTGTCATAAGAGCTTTATTAAAAGAGTGGCTTGCTTTGCTCGCATTTAAATTATAAATTGCATGCGAGGTCGCTTCGCTCGCCAGATGCATTACGAACATGAACTGTTTCTTTAATAGTAGAGCAGTATCGGTGAACCAAACTGTAATCGGTCAAAAACTTACCTATTTTTCTTAAGTATTTAAGATAGTGTCTTACTTCTATGCTTATATTGAACTGTAGGTTTTATACGTAAGTCTGTTACAATCAGTTTCTATTTAAAATAGACAAATTATAATGGCTATATCTCTAGCAATGCCGTCATATTTGAAAACCGACTGATAGAAACTGATGGTAAAGATCGTCATACTGGTCTGCTGTTTTTTTTTATTCAATGTAGTTTTAATAAGTTTCAAAATATACTTACTTAAATTATGAATGCGAAAGTTTGTGTAGATGTATGTTGGTGCCTCAATCACGCCTAAACGGCTGATCGGATTTAGATGAAACTTGGAATATACCATAGTACGTGTGCTGTAATAACTTATAGGCTACTTTTAATCCGGGTACGATACGAGCGAAGCCGCGGGCGGCAGCTAGTTCTGGTTGCTTCAATGAATACATTTGAATTTTTTTGTCAGGTTCATGTCTGATGCACATAGTGACTGGCGCGAACATGGGCGGAAAGTCTACATGGATGCGGTCCTGCGGTGCGGCTACACTGCTGGCACACGCGGGTTGTTTAGTGCCCGCGGCCAGCGCCGCTCTGCCGCGCCTAGCCGCACTTAGCGCTCGCATCGGCGCCGCAGACGCTGAGGAAAAGGGACAGAGCACGTTTATGAGGGAGATGATCGAATGCGCCGCTATACTAAGAGTATGTTAACATCTCCTGTACATAATTAGATTGTTTTATGTATTACTTGTGTACAACAGACTGTTATCTGTCCGTCAGACGTTGATATATTTGAACAGACCACCACCACCAGTGCTCTCGAACTAAGGAATGCCCATAATGTGATCTATACAAATACCCATTATGTAACTGTCGTAAGAATACTCTTTGCTTTTGGTATATACACTCTTTTTGCTCAGCCCTAGATTATAGAGTTTAAATAAATAGTAAATTTTACATTTGCGTAGTGGCTTTGCCGCGGTATCACTATCAACCTAATCGTGTCACTAGTTATTTCGAACCAGTGTGGTGAAATGATTTAAAGTGTGCCTCGAAGGCTCCTTTCATACACTTGACACATGTTTTCGATCTTTTTCCACAACATGCTGGTTTCCTCACGATGTTTTCCTTCACTATTTGAGAGTACTGGTATTGAACCCAATACTGTAGGATCGGATGGCGTTACCTCTTCAAAAAAATTTAGATAACAGGCCTATAATATTGAATTCTGTCAATATTACATGGGTGGCCGGAACGTGTTCGTTTATGGTAACCCTTTTTTGGAGAATAATATCAGCAAACTTAATTTAGTAGTAAATTGTCTAACAGACGGCAACTCCTGATTCCCTCGTGCTAATAGACGAGCTTGGACGGGGCACTTCTACTTACGAAGGTTGCGGCATTGCCTGGGCTATTGCTGAGTAAGTTGATTTTTTCATCATCGAGGTCCATAGGACGTAAGCCTCCTCAATATAATTCCAGGACGAACAACACTTCTCTGTTGGCTCCTCAAACCAAATAAAAAGAGAAGACGCCGCGCCGCGAACAACAAGTGAAGCCACACAAAACCGTGCTCCTGCAAGTAAACATACACGCTCACGCACACACCTTCACTAAAACCGTGCTCATCGCTCTTAGGACGTCACGAGTCTTAAAAATATAATTATGCCTTCCTATGTAGTGAAAACTTGTAAAAACAGCAGCAAATTACATAAAAAGTCTCACGGAATCACTTTTCTCTTGTAAGTACTTCAAATAGCATCGTTTCTTAATTATTATACTATGAATTTAGGTTACTTGGAACACACAACCTTAAAACCTTCGACACACACATAGATAAAAAGGTGGCTTTACTTTTGTTGTTCGCGGCGCGGGGTCTTTTCTTTTTATTTGGTCTGAGGCTGGCTCCCAGTCCATAAAGAAAAAACAGAATGCCTCCATGGTCCGAATTGTAGGTAAATTGTACGTAATTTAATACAGCAACAGATTTGATAAAGTGGCCTTTTTAACCCTCGCGTTCTTAAAGCTATTTGACGTGCCCTTGCCACTTGATTATTCTAAGAGTGTCTATAGTTCTCGCACGAATTTCCTCATTTCGCAATTCACCACTCAGCTCAATCAAATCGTAGGCAATATGAATCAAAGAGGTGAAGTTAATTTCATTGGGCCGGTGACTTGATGCCGCTTTGAAATCCAGAAATAAATAAATGTCTCTTTCTATTTGTGTTCCACACTTTTTAACTAGTGTAATAAATATATCTATATTTCCAGGGAGCTAGCAACAAAAGCGCAGTGTTTTTGTCTATTCGCGACCCATTACCACGAGCTAACACGACTGGCGAGTCTCCATCAGACTATCGTGAACTCGCACGCTGAAGCCTCGGTTGTCGACAGTCAACTGCTGCTTCTGCATAAGATAGTACCGGGCGCCGCTACACAGTCACTGGGATTGCACGTTGCAAAGCTTGCTGATCTACCCGACTCTATCATTAAGGTAATAAGGACTATTTTTGAGCCACACTTTCTTCACTTCTAACCCTTAGTGTGTGTTGAAAGTGCCTTCCATAAAATAGTACCAGGGCCGCTACGCAGTCATTGGCTAATATCATACTAATATTATTAAATGCGAAAGATTGTGAGGCTGAATGTATAGACTGAAATTTATTAATCAGTGACATTGTATCCCATGCGTTCGTACGCTTGAACGACGAATGTTTAAAACTCTTGTAGTCTCAAAATCGATCTGGTATCAGTATAGACCTTTCACTATAACTTTTAGTTTCTTTATTTTCAGTACGCAGAGGCCAAACAAGCGCAGCTCGAAACCAACCTGTTTGAAGTGGAAACCTCCATAGAATCCCAAGAAACCGCGCAAGGCCAAACACTCATATTGAATTTCCTGCAACAGTGTAAACAAATACAAGAATCTGCTACATCAGACGAAATTATGATAAATCAAATAAATAAACTGAAATCGGATCTTAGGAAGCAAAACAATAAATATGTTCAATCGCTCATGGCCTGATTATGAAATACATTTTTTTGTAATAAATTGATGAAACGCTTTTTTTCTTGCCTAGTTAAAGCACCTGTATCTTGAACAACACAAGTTTGCTGCTTAGAAATGCCTTTCAGAACTTCTAATAGCAAGCAATGCCAAAAACCACCTACTTATTTCATTTCTTCAAACTTTCAGACACTACTTCTATGAGTATTTGCTATTGCTTATATCAGGGGCAGGGTTTAGCACTCAAAACTGTACAGAGTAAGTTCGTACCTATTGTACGCTGAATAAAATATGTATAAAGAAACAGGAAGTTGGTGGTTATAGGCTTCGCAACAAGTCTGCTGTTTCCATTTAGGTAGGTACCTACATATTTTATAGACGCGTGCGGGTCTAGAATTTTGTAACTGCGAATTACAACTGCCAAACTCATTAACAAAAATGTACCTCATTTAGTACCTAACTTTTGTTGAATTACACGCCTGGCGTGAGTAACCGCACCGCTGCTGACAAACACATTACACACCTGCTACGTGAGCTGCACTGTAGTAGAGCCACCTCACCACCTCAAACACGCTGTGTTTTGCCGCAAAGGCGGAACGTAAACTTCGCTCACACCGTGTGTGCGCCCGCACTCGCGTAGTTACTAAAAACACAAACGTGTGTGTTTTCAGCAGTCAACGTGTACATGTTTATTCTCAGTACCTAGTTAGATTAAAATGCTCTCACAGTCGTACAAGCAAGACTATATTTTTCTCACTTGTAAGAAAATAAACGTACCTATCTGTAACCAAACATCTTGATTGTGCAACATGGTTTTTAGCTCTCCAAAACAAAACGTTTAAAACTGAATATAAGTTTCATAACAGAAGTAAGTACATGTTGCCGTCGTTGTCTAACATTTATTTATATAAAGGTTGAGGATCTTCTTAGGTTGAAGCCAGTGAACTCGCCTAAACGAGTTCATGGCATGTTCATTGCACTTTTTTTCTTATGTAAAATAGTGATTACATATTATCTGCCCTCCTAGTTGAGAACGCAGTTTTCGGTTACAGAGCCAGCCACAAAATAATAAATTGAAAATGACTTACCTACAGCCACCATGTTATTTTTTGACACTTCAATATTAGCCTACGGCACTCGTCCAGACGAATCCAACGACACCTCATTTGTCAAATCAAAATCCGACTAGCCGTGTGGACTACAGCTGTTTCAACCAAATGAATGCCCACATACACCCCAAACACATTACCCTCTTTCTCGCAGTCGGGTAAAAAACAAACGAAACAACGCCAACCGCCTTAGCGCCGACGAGGTAGATTGTAGAGTGATCACTGATCAGTGATCAATACATTTTTTTCTTATCCTGCCTACAATTAAATAAGTTATTCTGAGGGTAACATTAAAACAGAGGTTTATGATAACATTTCTTTTTAATTCAACAGGGTGAAATTATAATTAGGTACCTATGTTACAACAAAATTACAAGACTTGACTTTAAATAAATTCTCTTATATTTAGTGCGCGACAGAAGCTAACACCTATGTTAAAATTAATAACTCGCTATTTTAGTGAATACTTTGTTAAATGATATGGTTGCAAGGTGTGAAGTTACAGTTTAAATGGAGTTATACAAAGATACACAATTATAATGTTGGTTTACGAATTATCATGCAAATAAATTTCAATGCCCTGATTATTTCTTCTCACTATCACAATAAACTAAATGGTCCATGTGCAAAATTCAAATAATAATGTCTTATCTATCTAAAGATTATTTTCAAAAAATAATTACATGGTGATTGATATTTAATAATTTAATAAAATGTGGGTATACTATCGGTTGATCTGTGTTGTACCTATTAGATTTGTTTCTGCGTTCGCTTCTACAAAGGGCGACTCTAGGAGGTATTGAATATCCAAAAGTTGCACACACCAACTATTTTAATACAAGTCACAAAAGCAGCAACCACGACCAAGTCCGATACAATAACACATTTCATTATTGTATGCCATAATGTCAAAACTAATAAGAAGTATCATATTTACAGGAACAAAGATCACGTCATAAATACTATGTTTTCCCGAAAATATCCAACAGTGAATGTTTAGTAATTTAGTTTCAAATTCAACTGTAGTGTTTTTTTGCTGCTTATACTTAGTGCGTATAAACGGTAAGATTTATAGATTTTCATTTTTTTTTGTTATTAATCAATGCAATATGCAATGTACACCGTTGAAAAATATTTTAATTACATTACATACAAGTCTTACGAATTTCAACTGCTTGCCTATTTTGAGGAAGGGCCAGTTGCGACTATGTACCTTGCGCATAGCATGAGGAAATATTTTTGTTTCTATAATCAATATTTACATCTCCATTTTTGTTGGTGGGACAAAATGAGAAGTTAGATTATTTACATTAAATTATTTACATGTCATTAAGTTCAAACCATAAATAATTTAAAATCATTTCAACATCAGTCTAGGTTACGATCAGTTAGCGAGTCCCGCGCCGGCGCCGGCGTCGCTTCGCCTAGGCCGGGCGGGAGTCGAGTGATGCCCCACCGCTCAATCAATAAATTTATCATTACAAGTTACATCACAGGAATAAGCGGACATCGAACGGAGCGTGGTTCCAGCACGCACGCGGGGCGGACGCACAAGTGACTAGCATCGAGCCGCCCGGGAGGCTCGCTCACGAGAAATACAGGCGCACTGCGTTTTGGAACGTCCTGCGGCACATGGGGCACTTGTCCGTGGACAGCGCGCACTTGGCGCACGCCACCACGTGCCCGCACGGCACGAAGCACACGTTGCGCTCCTCCACGTAGCAGATCTTGCACAGCTTCGAGTCCTCCACCGGGCCCGCGTCCTCGTCGCGCGGCGGCCCGTCGGCGGCGGGGACGGGCGCGGCCGGCTCCTGAGGCCGCGGGGCCGGCGTCACGCACGCCTCCGATATCACGCGCTGCACGTACTCGCGCCCCTTCACCAGCTGCACATACGCGCAGCGGTCGAACCAGCGCGCGTGCTGCTCCCACGGCACGTCGTCCTCCTCCCAGTCCTTCAGCCCACCATCGCAGTAGAAACATTTGGTCTTATCGCCCTGGCCGGTATAGAAGAAGCCGGCCTCGGCGAGCTCCTCGGGTTTCTGTCGCATGGAGCGGGGCCAGTCCTTGAAGCTTTTGAGTCGGGAGGCCTCGGAGGCGAAGCGGGCGTGCACGGGGCCGGGCATGCGCACGGGCGCGGCGGGGGGAGGGGCGCGCGCCCCGCACTCGTCGCGGCCGGAGGATGAGGCGGCGGGCGCATCAGCAGGGACGTTCCCGGCGCTGGCCAGTTTGCGCAGAAAGGGACACTGAGGCGCCCAGCGCTGGTGGTCGAACGCGGGGTCGTCGCCCTCCTCCCATCGCATGATCTCCACTTTGCAGAAGGCGCAGCGAACCTCGTCTCCGCGGCCGAGGTAGTAGAAGCCGTTCCTGGCGAGCTGGTCGGGGCTGAGGAAGGTAATAGGCCACTTGTCGAATGTCTTGATTCGTTCTTCTTCGCGGCGCATGTCAGGCATGTCAGGCAGGAAGCCGAAGGAGTCGCGGTTATCGGTCTTGTCGGAGGAGGTGGGCGAGGGCGTGGACGCGGGCGAGAGGCCGGCCGCCTCGCAGCCCACCGCCGGCATCATCAGCGACTCCACGAGCGGTCGTATTCTCGCCTCGCGCGGCGCATTTTTGAATAGGGAAGCGACGTGAGCCCCATTAGGTACAACTGGAATAGAAGAGAAAAAATAGCTATTAGTTTTATTTCTTTAACATCTTTTATTTGGTATATAAAAGGCAAGTGCGATTTCAAGGAAGGTTTTATGTCAAACTGGAAATAATAATCCCGGTCGTGTCTTATAAGTAATACCTACGTAAAGTTTGTAAAAAGTTTTTCCTATGAAACATAACTAATACTGATAACTGATAAGCATGATAGAACTTCGAAGAAATAAATATTTCTTTATCATTTGTAATGTAACATAACAAGGTACATTCAACTATAAATATGGTGAAAATATAATATTGAATAAATTTAAAGCAGTTTTAGTCGGATATAGTATCCGACTAAATCAGGCTCAAACAATAAAATTAGTGGAAAAAAAAACATTTTATAAATTCCAAAATAATGTCAACAAAAAACGATTTTCATTCCAAAAAAATGTTTGACCATTTTTCCAATTTTATTCAATCCAAAAGAGCCAATAAATGTCTATTGTACCTAAAAGTGTGATATGATGGATAGAAGTATACAGCATAGCGGCGAGTGAGTGCGTTCAAAACAGTTTCACATAACAACAAGTTCGCGGCTGAGCCGGCTGCCTCTTCGACATTCCTTTCCCAGCCTCCCCCTCCCGCGGACCTCAGCCCTCCCCCGGACTGGGACTCAGTGCGCATACACTAAAGCTACGATCTTTTTTTACAATACGCTACTATGCAGTATTTGTAGCGACGTAATTTCTGAACAGGCGCGTATTCCAATGTATCTAAAAATTATACTAGGTATTTCGCAATAAAGACATTGACTTTTTTTAAGGGTCAGGAAAGGAACCGAGCGTAGTAAATATAGCATCTATTAGAAAACGACTTAATCGTTTGTTTATTTTACTCGTATTAGACTAACGTTAAACTAAGGAAAATAAGAGTTTTCCCCTTTCGCATCATAAATCCTATCATCATGATAAAACAGCTTAAGAACTCCCAGAACGCAAAAAAGGATGTTAAAATTGGCTATTTGGCAGTAAAATAGAAACATCAATAATTTATTGCGTGAAATGAATGTCTTATCCAATTCAGTCAAAATACTAGGCATAGGTAATCAACAATGGCAACTATTACTCTACAGCTACGGATCGATATTTACCATTTCTGAGTGCACGGTCGACTAACAGCGGCATTTTGCAGATTTAACATACACGGTAACTTTATGTAACACTAGTATCGCACATTGCATCAAAATAACAAAGGTTTTGATTAGAATTTGGGTGTTCTACTTCAGAATTCGTTAATGGCGCTCGACAGAATACGGGCATCGTTGTGCCGACTAGTGTCGATAGAGCCCTGTAATAATTGCCCCACTGCGCATGCGTGCGTATTTATGAGAGGGGTCGAATCTGCCGGCTGGGGTGTACGATACAGCTGTGCAAGCTAGCATTTGTATTATTCTTCCAAACTAAACCCTAGTAGCCAAATGTTCAAGAGATGAGATAACACCATCCCTGCAATGTTTTAGGTCTGAAATGGAATCTTGCCAAAGTTGGTAGTTCCATAATTGTTAAATTTCCTAGATTCATATGCGGTTGTCTGAATCAAGAATATCGATTCAGACAACCCCATCAAAAGTTCATCTGATTAATATTGTTCAAAGTTAAAATAAATTCTCCGCTAGTTGTGCTTCAATAATAGTTACTTTATCACCCGTGTTGACAGTTGTTAAATAAAGTATGTAGTAGACCACCGCGTAAGATGATGTATATCTGTGCACTAAGCTATAGCGTAGGTTAAATGAGCGAGGAGCGAGAAGGGTCGACGCGGGAGAGATGTACCTAGTTCTCAATCAGGCGAGCAGCGTCTGGTGCGGCGTTGCCGCGCCGCCGTTCACAGCCGACCGGATTTCATTCATATCTGAGACGCGACGTTGCCGTCTTCAGCGGAAACCGCGACCACACAACGTAAAAAACAGCCTTTGGAATGTGGCAGTAGTTTACTGTTGGGCGGGTGGGACTATGTACTTATCAAACAAAAAGTAGACAAAAGTTGTTTGGAATGTAGACGCAGCTTATCTTTCAAGTAGTAGATAGTTATGTTAAGAGTTCTTAGACGAAAGACCTCAATTATTTCGGATGGATAAGTAGGCGAAAGCAAATAAATAATCATAACGCAATGAATTTAAGGATGGGAGGGATAAAAATAGTAAACCATAGTTTAATTTAATGTTTACATGAAAAAGTTTAAGTCTGCTCTTTCTGCATAAATCCTTTATGTTCAGAGAATGATCATTAACCAAGAACATGAAAATAAAAATTGTCGGCAGCAAAATGCTACAAAGGGAGCAAAAAAGTGTAAGAAATAAGACAATGACGACCAAGTCCAAGGTTCATTGCGTTATTCGCAAAGAGCAAAATGAAATTCAGCATTGTGCCTCTAAGAGAGCGGCGAGAGGCGGCGCCCGGAGTGCAAGCAGGCGTGGGGAAGGGGACGGGGCCATGTTCTCATGCCTATGGGTGGTCGGCGCTCGGCTTTCGAATTCCAATGCCTCGCCTGCAGCGCCTACGCGCTAGACTACGATCTACTTAGCTACAAACAGCCCGCTACGAGATCGACATACAATTTCATTTTACTACACAGAAACATCCTTGTCTGAAACATCAATACAATATCTTACATGTCTAAAGACAACAATTTCAATCATTTTTTATGAATGAGTTTTATGCTTCGCCATATAAGCAAACCATGGCATCTCTCATTCATAAAGTTTGAAAAAATAAACTGTAAAGGATAACATCCCGGAAACGGTGTCAGTGGAAGTGTACGTCCGCCAGATGGAGCTACAGGATGAACAAAAACAAACCTTTATCATCAGCGTAATCATTAAAAAATAAATTTACCAGTAAACCCTTATCGTTTTAGCTTGAACCCTTGTAGTGTTAACTTTTTTAAACTAACTTTATTGTTAGGCCCCATCTAAGTTAAATACCTCTCACAAACCTAAATGAATAGAAATACGAGCGTGATTAGAGATATGAGAGAGATACTTCAGCCGTGAAAATTATTCTTGAGAAAATTCAGACTGTATACTTATCGTAATCAAAACAAAACCTTAGTGTTTGGTTAGGTTACGTATGGGTTACGTCATCAAGTAGGTACCTACATAATGACGTCAGAGAATTAACGTCACATTATTATTCAAATAAAGTGTTATGTTCATTAATATATAGGTAAACTTCAATAGTTTGTTTTTTCGGAATATTTTTTATAATCTTTTGAAATCACTAGGCACCATCGTTTTTTGAAACCAATATTGGATTAATATATATATTTTTTATATTAATCATGTGGATACCCAAACATTGAGACTTAAATTTTTGTTTTTTCCTTTATTATAATCATTTAAAGAGGAACATTCACAAAAAAATTCATAGGGCATCCTAGATGGTGCTAGGATGTAGCCCATTGGGACAGACTAATAAACTGAATCGTTTTAGAATTGTTATCTGTCACAATCAGATGATCGTTTGGTAGAATCATCTAGAAAGTAACTGGTTTTATTAGGAATGTTCCTCATTCCTAAAAAAACAGTTGCTTCCTGATTGTCCACCAATTTTTGCATTATGAATGATTTGTCCACCAATTTTTGTTGGTTGACTGTTACCTACTAACAGTAAATTGGTGAACATGATGTATTGTAGTTGGAGTGACTGTGATGGACTTATTTTTCATGCTGACTGTACTTTAAGAAACCAAGAGCAGAGCTTAATTTATTTAAACATAAAAAATGGCATTGCTGTCATACTGTTGCTATGTCTCATCAACAGATGGCGCTAGCAGTTCCCAATTGCTGATAAAATACAAGGAAATTCTGCTGAATGCTGAATCATTGCTTTATAACTTTACAAAGAATAACTCTATGGTATTTACAATAATAATATTCACTGTGATATCTACTTTATAGTCAGTTTTAGTACAAGTAGATACCTATTAGAATGTACATGTCAAAAAGTTCATAGGTATAAAAAACCTTGCCAAGTCAACTTACTCATAGCCATGTTAGTCTGTTGAAATTGGTGGGGCCTTTTCGGGTTGTTCACATCACAAGGCCACAATACACTATTTGGTAACAATAAAAACTAGATACTACCAAACAACGTTTTATGCTACTTTAGAGTGTGTACTGGTGGAAAATAACAACTTATCAGGGTTTATAAGGCATTGATAAGATACTTATAGGTAGTACCATTATGAAAAGTTATCAAAGTAAGTGGGTATCTAGGTACATTTTCTTGGAAACATACCAGCTTATAGTAATATCTTTGTTAATTACTTCTACGATCTAAATGGCTTCTAATTACTTATTTACCTGCTTTATTCTAATGAATGTGGTTGATAATAAATTTCAACTAGGTACTTTAAAAGTAAATTTAAACTTTTGTTACTTAACTGCGTTACAATCATGTCGGTGGTTAGATTTCTCAGGGTCTTTGGCATAACAAATAAGGAAAAAGGTACCCCTACTTAGGTAGTTAATACCTATGTGGTTTATGTTGTTAAGTAGGGTATGCTATGGTATTTAGGTAGGTCCCTAGTTAAGTACCTGTTAAAGGTAATGTAGGGTATCTAAAAAAAATGTAGACAGTAGGGATCAGTAACTATGGCAGTTTACCAACACAGGTATCTAGGTAACCTATGTGAGGGGTGTTTTAAAACAAATACTAAGGAGTAGGCAACTGCATTCCTAATACTCTGCGTCTTGATGAGATATGTACCCTCATCATTTATATATTTTTATGAAAGGATAAGATTGAACTATTACTAACCATAGTTCATTATGTTTTTCTTGATAAAATACCAAGAAAAGTTGGTAGGTCCGTAGTCGGAAAGTTGTGGAACTTATTTGGAGTGGTTAAAAGTCCCAAATTAGTATTTATAAATAGGTGACGTTGTCGCCCGCCCTCGTTCTGAATGCAAAACATATGGTCGAGGAAAAGTTAGCGGCAAAAGTATGGTATTTACCTGGTCTAAACTCCATTTTATGATCCACGTGTTATTGGAATATCCAGTGCGAAACTATACAGCACATCAAAATAAGTCTTTTCGAAATAACACTGTGTTCCTCACTCTCACTTGTCAATCGACATCGATACGCACAGCACGACAACCCTCCGTCATGAGCGCGATACTCGCAACTAAATTCGAATGAATTTACGAACGGGCGGCGGGCAGCAGCCAGGCGCAGCGAGCATAGCGAGCGGGGCGCGGCGTGTGAGCGAGCTAGCAATAGCAAAGAGCAAAGCAAGCAACATCGACTTGTCGGCCGGCCGGGCAGGCAGAGTCACTGCTGATGAGTAGGAAAGTGCAACACTGACTGACTGAACAAAACCGTGGCAGAATCGGATGGGAGCGTAGTTTGAAGCACTAGGTATGTTTTGCGAGTGCGACTGTAGGTACTATTGTTTTCACGATAAACCAAATCGTAATGAAAATAGAGGCCGCATTGGTCAAAAAACGATGGAAGAAAACTGGAGGAACATAAATACCTATTGCTTATGGGGTAATTAAGACTATTAACGTAATAGATAGGTATCAATACTAATCCATACTAATATTATAAATGCGAAAGTCTTTGATTATATACCTATATAATCAAAGGCGAAAGTACTCTGTCTGTCTGTCTGTTACCTTTTCACGCATAAACTGCTGAACAAAGTTTGATGATATTTGGTAAGGAGAAAGATTGCATCCCGGGGAAGGACATAGGCTACTATTTATCCTGTAAAACGATCCCAAAATGGAAAAATGATGTAAAATGATTTAAACAAGATAGGTAGGTAACGCATTTTAAATACTTCTTTATTCTAGGTTCAGACAGTTAATTTGACATTTAATTGACAATGTTATTCATATCAATCGGGTCGTCAGCAGCTCTCTTTTTCTTTCAGGGCTGTGGGTAAGGGCCTCTAGCTGGTTCCATATAAATTTTTGTTGCGCATACAACGTTGTAGGTCACAGCTAGTAACGGATAAATTACGTAATGGTAGGTACTTACTTTTTATTAATTTATTTTTAATTTTTTTCTATGGGGGTTACTGTTTTTAACGATAGCCATCACACACAGCACAGGGTAAGGTTAGAAAGAAGAGAAATAGGCAATGAGGTCTTTTCGGGGCCTAGTTTTCAGCGTTCAAATTAGATGGCGCTGATTTGACAAGTGTCGTCGGGGCAGAGAACTGTCATGCTCAAAAAAGATGAAATGACTAGCTACGTAACGTAGATACGTAGATGTAGTATTTATGAGAATAAGTAGGTAGCTACTTATTAGGTAGTTTGCCCGTGCTTCGCTCGTGTGGTGCTTTATTGGCACCCTATTTTACCCCGTTTTGAGTGTTATTTTGAAAAACTCTGAAACACGTGTGAAATATTTTTTCCACAGAAACTTTACCACCCCGTTTAACCACTTCGTTGATTTTCTAAAATGAAATGATCCCTTTTGTGCTTGGCTAAATAGGTACATAGGTACCTAAACATGATAACGTGTGCGAGTACCTTCAGCTCCAGGATTTTCTGATGACGTGCTAGGACTTTCAATTTTTTCATCTGACTTTGAAGGTTTTTCCATCTTCACTCCGCCCAGTAAAATAAAAATACGTCTATGGAGCACGATAAATCATTCTATTTTATTTTTTTCCACAGTTTTTGTAAACCAAAATAACAATATAAAACAAAATATTTTTTTTAAAAGACTACTCTTGCTTTTGACTTTGACACTTTACAATCACTTCACTTAGCTGGCACGTCACTGCACATCACGTTAGGGTCACCATGGGTAACAATCATTGTTTTTTTTTATTATTTTATGGGCACTGATTAAACATTCTGCTGACTGATTGTGATATTGTGAAACTCGCGAGCAACACTGCAGTTGTCGCTTCAATGACGGCTGAGCTAGGTTGATTGAGGTAAAGCGATAAACATCGTTACGTAAACCAAACGTAGTGTAGGTGGACCTAGGAACCTTGCATCAGTTTCTTAGCTAATTAGGTGCGTGCGGTAGGCTGACATTATGACATAAAATGTGTGTAGGTTCCTATCTACCTATAGTGACCATTAGCATTATACCTACCTACATTATTAAGTGAGATTGTTTAGCTTTCATTGTTGATGTTCAGTTTGTTTCAACAGACAGATGGTTTCGACGTTTCGTTGCAGAAGGCTGTGAAAAAAACCTTCGATGGGACGGCAGGTGTGTCAGCAGCTTGCGCGGGCGTCGAGTCAGCTGTCATTCCACGTGCCCAACAGCTGCCTTACCACTCCCTCCTCACCCCGATTTCATCCCTAAATCATTTTAATTCAAGCGAAATATCCTCTAAATAATGTAGGTACCTTGTACCTTCAAATATGTTTGACGTACCTACCGGACGCAAGTTGCTTCTACTATAATTATATAGGTAATAGAAACCTCTTTGCGGCGCACTTTAATTCTTTCACCACACTGGTTCGTAAGAATTAGTGACACGTGTAGGTAGCTTTTAAGTCGTTAAGTCACGACGGAGGTCTTTAGGCGGTCTAAAAACTCCGTCACTAGAGTTAGCCACTAGTTCATACGAACTTACTTACTAGCTGTAGTTGTGGTACCTAGTAGTACCTACTGAATAACTTAGCAGAAAGACAAACTCGCGTAAGTAAGTACCATCTATTTCAGAGACTGGACAAAACTTCGTCTCAGTTAATAAAAAACCATCCAGCTTCTAATCACAGTGAAGACGCAATAAACCAGCGTAAGTTAAGTACCTACCTAGGTACCTAAATACTTAAATAGAATTGATTTCAAGGGGTATAGCGTTGCTCGAAGTTACCTAATCTATCTATTTCAGTGATTAGATAAGGAAGCGCCGAAGGCTGATAATTTAGTTGTCAACTCTGATGATCTTCTTATTACTAAGAACGAGTATATTCTTTTTCAATTCAAAGGACCTAGAATGCCATAATAATGCCTAACACTGACAGTCAATTCAATACATAGGTCCCGTTCTGCCCTCACTAGATTCCATGTGGGTTTCAGACACCACGAGTCTTACCACAACACCCAGACCCGGAAGAAATATTTGCAGAACCTGAAAACATTTCTAAATCAACACTAACTTTGGTAGATAAGATACCTAGGTACTCGTTTACCTACCACGGCAATCAGGTCGTCTGCGAGAATGTCTACCGTGCTTGAAGGCGTTATGAACTTTTTCTTCTGATTATCTGAGTCTTTTCGGTGTCTTTGTGGCCCTAGTTTTTTTGATCGTCTTCATTATAAGGTCAGTCACTTGGCTATTCGTGAAAGTACAGTTCCTGTTGTTCGTAAAATGCTATGGATTTATCAGATTACAGGTTATGAGATGCTGTGGCACGGTTGGCCGTCGTTTGACGCAGACGCACCAACATAAAACATAAATGCATATTTTAATGAATGAACTTGGCTCGAGCGGTGCCTACAGCAGTGTTTGCTTCGTGACTCCACAATATAGCCATAGACTATGCATTGGAATTCAAGAGTTTTGGTATTTTCTTTAAGCGAGGTAGGTAGTTTAGGTACCTAACCTAGGTATATATCTAGGTACAATTTTTTTTGTGACTCTTGTGCGTGCTTCCAGAGATCTTGAAATTTTGGAACCAAGGCAACTTTTTGAGTATACCTATTGGGTCTTTGAGAGTTCAAACTGTTTATTGGTGTTTTGAGCCTCACTCGACCTGTGAAACTTGAACTTTTCGCATAGCATTGGCTGGATCTTTTTTTTACATAAACCTGAATGCAACCTTTTTGGATGTCGCATCTGAAGAGATTCTCTTTGGTCGGGCGGGCACAACACAAGTGAAGGCGGTCCAATGGCAGCTCGCGACGAGGTATGCGGCCTGCTTTCCCAGAACTGTGTTGTAGATCCTGTAACAGTTACTATGTGCTCTGCCTGCACCCCGTGGGACGACAGGATTGCTTCGCTTGTCTTGTAAAATGTATTCAGCTGGAGTCTGCGCTTCAAAGAAAAGACTGGGACAGAAAAAATACTTCTGAAAATTTACTATATCTAGGTAGGTTAGGTACTAGGTACTATAACTTATCTTTTAAAACCCTAGCCTGTAACAGTAACAGGATATTTCGTTTTCCCTCTTGAGTTTCTTCAATATACCTAATGCGGACCTTCGATATTATTTGTTTTGATTCCGATATTTGCCTGAATCTGGGAGGTATTTCCATATTATTTTTTATTTCGATATCTATCATACAATAACATAGGTACTTACTCAAACTAAATTACTTTTCTACACAAAGCACAATCGCCAACTAAATCACCGTTGCTGAGCGTAGGCTCGATTCCGATCAATTTAATTCCAAAATTAAAAGTTACGAAAACGCCACAACAGATTCACAATAATAGAGGTTCGACAATGGACTATTTTTTCCTATAGAAATCCGTTAACATTCCATTCCCTTCCCGCGTCGTAAGCCGGCACAGCCTCGGCCTCTCGTGGAGATTTCGAAATTCCAAGAAAGGCAGAGCCTTATAAATTATCTCAAAAGTCAAAAGCGCCGACGCGGCCCGCAGCCAGAATTCTTTTTTTACACCACAGGTAGGCTGGCTGGCGCTAAGAAGGCGATGGAATTTATACTCTGGCCTGGAGAATTTGATACTCGGGCTTATTGCGATTGAATGGAATCGTGTTCCCTGGTGAATAGACAAGTTCCAAGTTTACTTTTGTGCCACTTGGTCTTTCGTAGTTGCATTGTTTTTGAGGTTTTTTCATAGCTCAATACTTCTGTTAATATTGATTTTTAGAACAATCTTTACATGGCGAATTTCGAAGGAGCGTGGTAGTGGTTTTAAAATACTAGCTGGTGCCATAGTGTTTTCAGGCTTCAGGCCTTTTACTCGATGGATTCCCAGTACCAAATCTGCTCAAACATTTAGACCGCCTGCTCTATTACCGAAAAAAAAATGTGCGTGGTACACTCGTGCAGCACGATTCTTGGAAGATAGCGCTCTCGAGCCCCGAAGAAATTCTTGAGAGCACTCAGCCCTTGAAGGTCAGATCCACTAATAGCAGCATTGTAGACTCAACTCAACTCGCTCGTACGCAGTCGCTGTATTGTTACTCCTCATTTGGAAAAGAAGCTGACTTTTATCACGGTTTTGCATGAGAACTTGGCTTGTTCGATTTAAATGGAATGGCTGCGTTGTTAAGCGGCCTGACTGCGTGTATTTCGCTTCTATTTAGATGACATTAACGTTTGATTTTTAACAAGGATTGTAATCGTAAAGCATCCACCATTAATGCTCTAGCCGAGCACCATGAGACAACGGCTCTTTAGAATGGTTTTTGCGAGCAGATTTGGAATGTAACGTCTTTGTAATAGAGTTGATATTGGGTTGGTCGTCACAGCGGATGGTGTGCTCAGGAATTTGGGGCAACTGTGCTGACTCAACGCCGCTCTAGTCCCTTCCTTGTCTTGGATTCGAAGTAATCTGAGCCAAACTAGCTACAACTGCAAGTGCATGTTGTAGGTACCTACTAGACAACATTTTATTTTCTTAGATCATTATAGACGTATTGAGTATTATAGAAACAATATTTCCGATTGGCGATATGTTGGTTCAGAAGTTTGACAAAGTGATAAGTTTTAGAATTTCAGCTGGCTATCTTTAAGCTTACCTATAAGTCATAGGGAGGGTCGTAATTTTCATGAGAACATTCTATTTTATGCCCATGGTTTTCTCACCACAAGCCCGCATCGAGAACCCGATGGACTGGTCCGGTTTCTTTTGTTATTGTACCTACGCATCTTTTGTTGTTCGCTAGAAACGACTTTAGCTATTTCAAACTAAGTATTCATTATCCGTATGCCAAATCCAAATAATTAGAAAGTTTAATTTAATTGCTTAAAATTATAAGGAAACCTACCTAAATATACATCAACTGTTAGGATACCCTGCCTATTTTCAAATAGTAGGTAAGGTACCTATTATGTATAATAGAGAAGAAATTTCATAGACAAAACTTATAAGTAAAGAAACAAGAAAGAACCCATTATGCAGGGGATTACCTGAACTGCCTAGCAAATAATCTTATCTGATAATTTAGTAGGTATAGAAAAAAAATCATTAAAAGAAAAAACACTTCTCTGAAATCAACGTTATACGACGTCACACATTTGTTTATTATTTTCATGACCTTGTAGCTCGATCACCATAACAAATATTTCCCACGTTATCCATGGCCCTCGCCTTACTAACTATCCACTTAGGTGTAGGTGTGTAGGTGGAATCATTACAATAATGGCCCCTGGTCACAGATTAACAGATAGTTACTAAGCCTCGGCACGTGGACAATAGCATGACCTTGGACTATTTCGTCATCATGACATGAATTAAACCTATTAGGAACGTGTAGGGAGCATGCTAGAAGTCTGTAATCATTGTGAAACTGGTACTGAATCATTCAACTACACAGAAATTGGAGTAGGTAAGTAGTAACCTAATAATTTATGAAGCCCTATGAGGGGGGAGGTACGACGAG
Source organism: Scotopteryx bipunctaria (assembly GCA_949320045.1). Lineage (NCBI taxonomy): Eukaryota > Metazoa > Arthropoda > Insecta > Lepidoptera > Geometridae > Scotopteryx > Scotopteryx bipunctaria. The sequence goes on from OX439449.1 coordinate 6,072,033, forward strand.
AGCATTATTCTGGCCTCCTAGTGAAGAACGCAGTAACTAGCATTTTTGACAAAAATTAGTTAGATACATAATTCGGAATCGCCCAACAAAATACAACATTCTGTTCTCACTCACATATGTTGTCACATGTTTGAAAATTTACTGCGTTCTTCACTAGGAGGGCAGAATTAATAAAAGTACTATTTCATAATTTAAGCAAATGTTGTACTTGCATACTGCAAGATAGTAAATTATGCATGTAAAAACGTAATTTTATGAAAAGTAGATAACTGACGCACATCACTGGTTTATAATAGAGCACTGGTGGTCTAGTGGTAGTGACCCCCGACTTCCGATCCTAAAGTCGTGGGTTCAAATTCGGTCGTAAACCAATGGATTCTTCTGATCGAAACATTAATGTGCCATGAACCAGTACGGTGAAACGGTACCAAACGGTGACAGAAAACATTGTAAGGAAACCGGCATGTCTTAGAACCTAAGAAGTTCGAAAACATGTGTCAAGTATACGAAAGGATCCTTTGAGGCGCACTTTTAATCCTATCACCACGCCATGAAAGAACTAGTGACACGACTAGATATCATTGCATTCATATTAAAACATGTAGATACCTACCTACTACCTAACCTACCAACCAACAACAGCATCACTAACTAATGAGTTCATCGATGACAATTTCTATTAGATAAGCCAGAAAATATGACATCATACATATCATAAACAATTAAATGGAAATCTCAGTAGTGGTTTGTTATCGTACCTAGACCCTAATGGTTCTATTCTGTACAAAAGACATCAACGCGCTACGCATTTTCCGGATGTAAGATTAGTTGCGAGTATAAATATGATTTTCCGAAATCTTTGTTTAGCATTGTTACCTGCCTTCCTATCTACAACAGTAAAATGTTAAAAGTGATTCCAATGCGTGGTAATGCAGTCGGTTCATCTAAGAGGTCCGGATTTAAAACATAAACTTTAATACTATTGCCCTCTTGTTTCCAAAACGACAAATCTAGGAGGCTAACCCAAACCTGCTCACGTCCTGCCTTAACTGTGATTTCGCGTGCACCTAGATAATCTTTGCTATCAACAACTAAACAATCAAAAAAGAGAATGGATAAATTTACCAACAAAACAATGTTCTATTTATTCCTTCAAATTAGAATTTAATATGAATCTTGTATTTTAAGTCTGACTACTGCGCAGTTTTGGAGCATACGACGTCACGAGGTCGAACGCCTTAGCATTGCCAAATTTGAACACATGACATCACCTAATTCGTGTAGCAGACTTACCTACAGATCTTCTGGAACCTTTCAAAAGCCTCGAAACCAATGCAAGTTTGGTTAGTCTCGCTCTCAACAAAAACTTTACAAGCGAGTAATGTAAATAAAACCTCTTTTATTATTATCGTCGTGTTGAAGCATTAGATTAGGAGTAACGACAAAAACAGTCACGTCTTGTTTACTTCTCATCGGTCGATGTCTTGGCTCTTGAGACAAAGAGCCGCTCATGTTACCAACCCTTCCTTCACTAAGGAGGCAATTAGTGCTGTAGAATTATATTGCTAATATGTACATTACATGTATATTTGTGTGTTCCATTACCTGCATTGATAGTGGATACGATAATTGGTAAAGGCACCAAAGCAGTCTAAATATTAATACGTCTACATTTATCCACAGCCATTGAGGTTGACCACCTCTTGGTCAAAGTACCTTTAAAATGAAATAATCATTGTCAGACTAATAAGATGATGTTACAGACCAATCAATAGCAAACAGTGTGGATAAGTCTAAGGAAGTGTAGTAGTACCTACTATTTGCGGGAATCTACTGCGGAGGTTTGGAGATAGTAAGACTCAGTTGGAGTGTAGAAATAGGAATGAATTTATTTACAAAAGGACAAATATTTATATGAAACTAGAACACACATTAACCAATAAGAACCAGATTCTAATTCGCGCGCTTGCTAAGACGGTGCCGCGCGCGAGCGGGGTGTGAGAGACGCGGGGCGAGTCCCGAGGCTATAAATATTTGTTCGGCCCCGGCACCGCCCTCATTCGGCTGCGACTGCGGTGGAGAACGGACGTCTGTGTAAAGTGCTGCGTGATCTCGCTCGGTGCTCGTCGCGATGGTGAAAGTGGGAGCTGAAGTGAAGATGTGAGCCCGGTGAACGTCGTCACGAAGAGTTGGTGGTGATGGAGCTCGCAGTGCAGTGATGTGCAGTTCTTGTTTCACTTAACAAAAGGTCAAACGTTGGTGAATTAAAGTTTCTTGATTGTGTTTTCTTTCTTCCCTGTAATCCTGGTAATCCTGGTATTCTAAAAGGTATTTCTTGGTACTGGTATGGTATGGTAAGGTTGTGAGGTAAACAGGTAAGTAGCTGTGTCAGCTACATGGCTCCTTCCCTAGCGAAAGCGTACCGGAAGCTTGACATCGCGTCCACTCCGAGTTGTCCTCAGGATCGATGATGGAACTTGGCGCGATGTTTGGCTTGTGGTAGAGTCTTGAGTCGCTGGTGGGGGAAGTGATGAGGCTGGTGCTGGTGGTGAATGATGACTATTGTCCGCTGGTGCAGGTATTTGATGTGATGATGGTAAGTAGCTTGATGAAGGTACAGGTAGGTAGGTATCGTAGCTACTTTCGTCGACTGTATAGGCAGGCTTAAGTCGATCGATAGATACTACTGCCGATCTTCTCTCCGGTAGTAGTATCTTGAAAGTCTTGCAGTTCCTCTCCAGTACTTTGTAGGGTCCTTCGTATGTAGGTTGCAGAGGTTTCTTCACGGCGTCGTTGCGGATGAAGACTTGTTCGCAGGTTTGTAGATCTTTATGTACGAAGATAGGACGTTTGTTTCCGTGTGATGTTGTGGGCTGACTCGGACGTGCGGCGTTGATTGTTGAGCGTAGTCGGCTTACATAATCGAAGTCCATGTCCTGGGGCTCAGCTGATGATGGAGTGGTGAAGAAATCACATGGTAGGCGAAGGTTGTATCCGTAGGTAAGTTCAGCGGCGCTCACACCAGTGTCGGAGCGTGCGGCGGCGCGTAGACCCATCAAAACTGTAGGTAGCTCGTCTATCCACGATGTATGTACTGATAGACGAGCTTTCAGCGCGGTCTTGAGTGAGCGGTGCCATCTTTCGACTATGCCGTTTGCTTGTGGATGGTAGGCTGTAGTGCGAGTCTTCTCAGTCCCAACAGTGTGAAGTAGCTTGGCGAATAGTCGACTTTCGAAGTTTCTTCCTTGGTCGGTGGTTATTAGCCTTGGTGAACCGAAGCGAGTAATCCAGTGTTCGTAGACTATTTTTGCTACGGTCTCAGCTGATGTGTCGTCTGTAGGTATTGCTTCGGGCCATCTTGTCGCTCGGTCGATCATGGTGACAAGATATCGATGTCCTTGTGGTGAAGTAGGTAGCGGTCCAACGATGTCGATATGTACGTGTTGAAAGCGGTCAGCTGGTGCGAAAGTGGATAGGCTGCTCGTTGTGTGTCTTTGAACTTTACACCGCTGACATTGTAGGCATTGTTTCGCCCACGTCCCTGCGTCGCTGTTCATCGACGGCCAAAAGAACTTTTGACTGACCAACCTGCGGGTTGTTCTTATCCCTGGGTGGCTGATCGAATGAAGTGAGTCGAATGCGGCGCGTCGATATTCTGCAGGTAGGTAGGGACGAATGCAGGATGTTGACATTTCGCAGTAGATAGGTTTTTGCGAACCAGGTATTGAGACTCGTCGGAGATCCAAATTATTTTGACTTGCGAGGCGGTCGATAGTATCTCTGTCTCTTTCTTGCGCTTCGGCGATTTTGTCGTAATCCATTGATGTTGGGCAAGTGATTGCTTCGATAGGTATGCGGCTGAGTGCGTCGGCGACTACGTTGTCACTCCCGCTGACGTGTCTTATGTCGGTGGTGAACTCGCTGATGAAGATGAGCTGTCTTGCGCGTCGTGGTGTTTCTGAGGCTGACGGAGGTTTTTGTAGCACGAAGGTTAGCGGCTTGTGATCGGTGAAAACGATGAGGTTTCGCCCCTCGAACGTTTTTCGAAAATGTTTGATTGCCATGTAGATAGCTAGTAGCTCTCGGTCGAATGTACTGTAGTTACGCTGCGCGTCGGAGAATTTCTTTGAGAAGTAGCCGAGTGGTTGCCATTTTTCGTCGATGTACTGTTGTAGCACGGCGCCTGCTGATTGGTCGGACGCGTCGCTGAAGATAGCAATTGGCGCTTCGTGAGATGGGTGCGCGAGTAAAGCAGCATTTTGAATCGCCAGTTTACTCGCTTCGAATGCTTTCGTTGCCTCGTCGTTCCATTCGATTTGTGACCGATCTTTTTTCTTCCCGTTGTGTAGGTATGCGTGGAGTGGCGCTTGAATTTCGGCTGCTTTAGGTATGTGCTCGCGGTAGAAGTTGATCATGCCGAGAAATCGCCGTAATTCTTCTATTGTTTTCGGCTTGGCGTAGCTACATATTGCGTCGACTTTTTCGGTAGGCGGTTTGATTCCCTCTCTGTTGACGGTGAAACCAAGAAACTTGACTTCTGGCTGGCCGAAAACGCATTTCGAAGGATTGATAGTGATGCCATTTTCTTCAAGTCGTTGCAGTACAGCGCGGAGGTGATTTTTGTGAGCTTCTTCGTCGGAACTTGCGATAAGTAGATCGTCGATGAAAGCGTAGACAAAATCAAGTCCACGTAGTACTTCGTGAATGAAGCGTTGGAATGTCTGTCCGGCGTTCTTGAGTCCTGGGCACATACGTTGAAACTCGAATAAGCCCATAGGAGTGATAATTGCCGTCTTCTCTACGTCTTCTTCACGAACTTTCAGTTGTTGGTAGGCTCGGTTGAGATCGATGGTACTGAAGATAGTTTTGCTTGACAGTTGGTAGGTGAAGTCCTTGATTCTGGGTATGGGATATCGGTCGGGTGTAGTGACTGCGTTGAGTCTTCTGTAGTCACCGCAGACGCGTATATCACCATTCTTTTTAGGTACGATGTGAAGAGGCGAAGACCATGGGCTTTTGCTTGGGCGGCATAAACCTTGATCCATCATGTTTTGGAATTCTTTTCGTACTTGTTCGTAGCGGTGAGGTGCGACTGGTCGTGCCTTGCAGTGTAGCGGCGGTCCTGTAGTTTCGATGTAATGTTCGACGTTGTGAAGTGTAGTTAGGTTCATTGAAGTTAGTCTTGTAGTTCCGGGAAAATCCGCTAGGATGTCGTGGTAGGATTTTTGTACGTCGATACTTCTGATTGTAGGTATGTTTGTAGCTCGCACTGATGAACTTGACGATAGTTTTGTTACGGAGTCAATGAGTCTTCTGTTCTTGAGGTCGACGATGAGTTGATGATGTTTGAGAAAATCAGCTCCGAGGATTGGTTTGCTGACTTTCGCAACGATGAATGTCCATTTGAAGGGTCGACGTAGATGAAGGTCCAGTTCCAGCGTTTTTTCTCCGTATGTAGGGATGACTGTATTGTTAGCGGCGTAGAGATGAAAATTGAGTGGCTTCGGTGTTTGTCCTTTGGCTGGAGGTAACACGGAGATGTTAGCACCGGTGTCGATTAGGAATTGGAGATTCGTTTTTCTGTCGGTGACGAATAGGCGGTATGATATTTCGCCCACGCCGGATTCCGCCTCATCCAGCGTGCTTTCTAGTTTTCCGACGTTTTATTCTTTTTGAATGAGCACGGCGTAGTGCAGCGGAATGCTTCGGAGCCAAATCTTTGGTGGTAGTAGCAGTGAGGTGATGGCGATGGGCTTCGCCGACGGTGGCTGATGTAGTTGCGGCTTGGAGAGTGATTTTCACGGTGGGATGGACGTCGAGGTTGATACTGATGATGATTGTTTTGTTGGCGAGATGATTTTAGAGCGGCGATTTCGGCTGACAGCTTCTGAATTTCTTCTGCGAGGTACTTCGAGTCGGCGTTGGCTTGAGGTTGTGGTGATTTAGCTTCAACGGCTGAGACTTGCGTGCTTGAGCTGGCTTCCATCATCCTGTCGGCTAACAGTGCGAGTTCGTCGAGTGAAGTACTGCTGGAGAAGGTATCGCTGACTGTCAGGACGGATTGGATGTGTGGAGGTAGGTGGTTGGTCCACATCATTCGCAGGGTAGAGTCTGGGATCTTGTCGTGAGCTAGGCTTCGCATTCTCCGTAGCAGTTGTGTAGGCTTCTGGTCTCCTAGCTGGACTTCGCACAGTAGTCTCTGGAGCTTGCGGTTGTCGGATTCTTCGTATGATGAAATGAGCCTGTTCTTCAGAGCGGTGTATTCTTTTGATGATGGCGGATGGAGAAACAAATCTGAGATCTGTTCGATGTCTTGCTTTTCTAATTTGGCGATGAGCATCTGCGCTAGCTGGGCTTCTCCTTTGTGTAGTTCGTTGGTTGCCGCTTCGAAGCTGATGAACCACAGTCGGGGATTGTCTCTCCAAAACGGTGGTATCCTCATCGAGAGTGCTATGCCAGCTATTTCGTGAGGTAGGGCGACGGCGGCGGCGGTTCTTGCGTCTTGATTCTCCATTTCTGTGTGGGGGTCTTCGTTCTTCGGAGAGCGCTGAGTTGAGCGTGAGATTTCTCCTCAGGAAGGCTGTGTCTTTCACGGGGTCACCAATGTAGTAGTACCTACTATTTGCGGGAATCTACTGCGGAGGTTTGGAGATAGTAAGACTCAGTTGGAGTGTAGAAATAGGAATGAATTTATTTACAAAAGGACAAATATTTATATGAAACTAGAACACACATTAACCAATAAGAACCAGATTCTAATTCGCGCGCTTGCTAAGACGGTGCCGCGCGCGAGCGGGGTGTGAGAGACGCGGGGCGAGTCCCGAGGCTATAAATATTTGTTCGGCCCCGGCACCGCCCTCATTCGGCTGCGACTGCGGTGGAGAACGGACGTCTGTGTAAAGTGCTGCGTGATCTCGCTCGGTGCTCGTCGCGATGGTGAAAGTGGGAGCTGAAGTGAAGATGTGAGCCCGGTGAACGTCGTCACGAAGAGTTGGTGGTGATGGAGCTCGCAGTGCAGTGATGTGCAGTTCTTGTTTCACTTAACAAAAGGTCAAACGTTGGTGAATTAAAGTTTCTTGATTGTGTTTTCTTTCTTCCCTGTAATCCTGGTAATCCTGGTATTCTAAAAGGTATTTCTTGGTACTGGTATGGTATGGTAAGGTTGTGAGGTAAACAGGTAAGTAGCTGTGTCAGCTACAGAAGTATTTGAGATTGAGAGACGAATTATCACCTCCACAAGTTGGTGGACATGGATACCCAGCCACCTAATAGTTATTGGGTGTACTAAAGTTACTCATATATTATGTAACATCTCTGGCCTCCTTTCAAACAGGATGACGTAAAAACTGAAATGTGATAATACCTGTGTTTGAGATCATTGTGCACGTTAGGCCAGAAACAACAGAAGTTACGGAAAAAATATGATAATGATGATGATCGGGTTATTTTAAGACCAAGTGGTTGGGTTGTTGTAGGTTTAAGGCTGAAGGATCTTGTTTCACGTCTCATGCATACGTGGGACTTGCACAATGCACATTGTCTGTGCATTGCATACAGAGAAGAATGGCTTCTCGCCTCACACTGGGTAGGTAGATGATAACACTCATTGTGCCTGCAAAAACGCAAACACAGATGTGCACACTGAAACCTACCTACGGGTATTTGCTTACAGCCAGACACAGTCCAAATGTAGATGAATCATTGTTATCTAGTAACACAACATTACCATAATCAACTTAAAGTCTGTGATCAGATTGTCGTAAATCATTCTAATTCTTTACCTTAGTCCGATTATCCCTATTCTGGACTACTAACGACTATAATCAACAAAATGTATACCTAGAATACCTACTTATTGCCTAAAACGGAAAGTTTTTAAAAGTCCCTTTCAAATTGAGCATTAATAAATTCAAATCTGATTGTTGATGATTTTTTGACTAAGTAGTAAAATATTAATTTGATATTATTTTGTATAATTATGTGTACCTAACATTGTCTATGTCCCTTTAAAATGACTTACTGATTGTTTTTGTATTTAATTTTATTGATTAAAGTTTTCCTAATATTCAGTTCAAACCCAATTGTATTGTTTATGAATTAATGAAATGGAATGAAATTCTCAAGGCAAATACAAAGTTATGAGTTACTTAGTTACTTTAATACTGGCTTTCTTTGTAATTTAATCAGTATAATTGGTTTTGTCCTAATTAATAAATAAATAAATCATCAGCCAACATTTGTTTTAATTAAATAAACTAACAGCTCTAAATTTTTGTTAATTATCGTTTACGTAAGTAGATGTACTAAGAATACTAGGTATATTTTATTTCGCCATCAATACCTTACAGCGTTTGCTTCATCAGTCTCGAATATACGACATTGGAGGCGTAATATCCAAATTATAGGTGTAATTTTCTTTCATGCTGTAGAAGTGTATCAGGGTGTTCTCATTACATTTCCCCAGGGAAAGAACCGATAGGTAAATAGGTGGTGCCAGAGACACCAACGAAAGGAAGACGAACAGGATCACGTAAGCTATTGTTCCTCGGTCGAACGAATTTGACCATTTATTATTGAAACGAGTCATGTCTACGATCTCAAAAATCACAGCCTTCTAGATCTAGTTGTCTTGGCCAAGGGGACTAACTGTGTTCCGTGATATGAAACGGTTCGCGTGATGATGCTCATTATGAATGCATTGTTATTATTTTTTATTCAGTTACTGCAGAACCACTTATTACGGAATAGGATGACATCACGGATTTTCTTATTACAGGTTGGTTAGTTAGTTTCTTGTCTAACTAAAATATAGGTTTATAGATTCGTAAATTTCGGTTCAATACAAAAATATGAGCCATGTCGTAAATGAATCGTCAAGCGGCCACCTTATCCATTTACCTTTATGAAAACGGATACCTATTCATTTTATTGACGGTAATAATAATCCCGTACAAAATTGCATCAACTTCTAATCAGAGTGCAGTTTCCAATTTACGCACCGCTTTCCATTAGAACAAGCTATAGGGAGTGGTAAGTTGGCTTTCGCAAGTTCAGCTCGCTTCGCGGATAGAAAGCGTCGCGTCGACCCCACTTTCACTAAGCCAGTGAATAACACTGTCATGCAACAAGCCTGGGCTTGCCTCATTATTGGCTGGCCATGAATGAACTACTATTGACCACTCAAATGAGTTTCAGGGATATTTTGCGGTGAAGTAGGTAATAGAAACCTGGTAAATGTGGACGTAATTGTAGCATTGTAGTCAGTTATTTCGTGGCACTGACAGGGAGAAAGCAGTACCTATATGCCACGGTAATTAAAAATTTACTTGCTTCAAAGACACATTATTTTATACTACCTACATTAGCTAGGTACAGAATACTAGTAGTGACAGTAATCCTCACAGTGTATTTTTAAAGGTGCATTACATAGTAAACGTACTTATCCTGAGTATCTAAGTACTTTTATGAGTACAGGTAGGTACTCGTAGAGGTTATCACTAGAAGTTAATCTAGCTATCAATTTTCATTGCCTACTAGGGCTTTAAATAAACTTATATGATTGATATTATGATATTGAATTTCTGAGAACGTCATTCATCGAAGTCATTGAGTCAATTTACTGTGTCAATTGATTTCCAATAACAGTTTACAATTAAGACGGACGAGGCATGCGGGGCCCGCTCAATTGTTTAATCAACAATTCACTGGAATCAACCCTGACAATATCACACATTTACAAAATAAAATAATACCACAAGAGACCGCCACAGGAGGCCGTAAACAATACAAAGGGACCAAGAAAGTTTCTCGCAAACAAACACAAACGCAAACATTTTTAGAAGAAATTTACAGTTCTCCACACCAGCAAGTCAAAATAAAGTATGCATCACAAAGGCAAATAAGCCTTATTACCATGACCAATACTGTTATTAACCGTGAAAGTAAGAGCCGATAAATATTTACGACATATTTTTCCTTCGGTGCATTTACAGTACCTACCTACCAACACACACTCATTTCAATGATTTATGCATTGGTGACGGAGCGTTAGAAAAAAAACGCCTATTGAATTTGCTATTTAGCGGGAGCTTGTTGAGTACTGTATTTTTCTTCTTGACTAGTACTTGGAGTGAATTTTCTTCTCCTGATTGCAATTTGATAAGACTCCAAATTAAGGGTTTTGCTAAAGTAAAATACATGTAAAACGAAGCAGGATGCACGGCACAGTGGAGCGAGACGGTTGTGCGCTGTAGCACAGAACGCTCTTGTAGAGTGTTTTAGCAAAAACCGACCATGCTGCTTCGGAGATAAGGTACAACTTATCTTAGAAGTTTTAAAGACTTGCGTCGTTGAGACACTAGCAACGCATACATTTTCCCGTCCACAGCTTTCCAGCAAGTTCCAGAAGCTACAGGAACGAAATACAATCGTATAGCGTTATCAAAAGGTTGACATTCCCGCGGTTGTATGAACGTTCTGGAGTTGTTTCGTACGTGTTGGTTTAGTTCCATGAACCGCTTCCGCCGCTCCTTCCGTCTCGGGTTGCTGGCTGCAGAAATTCCTGAGGCGGACATTGGAGCTTGCTCAGGAATGCTGGCTAGACTGGACGCTGATGCCATGATAGCTCAACGTAGCTACTCTAAACGACCTCTGGAATTCCACGCCAAGGTTGATGTTACAAGGAAAAGGTAGGTATTTGGACTTTGGATATCTCTATGAAGATATCAGTTCATCAGTAAACGAATCGATCACTGATGAAAGACGCGACATACGCAAACAATAGGAAAGGAACCGAGGTGCCTACTTTACTTAGACTTTATAATATAAGTACTTACATATCTCCAATACTGCTGTTTCTATTATGGTCCCACCTAGTGTAACATCAGACAAAAATGTTGAAATAGATATTCATTGAAAAGAAGGGAATGCTCTTGCTCGGATCTCGGTTATCTCGTATCGATTTGAACTTTAGTTTCATTCATATTTATCAATGTTTTTGTTGACAGTTATCAGCAAACGTTTTATCAGCTTCTCTGAAGTCGGTTAAAGGCTGGAACACAACATCTCAACATGTGATGACTTCATGGAGTGAGAAAGTATTGAGATCGACCAAAGAGAGAACAAGCTTTTAAATAAAAAAATTAAATAACCCCCGACCGGAGGAGATACCTACCACAAATCAATCGGATCTGTGAAAGTTGGAAAGAAAGATCCTTTTGTCAAGTAGAAAATGGGGTATTGATCTTCAAACGCCTCAACAGATCTTCATAAACTATACAGTAGCTAAGAACCATCTCGATCATATTAGCTTTCAAAATGAAACCAAAATCGGTCCATTCGTTTTTGGAGCTACGATGCCACAGACAGACACACAGATACACACTACAAATTTCAAACACCCCTCTTTTTCGTCGGGGGTTAAAATAGCAAAGGAAACCTGAAACTGAAACCTGAAAATGTTGATGACCAGCAAAGTAAGTACGTTCGATCGTATCGTTAGGAGGTTTTTCCAAGCCAACGAAAGGCTAAAACAGAAGTAAATTTTTGAAGACGGAACGAACTTTTACAACGAATTACTTTTCTTCTTTGTCTGCGTAAGACATTTCTAAATCCTTTACCCCGAGAATTTACAACAAGTAAGTTCTAAAGAGCTTTACAATTTACTTTATCTATTTGTGTAAAGCGTGAGAATTGCTATGAGCCTCGGTCTCATGTCTTGGCCCATTCAGGGAATACGGTCCCACGCACATTTGTGGTCCATATGGCCTAACGAATCTTCGCTGTGGGCTTAATGATTCCGGTGTCGAATTACAAATTCTCAATGAGTTTAAAGTTGTAAAAGAATAGTAATTACACAGTATTATCCAATTACGCGTAATTCAATTTCTCACCCGTCACTGGAGAGCTTATGTAGTCAGCGTAGACCTATCGATGAAACTCGCGAAGACAAAATAAGTCGTCGAAATAAGTTACAAACACATGCGACGTTGAGAAGATCCATTGTAAAATAAATATAAGTGGCCTATGAAAGGTTTATCAAAGAAAAGGTCAACTCAGCGTTCAAGAAGCAAGCCATTTTTATCATCCGAGTACCCACTTACTTAATTTATTCAATATCATTGCTCAATATTTTCATTCAAGACTGCTTCATCATGCAGTAGGTAATTTAAACATATTAGGTACCTTACTGCTCTACATGTTTATCAATGGCAGACATTCATAAGTTATGGGAACATTTTTTCGGGAGCGTAACGGTTTTTGTATTATTTTTTGTCGCCTTTGACCGTGTGAAGGGACCTCAATGGATGCAGCATGTGCACGCACCATCCATTATTTGAAGAGCTCTGCTTTTGCTACGATAACCCTAGTTATTAAGAAGCGGATAAGTGTACGGAGGGGCGAGGCAGTGCTTTCTTGGCTGGTGTTGCGATTAGCGTCTTCAATGAGCTGTTTCTTTGAGAACTGCCTGTTTCTCAAGATATTGTTCGTTGTTTTCTCACGAAGTAGTTAGGTACTGGGAATTGTATCCACAATGCATAAAAGCTATTGAAGTTTCTAATTATTGCGAAACAACGAGTTAGATACCTACGTGAGGTGAGTAAAGTATTTGTTGTAGTAGGTACCTAACCATCTATCCAACTAATATCATAAATGCGAAAGTTTGTGAGGATGTGAAGATGTGACGATTTATGTTTGTGCCTCAATCAGGCCCTAACGGCTAAACAGATTTGAATGAAACTTGGAATATACATAATAATGTGTGCTGGAATAAAATACCTATAGGCTACTTTTTGTCCGCATATCACGCGAGCGAAGTCGCGGGCGAAAGCTAGTAATTAATATAATAAATCAGCGATCAAAGCTATTGATGAAATACCAATAATACCTACCCTTTCGTTCCAGTGGAATGTCGGGTCGTCCTTCAAACGATTACGGGACATCGACTCGGCCTCAATTACAATAACGCGTTTACTCATTAAAACTGAATTAGTTGATTACCAAAAACCCGGTCACAGCAACATTCATTTCTGTAGTTATTTATGACTGTGGAATTTACTGTCAAAATATATACGAAAAGTCTACCTAAATCTCATATTAAGCAGCAATGTAGGCAGAGCACATCAGTCCGAAACTCCTCCAAAGAGAAGCCGAAAATCTAAACTTTATTTTTAAGCAGACAAATGCAAGATCTCTGGCTGGATAGCACTCAAAATCTGACCAAACTTAAGTAGACTAAGAAATTTTCTTCTAACCTAGACTTACAAAATTAAGTGCAAATAAAGTGTAATTCCAAAAACAGCTTTTCGGTCGAGAGGAACTCACATGACCTTACCGTGGTATGCGGCGGGCGCGGGCTCGGTCGCGTTCTCACGGGAACTCGCGGTGATTGCACCGCATTACGCCTGCACTGGGTCGCAACCACATCCAGCCATAATCGAACCAACACTGCCAAACATTTACTTCAGAAAATCCTACTTATTCTTGTCAAAACTTTTACTTGTAATTTATAATTTATATGAATAACAGAATCATTTGAGAGAAATAAGAAGCCCGGAAGCAAAATTAAGAATTTTTATATTTTGAATTCTGGTTTCCTTGCGTGTAGTTTGAACTCCTCAGTGCGATAAAAAAGTGAAAAGTAACTTTTATGCCGCCTCTTTCCAACTGATACAAAGGAGTAATAGTGTTCTGTGTACAATGCCAGTTCACGATGTGATATCGTAATGTCAAACAATATTATACTTCTCGACTTAAAAATGCAAGTCAACAATTTCTGGCAAATACCAGCTCCATAATATGCACTCTTTGCTTCATAAATTCAGCGCAGTGCGACTTTTCCCGAGCGCGGTAGGACTCGTTTCCAATCAACAATGGAATGCAGCAACTTTTTGGTCTGACTGTACCCGACGACGGGAAGAGCCAGTTTTTGTGTTGATAGTACTTGCTGCGTTAACTCAATTGGAAACAGGGGCCTTGGATTACCTTAACAGTTATTTAACGAGATTTTTTATGTGACTGTTCACCTCTAATCATCAACACGATGTCTTCAGCTTCTGCATAATTTTTGAGTAAAATTGTAACGTTTCTGTACTGTATGCGATACTGGTTCTCTTAGGACTGACTGCTGTTCATTGCTTAGACCAGCTAGGTACCTAGATAAATCATAGTGGTAAGAAAAACTAGATTTGCAGTAAAGGTACTGGTTAGAAGGAAAATATTTTTGATGTTATATTGAAACACCTATAAAACGGTTTCCCCTACATTCCAATCTGCTTGTTTATAGGTAAATCTAAATGCCACCTACCTAAGAAAACGTCGCCCGTTCATTGGCAATCAGCATTCTTGAATTGGAATTAGCAAGTAAAGGGTGTCCTGAGGTAGTAACTTTAGAAAGGTGCATTTTATAGAGTTTCGTAAAAATAGAAATTACATAGGTGTCTACAGGTAGGTTCATTAAAGTAGTTTAACGTTTTACTTAAGTACTTTTCTGAAGAAACTAGTGGAACGCCCTGCGACTTCGTCCGCGTAGAATTTTTTTCACACAAAGTAAGTATTGCTGGACATATTTCACACAGCGCCTTCTAGCCCCAAACTAATCAAAGCTTGTACTATGGGAACCAGATGGCTGATAGAATACTCATATACTTTTTTTGTAAATAAATACATCTAAGTATTTAAATACAAAAAAAAGTAATAGGTATAATACGTATCAAACCAACACACATAGCAAGTGGCATTACGAGCTGAGCGCTTCCTTGCTTCGGAGGGCACGTAAAATTGTCGGTCCCAGCTTTAAAGCCGTCAAGCCTTGACAGCAGCTTTTAGGCGGCCTAAAACTCCGTCACAAGAGCTGGCCACTAGCTCGTACGAACTTAAGACAAAACAAACATCTATGATTAACACATACCTATAAGTAAATGTTTGTCCTCGGTGTTTAGTATGACTGGTTTTCGTTATAAACAGTAAATAATACGATAAGCAGAAACTATTGCAACTTAGGGTTACTTACCTATAACAAAGGGATACCAAGGAATGCATTGACATCGCCTTATCAGTTTCTTCCCCTATCAGTCATTAACATGCCTCTGTATGCATTATCTACTATTTATCTCTTTATTACTATACTTATTTTTAGACCAAATTATCTTTTTCTTGGAAATAAAAATTACCTAGAAACAAAATTATTATTAAATACCGATGAGCCAGACCTTAAACAACATTGTATGTAGTAATCGTTAGTCTAATGAGATGATAAGTTTTGTGGTAATTTTAGGGATACCTCTTTAAAAGGAAAACAAACGTGATAATTATGTAGTAACAAGATATATTTGGAATACCTAGTGAACTGTCCACACACAAATGTTTTAAAAAAAGGTCATAATGATATTGGTGAAACTCAAACTCCAAACGCGTGGTGAAACTAAGCTGAGGAAACTAATTAACTACCCACGTATCATCATTATCATAGAAGACCCATGTATGTAATGAATAAACTCAAAAGTTACTCGAGTGGAGCTCTTTACGATGTGAAGGCATTGTACAGTCAACCCCATGACATGAGGTAAAATAATTACCTTAACTTACCCATTTTTAAAAAATACGAGACAGCTAGAACAAGTCTTTATCTCAATGTTTTTTAAACAGTGTTTTAGTAAAAAAATATATAATTTAAAGCTTCTTATTTAATTTAACGAGCAATTTTAAATACAGCTGTTGCGGGTTACATAAATACAGCGAGTGAAACTTCAGACTCGACAAAAAAGGCGGTAAAATAGAGTTTACTAAATCAAAGATCGGCAGACGTGATTTTACAAGATAGAGTTTTAATAAAGTAAAGCTTATAGATTGAAATTAAAAACTTCATATAAATATAGCTTCGTGTCTTAAGACAAGTTACAGAATCAAGTTAAAAAGATCGCTTGCAAGAATTATCAGAGATTGACTGGCCGCGTCTTTGCAGCTTTTAGTTAATTCTTGTGTATTTGATTCTGTCGCTACAAATACACTACCTACATCTAAAAGCCACTATCTCGCTAATTATTTCCATAGATCGGTAAACATTAATATTGACAGCGAATTTATCTTAGGAATGTGAAACATTTGATACGCAGTAAGCTAATTGGGTACAACGACCATTAGGGTACATAAATACAGATTGAGTGGGTAAATAATTCCGTATGAGTCACAGACATCTTCGCCCACGCCTAAGCGCCTATATTGTCACTTAAGCCTTCTAGGACTTCTGATAATTGATTATCGAAAGGAATAATATCTTATTAAGATCTGAGGATACTAGGATATTGAAGGCCATTACTATTACCTGCCATTTAGTTCTTTTCTGCTAAAATTATGTCCTTTATGCTGAGGAGCTGATACGTGTAATCAAAATGCGTAATCATTATCCAAAATGTACTAGATACCTAACTTTTTTACCTTAAGAACGGTTGATCAGTTTTTGTCTGTTTTTAACATAATATTATTATGCAAATCGTAGTATCTACAAATGTTTCATTCCGCCCATTGACTGCTCTAACTGCATAACGGTTTTTGTTATCAAACCATGTGTTTCCTGTCTCTATGCACACAAAGATTGGTTATCAGCAAAGCTGGTGGTGGCAACAGCCTGCACTAGTGCTACGGAATATTAACGAACGGTATCAAATGCCGATGACCCACTTTGTGTACACAATTCGTACCAGTTTTATCGATAGGTAATTTAGGCTCGTGGCACCAGAGTTGGCCAGAGCTGTAAACAAGCTATGGACCCAGAAGGTACCTTTTGAGGACATTTTTGTGAAACCTTATACCGTAACATACTTTTGAAACCATGATTTGTATCCACTTATTGTCGCTGACTGTACCTATACTGTTTTACACTGATGGTATTTTCCAATATTTATATCCCTGAAGTAAGGTGGTACTCAGCATGAGTCGCCCTTAGCAATGCTAAGGGCATGAATGGAACCAGATACATAAAAGAGGTCTGGGGTGTTTATAGTACGGGTATATTATGTCATAGTCCAACCACAAAGCTCCGGTGCTCCCAGGTTTGCCTATAGTCAAACCTCAGGTCTGACTAAACGTCTTGATCAAAGTCCAAACCAATAACCAAAAATTCGTTAGTCAAAAGTAGAAACAAGCTATTTATTTAGTCAGACCTGAGGTTTAACTAGGCAAACCTAGGAGCGCCGGAACTTCAAGGTTTGACTATAACATATGGACTTAGTATCAGAATACTATGATACTCGTAGTGGTAGACGTGTGAACTTTTATTTACGTTCATACTCGACCCGCAGAAAAGTGCTTGACTACTACTCTGAGCACGTAGGTTAGGTACAGCAATATCACGAAACAGCGATAAGGTTGCCTAATTGTACTTTATCACCCACTCCCTCAATACTTGAAATACTTGGACGAAAATTACTCAGAGATCGATTGGGTGGGATTTGCAATGGAAAACGCTAAAAATAAAAACTTTTTAATCGCCTTCTAGGCTATGATCATCAGCACTAGAACGACTAACAGTTAAACAAATTATTATCTTAACATTCATTTTCTGTCTTTATTTTGTTCGGTGTTTCCGGTATTAACCTATAAGCCCACCAGGAAACCTTAGGCAAATAAAACTTTTTCAGAATGTTCATCATTGATTTAAAATTTTATCACCATGTGAATAAAGGATAGTTTATACCTGCTGTAGGAAAGTCAATCGAAATATACAATCACGAATTTTGTTTAAAACCACTACCTAAATTATGTTAGGTATATCTTACTCACGAAACATAAACCTACCAACTTCAGGGTTGTGTCACATTTTCCAAAATCGCCTCTTAACACTGCGGTTTGGCGACCTTCTTTGGTTTGAATGTTGAAAGAGGAAATAACCAAGCTATAGTTAATATCGTGAGATTCGTGAGTAGTAACGGCTCGGCCCCTCCCGAGTGCCAAAAACTAGCGAATGGTTTAATGGCTAGTGGTCATTGACCTCGAAAGTGTGCTCTTAGACAAGAATGATTCATCCCCATGAGAGAAGCTCTCACTTCCTCTACGAAAGGAAAAAGTCCGTTATATTATGCAAGGGAATGGAAGGTTTCCTCTGTAGATGCTACGATGCTAGGCTGACTTCGCATTTTCCTGAATTAAGTAAATTATCTGGCAATATGTGAATCTAAGTGGAGATGTGAAGTAATGATCTTATGTAAGGAATACTTTATACGTTACTAAATTAGTTACACCGTAGTTTAAGTTTTGAGGTGCCAATCTCTACTCAACTAAGTGTGTTTTTATGTTCTTTCTGAATGATTGTACGTCCGAAAAGGGCAAACTGTTTGTACTATATTTATTATACCTAACAACTTAAACTTTCAACAGTTTACAATAAAGATTATTCTTATTCTTAAATCATTGAATACTGTACCTACCTTTGTTATTTGCGCAGCTAACTATATTAAGCAGACCACTCAGGTGTATAATTAACTGATTGCTAAAAAGGTAGCTTCGTCTTGGTCATTTTCAGCCCACATTGACAAATTGTCCGTAAACGAAATTACGGCCATCATTACACCTACACATTAGACCGAATCGACAGGTCCGAATCGGGAATACTGCGCCAGATGGTTATTTCTGTCGGTGATTCTCAGATGAGGCATCATGAGATCACCAGTGCACATGCCTCAAATTAATAAAATGGTCAACGTTGCTTTATAAGGGGGACCCAAGATTCATTGCCCAAGTCTGAATGCATCGAGGATTGCATTTAGAAGTCAAAAACCTGCAAAGTATAGCTTCCATTGACAACTTCATAAACAAAATACTATCTACAAAATACAAGTTTCATTGTAACGCAACGGCTAGGTATATTTTCGGGATTCAGCAAACTTGAAAGGGTAGAGTGAGTGAGAGACAAGAAGTGTAGCCGTATGTACGTATGAACTTTCGTAGGTATAAAAGTTCCTATTGTTGTAAGTGGAAATAAATCTGAGAAATCTTCCTATTTAGGTACAATATGAATCTTTGTGATAAAATCTAAGAAAACCGGTTGCTGGATTTCCCTATGATATTCATAGACAGATAAATAGCTACTTAGGTATACTCGTACTAATGTGACCTAAGAATTGGGTTAGGTATAACTTTCTCCTTGGAAAGCTCATAATTATGTAACTTTTATGGACCACCATGGTAGGTCCATAAAATGTTTCTCCCATGATATTTTTATGGTGTTAGTTGGGGCTGTGGTCCCCCACAGACTATAAAAAACTAGCAACGATGGAAATATGTTTTGTTTCGTTTAGGTATGTCTCGAGTTTGAATAATTTATATTAAACTAGCTTTGAGCTGCAACGTTATATGCGCAAGAAAAATACTAATAAAATAAAACACAGCCCTGCAAGAAAAAGAGAGCTGCTGACGACCCGATTGATATGGAATGACATTATCAATTGTCAAAATTTTATAAATGTCAAATTAAATGTCTTGTTATAATATCTAAGAAGGACTTATGCATTATCTTGTTTATCCTTTTACATTCTTTTCCGTTTTTAAATCGTTTTACAGGATAAAAAGTAGCCTATGTCCTTCCCCGGGATGGGATCTATCTCCTTGCCAAATATCATTAAAATTTGTTCAGCAGTTAAGGCGTGAAAATCGATCGATTAAATCATAAATTCTATAGGTAAAGGAAAGAAAACGAAAAAGGGCTAACCCGAAGATAACCAATACAATGCCGATTATATATACAAAAGCAAACATAATCATATTTTAACGTTGAGTGCACGTGTTTGAGCTAGACTTTGACAATATCATTCGCATTGGTAGCTTTGCCTGACCGATGTTTAATAGTAGACATGTATCTACGTAATATTAGATAGAAGGTAGGTAAGTAATTTTTTTCAACTCGGTAGGTAGGTGTTCGGTTGCTCAGATTAAATCGGCGAACGGGTTTCGATTCGAGATTTTCTTAATATAATAAATGCTTATTGATCTTGTTTGGGGTTTCTGAGCAGCTGGACATTTTGTCAAGTCGAAACTTGTTTGACACACGTGCAATTACATGGGGGCCGTTCCTTTATTACATTTTATTTCTACTTTTCGCTACCCATTATTCTCCCCTCTAATGCTGGGCCCGTACCAAATTAAGAATTAATATATTCAATCCAGTTTCCATTCATATGCAATTCGGTGTTTTTGTTAAAAGATTTTTTTGAAAGAACTGGGTCGAGTTTAGGTGTTGAATTGAGAAATTTAAATAATAATCATGCAAACTCCACTCGATTCGCTGAATGTGTTTTGTGATCTATTAATAAATAAATTCTCACAGGTATTCTTAGAGATTTTTATAAGAAGGTTTAATAATCCTTTAATTAAAATGTGTAGGGTATCTTAAATGTATACGAATGAAAAATGAATTATCAATTTTTAAACATCATTTATTCACCATAATAAAGATTCACCATATTGGGACTTTGAATCAGGTGGCTACAAGTTTTCTTAGGGTTACTTATGGCTCTACATATTGTGACGCCCGTATCCCTAATGGGGTGGCCATTAGGGATACGGGCGTCACAATATGTGTGTATGTATTTATGTAAGAATTATAACTATAGTTATAGGTATTGGTACCTACTATATTATAAAAAAAATCAATGTTTACCTTATCAACTATGTTTTTCCGTTAACTGATTATGTTAATGTATCTTCCTCGTCATACTCCTCTTTCTTTAATTTGTCTAAAAAAAAAAAAGTTAATGAGTGATTTTGTTTAGTTACTGAAGTAGATATACAGCAAATACAAATTGCAAGTATTTTGTAAGTGAAGTTAATGAAAATTTCGGCGCAGTGTTTTCTATAGGTAAAGGAAAGAGAAAGGGCTACGCCGAGAATAAGCAATACAATGCCGATTATATATAAAAGCCAATATTTACCTACACATACTATTTCTGGATCTTGGATTGGTACTTCGGCTTCTGAGGTTTGAACACCGTTGTTTCTTGCGTAGACGTCCACAAAACGTCTGGCTAGTGCCACCAGTTCTTCAATGGCCGTCGCCTGTCGGTTTATAGCATTTGCCAACTCCTTGTCTGCCTCTATACGGGACTGCTCCAAAGACGTAAGTCGACGTTCAATCATCTCTCTTTCTTCTTGAAATTCTGTCACTGCAACAAAATTATAGAATTCACTTAGAAATATCTTTTTTTACCTTGTAGATCGCTCACATACTTTTTGCCAATTCGGGGAGCACGCAATATGTTGGGTACCTAGCTAAATGAGCTAATTACTGCTAATCTTAAAGTTAAGATACGCTTATTAAAATATGTAGATGGGATACTATGGAACATTGGGGTTAGGTTACTTTATAGCTAAACACTAGCAACATAGCGAAGCATATTGAGTTGGTATCTACCTCTATTAGTATAGCTTTTAGGCGACTGCGAGCGAAAGCGCTTCTTCGGTGAAGTATTTGTTAACGAGCTTCCACCACGACAATTCAGCAGTGACTTTTCAACATCCTCTCTGAAATGTTTATTACGATCTTCAAACACGTACAAAGAAAATATAGCATCCACCTGCGGTATCACTTCTTAGTAGGTCGTTTTTTTTTACTATTCTGATTCGCTGTCCTACAGATGTCTCTATATACAGGGCTTATAATGCCTGCGCTATATGGTGGAGGTAGATTACTCTACAGGGCCCAAGGTATCACCTATGAAATTGTCATTATCTTTTAATTCAATTTGTAATTAGATGAGGAATAGTTTAAAACTCACTCTGAGTCTGCCTCACCGCCACTCAAGTTGTCGTCGCCATCACCATCATTTTCATCATCACCGGTATCATCCTAAATACGACCATAAAATAAAATTAACAGTACTAATTACTACAGTTAGCAGGTAGATAATCAAAGGTGACGTTGAACCTTAGAATATTTCTGTATTCTGTGCGTTGGAAGGACGTCATGGACGTATCTTTACTACCCCTAAGGGCGTTTTTAGTGTTAAGCGGATGCCTACTCATACTGCTTGCACGCGAAATTGAAACTTATCGCGTGTCAGGAGCGTTGACATTTCGTTGGGCGCTGTTGACTCGAAACTGGTCTTGCGGCAAGAGCACAGGGTTCCCACTCGCCGATATACAATTTGCAAACATTCAAATAAAGTAGAAAATAAAAAAAATAAAGTAAAAAATTACAGTATCCGAACCAAGTTTCAAGCACATCGCACCACACTTTAAAAAGTTCCATCTCTTCATCCTGCTTTGGTGTGAGTGGGTTTTGCAATAAAAGGAAGCTACCTTCCAAATTTCAGCTTTCTAGTTTCAGCTGCTTCGGCTCGGCGATGATGAATCAGTCAGTCAGTCAGGTTAAGCTTTTTTATAGGTATAGATGGATAGAATAGACATAGGTACGTACTATTGTTTCAGATTTTGTGGCACTTGTATATTCAGATGGAACTGTCGATTTGTGTTTCAACTCATTCAATGATTTATCTATACAAGGTTTGACAATCTCACATGTGTGCTTTTGTGCTTGGATATCTGTTTTTAATTGGGTGTGACTATAAGTGGACACCAATATATTATCTTTCTTTGATAATTGGGATGAAATGTCCTTGGATGTTTGTGGAAGAGCTTGAGTGGATGTCTTTTTGATAGCGTCTGGTTGAATATTTTTGTGAGACGTATGAGGTAATAACTTCGTGGGCACTGCGTCACTTTTAAGCCGCTTAGAAGTAGAGGCAGTTATGGTTGAAGAGTCTTCGAAATGTTCAGAACAAACGAAGTTGTTTTTGGCCTTGTTCTTTTTTTCATCAAGTAAATCTTCTCTGTCGATTGCTGTTAGCCATTCTTGTCGTCTGAAAATAAAACATACTTAGTGCCATTTTACAATTCCATCAAGGTAATTAAATATTATGTATCATTTCATGACACTTCGTCTGCATTGATATTAGTCACAAAATGTAGCCTATGTCTTTCCCTAAGATGTTATCTATCTCTGTTATCTAAAATTTTATGAAATTACGTTCAGCGGTTTAGGCATGTAAAAGTAACAGGCAGACAGACAGAGTTACTTTCGCATTTATAATATCAGTAAGTATAAATTATAAGTACTTAATAGTTTATAAGTGCCTACTTAGGCAATTGTTATTTATAAAGCGTTTAGGTAAACTTAATATCAGTCTAAAAAGAATTAAATTTATTTTGTGAACGAAAATCTACTAAATACCTAGGTATCCAATTGGTATTAATTCTGTTGGGCATTTTCTGAAACTTAATTTGACAGTCCTACAAATATTGGCGTCCCTTTTTTATACATTGAGATAGCAGGGATCACTATAATTTTAGAGCTATCAAATTAAGTTAAATATTATACGCTTGTTCACCGAGGGGAGAATGTAAGCGATTAATAACAAGAGTGTAGTTAGACCCTACACTAGTTGAGAATCGCACTTTTGCCCTAACTACTACTATAGGTAGTCTAGGTAGTACTATAGGTACTTAAAATGAGGAAAATAAAAAATGTTGATTAATTACATTTGAAGTGTGTAGGTATGTATAGTTATTGAAACTCAATGCAATATTTTTAAATTGGGTAAAGTTTATAAAAACCTAGCATCCACTATCATTTTGCAGTATTTTTGTCTTTTGGCATTTTATTGTTAAAATAGGTTACCGACCAAGGAAGTTTTAAGTTTTTTTTACTACCAAGGAGATTTTAGGCTGATGATGATGATGATATGTCCAGCAGGGGACTGCTATATGCTAATGATGATGATATTATTATGTCCAGCAGGGGCAGTCCCCTATAGCAGTCTATATGCTGATGATAATGATGTTTTAAGTAGTAGAATAGTTGTATAGATGGATAAAATAAAAAAAACAGCAGGTTAACAATGGATTTCCATACAACTTTTCTGCTCGCTTAGCGCGTTAGAAATGGATACATTTTTCCCTGCTATTGAAGAAATATGAACTGACTTTCCGAATAGTTTTCTGAATAGTTGTGCGAAATACTTCTATACCTATAGTATACTTCTTCAATCTTGTTTAACATTTGGCGGCAAAAAGTTACTTTTGCAGTAAAGGCCCTTGGTTGCAGAGTTTGTACACGGGTCACATGGTATGGGTGAAATTTATACCGTTTCAATTCCAGTTTAATTCTTTAATTTGCCGTTGCTGTGGCCAATAATGTTATCATAGGCAGCAAATTTTAATATGTTTTTCAAAATGTCGCATTTTCCGGCACAGTTGGAAAATATAATTTTTTTTTTCGGACCCGCCGTGGCGCCCCCTACGAGTATCTGCCTGATTATCCATACATTACGGGACACCCTGTATATACTAGGTAAGCTGCTAATACCTGCTAAGCTACGAGGAACAGCTAAGCATTTTAGGGTATCTAAAGGAATGCCTTTAGATACCTTAAAATGCTTAGCTATGTACAACAATCTCGTTCCCATTACTGTACACCTACTACTGTACGTACAGTTACACAGTATTTATGTGACGGTTAAAATACAACAAAATGGCTTGCCTTTCAATATCTTCCGGAATTTTAAAAAATGATAATTTCGATTCCTTGTTCTTCTTTTTATTTAGACATCCGTAAACACAACAGTATCTTTTATACGGATTAGTATAAGACCGTTTAGAAGTCATTATTCGTTGCAAAATCACTAAAAATATTCTTAATTACGCGCGACGCGACTAGCGTGCGAGACGAGTGGCAGCCTACTGCCATTCGCCGCCCGAGAGGCGGGGCGGGCCGGTCGAAACTGCGGAGTGAAACCCCCCTGGTTTTATGGACTTAGTACACAATGGACCATGCCCGACCACTACAAACCATTCGCCATTATGTAGGTACTAGAGGGATGGCGTGCAATTGCTAGTGGCCGTGGATCATGGCGAGCAATGGCGAGTTGACACAGTTCAAAGGAATCGTGGCGTTGCGTGGCCGGGATGTTCACACAATGGCCTATTGCTCAGTTTGCTCCCGACCGCTGACAGGGTGGTACACTTTTTATTGTAAATTATGAAGCAATGAAAACAGTCTAACCGAAAACGAATACTGTTTCACAATTCGTTAAAAAAACTCGACGTGCCAAAATATGTGACGTGCGCATCAAAAGCTGACCGAATCGACCAACTTGATTTGCTGTTCTAAGGAATGGACACTGAATTGTGAATCGACTCGATCTACTGAGGCCGAGCTGCGCCCGACGTTGGATCTGATTGGATCTCGTTTCTCACATTCAGTGCGCGCGCATATTTGTCTATGCGATGGCATTTAATTAGATTCTAAAGCGCCCAGTACACTACTCGCGTAGTTGATCGAAGTTGGGCGAAGACGAGTATGTAGAGAGGCACTTCGCAACTCTTCGGGCAACCTCGTCTCGCCTCGGGCGACTTCCAATCGTTATCGGTCTTTTGTGCCAGAGTCAAAGAACCGAAGTCGCGAGCACGAAGCGTCCCCCTAAGTATCTATACTATTCGACTTATACACTTCTGTGTGTGTATAAGCTTTACTCTAGATGTTCTGTGTTCCGGACGGCCAATGGAAATGATAGGAAACAGTTATTGTAAAGATCAATTATTATGTATAGATAGATAAGTTATAGTTTTTAAACCCGTTTTATCCTTATTATTATTATTATTATTATTCGGAAATTAAAAAAATATAAATAACTTGTGTATATGACAGTACCTAATAGTAGCATGAGCAGAAGTAGAATGATGCGCGCGTGAGCACGTTTATTCTATAGAAGCTAATTATTCTCTATTGTTTGTGATGCGTGACTGAATCGACAGCTAGATAAAATATTAATTAAGTTTCAAGTACCAAAACTACTTGAACCATTCGGTTTTGTGACGTCTCGTGACATTTATGTTGTTGACAAAAACACGGTTACATTATAGGCACTTACTTAACTAAGTAGGATTTTCAAATAAAACTTTTCGCTAAAAATATTTGCAGTCCGGTCATACGTCTAAACAATAATAAACCTTGTTCAGTACATAGAATTTTAGGTCCCATTTCTTACCTATATCAAAACCACATATCAATAATAGTGTGTCTCCCCCGCAAATGTTCCCGTCATAGTATCATAATTCATAGTGTTGATACATGTCCGAAAGGCGTATGGTAGTGTACCGATAGAGCGGATGGTCCCATTCCGAGCGGTAACGGTACCACAGCCGCGCTTGCATATACTGTGCACCTGTCAGAGTTCTGGCGGTAAGCGTGGTAGAGGAATGTCTCGCAAGGCAGTGGAATGCATCGATAGGCGGATAAATTCTAGTCCGCGGCTCAATAAAATGTGGAAATACATCACCCTCCTAATGAAAACGTTCACATTAACTTATCAGTTAGAATCCTTAGAAAATGAGCTTTGAATTCTAAGCCTTGTTCGAAAAGTGCGTACTTTTATACTGTAGGAGGTCTAAGTAAGTCTTCTGCACTTTTAGTGGTTATTATCATCATGGATTGAAAGCCAATCGCTTATCGCTTCCCGCTAGCAGTGAGACAGGCGAACAGTTCCGGTGAGAGTTGAGGTTTTTATTTCTATGAATCAGCACTCACACCTTTGAACATGGTTCTCTTGCAGAACTTAGTAATGTTTCTAAATTTTGCCTTTATTCTTTCACATTCCTAGAAATCTTAAGTATTAGGCTCCGTCAGATCAGGAGCAGGTTTGATAAAATAAAGCAAAAACGTATTAGATGAGAGACTTCTTTCAGAATTGCTGTCACATTTTCTTTGTGCCCTCAGCTTCTAGAAAACCTGAGAAATTAGCTATTTGTTTACTGCATTCCAAACTCAACCTGGCAGTTCCCATGGCATCAACATTCTTACAGTCTTCTAGCTAATTGTCATCTAAGCCTAACAGCTGAAGTTAATGGATCATGAAAAAGTCGTTGGGACCTTATGTGGCGTGTGCGAAACGCGCGACCGCAACATTCCCACTCCAGGGGTGAAGTGAGGGCCGCTGGAGATATGTCACTAATGGTAGATTTACAGTCTTGGTTCGGTGGTGATCAGAGTCGAACAGTTTTGCATGATATAATAAAACCGGTCAAGTGCGAGTCGAATTCGCATATGAAGGGTTCCATGCTATCGTACATCGTTCTTGTATGCCACCAATTATAGGCAGCACGTTCCATATTAAAATCAAGCAAAAATGAAACACGTCTCTTCTATGGTTAATTGTATGTTAAGATCGTTTGAAAACGAAATTCACAAAAA
This sequence comes from Scotopteryx bipunctaria, assembly GCA_949320045.1. Lineage (NCBI taxonomy): Eukaryota > Metazoa > Arthropoda > Insecta > Lepidoptera > Geometridae > Scotopteryx > Scotopteryx bipunctaria. Next base: position 6,099,268 of record OX439449.1, read on the forward strand.
CTACAAAAAATGCGCAAAAAATCACTCGACCAATCCAATTACTGACCGCGCCTAGTGTTGCTTAACTTCAATTATCGATTACGAACGTTAACATTTTTTTTCTTGTATGTGGCCCCCTTTTATTTTATTTTTATTTTGTTGTTATAGCGGCAATAATTTCACCACGGTTTTTCACACGGTTCATTAAATACAGTCCGCTGACAGACGGACGGAAGGACGGACGTACGGGCAGCGAGGCTTAGTAATAGGGTCCCATTGGCACCCTTGAGGTACGGAACCCTAAAAAAGTCACAATTAGTCTGAAAATGTACGTAGTTGATCAGTCAGTGAGTTTTTTTCCGGGGTATTTTATAACTTAACGAATAACTTAGTCAATAACGAATTATTGACTGATAGAACCAGTGACACGACTAGTAAGTAAGTATTTAATATTGAATTAGATCTACTATAGAGTGGGAGAGCTTTTATTGCCGGCTGAAAATTACTTCTGATCCTGATAGATATCTTCTGGGTTTTTTACATGCCCTTCACCATCATAGGTACCGCAGATGATTTGAAGTGGCGTCAGTTTACAAGATTGATAGCCTTTGCACAATTGCCCCACAAATCTGTTACTGGATGTGTCCAACGCGCCGTGGTTGAGTCGAAGCCACTTGTGTCAGCGACTCAGGCAAGCGACAGATGCCCGGTATGGCGAGGACGATCGCGCAAGAATGTGAACCGCACTTCGAGGAGTTATGGGTAAGAGACGAGCGGGACACTATTAGATACATACACTGTTTGATATACTTTTGGCTTTAACTGCTACTTAGATGCTATTTGGAGGGTATGAAAATCTATAAGTACAGGCAAATTATGTTTTCCGTAAGCGGAATTCAATAAGTAGTTACTTCCTGCCATTTCTTTCTTGTACACTCGAGTTCAAACATTTATATTATTCACGTTTCAAAGCTACTGCTGATTTGATTTGTGTACAAGGTTGAGGACTTGCCTTGCGTGCGGATCTCGAGAGCCAATCATCCCAAGTATTATGACTTTAATCCTTCTGTGACTTATACCAAGGCCCGGTATGACTGCATCGGCGACACATCCTTGCCAAGCACATACTTAAATGACACTAAAACCTTACGAAATGTAAGTAATAAATATTGCAAAGTGGTTAAGTTGCGAATATGTTCGCAAACTAATGTTTTGATGATCACATAGTTGTTTCTTAGAATCCTTGGAACTAGCCTTTCGTTCATTCGGTTATAAAGTTTCTCATCCAAGTTACATTGTTTTTGAAATGTAGGTTCAATTTCTGTTCCTGACTGACAAGCTTGACTACAATAAGTAAAAAAATGGTTATAGGTTATTTATCGTTCTCCAAAGATTTATTAAATGTAACAGACCGAGACTCAAGCCACTCAAGAGTAGGTACCAACTGCAATTTATCGGTAACAAGTGAGTACGACTAGGAAGTCCCATGGTGTACCCGACCATGTATGGGTCAATGCACAAAGGTGCCGGCAGGACCGCCCGAGAACGGATCAGAACCAAACCGAGCTTGGCTACTAGGATTATCCCCTTCTGGACATTCATTTACCTCGTACGAACTCAAAGCAAGTTTATTTAATGGCCGGCAGACAGCGGTTATTTTTATGGAAAACCATTTCATTAATCATCAAAACGGAATGAAGCTGTATCGACTTTGTGATTTCTCAAAGGAAATAGGCAATTTCATGATTACTATTTCCTGAGTAAACCATGTTTCCCGGCTGCGTCAACATCTAGGTACATAGCTAGAATATAATAATCTTAGATACTAGATAACGTGTTGTCGAAATAAAAATCATCATTATCAAATGCGATAGAATATTGACATGTTCTAAAACCGTAATAAGTATGAATTATGTCGTAGTACTTACTCAGGAAATTCCCTGAAAAGATAGAATATCGCGTCTCGAGACTACTATTTCCAACAGCCACGACATAACGGTCCCACGTTAAAATATTTTAGCACGAAGCCGTGATATAACTGCGATACTTGATACTCATGGTGAGCGTCTAGGGTGGTATAGGCACCAACAAAAGTTCTAGTTCAGTCTCAACATCAAAACACGGTTGTTGAAATTCGATAGTATCTCTGCTTTATGCGTTTGTCTATTGTACTCGAATAAATTGAGATTGGTGGACTCTTACAGGATAGAATATATCTCTCCAGAAGCATAACTGCATTTTCAAACAGTGACACATTCAAGTCCACTGAATTTGAATGCACAAAACGACATGACAAGCGGCCCACACGTGATTAAATGCCGATGTACGAAACCAGAATGGTGATATGTAGTTTTTCTTGGTAATACACGCAGGTATGTACGCCCGATTGCATCCATGTCGTTTATTTAAGGTCATTCAAAGAAGCCGAGGACATCTGATGCGAACAGGATCTTGGCCAGGAGATTGACGTGTAGATACGATGCGAAGACTTGATAACCCGACTCTATAAACCACCCATCAAAGTTTGCGGTTTCTGAGTTATGTTTATAGGAGACTAGCAAATCGCTTGCTTTACTTGTAGGAATGTTATCATTGGACGAGTCACTCGGGAGCGGGACTCGGGTTTTTCCATATGGGTTATTTGTAGCGATTATCGCATTGGGATCCTGAAGGAATTCCTACATTATGTTTTCTTTCGCCCTCCTAACAGATGCAAATTATTTTAAACTATACAAACCATCCATTTTCAATATAGAGAGTGTAACAAGAACTAGTTTTTCTGAGCATAAACAGCGTTATGCTGATGTTTACTCATTGTGTTAAATAGTAACGGTTTTAGATTGAGCCGTGCGTGCGAAAATGCGGCCAGTCGATTCGGGGCGAATTTAGATTGGGTAAACATACTGTAAGCGATCTCAAATAGACGTTATTGCTATTCAAATGAGATCGGTTATGTTGCCAACTGGCGCACAGCTTTGGTGGTTGCGAAAACCTGGTTGGTTGCTGTGCATGCCTGTAATTGGTGCACATTCTTTAGTACTATTTTTTGTGATTTTTCCTTGACAGTGTGTATTATGTGATCTGTTGGCGTTGCCTAATAAATAAATAAAAAATTAAAAGCTCTTGCAAATAACTTCTTATCGATTTATTATATTCGAATGTGGGAATGTTAAACACAAATGGGATTAATTACATTCGCAATTAAATACTACGGTTAATACAAGATTCAGAACAGCTACTATTACTAATTCACAAATCTCTTAGCCCTAGAGAAGTCACTCGTAACAACCACAGATTTCATCATTAAATGGCAACATTCAGCCGATGCGTTCGAGTTGGCAATTGTTATGAGCCACTTTCAAAGAAGCTTTCATCAATCCATCAGGGACCACTTGCAGTTGAAGAGCCTGCTAAGATAATCACGGTCGGTGGAGAGATGACGTCATTACTCTGAGTGCATTGCCAATATTTTAAGTATACTCGTATGTACTCTTATGTTACTGACTGACTAACATTCAACGCACAGCCTAAACCATAAGTCCTAGAAAAATGAAACTTGAAGGGGATACTCCTCTTACGGTGCACTTAGAAAAGAATTCCCGGAATTCAGCTTCTACAAGCAGCGGAAAGATGAACTTTGTGTAAAAAACTCAACGCGGACAAAAACGCGGGATGTTCCACTACTTTGGGATAATTCAGTACAACCATGACCATCTAGCTAATTTTAGTCTAAGGAACCAACTTTTCGTATACCCTGGAATATGAAAAGAGTTTGTCAGTCACGGTACAGTAGTACCTACCTACACATTATGCAGGTTTTATGTTTAAACGATACTAAGAACCTTTGGAGGTCGCAATTGTTTTGCTAGTTTCAGCATTCCGTGACTAGGTAACCCTGAAAACGGGGTTAATGAACTTTGTTAACCTAGATCTGGTACTGTGTGGGTTTTGTTGTTTATTTTGCTGATGTCACTTTGACATCATCTTTTGTCTGGCTTCGTATGACAATTGCTGCGACGTCGGGTCTTACAACGGGACGGTTGCGAATTGTAACTACAATCAAAATAAAACTGTGTTTCAATAACTACAACAAAACATTCTACCATCTGGAAATACGCGACAAAGGCTCTAAAAGTCTATAGATATAAAACACATGAACTGTGGTGGGCCAAAATTTGAAACTCAAACTATGCATACTAACAATAGTTACTATGCTATGCACATATGTATCGTGTAGTTTAGGAAATCCAAAAGCTTTCTATGCTCTTACGCAGAATAGATCTGAACTTGCCTTTCGCAGTTCTTCCTATCGTGCCCGTCCTGTTGCTAATAAACAGAGTTATATGAGTAGGATAAAATACAGTGGGGCAGTAAATAAAGTCATTATTTTGAATAAGAATACTTACGGACAGTTATACCAGTGACAGTAATTTATCACACTTCTCCAACGGTCCACGAGGTTCATCTGTGGCAGTTTGCACGTTCATGCATTACTTGATTTTGTTTTGGCATTAGGAACGGTGTTACGAAGTCCGGTCTTATTTAAATATTTCAAAGATTAATTGTGTAGCTATTTTACATAGAAATTCTTGCTAATAACATCAGCCATAATTTTATTGCTTAACAAGTAAACAACTAACATGATGGAAAATATCGTCACCAAATACCAAACCTTAAAAGTTTTATCAGTATTTTCCATATTACGTTTCCTTACTATCCCAATCGTTGGAAATCTTATCAAATTATATATTTGCTATGATTAGTTATTGTTTGAACAGTATTGGTAATCAAACAATGCATGTTTCCGCACGATAGAAACGAACAATAGGAGCGTTATCAAGTTGGTATTGCAAGCGAAATGTCTGCTCGTACGTTGACCGCTGAGTAACACTCGCCAACACTTGTCTCGATAACCCGACTTGGCTCGCGATGCTTTATTTCTGATCTCCCTGGTGGTAAACACCCGTGCGTCATCCCCAGTGGTCTCTGATCTACAAATAAATAATTTTAACATATGGTCTGTTCCATCCCGATCTGTATCACAATGAAGTCATGTCATGACTGTATTTTGAAGCGCTCCCGTGAATAACAACGATGGTGCATTTTCTGCACGGTTCCACTAATGTGGCTATTGAGCAATTTGCACCTGTTTACCCAACGAGAATTACTTGTTTTTCGCAACTTTACATCCTGTCAGTCTAGCACCACATGATGCTTGAATAAAACAATTTGTCATTTGTGCAGACAATAGCTCTGAGTGTCGGTCGTGACTCTCGTTCAGGCATGACATGAGTCTTGTCAAAGCGGATGAGCATATGGATCAACTCAAAGCATTCCTGAACTGTAAACACTTGGTAGTATGGCAAGTCATTTGCAAAACAAAGCGCAGAACGGAGCCGAAATAAAAATATTTACGCAGCCACTGCTGACTCAGCCTCAGCTTTGTTTGCACGAAGGAATAACCCTTTTACATGTAAATAAATTGATGTGAAATAGCAGGAGGCAAACCGTCCCACTATGTTTAAATTAAATGGTATTTTGTGGGATAAATAGTTATTGTATACTAACATTAGATCGGTTTCAGAATGGTAGAAAAAGACCTGTTAATAGCTTTACCAGTTTCTCATCATAATAAAGTTTAAAACGCTAAGATTTTTACCCATTTATGAAGATAAAGACCCAGCAGTAAGAATATAATTTTGTTACCGTTAGAAATTACACCAAAATCGAGATAATAAAACAATGAAGATGTTGAAAACCATTACCCATAAATGCTAAATAATTGAGTGTAAAACCGCAGTCGATTAGGTGAGCATCATTGCTCGGTGCATAATTGGTGCAATAAAGTCTGGTAAGGGGGAATATCCACTACAGCTGCAGTCGTTGTTTACGAACGAATAATAAAATACGTGGAACTATCACGGGCACACGGGCCGGCAAAATGAGCAAAAGTGAAACGATGTTTGATGCTCAGAAGTAGGTAGTGTGCGACAGATGGATCAGAGATCCTTCATACTTTTTCGACGTAAGAGACACATTAGCCTGTGTGGCAGAACCGTACCAAAACACCGATTGTGGCCAAGCTGTAGCTTGTCTGATGTGCAGAAAGTATTTAATTTTCAAGGGAGTCTTTTAGTATTCTTAGTGTTACCCAGTCACTAAGCTCTTTTCAGGTCATCACATCTCAATTTTGATATATACACATATATGTAACTATTCCAGAGAGATTAAAACACCAGTGATACTAGAACCGACTCAGCAACTGCTCTTCTGTGAGCCAGTTTCTGATGTGGAATAATTTCTTAGCTGAGGTTTCCCCAGAGAACTAAGGGGTTCTTTAAGAAAAACTTATTTTACCTTTACTTGCAATACCAGTGCAAACATCGGTGACTGCTTACCATCAGGTAAGTTGTATGTTTACTTGAAACTTCAATCTAGCGTGGGCGTAGCCATCTCCGCTTCAGTGTACAGAGACATTTAAAGCGTCCAAGTTGCGCAGGCAACTGTTTGGTATAAACATCGCTTAGCTGGCACGCGAAGGCGACACAAGTCCCGCCGGACGTGATGCATTACTCTAATGAAATAACGACAAAGTGTGTTGAATGAGTGCTGACTGACTCAACATGAGCTTTGTGTGAGCTGTTTGAAAATATCACGTGTGAATAAGTTCTGCATGATGAATATGGGATTATAATGATGGGAACATCTTCGGATATGAGCATCAAAATTGCAGACCAATATACTTGGAAGGAAAACTTTTACTTTTTCTACTGTGTGTATCAGAAAACTGTCGCCAATGTATGACCAATTTTATTATCTCTATGATTATTACTTTGTATCAAATTAACCAAAGCGGATATTATAATAAGTTTGAAGTTATTCCAACAGAGTACCGAAGAGAATGCGCTTGTTGGCCTCGCCTCTTGCCAATAAAATGTTATAACAGTTGGTATGGCATGGGTTCGACTATGAATGCCAATCTAGCCCTTCCATTGCTTCTCTCAATGACTGACTCATAGTCTGCTCAATGAAAACGAATCTTAATTGAAGCAACTGGCTGCATAGCTCATGAGCAAATTCTAGCAATTATAAGTTTGAATTATTTATTACAATGTTCTGTGTCTGTTTGGAATGAAGAGATCGATTAAACGAGCTTGTGTAGACTCAGCTTTGAATTGAAAATTATTCTGAGATGCTAGGAAGCTTACATCTTTCTAATTGCGGTTTCGAAGTTCTGGCAGGAGGTATTTCCTGCAAAAATAATGTAATACCAAACATCGAATACCGAGTGGGATATAAAAAACACGGAATTATTACAGCCTACACTGCTAATTAGCATTAAGCTCGCCTATGTACATGTTTTTTATCTTGTGCAATATATAATTTTCTACCTATCTATCTACACTTTACAAATGCATTCTGTAAAACGATAAAATCATCTTCAATCAATTTGTTCATGAGTCAAATTAAACCTACAGACAGATATTGAAATAAATGTTCAGATTTACTAGCCAACAGAGACAGAAAGGACTAAGTAGCTTATCTTATTTTTCAGTAGATAATTCCGAGAATATTTCAGAATCTCCATGGAGATGCGATAGTGGTATCGATTCTGTTTTTAATTTTCTTAAATTTAATTTAGTTTGACAGTCCTAACGATATTGGCGTCCCTTTCTTATATATTGAGAGAACAGGGATCGCTATAATTTTAGAGCTGTCAAATTGAGTTTAGGAAAATCTAGGAAATACCTCGGAACAATATACACAACAGAATCGACCTGATTATCTGTTACTATTCAGATGTCAGATAAAACTGTCAAGGATGACAGATGATAAAAAAATGACGAAGGCACACCTTAAAGATTGGCCGACGACGCCAGCTGTGTACAGTACAGTCATCGGATATTTATAAACAAGCCAGTTTTCCATTTAAATGTGGTCATCGATGACATTATTGGTAGGTAATTTGTAATTTCCATACATACCCAGCGAAGTGTATATTGCAAAATAGGTACCTTCTTACATGAAAGGAAATATCGTGTGGCGCACCCAAATTATAATGAATCTTGCTCGATCCAGTTGGCAAAAGATTTTATTTCAGTTGAATGTATTCACAAATTATCAGCATGGTTTGTGATTATATCAGCTCATTGTATTTTTTATCATTAATACAGTACCAATTTGTTTCACTGTATCAGTATCATGCATGTTTTGCATGGGAACATTTTGAAAGGATTTTCCTGGATTTATTTAAGTAGGTAATAATAGCAGAAATTTTAATTATTTTTAGGAATATTTCAGCTATACGTGTATAACATGTTTATTATCACACAACTTGCCATTATGGATCCTCTGTAAGGTCAAGTGATTTCAATGATTTCCAAACGCTGGCGCCAATGGCGCACCAAACCGACACCAGGACCATACTGAACAATTATGTTTTGAAGGTACCTTGTTGGGCACCAATTTAATTAGATCGAAGAGTCTTGCAAGTGGTATAAAAGAACTGTAGCAAGTTGGAAAATATCTTAGTATACATATAGGTATAATATCTTAGTATATTCAAGGTATCCTAAGTTGGTAATAGCTGTTTCTCTCCCCAAACATGTCGTAAAAGACTAAGGGATAGTATCCTCTCCAACATGATGAGATACAATAAGCAAGTATTCACAAGGAGGGTTGACGTCAGGCAGGTGGCTGGTCATAAAACAACTTAGCCAAAACCCTTACAGCATGATCCAAGTAAGTGCCAACCCCACATAGAGTGGCATAAGAGCAGGAAGATGATGATGATGATCCTAAGTAGGTAATATCTAAGCTTCTGAGAAAAACGTAGTTGGGCACGTGAATGCTCTTGATAATATGATCAAAGTGTTCAGCTATCGTAAGTGGCTGACGTGTTATTTACTGATAAGGTTATGTCTAGTGATAAGATAAGGGTGGCGTTAAAAATGTCGATATCGTATAGTTAGACACAATGAAATCATTAAACATAAGGACGGTATTAAAAGGGCTAAGTAGGTATTTTATTTCTGTAGAAATATTTGGTTTCATCATCCTCGGCTTCCTAAGTGGAAAATCGGCTACCTGACAAACAAAATAAATAAATAAATATCATTTACAAATAGTTAGGTACAGAACTACTTAGTTACCGAGCAGTCAAATAAATGTTTTCCTGGTAAGTTTCCCCAATAGCTCCGTATTTACCAAAAAGTTAGAAACCCATCATAGAGAACCCGTCAGGTTCACTTCACTGCGGTCCCCACTGGGGAAATGTGTAATGAACCTTTTGAGTGAAATATATTTTTAAACTAAACACTCGCGCTAATCGTCTAGCTCTACCAAGTTCCGAGTTTACGGCACGGATTAAACAGGAAGCGATTAACTAAATTTAGGACGCCATGTGCTTGCTTTTGGGTACCTACCTACCACTCTAAAAGCAGGTGGTTTGTGTATTCACGCCGATGATGTAGGTACTGATGTACGAGGAAAAGCAGAATTGATACAGAACAAAAACAAAATAAAAATCAAAAGACCCAAAATCTAAGAATGTAAGAATCCAAAATCTATAATTTATCATCGAAGAAGCACAGAAGTGTTTTTTATCGAAGATAAAAGGTACGACCTCCTCGGTGACGGGAAGTGTGGGTTCAATTCCCACGGAGAAAATGTTTGCATTCTGCAAATATTTCTAGGTGTTGTGGTACCAGGGTACTCGTAGTTTCTGATACCCACCACGACACAAGGAATCCTAGTGTGGGGTCAGAACTATGTTGACTGTTATTATCGTTATTAAATACTACAAAAATTAGCACCTCTAGATGAAACTCTACAATTACCTAGACTGACACTAAAAGCAGTGGTGAAGTCAGTCATTACTCAGGTGTAAATACTAGGCCACAGAATAATGCACTAGGCGTTCTAGGACTTAGCAAGGTCCGGTTGGCACTAGCGCTGAGGACAAGGACATCTACCGGCGCCTATCCTATTTCTCAGGTGGGCGTATTCAGAAGAACGTATTATATATACCTAGTATACTCGCATCACTGGTTTTTTCGAACCAATTTAGTGTAAAGATTATTGTTCTTTGAGATATGACTGACACTCTATTCTTGTTAATAGTAATATGGGACTAAAAAGGGACCACTATAAGCCTTAATACGGTCACCTTGCCAGGTACTTACCAACAAAATCGCTATCAGATAACAATTTTCCAATTATGAATAAATTATGTTTTCAGAGGCGTTGCCAGCTTTGTAGGTTTTAACATTTTTATCAATTAAAAATGTACTTACTTAGATATTTTTGTTATCAAAATAGGTACCTAATCTAGAGCTAGATGTCCTAGCGTCAATAAATTAATCAGATATTTCATTGATATTATTTTTCCTATAATAATTCGACGCAAGTGGGTATAATTTAGATAAGCAATCAGCATGATTTTATTTTTAGGAACTATGACGACTGGTGATTCTACAAAACTCATTACCTATAAAATATCTGTGTTTTTTTCCGGCATGACTCATTTCCAGTAAGATGATCTTGTACCCTATCTAAACACTGTTTATGAAAATCTTTAGTTATGTAAGTTTTGTAACCGTTCCGAGTATATACTGTACAGGGTCTTAAATTAGTCTGCTTACCATGACACACTTGAAAAGAAACAAGTTAGATAAAGTGCCTTGGTTGACAGTTATGTTTGTATAAAATAGCTTTTAAGATCTAGGCCACATGTAGTGTACTTACACTTTTATCAAGCTACAGTCGTAATACAAACAGCAACCAGAACAAAACATAACATAACAACACATAATTTTCTGTTTCTTTTTTAACCTGCGTCGTCCTTCTGCTGGACACAGGTCTCTCCCAAATTTCGATAAACATCTCGATTTTTCGAGGTCTCCCAAGCTCCCAATATCCAATTCTGACATTCAATCCACCTGTAGCAAGATAACCCCAAAGATGCATGCAACATGGCGGCTGCTTTTTCTACGTTCGCATCCGCCAAAATACATGTTACCAATTTTAGACAACAATGGCAATACATGACTGTCATCAATGACAGTGACCTTTATAATAATGCTAAAAATGAAGTCATACTTCCTTGAAGCTACCAATCTTCAAAAGGCTTTAAGATCGACCTCGCCTTTTTTCGAGCTGCCAAAATGTTATAGGTTTCCAAAATATTTTTTGGAAAAAAAATTAAGATTTCGTTTGAGATGAAAGAAAGCAGTTGCTTTATTTTATTTACTGATCTTATTCTATTAATAAAAAGATCGGATTAAGTTTGTGATCCTGAATTTCTTATTAAATTGTCCGTACTTATCGGCAAACCATAAAGACCTAATACAAGCTCCAGCTAATACGAGGTGTCCGGTACCTATAGACGTACCTAAGGACCTATTACCTTCTACGGCACTGCCCCTGGCTATAGATAGGATCAACTTGACGTGAGATTTCTAAGCTATCTCCGATCGTATGTTTTCAAGTAATCCAGGATTTTCTCATGAACTGATGTCCAATTAAAGTAGTAATGATCGGATCGTTGCGCTTGAAGACATACCAAATCAATTACAGTGGGACCTTAGGCTCCGTTTTGTCTCCCAGTACCCAAGTAATGATTCTAAGCTAGTACCTACCTACCAATAGCTTATGCTTTCTTTAAGAAAATAGAATTACCGGAGGCCATTCTCCAATAATGGAGCCAATGGGCAATTTACACCGTTTGCGTTCAAGGTGTAAATTGCCTACACGAGTAAGTATTCGAATTGCTATCAAATTATCAAAAGCCTTTCTAAAATGAACCGAACCAACAACGCATAATTTGACCAATCAAACATCTACCTCATTTCACAAACTGTTACTAGGCAGATTTTCTATTTTGTATTTAAACTTTGATATACTTACAGGTTGCATTAATTTCGTACCGTTTTATTGATTGTCGCGACAGACATAAAAAGTCGTGTCTCGTCCATTAGTGCATCAGTCATGATCCGTTTAACTAACACAAAGCTGTTACTACAAAGCTGGTCGTTCATTTGTCAAGTTGCTCTTCCATTGATCTTGCGGCCAGTATTCTTCTCACACAGAGATGGCACAGGCTTAGGAAAACAGCCATTATGATGCCTACCTAGTGGTGAACATTAGGGGGTTCAGTGTTTAGGTAACTTAATTATTGATATGTTCAACATAAACATTAAAATTAGCTGTTTGTCAACTATAACAAAGCGGAATGCCACTAGGTACTTTAAGATTTGACAGAGGAATTTTTACAAGTAATTCCCTGGATGGAGAAAAAATCGACGATCGATCGATTGGTGTAATGACAACAGTAGAAGGTGAATTCTCATAAAATCATAAGTACTCGTAAACCGTGCCTCATAAGTAAATAAAAACGCAGCAAATTTTCGAGTTAGGTTCCAGGCATGAGCCAGTCATTCCGTCATTGAGCTGTCTCCGCGGTCTGCTTTCATCTCTCACTGAGTGATGACCCCAGGACAAGAACGATTACCGACTGATCCCATTGTGTGGTGGATCAGTCCAAGCCACAATTTTCGTGTAACAATGGCGGCGTTATCAAAGACGGGTCAACGTTGAATGAAGTCGGTGCGCCCGGTCGGATTGATTGTGGAAACAAACTAGTCTTTTCACGGCTTTACTGAATAGTTGACAGCGGTTGAATGATGTGAGAACCTTACCTACCGGAGTTTTGTTACATACATAGCAGTTCCAGTTATGTATGTAAGTACTTATATTATTTTTTTGCCCTGTATAGTTGTTAATATCACATTTAAACTTTATTTTCAATTGGCGAAATTATTATCCGTGAAACTATGTCTTTAGAGCTGCCCATCTATAGAGTTAACTACAAAACGCAAATCGGTTTCAAGAACGTCGTAATATCATCAGCTAAAGAACCGAGCGGAAGTTCCTTTGACCCTTTGTTTAGTCGAAGTTCGCCGGATATGCCGCGTCGACGGAAATGCGTCGTCAACTCGCATCAATGGCTTCTTTATAGGGCTGTCACGTTAAACTTAAAGGAGCTACAAAGATTATGAAGCGTGTTTTTCTTACAGATCATTCATTGGCGTGTGCCATGCCGATGCGATTGCTAATGATGTGATAAAAATAAACTATTTTGGTACGTTTTAGTACCTATGATAATATCAAATTTAAAGATGAGATTGAGTAGAATAATGTCATCAAATGAAAAAGGAAACGACATACCTGCAGGAAATGTAAGACTACTTAGGATTCTTATATGTGAGTGTGCCTGGTTCTACCAAGTAATGTATCGAGAACTATTTACTTATGCAGCGGAATGTGTGTGAACGGATATGCTGTGTCGCTATTACTGGCGGAAATGCATAGTCAACAGCAACACACATCGATATCTTTTGAACAAGGTTGTCAAGGACCATCATACTGTCAAAATAAACCATCATACTGGCATAAGAGGACGTAGTTTAAAGGAAAGGATCCAATCCACACACATTATGATTTTTGAGAAAAATAAAAGCCTGCCATGGATGTGGGATGGTACCTTAAGTCGTTTAAAATGTCAATTTTTTTATTAGCTGGGTTGTTTTTGCTACTCGAAATGTAGACCTAAATTACCTCTCTGGTATACTTAACCCATTGTCATGAGTCTGATGGATTGGATTCTTTTAATTAAACTACGTCCAAGTTGCCTTATAAATAAAGGTAAGTGATTAAAAACAGATTATAATATTGCAGAAATAGGTGTTGTGAAATTAGACTTTTATCAATGGATGCATTAACGGTACGAGCGAGACTAGCGTATAAACTCATGGAAAAATGATAATGGTAGATTAACTGCAGCATTTTGAGCGGAAGTAAACCATTACAAATGGCACTGGTGAACTTTGTACTCAATTTATCATTCTCTGTGTTTATGAATGACGCTGAACTATGATCTAGGTTTTTACTACGGTAATATCGAGGTTTTTACACACATTACTGTGCGTGGAATGTGGTGAGGAATAATGCTCTGACGGAAACATGAGTGATGGCAAAAACGGCCTACGGTTATTGATGGCTAATAGTGTTAGTACTCGTACAATGCAAAAAATTGTGAAGCATCAAAACCTAACGAAGGCTCAAGATTAAAAACTACTATAAACTTTTGAATATGAATACCTAGACTTTTTCATACATATTCTAAGTTGCTTTGCAACAAGTTGCACCTACTTGTTCAAGATCCATAGTTTTTTAATACTTTATAGCCAACTAAACCTGCCTTGAAAAGTAACTACGTACTGTAAACTTACCTACCGTAATTAATCCTTTATTAATCTTTACCCTGCCTACCAATAATTGTGACATGCTTTTCCAGTTCAGTGACTTCAACTCTTACTTGCATCACACCTAACTTGAAATTCACGTTTCTATTGACACAACTTATTACTAACATACAAAGTATCAGCTCTCTGCGAAGTAAATAAGGAAGCAAGCGAAGAAAATAACACACAAAATGTCTATAACTTTGTCTTTAGTCTCAACTTAGGATTACGTGGACATCTTATATGACTATTAATTAACAGTTTCTGATGAAAATCTGACAAAAAAAAATCGTCATTTGAGACGTGCTCAACTTTGAGATGCATTTGAGTATTCTGGGGTATGTCTGTTATCGAGGTACTTATATGAAGTACATATATACTTATGCTCGACGACAAAAAAAAATTGTAAAGTACAACTACTAATCGTGTCACTAGTTCTTTCGAACCAGAGTGGTGAAAAGATTTAAAATTCGCCTCAAAGGCTCTTTTCGTGCACTTGACACAATGTAAAGTAATAATACCGACTTAGTAACGCGACGAAGTCTGCTGATGATGAAGACCAAAAGATGATCTCTTATGTTAATAAAACATCACGTGACAACCCTATGAATGCGTTTCTATTTACCGCCAGAGCGTTTGTTCGCCACGACCTAAATATCGACCTCTGGTATTAACATACGCAAACAAGGCACTCTACTGACAACGATATCTGATATAACTATGCCGCTAATGTGGGCTAAGCGAACATCTATGTATGTAAAAATACGACACATACTGTTACAATATTTACTACAAAGTATATTAATCTTTACGTGAGTAAAACCTCTGAAGTTTCAAATGAAGTTTTCCTAAGTTTTCCATCCGTTTGTTTCTTTTTTAAATATCAAACTGTCAAACATATTTTTCAGTTTTTACTCCTCTTGATCAAAAAGTCCGTCATTGTATCATACCACGATCTTACCACAGCAGGGATATACCTAATAGCATAATTATTTGCCTCCAAGGGAAAAAGTACATTTTTTTCGTCTGTTACCAACCTACAAAAACGAAAAAGTCTTTATTAATAATTAGAATGATCATGAGTAAAGAAGAACATTTCATTTTTTTATTGGAACTAAAAATTTTCTCTTCGGTAGAATGCGTGCATTGCGTTGCGGTTACAGAAGAAATAAAAAAGGCATTGGCGCGAAATCTTTAGAATTTTTCTCATACAAATTGAATTGGTGACCGTATTTAATACTGTATTGAATTATTTTATTTTCTCGTAATCGTAGTAAAAAGTAGAGTATACTTTACTGGTTATAGTTTACTGGTTTCTATTTACAAAATGAGTAATTTTAGCCCTATGTATGTATGTACCCAATGCCCCAATCTATTATTAGTGGTCTTTTCATTTTGGTAAAGATTAAGAAAAATGTATTTACCTAACTGCCTACTCAAACCAAATTCGATATGGACAAAATGTAAACAAAAACTTTTGGTAAGTAGGTGCCTAAGTATTTAATTGACTGTTTCGGTCGGTTTTATTTCAATTATTTTATTTACAATGACGCCTATCTAGCTTAAACATAATACTCCAAAATAAAATCGGTCTAGTGGTCTGTGGTAACTAAGTATAAACTTCTAGTAAACTGTTGTCTCAGCACATTACACATTTGAACTAGCATGCACTGTTTTAATTGCAGATACACCTGTGGGATTAGCTCAAACAATGACCAACGAAACTTTTGTAGGATCTTTGGTTAGAGGCTGTGAGATTGTTTGGCAGGAAAATTACTTGAGACGTGATCACATACAATGGCGCAATGGACTACAAAGAGAGAATACAAAGAGATTTTCCACGAATTTTCAGTGATTTTCGCTGATGATAATAAAGCAATAAGCTTATAGCACGTGGCTTGGCTGAATGAGCGGTACTGATTGGTGAGGTCTATATCCAGCAGTAAACTTCTATACCTACTGTAGATGACGATGTTTAGCGGAAGCAATCCTTATCATGGCATAGTTCTAGTTAATGATCCTTTTCCTCCTTATCCCAATTATTTGGGGTCGGCACAACATGTGTTTTTCTACCACTCCCCTCTATCAGCCCTAATCTCATCATATTCACTCCTTCCTTACTCATGTCATCTTTCAGGCAATCAATCCATCTCTTCGTCGGTCTACCTCTGTCTTTGTATCCATCCACATTCATGTCTAACACTTCTTCCCTGAAGGCATCTCTATAAAATGTGAAAAAAATTGTGGAGTTCTCTGTGCCCAGCCACCCACAGGCACAAACACACTTAACTCAATATTACTCAGAATATTTGATGTGGGTGGTGCAGTACTGTTTGTTCTACCGATAACTGCGTTGTTATTATATCCTTGGAATAATCTCTGTGTTTTTCCACCGTAGGTAGTTTGGCTACATTTAATTAAAACGAAAACTAATACTTATCATGTACTTACTTGCAAAGAGATTAGTCGATCAGCTATGTTGGCAAAACATCCACATTAGTTAGCCGCTAAGTGCGAATTAACTTCGGAATTTCGTCACTAAAATGTCAATAAGTATGAATCTTTCAAAAACGAATACAAACTTTAATGCGTTTTTTTTTTCGATTTGTTTATTTTACCTGTACGTAGTTTGTATGCCAGACAACTTGTGAGTTATTATTACACACAACATAATGGACGCAAGATTGTTTCTTTTTACCCGACTACGCAGAACAAAAAGAGGGTTATATTGTGTTCACCATTCAGAGACATATTCCATTGAGGAGCTAGGTAGCCAAACCCTACAATTCTGCAAGTTACGGTAACAGCGCGTAACAGTCTATGGATACTAGAAAATGTGTCTCACGTGAACTAAACCACCGCTCAGCCCGAGTGTTAATTGCCGGACGGCCAGCCGAGACATCTCAATTAGGGCTCCGCCATTGACATGCCGCCATTCACAACCACAGCACGAAAATATTTCTCCAAACAGTAGTGACACTAGAAAAGGTCTACCCGTATTGTACGGGCTCGTCAGAGTTAGATGTTCTAAATCTAGACTCTCACGGTGGTTTGTGATAAAGCAAACGAACGCGGACAAGCCGTGGAAAGGTTCTTGTCTATGATAGCGCACGTACCTACATCTAAAGAACTTAAAAGTGCGGTTGTGATTCACTTTTATATTTCTTCTTCACTTCAATTCATTGTTACTTCGAATTCCGGTCTCGCACAGATCGACCCTACCATTGGAACAGCCTCGGTGCATTGCGTGGTAGTCATGGTTAGTGGTGCCATCCTAAGAACAACACAGCATAGTTAGCTCATATGCAGAGCATTTTTCATACTAGTGTTCAGACCAATGCTAAAACTTTACGTCGTCATCTTATCAAAGCGTCTTTACTGTATGATGCCTATGTACACTGGCCCGCGTACTATTCATTCCTGTCACACGTCTAGCTAGCTTTGTGTAACCCCTTTGTTCGGTTATCCTTGGCCAGGTGGCCCAACCCTTACGTGATGGTTAGCTCTCACCAGCTAATTGAAAGATCACACACGTAGTATTCAGATGTGTCAGACATTATGTACCTTTCAGTTCTACTCCAGCTGTTGTTTTTTTTCAGACATTTGAAGCAATGACTATTCAAAACTTTAGCTTTGTTTTTTGTCATAAAAAATATGACTACGATCATTGGTACAATCATGACTCAAAATAATTATGCTATTACATGAGACATTTGGTTCCTAGTAAAGTTCCAAAAAATAATAGATAGGCAAAAAATAACAAGTGATTCGTGAACACGTAGTTACCTGAATTACTACAACAAAGGTCAACAGTCAATAGTGGCTTTATCTCCTTTTATTTCCGCGATCCGTGTCTCAAGGCACTCTTGTTGTAGCGAAGGGCCACACAAAGGCTATTTCAAAGTTATATTTTAGCTTCATATAACTTAGTAGACTTATTTTATGCTACCGCGACTAGTTCACTCAGACAAGTGTGATAAAAGAATAAAAATGTGCCTCAGATGCTTAAGTGCAATTGACACCATATCTTCGAACTATGCCGGTTTTATCATGAATCGTAATGTTTCCGTTTGAGACTTATTTCATTAACGTGTAAAAAAACATAGGAAAAATAAAATAAAGACAACTTTAAAGCTGATGTCATCATAGGATAAGGCTATCGGCATGCAGTTGCATAGAAATTCCTGATTTAAGTATCCTTTTAAAGCATTTGCAATCAGAATAGCACGATGACGTATAGACTGGCGCCAGCCTTAGTAAACACCACCATCTTAGTCGGATTCATAGACAACACTGGATAGGCTTGGATTCCATGGGTGTTAGTCATCGACGTGCGGATAAGGCACGTTGTTAGATGCTGCCGCGAATGTCTAAAATCGAATACATCTAAGGTTCTATTAGTAATTGTCAACAATCACCGAAATTCCTACAATATATGAGTTACACATGTATTTTGAAACTATTGGAATTTCCAGCGAATGTGATGATCTATTATGATCAACCCTGCTTGCTAATATTATAAATTCGAAAGTTTATGAGGACATTTAAATGTTTTTCTCAATTACGGCTGAACTGATTTAGACAAAAACTTGGAATAGACATAGTTTGTATTACCTACTACTAGTCGTGTCACTAGTTCTTTCGATCCAGTGTGGTGAAAGGATTTAAAGTGCGCCTCAAAGGCTCCTTTCATGACCTGGAATATCATATAGCCAATTTTTTACCTGGGTAACACTTGAGCAAAGCCCAGGCATAAGTTAGTGTTGCTATATTAAGACAGGAAATCATAATCATAGGCGCGTTGCTAACAGAACCTGAGTCTAGGCGGAGTCGAGCCACAAGCGCATTAAAATAAATCATCATCATCTTCCTGCCCTCATCCCACTCTATGTGTTAATAAATATAAATAAATATTTGTGGACATTTCACACAACGCCATCGGTAGCGCATTATACGATAATGAACTACATTCTACAGATTTGTAAGAATTTTTAGCACCCTTCCCTCAGATTTTGTACCTGTTAGCAACCTTCTTAAGACCGACTAAAAATTACAACGTTCGAACACGATTGCTCTGCGTAGCTTGGAGATTGTAGACTCTTCAATTCCTAAGTTTCAAACATTGCAAGCAACTTCGCCATTGAGCAAGCCGTCCAGCTAAGTACCGTAGAATTATTTAAGCCCGAGGCAACAGGAAACATGACGGGGCGTCGAAGTACTTTATTTATGTGTATACCGATCTATACTTGATTTTACACAGGTCTAGTTCTATTTCTGTGCATTCGGGTGTTCACCTGTACAGCGTTCACCTACTTAGGTCTACCGAAATAAGGATTAAAACCTAATCATGTCTTCAAATTATTTATTTTTAACTCTGAGATACTTAGTAATAATGTGGGCTTGTACTATTGCAAATAATAACTAGTTAAATACTCCAAAACACTACGAATAGTTGCCTAAATATTTCAAATCCTGACATCTTTAGTTTTTAAGCTTACGAGAAGTTAAACATGCTTTTAGAACACGATCGAGAGGACTTATCGTAAGAAACCTTCAGGCTTTATTTAGATATATTAAAAATGGAAACCCGAATACTGAAAGACTTGGATTCTCCGATTACTACCAACAAATAAAAGGAGCAAAAGAAATGAGTCTTTGTATTACTGACCATTTAGCTAAGGACGCGTCACGAACAAGGTCCTGCCACTTCGCAGTTTGAGTCCTTTATTAGTTTGACCTCCAGACGATTGAAGGTTTGTTTGTAGAGCGTCATCTATAAACAGGGTGTAAGTTCGTAAAAATGAACTTTCTGAAAAGCTGTTGCAAATCCCTCTGAAATGAGTTAGAAAAATGTTTAAAATGACCCGATTTTGTTAACCAAATTCGCTATTTTAGTCAACATGCGCACAATAACAGAATATAAATGAATAATGTAACAAAATAATTCAAAAATAAGCTTTTATTTAGTTCTCTAAAAAGAAGATAAGCTTTAAATAAAATCAAACCCATCAATTTAGTACATTACACAACTATGACGCATTTATCTACATAAAAGCTTGTTTTTAAAAATATTTTTTTACTATTAATTTATTTTTAATTTTTTAGTTTGTATTCTTCTTAGCAAACCCTTTCATTTGATATCCATATTATGAGGGTGACTAAAAAAACATAGTCCGCCATTTTAGGGAGTCCGCCATATTGGATTTAGAATGACATCACTTAGCTAATCATACATTGTCGTCCTTACTAACCGTTTATGCAAAATTTCAGTTTTGGTCGAGGATAACTGCTATAAAATTCAGTTGCAAGATTTGACCCGAACAAACTTACATAGGTATTACAAGTTAAATAAAAGATTTTAATAAAGAGGTAGGTTACGATCAAACACGAACTGTTCATGATACTATAAAAATACCTTTTTGTTCTAAATTCAAATACCATTATTATAGCTAACTACACATCTTGTTAGCTATTTGCAATTCTGTAATGAAAGCTGTGTATTGTGCCCAGTCGGATTGCATTGCAACACCAATGTAGCAGTAGGTAGCTTACGTAATAGTTATACTCATGAAAAACTAAAAAAAGAATGCATAGAAACATAACTCATTTATTATCCATACTAATATTATAAATGCGAAAGTACTCGTAACTTTGACTGTGTGTCTGCTGAACAGATTTTAATGGAATTCGGCAATAGATTCCATCACGGGGAAAGACATAGGCTAGTTTTTATTCTATAAAACGATCCCAAAATGTTATCCTGGTTATCCTTTAGGTAAAAGGATAACCAGGATAACGCATAAATGCATCTTAGACATTAATTTATGACAAGACAGTTAATTTGACATTTATCAAATTTTGATAATTGTCAACGACTTTCAATCAATCGGGTCGTCAGCAGTTCTCTTTTTTTTTGGATTTTGGATTTGTTGGATTTGTCTCCGCCACGTAACCTGGGCAGAATAAACGACTAAGTCAGAAATGCAGTCAAAGACCTGACTATGGAGAATGAGACAGCTGACGGAAAAGCGTAATTGTAGAAACCGAACGCAACGGGAGTTTCGATTCTAGGTGAGTTTGTGGTTCCTAATCAGCAATATCATAGATTATGCAACAGTCAGTACAGTAGTACCTACCACAAATATTGTGCGCCTCGCCAAACTTCGTGCTTTGTATTAAAACCGAATTTTTCCAAATATGCAACTAATAGTCAACTAATAATAACTGAAGCAACCCTTTAAAAAAATAAGTATCTACATAATTATTGTAACATCTACTCTATATTCGTATCACCATAGCGTTAGTTCGTATTTCAGAAGCTAGTCGAAAATTGCCGAGGCGCACAATATCTGTGGTGCCACTGTACCTAGGAAATGGCGTCATTGCTTTACAAAAGCCCCAATTGATCCTAGGTACTTACATATAATCAAGTTTCATAACTGCAGTCGAATGACGCAAACAGTTTGCAGTCAAGAGTTCATTGATATTGATACATTCAACAGAGTGCCCAGTACTGCCCTAACCGCATTATGAAATTCAGTTGCGTAGAGTAACGAAAATATTATACCGAACAAGTAATATTCCACTTGTGTCATTGTTCTTTTGAACCAGTATGACGAAAGGCTTAAAGTCAAAGGCACTTTTACACGTTCCACGATGACAGTTTCTTTCTCACACGGTGTTTTCTTTCTCCGTTTGAGAATAAGTACTGGTATAGATTATTACTGTTTCGCAAGAACCTGTGACAATAAGTAAGTAGGAAGTAAGGTACCTGTTTACTTTAGATTCAGACTGTACGTACTTACGAAAAACTAGTGTTGTATTCCTTCAAGAAATATAGCGTTGACAGCGTACTGTGTTTTGAGACTGAGTTTTGCTCCTACGCATTGTAAATAATGTTAATGAAGGAGACAGTCGTGACCAGGAATACAGGCGTGATCATAAGCCAAACATCCCTAAATATACATGGTCATGTAGGTATATATATGTAAACACAGATTATATAATAGTTAGTTCGGGAAAAGGGTGTTTTGTGAATCAGCGCGTGACTGAGCAACGCGTGCGCAACGACATTGTTCCTCTACACAATGGCTGGTGTCATACGCAACGTGATATGGATGAAAAGTAGAGTTCCATGGTGCGAACATTAATAGACTACTACTACATAATAGTCGTGGCACTAGTTCTTTAAAACCAGTTATCATCTTCCTGCCCTTATCCCACTCTATGTGGGGTCGGCACAGCATGTTCCTTGGATCATGCTGAAAGAGTTTTAGCTAAGGTGTTTTAATGACCGGCCGCCTGCGTGACGTCAACCCTCCTTGGGAATACTTGCTTATTGTATCTCATCATGTTGGAGAGGATACTATCCTTTAGTCAACTTTTACGACATGCTCGGGGAGAGAAGCAGCTGGACGCATTCTATGTTTTTAGTGGGGTGAAAAAAAAATATAAATAGCCCCGAACTAAGCAAATCTTGTACTATGGACACCAGATGGCTGATAGAATACTTATATACATTTTTTTTGTAAATACCTCTTACAGCATCATCCAAGGATCATGCTGTGCCGACCCCACATAGAGTGGGATGAGGGCAGGAAGATGATGATGATGACATACTTATAATACATTATACTATAACACCCAGACCCGGAAGAAATATTTGCAGAACATTTCTCCCGTAGCAGGAATCGAAGGTGGTCAAAGACTAGATGAGACTAGCAACGACCGTGAAGATTAGCACACACAAAGAGAGGCCTATGCCCAGCGGTGGGTGAAGTCAGGTTGCAAATGATGATGATGCTGCAGTAGCGAATTCGTGTACGATTTTAAGATCATAGGTTCGAAACCGATTATACGAGTATATTGAGTTTGTTCGCAACCATATTTTGCACTAGTGCTTTCAATCTATAGAGGCGAGGAAATCCCATAAACCTAGAATGAAAAACATCGAAGAACGTGAAATGATCAAGATAAAAGCGTTTTTGGGTCTAAACCTGGTCACTGACCTAGGGTGACTAAGAAAGATTCTATGTAATGACGAAGGAACAAACAGTTTGTTACTTAGAACTTGTGGCTGTGCTCTACATTTAGACTTCGATAGCTGGGAATTCCCAGCGGCGTGCAATAGAAACTGGAAAACAGTAAGTAACAATAAAGAGGTTTGTTCATGATCTTCTGAATTACCTACGTATTTCAGAAGATCTTAAACAAACGCTTTATTTTAAAGCACTGAGTATGTTAGTACTTTCTAGTTATACGAAGAAAATTATATTGAAATTTATTTTTGCCCGATTGCGGATTAAGGTAATTCTTATTCTGTCTACCTTATTTCTTCAAAATACAGAACTTATTTCGTCTGCCTTGTCGTCGTATGACGATACAAATCCATCTGCTTTACTTTTTTGACTTTTCGATTTCAATAAAGGCAGCAGAAGCGGTAAATTAGACTAATCAGGTATTACAGCGTGTGATAATAAGTATTGCTGACACAGAAACGCTATCTAGTCCCTAACTAAGCAAAGCTATTGGAACCAGATGACTGACAGAATACTAACACAGAACGAATATTTATTTTCATCACGTAAATGTTTGTCATGCTAGAGGAAGGCAAAAAAAAGATGGACGGATGGATTATGTGAAAGAGGACATGCAGGTGAAAGGAGTGGGTACTGAGATAACGAGTGATAGGAAGAGATGGAAGAGGGAAACATGTTGTGCCGACCCCACCTCTTGAGATAAAGGCAGGAAAATGATGATGAAATGTTTGTCTTGTGTAGGAATCGACCTTTAACCTACAGCGCAGAAGGCAGAACTGCTACCAACAAAGCTATGTATGAGGTTAATTGATACTAGGTATGGATCCACTATCAGTCGAAGGAACACTCATTTTGATTAGACACATTTGTCTCTATAGTGAGTAACTGAATACATACCTACTACATAAACAATTGTAGAGCATCCAGTGCAAAATGCAATAAAAACGCAATATACAACGTGAGCTCATTCCGTATCAAGTGACCCGGTGTCACACGATAGCAACGGTATGCAAAATACCCGCTACAGTTTATGTATGACAAGTTCACATGGTATGCACAGCTCTTATAGTATACATATTTTTGTAACAAGGTTCTTCTTCATACTGTCCATTTGGCACATGACTGATCCAATTCCTACGTCGAAATAGGTACATGTCTTTCGTTACAGTACAGTCAACGCACAGCCTAAACCATAAGTCCTTGAAGCATGAAACTTGGAGGGTATTATTACATCTAATGGTGTAGAGGTGCACTAAGAATGGTATTCTTGAAATTCAACTCCTAGAAGACGCTGGAAACGCTCGCAAATCGCCAGTGTGATAACGCCCTAAAACATTTATACCTGTTGTGCAATTACGAATCATTGCCAACATCTGTCACCAGCACCACACTAGTTCGAAATATCTAGTGACACGAGTAGATCTGTGTCCAAAGTATTTTAGGGTTCCTCATTTTTGTGTCGGTACATTGTCTGCCAAGCTAGCAACATTAACCAAAATTAATTATGTAAGGTACGACGCAATAAAAATTAAGTATCAATATTATATTGCCGCATATCTACGTTTTAAGTATCTAATCTAGTTTGATTATTTTTATTCCTAGAAGGTATGTTTTGGTAGGTGTGGATTTATATAGTATTGTTTTGATTAAATAGTTAATCTCCATTGGGGGCTGGAATTTGTTAGGATTATGAAACTAAGCCATTGGACTAATCCTATCCCGAGTTTGTTCTCACAGGCTTCATTTTAGGTAGCAATAGCTGCCCATTATTGGCATAAAAGGAATATTTACCGTTTGTCGTAGGCTCAACAAGGCTTTGGAATATGTCGAGCAATAATAGTTTGTGAGTCAGTAGCGCCCACGCACGGGGCAAAGCGCAAAATGCCAGACTATGCCGATCAAAGAACGCTAATCCGAAACTAAACTTACACTAACGTGGCATTACAATTACAATCTTTACCTCACAAAAAAAATATTACAAGGCTTATAAAATACGATTGGGATTACCTATTTTCAATTAAAAACGGAGTTTTCTCTGCTTCACTAACTACGGTACTAGAAGAGTTATGAATGAGTATGAATGTGGATGGATTTAGAGGTAGAGGTAGGCCAAAGAAATGGTGGATGGATTGTGTGAAAGACGACATGGTTAACCAAGGAGTCAGTGCAAAGATGACGGCTGACAGAGGGAAGTAGAAAAGAATATGCTGTGCCGACCCCTCAGAACAATAAATACAGCCGACCCCAAATAGATGACTACGATACTGGTATGGTATATCTACTAAGTACATATTAGGATCTAGATTTGGTTCCAATAGTACCTACGAGATGGTAGAATACTTATATAAGTACTTTTTGTAATTACATACTTAGGTATAATACTACACCCAGACCCGGAAGAAATATTTGCAGAACATACAAAAACTTCTCCCTTAGCGAGAATCGAACTCGCGCCTCTAGCGTCTCAGCCGAGCACTCGCCTGCCACACCACCGAGGTCGTCAATATAATAGACTTCAGACCAGACAAAAGCATGTTTGCTATTTTGTCTTTTCTAAAGTTAAAGATCGACTTAAATTACATTTTTTTAGCCAATTAGCCATAATGACTTATAACCCTAAATTTGGAAATAAAATATTGGCAGCTAATGACGAAACTGTAATTTGAACCCATAGAAATGGCCAGATATTGACGTGGCGAAATCATGGAGCTTCTACAATGGTCTGGCAATCATTTTCTTATGAGTCATGTCAAGAGTACCACGGTTCAGGCTGTCTGTCGAGGTAATCCAAAGGGTTGTCCGCCCACGCTGCCTTCACAAACACCGACAGTGGGAGTGTGGCGAATGCTTGGCGCCGTCGCATCCTAACACTCATAGAATTGATTCAAAGCTAATATGAAAGTATTATACTATTAATAATGGTATAATTTATTATAATCACCATCCCTTTATACTTTCTTTTGTACATATTCTGCATCATTTCATGTCTTGCTAAATCTTTCAAACAATGAATCCATCGTTTCTGTATCTTGACACAAAGTGCTTCGGATTCCATCAACAATTTTATTAACCTGTTTGATATCATTATTTTAGTCAATACATGCATAAGCAGGTATACATTGATATACTTGACCTGGTATTATAATACTTAGCTGTTTATTGAAGTTATTGCTGATAAAGCTAAAAGGAAAATGCCGATGTACTTACCTGGTAACGAGGCAATATTAATAATAAATACTCGAAATAATTGGATGTTATTATTATCCTGACGTTATATTAAAATAATAAAAGCAATTCTACATAGTATAGGTACGTGTTTGGTGTACTTACCTATAAGTGCTATCAAAAGCAGACAATGCTATAATTATTTGTAGGTAAGTAAGCATATAAGAAACATGTAGTAATTCTGACTGTGACGAAAATAACGTCAGCAATTGAAAGACAAATCATTAAATAAGCTCAAAGTCAAGGTGATATTGCTAAAAGATACAACTGATAAGAAAGTACCGTGTTGTAATTAATAATAATAATAATAATAATAAATAATTTATTGATTAAATATTAATTATCACCACTCATCAGAACGATTTTTATTCTCAATCAAAGTTTGTAGGAGTCTCTCACTGACTGAGCAGCAGCTGAAGTCAGGTTTTCACTATACGAGACTCGGACTGAGTAAGCTCGTACGAGATAGGTCATATAGAAGTTGACTCGGAATTTGGTTTACACTTTACAAGTTCATAAGCGAGTGCGCTTGGACCCTACTCGTACCGTAATACGAGTAGGGTCCAAGCGCACTCATATTGTGAAAACCCAGGTCGTGCAAGAAGACTTGCACAGTAGCTACTCACAAAAGTTCCTTTCGTATTGTAAGTTAACCACGAATCTATAGTGATAACGACATAAGCTCAACTGTATGTATTTGATTTTAACAAGACTAGAAGCGCCCGCACGATTGAATTTTTTTCAAAACATTTTTGCAAGCTGCTATTCTGTATTGAATCTTAAATTATGCGTGATAAAGTTGATTTTAGAGGCGATTCGGAATGATAAAGCCTGTCTCAGCTGGGTATTATTTGGTGGGGAGGCGGGGGCGTCAGGCGACCGGCACGTGATCGAAGCAGCCTTGCAAGGACGTCACGTCTATGCAACTAGTTAATTAATTCCACCTTCAAGCTGACTCACCATCGCTAAATGCATCCACAAAACCCTGCAATTTGCTAACTCAATTTTACAAGTGGCGACCTCTACAAGCAAACGTGCGAAGCGAACCATAGCCGTTTTAGGTAGGCCTTTGAATATGAGCCAAGGAATTATGTGTTCGTTGCATCGCGGTTTGTGCACCTACAGTACATTCCTGCATTTGTTGTACCGTCTACATATCACACCAAACACTGCAGTGTCATTTTCCAACTCAGACACACTAATGATGTGGTAATTTAAGAAAACATTTAAAAATCTATACTTCTCTGTTGGACTGGGAGTAAAGTAAAAAAATAAAATGTATCGACTAAGCGATAGTATCCTCTCTAACACGATGGACCATCTATATGGGCAATGGGCTGAACACCTGTCACCATGGTACACCATATCCATCATGGGATTTTGAATCAGGAGTAGCTACAAGTTTTCTTATGATTGTGTGTGTGTGTGTGTGTGTGTGTGTGTCTTTCCTAGCCGGTTTCGGCTGCGGCGACTACAAATTGAAAAAGGCTGTATCATGTTGTGTGAGGGCTTCGCTGTTCTGCCCTCTGATGCGCTCTAATGTGGCTTGTGTACCCAATTTTATTAATAAAGGTCCGAGCACATCTGGGGCACATCAGTACTCCTCCGACGTAATTGTAAGCAATGGCTGCCGGTGGTCTAGCTTTCAGCTCATCCCGTTTTTGATCAGATTCAAGACGACGCTTCTCTTCAAACTCATTCACCTTTAGGTGAATTCGCTGTCTCCATTCCGTACGCTTTGCTGCAATCTCCTCCCATTTAGCAGGCTCAAGTTTGCATCGCTTCATGTGTCTTTTCAGAACATCCTTGTATCTCAAGTACTGGCCACCGCTTTTACGCTTACCGTATTGGAGTTCTGAATAGAAGATGCGCTTCGCCAATCTACTCTTTGTCATACGAGACACATGTCCACACCAGCGAAGCTGTCGCCTCATAAGATACACCTCAATGCCTCCGATATTTGCGCGTCTCAGCACGTTTGTGTTCCTGATATGGTCTGACCATCTGATGTTCATGATGTCACGGAGGCATTTGAGATGAAATCTATCGAGTATACGAATGTGCTTGCGGTATAGAACCCAGGTTTCAGAAGAGTAAAGGAGGTTGGGCAGCACTACTGACATGTAAACACTGACTTTGGTGGCGAGTTTTATATCGTGCGAACGGAATACCTTGGCCCGTAATTTACCATAAGCTGCAGCAGCAGCTCCTATTCTGCTATTTATTTCGGCATCTAGGTCCCACTTAGATGTTATTGTGCTACCAAGATATTTGAATTTTTCGACACGCTTTAAAACCTCCATGCCAATGCGTGCATTTAAAAGAGAGTTATTAGGTGCATTCATGGTCATAATCTCTGTCTTTTTGACACTAATTTTTAGACCAAATTTAATACATGCATCGTCAAGTTTTGACATAAGGTTTTGCAAACCCACCATTGTGTCTGTAATAAAACATAGGTCATCAGCGTACATAATCTCTGTTATGATGGTATGAGAGACTTTGGTGGTGGATTTGAGTCTGGACAGGTTAAACAGTCCACCATTCATACGGAAACGAATATGAATTCCCTCGGACAAGTCTTGAAGGGCCTCGCGGACTACAACAGCGAAATATAATGCAAACAGAGTAGGTGCTAGAACACAGCCTTGCTTAACACCACAGGTGACAGAAAATACCTCTGACTGCTCGCCGTTTGCTGTAACACAACAAGTCATGTTTCTTATGATTACTTGTGGCTCTGCCGAACCCATTAAGGATCCGTATCCCGTGATAATGTGTATGTATGTATGTAATTAAAAACCATCATTTTTTTTCTAGCATCATTATTTATCGTTTTGGTTTAGAAAACATTCCTGCTAGCTTAACAATTTCCTCAGGTATTTGAGCATTTATATGTCATACAAGTATTTTCCACGCAACTAGACGTATGTTTTGATTCTTTGAAACGTTGAGTCAACATACGCATTAACTAAAAGTTTTATTGGTTATAATGAATAATATCATGCAAAACATCCTTCCTTTCCATCCTATCATTCTTTGATTAGCAATAATAAATAAACTTCAATACAGTAGTACCACAAATATTGTGCGCCTCGGCAAACTTAGTGGTTTGTATGAAAACCGATATTATCCTAATATGCAACGAATAGTCAACTAATAATAACAAAGCCTTTAAAAAAATACGTATCTAAAAATAAGTTCGTATTTCAGAAGCTAGACGAAAATTGCCGAGGCGCACAATATTTATGTTACTACTGTGCCTCTTTATGAACTAACTAGCTGCCGCCCGCGGCTTCACTCGCGTGGTATCCGGATAAAAAATAGCCTATATGTTAATCCAGTACATGTACTATCTATATTCCAAGTTTCATTCAAATCCGTTCAGCCGTTTAGGCGTGATTAGAGATGGGCGGGTGGGTAAAAATTCGGGTGGGTAAAATAGGAAGGAAAGGGTAAAATAGGTAAAAATTAAAAAATACCCATTTATACCGGGTATTTTTTATTAATACCGGGTAAAAATTCGACCTGTATTTTAAAATTTTTTTTAACCGATTGCCTAGATCCACCTACCCGTCCGTAACCGTACCGTGACGAAAACGATTTTTCACTCACCTTTTGTTTTGTTTATACAGAAATTCACAATTCAAAGACTATTATAAAGCTGCAGTGTTTGTTTGTTTGTTTGTTTGAACGCGCTAATCTCTGGAACTACTGGTCCGATTTGAATGATTCTTTCAGAGTTGGGTAGTCCATTTAACGAGGAAGGAGGCTATGTTTTTTTTTTCAATATTAGGGATCCGTAATAAAACTGCTATTTTGTAACACAAGGTGCAAAATCGAAAACCTATTTTTGCGTGCGCTGCAAAAACTATTGACGATAGAAAAAAATGATGTACGACGGGTTTGTAGATCCCATTAAGACCTACAAAAAAGTTCGCGAGAACATATATCTAGCTATCATGGTTTAATCACAATAACCGATTTTGTGTTCAAAATAATTATTAAATCGTCTGAAGAAAAAAAACTACGTTAAATATGTATCGTAATATTGATCTTTATCGAAATGAAGCATTATGTTATCAAGAGTATTTATGAAGAAGTAAAAAACTTTTTGTTTCATCTCAATCGGATATTTCGTTTAAAAGTTATCACGTGTGTAAGATGTTAAGAGTTGGTACCTATTAATGAGTTATGGGCCATAGTCTATTTATTGAGGGAGGCTATAATATAGGCAATATTTTATCTCGGTATTTCCACGGAAACGAGAAAAACGCGGGTGAAACCGCGGGGCACAGCTAGTAAACAAATAAAATAATAAATAAATAGTGGCGGACATTCTAACACAGCAACATCTAGCCCCAAACAAAGAAAAACTTGTAATATGGGAACCAGATGACTTCTTCTTCTTCTCGTGTCGATGCTTCGTTAAATGTTTTTAGAGTAAAAGGTGGCCACCTCAATCGCGCTATCTGTAGCGGCATTGAGGTCATCCCTTGTGCAGGTGTTTGGACACAGGGGGCACACCAGCAGGTGCGGCATGGTTTTCGCCGGAGCACCGCAGTCGCATTGTGCTAAACTAGGCTCCCTAAATCCCCATTCGCACATGTTGAATCTGCAACGACCAACTTGGGTGCGGAGCCGATTTAACGACTTCCAGACTAGCCATGGCAGAGCGTGTCCTGGTGGTAATTTTTCCTGCGGGGTGATAAAATTAGGAGGTGGGGTTTTTTCTGCTTCCAAAGCTTATACTTTGCGGAAGCCGGATGGTCATTTGAAGCCTGTGTGAAACGCTGAAAGCTTTTGCGGCTTTTGAGGCGAGCTTCAGGTATTTCGTGCCCATACAAAGGATGTCGGTTATCACTCTTGCTTGGATTTCTCCATTGAACTACATCCCGTCGCACGCATGGTGGTGTGATACCTGCTAAAGAATATAACATGTTGAGAGGAGTTGGCTTGAGACACCCAGTAATTATGCGACACGTTTCGTCGAGCGCTACTTCAACGAGTTTGGCATGTGCAGACATGTGCCACACTGGGCACCAGCGGAGAAGCACAGCGCCATACCAGTAGAACGTAAAACGTCTGGCGCTGCTCCCCACTTGGTAGATGTTAGATGCCGTAGTAGACTGTTGCGAGAGCCGACTTTCATCTTTGTCTTTTGACAGTGTGGTTTGTAACACAATTATTTGTCCAGTGTTACGCCAAGATACTTTGGATAGCGCTCACATTGGATGGTAACTCCTTGCCACGTGATGTTGAGAGACCGATCAGCCTGGTGGCTGCGCAAGTGGAAAGCGCAGGCTTGAGTTTTTGATGGATTGGGTTTTAGACCATTTGCATCGTAGTAGGCTCCTAGTTCTTCAAGGGCGACGGTCAGGTTTTCTTCCGCCTCTTCAAAGGTTTTTGTCTGGGTGGTCAAAGCTAGGTCGTCCGCGTATAAGAAACGGGTTGTATTTGGGCTGCTAGGTTGATCGTTCGTATACAAATTGAACAGGGTTGGTGCAAGGACACTCCCTTGGGGAAGTCCGTTTTTGACGCTGCGCCATCTACTTTTTTACGTAAGAAGGTGAACTTGAAAGCGGTGGTTACGAAGCAGTTCACCAAGTATTTGAACAAACCCAAGATCGTTGGTCAAATCTTCAACTTTTCCTAGGAGTTTTCGGATGTTTACGGTATCATAAGCAGCAGTTAGGTCAACTAAAACCATGCCTGTTATATTATTCGTCTCAAAGCCGTCCTCGATATGTTGGGTGAGTCTAAGAGTCTGCCCACAACAGACTTTTCCGGGTCTAAATCCTGCTTGTTTGTGGATCAGTTTTGAATCCACAAGTGGTGTGAGACGGTTGAGAAGGAGTCTCTCAAACAGTTGGTACAGGTGACACAACAATGAAATGGGCCTGTAGCTTTTAGGGTCATCGTGAAACTTCCCAGGCTTTAAAAGTGCCACATCCTTTGCTCTTCTCCACATTTTTTCCACCAGATGACTGATACTTATATACTTTTTGTTTGTAAATACGTTAGAACACCCAGACACAGAACAAACATCTATATTCACACAAATATTTTTTCTGGGTGGGGATCGCAGCAACAACCTTCAGCGCAAAGGAAGAGCTACTACAGGAAGAGCTGTGAGGCCAGTCAAATCATTATAGCTAATTAGGAATAAAAACTAACAAATAAAAGCATATATAATTAGTTGTACCTCAAAAAAAGATGCATTAAATTTTTACCCGGTATTAATTCGAAATGGGAAGGTAAAAATGGGTATAAATGGGTAAAAACCCAAAGGTCGGGTTTTTACCGGGTAAACGCCCATCTCTGGGCGTGATTAAGGCACAAACATCCAAACATCCAAACTCACAAACTTTCGCATTTATAATATAAGTAAGATGACTAGGTAATAGGAAAAATCCTAATTCGATACCTATTTTTTTCTTTCATTCCTTACCATGAAAACCTTCAAAAGGATTTTGTCGAGTCACAAAATGCTCCATTATCCTCAAAATAAAAAATCAAGCATGTGGCATTCAACCGGTTATTTAACCAGTTCATTGACGAGAATGACTCACATCCTCGAGTCTTAAGTCTCGAATGATAAGGACTTTGAACCGAGTCCTTTTCCGAAATAAAAAGGCACCCACTTACCTTTACGAATGCATAACATGTACGTGCATGGAATATTTAAAAATAATTTAAAGTCATAGTTAAAAACTACTAGCGCCATCTATTGGAAAGAGTTTACAAACCACTAAAACCAACCTATAAAAAAATTGCACGATGATTAATAATAGATTCTACCGATAGATGTGCCGCAAATCTAAATATATCGTTTACTTATATACTAAAAAAAGGCGCCAAATATAAAATGCCTATTTATAAACCACAAAGTAGTTAATGAACGGTTTTTTCCAGTAAAATAAAAATACCATCACAATAATTGTTATTATTTTCAAAGCTGAATCACGGGGACTTTACTAGCTCACTATATAGTCGAGTAGTTCTTTCGAACCAGTGTGGTGAAAGGATTAAAGTGCACCTCAAAGGCTCCTTTCGTGCACTTATATTTCGATCTTTTAAGGTTCTACGACATATCGGTTTTCTCTCAATATTTTCTTCCATCGTTTGAGAGTACTGGGTAATAGCAAACACGTGCACATTTGTGCACGACGGGATTTGAACCCACGACCTTAGGATCGGAAGGCGAGGTCACTACCACTAGACCACCAGTGCTCCTAAACACGAGCTGCCCCGCGCGATTTTAATTACTCAAATCAGTCAAATAGTACTAACTCAAAAGGTGAAGAACATTAAGATCTAACATAGGATATCTTGAGCTGCATAAGCCCTCATGAATCATACGTCTAGCATTTCGATTCGGATATGCCATGGCATATTAATATTATTCCAAATGCGTCGCGGCGGCGTTGGCGTCGTCTGCGCTATTTTAGGGCGACGCCCAAGCTATTCCCGTCTTCGGCTCGGCGTACCAAATAATGAGCACAGAACCACCGAATGTGTGACCTAGATTTGGTAATCGGCAATTCCTGAACAATGTTTTAAAGAGACAAAGAACGAAGCTTTACTCTGAATTGCAATGGAGTCATTAGAAATTACAAGTTCGCTTCAGAAGCAGATAAGTAAATACACACATACATAAATATTATCACGCCCTCACGTATCCCTGGATGTGGAGTGGGCAGAGCCACAAGTAAACATAAGAAAACTTGTAGCCACTTCTGATTTAAACTCCTAAGATGGATATGGTGAACTGTGGTGACAGGTGATCAGCCCATCGCCCATAAATAAATAATAAATAAATATTTGTGGACACTTTACACAGCGCCATCTAGCTCCAAACTAAGCAAAGCTTGTACTATGGGTGGAGGCTGACCAGATGGCTGATGAAATACTTATATACTTTTTTTTTGTAAATACATACTTGTCTTAAAATGCATAATATTACAACACCCAGACCCGGAAGAAATATTTGCAGTGCATGCAAACATTTCTTCCGCAGCGGAAATCGAACTTGCGTCTCGCCCGCCACGCCACAAAGATCGCCAAAAGATCAAATATAAAGTCGTGTATATGCTAATTATGTACAAACTTTATGCGACTGTTATTATTTTTAGCATGATATATTATTTTATCGAACTGTTTCCCTTTATAACCGGAAAATGTTGTAATTTTAATGAAATCATGACTACAGTCGAGCTAGTACAATTTGCGAACTTTGTCATTTATGTACCTAAATACTGATATGGACTTCTATACAACTACTCGTGTACACTAATCATTTCGAATCAGTGTAAAGAAAGGACTCGAAGAAACCTAGTTAATTACTGAAACGCTCTGACTACCCGCATAATATCTTCCGAGCTCAACTTCATGTTTTCCCCAAGAGATGGCGCTGACATTTATTGTAATTCCCTGAACGCGCTACTCAGTAGGCATTCCCGGTAAAGCTCATCACCAGTTTCTATATCTAATCTGCATTCCTCAGGCCAGACGGCGACGCATTGCTTAGTTAGAGCACTTCACCTCGCTGAGCCTTTGATCCGACAAAACGGATGCAATCAACTAGTCTAAAACGAAACTACTTTCAGGGCGTAACTTTTTATTTTATGCCAACTTTGCTTGACTCTTAGCTGATTCATGACTTACAACTCGCGTAATTCGTGACTTGATACTAACGCCTTGAAATCAAATATAAAATAGTACCTTGTGTACTTTTGATACAAAAAACATATAAGGACACATTATCATAATATTTTTCTGCTGTACCGTATTGCGTTTTATGGTTAAAAAAAGATAAATTGATTTCTCAAACTCGTGTATTAGCTAAATATAAGTACTACATGTATCAACTTATGTAAAATGACAATAAGTTACAATTGGCATCACAATTAAAAGCTTTAAGTAGCTGAGTGTACCGACTATGCAGGTTTACATGACCTTTTCAAAATTATAGGATTGACCAAAATTAATATCTAAAGACGTGCAATTGATGTTTTGTCAAACAGTGAAATCAATCGAAGATGATCGTGTAAGGGAAACAAATATATTATACTCTTATCTCACCTATGTATACATTTACTTGGTTTTCGTTAATTGTTATAGATAATTTACTATAATACAGGTAATTTTAAATTATCATCTCTAAATTAGAACTGTAGTAATTTGTCTAATGTACAAAAATGGAAATTAATTAAATAATAGTATTAACTGATAGAGATTTGCCTAAAAAAATATATAATTTAGGAACATAAAACTCACAAAAGTACAATCAACAACACAATTTGTTGAGAACTTAAATTTAAAATTGAAACAGTGACTTCAACTAATGTCCCTGACTGCACCTGGTACGCAAACAACATAATAAATATTGTTTCTACGGTCTTATACGGTTTTATTAACTTGGTTATCATTATTTTATACCATTACTAGCTTCCACCCGCAGCTTCGCTCGCGTGGTACCAGGATAAAAAGTAGCCTATATGTTATTCCAGCACATTTACTGTGTACGTTCCAAATTTCATTCAAATCCGTTCAGCCGTTACAGCGTGATTGAGGCACAAACATCGTCACATCCTCACAAACTTTCGCATTTATAATATTAGTAGGATACGAGAAGCCTTTGAGATGTATTTCTCAATAACAGAGTACATAGGAACTCATATGCGCCCCTCTCAATTTATTTGTAGGCTAAAAATACGCAAAAGAAAATAAAAAATAATAATGCCAATCTAATTATTCATTAGGTTATAAGCTATTGTCTAATTTTAGAATGAGATGAGCAACTTTTCTAACTAGATGTGACTCATTTATGATTTTTATAAATAATTACTATATAGGGGCCGCCCAGTGATGTTTTTAGTAACTTTTTAACCCCCTCCCCTGGTGAGGTTTTCGACTAATCTACCACGTGTATTTTTTTGGTACAAGGTAAATTTAAAAAATTCGGATTATTATCTTTAAATACAGACATAATCTAATAAAAAAACACGTGATATCTCACTACATATCCCCCCTTGTCGTGATTTTTCAGAACCCCTCCCCCTTTAGAGCCTAATCCCTAATGGACTACCCCATAGCTGCAATTTCAACGTAGATATTTAAAATGCCCTGAAATGTACATTGCATATTCTTTCTGTCTGGTACAGTGGAACTGTATATTTTTTTTACTTTTGCGATATGGTTATCGCATTTTACAGGAAATGTACCCACATTTGAGGCTGATATTACTTTTTACTGATAGTAAATTGCTTCTAATAAGCTGCGTACGTAGTTACGTACCTACTAAGAGCAGATTTCACTGTTCAAACTGTTACTGCTGACAGTTTTCAGGCAATTTGACAGTTCTCGAGTCAGCTCAGTTTAGAAGCTAAACACCGTTCAATTTGAATGGTGAAATCAGACCATTAAATTTAATTTTATTTAGAACCTCTATTCTATGAACAATTTTATAGTTATAATATTTTATATATGTCTTATCTAAATGTTTGTAGTAGTTAAATATTGTTCAAGGCTAAGCAAAACAAGAAGATTGTTCAAGATTTTAATAAAAAAAAAGAAGCAATACAAGTTATGACAGTATATTATAGTAATCCTATGAATATACCTAAAACCCACAATGTTCAAAGTATTTATTTGTGCTTTTATTTCTATGGTGGATATTATTTGAAGTCATACATTTTACGTAGGTAAGGGAACGATATTCATGCTACTATTCTAAGTATATCATAAATACCTATGCAAAATCACAAACGCATTTTATTACTCGTTGGATTATTCTTGAGGCACTACACTTCAATCTTTATTCTATTGCTACTGGATCTATTCTACGAAAAGCTATCACAAATCACGTGTATTTGACGCGTACGATATCAACCACAAGCATACATTTTATGTAGGCCTAGTTTATGTACATTTTAACCTATTATAAAATTAGGATATATAATTCAAGTACGATAATAACAATTCAACTATAAATTTATCCTTGGTGTCTGTGGATTATCTGAAAATAAAAGATTTTTGTGTCTCACTTAAAATTGCAATCCGAATGTATTTTGTATATTTTTTGTTGGTAATCTGCATGATTTTGTAAAAAAAGTGATTGCTTTGTTGTTCATAATATTTATATATTAATATCTTGGATTCAACATTATTTTTGATTAATTTTATTATGAGCCAATGACGTCCAACCATAGATCAAAAGAATTTCAAAAATCTTTTAAAATAGTAATTTCAAACAGCTTCACTCATCGGGGTCAATCCTCCGACGTAGCCATGCTGACCAAAACCTTCTACCATTCAAATATGTCATTCGGCTAAAAGAAATACTCATGAAAAATATTATACAGCATATAAGTAAAAATTTTTATCTTTTGAAGTTGATGACAGCACTGTTAATAGATTATGTAATAGATGTATATTATGTAAAACCACTCACCATTAACTCAGGCTAGGTACGCTCTGACCAGCGCTTTGACGGAGGCGCGGCAAAGCGGACATGCCGATAAGGCGGCCCCACATCTAGCACAGGACACCAGATGTCCGCATGGAAGGAATACCACACTCACCTAAGGGACAAATAACACTAAGTATAAAGTAATAATAACGCTTTCAAATCTAAAAAGCAAACCGACTTTAATGAAAAATATGTTAAAACTCCTTGGTGCATTCGTGCCATCCTATAGAAACTAACAGGTAGTTGGCGTTTAGATGTCAGAATGTCAGTTACTAACTAGCCGTGTTACTAGTTCTTTCGAACCAGTTTGGTGAAAGAAGTAAAGTGCGAATCAAGGGCTTCTTTCGTGCACTTGACGCATATTTTTGAATATTTTAGGATCGATGACATGCCAGTTTCCTCACGATATTTGCCTTCACCGTTTGAGAGTACTGTATTACGGCGAGGCGGCTGCCTTTCCTTCATAGTCAGAGCAGACAGGATACTTTTTAACAGACTTAGAAATAGAGGTGTTCGTCTGTATGTATGTTCACCGATATCTCCGCCAATAATTAACCGATTTTGATATTTCTTTCACTGGTGTTTAGAGAATGATCAAGGCTATTTACCTAATTATATCACTCAGGCTTGATATAATTAGCGAATGACTAATAGTAAAATAATGTCCTATTTTTAAAACACTTTACTGGTGCCCAATCACCTTAAGATCTAGTCAGTATCTATCAGTAGATATTAACCCCGCCTTCCGATCCTATCGTGGATAGGAATCCGTTTAATATACCTTTCGATCAACCAAAGAAACCATCGCAAGGGAACCAGCATATAGCGCACAAAAGGACATGAACAACCAAACAAATTTGACTCAAGATAGTTTTGGCTTCAAAGCTGTAATGCACAATCTTACCTCATTATCCATACACACTTTGCAGATCCTAGATTCTTTCAGCTGTCTATTTTCCTCTTCTAGAGATAACTTTCTCTCCTCTATCGGTTTTTCATCATCGCTATCCTCACTGTCTTTTCTATTCGATTGCTCTGGCGTCGATGCCCTATTTTGGCTTGAATTTTGATGAGGTGACCTGTTACGACTCGTCTGAGGAGGGGAGTCGGTTTGACAAGTTGAACTGTTCTGATGAGGCGATATGTTCCTAGCTGGCGATCTGTTTTGGCTACACGACCGGTTTTGACTGGTTGATCTGAAAATATATAGACTGACAAAAAAAATCACAAAGTCTGTGAGGGTATGTGAATGTTTTTGCCTATATCTCGGCGTAAAGACTGAACGGATTTCAATAAATCTTGGAATAGATGGAATTACACATAATAAATTACATACAGCCTCCAGCTGCTTCTCCCCGAGCATGTAAAAGTCGACTAAGGGATAGTATCCCCTTTAACATGATGGATCATCTATATGGGCGAATCA
The DNA here is from genome assembly GCA_949320045.1 of Scotopteryx bipunctaria. Lineage (NCBI taxonomy): Eukaryota > Metazoa > Arthropoda > Insecta > Lepidoptera > Geometridae > Scotopteryx > Scotopteryx bipunctaria. Next base: position 6,138,712 of record OX439449.1, read on the forward strand.
CCTGTCCTGTCACCATGGTTCCCCATATCCTTCTTGGTACTTTGAAGTGGCTGCAAGTTTTCCTATGATTACTTGTGGCTCTGCCCACTTCATTAGGGATACGGACGTACAATTGTACATTATACGCTATTTTTTCCGGACACCACACCAACGAAGCCGCAAGCGGGGACTGGTATGAAGATGTGATAATGTGAGCATGTTTGTGCCTGAATCACGGTTTGAATGACACCTGGATTAACATAATAGACTGCTTTTTATTCGTGTACAACGCCATCGAAGACGTGGTCCGCATCTAGTTTGTCAGTGAAGATTTTTTTCAATTATTGGTCATTATGCGTCAGAACCCAATTAATTACCTGTTCTGGCTTGCGGAGTTACTGGCGGGCGCGGATTGAGACCTGTCCGCGGGGTTGGGCGACGGCGACCGAGTGCTGTCCGATTGAGAGCTACGACTGCCAGCTTCCAGTCGCCTGCAAACATCCGATTACACAGAGTTTTACTTTTAGTTCCTTTTAAAGGTTTATTTCATTGCTAGAGAAACTAGTTGCTAGTTGAGATTTATTTTTTCACGAAAACTTCATCTTACTTATCTTACTTAGTGTGCAGGTAGCTGTTCTACTAGAGTCTAGTAGAACAGTTCATAAGCCCTTTGACTTTTTGTCATGTTGTGTCTGTTTTTTCGGGTCACTAGTTATTTCGAACCAGTGGATATATACTCACTTCTCAGGTGAGATTCTCAGGTTCTATATATTTTATTTTAAATTCTTAGGAAAAACTAACAGTCATAATAGTCAAAATAATCAACAAAAATAGACCATTTATAAGTTTATTATGCATATCTTTGTATCAGATTAATGTTATTATGGACGTACCTTCGGTATCGCCTCGGCACGAACTCCTGCAGAGTTTCCGCGAGGATGTCGCGCGCGAAACGCTGGCTGTTGGTAGAGACGCTCCACGCCTCTTCATTCAGCTGCTCGTCCAACACCGCGTCTATCAACGCCTCGGGGGTCGCGAATGATGTACCTGGAAAGTTTGTATCAAGAGACCAACTTTAAGGGGATATGTATAAATAATAATAATAAATGTTTGCAGACTTTTCACACAGCGCCATCTAGCCCCAAACTAAGCAAAGCTTGTACTATGGGAACCAGATGGCTGATAGAATACTTAAGTCCAAGTAAGAAGGTGAAGTATGATGTTTCAAAATGTATTTTATTCGTTCGCGACACAGATTGCAAGATTGCACAAGTATGGCCGTAGACTCATTGTTCTAAACTACTATGTTACAATTTTAAAAATACCCACAACTGACAATCTATGAGCGTCGCTTACACTAATGGAGTTTTCAAATTATTTCCTCCTTTAAGTGGAGTCGGCATATATTCTTTTTCATTTCCCTCTGTCAGAAGTCATTTCAACACACACTTTTTTCTTACTCATGTCAGTCACCTTTCACACAGGCCAGCTATCCACGAGAACGATGATGGATTTTTCTATTCAAAACAGTTATGTGCTATAAACCCGTACTGTCAAAAATACCGCAGCTGAAACTCCGTATGTATTGACCATGTCTTTCCTGTAGATAAGGCCGACTAAACTGAGAGGATACTATAGGTGGTGGCCTACTCTATCTATAAGTCGCCCTTGGCTGGCACTAACGCTTTCGACCGCGGCTTCGTTCGCATATATACCCGGATGAAAAGGACCCTATATGTTATTCCAGCACATATCCTGTGTCCAAGTTTCATTTTAATCCATTCAGCCGTTAGCTGTGATTGAGGCACAAAAATACAAGCATCATCACAATTTTTCGGATAGAAAGTTCAATATAATTTATTTCGTAAAATTTTGTAGATCACTTGAAATTTTTAAAAGATAGAGAAGTTTATTATCTAACAGATACCGGCACAAATGTTGAGAGCTCGGTGGAAGAGCTGGGCTGTGATGTACTTGAGTTAGAAAGAGGTCAGGATTCGTGCCGGTTTGTGTCAGTGTTTATTTATATTGAGTACTTACCTGTTGTTCGAAGTCTTCTAGTTATAGCGCGTTTGACCCGCGCCGCATCCAAACCGGCAGACAACGCACCCATACCCACTGCACTTTCCATACACTCATTTATCTGAAACATTTAGATGGTTTATTTTTTAAGTTCCTTCTTTTTTCTTTGAATCTGTCTTTGTGGGCATCGAGCAAGAGTTTTGAGGTTTGGTCTGTCAGCAAGCATGAAATAAGCCCAGTGGCATATATGTAGATCAATAAAATACGAGTATTTTGATGTGCAAATGTTTGAAAAATGTGTGTATTGTTGTATACCACAATTTATAAATAAACCTAGTTAAAACCTAAGATACCATTTAGGCTTAACTTTTTGTACACCGCCGTATTTCTGCTCTGTTTGTTAATCCTCTCCATCCAAAGGTTGCCTGGAAGAGATCGCTCTTAGCGATAAGGCCGCCCATTGTACTGTTTTTGGTTGTTTTTTTTTGTTTACTTTGTGTGTCTTTCTTTTTGTGTACAATAAAGTGTTTATTATTATTATTATTTATCACAGTGAAGCTGTAATGGTCAAAAGCTGTTATTCCAAAAATGTGTACATTTACCTGTTCCTCAGTCACTGGAACATCAGGATTGCGTCTAACAGGCCGGCCTTGTACAGAAGCCTGAAACAAACAATAATAATAAATAATAATAAAAGTTCTTTATTCAGACAACCAGGGCCCACAAAGTGTTAGTAAGACTTAAGTTTATGGGTTAGTACTTAATAACTAAAACAGATTTCGTCCTCTGGGAAAGCTTCCACACCAGAGGACACGCATAATTGCTTGCAATTACTTTTAGGATGCTGTTGCTGCTCGCGCGCACTCTGCTCAGTAGAGAGGCTGTCTTTTTCCGCCAGATGGCGTCAAATGTATCAGTGCGCGCATCGGCGAACATGCCTGACGCACTACAGAAGCGCGGGAGTCGCAACAGCGTCCTAAAAGCATTATTGAATTGGACCCGCAGAGCATTGTAAGCCTTTTGAGTATGCTGAAACCACAGACTCGCGGAGTACATGGATGTACAGTACGCTTTGAAGAGGGTAATTTTAACGTCGTCCGTACATCGTGCGAACCTGCGGGCCAGCATATTGGCCCGGACTGACAATGCTCTGCGTTCCCGTTCCATATCGGCGTCGTCTTGCAGGTTGTCAGATACCAAATGTCCGAGGTATTTAAACTGCGACACTCTCTTAAGGGGACTACCATATATGGTAATAGGTGGTACAAAACTGGGACATTTGGAACCCGCACCGAAGACCATAAACTCCGACTTTTTTACATTATAAACAAGCCCATGTGAGGCCACATACGACTCACATACGGCAAGTAGTTTTCGGAGTGCACTAACTGAGGGAGCCAGCAGCACCATGTCATCAGCATAGCTCAAGTTGTTCATGCATACACCTCCGACATGACAGCCAACAGGCATGCTGCTGAGTCCCTCAATCAGCGCGTTCACATACAGATTGAAAATTGAGGGCGAGCTTAGCCCCCCCTGCCGCACCCCACATTCCAGCCTGTATGCGTCCGAAAACTCGCCCGCCCACCTCACTCGATTTTCTTGATTTAGATACCAAAATCGAATGGTCGATATCAGCTCTGCCGGCACCCCTGCCTTCTCTAGTTTCTTCCATAGGAGATCATATGATACTAGATCGAACGCCCTAGATAAGTCTAGAAAGCAGGCATAGACTGGAGTCTGTCTGTCCGTGTAATACTTGACGGCATGCTTCAAGCTTAGAATGGCCGACTCAGTGGACAAATTGGATCGAAACCCAAACTGAGCGTCATGTATTTTGATATGCCTAGTCAAGCAGGAGTTAAGCACACTGTCAAGTACTTTCGCGACTATAGTAGCCAAAGAAATGGGTCGGTAGTTATTCTTGTCAGACACATCTCCAGTCCTGCTCTTGACAATAGGTACCACCAGAGTCTGCATCAAATCCGGTGGAAGGTACGAGTGACTCAGACAGAAAGTGTACAACATAGCCAGTAACCGAGGCAGGTGGACGCCCGCATGCTTTAAGTGTTCAATGCTGAGCCCATCATGACCAGGTGACTTCCCTCCTGTCATTTTATTAATTATGGCACGTATATCTTTAGCTAGAATTATTGTGGAAGTCCCAGAATTCAGGGTCTCAGCATTGACACTCCGACATGGCGATCCTAAAGGCGACTGTACTGCAAAGTGGTGTTTAAAAACATTAGCAATCTCCTTCGGGTTGGATGTACCGTCAACACTCACTGGAATGCCCGGCCGCACATTGAGTTTATTAGTGCATTTCCAAAAGTTCTTGAAATCGGAATTAAAGTGATGTTTTGCTATCAAGTCCATTTTTATCTGTTCCTGATGTCTTTGACACCACTTCAACTTTCCCTTAAATATTTTTCGTGCCTCAACCATGGATTCAAAAATGGGACCACATGTGGGCTTCCCATACCACACCCACACCTCAAACTGCTGCCTCGCATTCGAGTAAGAGTCGCTCACATGATGGTTCCACCCTGCAACGACTTTCTTGTTCTTTCTTTTTCTTACTTTTACAAAACTCGTAGAAGCAGCTGCGCTGCACAAAATATTGACTAAATTGCTATATAATTTATCAATTATATATTTATGACTTGCATCATTACACTGTTTACCACAACAATTTCGTAACTCAGCGGGAAAATCAATGTTCCTCAAGTGATTATTACAGAGATACTTATACTCATTAATTTGGTTTTCACTTCTCTCTCCCCATTGAATTCTACTGATTTTTGGAATATTCGTAGCTGACATAGTCTTTTGCCTAACCAGATCTAAGTTACACTTAATAACTAGTGGATAATGGTCAGACCAAAAAACATCATACTGTACATACGTATCTACAACACATTGCCACGCAGCATCCGTTACAAGACAATGGTCCAGCCACCGCACGCATCCGTGAGCTTCGCTCATAAAAGTGAAAGTATTAGATAACGAGGTTAGCTTACTGATATCAGCGCATGTCCAGTCTTGTTCCGCCGAAAAACTCATTAACTCACTGTAAAAACTCTCACCAGGATGGGCATTAAAGTCTCCGAGAATAAAAACGGATTCGACACTATTTTCGTCTATTATTGCACTTATAGCACTAAGACAGTCCGTAAACAAAGGCAGGTTCTCGGTACAGTCAGTAGGCATATATACACAGATAACAAGCACCGGTCGATTGTTTGTTGTAAGCCGAATAGCCGTAATTCGCGGATTCGCACACGGTATCACTGTCACACACGGGAATACTGACTTTCGCCAGAGCAACGCGACACCGCCGTAGGGCCTCCCCTTAAGGATTCCGGCTCCTACATCCACCGCTGACGTGCCCGTGGCTCCGAAGCACTCATCGATGCCCGCCAGGTAAGGCAGCTCGTTCGGCAGCAACCACGTCTCCTGTAGCGCTATTATATCTGCATAGCTACATAGCTGCTTCACAGCTTCTATTGAGCGCTTTATGTTTTTGCAGTTATAAGTTACTAGAGTTGTACTATCCATTATTAGATGTAGGTATTTCTTTTTCTTGCCGTCGATTATTGTACGGCATAAAGAGACGGCATGTTACACCCGTAGGCCAAATTGCGTCATTTAGGTACATATCTAGTTTATGTCTAACAACCATCATTTTATACGCATTAAAGTCTCGCTCAGTTTTCATTTTGATTTTCTGAAGTAAAACATTTTCACATGTTTTTGAAAGTATGTACTTCACTATGTCATTTTCTGAGGTATCCTTGTGAACATTTGAGATAAATAATGGGATTTTTACATCAGCTGACTTGAATTTATCTTCAGGATTTATTACAGCTTTTCCTGTTATCCCTTCGGTCTTATTTTTGTGTCTTTTACGCTGTACCTCAATCCACTTTTGGTCCGGATGTTCTGGCTTCCATTCTTGGTCGGTTCGAACTACCTCTGCCATGGTTTTGTTATTGTTCGGGCTATCACAAAAAACTGTGTTTGCTGCTGAGTTATCAACGGCCGTCGTCAGCTGACTCATAGTCGACGGGGCCGGGCAGATTGTAGGTACTGAGCTAGTTTTCGTGGTATGTGTTTGTTGTGAAAACTGCTGCGATTTTAAGCACAACGCCTCCAATTTTTGTTGGTTAATTGGTTCGCGTACGGTTGTGTTTTTTATGGGCGTGGGGGTGCTTGTAAAGTTTAAAAAGCCAGTAGGTCCACTATCCAACACGTTAAATGCGCCCCTTTTTTTATTTACATTATCATCACAATGAACTATTGATGCGTACTTCATGTTATCTATCTCCGTCTTTAGATGACAGAGCTGATCATTGGTAGCATACGTTTCTTTTATGCATTTAATCTCACCCTGTAACGACACAATATCTTTAAGAAGTCGAGTTGCATCTAAGTGATTAAATGTGACAGGGGGCAGCTTATGGAGTTCTCTGGCTACAAAAATCGGGGTCTTATCAGGGTCTGTATTCTTGAAAGCAGTGATAATATCTTCTAGATCTTTTTGTTCTTTGTTTTTTCGCCGCGCGATGTTTCTGGCGGTAGTTGATATCGACGTAAACAGCAAATTCTTCGCTATATCAATCTCCGAAGCAGTGAAAGCACTTGTACAAAGGCCAACTATGCTTTCTTCATCCAAAACATCAATTTTGTTTTGAATAAAACACAATAACTCGTTTATAACGATATTGCACTGTGAACATTTTAATGTCGCGGTAGACATGTTGATTTCTACACCCGTTCGCAAACGCGTACGCGCAGAGACTGACAATGACAATTGATTTACTTTACTGTACTACTTCTCGTGTCACCATTTATTTTGATCCATTAGAGTGCCAGAATTAAATTGCACCTCAAAGCGGATCCTTAGTACATGTGACACAATATTTTGGAACTTTACGATATACCGGTTTTCGAGTACATACAATTTATTATTCCTGCAGCAATGTGCAACAATGCAGCTTCCTCCATTTTTCCCTTTCCAATACAGTTTCTTTTACTTCGTATCGCAATACATGACAGCGACTTTTTCATTTATCTGTTTCAAAAAATTTTCGAACGGGAAAACCACTGGAGCAACTAGCTAAAATCATCATTATAAACATAGAAGTAAGACTCACAGTCCTTGTGGTTGGCGGCCTAGGTTCACACGAGTCTACAAAATCCTGCCCTTTGACCAGAAGCACATATCCGCAGCTCGGGAACCAACGGGCGTGCTCAGACCACGGCGCGTCTCCCGGTTCCCACTTGCCAAGACCACCGTCGCAGTAGAAGCATCGAACCTACACATTAATAAAAATTAATCCCATCACATACACGTGGATTTATTTAGAGGTAGAGGTAGGACAAAACGAAAAGAAGGATGGATTGGGTGAAAGATGACATGACAAAGAAAGAAGTGCAGCGATGACGGCTGACAGAGGAAATGGAAGAGAACATGCTGTGCCGACCCCACATAGAGTGGATAAGGGAAGGAAGATGATGAGTCACACATAATTCTGACCACACTAGGATTCCCTTTGCCCATAGCCTTACCAGCACTACCATAGGCAAAAAAATTACAATGGTCTTATCCATCATTTTTGACATTACAAACTTTTAATTGATTTATGATAATACCACGAGCAAAAAAATTTACCAGTGTTACTGCTGGTAGTATAACTAGTAAAACCACGGTTATTAAACATGGATTCCTTATGCTGTGGGTATCAGAAAATACGAATACCATGGTACCATAACACCCAGACCCGTTATATATGTGTAATCCTTTTACGAACATAAACTGTACCATGCTCAACTCTTAATCAAATTTTATTCAACTAGCATCTACCCGCAGCTTCATTCGCAACGTACCCGGATAAAAAGTAAAAGAAAGAAAGAAAGAAAATACGAATTTTTAACAGATTTTCATCAAAAACTGTCAAAACACCGTGACTTGAGACGTGCTCAACTCTGAGTCGCGTTTAAGTATTCGGGGGTTAATGGTTCATAGTTATCTACCAACAACCTACTTATAATAACGAATAAACTACAACTAACTATTACTAAAATACCTTAAAATAACTACAGTACCTAAGCATTTCTTTCTTTTCTGATATAATATGACAATGAACCAAAAGGCCCTGCCTCAGCATTATGTTGCTCAACGAGAATTTGATGCAACGCTGGTTGTAGCTTACATGTTATTCCAGGTCAAAAACTATGTGTATTTCAAGGTTCATTTAAATTCATTCAATCTAGGTTCGCAAAAGCATGTTCAGCCTACCTCGTCTACCTGATCGTCCGTCCCGGTGTGGAAAAACCCAGCTTCAGCCAAAGCTAGGGGCGTCTGAGTTCTGTCTGAAGGCCAGTTCCTGAAGGAGGCTAGTCTAGTGGCCAGGGACGAATGGGTGGGATGCCGCGCTCCGCCGCTGACAACGCCTAAGGCGCGCCAAGTACCTCCCGCGTTTAGTATTCGAGAGTTATGGGCGGCACCAGATCTGAAATACAAGTCGATGGTATTTAGTAAAAAACTCCGAAAATATCCAGAAAGGAATCCTGATCAATCGACATCAGCCACTGTATATCCCAGTAGTCGGTACGATGGTATTCTTCCTGTCTCACAAAAGTTTGCTCCAAAATTAATTAGAGCTATAATTTTCCTTGAAATACGACCAAGAAGATTCATTGAAGCTTTACCCACTTTTGTTGAAGTTATGAGGTCAATGATGTGGTGACGCATTGAATTATCCTTTGCTATGGAATGGAATGGAATAATTTAGTTTTAACTAGATTTCTAGTGTGAAAAATCGGTTTACCTACTTCATTAGATTTTCTGAAAGATCTTTGGGTATAACTACTTACTGATTCTGCTAGAGGCTTTGTCCACGTGATTTCCGCGAAAAAGTTGCCTAGTCATGTATATTTCAGTTTCATTAAGATTGGCTTAGGTAACTAATGTTATTTTTATGTTAATACTAGCTGCCGCCCGCGGCTTCGCTCGCGTGGTATCCGGATAAAAAATAGCCTATATGTTAATCCAGTACATGTACTATGTATATTTCAAGTTTCATTCAAATCCGTTCAGCCGTTTAGGCGTGATTGAGGCACAAACATCCAAACATACAAACATCCAAACTCACAAACTTTCGCATTTATAATATAAGTAAGATTGCGAGGATTTGTGGTATAGATACTCACGATTGAGGTTCATTATCATTTCTAACTGGTGACTGCACAGGTGGGGTATCGGAGAGTGGTGATGGTGACAGCGAAAGGTTTGAAGTCTGGATGGATGCCATTATGGTAGCTGCATGGTCACATCGCGGAAAATACCTGTAACACATGAAGTTTATTTTACTACTAGCTTTCGCCCGCGGCTTCGCTCGCGTGTTATCCGGACAAAAAGTAGCCTATATATTATTCCAGCACACATACTATGTATATTCCAAGTTTCATTCAAATCCGTTCAGCTGTTGCCGCACAAACATACATCGTCACATTCTGACAAACTTTCACATTTATAATATTAGTAGGATAGTAGACAAGCAGCTATTGTTGGTGTGTCTATAACATCACAGTGTTGAAATGTCTTTGTTTAAGTTTAATTAATTTTTTGAGCACTTAGTGAATTCCACTTGTGAACCGTAAGCCTGTTTTATTTTCTTACTTATATAATTCTTTCTTACATTCTATGTATCTCAAGTGGAGATCCCAAGGATCCCAGGTTGTTGTATGGAGCTAACTCCCCCCCACACCATGCACAGCGTAGGCAGCCTCCTCCACTGTGATAGAATCCTGCATTAACAAGTGCCTCCCGGGATACTGATGCATCCTAGAACATACATAACAATAAGTAATATGTCTCTTACGGTTTGAATTAATAAGAGAACTTTGTGTTCAGGGTTTTTATAGGCAGTTTAGAAAAAGATTAACTATATTGATTCTCAGTCCTGTAAACTATAACTGCTAACAGCTAGCTATAAACATTAAAAAAAATTACTTTGACGTAAATTGCTTGGCTACTCATCTGGACTGGGAGTAAAGAATAAACGTATGTAGTAAACTGCAGCTGCTTCTCTCCCCGAGCAAGTCGTAAGAGTCGACTAAAGGACAGCATCCTTTCCAACACGATGGACCATCTATATAAATGATGGGCTGGTCACCTGTCACCATGGTTCACCACATCCATCTTGGGTCTTTGAACCAGAAGTGGCTATAATTACTTGTGGCTCTGTCCACCCCATTAGGGATTATGGGCATGATAATATCTATGTATGTTATAGATTGTATCATCCAAAATAATAAGGATAGTTTTGCCTGCTTACCACTGAGACTAAATAATGTTAATCTGAATCATAACTATGTATTGAATATAAATATATTATAATAAAATATAAATATACCATTGCAATTGCAATGCATCATACTGTAAGTACCTATGGGATGTCAATGGTGCAAATGTATCTAATCTATTTTTATAATTGTATGCAAGACAATAAAGATGTTCTTTCCCTACATGACTCACTAGGTAAGTACTAGAAACAAGTTCTTTATAATGAAACTTAGTATTTATCTAGGTCTGACATTGGAATTTAGCCCTGAATTTGTTTAGTGTTACATGTTGGTTCTATTTTATTGCAATAACTAATTATTTAATAACTAATTATACTTACTTCCCAATTGATGAATGAGAGAAGCCTCAGTGCATCACTTCTGTACATTTCATCCTCTTCAGTAAGCCCATAATCTGGCGTCGATCTCGTGATGGCATCAGCTTCAGTTTGGCCTTCCTCCCCTGCATCCTCAGACCAGCTGGGTGAGATGGGGAAGTTACTCAAGGAAACATTCCCCGACAACGATGGATGCGCCACAAACGTACAGTTGGGCTCCAAAAGACGATGCCGCCACATTACTTGATCACCGTAATTCCACTGTGATATTTTAGCATTGCAACTGAAACACTGAACTTCAGTCCCTTCACCTGTGTAGAAGAATCCGCCTCTTGCAAGCCTCGGTGGATCTACTGGGGCCGATGCTGGCCAGTTGATGAAGGTCGAAAGTCTATTACACTCCACATTCATGTTTAGAATTGAAATATCACAGAAAAACAGCAGCAAAAGTACTTATTGAGATTCTGTACAAACGGACGGTGTAAGTACCTTCTAAATCACGGAATCTAAACAGAAATAAATTTAATTAGTTTAACGGAGTTTAAGGTTACCTACAGAATCGCAAATCAAATCAATGATCACAAAATTCAAGTACATATTTTTTTCTTTCATCACAATTTTCACAATCAATTTCATTCCACCACAACATCGAACTTTACTTTAGAGAAGGGAAATTGAAAAAAAAAAGGGCGAGTAAGAAGAAATATCGAGAATCGGTAAAAAAAAATTGAGGCGAGTTCACCTAGTCATTCATGTAGCACTAACAACTGATGAGGGATTTTAAGAGCATTATTATTTTATATCTAATGTATACTTGTCTTCTCTACTAGACTGGGAGTACAGAAAAAACATAGAATGCATCCAGCTGCTTTTCATTCACCCCGAGCATGTCGTAAGAGTCAACTATTTACGGGATATTACCTATCTGCTCCAACATGATGAATCTATAAAGGCGACGGGCTGATCAGCTGTCACCATGATTCATACATAAACAAAACAGATATTTATATTATAAGAGTAGGTAGGTTCCTACATGCTTAGTTTTCTAGCGCAAGGGCACCACTTGGGTACGGCTTGGGTGCAGCCATCAGGCAACACCTTGGCTTGAGCTGTTGCCTGAAGATGGCTGCACTCAATGTGGGTCATCGAGTAAGTAGTAAGAAAAACGTTGACTGTGGTGTGATAAGAGCTAGTTTTACCTATGTCGACCCGATGGGGCTCCTCTTCCATCATCGAGGTCTCCAAGAACGTTTTTTGGTCCACTGAGGGATCATCATCATACGGAGATTATTACAATAATCGATTATTCAATCAAGGAGAATCGATATCTTAGTAAATCCCACTTTACCACTACACTAACAAATTCGGTCAATGTCAAAATTCAAACTTTGTAATTGTTAAATTACATTTTTTGACACTGACAGTTTGAACTGCAATTTAACATGATTACTTTTAAGTCAAAAAGGAAAGGAGTCTTGTTCCGAGAAAGGAGTGAAGAGGGAGTGAGGGAATGTGTTGAGATCTCTGAACAGAACAATACTAAACTTAAGAACCTACTCGTATACCACAGTATAAATAATAGTAGGTAACTGGAATGTGTGCTATAAAATGAGAAATGTCCCAGTACGTCTCCTTTTAATAGAGTGTAACACACTTTTCTGGTTTCATATTTTTTTAATATACAACGAGCAAGTTTATTATGAGTGAACATAGCTTATCTTAAAAGATTGACTGATTGCTTGTTAAATTCAGCATTGGTTGCTTATTCAAGTCAAGTGGGATTGCTTATTCATTCCCAGGGAATGAAACAAAAACTGAATCGAGTAAAAGTACGCTGAAACGGAAAACATTTTAAGCTTATCTATTACTTGTCATGGTCCATTAAAAAAATAAATTATTAAAATGTTCTTGTGTGTGTGATTTATCTACCTAGACAGATTTTAAAATACTGACTAAAACTATACGTCTCACATGAACATAATGTTAAATGGCAAAAAGTATATTTAAACAGAGTTATCCTTTTTAGGGTTATGTATCTGAAGGGTGCCAACGGACCCTATTAATATGCCTCCGAGTAGTCCGAGTCTGTCGCCCGTCCGTCGTAGCTCATGAACCGTAATGTAATAATAGATAGGTAGATAATTACATTTCAGGTCGTATTTCCATTAACGCTATATTAAATAACAAATAATAATAAAAACGGGTCCTCAAGATAATATTTTTAATGTACGATGGTACGGAATCTTTTGTGTCTGAATCAGACTCGAACTTGACCGGTTTATTATTTCTTTAAATTGTCTCGTTCCTTTTTAGGTTCGACCATCTTACTTTGCAAATTATGAACTTTTTAACATCGCTGACTGACGCGACTCTGTGGTGTTTTTGAGATTTGAATTTGAAACCAAGTTCTGGTAGAAAAAAACAATCTATTATTATTAGTATTATTTATTTTAATATTAGTTTCTACCTATCTCAGAATTGTCGAGTATCTACCTTACATACAAAGATACAGCATTTTCCGAAAGAGAATATCGTTCAGCTTCACGTTTCATAGCAATTTTAGCTGAGGTGTGCGGCCTGAAAGAATTTCCCCTAAGAAGCAAATAAAGTCTGACCTTTTCTTAACTTACCTATATATAAATCACCACGGGCTCATCGTAGAAGCGAAATGTTGTGGAATTTAATTATCGGCCTTGGCATTGTAACACTTTATATCGCTTATGCCATTTACACCATGGACAAGAGGAAAAGGGAAGCCTTCAAAAAACTGTTTGGAAAACATGTGGTCATCACCGGCGGTTCTAGCGGCATTGGCAAGCAAGCGGCTTTCGAGGCGGCGCGGCTGGGTGCCCATGTTACGATCATTGGCCGGGATGTGAGTAAACTCGAAAAAGCTGTGAAAGAAGTACAGGCGCAATGTCTCGACCAAGACAGTCAAAAAATTCAGTTTGCCGCCTTGGATGTGACTTCCGATTACAACGCCGTGCAGGCATGTTTTACCGACTTGGAAACTAAAGTGGGTCCTATATTCATGTTAGTGAATTGCGCTGGTGCCTGCATTTGCGGGCTATTTGAGCAGATGACCATTGAGGATATCAGAGCAATGATTGACTTGAACTATTTCGGCTCAGCACAACCCACCCGCGCTGTGCTCTCTAAAATGAGAAAGAGGGATGAGGGCATTGTTGTGTTTGTTTCCTCTGAGGCTGCATTAATTGGTAAGTGAGACAACATTTTACACATCATAAACTTAAAGGAGCACTGTTGGTCTAGTTGATAGTTGGTTCAAATCCGGTCATGTTCCAATGGATTTATCTGTGCGAAAAATTTATGGGTGCTATACCAGTACTCTGGAATGGTGAAAGAAAACATTGTAAGGAAATCCGCGGCTTAATCAGCTCCGCATGTATTGACCATGTCTTTCCTGTGGACAAGGCCGACTAAGCTGTGAGGATTGAACAGGTGCTGAGCAAGCCTACTCCATCTTAATTTGTTCCGGGCACTACAGCACCTCGTTAGTGAAGGCAAAAGTTGCCTGCTGACACTGTATAAATCATATACTAGATAGTAAAAGGCTTTTATTTAAACCTAATGGACAACATAATCATCTTCCTTACAAATTATCTTTACTTCCAGGCATTTATGGATACAGCGCGTACAGTGCTGGTAAATGGGCCGTAAGAGGTCTGGCTGAAGCTGTAGGGATGGAGCTAGTCGGTACAAATGTGAGGATCATGCTATCTTTCCCACCTGACACTGACACACCAGGCTTACAGCAAGAGAACACCACAAAACCTGAAGAAACTAAGATCATATCTGGGTCTGGAGGCTTGCATTCACCTGAATCTGTTGGCAGAAAGATGATACATGATGCCTTGGTAAGCATTTGCTGTCTCTATCTCTTGTGTCACTGGGTAATCTGTTAACCATGTGTTAGGTCAATGACCTATTTTTGATAAGGGCCTATTGACATTTGCCTAAACTTTGTGAGGAATATCACCTTGAAGCGCTTCTATGCACACATCTTTTTACAACTTATGTGTGATACAATAATGAAAAGTTCTTTATTATGCGGTAGATGAAGCAGATCACAATGATTATTCTATGTATTAAGTTTCATCCAAATCTGTTCAGCTGTTAGTTGTTAAGTTGTGAAATCTGCCCTTAACTGAACAAACTACTGAAAACAATACAGTATCAATTTAAATCCAAATTTCCTCACAAACTTTTGGATTAATAGAGTAAAACAACTATACTTCACTTCAGCCAAACTGGAAATACAATTTATGTAAACAAACTGCCCATATTTTACCTAAAACTTACTTTTTCATTACATATTCATGGAACTTTTAAGTAAGTACTTTTAATTAAAGTGTGAAAACTTATGTTGCAAGGTTTTTGTAAAATTAAAACTAAAGTGTTTTCATCGTAATAATGAAACAAATGCAATGGTTTGTTTACTTAAGTTGTATCTCCAGTTTGGCTGATGTATATAATTGTAGTTAAGTTTTAATTAGTTGACACAGATCTACTTTAAATTCCCTCTATTATAATAAAGTTTTCTTTTTCAGATTGGTAAAACTTATTCAACATACAGCTTCAGTGGAAGTCTCTTGACCATTTTGTATGGAGTGTCTGTAGAGAGTATAGGCCAGATTGCTATTCAGTTCCTTTTCATGGGAATTTTGAGAATTGCAATGGCTGGCATAATGGCTGGCTTCCATAAAGTAGTCAGAGATCAATTAAAATTAAAAGGACTGGCTATTCAAGCCACTGAGACTTCATTGAAGGAGGAGTAGGTATTTTTCCAATTATTTTTTGTATGTACTAAATAGATATTGCATTTACTCATTATGATTTATGTATAGTTTGAGTCATGTAAAAATAATGCCTGGGAAAAACTATTTTAGGCCTATTTTAGGTATTTATTTATTGTTCTTTGTAAGTTTAATTTCACCTGAATAAAAATTAGGTTAACACTTTTGTGTGCCATAATGTTCAATACACCCCAACATGGGATGTCAGTGCATTTCTTTGTTCCCCCGCCAAGCAATGATTACAATTAGATTAGATTTTTGTACACAAATAAATGTTCATGCACAACTTTTTTCTTGGATTTATTTTACATGTGGCAAACTATATCATTGCATTTCCAATATTTTACTCATTATAATATTAAAGTACTTATATTAGATTATTATTATATGCTTATGTGTTGCTTTTATTATAAAGATCTATCCATGTTTTTTATCAATCTTTTCAAAATATTGAAAAAAAACATGCAAAGATTTAAAAATACTATTTTGTAGTTACACAATAATTTCACATCTACACTAATATTATAAAGAGGAAAACTTTGTTTGTTTGTTTGTACTGAATAGGCTCAAAAACTACTGGACCGATTTTAAAAATTCTTTCACCATTCGAAAGCTACATTATCCACGAGTAACATAGGCTATATTTTATTTTGGAAAAAAATAGGGTTCCGTAAGATATTTGGGTTTTTCGGACACAAGGTGTAAAAAATCAACCAGAAAAGTTACTTATTTTGCGTACGCTGCCTAAACTATAAAAGATAGAACCATAAAATGTTCTAATTAATTGTAGATCTTATAAATATCTACAAAAAAGTCCGCGACACACTATACCCATCTATGTCGAGTGAGGCACAGCAACCATTTTTTTATTTAAAAATCTTGAATTTTTTTTGGACTACATTTAAACGCGGTTATTTTACTCATACTATTAATCCTTATCAAAATAAATGATTTCATCACTAAGAACAGTTTATGGAGATAATATTTGGTCTTTGAATGATTAAAATTGGACGTTTGGTTTTGAAGTTATGGCGAAATTAAAATATTACGATTTCTGCTGCACGGCCCGTTGCGAAGTGGGCGTCACCAAGGCGGGGGTGCCTAAACGGCTGAACGGATTTGAATGAAACTTGGAATATACATAGTACATGTACTGATTTAACATATAGGCTATTTTTTACCCGGGTACCACGCGAGCGATGCCGCGGGCGGCAGCTAGTATAAAATACACTTACATCACTAGTCTCAGTTAAAAATTACATATTGTAATCAATAAGTAACACAGTTGTAGCATAAATTAACTAGCTGTGTGTGGCACATGGATTTTGTTCATATTGAAGTCTAAATCCTCTTCCAACATGGCCTTCATCAGATCTAAACCACACCACAATTGGTCCAGCATTGTTATCTGCGAAAAACATAATAATATGTTATTATCTATAACCTAGCATGTAACACATGCTAGCTTACTCTAGCCCAGCCTTTTATGTCTAAAAACATTGTTTGTTTTAGTTAAAAAATAAGTTTCTCATATGAAAATTAATAATATGAATAAATAACCATCATTGTAATGTCTTATTTTTTTATGTTTTAAGTTATGCCTATGGTATTAGACCCTTCGGCCGCATACGAAACAGGAGCTTCGTAGAAGTTACGATAGAAGAAAAAAAAAATCTTTATATGATACTTTATATAGGTAGCACACAACTTTTGGTTTATAATTGTTTTTGTTAACATTGTTTTTTTATAATTTACTGGATAAATATTGCGCACAGTCAAAGAAGAGTAGGTACGCAAAGATTTAGCAGATTAATTTAACAATTGGGTGTTTCTATGCTTGGTAGGGTAAATTAAACTCAAAAATTTTAGTTAAATCAGTAAGATCTACGGTTGAGTTAACGCCTGTTCGTAACGCGACCAAGCATGTAGGATATAGGCCAAAAAGCATGCTTGACTGTACTTTTATTTATTTTAATAATGCATTTTGAAGGAGAGGCTCCCTACAAGCTATTACAGAAACTAAATTGTGAGGACTCAAAACTCTGTTACCTGTTACGGGAGCATTCAATGAAAAGTCCTGAATGACAGAGCCATCATTGAGTCTGTCTCCGCATAGTCGCGTCGCAGAAATCAGCAGCCAGTCGCTGGGACAGTTGAAAATTTCCACCCCAGCTTGTCCGGGAGGAATAAGTGGTAATCCATCTGGAAATGAAATTAAATAAGTTTATTTGAAACCAGGTAACAGACAATGAAAACGATGATATCTGCATTATTGCACAACTATGTCGCAGATAGTAACGCCCTCCGATAGGTACAGAAACAGAGTTCTACGATTTTGTTTGTTCATTTCTAAACTAAATTAATACTGCCTTTTTCTTCAACATACTCAGATCAAGTTAAAAGGGAGCAATATAATTTTTAAATTCAGTTTTTAGGAAAGTGCACAGATCTTTACCTATATTATTATAGGTGATACGACAGATTCGACGTCAATGTTTAGCGTTTTGGCTTTTTATAACCACTTCATTTTTTGCCTATAGGTATTGTCTCCAAAAATGCGTGTAACTCTAATTTTCTTTTATTTTTCATCAATCATTATCATTGCTGAAATTTTAGTTTGGCTTGTAGGGATTTTGAATACATTCGTAAGCATCTCTAATCTCATTCTCTTTCGTTTATTCGTTAAAAAAATATCTGAATTGAATAGCACTGACTGAACGAGCAGCCTTGCGGCGTCCGAGGCTACCACGCGAAGCTGCTCGTCCAGTCAGTAGGTACGCGTCTAATAGATTAGGTTACCTGTATCATAGTTGATGATTTGCATATAGCCTGCGGTATAAGTCACACTGCAGGTCTCAGGTGCCCTCTCTATGCAAATCGCATAGTTAAGATTGTTCTACAACATAAAATGGATGCAATTAGGGCACAGTCAGTTAGCAGAACAATAAAGCCTCATTGTGTTACGAGCAATATTAAATGTTATTTCAAGTAGGTAACTATAGATTAACGGTTACCAGAATAATATATCTCTAAAATAACTATAATGCACCTTATGTAAAACGAACCACAATATTCTGCATTCATTGTTGGATAGCTACACCTAAGTGTTTAAGAATTTGGAGCTAAACGTTAGCCGTTTAGTTTGAATGGTGAAAATGACTACGCGTAGTCGTGCATCTGGTAATTCACGTGGTTACAAGTCCATAATAGGCGAAATTTTTAAACCATGTCATTTTTGCTCAAACGTTGTAGGCTTCGAAATTATCAAGAAAGTAGTTTTTTGAAAATGAGGTAGCTATTTTTAGTATTAAGATATTGTAATATCAGCTACCCGTTTTACCTCTTTTTAAGGGTTGTTTTGATAAATCCTGAAACACGTGTCCATTTATTTAGCACTTTTAATATTCATACCCAGGCTCAAGCAAATAGCACTTTGCGTTAAAAGGTTCCGTACAAACGTTTTCACTCCTTTTCAACCTTTTAGGGGTTGAATCTTACTTATATTATAAATGCGAAAGTTTGTGAGTTTGGATGTTTGGATGTTTGTGCCTCAATCACGCCTAAACGGCTGAACGGATTTGAATGAAACTTGGAATATACATAGTACATGTAGTGGATTAACATATAGGCTATTTTTTATCCGGATACCATGCGAGCGAAGCCGCGGGCGGCAGCTAGTTTGCTATAAAAGCAAGCTACTTTCCAAATTTCAGCTTTGGCCTGTGCGTTGATTGCAGAGAAATGCTTAATATCTAGTTTTAATAATATTATATCGATAGCATGGAATATTTTAAAACGTCTCAGCCACACAAATTTAATTGTTTTTACTTATGACTAATTTAGAGTACCTGATTATGGTTTCATACAATGGGACAAAATAAAAAGACTGGTCGTTATCAGGTGTAGGTTCCACAACCAGAGCCTATATAAAATAGTGTGACAATGTTTGACCTCTGTGACGTGGCGGGCGAGTGCTCGACTGAGACGCTCTCGGGTTCGATTCCCGCTGCAGAAGAAATGTTTGCATGCTCTTCAAATATTTCTTCTGGGTCTGGGTGTTGTAACATTATGTATTATAGTCTGTTCCCATAGTACAAGCTTTGCTTATCTTGGGGCTAGAGATGGTGCTGTGTTAAACATCCACAAAAAATATTTATTTAATGATGTTACCAAATAGCTGGCAGCTCTCGGGATAGCAATATCAGATTTATCCTTATAGTTGAAGGATTCAACATATCCCTTCGGTTGTGTAAAGTATTGCAGGCACCCTGGTGGCGCCTTTTGGTCATCTAAAGAGGTCAACTGAGTAACCTAAAAAATACTTGCTACATTATAAATCGGAAAAGTTTTAGTAACTTTTAAAAGCAATAATTTAAAGAAATAGCTTTTAAAAGTAAAGTTCCTTACTTTTATAGAAAACAGTCTGTTTTCAGCAGTTTCAGTTTGGATTGTTAGATAAATCGGTCCGTTTGTGTCGCCAACTTCAATATACACTGGAAAAAAAAACTTAATACGTATTTCAGAATACCAACTGTTAGATAACACATTTTTAAAATAAAACCTCTACCTACCATGCTGCCCCGTATTGATGCCACATAAAATCGGTACGATATTGTTAAAATTTTGTCCGGATACCACGAATTGGTCCAGCAGGCATACCCCTTCAGTTGGTGGGAGTAACTAAAATAAAAAGTGGGACAGTAGAGCAAAGCCAAATCAAATTTGCTACATCGTTATTACTGCAATTGAACAAACGGCATAAAATAAACGATCGATTTAGTTAGACTAATAATTCATATCTACTTGACCTACTTGTTTCTAGATTACCTATGTCCAGCTGCTACCGATACCTACCAGTCGTACGCACATGCATCACATAATCTGGTTTTACCGAGCATGTTAGGTAGGTACCTATATGAATCTATCTAAGTACTTACTAGTTTTAAAAAAGTCTAATAAAAATAACTACTACTCGTATAGCTACGAGAATCAAAAATAACTTTAATTTTTTAAAATAACTATACCTAGATACTGCGTACCAGCGCTAATATTAATATTAGTTTTACCTCCGTCTGTTGGTAAAAAAACTTGTGTAAGTAAGTACCTCAAAACTAGTGAAATCCAAACGAATTTGCGTAACATGCTCAGAGAATTTGCTCAAAGTGACTGCACATGACAACCTCGATGTGCTGGGTAGCGGGAAGTCAGGGTTTGTAAACCATCCCATAGCTGCAGATGATTGGCTGTCACATGCTAGAAGACCTACAGATATGATAAAAGTTTTAGCAATCTTTCGAATGCATCTGTATTTTACAAAGAAAAGTGTCATTGGAAACTTACTAACACAACAAGTACCGTAGCCATCAGCGCATGATCCCATAGCAATCCCATCAGCCGTCTGGCAGTCGAACTCATGAAGACAGATACCCTCCAGCCCGCTGCTCGAGGTACAAGACACATGATCGAACTCTACCACTTCAAACACCTCGAGGAACCTAGTCCTGCTCCTATTTGTAGCGTATTTATTCCGAGGCACTTTCGAACACTTCCTTCGAATCTTTTTAATTTTGGTCTCAACACTAGTATTTGCTGCATTGAAATCAAACATGCTCGGTTGCCAATCATTCTTATTTGGTTTCCGTTTCCTGAAATGCCATAAGTTGTGGTTTCTAGGATAGCTATCAGATCTTATGTCTATTGGCAAAAACTTGTCTCCTTGGATGTAATTTTTGGCTCCATTATTTGCAAACTCTTCTGAGTCTACCATTGTCGCTGAGTACCAACGTTCGCCGCAGTTTACTTGGAGACTGCAGAGCAGTATTAAAATATGTTTGAATGATTTCATTTTGATATTCTAACGTGAGTGGTGGCAAAGAACTTGAAGACTACTGGAGTAACCAGGCTCTAGGTGTGTGCTGGCACCGTGACAATGCATTCGGACTATTAATTCTTTTAATTACATTGCACTTATCTGGTAATTTCACCAGGTAAGTAGGTTTCTAATGTTATCATTTAATAAGCCAGGCGGACGGAAGTAAGGTGTAACCAACTCAGGTTTTATTTGGTTCAAGGTGTAAACTTGAGTACAATTTGCCTCTTGTCCCATAACTGCTTAATTATAAGGTAAGGCACTTAGGTACCTATTATATTAGTCAGTAGACATCAAAATACTTACTAAATTGTTTCTAATTATCTATCCAGCCAGAGTGACGGGTTTAGGTCACATGTCGTAGCATACGGCTCCTGGCAGCCGCGACCCGCTTGCGGCGGCATGGTCGTGGCTCATTGCTCTAAAATTTCTATACAGAACTTTCTGATGTGATACAGAGCGACCGTGGCAGCGTTACCCCGTCGGCTAACGCTGCACCAAAGACAGTATGGTCGCGAGACTCACTCAATGCTGCTCGCTAAAAGATAGCAATTATTTATTCGAATTTATCTACAAAAAATCCTAAGTATTTATGAATCCCAACTCAAACTCCACAGACAATATGGTTCCTACAATTCCTGCTAGGTATAGGTACTTCCGACCTGCTCGTTGTTATCATAATGTTCCTTTGTCGCGCGGCAGGGCAGCAGCGGCATGCAGTGTGGCAGTAGTAGGACTAGTAGCACGCGCCGCGCCGGGTCGCAATTGCCAAGGCCCCAATGTTACATTTACGGTACGATTACACCAAATCCGTTATCGGCCGAAATATGATCGGACGTCGTCGACCTAACTCGGCTGATCGAATAAACGTATGCTAAAAGGAGATACTACAACCGACATCGTCCGTTCGATTTCATCGACATTTCGATCAGCCGAGTTCGGTCGACGGCATCCTACCATACTTTGGCCAATAACGGATTTGGTGTAATCGTACCGTTAGAGTAAAAGACAAGCTGCCGCGCCCTTTCTTACAATTTAACACGTGCCTCATATAGTTATTCAGTCTAAGTGGTACCTAAGCACTTTTCAATTGAATCAACTGCCGCTCGACAATTCGGTTAAAATGCAACAAAAACAATTTGGAATTAAGGTAAACTTAGCACCTACATTACTTCGAATATAATTTTTATCTGTAGCTATAACTGCAGATAATTTGCAAATGATCAACTTATATTATAATGTGAAAATGTGTTATCATGTTTGCGGTGTTATTCTATCACGCTCGCTTCTAAAACTTTAATCCTTTTATTTTAAAAAAGTTATACCTAATCCACCTAGTTAGAAGCAAGTTATGAGGGTCAGGCAATGGGACCTATCAAGAAGTGTGTCAATCTATCTATACGATCGTCATAGATGTCGGTAATTAATGTCATGATCTTGGTACTGGATCATGTGTTTTATCCTTCGATCAAGGTTCAACGTTCAGGGCAAAGCCTTCACCTTTGGGGGAAATTATAATCCAAAGGTAGTCCATCGATTCATATTTTCTAACATAAAAAAGGACAGTACTTAATAAGATTCCTTCTCAATTAGTTTGTAATTTTTTCAAAGTTTTCGTTTAGTCACGATATTTTGCTGGTGTATAGAGAACTAGCTGCCGCCCGCGGCTTCGCTTGCGTGGTACCCGAATAAAAACAGTCCATATGTTAATTCAGCACATGTACTATATATTCCATGTACCTACCTATTCCAAGTTTCATTCAAATCCGTTCTGCCGTTTAGGCGTGATTGAGGCACAAACATACACAACTTTCACATTTATAATTATTATTATAGTTGGATGATCTGAGGGATTGTGTTTTTCACGTAAAACAACTTGAAATCACCACTTGCTATAACATTTATGTGGACAGTTAGGTATTTTGTTTTTTTATTCCAAGAGTGCAGGCCAGTGTCGTCCTGTCTGAGTGTGCTATTGCTCGCGTTTTTCGAAGCCTTAGGTAGGAGTGTCAAAGGCATGTGACCTAATCTGTGGCGTGCCATACAATGAATGCTCATACATAATGCTACAATCGCTTTATCACACATGCTCTAGGTCTGATAGGTGGATTACCTCATCGAGCTTACTATAAAAGCCCGACCGCGCCCGTCTGAGGTACACATCTCAACTGAACTTTGGGGATTGAACAAGAAACATGATTCTAAAAGTAAGTGCGCTTTATTAGATTTTCATATTATTTGATCCGAGGAACTTCATTTCCAAACACTGTTAGGCTGTGCTTTTTCCTAAATACAAAAGACATAAACGCGCTCAGTTACGGATTTCTTGTAGCACCGTAGCAAAAGTTCGTAGCAATCTGTAGATAGAAAGTATACCTACTCTAGTAACCCAAACCAAGTAAGGTTTTTATTTTTATTTATGAAAAAAACTTTTGCGATCTTACTTCCTTCACGTCATTCATGGTAAACGTTGCACTAATCTGTCTTTGCCTCTTTGCAAAAAGTAAAGTTTCCCTCTATATTAACTAATTTACTAAGCAACTATATACGCGGTCACAAGTTGGAATGGGTGACCGCAAGTGGTATAACGAGCTGAGCGCTTCCGTGCTTCGGAGGGCACGTTAAACAGTCGGTCCCGGCTTTTAAGTCGTCAAGCCATGACGGAGGCCTTTAGGCGGCCAAAAAACTCCGTCACTAGAGTTGGCCACCAGCTCATACGAAGATACATACACACTACCACCTATTTCTAATCCTAAGGCAACTTTCAGATATTTTTCCTGGCATGTGTGGCTGCTGCCCACGCGGGCGGCTTGTTGGCTCCGTACGCGTACGGAGGGTACAACCCGTACAGCAACTACCCTGCCCAACCGGCGATAGCCTCGCACCAATCCAACATCCTGAGGTCACCTTTCAACCTGGGACAGGTAAGCTGAAGGGATTGGATTCTACCTAGGTTCTACTAAGATTATAAACCCTGAAAGCTGTGAAGATGTGCCTCAATCACGGCTGGTGTAACGATTGAACAGGTTTGACTTAAACTTTGAATATTTTATGCATAGTACGTGATCTGGATTAACATTATAATCTATCTAAGTATTTAGTCGTATTACTAGTTCATAAGAATCAGCGTGGTGAAAGGATTTAAAGTGCGCCTCAAAGGCTCCTTTTTGTGCACTTGACACATATTTTCCAACTTTTTAGGTAGGTAGGTACAATATTATAATAAACATAGGTCGGTACCATAATATTTAAGCTATTTTTTATTTGGGTTTCACCCGTGGCTTGTCACGAAATAAATCTTGAGGTTTGTTAGCCTCTCTTATTTACAAAAGAACGGAGGTAGTATAGAAATACGTACCTAGATACGGCCGTTTTCTCGTGGTCCTACTATTTTATGTAGGTGTAAAATGTAGATGTGGAAAGGTTTCACAATGACATTGCACCTTTTGCCAACTTAACCAACCGGTATATGTACTTAGTAAGTACATAGCCGAACAACAGACGAGGCTCTGGCCATTGTCTGGGTGTTGGCGCAGGGAAATTATGATGATGATGGAGAACCACCCTACCATAGGTCAGTTTAGCTAGGGGTGCTAAGAACCTTAGATTGTGGCAAGATCGATTGATCGATCAGAAAACCTAGAGAATATTTTGTATTTTGATGAAACGTTTTTTCTTCCAGATATCCACATATTCCAAAGCCATAGACACTCCGTTTTCGAGCGTGCGCAAGTCTGACGTGCGCGTAAGCAATCCCGGCGTGGCTGTGTCTCCTTATGGCGGCTTCGCTTCCCCTGTCGTTTCACATGTCGGTGTTGCGTCACCTTATGCTAAGGTCAGAGTTAAATCCTTTTTATCGGATAAGAATTCAGCTTCAGTAGTAGTAACAGTTTTTCTTTCTTATGTTCCTCATTAATCTCAACCCTCTTTTGCCTATAGGTGGCTACTGGCGGTCTTCTTGGCGTGGCATACTCCGCAGCTCCAGCTGTCTCCCACATGAGCTACACTAATGGACTGGGACTCGCTTATGCTTGGTAGATCATAGTTATCATGGCAAAGTTCAATTTTTACTTTAGACATAAAGATTTTTTCTAGCATCAAAGATTCCCTAATTTATTACCTAGGCTTATTAAGTTAATAAAAAATGTGCAAGAGTTTTGTATTTTTTTATCTACTTCATCTGCAACTTGGTCAAGTGGTCAACTTGTTCAGAGTGGTCAACCTTGCTGCGCATATGACTATGGATCGCACCCAGTTGGAAATACTGGATTCCACTCAAACCGCTCCAAACCGTCTTAGTTTTATTTATGTCACTATCATTATTTTTGCGTCTAATTCAAACTATCAAAAACTACTGACGTGTGACGTTTAGCCTGACAGATGAACAGCCTTCGTGTCGTCTGTTTTGTTGGTACGGTAGGTACCTACCTAGTCTAATTCTTTTTGTTTCATTCCTTTCATCAACATTTGCACCTCATGTGTTTGCTCAAATTCTAAATCAAACATGAAGTAATAAAACTACCTGTGTTTAATTATAGATTGTCATTTTAAATTGTGCCAGTAATACACCCGGCCAAGATAGTAGCTTGTGTTTATTCACGTCTCTACGTTCGTGTACTTTGTGATAGAAAGTCTAGAGATAGGATAAACTGGTGTGTTTTTATTCAAGTGTTAGTGCTCCTTGGTGCAGTTTGTGAAGATGTCTGATAGCGGTGGCGACGTTGCATGGGTGCCGTATAAGGAGAGGCCTGAATGGGCCGACGTGAGTCCGGTCAAGGAAGATGACGGGTCTAACCCTGTTGTTGTCATTGCATACTCTGAAAAATGTAAGTATGTACCAGCCGAACTTTCAACCAAGCCAAAGTCCATATAATGTGGATACAAACCACCTTCAATAAGTGTCCTACCTAAATCCTTTTTCATTTCCACATAATGTCAGCTTATCTAAAATATTTCTTTGTAAAATTTTAGTAGGTAATAAAATATGAGGTTCCCTAGGTTGTTTTAACTCATTCACCTAGACCAGTTCATCTTAACCTTGAATGGGAACATTTCAATCTCATATCTTATTTAATAAACTCAACTATTATTATAGTAGGTATGTATGTTCGTAAGAGCTAGTGGCCAGCTCTAGTGCTCCAATTGAGTGGATCATTTAATACTACTACTATTACTACTTACGTGTTACTAGTTCTTTCCAACCAGTGAGGTAGGGATTTAAAGTGTGCTTCAACGGTTCATTTTATGCACTAATATTTTATATTGAATAGGTACTAGTAGGTACTCATGAATGTGGTTCTTATTCCAGTTGAAGATGTGTATGACTACTTCCGAGCTGTTCTGCAAAGCAATGAGAAGTCTGAACGAGTGCTACAACTGACCAAAGATGCAGTAGATCTGAATCCAGCCAATTATACTGTATGGCAATACAGGTTTGTTCATTCTGTTTTTAATTCCATCAACTATGTAGACTTGAAAAAGGTAATAATTTTATATAAATATGGTTGAAAAGAATCCGAAAAAAAAAACTAAAATAGATTGTTGTTGATGAATATTCAAGCTATTCATTATTAAGGCAGAAACATACAGACATAGTCTTTTTATATCTTCTCTTCCTGGTTAAGGCTTAAACTCTCTTAATCAGAACTCATAATTTGCAATAGCAAAATGGGTGTTTATCACGCAGTTTAAACACCCATTTTACATACATACATACATAAAATCACGCCTGTTTCCCATAGGGGTAGGCAGAGATCACGGATCGCTATTTGCTACGATCCTGACATACTTCTTTTGCTACCTTCACTCTCATCACATTCCTCATGCATGCTCGTCGGTTTAGGGTACTCTTGACCTACAAATTATGAGGTATAATGAATTGTGACGGTTACTTGCCCCGCACCTAACTGCAGGGCAACCGTCCCATGACCACGGCTGTTGAAAAACAGACAAAACTTCGGAAAATAACAAGGATAAACATAAATTTTATTAATTCAAACATACAAGCATCATCACAAGCTTTCAGATTAATAATATTAAGACAGGCTGAAGAAAACCTAGGGGTCCAAGATACTGCACTGCTTGTATCACTAACTTCATTGTATTTCTTTTTAAGGAGGGATATTCTCAAAGCATTAGGCAGTGATCTGAGAGCGGAGTTAGATTATATGGAAGACATTATAAAAAATTCCCCAAAGAATTACCAGGTAAATTATTAGTTGTACAAACATGTTGCAAAAAACAAACATATAATTGTTATTCATGAAGGTTGTATGTGTGACTTTACTATTCCATTGCAGTAAATATTTACAAGGCACATACATACTATATGAATGATGAACTAGGTGGGAAGATAATTTTAAATCTACAAAATAATCACCTATTTATGAAGGTACTTATGGGGTGGGCAGAGTAATCATATGAAAACTTGCAGCCACTCCTGATGCAAAGTTCCCAGATGGATATGGTGAACCATGCCTGGTATAGATGGTCTACCATGTTGGGGAGGATACTATCCTTTAGTCGACTTTCACGACATGCTTGGGGGAAAGAAGCAGCTGGACGCATTCTCTCCCAGTCTAGCAGAGAAGAATTTGTCTAAGTATCTTTATAAATTATTGAGTCCTTATTCCAAAACTAAAATCACAATAAAATCTATCTTACTTTAAGTGGATGATTTGAAAAAGTCATGTTTCAAATATAGATCAAAGATCAATGCTGTAAGCAAAAGAGATAGGTGTATCGTAACCCAGCAGTGGTTTAATAGTTAGTATCCTGTCTAAAATGAAAATTTGCTATATACATTGTTCCTATAGCATAATGCTATACATCTTACAAAAACATTCCAGGTCTGGCACCATAGACGGGTGCTGGTAGAATGGCTACAAGATCCCACAAAAGAGCTAGAACTAACTGGCGACGCGCTGCTCATTGATCCTAAGAACTACCATGCATGGCAACACCGGCAGTGGGCTATGAAAGCCTTTGGGTGAGTTATTTGTCATCATTTTGAATCACAACAACCCAATTTAAGTGCACTTCTAAGGTTGCGGTCGCACTGGTGACGCGGTGACAATGCAAACAAAATTTCGCCCGTCGTTTGGTGGTGCGACCATCTTCATATAAGTTTGTTTAAATCACAATCATGCCTTAAGTAATGCGGTCGTAGCTTTAAAATAATGTGCAGGGCACAAAGCACTGTTTTTTTGCAATCTCACTTGTCCCTTGAAGCTATGATGTTGGTAAACATTTCTCCAAAACCGTCATCACTATGTCAATGAGCAATGGTGGAATATTATGTATAAAGTCATTATATTTTAGACGTAATAAAGCATGATGTATGTTTAATCTAAAACTCATGAAATTGCGGCTGTAACAATTCATGGAAAATACCTATCGAATATCCCTACTAAAGTTCGCTGGTATCTATGCGGCTTTCTATAGAACTGTCAAATTTTTTCCTGATACTACTCTGAAAGTACAAATACAAATATTTTATTTTGCAAAAACTTATGGCTACAACTTAGTGATACACTTCTTCCTGTTTTAGTTTTCACTGTGTTACAAGAAGTAAGTCCTTCCCCAAATGTTAACATACATTCTGCTCAGCCAAATATAAGTTATAGTTTTTCTTTATTATAAGTAGGTAGGTACTTAATTACTAAATATAAATTTAGGTAACTAACAAGTTAGTAAAGTGCTTATTTTGCATAAAACATAACCAAGGCACTGCACAATGCACAGATATGTAAGTAAATCTTTAAGTGCATCTATCTTTTATAACCAGTTGAAAACGCATTGAAAACGTATTGTTTGTCCCCAGTTTGTACGAAAAGGAGATGACATTCGTTGACAATCTCCTCAACAATGATGTCCGCAACAACTCAGCCTGGAACCAAAGGCATTTCATAGTCAACAATCATCTTGGTTGGTCAGACTTGAATGTACAGAAGGAGATATGCTACACTCTTGAAAAAATCAAACTAGTTAAGAACAATGAAAGCGCTTGGAACTATTTAAGAGGAGTGATGTTGCATGATAAGAGAGGCTTGAGCGGGAATGCAGTTGTAACGTCATTCTGTGAAGAACTATACAAACACAAATGCCGCTCACCCTACCTTCTAGCTTTCATCATCGATATATGCGACGAGTCACTTAAAAAGGGAGAAAGCAACTGTCTGCACAACGCCAACAGAGCCATGGAGCTCTGCCAGGCTCTAGCAACCAAATACGACAAAATAAGAAGCAAATACTGGAACTACATATCTTCCAAATTCATCAAAACCGTTTCTGAGGAAAAAAATAACGGAGCTAACAATGACGATAATTTCCTAGATTAATTACGGTAAATAAAAAACAACATATGTGTTCATTCACTATTTGATCTTTTAAAGCTTTTGTAAGTTATAAAGGAAAAAAATAGTATAAGAGACAATAGTATCAGAAGCTTAATTTTTAACTTGTTACGCCTTACCCTTCTTAAAAATCGGATCCAAAACACGCTATTATGGAAAATTGCAATGAATTCACTCGTTATGCCTGTCATGTGTCTTGTAAATAAAAGAGTGAAAATTACTGTTTGCTTTTATTTATCTGGTTCAATATCTTTGGAGGTGGTTGATTTTGTATCTTCGTTTGTGGCGGCTCTTCTTTCGGACATACCGAAGTTCATATGTACACCTGAGCGCACCGCGCGAGCCACTACTTCACACGCGCAGTCTTCTTGTTTCAGCATATTCAATAGGCTCTGGTGTTGTCCCTGATCATGGCCAGAACAAGAGACCTTAGCCTCCTTTCCCTTCGAACCGAAATCACACGAGTTTTCAGTCACTGATATACAGAGTAGTTTTAAAATATCAGGACACGTTTTACATGTGCATATTTTGCAATCGCAGAATGGCTAGAAAGTAAATAAATTCAGTATTTTTTTTTCAAATAAAGGAGATAGCTCTACCTCAGTCAGTGGGTAGGTACTTAAAAATGTTGATGAATACAGTACCTTGGAAGTCAATGGGGCTCGTCCTGCAGCTCGTCTGCGTTCTCCTGGCTCATTATTTTCTGTGCATTTTGAATGGTATTTGGACATGATACTGTAGGTATTTTAATTTGTCTTTATGTTACATCATGTACAGGATCCGTGTTCTTGTGAAACTTGTACTAAAACTGTGCGGTGTAAAGTTACCCCTTTGTTACCCCATTGATTCCTTAGAATCCTTGATTTTGATTGTTCGTTTTGATTATGACATTTTGCTTTCATGCACTGTTTAACACATTCACTGCCACTGACACGCCTCGCGTGTTCAAGCTATTCTACGTCTCTACGCCAAGAACAAGCCAGGCGTGTTTTGAATGTTTCGGTAATATTTCTCAAACTAGGCCAGATTTTCTGTTCAAATTATTAGAGCATCATTTTTAAGGGATAAGCTATGGCATTTCGAAGCGGTCTCTTTAAAAAACTAGTTAGATTTTTTTACGAAAAAAAGGTTTTTTGTAGTGCCGAGAACACGCTAGGCGTGTTCACTTACTGAAGCTACCCTTAGGTTCCCAAACTTTTTTATTCGATTAAACGCTTCGCTAATTTCAAAGTTAAAAGCTTGCGATATGTGATTTTTATCTGATTTCAAAAAGAAGGAAATGATCAATTCGCCGCTTTTATACCGGGTGTTACAAAACTGCCCATGAAAAGAAAATATTTATTTAACCGAAAAAAGTTTCAACTTCACCTAAAAAGTTTTGCCTGTCACATCAATCAAACTGAATTTTAATAGATTATTTAATCAGAAGGTAATAACTGTTTCATAAATAATAGTTATAGTGGATTTATTTAAAGTATATAATAATATTGCTGTAGGTAATGGGTGTTATATGACTAGATAGGTACCGTGACTTGAGAGTAAAGTCGTGAAGGTGTATACGCTTTTTCTGTTTTAAACTAATAGATGGCGTTAGGTGTATTGAAAATCCCGAAAAATTGGATTTAATTTCGTACTAACTATTAAGTGTGTTGTGTATTAACTATGTCCATCTTCTGAACTCTGGTTAGTAGGTTTTTATTTCGAACTATTGACGTTGTCGACGTTGTCTATCACGCAGACAACGTCGCAGGTTACAGCTAGTAACCTGCGAAAATAATAAAAACATAATAAAATAACACAAACAAATTCTTGTCATCATTAATATCTTCCGTTTCCGTTACCAATTTAACTTTTCCTGAAAGAATTTAATTTATTTCATTTGAATATTTTGAATTTAATTCATACTTATGTAGTTAGGTGAGGCGAATCAACCAACATTACGATAATACGAGATAAATAACGTAAAAAAACTTTCCGCAGTTCGAAGTTTTTTTATCGGTTTAATAATTAAAATGAATTCACTCTTAGAAGACAGAAAATACGTTTAAATATGATTGTCACTCAATAAAACAAATGTACTTGCACAATTAACAATTCCAATGTTACAGTTCAAAATAAAACTTAATTCATTGATGCATGGGGATTTTAGTAAAACAAGTTTGAGAACCTTAATTACATTATAATACATTTACTTACCATAAAACGTGTTCACTGTTTTTCCAAGTCGCAATGCCGCGAACACGCCTAGCGTGTCCGCAGTTTTATACGGCGGCATCTCGATGAACTTCAAGAAAATCGTGGCGGCTGAATGAGTTAATGATTAAATGACAAAATCTACTGAAAATGTTTAATAAAACCTTTTTGCTTCTATATAGAGTATTTTCTTTTGTGACAGATTTTGCAAATAATAAAGAAAAACTCAAAAAAAAGAAGTAAGTAACTCTTCTATGGTCTGTTACCTACTATAATCTTGAAAGCTTGAGCATAATACCTAGGTACCTACAATAAAATATGTGAGAAAATATAAATAAAATAGCCATGAACCAGTGTATTGGCTTCGTAGATCATTTATGCTGAGCAAAGTACCAGCAATGTGGGCGAGTGTGGAACCCAACTGCGGCTCCTGGGAGCCGGCTGAACTCCGAAAGCTGAAGCACAAACTAGCAAACCTCTCCTGCAAATGCACCACGTGCAAGAAAGCCAAAATACCCAGTACAGTACTCTTGCTTGGCCAAAATGATAAACAAGTGCAAGTGCAAGAATCTAAAACCTCATTCGACCAGTTCACCCAAGTCAACCAAGATATTATGACCATCGACCAAACCCACTTTCTGAACACCGTGACTAAAGACATCTTATGCCCGACCTGTTTCGTCACCATGAATCTCATACGCGGGGCAGTGTTGAGGGTTTTAAAAGATGAAGAATCGGAAATAAAACCGGAAATGTTCTGTTGCGATAAGTCTACTGGAAAATGCGTGATAGCTATTGAAAAGTCTACCTCCATCACGAATAAACCCTTGCCGAAGTTTTCCAACTTGACATTGTGTGATTTTATAAGCGAATGCTCAAGTGATATGTCGGTTCCCCTGATCCACGGACCAAAGCGCAGTCCCCATCAAGTGAAGTTTGTGGACGTGGATATGGAGGAAAAAAAACAAGTTCCATATAATGCTGCTGGCTGTTTGTGTTTGGAAAATTTCATAGATTCCATTAGACCGCCCTATGTTGACGCATTTTACGTGAACCAATAGTTTGTGAAAGCGAATACACTGACTCAATGTTGAAATGATTTAAAACAATAAAAACGTAGGTCATATTTATTTACCTAAGTGTTTACCTAACCATACTAGCATAATAAAAGTTATACCTACCTATGTAGGTACATTAATTTAATCCAAGGTGTTAGTCATAAAACACATTTACTTGACTTGTACTACATAGATGGAAAATGTAATAATAGATGTTGGTAAACACAAAAATCATTTTATTTAATTCTTAACTAAGATTAAAATTATAACATTTCAACTGCCTTGGACAAACTTTTTAAATAGATAAATCTGGTTACCATTGTATTCACAGCGATATAATAATAATTAATGTAGATAAACCTACAAAATAAGGTTGACGTTGTACAAATAATTTAGTTTTAATTTATATTTTGTACATACCTAAGTTAATAGATAGGTACTTGGTTATATTCATAAGCACAAACACTTAGTAATACTTCAGCTCATTACCTTCATTTTTTATGTTTTACTGTATTGTAGGGTCTTTATTTAGCGGCGTAATGTTTGATAAATCGTGCAGAAGGATCAGAAACTTGCACCCACTTAGGCATCCAATAATATGGAGTAAAGTTGTGTTGTCCCGGGTAAAGTTTCTCAAATACATGCCGATAATATTTCGCCTCAGCAGTGGTAGGTTGAACACCTGGATATTTCGTATTGTCTTCTGGAAGCCTATCAGCGATAATATCACCAATCACTTCGAATAAAGATTTTTTCATAGACGCTACGCCGTCACTGAAAGCTTCTTTATGCCTCCATAATATTGAGTCTGGCAGTAGGCCGCACTTTGCAAAACTGCTTCTCAATAAATGCTTCTCTACTCCGTTCTGAGGCTGACGGTCTTTCACGTCCGTGGCGAGGTAGTGATGCGTGAACTGAATGTCCAGAAAAGGAACGCGAAGCTCCAAACTGAAAGCGCTCGTTGTGCGATCAGCTCGTAACCCGTCATATAAGTAAATGTCGGAAAGCAGGCGTATGCTTTCTTCATGAGCAGCTGCTTCAGACGGAGCGTCCCTAAAGTAAATATACCCCTGGGCCAGTTCATCAGCTCCTTCTCCGCTGAAGATGACCGTTGTGTTCGTGTTTTCCTTAATGTATTTAGATAGAAGATACATCGGCAAACTGGCACGATTTGTCGTTATGTCGAATGACTCCAAGTGGTAAACTACATTGTCCAACACCTCTTTCACGTCGTTTTCGTCAAACTTGACCGCATGGTGCTCGGTACCTAGATAATCAGCGACCGTTTGTGCTGCGGCTAAATCTGGGGAGTCTCCCATCCCTATGGCGAAAGTCTGTATTTTGTATGGGAGGTTGATTTCCTTAGCTAGTTTGACTACAAGAGCTGTAATAAGAGATGAGTCCAACCCTCCACTGAGAAGACAACCGATACGTCGGTCCGACATGAGTCTTTTACGACAAGCAGCTTCTAATAACGTAGCGATTTTTTCTGTTGCATTCATTTCACTTAAAGCCTTTTCTTCGACGAAGGGAATAAACCTTGGCGGGTAGCCAGGTTTAAAGTACTGCTCTGTAAAGTCTACCTTAACTTTACCATCATCTAATATGCTCCACACTTGTAAATGTCCTGGCGGGAATTGTCCTAATGTGGAATTCTTACTTGCCTGTTGTTTCAGACCAATGAGCCCTTTCGCCTCGGAACAGACTCCCATAACACCATTTTCATTATCTTGAAGAATGTAAAGGGGTCGAACTCCGTAGGGATCTCGTGCAATGCAAACCTTTTTCTTTTCACCGTCAACTAAGCAAAATGCGAAAACCCCATCGAGATTCTTGACTGCATCTGAGATTCCCATTTGGTGGTAGGTGTGAATGATTGCTTCCACGTCACATTTTGTTTCATATTCGTAGTTGCGTTCTGCTTGCAGACGCTTGCAGTTATAGATCTCACCGTTGCAGATGAGGTTTGTGCGAGGAAAGCAGTGAAGCCGCATCGGCTGCATTCCGTGCAGGCCGTCGACGATGGCAAGGCGTTGGAAGCCGAACAGTGCGGTGGGTTCTCTTGCGTCATTCTCTATGCGCCATGCGTCGGGGCCTCGGTGACGTATGTTTGAGAAATATTTTATGCATGTGGCATTGAGGCCGTTATCCACGCCGAACATTGCCCAAATTCCGCACATTTTAGTGGGTATCTGAACAAAAAAAAAACAACCATCAGGTTAGCATTTTGTTCAGCAGTATCTACAGTACCTGCTGATTACTGAACTACTGTCGAGTACTACTGAACCACACGCATCTGAATACCGACCGTAGTTTTAATGTCGTTAATAGTTACTAGGCAGTAGGCACTTACGTAGGTGGTAGGTATATAAATACCTACCAACCATAATATAATTGATATACCTACACAATGCATACCTACCTATTGCATCATTTATTTAAATCCATAGCTACCTTACTAGGTTAAGTGAATTAATAGGTAGCGTGGCAATTACTAGTGATAAAATTGGAACATGTTTCTGAAATTTTAATGAGATGACCTGGGTCTATCCAAAACATATAAAAAAGTAGGTAAGTTAAGTACCTACTAGGTGCCACGTTTACTTAAAATCATTGTAGGTAAGTTTCAGCTAACTTGAACACCATAATGGTAGTTAGGCAGTTATCTACACTGTTAGGTAGGTGAAAGTTACTGACCGAAATAAATACCAAAAACTCTACGTGAACGATACGAATATTTTAACATAAAATAAAACTTACCTATATAGGTTTTGGTTACACTTATTATTTTTCCATACACCTATCAGGTTTAATGGAATTAAAGTTTTTTATGTAATACTTATACAAAATAGTTAATTTTCTTTAAAGGAACCTAACCTAAAAACTTAAATGTAAACACCGCACCGCGCCGAATACAGCTGGTGTATGTCAGTCACTGACTGACTGAGCCTGAGCAAGAGCAAAGTAATCACTACGTTAGTGTGAATGTAAGTGATGTCGTGTCGTAGAGAAAAGAAGCACGGTATGGAATCAACTGTCAAGCAACTTTAGTGTTTCCAACTCATGAGATTGTATTTACCTATTAAGTCTAAAACCTATTAGTTTGACTCGACCATAGGTAGTTTCCACTTTCTCAATCATCATCATCATCTCCCTGCCCTTATTCCACCTTCTTAATATTGTACTGAAAAAGTGAAAATTATAATAAATAACACCCAGTAATCTCATAACAGCACATTTTCCTATGCAATCTTTTTTCTGTGTAATACGTGTAATAAAACTCCGCTTTTTGCTGCAAATCACTATATTAGCTTTATCTTTTCATCACTGTAAACTTCTAAGGGTATAATTAACCACGTGGTAGCCTTAAACTCAAAATTTCAATGCGACCGACACTTCCAAGCGCGTGACCAACAAGATAATGTTCCAGTCGTCCGCCTTTTCCAACGCCATCTTGTCCCGGAAGTGTCGCTCGCATTACGAACATACAAAACGATATAGTCACTAATTTAGATCTAACAAACTAACGTTAATTCATTATAATAATTAACACGATTTATAAAAATATTAAAATGATTTTAACCTGTAAAAAATAATATAAATCAAATCTAACATTCTACAATAAATCAATTAAGTGTTTAAAATGACATCACGATAATCAAAATACTTCTTTTTAGTTCATTTTAAAATAAAAACTGTAAATATATATAAATAAGTAATAAATGATTTTTAAAATAATGAATATTTATCAAAACCTAACACTCGTCCATCCTGACAACGTGTATGTCCCCATACACGTATCAAGTGAACACCTTAATACCTAACACTCGGCCTATAACTACGCAATATTACTTTAAAATTCAGAGAGTAAAAAAAAAATGTGAAACCATTATGACAAAAATCGATTAATGTAGCTCGTAAACCCATCCATTCTTACGAGTTACAATCATAAATTCTGCGAACCCATCCATTCTCGCATGATCATTAGGGAGGTGGATCATTTTGCAACGAAACATGAACCCATCCATTCTCATGTCAGATTACAAACCAATCCATCCCTTTAGTAGTGCCGTGAACCCATCCATTCTCACGTAACACATTCGATTTCTAAAGCATCGTGACGTGAACCCATCCATTCTCACGACCACGGCTTGAAATCATTGAAACATATAATATCCTTCTTAATTTCATTCATTAACATCTTAATCTTATTACATCAAATAAATCTGCTTTGTTTATACTAATATTTATACAAAATCATTTTTCATTATCCTTATTCTTTTACTCTTCCTAATCTTTACTTATTTTTACTAACTTTCTAAACCTATCGATTATCTCATTATAAAATCACAATCAGTCTTCTGCGCTAGTCGAGATCATTAACATAATTTTCATTGTCATCCGAATTATCCTCATTTAGTTCTAATGCAGCTACATGAACCCATGGACGCATTCGATTAGCAGCTATTGTTATCTTATGTTTATTTTTACTACTACTCATTCCTGGAATCGCGGCTACTTCATACCTATCATTACTCAGTACTGTTACCACACGATACGGGCCTACGTAAGATGGAAGGAGTTTTTTGCTTTTACCATCATTAGCAAAATTTGTCTTGGTGATCTTGACCAATTCTCCTTCAGAATATTTGTGCGCAGGACGCCTATTCTTGTCAAAATTTTGCTTTTGTTTGACTTGCTCCTCATCTATCTTATCCTTAACCTGTTCACGAATAGTCTCACGCTCAGTTTGGTCTCTTGTAGTTTGTCTTATTTCATTAAATCGCGGATCTACCTCACTACTCATTTGCGTACCAAACATGATATCTGCTGGAGCTCTACCAGTGGTCTTTTGTATGCTATTATTAAGTCCCCATTGGATTCGACCTACCTTTGTGTCCCAGTCCTTTTCATTACTATTTAGGTTCTGCGCAGTCAATGAATCAAGGATTGTACGGTTATACCGTTCAACTTGCCCATTTGACTGTGGGCTAGCAACTGCATTAAGCACGTGCTTGATACCCTTATCGATGCAGAACTTCTTAAATAAGTGGGACGTAAAACATGTACCCCTATCACTGATGATGCGATCTGGAGATCGAAAAATGTCAAAGATGAGCTCTAGTGCGTTCATAGCAGTTATCGATTTTGTGTTTCTCACCGGTCTGATAAATACGAATTTTGTGAACGCGTCAATAACGATTAGCAAGTAACAGTTTCCCTTCCTAGACCTAACAAAAGGCCCAAGGTGGTCGATGTGTAGCGTGTGGAATGGAACTTCTACTTTTGTAATTGGATTCAACAATCCTTCAGAACCGTGATTGCCTTTCTTGGAATACGCACATTCAATACACGCACCTACGTACTTCTTAACAAATTTGGCCATTCGTGGAAACCAATATGTTTTCTTAATTCGCTCTAAAGTCTTTTCCACTCCTAGATGCCCTATGTCATCATGATTTAGGCGACACAACTGCCACCTTGCACCCTTTGGAACCGCCCATTTAATATTATTTACATCACCATCCAAGCATCTATACAAGCCGTTATCTTTAATAATATAATTATCTTTTATATATTTTAAGCCTTCTGGGTCTAAATCAGTGGTAAGAATATCGCGTATTCTATTTAATTCAGAGTCTCCCAACTGCAAGGTGTGCAACCAATCGTCTTGGGTTATCGACATTATCATAGGATATTGATCAACAGGACCCTGATCATCACTAGAGATTGGATTTCTAGATAATGCATCTACGTGCATCATCTTTGTTCCAGGACGATATTCTATAGAACAATTAAATTCCTGCAACATCAACCACCACCTTGCGATGCGAGGTATCAAGTCTCGTTTCGCGAAGGTAGTACGCAATGCACTGCAGTCTGAAACGACTTTGAATTCTTGTCCTAACAAATAAACCCGGAACTTTTTCAAGGAACAGATCACAGCCAAGGTTTCTAGCTCGTAAGAGTGAAAGTTTTTCTCTTCCGGCGATGTCTGACGACTGTAATAAGCCACAGGACGAAATGATTCGTCACTAGTGAACCGCTGCATTAGAATACCACCAATTCCGACTCGGCTTGCATCAGTGTGTAATTCTAATTCAGCGGAAGGATCATAAATGGTCAGTATAGGCCTCTCAATTAACTTTTGCTGTAGACCGATGAAAGCCTCTTCCTGTTCACTAGACCAAACCCAAGCTACGTCTTTTTTCAATAATTTACTGAGAGGGTGAGCTATTTGGGCAAAATTCTGGATGAACTTACGGAAATAACTTGCAAGCCCTAGAAATTGCCTTACACCATGTACATTAGCAGGACGGGGAAAATCGAGAACAGACTGAATCTTCTTACTACCCGGCCGCACTCCTGCAGAACTGATTTCATACCCCAAGTAATCAATTTTATCTTTAAGGAATTCGCATTTAGCTAGGTTCAGGGTCAATTTAGCCTTCTCCAATAGTTGTAGGATATCCTCTAGTTTCGCCAGGCAGTCGTCGATATCCTTTCCATATATAAGAAGATCATCTATATATGCGGTTGCCTTGGAGAATCTAGCGGAACCCAGCACCTTGTTCATCATCCGCTGGAAGACAGCAGGAGCGTTCGCCAGACCGAACGGCATACGGTTAAACTCGTACTGGCCGTCCGGGGTGACGAACGATGTCAGGGGCTTTGAGTTCTCCGAAATCGGTACCTGATAATAACCAGATGCCAGATCTAGGGATATAAAGCATGCCTGGCCTGACAACCTAGCTATTTCATCTTCTATTATCGGCATAGGGTAACGTTCCTTGACCGTAATAGAATTGAGCATCCTATAGTCTATACATAACCTAAGATTGCCATCCTTTTTGCGCACCAGAATGATTGGACTCGCATATTCGGATATCGATTCCCTAATCACTCCTGACTCTAACATATCATCGACCATGTTGCGTACATTTTGGCGTTCGCTTGGTGATAGACGGTAAGGGCGATATACTATTGGAGCCTTGTTATTTAATTCGATGCTCATTTCGCAAACGTCAGTGCAACCCAAGTTCTTGAGAGTCGATGCAAAACAATGGGAATATTTTTGTAAAATATTCATGAGCCTAGCCTTATCAGTTACATTAACTGATTGACCGACACGGACCTGACTGCAATCAACTTTTTCGGGAATTTCTGAGGAAACCTCAGAAGATGAAGAAATTATTCGGTTTACTACTCTAACTAAAGTAGCTCGCCCTATCGTAACTCCATTTTGTATCACGCAAGATTCTGTCACTGGAGTCACGCTGATATTGACAATACCATTTTTGACTGGGTATATTCCACCTGTTACTACACACTGTTCATTGGGCTTGCCGACTACTCGGTTATCTAACAAAATATGTCCGTTAATGGAATTAACCGATGCCCTTACAGTCGCCTCTCCGCTCAACTTCACACTGTTGGTTATCTTCACGCATACGTTATTGTTATTATCACAGGTGCTATCTTCTTTTGAAAATGCAATCTCATTATTGATATTCATAAACTTTAATTCCGTAGCGCTTTTATACGCAACAATGTGAAGCTGTTCGGTATAAGACTGTCCTATCAACATGGGAACCTCTAGAAGCTCGTCATCAACGATACAACATCGAACATTAGCGCAAACGCCATCTACACAAAGGTCCACATTGACTTTACCATGAGACTGCACCAATTTGTTCCCGAAACCTTTCAAGACAGTCACGACGTTATCATGAGCAAGACCCAACTTGGAAAGCAATGATCGTTTCAATAATGATACCTCGCTACCAAAATCTACGAATGCGTCTACCGTCATGTCATTAATCAAAGCCTTTTTATTAAATTTTGAATTTGGTTCAGCAGCCGATATACACATAGTTTTGGCCACTTCGTTTGTCTTGGTTCCTATTTCTGGCTTAGAAAAACATCTGTCTGCCGTATGGCCTACTTTCTTACATCTCGAGCAATTTATTAATGGCTTTGGGCATTTTAAGAAGGGATGTCCTTTTTC
This sequence comes from Scotopteryx bipunctaria, assembly GCA_949320045.1. Taxonomy (NCBI): domain Eukaryota; kingdom Metazoa; phylum Arthropoda; class Insecta; order Lepidoptera; family Geometridae; genus Scotopteryx; species Scotopteryx bipunctaria. The sequence goes on from OX439449.1 coordinate 6,179,699, forward strand.
TTTGCAGTTAAAACAAAACAAGCTATTGTTGTATCCGCCTGGTCGATTTGGAAGTCTAGCGACATTAGATTCGGGTCCTGACCTTTGTCGAAAGGTGTTGGCTCTCTGCTCAGAAAGTACAGAACTTTCCTTATTGCTTATGAGGAATTTTAGCAATTGATCGGGATGATCACATCGTAACGCAAGGGCGCTAGATTTAGTAGTCCTATCAGTTATACCGTGTATGATACATTCAGCGGCACGTTTGCCAGTTATATCACATTGATTTAAAAGACCTAACTTTTCATAAAAGTATACTTCAATGGGCTCATTGTATCTGCTTTTCCTTTTTAACATATCCTCCAAGGATTGGCCATAATTCTGTTCATAAGGAAACGCGCTCAACAATTTCTCTTGCCATTCAGGCCACGTGAACAAAATGGTGTTCAGACTCTCGTACCAGGATTTGGCCAACCCTTGCAGTTTTTGCATAGCAAAGTGAACTATAGTTTTGTCATCCCAGCCATAAACTGACGAGCATTCATTAACCTTTTTCAACCAAATATCTACTCGTTGATTCCTCAAAGATGGGTTAAACTCTGGCAAAATATTTTTGTGGTCACTACGTTTGAATGCTGTCGTTGCTGGCTGGGAAGTCAAATTCTTAATAGTACCTAACAGATTCATTACATCCTCTGTAGAAAATTTTAGGCCCGTAGATCTCATCGTTTGATTATTAGTTTCATCAACCATACCATCAACCATACCATCAACCATAGCGTCGTCACATCGAGTTCTCTTCCGACCATGACCTGGTGATGGAGGAGAATCCCGACGAGACGCCGTATGGCGTGTTGGAGTATCGTGACATTTGGATAATAATCTACGAGCCTTTTGTACCTCACTTTCTAACTTCCTCAGTCGCTCCCGTTCTCGTTCAAGCTTCCTTTCCTGCTCCGAGACGCTCCTGTAGCTCCGCTCTCGGGACCGGGCTCTGCTCCGGAGGTAGCTGCGGCTGCGATGTCTGGTAGGCTCACGACTGCGCTCTCGACTGCGCCTGCGGCTCGACCTCGCGGTGTCCAATCTGCGTACCTCTTCGGCACGTGACCGACTTCGCGGCGCTGGCGTCACCAGGCGCCGGGGCTCATCGTCGTGCGGCATAGTCTGGAACTCAGAGACAAAAACGATTAAGATTGTTCCGAAATTAAATAAATGTATGAAAACAAAGAATTCGTTATTATCTCCTAAACGGTGCGTCGTAGAGTGAAAATAACCGAAATTTCATCCCCCTATGTTACCCCACAGCCGATGCAACGATTCACTTTGACATACTTTTGATGACGTCATCGCATGCAAGGGTATGACACTTAAATTGAAACTGGCCTTTATCGTACTAACAATTAATTTTAATAAATACACCTACCTGAAAAAAATAACCCTCCTTCGTAGTTGGGTAAAAATAGCTGCTTAGGTACATGCATAGATAAGTATAATATTTTAACAAAGAAACAAATGGGCGCGTACTTACCACTTCGGATATGTAATAAAACTCCGCTTTTTGCTGCAAATCACTATATTAGCTTTATCTTTTCATCACTGTAAACTTCTAAGGGTATAATTAACCACGTGGTAGCCTTAAACTCAAAATTTCAATGCGACCGACACTTCCAAGCGCGTGACCAACAAGATAATGTTCCAGTCGTCCGCCTTTTCCAACGCCATCTTGTCCCGGAAGTGTCGCTCGCATTACGAACATACAAAACGATATAGTCACTAATTTAGATCTAACAAACTAACGTTAATTCATTATAATAATTAACACGATTTATAAAAATATTAAAATGATTTTAACCTGTAAAAAATAATATAAATCAAATCTAACATTCTACAATAAATCAATTAAGTGTTTAAAATGACATCACGATAATCAAAATACTTCTTTTTAGTTCATTTTAAAATAAAAACTGTAAATATATATAAATAAGTAATAAATGATTTTTAAAATAATGAATATTTATCAAAACCTAACATACGTATATCGTAATTATTCGTAGGTAGCACCCGCTAGGTCAAGAATTAATAAAAAAGACGAGGTCCTAAATAATTCATTCTACTAAAATGGCTGTTGATGATTTGAGTTATTTCATTATGAAGATGTTTAAAAACAATAAGAAGTTCTTCTTTCTACACACACATGCCCCAAGTTTAGAGCTAGTAGTTGGCAAGCTTGTTATAATAAATCTGACACTGGCGTTTCGAATTGCTGGTCGAACTGTCAAACTCAGATCAAAGCTCAGAATCAAAGATAGAAGAACAACAGACAAAAAAATAAAGATCGATTTCGTGTTTTTATAGTTCACTCAAATAATAATAATTAACTTAACCTAGTTATTAGTTACCTCGACGTAGGAAAATATGATTTTGTGTCGGCAGGCGGCCGGTCATAAAACACCTTAGCCAAAACTCTTACACCATGATCTAAAGATCATGCTGTGCCGACCCCACATAGAGTGGGATAAGGGCAGGAAGATGATGAAAGGCCCTCGTCGATAGGTACATAGGGATACAGATTTTTCCCCTTTTTATTTTCAAGGTCCCGTCATCGAGTTTTATTTATTTGTTTAAGTACACACACACATTATATACAATAAAACATTTAAAAAACACAATCATGGAAGGTATATTAAATATACCTTCCATGATTGTGTTTTTATTTCCGATATATAGGACAATTACGGGGTACCTACATAACTTACACTAATTGTTATGCTCGTGAAAGTTACATGAAAAATAAGTTTAATTCTCCACTACACCTCTACCCTAATGTTTGCATAAATTTTTATTTTGCTTCCTTATTCTTGGCATTCCCCTACCTTATTAGTATTCTGCTAGGTAAGCGTTGCTACGATAAGTCGATAAGTAGCCAAAATTATGCTTATAAAAATAGGTAGGTTAGGTACAGTGGATAGGAAGGTGTTTATTAGGAAAGTATTTTTGTTGGGGTTTTTCCTTTGCCTCCTTTTATTATTATTATTATTTATAGTTTTCATACTCGGTTCAGAAGATGGAAACCGGATTAACTGAAGTGCACGGGCCTAAGCCAAGTAAACAACATTTCCTACCTAAATAAATTGGGCGATTCCTCACTGGCATTATTATTAGGTATCCTTCGCAGTGTATGCTTGGCAGGATTGAGAATAAAACAGCTGAAAACGTCAGGGAACTTTGCCTTCTGTTTCTTAACAAAGTTAATTTCTTAGGCTTAGACTATGTGCAATTCTATGCCGAGAGGTTTTGGAAAGATGAATAGCTCCAGTTCCTCTCGTGGATGCCGTAGGTAAGAGTCGACTGATGCTAGCTTAATATATTCAACGAATGGACAACTGATCGTTAATTAAATTACCAAAGCAACATTGCTCTGTACATTTTCTGTGCGGAAAACAATTGTGCGGCTACAATACTATAATTATTGTAGCCTATCAGGATGATATCCTTTGTCCGATGATGACCAGGACTTCAAGGAGTTTTTATTAAACTTCATTAAAGTCTGTTCTTAGCATTATAAAAAGTAACTTATTAGACCCACTCTTTATTTTATTATGTTTAAGAAGCTCTGAAATCCTGTATCTATTTAATTAAAGCAGGCGACGACGTCTACCAAGAATACAAGAACAAGGTTGATTTGAATACCTAATTTGCTGCATTTACAACTCGTCTAATGAAGCCACTTCAGTCTTCCGCTGTATTAATTTAAACTAGACCTCAGCCCTGATTAAATTAAAATTGAAAGTGTCATTTGGGCCGAATAGGTCGAAAATTTTTCGGTCGAGATGTCACTTTGTCTAATTTTCTTACTCTTACAAGTGACACAAAAGGAGCCTTTGATTGAAGTGCACGGCTCAAAAGAACCAACTATATTATTAGGTAGTATTTTTACTAAAATAAAAATAAGTAGAATATGTTTAGGCAGATTTGTGGTTAAAGTTTTAGGTAGACAGGTACTTGGTACCTATAATGTGCCTACCGCGGGAGCATCAAATCACATCGGTAGGTACCTAATATGTAGCTTTATGTTTCTTGGCGCGGAAAATAGGAAATACAACTTCCATCTATCACTAGGAAAATAAATAAGAGACTTGACACTATCTCGGATCGTCGTCTAATGTGCAATTAAGACTAACCACAGAACATATCTACGAGCTTCATTCCGCTGACAGTGTTTTATCCTCGTCTGAGATAGCGGGTTACTTTTTTACACTTGTGCTATTCCTAAACTAGCGACAATAGTGAGTCTTTATGCGTTTTGGATAACTACCCTATTATGTAACTATCTAGTTACGTAGATAAATAAAAATACTCAGTGACGAACGCTGACTATGGTCACGGTCATCTGCGTGAATGGAACACAGTGTAATAATTAAGCTATAAATATTAGCTAATAGGTATCCGTTTATTAAAATAAAGGACATCATTCACGTCTCGAACAAAAAATACCCAAAAAAAAAAATGCCGGCCAGTAAAAAAAAATGAGTGTATCTTGTAGATAATTACATTTTGATCATTTTTTATTATGGCAACAAAGAGCTACGATCAACCATCGCCGTGTTATCTAACATTGAAATAACAAAATAATGAGTGAATTTGAAAAAAAAACACCCTGTATTATTATATCAATCGATAGTGTTATTGATAGAAATCAATTCCTGGATACAAACACACTACGGCAAATCAATGGAAATAGTTTATTTTTGCTATTTTTTGTATGTCTAGGTTGTGAGTCAAAAACCTACGGTATACCTACGCCAAGTTGATTGTGTTCAAAGGTAGCTACTAGATATAAATAAAAAAAATAAAAATATTGACATAATACTTTATTTTGAGTGAAATATGAGTGAAACAGGTAATAAAAAGCACTTTTCGACGATCTTGCATTGTTTATAATAATTATTAACAAATATTTATATACTGATGATATCATTTTAATGCTCATTTTATGAATTTTTGATGTTACAAAATGAGTTCAAAAGTCGGTCGTACACGTTACCCGTCATAATAAAAAATGTTCAAAATATCGTTTGCCATAAAATAAAATAATTTTTTTTTGTTGGCCGGCACTTTCATTTTTGGGTACTATTTGAATGATCTCCTTTAAAAGTAATTGGTAAACAAGTAAGTACCTAGGTACGTTGTAGCAGTTATGAACTTATGATACATTCTAGCAGTCATGCGTCGTGTTGTGCATGAAGCTAGAAAGACGACTACGTATTTTATCCCTGGTTATTCTTCGCGTGCTGGTAGACCTCATGACCGGTGCCAATGACGCCGATAGCGCTGAGACCATGTTTCTGAAAAACAAAATTGTTTTACTGCTTGTTTACATATTGCTTTCTCTGATGTAACTGAGTAGGTGCTTAGAATGTACGTAGGTAGGTACTTAATTTGAGGTATGATTCGGGAAGGGAACAACAACAAAAACTCAATTTTGAATTACTTTTTTCGTAGGTAATCTTAATAAATGCCAGAGATGTAGATACCTATTTAACGAGGCTACATCTCTCTCTCAAATTGTTTCTTCAGTAGAATAAACTTTCTTGCCAGTAGATAGAAGATGTAGTAAGTAAAGTACCTACTTAAGATTTTTTTAAATATTTGTGGACATTTTTACACACCGTCATCTAGCCTCGACGTAGACAGAGTTTTCTCTGTCTACGAGCCTCGAACTACACAAAGCTTGCACTATGAAAATCAGATGGCTGATAGAATAATTATTTTTGTAAATACATACTTTATAATATATACACAATATTACAACACCGTGACCCAGAAGAAATATTTACAAAACATGCAAATATTTGTCCCGCAGCGGTAATCGAATCCGCGTCTTTTGCGTCTCATCTCAGCTGAGCACTAGCCCGCCACTTCACCGAGGTCGTTCAGAATGTAATTTAGCAAAATACTTACAATTACTTTGCCCCCCTTTTTAACAGCCCCACCGATGCCCTTCGCATTTGCACTTGATCCCCCCATTAGGGCCACAAGTGCCAATACAAAGAAAAACAAACTGAACAGCTTCATGATGAAGAGAATGAAGATTTGGATTCTTCGGAAGACGAACTTCGAATGACAACTTTCCGGCTACCCTAGGAGCTTATAAATGCGAAGGATGAACGGCACAGAAAATCCGGCGGAAAAAGATAGGAATAGTTAATTAGCTTAAGAATGTCTTCAATTTGACGTGCGTCATTGAACAACTGAATTTTAATTGTTTGTATGGTTTTTCCGGAACTCCTGTGAGCAGATGGGTAGGACTAGGCACGTACCAAAATTTAAAAAATGGAACAATCAATAACAACCGCATAGAATACCTATAGCATACATTGTTCCAGGAACTATTAATACTGTTATATTAAATTTTCCCAACCGTGTAATCGTGCGTCACAATCACAACAGTCTCACAGACACACGAGTCTAGTGCGATGTCCAAAGATTGAATTAGAACTTGAAAAATATCTTTATGAAATCTTACTAACTTTATTTGAAAGATCGAAAAACCCGACTGCTTAGAATTTAGGTAGTAGGTATGGTAGGTCTGACATATTTTATTGTGTTACCTATGATGATGATGGTGATGAATTTGTACCATTTCAGTCTACGTTTTTAGTTTTGTACCATCTTAGTTAATTGAAAATGGCTCCTTAAAACTTATATATTGGATTTTTCGCTTGCGTAGAAATAAAATATAGCCCTCAAGGATAGTGTAACTTTCTGTCAGTGAAAAACCTTTCAAAATCGTTTCAGTAGTTTCCGATCTAACCCTCTTGTAGGGGCCCCTACAAACAAAAGGTGTTTACTGTAGGTATTTCTACCAACCCATGTTACAAGCTCGTTCCTTCCGCATTGGATAGCCATCCGACCGTCAGCCTAAGTGCAAACTTTCAGCCAAGACCGTTGAGTACCTACCTAAGCGGGAACTTTGAGTCAAGTGACGCATGAAATATTAGCATTCACTATTCAATAAGACTTTTCCTTGTCGCCATTTACAAGCAGTATAAAAAGTCGTGATGATTTTGAGAAGCCATCATTACCAACTGAGCAGTTCTATGTACAGGGCATCTTGTCACTTCAAATCTTTCAAATCTTCATCTATTTCAATATGAAGCTGTTCAGTTTATTGTTTGTTGTGCTGGCTGTTCTGGCTTTGATGGGAGGAGCTACTGCCAGCCCTAAAGGCATCGGGGGAGCTATCAGGAAGGGCGGAAAAGTAATTGTAAGTAGTAACCTACATATTTACTTATATCTTTCATAAGTAGTTTCCATAACTCTTAAGAAACTTTTTATAACTAATTTATTACATAAGTACCAAATTTGTTTACCTCATTAAAAACTAAGCATGTTGCTTCTTTAGCTACTGTCCGTGGATTCTTTTTTATTTTGTCAATGGTCTAAATTAGGGTGCTTTGACTAAGTCGTATTATAAAGATTCAGTTTGTAATAATATTAATTATTTTTCAGAAACATGGTCTAAGCGCGATCGGTGTCATCGGTGCTGGCCACGAGGTCTACCAACAATCGAAGAATAACCAGGGTTGAAGTCAAGAACACCTCCCATTTCCCAAGCTTTATTAGATGCTATTATTACCTAAGTGGTCAGCGACCTTCTAACTTATTTTTGGTACTTAACTTATTTATTCGTAGAAATAAAACCTTTTGATCCTATTTACTTGTTTTCTGAATCCCTCTGGTTTTTCTAATATAAGAAGTAGGAGGTAGAAAATTGAATAGCTATAATTGGAGTTTTGTCTCAATATAAATAATACATCAAGGATAAATCCGATGAGAATAATATGCTTACCTACCACAATCATGAAAAAAAAACTCTTCGAGGTATCTTACTAAGGTATGGAGGTACATCATAATAGAAATATACTTTGCCAAGTAAGTAGGTATATAAGTATATTACGCTCAGTAACCGCACTTAGGCGGTTGTACCTACGTAGAGAAAGGAATCAATCAAACAGAACCTTTTAGGGAGCAAATAAGAACTTGAACAAATCAAGTAAATTTATGCTCTGCTTTTTAAGTTTTGCCTGAGTAATGTTACGGATTTTGGCCTGTATTTTCAAAATATAGAAGAGATCTATTTCGAAAAATTCCTAACCTTTTAGATAATCTTGATTGAAACATGATTTCCAAGCTTACCTATGTGCTGTAAAAGAGCCGGTCTTTATAATCCGAATTACACGCTAAGGGTATTAGACGTAGTGATTCCCAATTCGGTGGTTATTAGGACCGGGAAATCAAGGTAACAGAAACCTCACCGCCCAAGGCCTGTTCTGCTAATTCTGCAAATGCATGATTTGAACAAAGTTCTCGTTACGTTAATATATATAGCCATAGCCACGACGTAGGTTATGCCTACCTATTGAAATTATACTTGACCAAAAATAAGAACACTGGTGATCTAGTAGTATAACCCTGCCTTCGGATCCTAAGCTTGCGGGTGCCAACCCGGTCGTACCTACACAAATAGATTTTTTTAGTTCGATAATTTGTGTGCCAGTAGGTATCTACTCTCAAACGGTGAAGGAAATCATCGTGAGGAAACCCGCGGCTTAGTCAGCTCTGCAAGTATCCTTGTCTTATTCTATGGATCTATCTGAACGTGTCACTAGTTCTTTCGAACCAGTGTGGTGAAAGGATTATAGTATGCTCCAAAGGCTCCTATCGTGCACTTGACACAAATTTTCGAACTTTTTAGGTTCTGCAACAGGCCGGTTACCTCACGATATTTTCCTTTACCGTTTGAGAATACTGGTAGGTACTTAAATTTTTCGAACAGAAAAATCCATTGGTGCACGACTTGATTTGAACCCACGATCTTAGGATCGGAAGGCAGGGTCATTACTACGAGATCCTGTGGATAAAGGCCGGCTAAGCTGAAAGGATGATATAAGTCTGGATAAGCCAACTCCATCTAAAAAAGCGTCCCGGGCACTACAGCAAAAGTGGCCTGACGTTGTATAAAATCATCTACATAGTAGGTAGTATAGATGGTAAAGACCTTAGGTTTTGACCAAAATTACTTTTCACAATATGGAATTAAGTACCTATGTACCTAGTTACAAAAAAATAACTAGGTAAGTATATAAGTAGTATTCTATCAGCCATCTGGGGCCGCCCATAGCTTTGCTTAGTTTGGGGCTAAATGGCGTTGTGTGAAATATTTATAAAAAAAGACAATGGTTTAAAAAAACATTAAAAATTTTATTAAAGAGCTACAGAGAGATGTATTGCTAATGATTCGAAAAAGTCTAGGTACTATGAAACAGCCAAGCCCGAACTCACCGTGAAATCCAAGAGGTTTGCGAAAGTTTATATTACTTGACACAAACTGTAATATTAACTTTGCTAAAGTAGTTTTAATCAAATTTTACGCCGCTGTTAGTCACTTTCGCCAAGGTAAGTATTTAAGTTCCTAGGTAATCATGCAGCCATAATGGCGTAGCAACTTTGAAAAATCTGCAGATGAATCTGTAAGAAAGTACCTACCTACCTAAGGTACCTACTATTTGAAAGTATGAATATGCTAGGAGATAAACGGGGTCACATATTATTATGTTGTTAGGTGCATACTAGGTACCTTTATCCGTGTTGAGTTTTTTTTTCATTTAGACTACATCTTCCCGCTGCATCTTTTTGGAACTAAAATTCGCGAATTCCTTTCTTAGTGCACATACCCGACACCAATTAAGAGGACAAAACACTTCTTCCAAGTTTCATGCTTCTAGGCCTTATGATTTAGGCTGTGCGTTGATTGTCAGTCAGTAACAAAGACTTTTATTATATTCAGATTAGATATAAATTGTTTACCTAGGTAGGTACTTATAACGTTATTTATCCTAGCTACATATTTCATGTAGGTATCTACAGAGCGGTTTGGAAAAGCTACTTGTTTCTGAAAGTTGCATTGGCAACCAACATTTTAACATTACCTACTTATGTACCTACCTAAGCATCTAATCTATTTAAGGTGACGATTTCGAAAAGAGAATATCTTGGGTTTCAATAGAAAGTTTTTAATGATTTGTCAGTGTTCCTTATCCCTGATGCCTTTTGTCCTTAACATGTCTGTAGACGTCATGTATAGTAGATGCCGCACCGAACACTCGAAAACCGGCTTTCTGAAAAGTAAAAAGAAAATTAAAAAGTGAAGATGAATTCAATAGGAAGTGAACGGGCTGATCTGATATGATAAAATATACCCACTATGGAAACAGTAGAAATATTATAAAAGTATGAAAACAAAACTTACAGCTCCCGAAATAAATTTATTCTTCGGCGCAGCTTGAGATCCTTTCATAACCATCGCAAATATTGCTAAGAAAACGAATAAAAGATTTATGAATTTCATTGTTTATTTTGCGCTATTGTATAAACTTCCAACTGATATAGATGGAGAACGAATAGACGTACCGAGAGTAGCTCTACATTATATATAGTGAAGAATCACTTGCTCTTCATAACCAAGCTCTGCGAATATGACGTTTGAAAAAAACCCATTCATCTTTGACAAGTCGGTAAACCACGAGGCAGATTGTGGAAACCCTTTTGTTTTAGTAACACAAGCATACACTCGTGCGTCAGGTCTCAAGACAAATGGAGAATTCGTAAAGTTTCCGAAAAACTCGGAAAGTTTCAAAATGAACTAAGGCAGGAAACCTTTTAAATAGGTACCTAACTCAGTACTTTGATAGTCTATAATAAATAGTCCACTATTTACGACCTTATGATATTTTCCACAGGGTTATTTAAATCTCGAGGAATATTTATGCATAGAATTATTATAGGTAGGTAAGTATTTTGTTTTTACCTGAAAAAATCTATACTAATAATATTATAAAGCTGCAGAGTTTGTTTGTTTGTTTGTTTGTTTGAACGCGCTAATCTCTGGAACTACTGGACAGATTTGAATGATTATTTCAGTGTTGGGTAGTCCATTTATCGAGGAAGGCTATAGGCTATGTTTTATTTTTTTCAAAATTAGGGATCCGTAATAAAATTGCTATTTTGTAACACAAGGTGTAAAATCGAAAACCTATTTTTGCGTGCGCTGCAAAAACTATTGACAATAGAACAAAATGATGTACTACGGGTTTGTAGATCCCATTAAGACCTACAAAAAAGTCCGCGAAAACATATATCTAGCTATCATGGTTTAATCACAATAACCGATTTTGTGTTCAAAATAATTATTAAATCGTCTGAAGAAAAAAAACTACGTTAAATATGTATCGTAATATTAATCTTTATCGAAATTAAGCATTATGTTATCAAGAGTATTTATGTAGAAGTAAAATACTTTTTGTTTCATCTCAATCGGATATTTCGTTTAAAAGTTATCACGTGTGTAAGATGTTAAGAGTTGGTACCTATTAATGAGTTATGGGCCATAGAGTTTTTTATCAACATAAAATCCTGTAATAATCTTTTTGAAATATATTTGTTGATGATTGTAAGTATAAGATTTTTGAAGAGTATAATAAATATATTTCTAAAATAACTCTGCTAAGGAAATCCACGCGCGCTTGATGCAAGCAAGACGAGACGCTGGCGGCGCGGCGGCGGGCGAGACGAGGAGGCCGCGCTTGCTGGCCGCCTGTGAGAAAAACGCGGGTGAAACCGCGGAGCACAGCTAGTCTGAGCTAAAGTGACGACAAACGACATACATAATATAGGTAATTAACATATCCGTGTTTTGTAAGAGATAAGCCAGAATTTGCAAAACAAACATGTTTACATACCTACTCGTAAGAAACTACTAAATGCGAGTGCATGTAAAGTCCCGGTCTCGCTATCTCGTGAGTATAAAAACGTGGTCACTTACTCCGTGAGCAGTTTAACTCCTGACTAACTCTGAATACTAAATAGATTTTGACCGTGCGGTTGTGAATTCCAAAATGAAGCTGACCAATGTGATATTTATCTGTTTAATTGTTATTGCCCTATTGTCGGCTAACTGTGAAGGGGCTCCTGGCAAAATTCCTGTTAAGGCCATTAAAAGTGCTGGAAAGGCTATTGTAAGTATTAAATCTGTATAAATGGTAAAATACTACCTTTACCATATCTATCTTAGGACTAAAACCAGAAGTGGCTACAAGTTTTCTTATGTTTATTTGTGGCTCTGCCCACCCCGTTAGGGATACAGGCGTGATATGTATGTATGTATGTATGTATGTACTACCTTTACCGTAGCTGCCTTTACCTTTGCCACCAATACATTTACCTTCTCACTAAGGTACTTTACCAGCAGTTCATTCAACTAATGATAAAGATAGTTAGGATGTACTATTTTAAACATTACTTCTACTTACTATTACAATTACTACTGCCTAGAGGGCAGTACCTAAATATTGCATACATACACAACTATCACGCCCATATCCCTAATGGGGTGGGCAAAGCCACAAGTACCTACCACTCGTCATTCGAAATCCCAAGATAAGTAACCTAAGTATTATTTTGTATGTATAGGTACATACTTACAGATAAAAATACAAGTAAGAATACAATGAACTTTCACAATAGCTGTCTTTATTTTCAGGGCAACGGTCTACGAGTTATCAACATAGCTAGCACCGTCCATGACATTGCACAAGCTTTTAAGAGACCTAAGAAAAGGCGAAATGGAAGACGCTAAGAAAATTTTGTGGATTTATATATCGAGCATCTTTAGTCGTAATACGTACGAAGCGTATACGTCTAGTCTTCTACAAATCTCAATACATTGATATGGGTATAATTAACTAAGTAGGCAATACCTACTTTTCACACCCTTTTTTCTTTCTTCATAGAAAAATGAAGAAAACAGAGGATAGATTCCAGTATCTAAGAATTGAATCAAGGAAAAGGCTAACTGAATAAATAAAAATAATTTAGTAAGAAGTAGTAGGTACCTTGTAAGAAAATGAACCCACCTAAGAAAATGAACTTTTGGTTGTGAACTACATCAACTGAGCTGTAAAATAAAATAAACGCTTTGGTAGGTACATTATTTTGTTTTGTATTTTGATAGGTCTCTGCCTTCCCTTTTTGTATCGAGCTCCTATATTTTATAGTTGTTACGGCAAGTAAGTGTGGAAAAAATTGTCCCTTTGTTGTTATGAAAATTATCTAGAATAGATGTTAAAATGCCTTTGTTATTATCCGGAGATTTGAAAGAGTAAACAACTCGTTGTTTTGATCCTATGTAATACTAGCGGTTGCCAGCGACTTCGTCTGCATTGATTTTTTTGAGACAAATGGCCTTCTCCAAGATTCAGTCCTTACCAAAGGAGATGTTTCACAAATGGTATAGAACCTAGGCCTGGTCGGTGTACACTTGTTTAAACATAGCTAGATATAATATGTTAAACCTTTTCACATTGTCAGTTTCTTATTATTTTTCTTTATTTAATGCTTGCTCCTAAAATGTCTTTCTCACGGAGGACTACATAAAACAATATAGCGGGGCGGCATTGATTAAAATGTTTTAAATCAGAATCAGAATCAATTATTCGCAACAACAAATACTAAAACTAAATTATCTTAATATAATTATGAAACAGTTGCAAAATGGCCTCAACTCAGCATGTGCAGGTTGAAGCAACCCACGTTGGTCTTCTAGTTCTTATTTTGACAGCTGTTGACTTTGATTCTACGCGAACAAAATGTTCGTAATGAAGCTGTCAAAATCATGAAACTGTCAAAATACTTGAGTGATAATGGCAGCTATAAATGTTACCATTCTAAAAAGTATTCGCATCATTTTTCTGCAAATAATTGTGCTTCAAATTAGAGTTGGAATATTTTTTCGAAACTCACAGATTTTTTCTTCACTTTTTTGTCTGGGGTACATAGATCAGGCCTGCTATGAAACATCTACTTTTATCAAAATCTGTTCAGCGGCTTAGGCATGAAAAGGTAACAGACAGATAGTTACTTTCGAATTTTTAATATAAGTATGTAGGTATGGATGGATAAAATTGATCTTTTGCCAAGAAAGTATTCTATTGTATTCAAAGGGAAATTAACGATGCTTATCCATATTGTTTGAACTTGCCAACATAAAATCTACACACACACACACATTTATCATTACCTAGGTACCTACTAGGGCGTGTAAAAACCGGGTTGTTTCAAAAAACCGGTTTTTCGGTTTTTATTTTTCAATAACCGGTTAAAAACCGGTTAACCGGTTATTTTTCAATTTTTTTAATATAGATGTCTTAGGACAAAATAAAACCATAAATTTTAATAAATATGAACTTATTAACTTCTTAAAGTTTAAAAGTAATAAAATTCAACTACATGATGAATCAATCCTAATACATTCATGAACATAATTAGAGGAACGGAACAAAAAAGAGATAAATCGGAAATTAAACATTTTTTTCTACATGTTTTTTTTTTAGTAGTAAAATTATGTTAAGTGCTTAAAAAATTTAAGCATTTCGAATGAAAATAAAACTGATATCAGCAAAAAACACAAGACTAATCAACAGAAATCTCAAAAATTATGTTTTGAAGAATTAACTCTTCAATCATCACATTGAAAATGTGATTGTGTTATGACATTACGGGGATTTTTGTCGAGTGTTTGGACACATTCAGTATTTGGTGTTACCCCCTCTAGCTGTTAAAACTGCCTGCAATCTTCTCGGCATGCTTTTGCTTAAGTTATCAATAAAATCTTGTTGTATTCGATTCCACTCTTCATCCAAATCCTTTTGAGATTTCCTATATTAGTTGGTGCTGGATCCCGCTGTTTTATTTGTTTTCTGAGCTTATCCTTAACATGTTCGATGGGGTTTAAGTCTGGCGATCGTGCTGGCCACGGCAAAACGTTAATTTCGACCTTTCGAAGATACCCCCAAACTATCGCTGCAGTGTGGGACCGCGCATTGTCCTGCATTAATTGAAAATTATCTCCGATGAATGGGGCAAAGGGCATGATAATCGGTTCTAAGATGTCATTTACGTACCGACCGAGTCGCAGTCAGAGATCCATTGTCTACGATGTGTAACTCCGTACGTGCCCCTATGCAAATGCCGCCCCATAACATGGCTGACCCTCCACCATAACTCTCTTCCGACAATGTTACACTGAGCGTATCTTTCTCCGGGTCGTCTCCAAACTTTAACCCTTCTATCATCTGGCTTAGGACAAAATCTAGACTCATCAGTAAACAATATTTTCCCCCAGTCATCATCATTCCAGTTTTAGTAAAAGCGAGCAAAGTAAGCCCGAGCTACTTGATGGTCTATGGTAAGTAAGGGTCCTTTAGCTGGCAAGTACGTCTTTATTCCAGCTTTATTCTTTAACTCCTGACGAACGTCCTGGAGCGTAGATCTGACCTCAGAAGAAGTCAAAGTGCGATTTCTCAGAACACTGTTCACCATAAACCGATCGTCTCTTGCTGAAGTGACTTTTGCGACCTTGCCCTGCACGTCTAGTATACTCTCCAGTCTGCCGATAACGTCTAACAATTCGAAAGAAGACGGATTTGGAAACACGCAATATCTGAGCCACTCCTTTCTAACTGTGATCATTTTAATTAAAGAAACAGCTTTGGAAACCTGAGCTATGCTAAGATCTGGCATTATCACTTCAGGTATTATAGATACATTTTTGTGGAAAAATATGGAAAAAAGACAGAATTTTATGAAATTAATACGCATACGGCAACAAAATTATTCCAATAGACTAGTGAAAATAATAAATAAACTAGAACAACAATTGAAACTCTGAAACAAAAGACTATTCAAGTAATTCTTTTTTCAAATTAAATATTAAGATATTATGGCCAGTTTGTACGAAGAACTTTTTGTACATTATTTCAGTCTTTTTTTTTCGATTAATGAAGTTCTTCTCTAAATAAGTCCATGAGTGTAATTCTGAACTGATCACAGAACAGTACTATCGCGTCTGACAAACAATTTGCCAGTTCGACCGCTGACCGCAGCAATGGAGGCGCCCAGTGCACTCATGCAACGCCCCGCTTCCTTTGCTATCTTACTCTGCTTAGCTAATAATAATAGCGTATTTTCACTACGATATTCACTAACGACATTTTATGCGGTCCAAAAATAAAGTTTTCTGAGAAGTTTTTGTTTGTATTTTGGCAATTTTAACGCATTATGTTGTAATTTAATTAGGTAGATTGTTATGGTCGTTCAAAATAAAGTCTGCGAGGCGTCGTTTTAAACGAATTTGTCATTTATTACTCATTTGAAAAAAACCGAAAAACCGGTTATTTTGGCCCAAAAAACCGGTTAAAACCCGCCCTAAAATCGGCCGGTTAACCGGTTTTTCGGTTAATCGGTTAATCGGTTTACATGCCCTAGTACCTACTTCTACTATTACCTACTATTTCTATCACTACTAGTCGTGTCACTAGTTCCTCTAAACTATAATGTGGTGAAAGGATCAAACAGGCTTCGTTCGGGCACTCCATATAATTTTATTGTCATTAATCATTAATGAATTTATCCACAAGTTTCAGTCAATTCCATTCAAAATCAATTATTGACACTAGATTAGTATATTACAAGGTTATTGTTACAATAATAATTGTAATTATGAGCCACTCTCCAAATTGTTTTTATGGCTGTATTTTTTTCATACTACTAAGCATGTTGGTAACATGAGTTACTCAATATTTTAGAAACTTTTCGGCGAGATACGGAACAATGTTGAGAAGGAAAAAATGTTGTAATAATCATGCTGTTGGTTTCTGTAAAGTCCCAGGACTGCGTCAAATAGAAACAAACAATGAAACATTTTCCGTGTTCTTAGAATTATTTTTCTTACAAAAGGTTTCGTTCACCTTTACCTAATTAACTCAAAATAACTTGCTAAATTAAACGTGCGTAAATAAAATAAACTTTAACTAGTGAGTTTTTTTTAGATGAGACGTAAAACACGCCATAAAATTGTTTTCAGTTTTTATCACTGAAAGAAGTGGGTAAAGTATATAATATTAACATCCTTATTTTTGTACCCGTTTTCGCAATAAATAAATTATATTAAGGAAGTTCTTACATAGGTATGCTTATATTAAACCTGCTCAAATGAGAAGAAAATCATCTTTCTTATTATTAGCTTGATAAAATTAAATATTTTGAAGTATGTAATTGAAGTTTGGTCTAATGGAACAAAATTACGTCGTGCCGGTTAACGTAGAGAGATGTCATGTAGCCCACCTGGCGCCAACATAATTTTTGAACCGCATATTATTTGAAACTCACGCAGGTTATGGTACAGTCAACGTCAAAACTTCATGAACATTTGGAGTTTTTCAAATATGGGATTTAATTTTAGTTTACAAATACCTAGTAGAAGGCAACAAAACTACTGTTGGAAGCCAAAGTTTGCATTCTCCTTAATGAGTTCTATATTTTAGACTAGTCTTTCGCTTGCGGGCGCGAGCTGCACGCAGCTCGCGAAGGACGTAATCGCTGCTGTTGAAAAAAAAAAAAAAAAAAAACTGTCACTTTTGGCATTTGCATCGCGCCATCCTCTATGACATTTGTTCGAGCACTCTATACCTATCGCTTATAGTTTTCGAGATATCGTCGGTCAAAGTTTGTATGGCGGCCATCTTGTTTTCCGCCATTTTGAATTTTTTTCACCGCACATCGAATTCGACCAGGGTGCATGTCCACATTCCGCAAGCAGGGTGGGTGTCGGTCTTCTAGTTTCGTCTGGCAGTAGGTGAGGTCCCTGATGAGGAGCAGTTTTCGAAGATTTCGGATTTTTCCCAAATTGGAATTGACTCCCTGAACACTTCCCCCGTACATCATTTTGACCCATCTCTACTCCTTCTGGGAGAACAATGATGTCAGTGAGTGAGTGAGTGGGTTTGCAGCTATATATAGTTTTAGATTAGATATACCTACTAATATTACCTAATAATATTATTAAATTCTTTATTTTAGGCTTCTTACAAAACCATATACGCAAAAACATTTATAGTGGTTTGTCCATATTGATAAATGTCTTAGAAACTAACATACATAATAATATACACTTCCCGATACCGTTGGTATACGATTCCTGCTGACCAGAAGTTCGGAGCAAAGAATAGTTACTTCCTCAAATGAATAGTTACTTAGAGAAGAGAATATGTAGCCACTTAACTATAATATCCGATATAGTAATCCTTTGAATTCACGTAGTAGGTAGGTACCTAATCTGGGTGTCAATCAAAAGGCTCGTGAATGAATAAGATAGAGATTATGCAAGTGGGCAAGGGTATGAATAAGATGTACCTAGAGAGATGATGATTAGGTACCTACCTATATGTATAGTGTAGTAAAATTATTAGTTCCCAAATTTCCGTTGTTCTAGCTAGATCTTTAAATTATCCTAATAAAAATAAAATGTCAATAGGTATATTGAAATTAATGTACGTGAATAGATTTGAAATTGAATTGTTTTGAAGAATAAAATTATTCATGAGTGTTTCGTAGTAGCGTAAATACCTAGTCCACGTCGTAACCGAATTATCCTAGGTATAATTACCAATTCAAATAATTACAATGGTACTTGTACAACATAAATATATTTTTTGCTGTTTTCCCGTACCCATAGCGTGACTGCTAAGTATACTTAACTTAAACCTCAATCCTATATAAACTTATGCCGGCTTGAAAACCGTTTCATTTGTGTTGCAAAGTTCATACAAGCCGCAGCTCCGGTTTGCACTATGAAGATCACTTTAGCCATAGTTTTAGTGGTGGCATTGTGCTCACAGGCGTGTTTGGTCGCGTGTACTACGAGTACATCGACTACCAGTTCTCCGATAATTTCGTCTACGTTAAAATCGTGGCCGCAGAAATTTAAAGATGGCTTGGTGGGTGCTACAAGCTAAACGCTACTATATTTAACAAAGTCATAGTATTTTTTTTGTTTTGTTTTTAGTTTGTCTGGACAGTGAATACTCATGAGTAATCGAACAATGATGTCTGCCGTAAATTGAACACGGTCCGTACCTACTCCGAATGATCCGAACACTTCCATCTACACAACAACATCGAGCATGCGTGCATATGTTCCTACATATACGCAAAGTATGTAGATAGTTTGTCGGTCGCTAATGTGATTTCCATTTACTATCGATTCTGCAACTTTCGCATGGATGGAACTCTGCACAACTTAGACTAACGGCCAGAGTAACGGATCCAGGGTTTTGGTTCGGGAGGGGCTTGACCCCGCTGAGGGTAGGTTTTATCAAGGTAAAAAATAAGTTGCATACAAAGTAGTACCTACTATGGGGTCTTGCTCTCTCCTCTGGATCCGCTACTGCTAACGGCCAATTCTATCAATTGTTTAGTTAAGACAGTTGGATGAATAGCTTTTCAGACCTAAAATCATGTTTTCCACGTTACAGGGAAAATTCTTTCAAGGAGCAGCGATAGTCAGCGCGGCTCAGCAAGGGTTCCAAAATGCACGCAGTAGCAGCAAGCCGAAGTCCTTGCATAAACCATTATCAACCTTATCAGAACACAAGCATTGAAACATTCAATTTAAAAATAAATATTTTACGCCTTCTTTCAAAGGATATGGCAAACATAAGTTACTCCTCGTCATAGATAACATAGGTAATACATAGTACCTTCAGTCTTTCACGTTGTATGATATGACAAGTCTATATTAAAGGTGAAATAAGAGACGGCCTGCTAACAACTGGACTGCAGCCAACAGGAAGCAAGCCACGAGGCGTCCGTTTCTTGCACTTTATAGACTGGCTGTCTCGCTCACGGGACTCGCTTTTCATACAAACTTTTGTTGTGCCACATTTTAAGAAACTCGTTTTTTACTAAGAGGCATGGTACCTACACAAAATTTGATCTAGTACCTACCTATTCTACTTACTTCCTTAGACTTTGTAAATTTTACGCAATAACGAATACACTTGTAGGTATTACAATTTGACTCACATAAATAGATTTGACTGACAGAGATTTTTTACCATTAATCAACTTGGGTTGCTGACTGTACCTACTCAATAGTTTTTTAATACAAAAAATAATAAATGAAAAAAAGGACTGTTTCACTACACATAATCATCATCATCATCATCTTCCTGCCCTTATCCCACTATTTGTAAGATCGGCTGTATGTTTGGCTAAGGTGTTTTATGACCGGCCGCCTGCCTGACGTCAACCCTCCTTGGGAATACTTACTTAGGTATTGTATCTCATCACGTTGGAGAGGATACCTACTATCCCTTAGTCGACTTTTACGACATGCTCGGGGAGACAAGCAGCTGTTTCACTACACCGCAACCTTAAATTCAAATATTGTAGGGATTTATGAGATTACGGCTATATTGGTTCCGAACAAAATGACCATCGAATACGCCTGAGAATAAACACGGCGATTGTTAAATTAATCTGGGACGCGCATTTGACAGCCTACCATCAATCTCTCTAACGACGAAACAACGTAAAGCCAACATCAGGACCGTGAAGCCATAGTCAGAGGGACAAATAAATAAAGTAAAAATTCCGATTATGTTTTAACTGGTATAAATCGTAACATTTAATATCATAGACATAATTATGTAATAAAATCATCCTTGACTCGGAATAATAGAGACCGCAAGGTGGCGTGGCCTATCAAAATTTCTCACAATCATATTTTTTCATTATGAGTACCTAACCTACATTGCTTCTCATAGTAAAAAGTTATCTTGCGCCATGCTTTCAATTTACTTTTGGAAATCCCCAATAGTACCACTTTTTTGTTCAACCCTGACTGCAGAGCTCTTTACTGTTTGTTGCAAAAATCGATTACATCAAAGATCTTTGGTTTTGTTCTGTTTACATTGCCTTCGGACAATATTTACTATATTTTCTTTTCTAAGATAATAATTCTAAACTCATTTTACCAACTTAACTGGACTTCAAAATATGTAATCAAAGATTTTTTGTAAAAATAAACATCTCAATACCGAGCTAGACAGAGACCGGCAGAGACGATTATTGATCACCCACATGCTTCCAAATCACCTGGAGCTATTTACTTGAATGTGCTGTGCGCACATTCTCGAAACGTTATGATATCTGACTCGTATCAATATGTTTCGTCTTTTTATGATAATGTCGTGTTCGTTATGGTTGCCAATATTTCGCACATAATTACCTAGCATCATTGAAAGTTTGTATGTTTGTGGTTCACACGCTCAAACGATTCAATCAACGTTTATAAAACTTGGATTAGACTATTAGATTACCTATAAGAGCGTAAAGGCGTAATATACTTATTTAGAACGCGAGCGAAGCCGCGGACTAAAGCTTTCACAAAGTAAAGATGGAAATGTTATAGGTACCTATTGATTTTGCCATAACGTCTGACAAAAACAGTAAGCGACTTTTTAACATTCAACGCTTAGGTAAACGAAAACCTCGCTAAAAAAATAATTTCTGAAACTTTCTCTTCGCGAAACTTTCGTAAAAAATCAGTCAAAAGCAGAAAGACAAATAAGATAGAGAAAAAGTTGCAAGTTATAAATCAGGGTAATTTTAATCAAGTCTTGTTACAATGTAGCAAAAAGTTCATAAAAGAGACTGCAAAGTCTGGTAGATATGAAAAAAACTTCATTACCGTAGTCGCTATTTCTGTATTTTGCGAAGAATTTGTTTATCGCTCTGTGCAGATAGGGCTTCAAATTTACAAATTAAAGCTTTCATCTTTTCATCCAATTCTGGTTTTCCGCTGAAAAATAATTATCAAATTACTTGTACTTACAAAGTATTTTACAAAGTTCTGTTTTTTTATCATTCTAGTTAGGTACGTCCACACGTGCCGTTTAGACATGCCTTACGACTAAGTACTTCCTTTCCCAACGTCGAAGAACCCCGAGAACTTGAAGATTTGAGTAGATCTCTACCGCGCTTGGAAATGCAGTCGGGAGGCTGTTTGCTTAAGCTTTTTTCTTGAAAATCTACATTCGTTCCCAAATGAGAACAGTGGGAATGTTACTGAAAGCAATTTTTGCGATACGGGGAATTATTGACACCAGTGCGGTAGAAAATAGTATGCAGATGAGTTATGGTAACATCGTGTCGCACAATTGAATAGTGCAAGGATGATTTATTTGCCTACTCGGTTTGCAGGGTATAGTGGCAGGCCATTTCATTTATGAGCTGCAAGTTATAGCGGGTATGTGTTGTGCCATTGCTGAATTGGGTCGAGGTTGATATCAAATTTTAGAAACGGAAAATTGCTCCAGTAGTATTACCTGCACATTAAGAATAAAGCCAGTCAAGTGCGAGGGTTCCGTACCATCGTACATGTGAATAATAACACCCAACAGTCACATACATAGTCCTGACCCCACACTAGGATTCCCTGTGTCGTGGGTATCAGAAACTACGAGTACCATGGTAACAACACCCAGACCCGGAAGAATTATTTACAGAACATGCAAACATTTCTTCCGCAGCGGGAATCGACCCGCGCCTCTTGCGTCTCTGCCTGACATAAATCTATGTACATAAATGTTTCTTGAATGGGACCCCTTTTTATATTCTATTAATATTATTTTTTCGTTGTTATAGCGGCAATAGAAATATACACTGAGAAAATTTCAATTATCTACTTATTACGTCCTACTGACAGACGGACGCACGGACGGACAGCGGAGGCTTAGAGTAATACGGTCCCATTGGCATCCTTCGGGTACGAAACCTCAAAAACTTGATGAGAATTCGTGATAGAGCGGTTCTCGCAGTTAAATCCACTTTATTTATGATAATTAAAAGCTTACTCATAACTAAATAAAACAGAGATTGCGGGCTTAAAACAGAGCTTTTGAATTATTGAATAATTCGAGGTTTCAAAGCTTATTGGTTAAATCAATTAGTAAAGGTTAAAAGTGAATTAATTCTATAGGTGTGAAAGGTATTATTATACTGAGCTGAAACAATTACCAATATTGTGAATTTGTGATAAGTAAATATTTATATTAAATAATTAAAATTATGTAGGCATTAAACAAATAATAATCAATAACAATTATTAAACTTTCTGCCTACCTTAAATTGGCTACCTACCATAAGTTATTCGTACCTAGTCTTAAATATTTAATGGCACAAAATAAACGTTTACATCAACGTTTATATATCAAAAATCACTTACCAAATCTCGAGTAAATCCTCCGGAACTTCAGGATGGATGCCTTCAGCCCGCTTCTTGAATTCATTGACGATATTCTGTTTTTCCTTCAATTCTTTTTCTAGTTGTGTAGTCTCTCTGTTCACACTGTCTAACTGTTTGTTTATGACCTCTTTGTCCTAAATGGAAACAAATGGTTTCGTGTGAGCAAGCAAATTCGTAGATCCAAGGGATCTCTTGCGTCTATCAGGCTTAGCATAAATGTACTGGGAATTTTAAAGATTTCATTTTTGCATAGGTATATGAATTTGACTCAGTTTAAGTCAAGATAATATTTCTTATGAAGGATCAATTTAATATGATGATAGTGAGATCTAAATAGCCAGCAAAGATTTTCTTGTTTGTTGATTCTAGTGCCGAATATAGAGACATGTTCGTATGTATCCCAGTTGGTAAAGCTGGGATTAAGGTTTGACGAATATCATATTTACAGCAACGCTGTTCTTATTTATAAATCAAAATAAAACTAATATAACATCAAAGTTCGTTCCAGGAAAATTGCAGAGAAATAAAAACTGGAAACGAGAAGAAAAAGTGCTAACGCCGGAGGTCATCGAATGTTTGAGAAAATCCTTTTAATAGTGCTATGGTAACAGTCAGTTGTCATGAGAAAGTTTCTGTAAGGACACGAGATTTCTATAAAATGCCTTTTACTTTATGAACTACTAGCTACCGCCCGCGGCTTCGCTCGCGTGGTACCCGAACAAAAAATAGCCTATATGTTAATTCAGCACATGTACTATGTATATTCCAAGTTTCATTCAAATCTGTTCAGCCGTTTAGGCGTGATTGAGGCACAAACATCCAAACTTACAAACTTTAGCATTTATAATATAAGTAAGAAGTAAGATTTTAATCAGACTTACATAATATCCACGAGATCTCCTGAATCTGTCGCCCTTTTCTTGTAAAGATTCTTCGTATTGGCGTCTGTAATTGGAAAAGTTAAAGCCATATTTATTAAGCAACTTTACACAACTCGATGCCAAGTCCTATTTTATCGTATTCTATGATCCTTTGAAGATACATCAAGTGAAATCGCTTCGCATACTAAAGTATTTGAGTCATAGGATGAACTAACCATTGGATCCCACACTGGGCTAGAATATAAATATTATAAATCTGAAAGTTTGTGAGGATGTTTATTAGGAATCGTCCGTTAGGTAATCACGTGAAGCTCGAAAGGTTGGTTTGGAATAAATTACGAAATATCGCAAGGGGCGGGGGGTGTACTGAGATATCACGTGTATTTAATTTTTCTATTATTAGGTTTTACATGTGTCTATTGATAATATTCTAAATTTATTTAATTTTATATTTACAAAAAAAAATATAAGTGTTCTATCAGCCATCTGGTGCCCATAGTACCGACAAGCTTTGCTTAGTTTGGGACTAGATGACTGTGTGAAATGTCCACAAATATTTATTTTTTATTTTCATTGCACAACTTCTAATGTGCGTTCTTCAACCACGTGGTAATAACTAAACTTAATGTACAAGTGTGCTGAAATAACAAAAGCCGAAGGTAGTTAGGTAGGTTAGGTACTATTTAAAGTATTAAACTATATTCAGTAAAGTATTAATTATTATCTGAATCGGAGATAAAGTTATGAAGTAAAACCATGATTTTTAGATCTAACTAAATCAAATAAATTACTAATTTTAATAACATAGTCCATTGGTTAGTCCGTCTTTAGGACCATACTTTTGCACCAAAAGTAAGTACTTAGCGATAACGTGAGAAGTTACGAAGGTACTTAATGTCGGGGGGTCAGTTCAGTAGGCACCATCAGATTAATGGAAGTTATGTTAAGTTATGGTGGGCTGTTATGGGACTGTAGATAGGCTAATACTCTATTATTTTCTTGAAGGGAAGATAAGATATTTCTCATTTTAGGTAGATACTCCTAACCAGGTAAATATTTTCAGTGAGGTGTGGAGGTTTGGAATTAGGTCACGATTTCGTGGTCGTTCTTTAAATTAGGTAACTACCTATATAGGTCTTAAGTTAAATAAACAACAAACATCTTAAGAAAAAAAGGCCAAATTTTGGACTTTGATGGGACGAGATAGATAGTTTTTTTTTTTTCAAAAAACGAAGCTAATTTCAGTACTACTCCACAAAATGAGCTTTAAAATCTGTGTCGTCCAGAAGTTGTCCGTTTTTCAAAATTTAGCCCCTCTTAAAAGCGTGGTATTACTGTCACACTTCATTTAATGGGCTCTAAAGTAATTACGAAGTGAAACATACATTTGAAGTTCAATTTCGTCCTCCTCCTGTTTGAGCGCTCTTGAAAGTGTCTCTCGATTGTGGCGAGCTGCCTCTAAATCTTCTGATAGCTCGTGGCATTGACGCTTCAGTTGTACACGCTTTGCAGTTAGACAAACTAAAAATAACAAAGGAGAATTGAGTACCACCTGAAATTTAATTCGCTGTCATTAGCTCTTAAAATAGTCCCTTTGTCAGCTCAGAAATCTATAAATTATTACCCTTAAATATCTAACGATAGGTTACGACACAATCAAATGATATTTTAAAACGTACCTACCGAAAGAGGCTCACTAATGCATACTGGATCGTAGTCACAATCACGTCCAAATTATATATCGTTTGACACCAAATTTTGATTCAATGCTCACATACGTAACAGGTTACCTACTCATCGCCGTATTTATTTAGGCAGAGGGGCAGAATACAAAATGATTTCCTCGCGAAGTGTTCTTCCTTTTTGAGTAGGTCCAATCCGAAGTACCTTAAGTATAATTTTATTAAGGGAAGGTAATACTAATTTCCAATTGAAACTAGTTCAAACTATTGTTCCGGATCCCTTTAACGTGGTTCAGTAGGCAAATAGAAACAAGAGGCAAATAGACAAAAGAAGGTTCGAGAGGTCATGCCATAACAATCATTTAAATTAAACGGATCGATGCTATCCCTACGGGGATAATTACGGGTGGACTAAAAGCGAATTTGGCTTTATTGAGTCATAAAGACAATTTTCGTGTTCATTTATATTTTACAGACACTAGTTAGGTAGGACCAAAAGGATGAGTTCGAGATACTTAATTGCGTTTTAATGGTGTAGTTGATTAAGTTAAGAAATTAATTGGATAATCAAATACCTATAGCCAAAATATAACAAGCCTAATATTGTAGGTTATAATAGCTTAGGCATTATGGGCAATCATCATCTAGGATGTTCAAAAAATGCAAGAGGTAGTATGTAGGTATCTACTCAAAGCGAAAAAGAGAGCATTCTTAAAAAAAAACCATTCAGTTGCTTCTGTGATGGCGTTTATTCAGATAATCATATTATAGAGAGCAAACGAGCATATTTTTTCGGTCTTTTAGGTCAATTTATATATATAATATAAAGTCAAAGACCTTACCGCATTGTCTTCCGACAAACGATCATCTGATTGGTTCGATTGTACTAGCACAGATAACATAAAACGTAGGTACCTACTAAAGAGGCTTATTAGTCTTTGTCTATGAGATCCTAGGATCCTAGTCATTTAAGATGTCTAACCCCCGAATACTTAAACGCGACTCAGAGTTGAGCACGTCTCAACTCACGGTTTTTTGACAGTTTCTGATGAAAATCTGTCCAAAAATCGGCATTTGAGATGTGCTCAAATTTGAGATGCATTTGAGTATTCGGGGGTTAAAGAAATGAAAATGTTACTAATTCCAATTTCATCATCCTACAGTGACACAGTGACATCGTAAATTGGTAGGTTTATTTACTTTGTTTATTTGCTCCTCCTATCTGAGCCAGTGGACGGCTACCTTTTCACAATAGGCAATTTACAGTCATGGCCAATCGAATCTAGTATGCAGTGTTATGTAACCGAATTAGAACGGGTGCTTTGATATGCATATATGCATAGCTTATTGTATTGTCTGCGGCTCCAATAGGACACATACATACTTACACTTTTAAATTGTAAAATGACGATAGCTTGATATCAAAATCAAACCCGTCAATTTCATTTAGATATCTTCTAAATATGTAAAACTGTTACGTTACTGTTAGACTCTGACTGTTACAGCCCATAAGTCCTAGAAGTATCAAACTCGGAGCAGGCGCGGTCGCAGCCTGATATTTTGGAGGCGGTCACTAATAATAGAATTTATGTCGAGTAAATCAGATGTTATTGCACAATACACAATTATATTGCACACATTATAAAACAAAGCCTACTTTTTTATTGGCATCGTGGCTAGGGGCAGAAAATTGCTTTTTTATATTTTGTAAATTTTTAGAAGATTTTTCAATTTGACGTGCCGTGCACGATTTGGGGGAGGGGGTGGTTATGTCCCCTGTGACCTCCCCCCCGCCTTCGGACCGCTCCAGCGTAAAAATGAAGTTAGTATGAAAAAAACTCAACGCGAATAAAGTCGCAGGGTGTAGGTATACCTAATATGTATATTACATTAGTAATATACTTAGTATAGCTATTAAGCTATGCTTACTTTATTGAAAAAATATAAATAAAACGAACCGTGTGTTTAATTTTGTTCGGCCTGTGTCGTCGACGAAACGTGTAGAACGTGTAGCACGATAGAACTATTATTTCTTATTTCTTCTGTGCCATTACTGTATCTATTGAGGCTATGGTAATCTGCTGTACGTGATTCGGCCCTTTCCGATCCATAGCCTATAAGGGATATGGAAATGCATGATCCTTGACATGAGCAATATGTTATGGTGATTCTGTAGTGTTCAAGTTTTTATTGGCCGATTATTTGGGTTAAGTGAGTAGAGTTTTTTCAGAATTGAATGCTATCATTCTCAATATGGCATACCTATTTCAAATTTTAAACAGAATATAGGAAGATATAAGAAGTAAATTTTGTGATGGCAGTAATTTTGCTTTATGCCTGGTTCCAAAACACGGACGACGGATCGTTCATTACTAAAGCAACGTCGTTTTTCTGTAAAAAATGTATGGCCTTTTCGATTTCTCAGATAAAATTTCAAATAGCTATTGGAACTAGTGTTGCCCAAATGCAAGAACAAGACGAGACTTAGCCAGTCTTGGTCTTGGTCTTGCGCCAATACACCTGGTCTTGGTCTTGGTCTTGGTCTTGCGCTCCCAGTCTTGGTCTTGGTCTTGGTCTTGCAGCAAGAGTCTTGCAAGTCTTGCAATTACCTATTAGTCTATTACTATTTATTAAAGTTTACTTTAAATCTTAGAAAAACGTATTAGAATTGGAACATTGTGAGCTTGAATTAACATAGCCATAGTAAAGATCAAGCAGATTAATAAATAACTGAAGATTTGATAAGAAATTCGAAAAATCAACTGACCTATATGTCGTTTTCCATGGAAGTAACTGTTTCTTAATAAATCATTTTCATTCTAAGCACTCTGAAACTTATTTATTCTTTGGAACACCTGTAGGTACTCTACTAGGAAATTATTTTGCATGAGTATACCTACGCCCTATGGCGGCAATCAAATAGTGTCAAATGTTATGATTTCGGCGTGGCGGCAACGATTGTTTTAGATTTCAAAAGAAGCCGCCGGCGCGTGTATCATAACCATGTACTTCCGAAAAGCGGCAAATTTCTTTGAGAAGTAAGTACAAAACCTTTGATGCCGCATTATCAAAGTGCCGATGGTTAAAACATAACTATGCATGCACTCAGTTTGATTTTAATAGATATTTTTTTATTCGCTATGTTTATGGTATTAGTCGTAATGCGCATAGGTCCAGTTTTTCATATTCTTTGATACAGTTTTTTGCATCTCATAGAATTCCTAAGCGTACCTACCTATACACCGAACTGTTACACCTAACTACTCAGTGAAATAGCGCTAAGTCCTAGCTGCAAGACGCAAGAGTCTTGCAGGCTATGTCTTGTTCTTGCTCAAGTCTTGCACGGTCAGTCTTGGTCTTGGTCTTGCTAAAAATACGTGGTCTTGTTCTTGGTCTTGGTCTTGCAAAAACGCAAGAACAAGACCAAGACTGCAAGACCAAGACTGAATTTGGGCAACACTAATTGGAACCAGGCATTATACCTATTATTTTATGAATAAACTAGCTGACCCCGCGAACTTCGTATCGCCTTAAAATTAATAATTCAAGTGCTTGTAATTTAATATGAACTTTATACCATAGCAATAAAGCTCAAATTGACTACGTTTTAGTTACAAATCATTTGTATGGGAAAAAGAAAAGGGCTATTTTTAGGGTTTTTCCAGCAATAATTCTAATTTTTCTCGCCGTAAAAACCATCCTTGAACTTCAACGAACATTTTAAAAAAAGATTTGGCCAAATTGGTCCAGGCGTTGTTGAGTTATGCGCTTACCAACACATTTTGCGATTCATTTTTATACTATATAGACTTCGCGCACGACCGCTGCGTAGGGAGCCGACCTCGCGACTGAGCCGCGCGGGTACCTTACTCATAGATCTAAACTCCCCTCCCGCACGCGCACCCCCGCCTTGGTGACGCCCACTTCGCAACGGGCCGTGCAGCAGAAATCGTAATATTTTAATTTCGCCATAACTTCAAAACCAAACGTCCAATTTTAATCATTCAAAGACCAAATATTATCTCCATAAACTGTTCTTAGTGATGAAATCATTTATTTTGATAAGGATTAATAGCATGAGTAAAATAAACGCGTTTAAATGTAGTCCAAAAAAAATTCAAGATTTTTAAATAAAAAAATGGTTGCTGTGCCTCACTCGACATAGATGGGTATAGTGTGTCGCGGACTTTTTTGTAGATATTTATAAGATCTACAATTAATTAGAACATTTTATGGTTCTATCTTTTATAGTTTAGGCAGCGTACGCAAAATAAGTAACTTTTCTGGTTGATTTTTTACACCTTGTGTCCGAAAAACCCAAATATCTTACGGAACCCTATTTTTTTCCAAAATAAAATATAACCTATGTTACTCGTGGATAATGTAGCTTTCGAATGGTGAAAGAATTTTTAAAATCGGTCCAGTAGTTTTTGAGCCTATTCAGTACAAACAAACAAACATACAAACAAAGTTTTCCTCTTTATAATATTAGTGTAGATAATAGCTAACTACTAATAAGTACTTATAAACTTCATAGGTTTACCTATGTTTCGTTGGGGCAGACAGATTTCATGAATTCCTAAGGTTGATAATGTTATGGTGGCAGACTGTAGGTGCCTAGGTACTTATTAAGTTTCTGTTCTAAGTTCCTAAGTTCCTTAACTAAGTTTATGATTTAGAAGATCTTGTTCATGGCATGGGTCGGTAATATTAAATGAACGTGGCAGACTTACGTACCTAGGTACAGTATATAACGTATCTATATGTAAGTTTGTAAGGACCTTACCTACTCAATTATGTGCGGTATGGTTTTTATGGAGTCGGATAGATAACTAAGACAAAACTTAGTTCTTGTATAATTTTAAATTGTAGGTTTGGCTCGATCAGTCTCTATTTAGTTACCTATACTACTATAATAATAGATGAGTAAAACAACTATGTCTTATTACTGAAATAAGAACAAACTGCTGCTACCTAGAACAAACTATGGAATCAAAAACATAACCTATGAAGGAGCACAACTATACAACAATTTACCTAACAATCTTAAAGACGCCCCTAGTGTAACGTTATTTAAGAAAAAGCTAAAGGATTTTATCCTAAAAAATATTCCAATTCTTTAAGAAAAGAGTATCTTGTCATTTGTCTAGGTTACTTTACTGGCTGCAACCAAGTACACTATGTACATACAAAAAAATATTAAAATAAAAAGTGTCAATTGGGACACTGTGTCCCAACAAATTTTGTCCGAGTCGTCAGCAACTCACAATAACTATATTCTCTGTAAGTGGACTTTGTTCTTTGAGAAATAAATATCTTTAACCACAAATAAGAGAGTATCTCACCATTTTCTTGTTTTAGTTTTTCTATCGTAGAGTTCGAGGAGCGTACCACTCGGAGCACTGCCATAGTCTCATTATATTTTTGCTTGTTTTCGGCATCCAACGCAGGTATTGCAGATCTCTGATTATGAAAAAAAATATATTTAGAATATTACTTATTTAGAGCATACTCGGTAGGTAGATAAACGTATTACGTTATTTCTCGAAATTACGTGCGTAGCATTAAAATTACCTAATAAATAATAACTAGTTAATAAAGTTATGTAATTTTGTCACTTTACCTGAACAGCCAAATCATTTTCAATTTCTTCCAAATTAGATTTCAACAAACATATTTCAATTTGCTGATCCTCTGGCGAAAACATTGTTATCGGAGATTTTAAATTATCTACGCAAAAAAGGCTCCTGGATAATTTTACTGAAAAAAAAAAGAATTATGTAATGTAAGCAAATGACATTCCCGCTAAAATTTATGTCAGTCACGATTTAATAGGCAAATGAACAAAACTCATTCTTCCCAAGATCAATCATTATTTGAATTGAGAACAGTCTGTGACATTAATTAAAAAATGAATATTTGTTATTATTTTTTAATATTCCCCTTTGGGAAGGCTAGTCTTAGTAATGATTGCCTAGTCTTTCGTGAATTTATTATATTTTATCATTAAAGTCTTCCGTCGTACCTACCTACCTAACTCAATTTAAATCGTGTAGGCTATTATGCCTACTTTATTGAAATATAAACACAATTATACTCGCATGTGGGTTTATTCAACAAAATACATCGAAATCAAATAAATTAACATGAATTACATATCTTTATTACATAACGTTATCTTCAAAATATTGCAACATCAACAGCCTTTTTTATCTTTTCTTCTCCACTTCCAAATCGGTACTAGACCAAGGAGTATTTTATCATTCTACCAAACAAATGAGGTTTGTGATAATGTTTAGCGGCAATACTGAGTAGTACTTAATCTGTGACAATAGCCAGGCAGGAGGTAAAACATGATGTAAGCTGACAATATTAATGTATCTAGGTACCCATGGTATTCCATGAAACACGCTAAACATTAGGAAATAATAAATATCTCATACGTAAGTATACCTAATATTTGGCTAGAAATGCTTATCGATGCTAGTTAGTTTGCTTAACAAGTTTAACTTATACTTAGGTACTTACTCCTCAAATCATGCTCTAAATACAAGTCCAATCCAAAATAGTACGTAGGTAACATAACTACCTATTAATTATTTCCTAACTGCACAGCAATATAACTCAAATTGGTTTCTTATCTCTACCTAATTGCCCAATAAATCGAAAACTGATTTGAATTTTGCTAATTTAGTCTCTCGGCTGTTTTGCCTAATAGAATGCTTTAATAATTTATACTTAGCTCAAATAACATATCCCAAACGCGATTTTTGAACGTGACTTTGACTAGCCCCCTGATATATCTTCAAAGGTTACTCTAGCTTTGATGTAATGGTACATGAGGGACGAACCATGAAACATCGCGCTTTATAAGACGGTATAATGTCCTAATAAGGGACCATTTGTCCTTTATTGTCTAAAGTTTGCCGTTTAATTTAGAAAGGTTTCCAAGTTATTTTAATTTCTGAAGGTATTATTTCGAACTTAACTTTTTCGGCTTAACACGACACCCTGATCAGTTTGTAAATTAGCCCTTCAGGTACGGAACCCTAAAAAGTAACATTTTTTCGCCCTATTCGGGCAGGCTTTACAGGGTGAGTTTTTTTCCAGGGCCACTGAGGCGAAATCTAAAACCATGAGAGTTATCGAAAAGTCACGTTAGAGATTAAGTGCCAGATTAAAAAAAAATAAGTTCTGAATAAAAAGAAGGTATTTTTTTATAGTTTTTCTGGAAAAGTGAGTTTTTATATTTATTTTTATACTCTTGCATAGTCTTTCTCATTTAGCATGAGTTGGGTGACAGCAGAATAGGTAGAATAATTGATGGATGAAAAAGAGACAATAGGCTGAATAAGTACTGATCTGACGACTGTCACCCCACCCATGCTAGCCGAAATGGACTATAGTCGAAGACTTTACAGCCTCGTCTTACATTAAAGAGGAATAATTTAGATAGGTATTATTTTAACGTGTTGTGAATAATTCTGTGCAGCTGCACTTTGAGTTATAGCGCAAAATATTACAAAATAACGGCTACCAGTTTCCGTTTATTAGAAACATTATTTTCCCCGCCAGCGCCATTTTTATCTCAAAGACCACAACAATTTATCTCCTGATTCTGTTCACACTATTCGTGACTTTCTCATCCATTTTCCGCTACATTCGAACACCTTTCGAAATTGCAAAAACGGTCCGCTGTCCTGTCGTAAAATGTTTTCCTCCGTTGTGCTTTTATTGAAACCTACACGTAGTTAGGTATAATTAAGTCTTCTGAAGAAAAAGGAAAGAAAATTTACTAGTGTGATCAGATTCTAATCATGTTTGGACTAAACTGTGAATGTGGATAACACTGCTAAAGGAAAGTCAAAGAAAAGCTGGATGGATTATGTGAAAGAGGACATTGTGCGAAAGGAGTGATTAGGTAGGTACTGAGATGACGAGTGACAAGAGAAAATGGAAAAGGAAGCATGTTGCGCCAGCCCTACGCAATGGGAAATGGGCAGGTAAATGATGATGATGAGAATTGGACATTAAGTAAATTAATAATATTTTTTATGCTGCATGTGTTTGGTTTGGTAGGTGTGGACATCGCGCGTGAGATCTCAGTTCGGGGCGAACTCGTAATATATTTCGAATTGGCCAAGTTGTCCAGTGAAAGAAGAATTTCAGTCATTTATTTAAAAAATATTTAGAATTTAAGTTTTCTTTATCCACTAATTTTCGTCTTTCGTCGGATATTCTCTAGTCATAAGTAGAATTTTACACAAGTACTGAAGTATCAAAGTATCTTGCCCATTAAATTACCTAACCGCTGTAATTAGCATATATCTAGATAGATACAGTCGAATAAATGACTTAGGACCGAGTTTTAATTTCCTTTGCAAGATTATGGTGTGGTGGTACCATGATACTCGTAGTTTCTGATACCCACACTAGGATTCCCTGTGTCGTACAGGGAATCCTAGTGTGGGGTCAGGACTATGTACGTGACTGTTGGGTGTTATTTATTTATTATTATTTATTTATTATCAAAAGCCCAGGTGATTTATTCAGATTTAGATAGATACGTGGTATTAGATCAATACAGTGTAACGTCGTACCGAAGTCTTGGCATGCAAATGTTAATTTCTAAATAGATTTACAAGCATTATTAGCTACATTAGTTCACTTATATATCTTACTATAAAAACCTACAGCAAATATAAGTTCAATGAAATAAAATATTAAATTAAATACTTAACCAAGTCATAGGTATATTTACAAATATTTACACGTATTTTCAAGTTTATGGAAAACAGCCACACGTGCTCGTCTATATGTTGTAAGTATATTGCCACTCGTTAAATATACACATTTGCTAAACATATTTCGTTTCGAATGAAACAAATCTTAAAACATATATTCAAGTCACGTTATTGAAAAGTGTTTCCCAGTCGGAAAGACCAACCTACGTAGGTATAATATTGTTTCCAACGTTGGAAATATTTGCATAGGCTACCTCGGTTAGGGTTAACCAGCCGTCCGGATTTGTCCGGATTTTAAGACTCTTGTCCGGACTTTGTCCGTATTTTTGGCTTAAAGGAATACGAGTAATATTAAATTTACATAAGTAATATCAAAGAAGTCTTTAATGTTTGTTGTTAGCTTCTTATTCATCTTAATTAAAATGTTAATCTCGTCTCGCAATGTTTGCATTTTGTGACTAAAATGTCTTTTAATAAAAAGACTTTTTTTATTAAATGGTAACACCTCAACCTTGGTTATACTCGTTATACTATGCCGCCGAAACTGTCCAATCACGTGACAACAGTTTTTGTAGACACAAGTCAGTCAGCGCTGTC
Source organism: Scotopteryx bipunctaria (assembly GCA_949320045.1). Lineage (NCBI taxonomy): Eukaryota > Metazoa > Arthropoda > Insecta > Lepidoptera > Geometridae > Scotopteryx > Scotopteryx bipunctaria. Next base: position 6,214,788 of record OX439449.1, read on the forward strand.
ACCGCAAAAACGCAACGCACCTTTGAAAATTGGGGCCACTTTCAGAATGTCATTATAGGAATGTTAAACTCATCTACATAAAAACAAAACAACGTAATAAACATGACATGTTTATTACGTTGTTTTGTTTTTATGATTTTTTTTAAATAAAGAACATTGTTCTTTATTTAAAAAAAAATCGTTAACTTCTGATGCCTGTGCTTATTTTATATATTTTTATATTATACTATCCGATCTGAGTGTGGCCTGTGTTATTATTGTTATGAATTTGACAATGGCAAATGGCAAACAAACTGGGCCAGTGGTAAATTGTGGTAAATACGTGACGTCACACGAGCAGACGCCATGATCCCTTATCCATCTTTGATTGAATTAAATAAAATGGTTTTTTTTTAACAATCTTTTATTTTCAGTACAAATTATATAAGACAATTTTTTTATAGTAGATTCGAACATCCTAAGTTACCTAGGTATATAGAGTATATTATATAGGTCTCACTAGTCACAAAACAGATTGGTTCAAAGTGTTTACAATAACTTTCCTAAAAGTGGTCATGTCATTCTCGTAAAAAATCTTAAGAAACCTTTGGATTTTTTAACAAGATCAAATGACGGCAAAAGTCACCTTAATGAAAGCTTAGCTTCTCTAATAAGAAAGTGTCAAGGCCTAACTAAAAGTCTACCTAACTATAATAATTTTGGTGTTGATGATGGCAATCTTATATTATAACAAAAGGAAACTCTGAACTTTCAATTATTAACCCTTAATTTTATTACTCGTATGGGGTCAACGCACCTTTGCGCACTAAGAAATGCCTAAGGCTAACCTATCGCATGGTAGGTAAGTACAAATCTCTGTGCGTCTGGGACTGAGCTAATGGAACTGCATTGTTGAAGGAAGTTTTAATGAGAAAAAGTTGGGTTTGGGGCGAATAATATAAAAGGCCTGTTTCAGCCTCCTCTGAGTGTACCATTAAGAGCGGCTTATAAACTTATCAAAGATGGTTTAAAAAGTAAGAGATAAGCTTATTATAAAAGTATCGCGAACAAGCTTTGTAAGTATTACCTAAATCTCAAGGGAGGAATTTGAAGGTAAGTAAGATTCATTTATAAAAGATCAGATATTTTTTTGTCATCTCGTCTAGCGAAGGTAAAGACCGCGATTTACAAAGTGTCATTTTTTTTACTTTATCAAGCCCCAGCTCTAGGTTTGCTGTAAGTACACAAAATACTTTCTACAAAGTCCTTTTTGCTTTCATATATTTGCTGTTATAGGTAGTATTTGTTTAAAAGCAAAGTTTTGAGAAATGATGTGTGTATTTTGTATAATGTTTCAGTAAATCCACTGCAGAAGACCCGGCTACAGAACAGTATATAATAATACTTAGGACTTAGGACTAACCCGGCTTAAGAATTGACTCCTGCCAATAAACGCTTACTTAGGCAACTATCAGGCAAGTCTCTGCAAATTATTCAAGATTAAATCCATCCAAAATATTCTACACGGACGGGACTTGAACCCACAATAATCCCCTTATCCTACCCTAATTGTGTGAAGTTAATATTAGTATGTATTAAAACCGAGACCTGAAAAATGCTCTTCGACCCGCCCATCGTATGATCCGATGAATCAGATTTCTTGCTTAGTTTAGTTAAGGGTGGTTTGGTATTGTTTATAATTTTCATCATTAGTTCAAACTCATGCGTCATAAATGAAAATGGAAAACTGTACTGGTTAGTAATAGAATGGACAAATATTTGTTTTTTTCTAAACTGACTGGACGTGCTGTGATTACAGCGGAGCTTGATGAAAAAAGACTCGGTATTACAGGGATTTTGAATGACGGGAATCATTCATGATACCCTGTTCATAATAGATTTAAAACTATTCCAAATAAGTCGATAGCTTCGTTTTTTGATCGTGATCTTACTAGCTGTAGGTACCTCTAGTATTAGTAACACCATGGTAACACCGAATGTTTTACTTACTATCGACAGGCCCATTAGATAAGACATTTAGTAGTTGTTTCTTGCTGAAACATTCAGCGGTGACTGACCAATTGTCGAAGTCGCACCATAAGATTCCGTTTCACCATTTTGGTTTGGAACCCTACTAAATTTTTTTAATTATTCAAGAATTTTCGGACAAAGTGAAATTGGTTTAGGAAAGGTGTCCGCTAACACAATATCGGTAAAATCATTTGTAAGCTTTTAAGCAAGCAACGGTAATGTAACGTCAAGAAACGTTAGATAGAATAAATGAATTTCAAACTCGGTCATGTACCAATGGATTTTTCTGTGCGAAAAAATTATGTGCGCTATACCAGTACTCATACATCGTGAGGAAACCCGCGGCTTAGTCAGCTCCGCACGTATTGATCAAGACATCGGACAAGGCCGACTAAGCTGAGAGGTTGGAATAGGTGCTGGGCAAGCCTACTCCATCTTAATTTTATTCGTCCCGGGCGCTACAGCGTCCCGTTTGTGAAGGTAAAAGTTGCCTCCTGACGCTGTATAAATCAATCATCTACCTACTATAGATGGTAAAAGGCCTTAGGTAAATATCATGTATCTACGTTAAAAACGGTATGAAATTAAATGATTGTAGCTATCAGTGGAACAAGTATGTGAAATTTCAGCAATATAATTTATAGATATTAATATTTCTATTGTTTGCGTATATACATAGATCGAAAGGGACTAAAACGTCTCAATTATTTCCTGTTCGAATCACTTATTCATAAACTAAAAGACAAAGAGTGCGTCATGGTGGGGTGGGGGATTTTAACAACATTGATGTCCTTTGTTCTTTGAATAATGATAAAACGCGCGCCATGGACCGCTTAACCTAGTTGAAGAGAAAGTAGACGTGTTCCATGTTTCACTAAATGAATTTGCAAAGGCGACATTATTTATATGTTAGATGCGGTAAATAATTTAATACATTCGACATTAATTTTCATTTCATTTCTTATGACTTTAATAATTATATTATAATAATCTTTTTATACTTGTGACATAATGCTAAGGTTCTTATAATGATAGACGTAAGTTGAAATATATAAATAAACTAGTATTTCGCTTGCGGGCGCGGGCTGCAAGCAGCCCGCGAGGATGTTGTTTCTTAGAGGAGACCCTCAAACTCAAACCGTTTCGGAGATACAAGCAAGAGGGGGTGAAAATTGGGGGGGAGGGGGGTCAAATTTTTATTTAACTTTACTCGCCATCCCATTCTCTATACGAATCGACGAACCGCGATCTCGAATCGTGGGTAATTTCGGAGATGCGTAAAAGAGGGGGTGAAAATTGGAGGGGGAGGGGGGGGAAATTTTTATTTAACTTTACTCGCCATCCTATTCTCTATACGAATCCACTTGAAAAAATCCCATTTCACGAGTCATTTCGGAGAACCGATAGAAGGGGGGGTCAAAGGGGGGTCGAAAGGGGGGGGAGTAAAAAAAGTTGTATTCATTCGAGCACCCTCTATCCGAATCTACAAAAAAAACATGCCCTCGTCGGGAAGAATCGGGTCACCGAACGTGAGGGGGGCGAGGGGGGAGGAAAATGGGGGTTTTCGGATTTTTCCCCCACTCACCGGGACTCCCCGAACATTTCCCCCATACATCATCATCGTCCATCTCGACTCCTTCCGGGAGAACAATGATGTCAATGAGTGAGTGAGTGAGTGAGTCAGTGGTAATCGAGCTTTATATAGTATAACTAGCTGCCGCCCTCGGCTTCGCTCGCGTGGTATCCGGATAAAAAATAGCCTATATGTTAATCCAGTACATATACTATGTATATTCCAAGTTTCATTCAAATCCCTTCAGCCGTTTAGGCGTGATTGAGACACAAACATCTAAACATCCAAACTCACAAACTTTCGCATTTTTAATATAAGTAAGATGATGGCAGCTGCTATGGATACCTTCAACATGAATTTTGTGAGCGCTGTAATGAGTGGTGCAGCCTGTGGTGCGCCCACTGCAAGTGACTGGGTGCGGGATGGATCATCATCAATGCGTGCACTTTTGGAGGGGCGTGAGCCCGCTGATCGCTCGTTAAGGTTTTATGCTTTCACGCTTAAAGAGATGTTTAAAATATTAACCAGGAGTGTAGCGCTCAAGCCGACCAGGGATATTTATGATATACTAGCTGCCGCCCGCGGCTTCGCTCGCATGGTACCCGGATTAAAAATAGCCTATATGTTATTCCAGCACATGTACTATGTATATTCCAAGTTTCATTCAAATCTGTTCAGTCGTTTAGGCGTGATTGAAGCACAAACATCCAAACATCCTCACAAACTTTCGCATTTATAACTTAAGCAGGATCTATATTCTTGCTGAACTTAGCTGCCGCTCCAATATCTGTCACACTTTAAACCCTTTACTATAGGTGTTAAGCAGAAGGCAATTATCCACAAACCTTCAAAAATGTCAGAGTCCCACCATTGTACAAGGGAAAGGGAATGAAGGATGATGTGAACATTTACCGTCCTGTGTCCAGAATCCCGGGTATCGTTAAGATATTCGAGCACGGTCTGAGGACGAGGCTCACGCAGGATCTGTCGAACACGGACTCGCTGTCTTTATTTGACTCTGTGTGTTATTTTTATTTTGGGTGTTTTTATTGAGGTTGGTTTAGTTGTTCACTTTTTTAAATTTTTGTAAAAAAAATTGTCTAGTTATTGGTGCCAAACTGCTGCCGAGCTCTGGTGGTCTAGTGGTAGCGGCCCCGTGTTTCAATCCTTTTCGGTCGTGGTTTCAAATGGTCGTGCACCAATGAATTTCCAAAAAAAAAACAAAAAAATATGTGTACGTTAAAAGACCCTAAAAAGTTGTCCAAAAAAATATGTGTACGTTAAAATAAAGAAAGACCCTAAAAAGTACGAAAACAAGTGTCGAGTGCCCGAAAGGAGCTTTTGAGGCGCACTATAAATCCTTTCACCACACTGGTTCGAAGGAACTAGTGACACGACTAGTAGTAGTAGGTACCTACCTAATTGTCGACCTTGACTGTTCGAAATATTTTTTAAGATCTGCAAATAAAACTTACTTGTAGTAAGAAAATACAAATATTATCAACAAATTTTCTGAAAATTAATCAATCTATAAGGTACAACAGATTTCAACCGACGTTGTCCCTTCCAGATGCGGGAGTCTAAACACTAATTATTCTCTCTAATTTATCGCCTGAAGGATAAATTACTCCGTAGAATATTGGCCACGATTTGAAATCGTGACTTGCGTTCCTAACATCGCTTAACCTCCGATGAGCACCTTAACATTAATCATTCCATTTCGGATTGAAGACGGGATCAAATTCTTATTAAAAAAGACTTACTTGACGAGTCGACTAGCGAATTCCAATATTCTCAAAGCTTACCTTACTTACCTGGGTCATCATCATCCTTTTCCTTCCCATATTCCACTCGGTGGGGTCGGCACAGCGTGATTCCTTCTCCCATCTTCGCCTATCACTCGTCATCAGGTACAATAAAATAAAATTATTACTCTACTTAAATCGTCCTTTCAGATAAAAATACCAAGGTGTGTAGTATTGAGATGTAGATATTTTGTACTACAGTATGAACTTAAAACATTCAATCATTGAAATAAACCTTGAAAACGTTATAATAAACGAACATCTACTTTCACCGTAACAAGTCTTCGTTGAATTATTTTCTAGAATCGTGAAAATGCGCCAGCAAACATCGAAGGAGACGTGTGTCATAAATCCTTTCGCGTGGAAAGCAGAAAACTCTATTTTCTAAAAATTTCAGTATAATGTGACAAAGAATGCATTTTATTCGATCCACAAAGAGTCTGGCGTTCTTTGTGGCGGTGAAGTGCGCAAGCCACGTTGTTATTCAAAGGACGAACTCTTTAACCGCTTTTGTAACTTTATAATCGGCTCGTTGCCGCCAGCACTTTGCTACGAGTATGATCCACAGCTCCACTAAGATCTTACACAGTGAAAATTGGTAATTTATTTGATAAAATTTATTAATAAAAGAGAGATTGATTTAAAAAGGTTTACCTTAATTTTGTGGTCTGTTCTACATTTCGTATTTTCATTTTGTCACATTTTCTTCTTAAATATTTTAAAACAATTTTACGAGACGACAAAGGAAAACCCTATTTGTAAAATATTTGCAAACAATCTGGTAGGTGTTTTGGTTAGAACAGGGACAAAGTAAAATTTGTTAACACATTCACCTAAGTAATCAAAGCTTGTTGATTATAATCAAAAATTGCTTGATGCTGTAATAATCAGAAAACAAGTAATAACAGTATTACATAGTTCGGTTAGGTTAGATACAGAACCTACTATAAGTATCAAGTAACCTTGAGGCCTTGGTACTTTTTCTTTAGAAATTTGTTAAGGTAAGATTACTTTAAAAAACCAGCCTTTTCTTAATATACCTATTTAATAAAAAATCTTCATAAAACTCAATTAAGTATCTAGTAGGACTGTGTCTGTCTTACCTAATATGCTAATGTAATTTCATACACTTTTTGTATGTCTCTGTTGTAATGCAATATTTTAAAAATGAAATATTTAGATTATGGAGAATATCGCTATGAAGATTGCTAGTCTACTAGTGGTAGCGGCCCCGCCTGCCGATCCTCGTGGGCTCAAATCCGGACGTGAACCAATGGATTTTCTGTTCGAAAATATTTATGTGCGCAGTACTAGTACTCTGAATCGTTGAAGGAAAACATCGAGTGAAAATCGGCATGTCGTAGAACCTAAGAGGTTCGAAAATAACCTTTTTGGTTCTACGACGAGGTGCACGAAAGGAGCCTTGAGGCACACTTTAAATCCTTTCACCACACTGGTTTGAAATAACTAGTGATACAGTCTTGTAGTAAATGGAGAACATAGTATGTAGTCAAACAGCAACAGCAACGGATTTGCGTTTATTTCGTAAAAATCAACGTATTAACATTTTTGAATACAACTAGGTATGCACAGACTAACAAACTCTACTAAGTACATTGAAATGTAGAGGAAACATGTGAAACAAACTCTCTGACATGCTAATATCACATTAATTTTGAGGATAAAGCCCAACGGAACTTGCAAGTTTAATGACCGGTGGCACAGGTTGTGCACAAAGTTACACGTGTTTAAACTAGATTAACATTTATCCAAACATGATGCTGAACTACTCAAATACTAATCGCCTATCTATGGCAGAGTCCAGACTATTCAGACGAGTGCTTTGATATACAATCGATATTACTTATAAAATATAATCGATGTCTACATTGACGCTTGTTATGTAAGCAGTCTTTACTGCTACGTGGTTCTACGATGTATTTTGATGAGCTAAGAATAATATGCTACCTTTTCAATGCGGCACTAATTAAAGCTATTTACGTTATGTCTAACCTCAACTTTGATTTCATTACATAAAATATCTAAAAAAGAGACATGTCATAACTATTTTCAGATAATTAGGCCACTGGCAGAGTTACGAGTACATTTCGTCAGTCTAGCGCAGCGTATTTGCTCATTATTGATACCACGACCAGGGGTCTCATATTAGCAATCACTTACGGTGAATTGATGAAACATTATTTTACATTTTGATTTTTTTGAGTCAATTTTATAAAACTTTATTTTATTTCCTCACCGCAGTTTCTCATCCCAAATAATCCCAAATGTTCCAAATAATATTGGTCATTTTAATTCATAACAAAATATCAATATTGTTCCTCCTATTTGAGCTATAAGCGTAGTAGATCTACATGTTTGGTGGGTAAAAAATAATGGCACAGAGGGCAGTGAGCAAAGGAGTAGTGACTGGGGGATTGGGCGCCGAACAGTAGGCACGAGGTTGTTGGCTGCACGCTGCCACGTCCTGAGCTAGCACCCACGCCATCCTCTTCAACAGTGTACTGGCTGACGCGGAGCAAGTTCTGCCAGCATCGGCCACGCACATCATGAAGGCGTCGCGGGCACTGCCAAAAACAAATCCTTGATTAGAATATTCTGAAACTATTGATTTATAGAAATAACTAGCTTCCGCCCGCGACTTTGCTCGCGTGGTGCCAGGATAAAAAGTAGTCTATACCTATTGTTATTCCAGCACACATAATAAGTATGTTCCAAGTTTCATTCAAATCCGTTCAGCCGTTACGGCGTGATAAAGGCACAAACATCGTCACATCCTCACATCCTTACATTCTCACAAACTTTCGGATTTATAATATTAGTAGGATAATAATAACAATCAAACAGGAAAAATCTTACAACTAATAAAAGTATTTACAAACATAATTATACAGAATACAAAAAAAAACAGTCTGACTATTTAAGGGTCCGTTCCGTGTGAATTTCATGCAGAAGTTATATTTTGCTATTTCATTCGTTTTCAAGTAGAGCTTATTAGACTCTAATTTTTTTTACTTGTAAATAAACTTTATTATGGTAGGTGTATTTTACTTATGAACTATTTTACTTTCGAAGAAACAACAAGTATTTCAAGAGTAATATTGCTTCAAATGTGCTGTTTTCAACCCTTGTTTTTTTCTCAAATATAGTAATAACATACTACAACTTTATCAAACAAAAAAGAATCGTTGTATGTGATAATTTGGAACACCAATTTTGGAAATAATCTTATGCCTTTATTTTAGATGAAGATAGCCTTGAAAGTGCACTCTATTGCCGATTTTACGAAAATAAGAGATACAAATAAATCCTTGATCGGATAATATGTAGTTGTTTTAATTTAGGATTTTTCAAACTCAATGATTGACAAAGGATAAACTCATTAGTATACATAATATAACATACTTGTTTCTAGGACTCTAGCATAACGATGGCTGTTGGGACTTTAAAGCTTAAGACACAAAAATAAACACCGTACTTTGATACAGAAAAGCTCTTTGATGTTATACAATGGGCTACATTTGTATTGTTTATTATTCCAGTGATGCCTGAAATTGAGCATTCAAATTGAGATGAATAAACTGAATCGATTAGTTTGCACTCTCTATTTAGGTCAATGATCATAATAATGGTGCCATTTCAATTTTGATATCGTGCATTTTAAATAAATACTATAATTTATTCAACAACTTGAATCGAATAAATTAAACAATAGGATTATGGCCCTATTTCGTCAAGTTGGTAATTCATTATATTTTTGTTCACCATTTTATATTATAATTACTTATATTATAAATGAGAAAGTTTGTGAGGACGTCTGAATGTTTGGATGTTTGTGCCTCAATCACGCCTAAACGGCTGAACGGATTTTAATGAAACTTGGAATATACATAGTACATGTACTGGATTAACATATAGGCTATTTTTTATCCGGGTACCTGTGTCAAACTCACAGGCAAAAGCTCACATTTTATCGCTAAACAATAATGTATTGCGGTCATGTTTATTCCAACATTGTGAAGAACTTAAAATGCAAAAAAAAACCTGCAAGTAAACGATAAGAATTTCAATCGATTTGAAGAGTATCTACGTTCCTATGTTCAATAAATAAACATGCGGTTTCCTCTAGCCTCAATGTTTATTTATAGAAAGGTTCTGCCGTAATCCATTGCTATGTCAACATAACCTCACTTTGAACACGCGTTACGAGTTTATTTATTTATTTCATGTACAAACACACATTACAACCACATATATATTGTGTTCCAAAATCTGGTTATTACGAGTATTGGTTTGTGCCTGATATTACTTAATACTCCATGTGTCTTTCTCGATGTTTTTTTATATATATAAAACTTTTACGTTACTGACTGATAATCAACGAACGGCCTAAATCATAAGTAGGTATAAGACGCGTAGGTACATAGCTACATAGGGTACATTACTTTATGATATATATAATACAGTGTAGCCTGTACGCAAGAGTGTTTTCTGTTTTTTTTTTTTTTTTTTTTTTTTTTTATTACGGTAATGTAAGCACGAAGGGTTGTGATTAAAATTTTAATGTAGTGGTTCTGCACCTCATTGAAATGCACACGACAGCTTTGAACTTTTGAACAGTCAACAGCATGAGGCAAGGCGTCTGTCACATGCGAGAGAAGGAAATGAGAATGTTGTTAAACTGAACGCGAAATATGCTTAGCTTCTAAAGGTCTAAAATAGTCTGTTTAGATAAAATTGAACGCTTCATTCATTTTAAACATATAGGTTAGCACAACTATTATGTAGTTCAGGATGTGCATTGAAACAAAATCAAAATTGTAAAACGATGACAAGTATGTATTGTTACTCAGAGTGTTGCTGAAATGGAATTATTGCTCGCGTTGCGGTAAAAAACCTCTTAGAAAACCATTCCAGCCAATTTCTTGTATGTATTTCTTATTTCCGATATAATAAATATAAAAGGATTTTTATAAGTACTTATCCACCGTAATTTGATGGATACGTATCTCATTTGGTAAAATGTAGATCGAGCTGACATAATTGAATCCTACGTCATCTTGTACCAAATAAGAAGTTTCAAGTCACTAGCTTTAGCAGTTACTGAAATAATCATGCGTAAATAACAGACGGAGTGACGCCGCACCATAAGGGTTCCGTATTTCGGTTCGGAACCCTAAAACCGGTGCCACCTAATTCTGTAACTTGACGATAAAAAAATCGTTTACGATTAGGTACCACTGAACTGAAATTGAAGACGGTAAAAATATTATAGTTTCTACTTGAATAGAAAATATGCGAGTTTGCTGGTCGACGTTTGTTCTGCAAATAAATAAATAAATATTTATGGACATTTCACACAGTGCCATCTAGCCCCAAACTAAGCAAAGTTTGTACTATGGGAACCAGATGGCTGATACAATACTGAAATACTTTTTTTTTGTAAATACATACTAATACATAGTATTAAAACACCCAGACCCGGAAGAAATATTTGCAGAACATGCAAAAATTTTTTCCGCAGCGGGCACCGAACCTGCGCCTCTTGCGTCTCTGCCGAGCAATCGCCCGCCACGCCACCGAGGCCGTCAACGACAGAACTATAGTGACTTTTGGGTGTTATTGATTTGGTCCACATGAAGGGTAGCATCACTTACCAGCACAACTCAGCGTTCCTATTGAAGTAGGTGAGTTGCTGGGCGCGGTCTCCTATTTCCCTCACGGCGTCCTGAAGTTCGTCCACGCACCGGGTCCAGTCGGGAGATACTCGACTCCAGCACATCGGCTCTTTCAGGAACTCTGTTTGAAATATTAACAGTAGTACCACAAATATTGTGAGCCTCGGCAAACTTCGTGCTTTGTATGACAACCGAATTTGTCCGAATATGCAACTCATCATCATCTTCCTGTCCTTATCCCACTCTATGGTCTAGGGTCGGCACAGCATGATCCTTAGATCACGCTGTAAGAGTTTTGGCTAAGGTGTTTTATGACCGGCCGCCCGCCTGACGTCCACCCTACTTGGGAATGGGAATACTTGCTTATTGTATCTCATCATGTTGGAGAGGATACTATCCCTTAGTCGACTTTTACGACATGTTCGGGGAGAGAAGCAGCTGAATGCATTCTACGTTTTTTATTTACTCCTAGTCCATCAAAGAAGTAATACAACTAATACTATTAAAATGATAACTGAACCATCCCTTTTAAAAAATAAGTATCTACATAATTATTGTAACATCTCTATATTACGTATCATCATCGAAATATGGATAGAGAAATATAGATCTAGATAGACGAATATTGCCGAGGCGCACAATATTTGTGGTACTACTGTACGATGTTGTAGTTTTACAATGGGAAATAGGTATATTAAAAACAAATACAGATGAATACACAAAAGTATACATAAAATCACGTTTGTTTCCCATGGGGGTAGGCAGAGAACACGGACCTCCATTGCAAATGGAGAAGCATAGGTACATAAGACATTAGTAGGGTAGTAATACGGGTTCTGGCTCACTATAAATCCACGATAATTTGAGCTCTGTGTGATATGGGTTTGAGGGGTCATTTTATGTTGGTTTTGTCGAGATAACCGCTATAGAGCTTTGTTTTCGTGTATTGAGGTATTGGGTGATGGGTCTGTGATTGTCTGTTTCTGGGCGCTCTACCACTTGTGGTTGGTGTAGAGCGACCAGAGGTCGCCTTCGCTGGTCGTCGCGAGTGGGAAGATAAGGTGCCGGATATTGATAAGGTGCCGGATGTTGATAAGGTGTGGAATTTTACACACTACACCGTTTGGTGATTTATTTTAATGTTTCCTAACAAAATGAAAATAGCAACAGCGAGTTGCTGTTTGCTCTATGTAAATAAAACTTGTGCATTTTTGTGCGTATATTTTTGATGCGTTTCCTTCCTGTGCTGTCAAATAGAATTTCAACGAGTGTATTTTCATTTCTTAAAAATTTACACATCACGCAACCACCACGTATTTTCTTCACAAGCTTTTGTAAACACATCGTTTTTGAATGGGTAAAGAGTTAAATTCTTTACTTCACCATCCATTGAATTTAAGTTTAAATATATCATCCATGGTAATAGATGGGACAAAATTGTTGTTACTTAGCTCGCCAGCTTATGAAGCTAGAAAACCTATGCATATAGAGAATACTTATCAACAGGATGCAACTATTGATTATTAATTAATATTAATTAATCATTTTTGCAACTAGGTTTGCTGTGTGGGATGCAACAATCATTTTAGCTACTTAGGTAAAATAAATCATCCATAGTGTATGAAATTTCACACATTATCTTCAACTAAAGGTTAACTGAGTGGGTGGCAATTATTGATAAAAATAAATCAATTTATGAAATTTTTCACACCTTATCGACATCCGGCACTTTATCTTCCCACTCGCGACGACCAGCGAAGGTGACCTCTGGTCGCTCTACACCAACCACAAGCGGTAAAGCGCCCAGAAATCAACAATCACAGACCCATCACCCAATACACGAAAACGAAGCTCTACAGCGGTTATCGGGACAAAACCAACGTAAAATGACCCCTCCAACCCATACAAACACATACCACACAGAGCTCAAATTATCGTGGATTATAGTGAGCCAGAACCCGTAAAACTACCCTACTGACATTAAAAAAGTAAGAAATTAATAAAAACTAATTTTTAAGTTTAGTTTTTCTAAAGTATGTTTCAAACAGTTTATACTATTAGGTAACTCATTATTTACAGTCTCGCTTTAAAATGAATTTTCTCTGAAACCTGTAGGTATTGCTTAGATATTTTAAGAACTTCATGTATGCGAATACATAATGATTAGAGGTTGTGTTCATAATGTTATAATTAGTGGTAACAAACTACTAATAGCATTTTAACTACGCTTGTGAAGATTTTGACCAACCAAACAACCGCATAAAATGGCGGTTTTTTATTATGAAAAAGTTGAAAGCAAGATTATTCAGCCGTAAGCAGATGTACTGAATGTCACAATCGGTATTTATAAAAAAATGTTTTCGAACTACATAAAATAAAATGTGAAAACTTCTGTTTTGTGGTCTCTAGAGTCTAAACTGTTACTAGAATTAATAAAAGTATGCAGCATTTTGTAAAACTTTAGATACTTTACTTATTAGGTTGCTTCAAGACACGGTACCTATAGGTAGGTACGTTAAATTTATTGATCTTTGAGCTTTTCTAATCATTTTTTTATTATATTTTTTTAATGCTATTGTAGGGTGTCTTTGTAACTGTGTGTACTTAAATAAAGAAAATGTTTTCTGACACATTTACCTAATTAGGTACATTTATTCTCTTCATCCTGTTTGGGTAATGGATAACATATTGTAATGCATGTCATATTATATATTAAAAGTACTATTTTATTCACTACAAACTTTTGTTAATATTGCAGTGCAAGTCTTTGCTAGTTCATCTAATAATGACACTAATTTTATGCTGCCCAAGCTTTACGCCACGACTTTGATTTGTTTCGCAATCCCAGCTGGCCACCAGCAAAGCTGGTAGAGCCAGTAGAGATTATAAACTAACCGACAGAATTGGCCTTCAACGAGACCTATATCAAACATCTTATGGCTGAATATGCAAACATTAAATGTAAGCATAATGTCACTAATATTGTCGAACTAGCGGGATTCAACCAGTGATGTGAAAGGATTTAAAGCTTAAAGGCTTCTTTCGTGCACTTGATACATGTTTTCGAACTTTATAGGTTCTATGACATGCCGTTTTTCTCACGACGTTTTCCTACACCGTTTGAGAGTGTTGTTATAGCCTACCTATAGCACATTAATTTCGAACAGAAAAATCGATTGGTGCAAGTCTGGATTTGAACCCGCGACCTTAGGAATGGAAGGTGGAGCCGCTACCTTTAGACCACCAGTGCTCTCAGTCATCAGTTTCTTATAGAAAATAATTTTACAAACCTCAAATCGATAAAGTTAGGTAACAATTACGGGTTACATAGTAGGTACCCGGGAATTCTATTCATTTCAGTTGATCAGAAAATAAACTTTAAAATTGGACTTTTGTAGTTTTAACTTTTAAATGAATGTAAATAAGGTTCGCAGTCCACAATGGAAATTTTTCATGAAACGTAAAATTTAGTATCTTTCCGGCTGAATTCCCTTAAAAGGCTTTTTCTAAGAAAAGTTTCAAAAAATTTATTATTCATTTTAGTTTGAAAATCGTGGATCCGCCAGCCATACTAGAGCCTTTCGTCTGTGGCTTTTTATATGGAGGAAACAAGCTTACTCGCGCGGCATCGCTCACGTAATGTAAAATTCGACACCCCATTCTACCCCTTTTTGAGGGTTATTTTGAAAAACCCCGAAATACGTGTCCATTTATTTTTCATTTATAGTCCAAACCGAATTTGAAGCCAATCGCACCGCCCGTTAAAAAGTTTCCATACAAACTTTGACACCCCCTGCACTCCGTAACAGGGGTAGTTTTACTATAAAACATTTTATCATAGACTTACCTAATGTATTTAAGATTGTCTATGCTAACTTTCAAGTTTGAAAGTTCAAGGAATACGATGTCATACAAACGTTTTTGCTCCGTTTCACACCTTTAGGGGATAGAATTTTCAAAAATCCTTTTTTATTGTACGTCTACGTGCTATAAGGTATGCACCCTCCAAATTTCAAGTCATTAGAACCAGCGGTTTAAGCTCTACGTTGTCTAACATAGGTCAGGCACGACATAGTATTATTGTACCCCGATAAAAAGTAGCTGATAAATAACATATTTCAGCACACGTACTATATTCAAAGTTTCATTCAAATCCGTTCAGCCGTTACGGCGTGATTGAGGTACAAACATCTTCACAAACTTTCACATTTATAATATAGTAGGATTGTTGGTTGCCATTCAAAAAGGGAATTGCAGCACGAGGTGATTACACCATAACAAAGCGTTCATCAATGCCTCATGTGAATTGTTGCTATCCATTGAAATCAATGAAACGACGTATCGAACTTATTTTGTTTTTTACCCGATTATAAATATACCCGAGTATATTTATAATTATTATATTACTTACCTCAGTAATTAGTAAAATCTACTTAATCATGTAGTGAAACAATAGACTAACGCATATTAGTAGCAAATTAATTAAATAATCCGGCTTCATGAAACTTTACAGAAATTCCAACACAATTTTCTCCACATACTTATTGTTTACTCATAGCTTTATTTTATCTACCTTAGTATTTACTCGACGAAAGAAACCGTGTACAAAAGCGTTATGTCGGTGCTTCTATGTCGCAAAGGTTTATGAATTTCGCTTGCAAATCCAGAATGCCCTGGGACATGGAGGTATTAAACTTTAAAATTAATAGTAAATTTACTTGAACCATTTTCGTATGAAGAGTAAGTTTCAAAGCACTCATGCTGAGACCGTTAGCATAGGTTGAATTAATATAAAGCAAATGACGACGTTATGTCCATACAATACGGGTAAATACCATCAGAATTCAGAATAGACTGGCAAGGACCCAAACTAACAACTAATTGTTTCCTGAACCAACAATTACTCTATAGAGAAGTACTCGTAACTATAGTTCAAAATTGAATGCGAATACTTCAGCAGAGCTTAAACCGATGAAATGACTCTTCGAGCAGCTATATAATCTTAAAAGATTTTAATTCAATATTTAAAGTGACTGGCCTCACAGCCTTCATCTCATTGTCATTCTATTATTCATCTGTCGCACTGTAGGTTTTGAGTTCGATTCTCATTGTTTGTTTGTTCTATCAGTTCTATTATATTATATGTAGGTGCTTAAATGACTTTCATTAGGCCTATGTCCAGCAGTGGACTGATATGGGCTGATGATGATGAAATGACTTTCTTCCTTAAGGTTTACTTACATTTATAATGCTTACTAGCTGCCGCCCACGGCTTCGCTCGCGTGGTATTCAGATAAAAAATAGCCTATATGTTAATCCAGTATATGTACTATGTATATTCCAAGTTTCATTCAATTCCGTTCAGCCGTTTAGACGTGATTGAGGCACAAACATCCAAACATCCAAACTCACAAACTTTCGCATTTATAATATAAGTAAGATTACTACATTTTATGTAATGTATGTCCAATTTTAGCTACTAGAACCCTGTGATTTCACACAGCAAATGAGAACGTACCTCTTCGCAGTGCGGTCTCGTTAGTGCACAGAAAGCGCATGAGAGCGCGGGCGCCACCAATTTGCTGCTGCAATAGCTTCTGGCCATCCGTTGGAAGACAGCGCTTGATCCACGTGTCCATACACGACATGCCAGTTTGGTAAGCCCTGTGAAAATAAACTTTGAAATTGGACCATTTTAGACACCACTTCAGCCGTTGTTTTCTGCGTGGCACGTGCTGGCTCACTTTGGCCGCTGTTTAAACGCCTCGAACTACCAACACAGTTTTGCAAAAACTCTGCTAATCTCCGTAACCTACGATGATCTTTGTGGTGAACAAGTGTGACAAAAATATGTAGGTAAACACCCTTGAAACATTGTTGTACTCGTAACTTAGAACAAAAACACATTGGCAGTCTGCCCTCATAATTTGATGGGTGATCGTGTGGAAAGTGTTTTCAATCATAAAGTTATCCCCAAAGCCGCAACTAAAACCTCACTTTCTTTTTTTATTTGATATTATGATGTTTTGGCCAACATTCTCAAAATCTCTCCAATTTAATAATAGAAACCGATTTTAACTTCGAATAATATTTGTTAAACTCCGATTTCGCCTTAATAAGTTAGGAGGCAAAACGATCAAATTATTTAACCCGTCCAAGTAGATTAGACCCAAATCACAGTTCCGAGCATTTATTATTTATTCGTTATTTAGCCGCATTCACTTGACAGATTTATTTTTAATATACTAAGGAGGAACTTAAAGGTTATATATAATCGAAAATAATAAACAAATACAGACCAAAAACATTTTCTGAAACTGTATGTACCTGCCTAATGACCAGCCTACCTTGTTAATTATTCTTCGAATCCAATGAATTCGGTAAATAACACGGTAGGTTTCTTATTTGACATGTGTTAAGACAGGTGTCTATATTTACAGTTTCAGCGGTGACTGGCCTTCTTTGTGTATTTCCAAAGTTCTCTTCTTACAAGCTAACATAAGCCAAATTTTATCCGGCAAGCATTGGCTGGTGTTTATCACGTCATCACATCACATCAACGTCATATTATAGCAGATCCTCATACGTCTAACTTGAACATTTTGGCATTAAGTTCTCTAAACTCCGTAAAGGCGTTTATCGCCCACCACGGGGTGGGTTTTTGGCGAGGCTTTGCCTCTCTTCATAAAACACAGTCTCGGGTTGAGATATCTTTTGTCAGTGGATATTCAAACATACCGCCTGGCACATCATCGATAATAGGTTGCGGTAATTTCATGCGTCAGTCAACTATGATGATGAATTTTAGGGTTCCGTACCCAAAGGGTGCCAACGGGACCCTATTACTAAGCCTACGCTGTCCGACCGTCCGTCTGTCAGAGGGCTGTATCTCATGAACCGTAATAGGTAGAGAGTTAAAATTTTCACAGAGCATATATTTCTATTACCGCTATAACAACAAATAATAAAAATGAAAAATACAAGAAATATTTTTTAACATTCGTAATCAATCATCGACGTTAAGCAACGCTAGGCGCGGTCAGAATTGGGATGGGTGGAGTGTCATTTGAACATTTTTTTTTGGCTACCACCTATTAGCCACGACGTTTGGAAAAGTTTGTTTTATAGCGTACCTACAACGTAACAACAACAGCCTAACGTTTTGGATTGGTGTCACTAGATGGCAGAGCCTTCTTTCTTCATGTTCCCTATAATTTTATTTTGATTTTCTTTTGTGTAAATCTTTTTCATACGATCTAAAATTTACTGATTTGTACAAAATTAATAATTTAAAATAATCACAGAAGAGACATGTTTCGTTTTAAATTTTTTGCTTGATTTTAATAGGTAACGCACTACTATCCATAATAGGTGGCTGGCATACAACATTTATGCACATAGACGATGGTACGGAACCCTTCATGTGCGAATTCACTTGACCGGTTTTATTTTATGTACTTTAGTGTCTACATTAGACATAAAATCGCTTAGTTTATTACATTCTAGAAAGCTATAAAACTGCGAGTTAGAACGTTCTTCATTTTATTGGTTTATTGTCTTCTGTGGTTGGAAGAACGAACAATTAAAACAAGAAACAATACCGTTACAAATTACTGTGAGAGCCATCAAATACAAGACTGAGGCGTATCTGTTCGGAAGCGAGAAGCGTATCTGTTATATAATGTTGCAGTAGCAAATGAAATTCTATGATAAATTATATATCTTCTGGAATAAAATGAGCAAAATGAAGAAATACCAGAGTGGCGGACTTCAGTAAAGCAAGGGTCAGAAAAAAATGAAAAATTGCATGTAGACCTACCTTACAGTTGTATATTATGGGCTAAACGAACTAATGAAATAAATATAATCAAACAAGATCAATGCTGCTAGACAGCAAAACGTATAAACAACTTGTGAAACGTTTCAAAAAAGCAAACACGGTTGTATTTATTTAGTGAGACTAACATCCTGTAGGTGTCATAATAAATGCCATCTGCGTGTGCAATTCCACACCTGGACCTTTAATTAGTCACCCGCGGTTCTATTTTATACAAAACATAAAGGTTTTCATTGTGTTGTAGGTAGTCGTTTTTGGAAAATATTACCTACATTCACAACAATGCTGACTTGATTTATACAGTTAGGTACGTACTAAATTCCTAATAATTCATAAGGCCCATGGCCTTCGCTCGCTTAGTGAAATGTTTTACGCTAAATATGCAAATGAAGCAAAAGTATTGGCAACGAGTGAAACGAGACGAGATTTCATATAATATTTATTTTCCTTTTCTGAAAATTTGCATAAAGAAATAAGTTCGATACGAATTGAATTTTATCAAATTATATATGATTAAACGAACTTCACAAGTGAAATTCTATCATTATTATATGAATAGCTCCATTCGAAGATATAGGAATGTTTCTTAATTTTACTAGGTAGTATCTTATCCTACTAGGTAGTTTCGCACGTTTTTTAGATCGATTACGTCGATTTAACACTCACTCGATTTAATTTAATCGATATCAGCAACAACTAGTGTCACATCACTACAGCTCGGTCACGATTCCCTCATTCTTTTAGAGTATACCTACCCAAAACTTGTTTGGGTTGTGGAGGGAGGGTTCCTATATCTTCGAATGGAGCTATTCATATAATAATGATAGAATTTCACTTGTGAAGTTCGTTTAATCATATATTATATTTCATAGCTCCATTCTTCAGATATAGGAATGTTTCTTAATTTTACTAGGTAGATGTTTAGAGTACCTAAATATTTAAAGTTTTGGGTATAAATTATTAAGGTTTAAATTCAAACAACGTTTGATTTTCAACATTTTATATTTTAATAATCTTTATTGCATTTAGGCACATATTAATCAATTTAATATAACTATTAATGCTAGTCAATTGAAGTATCTTAGCAGTAGTAAACTGAATAATGAACTTCTCAATAATTATACATATTTATTCTATGATTGATCTTGCAAAGTTTTCTACTACAATCGGACGGTTGTAGAACTTTGCAAAGGCTTGCGAGTTTGCGGTCCAGCTTGCTGCCTTACGGATAGCATCCACGGAGAGGCCGGCTGCGCGCGCGCGCGACGTGGCCGCGTGCCGCGTGCTGTGTGCGCCGAACATCGACACGTCGATGCCGCTCGCCGCTAACACGTCTTTTATCCATCGACTGATGGATTGAGTCGTGGCACGCCTGTGTGGACGTTTATGAGTTATAAACAAGTAGTTGATTTCATTTCTAACATCTTTTGTTAGTGACAAATAATCAACTAGGCATTTTGCTGGACAAATGTTAGGCTTATCGCAGAAATATGGCAATATTAAGGTCGGCTGCTCACGGCCTGCTATTGATGTTTTAATCAGATCTGAGATGGTGATAACAATTTGATTTGGAGAAAACACTAAATCTGTTAATTTAATAACTGAAATCGTTTGTACACGATGACCTGTACATAAGGCAAGAAGCATTGCTAATTTCTTAGTGATCTGATCTAGAGTTAAATTATTGTGAGGATACCAGTTACTTATAAAGTCAAGTACAACTTGAGGGTCCCATATGAAGTTATATTTAGGTACACTTGGCCTCTGTTTATACGCTCCTTTAAGTAAGCGTGAAATTTGTTCGTTGGAACCTACTTTTTTACCTAATAACAACGAGAGAGCCGAACGGTGACTATTTAAGGACCCATATGAGGCTCCCTTGTTAAATTGTTCTGTTAAGAACAAAATGATCATTGTTATTGGGGCCTCTAAATAATTAACATTATTATTTGCGCAGTAAGTCCACCACAACTTGTAAGTAGTGTTATATTGTTTAAGACTACTCGTCGATAAAGAAGCAACCATAAGATCTAAAGCATCTTGTGGAACGGCCCGTCGTGTGAAGGCTTGCCTGAGACAATCGCGGCCGCCAGGGTAGTCTCCTGCGGCAGGTGCACCCTGTAACGAGACCGTATCGCGTTAAAGAATATTATTCTGATGCCAACAACTGGTTTAGAAGTGGAAACCACGCCGAAGTCCAGTAAGGAAAAACAATAATTTCTGTTGATATTTCGCTAGCAATTTTGTTAAGGCATTTAAGGATCATTGCTAGAGAGGAAAAATAATAATAATAATAATAATGTCAGGAAAGTGTAAAAGCATAGACAGCAAATGCTTCAGGATCCGGCTTCCGGCATTGGTTCGGGATTCAAATCTATGGCAGGTTGTCCAAATCGTTCTACTATGATCTTGAATGTGTTATCTTTCATATTAATGTAAGAGTTATTTATATTTATTTTATCCAACCTCTGTTGGCTCGCCTATCGTCGCAGACAGCCGGATCAGAAATCATCCGTAAAAAAGTGTAGTGTTTTGTAGGCATTACTGTTTTTTTTTTTTTTTTTTTTAAGCTAGTAACTTTTCTCTCTTATAAACCTTCGTATATACCCAACCATCCATATTTTACAGCTGGACAGGCTGCGGTCAATCTGCCAATAAACTGAAATTCTCTAATAGTGTATCGCGGTAACTTCAAAACACTTCTGTGTAAGCTTTAATATTATTATTACTTTTGTTTTCAGAAAGTGTAATGTACATAATCTACTGTATCAAATACAAAGCCTAGAAACTTGCAATTTTCGTAGTTAATAACGAAACCTAAGCATTCGAGAAGTTTTACTGTTTCTCTAATTGAGACATTCTTGATAGCTATTTAGCAATGAGTGCCATCTAAATATGACACAAAACAAATACCGCGGTTCATCATATTTTATTTTAGTGAAAGTACTTTTTATCATTTACATGTATAAATAGGTGAGGTACTAGCAAGTATAGATCTATAGATCGATAGAAGCAGCATAACCGTTTTTAGGTAGAAGATTATGCGGAAGCGGCTCTGTAATCTTCCATCTTGAAGTAACTTTTTTGACAAACTTATTGAAAGATTTAATTGAATATAAACCTGTATGTAAAAATTATTGACGATACATATTGAGATTATTTATATTTGTAGCCAGATATTGCACCAAGGTATAATAAATTATCAATTGCAAGTTGCATTATTATTATTTTTATTTTATCTATACGAAACCCTGGTTTGTAGGTATGTATGATTCAGTTATTGTACTAGCTATAGGTACCCGATAGCCATGTAATACACAGTCTAAGACAAATGTATATTAGAGATAGCTAACCAGCAATCATGATAATGATGCAACCTGCCTGCATGTACCTGTGCTATGGTTATTGTCGGGTCTGTGCACGCTGCCGGTTCGCAGCTTGTCTGGTCTGTGGCGTCGACGTTGATGAGGCTGACGGCGGCGGCGCTTGAGTTTGGTTTTTCTTGTAGCTCGTACTGGATGCGGACCGGCCTGCCGTGTATCCTCCGCGCCCCCCCCTGTTCGCCGGCGCAGAGAACCGAGGAGGGGCTGTCCAGTTTCCCGGCTGTCGCCAGGCTGGCGTTTGTTGTGAAGTTGCGGATTTTGTCGCAACTGATGGCGCATTTCTCTTAATCTGCAAGCCCTGTTTTTCTATTACCTTTGCAGACTTAATTTTTTCGGAAAGTTTTGTTCCAAAAAGAGTATCATCTCTTTCTTCGTCTTGTATGATACTTAGAAAAGCCTTATCTAGACACGGTGTAATTAACTTGGATCGTGTTTGTGTCTCGGTATAGTGAAGGTCTGATAATATTCTACAACCTTCTGAAAGGAGTTTTATGACCTCTACCTTTTGACCGTTGCCTAGCAACGTAGACATAGCTTTAGATATGGCCGTTATTCCGAGTCCTAATTGGCCTTGTTTTGCCTCAAGTTTTTTGTCCCTGATTCGAACGATATCTGCAACAGCTGCTGCGATTTCCGGGTTCAAGCTTGGGGCTTTTAATAATTTACAGTTACCCGGAACATTATGTTCCTTTAACAGCTTATCTTTCGTCTCTTTAACTAACCCTTTACGCAGTATGGGAAGCCATCGTTTAGCCAAATCGGCATGAATGTTCTCGCCATAAGCTGGGATTTCTTCAGCTGGGTCTCCCAGTGCAAGACGTATTTCGGGATCTAGTTCGGCAATCATATCAGCTCCAGTAGCTTCTTCGAGAGAAGTTTGATTTTCTGGCAGCAATGAGTCAGGTAACTCTGGCAGTGTTTCATCAGGACATTGATTTTCTGTAGTCATAAGACCATCATCAATTGGGAGATCTGTGTCCTTCAACTCGTCATTCACTGTGGTTTCGATTTCTAAAAATAGAAATAGAATATTTGTGACAAAAATATAAAATAATATTTTGCGGGTAGTTGCAAAATATTTTGACAAACATGTTTTATGTTCGTAATGGAATTTTGTTGGATTGTAATATTGGCATAATTAGATTATGCACTTTTTATATAACCTTCGTGTATGACCTTCAGTCAACCTCCAGGTTTTTAACGCATCATGTCTAGCCTTCGTGAATAACCCGCAGTTAACCGCCCGGCAGACTTAGAGATGGTTTTTGACGAGGTTTGTTAAGTTGCACAAACTTACCTTCATTTTCTGAATCAGATTCAGAATCCGAGGAAATGATAATTCGACGACGTCGACCAGCCTTTTGTTTTTCAAGCTTTTTAATTTTAGCTTGATAAAGCTGGATTAATTGGTCGTCATTTCTTCGTTTCGACATCTTTACCACGTTTTGGTTGAAACGGAACTTGGATGAGCTTGTAGACGCGTGCGTTCACTACCTCGCACGAAAAAAGAATGAGGGAATCGTGACCGAGCTGTAGTGATGTGACACTAGTTGTTGCTGATATCGATTAAATTAAATCG
Organism: Scotopteryx bipunctaria; assembly: GCA_949320045.1. Taxonomy (NCBI): domain Eukaryota; kingdom Metazoa; phylum Arthropoda; class Insecta; order Lepidoptera; family Geometridae; genus Scotopteryx; species Scotopteryx bipunctaria. Next base: position 6,238,671 of record OX439449.1, read on the forward strand.
AGTGAGTGTTAAATCGACGTAATCGATCTAAAAAACGTGCGAAACTACCTAGTAGGATAAGATACTACCTAGTAAAATTAAGAAACATTCCTATATCTGAAGAATGGAGCTATGAAATATAATGGTCTTTTGAAAACTTAAGAAGCGTTGCTGCGAAATGAACGTATTTTCTGACGATCTATTGTTAACGTGACAAAGATAGGCAATTTGACTTTCTTTGATATCAAATAATAGAAAATTTGGAAGGTTTATATTTTTATAGCCAATTTTGTTTAGGAGGAGTACAGAAAATATGTTTATATTTATTTGGAATATACATATATGAACTTAAAATTAAATCATGATTATATGATGTCGTAATTGAGTATCTTCTCAACATTTACTAGACTGCTGGGATCTTTTGAAGTTCTTCCGTGAAATTTATTTATCACGAAGAATCAGTAAACACGTCACGACACTTTCATCCAATAAGGTAAATGCTCGCGGGCAGGATGCGGCCAACACTTTGTTCTCAGGCCGACAGGTCTTTCAGCGACCCGCGTCACAGATGTGTCATTTACGACCCACTTTCAAAATTTTTTAGAAGTCTTGTGCCTATAACGTCTTTTTGTATTCCAAATGATGTCCAAAACTGGATGGATTACAAGAACTCTAGATCACTGGCAAAACAAAACCGTTTACGTATATTTTTAACGTAAAGTTGCCCGGTCCCAATATTAATTATAGCGGACGACGACCGTCCGTTCATTAAATAAAGTTGTCGAAAAGCGGCATAGGTTTTTTGACTGAAAAACTACGTTGCTATAGTAATGACTATGACCGATCCGTCGGTCGTTAGTAGAATATTGGAACCGGTCATAGATACTTGGCTAAAACAAAACTTTGTATCCTTTATATTTTATTAACGTAAAGTTGATTGTTTAAAAAAAACCGGCCAAGTGCGATTCGAACTCGCACACGGCGGGTTCTGTATCATCGTACATATACTTTTTAATATGACTTTTACTCTATGTACTTTTAAAAAGGTAACTCCGATGATCGGTTACGAATGTTAAAAGTAATGTCCATTTTTGGCCGCCTTGTTTTATTTGCCAACCTATTAAGGTTCATTAGATACCTAGGTATCTACCGTCCGCTGACAGAAGGACGAACGAACGGACGGACTGTGTAGGTAATATGGTCCCGTTGACACCCATATGGGTACGTAACCCTAAAAATAAATTACTTTGATTGCAGTCGTAAGCTATCTCTTTTTTACATGGGTAGTGTGTTGGAATGCTTACAGGCAATGTGCGTCTAATTCCTCCTTCGTCCTCGGCAAGCCAACGTGTGTGCGGGGGATCAATGCCACGCATTCCTTTAACTGGGCCGCGTCGCAGTTGTCCATTTCACCTAATTGAGCTCCACCGCCACCTGAAACAATGTGTGAGCATTCAGCAAATACGCTACAGGAACGTTGATTTGATGGCAGTATTTTTTTTGACGCGCTCATTTTTTTTGTTATATAGTTTCCTCTTTTGGGTAGGCGATGGTGATGAAACCTTACTGAGTATTCATTCATTTATTCAATTTTTGGTCTTTCTGTCACAAGGTATCCGAAAATATAGTCTGTGGCTTCATCTGTCCGAAGGAATTTGCATCGATTAGATTTAAATCAAGGCTGTTAGCTCACTTTTATTTCCCTATGAAACCAAGTCTTGCACAAATAGTGATATTGTTTGTAGACATTCGGGCAATTTTTGTTGAACTTCGCAACAAACACGATAAGTTATTGATACAGCGAAACTTTTCCAAGATTTTCGTATTTCGTTGTTGATTCAACTACGGTTTACCGTTGTTTCGCATGCGTGAGTTATTTTACCGAATAAATAGGAAGGGTGTCTGTTGAGATCTAATGTGGAATTTTTCTGCCTACATTGAAACCTACTAACTAAGTACCTACATTGATTTATTGAAGTACGATATTCCAATCACAATTGAAGCAAGCCTTTTGACCACATGCTCAAAGCTTAGTGCTTGGCTTAAATTAACATTCAGTAGCTAGTAGTAATTGCAGCCTAGAATTCCATCCGGCCACAGTGCTCACTGAGAACCACTTCGAATATGTCTAAAGGAGATGTTTCAGAGTGGATGGAGTCGAAGCTTTGTCTGGCAATATAAACATAGGTAGTAAGTTTCATATTTAGTAAATAATTATGTGAGTTGTAAGTTTATTTCTGTGAATAAATTGTTTATTTTTAAAACTTATCTTTGATTTCATTTTATCGTTAACAATCGTTATACAAAGGGGACTAAAAAAAAAACCAGTGTTTCGTTTTATAACAAAACTAGCTTTTGCCCGCGGCTTCACTCGCGTGGTATCCGGACAAAAAGTAGCTTATATGTTATTCCAGCACATATACTATGTATATTCCAAGTTTTATTCAAATCCGTTCAGCCGTTACAGCGTGATTGAGGCACAAACATACATCCACATCACACATCCTCACATCCTCACAAACTTTTGCATTTATAATATTAGTAAGATGGCAGATCGCACTGCATTCAATGTAATTTCATTTAAACTGAAGGTTGATATGTCACATTATCATATAAAAAAGTTTGAACTACAAGCGTTAATTCGTAAAAACTGTGTTAAATTTACAGTAGCAGTTTTAGAAATATTTATCATAGTAGGTAAGTGTTTTCATTTCGATTGTTAAATAATTAACTAATGAGACAAAATATTCTAAATAATTCTCTTAAAAATGCAATTCTTAGAGATATAAGAGCAAACCTATAGGTACTGAAACATCTTAAAAAGTTATACCAATAATGTCATACCAACGACGGCTGCCGTTATGTGAACGAAATGTTTATGGACATGTGTGAACCGGCCGTATTTTTTTATTTTTAGTTATGGAACAAGTCCGCTGATTTGATTTAGATTTGAAACACTGAGTTGATTTAATGTAGGTATTCGTTTACCACACCTAAGTGGCTTTGCTATAAAGTTTTGGTGAATGTCGAAATGGAACTGACAAACTTTAGGGTTCGTTCCCACTGGGTTGAATAGCTCCCGAGTAAATGTTATATCTCAACTGGTACAACTAAATAATTGTCTTATTCAGGAGTTTTCTAATAATAAAAATGTAATTTGATTCTTTAGATTGTAAATATAAAATAAATCTAATAAGAATAATGCTTTGGTGACTGACTGACTGATATATAAAAGCACAGCCTTATCCGAAAGTCCTAGAAACATGAAGTTGCAAGGTAGATACAGACGCCCAACAGAACTTGGCATTCGTGAAGTTAGCCGTTTCGATGCGAATTAGACAATTTAGTATGAAAAGCTGCGCTGCACATGACGAACGGCTAACTTCAAGAATGAAAAATTCTGTTGGGCGTACTGTACCTTTTATGGAGTAGGGATGCACTGAGAAATTTTACTCCTGAAGGACGCAGCGGGAAGATGAAATTTGTATGAAAAAAAACTGTAAGCGGACAGAGTCGAGGGGCGTTCTACTAGTGCTAAATAATAATGTGGTTTGATTGTTTAGATTGTATAAAATAAATTGGCTATGAATGTTTTGGACAGAAAAAATATATAACGTGAATTTCCCTCGCGTTTTATTCTAATTAAGTATCCAATTTTTGTCCGGTCTCTAAAAATATAGAGCCGCTCTGAAATCAGTACTTCATTATTTTTTGGTATTTTATGAGTAAGTAGCAAAATTTGTATGCCTTAAGTGTCGCGACACATCTGCTGAAATTACGGCGACGTAAGTTCGGCTAAATACGTTCGTAATATTTTTTGCTTAAAAATCATTGCGAGTGCGTTTAGCCGAACTTTCGATGCCGTACTTTTAGCACATGTGTCGCGACACTAAGAGTCAGTACATAGAAGGTATACATAATAAATGTTGACATCGAAATAGACCACTTTGTAAAAGTGCTAAGTAAGTTTAAGGTACTAATTTGGCTTTTATCTTTGATGTCAATCTAATAAACACCAGCGTCTAATGATGTTTGTAACCATCAATGTGGCCATTACCGCAAATTGTTAGATGTTGGGGCTAATCAGATCTCGAAAGGTAGACCTTCATTATTTGAAAAGCATTTACCTTTTTACAGTGGAGTAGAAAATTATTAGGTACATTTCACCAGATATATGAAATGCGAGTTAATTGAAAGAATAAAGCAACACTTTTATATGAAGCATAATAGCACAGATTTATAATTCGTCCCTTAAAATACCTTATAACCTTGGTTGGTACAATCAAAACAAAAAGTGTCTTGAGTGGAAAAAAAAACTTTTTCTACATTTGAATTTAGAATAGAATAAATAGAGGTATGTTATATGTTTTCAAACCCTTTGGCAATTCTAGGGTTGACAGCATAAGATTGAAATTTTTCAATTTAGCTTTTCCCTGGCTGTATTGGCGATTCATTCATATCGTTATGTTCTTTTTAATGAAACCGGAATTCCTACGTGTTACCATTGGTTTTATTGGTGGCTGACACCTACTGACGCGTAATATAAGGTGCCCATAAAAGGTGGAAAATCTGCTTTTATGTAAAAAAATATTCTATATTTTATCGATTTTGTGTTTTAAAATCTCTCTTTCTCGTCGTTGCAATCGTGACAGAGCATTTGCGGTCGTCATGTGCTCTTTTCTGAGGCTGTGGTATGCCACTCGATGATCTGTTTGGTACATCTCATGAGTGATCTTCCGCGTGACCGCGCCTTCTACTTTATCTACGTTTTGACATAGGTTTAGCAAAACTGGAATGAAAATAATTTGGATCACTTAAAACAAACGAGCGTGAATAAAAAATGATCGTATTTTTGTGCCTAGTGAACATATCAATCAGTAACAAATATTTATTTATTTTCATAGTAACAAATTAAATAACAAAATTTGTTCATGTCAGTTCATTTTTAGATACTGAATTTAAAAACAGTTCTTTGAGCTTTTGCTGGCGAATATGTACGTCAAATACAAAATTAAATAAGCCGTGTTGTAAGTATATAATTTGTGTTTGTGTTTATAATTAATTAATGACTGTTTAAATACATTATGTCAGAAATATTAGCACAACAGCTGCTGATGGGTACTCTAATTAGTGATGTACGCTACAATGCTACGTAATTGCTACGACGTAGCACTTCGTAGACTGGCAGATTAAACTTTTGTTACATTTTTACAGCTTCACCCAACAAATCGTCCCAAGTGGTAATAGTATCAACTATAAAACCTTCCCTCGCGATAATAAAACAGATATAAAGAAACCCCAATGATGGTAAGACGCAGCGTAAGGAAAGCGTTAAAATATATTACGTACATATTTAGGGGTTTTTCTTATTTGAAATCCGAGCAAAATTCTGATCCCTTATTTACATACAGAACAATCCTTATCCTCTTTAAATATAAAATCTGACTCCTGTTAGCCAAATACAAGTCAATGTTTGTCTTTCTATTTGTAATAATACACCCACCCATATGCTGTAAATACGGTTCATTAGTATAATCTTTTTTTAAATCGGCGGCGTTGTAATATTTGAATCCAAAATGTTTTGTATAATACCAATACAAAGTAATATTTGCAGAGCATTTACATACGGGGTATATTTGTAGGTCAGAGGCTTCTCCATGTAGAATGGATGTATGCACGGCTTTACAAATAGTCTCGTGAAATGTGCAAAATACGTTTCCATATTTTCCTATTTTTAAGAACATTTCAGTGTCGATAGGTAGTTAGATTGTTGAGGAAAATTATAAATATTTGTATCCAGCTAACATGCCTCGAAATCCGAGACGTAAAGAAAATAATGAGACAAATAATATAAATATAAAAGGCCGTAGAAAATAATAATGTTTCAATAAACCGAGATATAAAACATCGCATTAAGCCGAGGCCGAGGGATCGGCAGTTTGTCTCGCTGACACATTCGGCCTATCATTTGATTCTTTCAGATATTATTATATAATAGCATATTTTTATGAACCATTAATCGAGAGGGAATGTACATCAATTTTTTACTACCTAAGGTAAACATTTCAATCAATCTCCTATAGTCACAGTGTATACCTAAGTTACTAACTTTTTTCATCGTTAGTACGCAAATCTAATTTTACAATTAAGTATATAAAAATATGTTAATAGTTATGCCTACAAAACCATGTACACATTGTTACTGCAAAAATACGTGTATTATGTTTTTTTATGTAAAATGAATGACTTTGTTTTATAAAAAAACACCAGCTTTATGTTTTTAGTCATTAGAAAGTTTGAATTGAATCTGGTTTTAATTACTAAAGTTTCGTCGTGGAAACATCTCAGCCAGTGAATTATTGCCACTCATGACGTCGAACCTACTTGCAATGTAGTCTAAGTATGTAAAACTCTTATGTTAATGACTACTGACTATCAACGCACAGCCTAAACTATAAATCCTAGAAGTATGAAACTTGGAGGGTATATTTCTCTTATAGGGTAGGGGTATTCTAAGTGGGAGTTCCCGTATCCAAGTCCTAAAGGGCGCAGTGGGAAGAAGTTTGTATGAAAAAAGTATTTACTGAAAAAATCAAAAAACCTGACTGCGTTGAATAAGGGTAACAGTACAGTCGCCAAATTCGATTTTTTGACACTTCGTATTATCTGATTCATATTTTGGGCTACAACGATAATCAAAGGAATAAATAGAAAATGGCTTCTTACAGGCGCTATATTAGACTTTATATAGCCTATCATCATCCAGTCCGGACGAATTCAACGACACCTTATTTGTCAAAATCCGTTCAGCTGTTTAGGCTACAGCTTTGGCCAAAGGAATGTCCATAATACATACACCCCAAAACCCAAAAACATTACTCTTTTTTCGCAGTCGGGTAAAAATAACTAAACCCATACAAGATCCACTAGTGTAATATAGGTGACTTCACAGATTGTACGAACTTAAGTCCTTTATACTCATTTCGTAAAATGATTATGGTTCGACAAAAGGTTTTTGTTCCAGGATTAAAAAAAAATGTTCACAGTGGCTATCGAGTACACCTAATAGAGATGGCGCTGGATTGGATTGGTGTAAGATGATGACCATGATAGTTGTCAGTATATGATATTATCCCCTTAAAATGGCGAAACTGCACGGCTCTTGATTTAAAGCCCCACCACAATTGTGAGGGGGGGGGGGCTTTAAATATATGGCCCGAATTTGTCCTTGTGGACAAATTCTTAAGAATTAATTCTTACTCGTAAGGGCCAGCCTATATGGGCTTGGTAGAACCGAACCGCGAGAATCTGCTTTAAAAAGTTATTACAGATCATGAAAAAGCGCAAATTACGTAAATCTTCTTAATTATCGCTGCTGTTGCAGCACTTATTGAATGGTAAATAAAGGTAAGCGCGGAAAACCTCATGTAGTCTAACTGAACGATTAATGAGTCTGTCCACTACAGACGTGTAAGGAAAAAAAAAATTCTTTGTATTGAAAAGTTTATGACTATGCCTGCTAGACTGTTGATACGTCCTAGTGGGCAAAGCAGACTGTGTTATGTTTTCTATGCCTACTATGTTCATAGTACGGTCATGGTTTGGTATAGTGTAGTAGAAAAAGAGCTTTAAGCATCTCATAGGCGAAATTACAGGTGCCGTGTGTAAACCTTTAGGTACCTACCTATGAGGCGCACCTGTTTGCTAATTCAACGAAATCCAGGTACTTTGCCTGAACGTGAAATGAAAGTTAAAACAAAAGATAAATATTAGTTTATTTCTTCTGTACAAAAATACTTAATAAATATTACCAGCCCGTAAAGAAAGTTCTATATTTCGAGTCTCTAAATGAATTTAAATGAATTAATTTAAAGTGAAAGTACTACTCTCGATCAGCAAGTTTTGGAAATATTTTCGATTCGTAAAAATTAAGAAGACTTAAAGTTCAACTCCTCTAACAGGCTTCCCTCTAATTTGATTTTACGTAGAATCAGGAAACTCGATGGAATCTCATAAGTTGATTATTTTATTAAACACTCGCAGAACTGGTTGATTTGATCAGCACGTATTTTCAGAAACATGATTTCATCACGTGGTTAATTATAATAGGCTTGCTCCAAATTCAATAAGAAAAGGGGCTTTGATCTTGTTGGAATTCAAATGAAGCTCTAGGAAACTTTTCCGTTTCTTCATTATTTATTTGAATACAGTTTAATGTTACCTGACCTACACCTACCCATTGTTACACGAAATATAATATGATAGACATATTTGTAGTAACCGAAACTTGACAAACGTAACAACCACTTTGGATTTGAATAAAAAATCCTATCCTACTTATATTATAAATGCGAAAAGTTGCGTGTGTAAATGTTTGTTACGTTTCTCTGTAACTACATAGTAAACCAATTTTGATTGTCATTGAGAATGTAAATAGTTTATATTCTGGAATAACATATAGGCCATTTTTTTTAATTCAACCCCTAATGTGGTTAATTATATATAACAAGGAGTACTTAAATTAACATAGGTTTTTATAGGCACATTATTTATGTACATACATATAAACCCGTATCCCTAACGGGGTGGGCAGAGCCACAAGTTATCATAAGAAAACTTGCAGCCACTCCAACTATGGTGACAGGTGAAAAGTCCATCGCTCATCTAGATGTGTATTATTTATGTGTGTGAAAATAAATTCGTACTCAAATGAGTTGTTACCTTATATAAGTACCTAAGTACATAATAATTACTTGACTGTGAGTAGATATGATTCAAAATAATTTCAAATGCAAAAAAGGAAAACTAAATATTTATTAATTCACCTGAAAGTTAAAAAACTTACCAGCAATAAATATGAGACCCGTCACTAGAAGAATCATAGTAGTTCTGTTACTTTCCGATAACGAGTCGTACAAACTAAAAATATAGCTTCGCGCTTCGTATTTTGTCAATTTGTAAATTCAAAACTTTATAGTAAGAATAATAGTATGAAGTTTCGCTTAGTTTTAGTACTCTCGATGTCTGCGTTTAGCACGTACGTCGTCATCGAGGTTTCGCGATCAACTGAAGAGTTCGGCCTTTCGCCTCTCCATGGGAGTCTTGTGAAACTGGGTACTGACTGTTAGGGGTATACGATGTACCAACAGGAGCTTCAATAGTATTGGTTTCGCCAAGATAAACTTGACTAAATTGGTTTTTCCCACTGGATATTTTCTTTCTTGAGTTAAAGTACTTAGAAGGTAAAGAGGATAAGAATACAATTTTGCTACTAATCGTTTCACTAGTTCTTTCGAACTCTAATACAGTAATTATGTAAAAGAATTTAAGAATAGGATAAATAGGTACTATTAACTACTACGAATTTATGAGCAGATTTAAAGTTTATATAGGTAGCTATGATTATATTTGCATTATGCTTTTTGGTACATGAAATACGATTTGTTTTATTAAGTATCAGCTTGTTCTACTCTACATTACATGGTCAGTGAACCTGTTTATATTAATGTAAATCCTAGCCTAGTCCAATACTGGTATCTATCCATCTCCAGATAACAAAATTAACTGTGAAAAGAGCGAAGCTAAGCGCTAAGGGGATTCTAAAAGTGTTTTTACATCTGTGATGTTTATCTAGGAAATACTTAGTATTTGAGGATTTAAATAATCATTCGAACCTCATATAGCCTCATGAAAAATATTCTACATTATCCTTACATTACTTTTGCATTACCTCCTCTACATTACTTTTGTGACATGTTTGTACGCATAATAAATGCGAAAGTTTGTGAGTATGTAAGAATGTGTGGATAATTAACATATATGTCTGTGCCTCAATCACACCTAAACGGCTGAACGGATTTAGATGTAACTTGGAATATACATAATAATGTGCACTGAAATAACATAATAGGCTACTTTTATCCAGGTACAACGCGAGTGAAGCTGCAGGCAGTAGCTAGTAAATTATAAATAACATTTTGGTAGAGCCATGTCGAAGTACAGCTGTCGTAAACAAAACAATAAACATTATTACTGACGACTTCGGTGGCGTGGCGGGCGAGCAGACCGCTCAGCAGACGCAAGAAACGCGGGTTCGATTCCTGCTGCAGCGAAATTTTTGCATGTTTTACAAATATTTAATCCGAGTCTAGGTGCTGTAATGTATTAATGTACTGTATTATGTACTAATTATAATTTTGTGTGAACAAAAAAATATATTTAAGTAATCTATCAGCCATCTGGTTTCCATAGTAGGTTGGTGCTAGGTGGCGTTGTGTTAAATCTCCATAAATATTTATTAAGTACATTTATGATTACAGAAATTACACGCATGATGGAAATTCAGGAATTAATATTATTCAGGAAGTGGGCCTTACTGTATTTCTTAGCCAGCAAATTTCATATGCGTATAATGTCAAAATAATCTTATCTTGGGTTAACTTTCTCTATCAAACAAAAAGCTCATAATAATCTTAGTTTAGGACACCAAAGATAACAGACGCGTTCTTCTAAATATATTCTAGACAAAACTCTCACCTCTGCTGGACTTTTTGGACTGGACTTTTGTACTTAAAGAAAAAACATGGGAAATGACCAGCTGCTTCTCTCCCCGAGCATGTCGTAAAAGTCGATTAAGGGATAGTATCCTCTCCAACATGATGGACCATCTGATATGGGGGATGGGCTGATCACCTGTCACCATGGTTTGCCATATCCATCTTGAGAATTAAGAGTGGTTTTATGATCACTTGTGTCTTTGGTAAACTCTACATGAGATGCGGGTTTGTGTGTATGCGTGTAAAAATCTCACCATTCAGTGTTAAATAAAAAATCTTGAAAGAGTTTTCAAACCGGTTTAAAGCGAATAAGTTTGTCAGCATTATATGACAGTCAATTTCCTGTCCTATCGTTTATTTAACTCAGCAGTAAAATATTAAATGTTTTGTTTGTTTTACCGACCACTATCAATTAAATAAATAAACCGGAGGCTCGCCAGGATTAAGCTGTACGTGAGTTCAACTTGATTCCAGCGCCTTTCCTACCTATCGAGCTTATCGCATCGATAAAGCTCACAGACGTGCGGCATCAAAATAATCCTACCAATATTATAAATCTGAATGTTTGGGAAGATGAGATGCATTTAATAATAGTTGTTATTAAATAAAATATCATCTCATGTGTACGAAACGAGCTATTGAGGCACTCTTTAATTCTTTTCACCACACTGACTAGTTCGAAAACTAATGACAACTGAATGAAAATGAACTAATGACACGACAAGTAGTAAAAGGTAGCCGTACCTGTAACTCCTGTATTCAGGAGTATTTTAGTATAATTATTTTATCGTTTTTATTAGGAGCGGATTTGCTCACTAAAATGAATGTAGACATTTAATATCAATGCAATAAAAGTATTAGTGAGGAATTGGTGATATACCAAGATTTAAACAATCTTTGCAAAAGTGGTACGAACAAAATTGGTAAATGCCTGCATTGAGGTTTTGATGAAAGGGGCGGCGATCACGGCTCATATAAATTGAAAACTTAAGAGATCTGACTCCTGGTTGTGACGTGGGCCCTAAGGCCTAAGTACCTATGCGTACGATTTAATACTCCTTCCTTTAGGTACGTATCATTTACATACAGTATAAAGGGCATGTCGTCGTATAAGGGTTATAGAACGGAATAGTGGGCGTAGACCATAAATATAGTACACTTAATATGCCTATATTAAGTAGGTACCTTTCTTTCCTCTAACGGCTTAGTTTATTTTACAAATACAATCCCTGTTGTTATTTGGTAGCCTCCATAAGTAGATATGTTATATCAGAGTTACCCAAGCGTTACATATTGGTAAAGCTCGATGTCGCATGAAATTCTAGCTATTTTCCCAGCTATGATTTTTTTATAAATAACTTAAGTACATTGATAGTTGTAATATAAGCCATGTTGATAAAATGGAATATCTTAAATACAATACCTACCTACCTATTCATTATGTAGAAAATATATTGTAGATTGTAGAGGTAACAATAAAACCAAAATGTTTAAGATAAGTGAACAGTTGCCTGTCAAGTGTGTCTACGCCACAGATTGATTACTTTAGAGAATAATATTTTTTTTTTAATAAAATGAGGTTTTGATTTGAAAGGGTAAGTAGAAAAAAAAATTAACGCCTTAAGTAGATGATTTATATAGGATCAGGAGGCAACTTTTAGCTTCACAAACGAAGAGTAGGCTTGCCCAGCACCTATTCCATCCTCTCAGCTTAGTTGGCCTTGTTCACAGAAAAGACATGGTCAATACGTGCGGAGCTGACTAAGCCGCAGGTTTCCTCTCGATGTTTTCCTTCACCGTTTAAGAGTACTGGTATGGCGCACACAAATTTTTCACACAGAAAAATCCATTGGTACACGACCGGGTTTGAATCCACGACCTTAGGATCGGAAGGCAGGGTCACTACCTACTACGAGTAGACCACCAGTGCTCTCAAAGGGTAAGTAGATACACGTTTAAAATAATACAATATATTTTACAAATGATAAAAGCGAAAATTTGTGTGTGTGAATATTAGTTACCAAGTATCTCCATAACTACTAAACCGATATGGATGAAATTTAGAATGTAAATAGTTTAGGTTCTGGAATTCTGGATTCGCCCCAAAGTCGATCGAAAAAGAGGGGTGTTATAGTTTGTACTGTATACCTGTGTGTCTGTCTGTGGCATCACAGCTCCTGAACGAATGAACCGATTTGAATGCGGTTTTTTTTCTATTTGAAAGCTGATGTGATCGAGATGGTTCTTGGATATAACCTGTTCAGGAGTTTTAAGAACCATCACCCCATTTCAAGGGGTTAATTAATTTTTTTTATTTAATATAAGCTATTATTCAAAATAGACCTCAAAATGGGGTGTCCAAATTTACATCACGCGAGCGAAGCCGTGCGGGTAACATAGGTACATACCTAAAGTCATAGTATTATCATATACTTACCTAAGTCTTTTTTCTACTTTTTTGTCATATTGTTCCCATAGGGATAGGTAGAATAAAACTGATTTGCTGTTTTGAGGTAGTAGAGATCACAGATCTCCATTTGAATGAATGAAGCGAAAAGAGAGGACCTAGGGTCCTGACATACTCCTTTCGCATCATTCACTCTCATTACATTTAAATAATAAAAATAAAAATTGAGTTTTTATATTTTATTGTTTTACGTTTTTAAAGTGGGACAAGGGCAGGGAAATGATGATGATGATGTTTTAAGTTTTATCATCCATTTATAAATAAAGCAACCTTTTAATTAATACTTTTCATTGACGTCTCTTCTAAATAAGAATCAAGCTCTCAGTAGAAAAGGTTTTTTTTAATCTCAAAGGACACTTTTTTATTGAAACCGGCTTTTGTTTGTTGACTCCGGAAACAATCGGAGTAGATTTTTGTGATAAAAGTAATAAAAGGCCCACGGACCTAAATTAATTCTATGCAGCTTCGAGAAAAGCAAAGGAATAGCAAATTAACTTATATGAAAAAAGTTTTATATAAGCTTAGCAGCACAGGCATAATGTGCCTACTGTCTTGTTTGTAGGCTAGTTTACTACGTGATAATAATAAAATTAATATCTTACGAGCCCCGTAGGTTCATTGCAGATAAAGCTCCTAAGATCATCGATGAAATTGAGTCAATCTAAGTATTATCTTTTTTTTCTTTTAGGAGCAGTTGAGCGAGTTTGTGTGATTTGTATTTAAGCGAGGGACTGGGGGTTTAAAAAGGTGGCGAGCGAAGCAAGCCGCTAAACTGCTAGGCGGAAGAAAGATTGCGTGGGTAAGGAACATCCAGCTGGTATAATATTGTATAGAAATAATAGGTCCTCTCTGTGAATCGTACTAGATATGATAATACTGACGCATGCAAAAAACTATGCATTTGAGATATTCTTGATATTTTGCTTTCTTGTCTTCCCTAAAGGCAAAATCAAAGTGATCGCGAATATTATTTCTCAGAACAATAGCAAGTCTATCTAACAATAGGTAACCTTACTAACAGCAGGGTCAAGCTACCTTCAAGTATTCTGAGCCATGAAAGGAAGTTCAACATTCATCGCAAAAAGCATTGTTCACGAAGATTAAACGTCGTGTAACCGAATTTATTGGCTTTCGTTTAAAAGGATTTATTAGATTTCAGTTAGGGAAAAATAAAAGGAGATTAATTATTTATATACCTACTACCTAGGTAGGTATATTGAAATGGTTTATACTTTTCGATGTAAAAAGCGGGAGCTATGGTTGAAATCCGATCATTAGTCCTCGGACCTCGTAGAACATAATTTCTAGTCGTGTAAGTTCTTTGAACCACTGTGGGGAAAGGATTACTACACTGAAAACTTGACTCCAAGTTTTTAACTTGGTAATGCTTTTTCTTTAGTACGAATGAAGTCTCAACCAAAAGCTGTTTTACACAGCTTTATGTTTTAGGTAGCAGACCCTGTACCTTCAGTATTAGGGAGATGTCTTATTAAAGGGGTGTCCTGCCTGGTGGGAAGATTGTGTGAAAATAGCCCGTCACGTTAACCCTTACTTTATGAAGACATGAGGCCATTGCCATCGAATGACTTGTATACTTGACTCTTACATTCTTGGCGTGAGATGGGCATTATGAAAAAACCCATTATGTGCTAATATCAAATGTCTAACATTTCTCTCGAGCGATTTAACAACAGTAAATTTATTAAGTTATTTCATTGTAGTCATTGCTCAATGAGTATAAAATAGAGTATATAAAGTATTTGGCCTCTAAATGCGGCGGCTTTTATGAGCTAGTCAAAACCTAGAGCTAGTTACCATGCTGGTAACTACTTAATGTCCAAAACAATAACGCATGATCTCATTTTATGAGGCTAAAAGCAAAGTGTAGTACCTGTTTGACCTCAAACCAACGATGGACGCACTTGTTTTCTGCTGTAAAATTCACTTGTCATTCAAAAAATTTTACACCACAACGCAAAATTAAAATTGTTTTGGCATTACCTAAATAAAACAGGGGCCCTATTCACGATGACCAAACAAAACGAGACGCGGGAAAACGTGTGGAATTACCGTGTTATCGTATTCTGCGTGACAATGTCAGATTTCATAAACGAGAGTAGGCGCGAGACGAGGCTCGTTTTGAATTGTCAAAATTACATACTTCAATATTGCGTGTTTTGCTAAAACTAGGTTGTGTTTTTACTAATTATGTAAATAAATTAGTCTTCTTTAAACTATTTAATAGCAGAATATTTTAATTATTTGTACAATAAATAATATAATCTAGGTACCATTGAATAATATCCCTAATAAATGATGTGGTAAATAAGTGAAATAACCTAACCCTAGTGTACAGAATAATTATTACTCCCGGAGCCCTAGTACACAAAAGGAGCTTTTGAGGCGCATTTTGAATCTTTTCACCACGCAGGGTTCGAAAGAACTAGGGGCTAGTAGTAGTTGTAGTAGGTACTAACCTAACCTAACTAATAGCTCTTTTATTGTGAATGCAAAAGTTTGTGAAGATGTGACGATGCTTGTGACTCATAATTTAATTCTAAATGGCTGCACGGATTGAGTGAAACTTGGGATATGCATAGTATGTGTGCTGGAATAACATTAGGCTACTTTTTATCCTGGCAATAGGCGAGCGAAGCCGCAGGCGGCAGGTAGTACTTAATAAGTTAAAGAAAAGTGAGCATTTTTGTGTTTTATGGTATTAATGCATTTATTTAACATAATATAATTGTCATGAGCTGCCCCTCCTAATGTAGCACATGAGTAGGTATGCCTTTAAACCTCTGTTGCAAATCTGAAACGAGGCAGAAATCATTGTTATTGTTTTTATAGGTAGGTACATACTTTCATGTTTTTGGAAATAAAGATAAGTATCTTGTAAGTATCTGGAAAAATACAGTAAATATAGTAGGTTTCAGTCTAACCTAATACCTAACCTAGGTACCATTTTATTATTGTTCAATAAATTAAGTTTAGCTAACACAATACTTACTTTGACTTCTGTTGTAATGCTAGAACATCTCTGAGGCCCAGAATTAACTAGCCTGCCTCCAAGAACGCCGCACAATACCAAAACCACTCTTTGGCCACCTTATAAAATAGCACAAAAAATTTAGGGTCCAGCTCAGCAGAATCCCTTGACAGTCTCCTATTTATGTGTGGGCGTTGCTGGCGCCAGCATATCCAGCCTATCCAGCATATACGTTGTCTTCGAAGAACAACGTCCATTTTTATCACTCTGTTAAAATATGTATATCCAAGTTTTTTTCAAAACAAACAATGCAATATGTCAGTCAATATTTTGATTGATAATTCGTTCGGAAACAAGTTGTGGTTGGTTTGATGTAGCTAACCATTTTACGTATATATTTTTTTTGTTCTCTAAACTTTAAAATATAACGAAAGTATTAGTAGAAAGAGTTTAGCAATTTTATAATTCAATATTTATTTACTTGAGATGAAAATTGTAAACAAAATAATAAAATCGAATCTAAAACCGATTGTTTTCCGAAAGACCGGATGCTTGATTTTGAACGAATCACGTAAAACCAAAACACGGTCGTAGACAACTAGTCTTATGGCATACAAAATACAGTTTTTGATTTCACACCATGGCGTGTCTCGTTTGTGTTTAGAGACACGATGACATTTGGCTCGTTACGTGGCTCGTTTTCTTTGGTCATCGTGAATAGGGCCCCAGAAAAGAAATCACAACATAATAGTTTTCATTTTGGAAACGCGATAGTGTACATAATTTGACGATGAAAATAATTGAAAGGATGCGGTAATATTATTTTACCACCCGAATCAAATCAACGTGAGGGACATACAAGTACCTGATGCACTCTCCACAAGCACATTGTTGCAAGTTTGCACCTTACACATGATGTAGAAATGAAAATAAATGGAGAGTGGCGAAAACCGCAGTGCAGGCCATTTGTAACCTCTGTCACGGACTAGGCGCGATGCAGAGTGCTTTCTGCTGATTGCGCGGAAATCTTTAGCGAACGTGCTCTTAGCAAATAAGCCGGAAAGAAGATAGCAGAAGATGAATATTCGATACTCTCGATATAGCGTCTGTTTTCGAGCTGCGGTAGTCCATATGTATTTCCTATTCGTGGAAGCTCAGTAGATACATTACCGTTTCTTTTCAAAAATCATGTATAAATGAGTTCTTCTAGAATATGTATTTAAATGTAGATACCTAGTCTTAGGCTTAGGTATACTACATTACTAAGCAAGTTGCAAGATTCGGTTAGAGTAAGTCGAGTAGGTTAATAAATATGCCAGGTGAGACAACCGGCGGCATGTCATAGAATCTAAAAAGTTAGAAAACATGTATCAACTTTGAAGCGCACTGAAATCCTTTTAGTTCAAAAGAACTTGTACCATGAGCATGAGTGGTAGGTACCTAGCACCTGGTACATATATACAAAAGAGTGTAATCAAAGTAGAGTGAGTAGGTACCTACCTACCTACCTTGAATTAAACATTAGGGTGGTACCTTTGGTGTGGTTTTCTTTTGCTCAACGAATTCTCTAAATACGACTAGATACTTGTAGCGACACACATTTTGTGGTATTCACCACAAAATGTGTGTCGCTAAAAGTTCGTATAAAAATGCATGAGGACATAAATAAACCAAATTCCCCGAAACGTGCCTTCGAGCGTAGCTCAATACATTATTTAAAATAATGAATGCCAGCAGGTAGACAGTTATTTCTGCCGATGTGTTGTAGGTTTTCATTGTGCTCATTCGGACATCAATTCATCACTGCTAGATCCTCTAATTTCATTGTGTCCACAACGCTCCTTAAAGTAGTTTCAGGCCTTTATTTATGTTTACTAGGTAAGCACTAGGCAAGAGAAAAATAAGGTTAATTAATTTCAGTAATCTGTTGCTATGAACATGACAGATTTTTTTGTCTAGGATGTTGAATTTCATCCAATCATCAAAGCATCAGAAAAAAAAATTAGAATAAATATTCTATCTATAATGTATTATAGGTACGTAGTATCCAGGAAGGTAGATAGTTATCGTTATCTTACATGTTTATGTCGTATAGATAGCCAAATTAATCACTGTAAACTGTGACGGATGGAGTGGACAAGAGGCGGTTCGAACACATCATTACAAACGCAATCCAATCTTAATCCAATCAAGTCCACCACTAAAGCTATACATTTGATATTCAATTGGTTCAAAATGTTGGTGCGTATCTGCTATTAACCATGCATTGTGAAATTTCAATTGGAATGCAAAATCGCTCCATGATTAGTATAATTTTTCAGTAATTCGAATGATTACTGACACTCAATGCACCTATGTAATAAGTACAATAAATTTACAGTTTGACGTTTTAGAATGGACAAGTACTTGTAGGTATGTACTAGGGTAGGCAGCTGTTTAATAGATAGAGGTAGCTACTCTAAAAGGTACTACCTAGACAAAGTTCTTAAAATCACTACAGGAGTTTTTTAACAAAATGTATTGCTCAATGGCTCGAACAAGTATCCTCTCCAAGTAAAACAAGCAAAACTACGGAGTGGTAACAAATAGCAGCTCCCTGATTTTAAGTTGTTCTAGTTACCGCGGGTTCACTCAACTATGCCCCCTGTCTCTATTGAAACTTTGAGATTTATAACGAGATAGATTTACTTACATTTAACTTAATTCTGTTGTTCTGCTGTCCAGTTGTTCACATCAATATAATTGACTAGCTTTGCTCCGCGGTTTCACCCGCGTTTTTCTCGTTTCTGTGGAAATACCGAGATAAAATATTGCCTATATTATAGCCTCCCTCAATAAATGGACTATGGCCCATAACTCATTAATAGGTACCAACTCTTAACATCTTACACACGTGATAACTTTTAAACGAAATATCCGATTGAGATGAAACAAAAAGTATTTTACTTCTACATAAATACTCTTGATAACATAATGCTTAATTTCGATAAAGATTAATATTACGATACATATTTAACGTAGTTTTTTTTTCTTCAGACGATTTCATAATTATTTTGAACACAAAATCGGTTGTTGTGATTAAACCATGATAGCTAGATATATGTTCTCGCAGATTTTTTTGTAGGTCTTGATGGGATCTACAAACCCGTAGTACATCATTTTGTTCTATTGTCAATAGTTTTTGCAGCGCACGCAAAAATAGGTTTTCGATTTTACACCTTGTGTTACAAAATAGCAATTTTATTACGGATCCCTAATTTTGAAAGAAAAAAAACATAGCCTATAGCCTTCCTCGATAAATGGACTACCCAACACTGAAAGAATCATTCAAATCGGACCAGTAGTTCCAGAGATTAGCGCGTTCAAACAAACAAACAAACAAACAAACTCTGCAGCTTTATAATATTAGTATAGATTGGTGGAAAATCTGGAAAATACACTCTATGTTCAATTGTTGACCTTGGTGGCGTGGCAGGTGAGTGCTCGGCTGAGACGCAAGAGGCGTGAGTTCGATTCCCGCTACTGGAGAAATGTTTGTATGTTCTGCAAATATTTTTTCCGGGTTTGGGTGTTGTAATATTATGTATTATAAGTATATATTTATAAAAAAGTGTATAAGTATTATAACAGCTACAGGGTTCCGATAGTACATGCTTTGTTTAGTTTGGTTTGGGGCTAGATGGCGCTGTGTGAAAGTTCACAAAAATTGTATTGTCAGAATTCAACACAAAGTACTTTTCCCTAAAAAGAAACAAGACAGTGTTACAATATACACTTAGTGAAATCAAACCAAGTAAAAGGAAGTCTAAAAAGATAACAAGAATAGAGTTTTTAAAAGTCAGACCATAGCCCCGTCACGCTCAGCGAACACAGCGCTTGGAATTTAATGGGGGCTTTCCTGCACATTATATTTTATTTAAAACTCCTTCGAGTAAAGATGTAGAATTCCACCGCCCATTTACAGTAAAATACGAACTACGCTAACACGAGAAAACATGCTACATGCTACGAACAGCTTTCTTCAAACATGATCCACATTCGTTTGTCGAATTCATTTAGGTAACAGGTATTTATTTAAAAGAACAAATAACACGACTGCGTAGAATTTAGGTACCTAGCATAGTAGGTACATCTGCCATAATTATTAAATTTTATGCCACCACGATGATGATGGTGATAACTTGTATCATTTTAGTCTAAGTTTTTAGTTTTGTATCATCTTATTGATAAGCGAATAAGCCCGAATAAGCAACTAATAGTCAACTATTAATAACTGAACCAACCCTTTAAAAAAAGTACAGGGAAAAATAATTACTATAACATTATCTATAATTACAAATCATCATCGCGTTAGTTCGTATTTCAGAAGCTAGACGAAAATTGCCGAGGCGCACAATATTTGTGGTACTACCTCTATTTCAAATCAGTAAAAAAACGTAGTCAAAACGTGGTCGGTAAATCAGTGGATGAGACTCATAAAGGATAGAAAAAATGACATCATAAAGAAAAGGCGTCATGGCATCTTTGGGCCATTTGCATTTACCTGACAGTAAATGGCTTGAAATGATGATTCAGAACGAACAAATTAAATCATATAAAAAATATCTTACTTGCAAGCTCAACAGTTCTACCTAAGCTTTATTTAAGCCAC
Organism: Scotopteryx bipunctaria; assembly: GCA_949320045.1. Taxonomy (NCBI): domain Eukaryota; kingdom Metazoa; phylum Arthropoda; class Insecta; order Lepidoptera; family Geometridae; genus Scotopteryx; species Scotopteryx bipunctaria. Next base: position 6,259,313 of record OX439449.1, read on the forward strand.
GAAGGCAAAACGAAGGTAGCTATGTCGTCACTTGTAGTAAGCGGGCTTTTGTTTACGTGCATCAACAAGCTAACTGGTCGTTAACTACTTAGTTCCTTCGAACCAGACTGGAGGCTCCTTTTTGACTCTTACCTTTTATCATATCATGCTACAAACTCTTTCTACAACTGATATTATCCAAGACAAAATGTTTTCTACGTTTCTGTAATTTTACAGACTCGTCTTTTATACTCCGTCTAATCCTTTATTTTACTTTTGACAACTGAAATATAAAAGCTTGAGAACGTAACTGTTCCATGATTTTAAAAGTTAACTTTAAAATGCGTGGTGAAATAATTTATCTATCCTATTTATTACCCAATAAAAACATTAAGATGCCTTTAATGTCTCAGTTTTCCCAAACTTCAATAATAATTTGCGTAATACAAACTTTTACGTCACGTTCTATCGTTTTATGTATACCTAGTTGTGGGTTTATACGTATTTACCTGCAAATTAATTAATCGATCGAAAACGATTAGACTTACTATAGCTACATTAACTAAAAAGCCCTACGTTAGGAATTTAAAAGTTCTCATATTAATAGAGCAAACTAGCTGACCCTCGCGGTTTCAATTTCAGAACATTGCAAACATTTGATTAAGAGTAGATATGCTATTCGTTTCATACTTATAATAATCAAAACTAAGTAAATAATTATTTTATTGCATTTTGTGATCGGACTTACCTACAGTTCAAAAGTAAATAGCATAAAACTGATTTTATGAGTTGAACTTTAAGCATAAATAGACTGCTTATTTCGTCTTGTTTCGTTCTGGAATTTAATAAAACAATACGAAACAAAAATTAAATATCAATGTCTTAAATCGAAATCGGTAACGTTTTGGGACGTCACAAAAATATCTGTCAACTCACTGTCAAAAATAAAATAATGGATTGGACGGAGTATAGTAACTTAAATAACTAAGTATACACAGCCTTTTAGGCTCCTTGACTAGGGTTCGTGTTTTGTCAGTGTTTTCTAAACATTCACATGCTTACTTAAATGGAAAGCAGAATTAAGTATTTAAATTATTATATACCTATCTTATATTCTAAACTTGTCTAAAAATTATGTTTAAATGCGAGATTTTAATATTCTATTTTGGTAGATAACACCTGATTTTTTTATATTGCTAAACACTAACCTCGTGGCCTACAGAAACCGCTGTCGTAGCAGACCTGTTAGAGCCCTGCTACGGCAAATTGAATTGTGGTCCGGTCCCCGACCGTTTGTAAAAGTACCTATGGTTTCCGACTTGATAGTATCTAAGTAGTAGGTACCTACTTCGCTCGCATGTTACCTGGATGACAAATGGCCTTTTCTGCTGTTGAAGGACTTACCTAATACAACTGAATATTTATCTCGAGTGTTCTTGAACAGTTCTTGACAATATAAAATAATGAAACGGGCTCACGACCGTCATCCTATCTTCTGTATTCATCTATTCTGTATGTCATCTCCACACTTTGTCTGTAACATTATATGAGTGAGCGGATTATTAAACTATCTAGTTCGACGGAAGTGTTCACATTACACTCACTGAGCTTAGTTAGCGTCCAATACTATTTAGAATATTAAAGAGCTCTCACACCGTGTAGCTATAGTTACGAATTTTACAGCTAAACACTTGCAGATTCATTAAGCGAGCGGCTGAACGGCAGCTAAAGTTACAACGAAAATGCGCGAAAATTTATACAGTCAGCTGTAAGATTTGTGGATTTAATTAAGCAGCAATATGACCGAACCGTGTTACTTGAGGTTGCTAGAGTTAGCTGCTTGCTGGGTTACCGAGTCGATAGTCAAACTGCTAACTGTGAGCGTGTCACTTGTGTAATTTGCGCCTTAGAATCGGCCGGGGCGGGCGTGAGACGGCAGATTGTATGTCCGCTGACTGCGAGCGTAATGTGGACGCGCCCTTAACCTGTCTGCTGTAGCTGAAATGTAGCTTCTAACAAACGGGCTTACACCGATTTGTATGTACCTAGTACCTACTTTTATAAATACACAGAGGCAGTCAGATTATATTAATATTGCTTGAGGATAAAATTACAATCAGCGGTACACCTTTACAGCCCCTGAATTCTACATTTAGCTTCCAAGAAAGGAGGTAGGTAGGTACACTAAAATGTGAATCTGTCGTAAAAGGAACTTGGACCATAAAGCTCTCTCTCTCTGGCCGGGTGCCAGGCTACTAGCCAGCACATCTAAATGCATTCAACAAAAACTAGTCGGTATGCTTCACAGAAATCGAGAATGGTAAAAAATGACCTACTTATTTGAATTTCCCATTATTTTTGCAACGCAAATACGTTTAATGCTTGGTCGCTTTTGCCTTGAGATACGGTCTGATTTATTGGATTTATTTCAATCTGGTGTTAGGTACTCTAGTAAGTCCAACCCAAGATCTTCCTATAAATTGTAAGTTCTCACTTTGTTTTATAAAGATAAAGTTCAAACGAATGATGTAAGTAAATACCATCATTCACTTATAGGTTGCCCAGGACCGACTTGGCATGGCAACATATAAGTTATGTAGATACCTAATTTAAAATGTAGAAGAGAAGAAATACTAGAATAATATTCTTCAATAATTACAACTTATAATTGTATTACTAATCTATATTTTACTTTCTGTTGTTCTGAGGTAGGTGGTACCTAATTAAACGTAACTGAAATTACGAATACCTACCTAGGTATTCGTAATTTCGGTTACGTTAAATAAATACCTACAAGTTTTTTTTTAGTTCGTCTCTAGTTTATATTGAAAGTTCAAATCGAGAAAATTCACATAGATATAGCAGGGGAGGTGTCTTTCAAGTCACATGTTCAAAACAATTTGTTAAGCTAGAAATAGAGTTTGCAACATAGTCGATAAAATAATAATGAATGCAGAGTCCGGCTCCAATAGTCTTATATCGATTGTGCTCACTCACATTGGTTACCTTGTAGTTTAGACACGACGAACTAACTTTGTGAGACATGTCGAAGTAAATTCAGGCACCTGTCCTGATACGAACTTTTGTTACCTGGTTTACGGAGAAAAGGCGCAGTCTTAACTTTATTCTATTTGTACCTGTGTTCAACGTGTTTCTCTTGGACTTTCAGTTGCTGATAGGTACCTTATTACATTCCTCGATGTTTACCTACATACGTTACCATCTTCTTTTCTTGGACTGGGAGTACCTAAAGAAAAAACATAGAATGCGTCCAGGTGCTTCCCTCCCCGAGCATTTCGTAAAAGTCGACTAAGGGACTCCAACATGATGAGATAAAATAAGCAAGTATTCCCAAGGAGGGTTGACGTCAAGCAGGTGGCCGGTCATAAAACACCTTAGCCAAAACTACTCAGAACAATTGTTCTGAGCAAAACTATTACAGCATGATCCAAGGATCACGAGCCGACCCCACATTATAGAGTGGGATAAGGACAGGAAGATGATGATGATGATGATTATCATGTAATCTTCTTAGTATCTACCCACCTACCTAAATACCAGTACATAATTATTAGATAGTTTGTTGTTCAAGCTAAAATATTGAAACAATGTTTTGAAGGGTAGGGTTTTATTGCAATGTAAATTTATCACTTAAATTAGTCGTGTTATATTAAATTAGGTAATAAATCTGCCAAGTATGAATACCTACACCAATTCATTTGCGAATGAGCAGGTCTTATGTTTTAGCTGTTTGAATTTATGTGACAAATGCGTGCTTTAAAACAATATTTTAATGATTTTCCAAACAATCCAATTATATCGCTTCACCAGCACCACTATGTATTCAGTCTCCGATGAGTCGGAAATGAAAGTTATCCGATCGAATTTACAACGCTGGTTTTTCCGTTTCAATGGCAATCGACTAAAACAATTACTTAGGTACTTATTCCAAAATCCTGAATACAATGTTGTTGCGATTGAGATCCAACGATTGGGGATATTTTTGATCTATTTATTTGAATGGTTTCAAATTGGTTTCTAAGAACACACTGAATAATTTTAATTACATTTCAATACTTGATTAACGACTAGATTCCGTCTTTCGTTTTCCTGGCACTACCTACTGGAATAAAAGGAAGCTTAAGGTCACTCTCCGGCGTCTCTGCAAAAGTTCATATCAGTCTGTTATTCTGTTTTTGCGTTAAAGAAGGACAAACCAACCATCGTACAAACACATTTTCGCATTTATAGGTAGTTAAATGTTTCTTTCTACTAATTAACATGGTCTTGGCTTTTAGCGTTGGCTTCTACAACTTGGTGCTAGAAGCTACAAACACCAACCAATATTAAATGGAGAGGTTAACAAAATGTTTCTAAAACACAATTTACTTACCTAAATACGACTACGCTCAGAGCAGCAAAGTAAAATACCTATTTACCCTGAACATGAACAAAGAAAATTGCAAGACTTCTAAAGAAAATGAAATGGTGTCTAGCTATACCATGAGTTTTAATATAGGTACTAATTGGTGATAGAATTAGAGTGCGCATCGATAAGGCTCTCTTCGTGCACTTGGCACTGTCTTCGAACTTTTTAGGTTCTCTATTATAATATAAAAAGAAAATTGTTTTGGCATTGATTAATTACCACACATTCGTTTGTGTTTTGGGCTCATTCTTATAACCATCAATCACAAGAGAATCTGAACATGTACCCTACTCTGCCTAAATATTATGTGGATGGAAGAGCTAAGAATATTTTACCTCAATGTTTTCATATTTCCATATTTTGTACCTATAGATTATATCGAAGTCATAGAGTTTGAAACTAGCCAGACAAAACTCTTACATAAGTAAATTATTAATAACGCAACCAAGCAGTAGTAAAGTAGGGAGTAACGAGGGGAAAACGACCGTTTTTTCGAACTAAGTACCTATAGTTAATTAATTTAGTTTAGTTAGTAAGACTTAGTTGCTTAAAAAGTTAAAACAAAGAAGTCTTACGCTGCTTATCTACTAAGCTGGATTAGAAAATAAAAAGTCTCACAAGTTCGCCGCAAACCCTCCTCTAAGTGCTTTTGTTGGGTTTTGTTGTAATTTACGTGCATCGAGATTCAAAACTCTGATCGTTCACAATTTTTATTTTAAACAGGTATCAGAAAAGTTGTTTCAAACTTACGACTACAGTTTACAATAACTGTGAAAACTCGTTCCGAAAGTGAAATTCATTTTTCATGCTCGCAGTTTACGTTCACAGTGCTCGCAATAAAACGTCTTTATGATTTGTGACTTCCCGAATGCTTGCCCAAACCACGGCAACCAAGCTCTACCAAGGGACGTGCATGTTTGGTTTTCTTTCAGATTTATTGTGCCCTATTTCACTGAACTTTTGTGCAGAAGCTCGGTAATCTCAGGCTGAAAGATTAATAAGCGAAAGAGGGAAAACTCTTATTCTTAATAAGCAAATAGAGAGTGCCATTGAGATTCCCTTCTAAATTAATTGTATTTTTTTTCTCTCATTTATTTCATAATAGGAAATGCAGATAAAAGTTGGAACAGTCTCGCATAATTAAAGCACTCTTGGGATCGGCTTCTACTCTCATATAAATTCCTCGACAATGGAGATAAATAATCCAAAAATACTTCTGACATGAGCTGCGTAATTTTATAAGTTTGATACATTTGTACATAAGTATTTATGTTTTCGTGGCTTATTTTTTTATTTTACAGATTTATTTCCCTTCTATTTTTTAATAATAGATGTTACCCACCAATTTTAATAGATTTACGTAAGGCATGGATAATGTAAACCTAAAAAATCAACTTATTTGTTATAACTTGAAACCATTACAAAACTCAATAGTTTTTATGGTGGCTTCGTGATTGATGATATTTACATTTTACGGTCCAGTGGGATCAAGTGCTTTGCCTTTGGTCTCATAATTTATGCTTTAAATTACTCTGTGCGTTGCCAACATCAGTCATCTCGCTCCGACAGACGAACCAATTTATGTAGAGTTCCTAGAATCTACGTGTTACATAGATAGTTGGTGGAAGGGAACTTGTAGGTAAGGATCTGCAAAAATTCTAATAACATCCAATTTCATGACGAGTTTGTCTCTCGTTGCGGTAAGTTCAAACCTTTCACAATAAAGATATGATTTGAAAAGAGTGAGGTAGGCACTCAATCTATTTCTTCAATTCTCATTTTATTTTATTTGATACGCGATGTTTTCTAACAAAGTTTACCTCCACGTCTTCGGTGAGACACGTATTAGAGCAAGTATGGAGCAGGCGTTTAGAAACACTGAATTAATTTAGCCAAAGTTCATAAAAGCCCGGCGGAGAACATGTAATGTGCATTGAAACAACCAAGTTCTGAACTCGAAGACAGATTTGCCCTAATTCCGAAACAAATGTTAGTTACGTCTTGATAATATAATCGTAAAATGTTTTCTTGAACTAGATACGAGTAGGTATGTACAAGTAGGTATTTTTAGATGCTAGATAATGTTTGCGTGTATACAGTTTGTGTCAATAGTATTTCTTTTACAGGGACCAGAGTGTTGTAATTATTTAGTCAATATTTACTCTACAATCTGATCGTTAAAATCATATATACGGCTTTACTAAACACGTAAAAACACACAAAAAAGTACTTAGTACTAAAGTTGATACGTAATCTTTAAAAAGTTTTCTTCGGCACAGTTTTAAATAAACCATTTGAATCTATATCCAAAGCGACACAATTTTCTCTAATCGGCAATGAAGTGCTCCCACAAATTCGTACCCATAAAACGTAAAGTGGCGATTAACGTTTGGAACACGGGTAATGGCCACAAACAGGATTTACATCGAACTAGCAAACTGTAGCTAACCGCGATTTGCATTCAGGAAATGCAGCCATTAATCAACAGCTTACTGGAAATTAGATTTTGCATTTTGCGACAAGAGACAGTATCGAACTGAAATGGCAATCGTATTCAAATAAGACGGAGGAACAATTTGTAAGGGAATTGAAACGCAGTGAAGTAGTGATCACGCTAAGCGCTTGACTAACGGATTATTCCGGTTTTGTAAACTAAATTTTCATACTCCGTTTTATTCCAGTTTGGTACACTTTGTTTCTTATGGTTGAAATTCAAATATAAAATGTTGGGTTATAAGACAGTCAAATCACAATCTTTTTTTAAGTTTATACACTAAATTATATGTAAAATTTTAAAACGTTATATTATGTTCCTGTTTTCATTTCAAATTAGAAATGAAAAAATATAACATAGCAAGTTACGTAGCAGTTTCGTAGCACACTGCGTAGAACATAGGCCGTATCTTTGAAATCTGGTTTAGGCTGGTATAAATATTGTTTCAGTGCCTAACCTGTGTTATATATTATGCACTAAAATCCTTCAAACTATGATGTTATTGTGAATATGAATAGAAAAGTAGGTACTTAGTTAAGTATGTTGTTTCTCAAATACTGAGACGACAAACCCGAATAAAATAGCGATTGTTGGTGACTCGTGTCCTAGAATAATTTAACCTAGACTGTATCACGTGTAACGTCATCTCGTGCAAAGTCGTGCAAAGGCTTCAATTAAAGCGTAGCATTTAGCATATCAGTAGTGTTGCTACACTACTGCTTTTCTATGAAAGATCTTAGCTCTCTGTAAATTTTGACGGCCTCGGTGGTGTCACGGGCGATTGGTTGGCTGAGACGCAAGAGGCGCAAGAAGAGGAAGAAATGTTTACACGTTCTGCAAATATTCCTTACGGGTCTGGGTTTTGCGTTTTTTTTTGTTTTGTTTTTTTTTGGGGTCTGTTTTACCATGGTACTCGTAGCTTCTGATACTCACGACACAGGAAATCTTAGTTTGGGGTCAGAACTGTGTATATAACTATTAAGTGTTATTTGTACCTCTATTAACTAGCATCTAACATTCAACATAGGCTTGTAAGTTGAAATGGGATCGGTATATTTTGAAAGCCCTATAATGGAATAAGCAGAATCCATATATAAATAACATAGAGTAGCCTGATTTCAGAGTAATTCACCATGTGTCACCAACAAGTGATGCGTCAAATATTACGTCTACAGATGATTTATCGCATTAATTAACTGGTTGCCGGACATTCATGAGCTGAAGTTGATGAGAAAGTAAATAGACAATTCAACAAATTCCTAGCTATTTACAAAGGTTTTATTCACATGCCTACACTGACTTTTGCTATTACATCGCCATCATTATAATTTATTTTCAATGGTATCTACCTAAGGGTACCTAGTAATCTGGTTTTCATATAAACATTTTATATATATAAAAAAAATTGTAGTGAGAGATGAAAAGTCACGAATGCCAACGGGCTTATGCAAGTACTTACGACTCCACACGAGCTAACAATGCTTGAAGCCTCTTCACGGATCTCGGCCACAACGCTACGTTTTTGTTTCCACTATGTTAATTAACTTTATCTACAAATGGCTACACACTATCACATGTATAGGTACTTATTTAGATGCTTCGCAAAAGAAAATATTTTTCACCTAATGCCCAACAACTTCTTGAAAGCTCTCCTAAAATCCAAATTGAAAATAGTATAAATTAATGGATTTAGTGTAGAATTTGTATATCCCAACCATGTTATGAAGCCAATTAATCTATTGCTAGGACAACAACTAGGACAAAACGATAACAGGATATACATTAGAAAGAATGGCAACCAACAGAGCACAAATGATCCCATTATGATGCCCAGTGTCCGCGCTGCTCGCCTTTCCTTGGACAATGAAATCTTCTGTTTCTGTTCTATGAACTGGTGGACTACATCCCCACTGCTATTGACACTGGCGAGTAATGGCTTTTCCTGTTTTTTCTTCCGTTGACTTAGCTTTTTCATTGAGCTCATCACCTTCCCCTTATAGCTAGCGCTTTTCGCTGTAGTTTCAGTCTGTAGTTGTATATCGGCTTCCAGCGTCTGACGAGCGACTGGATCATTCAACAACATGAACGATACGAAAAAGTTCTTCTTGATATTCATGAAAGCCTTTTTCTGGCAACGTTTTATACTTTCCCCACTATCTGACTCGTTGTCGGTATCTTCTCTGTTGTCCTGGCTATCTTCTTGATTCGCGATGGTTGGCAGCTGTTGTTGGAAACGAGCTGCTAATGGTCGCTTTCTCAGTCTCCTTCTTGCAGCTAAAAATATTTTTATGTAAACAATAGTCATTATTACTAAAGGAATGAAAAATGAGCCAAGTGAGGAGTACACGACGTACCCCCGCTCTGATGTCAGTTGACATGGAGTGTCAGATGTGAATTCGTCCGGCCAGTCGTTCCAGCCGAGAAGTGGAGGAGAACTTATCAATAATGATAGCGACCACACGCCCATTATTTGGAACATTACTCGTTTGAGCGTTCTTTTGCTCGCGTAGTTAATTGGATCCGTGATAGCCCAATACCTGTCAAGTGCAATGGCACAAAGGTTCAGGATCGACGAAGTGCATGACATTATGTCACACGTCAGCCACATCTTGCACAAATGCTTGCCCCATAGCCACCTGCCCAGCGTGCTATAGGCTACGTTTAGAGGCATCACCAACACAGCAACTGCTAAATCTGCTGCCGCCAATGACACAATAAAGAAGTTCTGAACAATCCTCAATGGTTTGTGCGTGAAAACTCCGAGTATTACAAGTATGTTTCCAAAAATCGTTCCCAAAATAACTGTCGACAGGGAAACAACTGTTATTATTGCCTCCCATTCTGGAACAGCTATCTCGAGTCCTAAACTCGAGTTGTAGCGAAAGTTTACGGCTTCGCAATACGCTTCTTTAGTGAAAAGAGTGCTGTCGTTACGAAATTCCGAAATATTGTAAAAGTGAAACTCAAGATCTATCAATTCTTCGTCCATCGTAGGTAGATGGATTTTATGCACTTGATTATTCAATTCGAGACTATTATTTTCAATTTTGCTTCGAATTGAAATCTGTAAAGAAAATTTGGTGTAGGTAAGTAGGTCACTGTGTTGTAGGACTTTAATCAGGTACCAAGTGCCTAATCAGGTCTTACCTTTGTCTTCCTGCGGAGATGGTACACATGGCAATATTAATACAAGTCTGTAATCTTCAACAAACTTTTGTTTTCACTACAGCATCACATCATAACTTTGCACGCTGACATTCTTTCTCGGCAAACGACTCTGCTGAGACTGCGGGACTAAAAATAATCTAAACTAAGCTTTGTCGTGGGACTACCTCTATCTGTGGTAGGCATACCTGGCTATGAAATGTGGTCGGGTTTTAGCTACATAGGAAATGTTGAATGAAAAATAAGCTGTTGAAGAATTCATGTAGGTAGCCCAAATTAAAACAAAGGTTTTGGAACAATCGCAATCGCAATCTTACTTATATTATACTCGTAGGTAAATGCAAAAGTTTGTGAGGATATTGGTATGTTTGTGCCTCAATCACGCCCAAACGACTGAACGGATTCTAATAAAATTTGCTACAGAGGTGGATGATAGGCTGATCACCTGTCACCATGTTTACTTGTGGCTCTGCTCATCCCATTTAGGTATACGGGCGTGATAAATGTTACTTTCTTGAATACAACTAAGTACCTACCTAACTGACGAGTTCGAAACAATAAAAATATATTAAATAAAATAAGAATAGATAGGTACCTATACTTCAATACTGTTTTTTTATTTCTTTTTGCAGGTGGAAAAATCTGCTCCCAGATGCTCTACTGCGTGCGATTGAGATGTATTGAAAATCCCGAAAAACTTCGTACTGACTGTTATCTACGTCGTATACATTGACGGACACTTTGCGAACGGACGGACGTACAGCGGAGGCTTAGTAATAGGTTCCCGTTGGCACTCTTCGGGTACGGAACCCTAAAAACACAAGAAAAAGAAAAGTTTGAATTTTAGATTTTACCGCTTAAACGTGTTGCCATGATGAATGATTTTTCTTCGATCTTAATGTCAATGTCAACTGTCAAAATTGACAGCAAACTATAAACACTTTTTGACAAAATGACATTTTCTTTTGTAAGGTGTCAAACAAAATAAATAGATTTAGGTTTGTTCGTGCATTGGAGTAAATTATAATCGGAATAGACTGTTAAAATTGTATTTTACTACTAATAGCCATCCTTAATTATATATAACACCAGTAAGTGCACTTTCTACACTGATGAGAGTCTTTAGCCAGTGATCAGGGCTGCAAGATGGGTTGTTTAACATGGATTCGAGGTATGACGTACAACCTTCATACGATTTATTTCTTTTTAGATTCCCATGAGATTCTATAGTACCTACCTACTCTGTAAGTCAAAGAAAACGAAAGAAACAGATTCATGTTCCTAAATAGCCAAATAGCAATTGTTCCTGACAAGCAATGTTTATGTATTGAAGTGGTACCAAAGTTATTTTGTCTCAGGCAATCTACAATTACTTTTTTGTATACTTATAGGTAAATATTTACCTACTATAGTTGATGCAAAGTAAGAAATAACATAAACATACACTATACATACATAGTACCTATAATAAGCAGTCATAGTTGTATAAAAATGTCCAGTCAGACCCCCCTTAGTGATGCCCACCCTGGCTTATAATATAACTAATAATAGCCATGTTCTCCTGATAATTCATTCAAGTAAAAATCATTAAGGATATAAAATAATAGGTACTTACCACTTTTATGTATAGGTAGTCAATGCTTCACACACAACATGAATTTTCCTGTTCCACTATCAAAAAAATAATGTAACACATGTTTGCTTCAGGACTTAAAATGCCGTTTCCATTTAAAGACAAAGAGTTGAATAAGATAGCTGCATTTTTCAACCTCGGCACATTCTTGTTGACTTGTGCAGCCATTGTCCAGTCTAGTTGGTTCAGAATAAAAGGACTCCATTGCACTCAGAAGCTGTCCCTGGCACAGTTCTTCTCTTTCGATGATGATGATGATGACCAAATAACTATGGGTCCAAACCAATATGATGCAATGGGAGTTACTGACTTTAATGGTAAGTGCATTTACTTTTAAAAAGAAGCAAAACTATTCAACAATTTTGGATAAAATCTCTACTGACATCGAACCAACTGAAAAAACAGCATTCTATTTTTTCAACCAGTTGATGTTGTTTTGCTTCTTTATAAAAATAAAGGAATATTTCTTTTGAGTAAAATTTGCTATCTTCATTATTTAGAGTACTTTCCCTCCAGGTGGCATTATAAACAGGAAAAATTGTTCTACATTAAAAAAGTATAAGAATTAGCTGTAAAGTGTTGTTTTTTATTTTCAGGTCTACCACCATGCACTACGCCCGAAACGATAACACTGATGAGGGTACTGATCCTCCTATGCTTCATGGTCTTGCTATGCTCGAGTGTGGGTACCATGATAAACCTCACCAGTATGAATAGCCGTGCCATCAAGATATTACGGAGGAATGCTGTACCGAGCATCATGTGTGTGTTCTGGGTTATAGCCATTGTGGGTGTGTGCTACTATGCTACCGTTGTGTTGGGCAATGAAAACAATGGTGATTCTAGCACAATACAGGTTGACTATGAATATGGATTCTATACCATAACTGGTGCAGGTCAGTACACTTTAACTAGGGTCTCTTATAAGATATTTAGGACATCAATTTCAAAACCGGAAGAAATATTTACCGATCATGCAAACGTTTCTTCCACAGTGGTAATCGAACCCGCGCCTCTTGCGTCTCTGCCGAGCAATAGCCCGCCATGCCACCGAGGCCGTCGTGTTGAGATGACACTGATGTGTCACTTGTTCATTGCATCTAGGTTCTAGAAGCTTGACTGATGATGAGTATTATGGTACACAAGATGTACACATTGCATAAGTTGGAGTGGCATAGTGGAAATAACTGTAAAGGGCAGAGTAAGATATTGAAAAGCAAAACAAATTATATCAATTTGGGGTCTTCTTTACCAGAGATGTACCTAGCTACTTTAAATAAAACAAATTTTTAATTTCTTGTTTGCTTTCAGGTGCACTAGCCCTATTGGCATCAGCAGCAAATCTCTGGGGAGCTCCACTAAATGGTGATGATGATATCCAGAGGAGAAATCTTATGGACGATTGGGATGGCTATGAGGCTCACAGTGTTGGCCCCACTCCTGCTGTCCCTACCCTTCCGCCTTACACACCCAGTGCTGACTATGTGCCTACTATACCACCGTACGCACCTCCCGTTCTAGGCTCCCAACAATACTTCCCATTTGACGATTTATCCGTTCTTCCACCTCCACCACCATATACACCGTGATATTTTTAATATGTTAAGGCTTGTAAGGAGATTCAATTCAAATTGGTATGCTGATATTAGTTTTAGATATAGAAATCTCGAATGTAGAATGTTATAATAAGTAAACTGAAAATATTAAATATATATTTAGTAAGTATGCATGATACATTTTGAAGTGATGGTACTAGCTCAAAGATGGAAATTGCTAGAAGTTTCTGATTTGACTATGTGAACTTTCATTGGTCAATAGTTCTGATTGTGATCTGATAGAGAAGATAGTAATAGTTCCATCTATTTGGCTGTGACATACCTACCTGCATAATAAATAACATACTTTAAAACTTGGGATATTTAGATTTTCATAGATTTTGTTAAATAGGCAAATATTGTAAACTTTCTAAACCTAGTTGTTATGTCTAAAATGATTGTTCTATTTATGTATATATTGTGGTTGTGAGTTGATCAATGATTCTTGTTCACTTTGGTATGTGATTTGCCATTTTAGTGCCTATTCTCTTAAACATTTCTCTTTAAAATTTAATGCTTTAGAAATCTAAGAAAATGTTATGTTTCTTATAGCTTAAAATAAACTTTTGTTCTTCAGGGCAATTTGAAAATATTTAATATTATAGTAACATCACATATTTGAAATTTTTAACTTAAGGAAGACTTAAAAATATTTTAGTTCATGTAGTTTCTAAAACTCTTATGGAATTCAAGCAATAAATTAATGTCATAATTGAAATTTATAATGCTAAGAGCCAGTTTTATTTTATTTACAGTAATAAAACACTCTTTATCTTTATGCTGATTTCATTGTATCAGTATCTCTATATTGATTCTCGCTTTCTAGTATTATATATAATAATAATATGCTTTAATTTAAATGTTTGTAGAACTAATGTCTTTTATTGCCGTTTTTTACACCACAATGTTTCATCTACCAGAAACGAATGATATGAGCTTTTAGTGTTAATTGGTATCACATGCAAAAAATGCTTTATCTGTTTTTGAAAATGAAGTATCTGTATCTTTAATGGTAGAGAATTTCCTGTATTATAAACCTGTTACCAAAAATGTTGAATAGATAATAAATTATTGTTGGATAGATTTTCTTCTAGCTAGTGATAAGAAATTCCTGGTTAACCTGCTGGGAAATTTATTTTTACAATAATAATAATCAAGAGTAAAGTTTATTTTTGTGTAAGACCAATAAATACATATCTATAACTCGTTTTTTTTTCCTGGCTAGATTAGAAGCTGCTAAGTAAACTATTTGGAATGCCATGGTAAATAAGACTCAAGACTTAGAGGTTTGATTTATTCATAACCTAGCAAGATAATTTGCATCATAATGCTGTAATACACATGGCATACTTATGAAGTATACATGACAATACTTCAATATGCACAAATCTAAATATAATACAATACAAAATAATTTGAGAAGAATAAAGGATCAATTATCTCTGAATGCACTTAGATCAAAATGAGTGTGTTGAGCTGGTCTTTCAATAGTTGCTGCAGCATTGGTTGGCCTACTCTGTGATGATTTGGGTTCAGAATTTTGAGCTAAATAATTATCTAAGTTTCTATTGAATAGTTCATTATTAGACGATGGTAGGTTTAGATACCTCAATCTTTCCTTTTCCAAATAATTAACCCTTTCTTTCAGGGTGGAATTTTCATCTTTCAATACTTCTACCTGCATCACTAATTGTTCAACTAAGGAATGCAGATTTTGACTTAAGATTTGCAGTTCTTCTACAACAACTTCCTTTGTTTTTTCAGTCTTTTTACCATCAACATCTTTAGGGGCAGTTGCCAGGAGCAATCCCGGCTCTATGTCATTCTTGTCCAATAATGTGTGCAATAAGGAATCAGTTTCATTGATGGCTCTGTAAATTGCAACTTGCAGTTTTGCATAATCATGCCCTTGAAGATTAAGACCTGGGTCTTTCCCAAGCCATTTTATGTTGTCCATGGCTTTCTTCACTCTAGCATATTGTTCCTTCTTACTTTTTATGAGATCCTTTTGTTTGAGGTGATAGCTGTGTTGTAATGTGATGGATTCTAGGGCAACGGAGGAGGTTGTCGATTTCATTGCATCCAGGAGGAGTTCAGCTGCATTGTGATGGCATTGCATCGCCTCGTCATATCTATTGTTCAAGAGATGCGCTTCAGCACGTCGATGTTGCTGATGAGCCTGTAAGCAAAAAGGAAACTTTCGTCACTGATAATCTTCATATCGTGTATAATTTAGGTACTGTAAGTAGTTTTTAAAAACCGTAGCAAGCATACCAAATTGAGCGGATGGGATTCCATAATGTATTTAAAAACTATAATTAAATTTCAATGTCTTTATCTTAGTGCGTAACTAAGAACTAGGTACTTGAGTAACTTAGAATTTCCGTGTTCTCACTGACAGAATAATATTGTCAAAGTCATATTTCAACAGCTTGACATACCATTGACAGTTTTTTTTAATAGTGTGACTTGGCTAAGGTGGTGGATTCTTCCAAGGGTGGTGGACTCGGAACAATTCTTCCAAGGGTGGTGGATTAATTTATTATACAATCTGGGTGAGTGGAGTGAGTTTTGTTCTGGCTTTAGAATACAAGACGGTCGAAAATTACAATGGGCTTCATAAAAGTAAACCAAATACCTACGCTTACCTATTTATTTGATTACCTACATACATACTTCTACCTATTGTTTGTATAGGGTATACCTAGGTATATAGTTTCGCTGAAGTAGGTTTATCTAAAAATAGCTAATTAAAGGTACTTAGCAACCTATTATGTGGTTGATTAGACCTTTTTTCTCACTTGCTCAGAAAGTCCGAAATAGCTTCAATATGTAGATATCTACATTAAAAAACAGTAAGTACTACATAATGACAATCGGCTCTTTTCTGTAGGTACCTACGGACTCTATGAATTAGCACTCTATTTACCTACTAAGGTTCCGCTGTCCGTCTGTCTTTCAGCAGGCTGTATCTCATGAACCGTAATAGGTAGGTTGAACCTTTGGAGTTGAAATTTTCACAGTGTGTAGGTTAGGTATTTCTATTGCAGCTTTATCAACAAAAAATAATAATAATAAAATAATACAAAACCCTTCATTATGCGAGCGAGTTCGACTCGCACTTGAGCAGTTCTTTTTATTGGCCATACAATACCAATGCGCATTCCGCATTGCTTTTCAAAAGTTGACGGCCTCGGTGGCCTGGCGGGCGATTGCTCGGCAGAGACGCAAGAGGCGCGGGTTCGATCCCGCTGCGGAACAAATGTTTGCATGATCTGTAAATATTTCTTCCGGGCCTGTGGTACCATGGTACTCGTAGTTTCTGATACCCACGACACAGGGAATCCTAGTGTGGGGACAGGACTCTGTATGTGACTGTTGGGTGTTATTATTATTATTATCAAGTTTAATAAAACAACAAATTCCACGCGCTGTTAAATTGGTAGGAATATAACTTCTGTTTCTTGAATTAATTTCTCTACATTTTCTTCGCAAATTAAAGAAAATAACTAGACAAATTTCGGCTCGGCCGAAATACCTAGCAATTAACAGGCTCGTTTAGTTAGTTTAGTCTGTCGCCTCGTCCTTTTAAAACCACCTAAGAAGGACTCGGCTTCGCCTCGTCTTTCCAATATTGCTCGGCCGTGAATTGCTTTATTTCCGGCCTGAGCAGTAATGTACTATGTATTAGGTAAGTACTGTATTTAAGCACTTACCTATGTAGATACTTAGGTTACTATAGGTACCTACTTACCGAATTCTACAATAGGTCGGTAATGTTATCGCATCAAATGTTTTCATAATACCTACTTTATACGCTTCCAAACACTAGGTAATAATACCTTTGTATTTTGAATCCACTTCCTCATAGCCAACTCAGAGCTACTGAACAAAAGTCAAAAATGTTGGGATTACTATTAGCGTTTACAGCGTTTCGTTCTGCGTCTGGGGTTATCTCACAATGTTCTATGACAGAAGTGAAGAGTCTTCTAGAGGGATGTGATCGGCTCTCTGGGGTGAACATGACCAGCGTTGGGGGGACCATCGTCAATGACCACAACTGTGATGTTATGCTGCCCAAGCAAGTCTTCATGGAGGAACCTCTGTTTCAATATTATTTGGCCGATTCGGTAACTTTACTATGATAGCAAGCCTTTCTGCCTATCATAAAATAAGATCTTAGTAGGTTTACAATTAACACCATTTTGTTTTGTTCCAGAAAAAGTTTTACACTCTTATACTAGTGGATCCAGACGCAGCGCCTCAAGTTGATGGTGAATTTTTCTTGCACATGCTAAAGTCAAATATTCCTGTAAGTAGCAGCAAAGATACCTACCTAATTCAAACCTAAGTATTTAAGTTTTGTATGGTTATAATTTTATGGTTTTAAAAAAGTCCTAGGGACTGCTTGGGTTACTTGGGTTAATTCCTAAACAGAAATTGCTTGTTCACAGGGCCTAGCACTCAAAGCTAAGGAGAGCAGCAAAACTGTTGGAATCGACTACAGAGGTAAAAAATCTGCACCCCCATTAATAATCAAGTTGTTCCAACTGACAGTGAGAGCACTGGTGGTCTATTTGGTACCTAGTGACCTCGCCTTCCGACCCTAAGGTCGTGGGTTCAAATGCGGCCGTGTACCAATGGATTTTTCTGTGCGAAAAATTTATGTGCGCTAATACCAGTAGATAGGTACTCTCAAACTGTGAAGGAAAACATCGTGAGGAAACCCGCGGCTTAGTCAGCTCCGTACGTATTGACCATGTCATTCCTGTGGACAAGGCCGTCTAAGCTGAGAGGATGGTATAGGTGCTGGGTAAGCCTACTCCATCTTAATTCTTCCCGAGCACTACAGCGTCCCGTTTGTGAAGATAAAAGTTGCCTCATGACGCTGTATAAATCATCTACTATAGATGGCAAAAGGCCTTAGTTTTTTTTTGTTCCAAGTATTTTCCTGATATTGTTTGTCGTTTTTCAGGCTACAAGCCGCCAGCGCCACCTCGCGGCACAGGTACGCATCGCTACATAACCCTGCTGTACGAGCAAGCTGATGGTAACAACTTCCTGCCCACAGTGCCGAGCTCGCGGTACCGGTTCGCACTCGCCAAGTGGCTGCTTGGCAAGAACCTTTGCGGGCCTGTCGCGGGCATACAGTTTCGAGCTGAATTCTAGATGGCGTTAGTAGTAACCATATACTTAGTGTAGAGTTTAGTATTAAATTAATTGTTTTAGCACTAACTTTTTGAGATTTCTTGAAAATACCTTCAAAATAGAAACCTATAAATCATTTCAATATTTAAAACATAGTGCTCTTCCTAAATACATAGGCAGTTAGATAAGTATATTTGTATGATGGGAAATAATGCTAATAATAATTCCCTCATTTCCTAAAAGATGTTTTCTCAGATTCGGTCGTCGTTTTAGATGAATAGGTGTTTTCATAATAATCACCCACCTAGATTCGTTTCATAAACATCAAAATGCTCTCATGTCATACGCTCCGAATTCCTTTTAATATTTCAGCAATAAAAAAACGCGTGTCTCGTTTCAATTGAAACGTCAAAAAGAGCTTCAAAGCTTTTCTTTTTGTGCGCTAACGAGAAGCGAACCGTTTAAATGGCGGCACGAGCCGTGCGTAGGCTGCGCTCGCGACTACTCCCTCTCACTGCACCCACGCGACACCAGCGAGCCTAATTTGTAAACAAACTAGCTGCTGTCTTCAGCTTTGTCTGTAAGTTTTTTTTTTGACTTATTAACTTTATTAACAGAAAGAAACTTACAAATAATCCTACTATTCTACTATATTATAAATGTGAAAGTTTGTGAGTTTGTATGTTTGTGCCTCAATCACGCCTAAACGGCTGAACGGATTTGATTGAAACTGGAATAACATAGTACATGTGCTGGATTAACAAATAGGTAGGTTGTTTTTTTGTTCGGGTAAGTACCACGCGAGCCAAGCAGCGGGCGGCAGCTAGTACAAATACAATTTACAAAATACAAATGAAACAGTCGGGCTATCTAAAGGCCGTTGCAAACGGTCTATAGATAGCTCACCTGATCCAGCTCATCAGATGGTAGAAGCGTGCCCAAGACGCTGGCCGTATTGCCACACTGAATGGCTTGACACATCCAGTGTCTGCCAGCAGCCTTTCGCAGATCATCACTCCATCAAGTCGAAAGGCGTCCTAAATTACGTTTACCGAGTCGCGGTCTCCACTCAAGAACTTGTATACCCGTACGTAAGAGAAGATCGCAAAGAAAAACATGTTGTGCCGACCTCACCTAGTGGGATAAGGGATAATAATTAAAATGATTAGGAGTTGGAATGGGCTGTCTCTATCGAAGGTGTCCTGGAGACTTTAGCCAGCTTCTTGTAAAAGCAAAAAGCAATAAGTTTTTATTTCTAAAATTTGTTTTAACTTAATGTCGTTGACCATACTAAAATAACTCAATTGTTTGTACAGATAGCTAATGACATCATGAGGAAATCGTCAGTACCAGGTACTTGCATAATTGGATTGAGCGACCAATTTTAATAAAAAATTTAGTGTAGGCATCTCATTTACCAGGCGTACCGATATGAAAAAACCCCTATGGGATAATCCGAAAACATGCACCTTATCCACGGGTTACCTACTCCGTAAGTAGTTATTAAGAATGCAAAAGTAACTCTTGGAAACCTACAGGCTACAGCGCTTTCAACCTCACAGCTATGGCTCAATTATGATACCTATTGAGCTTTAACTGTGAGGAAGTTGGAAGTTGGAAGTTTCAAACTATTGCACAACAACACTCAGTGGTTACCACTGTGTAGACTTGCGTTTCTCCAAAATAAAGTGCATTTCATGTGATACGACATTTCTCAGAAAGTTGTGACCCGGGTGGTCCTTGGTGTTTTATAGTGGTGCTTTATGTCAAAGTCTTATAACGCGGCTTGTTTTTCGACATATACAAAGTGCCCAAATCTTTTAATTTATTTTAACTTAGCGTCGTCAATCAAGATCAATTTCAGCAGGGAAATTATTTAAGAAGAATTGGCAAAATATTCCTCTACCTTTGGTATGTTATATGACAGAAATACATCAGTTTTTGTTATAATACCTACTAACTTAATTAAGTACCAAAGGTCTTTCTCCTATTCCCACCTACTTTGGTAGGTAAGTCGATTGGGGGCGAGAAGATTATAGATTTTTTTTTAATAGCAATAATTGCTAATGAATTAGATTGAATTTAGAAATGAACCCACTTTACCTACAGAAAACTATTAAGTGCCTACCTATTACTAATCAAATACAACAAATTTTTATACAGAGATGTACCGACTTTATAAAAAAAACTGTGAAGAAAATCCTTACTCAGGTATCTAGGCTTACGTAGGCGTACTTGGTAGGATTTTGAGATTTTGCAATGAATTTTTGAGATTCTGCCAACGGACCAATAAACACTGAGAAGATGAATGAACCTGTTCAAAAACAGTTCCTGGTACTTATTGCAAACCTCTATTAGGCTACTTTAACGATGATTAATTCTTGGTTAACCGCAGTGGGTTTGATCCAGATGACAAAGAAACGATCGTGGCTGTAATGACCTTTGTTTGTTTACACGTTCTAAGGATAACGTCTTATTTATATCGATGACGTCAATTTATAAAGGTACAATCTGATGAGGAAAATTGCTAGGAAAAGGATAATCCTTCTTTAGGAAGATTTTAATTTCTAATAAAAGAATATCTGTCCGTTGGAAGATCAGAGAACCTATTATTAGGTGCTATACCTACATCGATGATAAATCCACTGCACATAAGTACAAGAAACTACCTACATAGTTAGGTACCTTACCTTACTTTCGATGAATCACTAGAGAGTAAGTAACTTCATCCAAGACAAAATAGTCATTTTCTAAGGTTTCATATTTAGTCCCTAGAACCTATCATATTAGTCGTTTGAGAGTCGTTAGAGATCACTTTGGAAATGGAAAAATGTTGGAAATTGCATCATCGCACCGACTCTATTGAAACTTATATAGCTTGTGATATATAGCAGTTGATGAATAATAGAATCGGAATACTGATATTGGTTACCAATGTCTCGCTATTCGAATGTCGTGTGTTTTTGACAGGAAGCGCGCCTATCGTAAATTGATCGAGATGGCTCTCAAAAACACTAAATAGTTGGACCGGTTTGTCGTGTGCGCGCGCCGGAAATACCGCACCTCGCGCTCCAGCTTGCGAGATTTTAAATATTAATTTAGATATTAGAGGCGTACATAATCGAAAACCGATTAAGTATTTGAATTAATTAATGTGATATTTTTCGTCTCTGGTAAAATAGAGAAGGTAAGAAGGTAAAATAGAGAATAAATAATTATATCCTACCCAGATAGTAGGTAAATATTTGAATGAGTATCTTTCTGAGCTTTCGTTTTTGGCAACGCTGGCACTTGTGTTGTGAAACCAAATAATATCATTCCAAAAAATCTTCTAACACGCAGACAACGTCGCGGGTTACAGCTAGTATAAATAAATAAATGGGAACCAGATTTGGCTGATATAATTGATCAATCATAACATTTGCCAACAGTTGGTTACGACTTGCGAGTCTTGTGAAAAGCCAAGAGTAGCAGAACTCAGTTTCCAAAAGCTCAAACGGCTTCCTTCCGTTCGCCCACTCACCGCCCACCAGTCGCCTCCGCAAACCTACCAATCAGTTTAGCAAAACATTATAGAACTTTAACTTGTGCCTCAACAATGAAATTGAATAGGTAATTAATATTGAGATAATGGAAGGAAAATAGCAAATTGAGACATTATATCAGTAAAAGCAGTTTCCTCAGCAAATAGTAGGTATATTTTGCCAAAGGGTCTCCTAACCCTGTTTCATAATCGGATCGTAACCTTTCAGTCAAAAAAAAGAAAAATAACGGGACGGTAAGCGGAAACTCTAAGCACAATAATTGGGCACTTGTATTGACAATCTGATTTTCTCATCACTAGACTGTCACCAAGGTTTCTAAGGATTCAACGTTATCTGACGGTTTCTACCGAACTATTATGCATCTCAAGATGCAAGTTGTCCTGTGATTCATGTTTAGAAAGTGATAATTAGACTGCAGTCCGCTGAAGCACGTGCAAAGGTCAACTTCAGAAGTCTGATCCCACCATAGCCAAGAAAATTAGTAGGTACTTCTGCCTACGCAACGTTTGGATGTTCTCACTTAATCTTTTCATTCACAATTTATGCTTCATTGCTAAGTGGATAAGGCGAAGTGCGGGTCCATTTCTAAGCTAACCATACAGTAGTACCACAAATATTGTGCGCTTCGGCAATTTTCGTCTAGCTTCTGAAATACGAACTAACGCGATGATGATATGTAGGTAATATAGAGCTGTTACAATAATTATGCACTTATTTTTCTAAAGGGTTGGTTCAGTTATTATTTTAATTAGGACAAATTAGTTTTTTATACAAACCACGAAGTTTGCCGAGGCGCACAATATTTGTAGTACTACTGTACTTGGGCTTAAACAAGTATCGTCTGACATGACAACACAATCGGCTGTACCTTTTACTTCTAACAATCAAGATAAGCCTAGCCATCACCTACAAGAATTGAAAACAAAATTGCTCTTAAAGTTTTAACATTTAAGTACCTAGTAGGTACCTACCTAATCATTAAGATTTGTTATTGTAAAATTGAACAACAATTATGAGTTTTTGTAACCTATAAAAATACTTTTGAAGAAAATAAAGACGAACGGCGAGACTAGTGTCACTATTTCTTTCGAACCAGTGTGGTGAGAGGATTTACGACGAAACGGAACGGACTTAGAAGTAAGTACCAATAATCCGTTGTTTAAACTCAAATTCAAAATGCTTTTTATTCAAAGAAATCAATAGGATCATTTTGAAAAGGAATTTACACCTGACGATCCATTTATTCGAGTCGAGGCCGATTTTCGGTTAGGTTAGAACTAAGCCCGAAGTGCAAATGCAGCTATCCAACACTACTTACATTGATAAACGACAAAGAGAGTCTATTGCATTGCCAAATACAGAGTGTTTGAATGGCCGAGATAAACACGTCATAGTTAAATCTGAACGAAGGCTAACTGGAGGCGTTGGACGAAGCAATTAAATTAATTAATTATTTCCTTTCAAATTCGCTTGAATATCAAACGTTGATAAATAGGTAGCGAGATAAAACGCGATTGCTTCGAAGATGTTAATATATTATCGGACACATTTTCCTTTTAACGATAAATAAAATGTTTCTTGGCGAAATGATTTTCTTCAAGCTGTACTTTCATCTAAGTTTTCATCGAAAAGTACCTACCTATAAGGAATTTATTATTATAGCTTTTCTATTGTAATATGTTTGCCCGCCAGTGGAAAGTTTTCTTTCTATCAATAGGTATCTAAAATTGATAAGAGTTTCTTATGAAGTAGGTAGGTACCTAAAGCACCAGTTCAAGAATGTAGAAATACTTACTACCACTATATAGGTAAGTTAGTAGTTACCAGACTATGTAAAAGAGCCATAAATTTAATTCGAATAGGCGACTATTATGTGGACAAATGGTGCCTTACTGCGGTAGGTCTGGCCACCGCGCTAGCCATTCATGTTGCAACTGTAGGGAAACAGTCCACATTCTACTCCACACAAGTTTGTCAATCGCCTGTTGACATTTCGTGTTAGCAAGGGTCGGCAGCATCGCCAGCGATATCGGCCGTGACACGAAGCGTGCGTACGCCAGAATTAGCCGTTCATTGATAAAAACAGCCGCCCACGCGGCGGCGGAGGCTCCATTCACCGGCGCCGAAGCTTGCGCAATGCGCATGCGCCGACCCCGCACCCCGCAACACCCGCTCAAATCTTCCAACAACAACTGTTGTCCGCAACGGTTGTCGCTGTTTCTCTAGAACACGTCAATTGAACTCAATCTTTGATGCTCCGTGTCGACACGTGTATGCGAAATAGTTTGACCTTATCGCACGTTTCATTCATGTTGGCAATCTGGGATCTGTAAAAAACCCTAGAGAGCCTTTATGGAAACAGTTTAAGCGGACTCTACAGATTAAGTAGGTATAGTTTGTAGACAGACGAGTGTTTCTATAGGTATATCGAAACAGTAGTTTAATTAAGTCTAGTCATTAAAATAAAGCGTGTTCCATAGCATTTATTAGTTTTCTAATCTTCTAATCCTCTCATTTGTCACGATTAAAAACAAATCCGGTCGGATACGTACATAAAGTAGATGTTAACGATGCACTTACATCGCGAACATTAACTGCGCCGTAAATGGCCGTAGTAAGGAATCTCTGTTGAGATTATCGCCTCTCATAGCGTAGTATTAAATTACTAGGACAGAGCTAGGAAGCACATCGTCATCACATTAAAGTCTGGAAGAATTATGTCTGGAATATAATTAATTGGTGTTATATTCAAGCAGATTTACTGGTTGGTTTGTTAGTCTTATCGTAATTGTCGTGATCTAATGTGCCAGCAGTAATTACTTCTCGTGAAACTTCTGGTCACACCAGTTAATTATTATATAGGTAGATATCTAAATTATTCAGGCAATGAACATTTTTTATGGTACAGATCTTTTAATAAGTAGGTGTATGGTGTTGTGGATTCTTATATTCATCAACGAATTTCAAATGCATAGTTTTAGTTTTAAATTACTTTAATTCATGACGGCGCTGAATGCAACATTTTGAATTTGAAACGTTACATAATTGCGTAAACGTATAAATATTTAACTTAGAAAATACTTTTATATAGTTTCGTTAACTAACTAATTAGGTATCTACACCCAAATGAATTTGCATAGCATTAATATAAATACGTATAATTAAAGCAAGTTTATGTGTCATAATGTCACGTATGATATTGAAGACCCAGTTTACAAATGGTAGCTCTCAAAAGCTACCCACGTATAACTAATAATTTATAATTTATAAACAATTTAGCTCTGGACATGACATTTGGATCATTTTCCTAAAATATCCAGGGTAATAAAGATGAAAACAAGACTATGGATAAGTACAAAAGGACATGATTCATTACTAAACGGGTATTGTGTAAATACATCTAATGAATAGTTTTTTGGATCTATTAATTTATCGTCAGTCAGTCAGTATCTACGAAAAATAATATTTTTAGATGCATAGAATATATTTATAAGAGTGTAAGTATCCTGTCTTTGCTGGGGCCTTTTGCTTGTGCCATCTAACACGGTCCTGGGCTAGCCTGATCCATATATCCATAAATGGATTAAAAATGAAATAAATAAGATATTTTTCAAAAGTAAACGTAACCGTCTTGATAATGACTCATTAGCATGTAATCGCGTTACCCAAATGCAGGTTAACGCACCTGAACCAGTTCGTAATTAAGAATGCATTTATATTCATTAAAGAGCATTAAAACTTTCCTCTTAGCCGATACAAATTCAATAAAAGCGCTAAGTGGTTCACTCTGATGTCATAATTATTCACTTTGGGGAATAAATTGGAAACATATTCCAGTGCATGCTAGTTTCGAATCTTAAAAACGCACCTTTACTTTAAAACTGCATTACCTTTTTATTATTTGGCGGCCTCGGTGGCGTGGCTGGCGATTGCTCGGCAGAGTCGCAAGAGGCGCAGGTTCGATTCCCGCTGCGGAAGAAATTCCGCGTCTGGGTATATAAATATTTCTTCCGGGTCTGGGTATTGTGGTACCATGGTACTCGTAGTTTCTGATACCCACGACACAGGGAATCCTAGTGTGGGGTCAGGACCATATGTGTGACTGTTGGGTGTTATTATTATTATTATTTTTTGCTCGTTCTGGGCAGGCTATCGTCTTTTGGGCATTTATTTGCTCTGGTGAACTCTGCATTAGATACTAGAAACGTTTTTTTTTAATTATCATTACAATAGATTAGACATTAGTGAGTACTTTGTTTAGTTATTTATTAGGTTCACCAACAGTTTACACATGAATAAAATATGTGTATAAACAATTGTCTTAAGCTAC
This sequence comes from Scotopteryx bipunctaria, assembly GCA_949320045.1. Taxonomy (NCBI): domain Eukaryota; kingdom Metazoa; phylum Arthropoda; class Insecta; order Lepidoptera; family Geometridae; genus Scotopteryx; species Scotopteryx bipunctaria. The sequence continues at coordinate 6,285,631 of OX439449.1, forward strand.
ATGCCAAACTAATTACAGTTAAACACAACATGCGCAGTAAGCAAACAATTTTCGTTGGTTTAACAATTTGTAGGTACTAGCAGTCTCGTAAAATAACTATATTAGGAATATGATTGTATCAGGATATCTATGCAAAAAGATACAAAAAACTAAGAAGAAAAGTTATAGATTATACACCACTGAGTACTCTCAGGTACACGGAGTGATTCGAGCTGACAATAAAACTATATCTAAGAGTAAGAATTTAGGAGGAATGAGAACATAAAAGGCAAATAACGCCCAAAAGCAAAACTAATAGAAAAACTGAGACATAACTGAGTGCTAATAAATTAAATAGAGGTCATAACAATATTATGACTGCGATAAAAACTCTGTCTGCCATCAGTCTGAACTAATTTTGAAAATATTTAGAGAGCTCAAAGTTGACTAAGAAGTACCTAGTATCCTCTCCAACTTGATGGACCTATATGGACGATGGGCTGATCACCTGTAACCATGGTTCACCATATGCATCTTGGAAGTCTTGGATCAGAACTGGCTGCAAGTTTTCTTATAATTACTTGTGGTTCTGCCCACCCCGTTAGGGATACGGGCGTGCACCACTATTTACCTACACGCTCAAAACTTTGTCACCTTCATAAAGTTATTATAATCTGTTGTTCTTTCATCGTAGTTGCACCAGAAACATTCCTGTTTAATAAGCAATAAATAAAGAAACCTAATTATTTCCAACCAAATATTACCACTTTATGATAAGCCTTCCAAGTGTCAGCCATTATTTTCGAGCCATGAACTAAATCTGATCATGACGCAATCGACACTAAAGCTCGCGTTTCAGATTGAATCTGAATGAACTGACAATTCAAGTTTCAATAATGCAATTCATTTCAATGCAAACCTTGATTTTACATTAATATTCGGCAAATCTATTTAATTCACTAAACAGGACTACTTGTCAAAGTGAGGTCGTTATACTTTACCTCAAATAAACACTAAATTATTTTAAATTCTCCACTCCCAAAAATGCCAGTGTCGCACAGGTTGGACTGGCCTAACAACTAAAGAAAATGTAAGTAAGTAATCTATTTCGAAGTAGGACCAATGTAGACCCTATTTCTGATGAACAAGAAGTTATTTACCTATTTTCCGATAAGGCAAGTAGTATGTCGCTAGTCAAATCATATTTCACCTGGTTTCACACACTGTTGACCTATCAACACGTAGTAGGTACAAGTTCTATAATAACACCGGTGAACATTATTAATGAATAGCGAGTCACACACAAGTGTCACGACTTTGCTCGTCGCGAAGTCGCCACGGGTCAAGGCTTTCATTTTTGTTTATAATATTGCAAAGAGACTGTCGCTTGAACCTCGACTCAGGGTCAAACTACTCAATGGAAGAACCTACTTTACGCAGATCATTCAACATGGTTCATTCATTATAAACAAGATAAGGATATGAGCGATGCAAAATATTGCACTAAGACTATACGTGAGATTCTATCGTACTATCAGTAGAAACAAAAATGCTATGCTTTTGTAGAGTAAATGGTAAGCCATAAGAGTCTAATGATTACCTTAGGCCGGAAGTGAGAGGTAGATGGTGTGAATAGAACAATACCGGTCGGTTCACGCGGTTCAGTTACTAGCTTCATCGCTGCTTCACATTCATCAAATCGATTTAAAGTCAAATTAAATTGAACCTTATTTTTTAACACCGCAAGGTTCATTTAGGATTGAGTAATAATCTGTAGGACTTCAAAAGCTACATCAGAACAGAACCAAGCAAACTGTTTTCGACCATAGCCTAAGAAACTTTATCAACCTCAACTATTAGCTGCAATTGGCAGTAACTATCTCGCAACTGTATCAGTGTAAATTAGCCATGCTGTATTGGCCAATATTAGTTTGTTTTGTGATAAGGGCGCCTACAGACTCATATCAATCCTAAATGGTTGCGGATGCCTACGGCTTTGTCTTATGTGGCTTTTGAAAAGTTGGGTCATCACGCACTTTCTCAATTGGAAAATGAACGCACTGGAAGGAATAAAAACAAGACAGACTTACTAGAACAATTTCCATTTAAAGGTTTGGGCCTGTCTCGTTTAGCTTTGTAATTTTTCCATGTTTTTGACAAACTGGTAGATTGGATTATATGTGCAAGCTCTTTAATGTGTAAGCATGATGCGAAGATGCGAGCTTGTGGGGGCGGTGCATGAATGGAGCCCGCGTGATTCACTGAGCTCATTCATAACGACGCGTGCGCATCATGCCATGGAAATCAATTCAATACCACTTAGCTGCGCAATATTAGTGTGAACTTGCTTCATAGTCGCAAATTGAATAAGTAGATTGACATTATTCAGTTGCTGTGTTTGCCCGGAGCAACTTGTTTGTATTGCATATTGAAAAGAATAGGTACTAGCGTTACATAAAGTTTATTTTAGTTTTTTTTTTCTATAGAAATAGATGAGCTTAGGCTTTGTGAGACCAGTCTCAAAGACCCAATAACAATAACTCCATTGGTATTAAACGTTCTCTAAGGTGGTCATCTCGTCCTCAATACAACATAACATTTATTTGACTCTAAAGGTTATGAGATTTCAACCCATAGATTCGCTGATAGCATTTAACTGGACGGGTAATTGTTTGTGAACGGGCTATTAATTTCATATAATGGCTTTTAAGTCCACATTAAAGAAACCTAACGAAAATTATGGGCGATTCTCGATGTGAGATGCTATTGAATTTTTAAACGTACACAAAGCATGAATGAGGTATAGTATCGTTTTATTCTTGTTTGTGAAACTATAAATAAAATAAACAAGAACGTTATTCTTATGCCCTTAGGTATGTGCAGTGCATATCAATAGGAAAATATTACAAGGAAACCAACCAAGCAATCTTTGAACAGGCAGTAGAACATATCCATACAAGTGTTTATACAATGGCGTTAAATGGAAATCATATCAGATTAGTATTGCTACCGATACGTATATTTATTGCACAGCATTTGCATTTAGAAACAATCTCAGCGCAAATGGAATAGATTCCGTTGAAATCTGCCTAACAAGAGCTGTCGTATAAGGCCGGGTTAGATAAAAGCTAGGTAAACAATAAATAGTGTAACAAGGCGTTCCATTATGTTTACAGTTTAAAGAGAAGAAGATAAGCCGAAGTCCGCAGCCCGGACTTGCCCGTAAGCTGCTCAGAAATCTTTCGCAATGTAAACAAGATCCGATTAGATCTGTCTGCGGATAATCTAGACTTATTTATTAACACCTGTTCGAGCCTATCCAATATTCATATTTCATTATAGGAAATACGAGTACAGCGCACCTAAAAAGGCACTTGCTTGTTTGTATAATCATTTGCTATGAATTAAGTAGCATCTTGATTGCATTGATGGCGTATTTGATTAGAGCAAATTGTTTGATTATTTTATTATGACTTGTAATGATGATTACCTTTAGGACTGTTATATTGCAGTTTGTAGTCCTTTGTTTTATAATATTATAATTTAATTTAAGTGGATGTAACTTAGTTAAGATACCTACTAGGTATAGGTACATGGGCTATCAATGGCAGGCAAGTTCATAATCTGTTTTCGGTCACGGTCAAACCAAAGGTCAGCCACGTAATAAAAGTAAAAAAAACGTAGTATTTTCGAATAGCTTCCTGCAAAGCTTATTTAAAATTACTGATTCAGTAAAATTGGTATAAGCATATCGTACCTACATCTGAATAAGTAAACGGGTCTCATAAAGAAGTCGGTAGCAGTTCTAGAGATGTTTATCTAGTAACTAGCTGTCTAGGGCTTAGCTTGCCGCTTAGTTGCTCCTGACTTTTACCGACATGTAACTAGCGAACTGCGAAAACATATACAAGCTGGAGTAGCTTTTAATTTCATTTGAATATTATTTTGTTGCAAATTTTCATGACGACGGAAACTTATACACGATGCAATTGGAAAAGCAGCCAGTGCTCTTCTAACCGTTTCTTTAAAACATTCAAATTATGAACTCGGTTATGTATTAAAACAAAAACAATCTAGTACTTAGGTAATTTGGTGTGTGTAAACACTCTTCACAAAGTTGTGTAACTACTACAAGGTAACTGTGTCAGTGTGTCATTAGAAGTTGGCACAGACAGTTGAAACAACAGTCAACGAGTCTGCCAACAGGACTACCTTATGATGCAACTTATCAGTAGGCATTATTCAATGACTTCACCTTATGTAATCAAGTGCTTCATTGTAATTATTTCCTTAACTTCGTGTGGATTGGTCTATGTAACTAGGTCGAGACGATTGTTTTTTTTTATCTAGGTTCCTACCTAACCCTTTGCTAGTTTAGGTTTGCTAACTTATGTAAGCAAACCTAAACTAGGTATTATTACCAAACAGTATTTTACTAAAGTTCCAAATGTTTGGCACGTGTAAAATGCGTACCCACGCCTACAGGTCGGAATCGTGAATGGATCAGAACCTCGACTGAGGCTATGATGCTGGTTGCGACAACATCGCCTACGTTGCTACAGAAGGCCGCCAACTTTCATTCATACCATTGCAATCTGAAAATCTACAACTTGGTAATAAGGAAATGGGAAAAATAATAGTCAGTCTGTATTCCGCATCACTTACCATATCTTACCGTTTTTAGAAAGCAATTGCTGTCTGGTAAACGATAGTGCAAGAGAAAATTAATTAAATATTACGATGTTTGTAATTATTTGCCGCTGCTGGCTTGAATGAAGCAAGATCCAACGGACTTAAAAACAAGTTACAATTACAGCTTGGAATAAGTAGGTACTATTTTATAATTTATTTATCTTCTTCTTTTAAGACCACATTTTTACCTACGTAATAAACAACAAAAATATTTATGCTGTATTACATGCAGAGTTTTACTTAGGTCATTGTCATGCAAATCATTTCACACGATCTTTTGTTTGGATTATATTTACTAAGTAGTAAGGCATGTAAGGTTTGTTTAGATAATTTAAAACCCAAAGCAAGCAAGTCACACGCGATTGGGAATGTGCTAAACAGGATGTAGAATGTGCTCTTTGCATTTATCCATTGTTTCTTTCGCATACATAACTCTTCGGTCAAGTTTGTTTTATTAATTTGGGTAATAACTTCAAGAGTTATATAATCCAAATGCAACTTATCTGTAACTAACTTTCTTTACAAAATGAACGGTTCAATCAATAAAACTAACTTATCCAACGTCTATTAAACGTTTTAAATCATCTAGCTGAACAACTCCGGGTCGTCGATGGCGTCCAAAATATTCTTCTCGTTCATTGACACGTGCCAAACCAGTTTTCGGGCGAGTTTTACTGAATGGCCGCTTCCTTTGTGAGAGTAAATATTCAAATGTTGCGATTAATTCATGGCTAGATAGTGCCTTGCTTTTATGAATGGAAGCCAATGTGCAGTTGTGTGGGTGATAGGTAGGTAGTGTCGTAGTATGCACGAGCACACACGCGTATCAGAATTTGCATACTCGACTAGGCGAGCCACGTGCCTTCGTTTCGAGCGCAGTTACCTTTTTAATATTCGAGAAGTTAATTTCAAATGTAAATGATATTTGAAAGTCAATATCTTAAAATGCACACAGGAAATGAAAACTTCAATGTTTGCAAGCTCATCTAATACGCCTGTTTTGTGGTGGAATCTCATTCATTGTATTGTACAGCTTTGAAAGTAATTGAGCGAATATTGACTGACATGCTTACTATAATCTAAGTCACCGTTTTTGAGGATGGTTAAATTACGTACATACATAACAACAAATTAGTTTGATTCCTCATAAATTAATTCAACGCCATTAGGTACTAAAATAACTCTGTATCATAAGAACCTACTCCTCCGCTTTAATGTCCACTGATGTCCAATATGTATTTACCAGGTTATGTTGACCTACAATGTGACTAAAAAATTGACGACTTTTTCAAAAGTAGACAAGAGCCCCAGACTTTTGACAGCTTGTAATAAAAATATAGGAACGTAACTCTACAATACGAAGAAATAAGTGATTCATATTTTATCATATCGTGGGCTCAAGGGTACGGTAACACAAGACACTTGTCAGGCGCTTAGCCTATTTTCAATAAAAAATCTTGTTTTCGTCAGTCCTTGTAAGTACCAATTAGTAAATATATTTTTATAATGATCAAAGTATATTTTGCTAGGCGACGAGTACATACATACATACTTACATTATTATCACGCCCATATCCCTAATGGGGTGAGCAGAACCACAACTAATCATAAGAAAGCTTGCAGCCACTCCTGATTCAAAGTCCTCATTCAGAAGTCAGTTATGCTATAAACAGCAAACAACAGTGGATATTATATAAAATTTGACAAAAACGAAGTAACTATCGGTTTTAGTATCAACACATACCTAATCTATGGCCAGAGCTAACATCCCAGCTATTGAAATCTTAACGTTTTCTGTCCCATTCACAAATCATGCTAACTAGCCGCTTGTCTACCCTTGGGTACAGTACCCGTAGCACTGGTTCCTATTACTATCAAGTGCATTGAAAGTTACATACATACATAATATAATGCCCATATGGGGATATCCCCAGCGTGGTGGGCAGAGCCTCAAGTAATCATCAGAAAACTTGCAGCCACTCCTGATTCAAAGTCCCATGATGGATAGGGTGAACCATGGGTATAAGTGATCAGCCCATCGCCCATATAAGATGGTCCATCATGTCATCATTGAAAACCAATACTGTATTAATGCAGGTGGTTTAATGTACCTACGACGCTTAGTTTACGAATATTCAGGAAGTAGTGCTGTTGGAACGGGGATGTCACAAGAACCGCCGATATAGTGCCTAATGATTCGCATAGCGAACTATTAAGGCTTACTTTATGCTTGATGCAAGAATATCCTGGATTAAAGTTGAAGTGAACAGAAAATGAATGCGTAAAGTTATGCGTGATTACACAGATATCCTACTAAGTTCAGTTATGTGTCAGATTATAATTGCATACATATACTGACTTACACACACAACGCGATTTATATAAGTATTTCACAAATAGTATATTTTAGGCTAGCCATAATAACTTAGGTACCTCAAAACTCACAATGAATTATCTAATACAATAAAACAAAATAATGCAATGAAACAAAATAATGCAATGAAACAAAATAATTGATAGTCAAATCTAAGCTCTTTCAGCTGAGTAATTATAGCACTGTATCTCACATACATCACTGCCCCAGATTAAGGGAAGAAAAATGTTTTAGACAATGCAAACATGTTCATGTTACTTCCGGAAAAGTTAGAATCAAAGAGAAGATGAATGAACATTAGTAAGAAAGGAGTGAATGTTGTGACGCCTAAAAACTAAGGCCTTTTACCATAGTAGATGATTTATACAGCGTCAGGAGGCAACTTTTACCTTCACAAACGGGACGCTGTAGTGCCCGGGACGAATTTAGATGAAGTAGGCTTGCCCAGCACCTATTCCATCCGCACAGCTTAGTCGGCCTTGTCCACAGGAAAGACAATACGTGCGGAGCTGACTAAGCCGCGGATTTCCTCACGATGTTTTCCTTCACCGTTTGAGAGTAGGTACTGGTACAGCGCACATAAATTTTTCGCACAGAAAAATCCATTGGTACACGACCGGGTTTGAACCCACGACCTTAGGATCGGAAGGCGGGGTCACTACCAACTAGACCACCAATGCTCTTACCATGTTGTGACGGCTGTTGGGAAATTAAGGAAGAATAGTACATGTTATGCCGATCTGGCATAACATGTACTATTCTTTCTTACTAGTGGGAATATGGCAAGGAGATGATGAAATAATGCAACCATTTTTCCTTCAATCCAAAACTTGCGCTCATAGCTCACGTTTAAAAATGATTGAGCAAAAGACGGGTCTTGAAGCCGAGTTCCAAACTCAAGGGCGCGATGAGCTAGGCACGAGTCATTTCCGGCGCTTGGGTAGGTACTGTCGCACACAATCACTGCTAATAAATAATAGGAGCTTGCATAAGTTCAAGCTAATGTCTTACGTGCATATAGCTCTATAAGCTAAATTATCGCTAGCAAAACAAACGATGCGGTTGGATAGCGGTCGTTCTTATTCTTTATTTTTAATTAGAACATGAGCTATTGTAAAATTGTTTGCTACCCGTAGAATAATGAACTGTTTCTTATATTCGTAGACAGGAGCGCGTTGAAATCTTTTAAGAATAGATGTCAACTGTTTTTAAGGACGCTTCTATGATTTTTACTTTTTATATTTATTTCTTATTTTTTATCTTCTTCTTACTTTGTAGTATTAAGTAATAAAAGTATGTATTTAAGTACAAAAAAAGTATTTAAGTATTCTATCAGCCATCTGGTTCCCATAATACAAGCTTTGCTTAGTTTGGGGCTAGATGGTGCTGTGTGATAATATCCTCAAATATTTATTTATATTTATTATTTATTTATTTATCAGCTTAACTTCAAAGTTTACGTTATCGCTTTGCTTTTGTTTCAGTTACCTCTTTGTAAGACAACGGAGTATGCAAAAACAAAATAAGGCTACATCTGAGTGGGTAGGTTATAATTGACGCAACACATTACGAAACACAGCCTCATCTTGGATTTGTGAAATCCTGGTGATAATTATAAGGCTCATCTTTTTTGGCCACTATTGCGAAAGTACCAATAACTCAAACACACTACGTAGTTCAATGATTCCGTTAGAAAGTAACCGAGCTCAATAGATGAAGAATAACAAACACGATTTTCAAAAATAATAATTAATTTCTCAAAAATAAGACAAGCAAAATAGAGCGCCATTTCAAAATGTATAGGTGAAGCTAGAGGTATTAGCAATGACCCCTTATTTATATACTTCTGAGGCCATTGAAAATTCAAAACTCCGTCATCATAAGTTGGTCAATGATTATAACGAAACCTATAAAATAAGATGTCATAAAGTCAACACGAGTGACACACTTCAAATAATCCCTACAATATACGATCGTAAGTGTTGTTTCAAGACGTAGAAAGTCATATTGCCACATCTAATTATGCAAATGGTTGGCTTTCTGACCATTGTGCTAGTGGTCACTGGGAAGGGACCAGTACGGGTCGTGTTGGTCGCGAGTCACGGCGACGCGACAGAGAGGTGCGATGGCGCCAGACCTCGAAAGCTAGAGACATGCCATCCCAATTTTTCCGTTTCCATATCATTAGCGAGCCGTATAAAACGTAAAATACATTGAACCGGTTTTTATTATGTATTTATGCAAACTAAACGCGACCACTGAACTGAACCTAATCACAGTGTCCAATCGTAATTGATTTCGTTATCAAAATGTGTGCCCGACCATGTTTCCATTTGAGATTTAATTACCTGTATCGAATTTTGGTTAATCATTTTATAGACTAATTAGGAAGTTCCTCGATTAATGTAGAACCATAAAAGAAAGGTCAATAAATGTCATAGAATAAAATTATAATAATTTTGCTGCTAACATTTATTACGCATGAAAAAAATCAATGTTATGACACCAGATTGCAGCGCCATTTACAAGTACTTAGTCTAACACCAACAAATTAGAGTTCATTATCACATCCCAAAAATATTGTTGAGACATCAGTTTTAAATTGGCTTCCGTGAACTTCTGTCTCAAGATTTACGGTGCTCAAACAAATAATTTATATTGAAAACTAGGAAGTGAGATGGCAGTCGGACTCATCGCATCGTGGGCTCGTAGGCGGCTAACGGGACTGCTGCGCCGGCGCCGCAGTTCGTTTGTTCAACCTCGTACTACCAATTCGCAGACCGTTCCGCTCGTCACAGTAGGTACCAACAAAGTGTCAATTCTTTCAGAAAATTTACCTACCTTTTGTAGTTTTTCGAAATGGCTGTAAACTGTTAACAGTAGATCGTTTTCCCAAGTTTTTTTGTAGTTAAAGGTTTAAATAAAGTTTAAATAAGTTTTTAAATAATTTAATTTTAATTTTACCATCAGATTATTGACTTCTTACTCCACATTTTATATTAATCCTCAATTTATCTTCAACATTCAAGAGCTGTCCCACTTTATTATTTATGGCTTTTATAGCATCAGATGAGTTTGAAGAGTGGCGCCAGTTTCCATATAAGCTAAGCTGTTATCAAATATTTCACCAATAAACCTCTTATGTCGACCCAGAGGCTGCATTCGGCGCGTGCGGCTACTGGGCTTACAATGTTTCGTATGTTGTAACTTGTAACACGAAATCAATAGTGCCTCTTCATAATACCAATGGTCCGTTCACACTTGTTAATAGTAGAAAAAATATATTGATTATGCAATTACATTGTTAAGTTTTATAACAAAGTGGATGCCTGGATGAGGCTATTAGAGGCTATTAACGGACCGTGAAGATTGCGTACACAAAGGGAGACATATACACAGCAGTGGGTAAAGTCGAGTTGCTAATGATGATGAGGATGATGTTAGCAAAGTAGGTATGTTTTTATTTGAAAAAAAAAACATCTTCTATTTGGTGAATTTGGAGAAATTTATTTGGATTACTTTCTTATACGTAGAGTTACGTAGAGATGTCTTATCAGGCCATCATTAAAAACAATTGATGTATTTGTAGGCAACTTATGTGTTGTAACCTGTTATATCATGAATAAATTTACCTTATCCTTCTTGGATATAAACATGTGTTGCTTCTGAGTTCAGTGTAAAGAGACCTCAGACCGCAAAGCATTGATATATGACCGGCGCCCACACCGAGCGCCACTTTGGACGGCGGCGTCATCTTGATTCACACGTCGTGTGCTGTAGGTACTACGAGTATGAGCCATTACGAATATAGGTCACCTTTTTATTGCTTAATATCAGTTTAAGTATTGTCACCGTATTTGGGTAGCTCGACCTCCCGCAATTCAGATCATTTCTGATCGTTCGAAACCGCCCTTTAAAACTTGTCCCTTAAAATGAAACCAACGTACCTACCAACTCAAATTAATGTTGACATGTTTTACATATACCTACTTATAAAATTGAACCAAAAATCCCTAAGAAAAACTCCTAATATTTACGATGTGGTAAAGGTGATCTCATATCGACTGACGAAAGGATATTTTAGGCTTCTGACTAAAGCTTTGTTCGATTATTTTGTTGACATTCATTCTAATTAGGTATCTACCTCAATGTCTGACTTTATAATGCAACATGTCATTCCTAAAGACAAGACCGACTAAGCTGAGAGGATGGTAAGATTGATAGAGCAAACTTCTACTCTACATTAAATCGTCGTTCCGGGTAAAAGTTACGTTGGTAAGGTATAAGGTATAAATAAATTATCTTTACAGTTTAGGGATGATCTGCCCTAGTTTTTACAAGTAAGTACATCAAGTATAAAAGCTTTTAAAATATAATTTCTTATACTTAACGTATCTTTTACTTCACCCAAACTGGACGTACAATTTATGTGAACAACCCGTTGCGTATTTTTCGTTACCACGATGAAATCATTTTAGTTTTAGGTAAATAAACCTCACAAAATAAGTTTTACACTTTTCTTTAACTATTAGTGCTACTTAAAAGTTCTTTAAACATGTAATAAAAAAGTAAGTTTTAGGTTAAGTACTGACGCTTAGTTTACATAATTTGCATCTCCAGTTTGGCTGAAGTATTATTAAATTTTACCATAAAATATTACATAATTATCAAAAAAGGTATGAGACAGATTGTTTTGGTAACATTTCTGCAGGGTAGGAACTTATATTTTTGCTTTCTCATTGTACCTGTAGGTAGGTACATGGGAAGGGCGTCGTCACGGGTCTAGTTTTTATCAAACAATCGATTGTAATAATAGCTTGTAGTACTTATCTGTGTCGTAATTGCAGTGGTAATGAGCGGGGGCGTTACGTAAACAAAGAGTTGGGCGGACCTGCCACTGGCGCCTCCCACCCCCGCACCCCTGCTACCTGCGCGTACGCATTTTCGCAATCAACACGAAATCGATAAGTGTGACGAAGACGGTTAGGGCTGACAACTTTATTCGATTATATTTTATTAGGTTAAGGTGTTTTTTTTATAAGAATACATCCTATTCATAACTAGAATAATAAATTTCGAAAGCTTTGAAAATAAATAAAAGTAAAAATACTGAACTTAATTATTGACACAAAAAATAGCTTAATTATTACCAAAATATAACAGACTAGCTTACACGCGTGACTTTGCTCGTGTGGTGTAAATTTTGACACCCCATTTTACCTCTTTTTTTAGGCTTATTTTGAGAAACCCTGAATGAAACAAGTTTCCATTAAATTTGTATTTAAAGTATCCTAACCAAGTTTCGAGCCAATCGCACTACCGTTTCAAAGTTCCCACACAATTAGAAAAATCCTGAAACACATATTTATTTACTTTATAATACCTACCCAGACTAGTTTCAAGCAAATCGCACAACGCGTTAAAAAGGTCCATACAAACGTTTTAACCCCTTTAAGGGTTGAATCCTGAATTAAACCTTCCACGGTTTTGTTACCTACCTAGAGGAAGCTACTTTTTAAATTTTAGTTTTGTAGCTTTAGTAGTTTGGCGTGTGCGGTGATTGCAGAAAAAAGCTTATATAAATGTATATAGATTAGTAAATATAATATATGCGTAATTAATTCATAGACTATTTTTTGTATGCTGTGCTACCCACGTAGTAATAAGGAAGTAACATTTTGTACATAGGTACAAAAGTTTGCTGGCAACCTTACTGCCTGGCGCCAGCAAGGTTACTTAACTGTTAATTTATTGAGTGGGATAAAGATAATTGATTTCGGAACTTTTTCGTCAGAATAGCAATTGATGGCAATGAATTTATATGGTCGACCTTAAAGATTCACACCACATAGTTCCATTAATTCATAAAACATTCTTTATTAAAGTGGTCCAATCGACTCAGTGAGTGACTCACATCAATGGACAACCTATTTGCGGTATTATTTCAACAAATTCTTACTTTTACGAAAAAGGTTGAGGGCAAAAGTGGATTTTACCATCCTAGTCATAAAAGTTCTTAGTAAATAATAAATCAATTAAATCTCTGAAATGTTTGAATTCAATTATCACGAAATTGTGTTGTGTCTACCTCCCATCACACAATTTAGTGTGAAGTAGCAACTCACCATAATAGACTGAAGAAATTGAAGAGGCAAACATTAATGATTTTCTTTCATTTACCTTGCATATTAACGGAAAATATTTCAAAAGTCAACGCTACTCGGCCACATATGGAGTCGATTTGCCACTGCGTACTAATTGAGAGTGGACAAATATATCGCCTTTTATGGTCGCGACCGGCTTTAACTATACTGATTGGTAAATAAACAGTGTAAAGGATATAAAGGCCGAGATGAATCAACTTCGATCGAGGGGTGATTAGGGGCGATTAGCATGCGCTAGCGTCGCGCTGTACCTCTCAATACAGTACTTCTTGTTATACAAAATGCTTGTAAGAAAGGAATACTGAACTCAGTAAAATATTTTTTTTTGTAATTAAATGACTGGTTAATTTGTCAAACTTTAGTCAACATTACATTGAGTAATTCTATTTTGTTGTAATTACATTTGTACACTGAAATTAAATTAGAACACATTAGATTTTCTGAAGGTAGTACCTACTAGGTAGTACCTAAGAAAGAGGTGTAGTTTCAGAAAAGCTTAGACAAGTCTCCAAAATAGTTAAAGTAGGAACCTACCTACCTACCTACTACTTTACCTATTTTGAAGACTCTTCTATGACCTACTTATTATTATTTCAAGAATACACATAGGTTGCTACACCGTTCTTTTTGTCCTGTGGTAGAAAGGCACGTGGGTGGTGGGAGGTCCTTAGCTATTGTCTTACAATGCGTTAGCATTATAATAGCACATTGCACACTATTTATGTTAATCCAGTTGAGAATTCAATTCGTCTAATGTATTCATGAACGGATATTAGTATCCGAGATACAATGTGATTCTCGTCAACAACCTGTCAACAAGGCAAGGGTGTTTTTGCCTCCCATTTGTTTTGCCTTTATTAGAAAGTACGGCCATAATAAGACGGCACAATACTATATTGTATTGGATCAAAATGATTGAGTGTAATCTTCTTTTGATAACAATGTTGTGAAAATACTGACAATGATATAGTGTAAACTAATACATGATTTGTGAATCTGATAAGGGATTCCCATTGTAATAGAGGACGGGGTCATGGTTCGTTTTGCCTTCCATTTGTCGTGCAGCGTCCGTATTCGCGCTAACAGGACCCTGCCTTATTGTTACTCTGACAGGGTTATAAATGGCCTGTAGGACGATATCATCTCGCACCAAGTGCTTAAGAATACCTCTCAGCACTGAAATGATAACCGGCAGGTAGAGTGAAGCGGGATCCGCTGAGGTAACCCGCTGTCCGCGACGCGTGCGCATCGCAGTCGAGTTTTATTGATGTAGGCGCCATCGACAACTTTCTCGTCTCGCAGACAATAACCCTCAAATTGGAAACTAAAATGATTTTTACAACGGAGCCGTCGTAACAATCACACGTCGGTAGTGATCGCGATCGCCTATTACCTATTCGTGTCGTAAATTCCGTGGACGGGAGCCACTTAACGCGGGAGCGATACTCGGAGTTATTCTGTTTGTTCGTTACGGCTAGAGGTACTTCTAACGAAGGCACCCGAAAATGTTCCCACAGTCGTCGATCACCGCGGTAAAAAACCAAGTATCTACGAATTAACACGTCTACATTTTGTATCTGTACGAAAACACTCGGTGGCCGCGAGGGCCCTCGTACTGACGGAGAGCTGTCAATGCGGCGACGTCACTCCCCAAAACATAGAACAAATATATAAGTGCACACATTCTAAGAAGATTACACGTACATTGCATTCTATGTCTTTAATTTATTTTAATATAACATGCTGTCTACTCATGTTCACCAATGTCCGATTTCAAGGGTCCTTCGGGGAAATGATTGCTAGTCACAGCCACAAGACGTTGTTTACAATTTTAGTGAATGGAAGCCCTGACGTAAATGAGTGGTCAATAGCTCAATATTTTTAGGGTTCCGTAACCAAAGGGTGCCAACAAGACCCTATTATTAAGCCTCCGCCATCCGACCGTCCGTCTGTCAGCGGGTTGTATCTCATGAACCGTAATAGGAAGAGAGTAGAAATTTTCACAATTTTCAAATTAGAGTATTTCTATTACCGCTTTAACAACAAATAATAAAAAAATAAAAGGACCCCATTCAAGAAACATTTTTTTAATTTCCGCAATCGATCATCGAAGTTAAGCAACGCGAGGCGCGGTCATTACTTGGATGGGTCGAGTGTCTTTTTAGCACATTTTTTGTTTTGTAATATTTTGGTGTATTTCGATGTAACATTTACTGCGTCGTACAAAAATAATAATGAAATTAAAAATTAAGGTTCCCTATTAAAATCATACAAGAAACATTTTTATACATGTACGATGGTACGGAACCTTTTGTTTGCGAATTTGACTCGCACTTGACCGGTTTTATATTTAATACTTAAGAATGTTGCGTGTCACTGAGGTTCGGCAGGTAGAACTTCATTAACGTCGCGGTTGTCACGACAGTTGCGCTTCTGCACTAATGTCTTCAGCAAACACCGAACAAGAATGTGTGTGAAACTCAGCTCAGTTCAAATCTGACGTAGTTGTTAATGCGCTGGGCAAGCCCTGCTTAATCTTTCACTTTGTACCGCATTAACGAAGAAATGAAAAGCAAACATGCCTATACTGCGCGTATTAGCGGATTCCTTTAGCGATTACAGGAATTAACGCAGCTACTGGCAGTAAATGGTCAATTCGTGTCAGTGTGTCATGGGAATTTAACCGAAAGTGGCAATCTAATTGTGTAAACAAGTGCCTACAATATTAAGTTGCTGAGAATATTACTACTTGATCTCGGATTATTATTATTGAGATGACATGGAATGTTGTTGGGCAAACTTCCAATACGATAGCATGGAATCAAAATGTATGAATGGGTTTCAAATGTCAGTAGCTTCTCACACTTGACTGCGTGCTTTATCGTGCTCTATCAAAATTAGAAATATTATTACTACTAGCTTTCGCCCGCAGCTTCGCTCGCGTGGTATCCGGACAAAAAGTAGCCTATAGGTATGTTATTCCAGCACACATACTATGTATATTCAAGTTTCCTTCAAATCCGTTCAGCCGTTTCGGCGTGATTGAGGCACAAACATTCATCGTCACATCCACATATCCTCACATCCTCACAAACTTTCGCATTTATAATATTAGTAGGATTATTACTATTTTCAATTTGACGCTTCCTTGTAAGATTTGGAGATAAAGAGAGTTATTTTTTTTCTAATATGGGTATTTAGTGTTCATTAATTTTGATGCCGTCATTTAGACGATTGAGCGTTGCATTAACTAGGTTTAGTTTCTCAATAATAAATCTATAAAATGTTCGACATCCAGTGAGCGTGTTCAGGGAGTCTGAATAAATCAGCATTTGCCGGTAGATGGACGGTTTAATTATTGATTTATTGTGCAGTTGGAACCGGCGCCGGCGCACCTAATTGGTGTGGCCGGCTCGCGTGACACCCTCCCTGGAATTATTGAGACAAAATCGTCCAATATTGAACATTGAACACGACCGTGCATGAGTTCGTTAAGCCTTGCTTTTCTAAGCAGATTGTACCGTCAACAGACGGCCGTGATCCTATAAGTGGATATACGAACCTCCGGTAGACTATTCGTCCTAATACATGACGAACGTTTTACTTACGCTAATCATAAAGTGCGCTGCAGTTGCAGCTTACTTGCACCTTGCTGCGATAAATTCCAAGTAAATAAATAGATCCCAGTTTGAAAATCGCCAAAGGCTGGATGGACGACTGTTTAATTACTTCGTCTTCAACTGTACACTGGACACGCAAGCCTCTCAATCCTTCTCAGTAGTTCTTAGAGTTATTTAATTTACATTAGCGGCATCTCAACTATCTGATGGTTTAAACGGATCTTCTCTAAACAGGTCTCTGCAATGGAAATCACTTTTAACTCTTAATTCAAATTGAAAAGATTTAAAAACTTACCAACTACCCAAAAATTGCTCTCAACTCTTACCTACTCGTCAAAAAACGCAAATAAACACAAGTCATAGAGCGTCACTTGCGAGGATGTTTAGAAGCAAACTTGTTCACTTCCAATGTTATGTCATTAGTGGCTGGCCAAATAGAAACAGGTTGGGCAGCGTTTCGCGGGCTCCGATGAACTTTACCGTGGAGACGATGCGAACCGTGGCAACATGGCTAGAACAAACACGTGTGAGACTCGTCATAGGTAAGCAAACACGTCACATTCAAAACCAGTATCTCTTCAAAGTTGCTTTGGTTTGCTGAGACGCTCAATTGCTGCCATTGTTTGTCAAACATTATTACAATATGGGTGATAGTAAACGGTATTTCATAATTATAGATTTTTCTTTAATTCACGCTCACCAAGCATTTTAGATAGGTATGATAGCACCAGCAAGGCCCATGGGAACTTTCCAAATGATTGGGCTTTATGATTCTGAAAACAAAAAACACTTTAACGATGGCTTATATATAAGATAGCTTCCACTGGAATTCTGGTCACATGTGCCTCCATGTCCTCGGCTCTAGTTCAATATTTTAGTAGCGACAGAACGCAAACATACTCCTTTGTTGGGTCAGACGTGTGTGAAGAGTTTCCGTGTGTCATCTCTGCTCATTCGTTAGCAGAATGGGTAAACATTTTTTGTTCTCTCATGATCACTATTAGCTGAGGGACATGCCTTGTTTGAGAACGTTTGTGCTATAGGTCCGCTAGTTTTGACAAGTATTCCCACTACGTGATGTTGGCAAGTGATGTTACGCCGGCTTGCGCTTCAGAGTCGACGAC
Source organism: Scotopteryx bipunctaria (assembly GCA_949320045.1). NCBI lineage: Eukaryota > Metazoa > Arthropoda > Insecta > Lepidoptera > Geometridae > Scotopteryx > Scotopteryx bipunctaria. The sequence continues at coordinate 6,303,584 of OX439449.1, forward strand.
TGTACATAATACTAGGTAATATTGATGTGCGAAAGTTTGTGTATGAGTTCTAATTTTTTACAAACCCGAAGTAACCTACTTTTAAGTATATGATTAAGAATGACTACATCAGCAAGACACATGGAGAGCACTGGTGGTCTAGTGGTAGTGATCCCGCTTTCCAATCCTAAGGTCGTGGGTTCGAATCCAGTGAACTTACATTTTTCTAACAGAAAAATCAATAGTTTGCTTGGTCAAAACGATAGCGTTTTGACCAAGCAAACTATAGAAGCACGCCGATAACTTGTCCCCAGCTTCCCAATATCACCGACATCGGTCTTTTTGTGCCCGACGCCCATGGAGCTGCCACACAGCTTCACAAATATACCGAAAGCATTACACAAACTGATAAGCATCTCAATAGACACTCACGTATACAAATATTTTGATTGCTCCGTTGGCTACAAATTACGCTTGATAACATCAATGTAGACGATACAAGCGCGGACATTGTCAATGTCTCTAAAAGTATCTACCACTATCTTCGATGATCGCAAACTAATTATACCTACATGCCCAATAGAAATAGGAATATATTATTGATCAAAATTTAAGTGATACTCAAAAAACTGTTCTCCCAAATTACATTTGATTTGAAACCTACATAAAGTACTTTATTTAGCAATCCCTTCTGTATAGTAAAGTATTAAAAAAACCGGTCAAGTGCGAGTCGAATTCAAACACGAAGGGTTCAGTACCATTAAAAAATGATTCTTTTATGAGGCTGGTATTAATTTTATTTTTTATTAGTTGTTGTTATATCGGCAATAGCACACTGAAAATTTCAACTCTACCTATTACGGTTTATGATATACAGACGCTGACAGACGGACGGACGGACAGCGGAGGCTTAGTAATAGGGCCCCGTTGGCGTCATTCGGGTACAGAACTCTGAAAAACTGGAAAACCTCAATCGATATTCTAGGTGTGAGTTCAATTTGGTGGTGCGTATTATCTCTTAAAATAACTAACTATGGCCTTCTATCGTATTATGATACAGCGTCAGGAGGCAACTTTTAGTCTTTTAGCTACACTAACGGGACACTGTAGTACCTGGGATGATTTAAATGGAGTAGGCTTTTCCATATCTTTAGATATTTAAATAGGTGTATACAGAAAACGACCCCAGGATATCTCTATCTCTTAGAAACTGAAGGGTCTAAGTTTGTGCCAGTTTTATGTTCGAACGATAACACTGTATCACTAAGTTATAAAATTGATAATAGTCAACGATGCAATAAACAAACTTGGGCGTAAACAGGCCATAAATATACATGAAATTATGTTTCGACAAAGTATATTATCACATTTTGTGTTCAACAAGGCTATCTAGATAGTAGTGTAGAGATAGTTGAAGAGAGAAAACTGAATGGTCAACTTTTATGTTGCATTTGAAAACTTAGTTTAACTTTTGAAGTGAAACAAACAATTTTGCATTTAATCCAATGTTATAAAATTGAATTCTTATAGAAAAAAAAAACGTTTTTGTTATCGGCTGTTTACATGGCATAGACTTCAATGCTCATCAACTTCCAACTCTACGAACCAAATAACATAACTTAAATCCATTTACAAAATGCAGGAAGGAAATGGAGGCAATATTGACAACACATAAAAGTAAATTGCAGGTATGTATCGATATGAACAACTTGCAAAGATAAACTACAGGATAAGACTCTCTTCTATAAACGCTGCTCTTATCTCAACACCATAAATAATTGATATTTTAATGTCACAAATGATCTGTATGTAACTATGAACTTTTCATTTCAAAGACTAAAAGCTTAGTTAAAATTCAAGGTATATTATATCCTATGATTTAAGGAATTGAGGTTCAAATTGCTTGAGCGTTTTTGGATCATAAGACTCTGTTTTAATAAAGCTGTTGCAACAACGTGTTTTTCGAACGAGTGCCGTGTCTAGGCCATAAGTTATAGAATGTAATAAAATTAAATGTAACACATTTCTCTTTTTCATGTAATCTTCATAATTTATTCACATTTTTAGTTTGCAACGCGTATACCGCTAGAGGCTCCTTGTAATATACGAGTGATACTTTACATCATATTCCATTCATTTTTGAGAGAATAAATATTTTATTCTTGGAAATATTTATTTAAATTATGAGGTGATGAGCAATAGAGAGGGATTTAAATTGGAATATCTACATAAGCTATTATGAATACTTAAAATAATTTTTCAAGTATCAATAAAATTTAAAGTTGCTACGTCACTAATTGCAGCTAGAAAGCTAGTAAATATTGATTTAAGGTTTCCGCTATCTTAAATCAATGATGGAACATGACTCTCGTCTGACTGAAGATTCGTGTATAGGTATCTACATCAATTATAACCATCGACATGTATTCAGCATTGACATCTGCTACTCTATAATCGTTCTCAACAACCTGTATTATAATTACCGTTCTCATAAACATAATTGATCGTTACTGTACTTGCGTAGTCCAATTATTTGTCTCTAATATCTGCCTACACATGATGCAGTGGACACTCTTGCGCAAGATTGCTCGGTATAATTAGGCTGTTGGCCGTTGTTCTTATTAGTGAATAGCATGCTGACTGACCATCGCGAGGCAGCCGCGTGAGGCAAATGCTCGCTTAGTCAGAACGTGTCTCGCCCGAAGTTATCGTACAAACTGCGGTTGAGGCACGTGCCTCGCGAGGCTGCTCGGTCAGTCAATACCCATCAAATAGCTACAGTCAGCCATGCCTGTTTTTGTAGCTATAATCTGCAATGACCTTAAAGGTAAAATCGTTCTATAAACATCAACTTTCTTATTATTACTCGTAAGATACTAGCTTCCAGCCGCGACTTCGCTCACATTGTACCTAGATAAAAAGTAGCTTAAACATATATTTCTCACAAGCTTTTAGACTTATAAATATTAAATTATGGGACTACTTGCAACTTGAGATTGTATCCTACCAACGAATTTGATGTTAATGGATTTTCACATGGTTCACCATATCCATCTTGGGACTTTGAATCAGGAATGACTGCAAGTTTTCTTATGGCTACTTGTGGCTCTACCCAGACTACCCACCCCATTAGAGATACGGGCTTGATAATATACATACATAGATACATTGTCACCAATGACTATAATGTGAAAGACACTCGAGAATTCTGTCCCATAGAGGCGGCTTGTAACCGTTCGTTATGATCCTGAAAGCATGTTTACAACAGACTTCGATTAGCCAAAATTAAGAGTTTAAGTAAGGATCACTTTAAAACGTCTACCATCTTACGATGCTGATGATGTAGCACATCACACAATCGAAGCTTATCAATCGCGATTCGATCAGTAAGGCCATTATACTTGTGATTTATGCGTTTGTGTGTGCGTTCCTGAACCATGTTCCCGGAGGATGCAATAGAGCCTCCCGCGGCTACTCCTGCCGTCAGGTGGCTTGTAGTCTTGCTGAGAGATGCCTTGTAGTCTTTTAGAGGTCTAGGAATTAAACGCTGCCTTTGGTTATTTGTGAATTGAGGAATATTACTTTTACTCACATTAAAATAATACAAGACATTCCCTGAATCTTAGTGTTAATATACAGGTATTGATTTATATAGTAGGTAGGGTACACTCATTTAGGTTTGATGTTTGAAAAAAGAATTTTGAACAAGTTGTGACAAGTTAAAGTTAGAATTAGTACGATAAAGTTCGCTGAAGCTGTACCTATGTATTTTAGGAGGTGAAATTTTTTTTTTAGTTTAATCTAGCTTAAACATGTGAAGTCCAGGTCCAGCCACAGGCAACGACTAGTAGCGCAATAAATACCCGCTTATCGCAAATCAGCTCCTCACCGCGAGGCGATTTATTCATGAGCCCGCGTTATGCTTAACCCTCCATACATTTATCATCAACTCAGTCAATTAAATTAAACCAGACCATCGGTGATAGCTCGCACCAGATATTCTCATACGTGAGTTATTTATAGCCGTGTAATTTGTATTTGTATTATTGTTGCGATATATCGTAGATTTATCGACAAATCTTTCGGCGTTTTGATAGCGGAGATTGAAGATTACTCGAGGGCATACAAAATACACTGTTCTCTAAGGCTTGTTTTACACAGATGTGGTTAGTAGTGGAAATGTAGCGAAGACGTGCGCAAATACGCATGTCTCCTCATAGACCTATATGGAGTAAATGTACATAGGCAACGTAGCGCGGGAAAAGCTCAGAGGAGATTACAAAGTACTCGCAAAGTCTGCGCCACGTCCGTCCACGCTCAAGATATTTTTGTAAAACCCCAATCCAAACCGCTAAACGAGTATCTATGAATATGAATATTTGCATCCAAGCTTTTCGTGCCCATAAAAGGCTATATGATTTTTTAAATCTGGAAAGACCACCTGTTGACTCATTTCCGTAGGTAATTAACACAATATCGTCATAAAATCGGCAAGAGATGTCCTGATTGACAGATACTTTGTTATCTGCCCAAAGAAGGCGCCGACAAGGCTCCGCTTTTGATGCGCTAAACGCTTTATACGTTCATCACAACATTATCCTTTCGACACGGTAGCACTAATTGGATAAAACGTCTCAAAAAACGTCTAAGAAACAAACACTTTAATAACACGGACGTTCGTAATTTTAAGGCGCAAAGGGAATTCCATTTAACATGTGAATTGGATGTGTCGAGTCGGCGCAAGGGCTGTCATTAGGGGGCGTTCTCTGTCCGGCCGGACATCATCCGTCCGGCCGGACCGTCCGGCGAGAGCGGACGGCTGCGCATCAACGCCGCTGATTGATGGGCAGGCGCGCCGACACGGATCGAACGATTGTTAGTGTTTAACCAACAGTTACGATTCAAAATACAATTTGATCTTGATTGATGGACTAATGATATAAAGCAAACACGTGGTCGTATCGGTAGGTGTGCGTCTCTGTCGCCGCGAGCTGACTTATTTCCATCACTCGGTGCAGTTGATGCGATATCGACACTTCATTACAAGTTGTTACATAACGTTTGAAGAAGGAGTGATGGTATTTAAAAAAAACTCTTTTTATGGAGACTATAGTAAGTTTTGTTTTGGTATGAGAAAAGCCAGGATTTCACATAGTAGTCGACTCTGTTATCATACAAATTAATTTTAGGTGCCCAAGTTCGATCTAGCTGTAACGTTTTTTAAAAATAGTCTTAATTACCCAGTAGATTTAATATTCGCCAAGGTTAGATGATGAAGTGTTCTAGTAAATTATCAAGTAAAACCTAAAAAAAAATACCATGCTAAAAGTTTAGTTATTCCCAACTACGCTGACCCGAGATCATGTCTTCGGGTCGCCTCGTCTATCACGTACATTTAATACTATACGCTATTAGGCGCCTCGCCGGCCCTCCATTACTGTGTCCATATCATAATACGGAATTGTCTGAACGCTTAGATTTTATACTTTTTACTTTCATTGAGTGTAAAACAAAAAGGCGGGACCGTCGGCGCCGGCCATTGTTCTCCGCGGCCATTCGTCGCACTTCATGCTATTCACATTCAAATTAAATGCCTTGTGTACAAAATTAATTTGTCTTTTGTCTTAGGTCGGCCGGACGGAGCCGCTGACACGTCGGCCCACAGCGGGAGGCGGGTGCTGTGCTGCTCCAATCACTCTACTATAAATTCATGACTCTACTCTGGATTTCATTTATTTTATATTTTTATAGATTTATATCGTTATACCACATTATATTATCCTCTCCAACTTGATGGACCTATATGGGCGATGGGCTGATCACCTGTCACCGTGGTTCACCATATCCATCTTGGGAGTCTTGGATCAGAAATGGATGTAAGTTTTCTTATGATTACTTGTGTCTCTGCCCACCCTATTAGGGAAACGGGCGTGATAATATGTATGTATGTATGTACCACATTATACCCGTGCGATTTCACTCTCGTAGGAATAAAATATATTTTATAGCATCAGGGATAAGTGTACCAGTGAAAGAATAATGGGAATCGATTCAGTAGTTTCTGAGGTCCCCCTAAAAACAAACAAACTTACAAAAATATATTTTTATAGTGTAGATATAGATCCAAAAACGTAAAGCCAAAATGAAATCCGAAGAAATAGCCATGAAAGTTGACTACAGACTGATTTATTCACAGAAGATTATACAGACAGGGATTACACCCAAGAGATATGACACTTAATTTTTTCACTCATACGAAATTGTTTTCACAAGTAGGTTACCATTGTTGCGTACCAAAATATATGCGAAGACTGATGACATCGCCACATAATTTAATTTTTTATCGCATTGTACGTGTTGATACCTTGTAAATTACCTGATGTAAACAATAAAATGTAATTTAATATCAAATTGTCAGAGATTAAAAGCTTTGAGTGGCATTAACGAGAGAAGTAATGTGGCCAGTCAACAGGAAAAACACAACAATGCATTAGTTCGGTTGAGAGATAACCGTGACTAAACATCGCACCCCACCTCACTAATAACAGATCTTTAGTCACGTGTAATTAAAAACTCGAACATCGACAACTAACAAATCATAGCCCGGCACCATTGCCTAACATGAATCACTGACCGTCAATTAAGCTATTATTCACAAAAGATAAATTATTAAAAAAAAATCATTATATTGTTTTAAGGTTCTTAGAAATTACCATCGTGAATCACGACCACACCCTTGACGACTCACTAGCGTAGATTTCAATCTTGATATCTCACCATGAAGCTGGCAAAACAAGCATGACTTTCAACATTTATAATAAACAACATAATGCAAGTGAAGCTCCTCGCATAACACTAAACAATCCCTATGATAAACACGGCGACACGCCGCGTGATAATCTACTCCGCGTGTTCACGGCTCTTAATTAATATTCAGTGACTCGGCAAAACACCACGATGATTTGTAACATTGCTTTACTAATTCCAACCAATTGTTTAACCCTTCGAGATCCATTTTTGATATCCACTCTATTGCGGCAGCTTGTGGGTTCTTAGAACCAATTAGGTATTTTCTTAGTAAGTTAGTTTTACAATATCAAAATCAGTTTCTCTGAAACCAGGAACACGGATTGTGAAGAAGCTACCTTGAAAGTGGTCCCGATACGTATCATCAAGATCGCTCGCGTGAGTGAGTGGCGAATTCGCGGGTAATTAAATTTTGACGCATGCGCGCTGCCGGCGGCGGCGGCGGCGGCGTCGGCGCGGGCGCGGCGATACCATCGCGCGTGTAATTACACCCGGCGACAGCTCCGATACCCGGATGAATTAATATTCCGGACACGACTCACGTTATGCGAATAAAATTGCCATGTTTACAGCAAATTATCCCCATTAAATCAACTTTTTAATAATAAACGCAAAACTGTTTCACTTCTCGGAAACGAGAAGCTCTACCACCTATATAGAGGCCTAAAAATAAAAAGACTCGAGACAAGTGAAGTGACGCCTCGTGATTGTTACAACATTGAAGAGTTGGTACCTAAGGACATTTCTCGGAATGTCGACCGAGGTACTAAAGGACTCGTCGACGTTACCTGGCCATCGAACGGCTCTCGAAACCTGTCTCGATCAATCCACCTCTTGTTGCTCATGTTAAATAAAACCTCTTTTAAAATGCCATCCGAATGAGCCTGCTGACACTCGTCATTCCGGTGCTCGATCCTTTATATTTGTCTTTGAAATGTGATGACAGTGGTACAAATTAGGAATACAAATCTGTGCGTCGTTCCTAACGCGCTATCTGACGCGCGTGATGGATGCGCGCGCGACGTCTCGCTCGGATCACCGCTCTGTAATTAATCCGAGCGGCCGGTCCATGGGAATCGCTGTCACTCGATGTCGTTTTCCACCTCGTAAGGTAATACTGAATAGTGTTCTGTCAGCAGGTTATTTGTTAGCCTCTAATCCGGTCCGGACCTATTCTAATTTGTGTGACGTCCGCGTCATGAATACGGTACGCTCAACCTGTATAATTTGATAACGAGAGAATCGTAAAACTCGCTGCGAAAGGGGCTAGTTGAAGCGCGTGCTATTGTGATGCGCAATTTACCAGCCGCTTCAATCGCTGAAATATTTCGTGCAGCGAGCATGTCCAATTGCTAACGAGCTGACTGCGACTCGCAAATGAATAAGCACCTCGTGCTTAGAGCCAGATCGTTGTGCATTACTGACGTTCTGGAAATGGTTGGCCGGTAAATAACGAGCCTTGCGTTGCGTGTTCATTCATGCCTATCAAATTTTTCAATTTCTCTTCATTTAAAAAAACTGATCCACAATCCAAGTAAATTAATCTCTACTAATTGCTCTATTATACTCTTTTTTAAATATTTACCTTATTCGAGGATCAATTTTGACTTTCTCTAAATACCTACAGCTACCAAGCACATCATTATGTTTATAAACATACGAATTTGTTTATACATATGTTTAAACTTTCCATGAAATCTTGTGTCGAGAGTGATCATCCTCTATTGTTGAACTAATGCCCATGGACTTATAGTACGCCTTAAAGTAGGAATTAGCCGCACTTATCCTGTCTAATGGACGCACGTGTGCGCTTTCTATTGTGCCTGGATATCATGGAGTTGTTCTGACAGGCGATTCTCTGAGTAGATTATTTCTAAAATTTAAGTTCATAGAGATTTCAAGTTTAAGTTTAAGATCACAGATTCTAGGGGTTTTGATAAAAATATTTGTCCTATTTATTTTAAGGGCAAAATAAAAATATAATTATATAGGACTTAAATAAGTAGGTATGATTTCTCCCCAAAGAAACTATTTAGGTAGATCGTATTCATTTTATAAAAAAAATCTTATCACAAAGGTTTCAAAACAATAAATAATCTAGGAACAATTTAAACGTCTTTTCTACTATGGGCAGCTTCTCATAGTAGGAAACTCATTAAGTTCATAGGTTCCACGGGGCCATTCCCATAGACGCGCCTCCGGGCACTCACACCCGTCATCCTTACACTCTAAAGCTTACTTTCCCAGAAAACGATGATTGTCTTATTACAACCGCTATTGCCCGGTTCCAATATTCTACTAATGGACGTCAAACCGTTCATTACCATAGCAACGTTGTTATCGGTCGAAAACTATTTTTTTCCATTGCTATTTTTTTGCTATAAAATATTGCTATAGTAATAACAGATCCGTCGACGGTAATTAGAATAAACGTATACAAGAATATTGGATTGGGGCATAAAGCATTAGTGCTGGCAAACAAAGCGTATGTTAAAGAATGCCAAAGAATTAATAACTGCGCAGACTTACAACGGTGTCAGATTTATAAAATTAAGGATTAACGTACGCTTTGTTTGCCAGCACTAACTCGAGACAATTATCTTTGCGGCCAATCAGTTTCTGTTATTTTTTATAATCAGTTGCATCTATCCAGTGTAATGAATAAAGCGACCATAAATATTCTATACTTACATACCTACTATAAAATTTTAAATTTTACTATCCATATTACTGAATTTGGTAATAAATGATACCGCTGACGAAATTTTTGGACCACCCGAATTTTAAGAATGTTCACGTCGTTTTCATTAATTAAAACCGTATTGGTAATAAAAATAGCTCACAATTCCTCCCTCACACTATGGAAATATTGAAATTGTTAGTACAACTAACTAATCGACCTCGATGTAGAAAAAAGCAAAGGTTTAGTGATTTTATGCGTGTTGAAAACCGCTTGTCGAGAAGTAATATCCGACCTGTGTCAATCGTACCGATTATGGCGTAGCAACAGAATCAGATGTTTAGCCGCAAACGACAACTCGGCAATCAATTATTTGATTTGCAACCTTCTTTACGATATTACACTCTCACGACTATTAAAGTTGGGTAAGATTCTTCAAACGAGCAACCAGCAATAGTTGCTAGAAGCAATTGAATGAATAAGGTAATATCTTGATATTACAGCAATAGTATAGTGGTAGCAGCCCCACCTTACGATTTTAAGGTGGTAGGTTCGAATCCAGTCGTGCACTAATGGATTTTTCTGTTTGAAAAAATTATATGCGTTGTACAAATAGGTACTCTCAAACGATGTAGGAAAATATAGTGAGGAAACCTCGAAAGTTCGAAAACACGTCAGGTGCACGAAAGGAGCCCTTGAGGCGCACTTTAAATTCTTTCACCACACTGGTTCGAAAAAAACTAGAGACACGACTAGTAGTAGTAGTATTGCTGCAATTGTTTTTGTACTAGTAACTCCTTATAGCTTAAACCACATCAAGCAGTGTTTCGTAACTAAGGAGTTACAGACAAAAACATGGTAATTTATATTGCTTCTCTATAACAAATGACTTGGTGGATGTATTTTAGTTGTACGTATATAAAGACCCTGCCCTGCCCTAAGCACAATAAAAGATTAAGAGGTTATGCGAAAGGCACTACAAAAGGCTTGCAATTCAAGTCAGAATTATGCTTAGTAAAGTATTAACTTTACTGTCTCTTGACGGAAGTCTTAGGTGTGAGTAGATTAGAGTAATTTCACTCTATACTGTGCAAAGGAAAATGTGATGAACTAATTGAAGTGAGCATCATACAAGTCGAATAGGCAGGATGATGCTGGTTTTTGGGATGTATTTACTGCTTTAAGATCCTGTGTACTACCTATTTCTCATCATCATCATCATCATTATCTTCCTGCCCTTATCCCACTTAAATGGGATCGGCATAACATGTTTTCTTCTTCCATTCCCCTGTATTAGCTGTCATCTCGTCAAATGTAAATGGCTTGCTGTACGCGTTGGCTTGCACTGTAAGTGAAGCAAGCAACTGAATAAATAAATAAAATAAATAAATAAATCTCAGTACTAACAACTTTCTTACTTATATCAATAAATATAAATGTATCATATTGGGATATTTCGTTAATTTCCTTCTTTCGGGAATTTTCAGTCTGTCAGTGCATCCATTGTTCGGGCGGTCCGGCAATCTTCCAAAAGAGAGACCTCAGATCCCATTACACCCGCCAGTTTTACTGTCTATAAACTTAAGTATCCGCGGTACTTCGACACTCCATCGAATCCCTTATTATGTAATACTCCACTTAAAGTAACCAATTTTACACCAATCTTGAATAGCCATTGAACAACGCCACAATAAAGAACCCGAAACTCCACAATGCTCTTTACGACATCACAGTCCATTCATGGCTTTAATAGTAAAATAATCTGACTACTCGCCGACAAAACATATACCTATCTGTAACATAGACGTGTAAAATTTCTCAAACGTTGGATTTACGAATGATTTTCCTACAGTCTTATTCTGTTATCAATATCTTTAAAACTTTGAAGGTTATTTAACCAAATGATTTTCATGGGTTTAATAAGCAAGTTTAAGCTGAAGATAATGAGTTAGGGTGACCTCATAAACATTTACACGTCCTTTTTCCACTATACTTTTACCACGGAGTCAGCATGTTTCACTTATCTTTTTTCTTCTATCACCCGTCATCTCACACGCATGTCCTCTTTCACACAATCCGTCCATCTAGTTCTGACAATACGTACCTAGTATTAAATAAAACCTAAATTTTAACAAAGAAACAAAAAATACTGAATGATTTGACAGCATCCAGAATATGGATGGAGTATTTCAGTATTCAACGTGAACACGTGTGTAACCGAATCGCTTACAAAAAATAATATATAGGTGGTAATTGGACGTTGATTTAGGAAGAGCGCTTACAAAGCTCTATTTCATCCTGTCCAAGAGTGTTTTGTCTAACCGCGAGTCGAGCCCATTCAACTCTATAATAATCTAATTCATTGCGTGAGACGTTTTCAAGTGAAGCTTTAGTTTTAGTCTGAGGGTCGTAACATTGATTCTTAGGTCAAGAATATCACGTCATTTAGCTAGGTGCGCCAATGTATCAATATTAAATTTATCAAGTAAGCAAATTAAAACTTAAGATATAAAATGGGGCTTTTTACTAAATCATTGACAATATCTGTGTACATACTTTTACAATACCTAACCTAAAACAAACCCTTTATATACTTCCTGTGTCACTGGGCTAGTCAGAGACCATGTGACAGTGGGAGCCCTAGGGATCCTAAGTATGTAAATGGGGTTCTACCTTTGAAACTGTCGGTAAAGAGAATGATTTTTATTAGCATTGATTTTCTATTATTTCCACGTGGTAGGTATATACATAAATAAAATAATGCCTTGCTACATGAAATTTCAGAATAATAAATAAAAAAATAATCCAGGTCAAGAACTAATGTTTAATCCAAAAAATCATAATTTTCATTCAAATCCGTCATCCTCATAAACATTCAGTTTAACAATAGCTTTAATAGGAAGTAGGATAAGTAAGATTCGCTTAGCGAATATGCCGATGGTGAAGCAATTTTTCCAAACATTTCACTCAGATGTGTTTTATGTAGTGAATGAATTGATCTTTTTAATAACAATATTGTGGTACTTATAGTGTAAGCACGCGCTGCAGCTGCGCGGTAGCGGGCGCGGCGCAAGTGTTGATGTCATCGACTCAAATGTTATTTTCCGTCGCTCGCGACAGCGTGGGTGCGCCGCACAGGCCGGCGGTGCACCGAGCTATGCTTAAACTTTATTCTCATGGTCTCTCTTAAGAGATAAGACCGCAAATTGGACGCTTGTTTTAACGTGCTTAGGTTCTATTTTATATGTTATTTTAAGGTATACAACAAAGTATTTTCATTATTCATTATCATCCATAGCCGTCTTTGCTTACCACTGGGCGTAGGCCTCCCTTTGCTTGTGCTATCCAACATAGTCATGTGCTAGACTCATCTATTTACGGATATATTTATCTGCTTATACAGTATCCTACGAATATTATTATTACGAAAGTTTGTGATGGTTTGAGATTATTTGTGCTTCCATCTTTGTATACCTGCTAAACGGATTTGAATGAAACTTGGAATATAGGTACTTGACAGCAGCTTATATAAAATGCTTTCACTTAGGTATAGTCCTTACTACCTAATTAAGGAAGAGGTTTCATTTTATGTATTTAGATGATTTTGTAAAGGCTTCATTCCAAATCGTTCTTAACTCAAAGTGAGACATAAAAGTATTGTTATGCTGTAGGTACCTTATATTTGCTCTCGGTGTGTTCACAGCGTATGCCAAAGTTATGAATGAAATAATGTTTTGCAAGAGCGGATGTTGCGAGGTTGCCCGTCGAATTAGGTTTAGAGCCTTATGGAGGCTTGATGAATGAACCTCGCCCCCCGCTTCCCCGCGACAACCTTCGAAAACACGCTTCATAATATACAAGAATGTCTTACAGCGAGGTTAGGTTAGGCATGAATGAACTAAGCTGCTCGCTTCCCCGCTACTCAACTTTTTAAAACTTGCTTTACAAATATAATTGAATGAGAAAATTTACTACACTGCGTGCTAGACATGAATGAATTAAGCTACAAACCCCGTTTCCTCAATCTTTGCCTCATGATCGTGAACCTAGGTAACGAAATATTCGCTAAAGTGCTTTCTGTTATTTTCTGGGATCTTTTTATGAATGAGCTGTTCCACTTCCTATCGCTTTTTTTCCTTCTAATCTTTATACCTAATATTAAAAACTAGGACAGTGGTATGGACATGGGATGCAGGGACTTCTGCCTTGCAGCTGTTATAGGAACAGAAGCTATCGCCGGTATTGCGTGTTATAAGTGCGTAAGGTACTAAACCTGAGCATTACTTAGATATAAGTACTTGTTGAATTTGGAATATACTATTATTAAATTTACGAGAATCATAAAACCGTTTAGTTAAAATAAAAAAAGAACTTTTTATTTTATACAAAAACATATGTATAGTAGATAAGGTATTTAGTAAATGCTGTGTCCGCCTTTAATTGGCTTATATATCAGATTGCATTTTTTTTTTATAAAACCAATTAATTCAGCGGACATGTAAGGTGTTGGTGAACCTTTTTGTAATAAATAAATATAGGTACCCAGTTGAAAATAGTTTGAAAGTGTTGTAGAGTTACATCACTAAGGTTTCAAAATAAGTAAATTATAGTATGTGAGTTTATTAGTACTAACTCGCGGATTTTAATGAGCTTTGGGCTATAAATACGTAAACGCTTTACTGTCATCATGAATGAGTTTTCGTAATCCGAGGTCAAATTGTCGCGTAAACTAGCACCTTCGCAAGGCAGCGGCTGGCACAGACTTGTTCAATGAAATTATACAGGACGGTGTGACAGGGTATTATACTTTGAAAGGCATGTTATAGCTGATTCTGAGTTATGGTCTATTCACGAACTTTTGCCCCTGTGCGTGCAAATTGTAACTAACAATTTGAATTTCCAATACAAATTGGACAATCTAACTCAAATTGTTATTTCATGGTGTGATATACGAATATACAATGCTTTTTATTGTGGGTATAACGTCACTTTTAATCAGAGATCAAAATCCATAAATAAGGTAGAATGAGCTCTTTTTATTGACTAAAATTCACAGATTGAGTGAATTTTATAAATACGATCTCATATGTGGTGCTATAAAGTTTGCAAGTCCCGAAAACCAAACATGATCTTTTAGGGATATGAAATTTTAGTGAGCAATAAACAAAATTTAAATTGTAAACTATAAAGGAAAATATATGTTTTGACTTAAGCTTAATCTGAATTTACAATAAAAATTGCATCCATAGAATTTTATTAACTTGTAAAACAAGATTTTCGTACAGAAACATTTTTAACGAATCAACTGGTCCAAAAGAAGCTGAGAAACCAAAGACTAAGCTAAAAGCTCGAGGTTAATTGCTCTGTAGGTATCTGAATGGCCGCGCATCGAATGTCAATGTCAAGTTGACGCGCATCAGTGGCAGAGTGAAACGTAGCCAGCGCGTGCGCACCCCTCTCAGCCCCCCCCCCTTCCCCTGTGGCTCTCAGCTTAACATAAAACTTCAATTTGCATAATGCATACGGGATATGTAAACTTATCTCCGACACGCCCTTGCCAGTGACACGGCTGAGGTGTGCCAGGATAACATTATTCTCGCTGCGACGATATCCAAGTCTAAATAGATCGCATTTGCAAAGCCGCATGTTCAGTGGAATTTTATTGTCGCGGCAGATGTCGCAGCCAGATATTATTTTTATGTGCTATCGGAGAGCGAATCAGTTTTATAGCGCCATTTTCGCTTTATGAAGAAATATATACACTGCACTCTCGAAATAAACTCGAAGATTTTTCTTGTAGGTATTGTAACAAAAATATCACTTTCCAGCTACTTATCTACCATTTAATAACTTAACCAGTTGTATAATGTAGGTAAGCCGGTGACTACAGTGGGTTCAAGACATTTTTGGTAAGAACTTATGAGAACAACATAATAAAACGTGATTTCATTTGCCACACGACTCCAAATATTATCGAAGTAAAGGATCGTTAAGAGCGGCCATCCGTTCCTTATTAGCCTAACACGCGCCACGAGCCCTATTCCGAATGCAAATAAAATTACAAGGCTACCATAAAAAGTGTTTATTAAGACTTTATTTGCGTTTAAAAATTCGTAAAGTCTTATTCAGCGTGAAGCTGGGCCCACTCGATCGAGTTCCGAAGTTTTAAAATGATAAAATTACTGTCGAACCGAGAACAGATATGAGACGTAAATGCGAATGTTTGTAAAAAGCGAACAACTCGCGACATATCTTCTTTCACGACAGAATCCGATCATTGTTGCATAAAATGTAGGATTAAGGGGTGCATACCCTAGAAGGAGAGGACACACTGGTCTCGGTTCCAAGCCAAGAGCTGTTCTGCCTCACTTGGCAATCGATTCATCTTTTATTGTCGTTTGACTACTGCTCATATCATTATAGGCTTGGAATACAAGCTTTCGGCCAAAGTTCCCGTGTTATCTTTTAAGCAATTACATTGATAAGATTGGCAGAGGTAAAACCTACACCAAAATTAAGTAATTAGGTAAGTATGCAGTTTATTTATACTATTTTGTGCCGTTGCTAGGAAACTTTTCAATAGGAGAACCTATTAGACAAACGATGGTACTTTCGACTTTTTGTCGTCTTTGTGCATCACTGTGCCACAATCAAGCTACTTCACCAATGTGACACGACGTACCACATGTGGTGTTCGACAATTTTATGCAATCATACGCATGTGTATATTATGAGCCGTGTTGTGTACTTAAAGATTATTATTTGCAAATAACCATCGTGTAGCTGATGTTAATTTGACTTGTAAATATCCATAACATTATGCAATTCCTGTTTTAATAAAGTAAACTTATAATATGGTAATCTTTCGTTTTTTCTTAGTTTTTTATTAGTAGATTTGCAAATAGTAGCGTTTTATTAAACACATGATATCTACAAACGAAATTAGAATAAATTGCTGGTGATTTCCTGTTACATAGTATGGAAAACATAAAATGACCTGGCTTAGTAAAACGGTGAAAATATATAATCTTTTGCCATAATCATAATAATAAACAACATTCAGACGCACTCCGATGTCAACACTCGGCGAGCCAAAATGTTGAACTTTAATCTCAAGATATCACTTTACTATGCGTTGAATCACCTTGCAATGTAAAGAAGAAGATATAAACAGCATTAGTTTATTTGACTTTTCCATAATACTGATAAAATCGTGTGATAGACCCGTATAATTTGTTGTGACTCAATTGAAAGGTCAGTCTTGTACACATATTCATATCAGTGATGAGAGTGCAACTCACACTCGGACTTTCCAATTAAGCAATTTAGATACGAGCCGGCTCCGACACGACATTACACGAATGTAAAACAACGGCTATCGGGATGATAACTCAGTGATGTAAATAACAATAAAGTTATCAGGTTGGACGGTGTCGCTATGGGTTTTGACAATAAAAAGCCACGTGGAGTGCGCGACCTGCCCCGGCCCACATTAGGACGAATTTACGATTGCTCTCCCAGCGCTCTCCATACTGATTTGTTCTTAGGTCAATTTATTATTATTTGACCTCTAAAATGCCCACGCTGTCTACGATACTCAATAATTGTAGGTAGTTTCTTACATTTACAGATACATTAACAGGTTCATTGTCTTCCTAAGCAAAGGTTATAACGCAGACATTGGTTGTCGATTCTATTATTAAGTGAATATGACAGTATTATAAGTAATTGACTCTCTTTTCTTGAAATAACAAGGCAAAATAAGAAAATATTATTAAATATTATTATTTTGTAAGAAAATAGCATTTCAGAGCTGTACACTGAGTTTAGGAAAATGTACAGAAAATCAACAGTATTATTTCAGAATAGCCTTAAATGGAGAATACTACATAAGCTTACATATATTATACTTGAATACCTATCCATACTACCTTCTATACTTTCTATTTATACTGTACCATTATACTTTGTATTAATGATTGCGTCGTGCATCAAGTGACACATGTATCTCGACCTCCCAGTTCTATGGCCCGGCCGAGGTTGCATCAGTGCTATCTACGACCCCGCGCTGTTCACTTTTACACCTATCTTGTCGAAGATACACTCTATGGTTATTAACTTGTGAAATAATGCGGCTCTGTCCACGACCCTACAAACATGAAAACTAATCATTCGCAATAAAAGTAAATTGCTTACAAGATGTTTTTTGTCAATCATTTGTAATTCAGTTTTGGATGTTAGAATAAATAACACGAAAATCATTCTTATTTTAAGTAGGTACCTTGGTATATTATGGTTAAGTGTTTTTAGATTTTGTTTTCCGATTATTGTAGGTACTTTTGTAAATAAAGGTTTATAAAACACTAGAAAGCTAAAGCTATCAGCTATATAAAAATCGAACGACGATATTAGAAGTAGGAGAGGAAAGCGGAGAAGCCAAGCTCAGGCAAGGCACAAGACAAGGATATTCACTCTCACTACTGATCTTTAACATTTAAGAAAAATCAAATAAAGAGGTAAAATTCAATGGGGAAAATATAAAATTCATAAAATTTGCGGATGACATAGCAGCTTTAGCGGAAACAGAAAGTGATTTACAGTCTCTATTAGCCATGAACAACATCTTGCAAGAATTTTCTCTCAAAATTAATATAAGCAAAACCAAAATACCAACAGCGGCGCGCGCGTTCATGTCCTTTGTCTTTGGAAACCAAATCATGCACATTTATTTATTAAAAGCTTTTTCTTACTCACACACGACCATGATTTTAAAATATACATGCTCTTATCTAAAGTACCTTAAAGATTGATATATATTTTATAGATAGCCCCATTTTTCCTTTTGATTTCGGAAACAATATTTGTAAATACTTGTATTAGTAGTTGTAAATTAGAAAATACACGAAACACAAAAATGAACGCCAGTTTTACGTTCATATTTCCGCAAATAATCAACATTGTCAATGCAATCAGTTCAAAGCGGCAACAGATAAAGTCTTATAATACTCCTTACCTGACGCAAATAAATCAATATTGACAAAATTAACATATAGTGTTAATTATAGACGATTGTTTATTAACATTTGGATCGACGTAATCTATTGCCATTTAAATAACAGATGAAACAATAATGGCACAACAAGAAAGCGTCGAACCGGTTGGGAGCACGTACGGGCGGGTACCTACTTGTAAACCCGAGACTACATGGTGTCGATAAATCCAGCTAATATTATTTGTAGTACCTACTTATACTTACCTAGGAACTAAATGTTGTTCATAGTTTCCCCTTATGGGTATAGGTGACGAAAACCTTGCTGCCTAGTCTTTCGTCTTTTGTATTTTGTAAACGTAAGTTTTGTTAATTTAATTTATTTTGTAGTTTTTGTGTCTTTCGTTCTTAAGATAAATAATCTTAAAATAAACTTCCGCAAAGTCAAACTGGAATCAATGAACTATCTCAGTGCCTTCATAGTACGTTTTCTTTTTGTAGCTATAAAAATACTTATAAAAATACTTATGTTTTATCATACTTCCTCCCAATGTACATACCACAATGTAGCTTTTAAATTATTTTTTAGTATCCCTTTGCATAAAATCCAATGTAGACTTACTTACCAATGTAAGTAAGGCTTTATTCTAAACCTGTTTATGTTGCTCTAATTAACAATACACAAATCGTAGCTTGTATGCAAATGAGAGGGAGTAAGCGACCACAAGGCGCTGCATTCCGGAAGATAAGTAGAAGCCCATTTTATTGAAAGTCCTCGATTTTGACTGTCATTCTATTCAATTTTTTAGAAGGGTTTACATAAAACAACTAAGATAGGCAAGTATGGTTATGATGGAGTATTTTAATAGCCAACACGCAAAATAATAAGAACCAAAATGCTGTAGTACAAAGCGTATATATATGTAGGTATCTATCTAGTACTGTACTCAGGTAGGTACTACGTAAATTAATTTATTTTTAGTTTTGATATTTGAACCTCGTTCATTAACAGCGCTCAAAAATGAATGACACATAACACAAGTATAGAAGGTATCCACATATATATTCGCTATCCAAATTTCCATCAAAAACGTTAAGAAACTATGCTTGAGGATCGATTCACGCTTGAGGATTGTACTTGGAAACGAGCATAAGTTTTTTTTTAATTTTAAAATAGGTTACTTTCGAATTTTACTTAAAACAAAGCACCACATTTAGACAAGAGCACAACCAATCCAATTTATCATCTTTGTAAATAAAAAGGAGAAGGTCGCTGTCATCATGTAGGTACAAAGAGGTCAAGGAGGCTGCCCAGGAGAGAACTACGTCGAAAGACGTAGTTCGAAGAGACGTAAGTAGACGAAAGATGCATCAGTTGTACCGACAAGGGTCAACTCATAAATTGGAAGAAAATAAAAAATAAAATCTTAATAACGGATCAAGAAGCACAGGTCACCGTACACAGCTTATCGTAAAATTGAATTAAAAAAGAAAGATAATAAAAGGGATCGTCGTAATTCTGGCGCGCGACAACGCAGCACTTTTATTTGGACGCGAGTGGCGCGGGGGGAGACGCCTAATCGTGCGAGCTTTGGACTCTTCCTCTTGACACCACCTGGTTTAACCCTCATAAAAACTTAAAAGTAGACATTATTTATTTAATGGTCACATAGATCAGTGGGTTGTAGTTCTGACTTGTGAGTTGTAGTATTGCATGCCATGCTCTACCAGCAAGTATTTAATTGATTTTCCAAATATTCTAGTCAGAGGGTGTAAACACTGATTATGGGTTGATTACACGTGATAAATACATAGATACAGTTATACTAGGCCGAGAATTACTACTAGACCGAGAGTGTTAGGTATTTAGTTTAATTACTTGCACTTGGTACTTTCGTAAAAGGTTGTATCAGTAGGTGGCAATGGGAACACACAGCACATTATGGGCCGCGGTCCGCGGGACAATCGTCTTTTATTTATATCCGCCGTGGTACATCTCGCACCTCGCTCTTCGCACCGCGAGCCTCGCTTCGATGCCTTAATACTTCTTAATCCTATTCACAATACTCTATCCAAAATTATGCAATAAAATAAAAAATCGTTTATTTAAGCCCTTGCAAAAAAAGGGTTAACAAAATAATGCACATGCGAGGTAGTGACAAAAATTGATCACCACTTAGGATAATGCTAAACAGAATCTGCATTCGAGCATTAGAAAACTGACTACGAATTAATTGAGTTTTGATTCAAGGCTCGCCACGCTGCGGCAGCCGTCCAGGTCATTGAACTTTGTATTGATTCTTTTGTGATAAAAAATACATAATCATTTTTATTATTTTGACAAAATTAACCTTCTCAAATGGTGACAATAGACTGAAACCCGATATCAAAAACAATAAAAGTTAATGTCAATAGAAACACCAAGCAGCAAGTGAAGCACTACAAGTTGCTTATGAATATTAATATCCATTCATGTTTCGTATGAAATGTTTCCGACTGCTTATTGATTTTTTTTAATTCAAACATTTAAATATAGACATCGAATTGAGTTAGTATCGTGTTACCTCAAACGCCTGTAGTAATAAACTCAATCATAGACAAAAAAATGTAAAATCAATTTTTATTTTTAATTGAAGACGTTATTTTCTCCGATCGCCATATAAACATTTTTATGGCGCTATATAAATTGATTTTATACAAACAAACTGACAAAGTCACAATGTTTACTTAGCGTTTTTTATTTTATGGTCGTCGCCCTCGAAATATTAAAGTAACAAAGGGGTATTGCAAATCTCTCTTAACATTAATGCTCACGCTTTATTTTATTCGGTAGGTATTATTTACTCCAAGGTAACAAAATTACTTATCACTTTCTTATTTTGTACCCACAAAGAAGTCGTTCAGAAGGTAACACTATCAACTAATCATAAATCCGATAGTTGTTTAAAGTATAATATGATATAGGCCTAATCGACTAGTAGGTATTAAAACTCCCGTTTAAAATTGTTACAAGTTTCACTATAAAGCTATAAAATACTTAATGTTTATTTTGTATCCATGTACTTATGCAGCCATATTATCCTATTATAAGATAGGTGATAAATGTCCCAAGTACGTTACAAATATTTAATTTTATTCAATGACTAGGTAACCAAATATTTAATTTACCAGTAAATGTGATTATTAAAATAAACAAAAAGATCATCCTTATGATGTGATGTTCAATAATATCTGCAGACACGGCGTGAAGCAAGTTATTATTTTAAGTAAGGCAGCAGCGCCGCGCCTCAATGCCCCACACGTTGGCCGGCCATCGAATAATATTTTTATTTTCATCGAGCGTAACATTGGAAGCGCATTTTTCCGGGTAGAACGGGTCGCGGACGAGAGGACTGTCCGAGCTGACTTGTAATTTCAAGTGTTTACCCAGCGCTCGCGCAGCGGGGCGTCTCACAACAATGCCCATATCCTTTTCACATAAAATATATGAAAAGTCTGGCTACCAGCGCGCACGGATCGACCGGCCGATACAGCCGCATTATACTCGCTAGCTGCCTGCCCAGAACTTTTTATGAGGGATCAAATTGATTGGTTCGTCGATACTATCGCGTTTGCATATTGTGCTCAACATGATGCAGTCTGCCTCGCCGCGCGCTCTCTCGGCTTCCGTCGCGCATCTTATAATTAACGCAGCCTTACTTCTTACGCCTAATATAACTTCTCAAGTCCGAAAGACTAACTACAGTCAAAAAGGTAAACGTGGACATAAGACAAACTGTTGCATTATGAAAGATCCTAAAGTAACGTTAAACATATATTTTTACTAGATAATGGTTTCGTCTAGCTAGATAACAATATAATTTCGTAACACAAAATAATACGAGAACATTTTGCGGTGTGGAACCATGGTTGCAGATAATGTCTTATTTACGTCTGCAGTTACTAAAACCAAAATTGAATCAAATTTGAGATACACATGAAATTTATTGGATGGCTACAACGAATCATCCGCAGGCAGGTCGACCAGGACGTGCTCGCGATCGAGAAACACAAAACCACGAAGATAAAAATATATTACAAAATGAGACCCACTTTGTGTTTTGAAATTACAATCAAATAAATTACATTTTATTGCTCAATCTTGTTCGGTTTTATTAAGGTATCGGCGCTGAATGCGAGAGAATAAAACATGGCGGGTTTACGCGAGCGACAAGTTGTTTCCGTGCGCCTTGTAGCGAGCCAGATAAACGGAGATGCTTTACATGGCCCTCGAGTTTGGGAGATAAGCCATCACGCAGCTCATGTCGACACGGAGACACACGCGCCCTGCCCACTTTCTCCGTGCCCTTGTCAAGGTTTTCCTCAATCACTTTGAATTTATTTTATTACAAAAAGTAAAACACAAATGCCCGTGTAATTTTACAGAAAACAACACCCAAAAAGAAGGCTTAGTCAAGTCAGACGAAATATTTTAACATTTACCTTTTGAGTTATCCGGATTATGATTTGATTTCCATGTTTTTATTCTAATTTGAAAAAGGACACTTAAAAATACCTGCCTTCGGGTTCGGCAATAGGTAAGTATTTGAATATGGAATCTTGTTCTTGATTTGCTATTCTGTGTATTTCTAAATGTTTCAAAGCTATCTGATTATAACGGTATTTTTGTGGAAACTACAAGCCATGAATAAGTCAATACAAAAGAGTAATGACACAGCCTAAGCACAACTTAAACGATGACTTTACGTTCACGTATTTTTCGTTTGGAAATAAACAAATCAGCGCAAGTTGAAGTGTGGAGACAAGGGAGCGTATCGTGTTGATGAATGCTGATTGCTAAAGTGAGTCGACGAATGTATAAGTAATGCTGCCCACCAAGACGTTTCCGTCTCGACCGGTCCTAGAACAATATGCCCAAACATTCTGCTTGTTCATTACAATTGACCCTTATTTATTTGACAGTTGAACAATGTAAAGCCAACTGTACGCAAATATTTGTCACTGGATATTTACGATCGAATTGATGGCATTATGCAAACTGAACTTGCTATCTGTAAACAAAGGTTCCTATCCAACTGACAATAACTGCAAACTAAAGACATGATGGTTACTTCGTAACTATCAGTACGAAACGTTGTATCGTGATGTTGAGTAAATACCGTATCGAGAGAGCACTAAGGCTCGACACACACGGATTAACGGAAACCGCGGATTATCCGATATCGAGGAAGTGTGACAGGCGTGAAGCGCGGCCCGTGTGTCCCTAGCCCAAGGAAACACATTTATCATCGTCACCTCGACCGGCGACTTGTAATTGTGCGCCATATTGTTGCATTGAGTTATGGTACCCTTGTGCGAATCTCTTCCGCTTATCCATGCCTACATTGCCCATACATATGTATTGAACACATAAATTTTAGAAGTTAACATTACCTCGTTTCAACTTGCCTGTTAGTGATAATTTTCCTGTTTAAATCACTGTACCGTGTGAAAACTTTTAGATTGTATTCATGTAGGTAATTTCCATTATGATTTATCTTGCAGCGTCTTTGCTCTTGTGAGCAAAAGCCTATCCCAAACATTTTAAGTGCTTCTGTTTTCTAAATATTCGATGATGTGCCAAGATTTCACTGTTGGGTCACACATCACAATATATTACTGGAAGCGTACCCCACGCAGTGCCACTAGACAAAAATCGCAATTCCTGCCCATATATTCCCTGTGTCAGTGTCCACTGGACAATACAGTAAGTAAAGGATTGTAGAAAAGTAAGCACACAATACGGCGCACGCGCTTCGACTGTCGAACGAGGGAATCTGTTTTGTGATTTGTACTTACAACAAAGTCTTTTATTACAATGTACAAATACATAATAAATAAACAAAATTTGTAAGCTTTTACTTTTAAGCTTTTGTATTATGCATTCTTTCAAGTTTTTCATTTTACAATTTACTGTGAATGGTTAAAATTTGTAATATCATTACTTACAACATTTTTTTAAGGTCGATCGTAACTTTACCTCAGGTTTGGCAACCCTAGCGAGCGAGCGGGTGCGACAGCCGATCCTGCCACGATTTGTCGTTATTTGCGCGCCTCGCGTGGTTTTGGTCTCCGTATGACGGCTCTTATCCGCCATCGTCCGCGCCTCTCGACAACCCTCTCGGTACCCTACCTGCCACCGGACATTTCTCACAGAAACAATGAGCGTTTAAGCTTTATTATGACAACAAATCTACACGACGACTCTTCTCTCTAGGACTTTTTATGGTTCAACGTATTTATTTTTCATCTCTTATTCAGAGATGCTTGAATATTTATCTGTACGTGTTGGTGATTAAAAATGTCTTTAGAGAATGTATGGCTGTTACTAAATAGGTAATTTTACCTTTTCCAGTAGGTACGTAAGAGACATAACACAAAACTATAATTATAACTTCTTTGCGTCGTACCAATCTAATAAAAATTTAGAGTATTTTTCTCAGTACAAAATGAAAGAGTACTCGTATTCAACCCAAACAAAAGAAAAAGTTATGGAGTACTACTAATAAACTTGCCTTTTAAATAAGAAACCCAGCGTAGCAATCTCGCCCGGAGCGGCACCACAGCCTATAATAATGTTACTTCATCGTCGGTATCACACCGTAGGATCACCGCCGAAATCAATTTTAAACAAACTCTGGCCACCACCTACAATTATTGTGGAACAATGCGTGCCCACTAAATATCGGACCGGTGTTAGAGGTCACCGTCCACAATGCCCGTTCTTTCCGGATCGCACGAGATACAATCGCGATGATTTGTCGATCCTACACAACTTAAATATTGATATTAATATTCATTTACGATTTTATCTGCTTCTCTAGCTCGTATGAACGCTCTCACCTAGCGATAGCATTAGGATGGAGAAACTTAGTGTGATAAATAAGCAATAGCTGTGCTGGGGGTGTTTCCTCAGCATCATTATTTAGACTTTGTGAATAAGAAAAAATCTTTTTTCTTAATAGGTGCATTACTAGCACCACTCGAGTCACTGGTTATGTGCTAATATCACTTATTTTTATCTTGGATGATATTAATATATCATGTTACCTTCAACTTCTATAATTGAACTCTTAAGGGCAAAACTCAATACATACAGTACTTGTTATTAATTGTAACAAAACATATTATGTTAACATAATTTTCAATGTTACAATTTATACAAACTTAAGCCTAATTGATTTATCGACAACTCGTACACAGCAGCCAAGACATCCTCAGTAAAATTAAAATTGATGATCATGTGAAGTTTATTAGTGGAAGCATAAAAACGCTGAGTAAATCAAAAGTTCGGGCAACACGTTGCGTGGCACGCCATGATCTAGTGCAGGGACACCGTTAACACTTTACTGCCTTTCATACTTATTGCACCATTCCGAGAAAGTAAATTACTCGTCGCGATCGTAAAATTAATGCCTTATACGGTAATACGAGTACTTCAGCATGTCACTGTCAATTTTTATGATGCACTCCGATCACCGGTCCCTGATCCGAGCCTAGCTCTAAGATATCCCTCTAATAAAATATAACATTTATTACACAGGTACATCATTAATTCCAGTAAATTAAATATATTTTCTGCAAATTGATTCACCGAAGCCCTTTCACATTTCAATTGAACCCACGGTTCTTAGGAATACCTACTCGAGTAAGATTTAAGTCTACTGAGTCTATTTTGAGCTTGCAAATGATATTGTGAGCTTAAAGAATATCTAAGTCCAATTAGATATAAAAATGATATAATACTGGCCTGGAGATTTTAGCAGTTATTTTATGAATAGTGTCATTCACAAATTTGCCAACAATATTTATAACACTTAAATAGTCCTAAAGCAACACCGAACTAATAAGTATTAGAATTGTGCACGTATTAACTAAAATAACCTATTTACGCAGGCAAAGTACCTTAAAATAGCCTTAGATACTATTATAGTTTTATAATAGTATCTTAGGCTATTTCTTAGAAGGAATATAAGTACCTATGTTAAAAATAGAAAAGTATGTACCTAATGGAATACTAAAGTATTCCAGTCGAAAAAAGATGTATTATTAAATTAGACTGCATTTCTACAAAATATTTACGAGAGTGGTAATTTTTCACGGCGGACAGGCCCCGCAGCGGCCTGCGAAGCCTATTTCAGCGGACTCGTTAGATGCGAACTTATGTAGCAAACCTAATAATAACTTGTACTGCTAACAATTACATGTTAGTAGGTACCTGATGCTTAGTGTTGGCACCTGTAGACGCCTATTAATGTAGTTAGTAGGTACATTAGTAGGTCATTATACATTATTTTGAAATACATTTGTCATTGAAAGAGAAGACGCAACATCTGGTTCAGTAGATATTTGGGGAAGAATTTTTGTCCTCAGTTTGGACTAATGTTAACTGATGATGACGATGGTCATTATTAGTTGGAATATGAAAGGTTGATACGTGGTCAGATTCTAATAAACAATTGCGCATTATCTATCATGCAGGCTTAATTTTAATACACACACATAGGGGCATACAAAAAATACTCGTTTACATATTTTGACCAACCAAAGTCAAATTAATTTTGAAACTCTTTTTTTAGAAAAAAACATTTGTTTATGTAATTACTCCCGTTATTACTTGATTTGTTTTTTTTATGTATGTATGTTTGTATGAGCTAGTGGCCAACTCTGGTGACGGAGTTTTTAGGCCGCCTAAAGGCCTCCGTCATGGCTTAACGAATTAAAAGCCGGGACCGATAATTGAACGTGCCCTCCAAAGCACGGAAGCGCTCAGCTCGTAATGCCACTTGCTGTAAAATTTCAAAAAGTAATTTGGTGACTTAGTATTAAAAATAAATAAATTTTTAAGTCACGAAATGACTTTTAAGCATACGAAATTAAAAAAAACAATGGAAATGGGTCATTTTGGTGATTTTAAATTCAAAGCATCACGGAACTAATAAGTACTCAGTGATTTACAATACACTCGGTGATTTTCAAGAACTGATATCCTGCTAGTTTGTTATTCATAACACAGCCGCTATGAGCTGTCCGCTCGATATTCATAAACTGAAAGCTAGTTGAGGAAAGCTGACGAATGCGCGCAATCGTATGCTCTTGCCCGAGGGTGTTATAGTTATTCTCTTGCCTGTAATATGCGACTATATTATACGCTAATGCCAATGCATCCGCATAATTACAATATTCTCGCTCATGAAACACACAACTTATCTGTTTTTGCTTTACTTTAAAATTTTACATTTATTTTGTCGTTGTAAATTATACATTCAAATCACAGTTCGTAGGTATTGTCACCATTTTCGTCTTTTTTCTAAACAAAAAATTGTTTGTTGTCAAACCAAAATATAACCAAAGTACCTGTCGTATACAACATTATTTACCAACATCAATAAAAATATTAACATTAATAATTCTCATCTCCACAATCTAACTGCTAGCAAATCAGTGCGGTCTCTCGAAAAAATTGGGCGTAATTAAAACGTATCACAAATAAATTAGCCTCCAAACAAAAGTGTGATATTGCAATATTCAAAAACCATTGTTTGCTATTCTAATTCTGTTTTCCTAAACATCAGATTCATTGTGGCACTGTCAAATATACTATGACGATTAGGTACTCGCCAGCCATCCCTCGAGTGAGAACTGAGAAGCCAGATTAATCCGCGGGCTCACAAGAATCATGCCCGACCGGCACCTGCGATCAATCGTCTTGTAATTAAGACGGCGAACACAAAACATGTTTTAATCTACAGATATATTTCAAACCGTAACGAGGGTATGAAATGTATGCAGATTTAAGACAGTGTATTAAACTCTGTCAGTTTAGGTAGGTACTTGACTATTCTTCAAGTTACAAGTCTGGCAAAAATAAATAATGTTTTTTTTCCACTTCAAAATTTGAAGTTGAAAAAAACATTATTCAAATGTATCATTACAAACTTTAAGCTTTAAAGCTTATAAATATATTTTCTTGGAAATCAGTTAAAAATATTTACTCTTAAAAGTGCTTGAAAAATTGCTTGTTATCAATCATTCATAGTGTAATGTATTTGGTCACCTGACAGTTACTTGATGAAGACTGCTTGAACGACTCGCTTGATTTATGTCTCCGGTAGGGTATAAACTCAATACCCATACTACCCTGAGGCCAGTACAAAATAATTAAAACTACTTAACATTCAACAAGTACGTACGGTAGCCAGTTTGCGGCTCATTTAGCGAGAAAAGCCAGATCGTTGTTAGGGTTGTCAAATAATATTAATGTCAATAAAATTGTTAACATGATATTTTTTTGTTACAAAGTAATATAAAGGCCTTTTACGATCTATAGTAGATGATTTATACAGCATCAGAAGGCAACTTTTACCTTCACTAACGGGACGCTGTAATGCCCGGGACAAATAAAATTAAGATAGAGTAAGCTTACCTATTCCATCCTCTCAACTTAGTCGGTCTTGTCCACAGGAAAGACATGGTCAATACGTGCGGAGCTGACTGAGCCGCGGGTTTCCTCACTATGTTTTCCTTCACTGTTTGAGAGTAGTATAGCACACATAAATTTTTCGCACAGAAAAATCCATTGGTACACGACCGAATTTGAACCCGCCACCTTAGGATCGGAAGGCGGGGTTACTACCAACTAGACCACCAGTGCTCTCAAAGTACAAAGTACCTACATAACCTAATAACGGTGTGGTCGCGTTTCGTGCACCGACATGTTTGGGTAAACAAGCTAGTTGGTCGCGATTCGGGTGTTTTACAAAATGACGAAAAAAAAGCCTACTCGGTTGGTAGCGGTTCGAGCGCTCATCATATTTTCATTGTTTTGAAAACTGTTAGACATGTCAGTCCAATATCGAATCGCTCGGTTTGTGGTTTAATAAAATATGTGATCATAATAGTGGAGATCCGACCCGCATTTTAATCTTAAGACCAGGGTGCCAATACTTTCTTACTAGTCTAATGATTTTTCACACATACTGCTTTGCACGCGAGAAAGCTCTGATGAACATAATAAGAACTAATGTACCCTGATACCTAAAGAAAAAATATCACGTTACAAAACTTATTTTAATATTTTTAACAAAGTCCTGCCGTATGGATAGCCCTTAGGAAAACGAGTGACAATCATTACTCCGCTCTGTCCGATTGATAAATTCGTCCGGGACATGCGATCGCGACACGTCATCCCGCTTTTGCTATAGCAGTGCTACCGCGCTACTTGTCCAGTTCTCCACAACTGACGACAGAATACCGTTTACACTTTACAGTAGTAGCTATTCATATTCTAGTTGTAAATGTTTTTAGATTAAATGTCAAATCAGGTAGTATTTCATCATTATCATCATCATCTTCCTGCCCTTATCCCACTCTATGTAGGGTCGGCGCAGCATGATCTTTTTTGGATCATGGTGTAAGAGTTTTGGCTAAGGTGTTTTATGACCGGCCGCCTGCCTGACGTCAACCCTCCTTGGGAATACTTGCTTATTGTATCTCATCATGTTGGAGGATACTATCCCATAGTCGACTTTTACGACATGCTCGGGGAGAGAAGTAGCTGGACGCATTCTATGTTATTTCTTTACTCCCAGTCCAGCAGAGAAGAAAAATCAGGTAGTATTTGTATTTTATAAAAAAAACCCTTAATTATTATTGCGTTGAGCCAGAAGGCAACATTGAAATAAATATTTGGCTGTCTCTTATACTACTATTACTTATATAACATCGATACAAAACAAAACCAAAGAAATGGGATGTAGCTAAGACAAAGTGTATCAGAGAAATGCAAGTTTGTGCACTGGTAAATATATTTGTATCCAGCGGGCGGCTTCACTAATAAATGTCTCGTCCACCTCTAACACCCTACGTGACTATAAATCGGGTACTTCTTTTATTGCATCCCATCAACTCCAATTGAAATTAACTCGTAATTGCTTATAAATAAACCAGCAGTAAAATTACTTTATTAGACACCTGTGCTAATAATTCCTTCGCTGTCAATTTCAGTTTAATTAAACTTATTTTTAATTGATATGAATTCTCTGCGATCTTTAAAGGTAACGGATTAAAAAAGTAAAAAGCCCAATAGCAGATCGAGGCCATAAACGAGCCAACGAATAATCCGCTGCCAGATTAAACTCAAATATTTACACGTGTACAATAGTAAGGAGATAAAAGTTTTACCTTTTACAAGCAATTTGAGATTATTTATCTTGTAGAATGGCCGACGCAGGCGCACTCAAAACGGACTTTAGTTCAACTGTGTACAGAAGCTATTATAAGTATCAATTTCAGATCATAGATCATAAATACATTTATTATTTTGGGAGCAACGGAGGCAGGGTTATGGGGGGTCCTGCCGCGCGAGCCTCTCCATTCAATGTTGACTTTTTATTGTCGCGTATGTCACAATTTTTGGACCTCACCAAACATGCCACAACATAAATAATATCTAACAAGAATGCTACGTTTAAAATCTATGAGTATTTATGTGAACGCCAAGAATGCAAGTAAATCACTAACGTATGTAGAAGCTGCCTAATCTTCATTTTACGATTATCGTAAATCTCGGCTTGATTTTAATAACTTATTTACTTTTAGTTATGTTACAAGTGTCCAGATATTGTGATCAGAAATAAAAAAAAACCCTTAAGTGCGAGTTAAATTCGCTCTTGAAGGTTGTCCGTACCATCGTACATGTACGAGTACATATTACTGTATATTCTTGTATGCCACCTATTTATAGATGGCAGCACGTTCCCTATTAAAATCAAAGCAATGAAACAAAAAATACGCAAAATGAAACACGTCTCTTCTATGAGGACCCCCTTCATTTTTTATTATTATTGTGCAAATCAGTGAGTTTTGGATGGTTTGAAAAATAAATACACAAAAATACGACTAAAAAAAAATGTGCAAAAAATCACTCGACTCATCCAATTACTGATCGCGCTATCGATTACAAACGTTAAAAATATTTTTTTCTTGTATCCCTTTTTATTTTGTTTTTATTATTTGTTGTTATAGTGGCATTAGAAATACATACCTACTCTGTACGGACGGATGGACAGCGAAGGCTTAGTAATATGGTCCCGTCGGCACCCTTCGGGTACGGATCTTTATTGAATTCGGCCTATTTTATTTTTATTTTAATTATTTTGTTCAGTAGGGCTTACTAAATACCGAAGCACATTCTAAACGCGTTCTACTTGTAATAAAATGTTAATAAAGTGCGTAAATCAAGATAACGTCAATAAGGTGTTCGACACAACGAAATAGTCTTAGGCGAGGTGAGGAAATTACATCACGTATGGATCGGACATAACTCTTCCAGGCTTTTCTCGGCACTTTGGAGAGCCACGCAATTCTGAACCATAAACCTATGTCGTAAGGGGAATCTAATTCAACAACCGTGTGTAGCTAACAACCGTGTAAATCAAAGAAAATACATTTGTACAACTTTATTTTAATAGTAGAATCTAGTTATCCCGCAGCTGTAGTGCACGAAAAGGTGTGTCTCCGATAAGTTTTAATGATATGACCACGAGGTTGTGTGACCCGAATGCAACACGATTGACAGAGGATTAGCTGGGTTCAAAGTCACAGAATGTACACATCAAATGACTTAGGTATAAGTTTTACTATAGTTATTACACACGGGCCGGAACGGCGCCAGATAATCGTCAATGCAACGTTCCTGGTTTCGAAAACACAGGAGCGTATGATTTGGTTTAGATACGAGCTTTTATATCTGAAAACTAAAAAATAATTACAAACAGGTATTTATTTAAAAGAACAATAACGCAGACTGTGTAGAATTTAGGTAGCATAGTAAGTCTGACATATTTGATTTTGTAATACATGATGATCATGATGGTTATATATTGTACCATTTTAATCTACGTTTTTAGTTTTGTACCATCGACCCTTCTATGTAAAAATGCAATTTGGCGGTTATCCATAAAAAGTCATAGGCTGTATTTGTACCTATGACACTCTCATCATCCACACGAATCCAACGACTCCTCGTTTGTCAAAATCGATCCAGTCGTTTAGACTACAGCTTCAGCCAAAGGAATACACATACCCCCTAAACACATAACTCTCCTTAGCAATCGGATAAAAATAATGAGAAAAATTATCAGGCTATCCATTTAATCATCAAATGAAAATTTGTAATATTAATCAGAGAAGAGAAAACATGTGGGTACATTTAAAAAGTCCTCGATACTAAATAGTATAAACATAGCTGAGGGCGAGAAAGGTGTACTTAACTTCTATTGTCTGTCTAGCTTTCAAGTGTTGACTTATAAATAGATCTCTTTAGTCGATGTATGATTTCTGTTCAATTTGCAGCACAGCACCGTGTGGATTCATGTGTCCCACACTATAACGACACATAAATAACACGGCATATTGTAGCTGCATCGCGTCAGATGCCACACACGAACAGAGATGAGTGGAAAAGATGCCACAGTCATGGCCAATAATATTAAAATCATCGATGTACTGGCGCCTATACTCAACCACAGCAACGCTGAGTGCTAGCGCGTCTAATGCAATTCGATGCGGGAATTTACTATCTAATATTATATTGTAAACTACATCTTTACACTACGAAAATACGCCATGTTTATAAATAGGGTTTTTTATTGACAGAAAAATGGAAAAGCAAATGCGAATAATACAGTTTTATGAAAAAGTATCTTATTATTGGCTTTGGCTTGCGAATATTTTTGCTGAATTTACTTGGTTGCTCGTTTTTGGATTACTTGTTATTATTGACGTGGGTAACCCATATTATAAATGCTAAATACATACATGTTACAAAAATTATCTCAGCTTTACCTACCCTACATCCTAAAAGCAATTTATTTTCGGGTTTTCCGTTCCACTTAATACTCCATTCACTCCGTAAGTAGAGCAAGAATATTTGATCAAAATTATAAATAGGACATTAAACTATAGCTTCGATGTTCCTGACACCCCCATCATAAGGTGTACACGGATGAAACAATACAGAACACGCATAAATTCTATTAGAAAGTATAATCCTATGTCTCAACATTCGAGGGCATTGTTTTATATTTTAACATAACATCCAATAAATCTGTTTGTTCATAATACTAAACACAGATTTTTTTATTTATATACCCAGAAAAGGCAAGATAAGGAAAATTTCAAGTATTAAAATCAAGACAAACCCTAAAAGTCAATAAAAATTTGGTCATCGATACAAGTAATTTCAAATGTAATCTTTTGAAACTTTCTTATCTTTTCATTTTATATCGATGTACATTAAATCACTCATGAATTTAAAGCATTTTATTGTCATTTCGAAGTGAAAACAATATAAATGTATTTTATGTCACAACTGATTTATGTTATATAGGTGAGATGTGATTTATTGTCGTCTGATTTAATACAATCTTGAGGCGATTCATATTGTAGCGTAGCCATCGTTACCTACTGCCGCTTTATTCTCTGTCCATAGTTCTATCGTCTGCTAAAGCTCGCTAGCCTCAGCGCGCCTAGCAGGTCTCAGTTATTAATAGGTACTTTACTTTTATTTACAATAATTTCATTTAGTTTTCTTTCTACAAAAAACCAATTATAAACGGAATTCAATCAAAATAGATAAACACAGTTTTAATGTATTGAGCTGGTAATATGGATATTACCAAAAACGCTTAGTAACGTTGGTCTCTTCTGACGTTTTATATTATTAGACCCAGGTCTATTGTTGCCATAACTTAAGGTACTCGTATATTGAACTGGGATAACCACCAGTAACATAATAACGAATCGTATTTCTTGATAACAATAAACATGGAATCTATTAAAAGATATAATCCATGTCTATCATAAAATTTACCAACTACGGAACACAACGAATTAAGGGTACCTAACCTTAGTTATTTCCTACGTATATAGTGTCGATTGTGCGTAGCTTTCTTTGTAGATAACGTAAAATTTACTTATTTTTGCTCTGAATCTACATCATTTATCTACTGTATGCACTTTTATATTTAGTTGCTGAGCAGCTGCAGCTGAGCAGAGAATTCTTCTGTGTTGGTGATCTAGATTAATAGGCTAAATTTCTAAATTTCTTTATTCTTTATTTTATTTCTTTGTAATTTTGTTATATACTTTCAATATGTAAGCGTCTAAGTTATTAAGTTGACGTGTTGGCAATGTGTTTGCACTTAATATTTCTTTTTTATAAGTTGTTTTCTAATCGTGAAAACCTTTAATTGGCTTTCTATTTTTACTGTGTTGTCTATTAGTTATCTTCCGCTGTTGGTTTTCCTATAAATAAATAAATAAATAAAAAAACTTGACCAGAGTTACTTGAAGCCTTCTCCGTCTTAAACACCCAATCCATAGGGTGTTTAAGACGGAGAAGGCTTTGATTCACAATTTTGGTTCGGAACATTAAAATGTAAGATTGGACATTACTATCCTACTTAGTTAAAGGTAAAATCATATAAATGAGATGAGAAACGCTACACCGACATTCCAATCCGCGGGCTCGGAGCGACGGGGCTTGTTCACTGAGCTGGCGTTTCAATTATTTGACGTATATGCGAATTAGTCGTTATCAGATGTAATAAAATGCGCGCATGTTGGGGCGGCGGCGGGCGCGATGCGGCGCGATACCCGCCGCCACTCCGGTGGCCGCTACTTGTCTTACGATAAACTTATCTTTACAATCGATCCCTTCGATAAAATAAAAACACCTCGCCTTTTACATGTCGAATGCTTGACGCGCTGCGAAGCAATAACGTTTCGAATTTTATTAAAGTTGCTATCCGCATTTGCATCTCTATAAGACCCAATACATTTTGTTACCGTATTATATTAGCATTCCAGCGCCACTTATGTATTCACATTCGATACTTTTAAGAATATACCAGCATCAGCATCCGTAGAATTGCAGAGCTTTCAAAAGCGTAAACAGTGGATGATTAAAGTTTCCGGGCCTACCGGCTATACATAAATGCTATCTTATTACAGAGTAATAAATTACGTTTAGAAACCGTACAGTGGTTGCATTGTTCGTGTAATCGCATGGCTCTGAGCACTCGATGTCATTCTATCAAAGCAAAATTTCAATGTCGTGATTGAGGCGTAAGCTCGCTTGGGTTATAATGGTGTATTGTGTGGATTGGATGACCAAATGTGGTGTCGGTCGCGTCCGTCACCGCCGTGTCCCACTTGTGAGGTGGAGCGAGGGCCTGCGCCTGCGCAGGTCAGCGGCTGCGAGCACGCATCTCTAAATGTCAAGGCTCGACGTACGCTGGTCGGGTGGAATCAGTTTAATGTTTCACGAAACACAGAATTTTAACAATGACCGACCATGATAATAAATCTTGACGTGAAACTTTTATATCTAATAACACAAAGAGAAATACGAGTATTTACGTAAGTTCTCGACTATATTAAATATATTATAAACAGACTACTTCGATAACAAATCTTAATTAAATATATAAAATACTTTATTCGACGTTTTATGACGGGCTTATAGTTATTGTTATAGGCTGAATGATAGAATACTTAGCATAATTTAACTAGGTCAAATCAACGCAAAAACAGATTTAAACATATTTTTAAATTAATTTTTAACATATTTATTTTTAAATGTTATGAATATTTCATGTCAATAACAGGCTATGTAAAGAGCTGGACAACCTGCGATCGTAGTATGCCCCTCAAAATTAAGGGGAAAATTTACAAATCAATCGTAAGACCTGTCGTATTGTATGGATATGAATGGTGGGCAACCAAAGGGACGGATGAAAGAAGATTGCGTGCAACAGAGATGAGAATGAGAAGGATGTGTGGAGTGACGAGAATAGATAAGATACGAAATGAAACATAAAATAAGTGTTGAAAGTAGCGCCTGTAAGGGATAAGTTGAGGAGAAATAGATTAGCTTGGTATGGGCATGTCATGCGGAGGGATGAATAGGATGAGTGTTATGTGAAGAGTGTTAGATATGAGGTAGACCAAAGAAGAGATGGATGGATAGCGTGAATGATGATATAAGTAAGAAAAGAGTGAATACTCTATTGACTGCTGATAGAGGTTAATGGAAGAGGAAAACATATTACCTCCCTTAAGTGAGATAAGGGCAGGGAGATGATGATGAACAGGCTATGTAAAGTGGGAATTTTATTTACAGTTGCGCGAAGAACACCGAGAATATACATATATACAGCACTTTCCAGAGGATCCCAGTCCTCTAGTGTTGCTCAATGGACTTGAAAAAATGAGTAAATCATTATTAGAATCATAATTTCCTTAAAAGGCTCGTGTACAAAAACGGTCGTTAGGCGCAGCTTCTGTGCAACAATTAGGCAAAAGCACGAACGGGTATGTCCTTATCGCAGGCCAGTAGCCACAATCACCGCACAATCTCACGAAAACTCCATTCCGAGCTGCACCTGTCATAAACGAGTTCAACGCACTCAGTTTCAATTACACACAAAATAGAGCATTTCAACAATAGCTGGATAAGTAAATAAACGTGGTCCCCCGGCTATTTGGTTATGGCGGACTCTCATCAATAATGGTTCGGAGGCGATAGAATCGCGACGCGTGTCTCGCGTAGAAGAGCCTCCAACACCGTTATTAACCTCCCGATAGTCATCGCAACAAGAGAGATCATTTAGTGATACGCTTTATATTAAATTACTCGGTCGTGCGTTGATAAAATATTCCCGGTATTCTATTACCGAAAGCGAGATAAACGCGGCCGGAGGTAATAACAACAGGGAATTATAAAAATCTACCCAAATGGAATATGAAAAAGTTCATCATCATCATTTATCATTTCCCTGCCCTTTTCCCACATTATGTGGTCGATACAATATGTATTCTTCTTCCATTTTCCTCTGTCAGGAGTCATCTTAACACTCACTCATTTCTTACTCATGTCATCTTTCACACATCCATCTTTTCTCAGCCTACCTCTACACATATATTCCTTCACATTAATATGTGACACCCTTTAACATGAGATTTCCATAACACGCTAACTATCTATGAAAAAGTACATCATAGATAGAAAAATCATGTAAGCAATAAAACTACAGAGGTAAGTGCTTGCGTATGCGACAAAATTGTTTATGTAAATGGATGCATTAAGAAGGACGCAATACGTCAAGTCGCGTGTCGATATGGGATCGAGTCGCATGTCGACGCGACGCTCTGACGGCGACTCCTGTGCAGTTAATCCTCGACTCACTCTGTTTACTTTTTACTGCAACAGGCATAACTCTTGAGACGTCAATCTTGTTGTTGAATGTCACATTCCATCAGCTCTCCTCATTAACTCGTGGCACTGCGTAGCATAGCGTACTTTTTATTATTAGCTTATATTGTGCAGATTAACTTTTCAAGACCTTTATCAAATATCTTTGGCTGGTTAGTCTAAGTCCAACTTTTTACATTATTTGAAGAACTCTCCGTTGTGAGAGTATAATTATAGTTTAATGTTTCTAAAATAATTGAAAATTCAAAACTCGACCGTAAACCACTCTCTATAGATAAGTTAAGGCTCCTACCGCAAAGCAGAGTTGCAGTCCCTAGACGCCTTTCTCCCGGATAATTTCTTACTTCATTTCGCATGACGATAATGTTTGTTTTACTAACTGGATTTATTTTTCACGCAAATGAACAGTTTATCTGCTAATACGAGCATTAAGCCGGCAGAATGCGGTCGGCGGCTGCCGGCCCAAGCACGCCATTTAGTAATTTAAACACTGCTGCAATGTAAGTAATGTATTCTACTCTATCTTTACTATCCTATAAATACCTAGCTGTCCTTATATTTAAACCACTTTCCCGAACATTAAAGTTCTCTAAATTGTTTCTATTATGACACCCAGTAACAAAATAAAAAGCTGATGTCTATATCGATGTATAAATTACGCCGACATTAACTGTGATACATCGATACATTGTAAACGTTAGAGAAGCGTATTTCTATGAATAATGAATACAAAGTCAATTTGTAGAGCGGCATCTTCAATATAGATGGAACATTAAATCAAATACAGATAACTGACATTTATTGCTTTTGCGCATTAAAATTCATGTAATCACATCGAGACATAAAAATTAAACGGCATTAGAATTACTTCCATTAAGGTCTCATTAATTTCCTAAAGCACGCTCTGGGGCACGGAGCATTGCCGTCTGATTTACTGTGTAAGCGGAGTAGGGACTGGGCCCTGCCTTTACAATGCAACGAGAAAAATTTACTTTCAGACAATATTTCTAATTAAGATGTATCGTGCGACCAATGAGACTAAGTGAGAGGCTACACTGCACAAACTGGACGTAATAAATAACTCAAACCGTAACTCATGCCTTTTTGGAACTTTTTGAAACGAAGAATGAACTAATTACTTTATAAAATACTGGCTGCCACCTGCGGCTTCACTCGCGTTGTTCCCGGATAAAAAGTAGCCTATATGTTATTTCATTCAAATCCGTTCAGCTGTTTAGGCATGGTTGAGGCACAAACATTCAAACATCCTCACAAACTTTCACATTTATAATAATAGTAGGATTGTTCTTTAAATCCAGGTACATAGATCATCATCATTTTCCTGCCCTTATCCCACACAATATGTGTGTACATGTTCCTTGGATCATGCTGGAAGAGTTTTGGCTAAGGTACATACATATCTCAATTAAATAAACAGGAGTTAAATTAGTTGAATGAAAATAAGAAGATACTCAAACATCACATCGAGCTTTTCTTACTAAAACGAAATAAACTGAAACAGTGATATTTGTTAATACATCCAAGTTAATACAGGACAAACAGGGATTACTGAACCATTGATTCTCACAAAAGCAACAAACGTCATTAGAATTAAAGAGGTTTCATGGTTTTGACAGCATAATTGCACCATCAAAGCAAAGACTTACTCAAACATTTGCTTTGAAATCTGTACGAGTTTCTTTAATTTGGTAGACCAATAGACCGTGTAATGGGACGGCATTAGTGAAACAGGTCCAAATACAAGGCGTCAACACACTGTACTTCCTGTTTTCCGTTAAAATAGTAGATAAGTAGGAAGTTAGGAGTCGGAATTTAGCCTCTCAGGTAGCTGGGTGGGATGCAACACATTACTCAAAAATATGTACCTACTATTTACTTGAGAACTACTTAAATTGGGTTTGTATTCCTCACTAACTTGTAGGTAGGTATCTAACAAAATAAAAGTCAATTTCCCAATATATCGTTGGATATATTGGGCATGTCGTAAAAGTCGACTATCTTCAAAATGATAAACCACCTATATGGGCGATAGGCTGATCACCTGTCACCATGGTCCACCATATCCATCTAAGGACTTTAAATCAGAAGTGGCTGCAAGATTTCTTGTGTTTACTTGTGGCTCTGCCCACCCCATTAGGGATGCGGGCGTGGTAATTTGTATGTTATGTATGTATGTATGTATGTATGTATATATCGTTGGATAGAGTTTTCAAAAATAGTTTCATAGACGTTTTTCGTTACAAAATTTAAAAGACTTAAGGTTTTTGTATCCTATGGGGATAAACTAAACGAAGTTGATTTGTTGTTCTGAGTTCTAAACTGCTACTTGTATATATCAGAACACTATTCAGAATACTAACATGATGATGAAAGTACGAAAATAACTATTCACAGCTAATAAAGCTTTAATAAGCTTATGACTCGGATTTGTAATTGCTTTGATGAGCTTTAAGCTGAACTCGCCACTTTGGGAATAACATTGACATCTTTTGTCCAGTTGATCCAGTTGCTACTGTCAAACTCCTATAATGGCCAATTTCAGTATTATTTTTATGCATTGTTGACGCGTGAGCGATATAAACAAACGCATAAAAGGAATTCACAATGATTTTGTTCATATATAGAACCCGATAAAGACATTACTCTTGGAGACACATTTCAATAAACAATACTTAATCGATTACCATAAAAGTAGAGCGCAATTCTTATTGACAGCTTTAACCCCAAGCATGTGGGGAATGCCAGTCATCGTTACCACTGACCCAAGAAAAAGACGGCAAAAAATTCATTACGTTTTCATATATTCTGCTTTAAGGTAATGAAGCACAATGACAGACAAATAAACCAGTTGTACCAGGACGTGCATTCCTTTAGCTGTCAACAGAATCAATAGAATACAATAAAATCACTGCTTTCAATGCAACGTAGTTAGGTCTAAATGAGGTTTGAGTAATGTGTCGTCCACACGAAAGGCTCGCGTGGTGAGCCGCATTATACCAAGTCCTGCACTCAAGCGCAAACATTCTACTAATTTGACTCGAGTGCGAACTATACCCAGGATCATCATAAATACACTATAAAAGGGCTTAACATATCTTGACAATATTTTAAAAAACTTCATATAAAATAAATGAGCCAATTTTATTTGAATGACAATACAGAACCCATCTGAACAGTAGGCCAACTTTGGACACAGAATATTAAAGCAATAATTAATTTTGAAGAATAAATTGTGTGCCGTTGTACTCATTCGTTAGGACGCCGACAAAGGGCAATGCAACGACCGCAGCGTCAATTTATAATGCGATTAACAGAAAGAATGGCGATCCGACTGATTGCACGGATCCATAAGGACCTCACCAAATCCTCAACGGAATAACGACGGTCGCTTCCTTAATCATCAAAGGATTAAACTCGCTTGCTTATTTATTGAAAACCATTCGTTTCACAGGATAGGTTTCTTGACAGTAGTTGAAAATGACTCAATTAATGTTTCGCCTAAAGATAAGCTGTAATGAGAGGAGCGCGTAAGCTGAGTGAGTGTGCTGATAGTGATTAATGTGATGAAGCGAGCTTGTCCACCGACAGCCGCTGGCAGACCACACCGACGACGGACCTACAATAACATAAATTGCTCTGAGCCTTTTCACAAGGTTTCACATGAGAAGAGATTAACGCTTGCTTGTTTGGATAATCCGGCGCATTGAGACCCACCGGTGGGAAATTTTGATCACGATGATCGATTTTTTATAGCCCGTGAGAAACATCCGAAAGTATATAATATTTTTATACCAGTGCTAAGAGCTGCCTATTTAATAAGCGATCTCAGGCTTCTGACGCGGATGAACACGAACTACTTTCAGAAATCACGCAGTTGGCTACATTTAACGAGGTAACATACTCATAAGAACTTCCAATATCGATTTATACAGCGCATTAATAATTATATACCTATATAAGTTAGTAGGCACTTCCATTACAAGGCGTAAGCTCATACACGGCCATAAAACGAAATATCATTACCTTAACTAAGTGTGAGAACGCGAGGTGTCGACTAAAAGCGACGATCTCAGTCGAAATGAGGAGTAATAACACGTCACCGACTCTCCTCATAAGGCAGTGCGACTGTATAAACACACAATAAGTGATGGGAGTCAAGCTTTCAAAAAAGATATTACAGACGATTTACAGCCGATCGAGAACGGTTACGAGCGTTAGCTTTTCTCACTCCACTAATTTAGACGTTACCAGAGTAGCCCAGCGTTAAATGGTGAATGAACGGTTACACAGTAAATACGGTCACTTTATATGGCCGGTAAACAGTGCGACGTGAACTGTACACAAGCTGATTTTTTATTTGTATAGTTACCAGTTCAGGCTCAAATACCCGTGAGAAGTCGCCTCCCAAGCGCTAGCAGCGCCGAGTTCACGCTACCATAATCTTGAATGACACTACACTATAAATGCATGCATACTTACTTAGCTACCTACCTACCTTACAATCCGCACACGCTGCTCTCCGTCTAATTAATATGCCACACAAACAATGTTATGACTGCACCGAGATCGCGTGACATATTGATTAACCTACATAGGATTATAATTACTTATCGAGACCATAAGATACGTTCTTTAGAAGGCTCAATCGAATATATCAAACTTATCAGATTAAAGCTTTGTTTACATTGACACATAAAAGGTCAAAGAGCGCCCAACAGCCATCACATTTCGTATGCTCGAGCCGGAACGTTTTGATTTGACTTTTGTCCAGTCGTTGACACCATTAATTCGAGATTACCTGAAAATCCGACGAGTGAGAAATTTCCTCAGGCCGTAAGCGAATGTCATTTGAATATAAATTGTATCAGGCGAGCCGGCGTCGGGCCTCGTGCACCTCTCATTGTGCGTATAACAAGATCAGTATCGACTTAATGACAATATATTGGTAATAAAATTAGATAGTCCATACCGTCATCTGAGCGAACATCATGGCCGCGCTGAG
The DNA here is from genome assembly GCA_949320045.1 of Scotopteryx bipunctaria. Taxonomy (NCBI): domain Eukaryota; kingdom Metazoa; phylum Arthropoda; class Insecta; order Lepidoptera; family Geometridae; genus Scotopteryx; species Scotopteryx bipunctaria. The sequence goes on from OX439449.1 coordinate 6,346,380, forward strand.
CTCTCCCGACTCTCATATTTATTGCGAACTAACTAGAAACATTATTGAATGACGGCGACGATCTGCTTTGGATGACCGGGAACATCTTTAATTTGAGGCTTTTACCAACTTTAAACCTTATTTCCCAGACCCAAGTTTCAATTTCAATCCTTCGGTTACATATCTAGAAAGCACGCTTAACTTTATGGCAGTGGGTCATAAGAAAGCCAAGTTATGGTATAAATATTATGACACTTTTATCTGTTGTGCGGTTGAAAAGTAAATATAGGTGGTATAAAGATGCTGCACGAGGAAAAGATGAGATTTGCACGTGCAACGATCGCAATATTGACGCACATCTAGGGTTTTATTTATATTTGATTTCAGTGATTAGGTATATAGTATTGAATTCCTGACGCAACATTTTGATTCGAAATCAAAGTTTATTTTATTTTATAATACAAATATCTGGAATAATAAATGTGATCTTTACTTGATACATACAATTTTTTACTTAAATATTCTAAATAATTATATTTTGAATGCCCAACAATTGTTAATAAGTACCTACATATAAAATGCATTAACATTTGCATCAATATAATGCGTACAATCAGGGAATAGTAATATTCTTTGTAACAATAGCGGCAGTCATTATTTACCTTGTCAGCTGCGGGGCTGCTGCGTTTACGTCGCGCTGACGGTGCGTTTCCGTCGCGGCAAGATGCGCACGCGATCATCTCGATAGTAATCTGCGAGATTAACGGCGAACGTGTGACAACGCCTTAATTACTCACACAATAAAATTTATCTTTTCCCACTTTATGGAACTTATTATTTTTCTTACATACTCGAAGATTTCTTATCTAGTTTAACCGGAGATTGGCTTAGACACAGTCGTAAAGGCTTTTTATTGCGTCCTAAATAAAATAAATTGAACATCTGTAATATAAATTAACTGTTTACAGTTGTTGTGTAAAAGTAATTTTTCAATTGAAACAATTAAGGTTAGCTGACCAGTTATCAACAAGTACCGCACTATGAGAAACTTCCACGTCTGTTTTAGAATATAGCACATTTGACTCACTTCTGTTGGATATTCATAAGCGACTCTTAGTCTTAAAAGTATTTCTGAAATAGCATCTCCTCACGTTTCCCGTATATCATGAACAGGTTCTACAAGATCATCTTCTAAAGCTATCATAAATTGTAGTACCTACACGCGTGGATAGATAAAGAAGATGCAAATGAAACTCATAAGTATTGCTTACAAAATCAGATCTTTCATTAGAGATCTAGTCGTGAACAAATGAGTAGCAGTATAAAGCTGTGTCGCAATATAAATAATACTACGAGCCTGTCAGAGGGTCATTTACCACCCAACATCGACTACAGAGACTCCACTTTGTGATTCTACTAAAGACCATTAATTTCAGCTAAAACTCTTCAACCATTTATTCTAATTACGGTGACCGTATCATAAGGTCGATCGACCGTTATCTTTCTTTAGCATTCACAAACTTGAAAATGTTTAATTCATTAATTATTGTGTCAATGATCATCGATTAGAGAAACTATTTATTTAATAGTCAATGTTTAATCAAGAAAATGATTGCTCTGAAATTGCTCCTCAAAATACAAATCTAGAACTCACGTTATTGACTTTCCAAACAGGATTTTCTTCGAAATTAAATAAAAGCTCATAAATATCATCACAGAGAGGTTCCTCATTCACATAGGATATTGATAGATGGTACAGCATATAATTGAGAATTGTGTAGATTCGTGATATTACCAAGAAAAACTACATCTAAGATATTAATTTACTCGAACGTACGCATTAAAATGTGAACCGTAGTCGCAAATCTTGTCCGCTCATCACTAGTCCAGTAGACATCTGATCTCGTATTTAGGTATTATCTAGTTCATTAATCAGTTGGCGAGCGCGTGCTGATGTAGATAATGGGGTGGCGACGGCGGAGATACCATCGTTCTGTTCCTGGACTGATCAGATCTGCACCCCCGAGGTGATCGGCGCACGCGACCCCGCACGTCAACCTAAAATCAAAAAAATATCCTTTAAACCATATTTAACCGTGTCCTAAGTGTCAAAATCAAAATTGATCCTTGATGAATGATGATTCTTAAAATGCCTTAAATGGTCAAATAGGTACATTTTTACAGAACGATTAGGATTTTTGATGTGAACAGAATTTACTCAAGTCACACCAAACCAATTTCAATGACACTTTCTCAAAATACAGCAAACAGAGCATCTCGTTCAAGCCCGTGTATTTATTGGTTTGCCTTTCATTTTCATTTGCACACCACAACAATATCTTTGATGATCACATAAACAAACTTTAATAGCCTAACCTATTTTATGCAGTTTACAATCTTAATTAAGCTCGCGCAAGGAAGGTACGGCCTAGACGTTATTGTGACAGGTGTAAACTTATGTAGCAATAAAACTAATTCTGATTTAATTTATGTAAGTTTTCACGATGAGTTAACGCTTCTTCCCTTCTTATCGAGAGGAGAGGAGACAAGATCACGCGCGCCTGCGGCTCATCTAAACCAGTGCCACGACATCAAGAATTCAACATATTTATGAAACCACCATTAATTATCCAAATAATCGATCGCAGTCGTTAGGTGATTTATCTAGCGTCGATAAGATTTTAATGAAGTACTTTGATTGGGCGCACACGGACAGCGCCGCGGACGCGCTTATCGGTGAATGATAGCGCGCGCACCATTGACTTTTCTATACCTACCCATGTATTAAGTTATTAAATTAAAAAAAATATATTTTGAAAATCATACAGGCCATTGTATACTCAACGTGGAAGGCTTAAGGTGCCGTTCGAGTTGACGGACCTAATTAACAAGGTGAATCATTCAGATCAGAAATTGGTAGATATCGGCACGTCGTTCATTGTGAAAACTACTCACGATGCTAGCGACTGATAAGATAAATTGACTCTGAGACTTTTTTATCGATAGTGTCAAGACGGGTGGCGTGTGCGAGCTTTGGTACAAAATAAAGACTCAATAAGATAACCGAGCTCTTGAGCTAAGTTGAAGTGTAATTCTATACGGCCGATGTTCTGGAGCTTCTAATACCTACAACACAAAACAATATTTGGTCTTATAAGAAAATTGATATGTCAATAAAAAGTAAAATAGAGATGATCTTAAAATGACACAATGAATGCCAATACTAAAACGTGATAGTTAAAGCTGCGTAAAACACAGTGTGAGTCGGAATAAAACTGGTCAAACAGTTTTCGTAGATACTTTGCACAAATTATAGTAAAATCATTTGTGTTGACTTCACAATATCGGTGTGTAAACAGTGTCCTAGAAAACGATTTTCTGAACGTCTTTACTACATACTCAAATCTCGATGAACCTTATTATTTAGATTTATCTTCAAGTTTCCAAAGGTTGCGTGTGGAGTGTGAGGCAAAAAACTAGGAGGGCATAGTGTCAGTATTAGAACTGGGTATTAATTAACGAAAAGTAACGTTGTAGAACGTGCACGAACTAATGATCGAGAATAGGTTCATTTGCATTAAACAGGCGACGGACGGTGCCCTTAATTACTGGGAAAATGACAAATTAAACATAAAATAATGGTAGTTGTACCTACCTAAGGTTATGCGTCACGTACTTTTTGAGTACCTTAAAAGTTGAGACGATAAATGTTCGAAGAGCTTCACTAAGATAAAATAAAATAACTAGGTACGTATTTATTCAATGAAATATTATAAATCATGTTATCTTCACATTATATCAGACCTTTGCTCTGTTCTAGAATATTGTTCCAAAGCTATAAATTAATCATGTATGCTGTCGCTAAAATATCGCTTTTGTAAGGGGCACTGTGAGGTGTGGTGGCGAGGCGAGGCGCATCGGCGATAGAACATGCGCTCCGCTGCGCAGCCGCACAATAAAACCACATCGCCATCGCTCGCCATCATTTCCTGGCGACAAAATCTACAGATACCATCAAACCTTCGTGTCCTTCGCAACACTTGCTATAAATCAACCGTGAGCAAGCACCGTCCACACACTGCAACACTTATTTAAATAAGCGATCAAGCCGACCAAGTTAAAACACGAAACTCCAATAAAGCACAACGAAATAATAATAGCACACAACTAAAACCACTTTACCAACACATCTCATTTGAATAAAGTAAATTACCGACCTCCGTTTCGATACTAAAAAGTTGACTGCAATTAATTAAACGAGCATTTCTTAATTATCTATTAAAATAATAGAAGGGTTTAATTGGAAACTTTTGTACGGACACGCAAAATAATTAAGTGATCAATTAACTGTACACGACGATGTATATCCCGCGGCACGCTTATCGACTTCATCTACAACATTGTTTGTCCAAAGCAAAGTCTGACTTGCTCCTTCCAAAACTCACTTTACAGAAAGTTACTGATTTTTTAAACAACTAAGCCCTACTTAGTATTTGAAACCTTATTATTCAAGTGTTACACTAGAGAACACACACACATGATATATTTTGTCATTTGACGGAAAGACAAAAAGATATATCGTTTAAGTAGGTTTTATGGTTAATATTTTGAAGGTAGTAAGTATTCAGCTTTCCAGGTGTTTCTGTGATCGTCTGGGTTCTTTAAATATATAATTTTCTATTAGCTTACACGTGTCCATTTATTGTTCATTTAAAGTATCCAAACCTAGTTTCAATTCAAGCATATCGCACCGACCGTTGTTAAAAAGTTCCCAAACAAACTTTGACACCCAATTTTGCCCATTTTTTAAGGGATATTTGATAAATACTGAAACATGTGTCCATTTATTTTGCATGTATGGTATACAGGGACAGTTTCAAGTAAATCACACTACGCGTTAAAAAATTGCCTTTCACCTCAAACGTTTTACCCCTTTTATTTGTGCTTATATTTATTTATTTGAGTAACCAACATGATATATATTAATGCAATCACGTAACATAAACTGCTTAAATATAAAAACTTTTCAATTAACTTTTCAGTTATTTAATTAGAAGTTTAGTTTTCACCTTTTAGGGATCGAATTTCGAAAAATTCCGACCTAAAGAGTAGTTTTGTTATAAACGGAAGCTACATTTCAAATTTCAGCTTTCTAGCTTCAGTAGTTTGATCTGTGCGTTGATTACAGAAAAATGCTTATTGTTTTATATATCACACCTGTCAATGCACATGTGTTTGACGACTCATTCATTCTACAGATCCACGCCTGGTGCCCACTGATACCTTGTACCCTGTGGCTTCAGTTAAGACTTTATTTCTATATGATAAGCCTCTTCTATTAAGCAATTTTTAATTAGTGCCTGCCTAGTTAGTTATAACTTTTATAGTCGTTTAAGCTCATACAAATGGTCATTTAATTATATCGATGCCCATTAAATAGTTCCTCGAGCACTGATACTTGAATAGAGACATCAAAAGATAAGCTGCCACCCAGGGTTCTTATAAAAATCGCTAAAATTATACGGTGTGTACACACGAGGTAAATAATCACCACTATTAATTTAATCGCTGACCGTATGAGCCTCCAAGTGGTGGCGACGGCGGCCTATGTCCGTTGATAGACCTCGCTTGTAGCTATTTAGGCATATCGCTTTCTTCTCTTGTCATTAATAAATTGTGTATGTGTACGCAGCCTAAGGTCAAGCGCTTTGTTAAGCTCGCTCACAAACTACTCTGAAATATTGATACGATTTAAAAAATAGAGTTATTGGTTAACGTTTCATTTTTCATAGAGATTTTGATTACAGATATTAAAATAATAGGCAGTATGAGTACATAGATGTTCCTAACACCTTATTTCCTGATAATTGTAGGATTCGCTCTGAGCCGGTAAATATTGAATTAACGATCTGCTTGTTACAAATGCCGTTTATGTTCATCGTTCAAAACATGAACATGAAACACGCCGACGTTTTGTTAAGGTACTACCGTCTGCCGTGTAAAATACAAAGTAAGCACAAAATTACAATCTTGCGAGATAAGATACACATCACAAAATTCATAGCCAATATAATCGGTGCTCTTTTATATTTAATGGCTGAAAAATTATTCTGTGATCTTTATTATGTCAATAGTCGTCTATAATTCTGATAATGATTCAAAAATATTTTCCCATGCAGCCTCTTTAAAACCTACTTATTACTTGCTGTTTATTTGAAATTGCTTATAGCTTATTGCTCCACTTTAATATTTTAAACGGTATTTGATTAGACATCAGCTTGATACCGACTTGGCAATTTCTCTCAAACTGTTGCACAATAAAAAATCTTACCCGTATGTTTGGGAAAAAGAATACTGAAATAGGGTCACGATAAGAATACACCCTTAAATACCCCAAGAACTTAGAAAAAAATAACAATAGTTAGTGGTTTTAAGTTTTATTGTTATATGTATTTAGCCTTATTTGGACATTATTTAGATCACATTCCAGATTCCTCTAGATGACCTTTTTGAACAGGAGTAAATAGTCAAACGAATGTCAGAGTAGCTCGTATTACCATCAAAGGATTTAATAATCAAATTAAAGTAAGTCTGGGTGGTTCGTTAGTGGCTCTATTCTAAAGTAACCTTAGACATAGTGTACCGATTGAAACATCTATTCACTACTATAGAGATAGAGGTAGAATTTACTTATAAACCGAGGCCTATAATAATATAGAGATACCCTACTTTAAGCCTATAATAATATAGGTATAGAACTGAATAGCTGTTTTAATCAGTATACTTCAGAATTCTGATAAAAAATATAAATTTCAAGAATGTTATTGAATATCCAAACGCAACAAGATAAACAACAGATAGTAGTGCAACACAAAAGAAGGCATTTTTTATCAAGGACAACACATGTTGCAATACTGAGTGTATGTATATATAGTATGTTGGAACTTGGAAGGACGCGAGCGAACCGCGCCGAGCGAAAGACCGCCAGCCGGCCGCCGCCCGCCGTCTGTCCACCGCCGACACTAAATGCATAATAAACGTTGTATCAATGCCGATTTGATTCTGCAACCTTCATTAGGGACCCGACTCTTCATTTCAATAAGGTCTCCCCTTAATGATTCCGCGGTAACAACGCTTTTATGCTGTATAAAGCCGTATTTAGGAAGCGGTCCTTTTGAAATAGCCACGTTAGCTTTATGTCGTCCCACTTTTATTTCACTCTCTTTCATTAGCGACGCATAAATTATGCACTGTTTGCAATATCATTTTATTTATGGGTGTATACAAAATCAGGATTGAGTTATGGTACCCCATTGGAAGTGTTGTACGCATAAAGTAAGGTATGGAGTCTGGCGTGCGCGGCTGCCCATGGCGGAGATAGCGCCTATCCAGCCAATTAATATGCCTAATGCTAACATCATTATTACTAGGCAGGGCGCACTTAACATACTATATCCATTTACATTTTGATTTGTGTAGAGCTGGGCTGCGATTAATCGGCGAACAGAACTAAGGAAGAGCTAGTTCACTGATGTAGAGCTCTACATCAGTGATAGCAATGATGGATTGCTATTAGACGGTCTCGGTGGGGTGGCGGGCGATTGCTCGGTAGAGACGCAAGAGGCGCGGGTTCGATTCCCGCTGCGGAAGAAATGTTTGCATGATCTGTAAATATTTTTTCCGGGTCTGGGTGTTGTGGTACCATGGTACTCGTAGTTTCTGATACCCACGACACAGGGAATCCTTGTGTGGGGTCAGGACTATGTATTTGACTGTTGGATGCTATTTATTATTTTATTATTTATTCTATCATATTATAACATGATGGCTTAGCCGGCTAGATGGATATAGTATGTTTAGTGCCTGTCTCATAATGACAGCATCATTTACTTCGACTGGATTTTGTACGGTTGATGTTACTACCTTTATCTTTGGTAACCATGAATATAAATATAATTAACAACAACGTAAAAAACTGCTCTAGATTTGCAGCATATTTTGTTTTTAGCTTTAGTTTTTTTTTATTGAAGGGCGAATTCAGCTCGATCACAGGGTCAAAGATGAACAAATTCAACGTTGTTTATACTAAAAAGTGTGAATTTAAGTAATGAGCTAGCTGCCTCCTTTACAATCAGCGAGTTGCATTGCACCGCTGATTTATGGGGAGCGCGCGCCGCGCACGGCACTGCACGCGGCTCGCCATAGGTACTCGTACCTGCGCTGCAGACGCATCTTCACCGACAGTACCACATGCAAAAGTCGAGAGCGAGAGCATATAGTGGCGAGAGCACTGGTGGTCTAGTTGGTAGTGACCCCGCCTTCCGATCCTAAGGTGGCGGGTTCAAATCCGGTCATGTAGGTAAAAATGGATTTTTCTGTGTGAAAAATTTATGTGCGCTATACCAGTACTTTCAAACGGTGACGGAAAACATCGTGAGGAAACCCGCGGCTTAATCAGCTACGCACGTATTGACCATGTCTTTCCTGTAGACAAGGCCGACTAAGCTGAGAGGATGGAATAGGTGCTGGGCAAGCCTACTCCATCTTAATTCGTCCCGGGCACTACAGCGTCCTGTTAATGAAGGTAAAAGTTGCCTCCTGACGCTGTATAAATCGTCTACTATAGATGGTAATAGGCCTTTATATAGTGGCATAGCGGGGGGTGCGGATTCAGTTCCTGCTTTGCGTAAAATGTTTATTATGTTCTGCAAATATTTTTTCCGGGTACTCGTAGTTTCTGCTCGCTCACGACACCAGGAATGCTAGTGTGGGGTTAGGACATAAGCTCGATGCAATCAACGCACATACCGTAAGCCTCAGGATCATGAAAATTGGAGGGCATATTCCTCTTATGGTTAAGGAGAGCACTAAGAAAGAAGTTCATGATATTAAACTCATGGAAGACGCAGCGGGAAGATGATGATTGTATGAAAAAACAGAATGCTGATAAAGTAGCGGGGCGTTAAACTAAGTTATAATTGTCTCAATCTCAACTGTCGATTTATTTACGTAAATACTCAGTAAGTATTATGTACTACCTATTAACCTCCAATATCCTAGTAGCTACATTTACTTGAAGAACATATTCTGTATCATCATCATCAGCCTATAGCAGTCCACTGCTGGACATAGGCTTCCCCTAATGAGCGCCATCGCGCCCTATCAGTATAATATACTGATAGGGATAAATATAATATTATTATATTATATTCTGTATAGTGTATGTCAATATGTTTTAATACAATAAACGAGTTTTACAACTGATAAGTACTTAGGTTCATTGCCTTAATTTCACAGAAACATGCAAAATACAAAGATCTAAGCAACTTTATGACTGCCACTTATAAAAAGTCGTCTAATAAGTCCGTGTAAGTCGTTAAAAGCTGTTATGGCTCGTAAAAGCCGCGGCGAGTTTAACTGAAGTGCTAAATCTTGCTTATTAAGTTATATGTAAGTAAATAGCCCTAATCTGTAAATGTTGATTGACTCAGAGCGTCGGGAACATTTTCTACGCAAGAAGAGCAATTTTGAGCTACAGTACGGTATAAGCGAAGCGATTAGCAAGTTCAAGCATTACGGCTCTGGTACGGTCTATCTATCTAGTCGTATCACTAAATCTTTCGAACCAGTGTGGTGAAAGGATTTAAAGTGTGCGGTAAATAAACAATAAAGTTATAAACAATAAACAATTTGTGTATTACTTCTGTTGAATGTGTATTTTTTAAACGATTAAACAATCTTATAATCATGAATCGCTTCTTGAAATATACATAATTTATTAGAAGATAAAGCATTTTCAGTAGGTCCAATGGATACTAGATTAAATTTTTACACAATTAAAAACTTAAAACTACGCCACTACAAAACGCTTTGTCCACAGAGTTTTCGAACATCGATGAAAGCTACGCTTAAGCAAAGCCTAGGCTTCACTATCGTCTCATTTAATTCCATGTAGTTATATAAATGCACCTTACTAATACCACGTGCTGCTTTTACTCGAGTAATTGTACAGTAATTATGGTGATTTTAAATTGCAATTACGCAAATACGACAATTAACCGTTTGTGTTTGCAATTGAGTATGTAAATAACATTATGCCGGTATGTTGTTGTTCTCTTTAATTATCTACCAGTAGGAATTTCTTTAGTGTTCTATTTGTAGATTTAAGTTTAACGTTCAAGAATGTGATTTCTTTTTTACTGCAAGCTTCACTTTCTTCATAATATTTTAGTATTACTAAACAGGTTGGTATTTTAGCATGGTTATTTTTACCCTTAAAAACTCATGACAAAATTAAATAATTTCGATATTCCAATAATCATCTAATCCAAGATCTTGTGCGTGTTGATCTGTCCCCATTGCATCTAAATATTTTAATACTAAACACATAACTCAATCTGGGGGCGTTTTTGATTTATCTCTACAGCTGAATGGTTCGTATTTCGATGGATATACAACTGCCAATAGACGTATTCACGTTAATGGCAGCACTAATGGTACACTGTTAAACAGTTTATACTTCTTGTAATTGAGGGTACCTTAGATTTCTAATGGAACAACCGTTCAGATCAGAGGTTTATGTTTCTAAGATTTTATGCATTATGGTTACCTATTTACCCATTGTTAAGTTGTAGAACTTTAGAGCAGAGGTCTAGGTAATTATGAATATATTAAATATTTAATGGTATAAAACAAAGAATATCTCGAGATATTCTACGAAAAAGCATCTAAATTCGATCATCGCTAATCTTGAATTTTGTGCTTCAGCAACATTATTAACTTAATTTTTTGGTTAATATGACAGATACAATGATATACGCGATATCACTCTACTTTGACTTTAAAAAAGACAACGTTATCAATTTAATTAATTTCTCGATAGGTTACGTCTAGTTGTTTGATTCCTATGAAAGCTGACATATGTCAACTTGGCGATACCAAGACAGCCCTATTGGTAACAAACGTTTAACCAATAAAGCAGTCCCTCCATATCTCAAACATTGACGTAATACAATTCCGCGATATCCATTTGGTTTAGCGTTCGCTGGGAGCAACTTTAAATCAAGTATCAGATGATCAGAGGCAGGTAAACGGTAGCAGTTATTTAGCGGGAACAGCGCCGGGAGCCGGCGACGCCCACCCGCGTGATTTACTCGCTGTCAAGACTATCGGGATTTAGAGCCCTGTTGAAATATCAGCAGATCCGTGACGAAATGCGCCACTTCCGTCGCTGATACTCGTACTAGAGTTATGCTGTTCTGTCGTGTAAATCGCGTAATCCAATAGTGTAACTCAGTCTGATTGGGACCGGAGAACCCGAAGAGCCGGATAAAATGGAATATCTAAAAAAGCGTCATCGTCAGCTTATGGTCTGGGACTTGCTTTATTTACATGCAAAATAATTTTTCTGACTCATAATCCGCCAGACGTTAATGAGAGGGTTTGTAAATAGTGTGACGTCTGAGCCGTCAACGTCACGCGCATCAACTGAGAACGCGCTCTAAAAAGTTTTAATTCAAAGTGTGACGCGCATCAACTGAGAACGCGCTCTAAAAAGTTTTTGTTTGAATTTTCGGAATGTTCTAAAGATATTCCAAATTTGAATTGAAATATCTGGAAGACGTTCTAAAACAAAAAATAAAATAGAAAAGACAAAAGACTATCGAAATTAACCGAATAAAAGGCGGCCCGAGCCTAGTAGCCGGCAGTTTGGTCTAGTCCAACGATCTGGAAGAAACTGAAAGAAGAAGAAAAGTGAAGTGAAAGTGAAGTGAAAGTCAAGTGCATTGCAGTGAGTACCTTGAGAGGACAACGTCAGTGACTACGTGGTCTCTACGTCAGTGGAGGAGGACTACGTGGACTCTACGTGAGTGAGGAGGACTACGTCGGAAACGAGCACCCTGTGAACGCTACGTCAGTATGTGGTGTCTTCAAAAAACGTCATCTCAAAAGACCAGTCGTTTCCTTCCAATCCCGTACCCACTCCCGTAACAATAGGTAAATTCGAATTTTACTTCAATTTAATTCTGCAATATGGGATAGCTAGAGAATATGCCATAATATGCAATGTGTACAATTTTTTTTTGTGAAAAGTTAAATTAATAGTCAATGTTTGTCATAAGCTGATTTTCCTGTTAGTCGTCCAACCCTACGCGATTTGTCGGATTTCAGAGCGCCTGCCAATGCAGTTGATGAATTAACGGCGAATCTGAAAGTTCGCTAGAAAGCCTTCTATAAGTCTACGGCTATTTGTGAAATGCTTGTTACACTATAGGTATAGGTACTATCACACTAAATCCGACTGGGCAAAGTGAATTTATTTGAAATTCAACTAATCGCTAATAGTCATGTCACTATTGCTTTCGAAACAGTGTGGTTTAAAGTGCGCCTTGAAGGCTCCCTTCATGCACTTGACACATGTTTTCGAACTTTTTAAGTTCTACAACATGCTGGTTTCCTCACGATGTTTTCCTTTACCGCTTGAGAGTACTGGTATGACGCACATAATTTTTTCAAAAGAAAAATCCATTGTTTCACGGCCGGATTTGAACTCACGACCTTAGTTAGGCTAGGCCACTACCGCTAGACCACCAGTGTTCTCATCAACCAATCACTAGGATATCAACTTACAATTCCCCATCTCCTGCTGTTATTGGTGAATTTTATTGAAAAAACTAACTTGAGCATATACCTTGCATTGCACTGATCACTGCAGTGCTTTTGTCCATGTATAAGTACTCCAATTGTAGAGCAGTACTTTCTTTGAGCTCGTACTATTTGACGCTGAGAAGATAATATAGTGAGTAGATGGTTTCAACATTACCATACTTGTCGCTTTATGAGCCCTTGTAGTGTTTAGGCGCCCACTCGACTACCAACCGACAATTTAAATTTATCATTCGTGTGGATTATTGCTTATTAGAACAACAACTATCTTAGATATGCAGAGATAGCGACATAATGTGTAAAGGTACACGGCCTTAGTCATTGGTAAACGCTTTTAAAACGCACTTTATTTTAAATCAGCTTACTTCGGAGAGATCTTCTAGAATTAAACCGTATCGGCCGAAATGTATCGTCATCATCAGAAGAATAAACAACATTGAACCTGATATGCGATCTCGGACAAGCTAGAAACCATTATCTTTCAATAGCATTGCTCAGTCAAAGCTCATGGAAATGAAAGCTGTGTCATAAATACTTACTATTTGTACTATATTACCTTTCGAAATTCGGACTAAATGTACTTGTTTTTTTTTCTATTTCAGTTCTGGTGATGTACAAGGGCGTCGCCAAGGGGGTGCAGGGTGGGGCAGCTGCCCACTCCTAGAGAGTCAAAGCTTGTGCCCCTAACTGTACTGTACTTACAATTAATAATTTTCCAATCCTTCATATTTCCCCCCCCCCCCCCCCCCCCACCCCTCAAGCCGTCGGCTGACGACGCTCTTGGTGATGTACATTTACTGAGATATTTGGTCAAGTACCTACAACTACCTACTACTCGTGTAACTAATGCTTTCGATAATTTTTTGAATAAAGCATTCTCATTAAAGTATTTTTAGGCATGTATCCACACTGGATTCGATTAGCGTAGGATCGGAAAGTATGGCGTGATAAAGAAGAAGCCTATCCAGCAGGAGGTGGATGTGGACTATATGGTGTTGATGATGAAAGGATTCTAGCGAGTAGATAACATGAATATAGTTACCCAGCTGTATTCTTCACGAGTTAAGGCGATATTTTTAAGTTTATCTGGCAATTAAATCGACATTCAGAAGCCGAAATGCCTTCCATTCTGTGCCACACACCGCCAAACACAATGACTTGGATGCATGACAAATAACGTTTTGATTGGACACTCGCCTCACAAATAGTACTCTTGTCCATTATACAAGAGCTATGGAAAGCACACGACTTTGCCCTTTACAAAGGTTTTCTGATTCCGAACCCAAAAAATGAACATGCATAACAATACCAGCAAACCAATTAACAATCTGAAAATAGTAGGCACAACAATAACAAAAACGATACGAAATGATGACACAGGAACGAAAATATAACCGAGAGATAATTGTCTATTTCTATATCAAATTTCATTGTTGATATACTTATTCGTCTCATAATATATTAAATATAAATAAATAAAATTGGGTATCGTAACTCCAATCTGTAATAAATAGCGAAATACAGGCCGCAAATCCGCGATTCTCTATTTCACTCACCACCTTGGAGGTTATCGCTAGCATTATCGTATCGAAGTGATTTACAATGCATGTATATTAATCAAAAACCTGGGGACTCTACCCAAATAATTTCGTCTAGCGGTATAATCTCGTATGATAATGGAGAAACTTCTGACATAATGATAAAGCCATCTGCATCATTATTACATTGGGTACCATAATGAACACGATGTGATGAACTTTCGTATCGTATCGTCGGACCCTGACATTTTAAGCCGATGGACTTAACTCATCGAATATAACCAACATTAAAGATCTAATTCATTCGGTAAAATTGATTTTAATGCACTCGATGTTACTCAACTAATCTTAGGAAATAATCACATTATGCCAGTGGAATGAGCAGGGATATAATATAAAAAATAATGAGGAGCGGTCTACTTAATTTGTATTCCAGATTGTTTTGTATTTTCCATGACATTGAATGTGAGCTCACCGCGCCTGCATCCGAGCGGCACGGGGCGTGTTCCGGACTTGTAAATATTCATGGCGTTACTTGGCGACAAAACGCTTTTCATCGGCCACCCGAAGCGCAACTTATGGGCCCAGGGTCTGCGGCTGACTCGCCTTCATACGTCCTCCTTATCTCCCTCTCCGGACTTCGGTGCACCGATCTTTAATAACACTTTGTTGTGCAACGCACCCATCATGCGGCCAATTTTTACGGCTTTATTCGAGACAGCTAATTTTAGTCAAAGCTTTCGCGTAATATTTCCGAGAGTCGTGCTGAGCAGATCACGATTATTATGCGACCGTCTACCTCGAACAATATTCATAATGAGTATTTAGTTAAGTTGTAGACCGGGCACAACTTTTATTTTATGGTCGCTTGTAAAGATTCGAATAATTGGTTATTTTTATTGTTTTGACCTAAATTAGCAATATGATTATCGGCTCTAAATCTACATGTTAAACGTGGTTTTATAGAGAAGCGCGAGATTATGCTAAGTCGTTATTTATTGTCGTTTGTTTCCTGTTAGGTTGTCGGCTGAGGTAGGTGTCATGCCACGCAAGGCGTTGGTCGGCTGCGGACGCCTCGGGGTTCCAATTTCGCCGTTCCCACAACTAATCGTAAAGTCAAAGTTCACCGCCTAATTGCGCGGCGTTATCGACAGATCCGAGCGCTCCGGGAGAGAATATTTATCAATAACATGTAATTAAAATTATTTAGTCTTTGCCGCGGCCGGGCCGTGTCCCCGAGGCGAATTATTACACATTCACCGCAAGAGGTCCGCGCCCGTCATTAGCCGGGACATTTTTATTCCTCTCTCTCTTTAATTTCCGTCAGTGGACATAAATGATGGCGTTAGTACCGCTGCAGTGCCGCGGGACAGCGTACAGCTTATTTCATGTAGAAGGTTTACTTACACAAAAGCGATGGAATCTCTCTACACAGCTAAATGCTTTCGTGCACTCCATGAAAGGAACCTTTGAAGCGCACTTTAAATCGTTTCATTACTTAAAATCATTTCATGGGTCGAAAGAACTAGTGACGCGACAAGAAGAAGAAGCTAAATGGAGCTGAAACCTATAAAAAAAAAAACTAAAATTAAATAATAAGACCTTTTACCATCTTTAGTAGATTATTTATACAGCGTCAGGAGGCAACTTTTACCTTCACAAACGGGACGCTCTGTAGTAGCCGATGGAGTAGGCTAGCACCTACGAGTATTCCATCCTTTCAGCTTAGTCGGCATTGTCCACAGGAACGACATGGTCAATACGTGCGGAGCTGACGGAGCCGCGGGTTTCCTCACTATGTTTTCCTTCACCGTTTAAGAGTGTACTGGTATAGTGCCACATAAATTTTTCGCACAGAAAAATCCATTGGTACACGACCGGATTTGAACCCACGACATTAGGATCGGAAGGAGGGGGTCACTACCAACTAGACCACCCAGCTCTCTCGAATTTATAGTTAAATAATAAAATGAAAAGCTAAAATCTTTGCTTTGCTTTTACTTCAGCCAAAGCTTTTACTTAGTACCTAATCAGATAATTTCAACTGCCTACACAATCTGACCAATAAATAGCTTATCAAAGTTTATATGATGACTGTACAGGTTCTTAAAATAATATAGCGCTCCTACTCATTAGATTGCACTGTGACACTTTGAACACAGGTCAATGTGTGTTTTATTAATAACGTTGTAAGATTTTAACCTAGTGATTGGTACATACCGAACTTTAAATACCCAGGGGATTAATCATTCATTTGATGCTTTTCAAAGAAAAATAAAATTATTAGTTCCCATGAAATTACTCAAGTGGCTTTCATTTTATAGCACAAAAAATAGCTTTGATCTTTTGATCAATGCACTGCCCACGAGAGTATTAAAGAAAAGTTACCAATAATTTATTTCTACTTAGTCAGTAGATGAATGAACCTAAGCCAACTAAGTGTTGAGTTGAGTGGTAGGTGATCTAGAAGGTATTCTGAAACCAGGCAGCAGCAATTCTATTTATACTTGTTATTTTGTAACCGCAATCGGAATCTATTTGTAAATACATATATAGTTAGCGTAGGTGCATCCAAGTCGCATTCGAACTCAAACAATATGATCCGTATTTCATGTATGTTTAATATCGACATGACAAGATAAACGGTCACAAAAAGCTCGGACAATAGAAGAATGCATTACTGTTGTCAGCTACCTCACTGCGTGCGATTATGTGATCTGATTACGCGCTAAGTGGCCGGCCGATCACGGAATACCTCACTTGATGAATTATACAAACACCAATCAGTTAATTATTTTATTCACGTCGCTCAACCTCTTATCTGGCTTTGTGTTCGACATAATTGATACGTTAAGTCGAGGAACAATCGCGCCGTCTTGACTTTGAAGGTCCTGTGACGCGCGACTCGGACTCACAATAGCCCGCTTCGAACCACTTACACATCTAAGCCACAAAATAAATATTCTAAATAGACACAAAGAAGATTATAATGAGTATGAGCCTATTCTTTTTACTATGCCGAAACAACTAAAGAGTTGTTTATTAAAGTTAAATATATTCTTTCTTACATGTAAGCTCGTTCTTATTTTCCAGGCGTTAGATCTCGTTAATGAGCTAGACAGAGATAAGTCATGTATGAATTTATCAATGATTCATGTATCAATGATTCCTTCGGTGGTGAACTTATTTTAAACGTTATCTTCTTTTGGATTTTATTTAAAAAAACGGTCAAATTACTTTTAGCATAGATCAAAAATTCTTGCATGCGTAGAAACGCAAACAGATATTCAGCGTTTGTCCCAAGGAGTTTATACCTATCCTACCTTTGTCTTTATACCCCAGTTTTGTTAAATAGTTATATTAAATAGTGGTTAAAATTATTAGTTAAACAGGGATGAAAATAGATCAAAATATATTGAACAAAATTATATTTACTCATCGCTGACTTTAATTTCAACATGTCAGTGGTAAAGCAAAAAGCAAATAAGTACCTAATAAATTAGCTACGATGTAATCGATTGACAATCAATTAATAACCGGCACGTGCTCGACCGCAGTAAACACCATGCCATGAATTTATTTAACTTTCTGTTTTTCATCTTATTCTAAGTTTTTCATTCAAGTACCTAACAAAGTAGTAAGTTCATGGGGCTCGTCCAAAAGCAGCGAACTCAATAACAATAAAGCAAGAATCGACAGAAAGCGGCCGGCGTTGGCAATTAATAAGAGGCGCACGTGCCGACCGCCGCAAAATATAGCGATCTGAATTCATTCCAGTGTTGCCACGTTGGTTTTTGAAAAGGGGCAGTCGGAAGCTAAAGATCGCTAAATAGGTACCTGTAGCAAATACTTTTAACGGCGCAATAGTTTTCTGCGCTCGCATTTGCATTATGTCATGTCTAAGTTTGTGTAAAGAGGTTCTATCTCGTTGGTAGAACGAGAAAACAATGGTTTGCCATTATGAAAGGTTGAAAGTAATGTTGGATGGCAACCTGGTGAACGAAGGATTAAGCGGTAAGGTCTGTGACACCATCGTCTACACAAAACGGTAAAATATGGGCATTGCAAGTAAATGTCACTTAACAATAAAATTACTGACGTTAATCAAAATATATTCTTACCGGCCAGTGTATTTGGTTCGTTTAGATGGAATTGAATTTAAAAAAGAAAAAAGAATAATCTGTGGTGTTGTAGAAATGGCGGGAGATGATTTTTGGGAACGTCTACTTCTTGTTGTTCAAAATGTTTGCAAATTGAAAAAAAATGTGAAATCAGTTAAAAATTAATGTCACATATATATTTCGGGCCATAACAAATTAAAATGCAACAAAAGATTATAGTCGTGTCAGTTATTTCGAACCCGTGTGGTGAAAGGATTTAAAGTTCTCCTCGAAAGGCTTTCATGCACTTAACACATGTTTTCAGACTTTTTAGGTTCTATGACATGCCGGTTTCCTCACTATGTTTTTGTAGGTAGGGTTATCATATTAAAATTATAAGAGTAATTATAAGTGTGACTGAAAAATCTGTGCTACGTGGCGCGCATTGTTTAATAACTTGGTAAACGCGGCACAAAGTTTAATATTGCATAACGAAAAGGGCTAGATGCTCTTTCTTAGCTCAATCATCAAAAAGTGAATTCACTTACTTTAAAAATGTTAGATCTAGCCTGAAAAAGGCTAAAGTGGAAACACTGATTCATTCGCGTCCATACACCATACACAATAATTAAGCCATTACTTTTAAAACATCGAATTATTTTAAATTCATAATGATCCTTGTGAATATATAATTCTCTTCGCTTTGAAACATAAAACCCAATTAATTTAATGTTGATAGGTATAGGTATAATCAAATTAGAAGAACGCCAGGAAAACGTTGGATATCTTTCTATTTATGTGCCTAAGATTTTTATATGACATACTGAAATAACGAGTAAAGAGTACGTATTTTGGTACCGCCTACCCACATAAAATTCACTGTTTTCAAAGGTAGTTTCAGGGTAGTTCAAGAGAGCGCTGTAATGTAAGTGACAACATCGAATCTTACCTAATAAATAATGTATAATTTATACCTACTTATTAAGGTAGTGTGCCACTGGCGGCACGATTCTTATGAACCTACGTACCAACGAAGAGATTGTCAGAAGAACGCACGTGTGTTAAAAGCTTTAATAGACAGCACAAAATATTGTGTTATCAATATTTTAATACAGTAGCCACTTTATTCAAATTTAATGTACGCGTGACTGAGTTCATTAAGGAAATATTTAGCCCGATAAATAGTGAAGAGTTGGGCTTACGTTAACCCAATCCATTATATTAAAAGCTTTTTACTCTAAGTAGGGCTGTGTTTTTGATTTGAAATAAAATCAAGCCGACTGAACTAAACAGCAAAAGTTTGCAATTTATTTGAATTCGTCCAAAATTAACAATTCGGTAAACTATCTGATAGTTTTGTTATGATCGACCAATATGGCAGAATAAGGAAAGAAAAGTTTTACAAAAAGGTGCATAGGTACTCTTATTAATTTCTAATAATTCAGGCTCTAGAGACCGGGAAACAGAAGTTTTAACTTTTTTATATTGTGTAGTTCGTTCACAATATTTTTTGCAAATACCGAAGGTGACATTCAGTTCATCCCTACGGCTGAATAGACGTGCATGCTCCTAAATTAAAAATAAAACAGTGTGAAATTGACTTGACCAACCAATCAAATAATGACGTCTTTTATATAATTCACAAACGTAGAGATTTTTTCTGATTTTTTGCTCAGTGTTCATGAAAGTTATGGAGCTTATGAAGGGAGACCTTTGACCAGCTTGCCCAGCAGTGCAAAAGTATACTAAGTATATACTTCCAGACTATGTAGGTACTAAAGATATTATGCAATCTAAAACATTCAATTAGTAGATTATATTATTTCATTATTATTTAACGTGCTTCGGAGGGCACGTTAAACAGTCGGTCCCGGCTTTTAAGTCGTCAAGCCATGACGGAGGCCTTTAGGCGGCCTAAAAACTCCGTCACTAGAGTTGGCCACTAGCTCATACGAACATACATACATACATACAATAGTAGATTATACCAAAATCCTCAAGCATTTTTGGTTGATTATTAACTTATAGGTACGAATGATTATAGGTAAAAGCTATTGTTTTAATGCCATTGTCTGACCGCTATCGTTTGACCGATATTGCTCCATTTTTTAATCTTCATAAAGCCTTCAAACAATGACGGCTTCATTTCGATATCAGGATAATGCCTCAAAGCCTGCGCTTGTCATAGTACAATTAAACCAGTAAGGAACCTCGTCACATGTGCAACTGCTTTATATGCATGTATCATTTTTACGACTGTGTGCAATTTGATGGCAATGTAAGTGAAGTCAATAGCAAGTTGAAAAAAGAGGGGGCTCTACATTACTAATTTTATTGTTATATTACTATGTACCTACTTAATACAAAGTCCACAGAGGAATGCACGTGGACTGATGTCGCTGGATAAGTGTTGGATTAATAATTTGTAAATAATAAATATTCATGAGCCCAAGAGCACGGGTCAGGCATTCATTTTATAAGAGCCGAAAGAACTGTAGACGCGCTCGTATTTATTAAGGAGATGCAGGTAATTATCATAACTGACTTAACGGAAATTCCATCGGTACGCAATTGGACAGAGAACTCAATGGAGGACGTTAAAAAACTTATCTAAACTAAATTGGTATACAGACGCAACTGAACTTCGTAAGCTGATTACTATGATCTGTTAATTTATTTATTATAATTGAACTGTATTATATGAACACAACGCTGAGAGATATATTGGATACAAAATCATTTTAAATTAAACGCATTCAATAGGTAATCCTTAATGCTGGTGTTCACCAATTGCGATGTCAGTGAAATAGTAAACCACGTACCAAGTAAAATAAGATTTGGAATCCAAACAGCGAACACCAACAGTAATGTGTTGGTGAATCCTATTAGGTTTCACCAACACATTACCCGGCTAGCCATTTTCATATCAAAATAATAATAGAATCTCATGAGGACATATGTTTTATTGTCGGAACTCTTTGTTAAGCATAATGAGTACAAAACAACTAGAAATAGGTTAAGTATTCAAAATATTTTTTACTTACTTCCTACTCCATTACAAATTCAAAAACGCAGGACATAAATGTTTCGTCAAATGAATTAAAATGAAATTAAGGTTGCAAATTAAACTTCCAACATTTATAAATAAGACGATATGAAACTTCTCTGATGTTTATTTCATTACGGAACTTGACAACTGTATGATATTTTAAATATTTAATGTTTTTTAATAATGTTATAGGTATTTTGATATCGATAAATTAGTTGGATCTCACCACATAATAAAGTTTGTTAATAAGTACCTACTGCTTTGAATACCATCGGGCTTTATTATTGAACTCATTAAAACGCAATAAAAATTCGATACCACAGATGTTTAATATAAGTGATGATTTTTAAAAGATAGACAATAAAAGCTGAGAATGTTCTTATCGACACGCTACATAGAGTAATAGATATATGCCAGATAAAGTGTTCGATATGATCAGAGATAAACAATCAGCACAAAGCTTTACCTACACAACCAAAAAGCACACGACGAGCACTAGTGCAGTGATAGTGACCCCACCATTCGTTCCTTAAGTTCGTGGGTTCGAATAAGGTAGGTTTTTGCTAAAAATGGACGTTATACAAGTACCTACGCGCAAACATAGGTTACAATAAAACGTGGGGGCATGCCAAATGTGCTGTTTCGATCAATCTTTGACCATCCCAATTAAGATTAGAGAAATAGTCTATCAGTCCAGATTTCTGAAGAACTTAATAATTAACTTTCTAAAAACCGTACCTCGATTTATTTTTCAGAACATAGGTAGAGTTATTTATACCCATAATTAATATGTTATGTAGGTAGGTTAATGAACGTTCGGACTTCGCCTTTTAACCTCTGATTTGTTCTTTATCTGACCGTATTGTAAGTTCAAGAGGTTCTAAATAGAGCATTTTGTCTAAATATATAGTGAGTGGGCGTCGTCGGCGCGTGGCAGTGTCGGCGCGCGCCGGACGGTGTGGGCCGCGCGGTAGCATCCAGTAGCCCTGTCATTTACACCACACATTAAACTGATTTGAACCACAGAAGATACAGATCAAAGTTTAGCCGTCTTTAAAAAAATATGTGGGTCTTCGCTTATAATAATAATAATGCCTTTTACCATCTATAGTAGATGATTTAAACAGCGTCAGGAGGCAACTTTTACCTTCACTAACGGGACGCTGTAGTGCCCGGGACGAATGAAGATGAAGTAGGCTTGCCCAGCACCTATTCCATGCTCTCAGCTTAGTCGGCCTTGTCCACAGGAAAGACATGGTCAGTGCGGAGCTGACTAAGCCGCGGATTTCCTCACGATGTTTTCTTTCACCGTTTGAGAGTACTGGTACAGCGCACATAATTTTTTCGTACAGAAAAATCCATTGGTACACGACTGGATTTGAACCCACCATCTTAGGATCGGAAGGCGGGGTCACTACCAACTAGACCACCAGTGCTCTCAGTGGTCTTCGCTTATAATGAACGATTTACTAGGTACCTAATCTGGACAGGGAGTAAGATACATGTCACATCGCAAATCGCCAGTGTGATAACGCCCTTACGTTTCTTACAATTTGCCTCACAAAGAACATTCAGTCACCTAAAAAATAAGTCAATCAATATAGATAATTTACAGCGGGAATATTTTGTCTTCTCAATAGGTATCAAATTGTGTCCATGTTTAAGAAAACACGACAACACAGCGAATCATAATTTCTATAGAATATTACCTAATGACAGTTAAATTATGTGAAGACAGCATAAAGAGGTTTAAACAGCCATAAAAATATTAAGTCTCAACGCGAGGACATGGTTCTAGTCGCCAGAAGAGGGTATTGGAGTGATATACGGACGAAGACACAGTAGATATATACATTGTTTACTCATTGTTTACTCTCAAAATGTTCAATAGTGTACAGAATATGTTCGATGCAAAGCAGCGACTAGTGAATAAATATTCGAACTATGACTATAATCATCACACATAAGGGAATGCCACAACTGAAAATGCCTTCAAAGTTCCCAAAGGTGCGACTGGTTTCTGAGTTACTCGAACCCATCAGTGTACGCCGGCCTATGGCCACCCTTAGGAAGCTGTTGAAGTACTAGTGTGCGGTTACTGTGCTAGATGAGGGCATCAGAATGATATAGGGAAGAGCGAAGGGCCGGCGCCGGCGCCGGGCGCTCGCTCGTGCCGCGTTTCGTTGACTTATAGCCGTGTACTATCGCAATGCCTCTATCACTCATGAATATTTATTTCAAAATACTCATGTATTTCGATGCATGTCGTCGGGTATAAGGCTATAAATATATCTATAGTAACATTTAATTCGAACGCGACATGCGTAATTATTTTAGTTTTGTAAATGAAATGAGACGGGCGGTCTAATAAGCGCATTAGGGATGCTTTTAACGGTTTAAGATGTTTCATAGTAATGTTGATTCTCTGCGGGCGGGGAGTGTTGTTAGTTAATTTATTAGTTTCATAATAATGGAGAACGGAGCCTTCACACTGTGTTCCAACTATAAAGTAAAAAACTATCCCATTCTCTATGTGATGTGATAACTAAACTAATAACAATAAAAAGCTGCTATAAATATCAAGTAACATACTATTAACTGTTTCAACAGCGTTACTACTAAAACAAAAGTAGTTTTGTACCATTTTAAAACATCCAGTTTATTTTGTTGTGATAAGTTTCCACTTACATGTAAAACAATAAGTTTACGATCCAATGTGGCTATAAAATTAATTTAAAATAGCATCAAACCCTAACTTGCATCAAATTATGCTAAAACTCCATATCCCAATCTCCGTCGGTCTCATTAATTACAGACGTTACAAAACGTTCATATTTTGTGACTCATAAAGCGAGTCTTGTTTGCGTTCAATTAATTTAAATATGAAATAAAAATGCCTTAAAGCCATAAAAGAAAATGTATGTGTAGTTTTTCTAATCTGTATCAAGCGGAGGTAAGGTCCGACGGCGCTCGGCTTCCCGTAGCTAATAAAATGCAGGGTAGTCATTAAAAGTATATTTTATCGCGTTTTAAATATTTAGATATTCATCTGGTGAAAGTTATCTTAAATTTGGTTCATTACTACATGTAAGTCGTGAAACTAAATCCGTCGCGGGACATCTCGCGTCCAGCTCGCGTCGATAGCGCGCAGCTACGGCCCGTGTCGCGTTAATAGCCTTACCTAATGAAAATTAAATGTTCATAAATAACAGTGCATGCGGCAATACCATTACATAACACCCGCCCGCAGCTGGCTCTCTTTGAAAACAATAACGGGCTCGTTTAGGAGCTTGACGACAGATACCTTCAGCTACCTTATGTTTATCTGCTTTGTCTACAAGCCCACAGCAGAACATAAGTACATTTCTACGTTTAAAGTAAAAAAGTCTACTTTTTTGATAGGTTAATGACATCATAAATCGTGAGCTGTTTATTTAAAATTCAATGGCATCTAAAATCTATAATTTCTTAAAACACGAGCTTCACGTGGAGCGAAATAAAATGTTTGAATTGCTGAATGTCGATTAAGAAGCCGTGTCTCGCCTTCTAATGAGGTCGATACGTCTTCCTGTGCGTTATGAGATCAAGCGAGGGTCAAGTCTACCGGTACAAGCATACTCAATTAAATACAATTAGATCCTTAAGCTGCTTTAAGCTCTTACGAAATGCTTCATTACGGAATGTCGGAGATAAGAGAATTATCATCAGTTCATTAAGTATTAACACGAGCGGTCATGTGCATTTTAAGACTTCATCATCATACCGATGAAGATTATGGTAATCGAGAATTTTCGCCTTAAGCTCCGTAATTCAAACCAGATATTTTTGATGCCAACTTACATAATTAATCAAATAGCCTATGTTTATAAAATAAACTTGAACGCCTAGGGCTTCATGATGATGCGATTATGTCAGTGGATCTCGTGGCAAATCATTGGTTAAAAATATGTCTGCCAAAAAACTGAGGGTTTTTCAAATCAGGTTTAATCTTGGCACGTTCTGGCTGAGATACTAATTGCAGATAAGATGATGTTCAAATAAATATAATCGGTTGTGAGCGGTTCGCTCATTTATACCGCGGATGTGCCGGGCGGTTGTCATGTACTCGACTCGTACGGCTCGTACCTGCATTAATATCGATGAATGAGAAATACGTTATGGATGGGCTACAAGGCCGGCCATTACTGCACCACGCTGCCGTTGCTCGATGGCTACCATCTGAGCTGTCTTCTCGTTTTTATCCTCGACTACTTGTATTGTTCCGTGTACTAACATTAATTTCAGGTGCCCATGTGGTTTCAATGTACGGGAATGTATGGGAAAGTACACAAATAAGTGATATTAAACAGATACCTATCTGTAGGCCATTCGAGAGTTCTGAAAAATTTAGATATCTTTCTAGTAGAATCTTCTTACCACAACACAATTGTACTTCACTGAAAGTTCGTATTTTCGTCCTTGTCTTGTGTAATACGAGTTGATACTCATAAAATAATATAGGCTACACTAGTCACTCTCTGTAAGTTTACCCGAAGATAATAATGTAGCCAGATAGTTAAGAGTATTCTGACTGTTTAGCCCAGATATGTTACTATATGTTTGTTTTTTTTACTTTGCTGGTACTGGTATCCTTAAATGGTAGCATCAGCAAATGTGCGCTGCAGATATCAGTTGCTCTTGTCCAGTAAGGAACGCCGCACGGGGGGCCCACGAACTCGCATCCATCACGATCGCCGAAACTATACGATTATTATTCGATAATCGATGAGCATTAAGTGAAATTAATTTAGTAGAGTAATGGGACGGGTCGTGCGCGTGCGCAAACGAGCCGTATTAGTAGCGCCGGTCGTGACCGCCGCGCATTGCGGCTAAATAATGCTCCCAATAATAACGCAATTACTTTCAATACAATCTCGCTAGATTGTATTACTTAAGTATATCGAAACCGATAATTTTAGTGAAATACTTTGTAGAAACAACATAAATTAAGTTGCGTGTAACGTTCTAGAAATAGAAATACAACATCAGAGTAAATAATTAGTTGTATATGAAGAAATAATACTGCCCGTCTCCAAATAGTATGATGTAGAAACCAAAGATTTGTTCCATGACAAATAATAAGTAAAGATCCATTAGATTGATGTATTACCAACATCATCTGGGGCCCGAAAGATCGTTAACAAGGTACATATGAACTAATAAAGGTTTCCCACTGTTATTGTTGCTAAACTGGTGTCATGCTAAGCTTGCGTCATTTTCCAATAACATTTCTACAGTATTTCCATCAAGTTTACCTTTGCCAGTATTATCTACAGTAGGCAACACAGCCAAACTTGTGCCACAGGATGTATTCACTTATCTCGCGGTAGTGCCATATTGAACCATGATTGGCCCAGTTTACCTATGGAGTCTATTACCTTAATGCCTGGATCTAGGGGCTAGGCAAGCACGAAATCACTTTTGACCATAGAACTATGTGACCTGACCCCAATAATAACGCCCGTGGAGCCAAACCTTACCAAATTCATCACTATACTGGGGTCACTAATATTTCTTTGTCTAAGCCTTATAGAGACAAGTTTTACAAGTTTAGGTAGCAAATCGTTACTTTAGTGCACAACTAAGTTCGAAGAATACCTACTACAAGTCATAAACCTTCAAGAAAAGTTTTGTTTTCTTTTATCTGATGGGCAACAGTGAATATTTACAGAGTAGAGCAAAATAAGTAAAAGTGGATTAAGGGCTTAGCTGATAGAAAAAGTAACAAATCGTGTGTTTCGGATCATACATTCAATCAATTCCTCATTCGAGTATGTTGCTTTATCGGATGGTATCTACGAATAACATAGAGAACAATGAAACGTTCCCATTATGGCTGTTTTCGTTACCCGCAACCGATCATACTAGAGTCCCACTTACAACACACGATCATGATATATTTTAAATTAAGACACAATTTTTGCTTTTCAGCAGTAGTAGTCTAGTTAGTCTTAGTCTAAGTAGTAGTTGAATTCGACGAGATGGCGGCTGACAAAAGGTAATGGAAGAAGAGAACATGCTGTGCCGACCCCACATAGAGTGTGATAAGGACAGGAAGATGATAATGAAGTAGTTGAAATTCAAAATGACTTTTTTTATTAGCTTTTCCAATATAAAGCAAGAAATAAAAGGTCCACAAGAAATCTGAAAATTGTCAACAATCCTCATACCAGAAATCGTAGAAGATAAAATTCAGTTATCTCGGGTCGTAAAGCGAACGCGCGTGTGGCCACCGTTACTGTCCAGTTACAATGCACCACTGATATAAAGAAAATATTATTTATTTATACTCCACAATAAAAACGCAGCTGCGGCTATGTGCCGCCATTGTCATGAAGGCTGCTATAAAGACACCACGTTTATTTACACTTAAGTAATTTACGACCCTTGACATCGTGTGATGGAAAAATAGTATGAATTAAGGCTTCTCTTGATAAGCGGATAACATGTTGCTTCAAAATAAGAACTGTAATAAAACTATTGACTTTATTTTATTAGGTTTATTAGTCGCTTTTAAACCGGACATACCTGTGCGGTATTTTCCGATGTGTACAAGTTTTCACGTTTTTCATGCAATTTCAACCTTCACTAAAATGATAATTTTAGAGTGAAGACTAGGTAGGAGCAGCCCGAGCGGTTTCGCTGTAATGGAACGATACCTGTAAAATAAACAAACAATAATAAAACGAAATTAATGACAAGATCCCGGCGCGCTCTGGTATGATTTGAAGCAGCATAAATCAGAGGCATGCTGACACGGCCGGTAGTGTTCTCGATTAATTAGCTACATCAATGGTATCGGCCGCTTACTTTGTGAAAAAAGAACATCTACTTTATTATATTCTGTAGATTCACTACACGAACCTTCTTCTTTCGTGTCAATGGCTTGACCTCATTTTTTTTGGCCTAATATTCGGCAAATTTACGCCCATCTCTATTGCCTGGTTCAGATCCTCTCATGTGCAAGGTCGGGCAGAAAGGGCATGAGAGAAGCTGCTCCATGCTCATATCGCCCCTCAAAAGATGGGTAGGTACTCACTTCGCTCGGCATAGGTATCTGAAGATGCGTGTCTCGTTACATTTAGTCCCCTAACTTTAGATCTCAAACACACTGCTGCGATAATCCCGATTGGTACCTACTACATGCGATTTTGCGTTATTTATTTTTAGTTCCTTTGTATTCTGTCACATGTAATGTTACAAGGTACTATGCAAAATCGCTTTTCGATGTACCGATCAGGAATTGTCGCAGCAGTGTGTTTGGGCCTTAAAGACAAGCCTAAGACTAGTTTTAGAAGGCTAGGTCCTTAGATAAAGACGTGAACTTAAACATTTTCTCTAGTAAATTTAAAATAATTCAATGTCAAACACACGACAAAATTAATAGTGTGTAGTTATAATAATGCAACAATAGTTATATGCGGAACTAAATGTAATATATTAAATGACACATGCTAGATTAGCTGTTACTAATTGTCGATTTATGGTACTGAGATTGTCAGTTTTTTGTGTTTCCAATAATTTTCTTATTATAAGGCCATCCCAGAGTTCAAAGACCGAAACGAAAATGAATTTACAAGAGTCGTATAACGATGACGTAATTTGTTTTTTTTTTCGAATCCCGGTTTAGTGTCACAATAAATTTAACAAAACGAAAGGAGCTTTTGACGAGTTTTAAAATCCCTTCACCACACTGGTTCGAAAGAACTAGTGACACGATTAGTAGTAGTAATTACGTATTTATTAAATCTTCTTTCTGACTGACCAAAATACTTTGGCATATTCGGCCTACCTAGCCACCAAGATGCAAGTTTTTGTCCCTCACGCAATCATAGGTGATGTCAACAGTGGTGTCAGCAGTCGGATAGCACAAACAGTTAATCAACGCTGCAGCAGTTAGATTGCGAATGATAAATAGCAGTGCATAGGATCACTGGCCTCCGTAGACAAGTTGCAATGGTAGCGTTAACAAAACAGAAAATTTATGGAGATAACAAAAGTAGGGTTTAGTCGATAAACGCAATCAATGTTAATTTTATCGTGGCTTATCATTCCTATAGTTTATTTGAAACGCTTTGATCGCTAGATTCCTGTCTAAAGGGGCTTACTTGCTACGCTTTGCAACCTTACAAATAAAGCTCTATATTCTAAGACCGTACAGAACAGGGTAGGTAATTATATGCTATCAGACAGACAACATCCGTTTCAAGCGTAAAACGAAATTGATAATGTTAGCAATTTGAAATTAATTTCTCAAGCAAAGGGGTTGTTTATTGACCATAAATTAAGCAATACCTAGATGTTTCAACATAGTCACTACGTATTTCTGATATACCTGACAACAGAGGGTTCTTTTTTGGGTAGGTAAGTATGGCATGTACATACTACAATGTTTGTAATTATATAAAGTGCCTACCATCTATTCTCTATTTAAATACTAGCTGCCGCCCGCGGCTTCGCTCGCGTGGTACCTGGATAAAACATAGCCTATATGTTAATCCAGTACATGTACTATGTATATTCCAAGTTTCATTCAAATCCGTTCAGCCGTTTAGGCGTGATTGAGGCACAAACATCCAAACATCCAAACTCACAAACTTTCGCATTTATAATATAAGTAAGATTGTACAACTAGTTTCCACCAGCTACCTCCTTCCTGGTTAAAAAAATTGCCTTTATGTTTTCCAACACATTTTATGTGTTAGATAAAGTTTATTTAATTAAATATACAAACATATTCACATCCAATCAGCTTTAGCAATTTTAATTTTATATTATATCTTGTTTGCTCAGAGAATGAAAAAACATCTGATTCTGCAAGCTGTTTACTATCACTTAAGATACAACGATTATATTAGTACCTATCAGGAGAGCACTTTATTACCATTAAAAAAAGCATGAATTAAAAAGCAGTAACGGCGTTCATCCTTTACATTTAATAGAGACCAATTTAAAATTTCAATAACCGGTCACACTGTACTGTAATGCATTATCACTGATCAATCTGCTTTTGACATGTTGTGTAATTATCATCTCTCAGTTTCTTCGTAAACGGTATATGGTACAGTCAAACATAATAGAGATAAATCAAGTAATAATAGTTTAGCGTATGGCAAAAAGTGCAAAAATCTACGCGCGATAGACAAGCGCAACTGTTTATTACAGACTTCTAATCTTAAGTAATAAGTAAGCTAATAAAAAAATAGTAACCATGGGAAATTAGTCGGGTTTATTTTGCTTAGGTCTATTCATGCTATTAGATATTTGAAACTCAATTTTAAATTGCGAGTCTAGTATTTGTTGACAATAAAATATGACAGAGATCCAAGCGGCAAAATCAAGCTGCTAGCCATATTTCATGCGAACTGTTATTGTGACCGGTTGTACTTGTACGACGCGAATCTTGTAATAACAACATCGTGTAGCGGGCACCTGTAATCGAACGCTTGTCACGGCAGTACGCTGGCAAGTGGCAAGTGTCGCTGGATGATATCTGATAGAAGCACCAAGTCTCATAGGGACTATTCACATCGGAGGAAAAAATAAAACATCAAACAAAATTGCATTCTCGTTTTGCCGCCAATCTATCTGCAATCAACGCACAGTCCAAACTAATGTAGCTATAAAGCTGTTTGGAAGGTAGCTTCCTTTTATAGCACCACCACCCACGAAGACGGGATTTTTCGAAATTCAACCCATAAAGGGGTGAAAGCGTCTGGATGGAACTTTTTTTTTATTTGAACTTTTTAACACGTGGTGCAATTTGCTTGAAACCAGGTCTGGACAGCAAAATTAATAGACACGCATTTCATGATTTTTCAAAATAAACCTTTTTTAAATTGTTTTAAGGGTTTTGTCACACCATATCACATCACCCAAAACAACCCTTAAAAGGGGTAAAATGGAGTGTCAAAATTTACACAACGCGAGCGAAATCGCGCGTGTAAGCTAGTTCATTAGTAAGAAAGCAATTTCAATTTTTTCATTAGATCCACCTTCAGATTTTCATAAGTTTTCCAGGATTATTTAATATCTCTTTTGAGTTTACGTCTTTGATGTTATAAATTAATCAAATTGCTCAATCGAATTAGACTCGTTCACCTCACTCACAATCAACTCAATCATCCTACAAAAATATATTACACTAGCTGCCGCCCGCGGCTTTGCTCGCGTGGTACCCGAATAAAAAGTAGCCTATATGTTATTCCAGCACAAATACTATGTATGTTCCAAGTTTCATTCAAATCCGTTCAGGCGTTTAGGCATGATTGAGGAACAAACATACATCTACACATCCTCACAAACTTTCACATTTATAATATTAGTAGGATGTGCAAAGCTACAATGTAAAAGAGGTCTACCATTTAAGGCATGGCTATAATTACTGCAACAAAACTTTCATAACTCGTCGTCTCAGTCCTGTCATATGAGAATGAGTGATATTTCACGTGTCTCGTGTTGTCGCTTAATTATACGTGGCCGATGTCGTTTTAATAGAATTAATTTGCTCTTGGGATTAGGTACTTTTGGCTACACTTGTACAAGAGAACGACTACTACTAGTGAGTCACTAGTTCTTTCGAAGCAATGTTTTGTCAAAATATTTGAAATGCACCTCAGAGGCTTTCGCCTTTCGTGCACTTGACACATGTTTTAGAACTTTTTGGGTTGACAGGATTTGAACCTACGACCTTAGAATTGGAAGGCGAGGTCACTTCCACTAGGCCACCAGTGCTTACAACAAAAATGGCAATTACTTCGAGTGAATTAATTAAATAAAAAACTTATAAACTGCTAACCTCTCAGCTGGCTGGGCAAAAAAACTAACAAGTACATATCAACTTACTGTATAATATTTACCGAGCCTTTTAGCACGATAATATATCTATAAAATCATCAATCACGAAATAACCAATCGGTTTAATCAACAATAGAAATGCAATGGATTCCTGCTTATCGCGTGCATTGATGCTACTGCACTTAATACAGATCAAAAACTGCTGAGTTAGAACATCCATCAATTGAACAAGAGGAAATAGTAACTTGGACTTTTAAGTCTTTATGTACACTAAAAGCTATACGATATGAATATCTGTCAGCTGTCATTTGTTATTATTTGATATTTTTTGCAGTCTTTAACATAAAACAATCATAGATAAGACATGTAGACATGAAATAGTATCTGAAACAGTCGTTTGTGGCATAAACACAATTTCATATGACAAATAACTATTTCAGACAGCTCAAGATCGAATACCTATACAAATAAGCACACGCGAAATATATTTTGATCCTGATTTGACAAAAGATATAAGCAATCTACTGTAGTTCACTAAAGCAAAGGTGTAACCCTTGAAAGGTGTCATGTGCATCATCAGATTTTTATTTATACAGTGCACGAAATGAGCCTTTGAGGCACACTTTAAATCATTTCATAACACAGGTTCGAAGGAGTTAGTGACGCGAGTAGTAGTAGAATTAATATAAAGCATAGCTCCCACTGGGTCACTGATTCAACCGTCGAGTTTCAGCGTCGTCCCGTTAGTGCAGCACGGGGCGAGCTTGTTACGTGCATTGTGCGGCGCGGCCGATGATACATTATTTTTATAACAATAAATCGTTGCAAGTAAAGCACCGCACGCCTCGCCGGTGGTCTCGCCTGCCGCACGTGTGCGTGTACCTTAATGACAAGACATCGGATTGCAATATCAACCCGACTAGCTTGTAGACAGTTTTAAACCCCATTTCAAGAGAGAAAAAGTTATGAAAGACAGACTCGTAAAGCCTCTTAGAGCTTTTGCTAAGGTTTGTTTTAGCAATAGATGACGTATAATAGGGACCTTGCTGAAATTGGTTGCTTTCCTAGCAAAAATAACACGAATTTAGACTTTATTCCGTATACAATTTAAACTAATTGTAAACTTAGCGTGAGGCAAGCCCAACGATCACCCCTATCGTTACGTCGAGATAAAAAGCCATGGGTCTTCAATAATTTATTTATTACTTATCGAACAAGCGATACAATCTATTGGCTGCATACATAAAGATAAAAGTATGGGACTCGTTCACGAAGAATGACCGCGCGATGCCGTGATGGTGCTCGTAAAAATTAATAGTCCTTGACACACGGTGTTTCAATTTGCTTTTTAATTAGTGACCCGATACTGATGCTGGTGAAGCCACCTGTATGGAGTTGAATGCATTTTATGAATCAATAATTATGAAAACTGGATTTCAATTGTTAAACGTTGTAAGTTTCTTACCTAACTTACTACTGTCGAAGCCATGAAGCATGAAGTGTATTTAATGGTAGTGGTTATTTAGAAACCATAGGAAGGGTAGGTCACCCTACTTAATTATAAAACTTACAAAATTAATAATATTTAGCAAGTTCAATCTACATAAGGACCTGGTATACCTACTCGTATTTAAATAAAAGTTTTTATTTGTTTTATGAAACGATAGTTTTTCACTGGCTTTCAACGATTCTATGACAAACATTTTCATCATTTAAGAATCGAAGAGACATTCCATTTAGCCATTTTATATTAATGATCAAAATGTTCTCTTAATCAAATGTCAGATTTAGTGAAATTTTTGTAATGATAGAGTCGGTAAGCCCGCTTGATTAATAGTTCTTCAGAGATATGGCTTTAATAGGTACCTCTTGGTAAGGTAAGGCACGTGCGTCTTCGCGACCACCCAAACTAGCGTTTCCGAGTAGAAGCTACACTATTAATGTACTTTTTGAATATTAGTGACTAATTGCGACATGTTCCCTCAGTATGAGGTAATCGTAAATCATGATAAATAATAACCACAAAATATTTTTATTTGTTTAAAGGTGGAGTCCCACCGGCGGCGGTGGGTTAGATGTTCAGTAGATGTGTAACTAATAAAAAATACAACAAATAAAAATTAACTACTGGTATCTATGCAAATTATTTTTTACATCAGACTTTTATAGAAATCAATAATCTTATTTAATAATTTAACAGCCGCATAGTTTTTTATTATATTTTTATTCTTGCAGCTCTTCTGATGTTCCGTGGGCGGCAGTAATTAATTATTACCATCAGGTGAGCCGCATGCTCGTTTGCACACTCAGCATAAAATTTCTTGATGAAACCAATAACTTAAAAGAAATAATGATTAAAATTAAATACATCATCGAATGATTTATGGATGAGGCGTTGTACGAAACACTTTTTCCTAAATCCTCAAACTTATCTACCTACCTACTAAGTGGGCATATATAATTTTGTTTATACTATAGACTTTGATTAATTCTTCGTCAGTCGAATTACTGGTTTTTTGAACTTCTAGCAATAAACGGACAAAACGACCGAGATCATGCCGGAAGGTTTTACTCATCATCTCAAGTGGATACGAGACCTTTACAAATCAACGAACGCGGCGAGTGAATGACATAACGATAACACCTTCATTTCAAAAGCGAGACTCACCCAGGAAGCATTAAAGTAAAATCACAATTCATTAGTTGGTCATTGAACACGCGAGCGCAAGTCGGGTTCTGCCTGACGGACCATTACTCGGGATGACGGCGCGCGTGCCCGAGGATACACAGCCACCACTCTACTGAGACCTATCCGACATCTGGCAACCTACTAAATACCAAACTAAAAACCATATCGCTCCAGAACGCCGAGGGTCTTTCTCTGGTGGAAACGCATCTCCCGCCGTCGCCTTTAAATAGGAAACGACACGTTTATCCAATTAGAAATTCACCATATCTTTGTGATAGTTGAAGAGGAAATTTGAGCAATCAACTTGCAGAGCGCCTCTGCGTTCCTATCACAGTTTATTCAATTGAGTTCGTAATGAAGTTATGCGAGCTATGGACGGTATGAAATAAGCGCTCCGTTTAGACTGCTGACCGAATAACTTAACGACGACTAAATAATAAAATTGAAACTGTTTGAATATCTCATTTATTTACTATACTTTTAAGGTAACACTTAAAAATAATGAACCTGATCAGCATAGATATTTGTACCGAGTTATGGTTTTACAATTCTCGTTCTCTAAAACATTTACACTATAGATAGATGTTACCTAAACGCAGTAGGTAATCTAGCGCAGCTTGAAGACTTATGGTACAGTAATAAGATAACTATGACCTCAATACAGAATCCAAAACGAACTGACCAGTTTGAAATATTGCCTACATTCTAAATAGTCGTAAAATTTACTGAGAGTATTGTACAAAAGCATAGACGGAGAACAAGTTGTTATTACTAGGTGTTGAACCTGGTTTTCTGATTTATTGTTGCATGGTATTTGCAATGATCAATGTTGTTCTGAGGTGTCTCTTTGTTGCGGGCGTATCTGCGATAATTACGAAACATGCTACAATAGTAGTGGTGCTATTTCATAGCGGACCGAACAGGTCTTTTGAATTAATGTAACTGTCTTATTGTGTCAGGACATGATAGTTCCTCATTTGAAGCTATCGTGTCAAGGCGGTTGAGACACCAATTTGATTAATATCAAACTACTAGCATCGATCCTTTCTTGCTTGAAATGATTCAAATTAATCTACCACTTAGGTTACTTACCTACTAGCGAAATTTCACTCGGGCCTTATGCCTAATATGTACCTATATTATACATCCATTTATAAATGACCTAGACTACTTGTCTAAGTATCTAAAATGTTTTTCTAAAACTTGATGAATGCCAGATTAAACAATTAAAAACTTGAATTACTCTCGAAAATAATATTTTTTGTATAATAATAATAATAAGTTTTGCCAGAAATATGGTCATATCATACTTGACGTTATCAGACAGCGAGCGAGCGGTCGTGTGGCCGGCACGAGCCATTTGGTCAGAGACCGACATCACGCCGATTGATACACCGAACTAACGACCATCACACGCGCCCGGGACGTGTTCCTTTAGTCAGTTCTATACAAAAATATCTATGAACATAAACCTATTTTCTTACGAATCCATAACACTGCCAAGTAAAATTTTCCGTATAAGTAAAACAGACCAAGTTGCCTCTATCGGTCGTAACGTCGCTGATACTGCTCGGATGTGTGTGAGTTGACCCCTGGCCGACCTCACTCACCGCACTGACCTCATTCATAAATCGTCATTTAGTCTCGCACTCGAGGAGCAAGGGTCTACCAACATAATTACCTACACTCATTTGAAATATGTCATTAACTTCCGAAAGTGGTATAAATGTTGACATAACTCGATATTTATTACCAAGACCAATGATTTATTTTCTTTAGTTGATGCAGTAGAAGTAGTAGTTTGTATTGGATTCGAATTATTTGGACATTTGAAAATTAAAACCTGAGTCAACGATAACAGTAACCCTTTATTTAAGTAAGTCACAACCGGAAATAGCTGCTAAACTACATACTGGAAAATTTACAGGTATAGTAGACATAATATCTTCAATGTAGGACAAGACTATTAGGTTAGGTATCTAAAATAGCAACGGACGTATACCCTAACGATAAGCTTGGTCATACGGCAACTACTCCAAATTAATATATCCTGGCTCGCGCCGTGATTCCTAATATTATATTTAGACGTGACATGCGCTCGTTTGTATCAATTGGTCCCGTCTGCCTCACTGATATACGGCCGACGCTACTTTAGAACAATGATGGCATAAATTGCGCTATTACGCGCTTTAGAGACGCCCCGCGACCCCGCGTGACTTCTGACTCCATAATTGACAAATTAGCCTGCACTGATACGCTTGCATGCACAATCCCAGATACAATCACAGAACGACACACGTTGGCCACAATCAACAAACGGTCGACCTCCGCCCGCGCTCCCACTAACCAGAAGCTGTCGACTGGGAAGACAACTCGATAAATGAACGCACAAATGATGCTCGTGTCGGAATCTGACGATTACAATGCTCATTAATAACTTCTTGTACGGCGCCGCTAACCTCACTAACACAAATCGCTCTAATGAGTGGATTCCATGAGAGTCTTTTAATTTCCCATTTGGTGCGGCCACCTCCGATATCGGTTGACGGTTATTAATACAGGGACGGGGCGGCACTCGGTAGTGGCGGCACTCCTCGATTACTCGACCCGTGCCGAGTATCGCGGACGCGACCTGCGACTTATCTTCTGCTATTAATTACGACCAGACATTCGACGGACAAGTTTAATGCGACCGCTTCATTTGCTGCTGCGCCAAGAGTGCCATATCGAAGACGCTTGATACCGAATTGATAAGTTTGCAAGAACCAATACCGATAGAACTGCGTTTTGTCAAGAGTTTCTCCATAATGATTGAGGGGTTATGCGGAGCGCATGAAACGCAGTTCTAATATTTAACGTCGATAGTCATCTAGCGTTAAATCAGTTGAGTTTTGCAAGGGCTAGCCACCGGCTGCCGGGTGATTTGGAATAGCTGCGGTCGATGGCTGATGCAATTATAGTTTCTATTCATAAAAGAATCGGAATCAGATCGAACGCAGCCGCGGGCCGCCAGCCAACGCTTAATAACACCCCACCATGAATATTGACTGCTGTTACAAATTAAAGGAAACTTGTATTTAGTCCCATTTAAATACTATTTATCTCATGAATACTGGGTTCCCGAGACTTTGCTCGCGTGGTAACAGAATAAAAAGTAGCTTATTATGTTATTCCAGGTCACGAACTATTTAGGTACGTATTATAATTCAAGATTCATCTAAATGCCGTAATTGATCCAAACACATCTAAATATCTACACAAACTTGCGGCTTTATATTATTAGTAGGATTATTTAGTGTTGCGTTTTCAGAAACTTGAAATTAAAAAAAAGCAGAAGTAAATTATCTAGAAACAATTTATGTTTTTGATTCTTTTATTTAATACATCGATTAAATAATGGTCATCCTGTCCACCGTTATGAGTGGCATCATAATTCACCGTAGTCATTCGAACGGTTACCAGTCTGTCTAAATATAGTACCCACTAGTGGAACGCCTCGCGACTTTGACCGCGTTGAGTTTTTTACACAAACTTTATCTTCCGCTGCGTCTTCTAGGAGGTGAACTTCGGGAATTCCTTTCTCAGTGCACCTCATTCATTGTGAATGAGAATCGTGCCTGAACCTTTAAAGAAAGTGTTGTTTTCATTTTGAAAGTTGAGTATTTTCAGCTATTTCGATAAAATAAGCTCCATCATTTCCCGTGCGGACAACATAATGAGCTGGACGCTAATTTCTGAGAAATAATTTACGGTAGGTATTACTGGAATCTATATTTGAAACTGCCAAAAGCAGCTTATTACTTATTCCGTCATTCAATTCAAGTTGACTGTGCTAAAGCTCGGTTTCCACCGCGAGCGTCCTTACAGAGTCCGTTCAACTCGCAATGACAATACAAATAGAAAGAAGAGTTTTTATAGAAAAAGATATGAGCGGAGCAGATTGAATGAGTAAAACTCTTTGTTAGTGGAAATGTAAACCTATTTAATTAAAAAGTAGTCCGTTGCGAGCAGCCATTTCCCGCTCATTACCCTTTCGCGATGGAAACTCGGCTTATACAATATCCAAGAAATCATGATGCATTCGCGTAGATGTAAGATATCTTTTTGTAATCAATATCTTTGTAAATTAACTTTCTCTGTTTACCCGTTCCTAAAACCTCGTCAACAAATTGCCACTTGACTTGACTTCCAACACAACAGCTTCTTATTTAATTTAAACCATTAGTCTTGATGATATCTGAGCATGCGAGTGTTGGGCAACAGTGGCCACTGGCCAGGTGCAAGCTATCTCATCACCAGCGACAGACACATTTGAAACCAGAGAAGAATCTCCTTCCCGACCACTGTCGCTATAACTCAAACCGATAACACTATGTCCCCTGGACCTGTTAACGACAAATAACGCAGATAACGCACCGGCCACCTAAACGACCCTATCTGCCATTCGATAATATTTAATAATTATTTACATATTATTATCAGATGGATGGTGCGCGTGCGGCGACACCTTGTCAGCACTAGTGTTTATTATGGTTATTTATTTTGGCATCTGGTTACAGTTACTTAAAATATTAAACAGATTATGTTCCGATTTTCGTACTTAGATAAAAAACAAGATGTTTCAGAAAGTATGTGTTATAGTTTGGGACTAAGAGGGAGTAGAAGAATCTGAAAAGTTCTTGTTCTTTATCGGGTTGGTTAAAAATATTAGAGCTTGTTCTGGTTTTACATTAATCAGTCTATAAATCTGTTTCAGTTGTACATAATAAATAACATATCTGCACGTAAGTAACAATAAAATAATTTGCGTAAAAGTGTCACAAGTGACATCAACATCAGAAACAAACATGGCACTTTTAAGCTAAGTATCCCATTGAGTCATTGAAAGTAAGAAGCTCCTTTAAATGGCTTTATATTAACTTGATGAAAATAAATGTATCCGGCTTTAAAGTCTCCCATAGAAATGATATCTTCGATCAAAACGATTTGGTTATTTTGACATCTACAAACAAACCGTTACTTCAAACTCATTAGGTAAGCACATTCAAGGTTTTCATTATTTTTAGATGTAGGCACATACTGAATTCTGCTTACCAGGTTTTTAGTTTGATACTCCGAATATCTATTTGTGATTACTAGTTTGGATATTATATTAGCGGTTTAATAAGTATCGCATATTTTTAGCATTTCTACTGGTGGTGCATATTTTGATACTTCACAGCTATTAGACTTTTATGCAGTTAAAATGTTTGATCTATCTTTACTTTTTATATATGTATATCCCGTGAACTGTGGCGGCCGATTTAATGGCATTTTTCATGAAGCATATTTTCTTCTTGCATATTTGAATAATAACATATAACCTCTAGAGATCACTGATAATTATATCAAACTTTGATTATGTATGTATATATTATGTACTTCAATATCTAATAATTTATTAATGAGGCAATGTGAAGCCCGATGCGTCCATGGCTTGCATGATTGACCCCTAATCAAGGCGTGACAGATCGTACCTGATTCTCGTCTAATAAGAAAAATGTTAATAAGTTTCCTACTTTACTGCATTCAAGACGTGTCATAAACATGATCCGGCATTAATACACAAACTACGCTCGTCCAGATAGTTTCCATTTAAAAATGTACCAGCAATAATTACAAAAATATGTAAAGTAACATGATAATACCGTTTTAGACTTGTAATTGTGGAAATTAAACATAATTTATTTTTTATTTCCAATATTTTTCCATGTAATCATGTGAAGTCTAGCCAGGTAGTTATTTTTTCTTCATTCCTCGTGGCAGGTTTTGTCGCATTCAAACGTCTTTTGCAAAAAAAAAAAACAAAGTAAATAAGTACCTACTTCTCACTTAAATCTATTTTGAGATTGATTTTGCAGTAGATAATTTCAACAAAGTTTTAATGTATTTGGGTTTGAAAACATGACGTAACCCAACAACTTGAAATTGCAATATGCTTGGCTATTACTATATTACTAGATTTGAATAGGAAGGCATATATTATATTCACCCGTGCTAAGTAAAAGGCTACATTTTCTTATAAAGCCAAAGCCCTATAAACTGCTGTATCTAGTAAGAAATTATACTGTCATCATAATCAAAAATTACAACATAGCTGGTACAAAAAATAAGCAATCAGACTTGCCGAGTAGCAACAACCGTATCGATGTCTCAATCAGGCATCATTAAAGGACAACGTAACAAATTGCATTCCGGCCGGCCAATTAATTTATAGTTTATTTATAAATAGCTGCTACATGCCGTATCGGACAGGTTGTCCTATCAATATCAATCGTTTGACAAGTGTATTACATACTTGACGGCTAACGTCACTTGAAACGCCGCCGCAGAGCTTTGGCGCCGCCTGCTGTGAAATGAGGATCAAATGGACAACCAGCATGTACTTATCGGAATAACTTAAGAAAAATAATAACTAAAACCCAAAGAAAATCTAAAGTCGAAAAAAGATTGCAACGAACAAGGATAATGGAATCGTTTGAGGATAATAAGTAGATAATTTTCTTTCCATCTAGAAAACAGATTAAGTCATAGGAGTCATTTACTTAGGCTGTACAATGTGGAGAATCGTTTTATTCTGTGTGTATGTATATTATCACGCCCGTATCCCGAATGGGGTGGGCAGAGCCACAATTAGTCATAAGAAAACTTGCAGCCACTCCTGATTCAACGTCCCAAGATTTATATGGTGAAACATGGTGACAGGTGATAAGCCCATGGCCCATATAGATGGGCCATCATGTTGGGGAGGATACCATCCCTTAGTCGACTTTTACGACATGCTCGGGGAGAGAAACAGCTATGACGCATTCTATGTGTTTTTGTTACTCTTAGTCCAGCAGATAAGTATTATAGAAGTTAAGCTACCATTAGAAACAATGAGGCAACCATAGGATTTGCAATCTTCAGAAAGCTTAAAAACGACAATATTATAAACTATAAAAGGCAAGCCCTAATACGACACCAACGATGTTTATGCAAATATATTGTCGTAAAAACAGCAGTATCTGGCATTTTCCTATGGATTTCAAGTTGAATGCGCATTACAGTTACTTCGCACTGTTTATGTTATTAAAATGTACTTCTCACATAACGTACCATTCTCCCACTTTGCTCGCGTAGAACTTCTCTATGCCCTTAATTGTAGTCTAATCTGTAAACTATGTAGCTGCACTTACTAGATAAAATCAACTTGGTATCTATTTGAAGAGCCTTTACAATTTTCGCATACGAAAACTAAACGTTTACCATTATCATCTTCCAGTACCTAACTGTAAAGCTGTGGTTACCGTAGGTATTATTTTATTTTACATTGAAATTCAATTCGACAAATCTCGACATACGTTCAGCTCATATCTTTAACAGATATTTTCATAAGGGCACTAAAATCAGCTGTCCTTTATCTCTATAGATTGGATTTTTTATTAAAATCTACCATACAAATTGTATATTGTGTGACAATTATCGAAGCAAAATGTTGCCTAGTTATCTGTACAAAAGCAAAACCCGTCCGCGAATTCCACTACCACCAAAACGCGAATTTAATTCACTACTTATATTTTAAAAGCAATCCAACTACCTTTCACAAAGTCACCCTTCAGCTACGGTAGCTACCAGCTACAGTAGCAACTTGAATACATAGGGTTTCATCTCAAAAATATTCCACATTATCATTAATAACAGCTCAAATATTATGCCTAACCTAAAACTTATTTTCTTATTACATGTTTATGGAACTTTTAAGTAGTACTAATAGTTAAATTAAGGTGTAAAAATTTATGTTGCGAGGTTTGTTTAGGTACACAAAACTAAAGAGATTTCATTGTAATAATGCAAAATACGCGGCGGTTTGTTCACATAAATTGTATCTCCAGTTTAGCTGAAGTATAATAGGCATAATGCAAACGAATGTGAGATTATTATTAGAAAAGTAGATAAATACTTAAAAATCGAGTTTCAACGGTAGAGTCACCGGCGAAAGCCCTAGCGGTCACCACTCAGCCTGCACTCACTTAATGTCATAAATAACTTTGTCAATCTGCTAACTTAATAGCATAATTTATCCATCGCAGGACAACATAACGAGCAATGCCGATAATAAACCAGAAAAGCCATGAGGTGATAATAGCTGTCCGTAAATAATGATTGCAGATTGCCGGTGCCCGGTCCGCACCTCGACGGGCAGGTCATCGAGGCGACGATGTGCCGATGTGCCGATGGACCGTTGCACTTGCCGCACTATTTCTACGGTATATTGTATCTTCCGCACCGAATCTTTCCATATCTATGCTCTGTAGTCACAAGCTGACCTCGAGCCATGTATCTGCCTCAGCAGAATGCAATCGGAGTCTAATTAACGCAACTCGGACACGGCTCGCATCGAGGATGTACCGATTAGACCGCTTCGCCCATTAAGGAAGAACAATCACATCACAAACAAGGAATAGCAAGATTAGTTCTACGCTTTATGTACGGTATAATCGCTACAGTTAGATATGAATCGTAATGGAATGCTGAATTTCGTTAGGAAAAGGGCAACTAAAATCAATACAAAGCTGTTTCGATTTAATATGCACCTGTTTTGTAGGAGTTTTGTATTATGCGATCTGGGCAAAGAGTCCGTTAGTCTACATCGGCGTGTCAGAAGAAGCGATCGGCGCAGCAGTGTCCGGCTGGACGCGGAGCAGTAGCGACCGCCACAGACGTTGCCCTCGCTAAACTCTGCACGGCACGCGGCTGTGTCGATGTGCGCTCGCGATAGCCCCGCTCCACGACCAACCACCATTTATTCATGCTGCAATAAATTCAAATTACCGGATTAACAATACTACGGATACCATCTCTTACTTGTGCCGACCGATACCGACATTAACAGGTGTTCGATTCTAGACGATTCCATTGTAATTAACCGAATCTCTGTATAGCAGTACATATACATATTCGCGATCACGATCGGCTAAAATCTTAGTTTAACAGCAGGCCGTTAAAATCTAACGAGGCTGTAATAATCTAGATACGGCTTATGACAGAGCCGTAAATAAGACTCGCAACCGTAATAAAACCGACCGGTGTGAAATTGAATCTAATTTTAATAAGCACGATTTACACAAAAACATTGCTATCAATAAACGTCGCGGGTAGGTAGGTTGTTGCGTCGCGGGCACATGAGCGTCCAGCCAGCCAGCGGCCGCGCGACACAGCGCAATGAAATCCAACACCGCGACGAATCGAACGCTGTCCTGTCGCCTTTGAATTTCTGCAATATTTCGCCCTTTTCACGCTGATATCCTCGGCCCGTGTCTAAACCGCCGGACATGAAACACAATATCGCCGAGTGAGCTCCATAATTTATACGCACCGTAGAGCCAACGCAGATATTAGTTGTGTGTAATCTTAAATTACGACTTGTGCGTTTCACAAAAATAGGAGTTTGCAATGAAAATGTGCCTCGTGTAAACTGCGCGGGATCTCATTCCTGCGGTCTGACTGAGCATTCAACGTGTTTACCTAAATATTCTCACGTGCTAAGCGTGCTGCGTCAGTGACGACGAATCTCCGAAACAAGTTTATTCTGTCACTACCTTTTAATTAATTGGGAGAAGACCACAAAGCTTGACACACAGACGCCCACAAAATGCGTTTTAACTGCAGTAAAAGCCCCATTGAAGTTTGATAACACAATTATGTATTTCGCTGTAGCATGTAGTATAGTAGT
Organism: Scotopteryx bipunctaria; assembly: GCA_949320045.1. Classification (NCBI taxonomy): domain Eukaryota; kingdom Metazoa; phylum Arthropoda; class Insecta; order Lepidoptera; family Geometridae; genus Scotopteryx; species Scotopteryx bipunctaria. Next base: position 6,390,991 of record OX439449.1, read on the forward strand.
GTAGTAGTAACATTATAGTAATACCTTTTCGTTTACAAAAAAAAACATAGTAGGTAAAACATAAGATTATAATGAGTCAAAATTGCCTAATACAGTGATTAAAAACTGGGCTACTTGCATTGTTATTTGGTAAACAAGTAAGACTAGTGGTTGCATTCGGTCATCAATCTTTCAACATTAGATCTCTTTCGAGAGATCTGACTGCTGTAACTCCAAGAACCGGTTTTCCAACACAGTCACCTGATTATTCATGATAATGCAGCAAAGTAAAATGATGCCCAGTATTTGGTGATCGTAGAGCTTTGTGTGCCCTTCTTGGGGAGTAGAGCTCTAACAGTCTCGACTCTTAGGTAAGGTTCTCATATCAACAAAGAAAGTAAATTCAATTAAATATACGTTTTACGCATTCATGACAAACAACATTGTAATACTTACACAATTAGCTCTTGAGGAAACATTGTTGCAATTCAAATTACCTACGAGGTGATTATCTTACTAAAAATACTCAAACGACGACGAGGCTTGGCGATCTTCCAAACTGAAATTAAGAATACCTGCAGCGTAAGTAACTGCTGTTTCTTGGTGTTCAAGTATCTATGATAGAGTGTGAACCAGGAAACTACTTAAATTTGGACATGGATTTGCAAAATACCCTAAATTACAAGCCTTTTAAATTATTGTGGGATTTAGAAGGTTTTTTTTATTATGAATCGTTAACAAGTTTTATTGAAGTACGAAAACAAGGTTCCAATTTTTCTTTTATTACTCTTCCCAACGCGATGTTTTCAAGTAAAGGCAAAGTTGATTGTCCTGACCCATAGGGTAGAATATCCAGCTCGCGGTGGTCGATCCAGCGAGCGATTTATGCACCGGCTACGATAATGACCGTATTAATGGAAATTGACACCACTTGGACCGCATCTCGAGACTGTGGGAGAGACCTCACCATCGCCGCTTATGGAAATACAATATTAACGGCGTAATCACGATGTAATAATCTCGTCCTCACACGTCGAAACTCGTCTTCCAGTGACAATAATTAATTCGTCGATGGCATCGACTTTCCGTCGAGCAGTTATAATTTAATACTTCAGTTAGCCATTAGATCCGAACATTATTATTTTATATCTATCATTTTCGAATATCAGAAGGTTGTTTAGAGGCATTGAACATTTGTTATAATTTTATTTGGGATGTTGATTGATAATAAAATTTAATTTATGATAAATTTTCACATTCACGATGATGATTTGATATCCGTACCGTTGTAGTTTTGAAACGCCGCGCGCGCGTACTTTGAGTTAAAACGGCTGTTTCGCTTACCTGGTTTAGGTTTACATTCGGTTTCACTTCGGCATAAACACAAACAAACAGGTAACCTAAGCTCACTATAGAATTCAATAGACGTCTAGACTGGCTGTTTTCAGGTCCAATTGTCCCATAATAACAGCCTTGTTTATTCGTGTCCTCGTTAAGTTTGTTATTCGCTCGCTTTCTCTAAAGAAATTTGCGAATGCTATTATTTCCATTATAAGGATTATTACCACAGTATGAGTTACGGCAACATCTTTCGATGGACAGCCCGACTGTCTCCTTTCGATATTTATTGGCATATAATGGCTTCTAATGAGAGGCTATTGAATCTGCCACCTGGATGTCTTTTATTTTCTACTCGCCGCTAGGGGCGGATACCTCGTCTGGACGTATGCGAATATTCTGAATATTCATAATGCAGCGAACGTTTGGCTGGTGATTTAATTGATACCCAGTCCGTTTTGCAGACAACCTGCATGTATGGATAAAACGTAATTGCTCGTTAAGCCTCGATCCTCGATTGTTTCTTGATTATCAAAATAAAAGAACAATAAGCGTTGTAGGAATCGAAAAGTTCCTGATAAACGATTGCTACAAACCGTGCTGTTATTAATTTTAAACAAATGAACCTGTTCTACAATATTTTGTGCATTGCATATTCATACGAGTACATATAATATACATTATGATACCTAAATCAATTTTCTCGGAACGAGTTGACATCGGACAAGTTTGTAGAGTGCGAGCATCCCGTAAAACAGATGATGATATCAATGGATGTGAGCAACAAATAAGTACATATTCAAATTTATTTAGACCTTTCGTCGATAACGCTCAGTATTCAGGTTCTTTTATTTGCTGAACACGACGGACGCAAGTGCAATTTATTGATACTGTGTTCGATAACCAGTAGGTGCGTCCCACGCGGCGGCGTACAATGATCACGAGCGAACCCGCCAACATTTACAAGTATCACGCCCTTCGGAAGGAAATACTGAAGCAAGCTCATGCTAAATACACCCCATAAATAGCGGCGGTTATGGTGTCGTAAAAACAAAGTCAAGCTGTGCAGACAACTCTTGCAGCCATAAAGAACACCTCTCGTCGCGTCGTGCTCGCTGTTCGGTGGAGCACCCTTATTCATGCTTAGAAAATTAGGCATCTTATCATACTTCATTTTGTCATTTCGTATGGTAAATATATTTCATAATACCTACCTACACATAATGCGAAGAAAATATTACACAATTCCAAATTTCAATTAAATATTTTGGACGCATGATTAACTCCGCCGTCCAAAGGAGAGCATCCCACAATACGTTACTTATTTTATGTGATTAAGTTTATACTAAATATACAGAGTGTTTTTTTCTAACTGGGACAGTATGGGGAAATCCGGAACAGAAGAGATACAGGAAAAGTGTTTTAGGAACCATTTGCTCTATTTTTGTGAAAACAATTTCGGCATAGTAAATTTATGGGTTAAGCGCGAGTTGGCCATGAAAATGGGTGATGTTAGCACAAAAATGTTTGATGTTAATGATTTTACATTAAAATTGTTTTCACAAAAATAGAACAAATGGTTCCTAAAACACTTTTCCTGTATCTCTTCTGGTTACGGATTTCCCCATACTATCCCAGTTAGAAAAAACACTCTGTATATCTGCTCATTACATAATATTGACGTATAAAAGTCAAACAACTGTGGGAATGTTTGTATTTATACATTTTATTGGCGTTTGAAAATGAGGTTCAATAATCGTTTATACATAGTATGATTTTATAACATTTTATTAAATTCTTATAATCAGAATCTGTATAAAATTATTTTTTATTTGATTTCAACTTTTTAAATGAAATTGATAATGTGTAAAACAAATAAATAGAAGAACCATTTGAAGTGTTCAATCTCAACGTTTTTTTATTAAGTACCTATAAGAAATGACATCACCTACAGAGAGGTAACACGTTGGGAAACACCTTTTAGTATCATGTTCATTCATATCATATTACCTAAATGTGAACTATTAGCTAATTATTGTGTACTTACCTTCCTTCCTAGGGCAATCTTTTTGTTTTAATGGATCCTGGGAATGTGGATGATGTCCTGTCCAATCGTGGTTGTCATACACAGGACATGTAAAATAAAAATATCTACAATGGTACCTAATCAGACAGTTTTAAATAGTTCGTAGGGTTGGCGCGTTGAAGTCTTTTGTGTAAAGCATTTAAATTCAAACTTTGAACTCGATTATTACCTTACGTTTCAGTAAAATATGTAAAATGTGAAAGTTCCAGTACAAACAATGTTTAGGTTTGACGCGATTATAGCGAAAATATAGGAATGAAAACGTTCTTCAATTAAATAAAATAACAATTTGTGACTTTCGTTGATTTTTCATTTATATCTTGGCACTTACTCCAATATATACAGTAGTACTCACCACAAATATTGTGTGCCTTGACAATTTTCGTCTAGCTTCTGAAATACGAACTAACGCGGTGATGATAATGTGATATGTTACAATAATAATGTAGATACTTATTTTATGTAATGGTTAGTTCAGTTATTATTATAATACTATTAGTGCATATTCGGACAAATTCGGTTTTTATACAAAGCACTAATGGTACTTTTTTTTAGCTTGCAAGTAAAATGCATTTGACTCAGAAAGGACGGACGTAGGTACTTAGAAAACCTATAAGTAGGTAGGTATTCCTTGTCGGACTAAGGAACTCTTAGAAAATATAACTAAATAGAACCCTATCAACGCATAGTTAAATCTTTCTAAGGTGTTTTAAATTTTCTTTTATATACCTACTACTTACATAGTAAACATCATATTTGTTTTTCTATAAGGTTTCATTAACCAATAATAAACAATATGCAAATAACTTAAAACCTCTCTACACTAAGCCCACGTAGAGTATGAAAGAGGTATTAATTCGCCGAATCAATAATGATTTGCCAACTCTACCTACTTTCTCCACCTTACAAATCACCAAAATAAGATCCTAATTTTGTTTACTTGTATCTCAATTTCATTTGCTTGATTGTTCGATGGTATACTTAATCAAGTCTTTTTTCTATTTCGTCACTGTGCAGATCAATGGCCATAATTGTAATTGGGATACTACTACATATGTATATCTTACTTATATTATAAATGCGAAAGTTTGTGAGTTTGGATGTTTGTGCCTCAATCACGCCTAAACGGCTCGACGGATTTGAATGAAACTTGGAATATACATAGTACATGTACTGGATTAACATATAAGCAATTTTTTATCCATGTACCAAGCGAGCGAAGCCGCGGGCGGCAACTAGTTTATTTATAAATCATTATGCTTAGAGCTTGTAGAAAAATACGATATTATATTCAAACTTTTATGGTACCTTATAACGCATTTATGCGTCTCAGTGTTTCAGGCCCTTGCAAGCTGTCAGTGCTTGTCCATTCCAAGAAAGTAATAGTCACTGGGTAAGAGGTCATTCCGAGTCGTGGACTCAGCACAATTATAACGCGCCCTGAGGCAACGTTTGGCTCATTACGCATTTCAACAATTTCCTTGGCGCCAACCCGAGAACAACACACCTGACCCGTAGCTGCGGCGAGCACTCTCATTCTAAACTTACCTAGCTGTAATATATTTTCTATTTGCGTCTATACATTTCTTATCCCCGTTGACCTTAGAATTTCTGTTATTGTTTTTTAAGATGTACAAACAGAATAATCTCTGTCAAAACAGATTACATTACACCGTGCACCGGGCTTATAATATTTTTAGTAACCAACCGACTCATCTCTCTAATAAATAAAACGACCTAAACTCGTGTCTATTAACATCTATCTATTTAAATTTTAAATGAAAAAATGCTTGATAGATTACTTTGATAGAAATAAAACTCTAGTATTTTTGGTGAGGTAATTTAATTTTGGACAGCCATCTGTTAAATTAAATATTTTGGGCGGACGATTGAAGCGTTGCGTCCTCTGGTCGTTAACCAATCTCCTGTATTGCATCGTAAACTCCAATTTTGAACTAATTGAAAAAGGAAAAGCGGAACCCAGGCACAAATTACCAACACTATATCAAGTGTTAAACGGCACTTATCGACGCCGAAACGGCGAGAGATCATTGACGATGAAAAATACACAATTTGAGGCTATAAATCAACGTCAGTATGTCCGCGCGCCGGTAGCCTCTATGAATGTTTCACTTATTATTTATTACTTGGATATAATACTATTTCTTTATGAGGGAGCACTTAATTACACGGTTATTATACGCTTCAACACGCTATTGATTGTTGTTTCACTCAATGTCTACTTTCGAGTTTGAAAAACACATATCTACCAATATTAAAAATACCGGTCAAGTGTGTTTCGTTTAACACACCGAGAGTTCCGGTCAGTCAGATTTTGTTTTTGCTAAGTTTAGCGGTTTGGTATAATTTCTATTCATAATTTAAAAGTTGCGCCATAAATGAAAATGAAACCTAAGTGGGCAAATTAAGCACACCCAAACGATATCCCACTTGACCAAGACGGACGGACGAGGCGCACGGTTCTTAGTTCTTAGGTTCCAGCCTTTTGGTTCGGAACCCTAAAAACATGACGTCTATAAATCTGTTGTATGATTGCCACAAACCATCACCTGTACATGTGAACATTGTAAAAGATTTCCTGCTTCATACAACACATTCCTACATAGGTGAGCCAACGTGTGATGTCACGAGATCTGAGATAATGTTTACTTTCTGGAACATGTGATTGGTGTATAACAGTTATTTTGAGATGATTACTAGGTACCAATTTGATGCCGCGAATCGCATAAACTGAGATTTATCAAAACCTAAACTTTGGCCCAACGCACAATATCGGCACGGCACGGCATGTCTAAGGACGCATTGGCAGTCTTCAGGTTGCTTCGGCAGCGTGGCACGGCACTCACTATCGGCACGGCACGGCACGGCACGGCATGCCTAAGGACGCCTAAGGATAACTTGGTATGCCGTGCCGATAGTATGCGCTGGGCCTTAGGCCTTTATCATTTATACTAGATTATTTATACAGCGTCAGGAGGCATATTTTGACTACGCTAATAGGTTGCATAGTTGGTGAATGAAAACATCGTGAGGAAACCAGCAGCTTAGTTAGGTTTAGTATTGACCGTCACAGGAATAGCATAAGTAACTACAGCATAAAGGCCCTTATTTTATACCTACTCAAGCTAGTTCTAAAACCATCGAACAGCATTCACGCTCCGCTTCCATTTGTATTCAATACAAATACTCTAATACGGTGCGATCTATCGACAGCAGCAATTTATCTTGACCAGGAATCGAACCCCAACCTTGCAATCACGGAATATAGAAAATGTTTCGTAGAACCCTTAAAACTTTTAAATATGAAATCACTATTCAATTCTGTTAACGTGTGTTGAGTTCCCTTTCTGGTAAACATAAACTTAGGATAAAAGGTTAAAAGATAGACTTTCATAGCAAGCCTTAGTGACGCCACAACAGAACTACAACGCAAATATATGGAATACAACATCGTTTCTGTGCAGTAGCAATGACGTGGTGAATGACGCGTTAGTGACACCACGTTAATGATGCCGATTTAGTGACGCCGCGACAATACTCTTGAATTATGTTCCATACATTTGCGTAGTAGCTCTTTCGCGGCATCACTGACGCGGCGCCACTAATTCTTGCTTCGAAAGCCTACCTTAAAGCTCTTAAACCTTAAAGCCTTAAATATCTTGGCTCGCTAAGACATGTCAACAGTCTCAAATCTAGAGCTTACCAGTAACTTAGCTCACCGATTCAAACGATAACAAGTTTATTTCGACAACCTCGGTGGCGTGGCGTGGCGTGCTCGGCTGAGACGCAAGAGGCACGGGTTCGATTCCCGCTACGGGAGAAATGTTTGTATGTTCTGCAAATATTTATTTCTTAATCTTTCTATCTCATCCAGTTTTTATGGTAAAAATAAATAATAATGTAAGTCTGATAAACTAGACTAGGTTTTTCTGTAAGAAAGTTCGCAAAATACAAGCTTGTTACATACGCAGAATGTCTCAATGATGTAAGCACGGGTTCCATTTGCCTTCTCCACTTATTTTAGATATTCTACAGTTACAATTGCCACGGCGTATTTCCTGTTGCCTTGCATGACACAAAATTGCTTCTGCAAACGGTGTGGAATGTAGATTGTTCCATTATTGTTTTACTGAGATATACATTGAACGTGTTAACATACAGTTCAGATGAAACAAGTTAGCTGTGGATATTGTTTAGTCTTTACAATAATAAACGCTTTTATTTTTCTTTTAAATGTTGGTGCTCTGAAATACAAAGAGATTGTACCTAGTTGATTGTACGTAGAATAAGTATAAGATTTTAACTACCTACTTTGTTGTGGCAAAAGTCACCTCAGTGGCAACTTGGATGATTCGGCGTCATATGTACGAGTATGTTTGTTTCAGGATAACTTTCAAATCGTTACTGATCTGCATGAAATCGGTAGATTGATACATTGGTAAATAATTGGTTGGTACATGAAAGGCCCCAAAAATATGATGGTAACTGTGAGCTGGTTTAATGATGGTGGTAGGAGTTTTTTCAACATAATAACTTATTATTTTATTCAAGGGCATCCGTGCTCTAAAAATAATTTCGCCGGTCGGTCCTAATTAGGCAACAGTGGAACCTAAGGGTAGAAGCTTGCCTCCCTAAATTACTGAGTAAATACCACTTCACGGGGTGAACTAAATTAACTACAATACTATTATTTTTTGTGTCATGTCATCAAACACTTTACTTTTTTTATTTAGAATGAGTACCTAAGTTTTCCTAGGCAAGGTTGAGACTTGAGCCTAAGCATCTACGATGGAGCGAGCCTCTTAGGAGATGTCTATTACCAAACTCTGTTCTTGAAAGTTAAATAAATAAATAAAATAATAAATAAAATAATAAATAAATAATATTTGTGGACATTTCACAGCGCCATCTAGCCCCAAACTAAACTAGCAAACCGACATTGGGAAACGTAAATAAAAAAAATACGACGATATCACAACTACAGTTCCTAAAACAATTTATCTATCTTGACCTTGTAGTCCGTATTATTTTATGCCCTGCACAATGTAGCTGTGGCAGTAACAGATGGTCGGATTGGCAAGTACGCGCGTGAATAATCATATCTGCTATTGTGGTTAATTACGTGACCGAGTGGCCATAATTAAACGACTGTGTATTCCGACAATCTCAAACATTTATTTAGCAAGTGGACCCGCGTAGGGCTGTCAAAAATATACACTTTAGTGGATCTCTCATTCTAGCTTTTCTTTTAGATGGAAATATTGATATTGGATACTCGAATTAACGACATTATTAACCTTAGAAAAAGTTACTTATTCAATGTAGATTTGAGACGTTTCAACGTGATCCTTTACAGGTTCTACTGAATAATCTTTTAAATCTTTTATATGAACTGTAATAGCTAGTGAGTTGAAATTTTCACAAAATGTGTATTTCAATTGACGCTATAACAACAAATAATAAAAATTTAAAAAAAGTAAAAGGGGAGAGGGCCATACAACAAACATTTTTATGTACGATGGTATGGAACCCTTCGTGTGCAAATTAGACTAGTACTTGACCGGTTTTATTTTATTTTATTGTAATCTTAGTAGGTACCTATATAAATCCAAGGTATTTAGGAAGGCACAAGTAGGTCCAAGCCCTAGAGACACAACCTATGTAGATGTAGGTACCTACTTAGTTACAAATCAAATGAACCTCATTCATTAACCTTATCAACTGTGTCAGTTTCATCTCGAGCTAGCTATTCGGTTACACGAAAAATTTAGAAATTAAATATATTAAAAATTAATTGAAAATTATTTGGTCGACAGAAATTTTAGTCAGCAAATTCCTTTGCATAAATTAACTTGCTAAAGCTATCTTCGAAATAAATAATCGACCTCATATTAACACTTATGAGGTCGATGAGGTGTGTTCAGGCCTAACGCCTTCTCAAGTGAATGAACTGATTGAAGCGAATGAGCTGATTGAAGCATCTAACATTCATACATTCTCTCTCTAAATATATTGTAAAAGGCACGCAAAATCGAGTCAAACTTTTTTATATTATAATTGTAATATTACATCACATCTGCATTTTATTTGGCTCCATAATATCCCTAAAGATATTACAAGGTGTTTATTTCGAAGATTGTTCGAAACAAGTTTGTTTAGCATCGATTACACATCTACTAATCAATCAATATTAAAAAAGCTTAAACACTTATATTTAATTGGTTTTATTAGCGAGCCTTATTTAAATGGATCTGTACTTTAAAATTCAAAAACAACAGGTTTGTAATCCGCCTAGTCTGATCTCCCTAGGCAAGGTGGATAAATAATTTTATCCACTATGCTCAAGTCCTTTATCTCATATTTTTTTAAACGATATCATATCCTCTTGTCATAGATATCCACATACACTCCAAAGTAGCAATTTGTTAAAAAAAATTTTTTGTTTCCGTTAACATATATTTTACAAATTTAATAAAACTTCAAAACATTCACAGTTCATTTATAAGTGCTATTTTCTTGAGTTATTGATAAACACAGTAGGTAGATGTAAACAGATACTTGGTCAATAATCTAAGGAAAATCACCAGAAACTACTTTGTTCCAATAAAAATAGAAATGTGCCATTTATTTTGTCTTCCATAACAAAATAACAGTGTATTTATTTCATTCTGAACTCAGTTACAAAGACAAACTACAAATAACTGTTGTTATTGTTTCTTTGAAAGTCGAGTATTCGATTTACATTTGGTAATTGGTTTAGGTCGGGTTTCCTCTACATAACATGTTAACATTGCCTGCTTGAATACCCATATTTATCTAAATGTCAGCTAAATAAATTAGATCCATCATGAGCGTCAAAATTAAATAAACTTCGCGTAGGTACCTATTTTCAGCGCCTCTCATTCTCGCCTACACTTTCCCTGAAACTTTTCCTACTTCGGAACGTAACCTTTGAAATTTTGTTTTTGGAATATTCAGTGGTAAATGTCCGGTCAAGCGTAGGCGTTATATAAAACTAGCTGCCGCCCGCGGCTTTGCTCGCATGGTACCCGGATAATAAATAGCTTATACGTTAATCCAGTACATGTACTATGTATATTCCAAGTTTCATTCAAATCCGTTTAGCCATTTAGTCGTGATTGAGGCACAAACATCCAAACATCCTCACAAACTTTCGCCTTTATAATATAAGTAAGAAGTAAGATGAAATAATATGTCCTTATTAGTAGGCTGGTCGATTCGGAACCGAACAACAACAAGCGATTGGTACCGACTGCCGGTGGTTAGTCGGGCGGTGACGCTGCGCGCGCGCCGCTCTGCTGCCTGCTTCCATATAAGTCAATCTTCCTATTCGCCCCCGCACTTGCGTCTCTTAGCTGACGGAACCTCTAAACATTGGACCAATTTCCCGACACCAACCATATTGATATGTTAATACCAAACATGCCTTTATAAGTGCGTGGTTATTGATTTTTTATTAAATAAAATGTCAATTTGGGCAATTAGTATGAAGTTGCTTTGTCATTTCAAACAAATGATGCCATTGGATAGGTATGTATTTAAAAGAGTCATACAAAAGGCCCAAAAGAAATCAATAGATAGCCGTGTTATACAAAATTATTATGAAAAGGTCAAAAGGCAATCACCTAGCTGAACTTTGGTTCCTCTTTAAATCGTAAGTGCTTAATTTACAGCCTTACGTAAATAAGTGGACATCTAACCTCGAAACGGTGCATGGCGTCATAGACTCTAAATCGACATCAATAACTTACTCGTCAACAGAACATCGACGTAAGTCGAGCTATATTTAAACCGCGACAAATGTTTCACATAATATTTTATTTGTCGGTCATCATTATCTAAATGGGATGTTATAAAACAAAAGGACGTCATTGTGCTGTAGTTGGTACGTTGACGAAATTGCGTAGCGTAGAGAAATGCGTCAATGCGACCCCAAATCATAAAATGACATGTACACTCGACGGATTATCAATAACACAATTTATATAACAAAATAACATGTGCATTATACAAAACTCTTGTGGTAGGAGGGTTGTAATGTAGGATTTTACTTCAGCTTTTATTTCTAGTAGTCCTTGATAAACAGCAAATATTAAAAGCTCTGTTCTGAAAACACATACGAAGTTGAAGTCAATGAAGTTTAAAACTAAAGATAGATAAATCTATTCATAGGTGTTTGTAAGGTGTTTGTCTATGGCGGCGGATGTGTGAGTGGGTGGAGGCTGTACGGTCTGCAACATTTTCACTGTTTCCGATAATGTCTTGTGACCTATATAAACACACATGTCTAAAAAAAATGCTGTCTACAGCGAAGCAAAAAATAAATGTCGCACATATTTTATTTTATTTGATCGACGCAACCCCGTACCATGAAATAGGTTTGTGATTTTAGGATTTAAGCTGATTAATCATAATGAGTTCATTCTATCAGGTACCTAGGTACAAATTTTGTATGAGTACTTAGGTAATGTTTGTTCATTCCCGAACCTAAAGGCTTATTTATGTTCAGCGATACCTAGATGTCTTATGATGTTATTAGGACTATATGATGTCATTGACTAGGGCATGCATGGTTCTTATTTAGAAAATAAATATTATATATATTTTTTAAGATCTCTTATGAATTATAGTGAGAATTTGAAGCATCATTAGGTAATTACGTGATTCCAAGAGATAGATAATTACTTTTTTAAGTTTTACGAGAAGTCCTTCAGGAATACAATGTATATTCCTTGATAGCATTATCTAAATCTAAGTCAGCGGTTGTCGGTTCATCGACAGATATGACCACTTCAGTTTGCTAATTCTCTGAGCTGTGTCGGTGACTTTGGTTCTCCGTCAGATAACATCGTTACGGATCCTATCTTTCAGAAACTCCGAGCATAGTTCTTTCCATAGCTCGCTGAGCGACTTTGAACTGGTGGACTAGCCGTACTGTGAGTGTCCACGTGTTGGCTTGACATATGTCACGACGCACTGATGAAAAATGAACAACTGAACACTTTGTTTTTAAATATAGGTGACGTAAAAACTTGACGTAATTTTCCAAATGCTGCTCAACCGACCTAGGTTCTTCTCTTAGCCTCCTTCTCAAAGTTTTTTCTAACCAACTGCACAATCTGCCCGAGGTATGCGTATTCCGAAACACTTTTCAAGAAGGTGACCATTTACGACGACAGGTTCCGGATCGATGCGGTCTTTGAACATGACCTTGGTTTTATCTAAATTCATGCCGAGACCTATCCGACGCGAGGCTGATGCTAGGCTGTTTAGCATTTGTTGCAGCTCCTCCAGCGACTCCGTCATTAGGACTATGTCATCTGCGAATCGTAAGTGTGAGATGTGCTCACCGTTTATGTTAATGACCCATGCCTTTTCAGTCCAGTATCTTAAACACACGCCAACGCGCTGGTGAACAGTTTCGGGGATATGACATCCCCCTGTCTCACTGCTCTGCCCAGACTCTTGAGAACAGCTTATGTTGCTCTGACGTGGCTCAGAAGTGAGATGGGTCTATAGTTTTAAGGTAGAGTTTTATCACCTTTCTTAAAGAACATGACTTCAAACTTCCATTCCACGCCTTTGGAGTTCGCGGCGAATGACGGAAACAAAGAGCTTCTGCAGTTGTTTCACAATTGGAGTTTCTCCTGCCTTTAAAAGCTCTGAGATGATTCCGGAACTTTATAGTTCAATATAATAAATGAAATTCTTTTGACTTTGACTATATACGAAATAAAAATGATATAAAATACAGTACGAATGAGGAACCTCCCTTTTGAAGTCTGTTCTGTATAAATCTGTACTGTTAATTCTATTGTGCAGTTTTCTAATGATAGATCTAAAAAGTGTATTTTTCATGAGTATATTTAGAACTGTCCATTAAGATTTAATTCAGGTAAAAGTATATGTACGGAACCGTACGCGGATATTAAGAGTGGGATGCTGAATTGATACGAACTGAGCTAGTAATATAAATGCTGTATTTAAGAACTCTCGAGGGGACAAAACTTTAAAAAGTTAAAGTAAATAAATAAATAAATATAAATATTTGTGGACATTTCACACAGCGCCATCTAGCCCCAAACTAAGCAAAGCTTGTACTATGGACACCAGATGGCTGATACAATACTTATATACTTTTTCTTTTGTAAATACATGCTTATAATACGTAATACTACAACACCCAGACCCGGGAGAAATATTTGCAGAGCATACAAACATTTCTCCCGTAGCGGGGATCGAACCCGCGCCTCTTGCGTCTCAGCCGAGCACTCGCCCGCCACGCCACCGAGGCCGTCAAGTAATGATACGGAGGTGGATGCGATTAAACGTACGTAGGTAAGTAACTCATTTACTATACATGATTATACAGCTGCATTGTAATAGTCGCAAGACTAATAAAAAGTTTTCATGCGTGGGTTTTTGCCTTTGTAAAAAAATATTTCCTGAGTAGAAATTAATGAACACAAAAATTATTCTTCGATATAGGTAGCAATAACACAAAACTTAGTGGTCTTTAGTTGCTAAGAATACATTTTTATTTTTTTATAAAATTGTAAATGGTTAATAAAAAAAAATCTTCACTTATATACCTGACTAGCTGTTGTCCGCAACTTCATACGCGTTAGATTACTTTTATAAGTGGGTACCTACGCAGTGCAGTAGGTAATTTTTTAATTGTAGGTATAACTTAAGATCGAGTATAATAACTAAGTAGGTGGGAAATGTGATGTAAGATGCAGTAGTTGAATTTGACGACTTCTCTGAAGACCTATTTAGAATAGGTAGGTATCCACACCGAGTTTCAAGCCAATCGCACCGCCGGCCGCCGCCCGTCAAAAACTTTAGCTATATCGCAGAATAGACAAGGGCGTAAAGCTTCGCCGAGGCCTGGTAGTGTGGCTGCAGGGTAAGAAATTGGGGGCGCGATTAACCCACGCACCACGCGGAGATCGTCGACTCCCACACTCTGACATTCAAAACTCACAACGCGCCGTAGGGATCAACAGATGGTTACCATGGCAACGGAGCACTCGATGACCTTTCCTTACTTCGGCTATATTAATCTTGCCCGCAGTAACGATTTTCAATCACACCCACATTATCGGAATATTTTCTGATAATAAAAGCAAAGTAGCTCTTACAGTAGATAAACATTCTCAGAAATTTTCAAAAAGAAAATGGGTACCTTTAAATAATTATTTAAACTTCTAGACACACATAGATCAGATACCTACTATAAATGTTTAGAAGTTAGGGAAATGTTTAGTTATCTAAACTAAATATGACTTACAAACTTCTATGTACGTTAAAGTTTTAAATAAGTCCACGTCGACGTCAATCCGAATAATTACCTGACAAACAGAAATAGACCATCGAGTATCTTGCTAGGTACACATGGTTACGTAGTTTTAACACTATGACAAGAGTATATTTTTAGACGAAGCTAATGATTTATCAGATGTACGTAATGTTTAAACTATTCGGACCGGTCGACGTCACGGGAGTGCGCGTGCCGGCTAATTGTAGCATGACCAAAACGGTAACCGGCAGCCTAGCCGTCAGCCGGCACGCGCCCCCACCGCTGGCAGGCCGCACCAAAGTGGAAGATGAGTCAGCGCGCACGGAGAAAGTGGAGAGATGCAGGAGGCTAAAGCAGGCAGCGCGTGCTCGGGCCCGCGTGCTTCGTGCTGGGTGCGTGACGCGCGCGGTGCGACGAGCCTCCGCGCCCACGCTGGTCGCCCGCGCCAACGACGCCCGTAGCACCGGTTGCGAGCCGGCATCACAACGCTCGTGCTCCCCGCGCTTTTCGCGCGCCTTCCTTCGTCGTCGCGACGCCGCGCCATTTTCTCGCGCACGTGGGCGACGGCACAGTCGCTGGCAAGTGAGTGCGCCCGGTCCCGACGCCATTAACGCGGGTGTCGTGAATGAACGCCGACCTCGACCGGGTAGCTGGCGTCCATTGATAGGGCGCGCGCGGACGACGACCGCGGCGCTGACGGGGGCGGCGCTGCACGCCCTCGCCTCTGCGAGCGCGCTCAGTCGAGGATGTGGCGTTCTCCGCGCGACGACACACACCGCGTGCGAAATCTGTGTTCATTTATCTGTAGACTCTTGTGACCCGAAAGTAATCATCGTGCCGCATATTAGTAATTTCCTATACGTAATGTTCTGTGATCGCGTGAATTCGCTAGGACGTAAGTTAGGTTAAGTGTGTGTTGTGTTCGGCGCGTGCGCCGGCCGGTGCGCAAAGTGGTGTGCACAGAGCGGGGATGCGCTCGTGCGATGCTCTCGGTGATAGCGATGCGTCGGCCGGAGGACGAAGAGCTGGGCGGCCGCGGGGACGGCGACGAGTTCGTGGACATCTCGCAGATGCAGCTGCTAGTGGAGGCGGGCCCGAGCGGCCTGCACTACGGCGGCCCGCCGCCGCCGCACGCACAGCCGCAGCCCTACGCCAACCCCCCCGCAACCGCCACCGCCACCGCCACCGCCACCGCCACCACCACCGCCTCTACCACCACCACCTCTGTAGACGATCTCTTCGCGCTTTACTTCACACCCGCCTCGCACGGTGAGCATCTCCTAGGTATGATGCTATCACTATTCTAAACCGGTTTTCGAGGTAGCTATAAGGTTTGTCTAGAATAAGTTCAACTTGTTTGACGACTTTGATTTCACTGGATCCAAACTAGATTAGGTAGGTATGTATGCAGATTATACTACTGCACAATAAAATAAAACTTATGAGGCTGTCATTCAAAGCTCTGCCATTCAGTCGCGAATCAAAATACCTAATACTTGAGAAATGGGTACATATTACAACCCAATAATAAATTTGCATAGCTATCTATGCAATTTTTTTATTTTACTTTATTTTTAAAAAGACTCCGCAGACGCCCCGTGGTTACAATGTCAATTGAAATGTCAAAGACACGCTATACAGAGCTTATTGATACTGTTTCGCGGAATCCCTTGTACATCATGGCCAAGTCTCAAGAAATCATTTGCTTGGGTCAGCCTCGCTAACTCTCCAGAGCCCGTAATATTTCGGATCAGCGTTCCAGCACATCGTTATCTGAACCGGATGGACCTAATCGTTTACGTCTGCGCAACCAGCGATATGCTGTTCGACCGACAATATAAACATTGACACACGCTTTGAATCGCTAACAACTTTATTAATTAATTGTATCTAGTTGAGTAGCAACCTACTAATGAACATCTAATTAATGATATTCTGACAGACAACGCACAGCCTAAACCCTCGGGTCTAATCTTCTTCTTCTTCTTCTCGTATCATTAGTTCTTTCGAACATGTGTTGTAAAAGGATTAAAGTGCACCTCAAACAAGCTCCTTTTTAGCACCTTACTAGGTGCTAAAAAGGAGACTGTACTCAGTCTAATAAAATTTTGCTCTTCTTAATACAATTCTTAAGAACGATTAACAGACAACTGTACGTTGCCTGTCAATCATTCTTAAGAATTGTACCCTACCGGTGGTCTAAAGCACTAGTGGTCTAGTTGGTAGTGACCCCGCCTTCCGATCCTAAGGTCGTGGGTTCAAATCTAGTCGTGTACCAATGGATTTTTCTGTGAGAAAAATTTATGTGCGCTATACCAGTACTCTCAAACGGTGAAGGAAAACATCGTGAGGAAACCCGCGGCTTAGTTAGCCACGCACGTATTGACCATGTCTTTCCTGTGGACAAGGCCGACTAAGCTGGAGCATTACACTCGTTTCAGAATATGTGGAACCGAATGGAAGGAATGACATAATTATGTGCATTATAATAGAAACACAAAACACTAAACCATAACATCGGGTTGTTTTGCGAGAAATATCATTTTGAAAACAGAATATTGATATCGACGCTTTCCGGAACAAAGGACGTAGGTACCTGACCACCATTTTGGCCAAAACGACCTTTTAATGCAGTTTCACATAATTTTTACGCTATATCGACATAATATTTAAAACTGCTCTAGGGCAAAAAATTGTGTAAATGACCATAATTTACTTTGCGTACCTAACTACAAATATTTTAACGTATTTGATGGTAAAAAGGCGTGAAACACACTAACATAACAAATTGTGCCTAATCAGTGCTGTCCAATCAGTCTCAGGTTATCGAAACTCTTCCTGAAACTGATGAAGAAGATGAAGTCGAAAGCGATCACGCATTTTAATAATATTTCTAAACTTATTGATTATGTTCAGATTTACCATTTCGCTCAATTATGGTAATACCTAGCTATATATTATGTAATCCTTACTCGTAATAAAAAAAATCCGTTACAAGAGTTGGCCATACGAACTTACTTACTGGTTACTGGTAATAATTATTCCTACCTAATTTAATTGTTGATTTTGTACTACTTTTAATACGAAATGAGTTATTTTTACTATTATTGTAATTTATTTGAGAAAAAATTAAGACGTTTAGGTGCTTGATTCAAGTGAAAGAATAGTTGTAATAAGTAAACATCTTTTTTTCTCATAGTAACCTTTTCTAATTATTACTGTGTGTGAAGATAGTATTAAAGCAATGCCTAAAAATAAACGTTGATTCTTACGTTGAGTTGTTTATTTTTACCTTATTAAGCCTTTTTTGTAAAATACCTAGAATTCATCCGTAATAAGTGAATACTTAGAACTTATTGGGCAAAGAATCATTTTTAAAGTATGGGCGTAATCCTTACTTAACATTAAAAACACGAAAGTTTGTATGTATGGATGTTTGTTACTCTTTCACGCAAAAAACTACGAAATGGATTTTAATGAAACTAGGAATATACATAGTACCTGTGCTGGATTAACATTACTGGCTATTTTTTTACCGGGTACCACGCGAGCGAAGCCGCGGGCGGCAGCTAACTACGGATTTTACTACGGATATTATATTAAAGGCTGAGAAATGATGGGTGGTATAAACAAGTTTTTTAGTTCTTGTGGGATGTAACTCCATGTTAACTTCGAAATAAAGTTTGGACTCTGTAATTTAGCGAGGCAAGGGGCCGTCAAAATATGAGAACTTTCTTTCTAGAAAACATTTTATAGGAATAAAAACAAAAAAGGCAGATTATTTATTGTTATTGTAAAAAAATTCCAAGTACTCCTATTTTCATCAGTATTCATATTTTCCAAGTAAGCTATTTATCTTTTTATTATTGAAACGTATTTTTCTGGAAATGTCTGATTTTCCTTATGTAGTGTACAAAGAGTAAGCCCGAACCTTATAAACAAGTAATTTATTATAAAAATACTGACTGTATTAAAATCTTGTGTTTATTTAGCTGTTAGTACAGCTAAAAATAAGGTTTTTATATACCTACCTAGGTACATTTAACAGTAACATAATGCATGCAAAAGACTTTTTATATTTTAAAAGTTCCACACCGTCATTTTCTTGAGTTTGATATCCATTTTGATGTCATTGAGTTTATTTTAATTTTTAGGCCAACTATTTTTGCACGTTATCGCTGCTCTATTACATTTATTGATATAATTTGTAGCCTATATCACTCTCGGGGTGAAGATGATCCTAATAATTTATTCATACATCGTATTCCATCTATTTGATCGAGCGAGCGAAGCGAGTGAAGATCCCAGTGGCAACTTGGGCGATTTAGCGTTGTATGTTTGTGGATATGTTTGTATGTAGGGCATAACTTTCGAACCGTTAATCCAATCTATATAAAACTTGGTAAGTCAGTAGATGTGCTATGAAGATTTTCTGAGAAACATAATGAGCTAATTCAGTAAAGGGGTTGTAAATATATTAGGTTCCATAGAGGGTAAAAAATAATGTACAAGGCACTGATGGTTATTTTCGCAACTTCGAATTTCCCTCCACCTTTTTTTTTAAAGAGCTAAATTAAATTATCGTGTCTCAGTGCCTAAGCACACTATGCCGAAGATACACGACCGAACTTCGTTGTGATTGCGCCTGCAATGCTATTTCAATTACTGGCGACACATTTGCCGAAATTACGTCACGTTTTGGCGTACAACCGAACTTCGGTCGGGCGTAAGTTCGGCGGCAACGTATTCTATAAAGCAACACATTATACGCGACGGAAGTTCAAAGATAAACAAGTTAATCATAGTTGATAAGGGACTGAATGGTGTCAGACTAGCGCAGAAAACTTGATTGAATATTTAATTAATTCAGGTGTTATTTTGCAAAAGTCAAATTTACAGGCAATTTGATCTATACTACTTTGTGTGTTGCGCAACCGAATTTCTGTCGCGTAATTTCCACGCTTATGGTATGTCATATCAGCCGAATACATTGGAACGTAAAATAGCTGCGGAACTTCGGTCGCATACCTCCAGCATAGTGTGCTTAGACACTTATTGACAAATGGATCTGCGTCGGGAACATTTTCGCACGAAGATTTTTTTACGATTTCAAATGTGGCCTAAAACCGGACTAGTTGTTTGATCGACTTCAAATGGCATTTAACGAATTTAAACTCGGTCGTCTAACTTTGGGGGATGAAAAAAGAAGCGGTCGTCCTTCGACGGCTGTTACCGAAGAAAACGTGCTAGCAGTGAAAAAATTAATTCAAGAGAAGAGGCGAATTACGTTCGAAGAGATTCAGCATATATAGCAGATCGGGAAGAGTTTACAAGATTTTACACGAGCACTTTCGCGTGCACCGGATACAGCACAACCACACCGAAGCTCATCAGAAGCAGGTCCGTGCGGTGCCGTGACATGATTAACTAGTAGTTCGCTCCGAACTGAGATCTCGCGCGCGATGTCCAAAATTCGCAAGATTTGCATTCGCGCCTTGATCTAGAAACAATGCGTCAGTCGACAGTTTGGCTGTTACAAAACTAACCAACGCCTACCAAAGTAAAGCGATCGAGAAGCGCAGGGAAGATTTCTAGTTTCTTTACTTTGACGGGTATCTGATGTCTGGTGTCTGTGTGCAAAATACGTCACAGAAGTTATCACTGCAATGAGTAACAAGCGACCGAACACCGGGCCCTGCGGGCTACTGCTTCACCACAACTTCGCGCCCTCGCACTTAGCGCTCAAAACGCATAAAACTTTTCATTTTTTTACCCTCTTGGGCGCCTCATATCTTTACAACCCTTTCACCAATAAAGCTCATAATGTTTCCCAGCAAATGTTTACAGCACAATCTATTGACCTACCAAGTTTCATACAGATTAGATTAACGGTTCGAAAGTTATGCTCTAACAAACATATCCACAAACATATAAACATGCATACATTGAACAAGCGAGCGAAGATCTCAGTGAAAGTTTGTAAAGTTCGTAAGTTTGTAAGTTCACAAACTTTCAGAATGGTAGATAATATTAGTACCTACGTCAATAATCTAGTCTGCTACAAAATTAGAAACTTTTAAAACATTTCTATATACGTATTAAGTATCTACCCATAAACCCAATTATTAGTAGGTACACTACTTAAATTATGGCTTTTTAATGTAAAGGACCAGCCACAGAGACACGTTTATTACGTTTAATAAGGGTATCAAACGCACTTAATTCTGATCATACTGTATCCTCGATAAAGCATTATTTCTCCCATTACACTCATACTTCAAGACTCTCGAGTTTCTGTTCGATATCAAGTAATCAACCATAGTTGAAGCTTTTTACATACACCTACCTAAAGTTGCGTCAAGATATCACGTACTATGATGTACATTAATTTGATCGTCTGTCGGTTGTTTTTCTTCTCACTCCCAAGTGAAGGGCACCTAGTGATGTGCCCAAAGCATGGCGCCTACGACGATTACATCAGTGTACACCAAAAATGCTCCTGGTAATATGTGCTGATACTGTCAAAAAGCGCATCCCACGCTGTTCGTGTCACATCGGAAGTGTCGGCTCCTCAGAGGTGCCCACATGAGGCCATTACACCTCTTTGGATGTTCCCAGATGTGTGATAGCGCAGCATTCGCTTTGAGCCACCGCGCTCGGCACCGGGGGCACGCACGTGTCTTTGAGAGCCACATACCGTCTCACATCAGCACAAATAAATTGGCAAGCTAGACTCTATCCATAGATACCACACAGCACTTGTAAACTTTTATTCGCGACACGGACCGAATACATTATCTACTTTGTATCACGAAATGATTTCGCTAAGACAAAAGTGATTCAACTACTATCCAAATAGAGAAGAATCAAAAGATTATAATAATTCACGTAGGGTATACAATATAGGTATAACTGAATAGACGTGGAAGATTTACAAAGCAGCTACCGGCAGCGCTATCGATGATAATATCTTCAAAGCGGATCTTTTTGCAACCTTAAAACACGTTTCACATTGTGAAATAACCGCACCTGCCTAAAATTTTTAAAGATTAGGTTACATTACAGGCCTTACGTTAGGTATACAAGTAAAGAAACCCAGGTAACATAAAATATATTAGGTTTTCAATTGTATTGCTTCTTATTTATATGAAATAAGTAAATGTTATACAAATAGTCGCCCCATTGTTTCGCTGCAATTTTCCCTCGAGGCCGTCAGTGTAGACGCACCTGTGCCCAATGATGGAGAACAATTGCTATCATTAGTGACCATCGCGGTCTGTTGAGCCCACACGATACATATTCAAAACAGTCGCAATGACAATGTGAGTTTATTTTAAAATCAATAAATTATCGCTAATGCCCAATTTGCGTCGACCGGTTAACAATGCCCGTTCCCGCAATTACTTAAACGCGTGTAACTGCGTAGTCGATTACGATACGATCTCGGCTCCGCTGGCCGAGTCCGATCCACTCATTGTCTCACTCGATACACGCTCTGCAATTATTGTATCGATTACAGCTGACTCAGACGATTTCGTTTCGAACGATTGACTGCGACCATAAAACATTTCGTTTTTAGTAGACGTAATTAGAGTCGCGATAAACGATATCTGCCTTGCAAGGTTATATCTTGGTCTTGAATCTCAAACATGTCCCTATATTTGAACGTGGTTTTAAAAATACCTGTAGCAGGACTCTGACTCAAACATGCCTATGTCAGATTCGCATCACGCGTATCAAAACAGCTTCTGGAAATGACAAAAAATATAATAATACATATAAAATGACAAGTTAGCGATCTGCCTTATGTTAGCCGGAAGCCGACAGAAACAAGTTTTTTTTTTTTTCATGATAGTTTTGGGTATCTCTATCTACATCAGAGTAAGTTTGCCTACATATCCTGAGAGTACGTTTGTAGGTACAAACATTATTTTTTAGATGCGGTCGAATTCGGTCGGCTTTTTACTCAGAGACAAAGGGAGAACTCATTGAAAATTAGAATACAATAGAAATATCATTTTGGATTAATCATTAATTAGATATACTTACATATATCATTTTATTACTTTCTTACACATTCACCATCATCATCTTCCTGCCCTTATCCCACTCTATGTGGGGTCGGTACTATGTGGAGTGTTGGCTAAGGTGTTTTATGACCGGCCACCTGCCTGACGTCAACCCTCTTTTGGGAATACTTGCTTATTGTATCTCATCATGTTGGAGAGGATACTATCCCTTAGTCGACTTTTACGACATGCTCGGGGAGAGAAGCAGCTGGACACATTCTAAGTTTTTTCTTTACTCCCAGTCCAGCGAAGAAGTAAAAAACAATATATTTTGCAATTTTTACTAAATACTTGAACTAATGGCACAATATGTGATATTCGCCAAACTACACTCAATTTTGACACCGCTTTTTCAAGTTTAACAACAAGCCGAAAACATTTTCATAGACAAGGAGAGGCTCCTCAGTGACAACGAATTCTCTTAGTTTGGAACGCGCACGCACTAACACACACACATACTGGCACAATTTCATAGATATTTATTTTTGTTTCTTATTTAAGTTAAACACAGGTAATGCTTACTTCCCTTAAACACAAGTGCAAGGTACTTCTTGTAAAGGCGGATAGGTAGTCTTAGCTTGTGTGTCTTTGATAACAAAATAAAAGTTTTTTCCGTTCTATTCTAGTTTGGTTTTTGCTGGTACTTTGCCTACAAAACTTTCAACTCCCTGGCATCAGTTGCAGTTAAAAGTTTTGTATTATTTTTTAATACGTTATTTATATATGGAACCCGCGACTTTATAGTCGGAATTCGGCATCTCTCCCACTAGACCATCAGAGCTCTCAGATTTTAACCTTTGATGAAATTCCTTCGAGTGCGAGAACCGCGTCCCGGTTACGTGATATTACATTTGTTGTTACAAGATTATTCTTTCTTGAGCATTTGAGTCAGATCTCTTTAAACCCTGCATAATTATTGGTTAAAATTAAAGAGTACCTAAGGTAAAAAACGTATCTAAATCGGTCAAACCGTTTTAAAGATAAATGGCAACATTCGGTTGCACACACAATAAAACAATCTCTCACCCTTAAATCATACATATTCTCCATTCCGTCGTGAGTACAAATAAGGATTACATTAATTATTATTAACACAGTACCTATTTTCGTTTGAAGAACTGCAATGGTTCCGTTGTAATAAGAATGGCCTACACTTACTCAGAAACGCTGGCTTTAAAAATATGATTTGTTAAACTTGTGATTCATGACATCAAAGTTGAAAATAGAGCTGTAGGTAATTTAGTTACAATAATGTTGTGTTCATATCCAACTCGTGATTAAGAATAAAACAAACCAGTAAACTACTCCAATAGTCAGATTTAACTCACAAACAAACGTAACACCTCATCAAAAAACATTTTACGTTCCTCTTGAGATATTTTTTAAGACTGAGAAGACGACAATTTAATAGTACCTATCTGTGTTGTAAAGCTGGATGCGAGCCAAAGTTTGACCAGTTTTAAGTTTTGTGCAATCGTCCTATTTTTCTAAACTACTTATAACTGAATTCTGAATTGCACGCGACACGCTTTAGAAAACACGAGAATTTCATCTTTTACAAAAATATGTCTTTTAAACAAGACGAAAACATAATTGCTTCTACTCATTTCCTCGGATTTAACTCGTTACTTCCTCAGGAAAGCAAACAAGTGAGACTAAGAAAAAAAAACGGATACATTAATTGACGGACAGGAGCAAGGCCCTGACCGCGACGCTGAGTGTCGGACAATTAGACGGCATAATTAGCTCGCATAGACCAAAATTAAAAGCCAGCGTCGCCTTCGAAGGTCTAACCTTGTCATGAGATTACGAGTACAGTCTCGTTGTTTACATCCTCAAGATGACATGCCATCAGTCTTAAAAAATCATTAGGCGCGTTACCGATTCATTCTGCAGACTTCCTGGTGTTACTCAACAGCTATGACCCATTTGTGCAGCTCTACGTTGTGTAAGGACTATTTTGATGGATAAAACATCAACGCATACCTAAGTAATTCTTATTTACCTTCGTAAAGAAAGTGTTCAGGTAGGTACATGTTTTTTTTCCGTTTTAGTCAAAACCTCGGCAAACTTTCAACATATTGTATTTTTTGCTATTCATAGTTCCAATAAGTATAATCAGTAGGAATGAATTTGAAAATAATCGTTGTTTTATAGGATCAGGCTACACTAATTGAGGAGATGGCATATAAATAAAAAACACAATTAATACAAACTAAACTTAAACTGTTGCGGATTGTGAACAGTATTAGGTTACGTGAGTCAGCCAGCCGCTTTACCGCAAATAGCGGAAAAATTGGTCCTCCTTCATTACAGAAGCAATTTTTTAAGTAGGTGCTCGGTTCATTTCTTCTAGCAATATCTAAATAAATTACAAATGTAGCAATAATGACAAATCCTCTTTTGTTTAAATATAAAATATCATGATGATAGGCACTCAAATATGTAATAAGTAGGTAGGTACTTTATTTTACGAATATTTATGCCTTCGGGTGATAAAGTACGATTAGTACAAAAAACATACTTTTATTTTTTTGTTCTAAAATATATGCCAAGTCATCTCACTCTCGCCCGTCTGACTGACTAACCAAGCAGTTTCCAGTCTCCGACTTCGCATCTCCAGGATAATCGGCAAAGTTGTGTGATTCAATCTAAATGTGTTTTCGTCGCCTCGTCTCACTTATCTTAGCTCATGCATCTTAGCCCATGTGGCATAAGTGAGTCAACCAGTCGACCGCAAGTGGCGTCCTATATCGTTGATTATTTACGGGTTGCAGTGCAACTGGTAGGTAATTGTGGTCGGGACCTCGCCACACCGCTCGTTTATCTAATTAGCGTCCCGCCGAGTCTGCGCGCGGGTATTCGTTGCGGCCACGTGCTTTCCTGATTGATCACTGCTGGACTATCTTAAGTCTTTAAAGAGCCAAATGATTTTTTGTAAATTGATAGTAGGTATCTACGTATTTGCATTCCAAGCTTAGTAAGCAATAATGTTAAGTACCCATTGTATTTTTTTCTAGTTTACAAAGGGTCCATTTTTTCGTGCCTAAACAGCCTGATTCCAAGTCATGATAGAGTCACGTGCACGAAGCCTTTCAAAATAAACAATTTATTCTACAGAAGTATATTCAATATGGATAAATGAAATCCAGAACATAATTAATAATATTTCTTGAAAATAGGAAAACACCAATAATTCAAATCCGTAGAATCTTCTTACTTATAAATAATATGATACAGAACGGGTTCTAATTTTACGCCACCCTGATATTTGAATGAGTGTAATGATGTACTTGATGTCGACTACTTAGTAACTCATAATCAACATCTAGATGCTAAGTAAAGCTCAAATCTTCGATGTCCCAGTTCGTTAAAATTATACATTTACATATTTATATTTCGGTATTTAACAAGGTGCACGAGTAGTATGAAGAGCTGGAATAGTAAGGTCAAGAACTGTTAATCAAATTGAACGCAAACCTATAAAAACATTTATAAATGTCTCAAACCTACAATTCATTATTTTTGTAGTCAGAGTTAGCCTTGATCTTGAAAATAATTAATTGTAGTTCAAGATTTCGAGTTCTCTGTAAAAGTGCCCATATTGTGAACGAATATAACTTTGTAGGTAATTTGTTTATTTAAATGACATGATGTCACATGTTAGTCGAGAGTCGAGAAACAGTTCCGAACATTATGATAGCCCCAATATGCAATTTATGGTCTTGGTAAAATGCTAGTTGGATACAACGTACGACCATGTTTATGAATTGATTTATTAACAAAGAATGGTTATTAGATACAGATATAAAACGAGGATAATTGCTTGCCTATAACTGTAAATTGTATTAAGTAAAACTTCGCGCACCAATAATGGTGGGCGGGATTGCCAAAAGCGATCTTCACAACTTTTGCACACGACTGCCGATGATGCAAAAAGTACAGAAAGCTTAGATGAGTCAAGTTAACGTTTAATACATGCTAACAGCAATGATTGAGCGTGTTGGCGGAGACAATGCATTTAATCTACGCCTAGAACCTGCAGACCTTACCTTGACTCCTACGCCTCAATATGTAGGTACGTACTCCTTTTACTGAATGAAACCTTGCCCATTAGTTGCATGTAGATAACACTTCCTCTCTGGCCTCTGAATTTTTCCTACAAGCAATATTAAAATAAAATAAATAAATATTTGTGGACATTTCACACAGCACCATCTACCTAGCCTACTAAGCAAAGCTGTACTTTGAGAACCAGACGACTCGATAGAATACTTATAATACTTATTTTTAAATACACACCTACTTATAATAGGTACATAATACCACAACACCCAGACCCGGAAGAAATGTCTGCAGAATCCAAATATTTCTCCCGTAGCAGGAATCGAAATCGCGCCTCTTGCGTCTCAGCCGAACACTCGCCCGCCACGCCACCGAGGTCCTCAATTGGTCGTCAAATCTTTCCTGAAATTTCTTATCGGGAACTATCAGGCATGCCTAGCACTCTTTGTCCCAGCTTAGTTGGTGAAAGCACTGGTGGTCCAGTGGTAGCGACCCTGCCTTCCGATCCTAAGGTCGTGCTTTCAAATCCGGTCGAGTGCAATGAATTTTTATTTTCGAAAAAATTCTATGCACTATACCAAGTGTACTCTCAAACGGTGAAGGTAAACATCGTAAGGAAACCGGCATGTCGTAGAACTTAAAAAGTTCGAAAACATGTGTCAAGTGCATGAAAGGAGCCTTTGAGGCGTACTTAAAATCCTTTCACCACAGTGGTTTGCAAGAACTAGTGACACGGCTAGTAGTAGGTAGTATCTTAGTTGGCCTTATCTACAGGAAAGACAAGAAACGTAAACACGGCTCCGTGTTTACGTCCCACACACGAAAAATGGAAACACATGGCGTAGTGAGCTCCAGCTCACTACGCCATGTGTTTCCTCGCGTTGTTTCCCTTCACCGTTTTGAACGGTGTTCCTGTTCACATATTTATAAGGTACGCAAATAACATCTTCAAAACGAAATATCCATTGTCTCTTATGTAAATAATACCTACCAGTAGGTATTCATATCCAAAACTACTTATTTAAGTTGATAGAGATAAATTATGGATGCCTACATGATGTCAAAAGCGCACTAGAAACCCATTGTACAGAAGCGTTTATTACACCACAACCGAGCAGTAGTCTGTTATTGACAGTATCGGATATGGTATTATTCATGAGAAATGCCCTCCAAGCTAATGAATGAATGGGCCACGCTCAGCGCTCCACCGCCCACGGAAAGTTCATTCATAACAGCCCTGCGTGGTCGCAATCTTGCTCTCAATGCATATATGTGCGTCGTCAATTTACTATACACATATGACATTTGATGCCATAACTCACGCTTATTTGGCATTTTCTTAACCCCTCTCATATTACCAACATTCCGGTAGAGACATTTCAGTGTAAAGGAATAGGTAATGAACCGAAAATACTTTGTTAACTAAGTAAGTATTACGTAAAAGGTCAAGGAGTCGTATTCCCTATTCCCTAACCAAGCTAAATGTCAAAAGTGAAAAGTCATCGAAAGATCCGGAATAGCAGGCTTTAAATTCTGAACGGAATTCGGTGTACCCCCTAAGGTGGGTACCCTGAGCCAAAAAGCTATTTTTCACGTTCTATACATTGGATAAATAAAGTAAGTGGAAAATAACTAAAAAGTCAACAGATACCTTCAAACTTTGAAAAACTCCCGTTTAAAAAGTTTATTTAATTAACGCACAATAGTTTGGCCTATAAGGCTTGTTATCTTACAAAGGTCAGATTTAATGACAAAAACGGCAAACTTGACGAATGAATTAAACGAAAACGTAACAACGGACCATCGCCGCAGGAGTTATTTGGATGAATGAAACCGGGGCTGAGGCAGGAGGTGGCGCATGGTGTGAGCTTGGAGGCAGCGAGGCTCGTGTTTGTGGTCATGGCCACGGGATGACGTTCGACATTTAGCAGCGCATGCGTGGTGTGCGTCTCAGGTTCAAGGACGGCCCATCGATCGCCGTTAGTGGTGTGGCGCCAGGAGCCACGGCCGGACGCCGCTCTTCACCTTAACCAGGAAATCGATGCTGATCATATTCAATGCCAGGGCCGGTCGAGAGCAGTTTGTGCGAAGAATAAAACAGCTGTTCATGTGCAGAATCAGCTTTGGATTAGTTGGATTAGAAACAACTATTAGTTAAAAAATATATAGAGAGAGATTATAGTTTATATAGATAAAAAAGAGACATACCGAGGCTTGCAAAGTTTTAAATATGGAAAAACTAACCAACGTACAGAAAGACACTTCTTCAAGATGAATAAAAACTATCGTTGGCTATGTTTTTAAAAACTAAGAGTTATCTTCGATTCTAAGATCCGAATAAAATTTATCTTATGATAAATTCTCTAGAATAGTTTGACTGAATTGGAGCATAATGAATAAGAAGTGACGGTAAACGTACCAACCCATTGAGTAGGTCAATGCTATTATACTCGCAGTAATTTAAAGTAGAATACTTTTTATAACTAAACGATACCCTCCTGCAAATGAATCTTATTTCCACTTTACTTACCTAGGTACGTACACATATTTTCCAATACCTAAACAACAAAACCTGACTTTTAAATAAAAGTTACTACACAACAATAGCGAAATAATGAACGTCGTGTACAATAAGAATGTATGCTCAGACAATGAGAAGAGTGATGATGCATTGTCCTGGGACAGAGACGGCATGTATGAGGGTCCTATACTTTTTCCGAGTTGATTAAACGCGTAATCCGCCGTATATAAGAGACGCGTGCGCACCTCTGATTACAATACTGGCGAACACGCACGGAGAGATCCGGACTGTGTGAAAGATGGCATGAGTAAGAAAGGAGTGAATGTTGAGATGACTTCTCGATAGAGGGAAATGGAAGAACACATGTTGTGGCGACCTCACCTCATGTAGATTGGGACAAAAGCAGGAAAATGATGACCACCTTGAAAATTGCATACTACCTATACTATTGAACGGAGAGATCCTTGGTAAAATAATTAACAGGCAAAAGTAGGTATTTAAACTTATTAAAAAGTCTCACTATCTAGTAGTTTTATTCCAGTAGACATGTACATACATACATAGGTACTAATTTACATACATAATATCACGCCTGTTTCCCTCTAGGGGTAGGCAGAGATCACGGATCTCCATTTGCTACGAATCTCGGCACGGCTCGGATAACACTTCAGATCGGGGTTTATTTTCGGGTATGCTCCCTGGAAGTTGGTTTGATTTCAGAGTTTTCCTTCTCTTAGACCAAAGCTGACCAGGTCCATCTCCCCGGGAGGCTCATCTCCCCGGGATACAACACAAGTGAATATGCACGTCAAACTATACCGAACTATCTCAGAATTGCCACAATACCTAAGTAAAAATTATTATAAACGGCACTGAGAAGTAAGTGATCCTAAAATATGAATCAATTTAAACTTCCCAATATTATCAGATAATCCACACACAGCGCAAAGATTCTCCAGTGCTATATGTGTGCTAACACACTGATTGCAAATGCAAGCGTCGCGAGCGAGTGTCAAATCGCGATGCCCACGCACGCCAGAACGAATGCACATCCAGATGCACATGTTCTGCAGGTACTACCTACTTCAAAGTAGGTGGATATGACAGCACTAACTTGATGTTATATCAGAGTCTTGGCACATTTTATAGGCTAATATCTCAACTGCATGTCAGGTAGAGAAAAGTTATTAAAATTAAGTACACACCGGCGACCGAAACGATGCACGTTTAGTCAGAAATTAACAGGACTCAGCTTTGTGTCCCGAGGCTATCACACCGTGAAACGTAGGGAAGTAGTGGAATACCTGAAGAGGAAGACTCGGTTCACCGTAATGTAATTTATATTTTACCATAAAGTGAGCTTTGTCTTTTATAATTAGAGTGCTGGCTAACTGCTCGTCTTTTGACCTTCATGAATTTTGGGCCGAAGTGCGTCGTCTACAGACGCTTCCGATCAACCAGCCTTTACAAAAGTTACGCAATCATCCTTCAAATAGAATAACATACTTAGTCTCCAATACAACGGCTAAGGTTAAAAAGAGCCATATTGTCAAACAGCTGCTGTATTTTAACAAACGTCAGAGTCCGAAATAGAGTAATAAATATACCTATTTCTCTTATTGCAATGTTATGTGCGCACCATTCATGGAATAAGGCACGAGGAAACGGCGAAGTGGTGTGAGGCGGGTGGCGGCTGCTCTCTCTGGGGATGGGGGGCGCCTCTTTATGAATGAGGTTGTACGTCATCGGCATCGATCGCCGACACCCTGGCCCCTGCAAAGGTTACCTCACAAGGGCAATTCAGTTCTATCAACAGGTGGTCGGTTGACGCACACCGGGTTTTTTTTTATTTTTGTCACTTGAAATAATGACGTAGGTAATACAGATAGCTGCAACCTGCGTCCATATTTACGCATATTCATATCTAGCAGCATCATCTGATTGATACTTGAGCAAGTCACCCATATAGTGCGTGATGAAGGAGTTCAATAATCCGCTATAACCATACGAAACTTGAAAGCTCGTAACTTGTTTGTGACGTCGCCGCGTCGCGTTTTTGCAATACAAAATTGTCA
Source organism: Scotopteryx bipunctaria (assembly GCA_949320045.1). Taxonomy (NCBI): domain Eukaryota; kingdom Metazoa; phylum Arthropoda; class Insecta; order Lepidoptera; family Geometridae; genus Scotopteryx; species Scotopteryx bipunctaria. The sequence continues at coordinate 6,422,468 of OX439449.1, forward strand.
TATAGAATGACACGGTGATTTCCCAAACGTGTCCGCGTTTGCTCGCGTTATGTATTGTTTGGTCATAGTGAAAAAGGGGTCAGATCTCAGGAACAACGTATGACCCCAGAATGCCCCTTAAACTTAAGGGGAAGTTTTACAAAACAATTATAAAACCTGTCTGAGTGTCGGGCAACTAAAGAGGCGGATGAAAGGCGAGAACATGCAGCAGAGATACAAATGTAGAAATGGATGTGTGGGGTAACAAGAATTGATAAGGTAAGTAATGAGTATGTAAGAGGAAGTCTGAAAGTAGCGTCAGTGACAGATAAGATGAGGAGCAATAGGTTAGCGTGGTATGGACATGTCTGTAAAAGGGAAGAATGTCATGCATGTGACGAGAAGAGTATTAGATATGAATGTGGAAGGATATGTGGGTAGAGGTAGGCCAAAGAAAAGATACATGGACTGTGTGAAAAATGACATGAGTTTGAAAGGAGTGACTCTTGAGATGACTTCTGACAGAGAAAAATGGAAGAACACATGTTGTGCCAACCCTACATAGAGTGGGACAACGGCAGAGAAACGATGGCCCACTACAAAATTGCACACTAGAAAATAAAAAAATGATGATTAAGGAGAACTAATTTAAGAATCTAAACACTTAGAAATTGATAGTGAATTATGATACTAATGACGCTTTACTCAAAAGCCCTCTGAAAAAGACACAAATAAAGTGTCTATCCCCTGAAAATTTTAAATAAGACAATAAAAAAGTCCAATTAGAAAGTTCGATTCCTAATAAAAATTAACCCAAAAGTTTATTGATCTAGCCTAGGGCTCTATTGTAATCAAAGCCACAATTTCATCATTGTACACTATTTTTAAATAAAAAAAATACCTAGTATACCAACCTTATTTTCACCATCTCATTTCTTTTAACGATTCTAACTCTCTTGTTTTCGATGATAATCAGAAAACAGCATTATCTATTCCGCTCGTGTCTAACTTTGTCACTGGCCGTCTTTTTGGTTTTTTGTGTGTAATCGCACGCACAATATTATAGACTATTTGGCGAATCGTCTGGTTAATACGAGAAAAACAATTACTATTAACTACTTTTCTTTCTTAGATAGGTATGATCGTTAGAAAAAGTATGCCTATTTTTGATTAGATGATTCAAGCTATTAACTATTGTAAACGACCCCCAATGGAAAGTAAAAACGGATCAGTATTGCCATTCAGCGTGGCAATGCGTCTTGGGCACGCTTCCACCGTCTGATGAGCTGGATCAGGTGAACTATCTATAGACCGTTTGCAACAGCCTTTAGATAGGCCAACTGTTTCATTTGTATTTTGTAAATTATATTTGTATTAGTTGTAAGTTTCTTCCTGTTAATAAAGATTAAGTCATGGAAAGTTCTGAAAGGTCAAACCGGAAATTATATTGAAATCGTAAGTTTGTGCTATTATTGATCGAACGAGCGAAGACCAACTTGCAAGTGGTAACTTGAGCGTTTTGGCGTTGTATGTTTGTATGTTTTTTAGACTTTCAAACCGTTGATCTAATCTGTTTCAAACTTTGTAGGTCAACAGATTGTGCTCTGATGATTTACTGAGAAGCATATTTAATCGGTGAAGAGGTTGTACCTAAAGATGTTGGGTTCCCAAGAGGGTAAAAAAAGGTCTAGTATGCGATATCGCGAGTTGTGTTTGCTACGTCTCCTGTAACAAGTCAAGAGTTGACCATAAAGTCTTGATTTTGTACTGTAATCAAGACAGTTTATTATTTTCCGATTCGCTGCGTCAAAGTGCTGGAACAACATCCCACCGCTGATTTCCGACCTACAGAGTATTAATGGCTTTAGGAGCAAATTAAAAATCTACCAATATAATCTACTTTGTTTCTTGATCACACACACCACCAGCTTATTATTGGCCGTAAAATAGTCCTACATGTCACAATTTATATTAGACGATACACAAGTAGTACCTATATTATTTTATTTATTTACAATTTTTAATTTATTGTTATATATTGGTGGCAGACTTCCGTAACTCACTTTAGGCCTTGGACGAATTCGTCCAAGCTATAGGCTCTTAGTTTCAACGGAAGATCAGCGTTGTGTTGCCATAATACAACTAATGCTGAGATATACATAGGTACATCTCGGAAGAACCCATACTTTTTAGTTAAGTACTTTTTTATAAGTACCTACCTAAATATGTATTTTGCTGTGTTTGTCTCTCATCTTTATTTTAGTACTCAATTATGTATTTTTATTAGCTATCTACACTTTTATTGTTGCAAAAAAGTATTTTCTTACTTTCTTTCATTCTTTCTACTCTAACTCTTTATAGAATAGACCATTAGACCTAAGTAGGTCTTACTATGTATATCACGCAGGTAACAAACGCGCGAGATCTCAGTTCAGGGCGAACTACTATGCAGTTAGTTGTTTGTCCTGTAACGTATTCCTGTAAGGGTTAATTATGTTTTCGTAACTCTCACCTACATTACCATAAGCTCGAAATCTTGTAAACAGAACGCAAAATGACGTGCGCAATATTTTCCGATAGATTATCCAAGTATGTATGTACCTACCTAGAAGTAGTACTTTATTTATCGGTAAATAAAGTGAGAAGTAACCGTTCGTGCGTCATAATTCCCGGGTGGCGGCACCGGGGTGGGTGACGTCAGCGCACCCTGTCCTAGCTCGCTTCTCAGTACTCGCAAAGACCTATCCATACAAATTACGTTCAGAACTCAGATTGTGGAAACGACCGGCGATAATGTTATTTTCCAACGTTATACAAAGTTTCCAGAAGAAGCCACATTTATCTAGGTCACAAGGAATAAAGTTAGTGTTATTGATCTTGTTCACTGATCCACAAGGTTTAACCAAATCACGGCATTTTACTACATTAGGAACCTATATAAAAATGTAAAAATATTAACCCTGCAACTTTTGGTACTAGTTACAAAAACAAGCAGCTCTGTCGTTATTTTACTGGATTACAGGACCAAGTCAACGGAATCTGTAAACAATACTTTTTTTGAATCTTATTTAATTGGGTATCATTTGAAAGGGTTTGATTTTCCTATTCTATAAAGTTTTCCATTTTCAATGCGAAAAATCTGATTGATTGGAACCCTCGATGTGCGAATCGAATCGCACTTGACTGGACTGGTTTACAACTGAAACTTTCGTGCCAAGCTATCTCCTAAGCTCCCAGAATTCATCAGCAGTCTATTATCTATTGATATTTGTGGGATAATGCTACTCTATTGTATTAGGTTATCCTGTACCTAATGATGGACGTAAGTTGAAATAAAAATTAAAATTACGTTAGGGAGATATCACAAACACATAACGAACACCTACGTAAATCGAATTACGTACGAAGAACGATTACAAAACATCTATAAATGAAACGAGACCAACATTTTCACTTTTCATGGTGCACGTCAGTCAGGGATGATGAATCTGTATTTAGTTTCGAGTGTTCAACGCGTGTGTAATTATAATTATGACACGGTGACTCGAGTGACGCGTTGGACTAATGAACCAGACTACTAGCAGTACCATCACCGTAAAAATCCAAGTCTGTGCAATTCTGTCCCGCCGATGTTCCATCGAATATAGTGCACAAACAAAGCATCTACGAGACGTAATTTGATACATTTACCAATGCTGCGCTCTATTTAGTAAAAAAAATATTTAGCTATTGGATTTCCAGAAATAAGTAAATAAGCAATTTTATTAATAACAGATATTAGACTCTTTCCAGGGCCATTATTTCTCATTCCACGTTTTAGGTAAACCTAAATTATGGAACGTTCCAAATAATATAAATGTTGCTTTCTCGCCGTGACTGTAGTGTATTGATGATGCCAAGTCGAAATTACGTCGACATTACTATCAGATGACTTTTTGCTATTTTCACACGCTGCCATTTTTACAGGCCATTTGCGTCACTCGCGATGGACTATTTGGATATTATCCGTCATGTTGTATAAAAATGTGTCCGAATGTTTGTATAACAGTAAGATCTATAAAAAATATAGGCAAGTAGCACAAAAAAGGATAAGTAAAGAAGAGAATAAAGTACCTATAGGTTAGACGTATTACCTAAGTTACACGGCCTTGAAAAACTTATGTATAATCTCAGAATTCGTACGCATAGAACTTCAAGAATTGTTTTTGTGAAGAATATGTCACTGTCTGTATGCATGAAATGCGAGGACATCCTGTTCAATACAAGACATGTCATACTCCACTACAACTAGTCTAGTATAATACAAAGAGATTGAAGAAGGGCTTCAGTGAGTCAGCGGAGACGAATGCGAGATAACGTAACATTCGATATTAATAGAGCCGGCGAGGCATCGTCACCTAGAATTGCATTCGCAACATAGTGCGGTATAATTAGACCGTGGTCACTCACGCGAGCCAAACGATAGGTGCTCAAGACATCGGTGGCACGGTTGCCAATGCTAAAGCTTTAGTAGACAGATTCGCCTCAATTAAATAACCATTTCAGAGAGAGAAGTGACTGCAGCAAAAAGCGTGAGAATGTTATATTTCATACTTGTCCATCAAGTCACAAAATAACTAGAACTGCTAAGAATTTACATGAAAAGAACAATAGAGCTCTACGTACATTTTACCTATACTTTTTTTTACTGAGACAGTATGGGAAAATCCGAAACCAAAAGAGATACAGGAAAAGTATTTTTCCTGTATCTCTTCTATCTTAGGAACCATTGCTTTTAAAAAAAAACAGGTTTGGCATAGTAAATTTTTTGATGCTGTTCGACTCAGTTACTTGTGGAGTCAACAAATTATGGTAGTTTTATGGGCAACTCACTCTTGACCCAAAAATGACAATACCAACATTGTTTTCACATTAAAAGACCTAATGGGTCCTTAGAAAGTTTTCCTGCATTTCCTATGGATTTCCTCATACTGTCATAGTACAAAAAACATTATAATTATAGTTCCATTTTAAGATATAAAAACTTTTATAACCTTTAATAATTGTTATAAGCTTATTTTAATTACCTATATAGGTACTCGTATTTTAGTGAAACAGCATAATAGTGACATTAGGGTCGATCAGTTTGGGAACAAAGTTGAACAAATAGTAAGGTGCAATGAGTGTAAATTGTTATGGTCGAGTGTCAGTGAACCCCAAGAATCAAAGGCAGCAGACAGACCGCAGCTCACCACCCACCGGCCGGTGGCGCCGGCCGCGACGCGACATGCCGTGGGAAGATGCAAACTAAACTGTTTGCACCTACTTCACTACTCGTGAATACTCACTTTGACATATCAAGACACCGAGCACTCGACATTCAAGCTGTTTGAGCATTAGTCAAAATAACAATATCACCCGGTAGCCTCGTCACACGGCACTTGGCTCAATAGCTGCAAAAATTATTGACTTCGAGAGCTTTGCGTGTGAAACTTTCCAATTCAATAGCTTTTCCCAAGCAGAGTCATTCCTCTTGAACGATATTCAAGTACCTACCGTGAGTGAACAAGGCATAGAAAACAAAGTTACCTACTACGTAGCCAGTGATGACTACGAGTCACGTGACTCTTCTCATGAAACAATCCAGAAGAAACAAATAGCAGCGCGTTCAAAATAGACAACACGTATTGGAGCAACGTTCAGAAATAGAACCCCGCCTCCGGACTCCGAACCAAAAGCAGTCAAGTTAATAATAGAACGATTCCCGCAGGGACGTTTTCATCCTGTGATTCACCTGCTGAAAACTCGATTGTTCGCATTTTACGTCAATAGTTTGCGTGGTGTTTACGAGCTTGTGCGGCACGACGACTGCGGCGCGGCAGCGTCAGCTGACGTCCAGGAATAGCCCTGACATCGTTGCCACGCTATGCCGCTTGCGCCCGCGCACCCACAAATAGCGTGCTATAATTAGATGGCGGTCGGTGAAATCGTGGGTTTGTTATTTTTCTTTATCGTCGTCCGTTACGCGATAATTGGGTTAGCGCGAACGATGCATGTGGGCCTGATCAGGCGTCGGCGAGTCTCGGGCACTCGGCCGGCCACCACGCGCCTTACGCGCGGCGTGCGCCAGCGCCATTGTCCTGGAGCATCGCCCTCGCACCTCGCATTCTATTAATTATCTATTGTAGAGCTCAGAGGCAGGTAGTTTCGTAAAAATTGGTTCTTTTTTTCTAGCTAGCATAATTATCAGATTTTACAAAATAAGCATATTTCTCCCTTTTATGACCTTTTTATTTATGGAAGTTATTAAGCTCAAGATTCTAGATCAACTTTGAATCAAAGTTTTTTTTTGCCAAAAACTAAGTAAAGTATTTTTCAAAATTGGACCCACCATTCGAGAGCATATTTAATATAACTACAGCCTCAGAGAGTCCTCGATGGAACTAAGCCTGTAAGTCCTGTGTGTGATTTAGGTACCTTTGTACAAGTATAAATCATAATGACCGAGTAGGTCAAAAGATACAAAATGCGCATGACTTTAAAAAACCCTAAGCTTAGTAGACATCTCAGATTTATAGGTAGAGCTAGCTCGGCAAATTACGGTATTACAGTACCTACCCACGGCACTATTTGTGAGGTTTATAATTTCGGATCTAACGTGCTTAGAGATACAGTCAACCTATTAACGTTTTACATGTTTTGAAGTACAATGAGGATTTTTCTGCCAATGATTACGAGTATGAGTAAGCCAATCAGGCGATACAAAATCAATGTGTGCCTGATTTTGTTTTTATACTAACAGTTCTAAGGACTGTATTGCCATGATCTTGTCGAAGGTTCAGGTCGCGCCCACTCGCAAAACCTACACCCAACATCTGGCAATTAAACCACCAGTTACCTCAATGACGTGAAAACATATTATAAAACGTTTATTAGTTCGTCTAATAAGGTTGTTACGAAATGAGTTATTTGAATTAACTTAAATAAAAAAATCACGGTCGAAGATGAAAATATGAGACGTAGGTATTGTGTTGCACTTAGTAAAAAGGTAAAAGGATTTGGCGCTAAAATATTAAATGCACCATATATTTTATTTTCAAAAAATATATGGATCCAGTTAATATACCTAACCTAAATGGCAAATTCCAACAACATTCTACTCTACATTTAGACGATAAAATTCTTGCTCCATCCAGACTGGAATGTCCAGTTGTTTAAAAAATATATTGTACTTATTAAATTATTGGATATTGATAAATTCGATAATAATATTTTTTCAGCAGTTGTTTTGGTTTGATTTCCAAGTTTGATAAACGTTTACAATGCAATTACTACAAAAATATTTTGTCTCAGATAACCAGCACCCAAAATTTTTGAAACTTCGCCGAATGTTAAAATTCTTTTGTTCTCTTCAAACACACTCAAATACAACAAAAAAATGTGCAAAAAGTCACTCGACCCATCCAACTACTGACCGCGCCTAGTGTTGCTTAACTTCAATGATCTATTACAAAAGGAAAATATATTTTTCTTTTATGGGGCCCCCTTTTATTTTATTTTATTATTTGTTGTTATAGCGGTAATAGAATTACATAATCAGTGAAAATTTAATCTCTCTACCTTATTACGGTTCATGAGACACAGCCCGCTGACAGATGGACGGACGGACGGACAGCGGAGGCTTAGTAATAGAGTCCCGTTGGCACCCTTCGGGTACGGAACCGTAAAAACTAAAATAAAATAACTTTACTATTAAATCAAGTAAGAAAACATAAATACAACACTTCTTTAATAAATTTCTCACTCAAACCGAAACAAGCTGAAAGCAAGTTCAGAGTTCAAACACAACAAAATAGTGTAGCGAGCGGAAAGGTAGGCGCTGAGCGATCGCATCGAAGGCTCTCTGAGGCTTCGCGGCTGACGGACGGAACGGAACGGCACGCGCCAGGCGCGGGGTGGTGGGGCCGCCTGGGGGGGGCGGCGCGGGCGGTGGGCGGCGTCGGGCGGTGACGTCAGCCCTGGGGGGGCAACTGGCCGTGCGATTGGCGGAGATGCGCGCGCCGCTACCGAATATGGGACCGGTGCTCCATTGATAAAACTGCGGCGCGGGGACGCGCGTCGCCAGTCCCCTTCGCACAGCCGCGCGAGAGGCCGTTTCCACGCTGGCGTTGTTCGTAATTCCGCTCGGGCCGTGGGCCGAGGAGCAGGTGGTGCCGGACGGGATGGGCACGGACGCCGAGCACCCGACCGGGCCGCACCTGCTCTCGCTGGCCGACATGGGCGCGCTCGGTTTCGACTGTGCGCTCAAGCCGGCGCCGGCGCCCGCTCTCGGCCACATGCCGGCCGACCTCAACACACCGGTCAGCACCTCCGACCTGCCCGCCTTCTTCCCTAGCCTGCTGGAGCCGCCGCCGATATCAGGTGCGCGAGGATCCCCTCATACATTAGTGACGAGCACGCGACGAGAACCGTAGGCGGATTCGCCCCCGCCGGCCGCCGACCGATAACGTTGTAAATAAACAATGCGCTCTTAGTTGTTTTCTAATTCAATGTTCATAAGTGTTCTGTATTGTACGAGTAAAACCGTTTCGGCTAACCGTGGCCATTCATACTTATCGCGAAACAAGGGGTTGGTGTGACGTCATCGGTTTCAGTGTTCGTTAAAGTGAAATGGAAAGTTCACCCGGTGTCATATGGTTGGATCGATACACGAAGCTGAATGAAATCTCGCATTGCCGTCGCTTTTCGTCGAACGTCCGCAACTTGCGCTATGTGTTGAAAGTGCTGAAACTTTTATAAATTGATGTTTGTTTCGTTCAACTGGGTAAATATTCCCTAGGATTTAAACGATATGATTAGAATCAATGAAACAATATTTTACTATCAATGTTGGCTTAAAAGTTCTTGGAATTTTACAGAATATTGTTTTTTTTAAACCAAACATCTTAAGAATTTGTTCAATATAAATCTGGACAAGCGCGAGTAGGATTCGCCCTGAGAGTTCTTAATTTACCTATCCTGGAAATCGAGTTCCGACGATTTTCATGTTTTGAATACCGATTAAACCTAAGTGACTGAAACAATATTTTATACTACAAATTAATGCATTAGGAATATATTTCCATATTCTTGTGCTGTGACACTGCTTCTACCCAAATTTCATGACTCCAGTAGCACCTTACTGGTTTTGATAAATATCCGTATCTTCTGATTACGTAGGAAGTGGACCTTAGTATTTGATTTTAACTCGATTGCTCTACGGAACCCTAAGACGGAGTTGCTATTTGTCTGATAGTATTCTTGGCTAATAGTCGCGCTGAAATAAACAAGCGAACTTTATGCCAAAATATTTCTTGCTAACATTCTCTTCTGATTCATGATCTTACTAATGCTTTCTATAAAAAAGTTCGCTGCAAAAAAAAGATTTTAAAGTTTCTAAAATAAATTGTGGTACCTAATAAATATAATTATCATTCATATTATCACACCCGTATCCCTAACGGGGTGGTAATCATAAGAAAACATGCAGCCACTCCTGATTTAAAGTCCTAAGATGGATATGGTGAACCATGGTGACAGGTGATCAGCCCATCGCCCATATAGATGGTCCATCATGTTGGAAATGATGTTGGCTTGGGGAGAAAAACAGCTGGACGCATTCTTGTTTTCCTTACACCCAGTCCAACGGAGAAGTAATTAAAATTAAAATATAACTAAGAAGGTACATACTTTTTCTCGATTTTTATGTAATTTGAACATACACAAATTTAAAAGCTCCATTGTTTCACTGTTTCACTGGTTTTAGTATGGTTTAATTGATTTTCCTTTTATTTTAGACTACCTATTTAAACATTGGTAACAAAAATCTTTGCAACTGCGGTTTTTATTAATTTAAATTTACATTACAACAAACAAAATCATAGCGTAAATAAATTATGACGAATACTAAAATATTATATATTTTACTATTCTTTTTTTTGTATTCTCTTCCAGCATGATCCAAGGATCATGCTGTGCCGATTTCACCATAGAGTGGGATAAGGGCAGGAAGATGATGAATACTAAAATATTATAAACAAAATAAGGTCAGAAAATCAAGAGCATGGCTTGGCACAATGGCTAGCAGACAGCAGTCTAGATACCGCGCACGCCGCGCCATGCGGTGCGATGATAGCCGGCTATCAGCTTCCGACGGACTTATCACACGCACGCTCCCTTCCGCTAAACAAAAACTAAACGAAACAACACAACGCGCGCGAAAATATTTTTGTAACAAATAACAAATCTGAGAGATAAGCAAGAAGGATAACGCGATATACCTACTTAAATAAACATAGTAACCGTTCCGCAGAAATGGTAGAATATATTTAAATTTTTGTACCGATCGTTCGTCGTGTAATAATGTAATGTTATTGTTGCAGGTTCACTACCAGGTGATGAACTATCGCTAGGGTGTTCACCTCGGCGGCATAAGCACGAGGCTTCCCTGTCGCCAGGCACGCGCGCCGAGGACGCGAGCAACGCGTCGAGCGCGAGCGCGTCGCTGTACGGGCCGGCGGGCGGCTGCAAGCGCGCGCCTTCGCCGCCGCTGCAATGGCTGCTGCCGCCCGGCCCCGGCCCCGGCCCCGTCGACAAGTACTTCCAGCAGGAGTACGAGGAGCGCGTCGACCTGATGCCGCCCGAGTGCCAGGGCTACTGCGCGCCGCAGCAGTCCTGCCCACCGCCGCAACACTGCGAGTACCGCCCGCCGCCGCAGCCGCAGCACTCGTGGGAGACGCACGAGTACGCGAGCCCGGCGCAGCCGACGCCCGGCCCCTCCGGCCTGGCCAAGCGCGAGCCCTACCCCAGCCCGGCGGCGGCGGGCGCGCCCGGACCCTCGGCCGTGCAGCTTGCCGAGTACAACCCCTCCACGAGCAAAGGGCACGAGATCCTATCACAGGTGTACCAGCAGAGCGCGCAGCCGCTGCGGCTGGTGGCGGTCAAACCGCGCAAGTACCCGAATCGACCGAGCAAGACGCCCGTGCACGAGCGCCCCTACGCCTGCCCGGTGGACGGCTGCGACCGGCGCTTCTCGCGCTCGGACGAGCTGACGCGGCACATCCGCATCCACACGGGCCAGAAGCCGTTCCAGTGCCGGATCTGCATGCGCTCCTTCAGCCGGTCGGACCACCTGACGACGCACGTGCGCACGCACACGGGCGAGAAGCCGTTCGCGTGCGACGTGTGCGGCCGCAAGTTCGCGCGCTCCGACGAGAAGAAGCGGCACGCGAAGGTGCATCTCAAGCAACGGCTGAAGCGCGAGCGCGGGCCCGGGCCGCCGCACCCGCACGAGCCGCACCCGCACGCCTCGCTCTAATGCACCGCGCCGGCGCCGGCGCCCGCCGAGCCAGCCGCGAACAGTGATACGTACCGCGGTCTACAGACTCTATCTACGTTTTCACGTTGAAGTTATCGAATAATTTCATCGCATGAAAGTTTAAGTGTAAAATGGATTGTCTTTAATGAAGCTTTATTAACTCTACATTTTGTAAATTCACTGAAATTTATATATCTTTTTATACATACGAGTATTTGTAATGACTACGTTAGGGATCGATCTACTCGATGTATTTATTTAATTAGATAGGTTAATTGAAGGAACTCGACTGGGAACAAACAGTAGCATGAGGCCTAATGTATGTGTCGGTACTTTTGCGTTAAGGACCGCGGCTCGGTCGGCGCGAGGCTCATCATCCGCAAGACGTGGTGAGAACAGAACACATCTTGTGGAGGCACGCGGCGACACCTGGCTCTCGCATAGGTATCGATTAGATAAACAATGATTGCATTATGTAGTGATGAGAAACATCGATAAACTTTTTTGCTGTGACCGACTAAAACTTCTTCTAAATAACGAATGTATGTGAATATAAACTGTGAAGGTATACCTTCCAAGGCTACGAGTAGATGTATTATTTAATTCTTATATTTTACATAACTAACGTGAAACTGTGCCATTAATTTAACTTTAAAACGTGCCACTGCAATTTTTTATATAATGTTAATATCTAAGTGTAACACGACTGCTGATTAAGTGATAACTGATAATTTCGTTAAACTATATTTCTAGTCGAATTATATAATGTGATGTGAGAATGTCGACTAAGTATGTATGTTTGTTTATGAGAGTTTTACCTATCGTTACTACTAATATTCTAATTTATTTTTCGACAGCTGCTGTCAATGTCTTTTCTTGCTCAAAAGTTTTAATTTAACTAAATTTTGCTCAAGCCTGCTTCTTTTGGGTATGTTGTACAATGTTGTTTGTTTGCTAGCTCTACTTCTCGTCATACGTCGAGTTACTCTTCCATCGCACTTTGTTCAGTGACTTCACTATGATGTTCATGTTTCCCAGTGGCATATATTTTTGTATTGAGCGTATTATTATAATAGACTAATCTAAATTTAGTGAAATTTTAGTAATAGCATTAAAATATGATCTCTTAATCATTATTAATTATTTTCAATTGTAGTAGAGAGCCCTTTATTTATAATACTCATAAGTTTTTGTGTAAATATAATTATGAGTAGGTACCTACGTGTAAGATTAATTTGTCTAGATTTCAATTTCTGTGATGACGATGTTATGCAGAGAAGGTTTAACAAGTCGCTTACGTGCATTGAGACGTTTGCACTTTATTAATATTGTTATTCGTTTTGTAAAATCAATTTAACAAGAACTTTTAACTCATGTTGGGAAATTCCGAAAAGAAGGTCAACATTATTTATTGAACCATTTGTTCCAAAATGTTCACGTACTTTAAAAATGTAAGTGTGCATCTTATCGTTGCTAAAGCGCTTAAGAAAACAAACAAATTGTTGATTCTTAAGTGCCTTACCTACTTAAAATTTGCATGCACAAATCGTAGGTTACATACATCTATGTCAGAGTAATGTAATTGTTTTTTACGAAATTGTCTTCGAAATTGTAAATCCCTGTACTTTAAATCAGGAGATTTGGTACATTATACGGAAGGCACTTTTTTCACGTTTTCTATGAATTTCATCGTTATTTTACAAATTAGAGTAAGAAGGTAAATTAATGTTTAAATGTACAGATAAAAACAGTGGAAATCAGATTTTAGAAAACTAAAGTTCATAATAATCACACGCAGGGATATCACAACAGGGTGGGCCTCTTCGAAATGTCGATCGATAAGAAATTAAGATATTATCTGACAATAATTACAACTTCAAAAATAAAACTGGTTAGAACAGTTCAATTTGGACTAAAACAATTTTTGAAAAGTATAACAAAAATCGCAGTTTGTTCCGTATTTTGGCAATAGCTTTGTCAACAGCCATATAATGACTTGACTCACACACTAGTGCGCACTGCGCGCACGCATGGGGTAGCTCTCTCGTAGATAACACTGTTGTACGAGTTTAATGTTTTATCTGATATGGAAGAGACGAAGTCTCATAGACAAGGCTAGCGTAGATAGGATTTAATAATGCGTATTCGTTATACAATCGTGTGACAATTGAAACGGAAAAGACTAAATTCTTACACATTTTACGTAATATTGCATCGCGTTAACGTTGATAAACGGATATCTATAGGTTACGTGTTACGCGACTGCAGAGTCCCGTGTCGGGACGGTGTCGGTGGTAATCTTTACATTGTTGACAGTTCTGTTACGTTAGGAACATGACATAGCCCTGTGTTACGAATTACGATGCCTCGCATCATATTCAAACATTTTGCGTCTACACGCACTGAATCAACTCTAATCCAGAACTATCATCTAAAGAGAATGATAACGAAGTGAATTTTGTGTAGATGTACGAATAGAGATACCTAATAAGCTATATCTTATGTATTTCACCAGAGTGAAAGATGTTGTTGATGTTCTAAAATATGAATAGTTCTAAGTAGGTATCGTTAAATCTCACTAATTTTTACTAAATTCTATTTAATTAATATATTTGTAAATACACTCTTGTCTAAATTTGGATTTAATGTGTATATAAGTGAAAAGAAAATTTTTATTCACCTAAGGTGCAAAATACAAATTGTTGAAAAATTTTACGGTTCTTTTTATATTTTCCTATTCACCGCCCATTCATTAATTCAAATTAATGCAAAATTCTTTAGATACACTGAGCTGAATACAGAAAGATAACTTTTAGAGAAAGTTTGAATACAAGAAGAGTTCTGCTACGAATAAATTTGCTTTACCCATACAAAAGACTTTAACGCATTCTTCATGCTACGAAAAAGTATGATTCCTACCTGCAAACGTATTTATAAAAAGTTATATCTGGAAGGGAAACAAAAATACATTGTTTATCGATTTTTATTGCGGATTTTAGGTATAAAACGCAGTACTTGGGTACATAATCTGACAAAAACAACAATATTAAAATAAATTACACAAAACAAAAATATAAACTGAAATACTTTAGTATAATGTGTAATAAATTAATAACCTATTATTGGAAATACATACTAGATCAGAACTTTAACAATAATTAATATTCTAGCTATAAATAGGAAGTGCTGTTTAGGCATTTGAAATAAGCTCTGTATGACTACATAACCCGTTTATAATAAACAAATTTATGGGATCATTTGAAACAAGTAGGGTATTAAATGTAGTACGCATACTCCTTAAAAGTATGAGCCTAACTAATGAAAAATAAGGCAATTTTCACATCGAAAACAAAAACCATAAGTTTAAAATTTACAATAATAATAGTGCAAAATAAATAACACGAAATAAAATAGACAAACAATAAATAACAAAACAACAATACACCCGTTACTACTTACATAAATGTCACAATGTATTTATTTTTATCTAGATCTACGACATGTTTCATCACCTTTCGTAAAGGCGATCTACAATAAATAAATATGCAAGGCAAACGACTATAGTCTAGCACTACCAAACTAAAAACATAAATAAAAAAGTTTAAATATACTATGGCCTTTGTTCACTAACACGTAAACGGACGGTTATTATAACCATCGGTTAGGGCAGCAACTTATGATAAAATCCTTCGAATACGTCTTACCCGATGGTCTTGTTTATGCGATGGTGAACTCTAACCTCTCCCTTTTCCACCACAAGCAAAATTATAAACTGCGGATAGCCTAAACGCAATTTCACTGCTTAAAATATTTACTGATAGTGCAAAAGGGGTTAATAAAGAAATTAATTTATATATCATGGGAACTGACTCGATATAAGCACCCAAGTCTTATCAGTCTTAATTTTTAGTCTAATGTCTTACCAATATGTTAAATATGTAATAGAACACAAAATCAGTACAATACAAAAATAAAGTGGTATATTCCCACAAGTGAAAATTATAATTCACTTATTTGCTATCGGAGTGGAATGAAACATCTGAACGGATCTTATATGCAGACAAATAACTACACAGTTGTATTTTAATCGACTTCAAAGAAGGTAGTGATCTTTAAATGAATTGTACCTTATGAACAAAGGCTTTGTGCTTTGAAAACATGGTATAAACTTAATAAGAACTTGGCAGCACTCTTAATAAATAGAGATATTTAGGCCTGTTTTTAAAAACCACATGAATAAGAGACATTTCGCATGTTAAAATGACGGTCGTGAATCGAAATCACGACGGAAGTAAGTACCCAGTACTTTATGAGAAATTGACAGAAATTTACATTGTCAAGGAGGGATTTCGGACCATACCTAGATCGATTATATGAGATTCTAGGACTTATAAACATTTGTGCAAAACTGTACATAGAACTATGCAGTTGATTTGGTAAGTTTAAACTAAACTACTAGCGCCATCTGTTTTGAAGTTTCAAAACTAAATCATTCATTCAATAACTACAACGTAGCACCTTCGTAGCATTAAAAGTTTTAGCCCTCTTAGCGTTTACGGCCACCTTAAAACAGGCGCTTTAGTCGAAGTTTTTAAGAATAGCGCATAGCTTTCACAATCGTCCAACTTTGTATTATGGTTTACAGTAAGTAGATTTTTTATATCGATAATCACATGTCGCTTGTTCCATGCAGTCAATTTTGTTTCATTGAAGTCAATCATTCCGTATTATTTCCCGATCAAAATAGGCCTATAGCTCTACCGTAAATTGAACTTAGATTTAAGACGTGTCCAAATAATTATGAGTTTTAATATACTAGCTAGCGATTAAAGTAAAAAATTTATACAAACATGTCATATGAACGTCATCATACAAAATCTTGGGTGGGTAGACGGATTCGCCGGGAAGGAGTATCCATTCTGAATTTGAAACTTTTATCTATTTAGATGGTACACAAGTTATGAATTATGATACAGCATTTTTACTACAGTCGCTAGCGAGTCTGGGAAAACTCTAGAGCCTCTGGTAGTAAAGTTCCTAAAGGTTCAATAGTAAGCTATAAAGTTCGTGTAAATGCTACGTGGACTCCTCGTAAAGTTCCTCTGCTTTGAGTAGCTTGGGCTCAGAATCCGAGCGCCGCTTGAGCCCGTCCGAGTCAAATACTTACATTCTAAGTTTTAATATACCTTTTACTACAGTCGCTAGTTGTCTGGGACAACTAGAGCCGCTGGTAGTGAAATTCCTAAATGAAGGAGGATATAAAGTACCGTATTGTTACGTGGTCTCCTCGTAATGTTCCTCTGCTTTGACTAGATTGGGCTCAGATTCTGAGCGCCGCTTCAGCCCGTCCGAGTCTGGAGAGAGCGGCCGCTCCGTGGGTTCTGTCTTCACGCCGGCTGTCTTTATGTCGGGCGCACTGCGACTTACGTCTACCTATGGAAGTAATTTCACTTTATAACCAGAAATTCTTACAAGCGAAACGAAGTCTTAAGGATTGTATAAACAGGTGTTGGTAAAGATTTTGATGGCAGAGATCTTTCTTGCCATTTGATTTGATCAGACGTGTGTGAAGAGTTGCACAACAGCGTTTTAAGGTAGACTTTCGAAGCAAGTATCAGTGGTGCGCTATAGAGCTACTATAATTATAGGAAAATGTATGTGGTGTTTACATTCAACTCAAATGAGCAAGTGGGCAGGGCAGTATGTAAACACGATTTTTCTCATGATACTGACACTACTCGTCATGCTGACGGCACTTCCCTGAATTATCTGAGAACCAAGCCAAGGACAATAATAATAGTAGTTACCAATTCCTGTTCCATGTAGTCTGACGGTTCCTGCTTGACTTGTGCATTCATCTTGTCGTTGAGATAGCACACTCCGTTCAAGTCTATAGCACTATTTGAGAATATAGCAGCCGCGCCCACTGATGCGTCCACTAATGGTTCCGTCTACAACAAAATATACTTTGCAATCTTTTAGATCAGTTATCCTAACAGGACATGCGTATGAAAGGAGCGAGTACTGAGATGACGAGTGATAGAAGATGGAAGAGGGAAACATGTTGTGCTGACCCCACCTAGTGGGATTGGGGCAGAAAAATTATGATGATGATGATCCTACTAATATTATAAATGCGAATGTTTCCGAGGATGTGACGATTATTAGCACTTATAACGGGATATTTACCATTCGATATTTTTTGAGTTTCCCGATGTGATGATGTTTGTATGTTTCCGTCTCAGTTACGCCGTAACAGCTGACCGAATTTGAATAAAACTTGGAATGTATAGTTTATAGTATGTACGCTATATAGGCTACTTTCTATCCTACCACGCGAGCGAAGCCACAAAAGGAAGCTAGTAAATCATAATATAACAAAACTCATGTGAAATTACGCTAAGCATTTACAGTAAGTATACTACTCAATGCTTCGACAACCAAGGTGGCTTGGCGGGAGAGTACTCGACTGAGACTGAAGAGGCGCGGGTTCGATTCCCGCAGCGGGAAAAATGTTTGCATGTTCTGCAAATATTTCTTCCGGGTCTGGGTGTTTCAATACTTTGTATTATACAACGTGTAACATAATGTCCCTATAAGCCCGAAACGGGGGTGTTCTATACGTCATTGCGAACAACGTTTGTTCAACGACTTTTAAAATTTCAAAGGTTTTCATTCATGAAATGTCTCTTAAACTTTGCTCCAATATGTAACTTGACACAACATGAGGCATCCCTATTTACAGCTGTTTTTTGACCTTTAAGTGTGAACTCTAGATGAAACAGGTAACAGAACAGACACCATTAGTAAAATGCCTACCTACTTACCTAATAACGAGGTGGCTTAATAAGTAATTTCTATTTTTTTTTGAAGGCCTAGTGGTACCTTGGTATTTATTGGTAATTAAAATGTAAGGTCACATCCCGACTAAAATCCCTAGGCACCGTAAACATCCTTTCAGATCTCTTTGTTAAGTACCTAGTATAGGAGATAGGTACCTTACCTACTCAATTTTGTACCTACCTACTCGGGCCTTAAAGGTATCCTCAGTGGGTGCCAAGGAGTATGAGAGGATGTCTACCGTGCCTGAGGATAAAGCCGTGATACCTACTCAATTTTGTACCTACCTACTCGGGCCTTAAAAGCATCTTGAGTAGGTAACAAGAAGTATGAGAAGAGGTCTACCGTGCCTGAGGATAAAGCCGTGACCCTATTCCACTTTAGTTTTTCTAACGATGTATTATTCCAATATTCATAGGAGCATTTTTCAATGCAATTTTGTACCTACCTACTTGGGCACTAAAGTCAAAGGTTGTGACTTATCTGTCTTACTAATCTTCATTTTCATCGTGAACAGCCTATTTGTCATTGGTTGCATTGAAACAACAACAACAACTAGTGGGATGGCACCTCGCCCTAATTGGCTGTCGGTGCCTTTGCTAAATTCAAAATCCGCAACCGTCAACCGACACCGCACCGCAAGCGTTTGTTTAATAAAATCAAATTGGTTCCGTAGGTTTATTTGTTTTTTACTTTTCTTGATTGAACTACGTAATTGTTGGTAGGTTATTATGTAAGTAGGTAGGTACCTAGCAGCAAATGGGGATGGAGCACATGGTAGCATATTGGTATGAACCCCGCCTTCCCATCCTTAAGTCGTGAGTTCGAATCTATGGATTTTTCGATTCGAAATTTATGTGTGCAATATCAATGCTCTCATACGGTGAAGGAAAACCTCGTGAGGAAACCAGGCATGTCATAGACGTGTGTCAAAGTGTACGAAAGGAACCTTCAAGGTGCACTCTAATCCTTCCACCACACTGGTTCAAAAGAGCTAGCGACACGGACACGACGACAGTAGTAGTAGTAGTAGTAGATGTATGGTGAAGTTTTTTTCCTTTTTTTTCCCAATCGGTATTTAGTGGGTTACCCCAGACAAGGAACCCTAAAAATTCGGCTTTCGGCAATAGGTACCTACTTTTGGTCGCAAAACAGATCGGTTTTTATCAGTCGCAATTAGCATTCGTTCCTTGCAACAACTGCAACAAGCAATCTCTCGGTTCGCGTAACTAATTAACGATACGATGTCGGCTTTGTACTCAAACAGTGAGTATTATGATATGGTGTTGTGTGTGTGTGTTGGAGCAGCACCAAATAATTAATAGCTTAGTAGCGGCGCGTCAGCTCTACAGAGAGCGTTATCCAGGGCGGCCATTGCCATCTTACGGGCTATTTTCTGGGATTGGTGAACCGTCTTCTCTCGACGGGATCTTTCCACCGGCGCACCAGTGAGGGAAGACCGGGAATTCGGTGGTGTGTTGTACCTACTTCCCTTTGATGGATACCGAGTACCTACTGTGTGTGTCAACAGTGATAAAATTCAGTGATAGGTAGGTATGATGATAGGTACCTAACCTATCACCCTACCTAGTAGGTACCCCATTAGTGCCTAGCTTACTAATAAAAAATGACAAAAATAATTTTGTGATTGTGAATGTGAATGTGTACCAGTAATACCAACCTAGGTACCTACATACCTACCTAATACCTACCATGTCAATTAGCCGTGTTCCGAGCCAACCAAGAAGAAGGGAGAAAAGGTATAACTTAACTTTTCCTGTACCTAGGTCCAGTACCTAGGTAGATGTAGGTAGGTAGTTGTTTTTTTATGTGTGAAAGATATCGTGATTTTAATCTTCGACTTTAATTTCTTCGTAGAATTAAAAAAATTGCAAATTCTTACGAAAACTTTGGTGATTACACCTAGGTACTTTTTGAAACTTGCCGCGCGTTCAATTGTCTGCGTATGTGTGGGTCCGACGCGATAGGAGGGTGCGCGTGTGTTTGTTACCTACGCAAATGGTAAACAAACACATAGGGTTGTCATAAATTTCTCATGAAATAATTTGTTTTTAATTGTATTGGAATTTCAAATATGATGTATTGAACTTTTGCACACGTCAATGTATTCAAGTGCTCGGTCTGAATACACCCCTTTCGGGCTTATAGGGACATTATGTTACACGTTGTATACAACGTGTAACATAATGTCCCTATAAGCCCGAAACGGGGGTGTTCTATACGTCATTGCGAACAACGTTTGTTCAACGACTTTTAAAATTTCAATGGTTTTCATTCATGAAATGTCTCTTAAACTTTGCTCCAATACGTAACTTGACACAACATGAGGCATCCCTATTTACAGCTGTTTTTTGACCTTTACGTGTGAACTCTAGATGAAACAGGTAACAGAACAGACACCATTAGTGAAATGCCTACCTACTTACCTAATAACGAGGTGGCTTAATAGGTAATTTCTAATTTTTTTTGAAGGCCTAGTGGTACCTTGGTATTTATTGGTAATTAAAATGTAAGGTCACATCACGACTAAAATCCCTAGGCACCGTAAACATCCTTTCAGATCTCTTTGTTAAGTACCTAGTATAGGAGATAGGTACCTTACCTACTCAATTTTGTACCTACCTACTCGGGCCTTAAAGGTATCCTCAGTGGGTGCCAAGGAGTATGAGAGGTTGTCTACCGTGCCTGAGGATAAAGCCGTGATACCTACTCAATTTTGTACCTACCTATTCGGGCCTTAAAAGCATCTTGAGTAGGTAACAAGAAGTATGAGAAGAGGTCTACCGTGCCTGAGGATAAAGCCGTGACCCTATTCCACTTTAGTTTTTCCAACGATGTATTATTCCAATATTCATTGGAGCATTTTTCAATGCAATTTTGTACCTACCTACTTGGGCACTAAAGTCAAAGGTTGTGACTTATCTGTCTTACTAATCTTCATTTTCATCGTGAACAGCCTATTTGTCATTGGTTGCATTGAAACAACAACAACAATAAGTGGGATGGCACCTTGCCCTAATTGGCTGTCGGTGCCTTTGCTAAATTCAAAATCCGCAACCGTCAACCGACACCGCACCGCAAGCGTTTGTTTAATAAAATCAAATTGGTTCCGTAGGTTTATTTGTTTTTTACTTTTCTTGATTGAACTACGTAATTGTTGGTAGGTTATTATGTAAGTAGGTAGGTACCTAGTAGCAAATGGGGATGGAGCACATGGTAGCATATTGGTATGAACCCCGCCTTCCCATCCTTAAGTCGTGAGTTCGAATCTATGGATTTTTCGATTCGAAATTTATGTGTGCAATATCAATGCTCTCAAACGGTGAAGGAAAACCTCGTGAGGAAACCAGGCATGTCATAGACGTGTGTCAAAGTGTACGAAAGGAACCTTCAAGGTGCACTCTAATCCTTCCACCATACTGGTTCAAAAGAGCTAGCGACACGGACACGACGACAGTAGTAGTAGTAGTAGTAGATGTATGGTGAAGTTTTTTTCCTTTTTTTTTCCCAATCGGTATTTAGTGGGTTACCCCAGACAAGGAACCCTAAAAATTCGGCTTTCGGCAATAGGTACCTACTTTTGGTCGCAAAACAGATCGGTTTTTATCAGTCGCAATTAGCATTCGTTCCTTGCAACAACTGCAACAAGCAATCTCTCGGTTCGCGTAACTAATTAACGATACGATGTCGGCTTTGTACTCAAACGGTGAGTATTATGATATGGTGTTGTGTGTGTGTGTTGGAGCAGCACCAAATAATTAATAGCTTAGTAGCGGCGCGTCAGCTCTACAGAGAGCGTTATCCAGGGCGGCCATTGCCATCTTACGGGCTATTTTCTGGGATTGGTGAACCGTCTTCTCTCGACGGGATCTTTCCACCGGCGCACCAGTGAGGGAAGACCGGGAATTCGGTGGTGTGTTGTACCTACTTCCCTTTGATGGATACCGAGTACCTACTGTGTGTGTCAACAGTGATAAAATTCAGTGATAGGTAGGTATGATGATAGGTACCTAACCTATCACCCTACCTAGTAGGTACCCCATTAGTACCTAGCTTACTAATAAAAAATGACAAAAATAATTTTGTGATTGTGATTGTGAATGTGAATGTGTACCAGTAATACCAACCTAGGTACCTACATACCTACCTAATACCTACAATGTCAATTAGCCGTGTTCCGAGCCAACCAAGAAGAAGGGAGAAAAGGTATAACTTAACTTTTCCTGTACCTAGGTCCTTAGGTAACTACCTAGGTAGATGTAGGTAGGTAGTTGTTTTTTTATGTGTGAAAGATATCGTGATTTTAATCTTCGACTTTAATTTCTACGTAGAATTAAAAAAATTGCAAATTCTTACGAAAACTTTGGTGATTACACCTAGGTACTTTTTGAAACTTGCCGCGCGTTCAATTGTCTGCGTATGTGTGGGTCCGACGCGATAGGAGGGTGCGCGTGTGTTTGTTACCTACGCAAATGGTAAACAAACACATAGGGTTGTCACAAATTTCTCATGAAATAATTTGTTTTTAATTGTATTGGAATTTCAAATATGATGTATTGAACTTTTGCACACGTCAATGTATTCAAGTGCTCGGTCTGAATACACCCCTTTCGGGCTTATAGGGACATTATGTTACACGTTGTATAAGTAAGTATTTACAAAAAAACTATATTATGTATTGTATCAGCCATCTGGTTCCCATAGTATTAGCTTTGCTTAGTTTGGGGCTAGATGGCGCTGTGTGAAATGTCCACAAATATAATATATAACGCTTACCAAAGCTACATCATCAGGTATGACGAATTTCAGAAGTGTAGGCTTTTTAGGTGACGCAGTATCATTGTTCGGAGACTTCTGAACATGTGAAGTATCTTTTGATATAGAATCTTTAGGTTCTCTGCAAATTATAAGATCTAATTAAAAAATATATTTTTCTTAAAGAATTGAGAGTGCTATTAAATCACGTTAGCAAATGCAAACGCTGGATCAAATTGTAGCTTGTAGAAAGATCTACAAGCTACAATTTGATCCAGGAATATTCTGACCGATTAAATTACAATCAACGTAAGTATAGCCTAAATCATAAGTCCTAGAGTGTGAAAGTTGGAGGATATATTCCTCACCACACAGGCCCTACACCATAATTTGAATTCCTTTCGTTGTGCTTCCCTACACTGTAAGGCCCTTTAGGCCCTTAGAAGGTTGTAAGGGAGTACAACAAATATAATTTCCGAAATTAGGAGGACGCAGCAGTAAGATAAAATTTGTAATAAAACGATTCAACGCTGACAAAGACGCGGGTCGTTCTACTAGTGTTTCATTATTTCCTCATAAACTTAGATTAATTAATTACCTCTTAGGAGTAGTATGATGGCTTTCGCTCTTCTCTGTCTGATGTTGCGTGATCAAATCACAAGCCTTGCCCAGAATCACAATAGACACCAGCACCCTCACTGTGATGAGGCAAATATATGCCAGCAGAATCAGCATTATTGCTGCAAACCTAAAATATGTAACTAAAGGTAACTCATATAATCTATTAATTTACACAACCTACCTAAAAGAAGATGGTGTAGGCAAAATGAACCTAAACCTAAAATGCGTATGCCCAGCAGTGGACAAAGTCAGCCTGTGGATGATGATCAGCATACTACACCTCAACCTCAACTGGCCATTGACGAGGAATGGACCAGTAACTAAAAAAACATCACACAGATAAAAATGCAAAAGTTGTGAGGAAGTGTTTGGTGTAGATGTTTGTACCTCAATTGCGCATATAAGGCTGAACGGATTTGAACAAAATTTGGAACATACAATGATTGTAAAATTGAGGCTACTTTTAATAGAGGTACAATACAGACGAATTCCAGTAAATAAAAAAAAATCATAATACTTACCCATCTACTTTGACAGCATGAACCAAAACCCTTGTTATAACAACGCCAAGAGGCAGCGGTATGAATCCCATCCTCCGAGCCACCAGGTCTGAATGATCACTGAACGCGTACTTTTGCCTGGTCTGAGCGACATCGTACGCTAAACTGACTGTGTACTCTCTGTAGACACCATAGGGGATTTCATTGAACCTGCAAAACATTTTAGAAGCCATTATTTAACATTCAAAATAATCCCTCAAGAAATGAGCAGCCTAAGCAGCCTTGTCAGCTTTATAACATTTTCTCACGACAGAATTTATGCATTCAGTGTCTTTATGGATGGAGTGGATGAATGGGAGTATTAGCTATATGATTATGATATTCAAAAAGAGATGGGCAACCGTGATTACATCCCAACCTGATCCTTTACTATCACGATTTTTTATAACTTATTTTTTGTTCCTAGAAGATACTAGCTTTCACAATACAGGGAATTCTAGTGTGGGGCTATTGAATATTTTTTTATAGTGTATACCTAGTAAATTACATGAATAAACGATTTTTTTTAAACAAAACATTAGGTAAACTGAATAGCTGCGTACTGACTGACCGAGCGGCCTCGCGAGGATGCCGCGCGGTCTGCAGTTTGTGCAATTGAATCAGGTGAGGCACAACCTGACTAAGCACTTGCCTCACGCGGCAGCCACGCGAGGCTGCTTGATTAGTCAGTAAGTAGCTAAGGACGACTTGGGTGGCGTGGCGAGCGAGTGCTTGGCTGAGACACAAGAGGCGCGGTTTTGATTCCCGCTACGGGAGAAATGTTTGTATGTTCTGGAAATATACCTTCCACATCTGGGTGTCTGGCTCCATGGTACTAGTAATTTCTGATTTCACGACACAGGGAATAATAGTCCCGACTCCACACTAGAATTCCCTGTAAAATAACACCCAACAGTGACACATATAATAATTATGTGTCACTGCTGGGTGTTATTTTTTTAACGAAGTGAGACCAACACTTACATAATGGCAAAAAGATTAATAACTAATTATTACCTAGTAATAAAGGCATGTTTCACCCAGTCGATAATAACTTCAAATGTGAGTACCAGCACACAGTCTGGTGCGAGGATCCAGAACCGTTCCTCTTTCCATGTGTACTCCTTCATAGTCTGAAGGACTACAATGAAGAGAAGCACTGACAAATGGAGGCGCTCTCTTACATCACTGCATGATACTTGAAACAGGTTGTTCTTGTCAAATTTCTTGAATACACTGCCTTTTAATTCAACAAACTGAAAAGTAATTAACTGGTCAATAACCAGGGTAAGTGGCATTTGGATCTTGGCAGTTGTGACCCAGCACAGTAAGCAGGCCAGGAATTGTAAAAACCACATTGTCTTTTCAAGATTTACATATATACATATTATCACGCCCGTATCCCTTATGGGGATGTTTGTAGGTCTGCCTACCTACAAACAAACATAAGAAAACTTGCAGCCACTTCTGATTTAGTCCTAAGATGGTAATGTTGAACTATGGTGACAGGTGATTAGCCCATAAAGGTGGTCCATCATGTCGGGAGAGAAACAACTGGACGCAGAGAAGACCAAGATTTCAAGATTTCAATGAAGAAATATATTATTAAGATTTTTATAAATAATTTTTACTAATTAATCAACTTTTAGATCAGTAAATGATGCAGGATTTTGTGAGTCCCATGACCATACTGCTGCTACCGGCGCGGTCGCATCAGTGCCGGCCGGCGGCTAGCGCGACTTCTAAAATATGAATGCTACCTTAAGGTATGGTGGCTCTTATTAGAAAATGTCAATGTAGACATGAACAAAAATATGTTCCATTCATAAAATCATTCTACTTACATTGTTTGACATCATTATAATAAGTAAGCTCTTATTATTTGAGTTAAAGGCTACATTGAGAGTTGTAGCTTGGAACAACACCAACAAGCTATGAAGAACTGAAAATTACATGTTAAGGAAACAGGCATCTTGCATAACCGATAAGTCTATCAGAAATAATACATAAGGTTAATAAAGCTACTTCATAAATCTGTATGATCATGGCATCATTGATAATGAAACAGGGTTTGTATTATTACATCACTGAGGATGATTTCATTAGTTGCATATAAAGAGCTGCAACATAACAGTATACTTTGTATACATTCTACTTTTCATTCATCTCCCTGCTATTATCCCACTTATGTGGAGTTGACACATAATGTACTTTTCTTTCCACCCCTCTCTATCAGCTGTCATCTCAGTATTTACTTCTTCATTTTCATTTCATCTTTTGTGCAGGTAGACCGAAGAAGAGATGGACAAAAATGAGATGGACATCTCTTCTTCGGACTATGTCTATTTGTATCCACATTCATATCTAACATTTTTCTTATTACATGAAAAACTTTGTACTTCTCTACTCCTCTAATAGCTGGTTAAATATGGTCCGAATACATGAGGAAATACCAGTATTGTTAACTCAAATATAACTGAGAAAAGGGCCATATGTAGAAATAATTGCTTTTCAGTTGCAAGTTTCATTGAAAAGGATACAGACATAAATCATGGCAAATAATAGATGTGGGATCACACCCAAATGCTCTCTTCTCCTGTCTCTTGGTTCTGTTGCTGTCCAGAATAGTGCATCGATAGTATCTTGGCCAAATGCTGAGAAAAGTCTGTCTCCAACTTCCAACATGTTGTAGAAAATGTACAACTTCATCACACTCTGGCTCTTCACCAAATGATACATCATATTTGTATCAATGTAGCACATGAGTATACTGCATACTAATAGGATAAAACCTTTTAACACATCACAAGTCTCTGCAGGCTTCAAAACTTTCTTTCGAGGATGTGCAGTAAATCTAAAAGTAACAAAGAATGATGATTAGGATCTATCATACTAAATAATACAAAATATAAAAATAGGTATAGTTTTAACTCACCCAAAGCATTTCCTAAATAGCCTATTCAAGAATGACCAAAATGCCATCACAAATCTAAGAGGCAGAAAAGTATAAACAAACAGAAGAGAGTCAGCACATTGAAAGAATCCATAGGCCATAAACTTCTCTAACTCTTGAGGGATTTTTATAAATGAGTATACTTTTTCACGTCGTGCTGAGAACCTCTCCTCATCATGCTCGAGCAAATATCCCCGGGTCAACTCCACATGCAGAAACGCGAACAAGGAAACCGACTTTTCTCCATCTAGAAAGCAATTTCAAAAGTAACAATTTGTGCAGGCAGGCTAAGGTACACACGTACCAAAGATAAGTGCTAGACTTGCATACCTTTAGATTTAGTTTCTTTGACAGATTTATCCATGTTTATATCACCTGATGAATGTTGGACATTGGATAATGGCTTAAAACGTAACCTTTTAGTTTGCTCTTGAACTTCGTCGTTTTTTACTATCATTTTAACTAAAATGTATCTATTGTACTTTTCAAAACCTTTAGTTCACTTACAGCGCACACCCACTACAGCATAAATATAACACTGACTAAGAAATCAAAATATAACAAGAATCAAGAAAATCCAAAACATAGCATCCTAGAGGTCTATGAGTCTGTGTGATCTAATCCAAAGCGAAATCTGCCGCAGGAAGACACGAGTAACTTGAAATCATATTTTAAATCTTATTTTAAGCCAATCAAGGTTTTAATTTGAAAGCCAAAAGCTACCTATACCTACAGTTTCAGGTAGCCGTGCTATGAAATGTTAATGTCATTTAGGTACCTACTGTCATTTATTTCATAGTGCTGCTCCTGTCTGAAAACCTATTGAAACGATCGATTGAACGATGCTTTACAAATAGGCTCTGCTAATCTACTCGCTAGACGAGAATGTCATTGAAATAAATTGTCATTATATTCGGAACTCTCCGGTTTCTTTTATTGACTTGACACAACTCTAAACGGCCTGGCACGCCATCGTTCGTTGCGTTGATTGAACCGCGATTGCCTACGTTTTGAGGACGTAAGATTTTTATGAAATTTGTGTTGCTAAATGCAGTAAAATACTTTTAATTTATCAATTCTTACGCAGAAATAGCAATCGAAACAAATAGATACTTCACGTACTAGTAATTATGGCGTCAAACGAAGGGCGGAGTATTCAGTCGAACTTGCATCAGCAAGATCTAACCAAATTGGTGAGTGAAATATGCATAGTTTCTATGATTTATCGATGATAAACAACGAAGCGTTAATATTTTTTTTCCCCTAAGACAAATTACTACAAAGAGAAACTGATCCTACGATATCTAATACTTCTATTCATATCATAACCTCCAACTTCAAAAATAGAGAACAATCATCTGCACAAATGTCCAAAAAAACAGAAAAAAATACTGAAGGGAAATGAGTATTACAAATTGAAAATGCTCACGATAAAAACAATTTTATTTTATTCCAGGATGTCACAAAATTGTCTGCTCTATCTCCTGAAGTGATATCAAGACAGGCCACCATAAATATTGGTACTATTGGACATGTAGCTCATGGGAAATCCACTGTTGTGAAAGCAATCTCAGGTGTACAGACTGTCAGATTCAAGAATGAGCTGGAAAGAAATATTACTATCAAATTGGGTATGTACCTATCTCTTGAAAGTACTAAGGTAACAACAATTTATTACATAAACTAAGACATCTTTTTATAAAAATAAACTCTAGCGTCATTTTATAAAATAAAATAGTTTTGGATAATGATGCAACCTAAATAAATAATCTCAGCAAAATATCAATTATAGATTTGACCTACATTGCAATAATGTATATCTATCAAAGTGCTAAAAGCAGATGCTATGCAATATACCATGTGTATTTTTACAAAATTCTAAAACTATTAGTTACTTAAATTCCTAGTATGCTTGCACATCTTTAGGACTCATTTTAATCAAAACACATGGTATGTTGCAGAGCGCCTGTCGGAATCGGTTGTTAAAATGTACCGTGAGAGAGCAGCTGAAAGAGATGAAGACAAATTTTTTGATAAATTTGTGAGAACAAAGAAAAGAAGGCTTTCACTGGATTCTGAAGACATGCCAACTGCAAAAAAACAAAAGAAGGGCAGAAGCACAAGAGAACCTGAAGAGTATATAATTGAAAAAATTGTTGAGTTTAAGTATGAAAA
The DNA here is from genome assembly GCA_949320045.1 of Scotopteryx bipunctaria. NCBI lineage: Eukaryota > Metazoa > Arthropoda > Insecta > Lepidoptera > Geometridae > Scotopteryx > Scotopteryx bipunctaria. Next base: position 6,451,686 of record OX439449.1, read on the forward strand.
CGGAAGAGAACTTTTCTTAATCAAATGGAAAGGATATTCTAGCAATGACAACACCTGGGAGCCTATTGAAAACCTTGAAAACTGTCCAGACATTCTAAAAGAATTCCTTGTGAAAGTAGAAGTGCAATACTGTGATAAAATAGAACAGCTCAAAAAAGAGTTATCTTTTGGTGATATTCTAAGTGAAGAAAATTTGATCAATAGACTTAATCAAGTGCAAGAAACTGAACTATCACAATTAAAAAATACACTCACTGTAAAATTGATTTCAATGATCACATTACCTGAGATATATGAAAACTTTGCTGCTGAACTGGTCCAAGATACCAGGGAGATTCTACAACTGTATGTGCTTACCAGGAAAAGATGCCGCCAATTAATGAAACTGAAACAGTGGGAAGAGCACATCAATCAGGTTGATAAATCTAAAAGGCTTGTGGTAGAAAATAATGCTGATCTGGCTGGTCCACCTGAAAACTTTACCTACATTAACCAATCAATACCTGGAGCAGGGGTTGTGATCCCTGATGAGCCTCCCATTGGTTGTGAATGTTCAGCATGCAATTGCCGCTCCAAGACATGCTGTGGAATGCAAGCAGGTCTGTATGCTTACACAGTCAAGAAAAGATTACGAGTAGCATCTGGCACGCCGATTTACGAATGCAACAAGGCATGTAAATGTTCCTCAGAGTGTAGCAACCGTGTTGTACAAAACGGGCGCAACATTAAACTTGCAATATTTCGTACATCAACTGGTTGTGGGTGGGGTGTTAAAACAGAACAAAGAATACTACAAGGCCAATTTATCTGCCAATATGTCGGCGAGGTTATTACCTTTGAGGAGGCTGAAAAAAGGGGAAGAGAGTATGATGCCAATGGACTCACTTACCTCTTCGATCTCGACTTTAATTCAGTGGAGAATCCTTACGTCGTAGATGCGGCGAATTTAGGGAATGTTTCACATTTTATTAACCACTCTTGTGACCCGAATCTCGGTGTTTGGGCGGTGTGGGCAGACTGCCTCGATCCTAACCTTCCGATGCTGGCATTATTTGCTACGCGAGATATCGAAGTAGGCGAAGAGATATGTTTCGACTACCTCCAGAAATGTGCAGACATTGATGAAAATGAAACAAGCAGTTCTATTTTGAGTAGAGATAGTACGAGTGACAGCAATGACATTAGGATTCCCCACGGGTCGGATGCCGGCACGGCAGATGGGCCCATAACTCCTATAAAATCAAGATTCGAAATTCAGCAAGAAAATATGGCTAACCTGAGAAATCGTACTGAATGCAAATGTGGCACAATAAAGTGTCGAAAATATCTGTTTTAGAACTTATGTAGATTTGTAATATATATAAATAAGTTCCATCTAATAACTTTCACTACAAGCAATAAGTACTATTTTGTACTTAGTATGTATTCATGGAAATGTGACTAACCCAAAAAAATAATCTCAGGAACCTGAAGAACTGATTTTATCTTGAGCTAATAATAAATATAATATAATGAACAAATTTTGAACAACATTTTATAATGTTACATTTTTTAAAGTTTATTGATGATGATGTGCCTTATAAAACTTTCAAGACTGTTTTTATGAATATCTACTTATCAACAATTTATACCAGTTTTTTCAGCAACACAAATCGCATATATTCAGGATTATAATTATAAATAAATAAAAATAAATAAAATAAAAAGATTTTATTTCGGACTACATTATGATCCATAATTTGTTAGTAAATATGTACAAGCACTTATAATTAGGGTTAGTTATTAGACTAATACTAGATACTAAATACTACTGAACACTTTTGTAGATCACCCTCCTCACGAAGCAATGCCACGTGGGAGAGGTGATTCTACCGGCTACTGTTTGAAGGATGGTGTTGGGGCTGTCACGCACTCTGCGCATCAGGGATGCGGTCTTTTTACGGAGGATGGCAGCAAACCCATCCGTCTCGTATTCTGCAAACATCCCCGATGCACTGCAGAAACAGGGCAGTCCCAACATCATCCTAAAAATATTATTATACTGTACACGTAGGGTCTCTAGCGGTCGTTTGGTGTAGCTAACCCATAGGTTCCTGGTGTAGAAGCTTTGGCAGTACGCTTTAAAAAGCGTGATTTTTACTTCTTCTGTACACCGGGAAAACCTACGGTGTATGGTTGTATGGTAGAATGTTATGTGGTTACATTTCAAGTTTTTTTAGTTAAGTTTAACTGCACTCATAGATATGTAAGTTTTCAACGAAGGTGCTATAGGGCGAATGTGCCTCTATACAAATATTTTCTGTTTAAGTCCATTGAAATAGTTCCTTTCAGTTGTAAATAGTTCCTTTCAGTTGGATATTAAATATGAAAGCTTTATGCAAATAACCATCACATTTAAACATTTCAAATAGAATCTTGAAACAAGGTTAAATGATCGTCCCCCTGAAATAATGTTATTTGTTACAAGCAGTATAGTATTATGCAATAATAGATATATACTGCATTTTATTTAAGATTTATTATTTAGATAGCTAATAAAGTATTAGTTTCTGACTAACCTAATCTTTATTTCTTTAAAACCCGTTATTGTATTCTCTGGTAGCACTGCAACCAAAACCATTAAGTTCTAAGAAGTGCACCACTAGTTCAGTCGTACCAAAGTCGCCTCAAAGAGAGAACTTTATTACACAGCGAAGAAGTTTATGAGAACGTTGATACGACATGGCGGTTTCCTAACGACTTTTCCTTCACCGTTTGAGAGTACTAACAGAGCAGGTATTTCAGTATTGCATGTGGTCTTTTAACCAATGTTTATCCATTCAAAAGTTGTTTGGAAGAAATCGCTTCCCAACACAATAAAAGACCTTGTGGCAGTCGATGTTTCCGCCTATTGGTCTAAATGGCTCTAAATTGTGTTGATACATCGATTTAGAAGAAGATTTATTTATAGATAGCACAATTAAATTTAAAATCTTTCTTTATGCATATTCCTTTTGTAGGTACTGGAAAATTCAAGCCCGGACCCTGTGGGAATAACTAACAATAGAGTGTTTATCTATCTATTAACTCGTGCCCTCAACCCGCAGGTTACGCCAACGCGAAGATCTACAAATGCGACAACCCCAAATGTCCGCGACCGACCAGCTACATATCGGGCAGTTCGGGCAAGGACGACAACTTTCCCTGTCTGCGGCCCGCGTGTACCGGCCGTTTCCAACTCGTGCGCCACGTGAGCTTCGTAGACTGCCCCGGCCACGACATCCTTATGGCCACCATGCTCAACGGAGCCGCGGTTATGGACGCGGCCTTACTGCTCATCGCTGGTAGGAGCATGGCAATTATCAATTCGATTCATTTATTTTCTATTCTCTAACATGAAGTTTAAAACTAAAGCACCGTTAATATTAAGCGTTTTAATATTATACCCAAAACACAGACTGTGTTTATTTTCAGCACATGTTTAAAAAATTATCTTTAGCCCTATAGCAATACAGATCCTGAGTCAGATGCGAGAGGTGCAGGTTCAATTCCTTCGACGAGAGAAAAAATTGCATGTTCTGAGTATATTTTGGATTTAGGTGTTGTGATACCATGGTACCATTCTGATACCCAAGACACAGGGAATTCTAGTGTGGAGTCTGAACTATGTATGAGGCTGTTGGATGTTATTTATTATTTGTACACTGGTTGCTGACTACAGTTTTCCGTAATCGTCCAGTGACAAGTTCCTTCAAAATCCAACTCTGAAAATTTGGTATAACGAAATAAGTTTCCTATACCAAACAGTATTCATCTTTTGTCCTCAGGTAACGAATCCTGTCCCCAGCCACAGACAAGCGAACACTTGGCTGCGATCGAGATTATGAAGCTGAAGCACATTCTCATTCTTCAGAACAAGATCGACTTGGTGAAGGAAGGCCAGGCTAAGGAGCAACACGAGCAAATCGTCAAGTTCGTGCAAGGGACCGTGGCGGAAGGCGCGCCCATTGTACCCATTTCCGCCCAGCTGAAGTATAATATTGAGGTTTGTATTGAACCTGTGGATAATCCTTCTATCAAAGAACTCCAGATTGTTTTTTTTTACTCGACTGCGAAGGAGGGATCTGTCAAGTCGTCAACAGACACTGTAATGTAAATTTGGTGAAATTATATCGTCATTAATAATTGTAAACCAGATCATCGTCATCATCATCCTCCTCGATGTAGGATGATGATGACGATCATCTGGTTGGTCTGGGTGGTCTGGGTGGGGACGGCATAGCATGTTCTCTTCTTCCACTATCCTCTGTCATCTCTGCACTCACTCTTTTCTTAACCATATCGTCTTTCACACAATCCATTTACTTTTTCTTTGGCCTACCTCTACTTCTAAATCCATCCACATTCATACACATAATTCTCTTCGCAACATGACTTTCATCCCTCCTCATGACATTGTAATTTTGCTGTATCCACAATCACGGTGAACATCCTATCATATCTCTAGGCACTAAGATATTTTAGCTATATTATGTCTAAATGAGGTGGATGCACTTCCATTCAATACTTGCACAAGCCTTCGATGTGCCAGTAGCTAGCTTCATAATGTAAACAGATACAAAGCCAAAGGAAGTGTGCGTCGTATATCACAAAATTAACTTTTCTTCCAGGTACTGTGCGAATACATAACAAAGAAGATCCCAGTACCGCTGCGTGACTTCACATCTCCGCCGCGTATGATTGTCATTCGCTCCTTCGATGTCAACAAACCCGGCTGCGAGGTCGATGACTTGCGCGGCGGCGTCGCTGGCGGATCTATCCTACAAGGAGTCCTTACTGTTGGAATGGAAATTGAGGTGATATACTGATGGCAACTGTTATTCTTCAACAGTACAATCACCCTTATCAGTTACTGGTAGATCAGAAATATTCTTTATTTAACAATACCGCTAGGCGTTACGTGCCCAAACGTATGGGACTGTCATAAGCGGTCGCAATGGTACCATGTGACTTAGAAGTTAGATCTCATTAGTAAAACCCATACATTATTATAGAGTTTAGTGACTTAACTCCAGGCTCTAGTCTTCATGATGTACCTGAAAAAGCAATAGTGCGACTGTATTGTTGAAATAGGTACCCTGTTTTCTTATGTATCCTGTTTTTTCTTTGATCTCATGGAAATAAAAAAATATCTATTTTGTTACCCAAACCTACATATAGGGTTAATAAACTTTGTTGCAGGTTCGACCGGGCTTAGTAAGCAAGGACGCAGACGGCAAGCTAACCTGCCGGCCCATATTCTCCCGCATAGTATCGTTGTTCGCGGAACAGAACGAGCTTCAGTATGCGGTGCCGGGAGGACTCATCGGTGTTGGCACCAAAATTGAACCCACGCTGTGTCGCGCCGACAGACTTGTAGGACAGGTGAGTACAAAACAAAAGGGTCATTGAGCATTTCCTCATTGGAAGACACGACACAGCACTGACACCGATATTACTGAACGACACCACAAAGACAGCTGCCTTCCTCATTGATAATGGCACATATGGACACCTTTGGATCTATGACATTTTAAAGGTGGGCGGTAGTTAGATGGAGCATAAAATCGTTCTTCCTAAAAGTATGTTATGGAGGTCTTTGTTCAGCAGTGGACTTCGCTAGTAGTCGCTAGCGACAGTTTCCCGAACGTCCTTCGAAATTGTGGGCAGAGTGACATAATATCCGTTCTGTTTTGTGGCGCTCGCTAGGGCGCTAAACTAGCTTTGATTCATGTTTTTAACTACTAGGGATTTCTAATAAGACCAGTCTTGCTACCAGTGTAATATTTCCTTGGACATCATGTGTAAAAAAGGAATGGGACTCACATAAGCGATTGTAATATAACCACGTGCTATATTACAATCGCTATATTAAACGCTACCACAAAAATGGGCTTGACAAAAGTAGTAAAATATGCGATCGTTAGCATATTTTACTAATTTTGTCAATCCCATTTATGCGGTAGCGTTTAACTTCGTTATGCACAAATAAGACCCAAAACGACTTTACCAAGGCCTCTGGAATTCAGATGTTATTTGCCATAATGCCACAGGTGCTGGGAGCAGTGGGTGCGTTGCCGGGTATCTTCGTGAAACTCGAGGTCTCGTATTACCTGCTGAAGCGTTTACTGGGTGTGCGCACTGAAGGCGACAAGAAGGCTGCCAAGGTCCAGAAACTAACTAGGAACGAGGTAAATACTGCTTTGGCACAGATACAGGTAGACGTGGATTCACCATTGTGGACACGGTGGGAGTTGCCACAACCCTAATTCATGTTGATAGGCAGAAATCCTTATGGTGTTGGATTTAACATGTGTGTGTAACGTAACTAAAAAAATGTCTCCTTTGTAGGAATGCAATGTATTGATCGTGAGTGGTCCGTAGCCCGACTCGCACTTGGCCGTATCCACAACCTTTTTCGAGAGCCAGATCCGCGCCTGGACTAACTATGTACCCTCGCTCAAAATATCACTTCTAGAATCGCATCAGATATCGCTTTTGATCTAGCTAAACTTGATGATTGTAGAACTAATATTTTCCACATTGTAATTGCAGGTTTTGTTGGTGAACATTGGATCCCTCAGTACTGGCGGGCGAGTGATCGCCACCAAAGCAGATTTGGCGAAGATTGCTCTGACCAACCCTGTTTGCACAGAGATCGGAGAAAAGGTGGCCCTCAGTAGGAGAGTTGAAAACCACTGGCGGTAAGTTTAGAACTCCTTCTGTTACTGTTACCGCTAGCAAATAGGTAGTGTCCTAGCAAAGTCTTGCCTATTTAATTGATTGTAATATCATACTAATATTATAAAGAGGAAAGTTTTTGTTTGTTTGTAACGAATAGGCTCCGAAACTACTGGACCGATTTCAAAAATTCTTTCACCAATAGAAAGCTACATTATCAGGGACCAGTATAGACTATAATATATTTTCAAAAATTTAGGGATCCGTAAGAAAACTGTAATATTGTAACCCAAGGAAGAAAACCCAAAATAGTTTTTGGCGTGCGCTGCAAAAACTATTGATTATAGAACAAAATAATGTACTACACGCGTACGAAGTCGCGGGCAACAGCTAGTTATCTATATATTATGTTTCTTTTACAGATTAATTGGCTGGGGTCAAATTCAAGGAGGTGAAACTATAGAGCCAGCAAAGAATTAATGTTATATTTTAACTTTTATACATTATATTGTATCTATACTATGTATTTAATAAAAAGCAATTATTAAATAATACTGACTACATACTCACTAACCCTTATAAAAAATAGATTCAATTCCTACTGTGTAGTAAATTACATTTCACAAAATTTAAGCTTATAACAAGACTATAAATTACAAAGCCTGGTAGATTAAATAATTTATTTGATTTGCTTCAATTACACTTGTTATCTGTGTCTAGGCCATGTATATGAATGTGTTTATATCCTCGTCGTCTCGCCGCATGTATTTATGCTCAATGAGCCACTCCAGTTGCTCTTTTATCATTTTCTTTGATGGTAAGAACATGTTTTTCAAGATTTCGACGAGTTCACTCTGAAAGCAAAATAAATAGGGTGAATATGAAATACAGTCCTGTGGACTCCTTCTTTTTTTACCAAGGTTATCAAAAATCGACTAAAAACCAAATTAACATGTGGCGTGACAATTTCTATAAATAAAAATTATGCTCTGAAGTAATTTATACCTGTAAAGCAGTGTTAGTGATACGTTTTCTCATCTTCAAAATTTTTATGATCGCTTCTTGAGTTCTCAATATTCGAAGTTGAACAATGGAATGATTATCCTCCTGTTGAGATCGTTCAGTGCTCAGTTGCAGTCTGCCAATCAAGTTGATTTTACCCCTGCGTTGCGGCTTTCCGTTTTTGATGAGAGCAAACTCTTGATTCACCCAAAATATCGTATTTTCAGTGAAATCTTTAGGGTTCTGGACTGCCGGTTCGTACAACAGTAATTGTCGCTTTAGTTTCGGGAAAGCCACCAAAGACCAGAGGGTTCTCCTCAATTCGGGGTCGGGAAGCTCGGTTGCAAGCCGCAAGTTCTCATAAGTAACTTTCTCCATTGGGCGCTGATTCCAAGCAAAGAGAACGGCCATTTGAAAAGTCGTAACATCCAAATCAAACCTACCGACTAAGTTCGCGAAAGTTATTGTTCCATTGCTCATGTGATGGTACCACTGCAATTTTCTACCAGAGTGCTTCTTCTTGTAAAATTCTTCTACTTCTGGTATATAATCCTCTAACTCTAAAGGAAGACTTACTGTAACTCTCTCCGACCCACGCGCCCATGCACCGGCATTTAGGATTTTTATATTTATCGCATCATGGCGAGTAGTTTCGCCTCTAAACTGAGTATTGAGATCCTCACTTACTTTAATATCTTGGAACATTCGCGCCAATTTATTGACATAGTCTGCTGGCATGCCCACTTCACGGAGCCACTCTACCATGTCCTCTTCCTTTTCTGAATCTGCACTTGAATCTAAAATCAACCTTCTTGTCAAGTGAGCCTTGTGATATCTCATAAACACATCCTTGTTCTCAATATATTTCAGAACCAGCAAGACATCTTTCAATCTTGATTCAATTTGCTCTGAAGTCAACCTCTTGCTTAGCGGGGTTTTACGTAATAACATATCACAGTAATTGGCGAGAAGCTCAGGGCACTTGCTTTCAGGAGCAGTGCCTTTGGTTCCTCTAAGCAAAGCTGTTGAGGGTAGTTCCAGCTTGAATACTGTGGTGTCATTGACCACACATTTGTAAGCCTTATCTCTAGCAGTCAAAAATCTTGGATCATCAATATATGCAGATTTCACTAGGGTACTGAATCGTTGGAAGAGTTCCAATAAGCGCTCCACATATTTTTCTGAATCGGAGGTTATGATGTCAGCAGAGGCAACCATGTCTGCTAAACCTGCTGATACAATGTGGGCTTCCAAGTCTCTCAGTATAGGAGTGACACCATCAGGCACGCGGTCCAAGAGGCGAAACATGAGTTGAAGCTTTTCTGTCTCATCTGCTTTTATCAGAGGTGCACTTTCAGCGAGCAGGGTTGGCAGATGTTCTCCAATAAGGACCTTTTCACAGCACCGAGTGAGGGTAGCAACACTTCCACTACCTGGCTCAAGGTATCGGTGAGCACGAGCTTCTTCTTCTTTGAGTCTTAAATCAGCATATTTCATGTAGGATTGGACTCCATTAACTGCTAAATGTTCATTGGCTTTCAGCTTAAAGAACGCTTCAGTGGCTTGCATGTAAGCCGCCTCGAAATGTTCTCTATATATTTGTAGTCTATCAACTGAGTTTGAGCATAAATTAACTAAAATAAAAACAAGAATATTTAATAAAAAGACACAGAAACACAAGACATAGATAGGTGAACTCATGTTAATGCTTACCATAGGACTCCCTCACTCCTATCACAAGCTGAGAATCAAATGATTCTCCGTTTCGTTCAGCTTGAACTAGCTTCATGGCTGAATCTTGCAACCTTTGCTTTATATCCATAAAAATGCTCTGGTTCCATGAATCAAGCATGAGCTTTCTCACCAAGCTGTCCTCATTGTTGTTATTGTTATTCTTTTTTTGAGCTGACGTGTTAGAGCCGCCGCCTTTGCTAATATTGTTGATAGAGTTCTCTAACTGCCTGAATGGAGTTGGTAAATAATTGCACTGAGTAAAAAATTTTCCCCATTCAGATATGTAAGATTTCAGTAGTGCCTGATCCTCCCTATGTGCAAGTACTCGAGCCTGCGCCTCCTTGATGTACATCATAACATCCTGCTGCAAGGCATCTCTTAGTTTGTAAGGCCCCCTTTCATCCCACAAGCACACTGAGTGTACAGCGCCAAAGAGATCTTGCCATTCAGTTTGAGTGACTGCTTCTTGCTTTAAAAGTTTTAAAACAATCGGGCGCATTGAGGGCCATTTTTCTTCGAAAGTGACTTGTCCTTTATCCTGGGAAAAATCGAAATCGCAGGTCAATACGTTAGTACTGCAATCACATTTAGCCGATTATGGGCGTTTTAATTTCGCTACAAAACTTACCTTTAACATTATTGGAAATGAATTATTAACTGAGCAGAGAGAATAGTTCATAACCAGCTTCTCATGCCTAATCAAATTATTTTTTGGTCTATTTTTGTTAAAATTTCGCTATCCGCGTACCCTCTCCGCGTTTCGAGAGCGAATGAGTGAATGAATGAAATTAAAATACGCAGGAATCGATCGGCGCGCGGCGGTCAATATAGGAAACTATAACATTTTTTTATCTTCCAAGATACCGTTCCTTCCACCTTCCAAGATAAGAACCCGTTTAAAAAGTTACAGAGAATGGCACAAATTATAGGAAAATGGATGTTATGAATGTCACTGTCACCAAGTGCTACTTTTTAATTTACACACTAAAAAAATCATTCATTTTCAAAATTAGTGCAAGTCAAGTCTCAAGTCATTCATTATTATTCATCAGCATAGCATAGCATTCTATATAGAACAAAATCGTATTAATACTCAACTCAATTTCATTCATTTCTATTAGTAGCACTTTGATTTGCTTTGTTACATTTTGATTCCTGAAACAATGTGTACTTATGGGGAAATTGTAGAACCTGGTAGTCGAAATACATGGGAAGATTGGGATGAAAACATTGTTAACCAGTCACAGTAAGCATATCAACTTAAGTCTATGTTCACTAAAATGTTTTTATAATAATACTAACAGAAAAACAGTCAGGCTATCTAAAGGCCGTTGCAAACGGTCTATGGATAGCCCAATGTTTTTAATAACAATAATGTTTTTATAGACTTGACTCTTGACTAAATATTTTTTATTACAGGTTAAAGTGGCAAGAAGAAATTGTAGTTCCAGAGAACATCAACACATTTTTGATACTAGAAGGCAGATATTTGGCAGACAGTATAAAATTGCAAGTCGATCTAAAACTACTACATGTGAACTCTATTCCAGAAGTAAATTTAAAACTGTACCAAACAGAGGATTCAAAATGTTATGTTTGTGTTCTGAAAGATTACAATTTACTTCAGAGCAGTGAAATTGTTGAGCTGATAAAATCTTTTGTAACAACAAGTGGAGATACTATAGCAATACTGACTAAACCATTAGTTGAATACAATGTGTCTGAGCTTTTAGCTAAAGAATATATCATTCGGAGTTTATCTACAAGCAAACCTGTGAAGAAATCACTGGGAATCAACTTTCCGAAGCTGGAACAGCCTAATATTATTTCTGGAGTTTCTGCTGGAGGTAATAATCTTACCAAAATCAGTAATCCTGAATTCCTTTGGTCAAGCCAACACTAGTGCATAAATTATCTGATACATTTTATTCTTTTCAGCAATATCCCTGAGAGACAACCTGAATATGTCTGGAGTAGTTGTGGTTTGCTACATTGAACATCCTGAAGAGTATGAGATCAATGAGCTTCAAGAACTACTAGCTAACTTAAATATTGTGAAAATTGATACAAAACCTTACAATATTGTTAAAACCAATTTGTATATTTAAATGGAATAAATAATGTTTTATTAGTATATGTAATAATCTATTTACCTGGAGCTATGCACAGTCGCATAGAATTGTGATTAAACGAATTTAATAAGTGGTTTTATCAATTACTAGCTGTCGCCCGCAGCTTCGCTCACATGGTCATGGTACCTAGGTATAAAGTAGCCTACCTATATGTTATTCCAGCACACATTCTATTTGAGCTGACAAACTGAAACTCCTGACTAATCTATGAGTAATCCGATTTGGGCTACATGTCGTTTCATTTAAAGAGATCCAGGTGGCTCAGCTGCAAATAGGTTCTATCAGCTGAGCCACACAGATCTAAACAAGAGATCGACAAACTGCTGAAATCATAGGGGAATACTCAAACGGTCTGATTTCTAGTTTATTGAGGCCCAACTGGGATCAGGCACATTCTGAGGACACTATTGACTGATATAGGCAGAGCTTATAATACCTGACGAAAAATAATAAAATGATATCAGAGTCTTAAAATATTTATTTAACATCAAAATGATTACAATAATGAATGTAAAACATTAATAAACTGCATCTAGTACATAACATAACATGAATTTATACAAATAAGCACAGCCTATTGAATCGCAGACCAGGTATACATGCACAAGAAGTCATGAAATGTACTGAACTTTATTTCTGTAACATAGCCTATGTAGGTACCTATAAATAAAAGAATATCTTTTATTTACAAAATAAAATCATATATTAAGAGACTGAATGCAGCAAACTGTTTAATGCAGATAAGTATTTAATGAATATTTATATATCTATTTCAAGAATGTAAGAGAATGAATAGCTTATTTTTGTTTAGTGGAAAGAATAATGTTATATATATGACATAATACCTATATACTTACACTACTAAAAGCATAAATTGATAAAGGACTGATCAAAAATATATGGAGCCTGGTTCCCTTTAATAAACTAGCTTTTTTATAAGATTGTGTTATCTGTCTTAAAACCTTGCTATAAGTAAATACTTTAAATGTACAGTCAAGTACTAATTCACTTAGGTGTTACCTACCTAGTTCCTACTTGTCCATAAAGTAGTTATGGGACATGTATTTAAAACTGGAGACACATCATCATCTGGATGATGGAAGATGGGTATTGGATATTTTTGATGTTGACAGCATTGCATCTAATGGTAGGGGTAGGTACAATTTTATAACTATTTATTATAATGTTGTATTCCTATACATACTCTATAGCAAGGTAAGTAAGTAAACAAACTACTTAGTAGCATTTGGAAGAGCACAATAAAAGTATGCAGTAATTTCTGTATACAGCGCCTAATTAACATTATACTTCTTATTTGATATAATTACTATACAAAAAATAACAAAATCAATGGCAAAATGACATGCCAATTGCTATAATATACCAATAAATAGCAAGATGCTATCTATTCCTATTGCTGACAGACAATATTTATAAATTACTATAAAATATGACTTTAATATATTTCGGCAAGTATATAATATAATTATCCAATTATGCCAAGATTTCTTATTAATGATGTACTAAAACATAGTAGGTATTTATTACCTTTTACAAAACTAATTTATTTTTCGAATATTATTTACTACATAATGTAAATTCTATTTTATTTATCCTTTTAGTAATATATCACAAAATTTAAAATATATTAAAACGATTTGTAACTGAAAAATAAATGATATCAATAACATCAAGCAAATAAATAACAGTAGAAACTTTAAAAATTATGTAACTAATTTTATTAATAACATTATGATATGATTATTTAACACTGACATAAAATTAAACTTACAATTTTAAACTAGAAATGAGTACTCAGATCACTTTCTATAAAAATACAATTGGCGTCCACAGAAATGCCTTTTGAGTGATGATTAGGGAATAGATTTGGAAAACTTTGGTCACTGTCATTGAAAAAACAAGAGTATTTAAAAAGTATTTTTTACGCCGTTAAAAATGCTATCTAAAACCCCGCATCATGAAATAAAATAATTGTTTTGTTCAACAATAATCCACACCAAAGCCTTTAGATTTATTATCACATGCACTATCAGAAAATGTCAACATGATGACAATCTACAGAAGAATGTAATGTATTAGAATGAGAGTGATAGAAAAAAGTAAGTTCGTATGAGTTAATGAGAGAGATAGAAAGTACTGCTGAATTTTGTTTCCTCTTTCTGGTTTCTTTTAGTGTTTTTTAAACTATGACAATATGGGAAAATCCGAAACCAGAATATATAAAAGACAATATGTCTTTGAAACAATTTGATCGTTTTTTGCATCAAAAAATGTTCTGCCTAGATCACCCATTTCTATGGCCAACTCGCGCTTGACCAAAAAATTTACTATGCCTAAATTTTTATCACGCAAAATGGTTCCGAACTGTATCTCTTCTGGTTTCATATTTCCCCATACTGTCCTCCCAGTAAAAAAAACAGTATTTAGTCACAGATTGGTGATTGGTGATGTTTTTGCTCTTATTTTAGAGTAGAACTCTTATTGCAAACGAAGACTATACCTACTTATGCACAAACAGTAGAACTTACAATGTAAGATAGGTATTAACAATAGCAGCACTACGAGCCCATATACAGCGGGGTATCAATTATATCACTTCCTTTCATTTACATCTTTTGTCAATTTCAACTCCCTTTATTACCTAATATAAAACAAAGTCGCTTCCCGCTGTCTGTCTGTATGTATGCTTAGATCTTATGTGACTGTTGGGTGTTATTTATCTTTAAAACTACGCAACGGATTTTGATGCGGTTTTTTTAGTAGATAGAGTGATTCAAGAGGAAGGTTTATATGTATAATACATGCACAGTAGAGAAATAATGATAATTTTAGAGGTTTCTAATGTGATGTCGTAAACACATTTTTTGCGCTCACATTGCAACCTACGAGATAGATCAAAATAATGTACTACAGTATTGTACACCTTAAAAAGGTCTACAAAAAAATCCGCGATGGTATATGTCTATCCCCGTGCGAAGCCGGGGCGGGTCCCTAGTTCATGATATTATGATATCATGTCATAGATATTCTGATATCATTTCATTGAAAGGGAGTTATCATCAGTCACTGTCATCATCATCAATCACAGAATAAGATATTGTAAAGGCGCCCAACTAAGTCATTTTTTTTATTACATCATAAAAACAAAAAACAATATTATAAGCACCTCAACATAATATGAATAAGGAAGGACAGATGCTTTATCATCACTGGATCTATGGCCACATGCAAACTGCAAATCAAGCTCAAGATAGTTATTTTTTTAGGTATTAAGGTATTACAATGCTAATTGTGGAACATGTAGGATGTAAGTCCACACCCTACATGTTCCAAAATTAGCATTGATATTTTACTCTTATAAACACCCTCGGAACAATTTATTGTTCCGAGTAAACACCAAACACAATTTTTATTTTTGATGATGACTTGTCAAAGATTCAACATTTTAGTTATGGTGTAATGTCAATTTTGTTTGATTGATTCAGTGATGTTTTTCTTATTTCATAATTTAACCAAACATTTAAAACTAGCGTTTTCTAAGATTCTGTATGAAAATAATATTTAATAATTCTTAAATTTAAGTTTACAAACCACCCACATACATAGTAAAAGCTATTCGTTTTCTTATTGTGTTAAGTATTCTACAATCTAAGTAGATACATTTAATTCTTATCTTAATTATGGCATGATTACATGAATATACCTTAAATATTCTTCTTTTAGTTGCCTTGTAAAGCTTTTAAATGACTAAAACTACACTTTTTACCATATAAAAATAATTTGTCTTGGACAATGAAGCTTTATATGATAGACATAATCTTTTCTTTTAAAATATAACTTTGGAGGTACATAGAACAGCCTTTCGTTTTGTTTTTGACATCTGTGTGTTTAGCTTACCTACTGTATGTCTTTGAGTCCACCATTGTTTTGGCCTGCCTTAACATTGTCCAGGATTTTATTAACGAATTCTGAGGTTTTCCCCGCTATTTTCACCTCTGTAAAAAAATAATCACCTTTACCATAAAATAATAAATATGTAATATGAATATTATATCTACATTAGATTTTAATTTGTAATCCAACCAAAACAGTTGGTTGAGTTAAGATGATGCAACATACAACAAGATTTCCTCAGGTTTGTTTACAGCACTATTAGTCTACCCACACTAATATAAAGAGGAGAGGTTTACAAGTTTCTATGTTTATAAGGTAATCTAGGAAAATTCAGAACATTTTTCACTAGTAGAAAGATACACTATCCCAAGCAAGTATAAAATTAAATATCAAAAATATCCTCCCCAACATGATGGACCATCTATGTGAGTGATGGACTCAAATCCTGTCACCATGGTTTACCATATCCATCTTGGGACTTTGAATCAGGCGTGGCTGTAAGTTTTCTTATAACAGCTTGTGGCTAACCCATTAGGGGTACGGCCGTGATAATATACATACATACAAAAATAGGACTTATTTTTGCAAAATTCCCCTTCAATTCCTTTTAGTGAAATATAGGTAAAAAGTTTTTTATTGTTGTCACTATTTTGACAATAGGTAGGTAGGTAGGTAGGTACTAGGTACCTAATTAGAATAATTAAACACTAGCATCAGCACTGGGCTTCTTCTGCAAGTCTCTTCTATATCTTTACTCTCACCAAAATTGGTTCAGTCAAGAGCATTATTGAAATAAACACTTCATAAAATAATAGCTAAGAAATAAAGATGTACCTACCTGTGGCTGTACTTATTATGTTCTTGACATGTGAACTCCAGTCTACATTATTTTGTGAATTTGTTACTCTGCTTGCCAAAACTTGCTTCATTTGGGCTATTCCATTTAAAAGACGTTCTGAAAAATAGTATCAAAATAAGAAATGTTATTTGGAAAAACATGTTTTCGTTATCGGAAAATTGCGTCATATTTTTGTAATAAATTACATACTATGTTCTTGTTGTAGTCCATAGAGTTTTATTTTGTTTGCTTCATGCTGTGCTTTCTTCTTTAGCCTGCAAGCCCTGGATGCCAGTTTATTCTTCTCCTTTCTTGTCTTAGGCCTGATATTGAATGGCAGCTCACTAACTGGTATCATGTCATTAATAACTTTGCCCAAATTGTCCAGCTCTTTGCCAATTAGATGCAATTTTCTTGGGTTCGGAGTAAGATCGTTCCCATCTCCTTTTCTAGCTTTTCCACTGAAATTTTGGAATTTCGTAAAATTAGTTAACAATTAAAATCACGGCGAAAATTTAGTTGGGTATTTAAAGGCAAGATAGATAGATAAACTCTTTGTGTCAATAGGAAACTAAAATAAAATAATAAAAACTTAGTTACTAACAAAACAAAAACAAACATAGATATACACAAACGGCGGTCTTATTGCTTAGAGCAATTTCTTCCAGACCACCTTGGGATGGAGAGGATAGAAAGGAAGAATGGGCGTTGGTGTTATCATCGCTAAACACATAAAATAATAATCATAATAATTAATGTACCTAAATAAATACAGATATACCAAAAAATTATGGGGTCAATATATAAACAATGTTACAAAATATTATATACACAAAAATACATAATTACACTAATAAATCAGGTGGAAGATTGAAGATAAAAAGCTTTGACACGACTTTTAAAGCATGCACTGAAGGTGCATGACAAATCAACTCAGGCAACAAGTTCCACAGCTGAACTGCATCAGTGTAAAAGTTTGAGCTATGACACGGAGTCTCCAATGAGAGGTTAAAATTAGAATGTAGAGAATGTGAATTTGTACTATGAGGGAACTTAAAGTGATCTTTAATATAGGAGTAGCTGAAGGGCTGAATAAAGTATTATAATAGTAAAAAGAGTATATGAGCATTCCGGCGAAGGCGAATAGGAAACCACTTGAGCTTAGCGCGAAAGTGAGATACATGATCATATTTACGATGCCAAATATGAATCTTATTGCAAAATTTTGAAGGTGCTCAAGTTTCTTAAGCTGATCTTTTGTAAGATCAAGATGGGACAAAAACACAACCTTGAGGTATGCCAGCAGACAAGCTACTCCAAGATGAAAAGGAATCATCCTGGTGCACTCTCTGCCAACAACCAAAAGTAATTACCTTTTTCTTGCATTTATAAGTACCTGTGTTTAATTCCCCGAACACTGCAACTAGGACTGAACACTGGGTCGGTAACCAGATTCAGTACATGTGGGTCTTCAGATTTCTTTTTCAAAATGAGCCTTTGTCCTTTGGGCCCCTTGGCTTGCACATTGTATTGCCAGAAGTACCTCTCTCGTTTAGCAGCTGCTCTAGCTTGTTTTGCCTCTGTACTTTCATCGTTGGACTCTGAAAATGTAAACTACTTTAGAAACATCTTGATTTTAAAAGCAAAACAGCTCGATTTTTGTATAACTAATGCTTGTTAATGGAAATGTTTAATATATTACACATTAAAACACTCTTATTACTTAAATACAGTCAATCAGTCAAAAGTAATAATCAAATAGTTGTGTTCAATCATACCATCAGAAGACAAGTCTTCATATCTGTCACTGTCCTCATCTGATTCAATATCTCTGTCTTCCTCATCCTGAGAGAATTCTCCAGTGCCAGGACTGAGAAGTCCACCAGACAGTGATGATATGGAGCCAGCCTCTGCAAGAGAGCTAGTGGACAACAGGTGTTTACGAGGCTCCCTGCGTTGCCAAATCTGTAAAAATAAACACAAATCTAAACATATTCATACAGCTATGAGCCTCTTAACAGTCCTTCTTAACACATATAATATCAATATTTTGATTGAATTAGTTTTTAGAAACTTTTTTTAAATTACCTGTTCTAGTGAAAGATTAGTGGGCGCAGAAGATGAAAGCTGTTGTGATGGTTGTTGTTTAACAACTGGTTGAAATGGTGGCAAGATTGTTGAAGCTGGCACAGACTGGCCTAGAGATATCTCTGCACTGTAGCCATCCATGCGCAGCAGCATCTCTGGCATGTAATTCATGGGATGCTGGGCGAAGCTGGAAGAGGCTGAACTGTGCTGGCTAGCTGGTGAAAACGCCAGCTGGGCCCGACCATGAGGACTGCAGGAATTGTCAGATTGCATCATATTAGACTGCAGAGAGTTTGCTCCACGTCGTGACCCTCCCATCACCCCCCCGATCTGCACACAGTAACCACTCTCCTCTGGCAAGAGAAGATCATCTATGTTCAAGTCATCCAACAAAGTGTCTGGGTTGGCGTTCAATTCTGCCAGGGTTGGGCCCATGATCAGATCAGCTTTGTCTACCTGGAAGATGTCATCATCATCCATTTTAAAAGATTCCAATTTGGAGTTTTCATTGTCATAAGCCTTTCCGAACTGCATGGTCGGGATGTTGTGGAAGGAGCCACCGAGGGAATCCTGCAGGCACAGGTCCAGGTCGGCGCTGAAATCACCGTCGATTCGCCGCTGCGGGATAGGTACGGAGGCCGACATGCCTCCTAGCTCGAACGGCGACTCCTGTTTTATCTCGATGCCTGGCTCGAGTAGAAAGTCATGTGTGTAAATAGAATCCGACATTGCACGTGTTTGCGCTCTGTGACCTTGACGTATAATCGTCTTGTTGATAGACTGGCGCACGCGTCTTGCCCGCGCCTTTATCGATTTTAATATCACGACGAATCCCACGTGTCCTTATAAATGTTTATTTATTTCATCGTCATGAAATCAACACATCAATTTGAATAAGGATAACTCATCGTTCGATTACATAACTTGCGAAATCACTAAACACAAACAAAATTCCTTGATATTATTCACAATGACTTTCGTATAAAGTCTCAAAAATCTAACAATAGATGTTCGTGTTTATCCAGATTTTTATACAAAAACAATCCACAGCACTGAAAATTTAGCAACTTGCACCCACACACGCTATTAGCAATGAGGTTCAGCTACATACATACAAATTAAAAATATTGTCGCTCACAACAAAAACACTTGCTCGTGCTCGAGATACATCGAAGTAAACAAAGATCATAGTTATTATTATTATTATTATTCAGGAAACTCAAAGGTCATTAGAATGAAATAGACATATAGTGAAAAATCTGTTGTAAAAAAGAGATGACACTAAGTATTGACGTAGGATTAGAATAGCGGAAATGGAAAAGAGGGACCGGAGGGAGGACAATTTTAGAGTTCATGAAAACCGGTAATTTGCGAAATGTCCGATTTTCTCGATGACTTGTAGTGTAAGCAATAGTTTGTTTGTATTGAGGGTGACTTTTTTTTAAAACTACCTACCGAATGACTGTTCTCTGCTCGATCTAGGTTTTAAAACTATTGACTGCCTCAAAGGGGAAACTTCAAACTTCAAATCAAAATTGTGGAAATTAATGAAAGATAAAGATGTCGTAACGTAACCAGCTGAACGTCAAAGTGTGCTAACAAAATATTTCAAGTAGAAATCTTGAAATAAAATATTATGGGTGACGAAAACACAAATTCTAGTAAAAAATGTGACACAAATAAGTATGATGTTATAATTATTGGTGCCGGTATGGCTGGACTATCTGCCGCCAATCATCTTCTCAAAAATGGCAACGACAACTTCATTATTATTGAAGCTAGAAAAAGAATTGGAGGTCGTATTCTTTCAATACCCATGAAGAATCACAAAGTTGAGCTGGGTGCCAACTGGATCCATGGTGTTCTCGGTAACCCAATATTCGAAATAGCTATGGCAAACAATCTTGTAAACATTATAAACATACCCAAACCACACAAAGTTATTGCGGCTACTGAGGATGGGAAGCAAGTACCTTTTGGTGTCCTACATGAGACTCACGACGCTTACGTGTGCTTTTTGAGACGATGCGAGGAGTACTTTCTGTGCCAGTACCTACCGCCCCCTGACATTCATAGCGTGGGGGAGCATATCAACCTAGAAGCAACTATATACCTGGAACGGCTACCAACATCAGAGGAGAAGAAACTACGCAGATTAATATTTGACTGTCTTTTAAAAAGAGAAACATGCATAACAGGTTGCAACACTATGGATGAAATAGATCTCTTAGAGCTAGGCAGCTACACAGAATTACAAGGTGGAAATATTATAATACCTTCAGGTTACAGTTCTATTTTAGAGCCACTTACAAAAACTATTGCTCCTGACAAGATACTGTCCAACCACCCAGTTAGTAAAGTAATTTGGGATGAAGGACATAGTGGAGTGGAAGACTTAGGAGAAGAGTCAGAGGACTCTGACCAAACTGTGATAGAAGACATTTCAAAGTCAGATAAACCTGTGAGCTCCGGAGAAGGCACCTCATGCGCTGATGCTTTACATAAACCAAAGAAAAAGACAAATAGTGTTGAAGTAGTTTGTGATAATGGAAAAACTTTTTATGCTAACCATGTGATATGTACTATTCCTTTAGGTGTTTTAAAAGAACAAGCCTCTAATTTGTTTGAACCTGCATTGCCTCAATATAAAATTGAATCTATTGAGAGATTGCTGTTCAGTGCTGTAGATAAAATTTACTTAGAATATGAAAGACCATTTCTAAATCCAGATGTAACTGAGATAATGTTACTGTGGGAGAGTTCTTCAACCCCTGAAGACATGGCAAACTCTTGGTACAAGAAAATTTACTCATTCAGCAAAGTTTCAGAGACCCTATTGCTGGGTTGGGTTTCCGGCAAGGAAGCTGAGTACATGGAAACCCTGCTGATGTCTGACGTAGCCACAACTTGTACAAAGATATTGAGAAAATTCTTGAATGATCCATTTATTCCTGAACCTATCAATTGTGTTTGGTAAGTTATATAACAAATATTTGCAGTAATACAAACTGATAAGTAATAGATAACATTGTCAATTCATTATGAAAATGCAAAACTTTTATTTACAACTAAGCCTTAATTTTATACCATGATAATATTTTCAATGACAGTAGATTTTAATGTTAGTAATAAGTTCCGTTTTGTCATGATTTCAGTACAAGCTGGAAGAAACAGCCATATACAAGAGGATCATACACTTCTATAGGTTTGGGTGGTAGTCAAAGTGATATTGAAAGTATAGCCCAGCCACTCTTTAGGAATGTAAGGGATAAAAAGGTGAACCTACTGTTTTTTTAACTTGTCTTAGTAATAATATTAAAATTTATGAAGGAAGATATTTTATTTATTGAATAATAAAATACTTTTAATTTTTTTAGCCTATGTTGCTCTTTGCTGGAGAGCATACACACAGTAACTTCTACTCTACAGCACATGGGGCTTATCTGTCTGGTCAGACAGCAGCTCGTCGCCTACTGGCCACTGATGAGCCTGCAGAAACCATTCTAGACTGTCCTGGCTCAGCTGATCTTAACTCTTGGATACAAGGAATCCAACTGGAAGGGTAAATCATAAAGCACACAAAACAAAAGACTATTAATACACACAAAGACAAGGTACAACATTTTCATTATAAATTGAACATGACTAAGGCTTGCCTTTATTTTTAAGACACAAAATTTTTGTTTTAATTAAACCACTTTATGTAGTGGTAGGAAGGTACAACATTTTATTTTTAATAATGAGAGTTTATTTGGCAGCACCCCCATTCATCATCATCTACTACTACCAGATACATAGCAATAATGGGAAGATTTAGGAAGGTTTACCTGTAAATACTTTATTTTTAAAGAGATTATGTATTTAGATAATCTACTTATTTATCTGTTATAATAATTCTTGACAAGAAATATAATAGGTTCAATTATTCATGTATTATCCACATGCTATGCTGGTTATTCCTTAATCAATTATCATACTTATGTATGAGACTTGAGTCCAAAGCATGAAATTAAAGGTACCTTGTACCTAGTAACACAGAGTACTTGTATAAAGGCTCTTTGAGTGCTTGTGTGAAGGGTTTCAAAACCTGTACAAGAAGGCTCTCTAAAATTTTTATTCTCAAAGTTGGCTGCATTTGGTTGTTATTCCTTAAATTATGGAGGTGCCTTGGTACAAAGAGGTTTTTATGTAGGCACATTTGTATTTTTTTATTGGTATTATGTTTTATCCACAGCAGTCTATTTATTTAAACTTAAATATTAAAATATTTTGAATTTTTAAGTAGGTAGTAGGTACCACTCAAAAGGCTTTCATGAGACTGTAAAAAAATGCTTGTAGCAAGGCATTCTAGAATACCTTCTTATTAAGTACTGTGTACCTACTGTTATAAATAATTGTTTCTACATAATAGCCTAATAGGTAATGTAGTGTAAATGCATTTCCTTATGTTATAGTTATTCAATAGCTAGGTTGTATTATTTGATTGTCTAGTCAGTGCAATGATTTTTGTATCGCTTGAATAAATCATAAAAATAGAACTCTTTTAGTTAATTTACATTTTGTCCCTTCTACCATAAAATAGTAGGTAGGTAACTACCTAATTACCTATGTATGTAGGCAAGGTGGAGTGATTACTATGGAGTTCAGATGAGGAATTAATATAGGCCTGGTAGTAGTGACCCCGCCTTCCGATCTAAGGCCGTGGGTTCAAATCCGGTCGTGTGGATTTTTATGTGTTAAAAATTTATGTGCGTTATACCAGTTATCTTAAACGGCGAAGAAAAACATTGTGAGGAAACCCGCGGCTTAGTCAGCTTCGCACGTATTGACCATGTCTTTTCAGTGGACAAGGCCGACTAAGCTGAGAGGATGGAATAGGTGCTGGGCAAGCCTACTCCATCTTAATTCGTCCCGGGCACTACAGCATCCTTTTTTGTTAAGGTAAAAAGTTGCCTCCTGATGCTGTGTAAATCATCTACTATCTTGAATGAATAAACATAAATGGTAAAAGGCCTTAGTTTTTTTTTATAACAGCTAAAGTTATATGGGTAGGAAGCTGTGGGTATTTTTGGATGAAAAAAAAACTAATGTATGTACTTCTTGGACGAATCGTCCAAGATGTACTTAAACAAAGTTGATTTGCTGGTTCTAAGGTACCTACCTACCTACCACCTACTGGGAATACCTAGTTAATAGGTGCAAAGTTTATAGATAAATAAAAATCATTGAAGTAGTACTATTATAGTGTCCTTTAATTTTAATAAATAATACAGGTATTTACAACAAAAAAATTGTAAACAATTCAGTCATAGTTCTAAAATAAAATACACCAAAGAATATTAATAAAACAAAAATGTAAACAACCTACAAAAAAAACAATGAACATGTAGAACAGAATAATGAAATACATTATCTACTAACCAACTTACCTCTACCATAAACAAATAAAACCCCAGTGTTAGTTTCTATAAATTTACTTAAATAATGCTTAAACTTTAAAATATTTTGTGATAATATGTGATGTGTAGGTCCATACCTACAAAAATAGGTAGATTAATCTTCTGTTTTTAATGAACAGTAATATGGAAAAATACTATTTTATGGCCAAATTAAAATGATCTAATCACAGTACATCAAATAACAAGCATAATTTAGTTAATTGTACATTTCCAGAGGTCTTATAGGTAATTATTGGAATATTCATAATCACAGTGAACAAGTATAAATTCTAATGATAATAATTTTTTGAGATTCTATGGAAAAATACATGTATAATATTGTATACTGAGAAAATAATCATTTGTGATAACATTTTGTTGTTTACCTACATTCAACTGCAAAAAGTCTAAACAGCATTTCCTTTTTGATGTTTGTTTTGAATATCTTATAAAAGTATCAAGGAACTACACTAAGAAAAATCTTGAATAAAAATAATTTAGCTGCAGGTTCATTTTTTAAATAGCTCTTCTATGATACCTACTCCTAATACCTATTAGAACATTAAATGCATAATAGCAATAGAGAGACAGTAAGTAATAAAATAATATAAATTAGTATTTTTAAGCACCCTTTGGATTTATATAATAATATCTTAAATATTTTAGCGCACAACATGCAATTCAATTGTGGAGTTCTTTTTGTTGATGAGAGATAATAACTTATTTTCCACATCATGTGAAACCTCTTGCCACACACATTTGCCAATCAGAGGCACTTCTTCTAGTGGTGGTCTGAAAGCAACCAATAAGCTGAGACAGCAACCATCAGCGACAGGGTCTGCTTCCAAATTCAGAAGACCCAAAGGTCTGTGCTGTCCCACGTCTGCTCCAAACATCTCCACCATAAACCTTCTCAAAGTAGAATGCACACTTTTGGCTGGATTTATTTCACATGTAGGAAAATGTAAAGCTGATTTTTCACTTAGTAATACATGTAATTTATTTGTACTTCTCTTTTTTATTACAACAATCAACCTCAGCAAATCCTTTTCATGAGGAGTTGGTGTCGGTAGAATGTCCTGATGCCAAGATTTACCAGACTTGCTCTGCTTGTACAACTGTGCTTTCTCAATAAGATGTAAAATATCATTTGACCTCAATGATATTTCTTGCATGTTCAGAATCCATTTAGCCTGTAGAGACTCCTTGTCTGCTTTGGCTGGTGTTTTAAGTTCACCACCCACCACTTCTCCAGTCAAGACAAACCTGTACCACATTCCCCCGGCTGTTTCAACAACTAATAATGTATTCAGTTCACATTCTAGACCTGTTTCTTCTAATACTTCTCTGACTGCTGCCTGAACAATAGTTTCGCCTTTCTCCATACGTCCTGCGGGTAAGTACCATTTTCCGGCGCAACTTTCTTTGGCCTCTTGCATCATGAGTACTTCGTTAGATTCATTTAGAATCACACAAGCGACGACGTAGGTGACGTTACCGCCCAGTACCGGTTTGAAATTAGAGGGAGTGGTAGGCGTGATACCTTGAGATTCCGCGACCGAATTTTGATCAGCTATACTAAAGTCGCACAGATTGTGTTCTTCTCCATTTAGGCCTAATCCTTCCAGCAATTGAGTTAAATCATGGTCTACTTGATGCGACATAGTGTCAAACAAAACATTCAAACAAGTACTACCATATAAAAATCACTGGACACTGGACTAAGATCACTCACACTTTTCACTCAGCGATTGATTAACTGGCTAAACAATTAGGTAGGTACCAAAATGTAAACACCAAAATACCAAAAAAAGTCTTATTTATTTTCTAGAACACGACTACACGTAGCCGTGCCGTACGTAAACAACTTCTTACTAATCTGTGACTGTGACCAAAGAGAATAATATAAACACTATGTACTATGTGTATATTCTAGTACTCTTGCTTGTGCACTATGTAGTGAAGTGACTGGGTGTACTCTAGAGGGAATACTATACAACATAGTACATAGTATTATTATGTGTAGTATAGAGGTGTCCAAGTAGGGCAGCCACACTTTTTTTTTAAGGACCACAAACATGTTTCAGTCATGATGTGGCGGGCCGCAAGAAAATATATTTGTACGAGGAACTATCAGTCCGATACTGTTGTGACCAGAGAGAAGAAAATCACCATTTGACTGTCACAACGTTTGTTGTGACAGTCGAATGAATGTCAAGTTCTGTGGATGAATTTGACATTTTGGTATTGATCGATCGAGGCGAGGATCGGTCAGCTATCCAGCCCTCCCCTCAAAGTTAGAAATTGTCGTCCTTGAGATATTCTATTTTGTAGGATTCTATTAAATCTGCACTTTGCAGCCATGTCGCTGATGAAAGGACAAATGCTGGTGAATATTCTTTAGTAAGAGTGTATTTTTTGTTTACCTCTTTCAAAGTAGTTGGTGTAAGTTACGTAATTATTTCTAGGTTCGCTCGTTGAGCACATCCACTGTGGCGGCTCAGATGATTAAGCCTCCAATTCAGGTTTTTGGCTTGGAGGGCCGCTACGCATCAGCTCTGTACTCGGCGGCTACAAAAACCAAGGCATTGGACGCAGTAGAAAAAGAACTGAGGTCTTTCCAACAATCAATCAAAGCGGATCCAAAACTCAAAGAGTTCATTATTAACCCTACCCTCAAGCGAGACTTGAAAGTAGATGCTCTGAAACATGTTTCAGCCAAGGTATGATAACTCTTTGAAGTATTGTGAGCATGCAGCTAAAGATCTTCATTATGAGGGTAACCTCAAACTTACTAGGTAATAAATAACTGACTTAGAAAACAGATCTGCATGGAGGAGGCCTTCACTCAAAGAGGGGTTCCTATTTCAAATTAAATTATATATTTTAATCTTATGTACATATAACTTTTTTTAAGTACCTACAGCAAGAAGATAATTATATACTTTTTACCCACCTAAGATTAAGATTTACTCTCATGGTTCCTAAAGTAAACTACTTGCCCTAAACCCATATAACATGGTTCTGCACAATATGAACTGTACATACCTAAATATTGTTTATGCATTGAATCTATTAGTCTACTTGTAAATTGGGACTGAACGTAAACCTGATTGATAAGATTCTTATTGCATTTTTCAGATCAACCTTTCTGCCACCACTGGAAACTTGCTGGGTCTCCTTGCTGAGAATGGCCGCTTGAACAAACTTGATGGTGTCATAAATGCTTTTAAGATCATGATGGCCGCTCACCGTGGTGAAGTAACATGTGAAGTCATCACTGCCAAACCCCTGGACCAGGCTCAGAGGCAGAGTTTGGAAGCTGCCCTCAAGGTATCAAAATCATTATAGCTACCTACTTATCTAACTAGGCTTTGGATCACACATGAATAGCATCCAAGGCAAATAAATAACTCTTTTCTCATACTGCCTAGAAGAGATTTATTTTTTAATAGCTTATTATTTCTGCATGACTAGGATAGGATAAAAGTAGTCTAGCTGTTTCAAGTTTAATCCAATTTAATTCAGCCATTATAGGCCAGTCAATACCGTCACAAAAAATGGCAAACATCGCAAATGTGCATGTATCCATGATTTTTTCATATTATGAGGTCTTTTGAGAGTAGTCTATACCTAAATTTGCAACATTGAAAACCCTGTGCAGTTTTTCAGTTTAACATATTAAAAAAACATAAATTCATGTGTGTTTGATGTTGATATTAACATGTTATTCAGCCACAAACATTCAAAATAACCAATACCCATATACAAATTTTCAGATTTTACTCATTACTAAGATTTAATTTAGATAAGTGATACTATGTACTTTTTATGTTTCAGAAATTCCTAAAAGGCAATGAATCCATTCAACTATCTGCCAAAGTTGACCCCAGTCTGATTGGAGGAATGGTTGTATCTATTGGTGACAAATATGTGGACATGAGTGTGGCCAGCAAAGTCAAGATGTACACAGAGCTCATCAGTGCTACTGTCTGAATCAAGCTTGTAATATATATAGGTGCTTGCAGAATATAAGTTATTACAAATCAGTTATTAGAGATTCACACTTTTATTTTTTACTATTCACTACAGTAGACTGCTATATAGATTTTACAGAGGTATATAGAAAAATTATTGATGTTACATGGGCTGGGTTAATAAAAACAATGATTGTTAAATGAAACAAAAATTTTAATGTGCACTCCGCACTATTTGACAATAAAAATATGCTTAACTACATAACAAAAATAATACTCTGACATTACCAATAACTAAGTAATATTTCTCTAATAATAACAAGGATAGGAATGCTTGAGATCAATAAACATTGAGATCTTTTAATTTGAACTTCTGTTGGACAGCTGAGAGGAAGGGATAAATAATTTAACCCTCTGCTGGAGCAGCTTCTCCTTTGAGAAGTGCATTTTCTGCTTCAAGTTCTGCAATTCTTGCCCTAGCTGCCTCCAACTCGTCATCTCCACCATCTGTACCCAGATGTTTTCTAACATATTCTAGTGCATCTTCAGGTTTATCGGGCTCTTCATATAGACTTACAAGAACTTTTGTAAGAGCATCCATGACACCTGCCCTTTCTAAGTAGCGCCTGAACTCTTCCCTTTTAGAATCAATTGGCTGAAAAGTAAAGGCACTATTATTTGTATATTGAGAATTTGCATCCTGACAGCAAGGATGTTTGTCCCTTACAAGCCATTCGCAAACCGAGTGGTGCTTTATTCAGCAGTGTTTTATTTAATTCTTCTTTAACTTTTCTTACATTAGAATTTATCTACAATTATATATAACAATATTATAAAATTTTATATACCTACATTAAACACGGTTACATGATGCTATTTTACTAGACATTAGGTTAGAAAAGATGTAGGTAATTGGCACAAGTGATCCATCAAAATACATTGCCTGCTTTCTTTTACTTGACTTTCGATCCAGCCGGTAGGGACAGATTACTATTTTATTATAAGCAATGTATTATTAAGATAGGTAATTAGATGAAAATCATACCTTGTACGAAGACATCTTCAATCTAGGCAGTTTACCTATACGTCAACACAAAATGACTACCTACGACTGACGACGACAACCTCAGATCAGAACAATAAACGACAACGTACGGTAATTTTTTTTCTGAGTGTTTTTTCGATAATAAGCTAGGTATTTGTTGCAGTGCCTGTCAACAACTTTTAATTAACGTAAAGAAAATACACGGACAGACGTCGGTCGTCGACCAAGTTGTTTTGTTTTTTCGTTTTTTTTTTCCACAAATTCCGCGATAGCATAGTGAAGTGAATATTCAGCGGCGCGCCGCGCCCCATCGCAACGCCATAGATAATACTATGATAATATCCAAACAGGTCCAAACCTGTGTTAATATTTGGTATGAGTTTTGATTTAAATATCTAGTTAATTCTATTGTATAGATTGTCTATAATTATTATGTGCAATATCCAAAATTTTTGTAGTTACATAAGTAGGTACCTAATTCTAGATGCTTCTTTAAAAATGTAACGCCTTGGTAATACTGCTGTAATATTACATCTATTTCCTGAATAAATGACTCACAGAAGCTCAACATAGAGAAAATCTTGGTGCGAGAAAGAGATAAATATTTGTACGCCTGCTATACCAGTGAGTACCTACTCATAAACAGTGAAGGAAAACATCTTGAGGAACTCGCGGCTTAGTCAACTCCGCACATATTGATTGACCATGACCATGTCTTTCCTGTGGACAAGGCTGCTTACCCCCGAATACTCAAACGAGATTTATAATGATTCGAATCAATACGAATCGATATGATGATTCGAACAATAGATACCTATAAATAAATAAAAAACATTTAGATACATTTTGAATCATCATCATCAGCCTATAACAGTCCACTACAGGACGTAGGTCTCTCCAATTACAACCATCGCTAAGCGTACTACTCACGTAACAGTTAAAAGAAAGAATTTATTCGAATCAGATCGTGGATTTGAATCATCTCGACCATCTGAATCAAGCGATGATTCGAATCAACATAAAATCTCATTCGAATTGAGTTTTAACTGTCATCATTCCTTTCGAATCAAATATGATTCGAGTCCCATCACTACCATAAAGCATACGTAACAACGCACGCACGCAACGTCTCGTCACGTCAACGCAGCGCGAACGTGATATTTTTAAGATTAATTTTAACTATACCTACTGTGTAAAATAGTTTGCGCGTAGCGTTAATCGATGATAGAGCACCAACAAATTTAAATTTCATTACCTACAAAAAGTTACAACATTCTATAGTCATGTCACCATCAACTGACTGGGACGAGATTAAACGATTAGCAGCAGACTTTCAGAAAGCTCAGTTATGTTCTACAGCTCAAAGGTAATTCTATTATCCTATCCTATAATAATATAAGTCCAAGAGTTTGTGTGTTCGTGGGTCAACCGCGGCGTAACTGAAACGGTTTCGAATTAACATTGAGTTGTACCATGGAATGACCATGGACGAAAAATACCTGCATAGTTCGTGACCTGGAGTAATAAATATTATGGGTTACTAATTTTTATCTGGATACCACGCGAGAGAAGCCGCGGGTGGGTGCTAATTATTACAAGACTATACATATACCTACCTAGCCTAGTCTCTGCCATGCAAAATTATTTTCTTTGCTGTAGTGTAGGTTGTTATAACACTAAAGCCAGACAAACATTTGATGATTACAAACTTTAATAGAATCAGTAGGAGATCTGAAGTCACCAACACAGCTTGATAATATGCAAGTTGAGTGACCTAATGGACCATTGACATCGTAAAAGTGGCAGGTTCATAATTTGTCTTGAAAGTGTATTATCGAAGCTTATGTTAGTAGAATGTAATGATAAAAAAATTGACCTGCTGCAGGAATTCACCACTACTATTATTCTACATATGTATGATAATTTTGTTTTCTGTTTTAGACTTTCAGAACGAAATTGCATTGAAATAGTCACAAAGTTGATAGAACTCAAACTTATTGATGTTATATTCACTACTGATGGAAAAGAGTATTTGACATCACAACAGTTAATCAAGGAGATAAAAGATGAACTGTATGTGCACGGTGGTCGTATAAATACAGTGGATTTAGCAAAAGAATTGAATGTAGACCTCAGCCAGATAAATGCCAGTGTTACTGAAATAATTAAAGGGAAGGAAATCCAATTAGTATCTGGATACCTTATCACTCACTATTATTTAGAGAAAATTGCCAGAGAAATAAATGAAAAATTACAACTACAAGGTCAAATCTCTGTTGGAGAGCTGACCTTGCAATATGACTTACCTGCAGAGCTCTTGCAACATAATGTTCTTGAGAAATATTTGGGTAAAATCATTATTGGTAAGCAGGACCCTTCTGAGCCCAGGACTTTTTATACTGAAGAGTATATTACTAGGACAAAAGCTAAAATTCGAGGAGCCTTGATGGGGCTATTGAAGCCAACTCCTGCAGCAGTAATAATAAGCCACTGCAATGTGGCTGAGCGTTTGTTCATGTCTCTATTTGACCAAGTAAATGCTCCAGGGATGCTAACAGGACGGCAAGCAGGAGCTTCTTATGTTCCAACATGTTATACTAAAGCTCAGAATGATTGGGTGATCAGTTTCTTCAGGCAGAATAATTACTTGGAATATGATGCTTTGACCCGTTTAGGCTTGTCTGATCCAAAGGGATATGTGAAGAGAGTGTTACCGAATGAAGAATTGACTTTCCTCAGCAGTAGTGTGATTGGAACCCTCATCACACAACAAGTTGAAACTGCGTTGGAGGAATGCATTGCATCAAAAAGTTACCTGGATGTTGTGTCCTTGCTGCCCTCAATACTGTCTGATGCTGACATAGAGAATGTGCTTGATAGTCTATTGAAAAACTCAAAGTCAACCATATTATTTGAAAATACAGGTAAAAAATATTTCTCTAACTACAGAAAGCAGTAGTTTCAAATTAAACCATTTTTTTTTATTTGTTTCAGTTTTCAGCAATCATTACATAGAGAACTTGAAACAGGCTTGTATGCCAATTATACAGAAAAAAGCAGAAGCTGTAGTCAAGTCTGGTAAATACCAGCAGTTTAATCTTGAGAAGCAGTTAGCAAAAGGTTCTGATGTTCAATCAGGATTTGTTGACCACAAGGCAGAAAGGAGAGAAGAACGGAGAAGAAAAGCTGCTTCTGGAAAGGCAGGTGGTGGCTCTCAAGGAAGGGAAACTAAAACTAAAGCTGTTAAGAAACATCAGAGGTCTAAACAAGTAGCCCAAGACTCTGACTCAGATGAAGCCACCAGTGTTGTCAAGAAAACTCAAAATGTCTTAGAAATTGTTACAGTTGAAGATATTGAAGGCATTATCAAAACTACCTTAGAAAATGAGGGTCTTGAAGATCTGATATCAAGAATAGCAGAATATCTTCAAGGGTAAATCAATATTTTAAATTTGATTCAAATTGTTGGGAAAATGGGAATAAAATTGTTTTTCTTTTTATTATTTCAGAGGTCTCAATCAGACAGCTTTGGCTTTAGCTAAAGAAGCAGCAGACAAAATTCTGCAGGATGCTGGACAAAATAGAAAACAAACTCATTCTTCTGCTCAAGACAGAGTCAACATTCTTGTCAATGACATAAAACTGTATGAGAAAGGATTGAAGTCTTTACCATCAGAACAACAGGCCCAGTTCATTAAGTATCTCCTGAAATCTTTAGGAGGCGATACTCTCACTGAGCTTTGCAAATATGCAGCCAACCAATGCAATTTATCAGTTCAAGGAGATGTGTTGTCTGTTGAGCAAAGAAACAAGATCCTTCATGATTTGGCTGATGAGTTCAAAAAACCGCTCCTTGCTCTTAACGTCTCCTTATCTGACCAGAACTTGGAGATGTTTTACCAAAATGTTGACGAATGTCTTTCAGAATTTGGTATGATTTTGAAGAAAATTGACAAAAAAAAGGACAGGTAAGAAAATTGTTCCTCCTTGTGGATGTACCTAGTTAGGACAATTGATTTTGACTTTATATTTTATATTGCAGGCTTTTAATTCAGAATCACAGAGAAAAACTTATTGCTGAATTGGAGGTCTGTGAAGATCCAGCTTTGAGTCTTCATCTAGCAGTCCTTGCAATATTTACAATAGTGACTCAAAACATGTTGCATGCTTCTGGCAGACAAATACCTATAATAATTGGATTCTTGAAAACTCAACTTAAAGAAGAATATTATGGAAAACTTCAGCTGTGTCATGGTAGGCAATGTGAATAAGTCTAAAAACACCATAAGAAATTCAAAATTCAAGGCTGCACTTTAATTTTTATAGAGTATATTTTGTTTCTCATCATTTTTACTATCCAGTATTACTGGTTTTATTTATGGCTGCCAAATAGTTGCAATAGATGTTGCAATTATTAAAATATTTTTTAAATTGTGAATTTTTATAGAATAAGTTTTATTTATCTAATGTCCATTATTTCTGAGTGGTTGCACTTGGTGAATGTTTAGTGGAAAAAATTTTGTTTTATCATTTTCACTATTCAATTGAATGACACTATCTAAAGGCAGTTTTATCAGTGGCTGTGATATATATATTTTTTAAATGTCAAAAGTTTGTATGAAACTCTCCATTGAAAAATGTTATTAGCTCTTTCATGCTTCCATGGCTTATGATTTAGGCAGGGTGCGGTGATCATCAGTCTATCAGTAACCACATATATTTACACATTTTTTCAAACTCTTGTATTTTTCAGAACTTGTAACAAAATACTTGACTGCTTCCGATGATGATAAAACATCAGCAGAAGAAAAACTTAAAGATGAAGTGCCAGCTTTGAAGAACATGGTCCAAGAGATTAAAAAGTCTAAGTAAATAAAAAGTTGCATGCATTTAGATATTTCTGATTTTGTTATAAATAACATAATAAAGATGCATTATCTTTACTTTTATTTACCATTTTCATTTGCGAGATAAAATAAATCTTAAAAAGGAAATAATTTAAAATATAAATAAATTTATTTTCAAAAGATCTTTTAATATAATTAGGTATTATCATATTTTAACCAAGCTGATTACAAAGTACTTAAAACATGTGAATATGAATAAACAAAAAAAAGCTTGTTAGTTATTCTGCAGAAAAACTTAATAAGTAATACCTTAAATTCCTAATTTTAAGAATGGAGAGTCAACCCTTTGTGAATTGTTGAGACTGTTTGAGCAAAAGTAAAGTTATGGAAAATGTATTAGAAAAAAATTTTGTTCATTCGTTTTAGTAGTACATAGTGAATATAAAACTGGTATTCATTCCATTGTACAATTTACTAATCTAAAACTAAAGGAGATATTTCACTAATGTATGGAACCTAGGCCTGGTCGGTGTACACTTGTATAAACTTACTTTAAATATGTAAAACCTTTTCATATTGTAATTTTTTTATTAATTTGCTTTATTTAATGCATGTTCCTAAAATACCTTTCTCATGGAGAGCAACAAAACAATATGGCGGGGCGGTTTTGACATCTTTTGACTTTGGGATCGGATCGGTCCCGATCCCGATCCGATCTGATTTGACAAGTAGGTAAAATGGGTGCATTTTGTTCACGAAGAATTGAAAAGTTTGTAGGTACTGAAGCTACCAAATGCTTTAGGTGGCAGTGACAGCTACAAAATATTGCCGTCACGGACTGTAGCATGATTTTATGACAATGTTGTCATACATTTTTTCACCATTTTTCAGTCTGGCGTACATAGACTAGGCCTACTATGAAACATCTTTGTGGATCTTAAAAGTTTTGCTGACCATTTCATAAAGATATTTCTTAAAAGGGATTTCAGAGCTGTCAAATTAAGTTTAATTGGAAATGCAGTATCAACAGTAGAGACAAAAATGTTTAAAAAGCATTACAGAGTGCCACATCAGCGTGTCAAGAGAAGTTTTAAAACTTGTCCAATGAGATCAGAAACTGTTTGGTCAACTTCTCCATGTGGATATTGCTTTGAGTATTTGTGGTTACATAGTAAATATTATGAAGCTTTGGCAGCTTGGCGTCTCTTCACATCCCAGTTGTAGACTCTTGCCATATTCACTTCTGTTGTAGTACATTGATCCCTGAAATAGTACCAATTATATAATTACTAGCTTCCGCCCGCCACTTCGCTCGCGTGGTACCAGGATAAAAAGTAGCCTATATGTTATTCCAGCACACATACTATGTATGTTGCAAGTTTCATTCAAATCCGTTCAGCCGTCACAGTGCAACTGAGGCACAGACATTGTTACATCCTCACAAACTTTCGCATTTAATGTTAGTAGGATAGGAAACTGGTTTACCAAACAGTTGAAAGTTGCACAGAATAGAATAAGTAGGTAACTTCCTGGCATGAAGAGTTAATTTCAGGAATTCCTTTCTTAGTGGCACCCTTAACCCATAAGAGGAATATATTCTTTATACTTCGCAACTGGAGACACAATTTATCTAAACAAATTGTCAGTACTTAACCTAAAACTTACCTTTTCATTACATGTTTCTGGAACTTATAAGTAGTACTAATATTTAGTTAAATTAAGATTAAGTTAAGGTACTAATAGTATAAACTTTTTTAAAAACTTAAAAAGTAAGTAATAAGTTAAAGTTATAGTATTATTAGTTAGTTTAAGTGATTTCAACATAATAACGAAAAATATATGTGAGTATCTCCAGTTTGGCTGAAGTATAAGTTTAATTCTTCTAGGACTTATGACTTAGCTTAGACTGTGTGTCAATTTTCAGTCAATCAGTCAGTAGGTAACGTAGAGTTTTATATATTTAAATAATAATATATTTGAACTTAGATAGAAAACTGAGCTCATTTTCATTTCTTATTATTTAAGTATTCCAGAGGAGAGTTGATGTCAGGCAGGCGGCCGGTCATAAAACACCTTAGCCAAAACTCTTACAGCATGATTCAAGGATCATGCTGTGCTGACCCCACATAGTGGGGTGAGGGCAGGAAGATGATGATGATTATTATTATACTGATTACATTAAAGTTTTTAATGTTATTATAGTTTGTCTTTGTTAGTAAAAATTTTGCTTAGTGACCTGTACATTAAAATATCTTTAAATAAGTAACCACACTTGTTCAGCTTCAGCTATTTGATTTGCTAAATGCCTTATGGTTAGCAAGAGAGATCAGTATCACCTACAGCCTTATATATTGCAGTATTTTTTACAAATTTGCTCTGGATTAATCTCACCTTAAAAAATCTAGGTCATGTTCCACACATCCCAAGTTTTTCTTAGCTGTGGCCATATTAGCAGTTAGCAATTTCTCTGCATCTTCTAAAGTATATTCCAACATAACATTTGCTCCAAGCCATAAACAAACTTTGTTTGTAGGTGGTACATTTGCCTAAAATGGAAGATAAATTCAAAGTTTATGATAGGGTGGTACCTTATCTTCAGTTCTATTCTAAAAAATATGATTTATGTACCTTCAGGAATACTTGGTCACTAAGAAGAAACTGTGTCTCCATATCTGTTGTCTGAACTTTCAGTTTTTCAATCATTTCCAGTGAGCGTGCCAGGTCTGGTATTTGTTGTCTCAAGCGCCTTCTTTTAGTAGCAAGGGAATATTCCATAACCTTATACTTTCCATGCTGTTCGTCTAGACTCCTTAGAACTTTGTCAACACCTTCAGAATTCTCTGGTTGGTTCATAAATTCGTCTACATTGTCCTGTATGCAACACAAGACAATTTAGTTAATTTTCTATCCTATAGTCGTGTTGACGGTGAAAACCCTATTAGACTGTTGTGTAATTCAAAGAAATAAAGTGCAGATGGGATGCAATGTTATAGAGGCGGTTTGGGAAACAAGACTTAACCTATAAGAGTAATAGTTGATCTTAAAGCATGAAAGATAATAGCTACTTTAGGATTTCTTTACTCACAACAAATACTGCTTCAGGTATTCCTGAATAAGATTTTGGGCTGGAATTCGAATCAGCTCCGTCTCCTTCCATTTTCGTAAATCACAGAGAAAAATCACAATCACACTAGTTTTCTATTAAGTTTTCGGCAGTGCTGCCAGCAGTCAACTTGGAAAAGTTCCGAACCCAAGCCCAAAATAGTACGAAACATTCTAAAATAAAGTCTACTAGCTGCCGCCCGTGGCTTCGCTCGCTAGAAAAGTCTATTTCATTAAATTTTTAAACGGACGATTACACGAATGACCATTTTTATAAAGTCTTACTTTTCACTAAATCTATTAGGTACTTATAAAAAATCTACTTTTTACTACTTCTTTTATCGCACATAATTTTTTTGCAAAAAATCCTTTGTTACACGACCGGGTTTGAACCCGTGACCTTAGGATCGGAAGGCGGGGTCTCTACCAAGTTGGTAGTACCAACTAGACCACCAGTCAGTACTCTCACTCAGTCTCAGTCACTCTCATGTAGGTATGTACTATACATAGTAATTATTAATTCCATGTCTACCACTTCTATGGACAGAACGCCTTTTTTAGGGTTCCGTACCCGAAGGGTAGGTACCTACCAGCGGGACCTTATTACAAAGCCTCCGCTGTCAGCGGGCTTTATCTCATGAACCGTAATAAGTAGAGTTGCTCAGTGTGTATGTATTTCTATTGCTGTTATAAAAATAAATACCTGGGTACTAAAAATAAAATAATGATTAAGTACCTACCATGTTTATTTATGGGTACGGAACCCTTTGTGTGCAGATTACCCGCGAATACTCAAACGCAACTCAAGAGTTGAGCACGTCTCAAGTCACAGTTTTTGATGAAAATCTGTCAAAAACTCGTCACTTGAGACGTGCTCAACTCTGAGATGCGTTTGAGTATTCGGGGGTTAAACTGATTTTGTTTATGTAAGTGATAAAGGGTTATTTTATCTCGTTAATTTGAAGCAGCATGCTGTAAGCTGCTTTTAATAAGATCCAATAAAAAAAGCCGCTAAAAATATAAAATGAGTTTTATTAAGTAGATAAAAATATAATTTGGTCTAAGTACGTACATCAATTCAATTATTTCATACAATAAACACATTGCTTCACAAGAGGTTAGGTACTGTTCTTGATTGCGTAACTAGGTAGTAGACAATAAACAAAGATAAAAAAATGAGATAATTCAAACACAGGACAGCATGCTAGGAGTCTTAAAATTCAGCTGGACTACCAGTGGCTGGTAGATGTTTACAGACTTAGCTAGATTAGATACCGACATTCTTAAAAACAGCTTTATTATTTTTACCCTTTCCAATACAAATCTATATCCATTACATAGTCACCTAGCAGTTTCTAGTACTAACATCACAGGTTGGTCCCTGAACTGACTTTTCAATAAAAATAATAAAAGCGAGTTGAACGCCTCAGTTTACAGGGATAAATATACACTAAACAGGTATTTTCTTTATTAAATTTAGATTTTCACAATTTATTCTAATTTAGTAGGTAGGTAGGTATAGGTAGGTACTAGGTCTAGGTATAAGTCATAGCCTCAGTTTTAAGCACGAATCAGATAAGGTACCTATTCTAAAGATTGAAGTAGGTACATAATATGTGATGAAATCTAGTAAGTACCTATACTGTATTGTAGCCCTTAAATAAACCTCGCAACATGTTCCATAAACATGTACTGAAAAAGTAAGTTTTAGGTTAGGTATGGGTGGTTTGTTTACATAATCTATTATATAAAAATCAATTGCTGTTCGTTGTCTCGCTAAAACTCGAGAAAAGCTGGGCCGATTTAGCTGATTATGGTTTTGAAATGTTTGTTGTAGTCCAGGGAAGGATTAAACGGTGAAAAATCATGTACCGGGTACCACGCGAGCGAAGCCGCGGATGGCAACTAGTATTGTATAGATCTCCAGTTTGGCTGAAGTATAGTTAAGAAATCATTGTACCTATGTTTAAACTACATATTAAAAAATTCAGTTTCAAGTTATTTCATGTAAATCAGCGGAGAAGGGCATTGGTGACCTGTAGCACAGGTTTTATAATGCCTATTTCAGGCACCAGTCTCTCACAAAACAGGTAAACTGACTACCATAAATGTATTTTATTATTATTACTGTAAAACATAGGTTAACATTATACTGTTAACAAAACCTACATATTATCACACCCATATCCTTAATGGGGTGGGCAGAGCCACAAGTGCACAAAAGAAAACTAGCAATTAATTTTGTTCCAAAAGAAATAAATGATTTATAATTTAAGAAAAAATGTTAGAAACATGTACATTTAAACGTCATCATCATCATCTTCCTGCCCTTATTCCACTCTATGTGGGGTCGGCACAGCATAAACCTTGGATCATGCTGTAAGAGTTTTGGCTAAAGTGTTTTATGACCGGCCGTCTGCCTTTATGTACATTTAAATGTCAATTTTATTAAAAGGCCGTCATTCGATTAATTTTAATTTTTTAATTTTGGCACTCATTGCAAATGATTAGTTTATGTACCACCAACAATCACTGCCTTTGGGGCTGCTTAAACCGCTGCTTTGGTTGAAAGTATTATTTTATCTAATTGACGAAAACAATTTTAATATCACAATAAGTTTGCCTTATTATGTTGATTTGTAATAGTTTACCATTATACCAGCAATCGTATGTTTAGGGTATCTAACTAAATATCTACTACAATCATAAAATACATACTAAATACACACTAGAAAATTATGTAAACTAGCAGACTTCTAAGATACAGTCTAAAATTAAGTACATAATAGAAACGATTTTCAATGAGATCAAATAAACCACTGAATGAACTAAGATTATATTAATGGTGATTTATAGACACCATGGTTCCCTATGTCTAAATTAATTGTATTAGTACAGTGTATACATTGTCGTAACAAAATAAGATATTATGTGTCTTTAAAAGTATGATTACAGTTTTCGAATATAGGGAAACAGTCCTTAATATTTCAACCGGTTTTATTCTGTATGCTGGATGAGATCATGTTTTACCAATATCATTTTTAGCTTATTATGGTAAAGCATACTTTATGTATTGTCAGTTCTAGTGAAAAATTTACACAAGAATTACCTATACATACTCTGATATATAAAATACTGGTACAGCTACTTGTTCTTATTACACAACAAGAAAACCATAGGTATTTTTGTGCTCAAATACTGCATATCACAACATTAATAGTTATGGCGGTCGGAATATCTATAACAAGATCTAAAAGACCACAATGTTGATTAAAACTAAACAGAACTTTTTAAACGATTATGTAAGTACCTAAGAGAAAAACATCAGACTATTTTAGAGATTGTCAAATTTAACTGCACATACAAAATAAAAATAAATTCGAACTTGGAATAATTTTACAAACAGTCTTTCTAAAAATAGCACACAATTATTATCCACTTAAGATCTTTTCGAAATGGAAGGAATGTTGACTATTTCAGGAATTTTCTTAAAATGATATGATAGGACATAAGTATAAATCATTCAAAAATCTACAAGAAATGAAATCAAAGCGTCACTACAAAGGAAATATTTATCACGGTGAAACATGCTTCTCTACTAAGCAAGTCACTAATGTCATCTTACTTTACCTCTCACGTAATCATAACCTCCACCTTACAACCAAGATCTTTGATCAAGGTAACTCGTCCATGTTCAGTGCAAGCTTTGCAACCCAAGTCAGCTTACATTGGCACAAGATCGAGAGATCGTAAGGCCTAGGCAGATGCTAGGCTAGCTGTCACTGTCATACACATTAAATGCTCCCGGTCTAATCACCACACGTATTACCAACATCAAATAGCAGAACTTGCAGGGCTCAAAGAATGCGGCAATGGACGGCGTGGTGACATAGGTCGTGTGATCGTGCAAGGTGTATCAGATATAGTTCTTAGGCAGCGATGTCACCGTCATTGACACGGTACAACCCCACGGTCTATCCACCATGCGTGAGACCAATACCGAACAGCAGGACTCCGCCGCTGAGGTCGAAGAAGGCTGCAATGGACGGCGTGGTGACATAGGTCGTGAGATCGTACAAGGTGTATCAGAAGAGGTTTTTAGGCGGCGGGACAGAGACAACGGCCGCGCCCGCGCGGCCAGTACTGAGAGGCGCTAGTTTCCGCCAGCAGTTCGCTTCAGAATCGTACACTTCAACCACGCATAGGTATTGCACTCCGTCAAATCCACCTGAAAAATGAATGATCTGATATAAGGGGTTTGGCATTCGTAATATCTAAAATACTTTTTCCGCATAAAAAGTACCTACACTAGGTCATAGATTATCGCTACGGAAATCAATGAAGACAAACTAATTTAATTTTCTAAATAAATCCTACTATGTATGTATGTACTATAATATTATAAAAGCGAAAGTTTGTGTGTGTAAATGTTTGTTACCACATATCCCCATAACTACTAAACCAATTATGATTAAGTTAAGAATGTAAATAGTTTAGGTTCTAGAATAACATTATAGACTAATCAAATTTTCTAAAATCAAACCCTAAGGGGGTTAAACAGGGTGGACAAGTTTCTATGGAAAAATTTTTCATGGTTCGATTCACTCAAAACTTGTATTTTTATTACACCCTTAAGAATGGGGTAAAATGGGGTGTATTGTATGAGAATTTTTTAAGGGTCGCGCGGGCGATGCAAAATGTAAGGGTGTCAAAATTTACAACACGCGAGCGAAGCCACGCGGGTAAACTAGTATACAATATAAATTGGAATTCCTTTTGCCCAACAGTGCGACCAGAAAGAACAACATTTTAATTTGCCTTTATAATACCGGTTTATGAGATGCATAGGACTGAATCGAAACGGTTCCTATACCCAACAGTGTGTGATACCAAGACAAAGTAGAAACAATGATGATGCTAAATTGGAATTGCATTCGCCCAGCAGTGGGACCAAAACAACAACAATATGGCCTTTACAATACTTACCGACGGCAACAATCCGGTCGCCCAGTAGACAGGAGCCTATCGCATCGCGTCCATAGGAAAGTCTCGCCAGTAGCGTCCAAGTATCGGCC
The DNA here is from genome assembly GCA_949320045.1 of Scotopteryx bipunctaria. Classification (NCBI taxonomy): domain Eukaryota; kingdom Metazoa; phylum Arthropoda; class Insecta; order Lepidoptera; family Geometridae; genus Scotopteryx; species Scotopteryx bipunctaria. The sequence goes on from OX439449.1 coordinate 6,493,578, forward strand.
ACCGGGTCGTAGCGCTCCACGCACGCGAGGCGACCCGCTATCGAGTTAGCCGGAGCCTCGTGCCCGCCCAGAGCATATAGATAGCCACCCGCTGCACAAACCTGCCGGGTAAAACGATTGTAATACGGATTTGCATCTTGCCTGTCCTGTCTGATTTATTAAATCAGGTAGTTTACGGCTATGCCAACCATGCTCAGAATGCATAATAATATTTCGTAGTGTTACTTAAATAGGGAAACGAGGTCCGCTTGTTGAAAGTTTAGAAGAATAAAATAGAAAAGTTTTTATTTGACCGATAAGTACAAACACAGAACGGAAGTAGGTATCCTATTATAGACTGACAACCTCAGAATACAGAAGCTGACAACAAAGGATATAAGTAACAGAATTAAAAAAAAAAACCAGTCAAGTGCGAGTAGAATTCGCACACGAAGGGTTTCCGTACCATCCTGTACCAGATCGGTTTTTTTATGCTTGTGTCGCGCTTTTTCTCGCATTTATAGTAACTAGTGTCAGGGTGCGGTACGTACGCTGAGTCCGCCGCGGCGGCGCGTCATGGGCGCGCAGTTGCTCCAGTGGTTGGTGGCGGGGTCGTAGCACTCGACGGAGCGCAGGCAGGCGCCGCCGTCGCGCCCGCCGGCTGCGTACAACTTCCCGCGCAATGCCGCCACGCCGCAAGTACTGCGCGCGCCGCTCATGCCGGCCACGATCGTCCACGTGCGCGAGCACGCGTCCCAACTGACGACAAACATTTCAGTTGTATAACCCCCGAATACTCAAACGCGACTCAGAGTTGAGCACGTCTGTTCAGGTAACTACCAGCTTTTGAAATCTTTCTTATTTCGTTGTTGTTTTAAAAAAACTTTCATTATTTTGATTCTATTCATCTTATAGTCAAAATGAAAACCATTTTGGGATGTCCAAATAAAGCCCTTTCATATGGCACCCCACTCGTCATGTTTGTAATTTATTATACTCTTTTGGGAGCCCAATATCTTTACAACTCCTTCATCGATTACGCTCATATGCTTCCCAGCAAACCTTCATAGCACAGTCTATTTTTCTGCCAAGTTTCATACATATCGGATTAACAGTTCGAAAGTTATGCTCTAACAAACATACTCCAAGACAGCCAGACAGTTCAATTTATCTGCCTTCCCTCCGTTCATATTATTAACTTGCTATCACCATTTTCTACTGATCCGGCTCCAATAACTGGAACCTAATTATCTCTATTCCGAACTTGAGCTGTAAGAGAAGCGTAAAAAAGTAAGTTCGTATGAGCTAGTGGCTAACTCTAGTGACGGAGTTTTTAGGCCGCCTGAAGGCCTCCGTCATGGCTTAACGACTTAAAAGCCGGGACCGACTATTTGACGAGCCCTCCGAAGCACGGAAGCACTCAGCTCATAATGCTACTTGCGGTCACCCATCCCGTTTGTGACTGCGCACAACGTTGCCTAACTTTAACAATCAATCAAGAATGTATAAGCGAGCTACGCCACGAGCGCTTCGAGAGAGAAGCGTAAGAATTGCATTATTAGGAGATAAGACGCAAAGTAGCAAAACAGTTACCGTTCAACAGAGTTCAAATAGATCCATCCATCGTGGCCGCCGACCGCGTAGACTGGGGAGTTAGGCCCCTCTCCCAATACGGCCACGCCCAGTCCGTGTCGATGCGTGTTCATTGGCGCTAGCGTGTTCCAAGTAAGTGATTGTAGATCGAAGCATTCCACCTAAAATATAAGGTACAGTACTAAAATACGTTACTATTAGCATTATTGTTTATTATTATTAATTTTACAACGTTGTGCACGGTCACAATTTGGATGGGTGACCGCACGTGGCATTACGAGCTTCGGAGGGCACGTAAATTGTCGGTCCCGGCTTTAAAGTTGTTAAGATATGACGGAGGCCTTTAGGCGGCCTAAAAACTCCGTCACAAAAGTTGGACACTAGCTCAAACAAATTTACTTTATCATTTTTGTCAATTTAAGATACTTTAAATGAAGCAAAAAAATTGCTTGTGATGGATACAAATACTGAATACGGTGAAATAATCAGTATTGAAAGATATTGGCTTAACCGGATGATTTTCTCGTTAAGTTATCGTGGTATGGGCATGTCATGAGAAGGGGTGAAGGTCATGTTGCGAGGAAAGCTAAGAATATGAATTTACATGGATTTAGAAGTAAAGGTAGGCCAAAGAAAAGGTTGAAGGATTGTGAGAAAGATGACATGGTTAAAAAGGAGTGAGTACAGAGATGACATCTGACAGAAGAAAATGGAAGAAGAGAACATGCTGTGCTGACCCCACATACGGTATACCAACAATTAATGTTAACATTTTTACTACAGAGGGGAAGATTACTTACAGTGTTTAAAGTTTTCAGTCCATCTCTCCCGCCAACAACAATGAGCTTGTTATGCAAAACTGCCACTCCAAATTGCAGCCTTCGTGCTCCCATCCTCATAAATGGCGTCCAGGTATTCGTCCGGGGATCGTACATTTCCATATTGCTGGCACCCTGCACATAATATAACAATAAGTCATGTGAGACACTTCTTCTTCTTCCTGCCCTTATCCCACTCTATGTGGGGTCGGCCTAGCATGATCCTTGGATCATGCTGTAAGAGTTTTGGCTAAAGTGTTTTATGACCGGCCGCCTGCCTGACGTCGACCCTCCTTGGGAATACTTAATATAACAATTAGACACATTATAATGAAAGCAATGTAATATGTATAAAATTGTGGACTTTACAGTCTGGAACCATTTTTTCTTATAATACTCTCTATCTAGTTGTTATTGTTTTAATTTAATATTTGTTATACACAATAAAGAGTTCATCTATCTAGTTAGTTTAGAAACTAACTAGTATTACAAATGCAGGATATAGGAGCTTAATCTTTTTAGATGCATATCTATGTAGTTTCATTCTACTGAGAGTTTATCTGTGATCAGTGTAACATTACAGTAAATCAGTAGGTAGAATTTTTGGATATGGAATACTAGCTTCCACCCGCAGCTAAGCTTGCGTGGTATCTGCCGATAAAAAGTACCATAGGCTCTACTCCAGGTACCTACTATAATTTTAGTAGGATTTACCTTATATCCATCCATGCCTCCAATAGCCAATAAGCGTCCAATTGTCGAAGTTCTAGGTCTAGTTCTATGAGAGAAGAGTAGAGATCGTCGTTCAGGCAAAAGATGCCACTTTACAGCCTCCATGATCAAGGGTTGACATTCCGGGACATTCCCACAAGCATGCTCAACTTTATCTATCAAATACTGTAAATGACATAAAAAAATTATGAAAGTACCTAACTATTATAATCAGAGCACTAATTTATAGAAAGGAATATAAGTAAATGTTGACAAGGTTAAAATTAACATTATGGTTTATGTACACAAAGAACTCCAATAGGTTACACTAGAATTCTCACCTATAAGGAAATAACAATATTCTGTAAATTCCTTTCTACATATCATTGTGCTCTTTGTTAAAAATTATAAAAACAAACAAATCACATCTGTTTATTTCAGTACTATGTTATCCCCAAGTTGATTCCACAATAATAAAAGTAAAAACTTTTGTTATTTGTGTGGAGGGGCTTTGGTGCTTGTTTCCAGTGATGTGACAGTAATAACTTCACATAAAGACGATCGGGAGCCCTGACTCAACAGGAAGGGTGAGTCATCCATTCAACAAAAACAGAGCAAAAGTTGTGGATTCAATGGAGTATTTTGAGAATTTAGTTTGTAGACAATGTAACAAAGGAAGGGAGCCATTACTTCAACAACTTTGTTCTTAAAGAGAAGATTTATTGGTTTTCTTTCAAGTTCTATCCAAATGACAAATGTTTATTGTTTGTTCAGTTGTTTTTGATAGATTTTGACTAATCTTTTAAACCCTTTAACCTGTCAAGCATTAGACATTTTTGGGGAACTGAGACATTATTCTAAATTGTGAATAACCCATGTTTCACAAAACACGCAAGGTATTCATTGTGTTTTACTACACTTTTTATACCATATTTTTAGTGGTTTGTTCAATGGCAAGCTTGATCTATAGTTGATCAACAAAATACTATTGCTTTCAGGTAACTTGAACTTACTTCTGAAGACAGTAAAGGTAGCTTTATCAGCTTAAGCAGTGTGGGTAGATGCTGTTCTCTGTTGGAGCTGTCATGCTGTACCCATGTCATGAGGCTTTCAAACACATTCTCCTCTGTAACTACATTGAGATCATCTGATTTGAGCAAGCTTGCCAACTGATCGGCATGTAATGCTAGGAACTCTTGATGTTTTACCACCTAAAAGATAGAATAGATTAACAATGACATGAACAAAATATGTAAACAAAAGTGTACAGCATCAGAAAACTACTTTTGCCTACACTAGTGGGACTCTGTTGTGCCCAAGATGATATAAATAGAGTAGGTATGACCAGCATCTATACCGTCCCCTCAGCTTAGTTGACCTTATCCCCAGGAAAGACAAGATATAAGTAAGTAGTGTACCTGCATAAATAGCTGGTATGTGTATTTCAAAGCAGCCTTATGTAAATCCAAGCAAGACTGTTGTTCAGCAAAGAGCGCTATGCCCAAACAGTTGCATGGGTCGAGTTGTTTTGTGAGGAATGCACAGCATGCATTTGTGACTGAATTCAACTGCAATAGACTCGCTGTTGATAGTAGTACTTCTACTGTTTCTTCCCTTAGCTCTGCAAATAATTCAATACAGTTTTAATTACCTCAAACCTTAATGTAGGTAGTTCAAATAGGTAACTGTATCAAAGTAAACCTAAGTAAGTTGCTAGTAAGTCTTATTTGATAACACTTTTGGACTCAATGGTGGCAGGTCAAGAACAATGTGACAAAAGGAAGTAGGTATCTGAATATTTAAACTCTTAAAATTGCTCTCATACAAACCTATTGTTCCAGTGTAACAATAATGAACCAAAGATTGCAGTGCCTGTGGATCGACTCGTTCAAGTGTTATCTCAGTCAGTTGTGCCTCTCTCAACGACCCAGTAAACATAGCTGCAAAGTATTCACTGCATGACGCCAGAAGTACCTTGTGGGCTGGAATTCTGTTACAAATTTTATAGCATTAATCCTATGGTACGAGAGGAACTGGACTGGCAGACAAGGGATAGATCTTCGTGACTAGTGAAAATGGGGGAGGCATTTGCCTAACAATGGGACAATATGGGCCACTAGTAACAGTAACAGTAATCTTATAGTAACACCGTGAATTGGTCCCTTTACAGCCTTAATAAAAATATTATTATTGGAATAATTAGGTATTAAAAAGGCAGTTTGTACTTATTTTTGTAATTAAATGTTTCTGATTCTAAATGATTGGTCATTGACTTAGCAAGTTACTTTAGAAAGTGCAGCAGTACATGCGAACTCTTCCAAGGCCATCTTTTGTATTGGTGCAGCACTCTTGTAAAAGGTCTATGAACTTTACTAGTTTCTTTTGTTCAGTTTCTTTCAGACTTTTTTAAATAGACCCTTACAGGTACCTATCTAATAAACGTAAGTGTCAATTGCAAATATAATATGAAAAGGTTTCTGGCTGGTAAACAAACTAACCTGCATCCTCCCGCGATTAACGCCACATCGCACAGTTTCTGCGCTTGGAAGTATCCAAATATATTTTTAAGGGTACTATCTGAATGCCCTTTATCACTGAAGAGTTCGTCCTGGCTTGTGGCACTGGAGAGGCTTAGCTGGCTGAGCTCCCGTGGCAAGCCTTCGTCGATAGAATTCGTGGAAATGTTGTCCTTTGAACATTCGGGTTTTTGCGCTTCACAAGCCGCCATCGTTATCGGTTACGTAGTACAATTTATGGAAAATATTTACTTTGTTACAATCGAATCGGCATCGCTGCTCACAACAAAGCACCAACTAACGCATTTATTAGAATACTCTACACACACAGTTCACACAAAATGAAAACAAAGAAACTTGAAATTCATGACGAAAAACGGCGGAATTTCATTCACCATTCACTGACATTCATTGATTGACAACTGATATACACACATACATGACAGTGACATTAACAATCAACAAAAACAATGCTACGTGATCTTAGGTCTATCAAAGCAGCAAAAAAAAGTAGAATCAAACAAAAGGACCAATGTTTTTATGTGAGAAAAAAAAAGAATGGCACCGACCGGCACCATCTAAGTGAACCTCAGAAGTGAACAGAACACACCCTATCATAACCTACTAGGTATATTTATAAATGTGAAAGTTTGTGAGGATGTTTGAAAAAAAAAAATGAAAAAAATACAGAGTATACAGTTGGAATATACAATACAGAGTACATGTTGCTGGATATACATTATAGGCTATTTTTAATCCGGATACCACGCAAGCGAAGCCGCGGGCGGCAGCTAGTTTAACAATAAAATAAATTCACGAATGACTAGACTTTTAGGTCTCAGACTATCTGCCTTCCCAAAAGAGATTTTAAAATTATAATAAAAATCGTTAGATAGATCGAATGTTGAACTTTGAACTTTGACTGGGTTTGGGGCTGTTGCCTGATTAATTTTAATCATGAGACGAGTAAGAGACAACGTCAATCACACCGGAGACGGGAGTCTGTCTGTCAGAATCTAAATCCAGAAATAGTAAGTACATATACAAAACTTACCTACTCGATACCTACCATAATACACCTTAACACAGAGTAGGTACCTAACCAATGATACTAGCTTACAGTAGATTCACTCTCTAACAAAAGTCCAGTTTAAGTACCTATAAAAAATTGCCTACTGTTACGACCGTTATGGTGGCAGGGGACATTCCGCTAACCTATGGGAAAAACGCATTCTAATTTTTATTAATTTGTTTTTTTTTGTTAGAAATATGAAAGAATAACAAAACTTTAAATACTAATTTATCAACTTTCTAAAACAAAACGTAATCATCTTTCCTAAAAAAATGTTACCTATATCAGTCTAAAAAAACAGGTTTGAGCGTCATTACCCCGGCTCGGAGTAATAGGTACCTACCGTTCACCCAAAGGAGTAATGGTGCTAAAGCCTGTTTGTTCAAAATGTTCAAATAAGACAAAATGAGATCGATTTTAAACCCGCGCCTCCTGCGTCTCAGCCGAGCCGGGGTCTGGGTGTTGTAGTATGTAGGCACTATCGATATTATAAGTAGGTATGTATGTACAAAAAAGTTTATACTAGTAAATATGACAACAAATCAATATTAATCAACTAAACTTAAAATAAAAATCACAATTGAACATTAATAATCTTTATCAGAAGTAAAAACTAATCAGACTTATTCTTAGGCACACAAATCACAGATGTATCCCTCTGGGAAATCCCATCCAGAGATGTGCTCTGGATGGGATTTACTGGAGCATAAGACCACAGCCCGCAAGTGGTACAGTGATATCACAGCTCATTATTTCGTCCAAATTCATCGCAAAGACTGCATTTGTCGTAATTTTCAGCGTGTACGTCTAAATCATTAACATTCCCCTTTCACTCTTCTCACTCTAACGTCTCCTTCACTCCAACCCGCTTTAGCTGTGCTCCTTTTACGTTTTCGAGGCATATCTGAAGAAACATATCAAATCAGTAAGGGGCAATGACGTTCACTTGAGCGGTAAAACCTCAACGATCGTTCAGTTAAAATTAGATCGGTGCGGCCGTAAATACAAACACGCACCTTACTCTTTGACGCTGCGAGCGGACTGAATTTACTTGTCGTGTCGTTACCTGCACAAGCGTTCCTCACCCCGCGCTTCAGCCCACGCGGTGTTATATGAATACCTACATGGTATGAATATGAATTTTAATAATAATAAGACACTCTGTAGCCCTAACCACCGACGGCTTGAGTCCTGTCCCGCTGTCGGCAGCACCCTAGTTTTTAAGTTTATATTATTTGTTTTTTTGTAATATCAATGTAAAAAATATGATTAAAAATAAATACGAAAATAATAATAGTTAGCTTTATTTCAGATTACATAAAATACACATTTTGGTCCATATTAAATAAATACCTTACAGACTAATATACATAACAATAATAATTAACTTATTTAAAAGGCGTCGACACAAAAGTGCACGCCGAAGCATTTAGTTCAAGCATTCAGCAGGCGACCCAGTTACCAAGGTCGAGTTGCGTATAATTGATGAATGCAGCCTCCAACTTCAGCTGCATTGTGGCCACGGTTGACTTCAATGCCTTGATGTCCTTCAGTAGACTGGTACAATCAACGTGGTCAAAGTCCAGCGCAGGTTGCGGGCGACGAACGCGGGCACGTCGTCGTCTGGGTCTGTTACCTTCAGGACGTTGATGAAGTCTTGCAGATTGCGTTCACCTCGTTCATCCCTTCGGTAGGTCTTCATCTGCTTGATGTTGTTCAGTGACTTGTAATTTCGTAAAGCAAGGTCCTCACATTCCGAAAATCATTTTCGGAGTATCTCGACGTGCAGATTTGCAATGCCGAGACCTCGTCCATGACGTCCAAGCGGTCTTGGAGGAACGCAAGGAGTTATAATCCTCTCATGAGCAGATCAGATCATGGCGAGCACAGAGGAGATATAGGAACTTCTCGAAGACATTCGTTTTTATGGAACCCACCGATGACGCTGACGAGACCCTACAGAACGTGGTTGATGCGTTGAGGGAAGAAAGCATCAAATTATGCTAAAACCAAAGTCACTCAGCAGCTTGGAAGGAGCCACTTGACGAACGAGACCGCAACTCGGTAAAAGTAATGTAGGACGCCCTCCGGCGACGATCTGACGATCTGCGAAAGACTGCTGGCAGAGACTGGATGCGTCAAGCCGAAGATAGGCCGCGATGACGGTCATTAGGGGAGGCCTATGTAGTAGTCGACTGCTAAAAGCTGATGATGATGATAATTTAATACATTTTACAAAACCTTCAGCAAACTTTTGGGGTATTATGTCAAATTCGCTTTAAAATAAAGCGGGTTTAGTTAAAACGTATGTACTTATCGCCTAATTTTTACAGATTCCTTTTAACGATGGTCGATGCTTTTAACGTAGAAATAAGGAAGTAATTAAATACAAATCAGACTTGTGATTGTGTTGTTGGTCGTAGGCACAGAAAAGAAACATATGGAATCCGTAGTCGTAGCTACGCTACACAAGCTCGTGTCTTTGCTACGTGTGTTCTACATGAGTGCTACGAGGTGCTACAGCCTCTACCAAACAATAAAACACGCATTTAATTCTGGCTGAGGCATTTATTAACATTTATTTTTGTTTTCAATGTTTATCTTAATACAACATACATAGTAATTAACAATACATAATAAATAGTCCAAAAGTATATTACGCCTACAAAATAGCGTAGTCGTTATAAGATTATCGCCATTCGAGTTGCTTTATGTGTTTTGCGGAATGACAAGGCAACTCCATGACATTGTTGAAAAAATGGAAATAATCTTAGAGAGTGTCGGATGTTTTATTTTGTATTTACCCCTGAAAGACATCATTTTGAAACAATGTTTCTTTAATGTGTGTTTCGAAAAGTTATTTTTCTTTTTAGAATAAACGGGTTTTTTCAATACAAATAAGAAAGTGTTACGTAAACGTTTTGGCAAATCGGATAATAGAGACTATTTAACTTCCAAGACAGTATCAAAGAAAGTGGTCAACATAAATCTCAGCATTCATTCAATGATACGTTAGTTTAATCTAGCTTTTGAGTGTCGTCTTCTGATACCTCTCGGAGATTTTTCCATTTTCTCGTAAGCTATGCACCGACCAAAACCAGAGCGGCCTCTGTGAGTTGATAAGACAAATCAGAAATAATTATCTACCCTCATTAGGTGCAGTTCATTCATACTGGTAAAGATTGCGTGTTATGAGTAAGAATCGAGTCTAAAAAGTTTCAACGATTCGTTTTGTGCGGGTTAGAAATAGTTTGTCTTCAATGGCAAACATAACACCATGAGAAAATATAATGTAAATTTCTATCTAGTGGTAATCAATCAAATATGTATCTACAAAAATAGTTGCACATTTTTAAATAATAATTCATCAAGAAAACTGTTAGCGAAATAATTTTTCTCTACATGGAGTGTAACGTCACGAAAACATCCACAAAATGTTTGTAGGCGAGGTTATATAATTGACCAAATGAAAATTTAAGATTCTATTAGGTAGGTATGTTTATGTAACAAGTGTGTCTCTAAAAATATTGATGTACTTACAACAGTATTTTTAACGTCGAAGTATTCCCCGATTTGAGCTTTCATCATTTATACGTTTAAGATAAATAGTCACATAACACAATCGTGATTTGAACTCAAATGGAAGATTATAGTTAAGAGCGTTTTAATCTCGAATGGAAGTGAACTAGTAAAACATAGTCGCCTTTGTATACGGGTTATGGAATTTGGAAGGATTTTTCTCTAAATTTAATTGTTAGGGATTTATAAATACATTGACAAATAGTGCTCACGTGCCTTAATATGAAACCTAGATAAATATTATTTAGTGAGGGGTGCGTTGAAGTAATGGAGTGGACGCACAAGGGGTCGCTTCGCTAGGGCGCGTGGCGACGAGGTGGCGGCCGGCTGCGCACACGCAATGCCGTGTGACGCCTCCATTCAAGACAAAAGAGACACTGAACAACGATTAGCATCTTTACATTTAAATATCCTACACACATACAGGTATATAGATAAAATTGACCAAAATTGCTAAATGTTTCTAATAAATTAACACAGAGACAAGAACAATACACAATAACTCAGACTTAACACAGAACAAATTAAATAAATTAAAGCTACACTGCAAATAAGTGTATCGGCTCTACATACAATAAATTAGCTTTACATAGCTTTGCGTCTAGTCCAAACAGTAGTACTAACAAATAATATAGATAATGTGATCTGTATTACATACAGACTAGCACAGTTTTCACACAGGTAACATACGTACGTTATTTATATAATATTAAATTAACAATAATCACATCAATAGGTACATACATCATAGTCTATCTCGAAAGATTTTGATTTGCATCTTATCCTATAGTAATTATTAAAATATCACAATAAATTGCTGTGCACATACGAAACAGGCAAATTTTGAGTGCAGTTACATCAATTTATATTATAGAATAATATAATTAATTACTTTGGGTAATAATGAAACATAGTAATATCAAGAAATTATAAAAGTATTCGTACTTATATTGAGTTATATATTGAGTGACTTACTACAATAAGAATTTTTTAATGAATTTGCCGAAAAGTCGAAAGAAGCAAAAGTGTTAATGGTAGGTTACCTACTTATTAATAGGTTGATCAAACTTCAATTTAAAATAATATAACTCCTACACTGTCTCAATGTGTATCAGAAGAATTTATTGGCACTAACTACAAACTTCTATTTGTGTAAATTAGAACCGTTTTTATAGATTTCACGATAAAACTTGTATTTGTCTTTGTTTTTTTTCTTCAGTGTAAAAAGGTTCGCTCCTAACTCGGTCGTCGGATTTAGTCAAAACACGCTTATAACATAAAGGTGAAAACCGTAACATTTTACAACAAAACAAAATTGAAAGACTGAAACGATATACTATTATAGTAAAACACAACATAACAAAATACTGTTGTTTATCGATATTTTCTTTTGAGGGACTTTATCATCAAGCACTATACGTGAAATAATTTAGTCTTGAAAAGCTTTTGTTTTAGATTCTAAAATGATTTATGTAAATACCTCAGGGTCTGATGGCTCAAGAACATGGTTCTAACAGACCACAGAGGTATTTATTGGTTTTGCGATATTGACTTCACTATTTTAAGATTTTTATTTAAATTTCTTTAAATTAATTAAATTTCTAGTGCTTTGATGTGCCTCCCTAGTCCCTAAAAAGAATTATCATTTTATAAAGTTTACATCCACTTAGCTTCGTTATAAATATCTCTAATTTATATATTTACCTACCTACAAATTCTAAGAAAGATATCAACTATTTTTCTAATTTTAAATGTGAGTGCGTATTCAATCTACTCATTGAATCATATACGGTGCCAAAAATATCTATTAAGAACATACATAACTAAAATATTTCATATTAAATATGAACTAGGTATTTTGGTGCATTAGTCTAACCTACTTCTAATTTACGTACTAATATGTAGTAGGTAGATAGTTAACTATAATTTTAAGTGCGTTGCTTTTCAAATTAAATTATTTATACTAAATACTGAGTGCACTTATTCTAGCATTATCTACACGGTGCAGATTTTTTTGTCTTTTTTTAATTTCTTTGTTATAATATTTTTATTTAAGTATATGTCAAATACTAATTTGATGTAAACTTTATTAATTGCTGAAGTTTCTTTGTCTGCATAACATATCCAATTATTTACCAAGCAAGCAAAATATCTTCGATAAGGTTTTGGAATTCGGTTTATTAGACTTAATTCACCTGGCTTAAATCACTTGTGTGTATTCGTTCACAAATAGTATACTTAATGCACCAAGGTGAATTATGTGCACCCTTAAGTAGACTCAATGCGGGGTGCATCGAGTCTACTTAAGGGAACATAGGTACATCTGTGCCTTAACTCTACTTTATTCACCCAGGTGCAACCAGGAATTCTCGGTAAGAATGAGTATTTATAGGTAGGTATAAATTAATTGTTAATTTCTGTTGTAATAGAGTAAGTAGAAATTTAATAAGGTAAAATAAGTCTTATGAATAAAACAATGTGGCTCTATATCTACGAACGAAGTTTTTTTGCAAAATGTATACACTGAGGTAGAAACCATAAAAGTGCCAAAAATTTCTTCTTTCTTATAAGTAGGTATTTTTATTATTAACTAAAACAACATGGAATGTATAGTTGCTAATCACTTTTCATGAAATTACTGTTTATGATTCGCAAGGTTTAAAACGAAAACGTTTTTAAACAATAATCTAAGCTTAATAACCTAAATTAAATGCATATGATGTTAACTACAGTGCAATTTTTATTTTCACCAATTGATGAACGGACAGATTAACGTCCTGTTTACAAACTAAGACCCCAGCTCACCAAGTAGGGGTGTTAGATGTAACCTTTAGATATATAGAAAAATACAAAAAAAAAATGTATGTCGAAAAGCTCTGATTAGTTATCAAAAACATCTGCTTAGGTGGCTGTTTAGTGAATATAAACTTGGGTCTTAGAGAAATGCAATGTGTATTCATAACGCAATATAATAATGGAAGATAAAAGATAGGAACTGTTTGGTTAATGAACAGAGTGCATATGAGACGACAGCGTTTCAGACTTCTTCGGCAAACTTCTCAATAACAATTAATTTTCAGTCATAGTAACACTTTATGCTAATGTAGGCGAAGTAAAGATCGATTAAAATCGAATGAATGATAACACAACAATAATTAATCTAATTATCATAGAAGGATTACTTTTATCATTATACACAATAATAGCTGCCTATAGTTGTAATTGATGTTTTTTTCCGTACGATAATGCTCTCCAATTATCATAAACGTCCATCTATAACATTAATTTTGTTTGTTTGTTTGACATAAGATTAGTAACTCCCACCGTGTTCGGCTGGCGCTTCCTCGAGCGCAGCGCGAGGCGAGGCGAGGCAAGTACGATAGATAGGCTTGCACTCCCTTCGCTGTGATGCATCGGACGAGTTTCGCCGCTTTATATAGGCCGACTAATTAAACAAATTCAAATAAATTCATTCAGTATATCTATGTACATACTTTTACACTTTTTAATATCAACCCTTACCATAATAAGGAATGTCGTAACTTAACATAGAGTAAATACATAAAGTTAATAAATATTTAACAAATGGACATAAACATTCACTTTTCGTCAAATGAAGAACTATTAAGTATTCTAAAATATTATGTATAATTTCTAATGACTAACAATGTCGACTACCAGTCTCACATTTTAGTTTAATAGTGCTAGAAGGTACGAAATACTTGGAAAATAAATGAGCTGCGGAGAAGTGTAAGTTGGGACGAAACCAGATCGTATCACTTTCTTCGTTCGGTCATTGCGCGCACCAGCACCTTCTCGTTCCGCGGTCGGAAACCTTACACTACACTTTAAGTGGTCATATATTTGGCGTAGGTTGCACCACTACTTGATATGTTTCATTACGTTCAACGCACGAGTAATGCTGACTGGTTGCGCTCGAATATTTGTGGGAGTTCGCAGCTTTTACTGATCGCATATGAGCACGGGTTCTTTCAATCGAGAATACAATACATGGTGTCCATGGAGCACTAGCGGAATATAAGGGGTTGGGTCCGGGGAGGGTGTCTAGCGTCCGCGCGCCCACCGCAGCAGCGCATCGGCCAGGACGTCCAGGTGTGCCTTCGTCTGTGGAATTCAGTTGATATAGTTAATACACAGTACACTGTAACCTATGCACTGGATGACAGATCAGGCGCGGTCGCAGCCTGAAATTTTGGAGGGGGTCACTAATAATAGAATTCATGTTGAGTAAATCAGATGTTATTGCACAATACACAATTTAGCTTTTTTTATATTTTATAAATTTTTAGAAGATTTTTCAATTTGACGTGCACGATTTTTGGGGGATGGGGGGGTCATGTCCCCTGTGACCCCTCCCTTCGGACCACACCTGTGACAGATACGTACCGTTTTATAAAACATGCAGGCCTGTCTTTCTTCATCCTCGCCACTAGGACAATCGATAAATCCATCGCAGAGCACGTGATCGTCTATACAGCGGTACCGTCCCTGCCGGTCCGGCGTGGGGCACGCAAACCTCTCCATCCCGTCCACTGCCGGTGGACACTCTGTAATCATACGTTATATTTATAAAAACAATACATACATACATATTATCACGCCCGTATCCCTAATGGGGTGGGCAGAGCCACAAGTAAACATAACAAAACTTGCAGCCACTTCTGATTTAGTCCTACGATAGATATGGTGAACCATGGTGACAGGTGATCAGCCCATCGCCCATAATAAGTGGTCCATCATGTTGGAGAGGATACTATCCCTTAGTCGACTTTTACGACATGCTCGGGGAGAGAAGCAGCTGAACCCATTCTATGCTTTTTCTTTACTTCCAGTCCAGCAGAGAAGTAAACGCAATACGTTTAGACAATATGCTTATTACCCAAGATTTTTTCGTGATTTTATGAACAGACCCGAATTTGAATAATACTTAGGCAACGCCGCGGAGCGCGTTTTATAAAATTGCCAGACTATGAAACGTGAAAGCGACATTAAAAAGAGTGTGTTGACCTTTATCCTCTGTTCGATAGCTGAAGTCACTTTTGACTTTGGGCATTTCATTTTAGAAAAAGGTTCATAGAGTTCATGATAAGCAGAGTTGTATTCGCTTATAAATTTGTAAGAAGAGCTGTACAACTTTTACCGTAAAAAAACGTTCGACCATTGGGAAATTGATCCCAACGGGATACATATATGTATTACTACCCGTGAATAATTTACCATTACGGTACATTCGTGCATGGCTATGTCGTAATCGCCCGTAATGATAGCTCATTTGTGATTCTGTATAATGACGACCGACGCTATTTCGGTACGATATTGTTTTAGGTTGTTTTTATTCATAGGTCGATTGACAGGTATAGCCGTTAAGTGACTGTACAATAGTAGACCGTAAACAATGCACATCAGCTCTTAGAAAAGGATTTAAAGTTATAGAGTCTTATACGTCGGGTGGAGTGACATCATAGTGGCAAAATGTTATATAGGTAAGTGACATGAATGACAAAGACGCAGCAACAAAAAATATATACGAAACTGAATATGGCCGATTGTTTTTTTCTAAAACCGAGCCAATGTGTATTATAAACAGCCTACTACTGTAAGTTATTCTCGTCTCGAAGGTAAACAACCGCTCCTAAAACGTTATTATAATTTTAGTATTAAGGAAAATGACTTTATTGTTAGGTGTAATTATAATTCCAACTTTAGGCCGTATTAAAATTGGTTCTGTAGACGAGGCTAACAAAGATTGGACATTGGTCGTTCCAGCAGAAACCGTTTCAGAGTACAGAGGCTCTTTTAAAGATAATTTGAAGAATGTAGCAATAAAGTTTGATAGATTCATCTTCAACTTCAGCAAAGCGGGGACATCTCATTGCCTCTGGCTCTCGGAAATCTGGTTTCTGAATACTCGATTTGCCATCCATCTTGCATATCCAAGATAAGTATAGTTATCCAACGAGGTAACATCGCCAGCTATTTGTTCCTTTCCTAACCATCGATGATCTGAACTTTGTCTCCTATCTGTAGGCGAACATGGATTAAGAAGCTCTGCCATACGTAACACGTATGTATGTCTGTTTTATAACATCGAATAAACAAATTTATTAATTATTATTGTGTATTTTTCTATTTATTGTAGCTTGTATGCCTCATAAGTGTGTTAAATAAATTAATTTTACTTGGAAGCTACAAACCGAATAAGCAAACCAGGAAAACTGTATTTCAATTCCACGGAGAAACGTGTTCACGATTCCAAACACATATCAACGAATTATATGTTTCAGAAACGAGGAGTATTACCATGCCGTTCAGTCTGATTTTCTTTCGTAAACTATATTCTATTACAAAAAATACATTAATTGAGATAATAGAATAATCTATCTCTTAGCACTGGTGGTCTAGTGGTAGCGGCCTCGCCTTCTGATCCGGTCATGGGTTCAAACCCAGTCGTACACCAATGGGTTTTTCTGTTCGAATTTATGTGCACTATACTAGTACTCTCAAACGGTGAAGGAAAACATCGATTCCAATAGCTAGAATACTATAATAAAAAACAGTTTACGTTACCTACCGTAACTTCTAGTTTGTTCGACATCACTTAAATATAAAAAAATACGGTTTAGTTACACTGTGCCACGAAGGGCCATGAGCATCTATTTTTAGAAGCCAGGGAAAGTGAGGCTCGCAGCGCAACTCGATTGCGCGCCCTCTGTGAGTATAGCCACTATATGTATAGACTAGTGAAGTGCCGCATCTTTGTAAACTTGAATCCGTACTAAAGGCTATTTTTGGTCATGTTTTTGATCTTTAAATTATATTATTTTGACTTAATAATAATAATAATAACAATAAATAATAACACCCAACAGTCACATACATGGTCCTGACCCCACACTAGGATTCCCTGTGTCGTGGGTATCAGAAACTACGAGTACCATGGTACCACAACACCCAGACCCGGAAGAAATATTTGCAGATCATGCAAACATTTCTTCCGCAGCGGGAATCGAACCCGCGCCTCTTGCGTCTCTGCCGAGCAATCGCCCGCCACGCCACCGAGGCAGTCTTTATTTGTGTATTTATTTCAAAAATAATAAAGCTTTTGGTAACGAAGAAACTGAAACCAGAAAAATATTGAATAATCTGTGTTTTCGGATTTTATATGCAATACGTCGGTAACCATATTCATTCATTATAACAATACGCTCAATCCCTAACCCTGTCTATTCACTTGTGGGGCGGGAGCGACCGACATCTTGTGCATTCGTAAGCAGACACCACAATCGTTCAGGTAGGTAAACCGAATCCTGCTCCTTGAATGTATTGTTCATATCGTATGACTATTGTGATACCGCCACGCTAATCCCGCGTTTTGCCAAGTTTGCTTTTGAGGTGGAACCTTTTATACCTTTGTAGCTATTCTGTGAAGTGGTTTCAAACATCGCAGATTTAAAGGATTCTTCTTCATTTTGTCAATCTCCTAACTAGGAGATCGTCAAAATACGTAAATGTAAACCTGAGAGAGAGATCGTGTGCACGCTGAAGAAGCATTAAGTATTCATGGCGATGGCAGGCACGACTCAGCTTCTTAAATGCTCACTTGTGAAATATTTGTCACGCGCAACTTGCTTGTATCTCACGCTAAGGAGTAGGTATGTCCTGGCTGTGCTAGCTTGCTCCGTGCATTAATATAGCAAGTTTTACTCGAGTTATGCATTATCATCACCCACGCTATCTCCAGCGTGTGGGCAAGCTATTATATCCATCTTATTAACTACTTAAGTAGTTCCTAGGAAGTTTGTTGTGTAGCTATATTTACAAATATAAATATATAAATATAAAGTACAGACTTGGAAAGGATTAACGAGTTCCGATGGCCTTTCGTGTACCGTCAAAGGGCTCCAATTACAAAGGCCTTACATGTGAGACAATCTTGGATGGTGTAATAGAAATTTAATCAAGTCTGCTGGGAACATAGGTATATTTCTCAATTACGCGCTCCAATACTCTGCATCTGTGCAGAGGATCTTCTTGACAATGTAGTTACAGTGACTGCTAATTTGGTTTCGATTAGATGAATGACATTATCAAAAGTGGAATGAAAATAAATTCAAATCAGCCAATAATTTGGTACAAATCAGTTAAATTGAATAAAGATACAATACGGATTATTTTTGTTTAAAAACCGTAGTCCGGCTTCTGGCTATAAATATTTAGAAGGCGAGGTGCTACGTGCCTCAGTTCTCAACAAGGTTCTACTGAGGCGTAACTTACGCGTCGCTTCTTTGTTCAGTCGTCTGCCGACTTAAGTTTAAGTCCTCAGAAACGGAGAGACGAGTAATCCGGATTTGCAGGTATTCAAAAGGTATTGCGAAGTATCAGACCTCAAAATATCATACGTGGTTGTTCTCCGTAATGTTGTTTCCAAAAAGTTTTATTGTTAGGGATTAGGAAAATTTTATTTAGAAATATGTGGCAAAGTATGAATAAATACATGTTTTGTACCAGCGAAAGAAAGCTTCTTGTGTGATAATAATTTTGGTAGAAAACCAGTTTTCAAAGCTTATTTGGCATTCGAAAAACAAAATCGTGTAGCAGTTATACGACATGCTACGCAACAGTACGCCACTCTAATTTGCAAAATCGAGCGCGTGCCCCAATTTACTAAATAACTCTCGAATTAATGAAGGAGTATTATATTTTTATATTCAGATATATTTTACAACAAACATGCAAAGCATTAGGTATTCGTTAAAAAAAAACGTCTCGTACGAATGCTACACAATCTATCTTTTATTTATACCAATTTAGGAAATCCGCTAAAGTAAATAGATTAACCAGTCTTGTTCTGCTATAAATATTTAGTCACATTTTCCTGAAGGTGGTATGGATGTAAACCACTAGAGCTACTAGAGCGCTACGATTTGGTGCCAGCGTATTGCTACGAGATGTACCTACTTTAACGTAGCACGTGGATAGAGATTTTGTATAAAACCTTTGTGACTTTTATTTAGAGAACTTTTATTTTACCAAGGCTTATTTCTGTCAATAGATTTGTCGATTGATTGTTTGTCGATGGTGTAAAACAAAATACCTTTCTATATTTTACTAGATTTTACTAAAGAAGACGAAAAGTTTCCTGATTATAACTATTTTAAGCATTCATCTATACTAATATTATAAAGCTGCAGAGTTTGTTTGTTTGTTTGTTTGTTTGTTTGAACGCGCTAATCTCTGGAACTACTGGTCCGATTTGAATGATTCTTTCAGTGTTGGGTAGTCCATTTATCGAGGAAGGCTATAGGCTATGTTTTTTTTCTTTCAAAATTAGGGATCCGTAATAAAATTGCTATTTTGTAACACAAGGTGTAAAATCGAAAACCTATTTTTGCGTGCGCTGCAAAAACTATTGACAATAGAACAAAATGATGTAGTACGGGTTTGTAGATCCCATCAAGACCTACAAAAAAGTCCGCGAGAACATATATCTAGCTATCATGGTTTAATCACAATAACCGATTTTGTGTTCCAAATAATTATGAAATCGTCTGAAGAAAAAAAAACTACGTTAAATATGTATCGTAATATTAATCTTTATCGAAATTAAGCATTATGTTATCAAGAGTATTTATGTAGAAGTAAAATACTTTTTGTTTCATCTCAATCGGATATTTCGTTTAAAAGTTATCACGTGTGTAAGATGTTAAGAGTTGGTACCTATTAATGAGTTATGGGCCATAGTCCATTTATTGAGGGAGGCTATAATATAGGCAATATTTTATCTCGGTATTTCCACAGAAACGAGAAAAACGCGGGTGAAACCGCGGAGCACAGCTAGTAATGGATATAAATTTTGTAACGGAAAAAGCGTGATCATTAAAAAAGTTTTTCACAACACATTTTGAGGTGGACCGTAAAACGTTTTTAAATGTTTGAAAGATATTAATGTGTAGGTAGCCGTCGTTAAAACGGTCGCGACGCGACGCCGCCCGACTCGCGATTCAAACTTGACGAAACGACGAACTAGTTTTTCTATAAAATTGTACTATTAGTACCTACTTCTAGCGCAGTTTGAGATTTGTTAGAGCTTTCGTCGATATTTGGATCTCTACCGCTGGCTCTTTGATGAATATAAATCCTACACTAAGCTTTGAAATCACGGTTAAAGCCGGTTTTGTTCAAAGATAATGTTTCGATGAGATAATGTGTGCGATTACAATCAATGTAATGTAATCCATACTTTCCTATGCAGGCACTTTATATTATCCGTATCAAGTTGATCCACTTCGTGATTTATTTTTGAGATATTGTCAAGCAGTGAGCCTGTCCTAGAGTGGATAGTTTATCCTTATCCCACGGGAACTTCATGTCTAACTCGTAACTTGCTAACTGTAACTTATGAGGCTATATGTTGGGTAGATAATTTTATAGGCGTATATTTAGTGTTCCAATAATTGTATTAACTACCTACTGTTATTTATTATTAAAAAATGGAAGAACATTAGCTTGAATATTAAATTTTTGGTCTATCCCGAGTTTTCAGCCCGGAATTATTACTCGTGAGTAATAATTCCGGGTCATCTATAAAAACTTGAATATCTTAGCTTAGAAACCAGGAATGCTAGCTTAGTGAAATAAATTGTAAAGTAATAAAATTTCATGGCTGTTGTGAAGCTATGCCATCAAAACTGACATACTTCAAAATTCGTGGTTTTTGGAAACGATCCCGTGTAATAAACTATTATTGACTGATGGTTTTACTGTTAAAAATGCTTTGAATGCTGCCGAATATAAATAAATCAGGGTAAGCTTATCATTATTTGTGTATATCGTACTCCAGACTCTAATATTGACATGTTTTTCAGTAAACTTCAAGAATTGCTACATAAATTGACTGAAACCCTGAACCAACGGATCATAATAACGGGTGACATAAACATCGACACGCTTAAACCAAATAAAAATTCACAATTACTGAAAGAACTACTAAGTAGCTATATCCTCACATTGCATATCACAGAACCAATAAGGAAAAAAACATGTATTTGACCATATTATTAGTAATATACCTTCAGCTATAAGAAACACTCATCAGATCGGCTTATCTGATCATGATACAGGTCAAATTTTACAATTTAATCTTAATTTAAAATTATCTAAAATCAATTAGTTTGACCAAAAACGGGATTTCTGTGATGAGAACATTACGAAATTCGTTCAATCCATTGCTTCCCTTAGGTTTTCTGACATTTTTAATGAAATCGACACTAATACGGCCTATAATATACGATTATTTGAAACTATTCTTTGACCTGTGTTTCCCTATAATAACGGTAAAAATTAATTCTAGAAGCCACAAGAATAAATGGCTATGTAAGAGTTTGAAAAAATCGTGTGTGACTAAGAGAAGGCAATTCAATTCTCAATTATCATTACACAGCTGTAAATAAACGAGATCTCCAACGTTACGAGGAAACCGGCTCTAACCTACACAGACCAGTAAATGGCAGACCCAGGTGCACCACAAAACGAATAGATCGATATTTGGTCACCACAAACCTTCGAAATCGCTTTCTCATAGGAATTGCACTTGCACACCAACGCATCTGAGTGAGCAACTCAAGTGAATGGACTGTAAGACGATGACTTGCAGAATCTAATTTGAAACCATTTAGATCCGCAAATGGCCCTAAACTGGAGCGTGGTCATCGCATTTCAAGATATGCACGAGGTAACTTAGATTGGACCGTTGAAGATTGGTCATGTTCTCAAACGAATCAAAATGTATGCTTTACAAGCACTACGGAAGAACAAAAGTGTATAGACCGGGAAACGATTCAAGTAAGTATGCATCCATCGAAGAGGAAGTCCTTTTTTTAGACGCTAAATCTTTGCTCTCGAGTGTAATTATAGTTTCATGTTAGATTTTAAGGTTTAGGTAAGGATTCTTCATTACCTACATAGGAATTGATAAGCGACATAAGAAGCAAAATGCATTTATACAAAAGAGTTACAAAATTGAACCTGAGCAGTGAAGGCCGCCTCTTTATAAATAAAATGCGTAGAGAATATAAATATTGCCTTTGCGCTATTTCAAGCCCCATAATTGTTTTCCAAGCCCTGAGCAAATACAAGTAAAAAGCATTCATTCTCGTCAAAATCAGCGAGAGATTTTATTTTGAGGCCTTGACATTTAGTTCTTGAAACATGATATAGAATTAGAGGAAAAGTTGGTACATTTCATGATACTTGGCGGCGATCGGACTGCTCCGCTTTCTCGATACTGTATTGCTGTGACTCGGCTTATTTTTGATGTGTTCGTGAATCAGTGTAGCTGAGTTATGTAGTTGTGAGTCACGAGTCTCGGAGCGGGGGCGGCGTCGTCGGGAGGTTGCAAGCCCATTAATCATAGTTCGGGTGCTTTATTGCTTCAATGGGGCGCCGATATAGGGCCGTGTTCGTCGCTCAATGGGGTGAACGTGAGGTGCGTTCCTGCTCACTTTTCATATTACACGTTTCGTCGGCGGTCAGTTTCACGCCGCACCGGTTCGCCTTTATTGCGATAGCTAGCCTTCCGATGGTGTTGCTTTATATTAGGTTGACTTGTAACATGTGAAGCATAGTACGTTTGTGCCCCTGTAGGTTATTTAATAAGTAAATCAAAAAACAAAATGAATAAATTCAACTTCTAGATTTTATTATCTATAAAATGATAGGTATCTATTATTACATCAAACAAATAATGATTTATTAAAAGGGAGTTTGTTTAAATGAGCGCGCCATTTAATAGGTATCTTAGAAAGGCATCAAAGAGCTGTACAATGGTTTAATAAAAGCTGAATGGAATCGCTAGCAAGATTGGTTTGTATAATATTATTATGTGAAAACCATTAAACAGGTAAAACACCTTTATCCGATTCTTTAACAATAAACATGACAAACAACATTCAACGGCAACGGTGTATACTATAAAGATGATCAAACAGTAAACAATATCGTATTTCAGTTTTAACTAATTATGACTTTTAAATTTCAAATTAAATTCAAAATTTCATCGTTCATATCAGCAAGTTTCAGTTTCGATCAACAATAGATTATTATTTCAATGAATGTGGAGAGGAATGAAATTGGTTTTACCTACCGTATTTGTAAGCGTAACGAATTAAGAAATTAAACCACGATTGATTTAAATCCGAGCACAATTAAATACCATAATAGTTAACCTATTTCTTACTCCGCACCTACCGGCTAACAGTATGTACAAAAATAAGTACCATTTATTAGGAAGGTATGGAAAAAAACAACTAGAAAACGAGGACAAATCATACATAATATATCCGTTTCAATAACATTCGCCAACATTTCTAAGCAATGTTTACTTGATTGCGTATGTTGGTACTTTTCTTTATATAAGGTGATCTGCGGTAGGTATCTTACTTATATTATAAAAGCGAAAGTTAGGATTATTAGTTAGGATTTTTGGATGTTTGTGCCTCAATTACGCCTATTCTACTGAATGGGTTTTAATGAAACTTGAAATATACATAGTACATGTACTGGGTTAACATATAGGCTATTTTTTATCCGGATACCACGCGAGCGAAGCCGCGGGCGGCAGCTAGTCTACCTAAAATTCAGCGTTTATTAAACAGTTGAGCGTGAAAGCTGTAGTTAAACCTACTAATATTATTAATGCGAAGGTGTGTGTGTGTGTGTGTGTGTGTGTGATTGATTGTAATACCACGTAATCTCCGTAACTACTAAACTGATTTTGAGGAAATTTAGAATTTGAATAGTTTAGGTTCTGGAATGTCACATAGGCTAATTTCATTTAAAAATCAACCCCTAAGGGGGTAATAGGGTGTTAAAGTTTCTATTGAAAAATATATTTCTTGTTTCGATTCGCTCAAAACTCGATACAAATTAATTATAAAACGCACATTTTTAATTTTTCTAAATTACTCCCGGGTGCAAGGGAGTTTTGTAGTTTATATGGGAACTATGTATTTAACGGGTGGTACGATTGGTTCGAGACTTGGTTAGGATACTTTAAATACAAAATCAATGGACACGTGTTTCAGTTATTCAAAATAACCCCAAAAAGGGGTACAATAGGGTGTCAAAATTGTATGCATTATAAACAACTTATCACTCTAAATAACATCAGAGAACTCACAACAGCAGAGCTTTCTCAGACAAATATAAAAAAAATATAGGTAATTAACTATAAAAGTACATAATATATACATACGCTTAGAAAACAGTGATTATTTTGATTAGAGATGGGAAGTGAGTGTCCAATTCACTATCGATCGGCGGTCTACGTGCCACTAAATTATGTAGTTTCCTTACGACTACTTAGGGATATTTATACCCGCTTCAGTGATCGACTTGTAGGCCTTAAATAGTTAGGTACCTACTGCGGTAGAACGTGTCAAGGCGAAAATTGTAAATTACAATTTATAAATCATAAATTCAGGTACATGTTACATACTGTTACGCTGAAGTTATGAATTTATATAAAATAAAATATAATGTGATGAATTTAATAAGAATAATTTATCACACCTTAGAAAGCCTTCACTGTGCGTATTTCAGCAAGGCCTTGGCCATTTATTTATTTTATTTTATCGTGTCCAATTTAGTACAGTTTGCACCTGGACATTTAATTGCGTTATGAGCTGTTGCATGATAATTAACTGATTAACGGGATTATAAATGAGTGTTTGGATTAAACCGTGATTTAATTTTATCACTTTTCAATCGTTTAGATCACAAATTTCTGTATTATTTTGTTTAGAAGAGGAGGCAGAGAGTGCACAGTATCAATAGTATCTTTCTGGCAGTTTTCGTTCGTTAGATGCGGAGTTTTTCAACTAATTAACCCTTGATTACGTCATGGTTTCGATTGGAACCGCACTTAGATACTTAAACAAAGGATGAACCATTTCAATAATGGAGCGTACCCACGCTTCTTTGTTAATAACTTTCAAGTCGTACTTACGATATTTGAGTTTATTTTCTCGATAACTTCGAATGCCAACCAACCAACCAACTTTGATAAGGGATACTTGTAGATACGTCGTCTTGGCCTGTGGCGATTTCTCTACAAACATTTTACGCTGAACTCCTACAGTAATTTATATCGATTAGCCAAACAATAAACATCGTTACTTTAGATGTATTACCAATAAACATTAATGTAGGTCATCTAAAGGAGTTTTGAATGTTTTCGTCAGTAAGTAATATATAGATAATATTCATATATTATAGAAATAAAGTACTTGAGCTGACAGTGCAGTTGGTTGGTACTGTATGAAGTTCGATGCCAAGAGTTGAAGATGCCAAACAATAGGCAATATGCCGCCGCGGCTCCATCTCTGTTATAGTTCCGCCTATTCTGCTGTCGAACTCTCGCACCGGAAGTCGTTCACGTACCATGTGGCCGCCCGCCGCCTTCGCCGCCCCGCATGCTTCCTTAATACCCGCCGCGTTTGTACATGTTACTCCCACATCGATTCTCTACAACACTAGCAATAAAGACGATACACTTTATTGCTTACTAAAAATTGAGTTCTTACATCATTATTGTCGGGTGAACAATTGATTGAGCAATAAATTAACATCGAGAAGATTTGTTATTACATTTAGTAGTTCAGTTCAATCCACTCTAAATGCGTTGGCATCACCGGTCGAATGTAACTTTAAGAATATTTTGCGAGCTAACAGCAGTAGTATAGATATGTAGTTTTGTGTTGGCCCAGTTGAACGTGGGCACTTGTTTTCACTTTTCCGTGTTGGTGTGTTGGTAGGGCCGCGGCCGCGTGAGCCAGCTCAGACCGCAATTTATGCCGGCGCTCTGGAGCCACTGGCTCGCGGCCAGACTCCCGACACACTCGTTAGCCCCTCAAGCAGCCCAGTACCTAATAGTTTTGTCGTCTCTCGAATACCATTTAATCTTTATATTTGTTTCAAGAACTGGAGCGCAGGTCACTTTACGATGTTTATATTTGGACGTTTCTGTGGACGATTTCATCTGAAATTGTTTAAAGATATTTTATTACAGCTTTCCTCTTATCCGATTCTCGAAGAAAATAACAATTATTTTTGTGCATCTTGTTCGTGAAATTCTTTCTCATAGGTACTTTGAAATCGTGAGCTACTAAACCTTCACTTTACTTCAGACTCCTTGACACTTCTAATTACATTTAAGTGCATAGGTACTTATGAAATTAGTTGTTCTGAATTATAAAGGAATATTAAGTAAGCGATGTAAAAATCGTCCTGCGGGATAAATCTGACTGACCCTCGTCAGTTGCTCACCCCGCGCGACACACTGAGCCAATATCCGGACAAACGGCCATGTAAAACGCCTTTTATCTCCCTATTAGTTCCAACATAAAACAATTCACTCGGAACGTTATCTGCAGAAACTTCTACACTAAAGCAAGTAGACCTAATTCCTCAGTAAAAATACAATTATATAATTACAATAATTACTTATATTATAAAATTGAAAAGTCTTAGTTTGCTTGAAATTACCAGCGTAAAGTTCAAAACGCAACGATAGCGCGTATTAACTATACCTGTGCTGCCATCTAGTGCGAAAGTTTGTAACGATGTTTGGATGTTTGTGCCTCAATCACGCCTAAACAGCTGAACGGATCTGAACGAAACTTGGAATATACATAGTACATGTACTGGATTAACATATAGGCTATTTTTTATCCGCGTACCACGCGAGCGAAGCCGCGGGCGGCAGCTAGTTACAATAATAAATCATAGTTCTATGTTTTACGGTAGGTAAATTAGAATGTTTGTTTAAATAAATGATAGCAGGGGGTCCAATTTGTCAAGTGGTAATGCTCGGGATCCAACCTTTAAATTACATGGTTAATCGAGCAAATCGTGGCTATTGCTTAATTGGGCCTTTGGTTTAATCGGCGATCGCCAGATACCTGCGCTCGTGGCTCAAACTGAGCTAAAAATAAACTTTATGGATTCGTGCGTGAGAAGGTTTCAAATAGCCGGAGGCTTCTAATGAGGTCATTTCCCTTTCGTTGCTGTTCTTATATTTTTTTACTTCGAAAGGTACTACTTGTGGGATTCATTGCAAACCACTAAAATTTTAGATCAATAAAATTTTATTTTATTTATTTATTGGTTTACAGCAATTGTTACACTAAATATTGCATACTTAAATATAGATTAGGAACTAAGTGCACAATTTTCTATAGTAAACTCATAATTTTAATAATGGATACCGACTCAACCAAGTACGTTTTTCTTCTCATAAAGATAATTGAAAACATTATAATGTAATAGTTCTATAGAGCACTATAAAGTGACGTTGTTTACTAAATTGCAACTTACATTGTCCACAAAGTGAAACGACGCGACGAAAATAAAGTTGTTACTTATTTTTATGGCTGTGTACCTGCAAAGTTATGGATTCTCCTTTCCTTATATCGACGGTGATGGCGTGAACAATGTTTGTTTGGAGATCGTATTTATAAACGAACAATCGAAATATGGGGTGACTACAAAATGTGCAATATGATAGACATTTTTTATTAATAAGCGATGTGTTTTGTGAGCTATGTTTTTAGGTTTCTGAATCAAAATGGTGAAACGAAACAACTATGCAACTTTTATCAAAAATATTTTAGACTTATTATTAAACTATTTTTATGTACATTATCATTTGCACATTCTAAAGTAGTTTTTTTATGATGCATAGTTTTCGACTTGTGGTATGTATAATGAAAAATACCGTTTGCGAAATTATCACTGAAGTTAGAAAAGCGAAAAAACTGATATAATTATAGTTGTTTGACAAGTAAACATAACAAAAATAAATCGAAGTCTCTTATAGCTCTTAATAATGATGATATTTAAAAAAAAAATTATATATTATTATTTTAAATTTTATGGGCGATGGGCTGATCACCTGTCACCATGGTTCACCATAATCCATCTTGGGAGTCTTGGATCAGAAGTGGCTGCAAGTTTTCTTATGATTACTTGTGGTTCTGCCCACTCCGTCAGGAATACGGGCGTGATAATATGTATGTATGTATTTAAAAAAATACTAAGTGATTTGGTTATAATTTTTCATATGTCTAAACTTTTTTATCTGTGATCGATCAACCGCTTGGCCATGAGTTGGGTCATACTCCATTGAGTATATAGCTCTCTATATTAGTTAACTTAGTTGTAAGATGCTGTGTCACTTTAGCCTTTTCTGAGGAATCGGTTCCAGCAACCAGGATGTTTGGATGGCTCTACAGTCTCCTTCTTCTTGTTGATCCCCCTTGCTGATCGTAGTTGGCATAATTTTTATTTACATTTAATTTAGTTGTAAGTTTTCAAATACATAATTTAAGAATCCCTTTCGTCTCTCTCGTCTTTGTACTAATTTTGAATGTGTAGTAAAGAGTTTTATTTCTACCTGTGGTAGGGTTGAACATTTTGATGTTTCGTTTATGTTTATTAACTTCTTCTCTGCTTCTCTCCCCAGGCATGTCGTAAAAGTCGACTAAGGGATAGTATCCTCCAATATGATGAAATACAATAAGCAAGTATTCCCAAGAAGGGTTGACGTCAGGCAGGCGGCCGGTCATAAAACACCTTAGCCCAAACTCATGATCCAAGGATCATGCTGTGCCGACCCATATAGAGTGGCATAGGGGCAGGAAGATGATGATGATGATGATGTTTATGGTATGATGAGTAAGTAGGTGCATGGTTTCGGAGGAGACATTCGACAGACTGTGGCGAGGTGGAACGCAGCACCTGCGCAAGATGCACCGTGCAGCGCCGCGCCAGCCAGTCTGGCGCCGAACCCACCCTACTGCCGCCCACACACCCCCGCACCGCTCCCACGCTCGCGTTTGTTTTCAACTTTGATTGATAATTTGTTATTGGAGTGCGTATTACATTACAATATACTGCTTATTAGTGAGCAGTATTATTGTAATGTAATATGATGTATTGCGAGATTAATAATGTCAACAATTTCTATTTATAATACTTATGTGGGATTTTTCCATGTTTTGTCCTTGCTTGTTCAATTTATGTTTTATGAGGAGTACATGAAATAATATACCTATTATGTAGCCTGTATGCTTTAAAGCTAGGAGATTATCAAAATATATACTACCCCATATACGAAATTCAAATTCCATTTATTCATATAAAAACGCTCTCAAGAAGTACCTACTTGTTAAATCTTCAAAAATCTAGTCTATAATGGTCGTTCTTAGTCTTTGTTTTAGTAAATTTTATGATATAAATTAGTAAATATAAGTGTTTAAATGTTTGTTGTAATTTTTAAATTGTATTTATATTTTTTATGTATCTCTTAGAGTTTGTACTTTTATTTTTTATTTTAAATGTTGTGTGTTTGTTTCTTTGTATTCTGTGTGCCTACTATAAATAAAAATGTAAAAAAACCGTTAGTGTTGCCCTGCCTACTCTTGGTGTCACTGAAAACCAGCCCTACAGCCGCCACTACGCTGCTGTAGCATAAAGCTGAGTGGTGACCTTTTTTACGTCACTTTATTCCTCTTTATTCATTTAATTTTTTCTTTGTATGTCATTTTGTGTACCATCTTGATTGTGTCGTAAAATATAAACAAATATTCTATTTAATTCTATTCTATTTTGGGAGGGAGGGCTTTGCCCTGCAGTGGGACAATACAGGCTGATAATATACTACTAGCAGTAGTACCGATACTTTGCAGGCGGTTAAATTATCTGGGGCAATTTTGAATATAGGTGTCATTATAATATAGATTTACGTAGGATATGGGCAACCTATAAAGTACCACGATAAACGTTCCTGGCCCGCCTTCATCATAGCACTTTATCATAAATGTCACGAGTTGAATAACTTGTCTGATATGGACATGGACATAAATAGGATCTTTATGGGCCACCTAGTCCTGAATAATGTGGGCAGAGCGTTAATAACAGTGGATGAACCAAATGGGTGTGTATTTTAGTAGCTTTGTGCTAAAGGTTGACTCCGAAATCTCTCCTTACTAACTAAAAAACTGCATAAAAATAGCTAACAATCTTCTTTTGTTGTCCGGCGCGTTACTAACATTTGATTTGTTTAGTGTGTCTGAAGTGCACAATGTAAGCTCAATACAACCTCTAGTTCCTCAGTTTTGATAGGTAAGAATCTATGTTTATCTACACTATTTACAATTCTACACTTCTACACTAATATTATAAAGAGGAAAGATTTGATTGTTTGTTTGTTTGCATTGAATAGGCTCCGAAACTACTGGACCGATTTAAAAAATTCTTTCACCGTTGGGAAGCTACACTATCTCTGGGTGACATGGGAATAGAGAATGAACGTTGATATTGTGTTACAATCTGTGAATTGAGATTCTCGACTGATAAATCGTTATGTAGACATGCTGATATATCTCAGCGATCCCACGCGTGCAGGATCTCGTAACATTCCAACCAATAATGTCAACACTATTGTCAACAAATTACATGCATGTCGAAAACTAATTTATGTACTCGTATATTGTTCGAAGCTTATTCAAATACCTATTAAGTTGAGATGTTATCCACAGGATTTCATACATGCGAAATTTTACGACTTTGATCCCAATTGAGGATAAAGCTTAACCGAATACTTACGTATGGACATTTTTTACTCGTACTATAATTTTACAAGGGATAAAAGATAAGAACTTATAAAAATAAAATATGATTAGAATTATGTTTATTTTTAGTGTACCTATACTAGTTTAAAGTTTGAAGCGCTCGTGACGTAGCTTGCTTTGACGTTTTTGATTGATCGCTAAAGTTAAGCAACGTTGTGCGTGGTCACAATTGGGATGGGTGACCGCAAGTGGTATTACGAGCTGAGCACTTCCGTACACTACGAGGACACGTTAAATTATCGGTCCCGGCTTTTAAGCTGTTAAGCCATGACGGAGGCCTTTAGGCGGCCTAAAAACTCCGTTACAAGAGCTGGCCACTAGCTCATACGAACTTACTTACCCTTTTTGAGGGCTATTTTGAAGATTGCTGAAACACATGTCCATTGATTTTGTATTTAAATTATTCTAACCAAATTTCGAGCCAATCGCACTACCCGTTAAAAAATTCCCCCATTTTGCCCTTTTTTGGGGGTTGACCCTAAAACACGTGTCCAATTAATTTGCATTCTAAATTTCAAGTTATAAGTACGCCCATACAAACTTTAGGACTCTCTTGCAAACCCAGCTGTAGGTGAAAAAATATCACTTAAATGTTTTTTTTTTTAAGTTATACTCCTGAATATTTTTGAAAGAAATAAAAAGATTGAGATTTTAAGAAAGCCTCGGCTTTTGAGAAATAAAGTACCAGTCATTAGTAGCTATTTCTCACTGTCTGTAGTGTGCTCACCAAAATAGATTGTAATAGGTTTGATACGGGTGAATATCGATTACTCATTTGCGTTGACAAAACACGAAGCTTTTTAGTGAGTCTATATTTAATTTTCATTCATTCACAAACCCCTCTTTATTTACTGCTCAATAGGGAAAATACCAACCTACGATATTAAGGTAACTACTAATTTTAGAATCTATTCTAAAAGTGTTTTCTGTTCTATTTATCAGCCCTCCGCACGATAAATACCTTGTTTGGTGCTACGGCGTAGCAACTTCGTAGATCTTTCATTTTACACTAAAAAATGTAGATTGGCAAACATATTTCAGGATGAACCGAAACGTAGTTTCCATTTGTCACTGGCACGTAGCTAAGTAGCTCTGAATTTTATTTTCACCGACTACTAGCAGCAACTTTAAAACAAGGAATATGCACGAAAAGTGAGCTTGCGTCATAGCTGCGACCGCAAGGGTAGTTAAGCTTTATTAAATTAGTTGTATGTTTAAATACATAAACAAAATGTCTGTGATTAGTAAAACTAATTTATATTAAAAGTAGTGGCAAAGCAATGACGTCAAAAACGGTGACGTCAATACACTCTCTTTGCCAAATTGTGAGTCATTTTTCTAGGAATTTGATGTGCGTTCAAAGTTAACGGAAAATGAGACTAGTCAAGGCTAGAATACTTTATATTTATACTTGATTAAGATGGCGAATTGTAGATACTGTTTAGCTCAATCACAAATCAATATTTTTGTAGCTTTGACTTTATCCCATTTGTATTTGTCAATTTTGAAAGATATCAATGATGGTAAAAACTTGTTGGCAATGGAGATCATATATTACAGACGTAGCTACATTTTCGCATTATAAATAACGGCCTAGGCTTGAATTTTTGCTAATAAACATTTCAAATTGATAGGGTTCATCAACTTAAATAAATCAAATGTTAAGTGATTGAAGAATAGAACACTCGGATTAAAACCTATTTGTAGAAACAATTAGAGCTTATTAACTCTGGCTTAGAACTCCTGCATTAGTGAGAGTATGTACTAATCCAGAGTTTGCATTAGCCAGCCGAGTCGGCCTGAGCTAGGAATAGACACGTTTCGTTGTGTGCTATGCAAATGCCAGGCAGCTATTTACAAAAATGCAACTAGGTACCTCATTTCTCATTAAAGCTTTCACTCATAATCGATTCTCAAAATATATCAAAAGTTAAACAAAATAAGTTGTGATGACACGTATTTATTCGTCCAAGGATGACACCCATTCTGTTAGGGATAAATAGTGGTAAGCGATCTTACGTTAAGCACTTAAAGAATGTTTGTAAATAAAGATTTAGGCAACATTTTAGTGAAATTAAAATGTAAGAAGATTGATTTCAAGTGTACATATAAATGACTGTGATTTCGTTATATATATCCAAAGTAGCCATCTCTTAGTAGTCATGGTCACATGTGCATCCTACTATATTATAAATGTTAAAGTTTGTGAGGATGTTTGTATGTTTGTGCCTCAATCATGCCTAAATGACTGAACGGATTGAATGAAACTTGGAATATACGTAGTGCATGTGCTGGAATAACATATAGGCTACTTTTCATTCGGATACCACGCGAGCGAATGCCGTGGATGGCAGCTAGTATAATATAATATACGCATAATACACGACAAGCGTCTGCCACTTGAGTGCAGGTAGTCTTGATTGTCCCGATAGATAGCTGTTGAGAATTTTGTCGATGACGCGGACCAAAATAGTTTTCGAAACCACTCACAATTTCGTGGTAAAAAATCACAAAATGGTGTAAACTTTGAACATTCAGACAATTGAGTTTAAAACAGTATGAGTAGCCTCGAATAACATATTCTAGGCGCAAAAAAAAAACAATTGTAAATGAGAGAGTCGGGGAGTCCTTGAGTGACCTTCAAGACGCTGGCGTGGGTGGCAGAGGCGCCTCGAAGTATACTTAATCCAAATTATACGCCATAAAACCTCAGCTTCGCAGGCCGAAAAAATCAAACATTTGTCTTAGATTAAGATCTTGTCCACTCAACATACGCCTTTATTCGACAAAATACTGTGTATTCCGTGGAGTGTTTACCGAAAGTTGTTTTTCAAGAGGTATGCATGTACCTACAAGTACCTAAGTATAATTAAATTGAAAAAACATTTTACTTGAATCTTATTCACTACCATCCAACCAATCACTAATTCCTAATGTGATACTTAGTTAGTTAGCAGTACATATATTCACTAAACTAAGGCCTTTTACCATCTATGGTAGATAATTTATCAGCGTCAGGAGGCAACTTTTACCTTCACAAACGGGACGCTGTAGTGCCTGGGACGAATTAAGATGGAGTAGGCTTGCCCAGCACCTATTCCATCCTCTCAGCTTAGTCGGCCTTATCCACAGGAAAGATATGGTCAATACGTGCGGAGCTGACTAAGCCGCGGGTTTCCTCACGATATTTTCCTTCACCGTTTGAGAGTACTGGTATAGCGCACATATATTTTTCGCACAGAAAAATCCATTGGTACAAGACCGGGTTAGAACCAACGACCTTAGGATCGGAAGGCGGGGTCACTATCAACTAGACCACCAGTGCTCTCACAGTGCTTTATTCACTACCTACTATTTATTCGCAATTAGTGGGTCGTTTTGATCACTCGCGTACACTGATCCTGATAAATTAAGAAGGTACTTGAAAGGAACTGACAAATGCAAAGATTAATGACAGAGTCGGGGTTTGCTTCGTTGCACTGCTAAGTTTGAGATTAGCGGCTAAAATAGTATTTAATGGTTTGAAAAATACAGCTTATTTGTCTTGGCAAAGTTCAAAAATGCCAAAAGAGATGGAATACTGGGTACCCATATCTTTTAATTTTGAAGTCACCAAACGACTTACAAGACTACAAAATTGAAAAAAAAAAAAACTTTATCACTCGGTGATTTTCAAAAACTGGTACCCAAATCTCACGAGTTCGCTTAGGTTTACTTTATTATTTTAGGCTACTTTTACACTCATTACCAAATTATTTTGTAAAACCAATTCAACTTTAAGATGATAAATAGGCTAACGATTAGTTAACTTTGAAGTAAGAACTTAATAACGACATGTCTGAACGTCGGGGTTTAGTTAGACGCTAACATTAAACTTTAATGAAGCTCCAAACATAGTAAATACCTAGTTGCTAGAAACTACGGTTAGAAAGGGGTTACTAGCTGGTTTGCAACGTTTCAATAGTTTACACGTCGGTCGATTTAATCCAAACTTTAATAGAATATGGGTACTATCCTAAAATATTTATCTAAACATATCCGTGTTACGTAGTAGAGTTGCCAGCACGGATGTTGAGCGTTCGGGGAAAGAGAAAGTCTGCGCTCAAGATTCATGTCATTGTCTGTACTTAATTATTTTCTAATATAGTATTGTATTTTTACAACAACTATGCTCGTGAACGTAATAATTATGGGAATTAAATAAAATAAACATTAAAAAAGAAAAAAAACGTGTATAAGAAAAACTCGTTTTATAGTATGATCATCAAGTTACGGAAATTGTCCGAGTACCTATAGCGACCACATAATGAAATTCACATCATTGAAGCCAACACAATACAGAATTTCCCGCCGAAGATTCTCTATAATTAAGGTTTTTGTTTTGTAATAGCTGGAGCAGGTGTTGTTGGGTCCACATGGCTCTGCAAATATTTTTTTGCGTTCTGTAGCTAGAAACAGAGATTTATCCATAATGTCAAAATATGAATACTGGCTGTAAAGCCATAAGTTTTTATATATACTAAGAGATGACGACATTCAACCCTACCTCGGAGTACTAGAACTCTATGATATTCTACGATTTTTTGTTCACATTGTCACATTTCTAACTAACTACTAAACAAATAAGCCACTGTTACTCAAATAAATACCTATATATTTGGTCACATAATTTGAGATATAAATATTCGGTACCATTATGTGAGCTGAAATAGACGGCCTTGGTACCAATCCAGTAACTATATACCTTGACTCCGGTTGAGCCTGAATGGTCTCTGTGGGACTTGAAATTGATTATTCAAAACTTAATTGAGTTAACTTTTTCATTTGAATTTCTGATTATTTTCATTACATTTTTCTCTGTTGAAATTAGACAAATAGAAACCTTTGAGGAAATTGGCGAGACGGTTACCCTAGTAGATGATTACTTTTTTAACAGCTGTCCCGGAAAGTTGTTAATTTACTGTTCAAACTTAGTTTATTTATGGTTATTCGGGTTTCGAACCAAATGGCAAAACGAAACACTTATGTTATGAATTCGTCCGTCCGTCCGTGTGTCACGACTGTTTATCTGTTGATGACCTCAGTGGCTTGGCGGGCGAGTGCTCAGCTGAGACGCAAGAGGCGCGGTTTCGATTCCTGCTATGGGAGAAATGTTTGTATGTTCTGCAAATATTTCTTCCGGGTCTGGGTGTTGTATTATGTATTATAAGTATGTATTTACAAAAAAAAATAAGTATATAAGTATTCTATCAGCCATCTGGTGCCCATAGTACAAGCTTTGCTTAGTTTGGGGCTAGATGGCGCTGTGTGAAATGTCCACAAATATTTATTATCTCAGTAAATAATAAAGCTATCGATTTTAAATTTTGAAAAGTTCAAAGAGAGTGTGTTCAGCTGCTTCTCTCCCGGAGCATGTCGTAAAAGTTAACTAAGGGATTAGGTATTCTGTTCAAAATGATTTCCCATCTATATTGGCGATGGCCTGATCACCTGTCACCATGGTTCACCATAACCCATCTTGAGACTTTGATTCAGTTTCCTGTGGCTCTGCTCAACCCATTAGGGATACAGGCGTGATAATATGTATGTATGTAAAATCTTACTGGCTACTAATTGCAAGTGAAAAAAACTAAAGGGTCCACTTATCAAACTAGTATCGTAGGTTGAGGGAAATATAATTGATCGAACGAGCGAAGATCACATTGATAACTTGGCTGATTTGGCATTGTATATGTTTGTTAGAGCATAACATTCGAACCGTTAATCCAATCTGTATGAAACTTGGTAGATCAATAGATTGATGAAGATTGCTGGAAAGAATGTGAAATCTTAGTTCGGGGCGAACTACTAGTTTTAAATTGATTGGTTTGACATAATAGTATTTTTTAATGAGTAGCTTTAGAGAGATGAAGAATTTTAAAACTAAAATATAATTGATCAGAACCTTTGACCGTTGCAACCTTTTGAGTCGAATAGGACTTGACTGGTAAGCTATGTTATCTAGTTCTGTTTCGCTGATAGATATTTTTAGAACGTTGTGTAGTTAACTTGTTTGTTTACCAGAACAGGCGTGTTTGTGTATCGGAAAATCCGTAGCTTTTGTTTTCCCCACATTATTATAGTGTAGTTCGTTAGTGTGGTGCAACAGATTTCACACGACAGATACGGGTCTGGAACTGGAAGTGATGTATGTTGATGGTTCAAATAACTTCGAACAGTAAAGTCTTTATACAATGAGTGATATACTTGGGCACAGCAAACACTCATTTTTAGGGTTCCGTACCCGAAGGGTGCCAACGGGACCCTATTACTAAGCCTATGCTGTCCATCCGTCCGTCTGTCCGACAGCTGGCTGTATTTCATAGGGAGAGAGTTGAAATTTTCTGTGTGTATTTCTATTGATGCTATAATAACAAATAATTAAAATAAATAAGAGGGGACCCCATACATTTATGTACATGTAAGGAACCTTTCGTGTTCGAATTCGACTTGCACTTGACCGGTTTTTATTATTTCGTTAATACGCCACATAAAAATATCATTACATATATTATAAATGTTATGATATTATAAAACTTCAGACACCCCAACCGATTCATTTTATAAACAATTGATTTATCAAAAAAATATTGATTCAAGTTATAACTTCATGAATCTTATCAGTGACGCGCACTTCGCCTCGACGGAACTGTCAAAATGTTTTCCACGATCTACTCGTACTTAACATAATACTGAGATGAAATAGTCTCACCAGTTCAAGCACCGAATTAATTTACTGGACTACTGATAAGGAACTGCTGTGCATGGAAACCCATATTTTTATTTTATGGGTAAGCTTAGTGCAATCTGTGGAAAATAAGGACGAAAAGGATTTTACTTCTCTATTACATGATATGAGTTTCCTGCTGGTACTCCGTGCGATTGTGTTGACTGTCAAATTGTATGAGAACCGTTAGCAGTGACAGCTCTTGAACTCCGTTATAAGCTAAATGCCATTCAATTTAGATGGTAAAATCGGTCTATATAAGGACTTCAAATTGGTCTTGCTGTGTTATTGACAGCGCCCAATCAGAAAGCTTGTTCAGTAAACCGCCACGCTCAGTCAATTTCGCTAATGGAGGAGAAACGAATTTTATAAATAAAAGCTTTTTTATTAGGAAATACAAGTAAGCAAACTTTAATAAATTAAATAAAGTTAGATAGAAACAAATCCGATTCATAAAAGAGTATTATCGCTGTAAGTAATCTGAGGCTTCGAGATTAAATCTTTCACATTATAACAAAGGCTTCGAATAGCTTAAACAAGCATTATAGAACGCTGATAGGAATCACTAAGCAGATTAAACTTTTCATTTCATTTTCTACTTGGATGAGAGCACTGGGTGGACTAGTGGTAGTGACTTCACCGCTTCCAAGCGGGTTCGAATCTGGTTATTAATCTTGGCTGATTTTAACTGTTTTAGTTTCTGTAAGCATATTAGTTTTAATTATTGAATGCCTTATATATTTTTACAGGCCGCTTGGATGGAAAGACTGAAGTAGTACATGAATAATATTATAATCTGCAGCTTAGGTTCCTAAACGCCTGGGCGGCATGAAAGCGGCATAGAATAAGTAAGTAAGTTCGTATGAGCTAGTGGCCAACCCTTGTGGCGGAGTTTTTTGGCCGTGTAAAGGCCTCCGTCATGGCTTAACGACTTAATATCCGGGACCGACAATTTAACGTGCCCTCCGAAGCACGGAAGTGGAATACATGTGGTACATGTGCTCGATTAACATATAGGCTACTTTTTTATACGGGTACCACGCGAGCGATTGCTGCCGCCCGGCAGCTGGTATCTGTATAATTTGTATAAATAACTTGCTTCATGGGGCTATAAAAATACCATAGTACAATTTGAAATTTGAAATTTGTTCAAACCCGCAGTTCATTTACTCGTAGGATCATGATTTATTCATTCCATGAAACACATAATAAAATAAAACTAAGCCCCTTATACAAATCTTACTTCTTACTTATATTATAAATGCGAAAGTTTGTGAGTTTGGATGTTTGTGCCTCAATCACGCCTAAACGGCTGAACGGATTTGAATGAAACTTGGAATATATATAGTACATGTACTGGATTAACATATAGGCTATTTTTTATCCGGGTACCAAGCGAGCGAAGCCGCGGGCGGCAGCTAGTAATTCAATAATTTTAACTGTTTTAGTTTCTGTAAGCATATTAGTTTTAATTATTTAATGCCTTATACATTTTTACAGGCCGCTTGGATGGAAAGACTGAAGTGGTACATGAATAATATTATAATCTGCAGCTTAGGTTCCTAAACGCCTGGGCGGCATGAAAGCCAAATTTTATGAATAACTAGCTGCCGCCCGCGGCTTCGCTCGCATGGGACCCGGACAAAAAATAGCCTATATGTTAATCCAGTACATGTACTATGTATATTCCAAGTTTCATTCAAATCCGTTCAGCCGTTTAGGCGTGATTGAGGCACAAACATCCAAACATCCAAACTCACAAACTTTCGCATTTATAATATAAGTAAGATGTAAGTAAATAATTGCAAGACAATATTTTAGTGTTGCTTCGTATTTTTTTCTACCCCTTTTAATTATATAAAAGATATCAGGCAGGTTCTGCCATTTTGATGACCTCGGTGGCGAGGCGGGCGAGTGCTCGGCTGAGACGCAAGAGGCGCGGGTTCGATTCCCGCTACGGGAGAAATATTTGTATGTTCTGCAAATATTTCTTCCGGGTCTGGGTGTTGTATTGTGTATTAGAAGTATGTATTTACAAAAAAAAAGTATATAAGTATTCTATCAGCCATCTGGTTCCCATAGTACAAGCTTTGCTTAGTTTGGGGCTAGATGGCGCTGTGTGAAAAGTCCGCAAATATTTATTTATTTATATTTATTTTATGAAGGCTCTACTTTAGCTTTACGATATATTGAAATAAATATAAAAATGAGGTTACATTTTCTGTAAAATGAGACATTTACCCTTTACCGATCTAATTCCTTCACCTCTAAGCCTTTGCTAGTAGTAAAAATAATTTTATACAGACCTCTATCTAGGTATTGTACTTTAAATAAAATGGTTTAATTTGCAGAATAATTTGTATAACCGGATTCCTTGAACTAGCGGCGAATAACAAGAAACTGCTTAACTTTTTTTGTAATTAAATAAATGGCACCTACATTCGCATTTATAACCTTGACCACATTCCACGTGTCAAAAACTGCGAAGTCTGATGAGGTCAGACCAAACCAAACCTAACCTAACCAAAGACAATGTAACTCCAATAAAATATTTAACCGAATAATATTGTGTGACATTGTTTAAACATAAACGAAAACCAAGTAAAACAGATAACGAACAGTACTAATATTTAGATACTAATTTACTAAAAAGGCCTTTGCCATCTACATAATAGCAGATAATTTATACAGCGTCAGGAGGAAACTTTCATCTACGCTAACGGGACGCTGTTGTTCCCGGGACGATTTTTTTAGATACTAATTAATTATGTAACAATAAGGCAGACACTCTATTCCCGAACTTTCATTGAGATTACTTTTTGTTATGATTCGATTCAAATTTCCGACAAAAAGCGTAGAAAGAGAGGCAATCTGGTTGGGTCCACAAAAGATATTCCGCTGGGATTCTCGGCTTTTCAGAATAGACCGCCCCTGTGCCGCCACACACCGCGCCCCGCATTCCGCGCCCCGCGCCTCCGGCCTTCTATTTTGTCCCGAACGAGCGGCCAATCATTTGAATGATAAACTGCTTCATAACTTTTCTTTGGACGCAATAAACCTTCGGGAAGCGAAAAGAATGACGAATAGTTTCCAATTATTGCCCACAGAAGCAACATGTACCTGATTCTTAACAGTGAACATGATTGATCGAGCGAGGAAGCGAGCGAAGTGACAACTTATTGGCTACTTGGCTGATTTGGCGGTTGTTTGTATGTTTGTGGATATGCTTCTTAGAGCATAACTTTAGAACCAATAATCAATCTGTACGAACTTTTCAGGCCAATATATATATTGTACTATGGAGATTTGCTGGAAGCATATGAGCTTAATCAGTGAAGGGGTTGTAAAGATATTGGGTTTTAAAGGAGGTAAGAACAAAAATTTCAAAATGTGTCGAAAGGGATGCCATATGAAAGGGCTCTATTTGTACATTCTAAAATGGTTTTTATTTTTATCCTTGGACGTATAGTTTTTGCAATACAATGAAAAAGTAATTTTTAGAAAACCGTTGTAACCTGAGATTTCTTTTGTAAGAGTTTCGATGTGTTTGAAGTTCAGGTTAGACTGGATATTTGCTAGATAACGGTATCAGTGTGATTTGTAGTAATTGTGTTTTTGCAGCGTCTCATATGACAAGTTAGAGTCCACATAATGTCTCAATTTTTGTACTGTAATCAAGACATTATACCTTCTCTAACTTTTTATAGAATAGACAATGGTCTGTAGCTGTGTGGCTATGGAATTTTCTGATTAAGCGCGTTCGCCCGCCATTAATGTAAAGTGTGTAAGTACATAAACATAAATAAAGTGTGTAAGTACAAGAAACCTCAGGGCGCGAATGCATAACTTGCGGATTCTTAAAATCGCGCGCGAAATTTCAGTTCGGGGCGTACTACTGGTTTAAAAGAACAAAAATCCGACTGCTTAGAATTTGCGTAGCATAGTAGGTATATCTGAAATATTAGATTTTTGACACTTTTAGCCTATGACACTCTCGTTATTCAAGCGAATCCAACGACACCTCATTTATTTGACTCCCTCCTTCGCAGTCGGGTAAAAATAGCTAACCTCGAAAATTTTGTATAATAGATGAAATCACTCAAACCTTTTTTTTAAGTCACATACATAGTCCTGACTCCACACTAGGATTCCCTGTGTCGTGGGTATCAGAAACTACGAGTGCCATGGTACCACAACACCCAAACCCGGAAGAAATATTTGCAGAACATGCAAACATTTGTTCCGCATCGGGAATCGAACCCGCCTCTTGTGTCTCTGCCGAGCAATCGCCCATCATGCCATCGAGGCCGATATTATGTTTATTCCAAACAAACTTTAAACAAAATAACGTCGACCATAGCGTGTGCTTCGTTTATTAAAACTTTAAAACAATACGAGTAGTACATTACTGCCCT
Source organism: Scotopteryx bipunctaria (assembly GCA_949320045.1). Lineage (NCBI taxonomy): Eukaryota > Metazoa > Arthropoda > Insecta > Lepidoptera > Geometridae > Scotopteryx > Scotopteryx bipunctaria. The sequence continues at coordinate 6,535,738 of OX439449.1, forward strand.
GTCCGGAAATAAAGCAATTTATGGACGAGTTAAATCGGAAAAACAAGGCGAAGCTGAGTCTTTCCTAAGTGATTTTAAAAGGACGACGTGATAGCCGATTCTTTTTAACTAAACGAGACTGGTAATTTCTATTTCAGCCGAGATTTGTATAGATTAAATCAATTTCCACTAATTTGACTGCGTGCGGTCTTTGTCATTTTTTAAACTCTTGAAAGCAATGCGGAATGCGCTATAGTATCATCATCATCTTCTTGCCCTTATTCCACTCTATGTGGGGTCGGCACAGCATAATCCTTGGATCATGCTGTAAGAGTTTTGGCTAAGGTGTTTTATGACCGGCCGCCTGCCTGACGTCAACCCTCCTTGGGAATACTTGCTTATTGTATCTCATCATGTTGGAGGATACTATCCCTTATTCGACTTTTACGACATGTTCGGCGAGAGAATCAGCTGGACGCATTCTATGTATTTTCTTTACTCCCAGTCCAGCAGAGAAGTATCGTATGTACTTAAATCAAACTCCTCGCTATCACTACAAAAATATAAAATAAAAAACTGTCCAGCAATTTCCATTTATTATCGTGTTGCAAATTGCTGACGTTATTTCATAGAGTACAGAAAAGAGCCGATTGACATACTGTTTTTTTAATAATGAAGCTATTTGGTAGAAAAATATGTGTTCCTCTGTCTAGCAACTTGTTCCATGCAACGTCCAATGTACACTAGTCACACAATGCAAGTATAAATGCAGTTAGTAGCGTCGTTTCCGAGAACAGCACTAATACTGCACGGACGGTAACAAGTGGTCGCGTGCCTCGACCCAAGCTGAGCTCCCGCAGATTAAACACTTGCCCGCTCCTTTTAAACTCAACACCACCATACGATATTACTGCCAACTGTTTTCCGAGATTAAATTCTCTTTTATATTTTTCTCGCTGGATGTACCTAACTAATTGCCAGCGCGCTGTATTATCGCGAGTACTAGAAATCCTTGCAAAAGAATGAAACGTTTATTTTAGATACGTCTACGCTGTCAAGATGTTGTGAAGGCATGCTTCTCGCAGCATCTGAATAAACATTGCCTAGATTGTTCTGTCGTAGCACCGTGCTACGAATTCGTAGCGCTCGGCTACGCGTCTTTGCTTTCAAGGATAACGTTTTCCCTTTGCTGCAAACTGAACCTAACAATACCAAATGGAGATTTCTTTAACTTATGTATCAGTGCACATTCATTGCTTCAGTAATTGGCACTATGAACGTACCCTCAATACCAGCTTAGTAAGCATTTGCTACATATTTTCAACGAGCTTACGTTCAATCTCGAGCGTAGGGGAACAAATATGTATTTACAATTCGTGCATGTAATAGCTATATTTTGCTTGCTCTAAATTTGGATTTAAGACAAACATAAGTAAGTACCTACTTCATGTGTAAGTACAGGATCTGTAAGTATTTGTTTTTACAAACTCCATATAAGAATCAACGGCTATAACGTAATAAATCATTTTTATATGCGTAAGTGTATGGGCAGGTAAGAGGCCTTTTTGGATCACCGTATACCCCGCCTAGTGACACGACGACCGCTCAAATACCAATTGCCTAGTAGTTTCATTTGAATATCAAACGAACGAAAAATAGAATCCATTTATATCGTGGAAAGTGCACTGTATCTGAAATGATCCCATATTTTACAGGGTTATGACGGCTTGAGTCTCATAATGAGGAGATATTTCATTGCTCGCGGTTATTGTGTTTCTTACAAAAGTAATTCATTTGCCAGTGAGCTCGTGCACGTCGTAAACACAGTCGTGTTCAACGTGCATGTTAAACGAAATCGCTAAGAATTATAGCAACTTTTCTAAAGTATACTCGGCTCGTGAATGCTGTGACTCAGATACTTAGCTCATTCTTTTTTTCTTTGTGATTTTAGAGGTATCAGTATCGGATGTTAAATGAAATCTGAATAATAACTTTAAAAGTAAATTGCATTTAAATGTGCGGTTTAAATAAGACATGTAGCGTGTGACTATCCAAAAATATTACCAATGATAATGATAATATAAATGTATTTATATATAGGCTTAATATTTCCTCCGCTTTCGCCGATCCGTCAAATCGCATTATCTCCTTTGATCGAACATACCTATCAATAGGTGTTACGAAAATCCATTTGTAACGTAACTAAATAGAATCCCTCTGCGACATTTTCACATCTGTCCTACAAGTATTTTTTGATGAATCCTTAAATTGTATTTACATGCTTTAGTAGCGATGGCTTCGAAAAGGAGTGAGATGTCACGTAGACATACCATTCTAAACTTTGTTGATAACTGTTTTTCTTTTTTTTTCTGACTCTAAACAAACTTGTAAGAATTGTAAGTAATATATTAACATTTAAGGTATGTGAATTAAAGATGTATGTTAATAGCGAGTCCAGTGATCATGCAAATCAAAATACAAATACAAATATTTTATTTTACAAAAACCTATGCCTACAAACTTAGTGATGCACTTCTTCCTGTGTTAGTTTGCACTGTGTTACAGGAAGTAAGTGCTTCCCCAAATGAGTAACATATAGTTTTTTGTGCCTACTTAATATATTATATTATAAGCAATTAAGGAACTTTGCTAAAGCTTACAGCGGCTTTCGTGCCGTATCGGATACTCTTTCGGGTAAAATGGACGCCTCAAACATGACGCGAGGTTACCACTCCCTGGCATGATTTCCCTCGCGCCTAATCACGAGAATAATGAAGCCGAAGGCGCGTTTTCGACGTCTACCACATCTTTACACATCTTCACTTATAAATGGGTTAAGCAAGTTTATATAATAAGGCAGTTATTAGTACTAAAAGGCAGTTATTAGTACTAAAAGGCAGTTATTTATAAATATTACCAATGATAATATAACTAAGGCCTTTTACCATGTAGATGATTTATACATACGATGATATTTCAGGAGGCAACTTTTACCTTCACAAACGGGACGCTGTAGTGCCCGGGACAAATTAATATGGAATAGTCTTGCCCAGCACCTATTCCATCCTCTCAGCTTAGTCCACAGGAAAGACATGGTCAATACGTGCGGAGCTGACTAAGCCGCGGGTTTCCTCACGATGTTTTTCTTCACCGTTTGAGAGTACTAAGATAGCGCATATAAATTTTTCGCACAGAAAAATCCATTGGTATACGACCGGGTTTGAACCCTCGACCTTAGGATCGGAAGGCGGGGTCAGTACCAACTAGACCACCAGTGCTCTCCAATGATAATATAAATGTATTTATATTTAGGCAATAATATTTCCTCCGCTTTCGCCGATCCGTCAAATCGCATCGTCACGGCAATTAAAAAACAACATGTGATCGTGTCCGTAAAGCGATGAAAATACGGCTCGAGCTCTATTGAGCTCGAGCCGTATTTTCTAATTTGCATGTCTGTAGCGAGATTGATACCGTCAGCTTTTGTATTTTAAAGTCGACAGGAATCTATTTAAAGTACGCCGACATCGGCGCGTGGAAAGCTCTTAACCCCTTTACCCATGTGGTCCTTTTCCCCCGCAAGCACCGTAATCATTTATGCAGTAAAACAATGTGTGGTTTAACCTTACTTTCATATAGTTATAACTTGAATTTGTTCTTTATTTACTGGCTTAACATAAAATAAGCTCTATAGAGTTTATTTTAAAAGCTAGCTGAGAAAATTAAATGTATCTATCAAATAACTATCACAGGAATATTGAAGGTTTCATTTGTTGTTTTTTATTTATTTAATAGTCAAAAAGTTCAAACTATCTATTACCATTTCCTTTTTTATGTAAGAAAAGTTCACGCGATTCCACAAAGGATAAGGGTTAAGGTAGGGATTAGGGATCGCATGTAGTGGTGTATCCATATCGTATAAGATAAGGTGCATGCATGTGTGCGGGTGTGAATGGGCGCACGGGAGGAGGGTGGGGGGGGGGGCGCGGGGTGAGGTATCGACGCGAGCGCCGCGCCTGCGCCGCGACTCTCACCTGTTGCCGTGAGGCCGAAGATACTCTTTCAAATTATGCGGACACCTGATACCGAAATAAAAGCAAAGTTTCAAAGTACACCACTGCTTCTTACCTGAAGAAACACAGAAACAGCTGTACTGAAAAGTTGTTGAAATATCATCGGAAGATGAACACAGAAATAGGTAAGTACTAACTTTGGCTTTCATATTGTGCAGGCGTTACTGTTAGGTATATCTGCTTTTACGCGTGGATTGTTATACAGCGCTGTTTGAGATTATATAGCATGGTTGGCAGAAATAAGATGTTAATGAAATAGCAAGGAAGGGCGCTAAAGTGACACAAGTGGCTTAACTTTAGTTAATTATGCTATCCATGTTTGAACATTCTTGAGGTAACTCGAGTAACATGTGGCTTGTGTTAAATTTCCACGAATGGAGGAAATGTCCATGTTTTACGATGGGGGTATAATTAATACCACGATTTTCGAAACGATTGGTCCACAGGTTTTATAGTCCTGTAGAAGGAAGCGAACAATTGCCGTATACCCAGCAAATGCCTTTTATGAATATTTATAAATAACACATCGAATGTTTGTGAAAAACAACACTATTACATTTTATTCTCTTCGCAGGACACCTAAAACTTTTTATGCTAGCCAACTACTCCTGTTTTACCTCATGATAGGTTAACTAGAATTCTAGAATGCCAATTTTGTTTAGATAAATACAACTGCAGTAGTACATACAACTGACAAGACGTAGAAAGATGAAGGTGAATCCAGACAGGGCTCACCCGCCAACATATGAATGGAATCCCAAAATAACACTCAAATTAAATTTACCTGAGAGCTATTTCACTTATAACCACATCAGTAAGGGCTTTAGCAAACCATATAACTTGTTAAGTATATTATGATATGAATAAGTAATGATGTGGTTAACCGAATAGACGGTACACGTATAATGTGCTCGGCTTGTCGAAATTAGCAAGAGTTTTTCGTGTGGTAAAATAAACTGTTTTATACTTTCCGCCTAATTACTTGCTTTTCCCATCAATCAATCTGAAAGTAGGATTACTCTTACTTCAAGATTATGATTATGATTATTATGTCGACTAATTTATTGTTATAGATCATTCTGTTTATTTTGATCACTATATAATCACTAGCTATCCCGCGCGGTTTCACTCGCATGAGGTAGGCACTTCATAGGGTGATATTGAAAATTCTGTTCTATCTTTTCCTTTCTGCTTTCAATAAAACTAAGTTGCCCGCGTCACCCGTAAAGTAATACCCATACAAACTTGAAACTCCCTTTAAGAGTAATTTGAATTTGAATCCGTCTAGCTCCAACCTACAAAAACATATATGATTTCCTATAGTATATAAACTTTGACACCTCATCTATGATATTTAAGTACTGTTAACCATGTATTTAATCCACAACTCGATACGACCATTGAATCTCTAATCGTGACTGTGATAACCCGTTGCATCATTTTAGGGGGCCATTAAAGAAAACGAACAAAAAAAATTTTTATTTTATGCTTGATCCTAAGTAAATTCAGACTTTTGACACGATATGACCATTTAATTTCCTAAATGAATTGTGACATTATTCATTACTATATCAAGGTAACCATCAAAAATGTTGAAATCAAGGTTGATTGAAGGATACTATTTGAAGATACGATTTCTCCATACAAAATTAAACATCAAAAATGGATGTTTAATTTTGTAAGATTACTTTTCCTTAGGAAGGGAATTTTCAAAAATCGGTACTTAGTACGCGCCTACACCCCACAGAGAATGTCTATATAGGTCTAGCAGTTTCGGAGATTTTGTGATAAGTGTCTCAGTGAACTTCACCATTTATATAGTAGACTAGCGACCCGCCCCGGCTTCGCACGGGAATAGACAATCATGGACTTTTTTGTAGACCTTTTTACTTGAACAGTCTTTTTTACTTTTTGAATTGACTTTGACACTTTACGGACAAAATAACGTACGCATAAAACGATATAAAATTTTTGACAGGAAAAGGGAAATATTTCTACCAAATGCTAAATAAAACTTAATTACTGTAAAATTATACTATTCTAGCTATTATACATATATATTGTACTACTAAGGATTCAGGCATGATAATAATTATGCATATACATATGTATCTATTGTTCTACTACATATTTTACATATAAATAATGAGAAATAATCCCAAACTAAAACAGTATATCATTATGTCCGTACTTTCCTTGTACATACTTCCTTCATTCAAGTTTGTGTTCGAGACAGAGTACAAACCAAAATAAATAAAAAGCTAAGTAATATATAACGACGACATATCTAAAATGTATCGATTTTATAAAAGAAATAAAACTTGTCCCTGCAGGCAGAACTTATTTAGTGGTGAACGTTTTGGAACTCGTTGGCAAAAAAGTCACAATAAAAAAACCGTTCAAGTGCTAGTCGAATTTGCACATGAAAGGTTCCTAAAGGGAGGTCTAGTAGTAGGGTCCAGTTGGCACCCTTCGGGTACAGAATCCTAAAAATAATGATTGACGAAAATTAGAAAAATTACTATTAGAATTTTAAGGACGTTTTGGTTCGGGTTGTTTTTTTGAAAACGATCATTCTCTTATATTTTTGTCGTTATAGTTGACTTAACAAACAATTTTTAACAAAGGTATTTGAGGACCTTTGTTTAATCTTGTCGGTTTTGGGTTAGTTCGTTTTGAATCTTTATAAATATATAATTATTTTTTTCATTCCATACATTTTTTTATGGAAGAGGGGCCAAATAACGAGCAAGGGGCTATTTATTTATAATTTTTGTGATATTTTTATCGTTATTCTAAAGTAGAAATAAAAACAAATGAATGTAACTCTTGATAATTAAGTCTATTTATTCGAATTAAAATAAGCATTAAAAAATGTTTCTTATGTTACTTTATACAATGAATTTATGAAGTGGTTATGGCTTAACGGTACCATTATAAGGCGCGCCCTTTTAGTGAAATTAAGGTATATGGTATGGCAGATACCCTTAGTCGATTCCTATGAGTAATGCCTACTCTCTGCGGTATATTAACAATACCACTTTCCAGACCTATAATGTGTGATAGCATCGAACGTTTACTGTGTATTTCATCAAGAATTATATCGAGACACACACTCTAGCCTATAAGCAGTTATTGAGCTATTCTGTATCAACTAATTACCAACTTTATTTTATGTATAGACTTGTTTAGTTTACTAATAGAAATGTATGACCCACGAAAATGGTGACATAGCTAGCTAGCTTTTTACGGTTTTCTTGAAACAAACTTTCATCTTAGTCAAATTGTATTTTATGAGACAGAAATGCGTCCTACACATTTCGCAGGCCGTAATATTTAATGCGATTGAACAGGGGCTTAGCGGTCTACAACTTTTCGCTTTTAGCGCATAGCTCACGCTCATGATCATAATATTTAGTACCTGGCTAACGTTCCATAAACACAAGTAGATACTTAGATACTATACATATAACAGCTCTAACTAATAGGTGGATCATAAAAAAATATCTCCAGAGTATTGTGGCGTAGCTGTATGCTTTTAAATACTAGTTTTTATAGCTAGCTTAATGACGTGGCGTAGGCGTTTACAGCTTCTCTGAACTGTCGGCAAGAAGGACACACGCCTGGCTTTCCACCTTTCTAAGAAAAGGTCATTTGCATTTGATTGTAGTACTGTGTGTGTGAGCACCAATATTTTCGAGGATAAATAACAAGTCTAGCCATCTTTTAATTTGTATAAAGGTAGGTAATTGAGTAACAATTATCGAGGGAATTAATGGTCTATTTTATTTAGTTTATAGCTGATTCTCTAGAGTCAGTTTATTTTGTTGAAATCAGGTTTAAATTGGAGAAAAATAGAATTAAATGTTTGCGTGGGCGAGGAAAACGGTTAAATGACGGGTTGATGGCAAGTATGTTTATTTCTAGTCTTAATTTATCTTTATCATCGCTTGAGGCGTAACTTTTTAGTGGGTAAGTTACAACTAGGTTAAGAACGACCTCCAGTTGTGTGGGACAAGTGGAATGGGCGATTGAGGGCTTAGGTACCTTAGATGGATGGCATGTTAGTCAGTTCTGCCTGGTTTTGGCAATAATGTCATGGCGGACGTTATGTCCATCGCAAGTTTCTGCCTTAAAGACTCTTTCGAAATCAACATCATCATCGATTTTTCTTACGGATTAACACAAATCTCTTTGACGAGAGAGCTAATTAAATCTTATAATTATCTGTAATCAGTTCAATTTATTTTATAAATACCAATTAAAAGTGATTAATTTTTTAGTAAAGTATAATTAATTTGTACCAACGCACGATAAAACACAAATTTGCTCACATTACAAACAAAATAACACCGAGAACCGATAACAATCAACATCCAATTTTTCTTTTTACAATATTCAAAATATTCTTGAGCTGAAATTCTGCGAAGGTAAACTGAAGCGATACTAGCCATTTCTGTGTCACAAAAGCTTTGTGAGAGCAGTTGACTCAGCATCCACTAAACGTGAGTGGCACGGTTTGTGTAGACTGAATCACGACAAGTAAATGAAGGGCCTTATTGTTACTTACATAAATGGAACACAATTTTTGGACGTCAAATAAAAAGATAGCTAAAGAGGAATTCTTGGGAAGATGAGTGGAACTACTACTCTAAGGTACAACAAACAATATTTATCGTAAATAAACAAGTCTGTCAGTAAAAATGGCAAACAATATAATAAATACTAAAACAAACATGCCGTACACTACACAAACAAGAAAAACTAAAATGCTAGGCTGGGTAAAGTATCGAACTTTATACAGAACAAGGAAAAATCAAGCATGCGAGAAGCGCAGTCTCAAGCAAAAGCTGTAAGTACGAACAGTTACAGAGTTCCTCCACTACTATACAACGGAACATAGCAAAATTTCAGTTTACATCGAATATTTCTACTAACTTATACAATATAATATAATATCAATGTTTGTTGAATATTTGTATGTTTATGCCACAATAGCGGTGTAACCGCTGAACGGATTTGATTAAAACCACATACTTTTTGACGAGAAAAATATAAGGTACAACGCGAGCGAAGCCGCGGACGGTAGTTAGATGTAAGTTAAACTACCGTCTTGTGCATAAAGGGATGGCTAATGGCTTTCACTATTTTGGTTATTTAAGAATGATATTTCAGGGCTGTTAACAGGTGCAGCTATGCCGACTGTCGGAAGTGGCTAATGGTATAATAGACCTGTTGCTAGTGACTGATGGAGACTAGGTTCTCATGTCCGGCCAGCGCCCTCCTTACTTTACACGAATTGCTGATGAACAGCGGAAACTATATTTTTAACAGAAACAGTTTCTATTTCGTGTGCGTATGTTTAGCTTTTTAATCTTAATGATGAATTAAATTCAAGAAAATGAACAATTAATTTGTAGATAATTGAACGCTGCCTATACATTCGTATAAAGTAACTAATTATTTTATCGATACCAATCGTTTTCACATCGGTTCCCTCAAGAACCAATGTGATGAATTGGTAATCACTTCATTACATCGTATTTTTGTACGAGGCAGCTTTGTAAAACATAATTTTGCTAAAACCGAATCATTTTTTGTTTTATATTATAACTTATCAAAAATCATACTAATGTGTTATTTGGCACATCAAAATTGTTAATAAAATATATTAACGTCATGGATGAAATGGCGACAGGTCACAGGGATAATTTGCGATCCAAGAATGCCCCTAAAAATTAACAAACCAAAAGTAAGACCTGTCGTATTGTATGGATTAGAATGTTAGGCAATCAAAGGGACGGATGAAAGAAGACTGCATGCAAAAGAGATGGGCATTTTCTTTTATATTATACTCTTCAGGAAATACAGACCCCGGTAGAGAGTTCCACATTTTTGCAGTGCGTATAAAAAATGTGGACTCTGAGCACCTAGTACGAACATTTGGAATGTCAATCATGTACAGATGGCGCCTTTCCGGGTATCTGGAAGTCCGATGGAAGAAGGGAGACGGCGGAACTAAATTATACAGTTCCTGAGCACACTCTCCGAAATGAATCCGATAAAAGACCGATAAACTAGCGACTCTACGGCAATGCTCAAGGCTTTGTAGCCAAGACTCAACCAAAGAGTCGTCAACTATTAGCTTCTTGGCGCGCCTCTCAATCGACTCTAATGCCTGGAGCTGGTACTTGGCAGAGCCATCCCAAAGGTGGGAACAGTACTCCATGCAAGCTCTAACTTGCGCTTTGTACAAAGTGATCAACTGCATAAGAGTGAAATAACGTCTCACCTTTGAGAGGATACCTAGCTTTTTAGGCTAACTGAGCCTTAAAGTGACACCAAGAAGGTCGAGGCATTCAGTTATCGGTACAGATATATCTCGGAAAGAAGGAGATAGTTGGAAAGGTCTCCTTTTTGCGGAGAATAAAGACCCTTGTGTCTTACTGGCATTGAACTTGACCAGGTTGGCATCGCCCCAATCAGAGAAAACCTTAAGGGACTTGTTCAGCCGCTCGACCACAGTGGCCCTGAGGCACATGATGTCAGGCTCACTGACACGTGCGCTAGAGGTGTAGCTTTCTACAACTGTGCTGTCGTCTGCATACCCAAAGATACCGGAATCAGCAGATCGTTGATGTGTAGCAAGAAGTGCGTTGCAAAGAGCACTGACCCCTGGGGAACACCGGCATTAATTGCCATTTGATTGGACGAGCGGCCATCAACTACCACTCGCAGCGATCGATCCCGCAGGAAGTCAGATATCCACGCACAGAGACCAGTAGGCAAGCCGTAAGATGGAAGCTTACTAATGAGGCCATTGTACCAGACCCTGTCAAAAGCCTTAGAGATATCTAAAGAATTAGCGAGTGCTTCTCCGTATCCCTCGATGGCTTCACTCCAGATATGAGTGTTAAGATCGATATGTGGAGCGACGAGAATGGATAAGATACGGAATGAGTATATAAGATGAAGTCTGAAACTAGCGCCTGTGACGGAAAAGTTGAGGAGTAATATTATTTTAGATCAGCATGGTATGGGCTGTCATGCAGAGGGATGAATGTCATGTGACGAGAAGAGGGTTAGATATGAAAGTGGATGAACATAAGAGTAGAGGAAGGCCAAGAAAGAGATGAATGGATTGCGTGAATGTTGATGTGAGTAAGAAAGGAGTGAACACTGAGATGACGGCTGATAGAGGAATGAATGAAGAAAACATGTTGTGCCGACCCCACCCAAGGAGGTAAGGGCAAGGCGATGATGATGATGATGATGAATTGTGAATAAAATTTAGATTATTATGGCTCATCTTAAATTATGATAATCATGAATTATAAACTGGATTAACATATTATTGAAGCTTAAGCGAATGAATAATTTTCGATGGATAAATAGAACTTGCGTAGAACTTTAAGGCGCCTATGTTAATGACGTTTATAATTACTACAAAAATATTTAATTTTATTAGTCCGAAACGTCCTTTTAAGAACTGAAAATATTTTTATAAGTGGAATTTGGCTTGGCTTTAAAGAATTACCACGAAATGCTTGCGGGAAAGCTGTAATAATAATTCATTTTTTTTATTTATTTAGACAACATAATTAGTCCATTATGATTAGTAATACTTAAAAACTTGGGATTTGTATGCTATATTGATAAGTGATTTTGTCCTCTGGATGAGTTTCCATACCAGAGGACAGTTGAAATTTGATGCAATCGCCTTTAGGATGCTGTTGTTGCTGGCGCGAAATCTGCTCAGCAGAGAAGCTGTTTTTTTGCGCCAGATGGCGTCAAAGGTGTCGGTGCGCGCCTCGGCAAACATAGCCGATGCGCTGCAGAATCGTGGAAACCTCAACAGCACCCTAAACGCGTTGTTATATTGGACTCGCAGAGCATTGCAAGCCCTTTGGGTATAGCTGAACCACAGACTTGACGAGTACAGCGATGTACAGTAAGCTTTGAACAAAGTTATTTTAACCTTTAAAATTTTATTGTAATGTTGTCAATTATTTTTAGCTATTATTTATGTAATTTCGTGCTCAAATATATTCGGTAGGTTATAGATCAAATCATAACGGAGTTATCATAATATATAGAATGGGGGTGCAGGGATTGTTTAAAACTGTATGGGAACTTTTAAACGGGTGGTCCGATTTTCTTGAAACTTGGTTTGGATTATTTTAATACAATATGATGATGATACAATGATACTGTATTTAGAGTTTGCCAATGGAGTGCAACGGCCTGTCAAGGCTGTTCAAACATGAGATGTACCTAAACCAACAAGTTACCCTAAGCGAGTGAAACCGCGGGCGTTCCACTAGTACTTAATAAATGGGTTGGCTCTAGTAGGCGGTTTACCGAGAAATGAAGAAAAATCCCCTAAAATCAGCAGGGGGTTCACGTTCTAAGTTGATGTACGTTAGTTGTACGCAAGTCAATCGAGCCTCGTCCGTATTTCACAGCTTTTCGAAAAACTGTGGGTCTTTTTAGGGATCCGTACCAAAAGGGTGCCAACGGAACTCTATTACTAAGCCTCCACTGCCCTTCCATCTGTCAGAGGGCTGTATCTCATGAATCGTATTAGGTAGCGAGTTTAAATTTCCACAGAGTGTGTTTTTTATTGCCGCTATAACAACAAATAACAAAAATAAAATAAACAATGGCCCATACAACAAACATTTTTTAATGTTCGTAAATATTTTATAACTTATTTCTTCTTTATACACATTTATCTTCATTTATGTTTTATCTTCTTTCTTCATAAAAAAATAAATTCTCCCTTCTATATTCATATACCTATTGCTTCATATTTTGTCCTATTTAATTTTTCATTCTTCCTAATAGCTATTTCCTTCCGTCTTTATTTTATCTTCTTTTTTCGTAGTATTTATTTTATTCTTCTTGCTTCATATTTTTTTTATTTATTCTTCCATATTTCTTGAATTTCTTTGTATTTACATTTTTCCCTTCTATATTTTTGGGGTAAAAAAATGTTTTTTTTTTTTATTTTTTTTACTTTTTTCTCTTCTAGATTCCATAGGGCTCTTTGGCGACCCTAACGCCATGTAATGAATGACTGTTTGGGGGTTTGGTGGACAGTGAAAAATAGTCTTCATGTTTGGATGTGTGTTTACTTGTTTGATGTGCAATGAGTTGTGTTTTACAATGTATGTGGAAACTATGTTCTAAGCTATGGTTACAAATATGCTGTGCGTTCACATCACAATGGTTCGGAACTCTTCGTGTGCGAATTCAAACTGACGCACTTGATCGGTTTTATAAAAAAAAACTAAGGCCTTTTACCATCTATAGTAGATGATTTAAACATCGTCAGGAGGCAACTTTTTACCTTTTAACTTTTTACCCGGGACGAATTAAGATGGAGTAGGCTTGCCCAGCACCTATTCCATACTCTCAGCTTAGTAGACCTTGTCCACAGGAATGACATGGTCAATACGTGTGGAGCTGACTAAGCCGCGGGTTTCCTCACGATGTTTTCCTTCACCGTTTGAGAGTACTGGTATAGCGCACATAAATTTTTTGCACAGAAAAATCCATTGGTACACGGCCGGGTTTGAACCCACTACCTTAGGATCCGAAGGCGGGGTCACTACCAATTACTCTCAACTTTGGTTTTATATTTATAGACATTAATATAAATAGGTCTTGCTCCCTCATGAATTTTCCACATCAATAAAAGTAACTTCTCAAAGCCTTCAAACATGACCAAGAAGGGACCAAACACACAAGGGAACATGAAAAATGATCCGGATATCATAACTTTGAGGATTTTTTGCAGAAAAGAAATGTATAATGTAAGAATTATGCCATTGCCATCACGTCTCATGGAACAGAGAAAGACTTCTATATAGTCGTGTCACTAGTTCTTATGAACCAGTGTGGTGAAAGAATTTCATTTGCGCCTCAAAGGCCTCGTGCACTTGACACATATTTTCGAACTTTTTAGGTTCTACGGTATGCAGGTTTTGCTCACGATGTTTTCCTTCACCGTTTGTGAATAGGGCACATATTTTTTTCGCACAGAAAAATCCATTGGTGCACGACCAAGTTTGAACCCACGACCTTAAGATCGGAAGGCGGAGCCACTACCACTAGACCACCAGTGCTCTCAAAAGAGAAAGAGACTTTTGATTCAAGCGGACATAAATTGTAGATTATATGGTCTATCACTACCAAAGATATTGATTAGGAATACTGTAAGATGAAAGATAGAACTGAAATTCAATAACGTTATCTTTGGTTTAGAAAAATATTTGATTCTGTATGATATTATATTATGTGTTATTCTAAGACAACCATTTATTTCCTGAGAAAATAAGCGACTTCGTGCGCGTTAGATTACAAACCGAGTTTCAAACCATTCGCACCTTCCGTTAAAAAGTTCCCATACAAACTTTGACACCCTATTATTACACCCCTTTTTAAGGGTTTTTTGAAAAATCCTGAAACACGTGTCAATTTATTTTGTAACCCCTCCCGCACCCCGGTAACACCCACTCCCACTCTACAGAGTCAAACTAACTATTATCTATTCTGTCGCCGTTCGAGACATCCCGAGGTATTGCAGAGAACGCTCGAACTTATACTCGTAGTAACTTCTAAACTAAACGTTGGATTCGAATGAATTAATGTGGAATTTGCTTAGAAATAAATAATCCTGGTGATTAAATAATTTATTTTGATAAGGGATCATGACGCGAATGGAACCAACCTGCATTGTAATTAAAATTTAGAACACAAAAGCTTTTATTGTGGCTTAACTATAAAATGGATATGTTGTCTCGCGGACTTTTTTGTAGACATTAATAAGACCTATAAACCTTTAGTATATTATTTTGTTCTATAATCAATAGTTTTCGCAGCACACGCCAAAAACTATTTTGGGTTTTCTACCTTGGGTTACAATATTGCAATTTTCTTACGGATCCCTAGTTTTTTTAAATATATTATAGCTTATACTAGTCCCTGATAATGTAGCTTTCTATTGGTGAAAGAATTTTTAAAATCAGTCTAGTATTTTTGGAGCTTATTCGTCACAAACAAAAAAATCTTTCCTCTTTATAATATTAGTATAAATAAATTTAATCTAGCTGAATCAAGAATGATCAAATAATGGCTAAAACGTGTGTACTAATGGTTTAGTTAGAAACTATTTGACTATTAATATCTGTTACCATATAAGGTAGATTGAAAATAACAAGATAATATTCAGGAGCAGAGTTTAGCCATGTATGAATAATTCAGAAGGGTCAAACTTATTGGCGTAGATCGATTGACTGTGTAGAAGGTTTGTTTCATTCAGATGCAAATTACACTAACTGTTTTCATGCTAATTAAATTACAGAGAGTCAAATTGTTACTCTACGGTTTGATTAGACGTAAACGAAGATTAAAATGCAAATGACGTGGAATTACCAAATAGATTGAATCCTTCGTTGATTGTGGTACCATTTAGCAGCGTTTATCTACTATTCACATTTATACCAAATATTTTTAACAGTAAAAATCATGTGTGTGTTGTTGCATGTTAACATTTTAAGAATATATATGTTTGAGTGAGACAAATATAATTGTGTCAGGTGGAAAATAAATAAGACGTAATAGAGGTTTTTTCGCAAGCAGAAGTATTCTCTAAAAATGCATGTAAATGTTTCAGTACAAATTATTGACACTACCAGTACCAGTAAAGGATGATGTATTTAACAGTCACGCTACAATGACCACATTCGGAAGGCCCCGATTTTGGCAATAATTGGCGGCGATCTTCCAACGGTCGAACGTGCAGTGACAAGGACAGATATTGCCACCTGGCGAGCATTACAGCCCTCGCCCCGGTAGGCTTAGGTCAGGCTCTGTGTAGAAATGCGACTCTGATATACAGTGTATTAATTTACCTTAGGAGCGGATATACCTACTTGTTTTTATGTATTAATTAATTATCAGAAGATATAGAAGTAGACAGACTCGCGCGATACATAGACTCTAACCACCTTCACGGAAAAGTAGATCCAAGGCATCACTTGCATTGAGGAGACACGCACGACAACTTCAAATAACGAAAATTGTATGAAGTTTTATCAATATAAAGATATATATATCTATTTGTGATAAGCTGACTATGTATCAGTTCACAATTTTATACCTTTGTAACATTTTATAAATACCTAAGTTAGCATTATATCATCAAACCGTTATTTCAGTAACAAATAGGTTTTACCAAGAAGTTATTTTGATGTCTAATCTAAAGTTGAGAATTTGATATTGTAAAACAGGCTAGCTGGTTTGGCGAGCGCTAGAGGCTACATTGTATGTTAAATTATACATCGCAGCTGCAAAACTACTCAGAGACCTCTGACATTAAAGGCAGTAACTAATCACATGTCTAGGTACCTTAGGCGCATATGCATCTACGTCACGCAGCTAAATGCGGGGGCAAGTGATCAGGGATCTCAAGTGCTAACGAATTTCAACCTTCGTTTGTTTCGATTCAGATTCGTGTTCTAAAACGGGTTGAAATAAATGTCAATGCGTGAAATTACGCGTGCAAATGACGTACGCGTACGTGTACAACCCACCAGAATTACTCGACGCGTGCTAATGAGGCTTATTTTTATTTGTTTTGTTGTGAGTTGCAACCCTATGGATTAAGCCTATTCTATTCTTAAGTAGACACTATTCACACTAATTTCGGTCACACTTCACAGCACAACTGCACTGGAATTTCCCGCACTAAGAGGATTCCACTTCCCATTCCGGCTTATTAAGCTTGTTAACTTGATTAAGCACGATGTGCTCAATTCGTTGTTATGAAACACACATGTTTTTTATTTTGTTATGGTGTGGGTGGTGAAACTGATATTATAACGACCCGTGTCTTATAAAGTCAACAGATCAATACTCTATTACTTCTGTCTATTCTGACGACCTCTGTGGCATGGGGGGCGAGTGCTCGGCTGAGACGTAAGATCGAGACGCGGGTTCGATTCCCGCTGCAGAAGAAATGTTTGCATATTCTGCAAATATTTCTATGCAACCTACAATAGCACTTATGTAGACATAGCTACTTTTAAATGTAGCATAGTCTACGAAATGAGCTACGAAAGTTGCTACGCCAAAACAGTTTTGTGTAGTAGTTAATTTCTCTATACTACAAAGTCCTAATTTGTACTTTTAGTCAATTGTCTATTGGTTTGCTACATTTCTATAAGGCTCGTTTCGTGTGTTATGTTAGGACTAGGACTTACCAATTTGGGGGACATCATAAGGTCGGTTGGATCGTGAGGCCCTCAGCATCATCTGGCTGGCGATCTCGGAGGGCAGCTGGTGCGAGGCGCGCTTGTTGTTGCGCGGGCGGCGGCGCTCCTTGTGCAGTGGCAGGTCGATGGCCGCGGGTTGGGACTGCGGCTGGTCCGGTTGGTCCGGCTCGAAGAGGGCTTGCAGGCCGCGCCACTCGGGCGGGTAGCGGCGCGCCGGCTCGCTCGCCACCGCCACCGCCGCCACCGCCGCCAGCACGCACACGCACCAAAGCCGCATGGCGACGCCCCCCCGCCACACCACCATGCTGCCGATACTAAGTGCACAGGCGGACGAGCTCACCCTCTAGGCGCTTGCCCGGCCGCATTATTCGGTAACACGAGATTCCTTTAGATTTTCTCACTCCCGTCTTTGTAAAATTCCTGTAGTAGAAAGTACCTGGAATAAAAGAGGTATTTCGTATAGGTATGATATCTTTAGAAGTCGAGGGGAAAATAAAAACATGTATAGAAAGCAAATCACAGGTTTTTTCCTAGCCTCTAGTTTTCCTAAAAGGGAGAGTTATTTTTACTCGAGTAGCTACTTCGTGACATTGTTAAGGACCCGACGCACCACAGTCAGCATTAGGTGCCGTTGAGGATGCTGAAGATGTGGAAAGTTTTTCAATAAAAACAAATTAGCTGTGTTCTAAGTGTTAGCGTTTGCGTCTATCTCGCCGACTTTCAGTGTAAAAGTTTTTCCTTAATCTTATTTGTCGCTTGCGATGATTAAACGGGAAAATATTAAAGAATTCATTATAAGCGGCAAACAAGCGATGATCGTTGTCACCATTCTTTGCGCCGCGCCGCGTTATGGCTCGGCGATTTACTGCTGAGAGCCAATCTAAAATTCAATTACTTTCTCAAAGTTTTGTAAGTAGAAATATATCCAGTTGGTGTCTATATTTCTTATGGGATACTTTGACAAGTTATGGATAATTTTGTTCTTGAAGAATATTGGAATAAAGTACGAAATGTAATAGTAGGTGAGTTTCTGCAATTATTGATATGACAACATTAATTCGACGGCCTCGGTGGTGTGGCGGGCGATTGCTCGGCTGAGACGCTAGAGACGCGGGTTCGATTCCCGCTGCGGAATAAATCTTGCCATGTTCTGCAAATATTTCTTCCGGGTCTGGGTGTTGCGGTACCATGGTACACAGGACACTTGGAATCCTAGTGTGGGGTCAGGACTATATATGTGATTGTTGGATGATATTTATTTGTTATATTTAAAGCAAATTTTATAAAATTAAATTTTCACTGTCTTAAGCTTGTTATTATAAGTAGCACCCACACACAAAGTATACATTACGAGGATATTATACTCGTACTGTGTTAATAAAATAACGTGGGTAGTCAGTCTTCTTGTTTCGCAACATCTACAATTTTAAGGTTACAAGTAGCTCAAGAGTTATCATACAATCTTTCAGGGCTTTAAAATTGATAGAGCGAGCAAAGCGAGCTAAGGTCTCAGTGGCAACTTGGGCGATTTGGCGTTGTATGTTAGTATGTTTGTGGATATGTTTGTTAGAGCATAACTTTCGAACCGTTAATCCAATCGTTATAAAACTTGGTAGGTCATAAGACTTGCTGGGAAGAATATTAACTGTGTTTTATTTATTTATGCATTAAATAAACAAACTTCCTGCTGGAGTTGTAAAGATATTTGGTTTCCAAGAGAGTAAAAAAAGTTTCACAAATCAAATGTGTCGAGTGGGGTGCTGTGAGGTGCCATATGAAAGGGCTTTATTTGTACATGGTCATTGTCCAAAATGGATTTTAATTTTATTCTAGGATGTATTTTTGAAATAAAATGAAAAAACCGGTCAAGTGCGAGTCGAATTCGCTCACGAAGGGTTCCGTACCACCGTACATGTACATAAATGTTTCTTGAATGCCACCTGTTATAGTTGACAGCACGTTCCCTATTAAAATCAAGCAAGATTCAAGATCAAGGTAATCAAAATCTACTCTAACTTTTTATAGCATTGAACATTAGACTTGAGTAGGTACCTGTTTATCTATGTATATCACGCAGGTAACAAGCGCGCGAGATCTCAATTCGAGGCAAACTACTAGTGTTCCAGAAGTAATCCCAACGAGCAAAGTTCACTACGCGTTTTACCAAGACAAAACTACTTTTGGCTGGTTAGTTTTATAGACAGTTTTGATGTGACATATATAAAGAGATAAAGAAAGAAAATAAATTATTGACAACACAAGAAAACAATACAAAAGACAGAGCAAGGGACAAAAGAAAAACAAAGGACATATTACTATATGTACCTACATACAGGTAGATATAGGCAAATATAACAAAAAGCATATAAACACTACACTACGGTATAAGAAGCGCTCGTGGCGTAGCTTGCTTAAGCGTTCTTGATTGATCGTTAAAGTTAAGCAACGTTGTGCGAGGTCACAATTGGGATGGGTAAACGCAAGTGGCATTACGAGTTGAGCGCTTTCGTGCTTCGGAGGGCACGTTAAATTGTCAGTCCCGGCTTTTAAGTCGTTAAGCCATGACGGAGACCTCTAAGCTTCCTAAAAACTCCGTCACAAGAGTTGGCTACTAGCTCATACAAACATACATACATACTACGGTATAGATATAGGTGAGGCAGGCCTAACCTTAGGAGGGTTGTTACTCAAGTCATGCCGTGGTTGCTCTGTCTAAGCAGGATGTTGTCAATAATATATCAACAAACATCACCGAAAAAAAAGATGTAACTACTCCTTTAGACTAGGTAGATTAAAACTTGTTTATGTTCAACATTATGCAACAAGGCTCGCTGACTTTTGTTCTATGGCTTCGGTATACTACCCAGCTACTCGTGTATATTAGACCCATCTCTGCATTAATTGTTATACCAACAATTTGTGAGGGCTAATTGCGAGGAAAGATCCGGTCATTTGTACTTGAATATTATTCCGCAAAGTAGTAGACACGTTACAGCATAAATTTCAATTAAGTCAGCTCCCGCGGGCAAAGTTTTTCTCAACTTTGATTTGTGGTACCTAATTGTTTTCAAGTAACATCGTCGCAGACAAATTATACATTTATGTAGAATTTGGACTTTAGTAGAGATCGTCATGTAATAAATGTGCTGTTTGATTTCATTTATTTCTTTTATATTTATCAAAGAATAGGAGACGGGGATATTTTTTGTCAAATTGTAAGAAGTTGAAACAGGGTTAAAAAGCGGTTATATTTTTCTTTCTTCTTTTACAAATCTTCCAAGTTTTGCAGTCAATAACGAAGTCCATAAAATTCTTTTTAAATAAGAAGAAAAACTTAGTAAAGGGTATTCAAGATTCCGGGCTAGAGCCCGGAATCTTCGGGAATCCGAATCCGAGCCCGGAATCCGAATAGATTCGGAGCTCTGCAAACACAATTACCAGTCGGCGACGAAATTCGAAGCTTTAAACTACCTACCTGCCTTTTTGAAAGATACTGAGAGTTCTAAAAGAGTAAAGTAATATAAAACATTATTTCACCATTCTCAAATTTTTTTTTTGAAGAAGTGCTTTTTCTTTGTAAATTTAAAATAACATCGAAACTTGCATGCACAGTTAGCAAGCAGGCAATCAATCTAAATAAAGAGAACATACAATTTCATAAAAAAATAACATTACAGGGAAAAATTTTATATACCTAGGAATAAAATATAATATAGAAATATTCGTAGTTGGTAATACGAAACTAGTGTTTATCGTTCAAGTACTGAAAGGGCCAAAACCTGTGGCGTGCTATATTTATAATCGGGTGGCGGTGGGTCGTTGACGTCATCACAAGGGACGTGGACTAAGGGACCGGGGGTGCGGGGCGCGGGAGGGGTCGCCGCACCCTCCGATACGCACTTGCAAATTCGCACCTCCATGAATGGACGAATTAAATTATCTCTAGCTGAGAGCTGAATTTACACGCACCTGACCTGAACACCAAGTGCTTTTCTAAATTACATTGCCGCTGAAGACTCACAAGCCCACAACAACATTTCGTGAGCGTTTTAGTATCGCGTATCTATACTTTTCTACTTACTAATTTCCCTATATTATACAAGTTGACAAGACGACTGTAGGTAACCTTATCTTCCCGTAATAGTAGGAGACTTTCATGACTTGAAGGTGTAAAGGCAGACTGTATCAAATACCGTAACCCAAAAATAACGAGCAAGTGCTTTCTTGATACCTACTTGATTAGTATGTATATATTGCGGTTTTCAGGTCATTAAATTGGAATTACCTAACCTTAATTTGTTCAAAATTGCTAGTCTACTGTAACGAGCTATACGTTTTTAAATACCTACCTTTAAAATAAATAAAGAAAAAGTCAATTAATTAAAATTATATTATAGTACGTGTTCCGAGGAGGATAATGTTACGGGAATAAAAAATAAATAATACCTAGAGTTCAAGTTAATTACTTAGCTACTGAGAAACACAAAGGCAAAGCCTCTCAACAACATTCCTTTTTAGTGAAGTACAATTAAAATTCTAGCTGTCGTGGTGGTTAATGATGCCCGTGTTCGTTTGCTCGTCCTTTGGCAAATTGTTGATGGTACGGGTATGTCGGTCTATGCGCGCCCCGTGGCGTGTTTCGTGCTTTATTCTGTTGATGTGAGTTTCAATTCAATTAGACATGCGTGTAACCGAAGTAAGCGAATAACCGAAGACAACGGTGAACTACTTGAAAATGTAATAACCCGCATTTTCTTTGTCGTAGTAGGGTATTAATTTGCTAGTGGTTTTTTACTGACGCAAATTAAATAAACTAGGCCTGGGGGTCGATTCTCGAAAGTTACCGATGATTTTGAAATCACCGGTGATTATTTAGTCGAGTGATGATTTGAAAATTACTACTTCCCAAAAGTCGTATTCTTGAATATCACACGTTTGATACCAACATTCAGAAATTGCACACTTTGATCATAGACTTATTTTGCATATAATGGAACGCAAATCGACCACAGATCATAGACTGTGGTCGAGCAGAAAACGTCGTTTAATTGTAAATACCGGCAGCATTCATTAAAAAAAATATCAATAAATAAATTTAGCAAAAAGTATAGTAGGTAAATAAATAATTTACATAATGATTCATTTTTACGAACACACAATAATTCATCACTAGTATTTATAAAATAAATGACCACTGTGAATAATGTAGTAAATAAAAAGTGACAAGGTAAATAAATTTTGTGACTTTTAAATATTGAAAGCATGGCTATCCGTACATACAGAGCTATGGGAATTCCATTTTCATTAATGCGTCCCGTGAGTTTTGATCTGGGGGATTGGAGACTTAGTATGATTCTGTCTCTGTCTACGTCTTTAACACTTTCTTAATCAAGTAAATAAAATTGTTATTTATTTATGATTAAACTAGCTTGGTCAGTGATTGTAATTGGATTATGCTAGCACCGGACCGTGTTGAATGGCACAAGCGAAGGGAGGCCCATACTCAGCAGCGGGCAAAGACGGGCTGTGGATGATGATGGTCAATGTACATACGTAGGCTTAGTTTTGCTATGACCTATTTGTTATTTCAAGTTTACACGCGTGTTCCTGTAATAGCTCGCTCAGCCTACTAGTATCCAATATCCTACCGAAGCTATTCCTGGTTGGGTCGAGATCAAATTTAACTTTACTGAACCTGTATTTTAAGGTTGTCTATATTCGTCGCTCATTCAAGTTTGGCGACAGTTTAAATAAACGAACAGGTACGTACTAAAAATATATAATGTGCTGCCGGAAACGATGATTTTATTATACTTCCCTTCAATATTTTTACGACATTTTCTTGTCTAGAACAAACGCGGAGTTTTGGTTTCTTAAAAATAGTGATGTTTCTGGTGGGTTAAGAGCTTAACGAGCTGGATGAATTTAATTAATAGTAATGAAATTGCTTCACTAATTAAGCTTTTTCTTTTTAATGCCGAGAAGATGACGACCCGTTAGAGAACGAGTTAGTGGGCAGAGACCCCAAATTATTTATCAAAGAACCATGCTATGACGCTGGTGATGTCCAAGCTGTATTTTGTTTCAAAGGCCGCAATCAAAGAGTTATTTTTGCGTTGACATTATTAAATCTGAAGATAGAGATCGAATTAGTGTAAATTAATTCCTATTACTTCCGTGTTCCTATTTACTTCCGCTCGAAGCTTAGCTCGCTTGGCTCTGCCATATCTGGATAAAAAAAACCAATCAAGTGCAAGTCGAATTCCCACACGAAGGATTCCGTACCATCGTTATTTATCAGTTACATGTACATAAATGTTTTTTTTTTATGGGGCCTCCTTTTAATTATATTATTTGTTATTATAGGGGTAATAGAAATACATACTCTGTGAAAATTCAACTCCCTTCCTATTACGGTTCATGAGATACAGCCCGCTAACAACGGACGGACAGACAGACTGACGGACAGCGGAAGCTTAGAAATAGGGTCCCGTTAGAACCCCATAAATTCATAATTCATGAATTACGTCTCTACAAGTACCATCACAATCAATTCAGTGTAGGAAGGTAGTAAAAAACATACTATAAATAGAAATGTACTTAGATTTAAATATTAATTTGATAATTTATAGTATTAATTTTATAGCTATGGTTATTTTATTTCATAACTATGGTTTGTTACTGTTCAAATAACATAACGAAATAAAATACATGCTGACAATTCCACAATGAGAGGCTACTTATGTGAATGTAAATGATACGAATACGTTTCCCAAGCTGCTATTCACAACCCACTTGGCATTGGGCAGCATTTTTATGTTAAACTAGAATAAATAATTATGCAGAGACAGAGAAAATTATACTCTATTTTATCTTTTTATTTACCATCACTTTCATTTCTAAACAATAGAGGCCTGTTCTTATTTTCTAACACATTTCATGTTAATCTTCCACATACATGAAATAAACTGTTCGAACGAGTAACTGTGTTTGGGGGTGACTAGATTCATTATAAGAAGTGCCTACGTAAAAAACACTCCGCAAAGGGTCTAAGATATTAAGTAAAAAACAGAACTGTGTAGGTACATAATGCGTGTTTCGTATGCAGTAATTGGCAATAAAAGTTTGTGTATTATGCAAATTGGTCGGGACTGCAATCAGGAGCGTAATTATGCATTACATCGCGATGGAGTCCGGTATGGACCGGAGTGACGTCAAATACAGATAAGCGCACGTTACAGCCGCAAAGGGAGCTCTAAAAATCGTGATGACGTACGTCGAACACGAGCCATGTCGAAACAAGCCTTCATCATCATTATCAGTACCTACTATTCTGAAAATACGAAGGAAAGCAAACACGCCTGCTTCAGCATCGTGAAAATTACAGTTTCGTAAACTTAATTACGGTTATTAACTTGTTAGCCATCACATACTCTGTTTGACCACAAAACTTCGATCGGGAAGAGCTGGCTGGTCGAGAATACAGTCCATTGTGGTGTATGGTTAACTTTATATTATGATCTTTCAATGATAAGCTGATTCCTGAGTAACGCTACTTAGCAGGTAAAAAAAATAAGGCCTTTTACCATCTATAGTAGATGATTAATACAGCGTCAGGAGGCAACTTTTACCTTCACTAACGGGACGCTGAGTGCCCGGGACGAATTAACATGGAGTTAGCTTGCCCAGCACCTATTCCATCCTCTCAGCTCAGTCGGCCTTGTCCACAGGAAAGACATGGTCAATACGTGCGGAGCTGACTAAGCCGGAGGTTTTCTCACGATATTTTCCTTCACCGTTTTAGAGTACTGGTTATAGCGCACATAATTTTTTCGCACAGAAAAATCCACCATTGGTACACTTTTATTTGGTTTAAGCCCACGATCGGAAGGCGGGGTCACTACCAACTAGACCACCAGTGCTTGGCAGGTACAGGTTATGAGTAACTTATGTCAATTTCAACGGTTAATTGTATGATTAGCGCTACTTAAATTAAAAATCGTGAAATTGACATTTTAAGTTACCGGTTACTTTAGCTCCTAACAGCTTACTCGGCACCTTACTTGAATGTGGTGAAACAGGCTCTTAGTCACATAAGTACTTGTAGAATCCAAGAATTATTTATAATCCGCTGTGGGAATCCGTAAACCGAGATGCAACACTGTGGCAGCTCATGTCTGGAGTCTTTAAGTAATAGTGACACAAAGTCTGCGCAGGCACTCGCCCGTAGACATCGTGCCGCTAACCTAATTGGCGACTATTCCACACAAAATGCTAATTTTACGAGCATCACCATGTTCGCTCTTTATAGCAATATTCTGCTAAGTAAGGGCACCATTTATATGCGTAATTCTCAAAGTTATTTAGGTACATCTTCGAGGTTAACGCTAAGCCGAATAAAATAAGATGATAGCTTTTAATTTGAGAAGGGTGGATATAAACGAGGATCCAAAAATATACGGACCTATTCTGGGCCGAGAGACGGGTAGGAAATAAGTAGGTTCATTGGAGTTCGTTACAGTAGCTACCGTCACGTCAACAAGTAATTACGAGAGTGCTGTAACAAGTGTATCTAATTTTCGTATTTGGTTTGGATTTATTATGAAAATGTGAAGTCTTTTGCTACAATAATGCTACTCTGTATACCGGACGATATTCATATTTTCAAAATCGCTTAGTTTATGCAAATATCAACGTTTATTTTGACACTATGTTGCAGAAGTTTTTTATGAATAACGAGTTTCTAGTCACTACTCTCTAGTCACTCTGGTCTAGTCGAGTCACTAGTTCCTTCGAATCAATATGGTGAAAGGATTAAAGTGCGCCTCTAAGGCTAGTTTCATGCACTTGATTGAAATTGATTTTGAACGTTTTGCGTTCTACGACTTGACGGTTTCCTGACGATGTTTGAGAGTAGGTACTAGTATAGTGCACATCATTTTTTTCGAACAGAAAAATCCATTTGTGAATGACCAGATTTGAACCCACGACCTTAAGATCGGAAGACCACCACCACTAGACCAGTGCTCTAGGAATGTCTTTAAGAACATAACTACAGTAGATTCAGGTATCATATTGCCAACAATGTACTTAGTAAACATAGTTTTAAAATGGGACGGTTTGTTCAGGGTGCTGAGCCTGACAGTCAAACAGCTCACTTTGTTTACGTCTCGCTCCAAATTCCACTGCTTACTTACTTCATGTCACAATGCTTCGGTTTGTTTTTGTTGACCTACTCCATTGCAGTGCATTGAGCAGTACGAAAATAAAGCACTAATTAAAAGAAAGAAAGAAATAAATATTTGTAGACATTGCACACAGCGCCATCTAGTCCCAAATGAAATGGAATGAAAATACTTTATTGCAAACAAAACAAAACTGACAATTGCTGGCAAAGGGTGGCCTTATCACTTGACGCGATTTCTCCCAGGCAACCAAACTAAGACTAACTACGCAAACATGGTCAGATCGTCTTTTTCTATCAGTTAGGTCAAACTAAGCAAAGCTTGTACTATGAAAACCAGATGTCTGATAGAATACTTAGAAGCACTTACGTGCACGTAATAAATGTATTTCAATTCAATATGTAACTACATTAATACAATTACATATTTATTTACGAAGTTTGTTACGAAAATGTTTTCCAGGAAACATCGAAAACATCCGCGAAAGTTGATAGAACACGACTCGCGTGAAACCTACAGCTTTCCAGTTAAAACCTTTGATATTCGGGTATTGAATAACAAGTTGCAGAGCATAATGTTGGAAGTTGTTAAAATATAGGATACCTACTTTGAAAGGTTTGGTGTGTGTGCCGTCTCGATTGCATGAAAGTACGAGCAGCAAGAGGATCTGAATTGTTTGTTTTGTTATATATACTAGTATAAATACTAGTCCTTTCGAACTAGTTTTTTGTTTTGTTATAGTAAGGTAACTAAAAAAATACGTACCTATACTTCTACTACTAAGGCTTTTTACCATCTATATTTTTAATTGATGATTTATACAGCATTTACGAGGCAACTTTTGCCTAACGGGATGCTGGCTGTAGTGATCGTATACTTCTACATTTCAATAATAATAATGAACATTCTATGCATGTTCCATGTTTGGTTTCCCTTCAGTGGTCACAATTTTATTTGTTTCACGGAATCACAGTCGAGCGACTGAGAATTTACTTTAATTGAACTCGATTAAATATTGATTGAACAATGTTTATGTAATAAACGATTGGAAAATGTTTACTTCTGGGAGAACATAGATATTTGTTAGAACAGATTTGATTGCTGACCGTAGTTGTGGTCGGCGAGCTCCGTAGCTCCGTACTAATCTGTTCGGAGGCGAGTGGGGCGGCGCACAGCGCGGCGGCGGCGCGGCCCAGAGTTCGCGGTCGCCGCTGCTCTTGTTTGTGCACAGTTAAAAACCACAAATCAAGCGAAACTGTCCCCGGATTAAACGCTCAGAGTGCCTTCGACATAACGACTGGATACGAACATTGGAACGACCCTTTCTGGATAACCTACGGAGTGGGCGGCAAACATAGACAGTTTATTCAAGTTGAAAATATTTCTAAGAATAACAGAAACCTACAAAAGCTCGTGAAAATAGATTTCATTTTTATAGTCAGCCCACACTGCATTTACATT
Source organism: Scotopteryx bipunctaria (assembly GCA_949320045.1). Lineage (NCBI taxonomy): Eukaryota > Metazoa > Arthropoda > Insecta > Lepidoptera > Geometridae > Scotopteryx > Scotopteryx bipunctaria. The sequence continues at coordinate 6,563,716 of OX439449.1, forward strand.
TCATGAAATATCGTACCAGAGGACTTTGTTGCGTGAATACTGCTGACGTTGTGTAAACAGACAAGAGTTATTCAGAGAGTAGCTATAAATGTATATATAAAAGGAATCGATTGTCGGCGATGGATGTCCGAGGGTTCATTCGCTTTATGACTATTTGAAATGTTGCCGGCCTCCAGCCTAAGCATTTCGATTTTGTGGCTATGTCCCTTTGCATATCAATGACCTCTGAACGACGTAGGTAATGCTGTAATGGCATGAACATTATGAGCGCGTCGTGGGTAGTAAAAAGGCCAGCCGTAAATTGTACAATTTTATAACAAAAGCTCATCGTTTTAAGTTTAGGGATAGGTATCATTAGCACCCTTATCGCAAATGTGTTGTATAACCTTTATATAAAAGAGGCTTATAAGAACTATAGCCCTGTAAAATAAAAAAATGTTGAAGGAAAATCACCTTATTATGATTAATTCCCATAGACTCCAAAAAAATATTTAGTAGATATATTCAAACACAACAAGTACGTCAATTCGTTGGACAACCTACATAAAATGTTTATAAATTGAACAATAATATACTAAGTACATAGGTACTTGAAATAAGGTAAATAATTGGCTTTGAAATGCTATAGGTATAGGCTAGATGAATCTGAAGGTGATTCCATAAAACCTTTTGGAATCAGCGGGAATAAGACCTTTTTCTATTACCGTCCAACGTAACAACTATGTCAATATTCAACTCTATGTAATGTGCTTATAGTTATATACCTACAAGAACTCGTATTAGCTAAACATAGCCATAGAGTCAAGTTATTTATTATCGAAACGGCTACAAACAAAGCAATAAACTAAGTTATTTAAAGAAATCCCAAATGGTTTGCGGTATAACATGCTTACCTTTGATTAAAGATAACTTTTACGATTATTTTAGGTTCATTTCGTGAATTCTCTAAGCAAATGACCCTAATATTGTTTCTGTAAATAAGCAATGCTACTTTTATAAATACGTAGAGTGTGGTAGTGAACGATTTATCTTGTTTTTAAAGGGATGTTTTGAAAAATCTTGAAACACGTACCCACTTATTTTGCATTAATAGTATCCAGACAGAGTTTAAAGCAAATCGCAGTACTCGTTAAAAAGTTTCATACAGACGTCCTCACCCCTTTAGCGGTTTAATTTTAAAAAAACGCCCTAGTGGTTTTGCTATAAAATAATGCTACATTGCAAATTTCAGCCTTCTAGCTTCAGTAGTTTGGGCTGTGAGTTGTTTGCTAAAACATGTTTATTGCTTAATAATATAGATAGATGGACTGCCTTAACAAAATATAATGAGCAAAACTATAAATTAATAATTTTTCACGCACATATTTTCATTATTCAATTTAATAAAACATATTTTTTGTTATTCTATTTTTCTCCAACCAAACTGAAACATCTGTTTTTAAATCATCATTTACTTTCGACGCTCACTTTACCTAGCTTTGGAATGATTGTATGAAATATCAAAGTTGATTTGATGCCTATCAATGAAAGCCACTTTCACTCTCAATCAAGAAAGCTCGCTTGGTTTGTTTATTTTCGTATTTCAATACGAGCAAATACAATAATATAACCTTATATTATCTTTGAAACTGGGAAACCGTATCGTGCGGAATTAAATGAAACGAATGAAACAAACCTTGAATATTCGTAGGTTCCATTAATTTACATTGGTATGACTGTATAAAGCGTTAAGTGCTTGTTTTGTTCTGATCAGTTCTCCAACGTTCTCTCATCTTACATAGGATCGTTATTTATCTTAGTCAATTTAATTATCTCAGACATCTTAAACTTGCTGCCGAAGATCTTAGTTAAAGTCTTGAACAAAACATTGAAAATAGCCAATTCATTGTATTAAAATATATATTGTTTCATAGTTATTTAGCATGTATATTAATTTCCATGTACCTAACCTTATTTGAAGAATATTGCCCATTACTATACAGTTTATTTTTTAAACAGAATACAGTTTTCTGCGACAAACTATATACTAATTTTATTTATATAAATGACATACACGAGCTCCCCCTAGGTAATGCGGGATACTTTCTGCAATGCCGATGACACCGCTTTACTATTCAATGGTTCTACATGGGAAGATGCCTTATCCGCAGCAGAAAAGGGGCTATCTGAGGTTCAAAACTGGCTACAAAATAACATTTTGACTTAAAATACAGAGAAAACTGAGTACATCTGCTTCCATAAATCATCAGTTTCGGCACCCCCACTGTAATGAGCTGACGAAAGTGTCAGACATTAAATATTAAGGTATCTTGATAGATCAAAGGTCTTTCCTTTAAAATGAACATCAATGTAATCAATAAATGTAATAATCAATGTAATAATAATAATGTAATCTGTCGTAATGTAGGGTAAGGAAAGTAATGCATGTGAATAGGCAACTTCGAAAAGGGGCTAGCTTGGAAACCCCGAAACTGGTGTATGTATGTATGTATACTATTATATCAGTCACTAATAATATACTGTATCACCAGCTGGTGATCTGCTTAAACAGTTAACATCTTAACCCTTTCAACCTGTAACATTTATTCTACAGGTTGAAAGGGCTCAGCGATCTGTTCTTAAAGTTATGTTAAAAAAAGTGCGCAGACACCCAACGAGTGATGTATACAAGGAAACCAGCGTACTAAGCGTACGATAATTATTTATTTTTAAAACTTTTTTGTCAGTTCACGCAGCCGTTTGATATTCAAAATCCTACAGTTTCTACCACTTTTCCTCAACGTTTTGGAAAATTTGTCAAATTCCATACAACAGAGTCGTTAAATAGTGAACGTAGTGTAAACTTGATTAGTAAGATGTTAACTGTTTTTTTTTCTGTTTTTTTCATTTTGTCAGGTGAGGCTGTTTAAGATATTTGGGTAATCTTTCCCTTGATGCCACGATACAGGCTTTTTTTTATGTATAATAAATCTATCATGTTACCTTGTTACCTTTGTACCTTTTTTTTGTTACCTTGTTATGTTACCTTTTGCAAGTATCGTATCTTTTGTTTTTTTGTCTAAGTATCTAGTATATAACATTTTTTTTAGTATCATAATATTATAAAAGCAAAAGTAATTCTATCTGTCTGTCTGTTATCTTTTCACACCTAAACTGTTGAACAAAGTTAGATGATATTTGACAAGGAGATAGATTCCATCCCGGGGAAGCATATAGGCTATTTTTTATCCTGTAAAACGATCCCTAAATGGAAAAAGGATGTAAAAAGATTAACAAGATAACGCATATATCCTTCTTGGACATTGATTTATGACAAGACAGTTCATTTGACTTTATAAAATTTTGACAATTGACAATGTCATTCATGCCAATCGAGTCGTCAGCAGCTCTCTTTTTCTTGAAAGGCTGTAAGCATCTAGGTGGTGCTATTGCTATATACAATTTTGTTGTGCATACAACGTTGCGAATCACAGCTAGTATAATTATAAAATTAATTTCTCGCGGTTTTTTAATAAGCCGCACTGTGCACCGCACGAAGCACAGACACGTCCTTCGCTGTTTTATCGAGCTCTCTTTTCACTTGGCATTTAAACCTTCGAATCTTGGACGTGCACAGAGTGACACGTACTATTTGTAGAGCCAGGTGTGGTGTGTGGTTTTCAGGTTTGCGTAGATCTATCTGCAATATCACGGAGCTTCCTAGGATCGTTCGGTGTTAAGTGAATTTTGCCCATACGTTATACAGTTTTATAAACAGGTACATACATACATATTATCACGCCCGTATCCCTAATGGGGTGGGCAGAGCCACAAGTAATCATAAAAAAACTTGCAGCCACTCCTGATTTAAGAAAAGCACTTCATAAAAAATAATTTAATTGTACGTAACTTCGTTTTATCAAATTCTTTCCCTAAATAAAAGTATATAGCAAAACCAAAGAAAACAATGAAATTAGGCATTTTTTTAACAAAAGGGTTTACGGCTATCATCCTTTTGGGCAAAAGGTTTTTTGGACGTTTTTCTCCACCATCCTGTTTATTTATTGACACCTCTGAGTGAGATGTATTTGTGCTTATAAAAAACAAGATTCGTTCAGTCAATCATTGGTAGGTAAATAGTGGATATTACGACAGTTACTAGTAAGAAATCCTGAAGGGGTTCCGTAAACAAAAGTAAAAATAAGTTACCCAACCATACACAACTCTCGATTATGATACAATATACCCAATATAAAATCATTTATCTACAGAAAGAAACAAATACGAGCTAATACACAAGTACCTATCGGGTTATCTACTATTTACAAGACAGCTTGTATACAACCCGAAACTCTTCAAGTCTCGAGTGAATAGGTTGCTTCAGGGCGATTTTGTTACATCGTAGACCTCATCTTAGCTCTTCCGGTTCAGATTGAGGTCAAGAGTGAGCCCATTTATTATTTAAAAAAAACTTTTAAATCAAGAGTGGCTGCAAGTTTTGTTATAACAATTTGTGGCTTTGCCCACCCCGCTAGGGATACGGGCGTGATAATATGTATGTATGTAAGTATGTATGTATGTATGTATTTCAACAAAGGTAAAGTAAAAGGTAAAATTTTAGTCTGTACTGCTGTCGTGAATATAAACTTTATTCTATTTAAGGCAAATTATTCAACTTCTTACAACTTTTCATGAAGGAAAATAGATTGATTGCATCCGGAAGACACACAGAGACAAAAACTTAGCGCTTTGTCAAGACCGCTCGTAATAAGATTAAATATTAAAAAAACGCGAAACATATTCCTTTGTTTGTATAATCTTTTATACAGGTATCACTGAAGTTGAATCATCAGATTTTATAAGACTTTATTTACTTTAATTTTATAACGTTCACTCATTTTATTAAGTCTAATCCCTGAGTATTAATTAGTCTGTAAGCTTAGGAAGTGTCACGTAACTGAATGATTTTACGGTAAATTAAAAGGTTTTACATCAGAAGCCTTATTTTAGGAAATTTGTCTGTGTAACAGTAAAGATTCATGAGTTTAATTAAAAGCAGATTCGTATATGTGAAGGTTTTTATTTTAACAAGCATAGTACATGAAAGAACATCTTTGTATTTTCACCCCACCGGTTCGAGTAGCAAAAGTTAGTTAGTACTTGATGACTATGAGTCTCCAAGCATTTAACTTATCTTCATCATCATCATCTCCCTGCCCTTATTCCGCTTAAATGGGGTCGGCACAACATATTTTACTCTTCCATTCCCCTCTGCCGTCATTTCATTTATGTCTAGCTTTAAGTCATCTCTAGCTTTACACGCGTGGCTTTACTCGCGTAGTGTTTATTTAACGCCCCATTTTGATTATTTTGAAAAACCCTGGAATACGTTTCGATTTATTTTGTATTTTCAAGTATCCAAACCGAGTTTCAAGCCAATCGCACCACCCCTTAAAAGTTTCCACACAAACTTTGACACCCCATTTTATGGGCAGTTTTGAAAAATCCTAAACACATCCATTTATTTTGCATCTATATTTTGTATCCAGACAGAGTTTTAAGCAAATCGTACTACGCGTTAAAAAGTTCCATACCAACGTTTTCCCCCTTTCCCTAAAGGGAAAAATTGAATCCAGGGGTGGACCCATAAGGGATTGAATTTCAAAAATCCCGCTTAAGAGGGGAGTTTTGCTACCTTCTAAATTATCAGCTTTCTAGTTTAAGTAATTTGGCCTGGTGCATTGGTTGCAATAAATGCTTATTAATTGAGATGTTCACTGACACACTTATCACGAAATCTCCGAAATTGCTAGACCCAGAGGTCTCAAATTCGGCATTTTTTTGAACCAATTTTTGAAAATTCCTATCCTAAGGGGTTGGTTTTTGATATTTAATTAATGATTGATGTCACAGTTACTTTAGGTCTGAAACGACCATTTAATCTTATAAAGTAACTGAAGTTGAAAATAATAATTAGCATAAGGTCATTCATAAAATTAAAATTACTTTATTGGTTTTCTATATTGATCACATAGAATTGTGCAAATGGGTGTCACAGTTACTTTAAGAAATTAACTGGTAGGTAAGGAGTCTACTGAATTACGTATAGAAGTTTAATTAGAATTATCAGTTTTCTCTATTGATCCCTTAAATGGTTTAACGGGGTGCCATTTTATTTTCGTTATGCAGATAAATACTTTTTAGGAACTATACTGGTCGTTTCGGGTAGAAAATCATATTTATTTTTGTAGGCCTCAGAACTAGACGAATTTAAATTCAAATTACTCATAAAGGAAGCTTCAAAGTTTGTATAGGTATTTCTTAATTTTTTAATTGGCGCGGGCAACTTATTTTCATTGAAAGCAAAAAAGAAAATAGATTAGTAAATATCGACATCAAACATCGCAAACGCGCATGTATCTACGATTTACGGTAGTGGGTCTACGAATGTGGTTAGGTCCTTTTAATTAAAGTAGTATATACCAATATATACAACACTGAAAACCCTGTGCTGCTCAAGAAGTTGCGAAAATTTTGGCTTTAATTTAATAACTGCTGAAACATTTTTCAGGTCTATTGGTTGCGGGGATACAGCTAGTAGTTTTATATATAGACTAGTATTTTCGCTTGCGGGCGCGAGCTGCACGCAGCTCGCGAGGGACGTAATCGCTGCTGTTGAAAAAAAAAAAAAAAACTGTCAGTTTCGGCATCTGCATCGCGCCATCCTCTATGACATTTGTTCGAGCACTCCATACCTTTCGCTTATAGTTATCGAGATATCGTCGGTCAAAGTTTGTATGGCGGCCATCTTGTTTTCCGCTATTTTGAATTTTTTTCACCGCACATCGGATTCGACCAGGGTGCATGTCCACATTCCGCAAGCAGGGTGGGTGTCGGTCTTTTAGTTTCGCCTGGCAGTAGGTGAGGTCCCTGATGAGGAGCAGTTTTCGAAGATTTCGGATTTTTCCCATACTCGAATTGACACCCTGAACACTTCCCCCGTACATCATTTTGACCCATCTCTACTCCTTCTGGGAGAACAATGATGTCAGTGAGTGAGTCAGTGAGTGGGTTTGCAGCTATACATATAATTTATATGACCATATATGTGAAACCCCAGTTCGATGAAAGAACTTTCAAACTAGTTTCTAAAATAGAGCTAGCAACTATGAAATTCAGATTCATTAATCTAGTTTTAAAAGTTTTAAATTGTATCTGTGTAAAAGTGAAATTCACGGCAAATAAATTATCTCTTCGCGTCATTGGGTTCGCATATTAAAATATAAACTGTGTGCTAATAATTCATCATCATCATCATCAACAACAGCCGATAGCAGTTCACTGCTGGACATAGGCCTCCCCTAATGAGCGCCAATACGCCCTATATTTTTTGACGCATTCAGTTTCTGCCAACTACCCAAGTGCTAATAGTAGGCGAGCGACATGTTGATTACTATATTATTTAATATTTTTAATTAAATAAGGAAGTCAAGCGCAAATCTGACTTCACAAATCTTAATTTAGAAACTTGTAGTTTTGCATATGATATTATCGTAGATGCTTGTTATCTAGTTTATACACAGTGAGGCAATTACCCATTCACTCATGTCTGCATACAAGTCTCTACCTAATTATAACGTGGAGCTCAAAGCAAAATCTGGAACTAGGTCCCCTCACTTCTGCTGTATCTAGGGCTAAACAGCCCTAGATACAGTAACACAACTACTGGAACAGAGTCTTTAGAGCACCATATGCTAGCAGAAGTAAAGCCTTTCTGAATAAATTTTAATTTCATTTCATTTCACTGTGAAGGGCTTCCGTCGGATTACACCCCAGATAGTAACAATAACCTTTCGTCATTTATACCCGCTTGGCTGAAGACAGTACCTAAGGGTTCATGATTTTGTAAAGATAAAGACTGGCTTACCTTGTAAATTGAGGTACATAGGTACGAAAATGAACATATTGTACATTTTTGTGGAACTTCAAACAGGAAAGGTGAATTTTTTTCTGCGTCCTAAATCCGAGTTTAATTTACCGTTGAAATACACGAAGATAAAATGAAAGAAATCCAGTAGGTAGCTAAAGGTAATTGTCTTCTAAACGTGCACAAAGAAGCTTAGTCAGATTATCTTTTCCGTTTCACGTTTGTTTCGGAATTAAATTGCGACGTAGGTAAATGACGGTCAGAAATTATATTATGTCCTTAAAAGTACCGACGACAGCGACTTCTAGATAATTTTCTATTCAATTTATTGTTACCATCACTTTACAAAAGTCGAAGAAATAGAAGTTAATAAAATAAGCCCTTGAAGGCCATTTTCAAAGGGAACTGATTCCAAATTGTACCTACATTTTGAGCGGAGCTACATTTCATTTACAGAATCTCAACGAGATTCCATTATTCTAAGGCACGCTGAGTAAAGCTGTTAAATAAATTACTATATATGATTTTATGACTGAGAATAAAATTGAAAAAGTTACGATTAGGTATGCTGGTACGCATGTGGTGATATTCTTCTTATTATATTTTTTTGATAAAACGGTATTTTTAGATAGATAGATGTGAATGCATCATATCCGATTTATCGGCCACGTGAAATTATTATTAGCTACGATTTGATCCCGAGTAAATATCAAATCGAACGTCTAATCGTATCTGTAAATTGAAATTATTCGATCATTTGTACCCGAAATAAAATAAATAATTTCAAGAAAGCAAACAACAATTTAAACGCTTTTTTTCGATTTAGTCTTTCATGTTATTTGTTTGAGATGGTCAGATCACTTTCTTTATCTGTCTAAATATATTGTTTGAATTTGTTTATAACTGAGACTTCTTATAATATCAAACCATTAAACTAAGTTCAATAATAAATACTTGGCAAATATAGTGGTAGAGTAAAATTCCACAGAAAGCCACAATTGTAATAAAACCCTGGGGTCCCGTTACTCTCCTTCCATAGGTAATGCTCGAAGCAGATCGAACAAGAAAAGTGCTTTTTCTTTATCACATCCAAATAGAACCCTGTATACAATGCACAGAAAATCCTTGCAATATTCAAACACTTTGAGATAGAATACAATTCCAAGTTTGCTTTTACATGTCTCAAAAGCTTAGTAATTGGATCTTTTTCTATATTATTACAAATATACCGAGATTTAACCAAGAAGGTTCTCGATTCTGCTGGTTTTTTTATTGTTGTATTTTTGTCATCCATTTAAATTTTATTCCTTAAACATGGCTACATATCACGTAAAATTAAAAAAAAAAAACATTTTCATCTTTTGGAATCAGCTGGCTTATTTTGTAACTTTGACAGTTGGAAGTAAACAAACGCTATCGGTTGCCCACCGAGCTCAGTGAACAACCGAACATTATCGGTAATATTTGTCTTTGTCTCACTGCGGTATAACATAGGGAGATGAAATTTTAGTTATTTTTGCTCTGCGACGGACCTTTTAAGAAATATAACAAATTGTCAGCGAGCATGCTACGGCAGCGGCTGCCGAAGAACACTATTTTTGTAAATACATACTTATAATATATATGGCGGCCTCGGTGGCGTGGCGGGCGATTGCTCGGCAGAGACGCAAGAGGCGCGGGTTCGATTCCCGCACAATGTTTGCATGATCTGTAAATATTTCTTCCGGGTCTGGGTGTTGTGGTACCATGGTACTCTTAGTTTCTGATACCCACAACACAGGGAACCCTAGTGTGGAGTCAGGACTATGTATTTATGATACAAAATAGAGAACCATAGGTGACACTCAATAGGACCGTCACCGCGCGCCGTCAGACTGAAAATCTACAGGAAACACGGAGCAAGATATTTAATGGCCTAATGTCTACTAAAGAATCAGTATAATTCATTTTACAAGTGAAATTGTGGTGAATGTCAAAGGTCAATCAGCTTTATACTTATACAGAAAATTTTTTGCTATGTATAAGTGGTTTCCTGACAAAAATAATTCTCAGAAATAATTCAACCCACAGTTTTAGGATGGTAAAAAAACAAAGTCCTTTGTTAAAAGAAAATCTAAACAAATCTAATAAAGTAACACCTTATGATATAATATTTATAGACTTTCTGGAACTACCATACCGGAGTAAAAGTATAAAAGCCCTCAAGCCTCACCGCCTACATTTTTCATACCTAGAAAACATTTATCAAAGGAATGTCTAAACATCCGTTAGCACGTTCAACACCTGCCCAATACACTAGTGAAAGCTAATCCTAAGGCGCGGTTTTTACGTGTAAATTAACCATTTACTCATAAATATGAAACAAATTATTGAAAAGCCTGAGAATAGACTTTTATAATTCAAGGTAGCAATCAACCTTTTGGTTGTCACCAATTGGTTAGCAATTTTGGGTTTCTTTATGTATATTTGGTCCAATCCTTTATTTTACTTTTGACAGCTGAGAGCTGCAAGTTAGAAGCATAACTGTTTGCAAAAGTAATAATAATAATAATAAGTTTTTTTTTCACTACAGGTTGCATGTTGTAGGTAGGTACTTAGATCTAGAAGTTAACATGATTTGTTTTAACCTGCTTCGTGAGAGTCTGGTGCCTGTGTGACCTGTGGTTTGCAAAAGTAAACTTTAACAAAGCATTAAAATGCCTCTAATGACTCAATTTTAAAAAATAAAATAATAATAATTAATTTGCGTAAAAAACCAGTTACGCTACGTTCTACCGCCATATACCTAGTGGTGGGACCGAATGTATTCGCTGCAAATTAATAAATCGAAGGTAATCGTATAGACTTACTGTAGTTATATATTTTATTACTTAATTTTGCGAATTTTTAAATGTTTTAATAGTTATTATGCTATTCGAGTCAAATCCAACAAATTCATCATCTTCCTGCCTGCCCTTATCCCACTCTACATATATATGGGATCGGCACAGAGTGTTGGCTAAGGTGTTTTATCATCGGCCGCCTGCCTGACGTCAACCCTCCTTGGGAATACTTGCTTATTGTATCTCATCATGTTGGAGAGTCGACTTTTACAACATACTAGGGGAGAGAAGCAGCTGAAGTTAAATCCAACAAATTAAAAATCATATACATCGGTCCAGCCGTTCTCAAGTTATAAATTATATAACTAACATGACTTTATTTTATATAAATGTCACGGTAATATTGTAAATGACGTTTATTATCTAATCTCGCGTTATTACAAACTGTCTAACATCCTGCTTAGATCGAAATTAGTAGGTTAGGTTAGGTTAGTTAATGAAAAACTACGCGCGTAGCGAGCGAGCAGAGCGAGCGTGTCGCGGCCAGCACCCGCCGAAACGCCAGAAATTTAAAGCAGTTAAATTATAAGCATAATGTTACGGTTCACAATCTTTCGACAGTTTACAATCTCGCGATATAGATTATAATCTAACGGTATTTACAATTTTACGGATAAAACAATACAAATTTTTGAGCAAAAATGTTAAATCGATTAGACTTCTTGATAAATAAAGTCGATTGTTGTAAAAAAATATAAATCGGTAACGCTTTAGGACACCACAAAAATTTCCGTAAACTCACTGTCAAAAGTAAATTAAATGGTTGGACAAAGTATAATTAGTTTGCTACAACAAAGCGAAATAAGGTTTTAATTTAGGTTCGTGATGAAGAAACTTTTTTATATGATTAAAATTATTTCATAAAACGTCAAAGCTCTAAAGACGTGGGTCGGAATACCGATCGGGGCCATGAATCTCAGTCTTAATTCGGTACTACAAAAAGTAAGCCACTTTTAAAACACGTGTTGACTATTGTGTAGACATGTCATATCTATTTTTAAAGTCTCATGAATAAGCCAACTGTCTTAAAATATGCTTCATAATGAATAATTTTCAACTATAATATTACGGGTTTGTGTTAACAGAATAATTCCCCGTAGGTGCTTTATTATAGCGTATCATAAACCAAGAGCTTTTATATTAGAACTGTTCCTACCTAGCTATAAAGTAGTCCAGGAACCCTCGTCTAGGAAAGACATATGACATAATAAAAATCACTTTAACCCAAATGTTAGTTTAGTAATTCACCAGTGGATTTAGCTTACAAAACGTGGTAAGCCGTTTGATCATTCGTCTTAGAACCCAAGTTTAATTGGTCGAGCGAGCAAAGCGACTGAAGATCTCAGTGGCAACTTGAATCATTTGGCGTTGTATGTTTGTATGTAAATATGTATGTGGATATGTTTTTAGAGCATACCTCTTGAACCGTTAATCCAATCTGTATGAAACTTAGTAGGCCAATATTATAGATTACTAGCTGCCGCCTGCGGCTTCGCTCGCATAGTACCCGAACAAAAAATAGCCTATATGTTAATCGAGCACATTTACTATGTATTTTCCAAGTTTCATTCAAATCCGTTCAGTTTAGGCGTGATTGAGGCACAAACATCTAAACTCACAAACTTTCACATTTATAATATACTAGATGGCAGCACAGGTAAAGATAGCACGCGCTATCGTTGCGTCTTGTACTTTACGTCGGTAATTTCAAGCAACCTAAAACTTTTCAATTTTATAATATAAGTAAGATTAACTATAGATTATTACTATGAAGATTAGCTGGGAAGCATATGAGTGAAGTAGAAGCTCAATCGGTAAAGTAATTGTAAAGATATTGTGTTCCCAAAGGGGTAAAAAAAATAAAGTTTTGGCGCCAAAAACCGCAAAACCTATGTCTTGCACGTGAGATCTCAGTTCCGGACGAACTACTAGTAAAATATAGCTGTGTTTTTACAAGAATAATGTTGTCTTATGCGTGTGTTATATCCCCAAAACTGTTTACCAACGCGCTGTAGGATATGTTCAAGACGCTGGACTGAAAAAATCACGGCATCAATATAAATGGCGCACACCTCTCTCACCTGCGATTTGCAGACGACATCGTCATTATGGCTGAAACGTTGCAGGACTTGCAACAGATGCTGGACAGTCTTGAAAATTCATCGCAGCGAATCGGTATCCGGATGAACTTGGATAAAACCAAAGTTATGATCAACGAGCACGTTGACCCGGGACCGATCGCCATAAACGGAGTCTCTAAGTATGTATACCTAGGGTTAGTATACCTATTCAGCAGTCATCAAAAGTTTTTATGGATTTTATACCTTTAAATCATCCGCAAATATAATGAAGTTAGAGTTTATAAAACACGAGTCTATATCATATTTTGTAAAATTAATCATATTATATACCTATAATTGATCGAGCGAGCGAAGCGAGCGAAGATCTCAGTGGCAATTTGGGCGATTTGGTAGAGTATGTTTGTGGATATATTTGTTAGAGCATAACTTTCGAACCGTTTATCCCATGAAACTTGGTAGGTCAATAGATTGTGCTATGAAGATTTACTGGCTGGCTGCTGAAGCATATAAGCTTAATCGGTGAAGCGCTGGAAAAATATTGGGTTTTCAAGAGGGTAAAAAACAAAAGTTTTACAAATATGTCGAGTGGGGTGCCACATGATGAATAAGAAAAGCATTTTAAAATGTACAAATAAAGCCCTATTTGTACATTTTAAAATGCTTTTCTTATTCTAGGATACTCGTATATAATTTTTGAAATAAAGTGAAAAAATTAATTTTTTCCCGTAGCCTGAGCTCTCTTTTGTTAGAGTTTCAGTTTCGATGTCTTCGTTGTTCAGGTTTGACTAGATATTAGCTAGACAGACGGTATCATTGTGATTTGCAGTAAATGTTTTTGCTACGTTTCCTATAACAAGTGAGAGTCGACATAAAGACTTGATTATGTATTGTAACCAAGACATTATATCTAGTCTAACTTTTTATAGAACTGACCATTAGACCTAAGTAGGAAGGTGCCTATTTACCTATCTATATAATATATATCATGCAGGGTATCAAACGCACGAGATCTTAGTTCGGGGCAAACTGCTAGTTAATTGAATCCTCGGTTATATTTCAGTGACATCTACTAAATACAAAGCCTTACATTTTTTTAATACTGCTATGAAAATTATGCCTTCAAATGCTACTCGCAGACAAAGGCTCAGATATAATCTGTTTACGCTAGTTTCAACTAGCGTAATTCTGTCTGATATCACACAACATTTGTTAACTATCTTATGCCTAATTAACGTATTGTTGTTTTCTCTCATAACATTAATGTACCTACATAACACTCACTGTGGTAGCACAAATACCTAAATATATATACATATTTATTAAAAATACATTTAAAATGCGTGTTTTATTTAAAACTGAAGCATACGTTCTAGTTATCGTTCAAAACGTTGTTTATGCATTGCTAGTTTATTCAAATAACCCATTATACTCTAGTTGAGCCTTCGAGAACCACCAGCCAGTTGAAGCTCGCAAAAGCAAGCGAACATCAGAGCGACATTGTTATTTTATAACGATGAAAATAATAACGTGTCCACTGACAATGAAGTTGTTGCAGCCTCAATGAAGGGAACCTTTTCGGCCGTAAATAAAAGGATTTTTTTTTTAAATTGAGAACTAGAGAATTGAAATAGCGAATATAAATAAATAAAAATCCGAAGTAATTGTACCTACTATAAGCATGTTTTTGTTAAAAGATTTATTAAAAAAACATAATTAAAACTAGTACCAACATATTTGTGAACTATGTTTTTTGAAGCCGGCCTACCCTGGTACCAGTGGTAGGCCAGCGCCCCCAGGAATCGAGGTATACCTGCCCTGTGACGTACAAGTCTAGAGCTTAACTGAGAAGGCTCCTTAATGTGGGCTACAGACCTTTAGTTTTAACTGATCAGTTTTATCTGAACAATCTAACTTTGCAGTTACAACTGACATCCCTAGTGTCTGCACACGTTGAGTTTTATCAGTTTTAATCACTTTTCGCTTGAAGCAACACGTTCACGGAATCCCATGGCTTCATCGGATGACGCTGTGGCAATTATTGGACTATTGTGCATTTTGAAAGAAAGAAGACAAAGAAAGAAAAAAAATGTGGTGTAAGCATTGTTTATTACAATACAAAGAAAACAATATACGCTTTAATTTATTGTAAATGAAAAATATTTCTATGAATTATTTTTACCATTCACGTTGATTTGGCATGGTTACTTTTGTTTATTTAAAATTAGAACGCAGCAGAAACGTGCTCACTCCAACGACGCTTTAGCAAAACTGACAACTGCGCAATTTTTTTGCTACACACCTCCAATTTTAACTAAACAGTTTGAACTGTACAGTTTTATCTAATGATATTTTGATTAGATTATCAGTTCAACTGTACAGCTCTCAGTTTCACATAATGTTTTAACTGAACAGTTCAACTGTTCAGTTAAAACGGATGGTCTGTAGCCCGCCTAAGTAGTAAAGGGGTGCGGGCGGATTTCATCTCATGTGATGTAACATAACTGTCGCGCTTTACATGGTGATGAATAGTAAAAGATATGTCTTACTATATTTTTAAGTGTGTAGGTACCTACCCAAATTAAAATGGTATAATTGCTTACATTGATACAAACGAACCAAACGAATTACTTTTTTCTGCATTTACAATGCGTCCTACGTTTTGTTCTGACAACTCAGTAACCTTGGCAACAATTTTTTTTTCCAGCTTTTCTCCCCGAACATGTCGTGAAAGTCGACTAAGGGATAGTCTCCAAAATGATGGACAACCTATATGGGCAATAGGTTGATCACCTGTCACCATGGTTCACCATATCCATCTTAGGACTTTAAATTAGAAGTGGCTGCAAGTTTTCTTATGTTTACTTGTGGCTCTGCCCATCCCATTAGGGATATGGGCGTGATAGTATGTACTATGTATGTTATGCTCAGTAGAATGGGAATCAGATTATCTTGCCTAATAACATTCGTACACCTTATAAATTACTAGCTGTTGCCCGCGACTTCGTATGCGTGTAGTACATTATTTTGTTCTATTATATTATAATCAATAGTTTTCGCAGCGCTCGCCAAAAACTATTTAGGGTTTTCTACCTTGGGTTACAATATTGCAATTTTCTTACGGATCCCTAATTTTTTTGAAAATATATTATAGCCTATACTGGTCCCTGATAATATAGAATTTTTGAAATCGGTCCAGTAGTTTCGGAGCCTATTCGTTACAAACAAATTATAATATTAGTATGATTTGTTTAGTCCCGATCGGGGGACATAATTAGTAACTTTGGTTGCACATCTCGTGTGTATTTTGTTTAACTAACACGTCATGTCGATGACAGCGATTCCGACACTTCACTGAAGTTTTGCGTCAATTGACGTAACGAAAACACCCCTTTCGCACCCCTAGGCTAGGCCAGGCTAGGTATAGGCCTATTAGTATAGCTTCTTTAGGGAAAGCGTCATCACACAGTTTAAATCTAGCCTAACACGAATCAAGAGGCCTAATCCATTGTCTATCAAAAGCAATACAACGTGTTAACGTTCCCATATCCTTTTAACCTTGATAAATTAGTACTTAGTAGGTACCTATCCAATTACTCAAAGAATTAAAAATACTTTAGTACTTTCGTTGTTTTAATTATGCTAAGGCGTCTGCCTTAGGATAAGAGAAAGGGTTGCCCTTAGATAAGGGAAAGGATAAGTATTTTAGTAACTTCATTATTAATTAACTAGTGGCCCGCGGTTTCACTGGCGTAGAGTAGATTCTTTTGGGTGCATCTCGAGTTTGAACAGCCTTGACACCCCGTTGCGCTTCTTTGGTAAACCTCTTTTGTTATCATTTTGTATTGAAAGAATCCAAATCAACTTTCAAGCAAAACGGACAACCCGTTAAAAAGTTCCCATACAATCTTTATCAATCCCTGGATCCCGTTTAGGGGGTAGTTTAGAAAAAATTGCACCATAGACTTTTATCAAATATATTGAAGAGTATTTATGCTCAGTTACAAGTGTGAAAGTTCAAGGAATACGATTTTTCATACAAACGTTTTTACTTTTTTTTACCCCCTTATGGATAGAGTTTTCAAAAAACATTATTTTCTTAGTGTACGTCTAGGTGCTATAAGGTATGCACCCTCCCTCTAGGACTAGTGGTTTAGGCTCTGCGTTGTCTGTCAATAGGTCAGTTTGTCTGATTATTATTAAAAATAAGTAAGAAATAACAACTACCTACTCTATATAACAGGTATTTATTTAAAACTCGACTGCGTAGAAATTACATAACTTAGTTGCAGCCGCCTTATTAGATATTTTGATGATCACATGATGATGATGATGATGATGATGATGATGACTTCATACATACCATTATAGTTTATTAAAAAATACTTCTTCGAGCCACCGTATTGGATTTATGTGTGTTAAGGGTCAAAAAAGGTGTAGGTTATAGGTACCTATGACATAAGAATTAACCTATGACACATTCGTCATTCAGGTGAATCCAACGACACCTCATTTGTCCAAATCCGTCCAACCGGGTTCATACAGCGACAGCCCAAGGAATGAATTGATAATGGCTTCTTACAACCACCATTTTTTTTTCACTTTACAAAGCCTATGTCATTGCTCTCCTTCTGGGCGATAGGCTGATCACCTGTTACCGTGGTTCACCATATCAATCTTGGAGGGTTGACGTCAGGCAGGCGGCTGGTCATAAAACACCTTAGCCAAAACTTACACCATGATCCAAAGATCATGCTGTGCCAACCCCACATAGAGTGGGATAAGGGTAGGAAGATGATGATGAGTTAGTGTCCCAGGTCTAACGCACAGGGGTGATGCCAAAACTCCGAAACTTGCGCTCGCGTCGTCGTCGCAGGATAGCTTGTTAGTAGGAGACTTGCGATAAGGCAGCTTCTCGAAATCACAACACAAATCGATGGCAGAGAAAAAGTTATTCGACTTTTTCGAACTACCCGATCCCACAGACATATACGTCACCAATGGCGGGTTAATGTTACGTAATGTAACGCTTCATACCTAGAAACATGTTATATGCTCAAATGAATGAAAAGTTTTGTTATGATTGTGGCTCTGCCCCCCCAATTAGGAATACGGGCGTGATAATATGTATATAAATGTTAGAATGAGTAAAGTTATTTTCGACGAAGAAGGTAAAACATCGCCTGAAGGCACAAAGTTAAAGTAAAAGTTAAACTCTTTGGCATCTCAGAGTTATTGTAGTTTACACATAATACCAACCTTACCTTAAATTCCTGTATTTGCTTTAGGCCTAGTTTGTTTCATTTAGTAAATACTATACCTCTCCATGTAAAACGGCAGGTAGGTACCTTGTTTGTTTGGTTAGCGCAACATTATCTCCAATGTTTAACATAATTATTATTAGGCATGGCTTGACTAACTAACGACGGTTATATTTTAAATTATCCGACATACAATGCCAAATCGCTCAAGTTGTCACTGAGATGTTCTGTTGAGAAATCCAATTTGTAGAAAGTTTGAAGAAGTAAACTAAAAATAAATCAGTTTCAAATGTTTCTTGGTAAAATTAGAAAAGGCCTTTGGCATAAACCACTGCCTTAGGTAAGCAAAGTCATAAAGGGAAGAAGGGGGTTCTTGAATGAAGTCCAAGTCTTTGGTACCGGCACTAAAGCGACGGTAGTAAAGAGAATCCGAGGCGCCAATATTGCTCACAGGCGTAGCTTCCAAATACTTAAATGCATTTGGAAAATAAAATGAAACATTCTTATCCGCAATATAAAGCAAAGTTTGAAAATCCGCGGTAGTTGGTACAAACCTAATCTTAATTGAACGATGTCCATTAAAACAGCAAGAAAAGGTTAAACTGATATTGTAAAAGCTAGAGCCAACTCAAGTCTTAAAACAACTTTCGAAGCTTGGTGAGCCAGTCTAAACGTACTGCTTTATATATTTTATTATCATTCATAACAATAAAAAAAACCTTCAACTATAATTGCTCTGAGACGTGTTCGTATAATACCATACAAATGCTCAGTTGGCTCAAAGTGGCGCAGGGGTTTATTAAAAATATTACCCTTTTAATAACCCCCTGGGCTTCCATGATAGGATTCTAAACCAGGAAATCCCATAGAACTAGAACAAGAGTCACTGTAAAACAGGATTTTGATAAGAAATAGCAATGGTCCTAAATAGCATATTATCATAATAGTTCAAAGAACAGATAACCATTGGAGAGTAAGGTTCTCTAATGGTGGCCATGCACCGGGATAGGTACGTAAGTACAGGCTCTTCAGCCGATGGACTGATGTCATTAAAAAGGTTACGGATGGTCCGTGAATGGAGGCAACACAAAAACTAGAAGTATGTTGGAGAAGCCTGTCCATGATAATTACTCTCCTTTCTTTAATTATTATTTCTTGGTCACCCTGCTTTAGGTCAGAGTCAGTTTACCAAGATGTAATAATATTTAGCTATTGAAAATGGTCTAAGAATGACAATAGTAAATAGCTAGTTGATTGGACATAAAGCGTCTCGCAGAAGATTTATCAAAAAGAAAGCTCAACTACATCAAGATGCTCTTACTGTATAAAAATAAATGTAAAAGAGATCTTACAATTATTTTTATAGTGAGAGAGAATACACAATTTCTTCTCTTACAACTCTGAATTGGCTGGCCTCATACTTCATCGGCTAATTTCTCTGACCATGTCCTAATAGTCTCTTCTAGAAGCACTTAAGTAAAGGTATCCAGTTGAGCAGCTGATCAATTATCTGTCTTCGGAGGGCCTCTCGATAAGTAATACAAGTTTATCTGCACCTGAGTTAATAATGTAGTAGGGTCTGGATTTATCGCGCCTATATTTCTGTTTCCTCGATACCAGAATAGACGTATCTTCCTGTGATACATTTAGATCTAATATGCTTCTCATGAATTTTAGAAATGTTCATCATTGACGTTTGCGTCGAAAGGTCCGAAATCGAATTATAGCCGGAAAAGAATTTGAATTTTTAACTAGGTTTGTAGCTTTTTCCTTCTTTTGATCTTCTGTATGATTAATGATTATAATGTAAATACGTTTTATTTATAATCGAGGCCTCATTTACTTCCACTAAACTTAGATGGCCTTTGCGCGAACTTAAGCAATTCTTAAGCGAATTCATAATTTTCTCAACATTTTCAGTAATTTACAAAGTAGCCTAGGTACTTCGGAATAGTCAACAGAATAATAAATAGGTAGAATAATTCTTCAATAACAGTGCATCCTCGTTGTTACCTGTGTACCTACTTCATAATTGAAATATGTCGTATTACAACATGGTCAATTCAAAAATGCAATTTGTTTATGGCTCATGCTTTGAACGCCTCGTCGCTTATACTCAACAACGCTCAATAACGGCATAGTTTGTCGTATAAACTGAAAACAATTACGTTGAGTGACTTCACTGGTCAAAATAGAAAAGGTTTAAGTTATAATAATGGTCTGACATACCGGTGAAGTGCGGTGTGATGGGTGGCGCGTGGTTCGTCGCTGGTGGTGTCGAAGCACAAGGCACAAGGGCACCGCGAGTCGCGAGTCCGTGAGAGTTTGTTGTGCCGGCGGAGCGAGCTAGGCTAGCGAGCGGGGCGAGCGGGGCGCGTGGGCCGTGTAGGGCGCATGGGAGGAGGACAGCCTGCGCCGGGACGTGCGGCTAGCGCGCTGACTCACAGATACTGAGGGCGGGTGAGCCGCGCAGCCCGCCCGCCCACGGCCGCCAGCCCGCCTCGGCCGGGTGCCCGTGACGTGCCGGTGTTGCCGCCACCGTCACACCAACTTTCCTAACAATCACTGACCTCGATATTCAAACATCACGTCAAACAAACAGTTTCTGTTTTATGGTTGTACCTACAACATCAAATAACAATATGATCACCATTGATTACTCGCTACTCTATTTTTTTATGAAATTCACCATTTATTTATCAGATATACATTTTTTTATTCAAAAGTTCACGTTTCGCACTCTACCGGTCACAATTAGAATTAACTAACAATCATAGAGTTATTTATTTGTGTTGGTTCTTGATTGAAAGGTAAGGTGCAACTTGAAAAAATGAATAGGTAAAAAGAAAGATAGTAGGTATATCATGTAGCGTACACTAGTAGTTCGACACAATTTTAGGTATAGTTTACCATCAAGTATAAGGTAATGAAAACGTAGCGCGATTTTTAGTCGATAAACTAAGTTCTTAAGAGTCAACACAACGAGATGTTGTTCATTCAGGATGTCTGAAGACCCTTGTCATGGCTTATATACCTCCTGACTTTTATTGTTGGTCAGACACTGCGTTTCTAAAGTAACTTCTTCGTAAATTTTTTTCTTGATTCTATTTTCAGCTTAAAAAGTTTATATTTTACCCGATCTAAAATTTAAATCAGAAGTGGCTGAAAGTTTTTTATGTTAACTTGTGGCTCTACCCACTCCATTAGGGATACGGGCGTGACAATATGTAAGTATGTATGTTTTACCCCATAAACAACATCGTACCAATTATTTTTACACCTACCAGCGACGCGACCTTTAAAACTATTACTTATACTTTTGCGACGATTGGGGAGGATGACGAGTAGGTTTACTGATTTATGAACATCGAGCATTTAACTGAATAGAGTATTGAACTAGAGCTGTGCAATAAAATATTCATATCGATATCGATAGCAATGTTTGTTAAGTGGAATACAAATAAAGTTTAATATGTATTATGTTTACGTGTATGTTTGCGCGCGTGTGTACGAAATAATAACTATAAACTTTATAAAATGGAACTTCTATACTTAAAAAAAATATAGTAATAAATGAAATAAATTCGATGATCAAAGGAATCTTAAATATATATAAATATTTGTGGACAATTCGCACAGCGCCATCTAGCCTCCTTAATATTACTAACTTTATTTATTAAGGAAATATAAAGTATAGCCTTATCTATACTTTTTATAATAATATTACAAAGAGGAAAGATTTTTTGTACCTTGGGTTACAATATTGCAATTTTCTTACGCATCCCTAATTTTTTGAAAATTTATTATAGCCTATACTGGACCCTAATAATGTAGCATTCTATTGGTGAAAGAGTTTTTGAAATCGGTCCAGTAGTTTCGGAGCCACACGCTAAAAACTATTTTTGGTTTTCTAACTTGGGTTACAATATTGCAATTTTCTTACGGATCCCTAATTTTTTGAAAATATTTATTATAGTCTATACTAGACCTTGATAAAGGGGCTTTCTATTGTTGAAAGAATTTTTGAAATCGGTCCAGTAACTTCGGAGCCACACGCCAAAAACTGTTTTGGATTTTCTACCTTGGGTTACAATATTGCAATTTTCTTACGGATCCCGGATTTCGTTACAAACAAAAAACAAAAAATCTTAATTCCTATTTATAATATTAGTATAGATATAAACTAGAGGACGCCCCGTTCTTCAAATGTACTTATTCAATTTATTATATCTAGGTACTTATTTGTTTGTCATAAATAACCTTTTCTGATAAATATCGATACTAATTTTGATTATGACAGTGCAGCATCACTAGTAACACGTGTAATGAATAAAAAGGATGGCATAATATAGGTTACACCTAGGTAAGAGCAAGACGCATAGACAAGCGTCCATTGTTTCGTTTTATTTGACCAGTTTAACTTGAGCCGTGATAAATGGTTGTGAATTGAAATAAAATTATAGTTTATTGATGCTTACCGATGAAACGTGATTCCGTCTGTTTTAAAATTCGATGTCTTGCTGTTTTTTCCACACCACCGAATAGAACAATACGGCATTATGGGTTATAAAACCAAACTTTGAATATTTTCGAGTATCGGGAGACGGACACACACACAGATCACTTGTTGGTTTGGTACTGATTCAGTGAGAGCGTGAATTGTTATTATACAGGTGCATATCATCATATCAGTTAAGGAATTGGGTGGCTCATTTTACTACTCTATTAGTTAAATGCTCGATGTTTATGAATAACGTCCCATTGCCTATCATATAAACAACGTCATCCACATTAACATATTTCACTGCCGTCCACCAGTTTTCAAAGAAATAGCGTAACTCAAAGTGAGTCACAAAAACACACCTACGCACTAGTCTTTTATATACGTCCTTACACGTAAGTTACATTTCCAATGGAAAACTTAGATAAAACCGCCATGACATTTTCTTACGAAGGTTAAACAAGACACAAAATCTTTCGTGAAATGAGGAGTTCCTTGATTTTGTTTTCTTCAACTCTATTAAGGTGGAGAGGGTAGGTAATTTTCAAGGATTCAAGCTTCCTTTTATAAACTTCCGTCTACTTACGGCTTATTTTTTGTGTCAAGCGAATGAAATATTGTTAGACAATAAATCACTGGGACTAGATAAAAGCGTTCAGAGGGTATTGTTGCCCTTTTTCTAAGGTTATTCAAAAGCAAAGTTCAGTATGCGATTATATTTTTATATACATCGTTTGTTAGACTAAAATCCAAGATACAGAACGTGTTTTCAGGATAAGCTTCTAAAACCCAGTTAGACACCGTGGCCATAATTTTATAACTCAGTCATTAATGCATTCTAACAGACAATTCACAATATTGATATAATAATACATTATAATTGGATATAATCAATTTTATTTTCCTGGTTTTATCTAGTAGGTATGGTTAAAAATTAACACATGTATTTCCCAGATAAATAAAGCTAAGTTCAGGTGTTAGGGCCCAGGGAATGTGCCAAGCAAATGTTGCATAGTTTGCGTGGGAGCTCCACAGTACAGTTGCACTCAATGTATGATCCCTCAAGTCCCATTTGCACATGCACGCTGAAAACCTGCACGTCTAAGATCAATGATCTTATAAATAGTATTCTACCACTAGACAAAGTATCAAACAGTTTTTAACAAAAATTCAATAGTTTGGCTAGCTTAATCTTTTCATGTAGATCAGACGCAATAATCTGGATGTGTTATAGATTTAAAAACATGCACCTACTTCGTAGCAGGCAGTCGCGCCAAATAAAAAAGTTTCGTACAAAATCCTCTTCCTATCTATTTCGTTAGATACTGCAGGGGGTCGTGACCTTTTTATGCTAAAATTTAGTTTGCTCAATATGTCTCCAATGGGATCCGACTTCTGCGAAGCAAACAGCATCGCTCAAGTTGCGCAAACGTAAGGCCTTCCTCTTGGTCGCCTTCACAACTTTGGCTCTACGAGTTTTTTGAGATTGTCTCCTCCTTTCTTTGTAATGGAATGGTGATAGTCTGGCTTACTTTGAGATAAATGCGTCGCTGTTGAAGTATTATTCTACGTGCAAAATAGTTAGCAATTGTTATTTACGAGTACATTAAGTTATACCCACAGCTAATAATGTACTTATTTTGCATTGTAACTCTTTCTTTACGCATTGTCATATATTATGTAATAGTCACTTCATTATTCTCATGCATGCCGCCTCTTTGGTAGAATACCTAACTAAAGCCACCTAGGTCTTGTTCCAATTTCAAATTGTGAGAAAAAGAATGTTAGGAGTTCTTGAAAAATATATAAAAATGGAAAGATGCTTATTTGATAATTTTCTGTATTTTGCTGAATAAAAGCACATGTGAGTATATTTGTGGTTTTAATTAATTAAATCAGGCCAGGTAGTCAGCACAATTATGCAAATAACAAAAAGTACCTGCCCACATGCACAGTATTTAATATTTATTTAAAATAATTCCGAGAAAGCTGCAAAACAAGTTAATCGATAAATAACATGAAACGGTCAACGGTCTTGGGAAGCCAAGTGTACAATATTTGAACTAGCCATATAATCCCCACCAAGGCGACTGTTATAGTTTGCGAAGAACCTTTCTCTCTTCGCGGCCAGTGGCACAGTGACCGCGTTAGCCGAGAGGTTGAACCATGTACCTGGCAGCGCCTTACAGTGGTCTCATGGTCGTGATCGCGGTCAGCCAGCTGGCGGCAGCCGGCGCGGCCAAAAACGCGCGCCGCTCCGCCGCCGCCGCCGCCGCCGACTTAACCTTCGCCGAGACTGTCTACGCCAAAATGTCTGGTGCATGTAAGTGGACGTCCTTGCCTTCTATGTTCAGCCCCATATTATAAACGTGCTTGGAATAAAACACGGTTTCAATTTGCAGGTAGAGCGATCATGGACTTTCGGTACAGCTTAATGAATGACCAAAGCAAATTGATTAAGACTATGAAAATAGTCCAACTGGACGGTAACACAGTGAGAACATTTCCAATTGACGAATCTTTTAGTGCGTTGTCAAAACCCTCCGTTTATGATTTAACAAAACAAACCAAAATTATAATTCATGGCTTCAAGGATAGTTCACGCTCTCAGGTGCCGTTGGATTTGGCTCAAGCTTACAACAACAAGAAAATAAATGGAACTAAAATGTTTAATGTACTGCTAGTGGATGCAGAAGAAATGATTGACAAAGGATACATCTTGTCGGCACACAACGCACGTATCATCGGGAAAAGACTGGGAAATTTACTTGCCAATCTTGAAAATTTTGGAGTAAATGCTGAAGATTTTCATTTATTGGGGATAAGTCTGGGTGCACATATCGCCGGGTGGGCGGGCAAATATTTCCGACAATATAAAGGTCAAAGTTTAGGTCGCATCACTGGATTGGATCCAGCCGGGCCATGTTTCTCATACGCTTACAGTGACCAAAGATTAGACAAAATGGACGCTACCTATGTGGATATTATACATTCGAATCGATTAATACAGGGCGTTATCGAGCCCTTGGGGCATGCGGACTTCTACATCAATGGAGGGGGACCGAATCAACCGGGCTGCTTGATGCCGTCGTGCAGCCACCTGAGAGCAGCGCAAGTTTATACAGAGAGTGTGCTGACCCCTAAATCTTTTGTAGGCGCTCGGTGCCAAAGCTGGCAGCATTTTGAATCAAACGCGTGCAAATCAGGTGAACTCGCAGTGTTAGGATATGGATCGTCCACCACGACTCGAGGACTTTATTACTTGCGCACATCGGCGAGCTCGCCGTATGGGCTGGGTATGGAAGGTGCTAAAAATGAAGTGCAATAATAAACGTTGGAAAAAATGTTTCGAACTTTAACTATGATTTGAATGCTTCAGTGTAGTTTTTATGAAATAAATTGTTGCCATAATGAACTAAGCCCAGACTTACTTAGGTACTTTTAAATAATGAGGTAAGTATTTCTATTTACTAAATAATAATTCTATTTTTTATAATGAACACATTAGGACAGAGTGGACTCCGTCTACAAAAGGTACTTGACGCAAATGTAACTTGTCCAAAGCTGGTTTTTAAAACAGTACTGATAACCTTCCTATTTTTGTCTTTACATATATTACAAAAGTGAACGTGCCTACCGCTAAAATTAATTGCAGTTGCAGTAACCTTCACATCACATTATAGCATACAGATAACTGATTAAAGCCTTCTACGAATAAATAGATACCTATGTTGTAGAATTCATTTAAGTTATTCTATTGTCGTACATTTGTGATTCCACTCTAATTGTGTATTGTTGCAATACACAGGGAGCGAAATAGAAATTCATTGTTCCGTTGATTGTCAAGTATTGAGTAAAGCGAGAAACATAATGTTACGTCACCGTGGCGCAACAGTAATTCGGACACCACGACGAATGCAGAGCAACGTTGACATCATGAAACTGCGAAATATTATATTAACTGCGAATATTCATTACCAAAGTCGCTAAGTGTACGAGTATAATTCCTCTGTTTATATAATGTATAAAGGTAATATCAAATTACGATAGTGATCTAAATAGTTTGTAGGCAATTTGCTTGATTGTACAGAGGAGAAAGTGATTTATTTCTCAGGGGAAGGCCAAAATATATTTTTAACATTCATACATACATACATAATTAACACGCCCGTATCCCTAATGGAGTTAGTAGAGCCACAAGTAATCATAAAAAAACTTTCAGCCACTCCTGATTCAAAGTCCCAAGATGGATATGGTTAACCATGGTGACAATTGATGAGCCCATCGCCCATATATGTAGATGGTCCATCATGTTGCAGTAGATGCTATCCCTTAGTCGACTTTTACAACATGCTCGGGGAGAGAAACAGCTGGACGTATTCTACGTGTTTTCTTTACTCCTAGTGCAGCAGAGAAGTAAGTATATTTTGGGGTTATGTAAGGGTTATTTCGCAGACTTATCAAGGTGTGTTCTTTCAGTAACACAACATAGGGCCTGTTTCACAAACGTAGTTCAAGCTCTGGCAAATTATCGAAAGTAAGTAGATCAGTGTCCATTTACCTATTCTGGTTATTGAATCCATAATGCAGATTTATCTAATTAACAGACACTGTCGGTATAAATTTAACAAAAGACATTTGGTAAAGTCATTGGTACGTAAGTAAGACTATGATGTGATAAAGCGAACACAATAGTATTTTATTCGAACTGAATATTGAACTGAAATTGAGTTTTCTAAGAAGCTTATCACAGAACACTCAAGTTTTAAGTTTTAGTCAGTACTGTGTTTATACCCAATCAACTCATAATTAACAGAGAAAATTAAATTACATAAAAAGGTTTTTAGTTGGCATTTTCATTTGTTTATATCGTGTCCTTTATCCGATAATACGGAATTTCAGTTTTAGTATCGGGGTAATGTTGTATCTCTTCTTAGGCAATTTTAGTGGGATTTATTGTATTGAAAGTACCTTACTAATATTGAGCTAATGTAGATATCGGATAAAGAACAAAAAGTCTGTTTTATTGTGGGTACTAGGTACTTATAGCATTTTTTTATTTAAATTAAAAAACAGCCAGCAAAGGCCTTTCGTATGAAACCCACTTAGCAAAAACAGTAGGTACTTTCCTACGCTATGTTGTGTTTATTAAGGCGTTAAAAATTTTGACGATAGATTATATTTTTGGATCGTTCTAAAATAGCTCTTTTATCTCTTAAAACCACATCATAAGTACCCACAATACAAATGTAACCAAATAAACATCCGATATGAAGCACTCGCATAGAGGTCATACAAGTTTGCCTAAGCAAGCACATTTTAATAAGAAGATTGTTTTCTTTAAATTATTTTTACCCTCAACCTGCCTACGAGTAGGCTGTGAATAATACACATTAAACTTTAGGAAAAATCTCGGTACCGTTGTCCTTGTCATTTAAGTGACGACATGTTTATGACAAAATGTTACAAAAAGCCTAAACCATTACCTTTTTTCGGTGAATTCATTTTATGGCAAAACAAATAATAATTTAATGAGCAAGGGGCGCGGGTTCGATTCCCGCTACGGGAGAAATGGTAAATTTTAATGGTAACTAGCGTTTGCACGCGGTTCCCCGGCGAATAGAATTTCCGAAAGTTCAGTTCATAGTGTATCTAAAGGATTCAAAGTAGTAACATATTTTACTTTTAAAATGCTACGTTTTGTTATTCTCACAAAATTGGAATAGTAATAAATAGTATTATATAAAAATAATAACACCCGACAGTCACATAAAGACTTGCATAAAGAACCCTTTCGATGTCATGCATGGAGGGCTCTACCAAGCTTTGGAAGGGTTCTTCGGGTATGAATGACAGGTATGAATCACACTAAATTACTGATAAAAGCTTTTGAGATACTCGTATGGTACACGAAACGAATCCTATGGTCAACCAGAAACCACCTACATAATTATAATCAGAGCCCAAGCATATGTTCCAGCTAAGTGGCACACAAACTTGCAGGTTTTGTAAAGAGGCGATCGAAACGCCTTTTCAGCTGTTTGGGGAGTGTGAACCTTTAATGCAAAAATCTGGGCATATTCATTCACATATTCTCAGCCTTGATGAGATTACAGATTAGGAGACTTTACTCCTAAAAAGATCCTTCAGTTCCTAGAAGCTGTCAGGGTTAGTGGTGAACTATAAACGCCCTGGCCAGGTGCGATATCAACACACGTGGCGATCACAACAGGCATTCTGGCCGCACTGACATTAAAGCCACATAAATCAAATAACAAATAGAAAAAACAAACAGTCACATAGTGAATACCATGTGGTAACACACACAACACACAGTCTCGGATGAAACAGGTAAGTTTTTTTAATATAATATAACTAGCTGACAAAAAGTAGCCTATGTCCAGGGGTTGGGTTGGCCCCGGGATGCAATCTACCTCCTTGCCAAATTTCATTAAAATTTGTTCAGTAGTTTAAGCGTGAAAATGTAACAGACCGACAGACAGACAGAGTTACTTTCGCATTTATAATATTAGTATGGATAATGTCCAGCGGAAATGAAACCAGCTACTTTGGAGTTACAGCCAGACATTCGCCACCGAGGTTGCCATGTTCAATAGTAATGAGGTAAGTTAAGTTACATTAGTTATAATATTAGCAGTACTTATGAAATGGACGGTTCTCATAGGTTATGTGGGTGATTAGCCCACGTCCACCACTAACCACACGTTCAATCGATAGTCCAATCAGCGTACCTAATCCCAGCTCAAGCCTTTTGTTTATCAGCTCGTAAACATAGATAACTGTAAATGGCATATTATATAACCTTGGAGTAGGTCATGAACTAAATTGCCTCTTCTTGATTGCCTTCGGGCTGTGTAATCTATCCAGAATAGGACCTAGCCCGAAGAGAAACCTAGAATTTCTCCACAACGTCTCGTAGCTCCGATAATGTTCCGGGTCTGGGTTTTATAGTATTATGTACTTTAAGTATATATTTACAAAAAAAAGTATCTATGTATTCTATGAGTCACCTGGTTCCCATAGTACAAGCTTTGCTTAGTTTGAAGCTAGATGGCGCTGTGTGAAATGTCCACAAATATTTATTTATTTATTTAAATACGGTCATAAAGCTTTTTTATAAATCACATTCTACTCTCTCTGTACAAAACAAGCGTACCTAATTACTATGAAAAATTACACGCAGATCACCAATTGCAAAGTATACAGTGTTACACGTGAAACAAAATCGGTAGTAGACACCCCGATTGATAATCTCAAAATATCATGGAGGAATACCTCCAAGTTTCAATTAAAACTTACTGAAGTAGGTAAGGCTCAATGACAGTTAGATTATGTTTACCACACAACTTCGGCCACTTGCTATTTTCGGTTACATAAGTACGAGTACTTTCGCTGTCAATAAAGAATCAAGAGCAACAAGTTGTATCGAAGTAGAGTCGGCTTGATAAAATGCATAGATGTGTTAAAACTGCCATCTAATTAATTTTTCGGGGATATATTAAAGTAGCCCATTCAAAGTCAAAGTCAAAATTTCTTTATTATTTAAAATCACGTCATAAATCTGGACCATCGAGCATTTAACTGAATTGCAAAAATTAAAAAACAAATAAATGCAAGCTACGCCACGAGCGCTTTGGGTGAGCGCTTGTCTCAGAATAAAACCCAGGTTTCTAGAAGATTTGGCTCAAACATTTACTATATGGTGCCGGAATCTTAAGTCGGGGACTGTTTCGACGCCTGGGTCGTTCGCGCCGCCCGGCTGTAGCTCATCACGGAGCACTACGCACAGCACTACGCTACGTTAAACAGTAGCTTGTTGGATCTGCTCCATTGGACCACCCTATCGATGTCGGACTGAAGCCGTTCACAATCTGATGTAATCTCTTTAAGAAATCAATATTATAAATGTACATACATACATACATATTATCACGCTTGGGTAATCAGCCCATCGCCCATATAGATGGTCCATCATGTTGTGGAGGATACTATGCCTTAGTCGACTTTTACGACATGCTCGGGGATATTATAAATGTAGTATTTTTAAATTCTCATTATTTAAGTGAATGTAAATTCTTTGTGAGAATAAATATCTTAAACCGCATGTGGCCGCTACTACTTCCGTAAGTTCTAATTCTTTTTATAACTGCTTTTTGTTTCTATAAGTGGAAAGTTTTAATTGGCCCTAATCAACCATGTACTAACCTTAATTGGTTACATGGTATATAATTTGTCTAAACTGTTTGTACCTAACTGTACCTAAGTTCCCCAAAACTCTTAAAATAAAATAAAAAAAGATTTAGCAACTACTAGCCTCCACCCTCCACCCTCCACCATAGGACAATATGTTATGATTGTTATGCCAATTTAAGTATTTTTAAGGTTACAAACTCAAAAATAGTGTAACGGAACCCTTATGACGTGACATACCCCCAAAGACTCAAACGCGACTCAGAGTTGAGAACTTCTTTTTTTTTTGAGACGTGTTCAGCTTTGAGATGCGTTTGAGTATTCGGGGGTTAGTCCGCCTATCTGTCATGGCTGATTATTTCTAAGCTTCTAATGTCTTTACGCATTCTTATATCATATGTATATTACATACTAATAATCAGTATAATCAATTCAAACTACTTACGCTACCAACACTACATACCTACAGAGTGCAAATCTTTGAATCGGAACAACTTATATGTGTAAACTTTCTAATATGTACTTATATTATCTACTTAAATTACTTCCTTAAATGGAACTCTGGAGAATTCGAACAAACCAAAGTATCATAATATAAGTATTCAATAATTTATAGCAAGTTCACGTTCAACTTGACCTTTAAATCTGAAACCGAATACGAATAATTACCACAGCTCTGGTTGCTCATTTAAACAAACTAAATTGGAAGGAACAATATCGTAGGTATATCAATTATTATTAAATGTGAGCCCTTATTAGATAATTGGAAGAAGTTATGAAGTTTTTCGCTAAGTACCTATAAAATGGTGCTCTTTTTGCTTGAGTGCGTGGAAGCTTGGAAATTGGAAACGGAAATAGGAATGGAAGACGGAGTAATAACGCTTACCAACCACCTCAGACCAAAAAAAAAAGACAGACGGCGCGCCGCGAACAACAAAAGTGAAGCCACACAAAACCGTGCTCCTGCAAGTAAACATACACGTTTACGCACACACCTACACTAAAACCATTCTCATCGCTCTAGTAGTTACGTCAAGAGTCATCGTCTAGTGAACTTAAAATTTAAAAATAGAATTATGCCTTCCTGTGTAGTAAAACTTGTAAAAACAGCAGCAAATCACATAAAAATTCTCACGGAATCACTTTTCACTTGTACCTAAGTACTCCAAATAACATCGTTTCTTAATTATTATACTATGAATTTTAGGTTACTTAGAACACATTACAAAACCTCAAAACCTTCGACACATCATCATCTTCCTGCCCTTATCCCACTCTATGTGGGGTCGGCACAGCATGATCTTTGGATCATGCTGTAAGAGTTTTGGCAAAGGTGTTTTATGACGGGCCGCCTGCCGTATCTCATCATGTTGGAGAGGATACTATCCCTTAGTCGACTTTTACGACATGCTCGGGGAGAGAAGCAGCTGGACGCATTCTATGTTTTTTCTTTACTCCCAGTCCAGCAAAGAAGTTACACACACATAGATAAAAAGGTGGCTTCACTTTTGTTGTTCGCGGCGCACCGTCTTTTCTTTGTATTTGGTCTGAGCCAACCACCCAGGAGTTTTGGCATTTAGATTTTTGGAAGACGTGGCGTGGAAGAAAAAGAGTATATAAGAATTGTATCAGACATCTGGTGCCCATAGTACAAGCTTTGCTTAGTTTGGGGCTAGATGGCGGTGTGTGAAATGTCCACAAATATTTATTTAATTAAAGAATCCCAGCTTTACGTACTTCACGTTCTACTACGACCTAGGGTCTCGACCCCAAAGAGCTCAAATATATAAACCTCGTCGAGGCTTGCATATTTGCGCCTTTTGAGATCCTCGGCCAATATACTTATACAATATATTTGTATAAAATATAGGTATTTTTGATTCATTGTATTTTAAACTCATAATAAATGGAGACATTTAACCGATAACATATTCGCTGCTCGTCCATCCCTACAATATGAATGTGAATGGATTTAGAGACCATTTTCAGCACTAGGCACTCCAAACTATCATAAAATTAGTCTGAGTTGCTTCGGGTAATGTATAGCTACTACTGTACCCAAAACCACAAAATTATGACCTTTTTACCGACTTCTATTCATAGTACGACATAAAAGGAAAATACATAAGTACCTAAAAGCTTTGTAAAAAAACTTTGTAAAATAAATTAACAATTCGAAACTCCAAGTAAATTCGCAAAATTGAAAAAAATTACGATCGAATCTGTTTGCGGGCAATGAACCGCGTGCCAGCCGCCTATAGCTCGAGGTCCATAGCTGGTTCAGAAATATTTTTGTCTTTTGTCCTTGTATGAAGTCAGCCAAAAGCTAGGCTAGGCACAGGCTAGGTAAAGGTTAAGATAGTTGTAATTGTATCTTCGTTATTTGGTAGATGTCTTACATCATAAAATACTAATGCCCCTGCAACCAGTGCAATATTTTTTGAAATTCAAAAATATCTGACCTTAGTTATCCGCTAACTCTGGTTAGTACAAGTCAGCCATATTGTATTTTCGTGAAATTGCTTGCGATAAAACGTAAAGAGTAAAACGTTGAGGTAGAATGACTTCTCATTATGAAAATACCTGTTGCGCAGTCTATTAGGATACTTTAGTGCAACATAAAGTTGGTTCCGAGTGTATGCAAGCAATTTCCTTTTTATGCAGGAACTATTTTTTACAACTTTTCTCATGCATCAGTGAGCTCAACCTCGAATCATTAAGCTTACTATGTGATCTATAATACACCTGTATAAATTTTATACAGGTGGATTATAGACCACATTGTTTACTACAGTATTAGCATCATTGCAGCAGGTAGGGTAGACAATACAATCATTGACAATTAAGAGACTTCTCTAGAATCATTAGTACGCCTAGATTATACAAAATTATTAGATTTCATAAATATAACATTTTATCTGTTGATAAAACTTAATAAAATTAGGTTCAGTGCAGTAGAATGCGAGCTTGGAAATGGACGTGTCTCGCGTTTGCAAAGTTACGAAATTCATAATTCCACGATGGCTGACAAGGCCATTATCGTGAACGAGCTGTTGGCGTTCATACAGAATACCATTAATTCTATGGACAAGATAAGCATCATGCAGATCTGCAAGACCAATTTCAAGGAGGAGGAAGACGTGTGCAGTGGCGAGTTGCTGCTATTCCGGATGCTTGTCAAGGAAGCCAAGATACCATCCCTACGACGTACCCGATTTCGTCGCGAAGAAGCTGCACAAGCTCACACAGGTGGGATTCGACCTCGTTGATGTCACCAGGCTGAAGGACATCACGTTCCTGAAGGCGAGCTTGGCCGAAGTGTCCATACAAAGTTGGAAGTTCAGACAACACCATCAGCGGGATACTTGCTGAATTATTATTACTGCGTAATATTGATTCAGTAACTAGGTTGCTGGTGGCTTCTAATAATGTCAATGCATGTCACGGTGCGGAAATTGCATCGGTGACCAATTTCGACTCAGCTGAATGCGTGGACATGATTGCGTCACCGATCGCGCACGGGGCTGCGAGTGCGACCCCGCACCCCGCCCGCGCCCCACCCGCGCTGCCTTTCTCCCCGCGGTGAAGCCGAATCCTGTCAAGTCGCCTGCTCCCCAACAACGTGCCTACGCAGCTGCAGGGGTCTGCCCTCCTGCAGCACAAACTAAGGGGAAGAAGCTGAGTCGCGAACCCCTTCACAGCGCTGCGCCTGCTAGAACTTTTCGAAGGGAGCCTTGTGATGCAGAGGGCTTTACCAAGGTGGAATAGAAGAGAATCCCGCCCTGGGAAATCAATGTGAGACCGCCGCATCGACGGCCGAAACAATGCATTTGCGTGCAGAGGTTCCCATCACTCAGCACCACGTGTCCCGGGTTGACCAAACTGTGAAGCCCGAGGAGGTCGTTGAGTATCTGAAGCGGAAGACCCAGCTCACCATGAGGTTTGTGCAGTTGACATCTTGTCATAATGTGATTTCAGAGTCTTTCATGGCAAGAGTGCCAACTGCCCGTCTTTCGTCCTTCATGGAAGCACAGTTTTGGCCGAAGGGTGTTTGTTGTGTACCTACCGGCGCTTTCACGGGCGCCTGACAGACACCACGACCGTGCGTAACACGGCAGAGACAATGCGTGTAAAGTTTTTGTGTATTTATATTATGTTTCTATGGGCCGTAAGATAATTTAAACTTTCCCAATGTTGCCTGAAATTGAGGTGTAGGTGGATAGTAAGTAGCTACGTAATAAGCTAGGTAAGATCACAGGTACAGCTTAAATATATTTAACATTTAAATATATTTTACCTCAAAATAAAGTTATTTTTTTATTATTATTTTTTTATCTAAGCTTGTAGTAGTTGTAGGTAACACATATTATGAAAATTGTAAATTCAAATTAAAATACTAATTACACTGATTGAAATCTAGAACCAATTATTCTAATCATGTACTACATTCACGAGTAGATTACTACGATCATCGACATGGCACTTACTAGTAGTTCACCCCGAACTGAGATCTCGCGCGGTTATTACCTGAGTGAATTTCCGATCTAACCTGAACTACGAAGACATTGAAAATCTAACAAAAGGAAGCGCAGGTTACAACGGTTTTGTAAATTTTACTTTTGCGTTTTATTAAAAATAAAAACCATTCTGAAATGTACGAATAAAGCCCTTTCATATGGCACCCCACTCAGTACATTTGTAAAACTTTTATTTTTTTACCCTCTTGAGTAAAAAAAAAACAATTTACAACCCAAACTGCACTGATTAAGTTCATAATGCTTCCCAACAAATCTTCATAGCACAATCTATTGACCTACCAAGTTTCATACAGATTGGATTAAGGTTCGAAAGTTATGCTGTAACAAACATAATCCACAAACATACTAACATACAACGCCAAACCGCCCAATTTTCCACTGAAATATTCGCTCGATCAATAAAATTGACATATAAATAAGGTAAGTACTACAAAGTAATTGACCTAACAATCGCTATGTGGATTATGTAATGGTATAAACATGTTGAGGTAAAAAAATATTTATGTAAAACTAGGAACTAAACTAGATTCAGTAAAAGAACTGGCTTGCCTGATTCATTTAATATGAATTTCGAAGCACGGAAACTCGGATCAATATTTAGCTATTTGCGCCTCGTTCAAGCGGCGGAAGATGCTCCTTTTATCAGCGAAATATTGTAAATCTTATCGCGCTTTACGAGCAATTACCGACGAGAATTACTTCATAGACTTTCATTTTCTCTAAACCAAAATAAGCTAGGTAATCATGATGACGTTTATCTTACATAATAAAAATATGGAATAAGTAGCTGCCGCCCGAGGTTTCGCTCGCGTGATACCCGGATAAAAAATAGCCTATATGTTAATCCAGTACATGTACTATTTATATTCCAAGTTTCATTCAAATCTGTTCTGCCGTCTAGGTGTGATTGAGGCACAAACATTCAAACATCCAAACATCCTCACAAACTTTCGCATTTATAATATAAGTAAGATACTCCAATTTTATTTTGGTGAATGGTTCAACGGCGACGATTTTAGTCATTCAGAAGTCTTTGTGCACTAGCTTAAGCCGTGTGAATCATTTGCAGAAGTCGTATGCTATCTACTATACAGGGTGTAACAGGAAGGGTGGATCTTCGGTGGCAGGGCGATGGGGGACGTCAATACCTACCGATTAAAACGCTAGTATGTTCCGCGATATTTATTCGTTAAAAAGATTATCCAATTCTCCTGTTACTCGTACACCCTGTATACTAAATTAAAGCTGACTTCGAAAGGCTTCTTTTTTTTCTCTGCTGGACTGGGAGTAAAGAAAAAACATAGAATGCATCCAGCTGCTTCTCTCTCCGAGCATGTCGTAAAAGTCGACTAAGGAATACCTAGTATCCCCTCCAACTTGATGGACCTATATGGGCGATAAGCTGATCTCCTGTCACCATGGGTCACCAAATCCATCTTGGGAGTCTTGGATCAGAAGTGGCTGTAAGTTTTCTTATGATTACTTGTGGTTCTGCCCACCCCGTTAGGGAAACGGGCGTGATAATATGTATGTATGTCGAAAGGCTTCGTAAATTATGTTTATAGGGTGTTTAGAATTTGTAGAGTGTTTACTGTTTACCTACAGACTTATTTATGAAGGTAAATATGTAATAAGTATATGGGTTTACGTTCACGCACATTAGTATTACGAATCATAAATACCACAGAAACCTTTATTTTCTCACTACAAATACCTCTTGAATAGTTTTTAAGAGGTTTACCATTTCAAAGGGACCTGCCACAATAGCTCAACATTTCAATGTATAGATATGATCTTCCTAAACAAGCATTAAAGTATCCTCCTACACAATTTATACAACACATTCTAACAAAGCTTTATTAATACAGTACAATATATTATTGTTGTGTTTGAGTATGAGTAGTCGTAATGAATAATCTCATTAGTATGCCGATCCAAACGTCCAGCTTCATTTGGGATATAATAGATTGTTGCTACGAGTTTATTCCGGTGGAATGCACGGCACGTGTGATGTAATCCTCTGAAATTAAACATCGTCCCGAGGTGGGGACCGCGTCCTGGACAGATCCAAAATCAAAAGGCCGAGACTATATTGTTGCAACCACTTTACTCTGTGGATGTCTAGAATTTTTTACAATTATTTGTAGCCGTAACGTAACCCTACTTGCCGAACCTCTGTAACCTTGTTCGCTGTAACCGATGCTTTGTCTTCTTCAAATAAATATGTTTGCGTCCGACAAAATGTTCACTTTATTGTCTGTATTATTCATAGCAGCAATAAAGATTTTTATACCCGAGAAGAAAGAGTTATTAAAGGTTATGAGGACTTTCCATATCTGAAGTTCCAGGGGATTTTAGACATTTCGTAGCAATATCAGAATATTTGTGGGTAAAGTTTCTGTTGACCTCGTAGCTAATAGATCATCAAACGGTTTCATAAAGTTATGTGTACTGTTGTTGATGTGACGATCACTCTGACTGGTTTACTATCGTGCTCAGTAAAACAGGCCACTTCACATTACGCGATTGGAATCCAATCGCGATATTGTGGAGTATTCCGTTGTGATGAGTGTGAAGTGTAAATTATTTTGGTAGTTGGGTGCCTGGCACTGGTTCAATCGGCTTGCGCGGCTGCTCGCGGTGTGTCGCCGTCTCCGCTTCTTTTGACATAGACAAAACCATAGTAACACTTCTTTAAAAATGAACCTCTATGTATATTCATTCCATAAAAACACTTCTCAAAGTATAGACGACCTTCATTCATCCTAAGTATTTCTTGTTAAATATTTTGTTTCTCGGATCTCTAGGCTAGATTTTTCGAC
This sequence comes from Scotopteryx bipunctaria, assembly GCA_949320045.1. Lineage (NCBI taxonomy): Eukaryota > Metazoa > Arthropoda > Insecta > Lepidoptera > Geometridae > Scotopteryx > Scotopteryx bipunctaria. Next base: position 6,601,915 of record OX439449.1, read on the forward strand.
GAAGGGTAGGTACAAAATGGAATTACCAATAATACCACTACTAGATTGATTATATAAATACATCACCAACTTTTGAAACAAATAATACCTAAGATAATAAATGCTTAGGCCTCTAAACATAAGAAAAGCGTCCACTTGTCCGAATTTTTGAATTTCTTGATTGCGCTTTAAGCTTCTACATAAACGTTTTTACTCTACACGTGTGAAAATCTGTTGTAAACAAATTCATTATTGTGTGTCCAGTGGTACCCATTAGGTACGTGTGAGAAAGTAATAATTTGAAGCCTAAAATAACAAGCTTTGACTGAAGGAAATATATACAAAACAGTAACGCAGCTATTTAAAGCTTTTGAAAACCTTTTGGGTAAAAAACATGGCAATATTTAATTTAGACAGTTATAGGTTTCGTTTTAATAAATTTTAATTTGTTATCTATATACATCGCATTGCTGTGCCGACCTCACATAGAGTGGGATAAGAGCAGGAAGATGATGATGATGATACATCGCAGCTAACTAAACAAGATATCGAATCAAAAATATCAACATTTTATAACTTTTTATTATTAAAGAAGAAATACCACAACAATTGGCCCCTTCTATGTTTTTGTTCCATCCAATCCATCCTAGGTTGCTTGGCAGAGATCGCTTTTAGGGATAAGGCCGCCTATTGTTTTTATCATTTTTTTTGTTTATTTTTGTAAGGATAATGTTGTGTGGTAAACAATAAAGTGTTAATTATCTATCTATCTAGTTAGTAAGAAACGTCCAAATATACCCACGCTGCCACTAACATAAACTCTTCGTCTAAATGCAATAAACATGCAGCGGCATTGATTTAACGTACCTAAAGATATTGGCCAAAAAGCATTTGTTGCGAACACTCCTATTTTAGATTCCTGAAGAAAATGTGTCAATAAATAATAATGCGTTTGAGTTAATTTTGGGGCGGCGGCGGCGGCAGCGCGGCCGTTGCAGTGGCACTCCGCGAGCCCGCCCGGACTGACCTGCGTCTGCGCCGCGACCTCGATAAACAGAAACAAATCTCAATTAATTATCTAAATTGTATGTCTTTTACAACATCATTCTGTATTTTGCTGTTTGTGTGAAAGTGCATTGGGTTCTCTCGAAGTTTTCAGATTTATGTTGTTTCAGTGCAGTTTCATAAACAAAATATATCTTTATAGTTAGCTACTTGCCTACAAATTAATATCTTAATATTTGGACAATGTTATTTCTTACAAAACGTGAGTTACGATAAGTACTTTCCAACTTTATCAAAAGTAACTTGTACAAATACTTACAAAAGAAAAGCTTTCGCCAACTTTAACGCCTTTGTTAAGAAAAAGAAAAATTTTAATTCCATTTCATGATACAAAAAGCCTATAAAATGTCAAAGACAATGTTCAAAGCCTTTGTTAATACCAACTTGCGTACTTGCATTTGCAAAAAAATATTGTTTTATAACATGAAGATTTCAAGAAAACATAATCTGCCTCGTGACTTTCGTAGAACGAGCATTTTTTTTAACAAAATCATTTATAATTTATAACATCATTACATTCATTAGCAGAAATAAACTTACAACTAATACAAATATAATTTTTAAAATACAGAAGAAGCAATCGGGCTATCAAAAGACCGCTGCAAACGATTTATAGATAGCTCACCTGATCCAGATCATTCAGACGATAGAAGCGTGCCCAAGACACTGGCCGCATTATCACGCTGAATGGCAATACTGATTCGTTGAGCTAAATAAGAACCAGCTCTTGGAACAGGCGTCGCTTCCACCACGCCCCGAAAAAATTTTGAGAACGCGGTGGGCACCCGTGCCCCACGGGCCAAGGGTCTCGACCCCAAAAGGCTATATACATAAGACCCGTTGATGTTTCCATATTTGCGCCTTTTGAGATCCTCGGCCAAATCTGCCGACGCACCGGCCCTAACTGAAATTCCCGGCAAATGAAAACGCACAAGGGTATCTACGCATGTGGCATCCCATATCAAAAGCCTTCCCTTCTCCCAAGGAACTAGAGTCATACCGTCGGGCCTTTTAACGTCATCACGAAGCAGACCATTCGGTTCAAGAATGGCAGGGACTGGCATGCCTAGAAATCCTACCGGTGGCCCTAGAACTCGATAATCCGTAGAGTTCATGCTGTTCGACCCCCGAAACACACTAACATTCATGAGGGGCGCAGCACCGCGCACCCTACCATAGACAAGCTGCAAGACGGAATGTGACGGGGTCCATTAAAGTAGGTACCAATATTGTGTGATAGAAGTGCTTGTAACCATAAAAATTGTATTGTCGTCGTTTTAGTCAGTAGTTATTTCATATTTAATTAAACCTACATTAACTTCCATAAACTTTTGTACTACCTACTGAAAGTACCATTTTTGAATTTCAATTCAATTGAAAAGCGTTTACTTTCCATTTTCCTCTCAAATTAAAATAAGAAACCCTGTTTTGAAAACTTTTCTTAATACTATGAATGAGATTTCACTTCCCATCAAATTGACCGTTTGGAATCTTACTCCAGCCAACATAATTCATGGATTTGCGTAGGTTTTGGAATTAAGCCAATTTTTGTTGACTCCGTCACTGACTGGTATGGATTTCTTGCGAATGTCCAAATCAAAACGCCTACACAACTGGATCTTCCATGATTCTTAGGGTTTATTATGGAATGTTGAACTCATATCTACACTAGAAAGCTGTTATTATAAATTGCCTATGATAATGAGTCCTGACAGATTTCACTTATAACTTTTATGTAAGCAGCAATTCCAATATTGGTCTAAAGGACGATGCGCAACAATTCTGAGTGAATTAATACCTGTTTTTGTTTTCAAAGACAAGTGATAATAGCAAGTGATATGACTAGGTGCTTTATGTGTTTAACGGCTTTAACAACTTCAAAGAAAGCATAGAGATATAATTAAAATCAAATATCAAAAAAGCTTTTTAGCGTTTAGATAAAGGTTTCACAATAGCTGTAAAATTATACAGTATATAACTAACTACCTACTTCTCCATATTTTTTTGCAAGTGTTATTTACGTATGGACATTACATTTATATGAGTAAACCACATCCGTAAATAAAAATTATACTCGTGGTAGTCATAAATTATATGCTCTATGAATTCATAAAAACATAAAGTTTGAAAGCAAAAACTCTCTCTCTCTTCGTTTAAATTGTAGACTTTTAAATATAAAAAAAAATAAGTAAGTAAGTTCGTATGAGCTAGTGGCCAACTCTTGCGACGGAGTTTTTAAGCCGCCTAAAGGTGTCCGTCATGGCTTAACGACTTAAAAGCCGGGACCGACTATTTATCGTGCCCTCCGAAGCACGGAAGCGCTCAGCTCGTAATGCCACTTGCGGCCACCCATCCAAATTGTGACCGCGCACAGCGTTGCTTAACTTCAACGATCAATATAGAACGTCTAAGCAAGCTACGCCACGAGCGCTTCAGCGCTAAATAAATAGTAGCAAACATACTTATGCATTATCAGTTCACTATTTATAGGCATCAGAGGCAAAGAAAACGTTCATTTTAGTTTACTTTATCTATTGTGTCACCGATAGAACTTCTTAATTTACTTTAACAACGTAGTAAGTACAAGTCTAATTTAGATACCAAACGATTATGAGCCGTCCTTGAAGTCTACAAATCGTCAACCCCGATCCATATAAATCTGGCACTGACAGATATTAGGCCGAAGTTACTGTTAATGATAAAAATAAACGGCTGTCCGGCAAGTCGCCCACTCGCTCGGCAGCAATACGCGACATTTACACCGCTCTTGCACTTTCTATTTGCGACCCAGCATCCCAGTTCTATTCGTACCTAGAGCACACCTTGTAATCACATTCACGCCAGCAAAATACTTACCACCTTATCTTACAGTGAGTACCTAGAATTCTGTTTTTTTTTTAAGTTTGTGGAAAAGACAGTCGACCTTGTGTCGGTGAAGTGTAGTGCTTCAGGATGGTAGCCGGCGACGTGACCCGGCGCGCCTCCATCACGGCCCCGTCGATGCACCGGCGGACATCGGCCAGGCGAGGCTCCCTCATAAAAAACCCCCAGACTCAATCACAGGTAAATCCTTTTTTATAAATTGGCTGCGACTCATCGTTGCGAAAGCGTGCACCAGTTATAAATTGCGTTCGCCCTTAGATCTTTCTGTGGACACAATGGCTAACGCCCACTCATTTATCTTTGCGATTGAATCGTTAAATAGTGAGTAAGATTATAATGAGTAAGTTTTAGAATTATAGAAAATGTTATTAGAATGATTTCTCAATAAGATTTTCTTCACTTTGAGGTCGTATTATTCAGAAATAGATAGAAAATCGATACAGCTTTTATCATTCTGCATTCTGTACACTTGTACATTATTAGTAGACTATTATTACTATTATACCTGGCAATTATTATCAATTATTAAATAAATATACAACGTGTAACATAATGTCCCTATAAGCCCGAAACGGGGGTGTTCTATACGTCATTGCGAACAACGTTTGTTCAACGACTTTTAAAATTTCAAAGGTTTTCATTCATGAAATGTCTCTTAAACTTTGCTCCAATACGTAACTTGACACAACATGAGGCATCCCTATTTACAGCTGTTTTTTGACCTTTAAGTGTGAACTCTAGATGAAACAGGTAACAGAACAGACACCATTAGTAAAATGCCTACCTACTTACCTAATAACGAGGTGGCTTAATAAGTAATTTCTATTTTTTTTGAAGGCCTAGTGGTACCTTGGTATTTATTGGTAATTAAAATGTAAGGTCACATCACGACTAAAATCCCTAGGCACCGTAAACATCCTTTCAGATCTCTTTGTTAAGTACCTAGTATAGGAGATAGGTACCTTACCTACTCAATTTTGTATCTACCTACTCGGGCCTTAAAGGTATCCTCAGTGGGTGCCAAGGAGTATGAGAGGATGTCTACCGTGCCTGAGGATAAAGCCGTGATACCTACTCAATTTTGTACCTACCTACTCGGGCCTTAAAAGCATCTTGAGTAGGTAACAAGAAGTATGAGAAGAGGTCTACCGTGCCTGAGGATAAAGCCGTGACCCTATTCCACTTTAGTTTTTCCAACGATGTATTATTCCAATATTCATTGGAGCATTTTTCAATGCAATTTTGTACCTACCTACTTGGGCACTAAAGTCAAAGGTTGTGACTTATCTGTCTTACTAATCTTCATTTTCATCGTGAACAGCCTATTTGTCATTGGTTGCATTGAAACAACAACAACAACTAGTGGGATGGCACCTCGCCCTAATTGGCTGTCGGTGCCTTTGCTAAATTCAAAATCCGCAACCGTCAACCGACACCGCACCGCAAGCGTTTGTTTAATAAAATCAAATTGGTTCCGTAGGTTTATTTGTTTTTTACTTTTCTTGATTGAACTACGTAATTGTTGGTAGGTTATTATGTAAGTAGGTAGGTACCTAGTAGCAAATGGGGATGGAGCACATGGTAGCATATTGGTATGAACCCCGCCTTCCCATCCTTAAGTCGTGAGTTCGAATCTATGGATTTTTCGATTCGAAATTTATGTGTGCAATATCAATGCTCTCAAACGGTGAAGGAAAACCTCGTGAGGAAACCAGGCATGTCATAGACGTGTGTCAAAGTGTACGAAAGGAACCTTCAAGGTGCACTCTAATCCTTCCACCACACTGGTTCAAAAGAGCTAGCGACACGGACACGACGACAGTAGTAGTAGTAGTAGTAGATGTATGGTGAAGTTTTTTCCTTTTTTTTCCCAATCGGTATTTAGTGGGTTACCCCAGACAAGGAACCCTAAAAATTCGGCTTTCGGCAATAGGTACCTACTTTTGATCGCAAAACAGATCGGTTTTTATCAGTCGCAATTAGCATTCGTTCCTTGCAACAACTGCAACAAGCAATCTCTCGGTTCGCGTAACTAATTAACGATACGATGTCGGCTTTGTACTCAAACGGTGAGTATTATGATATGGTGTTGTGTGTGTGTGTTGGAGCAGCACCAAATAATTAATAGCTTAGTAGCGGCGCGTCAGCTCTACAGAGAGCGTTATCCAGGGCGGCCATTGCCATCTTACGGGCTATTTTCTGGGATTGGTGAACCGTCTTCTCTCGACGGGATCTTTCCACCGGCGCACCAGTGAGGGAAGACCGGGAATTCGGTGGTGTGTTGTACCTACTTCCCTTTGATGGATACCGAGTACCTACTGTGTGTGTCAACAGTGATAAAATTCAGTGATAGGTAGGTATGATGATAGGTACCTAACCTATCACCCTACCTAGTAGGTACCCCATTAGTACCTAGCTTACTAATAAAAAATGACAAAAATAATTTTGTGATTGTGAATGTGAATGTGTACCAGTAATACCAACCTAGGTACCTACATACCTACCTAATACCTACCATGTCAATTAGCCATGTTCCGAGCCAACCAAGAAGAAGGGAGAAAAGGTACCTATAACTTAACTTTTCCTGTACCTAGGTCCTTAGGTAACTACCTAGGTAGATGTAGGTAGGTAGTTGTTTTTTTATGTGTGAAAGATATCGTGATTTTAATCTTCGACTTTAATTTCTACGTAGAATTAAAAAAATTGCAAATTCTTACGAAAACTTTGGTGATTACACCTAGGTACTTTTTGAAACTTGCCGCGCGTTCAATTGTCTGCGTATGTGTGGGTCCGACGCGATAGGAGGGTGCGCGTGTGTTTGTTACCTACGCAAATGGTAAACAAACACATAGGGTTGTCACAAATTTCTCATGAAATAATTTGTTTTTAATTGTATTGGAATTTCAAATATGATGTATTGAACTTTTGCACACGTCAATGTATTCAAGTGCTCGGTCTGAATACACCCCTTTCGGGCTTATAGGGACATTATGTTACACGTTGTATAATATAAGACATAATCATCATCGCCGTCGTCTACAACTTGTCTTTGATTACTTCTGGGCGTAGATCTCCTTTACTTTATAATATAAATTATATAGGTACTAGTTATTTTCAAAAACAAACTGTAAACAATACCTACTGAGCACTCAACAAAAGAAAACAAGTTAAATTGTTTAGACTTAGGTAAGTACGCTGAATACATTTCAAAATGGTTTGAAAGCTTTTGCATTTGCATGGAATCTGAAGCTCCGCTCTGCGTCATAAACGCGTTCAGGTTCAACAGGTTTGTATGTGTGTGGCATTACCTTTCACCTTTACCTATTTAACCTCGAGTAGAGCGACTATAGAGCACCTTGTGGCACCTTAGAACTCAATTTTTAACAATTTTTAACAAATAACAGACTACGAGCCAGTGCGGTGAAAAGATTAAATTACTGAAAGAGATTCGTTTCGTATCCTGTTTTAATACTAATTTTGTTTAAACAGATTACAGTAGTATCGGGTAAACTTTTATTTTCTTTACTTCTATTTTCAAGAAAAGTAGAACATTTATTTCAGAAGTGGCTGGATGATGCAATATGCCCGGTCAAAAATAAGTGATGATAGGTATCGCATGTTTTACGAGACGCGATTCAATAATTTTTATCGTTTTAAAATTATACGTGCTCAAAAAACAGGATGGAGTCAGCTTTCCAACATACCAAGACCGCACACCACACACGGGTACTAACTATAGTTTGTGTTGAAAGCTAATGTGTGAAAACGTCTGTCATTAAATTTTCGTTTTTTAAATAAATTAAACACAGACCAACTTCTGTAGCACCTAACAGGTAGATAGGTAGTTGGCGTACACACACGATAACTGGATAGCGTCATTTTTTTGCTAAAACTAAAATAAAATCCTCAACAGAAGAATATTTCAGTTTGTTTTACGACATTACGGGATTATGAAAAACATAAAAATATCACAATCAGAGTCCCTACCGCACGATTATTGTGGACGTGGTGGGGATTAAACAATTATTTAAATAATTTTAAAATCACTATCACGGTCCTCAGATTTATAGTAATGTCAATTTCTTCTATTTTATGTTCAGAATAGTCAATATTAGGTTTTTTAAATGCTATATGATACTATTCGTTTTTGTTAAATTTATTTTTAAGTTATGAGTTGTCCGCCAATTAATTACTCGTATATTACGTATTACGTTTTCTCAGTAGGTATATACCTGTAAAACAGATGGTGCTATCATCTGCAAAAGGAGTCATAATAATATAGTGGTTATATTAAAGATCGTTTATATACGTGATAAATAACAGCACTAGCACTAACACACTACCTTGGAGTAGCTACTCTAAATTTGACTGTACTCGATTCCGACCAATATGTAATCTGTTTTTTCAGTTTAGGTTTCTGTTTTCTATTACTTAGGTAGGACTTCACAGTTCTAGAACTTTTCCCCGAACTCTATAAGCTTCTAACTTATTCAAAAGTATTCAATGATCAATGCAACCAAATGCTTTTATAAGATTGTAAGATCTATTCACATATGCCTTGTTCCAGGAAGTGCCATGGGATATAATCGACCGATGTGCCCTCCCGATAGTGCTGTGCCACGCCGTTGCCGTGGTGCTGTCCACGGTACTCAATGCTCTCCACATCAGCCAAGTGTCAGTCTTTACACTGTTCCTGTGGTTCGCGATCTCCATCGTCGGCTCTCTATGGTTCTACCATAATTTACAGGTAAGTTTTACTATGTTATTATGAGATGCTTCAACTCTGCTCTCAGTAGATATATTGTACTTTCATAAAATTAATAATTGCATTTACAAATTAAACAAAAATAAACAAATAATTTTCAACTCAGCCGTGCCAACTCAAATTAACTAAATGGCATCATAAACGCGAGCAATAAAGTACGAAGGCAAAGATGTAAATATGTTCACCGCTGGAAATTACCATATGAAGGGGCTCATAATGCTAGATTCTATAAAGAAACAGCCAGGAACCTACTTCTCATGAATATTCATATCGCTTCTGTCGGCTCCTCCACGGAACAAATTAAACTTCCGATGTGTGTAGAACTGTTCGGAGTGTTGTTAATAAACAATTACCCCATTGCTCGAAACGATTCAATTAGGTATACAGGTAGCACTTCTAAGAAAATATACATATATGTATAACGGTGATAGAACCCACATTTTTAGTAAGACTGTGCATTCTGACGGAACGTGATTCAACTATTGAAGGTTTTCCAAGAAGGTTTCCAAAATTCACATCAAATTGGATAAAGGATTTTCTATGATGCCGTTTTTAATAAGACTGTGCATTCTGATGGAATGTGATTCGACTATTGAAGGTTTTCCAAGAAGGTTTCCAATATTCACATCAAATTGGATAAAGGATTTTTTGAAGTCGTTAACGCCCACGATTTCTTTTATACGATCTCGGACTCCCACAAGATAAAGATTAAATGCCAAAAGAACGGTAAGCTGATATTATGGCCTCTAGCGCTGCGGGCAACTCGCTGTGGACTCGCCTTGACTTCATGCACCCAGACTAAAATTAAGCGTACAACGTACATATTTCAGAATAATCTCAAATTATTGTTATCTCTCGTCGTCCACCTTTTCTGAAAGAGTCAGTGAGCCAAAAATATTATAAATCGCGTCGGTTTGTAATTCAAGCATCTAGCTACCTACACCAGTTTTAGCGGTAACTTCTGCGTTGACGTCATTGGACTTCTAACAAAAGAGAACGTGTACTTTTTTACGTAAATCTAAGTACACAATTTTAAAAATAACCTTCCGTTTCACCAACTTGTTCATACTTAGCAGGAAAATGTTGTAATTAGACCTATATAACGATGAAAGTTATTACGGAAGCGAATACCTACATAACACAGACCAGATAAATTTAGGCACCTATCAGCTAATAAAGCTGAGTATGGAAGCAATTCATATTGTTAGTGATCTCTCTGTATTCCACCGGGTCGTCCGTCCATCAGCTCGTAAAATAAGTCTCCTCCCGCAAGTGATTAAGTTGGATGAACCAAGCTGAATACACCTTACCCTGAAGTCAAAACCCCATGGGATAAGGGGAAATAGGTATCTCCGAAAACTCTGTTTCTAATTGAATTTGTAAAACATTAGCTACGTGGGAATGCTTATTCGATTTGTTTAATTGAAATTTACTTTTATAAAATTATGTATTCGAGAAGTTACCTATACCGGAATAAAAAAAAGATATTCACATTATAACGTATCTCTTAATTTTATTTATAGCACCTTAAGTCAAATAATATTTCGTTTTATCTAGTAATTTCATAGCTTTGAGTTTCTGGCTCCTGCTATGCTCTTGTAGATAAAATATCTGAACCGTAACCTGTAAGATGTGGGATTAGCAGTAAAGCTCGGGAGGTGTGACGTCATAAAGCATGTGATCTACACTACTCCCTCACGTTTCCACTGCGTCCGCACCATACCATAAATTAGCTTTTGTTTCATCATCCCTACCAATAATAGTAAAATACGGAGTGTGTTCGTTGGTTTGTTCTTCTTTCACGGAGCAACGCGGAGCAACGGATCAACATGATTTTTTGCATAGTGACAGATTTGAGTAGTTTCTCAAAATGACATGTACTATTTTTATCGTCAGCGAGAGAAGTTGCAGGCGAACCTAGTATTTTATAATATTGCTCCTAAAATGTCTACGCGAATGTTGTCGCATTACACATTGCCAAGGAGATTTTAACAACTATACCATTGTGCCAGCCTCTATACTTGCGTCACCAATCCATTCGAAAGTACGATTTAAAATAGGTTAATGGTCATGTTTTTACTGAATAGACATAGACACGACAATATAAAACACCATTCATGTGCATTTTCTTAAGTTTCATAATGTAAACTTATTTAGAAAATAGCCTGTTTTTTATATAAAAACTTATATCGACTACCACTAAGATTTGTAACTTATGTACATACAAACACATTTGACAAATTATGCAAACTGTGATTGGTGCGTGACTTAGAACAGTGAGAAGACTTGGAGATTAAGAATTAACGATCAGGGAACCCTGAAATAGTTAACCTCGAACGTCACAGCGTCACGCATGTCCGTACCTACCGCACGTACCCAAATGCTTGAATAAAATATTCACTTTCCGGTTAATATAAAACGGACATCCATCAATCCTGTCGCCGAATATTTTCGAATAAATATTTATTTCGTCGCCCGCTTATTAAGTACATCTTCATCGCTGAGTAGGTATTCTTTTCACTGATGAGATATAATAATAAATATGTTCAAAGAAACAGAAACAATACGCTCATGATTGGATCTTTAGTATCAGTTTGATTCATAGAAAGCCTGGAACCTTTAAATTGTCGCTGAAACATAAATTTGCTTGCTGAAATATTACGCCGCGGGGGTATTTTGTATGGGATAAACCAGATGCGTTAGGTATAATCTGTAAAGACATGGGTGCAAAGCTTTTTGTATCATAGATAATTATATTCTTGGCTGGACTGAGTGTAAATAAAAAACATAGAATGCGTTCAGCTGCTCCTCTCCCCGAGCATGTCATAAAAGTCTACTAAGGAATAATATCCCCACGATGATGATCCACAAGATGGGTATATAAGACCACCATGGTTCACCATATCCATATTGGGACATTGAATAGCTGCTAGTTATGATTATTTGTGTCTCTGCCCACCCCATTAGGGAGAGTGATAGTATACATAATTATATCTGAAAATTGTTTTTTTGATTATGTAGGTAACTGCTGCTGGGAAAGCAGTGCTAGTGACCGGCTGCGACAACGTGCTGGGTAACGCGCTGGCGAGGAAGCTGGACGACATGGGATACCATGTTTTCGCCGGCTTCCAAAGCAAAGCCGGCAACATTGACGCGGACATGCTCAAAGAAGACTGCTCTGGCAGATTGCATACTTTACAACTCGACGTCACCTCCGAAACACAGGTAATGCTAACTAACTAAAAGTACGAATAATCAAGCAAGCATAAATAAACTAGAGATGGCCTCATTTCTTGGTCTAGTGAAGTTTTTCGAATAATAATAATAATAATAGACTATTTGACTATTCGCTATGTTGAATGTCGAGTATTAGTCATTAGCTATGGTTATGTTAGGGGCAGGGCATCTATAAAACAAACTAACAAACTAGACTTTTCAGTCAAATGATAATAAAACTTCAGTTTCATTCGGGGTATGTTATAATTGTTCTACTATGTCTAAACATAGAATAGCAATAACTGTGATTTTTGATTGAGCGAGCGATACTCTTAACTTCCCATTTAAAACCTAATAGTTTTTATTTTTATTCTCCGACCGTGGCTTCGCTCACGTGGTATACATGAATGAAAATAATATAATCCAGCACATGTACTATGTATATTCCAAGTTTCATTCAAATCCGTTCAGCCGTTTAGGCGTGATTGGGGCACAAATATACAAACATCCTCACAAACTTTCAGATTTATAATATAGTAGGATAGGATGTACAAGTTTTTGAAACAAAACGAAAAAATTAAAATTAAGAAAACTATTGTAATCTGAGCTCCCTAATGAGTTTTGATATTTTCGTAGTTCAGGTTAGACTGGACATTAGCTACGAGTAGATAGCGCTATCGTTGTGATATATGCGGTATCGCAGTAGTTGTGTTTTCTACGTTTCCTACAAGTTAGAGTCGACATAAAGTCTTGATTTTGTACTGCGATCAAGACATTATAATCTTCTGTAACTTTTTATAGAATAGACCATTAGACCTAAGTAGGTACCTATATATATCACACAGGTAACAAGCTCGCGAGATCCCGGGGGTTCGGGGCGAACTACTAGTTAAAAGCTGAATAAAACTAAAAAGTTTCCCCCGGCTATGTACTTTATAAAGCCCCTAAATTACTTGTCAATTTCGAAAGTTTTTGTTAACAATTTACAATAACAGCACTGGGTCGTGTTTTAATCAAACAAATTGGATATCTAGGTCGTTTTCATCCCTTGAGGCTAGTGCGGACCACACGGCTTGTTACAAAGCCGATTATTATGGCTGCCTAAATCTTTGTAAACTAATTTTGTACGTGTAGGTTGTCACTGCTCATAGGAAATACAAGTTTGGAAATAATTAAATAAAAATATAAAATATTTTGCTGGACATGTACATGCCTAATTAATGTTGTTTGGCAAGCAAAAGAAATGTTGCCGCTACGGTCGCCCACGTCGCCCTCAGCCTGTCGGCCGCCGCAAAAACATCTTGAAACTTTACGTGGGACGGTGTGGAAAATATATTTTTTGATTAGTTCTTATTTTAACCTCATAAAAACTAGGCTGTACACTGTCAGTAAACAATAAAACAGAATCGAATCTTTTGTTTTTAAATACCCTTCCCTAATAATAGCATTTAGTTTTATCCTAACTAAAACTAATAATTTAAATGCAAATACAAAGACAAACTATAAACACATTAAAAACTTTGAGGTAATCGGTATAATAATACGAAATGAAATAAGCTCAGTTTTATATCTAAGTTCGCCTACAGATAGGAAACAGAGCTCAGATCATTGACCGCAGGTAAGGTCCGCAAAAGGCTGGCGACGTTACCTCGTTGGATAACTATACTTATCCTTTGTCCGAGGTAAGCGCCAGCCCTTTGGTTATAGGACAAATATATAAATATTATCAAATGACTTTAACATTTCGGAGAGCGTAGGTAACTCGCTCTATCGGCAACTTAACGCAAGTTTCGTACCCCTAAGATTTCATTTTCCCTCAGATTCTGTCCGCGTCTCTATACATCGTGGACCACCTACCAGAGGGCGCGCAAGGTCTTTGGGCCGTCGTGAATTGCGAATCCTGGTGTGCGCTCGGTGAACTAGAATGGGTGCCTTTCTCCGTCATCAAACGAGCAATGGACGTGAACCTTTTGGGTAAGGGCTACGAGCTACGCGTTGCTACGGGGGTGCTACGTCGTAGCACGTTACGTAACTCATAGATGGCACCAGAGGTCATGAATGACGATACTATACTGGAACGTTTTTGTGACTGTATTATTTGTTTATTTCAAGGTACCTTATATGATTATATTTTTAAGGAATTTTCGCTAAATCTAATCTCTATAATGTTTCTTTTGTCCGTAAGTCTTTAGGTACTTCCTTTTATACATTGTGGGTTTAATATAACATTATCGCTTATCTAAATTTTAATTTTAATTGAACAGTGAGTGCTGCGAATGAAAAAGGCGAAGGTCTTTGAAATATCTAACGAAGACTGGACAAAATCCAGATGTTTTATCATTAACAGTTACCACAAATCCCTTGTGGGAAGATACGAATACTGACGCAAATGCTTAAATGTATTTACAGATCTTGGTTTTGTTTATTTTAGTAGGTACATAGACTATACATACATTTGCAGTCTAATTTACTGGATATCTCAATTGAGTTTTATACAAAAGTAGTAGTAATTTACAAAGAGAAATTGTCACTGAATGTCGTATTTAAAAATAGAACGCGTTGAACTAAATTACTGAATTCGCGAATCTAATTATTCATCTTTCAAACAAAAGCCGGCTTTGGTTGATGTTAACCGATAAATTAACCAGTGATTAACCAAGCCTAATTGTAGCAGATGTTTATAAATGTACGTCAAAAAGCTTTGATTATGTGAAACAGTATCTAAGTCTGTTTATGGTGAACGCCAGTCTTGGTTCAATAATTTAGAACTATTTACTCCTGAGCTTGTTTGCTTCATGCTTTTGATTAAAGCCACGTTAAATATTGTGGACTAGTATATTGTGGATTGATTGATATTCCTGGTATGTTTGATACAACAATACGTCACACAGTCAACAACTTGTTTGATTTTCATTTTCATTTATTACTTACATGAAATTATTATACGTGTAATTTAATTACAACTCTAATCCAAACCATTACAGTTTTCTATTTTGAAATTCATAAACATTAGTATAAAAAAACTATAGCTGAACATTATTTTTACTCAGCTACGGAAAGAGATACACATCAACTAAATATCTCTATATAGCTGGCTATACAACTGACCGTCTGACTGACTAACAATCACCGAACAGCATACGTAAGTTAAGTACCAGAAGAGTAACACACAGTACATCTTGGAGGTTGTGCTGTGTTCATTGTCTGTCATTCAACAAGCAATAGATATTCATATTGTAAGGGATTGTAATGGGCATCATCAGATCTGTTTTGCACTCAAAAACATCAGCACACGAGTAAACGCTCTACGAAACACAAGCGTAGGTATATTGTTATTGAATTTTATTTTTATAGTCACACTTAGGGAGATTCAATATTGTAAAATTATAAAATCTGGTGAGACATCGGTGACAACCACGATACGACCTGTGGGGTTGTGGGTTCAAATCGCGTACGCGTAATATTTTCGGGATCAATTGTATAAGGGTTTATCTGTTCAGGTCCCTCCCGTTTGGTGCAAGTGATGCTGCCCCTAGTCCGGCGTGCAAGAGGCCGAGTGGTACTAGCGTCGTCAATTCTAACGCATGTGGCGGCCCCGGTGCGCGGCGTGCACGCCGCCTCGCTCGCCGCGCTCGACGCGCTCGCCGCCTGCCTCCGCCGTGAGCTCAAGCCGAGGGGCGTCGACGTTGTAAGTATGACGACCTCTGTGGCCTGGTAGAAAGGTGCTCGGCTGAAACGCAAGTGGCGCGGTTTCGATTCCTGCTGCGGAAGAAATGTTTCCAAATATTTCTTCCGGATCTGGGTGTTGTAATATGTATTTACATTACAAAAAAAAAGTTTAAAAGTATTCTATCAGCCATCTGGTTCCCATAGTACAAGCTTTGCTTTGTTTGGGGTTAGATGGTGCTGTGCTGATGTTAAAAAAAAAATGAGGAAACTAAGGCAACCATCTATCGTCATCATCATTTCAGCCTGCTATCACATTTTGCTAGTTTCCTCGGTCCTGTGCGTCTCTCATCCAGGTTTTGTCTGCTACTTTTTCGATGTCGTCGACCCAACGTACTGTCGTGCATTCTTCTTCTTTATTATCAACGCCTGTTCTGTTCACACGTTTCTTGTGGGCGAAGAATGGGGTCTGCTACGATGCAAAGCCGATCTTAGAACCATCTTCGAAGGGCTCAGGCCCTCTTGTGTCGATATAAGTGATCGGGTAATGAGGATAGAGTAGATGCTCTGTAGTGATACCCTTCTGAGGTTGTCCTAAATAAATATGGTTATAACGCTCTTGACTCCTTTAACGTCACGTGAATTTAGTAAGACTCTAAAAGGATTAATTGTTGTTATAAACAAAAGGATTGGTGCTGTAATTATACTTCTAACTGTTTCAACCCTAACAACTTAGTCATGGTAACAGAGGAAGCTTACCGTCTGTACCCGGTGGCGGCGTGTTTCTAAACTTTAGTTCATACCCCCGAGTCGTATCTAATTCATTGTTATGTAGATTTATTACTTTTTCAAGGATTATTGCTCTAAATACAAGTTATGCATCGTAACTGCTGCTGCATTTTCCAATAAAGAACGTCGTTTTTCTGTCAAAATATATATGGCGCTTTTCGACAGAAAACAACTCTGGTATGGCTATGAACTATCCGTCGTTCGTTAGTAAAATATTGGAGCCGGGCAATAGAGCATGCTTTTTCTAATGAGAGAAGACAGTGTAAGAGAAGTACTTAAAACCCTCAGTTTCTTAAAATATACCGTACTTTATTTTTAATACCTGGGCTTGCAACATTCGACTGATTACTAAAAGTAAAGCTTCTACATATAGATAACGTATTACAAAGATTTCTAACATAAGTGCCGCTTGTACCATCACAATTTATATTCATACATTTTAACTCGCTGACGGCTATCAATTTTGCATAAATTCATACCTGCCCTCAATGAAACCCATGTTTTATTCATCAACTTGAAACAGGACAACGATGGTTCTCTGCATATTTTACGTTACCATACAATACTTTCCCGGAATTAGGAAAGTTGTAGGCTATTAAAACATACAATACCTAGTACAAGATTACACAACTTCCAGTACAAACAAACTAACTAAAAGCTCGGTAAAATCAAATCTTAAATGATGTTTCGAGTCTCGGCGTCTACGAGATTGCAGGGTAGGTATTCAAAGTTTGATAATTGGCTTGAAGTTCAACTCAGGGCCTTGTTGTGATAGTTTTCATGTTCTGGGCATTTCACGGATTACCCATTTTCTAATCGTCATTCATTGATGATTTACCTTATACTACTCATGTATAACAATTGGATTGAATAGATTAAGCGCTCTTTAAAGGGGCTCCTTTCGTATAATTCATAGACGTTTGCAAAAACAACAGATATACCTATCACAATTTGCTGTAGAACTGGTGGACAAAAGTGGGTTACAGTATATATAGTTTCTTAATAGAATCGAGGATTAGCGATCAACAATATTGCAAAGAAGGTCGATATAGCAGTATATTTGTTCTTCTTCGACTTTTGGTGAAAAGTACAGGCAGATCACGATTTTCCTAATCATGCAGCCAAGCAACGACAGTTTAAGTCATTTACGAAGTTTAATGTAACGTAACACATAGTTACCTATCTACCAACAACGGATAGCATTCTCTTTTGTTTCTCTCGGTACCTAACCAACTTTCAACGTCTTTGGTAAAGCTGGTACTAATTTGTAATCTACATGTATTTTAATCATATATTATACACGGTGTAACGGGAGGGATGGATCATCGGTATCAGGGCGATGGGGGACCTCGATACCTACCTATTAAAACGCTAGTATGTTCGCGATTCGTTCAAAAGATATTACAATTTTTAAGAATCTTCAATCAAAATCTGATTTTAGGTTCGATGTCCGGAATTGTAGAAAACCATATTTTTCACATATTTTCCATAACATCAAATCATACTTTGTTACCTCCGCGTAGCTGAATAGTAGGCCTTTACCTACTATTCAGCCGGACAATACCGTTTTATTTGATTAAATTTGTAATAATGAAATAATATTTGAAAGAAAATCTGAAAATTAAATACATCAAGTTACTTTAAAGACCAACAAAACAAAATTTCTACCACGTTTTTGTATTTTTATTTTAAGTAAAACAAAAACTCAAGGCGGTTTAAGTCCCGGGCAATCCTCTAATACGCCATAAATACCATGTCGATACCACGAAATGTGTCAGTAATAAAAATGGAGTGGGTTAACTTTATTAAATTTACTCCACTCCATTTTTCTTGTAGGCGTCATGAAAAATATCATGATTGTGATAATGGCGCTATAGCTACTGAGTTCCAATAATTAAATCGATCCTATTGTATACGATTAAGCCGATAAGCATCCCGTTCGCTTTCCGTTACCTGTTTGAAACAGCGCAGGTGGTCAACATGAATATACTATACATCGTATCTATAGTTGCAGAATTTGCATAATACAAGTAGTATTTAATCTATTGATACGAATATTCACTCCACAGCCACGAATATATGTATCATCATCATCAGCCTATAGGCATCCACTGTTGGACATAGGCCTCCCCTAATTAATATATGTATGCATATTATTCATAAGGTTATTATATTTTTCATGTAGTCAATTACTAAATTATCATCTTAAAATTTTAAATTATGAGGATTATTTTGAAATTATTTTTATTTTAGGACTTTAAATCAGAAGTAGCTGCAAGTTTTCTAATGTTTACTTGTACCCACCCTATTAGGAATACGGGAGTGATAATATGTATGTATGTATGGAGATAATTACTAAATAGGTGCTAATTTTATTTATTTACTAAAATGTGAGCTTTTATTTAACGTTTTTAACGCTTTTATTTAACCAAGCTTTTATTTAACGTCACCGGTTAAGTAGTTATTCAGGAGGTTGGGTCAAATCTGGTTAAAAGAGTAGACAAAATTTTGAACTAGTTTCCCCCACCAATTAAGGTGAAATTAGTACGAGTTGATCTGATGGAGTCAACTATTGAAGGGAACTTTTAAGCAAATAGTTCGATTAAGTTGAAACTTTACAGGTAGTATTATGGTAACCTGATGATGGAGTTAACTGTTAAGTGGAGCTGTTTAACGGAACTTTATAAGTACACTAAAGGAGCCTCTTTGAGGTGCACTTTAATCCTTTCACCATACTGGTTCTAGAACTAGTGACACGAGTACTGTAGTAGTTCTAACGAATCTTTTGAGTGAGTAAAATACCCATGTTATGTTAAGTGTTTGTGTGAACCTGCATTTGTATTTGAAAAAATCAACATACAAGTTATAATTTTTTCACAAATATCATTTTCAAACCTTTTTCATACGAGTAGTATTTACTTTCAGAAAAACCGACTGTTTTTAAGCAGACTTTTTGAAGTCACCTTTGAGTGATTTTGTTTGTACGTTCTGCTCTGGAACGCAATCAGAATTGAAGTCAAGGTTAAGAAATGACTTTGGGTAGTAACACCATAAATAACGAAGTTGGTGATGATATCCAGATGTTATCTTTTATTTTCTGTTTACTGCAATATCTCTACAAGCTATATATCTATATGGATTTGCAGGCAAATTTATAGACACTAGGTACTTGAACTGAACCAAAATAAACCAGAATCAATCTAGCTACATACATATATCTACATTCCTACTTGAACATTCCACCCTACTCGAAGAATCTTACGTATTCCTTGCTCGTATCTATAGGCTTGCTTGGGTTTATTGAAGAGTTTTTCGATTTTCTTCAAACCTGAAAACTTTCCTGCGAACGTTTTATGTAACCACACGTTCAAAGGCGCGCTGTGACGAAACTAGTTAATATTTCATTAAACTAATTTACTCCCTGAGCTAGGGTTACAAAGTAGTCGGTGAAAACCAATGAAATTGGATTTGCTATAGAGATTCAAAAACGTTTCTCAAAGCTTAGGTAATTTTAATTCTCTCTCACTATGAATATGAGAAAATAAATACGTACCTACTATAGATTACTTCATATACGGACTCTTAGCATTTTCATTTCCACAGTATTCTTTGTTTGCAGGCGATAGGCTCTATTATCTCCTGGCAAATATATTTATAGGTATATGTATATACATATATTAGATATCTAATATCATGCAGGTTGTGGTAGCAGCTGGTGAATACACGACCGGCAGCGCTTGGCTGTCCGAGGAGAAGCTTCTAGAACAAGCACGGGACATGTGGAAACGCCTCAGCGATGAACAGAAAGGTGCCTACGGGGAAGACTATTTTGAACAAGCCCTGCGAAGCCTCGAGAAATACACCAAAAGCGCTGTGAGTAGAACGTGACCACGCCTAATTTCAGGGCATTATTTCTAAATAAACACTTTGTAACTACGTTGGAAAGAATGTGACCTTGAAAATAATTACCTAAGTATACCTAAGGTCTCTGTCATCCACCTCATATGTTGTTAGGTATAAAATGACCCTGATAGTAGTTGGCTAAATAAGAAAACTATTCGGTCTAAATTGAAAGACAGAAAGGTGACCTTCCCTCCCACTCGCCTGAAATAATGAGACTATATACAAAAACATAAACAAAGTGTGTTTTCACTTTGAATGGGTCAAGGAAGGTATAATAACAACAAACAAACCCAGTTGGGTAAAGAAGGGTCAGAATTTACTTTGTAACCCTGTCATTACCGATTTATTTAAGATATCTTTCTAAACCTAAGAAAAATTACACTGTTTTGAATTTCGTAATTCATGCGCTTTTAAAAAAAATATTTTGCTTGTATATAAGTAATTAGAACTATTTCAACCAAGATGAATATTTATTGTTTGCCGTACTTTATGCAAACTTTTTAGCAATTTACTTTGCAATAACAAAGTATAAAGCTATATAATTTCAAAGGTCACAGTATTCATTAGCCTTTTATATACTGTGATTAATTAGTTTTTAATTATACAGGACGCTGACTTGACGGCCGTGACTCGCGCCTTGAGCGACGGCGTGACGAGGACCTTCCCGCTCCCCCGCTACACGCCGGTCTCTCCGCGCGAGAAGCTCAAGTCTCTCCTAGCCGAACACATGCCCAGATCCCTCTACGAAGGCCTCTACACCGATTAAGTCCAAAGAAAACAGGCGTGACGTTTACCTTTCTAAATTAAAAACTTTCAGATTTAAACAACCTTTTCTAATGTCAGTCGTTTCATTAAACATGCTGAGAGACTGCAACAGATAGGTACTCTTTTAAATGCCACCGCTCATTGCAGGCGGAGCGATAAATAAAATTATGTACTTAATAGGACTTTACGATAGGTAACCCCATTACTAAGCCATTTTTAAAGTCCTTTTATTTTTGCGAGTGACTGTAGCATACTGCCCTGTCTTCCATGATCTATGAAATTTATAAATTGTTAAAAAATTTAAAAGTCTAATGTAAGCTGATATCTTTAAGGAAAAGTCTATCTTATTACTTTCAAAGGTCAAGTGTAAGGGTGGCTCTGACAGGATGTAATCAAAGGCAATTACCATAAAATACAAAGAGACATTATTCCGAGAAGGTCTTTCAGGTGTTATTAGACTTTCCCTAATGAAAGTAAACACGGTAAACCTTTTCACGGTTGATCCAGAAAAATGTTCTTAAGAGGCCACCAGACGATCGCGTCTAGACCTATTTCGAATCAAATTGAAAGAATCATTGAAAAATTGAAATCAAATTTATACGCATTTCATGTGTATAAAAGAAAGACAGAGTGGGATCGCGCAAAACATTGAAATCAAATAATCTGCCCAATGAAATAATTGGTGATTACAAGCAAAATTACAAAATAAATAAAAAAATAGTTAGACCTTTACTTACCTATCAAAGCAAAAATCATCTGAAAATATTAGGTAGGGTTCCAAGGATCTAGATCAAAATATACGCGAAACATGGATTTTTCATTTTTTTTTTAATCTTTTATTTTCCAATCGTGTTTTCACTTTGAGGATCCAAAGAAAAAATTATAATTTTTCATATTATTTTGAATAAACACATTTTATTAACTAACAACACAGTTCTACACATTTTGGTGAGCAAAATCTGCTATTGCACACTCTTAATGTTTTCTATTATCCTAAACCAGTGTCAATGTAATAAAATCACAGTAACAACAATATTGGGAAAGTAAATTAGTTTCATTATTGCAAAGGTACAATATTATCAATTAGTGGTTCGTATGTAGCAAAGTTGGTCTCTATAACACTACACACAGAGCGAGCGCATTCATGTTACGTAAGCTTTCATTGGAGAAGTTTCCTGATTATTTGGCCGACTTCCATCTACTCGAACACGTTTATACCTATGCATGTCGTTGAAATACAAGTATTAAACACTATTTAACAAGCCTGCCCGCACGGAACATTTTGGGAAGGCTAAGGTTGCCGGCCACTTATCTCGATGTTAGATTGTGCCCTGTTAGTGACATATCTTATCTATCTCTACAAAGCTTTCCTAACTCTAACTTCGAGGTTTTAAACCAAAATGATATTGTGGGCACATAGTCAAATTTTAGATTAGTAAAACTGTTGTAGCAACAACATAATATACCTATATATGTTATAACTATATAACTTCTCTGCGTTATTACGAGTGAGCGTTGCTATTTTTAACCGTCTGATGGTTAGGCATAGTAGCCAGGTCAGTTTGCTCTCATTAATAGTTGGCACTCGATCAAATCTGTCATTCACATGTGTTGCTGATCCATTTTCGCGTTTGATACGAAAACTTTTCCAGCTTCAAAATATTCATCAGCAAAATTGTTCTTTAATTGATATAAAATATAGGTAATTGCTATATTCAATCAACTACTGCAGTACCTACTTGAGAATTACATTTTTAATGGAATAAACTTAAGACATGCACTACATCTATTTAGAGCAAAACCTTTATCTTGCTACATTTAGTGGTAGAATGAAGAAAAATGTTTGTACGTAGAAATAAAATTACCCAACTACCCTAGCCCGCTGTGTCGGGCATAATCATTGATCGTATAGGTACATATTATTCATATATGTAGGTGTATGTAGTCAGCATTCACCAACTAGAGTTCATGAACATTTAACTTTATTAATACCTATTTGAAGATTTACCTTAGCCCAAAGCAAGGCTCAGTTACTATTTCATATAGCGATAAAATCTTAAACTATCTTATATTGCTGCACACCAATTTAAATAAATTGTTACCAAGTAATTAGGTACGATTTTTTTACAAGTCATTACTTTTCTTGCTTATGTTGTGAATTGCTTCCTGTGTTATACTTTTTAGAGTTTATGTGTATGTATTTTGTACGTAGTTAGAAAAATATTTACAATTTACTGTATAATGTTCCTGTAATTGTGTCGTGGATTTGGAGTTTCGAGTAGGTATGGTAGGTACTAGTAACTTATCGAAGCTTGTTTTGTAAAAACTACTACGAAGAGAGAGCAAGAGTCGCTCAATTCTCGCTACAAGCTTGTTGCATTTTAAATGCATTTAAATGCGACATGCTGTCCAGTTATTTAATTTTTAAGTAGACCGTGTGCTTGAAGTAGACCTTTTATATCCCAAAAATAAAACATGAAAATCATTATTGTTACTTTTATTTACTAAACTTAGTACCACAGAATAAGTTATTTTTGAACAGACTTCAATGTTCAAGGTAAAACCTTAATAGGCTTACGACTACCAACTGTTCTACGAAATTCCTTTCTACCTTTGTTCCATGAATATAATCATACAAAATTTCCATATTCTTACTAATAATATATGATACATTGTGGTTATACAACAAAACCCATAAACAAGCGCAAGAGACACGAAAATTAATTTCAAAATGAAATAATAGTTTCGCTAAGCCTGACCTGAAACTTCTTGAGGCGGTTGCATCGTCCAACTTATAAAAGCCTATTGACCTAGTTTGGGTTATTTTAGACACCTTTTAAATATAATCACATAGGCAAATACCATGTATGTACCATGTCAGTAGGTAGGTACTCTAGTAGATGGACAACTCTACCTGTTAATTATTAGGCATTTCAGCATTCTAATACAGCGTCAGCATCCCACTAGTTAGATTTACAGTAGGCAAGTAGGTATATTAAACAAGTCTTTGTTGGGTTCGGGCTAAAATAGTTTAAAAATATTGATGTTTCTATTATTGGCAAAATACCTACTTGTACCTCTACGTAATATTACAGATTTTTTACTGTAACCAAATATGCAAGAAATTGGATTAGACTAGCACAGGACCGTGTTGGATGGCACAAGCGAAGGGAGGCCTATGCCCAGCAGTGGGCAAAAACTGCCTGTGAATGATGATGATGATGAACCAAATACCTACAACATCCTGCGTAAATTGCATTGATTTCAAAAGATAGGTTGATAAAAAACATATAGGAACATTCTTCCTTTCGTCTCAAGAATTTATAAAAAACTAAAATAAGGCATTGGTAGCCGGTATGTTTTGCTCAACAATGTACCTATGAGAAAACTATCCCGAACCCAAAAAATTGGTGAATAATAATATACCATGTAGATTCCCGCCGTTTGAGGAAAAAGTTCCGAGCCCGTTCAAAACGTGAGAATATATACCTAAGAATAGCCGAAAAGTTGCAAAGTAGTGCTAGCTAACTAATCCCACCGGCGAACACCTCAAATAAAAACAAGTAGTGCCTTCAAATTTTTCATCATGTAGGTAGGTACTGTGTCTGCCTGAACAACCTTTTCTAGGGTCCACTAGTTTCAGCGAGTGAATTGATGCGTGGTAAGGCGACCTGTGCGGTCGGATTGTACTACTTTTCCGCTAATGTACCTGCGGGAGCACGCCGGGAACCTGGGGTCACAGCCGCGACCTCGACCTGGATATCGAGTTACGAAGGTCATGTGACCTGCAACACAATGCCTCCTCCACAACATAAAACTGTCTTTTAAAATACAAAGGGTTCCCAATTTGTAGTTCCTACACCCGTTGTTCACTAGCATTCTATTGTTTAGTACTTCTTTGCCTCTTTTACAATTTTTTACGAAGTGGCTACGAACTGCGAGATATTTATGACGTCGACACAAGTAATTACTTTTACTAAACGAACTGGCACTTATAGGAACGCAAATTGATTAAAGTAACGCATAGAATGTCATCTGGCTCTTGTGTCATCCCTGATGCGGGAACCTTGTAAAGAACTTTATAGCACACCGCCGAGAGCGACCGACGCCAACGCGGCCCCAGCCAGGTGGGTGCATTAGGTACATTATGACTGTCACGGGAAAATACAGCTCCAGTCACATTCACTTTGAATGTTAGCGTTCCGTAGTTTATTCTTTTTAAATTCATAGGGTTCCATGTACCAATATAAATTATAGAAATAAAGGAATCATATTGCTTACCGTCTGTCAGTTTGGTTTGTCAGTAGAGATGTACCTATATACCTACTAGGTAATAGTGAGTATCTTCTATGATCTGATTTGGTTCTCTTGTGCTGCTATTAAATTAATAGTTAGTAACGGTGCAGTTTTAAAAACAGCTTCGTAGTCCTTGTGTTTTATTTTAATGACATCGGGAACCCTCGCGAATGACTCTGGGTCAAGATTAGTCTAATTATTATTCCTAAGCAGCTAAGGCAGACAATGGACGTTATGAAAACCATTAAAGTGTTCTTTTCCAGGGTTATTAAACGTAGGTAAGACAAGATTCTCTTCGTAATTAAATAAATGAAATAAGGCCATAAGCAAAATAAAAACTTCCCCTAACTAATACAAGTAGGTACACCTGAGACCCATTACGGTTGGTTCTTTCATTCCAGCGGAGACTAAAAATTACGCCATTATGAAAGAATATGCTTATAATAAATGCGCAGCTAATTTCAACTTTTGTTTAGGTACTTTTGTTCGTTTGACTTCCCAAAATAAGGTTTGAATAGGCTACTTTAGGTACTTAAGTAAGTGTTAAAAATTTTCATTACTGCGCAGTTTTACACTACGAGTTTTTCATGAGAACAAAAGGCAGTTTTTCGTTATTTTTTTCCCCTATACCACTCAGGAATCCAGAAATGCACTCATCTTTAAGTTTAGGACAGAAGGTAAAATTGGTTTACCGCATTTCCATATTATGTGTCTCAAGACCTTACATTTCTGCATCCTACTTAAAACAAATTAAAACATAATCCTATAAGATTGCTTGGCCGTCTATATTTTTTGTAGTAGGTACCAAGTTGTTTAAATCCTTTCACTACACTATTTCGAAAGAACTAGTAGCACGACTATGTAGCAGTAGTAAGTATCAAGCATCCAAATAAAATTTGTAGAGCACGCTAGAGCCTCACAATACTGTCATTTCTAAAACATCACAGTAAATCATACTAACGCGAAAGTTTGTGTGTTAGTGAGAGTACACGATAAAATCCCCACTGACATACGAAACTATGCTAGCGGACTTGATGAGCTTGACCATAACTAAGACATTATCAATTCAGCAGCGCACTGCGTCCTCTTGATGAACTAAATAGTAATAACTGCACCTCGTAGGCTACATTGCCGAGCTACAAACAGTAAAGGTACAAATATTAGAATATGCTAATCCCATAATCATAATCAAACAACACAATATATCTGCTACTTAATAATAATATTATTAGATAAGTATGAACCTAAGCGTTCAAGTCGTACGTGGTAGATACTTATGAAATTTTCAGGCCTCACCTTGAAGATGTGCCAACCTACTTGCAATATTTATGAGGATTCCCGGTGTGAGATCATAAATAAATTACAAACCATACAGTCCATTTTATAAATTGAAAACGTTACAAGAATTCGGTGGCAGTAAATGGCATGCAAATGCCTACCTCTACACATTATTTCAATACTTTTGCAGTCAGTTATTACATGTTTTAGTTTTAATTTTATTTTTGTACCAAATAAATATATTTGTATTATTTGTATATTTGTATTATTCTGACATCTCATGCTTCTTGTATTTTCGTCACCGGAGTCAATCCATTTCGTATACGATTTTATTATATCTTATAGTTTCCTATTTAAGTCAATGCTGTGACCCCCCCCCCCCCCCCCCTTCGGACGGCGCCTGGGTAGGCTAACTAACTGCAATAAGTTGTTTAGGCTTTTACTCTCCATTATCACGTTCGCATTGCAAATAAACAAGTTGTGGATGACTGATGCGGCACTTAGCACAGCTGGCTAGCCTAGCAAAGCATTCAATCCACTCTTTAAAGTACCTAGGTACCTATATATAGTTGCCTGCATTTACGAGTAGACATTTAAAAACTCTTTACTCTTTTGGTGTCAGAGTGGTGCAATAAAGAATATTCAATAAAACCGATCAAGCGCGAATCGAGTTCGCACACGATGGGCTCCGTCCGTAAAGTCCGTACCATCATCATAGGTATGTACATGACTACAATGTAGGTATGTACATCTAAAGGCACGGTACGGTAGCACTCTCGCCAAAACAAGCGAAAAGAAGCGGGGTGAAAAGCTTGCAAACTGCTCGTACGGTTTAGAACAGCGGTCGGCAACACGCGACCCGTGAATGTTTTGTAAATATGACAGCTAACATACAAGAAATAGCCACCCAAATGCAACCTCAGATATCACATTGAATTTTTTATAAAATCAGTTACTTGTTAGTAGTTACTTTGTAGTTTTCATTTCTATTTTTCTAGTTAGTTAGCTGAAACATATAAACATAATGTAAGTATTACGTGTACGAATTAAATTACGTATGTTTTAACAATTTTAATAGCATATTCATTATTTTCTATGGGATATGACCAATTATACGTATGTATGGCTTCTAGTGTTAATATCACAAGTGCGGCCTGCCTTTAGTTTATTTTGCCACCTTTGTAGCCCTTGCCTGCCAAAAGGTTGTCGATCGCTGGTTTAGAGCTTAAAAAAAAGCGTAGGTATAATAATAAAGTTACTGCCGTAACTAATAATGGCTCTACGCTACTACATCTCTACGTTGCTACGCTTCTACGAGGCCTCTACGCAGCAAGCCCCCATATCTAAAAATATTAGATCTAGTCTCTTTGGTACAGAATGATAATAAAATTATAACGTTTAAATAATGGTGAACGTGAACTTTTTATGGTTCAATTTACAAACCGGGTCAAAACCGCCCACGAACTTCGGTCTTGTGATTATGATTTCACTTGACCTCTCGCTTTCAGGGGTTTAAATTCGGGACTATGTTTCCTCTTACGTTAACATCAAGCGTCCGTTTCTTTGCCACAATAACAAAGTAGGTAGGTACTTACCTAATCTAGTGAACAGGTAGTTATACCTAGATATATTATTAAACAGCCAGACAACTAAGTAGGTGGAGCAATCGACTCTATTCAATTGATAATAGATGATTTAATAAACAAATTGCCTTAAGAATACAAACTATGGTAACAAATACAAATACAAAAAATATTGTTTTTTTTTTCAACTTGCCATCCATCATCTTACACTCGATCATCGTCGTTTGTACCTAACAGATGCGTACCTATCGTTTGTTATTAAAGAAATCGAACTCCTTCAAATTATTTAGTTCTAAAATGTTTGCAAGTCTGCATATTTAGTTCTTATATGCAGACTTGCAATTTAATGCATTTACAGGGGAGGTGAAGCCGTCGAGACTATTGATCTCCCCCCCGTCTCGTCGTGCTCTGACCGAACGTGACCCTACGCCCTTGGGGGGGTACCTGCCCCTCAATGCCAATAATGCATTTTCATTACAAAAGGACCCCAGCCACGAGAGCAATGCGCGGCCTTTTCTGGTGTAGTAACTTCGCCACAGAATAAACAATAGTCCTTGTTTGTTAAACCAGGAAAGGAATATTATTATTATTAAAAATATAGCCTATCGCCTACCTCCTGGAAAAAATAGGTACGTGGTATCTTCTACCTACATTGTTATTAACCTATGGTAGTTATTTAGACCAAACATGAAATACATAAGTGTAACTTAAAATAATATAAGTAGGTAGGTACTATTCTGAGGTAGATTAATCGAGGCGAAAGAGCCCAGAGGATATTCTCTTAGCTCTTTTGTCAGGTACATAACTAAGTACCTAGTAAGTAATTAATTGTCTACTAAAGTGCTCGATGACTAAAGTACACGGAACAAGATACTTAGATACAACTAGTTCGTAGATAAGGTCCTATAAGCGCTCGAGCGAGAGTACGTCGACCATCTTCGTCGAGGGAGAGCGCACAACCGCCCGCCGCCGCCACCGCACCTCGCCGCCGCCGTAGTCAGTTTCAGGAGACTGTGGAAGGCAGTCTAGTCATCACAAACAATTTAATTCGTAAAGTTGAACACGGTTGGTATAATCTTTTTAGATTATATGATTGATTTATTGTCCAAACCATATTTTTTTGGGTCTGGTAATTTTATTTAAACGTCAGCCGTCACTTCCGTCGTACGTAAATTGATTTTTAGTCTGTAGTATATAATAATTTTATTGTTGCGAGAATTAAGGGAACTGGTAAATAAAAAATAAAATATTTCAGAGCAATTTTACATTTTCTCAGACAATGGAAAACGATAACAACAAACCTTACAAAATATGTGATGTGAACCGAGATAAGAAGAAGGGAATAGTCGCCCTGTCACTGGAAGACTTGCTTGGGAAAGTGCCGGAAAAGTTGGGGCTTCCTTCGGAAAACCTGACCGTGGTTTTGGAGTCCGATGGCACTGAAGTTGATGACGAGGAGTATTTCTCTACCTTGGACCCTGACACGTCGCTTATGATTCTGCACGGTAATGAGAAATGGACGCCGAACATGCCGAAGTGCCAGGTGTCTTTAGATCAGACCGATGATGTGGCTTTGGGAGATAAGGGTCAAGTCGCGAATCTGGTTGGCCGTCTGCAGCACAATCTATGCCACATTTCGCTGCTTGGTGGTCAAGACTTGGAACTCTTGTCGGACATGGATCCTGATAGTCTTGCTGATATTGTGACTGACAGAGACAACAGGATAATATTGGAACACATCAAGGAGGCATCAGGAAGGTAAATAAATTATAGCTTTTGATGATTGTAAAAATTGTTTGTAAACAAATTAAAACTACTAATGGCATTGTCGTAATCACAGATTAGATAATCTGATGTATACATATATAAGTTAATAATTTTTTAATGTGATCTTAAGTCTTGTGGTTACACACTTTTTTAAATGCTAAGTGAATGTACATGCAAAGTAGTCTTATAAACCTATTTCCATTTTTAATGCTTACAGAATTCTCCTGGAGAAGCGGCAAGCTCAAGATGCAATGGAATTGCTGAAACTGTACCATCAAAGTGTTGCCAACGGAGCAGAGGATGTGTCTCCTCCTAAACAGGAGCGAGTATAAAATGCCTATAGATTATTGAGTTTTCAATAGAACCTACTGAATGATGTAATGTAACCCTCATTTTATTTTAGGGATGGTTTATCTCAAAAGTTTACAAAGGTCTACATTAAAATTATTTAGATGGAATGAGGGTATTTTTGAAAAGTAAGTGTAATTGGTAATGTAACAATAACATTTCTAACACCAAATATTGAGGCCTTTATACTATGTTATTATAAGTTGATGATACTGCATTTTATTTGCCATTTACTAATTTAGATAAGTCATTGATAAATTCATAGCTGGTACTGTTTGATATTGTTATATTTTTTCATGATTGACTACTTTTAGGCATGTCTAGGTATTGTAATGGCTAACTGTATACTCTACAATAATATAGCTAGTTATTAGTAGTCATAAAATGCTAATCTTATGAATATGAGCTAAAATCATTATAATCAGTAAGTATTTAATCTTATAATATTAATAATTATGTAAAAGGTTTGGTAGAAAAAAATAATAGTTATGTTTATTAATCTGTAATACATTTTGATTTTACTAGAACTTACACAACAGTGTTAAAAACTTAATAGCTGGGAAATTGAGTGCTCATTTATAAATAAATGTCATGTTATTTCGGGACTTCTCAGCAAATAGTTCTAAATAGTGTTATAGTGCTGAATATTCTTGTAGTCTTTATCCTTCTTTATTTTTATTTTGTAAACTTTTGAGAGACAAATAGCCACAAGGTTAAAATCAACATCAATTTAAAAGACTGATAGTTGGTAATTTTTTTTTATATAGTTTTACCCCTAGTGTAAGATTTATTCATTTAATTCCAATTTGCTCAAACAATTTGTGAATATTTATATAGGTTTCCCTTCTTTATTTCAACAGCCATTAGTAATGTAATAAGTGAACTGTAATTTATCCTGTTGCCATCAAAACATAATATGAAAAATACTTATTTGACTCAAATTTCCATGTTAGGTCTTTATTGCATAAAAATAGCTCTCTATGAATCCAAATAAAAATAACCGGCATCCACTTAGGTACCTATTTTAGGCTTGTGGAAGGTACATCTATTCTATCTAAGTGCTTACCTAAGTGTATTGTTTTGTAATTGTGTTTTATGATAAGTTTTAGGTACATTACATGCATTTAACATTAAAAATTAATTTGTAAGCATTTAAATTTAATATTAGATTAGTAATTTGCTGTGCTAGTTGTAATAGCAAATGTAAGTAGACATACTAGTTGTAAGACATTTTGTTTAATGCACCGTCTAAATAGACAAAAGAATATTATTTTCCATCTTGCACATTTTCAATATAAATATTACACCTGTGACAATTTTGGGAAGAGTCAACATTCAAACTGTTTGTCTAACATCTGTGGGTACTGTCTACTAATCCTGACTGTTACTGTTTACTCTTGGACAAATAATTATTCATCCAAGTGTTTACTTCACCATTTATGTCATAAACGCCTTGAATCAGTGTAAGACTAGAATTTGAGCTGTATAAGTATGCATGTGACTGATAGCTGAAATTTAATTATGGTGTAACATGCAATGGTCTGATATATCAGAGTGATATGCTGGGGCAAGCCTTGTTATAAATACTATGATATAATACTAAAACATTGCATACTAGACCAGTAAGTTTTAAGCTATCAGTTACATAGCATAGAGCTATTGGGTGAACAAATACTATGTGTAATAATAAACAACAGAATTAAGTGGAATTGCATGTTAGAAATTAGTTCGGGTGGAATTGATGTGTATTGAATTCACACAAGTAAAACAATAGTAAATGATTACATACATAATCTGAGGATTTTTATTTCAAATAGACAGACAATACATAGGTACACAATACATATGTAGTTAATGAAGTTATACAAACATTTATCCCAGTTATGTTAGGTAGGTAAGTAAATACATATTTATCTTGAAGAGATTGAATAGAAATTTTAGAGAACTGTACATGAACTTTTTTCGCGGAATGGGTTTACTTTTTGGCTTGAAAAGCCAACAAGCAGGCAATCTTCTTGTTCATGTTCATTTATAAACTTGACAATGTCTGCCACTGCTGAGGAAACAGGAATCCTCTTTATTGCTGCCTCTCGTCTCAGCTGCTCGGTAACCGAGCGCTGTTGTTGCAACGTCGAAACCATCATGTCCATGACGGCGGTATCTGATAGGCCTATGATGAATACAAATTAAACAATTCTTCCAAAACAAAACTGGGCGTAGCCGTACACTTCGGCCAAATTTCACCTGTAAATCAAGAAATATCAGATTGTAAAACTATAAAACTCTTGTACATGCATTTCATATACAGTGGTACTTACGGGAGCGGAAATATTGCGAAGATTCCAGAAAAATATTTAATTTTATTTTACGAAATGAATTTTGCCAATACAGAACTGACTGAACTGAACCGTGCGTGAGTGAATGTCACAGTCACAGAGGAAAAAAACCAGTGTGACCATATTTAAATTGAACATTCTGCTAGATGGTCGCCTAAATTCTGATAATGTCTACTAACTTTATTTTTATGACTTGAATAATATGTCTCTGCAAAAAATAAAGAAAAGGAGATCCTAATAAATATTCTTAAATAATATTTTTGTAATACCTAACGTTCGTATAATTCATATTCCTACATAGCATTCAATAGAATGAAGACCTTTAAGAAAGATTACCTATTAAGAGACCATGTAGCGTTCATCCATCATGTTGGACTCTCTCTTCCAATTCTCCCTCCATCCCTTAGTCGACTTTTACGACATGCTCGGAGAGAGAAGCAGCTGGGCAGAGCTGGAAACATTCTATGTTTTTTCTTTACTCTCAGTCCAGCGAAGAAGTAGAAAAAAACCAAGAAGTTGAAAACAGAATTTGAAAACCATTGTTTGAAGTTGACTGATCAAGCCTACTATCATAGTAGGCTTGATCAGTCCAACTCCAAAAAATAACTGCTATCAAATATAACTTATGTGTCAATGTCAATATGTCAACTCAGTTCATCTGTCGCTCAATCAACTAGTCATTCCTTTCCTGTTTGTGCTATTTTAATTCATTCATTCTTTTCTTTTCGTTCCTCACGCGGATTCTGCTAGAATAATTAGAGCATTTTCAGATAAAAAATCCGAATATCTCTATCGAAAAATGGCTTTACATATACCTAAAGCTCCGGGTGTACCCCAAATGCTAAAGGATGGCGCACGTGTAAGTCAAAATTTATCAATTCATTTTCCTAACCACACGCGGACCGGCCAAATGTTTTTTCTTTTGTTCACTATTTCTAAAATAACATCCGTAAGAAGCTAATTTAGTATCACAGTTACCAGCAATCATGTAAATATATAGTGAGAAAGAAGAATCCACCCGATAGTACGTTTTATCTGATCAAAATGGACCTATTCAACTGGTTAGTAGGCATAGAATTCAAACTCTTCATTAACATGAGTCATACTTTATCATCATCATCATCATCATCTGCACGTAGATATCACCCCCTGCTTAAAAAAAGTTTGAAATCAGCAGTGGAAGAAATAAAGTCTACAATAAATAGATTTAAGTACTAATTTACTATAATCAATCATCCCCATCATTGTACTTTTCAGATGTACTCAGGTTTGGAAGAAGCAGTTTACCGTAACATAAATGCCTGCAAACAGTTTTCCCAGAGTGTACGCTCTGCGTATGGTCCTAATGGCATGAACAAAATGATCATAAACCATATCGACAAACAATTTGTGACCAGTGATGCTGGCACCATTATCCGTGAACTAGATGTTGAACACCCAGCTGCAAAACTGATGGTACTAGCCAGTCAGATGCAAGATGCTGAAGTTGGTGATGGAACAAACTTTGTCATAGTTTTATCAGGGGCCTTACTGGAGGCAGCCGAAGAACTCCTAAGACTAGGAGTGACCACAAGTGAAATTGCTGATGGTTATGAAAAAGCATTAGATAAATGTATTGAAATCCTGCCAAGCCTCGTTTGCCATGAGATCAAAGACCCTAAAAATGTGCCTGAGATTATCAAAGGTGTGACTTCATCAATCATGTCAAAACAGTATGGTTATGAAGACTTCATTGCTGATCTTGTGACTAAAGCTTGTGTTGGTATTCTACCTGAAAAGACAACTTTCAATGTTGACAATGTCAGGATCTGCAAGGTATGAAACACCAAGGAATCATTTAATAATAATATAGTATTAAGTATTAGGTGCTTTATTTAATTTTAAAAACAAAAGTTTTAAAAGCATTTTGTTTTAGATTCCTGGTGCTGGTATTTTACAATCAGAGGTGCTATCGGGAATGGTGTTCAAGAGGGAAGTAGAAGGAGACCTCACTTCGGCTACCAAAGCTAAGGTGGCTGTCTACACCTGCCCTATCGACATCACCCAGACGGAGACCAAAGGCACAGTCCTCATCAAGTCAGCTGATGAACTTCTAAACTTCAGTAGGGGTGAAGAATCCCTGCTTGAAAAGCAAATCAAGGAAATAGCTGACTCTGGTGTAAAAGTCATTGTCGCTGGTGCTAAGTTTGGAGACATGGCTTTGCACTTCCTGAACAAGTATGGTGTGATGGCTGTCCGTCTGAACTCTAAATTTGACTTGCGTCGTCTAGCTAAGACTGTAAATGCTACTGTAAGTATTATAAACCTTGTATTTGAATTGCTGAATTGTATATTATTGTCAATTGTATTTTTGATAACCAGCCAAATGTAGAGGCAAACCTAAAAATAACTTCATAAAATCCATTCGCTTTAATTTTGATATCTTCCAGGTCCTACCCAGGCTGACCACCCCAACAGCAGATGAACTTGGATACTGTGATCTTGTGTCTGTGGAGGAAGTCGGAGACACTCGGGTGGTTGTATTCCGCATGGAGAGCTCAGAATCACGCATATCAACTGTACTGATCAGAGGGGCCACTGATAACTACATGGATGATATTGAGAGGGCTATTGATGATGGTGTCAACACCTTCAAGGGAATTGCTAGAGATGGAAGGTGAGAATTCAGCACTTAAACATGTGTCAAGTTCATGAAAGTAGCTTTTGAGGTGCACTTAATTACATTATAATTATGGTGAAGGGATTAACCCTTCACCATGTAATGTCCAGTAATATTTATTTCGAAACACTACTGGTTCAAAAAACAAGTGACATATCAACATAACTGTAGTAGTAGCTAGCAGTCATAAATCAAAAGCATGTATGGCAATTTAGTTTATAACCCCTGAATACTCAAACGCGACTCAAAGTTGAGCACGTCTCGACTCACAGTTTTTTGACAGTTTCTGATGAAAATCTGTCAAAATCGTCATTTGAGACATGCTCAACTTTGAGATGTGTTTGAGTATTCGGGGGTAAGTGTCTTGCAGTAATCTAAGTTCAAATCATCTAAAACAATATCAGGTTCCTGCCCGGTGCTGGCGCGGTAGAAATTGAGCTGGCCCAAAGCCTTCTGCAATACGCCGATACTCTCCCTGGCTTAGAACAGTATGCTGTGAGGAAGTTTGCAGTAGCCCTTGAGGCTATCCCACGAGCACTTGCCGACAACTCCGGCGCCAACGCCACTGAGGTCGTTAATAACATCTACAAAGCACATAAGGTAAAATGTTTTAGTTGTTTTAGTTAATTTTTTGTTTAGTGTTTCTTCTTATCAACTTTTGGCAAAGCAGTCATGGTTTTCATGAAGTGTTCTTGTTTGAGGCTGTGGCAAGCCTTATTATATTTCGCCATTCAATGTTTTTTTTATACGAGATATTTCAAAATGTCTTGAATAACTAATCCATATTGTGTAAGATGTGTATTGTAATGTTCAAAATAGTTAACTATTAAAAACAATAGGAGTTCTTACATAAGATAGACAAAATATACAAGGAAGTGCTTGATTATAAAATGCCTTTTACTTTCAGGAGGGCAACAAAACAGCGGGTTTCGACATTGAATCTGAGAACAGCGGCATCTGTGATGCGAAAAAGAATAACATTCTTGATTTGTTTGTCCTAAAATACTGGGGTCTTAAATACGCTGTTGGAGCAGCCACCACAATCTTGAAGGTTGACCAAATCATCATGGCCAAGAGAGCAGGTGGCCCCAAACCTAAAGCCCCACAAGGAAGTGATGATGAATCCTAATTCTTAATAAAATTGCTTACTATAGAATATTATTAAGTCCTAATATTAAAATACTGCATAGCATTTAATTTTATTTAAAAAAAAATTCGCTTTTTCAATATTTTCTTCACATCACTAATTTGTGGCTTATTTTAGCACTAATTTTAAAGTATTTTACTGTGAATTCATGTTTTTTGTTCGATAAACATTGTGGAAACATACTCAAATGTGAAAGAAATAAATTCAGAATTTTATAATATTCTGTCCATTTTATTTATGATTTGCATTAGGAATAGGCAAAGATTTGTTAATTTACTCTACTTTTAGTCGTCATTCGACGCAAAGTTCCATAAAGATAGAAAATATACCTGTGGCGACTCTATTGCGTGCGTCACATTAATAGTGGGAGGGGATAACTGCGACACAATCCGACCGTTACGTACCTACCTGCGTCATGACCGGTTGTGACTTGTGATAGCTAGCAGCTGAACTCTTGCTGGTTTTTTATTTACTGTTGTAAATATAAACACTTCATTTTTGCTGTGAACCAAATCGCGATTAAACCCAGTTATAACTGACATCAAGTTTAATTTCTAATGAAGTGTAGATATCACTCCATTATCACGTCAGATTCACTAATGTAGAAGTGATCTACACTCTTGAAGGTGCACATACCAACTTTTATCCCTTATTTTCAAAACCTATAGAAAAGGTAGCCTATGTTCTTCCCCAGGATGCAACCTATATCCATGCCAAATATCAAAGATGGGCACAAATAATATAATACGTTATGGGGAACCCGAATATTAAGCAGCGTCGGGCGCGATCAGTACTTGGATGGGTGACCGCCTGGGAACACCGCGTGATGTTGACTTTTTGCACTTGCATTTTTTTTATTAAGAATTCCACGTTGACGAAGTGAGGCAACAGCTAGTGTAGGTACTTATATGTATAGGTATAGTAAAGATAAGATTGATTTTCCTTGCTCTCTTCGATGGCATGAAGAATGTCTTGTCTTCCTTCATCTGTAGTAGACGTGCTTGATGTTTTTGGCGGCGCTAATGCTCCTAGCGCATAAACGCCATAATCGCGAGTTTCGGCGCAATTCACCTTGTTGCTCAGCAGCGGGGTAGGTAAGGACCTCTTATTACCAGTCTGGTTACAAAAAGGAGGGTTATGATTTTGACCGGTAGGTAAGTACTTACCTATGTTAAGTTTATCTGTCCCCTCCAAGTTTCCTCATAACTTCTTAGCTGTAACGTACCTAGTGTTACTTGCTCAGTGTTCTAAATTTCATATCATATTTTAACAAATATTAGGTATCGTTGGAAGCAAACGAAGTTGATTTGCTGTTATGAGCACAGTTCTGAGGTCTCGTTTCGATCGTCAGCTGGTTATACCTACGCCTACGAGGCTACAAGTAGTACGAGTTAGCTATATGACGTCATATTAAATTGAAATGGCGCCCTCTAGAGCAGGGTACCCAACAAATCGATCACCGGACTCATGGTGTGCCTGCCGCACTTAGGTACGTACCTACGAAGCGTACATCGGCGGGCCTAGACTGGGAACTTTCATACCTCATTCCGCGCCATACGAGACAGAGTTACGCGATAGAAAGAGAGGAAATAGTGCCACGTTGTTAAAATTATGTCAATCTAAAATCTAAAGACATTTTATTTTTCTTTAGATCGCAGCTCTAACAAGTTGGCCACCCCTGCTCTAGAGAAAGGACATAAAGTCACGATATAAAAAAAATTTTGAATGATGCCTTGTTGGGTATCAAATGAAAGGTTTTAAAATTAGCACATTTTAAAAATATTTAAATCGTTAGCTGTTGCGCGCGGTTTTGCTTGCATGCTCCCGATAAGTATGCGCTGCAAATATTTTATCACGAAATTATAACCCGATAAACTGGATAATCACGCTCTAGATGAGAATATTTTCTTAAAATTTCTTGTTCTAAATACCTTGAATTGCGTGATTTTTCAGTAGTCGGGTTTTGATTTTTGAACATTTTTTTTTATATCTAGCGGACTGATAGACTGATACATACAACGCCATCTATCCACCTATCGTTGCTCTAATAAATGACAACTGCTTTTTTTAACACTTCCCTTTTTTGGGCAGGCGATAGTTTATTGATCATAAATGAAATGAAGTAATGATTTCATTTCGTGAATTCAATTTTATTTAGTGATTTTATCCACGTGTTTATCTATGCTGCACCTTACTTTTCAAATTCACCAAACATAGATTTTTCGGACATTTAGTAATGATTTGTCACCAAAAAAATAATATCGACAATTTAAAACCGATAACATTTTCGATTTATTTTGTAGAACCTTTTCAACTTCCCTACCCTAGCTCAAAAACAAAAATCAACATGGCCGTTGGAAGCGCGTCATAAATACTACTGACGTTGTTTATATTTGCGCAGAATTTTGTTACATAAATTGAATTTTCTCAGTAGAATTGATTTGCCGCAGTGATAATATAATGTAAATATTCCATTTTCAATTCTAATCCTAGGTTGATAATGTTTTGAAATCGCAATTCGGAACGATGTCAAACAACACAGTCGGCTCGTCTGGGCCTGCTCCCGGCAAAATACGTGGACCCGGGAGACCTCCGAAGCGTACTTGTACTTGGTGTGCTGAAAGTAAGACGCCCCTCAAGTATGTGCTACCAACTGAGAACGGGAAAAAGGAGTTTTGTTCAGAAACGTGTCTCTCTGAGTTCAGACAAGCGTATAATAAGGGCGCCTGTCTTCACTGTGACAATGTTATACGAGGAAACGCACCTTCGAGCAGCAAGAACTTTTGCTCCACCTACTGCCTAAATAAGTACCAGAAGAAAAACGAAAAAAGAACATCATCTCCTCAGTCAGGTAATGGAGCTAATGGCACAGATAACCATTCTAACAATAATTCAACAGGAATGTTTTACGATCTCTATCAATCCTTCGACTGGAATGATTATATGAAGGAAACTAATAGCACTGCAGCCCCTCAGGAATGTTTCAAACAGGCTCCATTGCCACCAGTGAATGATTTCAAGGTTGGAATGAAATTGGAAGCTTTGGATCCTAGGAACTTGACTTCAACGTGTATTGCCACAGTAGTAGGTGTTCTTGGTCCAAGG
Organism: Scotopteryx bipunctaria; assembly: GCA_949320045.1. NCBI lineage: Eukaryota > Metazoa > Arthropoda > Insecta > Lepidoptera > Geometridae > Scotopteryx > Scotopteryx bipunctaria. Next base: position 6,641,465 of record OX439449.1, read on the forward strand.
TTGAGATTGAGACTTGACGGCAGTGATAACAAGAATGATTTCTGGAGACTAGTTGATGCAGGGGATATTCACCCTATTGGATACTGTGAGAAAAATGATGGTATGCTGCAGCCACCTCTCGGTTTCCGTATGAATGCTAGCAGTTGGCCGATGTTTTTGCTGAAGACTTTGAACGGAGCAGAGATGGCCCCGGCTAAGGTGTTTCAGCCTGAACCACCAACACCAAAAACAAATGTCTTTGTTGTTGGCCAAAAATTGGAGGCAGTGGATAAAAAGAACCCACAATTGATTTGCTGTGCAACAGTGGGAGCAGTGAAGAATGACCAGATACATGTGACATTTGATGGATGGAGAGGAGCCTTTGACTATTACTGTAGATACGACTCCAGAGATATATTCCCGGTTGGTTGGTGTGCGAGAGCTGGTCACCCATTGCAGCCACCGGGACAAAAGAGTGTTACACCTTCCAAGTAAGTATTTTTTTCATCACAGGGAATGTCACTTTCTTTCAATGTTACACTTCACTTGACTTGGTGGCTCATTTAGCACTAATTTTCTTTCATATATAAATTGTACAAGTTGTCTGTTTATTCCAGGTTTAAATTACGCCACACTACAATAACTAACCCTGCATTGCCGGAGGGTGGTTCAACGGGAACTACTAACTCTATTAGTGTGATTCCACTACCAGCCCCGACAATCCGGCTGCGTCTTCGCAGCAGTTGTACTGGAGGCAGTAGTGTTTTACCAGCAGCTATTATAGGCATAGGGCCTTCAGGAGTGGCTGAGACCCTGGTCAAGGAGCTGCTCTGTGTCCACCCGGACCCACAGCGATTGACATTGGCAATACTTAGTGCTTCCAGTAGTTATACCAACACTACTAATGTACAGGTAATAATTATTCTCTATAGCTTTTATTCTTGGGTCTGGTGACTGCTTTTCTGATCCTTAAAAATTTAAAGAATACATTGTTAGGAAAATTATCATTACAATATGTCAGTTTCATAAAAAATGTTTTGGCCTTAAATCCTTTACAACAGTATACATATATATAATATTAAGCCCAGTCCACCACTATTATTTGATAAGAATCATTTATCCAGCTTGGGAGCCATGTACACAATGCATAGCTGTTGGTACAGTACAACCTACCTACATTTGACTACATTATTATAACCTCAATAATGTAGCAATGTATATACAACAATATATCAAAATTGGCACTTTTTGGACAAGCTATGTACAATAGAAAAATAATAATGTTAATGTGTAATCATGTATACTGAATCAACTACATTAGCCTGGCAACAATAAAAAACAATGACCAAAAATTCAGTAGTTGATCTTATCGGAGGCTATAAGGCCACTTATTGGAGTGTTCAATTACTGTCCTTGATCTAAAAACTAAACCTTTCCAGGTCTCCACAACGAACAAGAACTATTCAGTAAAAGTCCCAACAGAACTGACATTAGATGACTTGAAGAGTTGGTTGAAGAGTTTGTGCGATGGGCTGGGCAGTTGTCTCGGCATGATAGAAGTGGATGGTGAAGATGCTGCAGGCCGGCTTTGCACTCTCTGTGGAGAGACCACATCCAGTACCGTCTCACCAGCTGCCATCAAGAGATCTAATAGTGTAAGTTGTGTTGAAAATAATTTATTGATTTACTGAAACCTTTGAAGTGTGAGGTGTGACCATGGTGATGGATTATAGCTGCGACTAGGTTTCTTTAGCTTATGATAAACAAACCTAAAAATAATGCAACCTTTTATAGAACAGTTTTCTATCTTACCATAACTTAATAGTGTTGAAATAGATATATATTTTATATAATCTTATCTAATATCATGCTTCGGTTGATTTGCTACTTACAACAGTTATATACATAGTTCTGACTCCACACTAGTATTGACACATTTCCCGTGGCATGGGTATTAGAAATAACAATCACCATGCAAATGCAAATATTCCTTCTATTCATTAATGAAATAAATTATTTATTAATTATAATAAATTAGTTAATTATATTTGGATGATTGTGACTTAACCATGATGTAATGGATTGTAATGAAGCTTGCAATATTCATAGAACATCATCATCATCATCATCTTCCTGCCCTCTGCTTTGGTGGTGTTTGAATGTTTTATGACCGGCCGCCTGCCTGATGTCAACCCTGGGTGGGTATCAGATTATAAGACCGCCACAATTTTGAAGAGAAGAAAAATCGTAATGCCTCCTACCTCCCAGGTTGGAGTGGGTAGTAGGTTCTTCAAACTTTGAAAACCTGGCTCATAGTTTTTCCTAACACTGATACTCTTAGTGATTTTTTTTTAATTTACATACATACATAATATCACGCCTGTTTCCTATGGAGTTAGGCAGAGATCCCGGATCTCCATCTGCTACTGTCCTGACATACTCTCGCTTAATTTACTTTTTCATTTTGAAGTTTAAGTCCTCCTAATATGAATTTGCAGGCTATAGAGGAGCCAGCGGCCAGCGACACGGGCGGCAACGGCGAGTGCTCGACTAAGATGGCGCGCGTGTCTCCGGAGCGCCCGGAGCCCGCGTCCTCCACGACAGGGGCGCCGCCGCCGCCCGCGCCGCACGCGCCGCCCGCTGACTGGTCGGTAGAAGACGTTATCGGGTTCATCGCCGCAGCCGACCAGGCGCTGGCTACCCACGCAGACTTGTTCAGGAAGCATGTGAGTAGAAGGCTTTTGGTCCTACATCATAGTAAAGCCGGCAGTGGCAAATGCTCTAGTAACATGGCGCGTGTGTTGCCAATGCGGCCGGAGCCCGCGTCGCCGACTAGTCGGTTAAAGACGTCATCGGTTTCATCGTCGCCACTGACTTGGCGCTGGCTACACACGCGGATTTTTTCAGGAATCATGTGAGTTGGAGGCTTTTGGTCATTCATTATCAACCTATAAAAGAGGCGGCATCGGCAAGTGCTTCAGTAAGATGGCGCGCAGCAAATAACTGTAGAAAGAGACATTCTGACCTAATACACTAAAATCATCTTGATGCGATACTAATTAAATGTTTTTCAATACAATAAATTTGTTGCAGGAAATCGACGGCAAAGCACTGCTGCTGCTTAATTCCGACATGATGATGAAATACATGGGCTTGAAGCTGGGGCCGGCACTGAAGATATGCAATATTGTGTCCAAGATAAAAAACCGTAGGCACTATAGCACCTGAATCATATATTTTTTTATCTCAGAGTTAGAAACTTTAAGTTTCAACTATATTATGTTAGTTAAGATATTTCAGTCACAGTTTTCGCTTTAGATGACACTCGTCAGAATCTCTATGCTGTTAATATAATCTGACAATTATGTAAACTTTATAGTGGAACTATCGCCAACTATTAGCAACTATCAATAATAGGGCATATGTGTTGTAGATATGCTAGTATGAATATTGAGCAATCTTCGTGTTTCACTTATCAAACGTTGAGCATGAGCCATTTTTATGTACACAACATCTATTGTGGGTTTCTGAATGCAACATACACAAAGCTGGCACTAGAGTTTCACTCTGTAACGGAGACAAGGAGGAAGGAAGAGGAAGGCAACGGGGCTATCAATCATGCTATTCAATGGTGAAGCACCCTGCATCCTCTTGGCACACTATTTTGATAATAATCACAGTGTAGACTTATTCATATAATTATCCTTACTATGGATTAATATAGTACCTCTTAAAAAGTGCTTCTAATTGTTAAACAAAACACCAAGTTGGATACACCTCCATACAAGAAATAATAAGACTTGTCCGTTTTCCCCTATAAATAGCATAGACATGTATAAAAGTATTTTGAATGAGTAAAGTTGCATTTAATGTAGTTAGTGCTCATTTTCGCGTATTTCCATAAAAGTAATATTGTTATTATCGCTTAGGTATAGTAAAGAGTAATTATAAACTATATATTTATATACTATGGTACTATAATAGAGACTTTGATTTGATTTTACTTGATTTTTGCATCAAGTGAAATGATACCAAAATGTTTATGTATGTGAAAATAAGGAGAATCATACATTATCTTGCTAGTCGCGCGTGAACCATTGCCTGAGATAAGTAAATAACAAGTTAATAACTTAAATTTATTGTTCTCTGACCAGGATTATCGAACTTGCGGGATTTCAACTCACAAATCGCCCAAATTCGGCAATAAGTATGAATAAAGCCGTGTTCGAAAATTTTGGACAGATGAAGTATTTATTGGTAACTAATAACAATTTTATCTTCTAAATTCAGCCCATATAAGTCGTCGATAAGTACAGAAATATATTTGTAGTGCCTTCCAGTTATTCATAGATTGTACTTAAAATGTCCCGAAATATACAAATACATAGACTTAGATTTTTTAATATTTCTAATTTTATTAACTAAACGGGTAGTTTATAGAGATCTTATGAATCCCAATAGCTACTTTTATATACAGCATAATTTTCGATTCCTTTGTCTTAATTAATAATATATGTTGCCGGCAATTTGTATAATTCGGTATTCAAAACAATACCTAGGCAATGTATAGAATACCTAAAACCGTTTAGGTAAATGTACGAAATATTTTTATTTTATACTTTGCCTAGGTATTCCATACAATACTGAATACGCAGCCTATATATCTAGTCTCTTCACTAGTTCTTTCGAACTAGTGTAGTGAAAGTATTTAAAGTGCGCCTTAAAGGCTCTTTTCGTGCACTACGCAGCCGGTAATGTGTCTAAAAGACAAGAGCAGGGAAAAAGGAAACGTGCGTAGTACCCGTAGTACCCTAATTGTTAATTTTGCGTAAATTTTAGGTCTTACCTAAAAAGGTGCCGTTTTGCTAGTCTATTTTTCTCTTATAAATCTCTTATTTCTATTTTTTTAAAGTATTGGCAATTTATTATATACCCATCTTGAAGTTACCTGGACGGCAGGCAACAAACTTTCAAACTCAAAAGCACTTTATTTATACTGTCTCTCGCTTATTGAATTTTCTTCTTACCAAGACGTTGTCCAAATTCTAGAAAAGGCAGATGTCGGTGGGGGTGGGCGCAAGGTCTAGTGAGTTCGGTGGAAGACGGAGAGCTTCCAAGGAGCAGCAGGGACGAGCGATTGACCAAAGCTAGCTTTGAATTCTAGCTTCTCCATCCAGTCACCATCACTCTTAGGGGAAGATTTTTGTTTAGTACATTGCCTAGCAGCCAACATGGTCAGCGCTTACGATTGAGAAAAAGAATCCATTTTACACAACGACTTGTCAAGCTTTTTTACCTTGCCAATTGGACGCAAATAGACCAATATTGTTTGATGCTTACGTCGGAAGATGCTAGTTAGCTCTTTTAACTAAATTAATGAAAGTCGCTTTGGTTATCGGACGACAAAACGGCAACTTCATAGGAAAGAAGACTTCTTATAGCATGATTTTTTCCGTAATTTTATAGATACTTACATAATATTGAAAAATACAGACCAAAATCTATTTACTTTACACATTGCCGGTGCACTTAGCATTTACTCTATACAATCCCTAGGATTTGTATACATTACCTAGGTATAATATGTAACGGACGATAATTTTCATATATTGCCTGAACGACCCAGGTATTCTATACATACCGTAATACCTAAAATTCAATACCTGAATTATACAGATTGTTGGTAACATTAATATATACACTGTGTTCCCGAGGATATTAACTTTGGCAAACACTTCACATAGCTTAGTAAAAAGGCTTCGTTTCAAGTTATTTGTCGAGTAAGAAAGTGTCTTTATACGGGCTATGTTGTCGCTTAATGAGAATCTGGCAAACTGTCATCTATATTTTATTTGCACATACTGCTATACCGAGAGGAACCAGAATAAAAAAAAGAAAAATAAAATATATTCATAATGAAAAATGTTTATTTCAATAGTCTGAACAGCCAGCGTGTCAAAGTTAATTGATATCCTCAGGAACACGTTGTCATTGTTGTAATTTGAATGCTCTAAAATTACGACACAAATGAAAGCGAGGAGCATACATTTTATAATTGTCAAATAAAATTTAGTCAAGGAGGTTGTACAACAGAATGTCTTCTAATATTTAATTATGAAAAAAGCGCATAGGCTTTATTTTGTTACATGTTTAAATGTTAAAGTGTAAAGCTTAAACGTAACCAATCACAGCAATAACTAGCAATAACACGTTACTGGCAATAATGTGTAGGAAGATATTACTGTACTGACTAGATTTGTCCATTTTACGAAATATGGAAGTCTCGCGGAAATGGCGGTACTAAACAAATTCTACGGCAACTTCCCGTAACACGAAGACTACAGCGTCCCACTCCGCGGGACTTCTTATGTGAAACCGACTCTATACTTATGTTTGTGTTTATAAAACCCTCGATGAACAAGTTATTTGCACAATATGATCGCGGAAATGGCGGTACTAAACAAATTCTAAGGCAATTTCCCGTAACACGAAGACTATAGCGCCACACCCCGCGGGACTTCTTTCGTGAAACCGACTCTATAATATTTATATTTGTGTTTATAAAACCCTCGATAAACAAGTTATTTGCACAATATGATTGTAATTATGTTATTTTTCGTTATTCACATTTTTGCAATGTTCTACTAGCTTTTTTTTTTGATGTTCATCGAAAAGCTTTGGAAGCGTGTAAACAAACTTTCATGCTTATTGGTAGAATTTTCGATGGAAGACGACTAGATCGTGTTTCATTCAATTAGGTGTTTGAGTATGTTGCTAAGTGTCTCACTGAGGGTACATCACTCTAAGAAGTATTTTTATTTGTAAAGAAATTTAGTTCATAGGTTGTATTGACCTATACTTTACCTTTAATCATTTGTTTTGCCATTCAAGTGTTATTATATTACAATGTTTAATTTAAACTTTCATCATGTGATATTCGATGTTGTCTGTTAGCTTGATAGATGAATAATATTTTTTAGAAGTGATTTTTAAGTTTCTCACATGACATAACTATTAGAGATAGTTTAGCTTGTCGCTATATGTTTGTATTTGGTTAGTTGTATAGGTTGGTTTACTGACCATGGGCAAAACCAAGCCCTTCAAGTCAACAGGGAAAGAGGAAAAGTAAAGTTTTTTTTACGAAAAGGTGCACAAGTACTTATTAATTCTAATAGATACCGCGAAACAGAAGTTTTCTCATTTTACCCCACTACGACGAAAGGGTTATGATTATGACCGGTATGTATGTATGTTCACTGTTACCTCATAACTTCTAAACGACTTCTCATAATTTGGTATGACGTCACATTAAATTGATTATGGCGCCATCGAGAGGACAAAGTCATGAACTAAAAAAAATGTTCTAATGTTGCCGTGTTGGGTATCAGATAAAAGGTAATTAGCACATTTCAAAAATATATTGTTAGCTGTTGCGCGGCTTGTTTGCATGCACCCGATAAAGTATACCCGATAAGTTGGTATATTACCTAGGTAAAATGTAAAACATTAAATCAAATGAAAAACGGCTCCTTTATCACGAAATTATAACCCCAAAATTAGTATTAATAGGAGTATGCACCTTTTTGTAAAACTTTACCTTCCCTATTCTATTGAATTTCTGATATATCCTACGACTATTTGTAGTTAAGTTAATACTATCTTGACGTGCAATACGGAACGTCCTACGAGGCTTAGATAACTACTTTTTATGAATAATCTGTAGGTTAGTACATAAGTATCTAGCTATAGAATAAATTTTTTCGATCTGTGGTCAATGAATCAACCCGTGCTGTAGGTAAGGTAAGGTATTCGGCCTTTTTTGGTCTGTTTGGAACGGGCTTCGATGATTTGAGATCACGTACGCAGGCGCCGTCTCAAACTGGCCAAGATTTACGATGGTGTAATTTTAACTTCACTAACCCCCGAATACTCAAACACGACTCAGAGTTTAGCACGTCTCAAGTCACGGTTTCTTGACAGTTTTTGATGAAAATCTGTCAAAAACTCGTCACTTGAGACGTGCTCAACTCTGAGATGCGTTTGAGTATTCAGGGGTAAGCGTGTAGCTGAATGGTAGGGGTATCTATGTCAATAGAACTCATTTATTTGTATTATGCAGGCATTTGATTTAAACTTATAGGTCACATTTATTTGTTTTGGTTAAGTTTTTCAACACGGTATATTTAGTCATAACTCCAAGTGTTTGTATAATTTGTTTAGACTTGAGTACATTTTATAAGACTTCCTTTTGTTGTTTTTCTGTATATAAAATTAAATCATATAGGTACTTCAAATAGAAAACAAAACTTGTTTTCGCCGTACATAATTATTTATGTAGAAATTATAATAATTTGATGTATGTAAATAGTGACAAAAATGATTGAAAACAGAAATGTATAAATTAATAAAAATGTAAAATGTTTTTATTTTGTTTATATTGTAGTAGTTGTATTGCAACCTTATCCCTAGTTAGGTAATAAGCAAATACTGTAAATGAATTTCCGGATGTGTCTAGTTAAGAGCTCTAAAATGTGTATGAGTCATCGGCAGACCGACGAAAACCAATCATTATAGTAATGAATGACAATTTATGAATTGCGTGTACGTAATAGACTCAATTTTGTCCTTTAACTGTGAAAATTGATAACGTGATATGATACTCGACAATTGGATGCCATTATTTTACAACAAACAACAATAAGTATTCGCTTCCTACTGCATAATGGCTGTTGTTGATGCCAGTTCGACACACAAGATTCATAAAATGTCATTCATTAGCTAGGTGGTTATATCCCGCAGAACAATAAATATCCCTAGTAAATATACTCTGTACTTATAATAAGAAAAAAAGTGCCTTTGATAAAGTATAAATTGAAGTGCGCCTTCAATTAAATATACACCATCAAAGGCCTAGGTTTGCTTAATCAATATATTTTTCTCTCATAAGTAATGATGACATAGTTGTTTGTATGTACCTACTTGTCAATAACAGTATTAAGTACAGAAACGTTCTGATAACACTCAATAACAAAACAATGATACCGACAGACTAGAGAGAGCTACCAACGTAGAATCCGGCTCCCTGTGTATGTGGTTGTTGACCAGTACAATGTGCACCTATCGAAACTAAATCAAAGCTTGTACCTCTGAAATTGTGTGCACAAATATTTTCATTATACTTTAAATCTGTATATATTTATTTTATGCTACAAAGACAAATTATAATAACATTAAAAACTTTAAGGTAATCAGTATAATAATAATAAGAAATAAAAATGAGCTCAGTTTTTTATCTGAGTTCGCCTACAGATAGAAAACAGAGCTCAGATCACCGACCGCAGGTAAGGTCCCCAAAAGACTGGCGACGTTACCTCGTTGGATAGCTATACTTATCCTTTGTCCGAGGTAAGCGCCAGCCCTTTGGTCATTGGTCATATCTATTAGCTTCTTGGATATCTCCTTGAAAAGAAGCCACGCCTCCGGACCCCAGGGTCCTAAAGTTTCCACGCCAAAAGGCATAAATATGTAACCATCACCTAAGGATGCATATTTACGCCTTTTGAATATTTCAGCCGCTGCTGCTGCCGCGCCTGCCGATTTTGAGGTCGCCGTGACGTGAGACGCAGCCAGTGTATCAACGCAAGTTGCGTCCCACACCAATGGCTTGCCACGACTCCAAGGGATCAAAGACATACCGTCAGGCCTTTTGCCATCGTCACGTGCAATACCGTTCGGCTCCAGAATAGCCGGCACGTTGACGGTGGCTAAAGCTCGACGAATAATGTCATTGATGCTGGCGTGGCGAGACTGACGACCCACACTGCGGCGGCAGGAAAGACCGTGGTGGCCTAGCCGGTCGACGGAGTTGCCACAACGACATTGATGAGGTTCGTTAGTCGTGGCTCCTATTCTAAGGCTAACTGCTAATGAAAAAGTTGTTCTATCCAAGAGCGTGCCGATGTTTGCTGACGGCAAAGCGTGCAGCCAAAACCCAGATTCCCTAGTGCTAGAAGCAATAAGGCGGGCCCGTTCTGCCGGAGTTGCAGCAGAATCTAACAAATTTTTCTGCAAACTTCTGCAGATTGGCTCATCCCATTGCCTCTGTTGGTGTAGTTTCTCTGGAAAGGTTTCAGCTAGGCAGACCAATGTCCAAGCGCTCTTAGCTTCGTCTATGGAATCAATTTTGACAGTGCCTAAAGCTGCATTAATAATTTTTGAAAAAAGTGTCGAGGTGCTATGAACGGAAGATAAGAACGCTGGGAGAGACACACTGGAAATTTTGCGAATGCCTAGACCACCAAACCTTATAGGTAGGGAAGCCTGGCACCATGAAACATCTTAAATCTTACTTATATTATAAACGCTAAAGTGTGTAAGGATGTTTGTGCCTCAATCACGCCTAAACGGCTGAACGGATTTAAATGAAACTTGGAATATACATAGTACATGTGCTGGATTAACACAGGCTATTTTTTATCCGGGTACCACGCGAGCGAAGCCGCGGGCAGCAGCTAGTAGTATTATAATGCTCCAATTATTTATTTATTCAGCAACAAACTATAACACCATAACAGAAAATTAAATAGTAATTAATCATATTCTAAAATTGAATAGTCTAAGCAGTCTGATCGGCGTGATAAAGCATGATTAGGTATATTGACGGCCAATTCGGAGAGAGACAGGCTGGAGATAATGACAACGTTGGGAGAGCGGCGCGCGCGCAGATATGCAATGCTCGCGTTTGCGCCCTACTCAGTCTGCGACTGTCTGTTATTACAGGCAGCGCGGCTGTCGATAGCCAACAAAATACGCGAAATAAATAAGTGTCGTAAATAAAATAACGTGAAAAATAGGTACAATATGGAGATGGAGAATCGAAAGGACGTAAATGGTAAGTTCATTGACAGTGAAATTAAATAATTTACTTATTTTGTTGAATGACCGATTAAGTACGTGGCATTGACACCGCAGAAGGATAAAATGCAAAAATGAAAGTGCTCAGTGGACGGTCCTGCACGCACATGTCTTTGTCTTTTTAATTTTTGTAAGCAACTGTGCATGTAGGTGAGAAAAATGTATACAATTTTAAGTCTTGGGTGAAATAAGATGCATTGTTATTATCTGGGCAAAGATGTAATATTTCATAAATAAGTATTTTTTTCAGGTTCGAAACCTACCGACACCGCCTGCGCCACCGCCGCAGATGTGGACACGATCCAGAAAATCACAGGAGCTTTTGGAAAATACCAGCTGTTCCTGTGTCTCATCATCTTTGTCTCAAAATTTTTCGTGGCATTTCACCAAATGGCCATAATATTTTTGGCTCCAAAAGTTTCTTACACATGTGGATCTAATGAAGTTGCAGAATGTCCATGTTCGGAGCCTAATTACGACGGGTCCGTATTCAATAACACCATAATTACGGAATGGGACCTCATTTGTGATAAGAAATGGATGACTAGCTTTACGCAAACCATATTCCAACTAGGTGTTTTACTGGGCAGCGTGTTCTTTGGAATGGCCGCAGACAGGTGACATTGAAATTCTTTCTGTTAACTGGCGAGTCCTTACGTAGTAATCTTACTTATATTATAAATGCGAAAGTTTGTGAGTTTGGATGCTTGTGCCTCAATCATGCCGAAACGGTTAAACGGATTTGAATGAAACTTGGAATATACATAGTACGTGTGCTGGATTAACATATGGGCTATTTTTCATCCGTGTACCACGCGAGCGAAGCCGCGGGCGGCAGCTAGTAGTACATAAAGGCTATTCTCACAAATGTATGTTGTAAGTGGGCAGTTTATTTTAGATTCTAATAAAGATTGTTTTGTTTTAGATTTGGACGAAGAAATCCTTTGCTTGTGGCCGTTGTGATACAACTGTCGGCTGGAGTAGTAGCTGCTTACGTACCGTACTATTGGGTGTTTACGATATTGCGGTTCTTTGTGGGCCTGTCGGTCGGCGGCACCATGGTCACTGGCTTTGTTATCGTGATGGAATTCATGGGCTCACAATACAGAGAAATAGCTAGTGCTCTTTATCAAGTGCCGTTCAATATGGGCCATATGCTGTTGCCAGTTTTCGCATACTTTCTCAGAGATTTTTCTGAGTTCCAACTGGCGATATCTGCTCCAGCGGTGATCATGCTTGCCTACTTCGTGCTGGTGCCGGAGACCCCGCGTTGGCTGATCGCTGTCAACAGGAATGACGAAGCTATTACTATTTTGGAGCGAGTAGCTAAAGTGTAAGTGATATAATTTTTTTTTGTCATCTTGTGTCACCCAAGACGGCCCTATGCTAGTCTCATCCATTTAGTTACGGCCCAGGAGTTAGACTGTGTAAGTAACTTTGTAAGTATTTTTAGATTCTGTATTTTTAAGCACCTAAAGAATCCGGCACGGATATTGAGCGCTCAGCAAAAAAAACGGGGGCTCAAAATCTGTGCTGTATCTCTATGATTTTACAAAAACTTTGTTTTTCCGATTTACAGAAATAATCGCCCAACAGAGAATATCCGAAGTGACGTCGAGTCATACCAGGCGAAATTATCATCCAATCAGCTGAAGAAAGGAAACATTCTCGATCTCTTCCGTACTCCAAATATAAGAAAAAATATTATCTGCATGTCTTTTAACTGGCTGACATGCAGCTACTGTTTTTACGGAGTCTCACAGTACGTGGGTCAGCTGAGTGGTAATGTCTTCGTGAACGTGGCGGCGAGTGCTAGTGTGACGCTTCTGGGAACTTTCGCTTCCATACCTCTGTTGAGGTTGATTGGTAGACGGACTATAGTGATAGTGTTCAATTTTATAGCCGCTTTGTGCTTGGTTATTCTGACCGTCGTTCCGGCGGGAGCGGCTTCGGTAGTGTTCGCAAGTGTCGGCGTTGTTTCTAGTTTTATTGTGTTCGTGGTTGTGTATCTGTATTGTACGGAACTGTTCCCAACTGTGGTACGGAACGCCGCTGTGGGAGTGTCGTCAATGTCAGCTCGAGTGGGCTCCATGCTGGCTCCATTCGTTATAGATCTTCAAAGCGTAGCGGGTTGGCTGCCGCCGCTAGTATTCGCAATATTACCTGTAATCGCATGCGGCATCACTTTCTTTTTGCCGGAGACAAAGGGATGTGAATTGATGACTACGATAGAGGAAGGTGAAAATTTTGGCAAAAAAAACAAATCAGAAACAGTAAAGTGAAGCTTCGGGAAGCAACAAAAAACCGAAAGTGATATTATTAATTGGGTAAATACTGTAAGTAAATACTTTTTTAAACCATTTTAGTAAATGCATTTTATAGTATTATGTAGGTTAGTAATGCATGTATCTGAATAATCGGGTTAGGTAGGTACCTAGGTAAGTAGATAAATTCGGAAAAATGAATGGGATAGGTAAGTATTAGATGTTTTTGAAGTGTTTAGATAGGTACATTGGTACTTTTATCAACATTTTGTATACTTAGGTCATTGATAGCCACTTCATTTTAAGAATAAAAATATCTGCCTGAAGCAACATTATCTAAATAACTCTAACTTTATCTAAAGGCAACAGTTGACAAGTGTAGCTCAATTTTACAGATTAGATTATGTTCCCATCCAAACACTAATGTTTGTAAATAAGCAGACACCTTGGACGACAGGTACTCAAGCCACACGTGAATACATAAAGCATTATTACCCTAACTTGGTAATACAGTGGTATCCTATGAATTAAATAAGAGATATTTATGTATTTCTAAAACATTTTAGGCATTTTAGGCAATAATGATGTGAGAATGAGGTATGAAATTGTTGTTCTCCAATGATTGTAGGTTCACAAAAAGCATCAAAAATTAAAGTCGAATAAGATAATAATTAAAAAAGAAAATACCCGCCTCAAAAAAAATGAAGACATTTTATTTTGTGTAAATAATATGTATTAGTTTGTACGCTCGCTGTAAGTAAGTAATCAAATTTAAAATGTAGTAGGTATTTTTAAGTTCTCATTATTTAAGGGAATATGAGTTATTTATGAGAATAAAGTATCTTAAACGTGAGAATCTGTTTTTATCTGTAGGCGAATTTAGATAGAAAACTGCTAATTTTCATTTCTTATTAGATACTATACCGATTACCTAAAAGTTTTTAATGTGATTAAATATAGTTTGTCTTAGTAGATAACAATGTTAATATGTAAGCAATTTGTTAACTATTAGCTAGGTAAATTACCTACTACTATTGTGATTATCAGGCATTTTGGTGTTCAATTACAAAGATGGTGAGAAAACCTTCAAAATATCCAAGTATGTTTACCTACATGTTTTAGGATCTAAGTGGGTAGTAAGTATCTAAATAGATAAAATAACATGTTTGGAGTGTGTTCCGCAGTCCGCTATTATATTATATACATAGGTCGGTTAACTAAAGCTGGCACGTTCACAGTACCTAGGTACTAGACTAATGCAATTTCACCATACAGTAGGTATGTTTAAAAAGTAATGATTTTGATTGAATGTTTTTAATTATTTTATGATGCATAAAATTTGAAAACTATTTCACGATATTGTTTTGTTAATGTTTTGCCTTAATGCATGCAAAAAAGACCACTCTGTATTTATAAACAGTAGCAAAAGCAATACAATAATTGTCTCCTTTTAAGTGTCAGTGGCCTGTGGCCATCGACACACTTTCGAATAAAATTGAGTAAGAAAATAAGTGGGTAAGTTGTCATTTCCACTTGAGCAAATAATCACTTCGTTTGTCATTCCAACATTTTATTTTACGGCTTTGAAATATTACTTGAAAAGAATAAATCATCAGACATCAAATTTATATGGGACCACCTCGGGACCATTCTCTACACATCAGTGAAATAATCATCATCATCATCATCATCATCTTCCTGCCGGCCGGTTGGATCATGTTGTAAGAGTTTTAGCTAAGGTGTTTTATGACCGGCCGCCTGCCTGCCGTCAACCCTCCTTGGGAATAGGTACTTGCTTATTGTATCTCACCATGTTAATGAATGTGGAGATGTTGGAGAGGATCCCTCTCCCTGGGTCAACTTTTACGACATGCTCGGGGAGAGAAGCAGCTGGACGTATTCTATGTTTTATTTTATCAGTGAAAGAATCATTAAAATCAATTCATAGTTGGCGGAATAATTAAATATACAAAACATGCAGTCAAATTAAGAACCTCCTCCTTTTTGAAGTCTGTTAAAAACTGTTCCTTTCAAATGTACGAAAATAAGCGTCAGAACAAAATTTTGTATGTCACCTTAGTAATAACACGACATAATTATTATACTCCTATATGTAAAACTTGACCCTGAAATACATTTCCATACAAACCGTAGTATTTTTTTAAAATACTATAAATACTGGCGCTTCTTTCGCTTTCCTATACGAAAGTACCCTTTGGAGCATGAATATTATTTTCATAGTCATCAAAAATTGTTGAACATTTCCAGTAGGTGTAGCATAATATATTGTAGGAAGTCAGTCACATGAACACACTTGCCACTTTATCTAAAGTAATAGCAGATTACCTCAGATTACCTACCTACGTTCTGTAACAGCTGCTTGTGTCAATGAAATCATCGCAGCGCTGTTAAACTTGTAAACAGTAGAATGCGTATTTTTTACGACTAGTGTTTATGATAATCCATGAGCTAACTAAGCGTATCTCACTCGTGGTAAAAAAGATTTCACAATAGTACAAATTAAAATTACTTAAACAAAACATTTTCAACATTTTGCTAACCATAGTATACCTAGGTAGGTTAGGTACCTAATTGTGTTGATATAAAACAGCTTGATAGAAATATGTTTTTAAGTAGCATATCCGATCCTTCGTGTGAATAGTTCAAGTTTTCGGTTAAGTTGTTAGAGTTGTTTACATTGTTAAGGATTAAGTTTGACTTTGTCTGTGTTTTCTTTTGTTTCTCTGTGGGTGATGTGGTCGCTAAGCGATAAAGATAAAACACATAAATCAAGTAAATAGCACATTGTATCTAGAGTACCTAGTTAGGAATTCCCTGTATGAGTATAATTTTTAAGGGAGATGTTTTTTTGATGTCTGCAGGGCACTGGTGGTCTAGTGGCCCCGCATTTCGATCCTATGGCGGAATCGTGGAGCATGGTTTTGTGTGGCTTCACTTTTGTTGTTCGCGACGCGGCGTCTTCTCTTTTTATTTGGTCTGAGCAGAGATAGGAATCTCTGAAGGTAGGTAAACCTTGTTCATTTAACTAATGCCTTGGTTAGTGAGGACAAGGAAAACAGGGCTTATTAGCAATTATTATAAAGTAGACATTTACCAACATCTAACAGACCTAGAATAAGAGGAGAAAAGGCATCTGATTTAAAATATCTATGTAGGTACTAACATGTTTGGAAAGTATTACTAGGCTTAAAAATATGACACGGAGTAGGTAAGTTGCTAGGTTCTAGGTTCCTACAACAATTGCTAAAAACTTTCAAACTTTTTTGAAGATACCTAGTTGGTAAATAATAATAACACCCTACAGTCGCATTATATAAATATAGGTAGGTACTTGCTATTGTAACTATACGCGTGTGGGCGAAAAAATGAAAGCTTTCTACCTAACCTAAATACAAGAAAGCATAGCCTACTCGTATTTATCGAGCATTTGCAAAACCATTGATGTTTTCATAAAAAGTTGCTCTACATATTTTCCTGACCACAGAATGTATGTGCATTAATTCTGAGTTTTAGAAAGCACTTTCCAAGTTCTGTTCTAACCGCACAATGGTTTTGATCAACGAATTGATTGGCAGCTTAGGGAAATATCAAGTATTTTTGTGTTTCCTTATATTCATGAGCAAGTTCGGGGTGGCATTTCACACAATGGCAATTATATTTCTGGGCCCACCTGCCCAATACATATGCCCTGACGGAAATACTACTTGTTGTGAAAACCCAGTGTTTGATAAAACAGTGTTTAAAAGGACAATTGTGACGGAATGGAATTTAATATGCCAGAACACCTGGCTGAAGGATTTGCACCAAACCTTATTTCAGTTTGGAGTTCTCAGTGGCAGCCTTATCTATGGAATAGTATCAGATATGTATGTAACAATTATACAATACTTATCTAAAGTACCTACACACATTTTTACAGGTGCAAATTAATATTTTCTTGATTACAGGTACGGTAGGAAACCTACCTTGATCATAGCAGTTATAATGGAAGTGTTCACCGGAATCATGGCATCATTTCTCCCAGATTTTTGGAGTTTCACAATCATGAGAATGATTATCGGGTTCGCTGTTGGTGGTGTGATGGTTGTAGGATTTGTAATTCTCATGGAGTATGTCGGAAACCGCCACCGTGATTTGGTGTCAGCGTTGTACCACATACCGTTCACCCTGGGACACGTTATCCTGGCTCTTTTTGGGTTTCTGATAAGAGATTACATGTATTTCCAGCTAGTGATATCTGCGTCAACTGTTGTGTTATTGATTTACATTTGCATGTTGCCTGAATCACCAAGATGGTTACTTGCTAAGAGTAAAAATATTGAAGCTATTACTTTGATGGAACGTGTCGCTAAAATGTTAGTTTCACAAACTTTATTGATGTTGTAAGTCTTAGTCACAGCAAATTATAGTGATAAATACTGATATTTTCAGAAATGGCTTGCCGACGGAGGATATAGCAGTGAAGATCGATCTTTATCAACTGAAGTACAAAAGTAGGCGAGAGAAACGCGGAAACGTGATCGACCTGTTTCGGACCCCAAATATCAGGAAGAATATCCTGCTGATGTCGTTCGTGTGGCTTGTGTGCAGCTACTGTTTCTACGGCATGGCCTATTACATAAGCCATTTGACTGGAGATGTGTACATCAATGTGATGGCATGCGGCAGTGTTTGCCTATGCGGGTGTATTTTTGCCATTCCCGTTATAAAGTTTATGAATCGTAGGACCATTGTTATCCTCGGCAACACGTTTTGCAGCTTGTGTTTGTTGATAATATCTTTTATACCTGAAGGGGCAGGATCAGTTGCTCTCGGATGTGCTGGAATATTCTTCAGTTATATAGTTTTTGTTGTTGTATATCTGTACTGCACGGAGATGTTTCCGACCATTGTACGCAACGCAGCCATTGGGATATGCTCCATGACGGCCCGGTTTGGCGCGATGATAGCTCCGTTCATGGCTGGCCTCAGACCATTCGGCCAATGGTGTGCACCGGTGGGGTTCGGAATAATGCCGTTGATCGCTGCTGGCTTGTGTTTCCTGTTACCGGAAACGAAAGGCTGTGAGCTCCTCATGACCATCGAAGAGGGTGAAGCTCTTGGTAAGAAACCATCAGTCAGACAAACTGATAGTACTTCACCGGAATAAATTAATGTAGATAAGTACATACATAATGGAATAAAATGTAAACATGTAAAATAATGTTTAATTTTTAAAGGTTGTATAAAACAACTACCCGGGAATTTCAAACGTCAGCTATTTATAAAGTTAAAATGAGATAAGCCAGAATTTATTGAATTTAAAGGTGTCGTGTAATAGAGCTTAGCTTGTAGGGGTTCTAATCTGGAGTGATGGGGCTTCCTCGTGCCGTCTGCGGCAGTGTTGCACTGCCATGGCAGCCGGGCTACTGCTCTGTGTGGCATGGTACTACACCATACTTTGCGGTAAGTTGGCAGACCTTTAGACAGAAAAACTTCAGTGAAAACTCACCTTATGAAGTTAAGAAAATAGTCCATAGTCCACCAACACAAAATATGTTTACAACGCGAGAGGTTAAACGGTTATTGAGCCTAATCAATATATTTTGTTAAATGTTTTTAAGTAGGTAAGTACTTATTTTTCATTTATCGGTATTTTGTATTTGCTTATACATTCTTATTAAAGATTGGTTTACAGATGCAGGGTAAAAAGCAAAGCCACTAACACTTGTTTAACGAATGGTATTATTGAACTAGATAATTGATGACGCGTGTCATAAAAACCGTTTCGCCATGGTTATCGCTATCTTTATTTGCTTCAGTATTGTTCTGAACAAAAGTACTAACTGCTTTGACGTTTTTGGCTAGGTAAGAAGTATTAAAAAATAACACCGAAATCCGTTAAAAATTAGCGAAGATTTCAACTATTTATAAGTAACATTTAAAGAGGAAAAAATACCTACATTCGAATTGAGAACCTCCTTTTTCAGATGTCGTTTAAAAATGTAGCTAGCAGATTTGATGATATCTGTGCTCTAGATACCTAGATTTCATGATAGATGTAGATGATCATGGGTATTGATCATCATGATAAATACCCATGATCGAAAAAGTATTTAGTATATAAGTACCTAGAAATCAAAGTTCACGTTTACACTCTAAATAAATAACACACAATTAATTGCAGGGTTCTACGTTCTCTACTGTCCGGTTATGTACTTAATGTTCATCAATCACAAGCTGTATAGAAGATTAGTGGACGCGCTCTTTGCTCTTTGGGAATTGTACCCGGTGGTAAGAAATTTCATCACACTGTTTGACCTCAACTGATTATAATACCTTAGACATTTTAACCTATCATTTTATGCTTAGTAGACAAATTATTGATCAATTATTGATGTGGCTTCCAGGGGTTGTTTCAATGCTGTTCTAGCACAGAACTCCACCACTTCGGCGACTATGTGAATCCTGACGAGAACACCATATTAGTGATGAACCACCGCACTAGAGTGGACTGGAACTACGTCTGGATAGCTTTGTACCACGCCACACAGGACCCCAACGCGGGGAACCACTGCATTTGTAGAGAGAGCTCCACTTATGACAGTTCAGCTCAGTCTAACTGCCTGGATCTTGGAGGAAAAGCCAAGATCAAGTTCGTTTTGAAGGATGAGATCAAATTTGGCCCTGGCTTAGGTAAGTTTATCTTACTAATATTATAAATCCGGGAGGGAGGGTTTATGGGGGAGTGACGATGTTTGCACATAGTGTTCTGTCTAGTGATCTGTCACTGGAACCTTGATATATATTCCACTAAAATAACTTTTTGGACTTTGTTCCTGAGCCAAAATATGCCATAACCGAATCTCAGTTCGCGTCCCAATCAAGTTGGTACCATTTCACTTATCTAGCCAATTCACAGATCAGGAGCCCAATTCTCGGGAAATAGATATAGTATCACATTTGATAAATATAAGATAAATATTGACAAAGTTGTCAAAATATCGAATGAATTGAAACTTCCATATTCTCAAGAAGTCACTGTCGACGCAACGATTTGAATGAAACTTGGGTTAAACATGTGTTGGAGTAACAAGGCTATATGCTTTTTATCTGGATACCACGCGAAAACTTGTAATAAGTACCTACCTACCATTTTTGTTATTACGAACAAATAGTAAATGTCATTGTAGGATGGATAATGCAGCTGAACTACTTCCTCTACGTGAAGAGAAACTGGCGCGAGGATGAGACCAGCGTCTCGCAATACGTGGAGTACTACAGGAAGCTGCGGTACCGCTGCAGGCTGCTGCTGTTCCCCGAAGGCACGGATCTTAACGAGAACAATAAGAAGAGGAGTGATAAGTTCGCAGCAGCTAATAATATGCCGGTTAGTGGATATAACGACATGATTGTTCTGAATTTTGTATTCCTTAGTAAATGTAACCTCTTCTATCAAAGCCCGCGTACCAAAGTGTATACTTTGGAAAAGTTGACTTTTTTCTTTGGAAAATTAATTTACGAATTGCTTTAGACTGTGATCATGATAGAGCAAAACGTTAGGTTGATATATAGTTACTTATTTTGCTTTTTCACTTTCATAAGGCTACAGCCATACAGACCGTGGGTTCAATCAAATCCCTCAGGTAGAATTTTTGGCAGTATTTCTTGTATTTTAAGCAGGTTCTTGCAAGACCACGTACGGCAGCAAACATTTATATAACGAGATGATCATTACTAGTTCGAACAGTCATCATTTCCCTGCCCTTATATGCAACGCTGTCCTGCACAAACATGGAGTGAAAGAAATACACTTTTCTTCCACTCCCCGCTATCAGCCGTTAATATCGAGAGTATTCACTCTTTTCTTACTCATGTCAACCACTAGTTCGAAGAGTAACGTTAATAATTATTAAGTAGCTGCGTAGTTTTGTTATCTCACCTTGAAGTATTTCTTAGCAACTAGAATTCGTTCTTCACCCGCGCACCACTGGCTGGGCGGTGCTGTGCTCGCGGCTGCGCGCGTGCGGGCTCGCGTCCGTGTATGACGTCACTGTCGCTTATGACATGCCCGCGCAGACCGAGGCTGACATGCTTCGAGGCAGAACTCCCAGGAACGTCTTCTTTCATTTCAAAAGGTAACCAAACCTCCAGTATTGTGTAGTGGCCCGTCGGTATATGACGTCACAGTCGCATACGCCGCGCCCGCGCAGACTGAGCCCGACATGCTCAGGGGCAGAACTTCCAGGAACGTCATATTCCATTTCAAAGGTAACATTACAATGTCACACCTCCAGGGCTCCAGTATTATGTAAATATATTCGTCATTATATAACGTCACAGTCGCATACAATACGCCCGCGCAGGCCGAAGCCGACATGCTCATTAGCAGAACTCTCAGGAAGGTCTTCTTCCATTACAAAAAGTAAAATTACAATTTCATATATCCAGGGTTACGTATTGACGCTTCAATTTATGACGTAACCACAGCCTACGACACGCTCGCGCAGACCGAGACTGACTTGCTCCGAAGCCGAACTCCTTCTACCGTCTTCTTCCCAGGATTGCTACGTCGTAGACTTCGCGTAGACACTGTCTATGTGAGGTGGTCATCCTATCCTACCTAACCTACGTTATGAATGTAAATGTTTGTATGGTTGTGGCTCAAATATTTTTTTTTTATCTGGGCACTACGTGAGCAAAACCGCGAGCGATGCTATTTTGAAGACGATACGCTATTTGCTATTATTATTATATATACTTTGCTATTTCTTAGAAATAGGTCTACTACGAGCCTTCAGAGTTTTTGATTGCACACCATAAACCGAGTTGTGTTTTGTTAAATAGTAAGTAAACATGTTTTTGCAGATACCGTATTGAACAACTTCCCAGCGAAGAAGAAGCTCTTCGGACGTGGCTTAACGACCGATGGCAGGAAAAAGAAAAAAGCCTGCGAAAATTCCATAGTGATGGTACGTAATTAACAGTAGTAGACGTACTTCTTACGTACTCCTACTACTCATTAGAAATTTCAAATATTTATATTAACAAATTAGAAAAAAATATATTTTTTTCTTTTTTCAGGCAACTTCATAGACCCCTTAAATAGTAAATGTCCTTTGTACAGAGCGCCAAGGTCGTTACTGTTAGCAAAGGTTGCTTTTATGTTTTGGACTATAGTAGACGTTGTGTTTGCCTACGCTTTGTATACTAGTGTGATTGTTAGATTTTGGGTCATGTATCATACGCTCCTTTTCATTTTTGTGACATGGTACTTTGGTGGGTTTCATCATATACAATATAAGCTTTTAAATAGAAATATTTAAATAAAACTTATGCGAGATATTCTTGTAAAAATGTAATATGTAAAATTATGAACAAAGATTTCTGTGAATTCTCAATTAATGCCAAAAATGTTAAAATAAAGCTACTGGTAATTAAAAAAAGTTTATTTCTCTTACATCCGACTCATTTGAATTGAGAGTTTCTGTTTGATCAACAGTATTGGGAAGAACAATACCTTTAGTCTCAGGAAGGAAAACGCACAAAATTGCGGCACAGATAGCTAAGCCACTAAATACTAATATAGACACCCATTCTATTCCTATATTCACAATAAATGGGGCAACAAACGCTCCAGTCTTTGCAAACACTGAAGTGAAACCTAATGCTGTATTCCTCACAATAGTAGGAAAAACTTCTGAAGAGAATAGATACATTGTCACAAAAGCAGCATAAGCACCTATTTGTCCCATGATGGCAAACGTGATATATAAACCTTTTAAAGAATACGGCACAAAAATAAAGACAAATAAAGATATAGCGGCTACTGATAAACAACAAATGACACTGATCCTTCTTTTGAAATATTTGGTGGCGACGATAACTATAAGTATGCCAAGAACGTGGCACGCAGCTGCGATCATAACATTGATGTACAGGTTTCCCTCCAACAAGCCGATATATTGGCTGACTCCATAGTACGTTGTCGCGCAAAACATCCATATGAGAGCAGATGCGATGGTGTACTGTCTTATATTAGGTGTTTTAAACAACTCTAGGACTGAAACGTTCTTCTGTTTATCTTTAATCGAATCTTCATACATCTTTTCGATAACACTTTCGATTTTATCCGTCGGACGATTATTTCTGTAATTATATAAAATGTGATCGTTGATATCATAGTAAGAAACTATATTATGAAACATATGTTACAGGTGATCCCTTACTTTTTAGCGATGTAAGTCAACAGTTTTATAGCCTCTTTTTTCTTTCCGTTTGTTATCAACCAGCGAGGTGATTCTGGTATCAACCAGTAGTACGACCATGTTATCACCCATGGCACAGATGTTATCAGCTGCAGGTATCTCCACTCTCTCACGAAGTACGCTATTATGGGCAACGTGAAGTATCCGATTATGAATGAAACTTCTTCAAGGCCCATGACATAGTGCCGAAAAGACTTTCCACATAATTCGATAAATAGCACGAAGCAGCAGATAATAACTCCTCCAGCTGATGTTCCAATCAGGAATCTGAAGATAAGAAACATCCAAAATGTTGGAGCCACTGCAGTGCAGACTATAAAAACAATCTGTAGAGTCATCGATATTACTGCTGCTTTCTTGCGTCCAAATCTGAAATATTTGTAAAAATATTTTAAATGTACCTATGACTGGACACGCTGAATCGAGTATAAAATGCAGATAGATCGAGCCACGTAATAAGGTAAACCGCGGGAATAAGTTTAAACTTAATGCTCACAGAAGCACTTATTTACTTATTGTTTTATTTTATTTATTCTTTTACGTAAAATTAAAACTAATTAAAACATCATGCGACCTATACTTAATTTGGTATTATCCGTACTTACCTGTCGGATATGGAACTGTAAATAACAGTGCCTATCAATGATCCAAAAAAGAAAATGGACTGAGCCAGGCTAGCTAGGTATCCTCTTTCACATATTAGATTCCATTCACTGGTCACTGAACTAACTATCGCAGTTTGATCGTACAGAGGGTTTTCACAAGGGCAGATGTTGGTGCTGTTATTAGCATTTTCGTCCAGACAAATGTAGTCAACGCCTGGTGTTAGGAACACAACGTTGTTTGATTGATAGTCGGTTGGAAAGGCACCGAATTGTAGGAGGATCAAAATCCAGATTTGGTACTTTCCAAACCTACCAATCAAAGTTTCTATCGGGTCATCTTCGTCCACTACACTCATTTTTATTTTCACAAATTAAAATACTTAATTATTAACAATTATTTCGCGGATTCACTATTTTATTTACCTAACTAATTATTACGTGTTTAGTGTATTTTAGTTGAAATTGAAATACATTTTTATTTTTGATAAATAAATGATTAATATCTATTATCTGCTGTATATCTTATCATGTATCACAAGAATATTATTAGGTACCTAGACATTTTTTCACTAATTATTACTAACCTGTAATTCAGTTATCATAACAAGTAAGTAGGTACCTTATAAATTCTCGGACTCGGACTCGGCTTCGGCTTCGGCTTCGTTTGTCAAAATGATACTTTCATGCATTCTTTGGACCATTATGCTAGCAGGTATTTGATAAGATTGTACCTACCTATTGAATAAGTTTCAGCCAAAGCAATATAATGTACGGGATTCTTTAAATGGACATAGGTATCTACCTTTTTTATTGATGGCCTCGGTCGTGTGGTGGGCGATTGCTCTGCAGAGACGCAAGAGGCGCGGTTTTAGATTCCCGCTGCGGAAGAAATGTTTGCATGTTTGCAAATATTTCTTCCTGGTCTGGGTGTTGTGATACCATGGTACTCGTAGTTTCTGATACTCACGACACAGGGAATTCTAGTGTGGGGTCAAAACTATGTAGGTATGTGACTGTTTTTATTTTTCATTTATTTATTTTATTTGTGAATGGATTTTGATAAAACAAACGTTAAATGTTAATCCAAGCTTACCACAAAACATCAGTGAAAACCGAGTTCAAATCGATTAGCGTGCACAGACGTGTAAACGCATAGACAAACAGACATACAGATTATCATTGATATGGGTTAGATGCCCCTAAAATATCTTCCAAAAACAAACATCGATCAGTTACAGTTTTATTAAAAGTGAAGATAAATAAATGTATTATATCTATTATCTGTTGTCATCATGAATCACAAGAATATTATTAGGTTTTACATTTTTCACTAATTGTTACTAACCTGTAGATAATTCAGTTATGGGTATATTTTTGTTGTTTTGCTCTGTTTCATCGATAGTGTTCAGAAGAACAATACCCTTAGTTTCAGGAAGGAAACAACATAAAATAGCAGCACAGAAGGCCAAACCACTGAACACTAGGATAGAGGCCCATTCAGCCCCTATATTCACAATAAATGGTGCAGCAAAGCCGCCAGCTCTCGCGAAAACAGAAGCGAAGCCCATAGCAGAGTTTCTTACAACAGTAGGAAACACTTCTGAAGAATATAAATACACCTGCATGAACGAAGTGTAAGCTCCTATTAGTCCGATAATAGCAAACGCCAGATACACAGCTCTCATTGTATATGGCACGAATATGAACACTAGTAAAGAAATGGCCGCTACACTGAAACTAGTGATGATACTGACTTTCCTCTTGAAATGCAGCGTGGCGATTATGACGAAAACGACTCCTGGCGCATGACACGCGGCTGCAACCATCACGTTCATGTACAAGTTGCCTTCCAGTCGCCCTATGTATTGGTTTATGCCAAAAAAGGATGACGCACACAACATCCAAACAAAAGCTATTATAATTGTGTACTTTCTGATTTTCGGTGTTATGAACAAGTCCAAGTATGAAGTGCCTTGGTTCATGTCTTTTATGGAGTCTTCGTATACCTTATTGACTACTATTTCGATATTATGCGTTGGACGATTGTTTCTGTAAAAAAAGTTAAATTATTGGAGAACATCTTTTCGAAATCTTTATAAACAAACTGTGTTATTTATTAATATACCTTTTTGCAATACGTGTTAACAGGTCAATTGCTTGTTGCTTTTTCCCAGCAGTGATCAACCATCGAGGAGATTCCGGTATAACCCAGAAGAACGTTAAAGTAAGTAACCACGGAACCGATGTCACAAGCTGCAGATACCTCCATTCTCTGATAAAGTACGCTACGATCGGCAAAGTGAAGTAGCCCAGAACGAATGATGATTCTTGTAATCCGATAGCGTATGGTCTGAATGACTTTCCACTGAGTTCTACAATAAGAACGTAGAAGCAGAGCATCACTCCTCCGACAGAAGTACCTATAAGAAATCTGCAGATGAAGAACATCCATAAAGCTGGCACTAATGCAGATGCGATTATGAATAGCACCTCAACGATCATGGAAAGTAGCGCAGCTTTTTTACGTCCATATCTAAAACAAACAAAGACTAACTAAGATACCTACCTAATAGTAAAGTAGTATACTTAGTTTGGTATACCTACTCAGTAAAGGATATTCAATACCTATTTAGAATTGTGATTCAAATGTTGTCTGATACTTTTAAGTTTGCCTTGGCCCAATACAATTTTAAAGGTGAGCAAAAAATAAGCAAATCAAACCGTATTTGATATAGAATATAAATTATAAAAATGAAAATATTTAATAAACTATAGTTACCAATGTCAGCACTACTCAAATCTACCAGTTCATCTGATCAATTTTAACTCAAGTAGGTACTAACGAAACCTTATCACATACCTAACGCATGCAAGATAAGAGCGTAATTTAACTGAAGTCAAAATTATTTAACCCCTCAAGCTCAAAATCAAAATGTCAAAAACATTATTTTTTGACGTTTTGATTTTGAGCTGACAGCCGGTGCTGGACATGATCCAAATCGGAAGGCGTCGGAAATACTGCATTGAACAAAATATTTAAGCAATTCAGCTACCTGTCGGCTACATGTCCGTAGATCAGACTGCCCACTAGGATGCCTAACTGCATCATTGACTGGGCCAGGCTGGCCAGATATCCTCTTCCACATATCAGGTTAAATTCACTGGTCACTGAACTCACTACAGCGGTTTCGTCGTACAGAGGGTTATCACAGGGGCAGACATTGGTTCCGTTGTTAGCATTTTCATCCAAACAAATATATTCAACGCCTGGTATGACGAACACGACATTGTTCAATTGAAACTCCGTCGGTAAACGTCCTACAGTCACAAGAAATAATATCAACATTTGATACTTTCCAAAACGGCCTATTAATGTTTCTATAGGATCCTCTGTTACTTTGTCCATTTTGATGGATTGTCAACGATTTTCACTAACGAAATTTTCACTTTTCACACATAACACGAAACTATAATCTGGTAGGTAGGTTACCTACACCGTACAACAGTTTGAACTGTGTAATATCTGCTGGTCGGAATTTATAGATAAGGAATGTTGTAAGAAGTCAGACACGATTCATACAACTCACGCTCATAAAACTACTCATAATAAACATTATCGCACTATGTATTTGGATTATAAGTTTGTCTGCTAAATGTTTACAAGACAACGAAGTCTTTTTGAATGTGCACAATAGGATCAATATTTTTTTACTGTAATGTAGGTACAATACAAATATTTAATTCTATACATGGAATAAGCATAGTGTAGGGTGATGGTAACCTACACATACACAACACACGTATATATAATATAGTCAATCAAATCACATTTTTAGGTGCTTGTTCTCATAGCATTAGTAAAAAATGGCAACACATAGGAAATTTGTAATAATGTTGTTTGGATATTAAATAATGCTTCTGGCTAATTTAAAGTTTACATGCCATGGCAGTAAAAAACGATCGTAAATATATTTTTTTTTATTATTTAACTTATAAGTATATAATATAAATTAAATTAAACAATTAATTATCACAGTCTATGTCTAAAGACTTTCATAGTCTCGGTCATACTTTATGCTAATCCCTTTCCTGAAGTGTTCAGAATTGGAGGTACCTAGCTATTTACAATTTTACAGACATTCATACTTGCTTAGTCTTTATTTTCTATACATCCTTACTACACTTATTTACCCCTACAAAGAATATCACGAATACTTTTATGGTTCCGCAGTCGGGTGTAAAATATGGGACGTCATAATAAAATTATTACACTCTGCATAAAGTTATATTAGACGATTTAAAATACGTATAAAACTAAGTTTGAAGGGATTTGTTTTTGAAAGCACCTTTGATAGTTTTATATGAAAAGGCAGTGTTTTCTTAGAGCTTGGTGAATTTATAGATTGTAGTGTTTGTAAGTTAGTGTATACTTTAGTATAAATGTTGGAGTTGTAGATATAATATTATATACACAACACTAAGATTTTTTAAGATTCTGTGAAAATCTGTCAAACTTGTATGCAAAATCAAGGCCGTGCAAAAGTAATGTACCTATTTAGTGACTACGGAACCCTACACAACGCAAGGTACTATATGCACCATGGTTCTGTAAGTCTTTTGGTTTTGAGCACTAAACTTCTCCTTCTTCTAATGTGTCTGGGAGCTTCCTGCCCCGAGTATCAGGCAACAAGGAGCAAAGGGCAGCTCCGATCAACGGCACTATCCCAAACGCGAGAGGAGGCAGCCACGGACTAGTATGAGACAAAGTCGCTACGAATGGAGCCAGCATTGACCCTATCCTAGCCACTGTAGACGAAAGCCCAACGCCTGAATTTCTGACCACAGTGGGAAACAACTCTCCGGCATACAAATACACAGTAGCGAAGGATATGCTCATGCCCCAAAGTCCGATGCAGCCTAGGGTCAAGTTGCTCGCGCTGGAGTGAGGAACAACGATGATAAGAAGGCAACTTAGGCCAGTCACACAGTTAGCGCTGATTAATGTAATCTTGCGCCCCAGGATTCTGTTCGCGTAGATAGAGATCAGTGTGCCAGGGACCTGAAATAAGATAAGATTTTTTTCTAAAAACTCGACTAAACAAATTAATGGGACATGATGATATCATCATATTTGGTATTGTGGGTCATAGATAACGACTGAGGTGAATTAGGTTAAAATTGTTATCCTATAAACTGAGATAAATTTGCCAAAAAGTATTACTTCATAATATAAACATCTAATGAGGAAAAATAAACTTTGAATATCGTGAGACCGGTTAATAATACATACATAATTAAATTAAAGAGCGTCAATTTACCTGTATAGCAGCAGAAATGGCGACGTTAGTAAATATGTTTCCAGAAACTTGGCCGATGTACTGAGAGACTCCGAAGAAGCACAGGCCACAAACGAACCAGTTGAAGCAGATTGCGATAGTGCGCGCTCTTAGACGAGGGGTGCGGAAGAGGGCTAGGAACGAAGCACGCTCATCTTGCTTATTGCTCATCTCTACTGAGAGTTTCTGAGTGGTAAGCTCAATGCCTTCAGTGGGAAGACCATTTCTGAAAAATTACATAAAAATATTAGAGAAAGAAATAATATGTCTTAACGTTTACTATAGTTATTAGTTTGAAAAAGTGTAATTACCTTTTAGCTGCAACCTCCATAATTTTAACCGCTTCCTCAGTCTTTCCAGCGGTCAACAGCCATCTTGGTGATTCAGGCAGCAGGAAATAGTAGCTCAGGAATAGCAAAGAAGGCAGAGATATCGCCAGTTGGAACGCGCTCCAGTTGCGGAGGAAATAACCGAACAATGGCAGAGTCAGATGTCCAAGGTTAAACGGAATTTGGTACACGATTCCCACTGTGTCTCTGTACTTCGCGCCAATCAACTCCATTGTCAGCACAAAGCTAGTGACCATGGTCCCTCCAGTAGCCACTGCCAGGAAGAATCGCAGGGTTGTAAACATGTACCAATTAATGGAGTATGCAGTTGCTACACCAGATATGAGCTGAAGGAACACTGCAGCGAGGAACGGAATACGACGTCCAAATCTGAAACATTTTTAATTTTGTAAGTTTCTAATAATCCAAAGATGTCGCGTGTGGAAATGCTGGAAGGAAATACGTATTAGGTCCTAGGTTCACCCGTCTAGGGCCTTCATAATGAATACCTACATAGGTGATTAAAGGTTATCGTTGTAAGACATAACTGCTACTAAGTTATATGTAATCAAACAGGCACATTTCCCTACTCGTGTGTAAACATCAGATCTCATTGCACACAAGGGTCATGGAAAACTAAGAGGCCATACAAAACAAATACAATACCACAGTAAAGTTTCCGCGAGAGCTTGCTGCTTAAGTAATTTGATCTGGAGATCGTGAATCATCTTAAACTCCAGGATGAGCCAATTCACTAGATTTAGTGATTTATTTGATACATACCTACATTCTCAATATCATCATGGTTCATGGTTATAAGCTTGGATAAACGTACCTATCAGAGAGATAGCCAAACATCATATTGCCGACGAGTATTCCAAGCATGAAGACAG
Organism: Scotopteryx bipunctaria; assembly: GCA_949320045.1. Lineage (NCBI taxonomy): Eukaryota > Metazoa > Arthropoda > Insecta > Lepidoptera > Geometridae > Scotopteryx > Scotopteryx bipunctaria. The sequence goes on from OX439449.1 coordinate 6,672,053, forward strand.
TCTGCGTCAGATTTTTCAGCCAATGTCTGTCACAAATGAGATCCCAATCGGATACAATCGTATTATGAAAGATGCTGTTGTCATACTCATAGTGAGTGCAGTTGGCTTGGCAAACATTGTCGAAGAGTTTTGTTTCTCCAGCTTCTGCGCACGTGTAGTTCATAGGCGGTGCGAGGAATATGATGCTCATTTGATGCCAGGCGACGGGGAATTTGACGAGGAACACTACGAAGCAAATCCATATTTGCCATTTACCTATAGCTCCGATAGCTTTTGTGAATGGATCTTCGGATTTCGTGTACTCAACGTTTCTTACTTCTTTCTCCAACACTGTAAACAAGAAAAAAGCTTGGTAAAACAGGTTCCCATCGTAATCAGTTATTTTTTAAAAGGTTCAAGAATTTAATTTGCACCGAGCGAAGATGAAAACCTACCTATTATGAATATTATCTTTGCATAAATAAGTAATTAAGTAAATAATAACAATTTTAGGTAAGACGAGAATATAAATGCATACTAAACTGTATCTGACGTCACTCGGAATAAAAAACTATAAGAACGCATATTGCCTACACTTTTTTCACAATAACATGCCTAGTAAAAAAAAAAATACGTGTTGGATTTGTTCCTAGAAATAATAATTGAAACTTACTGAATAAACTATCGTTATTTAATTTAAAATCGGATTTATTAACCATCTTAACAGTACAGTTCACTCTACTTTGGCACACTATATCATTTGAGAATTGACACGACAGTGCGTGGAGATCTGTGAATGTTCTCAGAACAAATGATTATGCTAAACTCTATCTCTCATGCACACGTACCCAGGCGTGGCTGTGGAGGGAGAGTCCATCACACTTGTAGATACTAGTTAAAATTGGATAATGGATCTTGTTGGGAGATATCACGTGCTCCACTGTAACATCCGAGTGATTTTATATCTTCTTTCGTGTGAACTGTAACCTTCTACAGAGTTTTAATGGCTTTCGAGAAAGAAACCAATACCTACTGTAAAAATTATCGTTATTTTCCACTTAACTCAAATCAGTCGGGCGGGTTCTCTTTGGATAAGTATCTAAGTCCCTATAGGTTTTTTACTTTAGTGGGTATATAAACTTTTATTTGTAGGTACTTTACAAAAGTATAGGTACACCTTGTAAGTTGTAGTCTGCCCTGTGCGTGAGAAGGAAACATCAGTCAAAACTACTAACGTTCACTAGCACTAATTGAAAAAAGAAAACTACTTAATAAGTAGGTAGTTACTTAGGTAGGTTATGGGAATTGTAATTTAAACAAAATATTTAGCCTAAGACTTTAAGCGCCTTTTCAAACTCAATTTACAGACTTGGCTACTTTGGACTTTGGGAGGTCATGTTTATAGTATAGGCGTAAACTGTGTTATCGTACGATCCCGAGGTCTACGCATTTGTGTAAATAATATAATTTCCTGGATTTGTGTAATTACTTGCAAGCAGCTCATTATGTAATGAATGATCAATCAAAATCAAAGACGACCTCGGTGGCGTGGCGGGCGAGTGCTTGGCTGAGACGCAAGACGCGCGGGTTCGATTCCCACTACGGGAGAAAAATGTTTGTATGTTCTGCAAATATTTCTTCTATCATATTATAAATCACTCACTATGATATTATAAATGTGAATTTTTGTATGCGTAAGTTTGTTCTCACACAACTCCGTAACTGCTAGACGCATTTGCAGTTAGATAATAATATGTCGTGCGTGGTCAGATCTTAGAATTGTATTGGCCTCTTCATGATGTGGCCGACCATTTCATGAACTGGTTGTATTTCATGAAACGGCCAGCTAAAACTGACCATAAAATTAATGATTGACACATTATGAAAAAATAGATAAAATATATACACAGTAAGTTTAAAATCTATGTTAATGTTATATACAGGTCGAAATACCTATAGTATTGTATTATTTAAGTACCTACCTATTATAATTCTGGCGCTTTGGCGGAACGCTCGCTCTAATCGCTCGCCTCGATATAATTTTCAGAATTAATTATTTCGATGGGTTTAGTTGTCTAATAGGAGGGTGGGCATTTCATGAATCATAAAGTAGAGCCCATAAAAATACGAGCACCGTGCCTCGTCAACATTATTATAGTAGAATATTTATCTATAAAATTAGGTAAGTAGGTTCCTATACCGTTACCTAGGTAAAGAATACTATTCTTATTTCAACTGCACAATTACCAAAATCAAGAAACGTGAATCGTAAAACCCATGAGCGCTATATTTTTCAGCTAATATATATTTTATAAATCCCCTTGATTCCAATAATTTACTTTATCTACGTATCTCTCAAATACAGGCATTGTCAGTTAAACTACTCTATAATTTTATCAAGTAAAATAAGTTTAATTTATTTACATACATATAAAACAAACGTAATTGTTAATGACCTGTGACGACCCCGATATCAATGAGAGTCTGCGCGTGTCGTCGCGACAAAGCTATCATCTTATCTGAGTTATGTAGCCAAGCCTCCCGTGCATACCTATACCTACTTACAAAATGACATTGTACGTACAAACTGATTCACACATGCAATAAATAGAGAGTACAAGAAAGTATCTATTTGAAAATTTAAGGCCTTTTATCATCTATAATACCCTAGATGATTTTTATACAGGTCAGGAGGCAACTTTTACCTTCACAAACGGGACGCTGTAGTGCCCGGGACGAATAAAATGTAGATGGCTTGCCCGGCACCTTTTTTTTTATTTGCAGGAGGAAAAATCTGCTCCCAGACGCCCAACTGCGATTGAGGTATTCCATCCTCTCAGTTTAATTGGCCTTGTCCACAGGAAAGACATGGTCAATACGTGCGGAGCTGATTAAGCCGCTGGTTTTATCACGATGTTTGTCGTTTGAGAGTAGATACTGGTATAGCGTTTTAAAAATCTATTACAAGAGGAAATTACAATCCAGTGACAGCTTATAACAGAGCTGTGTACCTAATTACCTATACATATTGCTGAAAGTACCTATAATACGAGCAAGTACACAAGAACTACTCAACAATTCCTTTTATAAGCTCTTCTGCGTTTCTATGTTCGCAGAAAAATTCTGTGAGAAGTAGAGACAGAAAAATTACCTACTTAGATACCTAGCTAAGTGCCACAATAACCACTTTAGTAGGTACCTACACGACACACGTACCATACTAGGTATACTTAATCATAATCTGCGCCCATTATCTCACACATCACGGCCTGGAATTAAATACTTAGTAGGTAAGTATGTATTTAATTTACTTTTATAGGTCCATGAAGTTGGAGAGAATACTAGGTACCTACTCCTTATTCGACTTTTAAGAAATGCTCGGGGAGAGAACCCGCAGAATGTTATAGCAATCATTAAATATTTCAAATGCATTATATCTTAGAAAGGCAACACTTTAGTGATTTTTATAGAATTGTACCTACCGACCATTGGATAGTAAAAATAATGCAGACAACTATTTGGCAGCCATCGATAAAACCAGTTTTTTATCCGATGGCTGCTAAATACATAGTTGGACAGATATTATTACAATTAATAAAATAATTTTTCAAATGCTAATATCTCAGAGTGGCTGCAGTTTGATGAATTTTTCATAGAATACTTTTTGTTTGTCATCATTTTAATAACTATCAAATGGCAACACTTTTATAGTTGGCTGCGACATTCACATTTTTTTAAATGTCATAAGTTGGTAGGTATCGTATATTATTATTATCTTGTACTTTATTTTAGACTAGCGGACCCCGCGAGCTTCGCACTGCCTTAGAATAAATAAATAATGCAAATTTTCAAATAGTCTAATAAGTAGTTACTCTGCTATTCGAAGCAAAGATAAATCCAACAAATCAAAAATCATGAAATTGGTCTAGCTAGAGGCCCTTACAGCCCTGCAAGAAAAAGAGAGCTGCTGACGACCTGATTGATATGAATGAGATTATCAATTATCATAATTAAAAAATTACAAATAACTGTTTTGTCATAAAATAATGTCTTAGAAGTATTTAAGTATGAGTTATTCTGGTAATCCTTTTACATCCTTTTTTCATTTTGGGATCGTTTTACAGGATAAAAGTACTTAGCCTATTTCCTTCCCCGTGATGGAATCTATCTCATTGCCAAATTTCATTAAAATCTGTTCAGCAGTTTAAGCTTGAAAAGTAACAGACAGACCGACAGAGAGAGTTAGTTAAAAAGGGGGCCCCAAATAAGAATCATTTTATGTACCCACATGTACGATGGTACGGAACCCTTCGTGTGCGAATTCGACCCGCAATTAACCGGTTCTTAATTAAAGAATTAACCCTACAACCGAACAATTAGCTAGTGATAAAAGGTCAATACTCTCGGTCGAATCGGAAGTCACGCCAAATATTGCACCGATTATAGATACCTGTATGGAATCTGGGCGCAAAAAATGAAAGAAGTTGACATTCGCAAGCATTTTGCGGAAACAGTTCCGATAGCATTTCCTGAGAGATCCGAGGTCGCAATGTAAACTTGCACTTTGCAACTTTTTATGTTGCTGTTTCAATTTGATCATTGGTTTGTTACTCATCCAGCACACTTAAGAGAGTAAGTATTAGTAATGTTTTTATATTTTACTAGCGGCCACCCGCGCGCGGCTTAAAAATAGTCTAGGTATATGTTAATCCAGCACATGTACTATGTATATTCCAAGTTTCATTCAAATCCGTTCAGCCGTTTAGGCGTGACTTAGGCACAAACATACCAACAACACCTCACAAACTTTCACATTTATAATTTATGTAGTAGGATTTAGAAGTATCTCATCCTTGAAGGTTAATAGAATTTACATAATCATTGTTGAATATAAATACCTACCTACATAGATTCAATTAAAATGTGCCTACTAATTTGGCAATCTACTTGCCTAAGTCGGTTGATAAAAGGGCAGCGTTTAGATGAAATTGTTTGATAGATTGTATAATGTCGGGAGTTTTTTTTAAACATGAGCAATTAATCTACACTAATATTATAAAGAGGAAAACTTTGTTTGTTTGTTTGTACTGAATAGGCTCAAAAACTACTGGACCGATTTTAAAAATTCTTTCACCATTCGAAAGCTACATTATCCACGAGTAACATAGGCTATATTTTATTTTGGAAAAAAATAGGGTTCCGTAAGATATTTGGGTTTTTCGGACACAAGGTGTAAAAAATCAACCAGAAAAGTTACTTATTTTGCGTACGCTGCCTAAACTATAAAAGATAGAACCATAAAATGTTCTAATTAATTGTAGATCTTATAAATATCTACAAAAAAGTCCGCGACACACTATACCCATCTATGTCGAGTGAGGCACAGCAACCATTTTTTTATTTAAAAATCTTGAATTTTTTTTGGACTACATTTAAACGCGGTTATTTTACTCATACTATTAATCCTTATCAAAATAAATGATTTCATCACTAAGAACAGTTTATGGAGATAATATTTGGTCTTTGAATGATTAAAATTGGACGTTTGGTTTTGAAGTTATGGCGAAATTAAAATATTACGATTTCTGCTGCACGGCCCGTTGCGAAGTGGGCGTCACCAAGGCGGGGGTGCCTAAACGGCTGAACGGATTTGAATGAAACTTGGAATATACATAGTACATGTACTGATTTAACATATAGGCTATTTTTTACCCGGGTACCACGCGAGCGATGCCGCGGGCGGCAGCTAGTTAGGAATAAAGTCACATACCGATCAATAAACGAGGAATGCCTCAAATTACCTAGTTTTGTTTAGGAAATCGTGGAAATTCAAAACAACTCAGTAAGTAACTTACTTTTGAGTGATGTGATCCTTTAAAGCTCCAAAACACTTTCACTTAAACGGCTAGAATTTTAAGCGATTTTGTATATTTTTTCTTATCGTGTGCCACAGCGGTTCTCGGCTGCGCTCCAACACGAATTGACGGACGAACTTCCCAGTAACTGTTTATAGAGGAGATCTGGACACTCCACGGCCACAGCACTAATAATGCTGTAGTGACGACATGCGAAAAACTGATCGAAAGCTCGCACGCAATCAGAAAAGCTGTGAGCTCAAACCAAATTGAGCTCTATGATATAACAAACTAGTTTAATAATAGATTGGCATTATATTTCAACCGGTTTTTTTACGATTGAATTCTAATGCCAAGAAAATCAAAACTCTCTGTGAAGTCAACAAAATTTATTTTTGAATAGCTCTGATTCTGATCTGGGCAAAACTAGTAGGTAGCAAAACTTAAACATACTAAGTAGGTAGGTACCTAAGTTATTATTTAGGAGGTTTTTCCCCAGACAATAAAACCGGTTTCTTTGCGAAGATGTATAAACATCTGTTTTTATAACGTTTTTGATATTTGGCAACATCATTATAATACCTGGGATTATTTTGATTGGTTTTTTTTTCATTCGTTTCGTTGGTACAAAAATGTCTTGTTATTTAAATAGGTATTCAGACACTTGGCATCTTATTGTCTCATTGAATGCCTGATTGAAAATACATACATACATACATAAAATCACGCCTGTTTCCTATAGGGGTAGGCAGAGATCACGGATCGCCATTTGCTACGATCCTGACATACTTCTTTTGCTTCCTTCACTCTCATCACATTCCTCATGCATGCTCGTCGGTTTAGGGTACTCTTGACCTGGCCCTTTTCCTGATTGAAAATAAAAGTCGAAAATCAAGTTTAGTCTCTAATTTAGTTGTTAGTAAGGTTTTCTGAAAATGGGAACACAAATTAAGTACGTAAGGAACCCTCAGACTTAGCAGTTAAGACAATCCTACTCTATCAAGCAGGATTAATATTACTTTTAATTATCAAAGTGCTACCTTATGGAATCCTAGTTGCCCAAGCTGGGCCAAGCTTGTAAAAGGCTAGGGACCATTTTTTTTACACCATGTTGAAGTTGCGGATGCTACCGTATAGAAGTGTCCGTGGCGCAGTTTCTGTCACACAGCCCGATGAAGTCATTTTTAGGGTTCCGTACTCGAAGAGGTGGCATATTGGTACGGGACCCTTCGTGTGCGAATTCACTTGACCGGATTTTTTATTTTGATAGGCAGACGATGATAGTAGAGTGTGTATCATTATCATAGGTTAATACTACACTTTTGGATGTATCGTGTCTCGAGGAGGGCGTTACTGGCTGCGACGACACAGTTTTTATACCTTTGCCGTCAGTATTTCAGTTTAAATTTGTTTTCTGTTCCTAATAAATATATTTGTAAGTATTTGCTTTTGTATAGGTAGGTACCTACCTAACCTACTTATTAACTAGTGAAAGAACGAAAACAAGTTTATAAATGCAGTATGTATACCTACTAGGGAATGCAATCCCGCACCAAAATTTCAATTGCTGGATCCCGCGGGATTGAGAGGTTCAATCCCGCGGGATCCAGGTATTTGCGGGATCCCGCAAGTTTTTTGAAAGTCATTGAGAAAAGAGAGGAATCCTGTATCATAAACGAGTCTATAGAACTTAAAATGAAACTAAAAAATATTATTGAATGAAACTATTTATTAAGTGATCAAATCACTAATCAATCAGAAATAACAATTACAAACAAAGATCAAAAACTATTACAAACAAACAGAAAACAACAAGTTTTGTGAAACTATTACTAATTAGAAATAAAATTACTATTACAATCAAACAAAAAACAATTATTCATTATTTTGAAAGTAGCTGCGCATAAAACATAGCGTGTCAATAGTTTTGTCAGCTAAACGGCTTCTTACTTTGCATGCTAGGTATCCAGCAGCAGAAAATGCCCTTTCCGCTTCCACGCTGGTGGGCACAACTGTTAATAACGCATTGTAGACGAATTGAAGATGTTCACCTTTGATCCCACCAGATTGCAACAAATTCATTTCTTTTCTGATTATACCTTCAAGAGAATGAAGCCCCGAAGAAGATCGACCAGCGGTTTTAGAACGCGATAGTGTTGGTTCCAGTTCATCTCTAAGAGATATTGCTTCAGGCTCCGTGCTTTCCCGCGCAGTCCCGCAAATCCCGCACGATTTAGGCGCGGGACTGGTCCCGCAAAAATGGTGCGGGATCCCGGTATTTCGGGATCCCGGTATCCCGGTATTGCATTCCCTAATACCTACCTAACTAATGTATGTGGGTGGCTGTGTACTTACCTACCTAGGTACGTTACTTCACTAGGTGTCAATGATAACGCTTGTGGTTGATAGTCTTCTAAATTTAAAAAAACTCACGCTAAAGAATGACTGACAATCAACGCACAGCCTCAATTATAGGCATGTAGGTTACCTAAATTTATATAAAGGCCTTATAATACAGAAGATTATGGTGTAGGCGTGTACCTACAAAGAAAGCTATTCCCGAAATTCAACTCCTAAAAGACGCAGAGGTAAGATGAAGTTGTATGAAAAAAAAAACTAAGTTAGTAAGTAGGTAGGTACCTAGTATAAAGGTAAGTATACCTAAAGTTCTTTCTTTCTTTATAAAGTTCAAAAAAAATGCATTAGAGCTGCATGTGGTGCTGGTCCAATTGACTCCTAGATAGGAAAATCTAAGAATGTTGATAACTAGGAAAAACGGACATTTACTAACGCGTAAGAACTGGTTAAGTTCCTACTTACGTAGGTACAACTAATAATTTTGTAAGCAAGTAATCTGCACACTGGTTTTCCGTGCCATAATTAATAATGTTGGAGGGATTTACCTCAACTCAAGAACTTTGTAAGAAGCACCTTTTTTTGACAGATTTGGAAAAAACTACCTACTAAGAAAATGCAATGTTTTTTATAGATAGGTATGTATGTACCTACACAAAAGCCTACCCAAAATCCGTGTTACAAGTTGTAAAAATTCTAAAGATTTCACGCTAATGCCCTTTTCTTTAATTTCTTCTGTAACCGCAACGCAATGGTCGCATTCTACCGAAGAGATCGCCGCTTTTAGTTCCATTTTCAAAAATATAATGGTCTTCTTTTTTTGTGTAACAGTATTAAGTCGAATCTTTATTCATGACTAGTTTCCGTCCGCGTCTACGCTCGCGTGGTACCAGGGTCAAAAGTAGCCGATTATGTTAGTCCGTATATACCTACATTGTTCCAAGTTTCATTCAAATCCGTTTAGCCGTAACGGCGTGATTGAGGCACAAACATCGTCACATCCTCACAAACTTTTGCATTTATAATATTAGTAGGATAGGATGTTACGAGTAGTAGTAGTACCTAGTAGGACTATTCCACTTACCTTTTATTAAAGACTTTTCGTTTTTGTGGGTTTGTTGGTAACAGACAAAAAAAAACTTTTACCCTTATAGGCAAATTATGCTATTTTATCCCCGCTCTGGACATAACGCTACAATGACGGACTTTTTGAGCAGGAGTGAAAAAAATGATTCACGTAGGTATGGAGCCCCCTTTTATATTATTTATTTTTATTATTATTTATTTGTGGCGCCGGCCGTGCCGGCAGCACCACACCGCCACATGCATCGCTTATGTCGGGCGAGGTCGGGGTCGGGCGTAACGCGGTGCGGCATTAAATTACTAGGGTACGTGGTGCTGGCGCATGGAGATGGTCGACCTTACTGCTTTGTTTTCGAATAGAGAAATAAAAACGAAGTTGATTTGCTGTTCTGAGATTTTTCGCAAACTAATTGACAACGAAATTGTTTCCATTTCTGCATAATTTTTGTCTAGCGTCTTCTTCTTCTTTTTAAAAATGGCTTATAAAAACGAAACAAAATTAGTGTCAATGTCTTTTTCTGATTACTGTAAGTGGCAATGTCAATTTTGACTTGAGTTTGACTTTGACAATTACAATTTCTTGAAGAATTTGAAAAACAACACGAACCACGAACGAAGCACGTGTTGTGTTGTTTCAAACATTAATTCTTTCTTCTTTGATTGTGTAGGAGTTACTACATTTTGATTGTTTATGCTGGAAAAAATTTATAGAAATGCCTGTTATTCAAAGGATAAAGTAAGTTTGCCATTATAACAATTCTGAACGTTAGGTACCAACTACAGCTTTTGTTCTAAAACTTTTGTTTTGTGTTTCAGAAAGCCCACCACACGTAAAGGCAAGAAGGCGCTACTTTCAAGAGATCCGAAGCCCGTTGAGGGACCAAAGCAATGTATTTTTATGCAAGGACGCAAGCCTTCAGAGCGCACACGAGAAATTCTCAAAGATATGTATAATTTGAAAAAACCAGATGCGGCTTACCTTACACGCAAAAATGATTTTGTGCCGTTTGAAGATGCCACACTTATTGAAAAGTAAGTCCTACCATAGTTAACCCGTGCGGTATAAGTCTGAAATCATGGTCCATTATGAGAACAATTTTTTTGTTGGTTGTTAATTTTATTGTTGCTCAATTTGTTATCTGTACTTCAGGTTATGTTACAAGAAAGAGGCAGCTCTCTTTGGCGTTGGTTCACACTCTAAGAAAAGACCACACAACATAATACTGGGACGCACATTCAACTATAGCATTCTTGACATGATAGAACTTGGTGCCGATGGCTACAAAGCAATGTCAGAGTTTCAGAATATGAAGGTCCTACCAGGATTGAAGCCCTGCTTGTTGTTTAATGGACCAGCTTGGGAATTGAATCAAGATTTGAAACAGTTGAAATCACTTTTCACTGATTTATTTCATAGAGAAAAGGTTAATAGAGATTTTGGACTACTAATGTAAGATATTATTACAGCGCACATATTTTGTATACCCAAGTTTCATAAAAATCTGTTAAGCTGTTATTATGTGGCCCGAAACATCCTTAATTTCACACATACTCTAAGAATTGTAAAATTAAAGATTAAGATAGAAGCATTTGTGTTTTCAATCAATTTTTCAATAATTTCAGGTTGAAACCATCAGGTTACAAGGATTGGAGCATGTACTTAGTTTCACAACTACTGATGATGGTGCCATCTATTTGAGGTCCTACAGAATTCTACTCAAAAAGAGTGGTCAGCGCACACCTAGGGTAGAACTGGAAGAAATAGGTTGGTTTCCTAAATTCCAACTAAAAACACATCAGTGTTCATTTAATGAATGACTAGTCCTAATAAAATTTAATGCAAACCTAACAGTATTTTTTGTAACTTTCTTGTTTTGTTGGGGTATAAATATTGCTTTTCTTCATTTACAGGGCCCTCGATTGACTTCAAACTGAGAAGAACAAAACTAGCATCAGCTGATCTCCTCAAAGAAGCTTGTAAAATACCTAGAGAGGTTAAGACAATTAAGAAGAAGAATATTTCCCGAGATGCGTTCGGATCTAAGCTTGGTCGCGTGCACATTGGCAAGCAGGAGATTGGCCGTCTGCAGACTAGGAAGATGAAGGGATTGAAGAAAACTCCTCAGGAGAAGAAACAAATGCGCATCAAGAGTAAAATGGCCAAGAGGGCACAGAAAGCGACACCTGAATAAAGGCATTTTGTATGTATTGTAGATATTTGTTCTTATACAAGTCAAACACTTATTCCTATCCAAATACTGTATGCTATCCATATGTATCTGCCTAGCAGTGGTGATACTATATGTGAAGCCTAATTATCTAACTACTGGACTTTTAGGATATATTTTAAATAAAAGATGCTAAGGTTTAATATTTCATGTGTGTACACCTAATACAAGCATTGACTACATGCCTAGCTAGGTTCCTATCACCCAAAGGCCACCACATTTCATGTAAATGACAAAGTAAAGTCTGATCTCCAGCATGGAGAAGCTGAAGTTGTTCGAAACTAAACAACAATACAATAAAATAATGTTTACTTGACAATAGGATAAGAAAAGAGTTAACAGAGCAAATAGTTTTGGCCATAAAAGTTTGATAAATTCTGTTTCATAAACTTATAATTTCAACACCATTCTCATTAGTGGTTTTCAAACAAAACAAACAAACAATGTGGGGCTAGACATTAAAAGTAATTATTTTAGTATGAAAAAATTAAGTAGGGTACACTATGCCGCTTTTACAGTAAATTGATAATGGACAGATTCGCTCCTCAATGATCACCCACTTTAGAGGGGTGTTTCATAATCGCTACCAGTTCACTGACTCAAGTAAAAAAAAAACAATCCGATCATAGTTGAAGCAATGGGAAAGTTGATAAGAGTTTGTAGTTAAGTTCAACAATTGCTTGTACGCAAATTTTTGTATATCGCCATTCATTACTGCTTTACTGTGTAGACTTGGACTCCCCGAGAGTAATTATATTAGCCTAAAAAACTAGTCAAATGCGAGTCGAATTCGCACACAAAGGGTTCCGTACCGTCGTACATAAATGTTTCTTGAATGGGGTTCCCCTTTTATTTTTATTATTTGATGTTATAGCGGCAATAGAAATACACACTTCAACTCTCTCTCTCACTATTACGGTTCATGAGATACAGCCCGCTTACCTCTCTGCTGGACTGAAAGTAAAGAAAAAGCATAGAGTGCGTCCAGCTGCTTCTCTCCCCGAGCATGTCGTAAAAGTCGACTTAGGGACAGTATCCTCACCAACATGATGGACCATCTACATGGGCGATGGGCTGACCACCGGTCACCATGGTTCATCATATCCATCTTAGGACTAAATCAGAAGTGGCTGCAAGTTTTATTATGTTTCCTTGTGGCTCTGCCCACCCCTTTAGGAATACAGGCGTGATAATACGTATGTATGTAGATACAGCCCGCTGACAGACGGATTTACGGACGGCCAGCGGAAGCTCAGTAATAGGTTCCCGTTGGCATCCTTCGAATACGGAACCCTAAAAGGTATAAATTGAAGAGTGTGACAAGTATTGTCTACTTAGTTACCTCCTCCATGGCGTGGCGGATGAATGCAGGCTGGATGAATGGCTGAGCTGAGACACGAAAGGTGTGGGATCGATTGTTAATATCTCTGCAAATACTTATCTGGTTTTGGTGTTATGGTACCATCATGGTACTGTAGTTTTCGTTGTAGTAATAGTAGGGAATCCTATCCTAATGTGGGGTCAGTGGGTACTATTTAGGTGACTGCTGGATATGATTTTACTTAGTTGCCAATTGTGCCATTAGAATCGGTTTAGTATATTATAGCATGTTACAAAATACTATTTTTAATTCTATTCACGATTTTTTATGCTCTACATAATTATGTAAAACGATTTATAAGCTCATCTAAGCGATTATGATTTTTAGGTCGAATTCTATAGGACGACCTCGGTGGCGAGGCGGGCGAGTGCTCGGCTGAGACACAAGAGACGCGGCTTCGATTCCCGCTACGGGAGAAATGTTTGTATGTTCTGCAAATATTTCTTCCGGGTCTGGGTGTTGTAATATGTATTAACAAAAAAAAGTATATAAGTATTCTATCAGCCATCTGGTGCCCATAGTACAAGCTTTGCTTAGTTTGGGGCTAGCTAGATAGTGCTGTGTGAAAAGTCCGCAAATATTTATAACTTCCAGGAGGTCATTGCTTAGTGCAAATACCTACTAACTAAAAGTATACTTTATGCTATATATACTAGAATTCATACTTTTTAACATTTTTATAAAAAAATATCACACCTTAACGGATAAGCTGACAAACTTCAAACAAAATTTCGTGATCATCAGAAGTAGATAATATATAATTTGGCGCGGAAGCCATAATAAATAGCCTCCACACTCGTCTACATAATATATGTTATAAGTCATCCAAATTTTTTATTGATTAAGTTGCGCAATATTTGAACACACTTCGATCTGCGGTACATCCACCCACTCGAGATATAAATAGTACTCATATCTCATATTTCTTCATATTTTTACTACTTCTCATGTAAACAAGCAAGCGCAAAATCGAATAGAATGAATATTTTTTATTTCTTCCACGTTTTTTCTGTGTTTAGTCCATAATGCATAATACAACAGGCCCAACCTAAAATATCTCTTTTAAGTAGCAAGATGGGCGATGGGCTGATCACCTGTCACCATGGTTCACCATGTCCATCTTAGAAGTAAATCGGAAATGGCTGTAAGTTTTCTTATCTTGTGGCTCTGCCCACCCCATTAGGGATACGGGCGTGATGATTATGTAAGTAGCAAGATATTAGTAGTATATTAGTAGCATAGTAGAAAGGTATTCGACGAGACCTTAATAGCACTTTACTTCCTTGGTATAAGCAATCGTTGTCAAGGGCCTTACTTTTGGTAACCAATTGAATAATTATTCAGTTTATTATAAACATAAATACGACGTTACGGATTTATTCTAAATAGTCATATTTATGGAGATATAAATCATATGTTAAAAATAAAAAATTACAAAAATAATTTTAAAATTATATACTTAACGAGAGCAGACTTTGAATTATCGTTATGATTGACCTCGATTAACATAAGAAGTTACATTAGTTAGCTATGTAACTTATTGACCTTACTTTTGTTTACCTACTTCCAACCTTTCGTAGCTTAGGTACCTCATAAACAATAAACAAATATTTAAAAACCGCTTTTAATAAATAATTATATTATGTACCTTTATTATAGGTACATATATCTTATTAGTTGGGAGCGGAAGACCTAGGCGTAACTATGTACCTACCTGGACCAACTCAGCGTTTGAAAAAGGGTGCGGTCAAGAGTAGGTACCTTAAACCAACGAGCAGGCGTGAAGAATGCAATGAGAGTGAATGAAGCGAAATAAGTATGTCAGGATCGTAGCAAATGCAGATCAGTGATCTCTGCCTGCCCCTATACAAATACAATACAAATACAAATGGAACAAAATATACATTGGTATAAAATAACATAATAGTACACGATGATAGTTGCAGTAGTTAAGAACTGTGTCGCAACTATCAACGCCCACCTCCATGACCACGGAGCGTAAAGTTCCTTATACAGAAAAGGACTAAAAGTAGTTGATAAAATTTAAACACAAAAAAAGGAAAGCAGGCGTGATTTTATGCATGCATGTATATTGTATTCGCAAAATACTGTCAAAAATATAATATGGGGCTACAAGACATAGAGTTAAATCAGTCTTATTTCTAAAAGTCGGAAGTGTAAAAAGTAAACGTGTAGGTGCAATGTTTTATCCTTGATAATGTAGTTGTACCTAGGTACTAGGTAAGTACCTAAGTACCTTACGTAAGGTAAGGTATAGGTACTTCCTATGGTTACGGTTAGTTGGTTTAAACGGTCCGATGCCCTTTTTGAAACGAATACATATTTTACTTTTCACTTACGAAAAAAGGCGAATACTGGTTATTTCGATGGGATTTACCTAATGATTTTGATTAATATATTTTAGACCCTGACACAAATTTTACAGGTAAGTTAAAATGCGAGCAAAATCGAGGGAAACAGCTAGTCCACACTAATATTATAAATGCGAAAGTAACTCTGTCTGTTTGTTACTTTTTTACGCCTGAACAGATTTTCATAAAATATGACAGAGTTAGATAACATCTTAGGGAAGGACATACCTACTACGCTACATTTTCTCTCGAAAATCATGTAGATGAAGTCGCGGGCAACAGCTAGTTTTCTATAAAATCATTGGTGCGGAGTAAAATATGAGTAAATAAATGATCAGGAGGTAAATAGGTACAGAAACAGGCGCCATAAGTAAGTAAATATGAATGACTACATTCAACTAGGCTGTGATAAACACTTAGGTAATCCACATTAAAGCCACGTACCTACCTCAAAGCGTTGACTAATATCTGTATTATGACAATGACAAAAACTTATTCACTCATATGAATATCATAAAACATTATCAGATTGTCATATATAACGAGCAGGTTCTGGTTTTCTGAATAATTTAAAACATGCTTTGTTTTCCCCGACAAGTAGAAATCAAGTTTTTAGGTTAGTTGAATGTCGCTTAGATAATGTAGTGTAGTCATTCATTATACTAGGTGTAATTATAATATGTGTAACTAGTGAGACGCCCGCGGTTTCACTCGCGTAGAGAAGATCTTTTGGGTGAATCTCGTGTTTGAACAGCCCTGACACCCCGTTGCACTTTGTGCAATATTATGACAAATAACATGTGAGAATTCATCCTACTTTTTCGTAAGGATGTGTGGATGTGACGATGTATGTTTGTGCCTCAATCACCCCGTAACGACTGAACGGATTTGAACGAAACTTGGAATACACATAGTATGTGTGCTGGAATAACATTAGGCTACTTTTTGTTTGAATACCACGTGAGCGGAGCCGCGGGCGAAAGCTAGTTTTATTAATATAGTTAAGGCACTTCTATTTAGCAAAACAATCTACAATATCAGCAAATGCATGAATAATGACTACACCAACTTCAAACAGTAAAATGACAATTAGCTTAGCAAGTTTAGCTAATTGTTGACTAGACAGAATACATAATAGTAGTATTTTTAGCAATTCAATTAATTAATGATCAATTTATTTATTTATTAAAGTAGATACAATGATACGCTTTTTTACTACGGCAAAAAAAAAATATTTACACTGTTTTTATTAGTACATCTTAGAACTTATCTGAGCATACCATGTTGAAAAGAAGGCAGGTTACAACTTGTGTACCACCTACCAACTAAATTGCCCTCCTACTCCCTACTACGAAAGTAAATTGTATTGTAAATCTAATCACGAGACGAGAACTAGATGTTCACACTAACCTTATTAACTTCAAAATTTAAAGTTAATAAGGTTTGTATTTAAATTAACAGTTAATGTGTTCTTCTTTTTCAATAAATATTATTATATTCTATGGTAAACCACTAGAATATAATTTTAGGGCACACGTTATGGTAAAAAACATTTTCCACTAAATTATATTTATACTAGCTGTTGCCCGCGACTTCGTACGCGTGTAGTAGGTACATTATTTTGTTCTATAATCAATAGTTTTGCAGCGCACGCCAAAAACTATTTTGGGTTTTCTACCTTGGGTTACAATATTGCAATTTTCTTACGGATCCCTAATATTTTTGAAAATATACTATAGCCTATACTGGTCCCTGATAATGTAGCTTTCTATTGGTGAAACATTTTTTGAAATCGGTTCAATAGTTTCGGAGCCTATTCGTTACAAATAAAAAACAAAAAATCTTTCCTCTTTATATTATTAGTATGATTACCTACGTCTGTCACCAGGTAAGGAAGTTATTTGATTCTTCTAGTGCTAAATCTACACGCTTAGAATATCAAATACTCATCTGGGATTCACCCATAGTCAGTAGGTACTTAAAATACCGGAGATAACAGGTAAAAACATTACGCTCTCTTATGACCGAAGTCACTCTTATGGCGAGTGGAACGCCCGTGGTTTTACTCTCGTAGAGTAGATTCTTCGTGTTTGATTGAACAGCCTTGACACCCCGTTGCACTTCTTTGGCGAACCTCTAAATTCGTTATCATTTTGTATTGAAAGAATCCAAATCAAATTGAAAGAATCCAAGCAAATCGGACCACCGGTTAAAAAGTTCCCATACAATCTTTAACAACCCCTGCGTCCCGTTTCGGGGGCAGCATTGAAAATAATTTACCATAGAATTATTAAATGTACCTATTGAAGAGTATTTATGCGCTAAGTTTCAAGTTTGAAAGTTCAAGGAATACGAATTTTACTAATGAAAACTTTTAAAATGACGACTGTACCTACGAAACGAGAGGCAAACTATTGCGTAGTCCCACGTATGCAACGTATGCGATGCAACGTGGGGGAATGTCTGTGCGCACTTGTCCCGTGTTTGCATCGTAAATTGGCATCAGATGCTGTTGTAATTTTTCAGAAGGTGTACTATAGTACACCCTATAGTACTATAGACACATTATAGTGTGTCTATAAGTCATATTTTCTGATTTTGATAGCGTGTTTGAGGATGATTTATTAAGTTTACCATTTTAAAAAAATATTTCCGCGCCACAAAAACAAGAGTTAAGAGAAGATATCACGATATTCAATGCATTTAATATAAATGACATTGTAACTCTTCTTTTTACAAAAGTACCTATTTTTATTTATGACGAGCTTCGCGTAAGTTCTAGAAACACGCGTGAGATAGCGTAAGAACATCCCCTCCATCTTTCCACGCCGGTCTGGACATCGCAGGTCGACGTTGCGTGGGAGGCGTGTCATTGCGTTGCATAGGTACGAGAAGTGTGTTTCTATTGCATAGTTTTTCATATAAAATCAAGAGTCCAGGTATCATAATGCATCCCATAGGTACGTTGCGTACGTAAGATCAGTTTGTCTCTAGCTTTACAATGTCCTTCAAACTCTTCATAAAACAGTTTCAGTCTATTGTTAAGGATTATTTTCTAATGCGCTGATTTGATATGATGTACAAGATAATGTAGAATAAGATTAGCCGTGATATAAATCGCGCTGACGGAGCGATGTCAAAAGCTACTCGAGCTTCCTTCGGTATATGCACTTCACGATTAAGGGCTGTTCTGCGAATACTTGTATTTGAATAATAGAATCGGAATAGGCAACTCGTGTTAAGTGCTTACCTACCTACAACTTTTTTTTTACACAACAATAATCCGCATAAGTGGTTGTAGGCTTTTTTATTTATCTGCGCCGTATAGACTCTGAGCTAATTTATATTATGACTGACTCGCCAAATCATCACCACAACAAGCAGGTCATACCATCATCATTTAAAAATAAACAGTGGACCGTTGGAAAACCTGTCCGAATAGGATTTTGTTTACTGAGTAACAGGAATCAAAGTGGGGTGGCTGAATAAATAAACTTTGTCACAGAATATACAACAGTATGTTATGACTGGGCCATAGCGAATTTGCTCAGCAAAATCTATGTAGGATTCTGTTGTTAGTTAATGAAATGTATTTATTCAAAATAAAAATGAAATATTAACATTTTTTATTTTGTTCTCTAAACTAAGTAGGGACCTAAGTTCGTATGAGCTCGTGGCCAAGTCTTGTGACGGAGTTTTTAGGCCTAAAAAGAAAACATGCTAAAGAGAACAATTAAAAAAATCTTGAAAATACATGTTCTGAGTATGTTTGATTTAGATCTCGGGAACCCTACCATATTTTCAGATGATTTTTACTTTGATATGTAGGTAATATGTAACTATTTCTTCAGATGTTGAAATCAGTATTATATTAATTTTGTAGTTTTCTTTTAATTAACAATTTGAATTGGCAGGTATTTGATTTCAATATTTTGCGCGGCCTCATTATCTGTCTTTCTTTTACACCCGAAATCCTTAGTATACCTACTTATCTCTTTCAAAATCGGTCTAGACTCGATAGTATGGTAAACTCTTAAGTTTTTGTAGTAAATACAAAAAATATATCATAATCATTATAAGTTCGAAAGCCTAATCAATTTGAGTGAAAGTTGGGAGTACAAGTGTACCTAATCTTTAATAATATTCCTACTTTTTATTAGCTTCACAAGTGGAAGCTATAGTAGGAAAATAAATAAAGCAATGTGGTCCCATTCCCAAGGTCTCAAATTTGATTTAACATCACTATTTTATTACAGTATGTAATTATGCGAGGAAAAAATATTCATTGGTAGAGTCAATTAATAATACTACTGTAGTAGGTGGATACTAATTATTAGTACTGAATAATGCTCCAATGTCTCGTAACTCTTTTTGTCAATAATATTGTAAAGGAATAATTAAACATGCGTAAATTCCAAATCATCC
The DNA here is from genome assembly GCA_949320045.1 of Scotopteryx bipunctaria. Lineage (NCBI taxonomy): Eukaryota > Metazoa > Arthropoda > Insecta > Lepidoptera > Geometridae > Scotopteryx > Scotopteryx bipunctaria. The sequence goes on from OX439449.1 coordinate 6,691,731, forward strand.
CCGTGATTTCAATGAATAAAGCATTTTGAATTTGACTTATAGTTTCTATTATGTTAGGTAGGTATCTGTGGCATTACTATAAGGCATAGCATATTGTGGCAAATTAAACCAGACTAGTAATTTTAATAACGCAAACGATCTTGTTTGACAGATCGATTGATTTTATCGTAGACTATAATTATGACGTGTGTAGGATTACTGAGTTTGAGCTGGTATTTTTTCCAATGCAAATACGACGTGTTTTGCTTATACAACAATAAATAAAAACACATGTTCGATATCTATCGCATTTGGATATATTAGCGACGATCTTTATACATTTTGTGTGAATTCATCTAACAATTAATATTTCAACAATAACCGTTTTTAAACAACCTGTACATAAAATCACCGATAAAGAGGACACTCGACGGGATTACGCATCATAATATTCTATGTATGATTTATCAATGAAGTTAGAGTACAAAAGAGCTATACATAAGTTGCACCTGTTAAAAAGAGACATAAAGGACATTAAGTTTCAAATATGAGCTATAATGTTTTTTAACAATTTTACAAGATATACTGACCATCCACTTGGCCCATGTTTTTATTTAATGTCGTTCAAGTAAATACACCTTCCGTACCATCGTAAAGTCATCATCTTCCTGCCCTTATCCCACTCTATGTGGGGTCGGCACAGCATGATCCTTGGATCATGCTGTAAGAGTTTTGGCTAGGTATTTTATGACCGGCCGCCTGCCTGACGTCAACCCTCCTTGGGAATACTTGCTTATTGTATCTCATCATGTTGGAGGATACTAGTCATAGTCGACTTTTACGACATGCTCGGGGAGAGAAGCAGCTGGACGCATTCTATGTTTTTCCTTTACTCCCAGTCCAGCGAAGAAGTACCATCGTAAAGTAATACCACAAATATTGTGCGCCTCGGCAATTTTCGTCTAGCTTCTGAAATACGAACTAACATGATGATGATAATATCATCTTAATTATGTACTTATTTTTTTAAAGGGTTGCAGTTATTATTAGTTGACTGTTAGTTGCATATTCGGACAAATACGGTTTTCATACAAAGCACGAAAATTGCTGAGTCGCAAATTTCAACTCTTATCTATTACTGTTCATGAGATATAGACGGACGGACGGACGGACGGATAGACAACGGAGGCATAGTAATAGGGTCCAGTTTGTACCCTTCGGGTACGGAACCCTAAAAAGACCCAACGCGGACAAAGTCGCGGAGCGTGGTTCATAACACCTAAATAAATCAATTTGTGCAATGATAGTTTAATAATAGTAAATCAAGTACATACTATGATCTACTCTATCTAATGCTTCTCGTAATACATTGCATGACCAATATAAATCGAAATTTCATCATCTCCATTACAGGAATAACAGACCTTAAGCATATAGGTTTACAACGAGGAAGGTGACAACACAGATGAGTAAAAAATCCCCGCGGTAAACCTAAGTTATTCAGTGGTAAATGAATGAAAGCTGTGGTCAATAACTCTGATAAGCACCCAGTACCCAGTATTTCGCTAGTAGGTAGGTACCTACCAATCTACTTTACTGTACCTAATATTTGCCAATTCTTCATTTGTATGATTGAATGTAGATATGTATTTGTGGATGTGTTTGTTTGATCATATCTTTCGAACCGTTAATCCGATCTGTATGAAACTTGGTAGGTCAATAGATTGTGCTGTGAAGATTTGCTAGGAAGGTTAATTATTGGTGTATGGGTTGTATAGATATTGGGTTTCATTGAGATTTTCTTTACAAATGTGCCGAGTGGTGTGCCTTATGAAAGGGCTTTTATGGTTCTAAATAAAATGGCTTTATTTTTATTCTAGCATGTATAATTTTTAAAATAAATCGAAAAAAGTATAATTTAGAAAACCGTTGTAACCTGAGCTCCCTTTTGTTAGAGTTTCGATGTCTTCGTGGTTGAGGTTAGACTGGACATTCGCTATTGTTGTTTTGATTTATGCGGTATCGCAGTAGTTATATCTGCTACGTCTTCTATAACAAGTTAGAGTCGACATAAAGTTTTGATTTTGTACTGTAATAAAAACTAGATATATGAATTACTAGTATAGAACAGACAATGGTCTAATAAGAACTTGTAGGTACATAAAATAAAATTATATAAAAAACATCAGGGCGCGAATCCGAAAGACTTGCAGATTGTGGACACAGCAAGCGAGATTTCAATTCGGCGCGAACTGCTTAGTAAATAGGTATAATTATATACCTACCTACATCGTTTATTTAAGTTATTTTATGCACATATCTTTCCCGCCGCTAGAAGTTAAATAAGTAAGGTGCATGTTCCAATACAATAGAAACTGTTAAAATGATATCTTGTCCGATCTCTACTAATTTGCATTGAAATCGGGTTTTGCCTTTCGTCACGGAAGATTGTTTGAATACATATATTCCACGCAAATAAGCTCACGCAAATATTGTAGCTAATATATGAATCGAACACAATAGTGTTCTTAATCTTATCTCATTAATTAGTTCTGGCGTTTAATTGATCTGCAATGCATCTTACGAATAAGTTACTGCTTGAGCCTTCGATCACGAGATGACTAGTCTTTTAGGGTTCTCTGTACCCGAAGGATGCCAACGGGACCCTATTACTAAGCCACCGCTATCCGTCTATCTAACCGTCTGTCAGCGGGCTTGTATCTCATGAACCGTAATAGGTAGAGAGTTGAAATTTTCAGAGTATGTGTTTCTAATGCCGCTATAACAACCAATAATAAATATAAAATAAAATAAAAAATAAAAAGGAGTCCCCCCCCCATACAAGATGCCTTTTTTAACGTTCGTAATCGATCATCGAAGTTAAGCAACGCTAAGCGCGGTCAGTACGGAATGGGTCGAGTCATTTTGCACATTTTTTTGTAGTATTTTTGTCTATTTCTTTTTGAAACGATTCAACATTTATTAATTTGTTCAAAAATAATAATAAAATAAAGGGGATCATTTTGCATTTTTTTTTTGCTTGATTTTAATAGGGAACGTGCTGCCATAGGTGGCATAAATGTAAGAAACATTTATAAATAAATTAAATGAAATGTACATTGGTACGGACCCCACTTAAGTGGGATAAGGGCAGGGATCTCCCTGCCGTACCATCATCATCTGATGATGGTACGGAACCCTTCGTGTGCGAATTCGACTCACACTATTTTTTGTTACACTTTTCTTTAAACTTGAACCAATAACTGTTAGTTTCCGTGGGTGGGGTCCCTACGCGCGTGGTGAGGGAGAAGGGGGTTGATTTTAAAGTTAGTATATGTTTGCAAAAAAGGGTAGGTAGGTATTTAATCAGCTGTAGACAAAACTAAACTTTGCTATTGTTATAGGTACTAATGTCTCTATTTATTCTCTGTATTTTCATTCTTATAACCGGCGATGGTCTTGTAACCAGTCACGTACTTATGCACTTTAGAATATGGGCTGTGTTTAACATAACTTTTGGACGTGCTGCTGACTATCACCTTTGATGTAATCAATGACCTTTAATGTCTGGTAATCGTGATCCCGTTCTAGACATTTTGGTGCAATGGAGCTCGTAGTTTCTGATCTGTCCTGCTGTACAACAGGCAGTAGAGCAGATCAGAAACTACGAGCTACAAGGGAATCCTCGTGTTGGGTCAAAACTGTGTATTATTAGACTGTTATTTAATTACATTAAGATATGTAAGTATAGGTGTAGGAATGGGTATGCCTTGAATAAGAATGTTTAAAATGCATAAATCCATATAAAATATAATAAACAACAAAGTCTCATAATATGATGGGGTACAAAGTATGCAATATTGTATAATGTATCTTATTACTTTATTTCTTAATTATAAAAATTGTTATTTATAAAATACCTTCATGTCATCATTTTTCTGCCTTGACTGTCTTAAATCCGCAAAAAAACCTTTTAATAATAATATTGAATGCTGATCAATTTTATTTAGCATTAAATCCCCATAAATCATAAATTAGCATTAGCTCGTTCATCAGAACTCTCTGTACCTGCGTAGGTACTTCCATGTTGAAGATGAAATACAAATGCCAGAGTCAAGGATTTCAAGGCGACATAAAACGAAGGACTGGTTTTGCGGCAGGATTATGACACTTTTTTTAAAGGTTTTCTAGTTAGGAATACGTATTTCAATTCACATGCCTAAGACTGCGTTTCCATCATAGATGTGAAACGTACCTAAGAGGTGCGCGAAGAAAAATTCACCAATAAGATTACTTCATCGAATGTATGGCGGAAAATTATGTAAATTTATTGGTGGATTTTCCTCGCTCACATACGAAGCACAGCTTTCGTGGAAACGCAGCCTAAACATAATGCCAATCAAAGATAATAATGACTGCGATTATCCACCATTATATTAAAAGCTCCACAAAAATTAATTCAATAATTTAAAAACTATATTTCACACAAAATATTTTTAAGTTTCCAAGGTATGGTAGTGGTTTAGGTTAGTCAATAGTAATTCACCTACAAAAGTCAATCAATACACGTAGAATTGGCATGCAGAGCTTTTCCTAAATTATCGTCTATTATATTTAAATGAAAAAGGGTTGATGAAACCTTATTGAAACTCCAGTTTTGAAGGCTCCAATAATAACAAATAGGTAAATTCAATGGTACACAAAAAATAAAACATAGTACTCCTCCTACCCCGAGAAAAGATTTTGAATGTTTGTTCTCCATAACTTGGTTCGGGTCACCAATATGTGCTGATAGCATGATCGTTTGCTGGTAAAATGTTTCTGACTCAGGACAGACAAACTGACACGGTGAAACTTCTTGGCGAAGGTTCCCCTAAAAATACACTTGTGGATGAAAATAAGTTTTAGAAGCTCAACAAACTTCATATCTATAAAATTAAACCAAAATCTTAATGTTCATTTATTTTATTGGACAATATCTACTACTTCCGACCTATGTTCGCGTACCTTATTTCAAGATCATCGTAGGTACTTTCACCACGAACATTTGCGTTCACAAACAGAAACCTTCGTAAGACAATTAATCAGCAATAAATGTTGCCATTCAATAATTGTTGGAACAATACGGTAATTAAATCCAGCGTGCTGGCAGTGATGGTACGGAATAGTGTTTGTGGTTGTGGGTGAATTATGAAGGCAGCATGGTCCAGCTTGCCGCGTCCGTGTGTACCCTTGACCGGCGGCGTCAGTCCGCGCGCGGCTCTCTGCTTGTACCCTCGCGTCGCAACATAAAGCCTGCACTTCCTCTCGCAACGCCAGTCCAGGACGATGCCTCCGCCGGACATATGAACCGACCCCGCGATATACCAGTGTACCTTCTGTGATGCTTCTGATGCCGATGTACTAAGTGATTGTGATAAACGTGATGAAGAATAAGAACCAGACGGAGCCGCAGCCGGAGCTGCAAGAACTGCTGCAGAAGCCGGCTAGCCTGCCGCTCATAGACAGAACCAAGCATGCAATACGTACGTTTACTTTTACAGTTTCAGTCATCTTTTCAGAACTCCAGTGACATCTCATTACGTCTCAATACTATCTGTTCCGATGAATGGAAGGACGACGTCAACCACTCTTAATAACAATTGTTTAAATATTGAAAAATTTAAATGCTGTTTAGTGTGTAAATTATTGAACCATGTCTCGAATGTCGTTCATTGTTTACGCTCCAACCGGTGTTTGTATTGTAGTGAGCGTCGATTCAGTGGTGAGTTTTGTGGGATCAAGGATCTAAACAGGTACTTGCTAGGAGTATTTGTTAAAACAGCAATAGCTCAGGAATGCAGTGGTACCAGTGGTACCTATGCCTCTATATGTCGCCTGAGGTGCCTCATCACGAGTCGCGAAAAGTCAAATATTAACAATAACCAGTTCTCAGAGCAATTTGAACATTATCGGTAAATTTAACACGGAATTAAAACGCATAAATAAGTAGATAGGCAGGTACTGCTATGCCATTGAGTTTTTAGTTTCAATGAAAATAAAATTATAATATCCGTGTTTTTATTAGCTTCTTAAAGATCGTTTTCCCATTCCAAATTATAGAGGAATTAATATAAAAAATAATGTCCAAATTCGTAATAATGTGAAGTAGGACGCCTCCTTATTTTGCTGTGTGCATAAGTAAGATCTTAATAGGGAATATGCATGATTTTTTCCGCCTAAATTAAGCAGATACAGACTAGATATTTTAGTATTATCTTAATACAACATTATTAACAACTTTCAAGTTTTTAAGTCATGACGGAGGCCTTTAGGCGGCCTTAAAACTCCGCCACAAGAGTTGGTCACTTGCTCATACGAACTTACAACATTATGAAACATCAAGGGGCAAAAATATTACTAGTGTTAAAGTAAGGAGTCTCATATCTTCAAGTGCTAATCAAAAAGTGCATTAATTCTTGGCAGATTGTCTGATTGTGATTAAGAAACCACTTTCAGTCATCGTCCTAGATAAATTACCTATAGTCTCACCAGAATGCTAGGTAAATGGAATCACAAGATAAATCTATTTTTTTAATATTTTCTTAAACCCCATTAACAAAACATAGGCATTTCGACACAATGTTGTAGCGTGTGACGTCAAGACGCAAAGCAATGGTGAGGCGTTTCGTAAATTTGGATTTCCCTCACTTATTTTGCACTTTTTATTTAATATTTTAAGCAAATAAAAAGAAAATAAATAAGAAAAATATGATTGTACTACAAATGCAAGGACAAAGATGTAGAAAAATAATATTTCAGCTAAATTTAAAATATACGCATATGCCCTATTAATTAGTACGCATTATTATTGAGAAACAACTTTTAAGTATATCTATATACATATACATGTATACAGTACATGTACTATATTATGTATATAGTATAGTATATCACTACAGTGGGAGTCAACATCATAAAATTAATTTATGCAAATTTCAGAGTTTTAATATCTTGCCTATCTGGTTAGAAAATTAATCCTATCAACATTCAGATTGCAGTACGTAATGTGCTTTTCTCAAAAACTACTTAAATCTTAAAAGTATAAAAGTAAAATATGAAACTCCCTACTCCATTAAAGATACGTAATACTAATTGTTTTTATAGCAAGAGAGTGCTAAGACAAGACTGAAACCGTCAAAGGGTTGAAAATAAAATCGTAAATTAGAGTTTAAAGAAACTATGATCGCGGTTATCGTCACTTACCTCATGCTGTATATAACAGGACAGAAGATTTTCATAAGTACTAATTAATGTATTTCGTATTTAACGAATTTTTTCAAAATTGATCCTTTGTTATAACAATGTGTTTCATTATCGATTAGTGGATCGCCTTGTGACTTTGTCCACGTCGTGTTTTTCATACAAATTTTATCTTCCCGCTGCGTCCTGTAGTGCCACCTGTAGCACCCCTACACCATATGAGGTGTATTCCTTCCAAGTTTAATGTTTCTAGGACTTGAGTTTAGGCTGTACGTTGATTGTCAGTCAATGAGTCAGTAACGTAAGTGTTTTAGATTTATCTAGCGGTCAAGTGACAATCTAATTTTTGAATGAGTGTGTTTAACCTTGGGTACCTACCTACCTACCCAACCCCGCTAATGTATTTGAATTAGTCCATCAATGATTTTGAGATAGAGGTCACTAGATCCGATTAGTTTGCAGTTGCCGAATTGCAAAACGCAATTCGGCCTATGAATTTCAACTAAAAAGCTAAAAAGTCTAAATTTTTTTAGTTGTCTTTGACTTACTGCCCTTTTTAGTATATGGTATAGATTTTCAATACAAATCGATTTCTAAAGATCGACCGTTGAACATTTTTGAGTATGGCTGTTAGTCCACCTAATTTAGTTGAAACATAATTCTCTTTTCTATTTCTAGTGTGTCCTATCAAACCATTAGTTAGGCAGGTTTCAATCCGTTTGGAAAATTTTACTCGCAATCTAACTAACGAAACAATCTGAATCCGAGTATCAAGAATCAAAGGTAAACCGAATGAAAAATAAAACCGGAAGAGTGCTAATCGAATTCGCACACGAAGGGTTACATGTACATAAATGTTTCTTGTATGCCACCTATTATTATAGATGGCAGTACGTTCCCTATTAAAATCAAGCAAAAAAGAAAGCAAAATGAAATATATCTCTACTATGCTAACACATCTCTACTACTACTACCCTTTATTTTTTTATTATTTTTGTACAAATCAGTAAATTATAGATCGTTTAAAAAAGAAACACACAAAAATACTACAGAAAAAAATGTGCAAAAAGTCACTCGACCCATCCAATTACTGAGCACGCCTAGTGTTGCTTAACTGCAATGAACGATTACAAACCTTATAACTTATTTTTTTTTTCTTTTATGAGACCCCCTTTTATTTTATTTTTATAATTTCTTGTTATAGGGGCAATAGAAATACATACTCTGTGAAAATGAACTCTCTACCTATTACGGTTCATGAGATACAGCCCGCTGACAGACGGACGGACGGACAGCGGAGGCTTAGTAATAGGGTCCCGTTGGCACCCTTCGGGTTACGTACCCTAGAAAAACACCTCTACTACTACTAGTCGTGTAACTTAGTAGTTACTCTTTTAATTTTTTTGGCACAAAATAAACTTTTACTTTACTTTACTTTTAGTTCTTTCGAACCAGTGGAAGGTTCGAAGGATAAAAATACGCCATAAATGATTCTTTGATGTTTCAACATAATATATGTTTTCTAAATTTTTTAGGTTCTACGACATGCCGGTTTTCTCACGATGTTTTCCTGTACATTTGAGAGTACTGGTATAAAGCAAACAATTAAAAAAAGAAAAAATCCTTTTGCACTACCGGATTTGAACCCTAAATATAACTAGACCACCAGTGCTCTCTAAAATATTTGGTTGAAAGAAAACACTTTAACTTTCACTTGTTCAATACCTGTATCTACATAACAATAATGTTCTATTGTACATACATACATTCATACATAGTAGTTAATGTTAGAAACTAACCTCATTCGGAACTAAAAGTTGACATGGCACGGCTTTGTCATAATCACAAAAGGTAATCTGACCCTATACAAGAGATACATGGTTTACTTTAAGTTATTGTGCGCACTAATTTTGTTACGTTGCTCAAATTGTCTACTACAGCTCCCACATTGCCAAAATATTTGTTTACTAGCAGCCGCCCGCGGCTTCGCTCACGCGGTACCCAGATAAAAAGTACCCTATGTCCCATTCCAGCACACGTAGGTACCTACTATCCTCATTATTCATTATAATATAGTGTTCGCTAAACGATGACTAAAGTATTGCCATCTCTTACCATTTCATAATGACAAACAGTGACAGGGCTAACTTTAAGCAATGGCTAACTTTAGCGAACGAATATGAATAATAGGGTATGTAAGTATATTCCGTAGTTTTTGCGTGAAAGAGTAACAAACATACCTAAATCTAAAAATTAAGAAATTTCGGTGAATTTAGGAAAAAATTTGAGAGTTAAGGTAAACTTTTCAAAACGCAACGACAGCGCGTTCTAGGATTTGATCAGAATTAGCAGCGACATCTAGTTTTCAGACGTAGAATTACGTCAGAACTCCATGAATAATCAAGATTGGAAACTTATTAGACCAGTAATAATTTATGCTTCCTTTCACAGGTAATTTGACATTGACAGTTCCTTTTCCATATGTTTTGTATCATCTATTACTAATCTGTGTGTATCATCGCTGTCATTATGTCAAAATAAAAGTATTCTATTTTTCATGAAAAACATACCAAAAATAAAGAATTTACAGGTAATTATGACATCAACTAAATTAGAAAAATTGGCTCTTTAATTTGATATAGGTTATGTGCAGTTTTAGACCAAAAATTGATTCCAGGTTTTCATCCCTTTTCACCCCTTTAAAGGTTGAATTTTGAAAAATCCCTTCTTAGTACACCCCTACGTACCAAGGTTTACCTACACTGAAAATTTCAAGTCTCTACGTCCAGCGGTTTAGGCTGTGCGTTGTCTGTCAGTCAGTCAGTCAGTCAGTCAGTCAGGACAAAGATTCTTATAATATAAGAAGATTGGTTATATCATGAAAAAGGAGTAATACGCCTGGCTTGGTATGGGCTTGTCATGCGGAGGAATGAAAGTCATGTTGCGAAGAGATTTATGAATGTGGATGGATATAGAGGCAGAGGTAGGCCAAAGAAAAGATGGATGGATGAAAAGAGGAAATAGTTAAGAAAGGAGTGAGTACAGAGATGACAGCTGAGAGAAGGAAATGGAAGAGAACACCCCCCACATAGAGTGGGGTAAGAGCAGTAAGATTATGGTAAATCACGAAAAAGAGACATTTCACATATTGTATTGTATGTCGTTATAAACCCATACTAATATTATGAATGTGAATATGACTCTGTCTGTCTCTTACCTTTTCACGCCTAAACCTCTGAACAGATTCTGATGTAATTTGACGAGGAGATAGATTACAACCTGGGGAAGGACATAGGCTACCTCGAAAAATCAATCCAGGCGAAGTCGCGGGCAACAGCTACTAAATAGTATTGTCATGGACTCATGGTCTAAGTCATAACCATAACCTCATCACCTCTCTATATAATTTGTTGACTTGGTTCTGCTGACATCCGTATATTTCACCATAATACATACAAAAGTTATTTTTCTTAGAAAATGTCGTAGAAAAACAAATAAATGAAGTCAACTGACAACAAATACAATTAGTAATTAAAAATAAAAGCAATCATATTTAATTGGTAGTTCTACTTTTATTTTCGTAGCACTGACCTGACGTTTTGTTCCGGTCAGCGCAGTGAACTGAAGCAGGTTTTTGTTGTTATTTTATACAGATTTATTTTGTTGTAAGTACTTCATTATTATAAAAACCAAGATTGTATTCAAGACATTGAAAAATATCCTAATTTAATCACGAGTCTATGGGATGCAATCCTAATTCGCAATTCCTAAAGCTCACTTGTTTTGGGTTAATTTTTTTTGCTCGTAATTTATGTTCCAAGATTACTATGTTGGCACGGTATATGTAGGTGTTTGGTAGTTATTTTTATAAAGATTAATTTATTGTTTTAATGGTCTTCATTTGACTCTGTAACGACCGCCAGCTAATTGAACTAGCAATAAATCATTAATGCCAACATTAATTATCATAAATTCATAACTTAACTGCTTATGTCAACATTTTGAAACTATTCTGTTTATTATTTTTTAAATACTTTGAAAATCTTGGAACTTTAACTTGAGTAGGTATACTTAAGTACTTTTAAATTATGTATTTGCGTGTAGTTACGAAGAGGACGAAACGAAATTGTTTTGTCTCTAGTATTAAAATTACCTCTAATCTGGTTACATCTTATTTATCTTCAATGATGTAATTCTTATTATACATTAGTAGTAATACTACTACTAGTCGTGCCACGAGTTCTTGCGAACCAGTGTGGTGAAAGGATTTAAACAGCGCCTCAAATGCTCCTTTCATGCACTTGACACAGGTTTTCGAACTTTTTAGGTTCTACGACATGCCGACATCTTTTCCTTCACAATTTGAAAATAGGTACTGGTATAGAGCACAGAAAATCCATTGGTGCACGACCTTAGGTTCGGAAAGCGGGCCGCCTACCACTAGACCATTAGTGTGACTTTGTCCGAGTTATGTTTTTTTCTGAGAAACTTCATCTGTCGCTGCGTCATCTAGGAGCCGAATTTCGGAAATTTCTTTCTTAGTGCCCCCTACACGATAAGAGGAACATATCCTCCAAGTTACATGCTTCTAGCATTTATGGTTTAGGCTGTCCATTGATTGCCAGTCAGTCAGTCAGTCAGTAAAGTTAGAGTTTTCTATGTTTAGATTATTCCGTAAATCACGATAAATCGCACAGTATTATTTAAACTATTACTGCATCACATAAATGAATTGGTTACTGTGTATTACAAAGCACGTGTTTCGATTACTCACAAGCCGTGAAAATCTATGATTCAATGCGAAACAGAGATGCGGTCGTTAACTAAATTATGGTTTGCATAACACCGAGCCTAATAAAGTATTTGGATAACGATTTTACCTTGATAAAGTTGTACTTGATTTTTTTTGCAATTGTAATTAATTGAATTTGTACTTAGTCACTTTCGCCTACTAGATACTTTAAATAATAACAGACTACACACTGCTTTACAAGCTTTCACTTTGAGCTTTCGAGGTGTTTAATGAGATTGATTTGATCCATTATACCTACCCCTTTTTTGTATTGCAGTAAATTGCACGGATAATTGGTGTTATGCTCCCCGGCAGGACAGCTTACTGTATTGTGACCAGGGCTTGGTACCGGTACCAATAATACCGCTACTATAGCGGTAATACCGGTATTTCGATAGATTCGAGTTTCGCTAGTTTTGAAGTATTGTTATTTTACTCAAAAATACCGGTATACATAGCTACCGCGACGTTACCAGCTCGCCGTTCCTACGAAACCTGTGAAACTTATGGAATTAGTCAAACTACACTTCCTCTAAATACTGGGTATCACTGGCAACTGAACAAGAGTAGGTATTCTTTCAGTAAAGTAAGAACAACCTCATGTATCTACTTACTGTAAATAAATATTTTTCATTTTAATTTTTTTTTTCTATATACTATCTATCTATACAAGAATAAAACTGTAACAGAAAAAATCAGTACATTAAATATTTTTTTAAAATTTAAATGTCGGATATAGAAGCCGAAAAGGCTTTTTTTATTTTAGTCTGTGTGACTTTTCGATTGTGCGTCATGTCGAAACTACCGGATAGATTTTGATGAAACTTTAAGTAAAATAAATCATAGCTTATACTCCCAAAGAACTTTAAGAATACTTTTTATCCCCAATAAAATTACCATAATAAAACTTCCCGTATTTATTCCCGTATAAAACCCCACTTAAATTCTTCTGGGTCCCATTAGTTAAAAACACGTATAACTCATGAACCATTGAAGCCATATTTCTCAACTTGATCGACGAGTAATGGACAGATTATTGACTACCAATTGACAATTTAAGAAATACAAAATAAATACAAAATATTTCAAGATTGTCATGCCAGAGACCATCTTGTCACGATCATAGCCACTAAACTATTTATTGACAAATTCTCATATTTTGTGACAAAATATGACATCAATTTGTGATTTTTTCATGTAAAATATATCATAAGATAGTAAATTTTCCTGCCGGGGAGCATATCAAGATAATTAAGATGATAATGATATAAGACATAAATGGCAACATCTTACTCAAACGAACTCTTCTTTGAGCTGTATTCATAAATGTGACTTTAAAAACAAAATGATTATTTTTTCCGTTTGCAAATAAAATATTAACCTTTAATATATTTATGTCCTCATTGCATTGGCACTTGCCAATCTCAAATTCGGTCAAAAAAGATATTAAATAAATATACCTACTGTATGTTTCTAAAATATTCAAGGCTTTCTGCTTCGATGTTTACGTCAGTTAATTAAAAATTGTCATTGCCGTAACATTGAAAATACCATTTGAATTGCCTAATTAATAAATAGTTTCCTACCTATTTTTGATACTATCCCAGAAAATGTTTTAAGTATCCTGTTAACATTATAAATCCTTAAGTTTTTGAGGCGATGTTTGGATGTTTATAATTTGATCATGGCGTAACGGCTGAACGAATTTGAACAGTACGTGGCTTGGAATAACATATGTTTATGCTGCCATTTTATTCTGGTACCACGCAAGTAAAGCCGCGGGGTGGAAGCTTATTGCTTCATATTAAAAAAAAACTACACACATACACATATATTATCACGATGGGCTGGGCAGAACCACAAGTAAACATATGAAAACTCGCAGCCACTTCTGATTAATAGTTCTAAGATAGATATGGTGAACCATGGTGACAGGTGATCAGCCCATCGCCCATATAGGCGGTCCATCACTTTGAGGATACTATCTCTTAGTCGACTTTTGCAACATGCTCGAGAAGAGAACTGCTTCTCTCCTCGAGCATTCAGACCTGGACGCATTCTATGCTTTTTCTTTACTTTCAGTCCAGCAGAGAAGTATAAAAAAAACTAGTTATAGTATATAGTCTTGGGAATAGGTACCTACTTATATGCACATATTTAATAGTTAGGTATTCGTACGTGGGAAAAGCCACACCTTTATTTAGTGATACCTCAGAATATCCACCACGGGAATTCCTACGCTGAGTAGGTAGTCTTACCTGTTATTACAACTTGTTCAGATATACAACAAATTGTCCAGTGCAGGCTCAAAGCGACGGAACGATAAACATGGACGTATCAACTCTGGACCTCAATGTGTGTACCGACATGTCGTAGAACCTAAAAAGTTTAAAAACATATCAAGCCTTGTCAAGTGCACGAAAGAAACCTTTTTGATGCGAACTTCAACACTTCGACACTGGTTCGAAAGAACCAGTGACACGAGTAGTAGTAGAAGTAATGTGCATCTCTTTCACTTCAATCCAAAAGCTTTTTAACGACTTACTGCTTATTAGACTTGGACGAATAAACACACTTATTCGTCCAAGTTATTAGACTATCGTGCGGATCTCATTATTCTAAGGTTGTAAATATTAGTATTAATAAATATCGCATTTTAATGCGCCATAATTTTCGTATAAAAATTATGAAAGAATCGTTTCATTGGATCACTTTGCATATGACGCAGCTCTTGACGTCTTGACAGTCCTTTAAGATGTGGCCACAGCGCATTTATTAAAAGTGTATTTCAGACATTGTAACATATTAAAACAAAAATTATAATAAATCCATTTAATATCCAAAGAACCAACAGATATATTTTTAAATTGTTTTCAATAGAAATGCACACACAATTTAGGATTCCATGTTTCTTTTTTAAACTCTTTCAAAACACAGCTGTATGTCTGTTGTCCGTTGCTTACATTTTATTGCATGGATTCATTAAAGTACATTTCGCAATTATGCCGGCTTGCCTCGGAAGCAAATTCCTATTCCTGCTCACATAATCTGCGAATAATATTGAGCTTGAGCATAAACACCTACGGGTTTGCATGAGAAGTCAAAGCTCTAATAAAACAATTTTTTGAAATGGTAACAAGATCCTGCTTTCCAAAGACGACAAGGTTGACCTTGTAATCATAACTATGAATAGTTAAATAATATCCCAATGTTCGATGTATCACCGTTGTACTATTAACCCGTCAATTTTATAACTTCTTCGCTGATAACAACATTACATTTTATGACATTGCACTCTGAAATCATCTAGACTAGAGCCCTATGTTGTCATTTATTGATATTGATTAGTATTTTATTACCAAAGCAGTTTATAATGTTGTTGATCAAATGCACACAGCATGACATGCTGCCTTGTTACTTGAATAACTCTGTATAAACAAATGAACTGCGTGTAAGTTTTCTTCATTTATTATGCTTTGAATGTGGAGGCTGAGAACCGGTACTGGCTTTGGCAAAGGTACGCTTAGCAAGTATAAAACTGCCGTTATTGTGTAAATATATTGGATAATCTTTTGTATCACCGCTGTAGCTTTTTCAGTAGCCTATGCAGAGACAAGACCTCTGGTTCAAATCAATGGGTATCATAGTTGTATTCCTTGCTCCGTGGGGATTTCCGCTAGAGCTTAGTTGATCAAACCTTTGCGCTCAGAATAAAAAGACATAAAATAAAAAAAGTTGAGGAATTTCTTACAAAAAAACGCTAGGTGTGAAAATAAACATATTATTGTTAAAATATCTTAACTGGTTTTAAAGTCGATAAGCAAAGCAAGCGTACGTTTTAAA
Organism: Scotopteryx bipunctaria; assembly: GCA_949320045.1. Lineage (NCBI taxonomy): Eukaryota > Metazoa > Arthropoda > Insecta > Lepidoptera > Geometridae > Scotopteryx > Scotopteryx bipunctaria. The sequence goes on from OX439449.1 coordinate 6,707,587, forward strand.
ACTACCAATTGTATCCGTTTACTGCGACGGAATTTTGAATTGCGATCAATTTGGTCACCTTTATTTTTCAATCGTGACTTTGGTGTAGATAGATTTTGTTAGTTTCGCATAATAAGCATGAATGAACTGATCACAGAATTGAAACACTAAAATGGCTCATTTTAATCAACTCTTTTATCATGTTCATTCTACTTTAATTCCTTCAAAGTCTTTCTTCAAGTTTAATTTGTGATATTTGGTTTAAAAAGATGTAGAAGTAACACTTTTGATGCATGCAGATAAATCAATATTGAAGCGAATGGCAAAAGGAGCAAAATCTGCCTAACTTTCTGATGCGAGATGTTTGTTATGTGTTTGAAGATTCCCCTTTCCTTTCTTGTCTCTGTCATACTTATAACAGAACTGTTCTATTAATGTAATCTCAAGAACGTACAACACTCATCTTGTACAAATTATATGCTCTATCTAGCATTGCGCAATAAGCGTCTTAGAATTGCTCGCACGCGTTTGGCATTGAATATACGCAGATTTCATGGACCTTCTGCAGACATCATTGATGTAACCGACTGTACCTTACGCGTGAGACTTCGTTCGTGAGTACACTCGGGTACAGCCACGCTATTGTCATTATCGTTAGCCTTAACCTAATATTAGCAAATCAGCACTTTCATCAGTTTATTCCAGAAATAAACTTAAATGTAAGTCCAAATTCAATTTTAAAGTTTTTTTTCGCATTGATGTATCTGAAAATACAACTTAACTGTTTAACATAACAGTATAATATAGTGAATACTGAGATGACGAGTGATAGGAGAAGATAGAAGAAGGAAACATGTTGTACTGACCCTACCTAGAATAAGGGCAGGGAAATGATGATGAGAACAGTATAACATACCAGAACTTTATGATAGAAGTAGATACTGTATAAATCACATTAAATGTATATCTTCCGCTTGGGGATTTGCAGTTAAAGTGAGTCCGTTGAGTTATTATCATTATTTATCATTATTTCCCTTCCTTTTTGCTGTCAACTTTAAAATAATGAACTGCTCCCACCTAGGTACTTAAAAAAAACTTATTATTACCCCTTGCGAGATGTTAAAACTAATATCATGATTACAACATGGCAAGTACGGTCCATTAAAAACCATTTTCATTCAACCTTGTTGAAGGTTTTTAAAGAAAATTTGCATTCAAATCAAAGCCATTTTCATCACAGCCACAACTGCCTAAACCAAACCGCACTAAATACCAATCACACCTCGAAACCGTCAATATTCTAACGCGAGTCGAATATAAATGGCAATCAAACGTAGCCCTGATTTACATGCAAAAAATGCATTGTAATTTTATCGACTCAAGAATAACGACATAAAGAATCTAAGTATATAAAACTTACGTTACAGACTGACTGACAATCAACTCACGGCCTAAACCATAAGTCCTAGAAGCATGGAACTTGGAAGATGTATTCTTCTTATGGTTCAACTAAAAATTCAACTCCTGAAAGGCAGCGAGAGGATTTTCGGAAGTTTGTATGAAAAAAGCTTAACGCGGACAATGCGGAGTGTTTCACTTGTGTACCTAGGTATAAACATAAATATAAATATGTATATCTCTATATATTATATATATAAAAGAAAGTCGTGTTAGTTACACCACTTATAACTCAAGAACGGCAGAACAGATTTGGGTGAAAATTGGTAGGGAGGTAGCTTAGAGCCAGGCAACGGACATAAGATACTTTTTATCCCGAAAAAAAAATCAGAAAAAAAGAATCAGACTTGGAATAACAAAACGCAAATGATAGCTATGTAATTGACGTATAATGACAGCTATGTAATGACGTATAGATGACAACATATAGATAACACAGATGATAACATTCTGTATTATATTTAGTATCAGCATTGCACCCGTGCGAAGCCGGGGCGCGTCGCTACTATGTATATATAAATCCTGTTTAGTATCCAATCGTTGGGTGCGATGATCGAGTGAGGCGCAAACGCTAATACTTAAAAAATCTAATTCGGATATAAAATGTGAAAGTTTATGTTTGAGTGTATAATACAAACTTAATTCCGCGAATTTTATAAAGATATAAGAATAATTTAACAATACCGAGAGGATAGCGGAAAGTCTTGTATGAGATTGACCGAATCCAGATCTGAATGGCATAATATGCCATGCGAGAAGCTTGAGAATGATGATGATGATGAAGCGCCTAGCCAATATTAACCGCAAGAGCTACTGTTTGCTCAGAAGATACACCAGTCACTACATAGTCACCCATTCAACATTACTTTTGTGCCTACAGTTTTTTAAAAGCAACTTCGACGTTCAAACATAACATATCGCCTGATAAACATTTAAGGGCAGAATTGAATCGTAGACTTTTTGTAGGTGGGAATTTTAATTGATAGTAAAACTGTTAATTAAGGAAGGTAGCTCGGTCTGCGTCATTTCCGCGACTAAATATTCCTACATTAAGGGCACTTATTATTCATGTACTTAATAAGGAACGCCATCCAGTTAACAAAACGTTTTCATAAATCAGACAAAGAAATATTTTTTTCTCGGAAATATAACAAAAAACAAAACAGACTTCAATGAAAAAATAATAATAACTCTATGGTGCCATCCTATAAAAACTAAGAGGTAGGTAGTTGGTGTTTAAAGGTGTTTCTAGGTGTTTATATTGTCAGAATATCAGTGGCCATCCACACTCTTTCAAATTAAAATTGAGTATGAAAATAAGTAGGTACGAGTAAGTTGTCATTGCAAAATTTTATTTTACGGCTTTTGAATATTACTTTAAAAGTAATAACCCTCAGACATAATTTGTATGGGACCATCCTCAATACATCTGTGAAAGAATCTTAAAAAAAAATTCATGATTGGCGGAATAATCTCTTAACAAACAAAAAAAACATACAGTCAAATTGAGAGCCTCCTCCTTTTTGAAGGCGGTTAAAAATTTCAATTAAAATGAGTAGAGCCTACTTTAATAAGAATAGCCATTACGCGTCGTAGCCAACCGTTTGTATTAGTTCAATTTTGCCTCTACAAAAACTGCTACAACAATTTTCGTAGCGCATTGCTGCATATTTTTAATCAGGAGTTAAGATAACAATGTAATATTTTTACATTTGTCAATTTGTGTATTTACAATATGAATTCGAAATGATTAATTTACAGCCTACTAAAATAAGAATAGCTCGAGCGCGCCGGCGCCGTGGCCAACTAATTTGTATCAGTTCAATTTGCCTCTATGAATGCTGGCTACGACAATTCTCTTAGCGCATTGCTGCGTCTTTTTAGCCAGGAGTTATCTTAATAAATAATGTATATTAATTTTGTTTTATTTTAAACATTTTAGGAAAACTTATAGCTATGTACATCAATAGTTAGATATATTTAAGACATGCAGAGCGCACATATTTAACATACGTAAAGCCAATTAAAAATACATACATTTGACAATTTGTACATTTGTAGAGAGTTGAAATTTTCACAGAATGTGTATTCCTATTGCCGCTATAACAAATGATAAAAATAAAATTAAGGGGTACCCAACCCATACAAGAAACAATTATGTACATGTACGATGGTACGGAACCCTTCGTGTGCGAACTCGACTCGCACTTGACCGGTTTTATTTTTAATTTTTAAGTAGGTTTGGTACTAATCTAGGTTTGTATGTCGCTACTAACACAATATGGATCATTGGTCTGAAATAAACACATTTTATTTATTTATATAAAGTAAAATAGAGTTTTTTTATCTCGTCTTTTATTCGTACCATGTGAACTATTATTCATACGCCACCATTTCAATTTTCTATTTCAAACCACTGCTGGTTCGAAAAAAAAAACTGGTGACACGACTAGATAGAGACTAGAATCCAAATTGTCTCTACAAGTATAAACTAAATTCTCACACTAACCCCCGAATACTCAAACGCATCTCAAAGTTGAGCACGTCTCAAATGACGATTTTTTTTTTGACAGATTTTCATCAGAAACTGTCAAAAAACCTTGATTTGAGACGTGCTCAACTCTGGGTCGCGTTTGAGAATTCGGGGGTAAGGCATTAATTTTATCAAATCTAAAACAATGGTCATTCAATCTTGCAAAGTGCTACCTAGATACTCGTACCCAGCATCTAACCCCCTCTCCCCTGGTGATACGTGGTGAGGTTTTAGACTTAAATTTTATTCTTTCTACTAGCTGTCGCCGGCGGCTTCGCTCGCGTGGTACCCGGATAAAAAATAGCCTATATGGTAATCCAGTACATGTACTATGTATATTCCAAGTTACGTTCAGACCTGTTCAGCCGTTTAGGCGTGATTGAGGCACAAACATCCAAACATCCAAACATCGTTACAAACTTTCGAACTAGATGGCAGCACAGGTAAAATTAGTACGCGCTATCGTTGCGTTTTGAGCTTTACGCCGATAATTTCAAGCAAACTAAAGCTTTTCAATTTTATAATATAAGTAAGATGTTTACGAGAAGATAAAGATTTTTAAGGTAAGGTTAAAATTAGACATTTTTATTCAAATCTTTTCAGTAAGTTTTATTAAGCAAATGTTATCGTAGAACTAACACATCGTTTCTTTCGTATGCTTTTAGATACAGTCGTGAAACTGCTTATTAGGTACTTTTAAGGACTTTTTGTTGATATTTTATTTAACAAACTAGCTACCGCCCGCGCACCCGCTCGCGTGGTACCTATACAGATAAAAAGTAGCCTATGTGTTATTCCAGTTCATAATCTATTTTTATTTCAAATTTCAGCCAAATCCGTTTAGCCTTTGCGGAGATGTGTCGGAACAAACACATTTTACACATCAGCCCTTAAACGGGATCGGTGTCTTATAGCTTTATGTGAAAGCATTTAATTTCTTCATCATTTCAAATTACTACGACCCCGCCAACATTTACCTAAGAGAAGCTTCAGAAAGCAAGTTCTATTTTACTACATTTTATTTTCTAATTCAAAACTCATTAGTGAGAAGCCAAACATTGTTATAAAAGTAATGAACTCAGTACGTCTGTCGTCGTAAAGATAAAGTAAATAAGATTTTGCTAACTAATTAGGCCGTGCAAATGATTCTTTTGGTTTTATTAAGGCTTTGATAAGAAGCAGAGGAGACTGGGCTTTGTTTGAGGAATTTCTCAAAGCTACAATTTAAATTAACTGCGTACAAAATCGTCATTGTTTTCTTTATGATTTTGCTTACATTCGTTGTAACGTACAGCCTAAACTGTAAGTCCTAGAAGCATGAAACTTGGAGGGTTTGCTCGTATTCCTAAGGAATTCTGGAAATTCTGCTCCTAAAGGACGCAGCGAAAAGATGAAGTTTGTATGAAAAAAAAGCTTAACGCTTTGGTTTATTTTTAGGTACATAAAAGTTATAGATTATTACATACTATGTGGACAATGATAACTACCTATCTGTTCCACTTTGGTTGAAAAGTAGCTACAGTTATATTTATTATATCACTAGAAAATATCCCTCATCATGTTATCATAAAAATATGCCCAACCTCCTCTATATAACGTATTCTACTCTCGCGATTATTTGTTTGTATGACAAGGCTGGTTTTGGTAAAATTTAAACTAGGCATTGATATTTATCTGAACGATTTCTGACTTGACAATTTTATCTCGTAGCACAAGCATAGTCACAGGCAAAAAAATTTTTTTTATATAACAATGACCTCGCTGGCGTGGCGGGCGAGTGTCCGGCTGAGACGCCGGAGGTGAGTGTTCAGTTCCCGTGGCGGGAGAAATGTTCCTATATTTAGCAAATATTTCTTCCGGATCTGGGTGTTGTCCAAGGTGTTATGATATCATGGGAATCCTAGTGTGAAGGGAGGACTTGAGATTGTTGAAGTGTTACTTATATTAGTTTAATCTTGTTTCATCATCTGGATTATAAAATGCTGATACGGTTACTGTCTTAGATACAATATGTACGTAGGTGAACTTAATTTTATTTTTATTTGGGCTAATAAGCATTTTCGTCCAACTAACCTTTGTGAAATTTGAAGAAAATAGCGGTAGTGCTTTGTAGGAAAAAATCAAAAGCAATTAACATTACACATACATACAAAAATATCTACATATTATATACATACGATAATATCTACAGGCGCTCAATTTGGATATCGTATATACATACGATTCGCGGAGCAAGATAATGTTCATATAACTTGGATTTAAAGATTCCCACGAATAAAGCTTCGCTTATGCCTTACATTGCATAATTTGCATTATTTGTTTTATCTCCTTCTATCTACAGTTTGAAATAAACTAAGTCAGGGACTGTGTGTCTTAGTTTTACTTTTGACTAATGGATTACTCCTAATTACGGTTAGTTGAAAACCTTTTGCATATTAAACTAAATTTTGGTCTTTTTTTACATTTTTTTTCTTATTCATTTATAAATTAATGCACAAAATAAAATAAGGTATGGCATTATTTGCGTCCATATTAAAAACTGAACAATAATTTGTTGTTGTCTAACATTGGGGTTAAATACACAACGTAATGTAGGCCAGTTAATTACTAATTAATATCGTATTGTTATTTGATATGTTTATTACTAAATTGTTTTAGTTATATGCTAATAGGTTTAATAGGTATTAGGTAGATACATGATCTTCAGGGTTCCGTACCTCAAAACAAAAAGGTAAAACCATTACCAAATCATTTCGAATTATGATTTTTAAGGGTCATTTTATCAGAACGTATTATAGTACCTACTTATTATAGTTTTTGAAATCTAACTAAACGAATAGATCTATATAAGTTGCTTGCAGAAACCTAATATTAATGTGTTGAGCTATACCAGTTTAAGTAGATCACTTCTATTTGAAACTGGAAGTGAAGCACGATTTGTTAATTTTAACTATTGACTTTCAGAAATTAATAACAGTCGTACATTCACACTTAAAAATTGAATCTGATAATCACTCCGATCCAACGTTTAGAGGTATGAAACTAATTATAACTAAAAACACCTCGTACAATTGATACTTGCAGTAATATACATACGGGTGGCAATGAGAGCTGTTATGGTGCGCCCGCGCAGCCGGCCTGGCTTTCAGTCTGATAATGTGACAGCGCGTAGCGAGCCGGCTACGCCTCTACGAAAATTCATTTAACACGCGAAACATAAATAAAAATTAATTCTGTTACAACTTGAATAAAATGTACAATTGAACTTTATACAATAATATCGCATTTAAATTTTGATAATTTTATAGTGTAATTTTATTATATTAATGGGAGAAATAAATAAGTTATCATTTTCTGACATTATGAGAAAGTGTTTCAAGATGGGTCTTTTCAAAAGTAAGTATTTTCAAAATCTTTAAGCGTAGCGCTTTTTTCAGATTTGTTTAACCTTACTGCACTTTAAATGCACAGATTAAAATGAAACTTTATGTAGGTATAGATTTTCGCTTTCAGAGGTATAAAATAAATTCAGTCAATTAAAAATCAAACCGGATTTAGCACTAGAAGGGTGCCATACCATAGCACATAAAAATGTTTCATGTATGGGGGCCCCTTTTATTTTTATTTTCTTTTATTTTTATTAATTGTTGTTATAGCGGCAATATTAATACACATTCTCTGAAGATTTCAACTCTCTACCTATTACGGTTCATGAGATACGAAAATTTAAAATTTTTATCCGTAACTTTTCTATCTATACGTCACTATAGTTATATTATTTACTTGTCATACCTACATCAACATTCATTTCTGACCTAACCTATCATGTATCGTAACTGATATATGCAGGAACAGTCTGACACCCTATGTATACCGTTTGATATTGTACATAGACTCCTATTTATACATGTTGGTACTTACAGACTAACCCCCGAATACTCAAACACGACTCAGAGTTGAGCACGTCTCAACTCACGGTTTTTTGACAGTTTCTGATGAAAATCTGTCAAAAAAAAAATTGTCATTTGAGACGTGCTCAACTCTGAGTCGCGTTTGAGTATTCGGGGGTTAGTCTTTCTCTCTAATTGATTATTGTAACAGCCATTTCTTTATTAGATAACTTAGTTTTAATAACCGTCGACGTTAAAAGTGAAGCCACTTCTAAACTGAAAACAATAATACAAACCACTTAGATACAGAACTCCCAAAGGAACCTAGCATTCGTGAAGTTAGCCGTTTGTTATGCGCAGTGCAGCTTTTTCATACTAAATTGTCCAATGCGCATCGAAACGGCTAACTTTACGAATGCCAAATTCCGTTGGGAGTACTGTACAGTAGCACCACAAATATTGTGCGCCTCAACAAACATGAAACATGAAAACCGAATTTGTTCGAACATACAACTAATAGAATTAAAATAATAACTGAACCAGCCCTTAAAAAAATTAGTATCCACATAATTTTTGTAACATTTCTATATTGCATATCGTCGTCGAGTTAGTTCATATTTCAGAAGCTAGAAAATTGCCGAGCTGCACTAATATTTGTGGTAATATAATATCTGTACAATATTATTATGACGAGTGAAATTAGTTTGCTTTTGTAATACCTACTTGTGTCAAAGTTTCTTTCAAACCAGCAAACTGCGGTCAAAGGATTAAAGTGCGGCATTTCATTTAAAAACCTTTCATTCAAGTCCTTTCATTTTTTTTTTTCAATTTAATAGCAAAGATATTCCAAAACGTTTCGAAACTAGAAATTGCGCAGTTATGTTTATATTAACGTAGTCAAAAGAACAAGTGAAACAAGTTTTAGTAGTATTTATAATAAGATTATTTTAAAATGTTTTAAGTTGTTTAAAAGATTATTTTTCGCTTTCTCACACACGACATTTAAAATACTCCTTGTTTATTATAGTGCAATCTATCTAGTCGTTTCGAACCAGTGTGATGAAAAGATTCAAAGTGCGCCTTAAACGCTTCATTTGTGCACTAGCTACATGTTTTCTAGCTTCCAACGATTCTACGACATGCCGGTTTCCTCACGATGTTTTCTTTTACCGTTTGAGAATACTTGTTTAGGACACATATTTTTTTCGAATAGAGAAACCCATTGGTGCACGACTGGGTTTGAACCCACGACCTCGGATCGGAAGGCGGGGCTGCTACCACTAGACCAGTACTCTAGTGCAATGTTTTCGGGCGAGTGGCCGCGTTGATCAAACACAGCATTGTAATCAACGGATTGCATGCATCGCCGCAAACTCACAATGTAGCTAGGCTATACCGACTTTATTGAAACTCTTGAAAACATTTTCAATGGGCTCCTATCTAAATATCCCTTTTTTTATTCGAGATTACATAACCTTGTTGCCATCAATTTCTTTTAGAAATCCTTAAATACAACGGTTGCTTATATCAAAGCCACATCATATTTGTCAACTGACTGTTCATATTCATACTTGCCAATAATACCCGTTTCTTATATTCAACTTACGGACGACGAAAGCTAAATTAAAATAGCAAAATAATTATCTGCAAAAAAGGGATTGCATTTTTGGACAAAAAAAGAAAAAATAAACATCTTTGCTAAGGCAGTTTTCATCCGTTGATCGACCGTTCGTTGAATAATTAGGGATTGGCAATGTCAACAGGTCACGAAATTTAATCTATTCCTTTGATGCAAATCGATTCAACCGTTTCAATATGATTGAACTGTTCTTTGATTTTGAGTGATCGACTGTCGCCAAGTTTCGCCGTATCCATCTTGGGAGTTTGAATCAGGACTGGCTGCAAGTTTTCTTATGATTACTTGGGGCTCTGCCTACCCTATTTAGGGATACGAGCGAGAAAATATGTATGAATGATAAGAAAAAAAAGATGTCGATTGGTCTAGGCTAATGAATACAGTTACACTAATTTCAGTCATTAAAAATCGTAGTTATTCAAAATTTCACTAAAAACTACACTAACCAAAATTAAAAAAAAAACCGGTGACACGAGTAGTAGTAGTCAACAATGAAACCGGTCAAGTGCGAGTCAAATTCACACAGGGTTCCGTACCATTGTACATAAAAAAATATATTTTACAAGAAACATTTATATTTTTTTATTATTTTATGTTATAGCGGCAATAGAAGTACACTGAGAAAATTTCAACTCTACCTGTTACGGTTAATGAGTACAGCGCGCTGACAGACGGACAGACAGATGGACAGCGGAGGCTTAGTAATAGGGTCCCGTTGGCACCCTTTGGTTACGGAACCCTAAAAAGAAACATTAGCAACTTTGGACAGTTTGTATACAAAAAGAAATGCAACTGCGCAATGGTTTACGGGATGCTTCAATTGAGTTATTTTTCCACAAAACAATTAACTAATTAAGTACATATTTACAGCAGTATGTAAATGGTAATTAGATTATCACGAAGAATTTCCGAAACCTATCCTGGATTTGAGTTGAATAATAGATACCTAGGTACCTTATCTAAGGTAAAAAAGAACACTACGTAAATGTGGTCTACAAAAAGGATTCAGTCTATTTAGATCATAACAAATTAGCTAAATTTAAACGCGTGTAAAATGAATCATGTTTAATTACTACAAAAAACATCATATAGGAACTATTTCACCTGTACATCTAGAACATATTTTTCTAGGTAAATGGTTAAATACGATAATATGGTTAAAAATTATTGTAGGAAAGTATTCAAGGTCACATAATTAATTCATGAGGGTTTTTATCTATACCTACCTGCCTACGACAGACAAACTATATGTATAAATAGTTAATACACTTCTTAAGATATATAAATACTATAAGACTATTTTCTGGTGTTATTACTAGAGACAATCATCTCAGTAAAGTACAATAATTGTCTGTGGTCTCACAGAGTTTCGCAACTGTATTCTTTGGCTAAGATTACGAGAACATTGCAAAATATAAAAGAGTACGTTTAATCAGGGACTACTGCTTACTTTAGAACAATATCATTTTATTAATGCATTATCTAGTGAAACATATCACATGCGAGTCTATTAACCTTCGAACGACGTTCATATCTTTAGCAGCAGTCTCGAGGCTGTCTTGTTGGATTACTAGGTAATTTTACCCACATATATAAATATGTAAGTATGTAGTAAAAATATAAATAACTATTCGATGTGACAATTTTTCTTTTCAGAATACTTATCTTTTTTATATAATTTGTCATCAAACAATAGACGACAAAGATAAATAATTATTAGCATAATAAAAAAATAGGTAATTTGCTTCCTCATACATTGTAGTTCGGTGCACGTAGCTCATAAATATAGTACAAGACAAGTCAATGACAGGATCTAGTAAACCGATTCAATACTGGGGCAAAATAGCCGCCAATGTTAAAAGGACCTGTTTGTTTTACTTCCGCGGCATACTTCCGAAGATAAGCCGAGGTCGTGATTTATGGCATAATAACCTAATATAAACTTGTGTTGAGTTATCAATAAAATGTATAACGTGGGTTGAGAACTTGAGACTAACTTGGAACTGAACTGGAAGAACTTGAAGACTATTTTTGTAATAGATGACGACTTCCCGAGTGCCATAATAAAAAGAGCGTAACAGAAATGTTTTAAATAAAATTAAAAAACAAAAATAAACTAGATTTTGTCTTAAGATATCTATACAGTCCCATTAAGATAACAACCTATAAATTAGTATAACTGGTATAATGTTTGGGCGATAGTATTTTTGGAAAACTTGAATGAATATGCCATTTATCAATTATATTATATTATTTTGTATATTTTAGGACTTAAAATAAATCTATAGGTAAATGTTATCTACTCTAATAACTCAGTAAATCTGAGTTTAAATACCCATTCATCGAAGCTAGATAAAGTGTCCGATAAACATATGAATTCTGTTATCGCATTAAATCAATTGAAGATTGTGTCTATGCTCCATGCTCTTTGCGAAAGATGACGGTCAATCAATAGATAGATATTTGATGTTTACACAACCGTTGTTTGTTTATCTTTAACATACATACATAATATCACGCAGGTATCCATAATGGGGTAGACAGATCCACAAGTAAACAAAAAACTTGCAGTCACTTCTAATTCAGTCCTTTATGTTTATCTTTTATCACTACAATAATGAAGAGGTGGAATTTTTAGTTGTTAGAGTTAGGTTTACGTAGTTAAGGATTAAATTTGACGTAGTTTTTGTTTGTTTGATTTTGCCTATGTTTTCTTTTATCTCTATATGGGTGATGTGGACAAACCCCTTAAATAAATAAATACATACAAAACTAATAAAATCATCATACCTTTACTACAGACCAGTATAATTACTGGTCTGCGTCTATACCTAGTAGTATTTAAACTTAATTTCACACCAGCTCATCGGTGTTAAATGCTATGGACCAGTATATTTCTAAAACGTACTTCGATTTATTAGGAATAGGATTTGCCGAGGTCTCCTAACTGAAAAGACCTCGGTTTGATATCCACTTGTTGTGTCCATTTAGAGAAGCCAACACGACTTGAATTATAATTTTCCCAAAGAAACACTAAGTCTTTGCCAAACCGCAAAGGCCAAACAAGGTGTCTTAAATTTTCTCTGTAAAACCTCTACACAGAAATAACGTAGGTAAGTGTACCTAAAGGTAGGTACCTATAGGTACACTTGTTTTATCCTGTTTATTTGGACATCGCGCACTTTGAATATTCTATTATTTATTCAAAATAAGTACAATGCAACGAAAATATTAGACGTAGGTAATTTAGAAGTGATTACGAAGGTATTATTGTAGATTGCATACGTTGAAGGACATTGTAGACAAATTGCAGGTTGCATCTTCATCCGCCCGGTTGAAGGCAAACGGATCTAACACTTGCGAAAGTGACTGTCCTTAGGTATCTGCATTTAAATACATACATAAAATCACGCCTGTTTCCCAGAGGGGTAGGCAGAGACTACGTATTTGCTACGGTTCTTTCGTTTCATTTACTCATTACATTCTTCGTGAATGCTCATCAGTTTTAATATATTTTAAAATTTGACATTCGGACGAGTACAATACTCTTGTCTAGCCCCAAGGTAACATAATACAACTTAAATCGTCAAGAGCACGTTTGTCACATTGTACAAATCAAAATTGGTTCTACATAGACAGGCATAAAATTGTAATGTTTTACATTTTTGCTCAGAATCTCTGCACTGTAGAGCTTCACTTCTACAGACTCCCGTAACTCTAGTCGCTATAGTTTTTATTTTATTATCCTTCAAGCATTGGTACGACGGGTGTTCAATGGTTAAATTGTCTCTGATAAAATTATGCGGGCTAAAACAGAATGTTTTATCTGAGGGAGAAGCTACGAGAAAACAGAAAATTCAAGTTAGAATTTTACGAATTTCATTTCATATACATCAACATCGAGATTATTTCAAATAAAATAATCAATATTGTCCTCATTTCTATTCACGCAGTTTGTATAGGTCTGAAAATTCTCGCGTAAATAAGGAACTTGCATAATAATTGCGTAACCTTGATAACTTCTAGCAGATATGAAATGAGTAATGGCTTTCACCTAATTGAAATGTTCTTTCGATGAGTTCAATACAGGATCTACCCAGGATCCTACAACAATAACTTGTAATTAATTTGTAGGTATCTAGTAACTGTTGTGCTTGGGGTTGAATGACAGATCCACATGTATTATAAATGTGAATAAACTGTCTGCCTGTCTGTCGGTCATCTAAAAGATAAAATTCGGCAAATATTGATAACATTCTGGAGAAAGACATATGCTACCTTTTGCCTTATTTAATTAAATTCGCGGGCAAAAGTTAGTTTGAAATGAATCATGATTTATGTGGATTAGATTATAATCTCACGAGATTGTAAACTGTCAAACATCTTCTTAGATCGAAATTAGTAAGTAGGGTTAGTGAAAAACGCGCGAGGCGAGCGAGCAGAGCGAGCGTAACGCGGCAGCGGCCACCGAAGCGCCTGAAATTTAAAGCAGTTAAATTGTAAGCAGTATGTTACGGTTCGCAATCTATCGATAGTTTACAATCTCGCGAGATAGATTATAATCTAACGGTATTTACAATTTTACGGTGACATATATAACGTATTAGCAGCCCGCCCCGGCTTCGTACGGGTATTTAACAAATTAGGATTTTTTTAGAATACACTATTGGAGTTATAGTAAGGATCCCTAATTTTTTTGAAAATAAATTACTGCCTATGTTATTCCATAATAATTTAGCTATCTACTTGTGAAAGAATTTTTTTAATAGGTACTGTAGTTTCGGAGCCTATTCGTTACAAACATAAAAACAAACAAAAAATGTAGATTATTTTGACAAACTGACACGTGCCAAAGACGGCACGTGTCACCAACTTTATTACCAACTAACTTACACGCGCGGCTTTGCTCGCGTGGCTTAAGTTTGACACCTTATTTCACTTTTCAACCTTTTTTAGAGATATTTTGAAAAACCCTGAAACACGTGTCCATACTTTAAATATCCAAACCGAGTTTCTAGGAAATTTCTTTGACAACTCATTTTACCCCTTGAGGGTTGTTTTAAAAAATCCTGAAACAAGTGTCTATTTATTTGGCATGTAAAATATCCAGACCGAGTTTCAAGCAAATTGCACTACGCGTTAAAAATTTCCATAAAAATGTTTTCACCCCGTTTCACCGCTTCAATTTCGAAAAATCCAGCCTCAGTGGGTAATTTTGTATAAAAGGAAATTACGTTCCAAACAGCTTTCCAGCTTCAGTAGTTTGGCCTGTCCGCTGATTGCAGAAAAATATAAATGCTTATTTTTTATGTATATAGTTTTTAGTGGCTATTTTGTTTTTGTAACGACGAAGGTGAAAGACCGAAGATAAAAAAATAAAAACACGTGCTTGAAGTTTTATTCATCGCGTGTGAGACATTTCTCGGTCTACAGAGCCCTGAATAAATTATACGTCGCTTGACGAACTCTTTCACGGGCTGCTCAGATATGCAGAGTCGCTACAGGCCTTCATGTTTATCCCTTTTTATCTTTGAAATATCACGTACAAGAGTAATTGCTGAAATTGTGTGGTAAATTCTGAAATGTTTCGAAAAAGTTCCTATAAACAAATAAATAAATAATGTTTAATAAGGATCAAAAAATATATATGGATTTAACTGACTTCAAAAAAGGAAAAGGTTCTATGTTCGACTGTATATATGTTTTTTTTAATGTATGTTCACCGATATCTCCGCCAATAGTTAACCGATTTTGATTATTCTTTCACTGATGTATAGAGAATGGTTCCGAAGTGGTTCCATATAAATTGTATGTCGGAGGGATTTATACTTTTCAAGTAATATTTAAAACTTTGAAATGACAGCTTAAGTGCCTACTTATTTTCTCACTCAATTTATTATGGTAATGACATAAGTCATGGACATTTTCAAGGTTGCATATCATCTAAATATACAAAACTCTTACGTTACTGACTGACTGATTGACCGATAATCAACAGTCCTCAAAGCACGAAGTCTGTATAAAAAACACAGCGCGAACAAAGTCACGGGGCGGTTCTCTAGAAATATGACATTACTTTGTTTTTATTCGAAAGAGTGTCGATAGCGACATCTTGGCATTATCTACCTGTTAGTTTCTATAGGAAGGCAATTATGTCCAAATAGTTTGGAATAATCGGTACTTCCACGTCTTTGATCAAATTTCCACGTAAGTATATATTTAGTCCAACTGGTTTGACCACGAGGAATTATCCGGACGTTCAACTGCATGAAAATATGCATGGTGGTATCAATGTCAAAATAATAAGTTTTAGGTTTTATATTTTATTTTTCTGTTCAGAGACCTGTTTTAGAATATTATCTGTATTTTTAAACACAAATGCCATTTTTATCTTTGTGGAGGTGTGTGTCTACCTGTACAGGGTCTAACCTGTTTTAACCTTTTATTTTTAAACAGCATAAAAATCCCTGACAGATTATATTTTATTGGTATTGAGTGATTATTTTTGAATAACGAAGATTAAAGTCAAATTATCATTTCCAACATAGGTAAGGTCGACCGTCAGCTTTGTAGTCGTTGTCCTTTTGCATAGTGTTTTCTACCTACGGAAATATCCGTTATAGTATACAGTATTCATTAAAATAATACGGATATAAACTTTTGTGGCTGACATTTTGTGAATTATTTAAGCACTTTAACCCTAGGGTTTTTTCAAGTGCAACTTTCACCTTACCTTGATCTTTACATTTATTATTAAGGAAATAGATCATGTTATTGGATTTGAGTTGTTACCTGTCGTTAAGAATACTGTTTGACAGGTAATCCTTGTTCCGGTTCTAATTAGTCCTCATAATACCTGAAATGGTTAACTGGTGTTCTATCTATAATGGTAGGTATATTTTATGCAAATAGTACTCGTAGTTTCTACACATTGAATCCACAAATCATGGGGTCAGAATATAGAACTAAATCTATATTTGGAGAACCTCTACCAAGCGCGATCGGACCAAAGTATTTTATGGGTCAGAACTATAATGGTAATTATCTGTTTGTTGGCTGTCACTATTTTTTTATTTATTAATTCTTTGAAGACACTGATAAATAGGTATATAGAAGAAAATATATAATTATAAAATCGTTGTATAGTTGCAAAACTTCGTAATCACAACCACATTCAGATAAAATAATTGCATTATATTCTTGAAAATATATGGTTTAAGTAATGTTGAAAGTGGGTATGGTGTTACTCGTGAACGCACAAAAAACTTTGAAAATAAAAAAATTCATAGTATTTTCTTGAAAGTCTAAACTTGTTCTGTTTGTATCTATATTTATCACTTCAAAATGGATCATTCTATTGGATATAAATAAGACAAGTACATGTGTATTTATCTGATAGTATTTCTAGTGTGTGAACTCGTGGGACATTGATCCTTACGCACTGACGCTCATTGCACAGGAAATCCTAGTTTGGAGTTAGGACTGCAGACAATTTTACAATCTGCATAATTCCGCACCACATTTTATTACCAAGCTAACCTGAAACCAATCGAAAACAATATTTAACCAGTAACAAATGTAGCATTTTCTATTTCACGCAGCTTTGACAATTTTAGAGTATGACGTTGCATTCTGTTCCTCCTACAGTAAAAATACACACACTAATATAGCTATATTGGTGTGTGTTTTCCAGTCTGTTGTGGGGACATAAACCTTTTACCAATGTATAATTTACAAGCACGGTCACAGTTCAATGCTAACAGCCGTAGGGTCGAAAGGTTCGTAGCCCTGAGGTGTCGTTTGAGAGCAGGTACTTGCATAAAGTATTTCCTGCTGACGAATAGTCTGCTGTCTAATTTCTTTTGTTTATGTGCTGTCCCACAAATTGTAAAGGTCGGAATATATAAAACTTTTACTTTACTGACCAACTGACTGACAATCAACGCACCAACTAAACCATAAGTAGGTACCGTACTAGAAGCATGACGTAGCGGGAAGATGAAATTTGTATGAAAAATAAAAACTCAACGGACACAAGCCGCGGGGCGTCACACATGATTAAAAATATAATTGCATATTTTTATGAAACACTGACCTTTTATCTCATAGACAATTATGTTGTTTACATTATATATTTATAGAAGTAACAGATATGTGTCGCAGAAATTGATATTTCTATTAACTTTATGCCTTATCAAGATGTGGACAAACAGGTTTATAAACATTGCATCTCGTTCACTTGTACAAGAATGAACTATCTAACAAAATAGGGAAATATTATTTAGAATGTCTTCAAAAATCAGTATATTAAAGATAACAGTCTTACCCCCGAATACTCAAACGCGACTCAGAGTTGAGCACGTCTCAAGTCACGGTTTTTGACAGTTTTTGATGAAAATCTGTAACTCGTCACTTGAAACGTGCTCAACTCTGAGATGCGTTTGAGTATTTGGGGGTTAGGGCCATGTTATTATCCTCGCTATAACCTCGAGGCAAGCTAAAACAGTATTTGAATATTTTCCTAGCAGGAATAGATGTAGGAAATAAATGGGGATAATTTGTAACAAGTATATGAGTAACCAGAACAGTGACCGAACGGCGCGAATCAGCTCTATTGAGTACGGTGGTCAACGCATTGAACCGAAAATGAGCTTTATTCAGTTGTAATAAGGTAGCTGATACGGATGCTGCGCCGATGACTGTACGTCAGTTTCCGGAGAGGTCCCCTAACGCAGACGCGATTGCTCTCCTGCTATGAGCCACCTAATACCCAATAAGTACATCGGTATTACTAACCTATCGGAATGTATGCAAATCTTTAGATATTCAAAAGGAAATAAAGTTTCGCAAACCATTAGAATTATCTTGCCCTCGACATATCTATAAATGTGGATAAAACTGTTTTTTAAGGAAAACTAGAGAACTGCGCGTCCTAGAGCCCAAAAATCGAAGGCTAATTGACGTAATAAAATCATATCTGGCCCTTCCGGATTAACATGATGAGATATTTGTCCAACTAAGGTATTCTAAGGTAAACGCCCACATCTTGTAAATTTCCGCACCATTATATGTATAGTTTTTTAGGGT
The DNA here is from genome assembly GCA_949320045.1 of Scotopteryx bipunctaria. Lineage (NCBI taxonomy): Eukaryota > Metazoa > Arthropoda > Insecta > Lepidoptera > Geometridae > Scotopteryx > Scotopteryx bipunctaria. The sequence goes on from OX439449.1 coordinate 6,726,170, forward strand.
AGTACTGTGTCTATTGTACACATATTATGTAAATGAATTGAAGAAGAAGGTGCGAAAAAAATATTTTCCGGTTAAAGCCACCGCATGTTGACTTTTCTAGACGTTGCAATACTATTTATCAACCTTTATGTACCCATACAATTTCAGTAGTAACCGCAAACATGACTTCATAAATAGCAGTCCATTACCTTTGTTATTTTTCAATACTGATCTAATTTATATACGTATTCATTCTCCATGATGGGTTATGTATGTGGCAACAACTTAATAAGCCACTGGCTATTATGGCAGAAGTGCATTTATCACAAAATTATTCAATAGATGAGAAACTCCCGCAAAGTCAACGTAACCTTATAATTAATACGTAACATTATATTTAGTTTTCGGTTATGTACCATATGCCGTATTTTTAGTGATTCTTCATCATACGCTTAAAATAACACTACGAAACATAGAAAAAGTTGTTTTAGAATATGCAATTAAATTCCTTTCAAACCCTACTCAAATTAGTGTTACCAGTTTTATTAGCAGCCTTGTTTTTTATCATAATGTATTTTTTTTTAGTTTTACCCACTTCGACAACGGGAATTACCTTTCTAAAAGTAGTAATACTTTTATAGGTCCACCGTTTGTACAAGCATAACTTACAAGAGTAGCTAGGTATTTACTCGGATGCGACATGCAAACGAAATCAAATGCACTGTGTCACGAAGGGATGCGAGTCTCGCTTGTTACCTCTAATTCAGCTAAATGCACAAGTGACGTACTGAAACCTCAACCACAACTTGTAAATGGTCATAAAGACATGATCTCACCGCGAATATCTGCAGAGTATGAAGACACTTGAATAAGACTAACCTGAATTATGTAACTTTTAGACATGTTTTATTACAGAAAGATAATACAAATATAATTTACAAAATACAAAAGAAACAGTCGGGCTATCTAAAGGCTGTTCTTACCTGATCCAATCCAGCTCATCAGACGGTGGAAGTGTATCCGAAAGACAAGTGCACGAAAGGAACCTTTTTAATTTTTAACTAGTGACACTATAATTAGTAGTAGAAAACAAGTTACGTACGTAAGTACGACTTTGGCACTCTTTAACAATAAAGTCCTATTTCACTGGTCTGTTCCCGGTGGAAATTAACTCATGCAGTTTTTTGACAGGGTAGCTGTCAACTGCAACTAATCAAAAAAGTCTATAAGGCTTATATGTTTAATTATTTTTAATAAAATTTCGTATTTATAATAAAATACGAAACGTGGACAGCGGAAAACAAATAGATAATTAAACGTGTAAACCGAAAGCAATTTTACAGGTCAACGGATCTGATAGGTTATGACTTATTCACTCAAGCGCCACAGATGTCAGCCGTGCCAAATTGTATTTTTTACACAGGAAATAGTCGCATCAGAACTGATAGTCCTATCAGTAATTACCAATCAGTTTTTTTACTCTCTTTTCAATATCCTGTGCGTACGTAAATAAGTAATTGTTTATTTACCGTAACTAATCGTTACAGACAGTCAAGTACATAGTTGATAGAAGTATAGACAGACAGTATGTAGGTTCTTGCAGTGACTATAATTCCAATGTCCGATCAGTTCTCTCGAACCAGTGTGGTGAATGAATTAAAGTTCGGCTGAAAGAGACTTCTCCCGTGCACTTGACACAAACCTTCAAATTAATATTTATTTACATAGATATTATAAAGGTCTGTTTACTAAAGATGGGTCTGACCTGATGCCAAAAATTAACACGTACGTTGGCAATGAACATCGAACTAACTTAGCTCATTTGTTTTATTTTCATTGCATCACTTGTAATAATATCGTAGATCTACATAGAAAGCAGGTCATGATCAATCTAGGAACATTACCCGCAAAACCAAGCAGTAAAAACATCACTGTTATTTAGCAAATTTTTGTTATAATTGGAGGTCAATCAACTATTCTTTTTAATGCTCAGAAGTAGGTAACTATAAAATAAAAACATTTGAATCGTTATTTTAGCAGTTATTTTCAAGACTTTCAAGCTTGAGAGTTGAGTCAGGTAACATAAGAACTTTATATGCCATTGTTTCAATGAAAATTCATAAAGAGGTGCCTCCTCATAGTACCTACGTTTGTTTATATGCCTTAGATTTAAGTTTGACAATTGTGTTGGGTTCATACCAACAAAACATCTACAAAATTACATAGTCAAATTTTTTTGCAGATTTGTGAATTCTGCAACATGTGGTCTATTTCAATCCGTCCGTAAAAACATGTAATGTGATGATGATATATTAATGAATAAAATAAACCCTTTAAACGAGCACAAGGTTCAATTGTCTGTGGCTGATCCTTGGGTAATTATGAGATTTTAACACGCAGTCATATCTAATTGCACGCAGTGCCTCTAATTCAGTTTTACCCGAGAATTCAAACTCAGTTGTTTGGGGACAGACTATAAGATAAAAGTATGAACACACTCATTTCTCCAAATGGTTTGGTTAAAAAAAATATCTGTTTAAGATTGGTCCTCAAACAGCATGATTCACATGGAACTTGTGCCAGGAGTCACTTTGAAAAATATTAACATTTCTGAAGCGGAAAAATAAGGGACTTCAATAATGATTGATGAGTGATAAAAACTCTATGGACTATCATCCTATAATAAATATCACCATAGCACCGAACAGGTAATTGGCGTTTCTACGCATGCACGAGTCACGTCATATTGATCATTCGAGATGACACTGGCTAACTAGAGCTAACTACGCGTGCGAACTATTATACATTCATTCGTGATTACACCTTTCGAATAAAAAATTAAATAATACGAGTATAAGGTCACAAGAAATGTCGGCCAGTAGTGTTTATGTATGACATCTTTGAAGTTTTAAGGAAAAAGTATAAATACCACAAGAATAAAGTATAACCTCGTTACCATTCTCTATTTCCTAGTGTAATAATCATCAAAATCGGCGCCCTATCATCAGGGATATCCTCAGCTGCCTTATTTTTTAAGCCTGTTGCTGTCGTCCACTGTCAAAAACCAGGTAAAACTGGTAACAAAAGAAACGGATCACTCAATGTGTGAATGTGGACTAGAGGAAGGAAACGTTAATCACATCTTTTTCAACTGCCTAAAATTGCGACGCTCCCTATATGATATTCTCCCATCCGACATCCTCCGTCCTACTTCCCTTAAATGTCTTAAATCCCTTACCTTTTCCCACCATATACATTTTATTTTATGTAAATTTATAAAAAAAATAAGATTAAGCTGTAAATAATACAGTAACTCCTCTAAACAATTTATTTTGATGTAAATACTTACTAACTATATATTTCTATATGTTGTGATGTCTCTTATTATAAAATCATTTTGTTAATTTTTATTGCATACCCTCTCTTTTTTTACCGGCCATATTCTTTTTTTTAATATCTACCAAAGTCTACTCTAGCTAATGCGGATACTGGCAGAATTGTGACGTAACGTCACAGTAGCCACTATTAAGAACTGAACTGAACTGAACAAAAGAAACGCGGTGAATCTCGTAAGTACAGTAAAAGGAGCTCGCCAACGCCTTATCACCGAGGCCTAGCCGGATATATCAATTCCAGGTCGCAGTGTCGAGGATTACGCTGCGTACTCGCTTTTACAACAAACAAGCGACATTACTCTTCATTGCTGGACCTGCATTCGGGGCCAAGGCCGTAGGGATATCGATGACAATATACATTCAGCTTCATAAGTTGGTAGAGAGAGATTCAAACCATTACACCACATACGTATGTATAAAGCGCTCGTGGCGTAGCTTGCTTAGGCGTTCTTGATTGATCGTTAAAGTTAAGCAACTTTGTGCGCGGTCACAATTGGGATGGGTGACCGCGAGTGTCATTACGAGCTGAGCGCTTCCGTGCTTCGGAAGGCACGTTAAATTGTCGGTCCCGGCTTTTAAGTCGTTAAGCCATGACGGAGTTCTTTATGCGGCCTAAAAACTCCTTCACTAGAGTTGGCCACTAGCTCATACGAACATACATACATACCACATATTATAATAATGATTTGATTCCGGCCCGAATTTGTGGGCCACAACATCAATGAAAATAAAAATAGTCCCCATGTCAGTTTACGAAGTTCGAGCCACAAACTAAACAAACCTATATACTTGAAGTCATTGTCTAAAATTCAATTGAATTTTTTTCAATTTTCTTTGGATAATTAAATAATTGGGAATCCCACATTCAAAAGTAATTTATGTAATAAAAATAAATATAATACGTACTTTAAAGATCCGTGTACAGCTTTGACCTATGTAGCTAAAATTAGACTACGTTTTTTACGGTACCTAAACACTAAGATTATGTTGAACGTCATTGCTTACCCAGGTGTAAATCTATTAATTGGCGGGAAAACCCGCTGCTTACGAGTGCAAACTGGAGGCGGTCACTGTAATACCTGGGTCCATTACTTTACAAGATACTTGAATTAACCCGAATTATCGAGTTTCTGCTTTTTATAGGCAAACAAAATTGTCCCAAAGGGATTCAAAGAACGTTGATGTTGTTGATTCGCTAGTGATAAACAAATTCGTGAGATGAATTTCAATGTTAAGCCGACTAAGCTGAGAGGATGGTATAGGTGCTGGGCAAGCCTACTCCATCTTAATTCGTCACGGGCACTACAGTGTCCCGTTTGTGAAGGTAAAAAGTTGCCTCCTGACGCTGTATAAATCATCTATTATCGGTTAAAGGCCTTAGTTAGTAAACTTGCTTAAATCATATTTGTTCTTAAATAGAAGTCGTTATTTTCAAAGCTAATTGGTGCTTAGTTTTAAAAATATATGACTTGATTTTCTTATTTTTAGTAATGTTACATATTTTAGATACCAATGGACGAAACATTTGGACTGGTACGATTCTGTCGCAACGTCACAGACACGACGCCTCCGACGATTGCTTCGAACATTTTGCATTGCATTATCATGTGTTTTAATGGAGTCACTACAAAACAATTTTTACGTGGAATAGATAAAACTGTCAACTTATCCATTGCTTTCAAGTGAAACAAATACGTGCAGTTGATCCTTTGCTGACCTTCACAGTGTTCCACAATCACGCTCATTTGCGCATGCCACTTAGAAGAATTAACTGTTACCTAAAGTTTTTGCTTCTTTATCTCCAAGTTATATAAAAAGCTAACCTAGCTTCACTACATAGATGATTTATACAGCGTCAAGACTTTACTTTAAGTCTACTAACGGAAAGCTGTATTTCCCGGGACGATTTAAGATGGAGGCTTTTCCAGCACCTATACCATCCCCAAACTTATTCATCCTTATTCACAGGAAAGATATCGTCAATAAGTTCGAAGCTGACTAAGCCGCGGGTTCCCATATCATCCTTGCTTTCGCTACTAATATTATAAACGTGTGTTTGTATGTTTGTTTGTCCTTCTTTCATGGAGCAACAGTAAAACGGCCGACGTATGTTTTTGAGCGAAACTGCGGTTGGAAATCAGTTGATTGTAATTACGGGTTTGTTTATCGCTTCAATACTTTTCAGTAGGTGAGTTTGAAAAATATGGGTCTCGTAATAAACAGAGTAGCCCTTACAGAATTACACTGATATCAAACCCAAAGCCAATTTGACCTTAATCATTATTTTATGTAGATCTATTTTTATTTTTTATTTTTTAGATCTACCTGTTATAGATTTATTTGACCAGAAGCATTTGTTCAATCACCAGATAAAGATGCAGTGATGTTCTAATGGTAGCCACCCCGCCTACCGATCTGTTTGTGGGTTCAAATCTAATCTTGCACCAATGAATTTTTCTGTTCGATAGATTCATGTGCCCGTATTCTCAAACAGCGAAGGAAAACATCGCGAGGGAACCGACATGTCGTAAAATCTAAAACATCTGTCAAGTGCACCAAAGGAGCCTTTGAGGCGCACTTTAAATCCTTTCACCATACTGGTTCAAAAGAAGTAGTGAGACGATTAGTAGTAGTAGTAGTACCTAGTGTGTTTTTGTATGAAGCAACAATTTTGTAAAAGCAGTTTGTACAGAGGTCATTATTACGAGTGCAGGCCAAGATCATTGTCAAGGCAGACGCATGTCGTTTGCTATAATTGTTAGCGCCCGCGAAATGTTGCTCACTGCTAGAGTTGTGGTACGCCGGTTTCTGAACTCTATCCGGCTAAAATCTAGAGCTCTGCTACAGTCGTGATAAAACTACACTGAAGAGGAGAAACTTATTTCGCTTACTCTACTTAAAATTATTCTTAGTAAAGTTTCTCAGTACATAAGTAATTTATTTATTAAAGTTTTTATGATAAACTAACTGTTACCCGCGACTTCGTACGCGTCAGATTACTTTTACCTTAGGTATAAGTATTAGACTGACCGGCGCCCAACTGTATCTACTTACTTATATACAACAAAAATCGTTCATTGCTACAAATATTTAAAAATAATAGCTCTATCTAGTCGTGTCACTATTTCTTTCAAACCAATGTGGTGAAACGATTAAACTGCGCCTCAAAGGCTCCTTTTGTGAACTTGACACATATTTTCGTACTTCTTAGGTTCTACGACATGCCGGTTTCCTCACGACGTTTTCCTTCACCTTCAATTATTTAACAGGCACGTTTTAAGTATCAATTGACTTTGTTTTTGGGCATTTTCCTCATTTATTTTTTTGGATTCCAAGGTAGGTGGGCTATGCAAAATACTATCCAACTTCCTGATGTCCCGCTCTATTCACACACGTGGTTGACCAGACGCACGCGACGAGACGTTACTTGCTAATAACTTCGTGATTATAGCGTTAATAGCCAACAATTGATATGGATTGCATTTCTATTGTATGAACGTAGCCCTTTGCAATGTAGGCTCAAAGTTCTTAGACTTGACGTTTGAGAGTACTGGTAACCTTAGGATCGGAAGGCGGGGCGCTACCATTAACCCACCAGTACAACATCAAGTTGAAGTAAGTACTTTAAAGAGTATTTACCTACCTGTATCTGTAAAGTCTGCAATAAGATATAATGGCTTTTTATAACTTGTGCGGTTCAAATTGTCAGCATTTAAAAAAACATTTACAAAGCATAAAAATATGTGTGTAATGTTTGTACCCATCAACCATCAACTACTTCATAATTTTCTAGCAGCCGACTGTCCCTACGACATAATATTGAGACTGCTTAGATTCGATGTCTACTAACATATCTATCTTGGGTTATTCTATTACTTACTGAAATCACTCATTGTAGGTATGTAAAGTAGGTAAATGTAACTTTATTGTTCTTCATGCGATAAGAAACATTGCAAATGAGCACGAATTATTAAAGATATATCAGACTAAGCTGTTCAAGTATTTTTTATCTACTAGTGGAACGCCCCGTGACTTTGTCCTCGTTGAGTTTTTTTTTCAGACTTGGCTCTAGGAGTTGAATTTCGGGAATTCGATTCTTGGTGCGCCTGTACACCGTAACAGAAATATGCGCTTGCAAGTTTCATACTTCTATGGCTTATGGTTTAGTCTGTGCGGTAATTATTTAGTCAGTCAATCAGTCAGCCTGTCAGGGACACGTTTATGACAATACAAATTCAACTGACATTTTGTATCTTAATTTACAGCAACATATCAGTTTGCAGCATATCAATGATTGAATTCCGGTAATTTGATCATTAACTTAACGAGTAGGTGGGTACCTATTTACAGACTCGTTACTACCGACTATATTAAGTAGGTGATTTTAATATTAACTAAATAGGTATCCATTGAATAATATTGTTACTTAAAAATAAGCATTTAAAATAAAGATTGTAAAAATATGTTATACATTACAACATCAAAAACGCATCTGAATTCAAACAGTTTAAAAACTATTATATATAAATATAAAAAAACAAATTACATCGGTTAAGGTTACATTATATAACGATTAATAACGTTTGATTATGTAGTTAATCTTAAAATACAAAATACTCTAGGTACCTAGGTGCCTTAATTGACTTCAAAGTCATAACAAACAACTACAAGTCGTGTTACAACTTTAACCTGTATGATGAAGGGTTTTATAGTGCGCCTCAAAGGCTCCATTCGTGCATATATACTTACATTATTATCACGCCCGTATCCCTAATGGGGTGGGCAGAGCCACAAGTAAACATAGAAAAACTTGCAGCCACTTCTGATTTAAAGTCCTAAGATGGATATGGTGAACCATGGTGACAGGTGATCAGCCCATCGCCCATATAGATGGTCTATCCTTTCGTGCACTTGACACATATTTCGAACTCTAGGTTCTACGACATGCCGGTTTCCTCACGATGTTTTCCTTCATCGTTTGAGAATACTAGCGTAGCGCACATACATTTTTCGAGTAGAAAAATCCATTGGTGCACGACCGGATGAGCCATGAAAAATGATTTTGATTGCATTAATAAAAAAATATTTCGGCTTTTTTCAAAGATAAAAGTAAATTAGATGATGATTTCATCGTATTATTCTTTTAGGTGTCTCTGATAGATACCTTCTTACTGAATATATATGTCATATCAAATTCATGATTAAAGTTGTTATGTTGAAGACCTTCGAGAGCTGAAGTTCAATGCCAATGCTGTTCAATTACTACCAACTTGAAAAACTGTTCTAGGAGATTCTAAAATACTCATAACAGCGCTCGTGGGGTAGCTTGCTTAGACATTCTTGATTGATCGTTGAAGTTAAGCAACGTTGTGCGCGGTTACAATTTGGATGGGTGACGCAAGTGGCATCACGAGCTGAGCGCTTCCGTGCTTCGGAGGGCACGTTAAATTGTCTGTCCCGGCTTTTAAGTCCTTAAGCCACGACCGACGGAGGCCTTTAGGGGGCCTAAAACCCCGTCACTAGAGTTAGACACTAGCTCATACGAACTTACTGCGGAAGAAATATTTGCATGATCTGCAAATATTTCTTCCGGGTCTGAGTGTCGTGGTATCATGCCACTTGTTTCTAATACCAAGGACAGGGAATCCTAGTGTAAGGTCAAAACTAAAAGTGACTGTTGGGTGTTACATATTTGTTTGTTTGGTTTCAGTCATCCCAAATCAGCCGACGAACAAAGAGAAGAGTCGTGCGGTCGCGGCGACAGAAGACGACGGCCCGGACGTGGTGTCCACCGTCATCGGCAAATACGGACGATGGCAGCTGCTGATGACGTTCCTACTTTCCCTGTTCTCACTGCCGTGCACCTTTCATATATACCTGCCTACTTTTACTGTGAGTACCACCCACTCAGTCAGTCTGTTCAATCTGTTTCGTGAAACCCTAATACACCGGGAATTAGTCCAATATTCTAATAGCAGACAACGGTTCGTTCATTACCATAGTAAAGTATTAACGTCGCCATTTGTAGTTGCTATTCCAGTAGAGGCAACTATAGTCAATAGCTCTTTATTCATTGCAATCACAAGAATGATCATCTGACTTCTTATATCTACGTGTTACATATCTGTGTGTATCTGATGTGTTTTTACTCACAAGTATAATCCAAATCGGTTCATTCATTCTCTATCCTACAGCTATACTATCGGAATTCGGCTAGCTTGCCGCTTAGTGTAGTCACGAAAACCATAACTTTTATCTTAACCTTAATACAGCACAAAACAAGTGACACTACTATTTACCTCTACCTGTACGATTACCTGTTACCTCTTGTCTCTAACAAATTGCATGAGAGAATAACTATTGTCTATTCTTTTATTATTTATTAATCTTATAAAGTAGGAAGATATAATACCTATAGCTGAAGCATGCTGATTGAGTTTTCCATAAACAATACTGCATGACAGCTGAATAGTAAAACCACGTGCGTGATACATTAAAATTCATAGTCTATATGCAGGACCTAAACAATAAAACGATTTGGTTCGAAGATTTTAGTATGATTAATGTCTTCATTCTAAGTATGTAATCTGCATGCTAAGTACCCGTGTAATTATGCGAGGAACATCATTATTTATGGCATTTCAAGCAGATTGTATCTCAATTATTTTTTTGTTTCGTAGAAACAAAATATTAGAATGCCTAGGACGGAGGGCGTTCTCGCGATTTACCTATGGTAGGTATAGAATAAATATGTTTATTTTAATAAAAATAGGCGCTAGTTACATTTTAAGCCTTTGATTTAACGATTTCAAGCTAATTTAACCCTCCTGTCTGTGCAATGAAAGTTAAGCACTCTTCTTTTGTTATTTCAGGCAAAAGCAACGAAGTTCTGGTGTCGGAGGCCAGAAAACCTATCAAGTTTACCATTAGACATCTGGATCAACTACAGCCAGCCAATAGACGGTTGCAGCGTCCGCACTCTCCCGGCGGGAATCACTGTGGAGAGCATTATGAACCTTACTGCCCCGGTTTTAGAGACTTTCCAGAAATGCACAGAGTTTGACTACGATCGATCTGAAGTGGGGAACACGATTATATCGGAGTGGAACTTGGTGTGCGATAGAGCCGGGCTGACCAGCCTCGCTGAGGTGGTATTTCTCGTGGGCGTGGGAGTGGGCGGTGTTGTTGGTGGATGGATCTCAGATAAGTAAGTAAAGAAAACCATCCATTAGCTTTTTCTCTCGCGTATCTGTAAGCTACAGACCATAGTATTCATCCGTGTAAATCTGTTAAGCCGTTGTAGCGTGATTGAATGCGCCTAATAACCATTGCTTTATCATTATTTATTGCGGCTGCAAAGTCCAAATATAAAGTAGCTAACCCCCGAATACTCAAACGCGATTCAGAGTTGAGCACGTTTCAAGTCACGGTTTTTTGACAGTTTTGATGAAAATCTGTCAAAAACTCGTCAATTGAGACATGCTCAACTTTGAGATGCGTTTGAGTATTCGGGGGTTAGTGTTAAATACTCGGTAGGTAAGTAAGCTAGAATCTTTTAAATTATAAATGCGAAAGTTTGTGAGGATGTTTGGATGTTTATGTCTCAATCACGCCTAAACGGCTGAACGGATTGGATTGAAACTTGGAATATACATACCTACATAGTACATGATTAAAATATAAATTAAAATACAGGCTATTTTTTTATCCGGGTACCACGCGAGCGAATCCGCGGGCGGCAGCTAGTAATAACATAAAAGTTGCGGTCTGGTCAGAGGATTAGGTCAATAAAACCATATTGCACGGTATCGCGAGCCTGTGGTAAAAAATATAGGCACCAAATTAATTTAAATTAAAACCTAGTCTGTTATTTTCCGTAGATACAATTATTTCGAGCAGCGCTGCATGTTGTTTATTATTTAACAGGATCTAAGTTGTAATTACTCGACATAGATGGAAACGGATTTTCCGCAGTTTCCATTCGGTAGCTATTGTAACGTTAAAAACAAGATAATTAGATCAAAACAGTATTGCTGTTATTTACTACGAATTATGATTTATTATAATATACCTAAACTTATTATTTTAAATAGGTACCTACAATACATCACGCTTTGTATGTATCCTTGAATTACTTGAATTAGGTACCTATAGCTACGTTCGAAAATAATTTGATAGGTACTTTAAGTTTTGTTTAATTTAATTTTTACAGATGCTTACCTACACAAAAAATTCAATCAAGATCTAGGTAATAAGAATCATAGGTAGGTAGGTAATGATGACAAAGAAATGATCTTTTTTGAAATTTTAAAATTAATGAGATCAAATAATGATCCACCATATCTTGCGTTAACGTAAATGGAGTCCGCTTTTTAATATTTAAACTATTGTGTGATTTCAATTAAAAATCCGTCCGGTTCAATTACCGGACCGTCATCGTAGCGCCGCCTTTCCGGCACTTAAAATCGGGACAGTGGATAGATAATGTAAGTGCGTTAAGAGTAAGCAATAATTGATTTTGCTCACCAAAATCGATGTAAAACTCTGTTGTTAGTTATTTAAAATGTATTTATTCAATAATGCGCTTTAAAAACTAAAAACAAAAACCGACTTCGATGAAAAATTAGTTAAAACTCCTTGGTGCCATCCTATAAAAGTATAAAAACTAATTAGTAGATAATGTCAAGATGTCAGTGGCCATCGACACCCTTAACAAAGTAATGTACGGCAATAAAAAACAAAGTAATCTCATATTTCTAGAGGACCGCCCCGTGACTTTGTTCGCGCTTTGTTTTTTTACACAAAGGCTCTCTAGGACTTCAATTTTGGGAATTCTTTTCTTATTGCATCACTACACCATGAGATGAATATACCCTTCCAAGTTTCGTGCTTTGAGGACTGTTGATTGTCAGTCAATCAGTCAGTCAGTAACGTAGAGTTTTATATATTTAGACGATACGCAACCTTGAAAGTGTCCATGACTTATGTCATTACCATAATAAATTGAGAAAGAAAATAAGTAGGTAAGTAAGTTGTTATTTCAAAATTTAATTTCACTATTTTTAAATATTCATTGAAAAGTATAAATCCCTCTAACATAAAATTTATGAGATCACCTCGGGATCATTCTCTATACACTACCTAGTGAAAGAATCATCCAAATATCGGTGAACATATTAAAAACATACATATAGTCGAACATAGATTATCCTTTTTTGAAGTCGGTTATTTTTTTGGTTCTTCAAAGTGGAAACACGATAAGAGAAAAGAAATCACGATTTAAAAATGTTTCGCGTATGTTTCGATCTCGGACCTCAATCTCTCGTCTCGCGGTTTATAATCTCGCGATAGATTATAATCTAACGGTATTTACAATTTACGGTGGCATGTACACCTGAAATCCGTAGGACTATATCTCTTTCAATTCGATTCGAAATCGGTCTAGACGCGAAGTATTTTTGTGTCATCAAATCAGTGTTTCAATTGTTTCTTTCTATTCCCAGGTTTGGCCGCAAAAAGGTTTTAATATGCATGATACTCGCTCAAAGCGCACTAGCCATCCTATCCCTTTTGGTGCGGTCGTTCATTCAATATGTAACGGTTCGTCTTGTGATGGGCTTCGTATCTGTATCCGTGGTGTATGCAGCCTTTGTACTATCCGTGGAGCTGGTGGGAGGGAAATGGGTGACGATAGCTGGAGTGTGCAACTTCTTTCCATTGCCGCTGGCGTATTTGACGGTGACCTTGCTGTCTCTAGCGATGCCTAATTGGAGGGATTTGCAACTCGCTCTGTCTATACCCGGATGCTTCCTTGTGCTGTTATGGTGAGATATTTTATAAAATTAATGCCTTAAGATGGCTCAAGTCTTAAAGACTGGATGCATTAACCCGAAGGTGGCACTCAGAGGAGGCCTATGTCCAGCAGTTGACTGCTGATGTTGAATGATGATGATGACTTAAGATCCTGTCTAGATATTTATGAAAGGAAATGTCTATCTACAAGTACTTAATAAATAACTATCAAATTAGGTTTGGTTTAAGAACAGCACAACAAAATTGAATTCTAAAACAATACCTATGTTTTTGACTTGTACAATTATGTTGTCGGTACCTTTTTGATCTTGTATAATCTTGTTGTATCTTGTATAATTTATATTTAGATGCAGAATATGATTCGTTGCATAACTTAATTGCGGTTTAGATAGTCCTTCTAAATGTCAGCTGTTTTTGCCTAATTGTATATTTTAAATAATTTTAATTAATATCTCCAAGAAAAGGTTACCTTTACATATTTTTAGATTGGCCAAGCAAAACCTAATCAAAATTATTTTTCAGGTTTATTTTACCGGAGTCTCCAAGATGGCTGCTAAGTATGGGCAAAACGCAGGAGGCCAAACTGATTTTACAAAAAGCCGCTGCGTTCAACAAGCGTGACATGCCGTCAGATATTGACAAACTGCTCATGCTGTGTAAAACGGAAAACCAGAACTCTGGTCCGAGTGTGACACTACTCTTCAAAGGAGCGTTACGAAAACGCACAATTTGCCTCCTCTTAGCGTGGTTCGCGATGACCATAGCTTACTACGGTCTACTGCTAAACATCGGGAACTTCAACATGGGGAATTTACACATCACGTCCATAATCCTCGCTATCGTAGAAATCCCGGCTATAGCATTCAGTATACCGATCCTCCTAAAAGCCGGTCGTAGAATCCCTATTTTCATCAGTATGGTTGTTTGTGGCTTAGCCTGTGTTGCAAGTGAGATTTTCTCGATATCTTTCGACGACCAGTGGGTAATGATAGCTTGTCTCATGATTGGGAAGTTTGCTATTGGCACTACGAATATGATGCTGCCTATATTCACCGTGGAATTGTATCCGACTATAGTGCGGAATCTCGGTGTTGGAGCGAGCCAGGTCTCTGCTGGGTGTGCGTTGATTTGCATACCGTACTTATGGAAATTGGTAAGGACCTTTTTTATTTATATAAACTATTAATTTGTAGTATTTTTTATTATATGAACAGGTTACGATGAGAATGAATGAAGCGAGAGAAGTATGTCAGGATTACGTATGTGAACTAAGCTGAACTAAGGTTTATAAAAGGACTCAACTTGACAGTCAATCAGCAGATACCTACCGACTTTATAATTAGGTAGTAGGAATATTGAAAAACAAACATATGACTACCTACTGATATTATTTTTCGTCAAAAATCTGCTAAGATAAAGGTACACTGCTTAAATTATTCATATTCTTAATTTACTTTAGATAGGTATTCATTATTATTGAAATGTTTGTTTAAGTAGTTTTTATTACAAACCATCTTATGCTCGGTTCCAATATTTTACTAATCGACGACTGATCGTTCATTACTTGTCGAAAAGCGCCATACATTTTTGATAGAAAAACAACGTTGCGACATTGAACTATCCGTCGTCAGTTAGTAGAATATTGGAACCGAGCACATAACCAAAAATAAAGACAATGTCAATGACCAGTAAATAAATAAAACATTGGTGGTTTTTATTGTTTCAGACGGCATTCAACGTCCACCTACCGATGGTGACTATTTCTGCGCTGGCGGCTATAGGGGGCGCCATTGTGCTCTTGCTGCCTGAAACTGTTAGTGACACCAAACCTGCTCCTGAGGTCAAAGAAAAAATGTGAGCATCTGCAAGTTTGAAAATTTTAAATTTTATTTAATGAACTAGCTGCCGCCCGCGGCTTCTCTTGCGTGGTACCTGGATAAAAAATAGCCTGTTAATCCAGCTCATGTAGGTACTATGAATATTCCAAGTTTCATTTAAATCCGTTCAGCCGTTTAGGCGTGATTGAAGCACAAACATCCAAACATCAAAACATCCTCACAAACTTTCGCATTTATAATATAAGTAAGAAGTATGACTATTTAACTTTAAAAAAATGGCAATGCAACCAACCAGTTTTTTTTTATCGCCATCACCTCATTTCTACTACACACTTTTTCATTATTTTTCTTCATTTTTCATGATCCTAGCGCCATCTATCAGAATTCATAAGACTCACGTTCGATTTTCTTTCCAGGCCATCGTTCGATAGCGCTCCGCCTTGCAACGGCACGTTTACTGTCACGGACGATAGAGGGCACTAGTGGTTATTGAATGTAAACTAGTGGAAAATGACCTCCGTCGTATAATGTAATGTATAATGAATGTTATATACCTAATGGTGAAGAAGTTGGAAAGATCTAAGTGAGACAAATTCGTTAAGATCAACGACAAAATTGATAAACAGTTTGCTTTTCCATTCTTTGGAATGTTTAAAAATTAGTTTTGGTTGCCAGGAACGCCTACCTAACAAACCTTTTCTAAAGTGGAACCGTTTGAAATAAGGGAAAAAAATCAGATTCTGATTAACTTTTGTAAATGTACAATAACATGCAAATTTTGGGATTACGTTATGATAATAATATGATGCTGAATGAGAAATGACTCTAGTGTACAGTGATTAGTGAGATTAAATTATTATTAAGAATTCGAACATAATTTTTAGTATTAATATGAATGGCTTTGCTTTCAAATAAAAGCTAACGCGGCATTTATGTGAAATATAATATAAATTGATAAAAACGTATTAATTATTAAATAAGTAGGTAAGTGAGTGTTATTTAATATTGTTTCCGTCTTTTGTGAAAATATTTGTTAAAAAACTATTATTACAAAATTTAGATACCTACATATCAGACGAGCAGTAGGTACCTATAACTTCCATAGCTTTTAATAATATTTTGCTTTAGACGAAAATCAAAAGATTTTATTTTTTAAATTTAAGATTTTATTTTTTTAAATCTAAGTTATTTAACTAATATTAGTTAAATGTAGGTTCCTTTTGTACAGTAGTTAAGTAAAAATAGTTAAAACTCAGCAATAATGTTAATAATAATGTACCTGTTCTCGTTACCATGTAGATTAATAAATAGTACCTAGGTACCTATGTTAAAATATTTTAAGCTAATTTTTTTTAAACTTTATCTAGAATAAGCGTAGAATCTAGCCATGATGTTTAAATTGTATTAAAAATATAAAATACAGGCTTCAGTACTTACACTATACATCCATCTACAATGTAGATTCTACATAAATTTTAAAGAATACAGTTACCTATAGGGTGTTCATAACAGTATCAAACATTACAGTTCGTATTGTACGAGTACCTAGGAATACCGTTTCATTATGATGCCAAAATCATCACACAAATATGCAATGTGAAAATAATGTGCAAAATAACCGAATGTTTTTCTAAATAGCTAATATTAAAGAACCTGTAACGAATTATGTTGAAATAAAGTATAATGTTTTAGTTCTTAGTTTTTCTGTACTAACTATAACACTTATAATAAATATGAAGTTTGTTTGTGTGTGTTTGTTCCCACTCATCTCTGTAACAACTGAACGAATTCCTGTTTCAGTATTCTAAGTGTTAGAAGACCTGGAATAACGCATACTATTACTAAGGCCTTTTACCATCTATAGTAGATGATTTATACAGCGTCAGGAGGCAACTTTTACCTTCACAAACGGGACGCTGTAGTGCCCGGGATGAATTAAGATTGAGTAGGCTTGACTAGCACCTATTCCATCCTCTCAGCTTAGTCGGCCCTGTCCACAGGAAAGACATGGTCAATACGTGCGGAGCTGACTAAGCCGCGGGTTCCCTCACGATGTTTTACTTTACCGTTTGAGAGTACTGGTACAGGGCACATAAATTTTTCGCACAGAAAAATCCATTGTTACACGACCGGGTTTGATCCAACGACCTTAGGATCGGAAAGCGGGGTCACTACCAACTAGACCCTCAGTGCTATTGCATACGCATAGGGTACTTATTATTGAAGTAGGTACCATACCAACCACGCTAACGGAACTGCGGAAGTTAGACTATTTTGTTACAGTCGGTATTAGATGTTAGAATAATAAATAAATAAATAAATAACACCCAACAGTCACATACATAGTCCTGACCCCACACTAGGATTCCCTGTGTCGTGGGTATCAGAAACTACGAGTACCATGCTACCACAACACCCAGACCCGGAAGAAATATTTACAGATCATGCAAACATTTCTTCCGCAGCGGGAATCGAACCCGCGCCTCTTGCGTCTCTGCCGAGCAATCGCCCGCTACGCCACCGAGGCCGTCATGAGGCCGAGAATGGAGAGTTATGAGTAAGACCGTGTTACGGGTTATGTGAAAAATAACAATTAATTCATAATTTACGAAGAAACATGCTAGTAAAAGGAGTAAATAGTGAGGTAACTTGTGATAGAAAATGGAATAGGGAATCATTTTGTGCCGATCGCACCTGGTGAGCTAAGGGCAGGGAAATGACGATGATTCATAATTGGCTTGCAAAACCCCTAATGGATAAGACATTCGATAAGTCTCTTGCTACATAGATATAGTCATTACTAATTGACCCCGCAAACTTCGTTGCGCCTTAGAATTAATAATGGAAACTTTCAAATGTTTTATTATGTAGTTATTCTGCTATTTGGGGCGGAGACAAATCCAACAAATTAACCTTAAATCGGTCCAGCTTACCCACAGCCTTGCAAGAAAAATTTTATAAATGTCAAACTAACTTTTTTGTCATAAATTAATGTCTAAGAAGTTTTTATGCGTTATTCTGGTTATCCTTTTACATCCTTTCTCCATTTTGGGATTGATTTACAGAATGAAAAGTAGCTTATGTCCTTCCCTGAGATGGAATCTATCTCCTTGGCAAATTTCATCAAAATCTGTTCAGCAGTTTAGGCGTGAAAAGGTAACAAACAGAGTTACTTTCGCATTTATAATATTACACAGTATGGATCATGAGAATGGCAGTGAAGATTAGTGGCACAAGATTTTACCAGAACCATTATAAAATGACAGAATTGAACAAAGTGGTTTGTTGAAAGTGTTAATTTGTTGGTGCATTGACACCTCGTCTAGGGCAATGCATTCCCTTTGGCACTCTTACAAAACTACTAACGGTGGCCCATCTTTACGTGACTCACATAATCCCACCTCATCATGTACTGTTCACACTACAAATGATAATACTTGCTTCTATTTAAAGCCAGTGCACTACTGAAATGCTTTCTCGAAAGCTAAGTGACGCTTTCAATTAAAGAATATTTAATCTAAGTAGGTATATAGTTTCAGTCAGTTTGTCCATAGTTAGCGTCTCGTGCATTCAATATCATAGAAACGTGGTTGATGTACCTATGTATGTATGTATATTATCACATCCGTATCCCGAATGGGGTGGGCAGAGCCACAAGTCATAAGAAAACTAGCAGCCACTCCTGATTAAGTCCCAAGATGGATATGGTGAACCATGGTGACAGGTGATACTATCTTGTGTAACATACATAATTAGGTGAAACAAAATTATTCCTTTACAGAAATTAAGCAGGTACCTTCCTAGGTA
The DNA here is from genome assembly GCA_949320045.1 of Scotopteryx bipunctaria. Classification (NCBI taxonomy): domain Eukaryota; kingdom Metazoa; phylum Arthropoda; class Insecta; order Lepidoptera; family Geometridae; genus Scotopteryx; species Scotopteryx bipunctaria. The sequence continues at coordinate 6,745,002 of OX439449.1, forward strand.
CTTATGTTTTTCCAGTGTGTGTTTATTGTTTGTTAAAGTTGGTTTGCGATACTCCTCGGAACTCGAATCAGACTCAATAAATCCTGTTAAGAACATAGGCGAAACAATACATTGTACATAACTTCGTAATAAGACCGGACATAAATTGCATTTAAACATAGGTAAATAGCGGAGAGACGGATTGCGCACCAGTCCTGCGCAATCCGTCACTGATGGTCAATCAAAGTGATCCCGGCTATTGACCCCTGGCACTCCTGACACGAATACATAGTATTTAGCTTATGAATATGACCGGACAGGTCCTATTGTGGCCGCAAATAGAGTACGTGTCGAATCAGAAACAAGCCTTTAAAAAGGCGATACAGGACAGCTAACGGTGCTCTGTCTACACACGTCTTCTTTCAGGTTACTCAGTCAACAAATTGGGGGAAGTTATAGACATGCCGCAAATAACTTGTAGTTTGACTATTCAAAGGTAAACTATTTAGACTACTTAGATTTCGGTTAAAAAAACCCTGACTTAAACGTTTAAGTCGGTTAAGTTTAACACGAGTTTGGCTTTGATCACCTAGGCAGATAACTATAGATTTTATAATGATCTGAAACCAAGCTGAATTAGCTATAGTAAGTTTCCAACAATATACCAATAGTATCTTCCTAGGTAGATATCTAATTTGTTCCCAATAAAATGTTAACTCATCGTTGGTCTAATGCGAGCACAGAACGCACACTCAGCAGACAACTTCTAGCGGAATACTGTATCTGACACGTAACAGATTCATACTTTGGTATACTTAAAGAGTTTTAATAGTTCTACAATAGTTTTTTTTGACTTTGCGTTGCGTTGCGTAGAGTTTAGGAAAGGGGCCCAGCTAATTAGTCCGCTAGCTCTCATCCTACAGCGGGGAATGACCTGTTATGGTATAACTCTCACTCATTTCGATGCTGCTACACTTTCCTGGTTTTGCGTGACTTGACTACCACATTTTGCGACGAAACATCTGACGTAACACCCTAAATGCACTATCCTGCTAGCCTGCTACACGCCGCCGGCACACGCAACTAAACGCTTCAATTATTTTCTTTACTGCTGTGACATAAAGATACCTACCGAAACGTAGAAACCAGAGATGATGATGATTCTTTTCTTTGCTTATGATATATTTAAATATTGTTCTATAAAGGTCAGGGCTATAATATTTCGTACGCTGTTTTTGACAAGGGTACCTTTAAGTTACTATTGAACTACTATAGTTTGAACTGTATCTCTTATCAAAAATATGGTAACAAATAAATGAAGACACGTAAGCTACTCAAAACTCACAGTAAGACAGTGAGATATTTAAATTGCCTACCTCACCTACTCGTATCATCTCATCACATGCTGTGCACATTACAATTGATTACAAATCGAAAACCACAATGCAAGTGAAGAGAGTACAAGACGAACCGTTTGCGACACAGCTTTTGTAATCTGAAATGTGAAAGAAATATAGACGAGTATAGAGAACTTAGCTAGGCACTTTTTTACTACTAGGTCATGTACTTAGTACTTGAATATTGAGTGAGTAACTGGTATAAATATTTTTTTGACAATCTCAACCTCTTAAGGTTCGCTAATACTGAAAGCCTAGACATGCCAATTGTGGCAGAGCAGAAGTAAATAGATTCAAAAAAATGTTTCAACATTATTAAATTTCAAGGACCACTTGCACTAACAGATTTTTTATGCCTACCAACATGCATGTCGAATCAGATGCAACCAAACATCACGCGAAACCTTTGAAATGGCATGGCATCGCTGAATTGCCGAAGTCACTAAATATGAGCCAAACTTTACGAGTGCAGTAAAGGTTGGTAAGCATTTATAACTCAAAATTGCATCACCCCAATCAAGTAATAGAGCTCTGTACTAGAGCACAACATATGACAATGCAAAAGTACAATAAGTGGATGACAAACGAAATAGGGAGGTACCTATTTCGTTTGTCATCTAAAATTATTTACGAATTTGACGACCTCAGAGCTGCGTGGTGCACGAGTGCCCGGCTGAGACTCGAGAGCTGCGGCTTTGATTCCCGCGCCGAGAAAAGTTTTCATGTTCTGCAAATATTTCTTCTGGATTGTGGTAACATGGTATTCGTAGTTTTTGATACCCACTATGTATCGTATCGACCTCAATCAGAACTATGTACCTATAGGATGTTATTTTTGTATAAATTTAGGATGATTTAAGTAAGCACCATTAACATATATACACACCACATTTTTATCTGCTTGCAAGGTTATACTTACCATTGATTCATTGTATCTGAGCAAGGTGATTTCAAATGCAAACCAAGTTAGGTAGGAATTATATTTTTATCGCTCTTTCATATTTCTCTATAAATCACTGCGTTACCGTCTCAAAGTATTCAACACATAAATTTGGCCGAACAATTGACTTATCGCTATGAATACGTAAAATAAACAGCCGAATTCATTAATTAGCCCGTTTAGCGGTATGTTCGCGGTTAGCGCAACCGATTCGCGTAGTAGTGCATTTGTCCGGGCGCGGGTGCGGAGTGTATGCGATTACAGTTGGTCACCTTGCAGAAAGCTCGATAAAGTATGGTGGTCGCGTCTGACGCAGGGCGAGAGTGGGCGACCTCTTAAAGCAAGCGCGGGAGTGGTTGACTTTATTTGTTGGTGGTACGCCGTGTGCTAGTGTCGTGCCCACAGGACATCATGCGTTCGTTACTGGTGAGTACCAGTGCAGCCCTCGCCAAGGGCGCTTGCATTCTTTTACTTCCTACTCTTCCACCTTGAGCTATTTATAATAATTGACAGTAATTTTTATAAGCAGTTAGCCTTTGTAGATTTTCATAGAAAGTGCAAAGTGTAAGTACCTACCCAAATTAAAGTAAAATGTTAATTAAATAAGTTTTATAACGATTCATTGCACTATTTTGGACAATTTGTTTATTTTTTAGCTGACTCTAGTTACTTATATTTCACATGAATAAAGCAATATTTAAAGGTAAAAGAAATTAACAATACTGTCACCTTCTACAACTTGCGTAAAATTCTGGTTTAGTTCCTTGTTCGCTAACAAATTATGCTTATCTAATAGCACGCTTAAAATTTCAACTAGCTGTTGCGTGGAGTGTCGGTATATTTTTGTAAGGACACCACAAAGACGTGAAAGTTATCTAGAACAGTTCAGCCAATAGCCAAGTGCAGCATGATCATGAATTTAAATTATCTCATTGAATAGATATTTCGGATTGTCCGCTGCATTTGAATAACCACATCCAAATAGGTACGTAATAAGAATATAATTATTTAGGTCGACAGCTATTTGTAGTGGGTGTCTGTTTCAACCTTGAAAGCGAACGCGAGATGGCAGGTCGTCGAGTACCTACGCTTCAGCATGTAGCGCCCTTTATAACCAACAAAGCAGAACCAATTGTTTGCCTACAAGTAACTAGTAACATATAATTCGGTAACCTGTTGTCATTTTAATAGAATACTTATTGCGTATAACTCGTATCGCAGTTGCGTTATGCTGTATCTACTTTGTGTTACTGGACACTAGAGATAAGCCGAAAAATTATTAATTCGGTATTCGGTGTGTTCGGCAGATTTATCGAATGCAGAAAAAACTGAAGTTAGTAACAAAATGTTTTAAATATGTTGGAAATTCAATAAAAGCCTTTATTTGATATTAAAGAAATCAAGCTGCGATAGGTGGTTCAAAAATACATTTCATATGTTTGATAACAAACTGTTAATGGAAAAGGACGAAAAATCCGGAAATCCGAATCGGATACCGAATCATACCGACTGAAACCCAACGTTAGAATTCGGTAAAACCGATATTTGGCCCATCACTACTGGACACAGTATCTATGCATAACTAGTTCAATTCCAGTATCGACATTACGAACATAACATTAAATTATAGGTTTTTCACCGCGAAAGTCAAGTTTTGATAATACCTAATTTGCCTTGCGCTTAATCGATAATAAGTAATAACTTTGGAATTTCGCAATAAGCTTAGATATGTAATGACTGTGAGAAAACCTTGTTAATCACAATTTTAAGTACCTACCTACCAGTAGTAGTTAATGGTGTCGTAATAAAATATAATTGCTCAGCCGAAAGTTAGATTAGAGGCAAGTTGACGCAGTATCTTATAGTAGATATATATAGGTAGCGTCTCCGCCTTCTGATTCTAAGGTAGTGGGTTTAAATCCGATCGCGCACCAATGTAGTTTTCTGTTCGAAAGCTATACCGGTAATCTAAATCGGTGAAGGAAAACATCGTGAGAGAACCGACATGTAGCAGAACCTCAAAAGTTTAAAAACGTGTGTCAATTGCACGAAAGGAGCCTTTGAGGCGCACTTGAAATCCTTTTACCACACTGGCTCAAAACAACTAGTGACACAACTAGTAGTAGTAGTAGGTAGAATTAATAAGACATCTTTTCAAAGCGTTTCTGTGATTGTTTGTTCCTTACGATCACAAAGAATGATGTTTATTGAGCCAAGGGATTGTTTTGTTCATAACAATAAATTCAGTAACAAACAGTCAAACCATATCAAGAACAAAATGCTATTATTTCAATCATGATACTAGGTCGCTTGGATACAATTTGAGGCCTTAAATGCACGTGTCTTAGTAAAGCTATTGCTTCTAAATGTTTTGCAATAAAGATCAATATCTACTATGAACATAGACAAATCAACACTTGGTTCAACCACAGGAGAGACTGTAGGTAACTAGTACGGTTTTACTTCATAATTATAATGAAACAACTCAGTTAGCGCGTTGTATGCTCCGAGCGCGTTTAAATCCTTTATACAGATAATTGGTAAGGATAGTACTGAATTTATGTCAGGATAAATATAATATATTGTGTTATTACATATGCACTTTAGTTTAATCGGAACGGAAGAAAATTACATTGAATACATTTATATTTTGATATAACCCGCTGAAACTGATATGGATACAAGGCAGCGCGCGTTGAAATCTTTTGTATTAGCTCAGAACAGCAAATCAACTTGTATGAATCGTTAATACTACCTACTACTATACATTCTTAACCTACTAAGAACTATACCTACCTAACTTACCTAAACTAATACTTTACATTATTAAAAGCTGGTACATGAATTTGCTTCAAATCCATTATGCATAATATCCCCTTCACTATAGTTAAAAAAAACCATACGTACATATTATCACGCCTGTATCCTTAATGAAGTGGGCAGAGCTACAAGTAATCATAACAAAACTTGCAGCCGCTCCTGACTGAAAGTCCCAAGATAAATATAGTGAACCATGGTTCTAAATATAAACAGACAAATTCTTGTATATTGTACATTATTATTATTATGGTAGATAATTTGTTACAGAAGCTAACATGGAAATACGCAATTTCTTTGAAAGATCAAATACCAATAATTAAGTTATTCAAGACAAGTTGTTCAAAATGTAAGTGCGTTCGGTAAATGTTCCTCGTTAGATAATGTCAGCGGTAGATGTAATGCTTTTGCATGTCTGCGTTATTATCGAACAAGTAGCAGGCTTCATTACACGCATTAATAGATCATGCAGACATACAAAAAAGGCCACTTATTCATAATCAGCTACCTATCTAAATACATAAAACTATTAAGTTTTTGACTGAATCAATGCACAGCCTCAACCATAAGTCCTAGCATGAAGGTTGAAGAGTATGTTCGTCTTATGGTGCAGGGGAGCACTGGTGGTCTAGTTGGTAGTGACCACGCCTTCCGATCCTAAGGTCGTGGGTTCAAACCCAGTCGTGTACCAATGGACTTTTCTGTGCGAAAAATTTATGTACGCTATACCAGTACTCTCAAACGGTGAAAGAAAACATCGTGAGGAAACCCGCAGCTTAGTCAGCTCCGCGCGCATTGACCATGTCTTTCCTGTGGACAAGACCGACTAAGCTGAGAGGATGGTATAGGTCCTGGGCAAGCCTACTCCATCTTAATTCGTCCCGGGCACTACAGCATCCCGTTTGTGAAGGTAAAAAGTTGCCTCCTGACGCTGTATAAATCATCTACTATAGATGGTTAAAGGCTTTTTTGATTGTCAATCAGAAACGTAGTTTATTTTTTATTTGTATGTTGTTGCCGAGACGCGGGTTATGTAGTATCACATTAGTAGCCTATGATTCGTAGTCGTAACCTTGACTGGCGGAAGCCCAGTGCCGGTTAGCCTTAACACTTTCAGTTTGTCTGAACCCACCCTAACATTACCGGCATTCTACAACAATCTTTTTTTTTATTCATTGCTGATAAAACCTAACAAAGTAAACAAAATATTCTTCGTACTACCTGTTTTAAAAGTTTCATAAGTTTTTTATATTAGATTTTAGTTAGTAGATAAATAGCATGTTTACTTAGGTATTAGGTTTATTAGGTCTGTCACATACAGACTATTTTTTACTACGAATAGGTCTACCTGTCAATTCATACAAATATTTCAATCGATTTCAGAACACTAGGGCTCAAATTAAAGTAATGCTCAAGCGTGATTTACATTTAAGCATAAATATATTTCTCAGGTTTCGATGGAAATAGAGGCCCGGGCCTAGATCATGGTATTTTTTATTGGTTCCATTGAGATTTTACCAAAACGAATGTAATAAACACGAGAGTGCCAAAGTCTACATTATCAAGCTAAAGAGATATGCTATTTATTATTAGAAAGTGAATGCCGGTCAGAGCGGTTTCACTTGTTAGGAAAATTGAAAAACTAAACCTGTGCAAAATGTACTTATTATCAAACAGGAAAATATACTCTAGATACCTACCTAGTTAGTAGTATACTATTTCATCTATGATTGAGTCATAGGTAAATAATGTAGAACTTAAAGTAATGAACTTATTGCGCAATAAAAAGGCATGTTACGTTACTGTAACTTCTTCAATAGCCGGTCATTCACTGACGTTCATTCCTGCCGGAATATACCGGTGCATTGCAAAGGAGAAAAGATACTTATACGGTAATAGAAATCCCTCCTTCCATGCCGTCTTCGTTTATTTTATCCCATTATATGTAGCTGTAGGAAAAGATTGTACTACAGGACAATTCAGAAGGAAAGTTGAGTGTGTAGCTCACTTATACAGTTGAATCAATAAGGTAGAGTCGGCAACAAAACAGCATCACCACAAAATCGGTAAGACGTGTCGGCATCGACACTTTGATCAAGACAAACGACAAATTAGTATTGTTTGTGTCCTTGGCATGTAACAATGCAATATTTCAAAGCACGCAACGTAGTTCAATAACCTTCAATAAGGCACAACCAGTAGTGTGATAGAAAACATACCTGCTGAAGAAAACACGCTTTGGAAACGTCAATCTTTCGGAGTTTGTCTACAAATTCTTAAGAATTGTGTGAACCAGTCCTAATTTTATTGATTTTACCAAAAAAACTCGTAGTACACGTATAACGTTTTAATACCGAATCTAGGTATCTACTACGTATTTGTTTTCGAAACCACATCATTCGATTTAGCGGCAGGAAATCATAAAAAAAACATGTTAATTTCAAAATCGGCCATCGATTCGTGAAAGCAGTGCAAAGTCGGTACGGTGGGTATAGAAACATTTGCGTAGTTGCGACAATGCTTGCGGCTCAACGAGTTTACCTACACCGGTGATAAAGCCAAACTGCCTCAAGTTGCCCAATTCCTGGCGAAATTGTATGATAAATGACCGTATACAGGCGTATAACTCCATAGGAAGGTATCAGTGTCAACAGCCTGAAAACAATGTAGGAGATATAATATACTCGATTGAAACATTCGTAACTTTTGTTTCTATAGTATTAAAGGTTGAAGAGGTAGTACAAGATGAGCTACTTTAGTATAAGTATCTTATTTAGACGACCTCGGTGGCGTGGCGGGCCTTGCGGCGGCTGCGACGCAAGAGGCGTGGGTCCGATTCCCGCTGTGGGAAAAGCGTTGTACGTTCTGCAAATGTTCTTTTCCGGTCTGGATGTCGTAATATGTATTATAATAATGTATTTACAAAAAAAAAGTACATGAGTATTATGTCAGCCAATTGGTTCTCATAGTACAAGCTTTGCTTAGTTTGGGGCTAGATGGCGCTGCGTGTAATGTCCACATGTAATAGATTTGATAGGTGCTTACCAACACCCGTGTTTAAGTAAAACAAGAACCAGATATTGTGCGTAGATAACTGTAGCCTATTGCAAACACCAAAAGCAATTAGCTCGGTGAATGAATGTAATGTCTATTTCAATAGTGCAATATTTCACGCCAAGTTATAACGCATGACGAAAAATTCAAAGTCACTTTAGGCAAGATTTAAATAGATGAGATCTATGATTTAGATAAGCTATACACACCCACTGCCTTCGTTGTTATCAAAGCCCACATTATATTCAAATGACGCATTTTTAAGCTGTTACAAAATTGCCTATTACATTTTACAAGCACAATAGAATCAGGTTATACCATGATACCATTAACTTGATTAAGTAGGTACCTAGGTAGATACGTATTATGAAGTCAGGTGTAACACTCGCGCACGAAGCAAGGTCCATTTGAAAGTATGCCATACCCGCTCGTTGCAGACTGCATTCCACCAACTAAATGGAGCTAAATAGCAAAATGTACGAAACTAATTAACTAAAGTATTTCTGCTAATCATTATCACTATCTAATGTAACCTAACCCAAGGAAACTAATCATGATGTGATAGGTGTGTACTTATATTGATGATTTTGTATTTATTTTTCAGATATGCATGCTGTGCGCAGTCACAGTCTATGCGCAATATGATTCACCAGCACCGCAGAGATTCGTGGTGCCCGGAGCCTTCCAGGTGGGCGGCGGCAGCCGAGGTGGCTTCCGGCAGGGCAGGCTGCAGGCCGTGCCCATCCCCAGCGGAGTAAACCGCATCAGGAGGCCGGGTCTGTCCAGGCCCTCCTTCAAATCCGTGGACGCCTCTCCTCGCCCGAGCCTCCAGTCCATCGATGAGCCCGCAAAACCAGTCACGGAAGAACCGGAAGAAGAAGTAGATATCAACACCCCGACAGCTTTCTCACCCAGTATCTACTCCACCCCCGAACCGCAAAACGACTTCTACGACATCACCACAACATCGCAACCGAAACCCCCCTCTATATTTAACTCGTCACCGTATCCGCCGACGCCGGCAGCGTTCAAGCCGGAGCCCCTCCGACCCGCGCCATACAGGCCGCTGCCGCCCCAAGCTTTCGCTCCGATCAAGACTGAGGTCTTCAAACCTCAGCCAGTGAGACTGCAGCCCCTGTCCAGCAGACCTCAGCGGCCATCCTTCAGGCCGGAGCCGAAACCCTTCGAGGAGGAGGAGGAGCAGATCCAGCCGGCGAGACAGCAGTACACGCGGCCACAGGAGCCTGTCAACCGACAGCCGATCAAAAGCTCCCCTCAGAAATACGTGCCATCAAACCCTAGAGAAAAGAAACCTGTAGCGCAGATCATTCGCAAATACAGAGACGAAAACCCCGACGGAAGCATCACATGGGGCTTCGAAAATGATGATGGGTCCTTCAAGGAGGAAACTATCGGCGTGGACTGCGTCACCCGCGGCAAATACGGTTACATTGATCCCGATGGCTTGAAGCGCGAGTACAACTATGAGACCGGCATCCTGTGTGATAAGACCAAGGAAGACAAAGAACAGAAGGGCTTCATCGACTACCAGGAAAACAAGGCAGTCCTGCCCAATGGAATCACGATCGATCTCGCTGCGATGGGCAAAAAGTCCAAGAGGCCTTTCAGAGCGGCCACCAATCACTAGTGTAAAGCCATAATATAATTTATTTTAGGAACTATTTTATAAGGACATTTTCGTTGTCTTGTCAAGTAAGTGTTATTGTAGATGTAACATTTTATTGACTGAGAGAAGCGTGCACTTCGCACATTGTGCTTCAACATTCATGGATGAGATGTGGAAATAAAATGAAAACTATATTTCTTGTTTCATTGCGAATACCTTAGAGCTTAAATAAACTGTGGCATTAATAAAAACATTTTAGTAAGAAGTTGTTGCAAAATGTATTTGAATTTCTTAGGACTAATATAATGTAGAATTAACTTTTCTACTAACACTGAACTAAGTATCTAGTATGAGCCAACATCTACCAACACTACATCCACCTATTGGATTTTCTATAAGTGTTTATAAGGTGGATATTGTTCAGAGCAATTGATAAAAACAAAACTTATGTAATTTATCACTATTATTATTAGCATTAAACTTACAAAACAATGTTACCTACTTACCTATAAAGGTTTAGTTAGTAATGAATGTAGATGTATCTTAGTTTAACTTATACAGGTTCAATAATGACTCAGTAAGGTCTATTATTCATGTACTGTTGCGGACGCCTCATCGGTGGAGGCATTCTGTTAGGAGGAGTAATTGAAATGTCTAAATAATGACCTACTTGGAACTTAACTTGAGTCAAAGACTTGTTGTCATCGCCCCCTCTCTGTCCAGAGCAGGTAACTCCTATTTCTCTCATCCGGTAGGTAGGGGTCCTATTGTCGGGATATACAATAGCAAAATCAAAGTATGTTCCTTTACGTCTGGTTTCAGGGTTCACTTCCTTGACAAGCCCGGTGAGTTCACGCAGTGTAGCATCCATCCAGGTGTATATCTGTAGCTCGTTCTGCGGGACGCTGCCCCGTGCATAGTCACCGGGGGAGTTGTGTCTACCAGTAGAGCAAAACACTCTCAGTAATAATGGGCAGGTCTGAAATGAAAGAAGACTTGTTTACCAAAAGGTCAGTTGGCGCTAATGTTTTTGATGGACCTACTTGGAATATGAGTAATTGTGCAATTTGACAAATCCAGCATACCTTCTCTCTATCGACCGGTTTCTCAGCAGGCTTAACCTCTTCGACAACCATTGACTCTAGTCCCGCCATTTTCATACTTCTCTAACAAGTCGTGTTCAAATATTTTGGCGTGGCTGAAAATATGTAGGTACACGCTAATGTATTTTACACCGTACTAGCAATTAAGTATCTACTAATTAATTAATATTTTCTACTAATGATATACTAAACGAGCAAAACAAAATAAAATGCAGCCAAACGATCACGATTCCGGATAACATACATTTATCACAGATAAAAAAATAACTGACAATGACAAACACTGACATCTGACAGCGGACAGCTCAGAATTTATTTCTCAAAGTCAATCAATCACTGTTCTTTTTCTTTACCTTCATTAACATAGCAGCTCTTTTTTTTCCTTGCAGAGCTGCGGGCGGGTCCCCCGGCGCTATTTACAATTTACCCTAGCCTCTTTTCTGAAGGCGACGATTTCCAGGTCATGATTATTTAGCGTCTGAGCATTAATGTGACAGATTCTCATAGGCAGAGGGGCAGAGACTTTCTTTCAATGTCATAAAAACTTACATCAAATTCAAAATTCTGTAGAGAATGTTATTAATTGTTATTCTCTTTGATGTAGACGACTACTAGACGTAGACATTTTATTACTCTTTCTGTGTTTCTGTTGCTCTGAAAATTGCCGATCAATAAATAAATGTTTTGCAGACTGAAAACCAAATAGTTCAGATATTAAAAACAAGCTGTGTATGTGCTAGTGGAAATCTTCAATCGTTGTGGCAGGATGGAACACAAAGAAGATGACTCGTTCCCGGAAGACGACGTTTACATAAATCCAGAAGATGGAATGCCCAATGTTCATCCTAATATTGCTAATTTAGAACACGAACCCGAGACACAGAAAGAAATGGATGATTTGGATGACCTGCCAAAATCTATCATCGTCACAAACATACACAGCGATGTGTTCAACGACGAAAAGTTAAAAAAAGAAATGGAAGATTTGTTTCGTATATTTTCAGAAAATACAACTTTTCAGTGGCTCCGAAGCTTTAAGCGTTTGCGTGTCAACTATGATAGCCCCTTGGCGGCTGCTAACGCTCGCGTGCAATTGCATCAGTACCAGTTTTATCATAATCCAATCAACTGCTACTTTGCACAGCCTGTTACACCTGTATCTTTCAAAAATTTAAGACCTCCGGCTCCTGTTAAGCAATTCCTGATCTCACCTCCATCAAGTCCACCAATAGGATGGGAGCCTCGGGAAGAAAATGAACCATTAGTAAACCATGATCTGTTGGCGGCGCTCGCGAGTCTCACTCCGGGTGAGAGCCATGAGCTGCATGCTCCAACACCGACTCAGCCAGCCATCATAGTGCACACGGCCATGACTGCAGACTCTAAAACAACTGGAATTGGTCAGATCCCACAAACACGCTGTCCAGAGTATTAATTAATATTATTTTATTTGTAGATTTTACTTTGATAAAGCTTTTAGGTATTTGTTCACATTTTTATTTATGTGATAATGTTATAGCCAAAGACAAGCCAGCTGGGATTGGCTGAGCTAGGAAGTAACACCAAAATAGCTAAATAGATCTTCACTTTAACATTATGTAGCTGAAATTTCATTGCTTCTATTAATAATCATAATTGATGCATAGGTAAATTGAATTGGTGCTACTTTGTAAATGGGATAGGTATAATATGCTTACCCTTTTTTTTTAACTATCTGTTGACTTTATTCATTATAAAATAATATTGTGAAAACATATCATGGTATTATGTAGCTCTCTTGTGTCAGGTAACTTCTTTCCCTAAATTATTTCATATTTCTAAATTTAAATATTTAAATTATGACCAATAATCATTATAACACTGTTAACTTTTGCACTGCTTTGTGTTGTAAAATTTACCATAAAGATTACATACCATAGATGTCTGTTACACAAAGTAATATATTTTTGTCATAAATCATTCGATTTTATAATAAGTGTAAAATATAAAGCATGTGAGCCAAATTAATTAATATTTGATATTTAAATTCCATTTACAATGAAATTTAAATCCAAACATTGACTGAGGAACCTATTTCAAATAATAAAAAAGTATTTTTGGGCAATTTAAACATGACCAGTTTCCTACAAATAAGTTACTTACCTTACTTCAGATACATGGCATGGATCTCAAATGCTGAATCTCTTTCAAACCTGTTGGCAAACCATACACCACTCTTTCACTAAGCACTCAAGATCCGTACTGCCTTATAATGTAATTCTGATATTCACCTCATCAGAAAAAACTTCACTTGGCAAATGTTCCATACAAAATTAATGCAGTGAAGTTTACTGATGTCCAACTTATGTTATTGGTTAAATAAAACATAAGCTGATATCTGTAATAATAACCCTGTGGTTGTTCAAAAGTGTTTTTCAAAATTTCATTCACGAGCTTTGCTTGCAAGGTTGCAAGGTAGTTTCTAGAGTTAGTCATAGGTTTAGAATTTGTGATAATGATTAAGTAATTATATAACACAGATTTTGTTATATAACTGTAATTCTGTGTACAGACAGATAACTTTATTTTTATTGCACATGTTTAAGTTGCTTGTAGGTACTTACAAATTGTTTTATTTTGGCTTGCCCAATGCTAAGTTATCAAAGTAACTGTTTTTCGTCATAATTCAGGTACAGCTACAGCCAATATCTGAAGTCATAGTTTTTATAAAGTTTTTACAAACATAGTGACAGTAAAAATATTATATTTTAGGATTATATACGAGCTGATTCTGATAGTTCTAGAGACTCATGTACAGTCACCAACAAAAGTAAATGATGATCAAACAAAGTTAATTTGTTAATGTGAAAAACTAGCCAATCACAAGTTTTTGTTTTCAAATTTGATCAAAGGAGTAGAGAAAAAGATACATATTAACACTGGTTTTGACTCAAAATTTTATTCAGTATTTACAATAAATAATTTAAAAAATCATTTACTTCTGATGCTGACTTATTAAGTTTAAAAAAATGTTAAATACCCCTTGGGTACCTTACCTACTATACTTGACATTGCCTAACTAAATTGTAGAATTTTGACAGAATTTAAAGACTTGGATCAAATTAATTATTGATTATCAAGATCTGCATTATAATATTGGTGTAGTTGGCTGTAGAAATGCTGTCAGCTAACCACAAAATTATTTCAGAAAGCGTATTGAACTATCTTATTCAATTTAATATGGTAATGAGGCCCAAAGTTCGCTAGAACAAACCTTGATGATTAGGTACTTTTATGTATAAAATGTTTAGGTCGTTGGCCTAAGGTGTACCAGAAGGTACCTTCTGTAGTTTTTAGAATGTTTTTCTTCTCAGGTTATTCTATCACTTTATCCGTATTTTCGAAATTCTAGATGTCCCTCTCCTTGTATAAAGATACCTACGTCTATTGATACTATGGAGTCACTTCAAAGCTTGATGTTCACTGTTCATGACATCGATGTTATCTAATTATATTGATGTTTCTATCTCACTGTGATTTAAATTATTTGTTTGGTATAAATATTAAACTATGATATTGAGTTTATTCAATTCTTTGTATTTTGTTATATTGCTTATGAACCTACTCCTAAACAATTAATACACTTGTTAACTTCATAACTAGTAGTTCGCCCCGAGAAGTCTTAGTTATTAGTAAATTAATACAAAACTTTAATCAAAAGTAATATTTTAATCAGCTATTTACATTTTTACAAAATAGTTTAGATGTGCTGCATAACTAATAGGTTTACAAGTACACATACAATCATTCACTAGCCAAAAATTAACAATAAGAGTACCTAGAGAACACTAATTAAATAATATGATATGCAATAATAATTTCCTAGTTAATTGATACATACATTACCTATACTTAGTTGATACTAATTGATATCTACCGTAATAATTTTGTAAAAAATATGCAAGTACCTATGTAGGTACAGTTGTACCACAAATATTGTGCGCCTCGGCAATTTTCGTCTAGCTTCTGAAATACGAACTAACGCGATGATATTATGTAAATATATAGAGATGTTACAATAATTATGTAGTGATGTACTTATTTTTAAAGGGTTGGTTCAGTTATTATTAGTTGACTATTAATTGCATATTTGGACAAATTCGCTTTTCATACAAAGGACGAAGTTTGCCAAGGCGCACAATATTTGTGGTACTACTGTAGGTATATAGGTAAGTAACAATTGAGCACTTTGGTTTGCTTTCCACGCAGGTACAAATTCTTGGTATTATTAAAATTAGCACTAAATTAGCCACATAAATAAAAAATCTGGTAACCAAACGTTTACCACACTTTGGCCTAAGCTTTCTTACTTATATCGTCTAGAGGTACCATTGCTTCAGGTGTTTTATCTTCCTCAGTATACGTTTTGCTCCGTTTCTTGCCCATACAACTAGCGAAAGCCGTGTCTCCCTTGCCGAACTTCTCTCCGTCAGCCAGCGTCTGCGGCATGGGCTGGTCCATGGTCTCCGGCAAGAAGAAACACAAGAAACCAGATATAAGCGCTACTACCCCGAAGATAACAGCCGGTATCTTAGGGTTAAACGAGTCCAACAAGGTAATCAAAGGAGTGAGGGCCCCCGAAAGCCTAGCGCACATGGACCCTAGACCCATGGCAGAATTGCGAACCACTGTCGGAAAGAGCTCTGCAGAATAATTGTAGATAATAGCGAATGAACCAGCTATAAATAGCTTTCCAGCAATAACTATGCCGGTGCTCACCATACTACCTGATGGCATGAGGGTTGCAATAACACAACACGCTCCGCCCACCAACATCATCGAACTAATCAGCGGTCTACGACCCCACATATCAAGGAAATATATAACTGTTGCGTAGCTAGGGAATTCGACAAATCCTAAAATAGCTGTGATCAGATACGGGTTGCCTTCGAGCTTGCCCGTGCTCAACGTGAGCCCGTAATACGCAATTGAATTGGCGAACCAGCAAAAGCACACGTTTAATGTTTTCTTACGTAAATTCGGAGTTTTAAATAGATCTATTGTAGTTGCGGAGGATTCGTTTGATCCCTTTGACGATTCAGCCTTGCCTCTTGAAACTAGGTCCGCTTTATCTAAGGTATGCTCGGATCGGTTGCATTTTAGAGCTTTTTCAACAATTTCGACGGATTCCTTGGAGCGGCCTTGGGCCCACAACCATCGAGGAGATTCGTCCATGATCCAAATGTGAGGGATGAGAAGAAGACCATGAAGCCCGTAGATGACCTGAAGAAGTTGTCTGTCGTCGATAAGTGCGCCCCAGCCGGCTACCAGCATGATGCCCCCCGCGAAAGCGGCTTGGAAGGTCACGCCGCACGCCGTCCGCTTGCTAGCGCCTACTAATTCCATAGTCAACACAAACCCGGTAATGTAAGACCCTGCGGAACCGAAAATTCCGTATAAAAATCTGATCGCTAAGAACGACCAGTACTCTGGGACAAAAGCCACCACAACGCCGAATATTAGTTGTAGAACACCAGACCAGCAGAATATAGTTTTTCTGCCGTACTTGTCGGCCATACCGCCAAGGACGACTGCGCCTGTGAAAACTCCCAACATGTAGATGGTTTGCGCTAAGGCGCCCATCCATCTTTTGTCGCAGACGAGGTTCCACTCCATTGCCCTTGAAGAGCCCCGATAGGTGGTGTCATACACCCACTTGGAGCATGAGACGGTCGCGTTGTCCTGGTACATGAGGCAGTTGTGTAAACCGCCTGAAGCGGTTCGCGGGATGGCTGCCAGTATCTCGGTGGAATTCCATACTGCCGTCGACACATTGGTATCTACTCCTTCAATCCAGCATCTGAAAGGTAAAGAGACAATTTTCATTAATTTCATTCACATTGATTTTAGACTTGTTAAAGCTACTTAGAAAGGGATGACCTTGGTTGGCGATATTATTTTGTATTTGTACATAGATAAGGCAAGTTATTGGAGTGTAATGGGCCTTCATCGTGGTATCTCATAACTAGACCTATGCAACAGTAACTGCCTACAACAGTGCAGGTCTGCTTGTTCTGTTACTCGAAAGCTTTTCGTAAGAGTTTGTGTTTTTGGTCTTCATCGTTTTATTGTATAGTAAATATAACATTCGGTGGCTTGCTTATGTTAGTCCTATCTTGGTTAATAAGTACGATAATGTACCTATAATAAGTAATCAATATTTAGAGACTAGACTTCGATTGCTACGCCAGATGCTACGCGGCCGCCGGTACCAGCGTACTTTGACTTACAAAAGATATCAACGCACACTTTTTCATACTGTTGTTTTTTTACCTCTATGCTGTGAGCCTACGAGATGTATTATAGCAATAGAAACAGGTACATAGGCCAAGAAAATTGCCACTAGCAAATAATATTTCGAATATCCTATGACTGTGATAAAAATGTTTGATGTCTTTAGGTGCTGCTGTATTCAATCGTAGCTTAGCTTTTGATGTTCTTATTTATCCAGAGTTAGGTGTGTTCAGTAGGTATGTGTCTTGCAAAGATTTATCTCGTACTAAATCAATTCAGTATACTTGTACCATGTCATTGTAAATGAAGCTTTATTTTTGACAGAATTGTAACAACTAGCCACAGTAGCCAAAAATAAGAAATCTATTTCTATACGCAACTGAACTAATTTCTTTTACAATGCTAAAAGCACTCGTGGCGTAGCTTGCTTATACGTTCTTGATTGATCGTTAAAGTTAAGCAACGTTGTGCCAGTCTCAATCTGGATGGGTGACCGTAGGTGGCATTACGAGCCGAGCGCTTCCGTGGTTCGGAGGGCACGTTAAATTGTCGGTCCCGGTTTTTAAGTCGTTAAGCCATAACAGAGGCCTTTAGCCGGCCTAAAAACTCCGGCACAAGAGTTGGCCACTAGCTCAAACGAACTTACTTAGCATTGACTGACAGTAAAACGTCATTCATTAAGTATAATAATAGATTGTACCTCGGACAACAGCTTCAAATTTCATACTGTTTTTATTTATTTAGCCTTTTATGCATACGTACTTATTATCACGCCCGTATCCCCAATGGGGTGGGCAGAACCACAAGTAATCATAAGAAAACTTGCACTCACTCCCGATTCAAAGTCCCATGATGGATATGGTGACAGGTGATCAGCCCATCGCTCATATACCTAGATAGTCCATCATGTTGGAGAGGAGACTTTTACGACATGCTCGGGGAGAGAAGCAGCTGGACGCATTCTGTCTTTTATCTGCTACTTAGGAAATTATATTTTCGTTGTTACCTGCTTCTGAAAAAATAAAAGCCACTATTTTTATACTACAATTTATTGAAAAATCTTTATGTGGAATAAGAAAGGGTTTTAAAGATAATGTAAAAGTCAATAATTAAAAACTTAAATTCGAGAAAGATATTAGGGTACTAGGCATACATAGATCTATAATAAAGCTAGGTAGGTACAAGGTGTAAAGAGAATTCCCCCAAAAACTAAAAATAAGCATAGGCCTACACGATAGGTTACACGATAGTATAATATAAAAATACTATGTACTTATATTCTAGGGACGTTTGGGATACAATCGTACCAAAGAGAGACTGTTTCATTTTCTTAAACGAACATCATTTTAACCTATTGAATTTTTCTGGTCTTCTTCAATATATATTATTGGCATGTAGAATTAAATTTTTAGTCGGGTAGTTTTTACATATTTTCGGACAGTTTTCGATAAATCTTTATAAAATAAATGCATTTTGGAAATAAACTTATAAATACCAATTTCTAGTAGGTACCTAACTAATATTAACCTAGTTTAATAACAATTTGATATATTTACTGTGTCTTATAAAACCATGACTGTATTTGTAACAAAAATAATTATTTTAGTCTTGTATTTTTGACTTTATCTACAAAATAAGCCTGACTATTGCATAAATATTAAATCATTAAATTAATTAATTTTAGCACCTGGTGATGTATTTACATACAATGTATATTCTTCTATTTTATGTCATACTCAATACCGAAACCTGTTATTTAATATTGTAAATTTATTCACTAAAACCTTTAGGTAAGCTGTTAGGTACGGACCCACCGAATAAAAACGATCGAAAAGTGGGAATGCCAGATACTTTGGCATGAATGTTCCCTTTCCTCTAACGTCAAACAGAACAAGACGAAGAGCTAAGCTGGTTAATAGTTCCACAATAAGTCGTTCGCGTTCGTTAGCTTTTGTTCGGTTGGTCTATACCCAGTTTTATAAAAACACCAATAATTTCTAGTATATTTGCTGAGTTTCTATGAAACCACAAAACCCTGTGTTTTCGACTAGACCTGCGTGCGACTTATACTTTAGAGCCCAAGGGCAATGACACTGGGTGTTTATGACTATAATTAGGACTGTAGTACCTATTATAAGCTTCAAACCTGAACATTATTTAAAATGCCATAACCAGTCTTTTTGTTAATTTTAACAAAATTACCGAGCATGTAAGGTAGTATATACCTTACGAGTATATGCCCGGTTTCTGTATCCAACGGATGTCTGTAGGCAAAGTTTTTATTTACTTATCAAATTGTAAAAATGTTTTATCGCGCTTTTTGGCAGATACCAATGTTGCTATGTTACTTAATCTGCCTACATTCGTAATTTAAATATTGAAACCAGACATAAAACTATAACAGTACGTCGGTATCAACAGAAGGAGATTTTTTGGATGTCTTATTGGCAATTTTCAAATTCTGAAGGTTTTATATAACTGTCCTGACTTTTGTTTTCTAGACTTCTTTCTACACAACAATTATCGAGTTACTATCAGTTAGGTAATTAATTAACGGAAGTTACTAGAGATATAACATGATTAGACTTAAGTAGACATTTCATTTTGTTGCAATTAGGTACATTTTAATTCTACATACTTATGTAGTAGGTACCTACCTTCTTACCTAATTACAACTATGTTGGCACCTATGACTACAATGGTTAGCTATATTAGTTTGTTAGTCAACAAGCAAGTAGGCAAATAAAAGCAATCCAGTCTTAAGCAAACAATCTGAATGAATGCTTTGTATCTACTTTGACTAGATAAAATCTAATATTATGCAAAAAAATATTAAATTAACGCCTAAAACCCTAAAAAGTCTATTCCTAAAATTAATGAATAGTTGTGATTTACGTATTCTGGCAGCAAACTGGGAGCATATACTATTTTTAAAATAACACTAGATGACGTGTGTATTGGTTCCGTTCCCACAATTGTTAATTCTCTGGGTGTATAGTATAGTATAGGTACTTGAGTATGCTGATCAGAATCAAAACGCAGCGACACTTTCGTATACCTTTCTCTTGGACCGTTTAAAGTTATTTATCTTGCCCTTTCTTTTCTCCGTCCAGCGGGACCATGGTCTCCGGGAGTTCCCCTGAAATTTCGCTCATCCTCCGGCCGCTACAGTTTGTAAAGCAATTATCCCCCACGCCGAACTTCTCACCGTCTTCCAAGGACTGGGGCAAATTACGACCGACCGTCTCCGGCAAGAAGAAAGCGGAAAAGCCAGAGAGAAGTGCCAAGAATCCAAATAAAATTGTCGGGATTTTAGGATTGAGCGTGTCGAGGAGGTTTATGAGAGGCGTCAGCGCGCCTGAGACGCTCGCGCACATGCTGCCAAGACCTACGCCCGAGCTGCGCACCACCGTCGGGAACAGCTCCGCCGAATACTTGTAAATGATCGAATAAGAGCCCGATATAAAAAGCTTTCCGACCATCACAATGCCGGTGGTGGACGTCGAGCCGTGCGGCAGCGCTACTATCACCAAACAAGCCACGCCACCCAGCATCATCATCGTGCTGATAAGAGCCCTATGACCCATTCTATCTAGAAAATACATAATGATAACGTAGCTAGGCAGCTCCACAACTGCCATGAGGAACATTATAAAATAAGGGTTCCCGTACAGTTTCCCGCTATTTAGAGAGAGCCCATAATATACAACCGCATTAGTGAACCAGCACCCGCAGATAATTAAGGTTTTTCGGAGCATTTTCGGGGTCTTGAAGAGGTCAGTGGTCCCGGCGTTATGTTCATCCGTGTACTTGGCGCATGTCGCCTTGCAGTGAGACACCAGCAGCGAAGTGTCAACGGTCTCCGTGGAATTATTAAACTTTAGCGCTTTCTCCACGATCGCTACCGATTCGCGCGCACGTCCCTGGGCCCACAGCCACCTGGGGGATTCATCCATCAGCAGCCAATGAGGAAGTAGAATGGCAGCGTGCAACGCATAAACAATTTGCAACAAAAATCTATTGTCGATAAAATACCCCCACGCGGGGAGCAACATTAATCCAACTGCAAACATAATCTGAAACGTGACACCGCATATAGTCCGTTTGCTGGGGCCGACAATTTCCATCGTCAGTACAAATCCCGCAATGTAAGAGCCAGATCCGAAAATTCCATATAAGAACCGGATGATGACAAAAGTGTAATAGTCTGTGGCGAAAGCGACAGAAGATCCGAGGATGAGTTGCAGAAGGCCGGACCAGAGGAAGGCGGTTTTTCTTCCCAATTTATCTGACAGTCGGCCGAAGAGAAGGGATCCGGCGACAACGCCAAACATGTATGCGGTTTGTGCAGTCGCTCCCATCCAACGTCTGCTGCACACGAAGTCCCATTCGACACCCCTAGAAGAGGTGTAATACTGAGTGTCGTACACCCACAATGTGCATTGCTCTAGCGTCTTATTCTCCCCGTACATCACGCAAGACTCTAGTTTGCCGTGTTCGTTCAAAGGTATGGAGTCGAGCACAAGGGACGAATTCCACGGCTCGGTATGATTCTGACTGTCGATTCCTGGCAGGTAACATCTGGAAATTAAAACGTGTTTACCATTTGAATTTCAAATATTTTTTTGAAACATATTCGTGCATGGATGAATGCTGTGCAAAACTAGTGGCTTATATTTAAGTGAAAGTACTTACCTACTTGCACATTACGATAACAAACATAATTATTGATGAGCTAGGTAACTCGACAATATAGGTAGGTACCTATCTATATAAATATCAACTCAAATATGTCTAGATTGCATTCTATCTATATAGTCGTATCACTAGTTTTTTCGAACCAGTGTGGTGAAAGGATTTAAAGTGCGCCTTAAGGGCTTCTTTCGTGCATTATTAACACATATAAGTGTTTCAAATCATAAATCCACATAAAAATTTTGCATGCACCAAACCATTTATTTTTATTTTGATAAATTAATGCTGAATTTGAAATAATCATAATAAGTTACCTTTCCCCATAATGATAATTGTATTTTTTTTTTCTGCAATTATAGGTACATTGTGTAATTTTGTGAATAATGAAAACTATTGCAATCTAAAAAACCATGCAAACTCGTGCAAGTACGTGCATCAATCAACTCATAATTTTATTTAATATAATAAAAAGCTATTGAGTCATAAAACCCTTTACCAAGGCAGGAAGTATATAAAAGTTAAAGTGATACTTACGTTCAGGAAACCAAATGATTGGCCACGGATCTCACTCGCCTGTAGATAAATATTGAAAACCAAAGCTGAATATTCAGCCGGTACCATCTAAGCGAAAACTGTACACTCTCTATCACCAAAGCAACCCATTCCATTTAAAAATAAGTAGCTAACGTTAAACGAAAGCGCTAACAAAACCATTGGTGTCTATGGCTTAACTTGTCGCGGTGCAATTGTTTAGAGCTTTCGTTTATCGATAACGATTCGATTTCGTCCAGGCGGTGTTATATCGCACCTTTCCAAACGCCAATTCATAATTGTTTTAGTAAAGGAAAATATTTATTCGGGATTTTTATAATACGTAGGTACATATAAATAAAATATAAATAGAATAAGTGCTGAAGGTAACTTTTTATTTGAAATAATAATATTTTATAACTCGTAGAATAGAGATAGATGTATAAACTGAATAGTTCCCAGAGATAAACAACCATACATCATACATACTTACATGCGCATGCATCCATCCTCCATTTTTCTTAAAAGTAAATAAAAATAGGTAGGTACAGTCGCCTGCATTAAGACGAATACATTTCATAACTTTCAAAATGATGTTACAGCATTAACAGTCACTTACACACAAAAAAATATCGTTGTAAATGTTTATTGTAATGCTGTGGAAAACATATAAACATCTTTTTGCAGTCGACTGTACCTACATATTTAGATTACATAAGAGTTCTTCTAAGAGATAGTCGAAACAAACCCAATTCATTTATTGAGTCTGATATGACGTTTTTTGGATTTAGAGGTAAAGGTAGGCCAAGAAAAAGGTGGATGGATTGTGTGAAAGAGGACATGGATAAGAAAGGAGTGAATACAGAGATGACGGCTGACAGAGGGGAATGGAAGAAGAAAAAATGCTGTGCCGACCCCGAGGCCGACCCCATATAGAGTGGGATAAGGACAGGAAGATGATGTTTCTTACTCGTATTATAAGGTTGCTTTTCGTTTTCGATCCAGCAACCTTATTGTTTATGTTCACTTTTTCGTACTCGGCTTTAACTGTCAAACCTTTTTGACAGTTATAATAGGAATTTGACAGATAAAGTCAATTACATTCAGCTTCACAAACACAATAAGGACTTTTTAAGGTTTTTTTTGTACTTATTCTACAGGTTCCAATAATAATAGTTACCAACCTGTGATCAGGAACAGCTGCCACAGTGACCAGGGACAGCATGTGCATGCCAGCCGTCATGGCAGCCAGGATATGAAGGATGAACTGGAAACACTGATAGCGGCCGAAGTCGCCTGAAACCAAAAGTTTATTCCAATTAGCTACTTAAGCCAAGGCCAGCACTTAAGCTCAGGAAAATTATTTATTTTTTGTGACGTTTATCTTGGGAGCCGATTTTATGTTGTCTGGAGATGTCTCCTGTTGTCTTGTTGGTCGCAATAGTGTAGTCAAGTTCCAGCTAGACATAATAATCTACAAAGTAATTTGGCTTTGAAATCGAAATATAGGTATGCATAAATGTCGCTACAACACTGAACCGCTAAAATTTCGTTAAACACGGAATTTCTTATCTTATTATGTCATAATCCCCACCAATGGGATTTAATGGAGATTAGTCAAGGCCAACCTAGCCAGCCAAGCCGTCTATAGGCTCTGGTGAAGGAAACCTACAGATTTACAACGAACTAGTTTAGTTGATCGATGGGAACCTTATCTGTCTATTAATAGGACTGTTTTGTAAGTCGCTCATATTAATTATATACGAAAAAGGTTATTTATCGAAAGGCCTAAGCAAAATATGATGAGACTGAATGACGCAAAAGAAGTATGTCAGGACTGTAGCAAATGGAGATCCGTAGTCTCTGCCTACCCCTATGAGAAACAGGCGTTATTTAATACTAGCTGTGCTCCGCGGTTTCACCCGCGTTTTTCTCACAGGCAGCCAGCAAGCGCGTCCTCGTCTCGCCCGCCGCCGCGCCGCCAGCGTCTCGTCTTGCTTGCATCAAGCGCGCGTGGATTTCCTTAGCAGAGTTATTTTAGAAATGTATTTATTATACTCTTCAAAGATCTTATACTTACAATCATCAACAAATATATTTCGAAAAAGATTATTACAGGATTTTATGTTGATAAAAAACTCTATGGCCCATAACTCATTAATAGGTACCAACTCTTAACATCTTACACACGTGATAACTTTTAAACGAAATATCCGATTGAGATGAAACAAAAAGTATTTTACTTCTACATAAATACTCTTGATAACATAATGCTTAATTTCGATAAAGATTAATATTACGATACATATTTAACGTAATATTTTTTTCTTCAGACGATTTAATAATCATTTTGAACACAAAATCGGTTATTGTGATTAAACCATGATAGCTAGATATATGTTCTCGCGGACTTTTTTGTAGGTCTTAATGGGATCTACAAACCCGTAGTACATCATTTTGTTCTATTGTCAATAGTTTTTGCAGCGCACGCAAAAATAGGTTTTCGATTTTACACCTTGTGTTACAAAATAGCAATTTTATTACGGATCCCTAATTTTGGAAAAAATAAAACATAGCCTATAGCCTTCCTCGATAATTGGACTACCCAACACTGAAAGAATCATTCAAATCGGACCAGTAGTTCCAGGGATTAGCGCGTTCAAACAAACAAACAAACAAACAAACACTGCAGCTTTATAATATTAGTATAGATAGGTGTATTATGAACCTACTTGTAAGGAAATGATTTCACCAATGACAGATTACTGTTAAACTCCTAATCACCAACAGGCTTAACTCCATCTTAATATTTTCTCATTGTGTTCTCATCTGTATTGACTTGAAAATGAGCAAAATAGTCATTGAATTGGGAACTGTTGCAAAACTGACATATCATTAACGGACAGCCTAATCCATTATTAATATTGTGATGAAAATGTAAGTTACAGAATTCCTAAAATAACCGTCAATCGACCTCGTGGTCGGTCTAAGCGGAGATGGAGGGACGAACTCGATGCCCACTGCCTACAGAGGCCTTAGATCGGGGTTAATAAAAAAGGGGAAAGGAGTCCTTAGTTCAACAGTAGAATCCAACAGGATTAGATTAGATAGAATTCCTAAATACATTGTTCATGTTAATAGCCCTTTCCAACATAAATTTATGAATAGGTATCTACTATATCAATGCTAGTATATAAAGATAGAACTACGATTTTACGTTGTCTGGAGATGTCTCCTATTGTCTTGTTGGTCGCAATAGTGTAATCAAGTTCCAGCTAGACATAATAATCTACAAAGTAATTTGTTCTTCTGTGATCTACAATTTTTATAGTAGCGAGCTGATCAGAGGGGCCTAGTCAAAATAACGAGCGCAAAGTGTCGGTCAGCCTCGGTGCCATAATGCCGTATGGCAATAATGGATACTTCAACTAGGTGGTTCAATTAACAGCTATAAATTCTAAAATGAAATCTTTTATGGATTTAATTTGCGGTTGTAAAGTATCTATTTAAAGGTTGCAATACATAATGTTGCGGTCGTTGTATACAATGGAGTAGGTAAGCAGGGAGTGTTATCATTTGGCCTGCAGTGACCCGCGATTCCACGCATTGTACCCGATTTGTTCAAAGACATGAGTCAAACATACATACATACATACCATGTTATCACACCCGTATCTCTAATAGGCAACAAATAATCATAAGAAAACTTGCAGCCACTCTTGATTCAAAGTCCCGAGATGGGTATGTTGAACCATGGTGACAGGTGATCACCCCATCGCTAGATAGTCGCCATGTTGGAAAGGACATATTAAGTCATACACAAGATTATTATTATCTAATTAAATGTAAATACTTAACTATAGTAATAAGTTACTATTATTTAATCAGTCTTCAAACCATTATCCACAGTTACTGCAGCGGAGCAGCAAGATATTACAAAATTTTCTTTGACAAAAGCAAAGTAGTTCACGGCCACATATGCAGACACATTTATAACTAAACAATGCCTATCCTCAAGGTCTCCAAACTGGAGCCAAAACTGCAATGAAAGATACCCTTGATACGTCTATAACTCCTAGACAATAGAGGAAAGCAGCATGTTATGGAAACAAAAATAATTTAAATGTAAATATTATGGATGGCGAGCCAAGGGTGTTCGCTAAAACAGTTCAGAAATTAAATCCTAGGTCATCAAAGAGCCTAGATTATACGAGTATAAGCCAAGGTGAAAGTCGTGCATAAATGATTCACACTGGCAGCATCTCAAGATGGCTTAAATAATTATCACCTAGCAAATACACTTTTGTGCAATCTGAAAGAGATTTTGACTACCGAGCAGGCAAATTGTACATTTTAAATTTTGGCATTGCGCCTAAATTTCTCGATGAGGAGGCATATACGAGTAGCAATAGTTATTCATAATTCCGATTTTTTTTTGCTCTCAGATTGTCTAGTAGGTACTTGTACTTGTATTCTGAGTTGTGTAGATTAGATATGTATAAATATATAGCTAAATTTAACCACCGATTACATTGCAAATGTTACATTGACGATTCAATGTAACTCAGTTTGGTATTTTTATTATCTTACTTCTTATATATAAAAATGAATCGCAAAATGTGTGTAAGCGCATAACTCAACAACGCCTGGACCAATTTGGCCAAATCTTTTTTTAAAATGTTCGTTGAAGTTCAAGGATGGTTTTTACGGCGAGAAAAATTAGAATTATTGCTGGAAAAACCTATATGTTTATCCCCGAGCGAAGCCGGGGCGAGTCGCTAGTATATTATAAAATTGAAAAGCTTTAGTTTGCTTGAAATTACCGGCGTAAAGCTCAAAACGCAACGATAGCGCGTGCTAATTTACCTGTACTGCCATCTAGTATATTTATAATAATAATTGAAATGAAATCTCAAACCAGATCTGTGGTCGCAAAGATATGTTTGTGTCGCCCTGTGTAACAAGTTTTGTAAGCTGAAGTATTGAAAGGGCAAATAGATCACGTCACGCAGTTCAACTCAACAGCGATGCCGTCAACTATTGACACAAATGTTATCGATAGCAGATACTCGGATATACAGTGGCCGATAACAAATGATAATAAATTGTGAAGGTTTTTATATCCTTTCATACAAGTTAACAACGAAATTACACGTGTATTGCGGAGGGTTTAGCGCTAACTGCGTTTTTGACTCCTGCTGCTACTACTACTAATAGTCGTGTCTACTAGTTCTTTCGAACTTTCGTGTACTCCTGCTCTCATGCATGGTACTCGTAACGACACAGTATTAACAGCCTCCCAACCAATAGTCACACAATAGTCCCTGACACCAAACCAAAATTCCATTCGTTGTGGGTTCAGAAATTACGAGTGCCATGGTACAACATCCTAATCCGATAGAACCTAACTGATGACGAACGGATGAGTAAATAACTATGACAAATCATCAACTGACAAAAAGACCAGGTGGCAAGCATAATGATTGATTTAATTCTTAAAGTATCAGTTAGCAAAGACTTGCTTTTATTTTATGAGTGTACCTACCTACTTAGCATAACATGAGCTTCCTAATTTAAAGTATCACTATTTCATTGCAACAACTAGGCCTTATTCATAATCTAATTGAATTATTAAGACACATTACTACGTTTTTTGATTGATAGGTAGTACGCCATGAATGTCGTACTGATAAATAAGTCTCCGAGTAATTTTTAATCAGCATGTGTGTGAAAACTTCCTTTAAAGATAAGCACCTACCAAAATTACGAAGCTTATCTAACATTATTTTGCCATAATCTTAAATGAACTTGTTTTGTAATTTGACTGAACAATAATTAAAAACCTACCGATTTGAGTGTAAACATGAGTTATGATTAAGTAGATAAACAATTTATTTATTTGTCTCTCTTGTCAATTGTATTTTGTTGATTTCCTACAGCAAATAAAAAAATATTTCGGTTATTTAGTACTAACCAGACTACCATAATACTAAAAACTCTCTCTATATAATTTTAATAAACAGATTCGTCAGTAAAATCTGCCTAAAGGTCATAATTGGGACAATACGTAGTTTTAAGTACTTTTCACGAAAAAATTAGGCAAAAACACCACTTGTCTACACAAATTTTCATTGTGATTGAGAGTGGGCCATAGAGTAAAACTGCTCTATATACATGATGCGACGTTAGTAACGATATTTCTCGTACACAAAATCCAAAATTAAACTTGAATTTAGGTCAACAGTCCCGTAAGAATGTGTGTTAGATATATTTAAATTCTTGATAGCTGAAAACAACAAATACTTACGTAAGGCTGATGAATTTTATTGCTAAGTTACCTTTAAAATATTTCTCGTACAATATATATTGTAAGAATTATGATTATCGTTGTAAAGGTCCCCCATTGCGAGGAGAACTCAAAAACACTCGCAGGTTTTCTTTTTTGTTTTCGCAAGTGTTTAGAAGTACAATGAACTTCCGAACCGGTCTAAAGAGATACATACTAATAGTAGTACTTACTAAAACATTCGCAACACTACAAGTTGAGTTGGACAAAGAGACATTAGCAGAGACGTCTGCTTATTGACGTAAATGCCTCTACCGGTTCACCACTGACCTCTCATTCACAATTACTGTCTGTGCAAGTCAAGTACCTAAACTTCAGTCAAACTGGAGATTCAATTTCTGCTAACAAACGCCCATGCTTAACCTAAAACTAACTTTTTTATGACAAGTTTATAAAACTTTTAAGTAGTACTAATAGTTAAATTAAGGTGTAAAAACTAAAGTGATTTCTTCGTAATAACGAAAAATACGTGGCGGTTTGTTTACACAGATTGTATTTACAGTTTGACTGAATATAGTTACTGTTTAGCCATTGGAACCCATTATTGCAATTCCGATTTGTATGATGTTACAATGCAAAATGTATTTAGATGGATTAGTCGAACCTGCGTCGTTAAAATCATAATGAAATAACTTACATAAATGTGTTTTACACTCGTATTATATACACTTATATAGTATTTTTAATGTTGTTTATTCCAATAATAAAATACGTAAGTAATCGACTCTACAGAGGTGTGATTTCTAGGTGCCTATAAGTATGATCAAGTATCGATGTAGTCGATAGGTTACCTGACAAATAAATTTAGTTTCAAATGTATGTATGTATGTTCGTATGAGCTAGTGGCCAACTCTAGTGACGGAGTTTTTAGGCCGCCTAAAGGCCTCCGTCATGGCTTAACGACTTAAAAGCCGGGACCGACTGTTTAACGTGCCCTCCGAAGCACGGAAGCGCTCAGCTCGTAATGCCACAATTAAAACATAGGATGTGAAGGCTTGCTAAACTTGTAGTCACACAACAGTAACTATCGTCAACTAAATGTTACACTATATAGTAAACAAACAGATGAATATTCATAAATAATAAAAACTAGAAATACTAGGGGTTATCCCACCCCTCCTCCAGTTACCTAGAAAGTATCACCACTAGATTATTATACATACAGCAGTAAGAAATAAAATATCCATGCAATCAAATTCATATTTTTGGCGGAGTAAAACTATTGCGACTGATATCCTAAAAGGTATTCAGAACTAATTCTATAAACTATGTTAGTGAAGAACCTGTGAATAACTTGTAGAATTGGTAAGTTGACTTGCACAAGGTATAATGAAGATAAAAAATATAAAACAAAACTTAACAAAACAAAAGTTAACTTTTTGATTTCTTGTGTAAACGTTCGTACAAGATATCATGGCAAACAAAATGACAAACGTCAAATCGGACCTATGAGTTTGAATCGACTATAGTAATACAGAACACTAAATAGTAAGTAAGGCCAGTAAAATCGCAAAGATAAAAACACGATATTTTGTTATTTGTTATCATGCGTATGAAGCGCGTAATTCTAGTTTCAAGTTGATAAATACTTTTATTTAATTTTTTTATTTTAAAACCCAATCTGAATTCCATGTTTACTGTTATAAGTTCAGGGTTCAGTCTTTTTTCTTTTGAATTATGAAATCCTGAAAACTGTGAGAAAGTCTAGAAAGAATAAGAGCACATACTTTTATATCTATTACATCTATTTATAAGTGAAAACGAGTATGTTTCTGCTACAATAACAAATCCAAGGCCTTCGCCATCGATTATTGTTGCTGACCGAACTTACTGAAGCCTCTCAAATTGGAGTACAAACATTGTTAGGAAACAGTCGAGTGAAGACATTTCGGATGTAAATGTTTCGTGGGCAATTGCTTTAATTGCCTCGCGAATCTCATTACACTTTCGACTAAGTTCTTAAACGAGGCGAATCGTGATGAAGCCAGTAATATTGACTACCTTAGTGCATAGTACTCATTTTAAATTGGCGTGAAATGGCGTTACTGGACAAATCTGTAAATAGTTGAGAAAATGTTGGAGTATTTTTTCCAATTGCTTGCCAAACAATGAAGCCGCAGTATGACCGCATAAATACCCAAATGTCCTACCTATAGAATGGAAAAGTAGGAATGTTTGGAAGCATATTTTATTCAAATCAACACCGACCAACGTTCGACAATTCCTAATGATAATAATATGCTTATTAATATTACGACATCAATTATTATGAAAATTTAATCGTTCCGTTTCCAGCAAGAAAATTATAGTATGCAGACGAACAAAGTGGGGAAACAGTACCTAAGGTTTGTCCACTCTAAGAAATATTTGCAGATTCATGAAAAATTTGTAAATTTTCAACAGTTTTCTCAAATTACTATTTGCTGTGCTAAAACAAAACAGTTCATGACTCAGTTTAAAATCATGTGACATGTCTAACGTGGGTAATTTTAACGGATGACTTTACGAATGGGATATAGTGCGCTCGTGTTTACGTAACTTGACACACCTCCAAGTGTCCCTGGTGACGTGACGTTTAGATATATACATATCTATAGGTGCATTACACTATAATACACCTTGAAGTCACGCTTTTACCAGCTCGCACCGACGACGCTGTTGCTCGCATTACCACGCACATATCTGTTCAGATAGTACAGTAGTACCAGAAATATTGTGCGCCTCGGCAAGTTTCGCGCTTTAATAAAAAAAATAAAAAATGAAATCACTTTATTTCAAGCATCATAATGGCTCATAACCGTGGTAGTACAATAAAATTAAAAGAACACAGGCAATAAAATAACTAATACAGTATAATAAAAAAAAAAAAAAAAAAAATCTACAAACAAAACAAAAATCTTATGTACTTATCTATATTTACCTACCTAAAAACAATTGAAAATTAAAATTAGCCTAACCGACGTCACTGGGGACGTGTCTATCACAACAGTGACAAATATAGAAACAATTTATGAAAACCGAATTTGTCCGAATATATATTTTTTCTATAATCGAATAATAACTGAACCAACCTTTAAAAAATAAGTATCCACATAATTATTGAAACATCTCAATTATATTACATATCGTTAGTTCGTATTTCAGAAGCTAGACGCAAATTGCCGAGGCGCACAATATTTGTGGTAGGTACCTACTACTACTGTACCTATGTCTGTTGACATTTCAAGAACGTCTAGTTTATTTTAACATCTGTTGTTACATCATCATGGTAAAATGTAATAATTGATCGGGTTTGCCGTCTCTTTAATAAGCGTCGATTTTTGATAAAAATAGTTTCGACAGTCGAAAAATTTTACAACAAACATTTTTAACCTTCAAGTACCGACGTGCTATTTGAGTTACATAAGTACCGACGTGAGGTCTGACAGTCCACCCTAGCTTAATATTAAATATGACAGTGATTTTCATGCATATCTCCATAAATTTTGTTCCTGCGAGATGTCTATACATCTTTTGTTTATTAAATTAAATCAAATTAGAAATGTTTAAACATTTATTATAAATTATGAGCATAACAATCACAGACGAAAGATTTTTCATTCAAAAATATAGCGTTTTACTTAAATTACATAAATTAGAATTAAACTCAGGATAACTTTTACAAAATATCGTTTTTCTTACAGATAAAAACCGTTTTAAACAATAGTAATCACAAAAACAGGCATTAACAGCCGTTATCAACAAAATCACAAGCCATCTAAATAGGTATCTAAGGCAGTTACATACAGCCTTTGCAAACAGGCTTGCTGCATTGAAGGCACCCATGTTTCGTACAAGTGTCACATTTGTATGCGGATTCTGTGTTATGATCACTGTCCACTACACTGAAATTTGGGTTAATAACCTCAGAATCGGATTCGCGGCCCTCTTCTAATCATCTCGCCACAATTTCTTCGTGCTGGCTATTATGGGGTCGTGTTGAGTATTGTCTTGTGATAGGACCACTATCATTATCATTTGGCCTTGCCTGTTTTGTGCCTGAAGACTCTGGTTGGTTCATAGTGACATTAGACTGTAAATAATTGATAAAACAAATATAAAATGAAAAATAGGAGAATCAAAAAAAGTTACGTAAGTACCGACGAGTGGTCTCACAATCCACTCGCGATCTTATAAAAGCCATAACTTGCCGATAACGCGCGTGCCAACACTGCCACTCTCCATGAATGCTCCCGGGCGACTGCTGGAGGGGTAGATAGAAGCACGGGGTAATACAACTACGCTAAACTAGGTAACTCGGAATCGCGAACGGTCGAAGTGTCTGTCAGACCACACGTCGGTACTTAAAGGTTAATACATTTTTTTGGTTAAATACACTTTTGTTTTGATAATCTAGAATGATTGTGATAACGAATGCTGAGATAAGTTTCAAAAGTTGCATAGATACTTGTGATAAATCACGACTTTAATGATAGAATTATTTGATAATATAGTTTTTATCTTTGAGATTATACGAGTGGCCTGTTATTCAATATGTAATTTTATAACGTAATATATGCATGATAAAATATCGAATAATAGATTTAATGACCATGCTTTAAAATAAAAATTGTTTGTAGCTCTAACCTGATTTGTTTTGAAATATAAACGTGGTAAAACATGTCCATGGTGACATAAGCTTATGGATTGTTGTTCTATTGTTTATATTTATTTTGTCAGTAGCTAATTATAATAACTAGGTATTTAATAAAGGTAAATAGTTATAGTGACTTTACTAATGAAACGAGTACTTAGTGTTATAATATTGACAGTTCGATTGCTTGGGCACAAGGTTTTCTTAATGTAGCTATTCCATCAGCCAAAATAACACGTTATTAGGATTTCCTAATGCGTATATACTTAACAAATTTGTCTAGACGAAGATATTGCAGTGGAACTTCTTGTGGGAACTCTAAAAATAACTGAAATCTCACATTCCCTTAAATGAAGAGGTTGCCTCACAGTGTATGATGTTGGTTTGAGTACTTATAACTTTACCAAGGCTATTCACTTTCGCGAATATTATTTTTATTTAATTTTATGAGTTTTGCAATGATTTGTAGAGGTGATGGTAATATTGAACACAACTACTTAGTTATTGTGACTTATGTATGATTGAATAGTTATTAAATACAGGGTCACAGGTTGTCATAAACACGCTAAGCTTAGATCCATCGCTGTCGATGAATAAACTATCCGTAGTCAATACTTCGTCTTGACGACACACACCATAAACAAATAAGTAGAATAATACTCGTATTTTAATGTCTGACACAACCTTTTTAGTGAATTTAATAAAGAAGTGTTCTCTTAATTTTTCTACAATCAGAAATATTTGATAAACAAAGCATTAATTGTATACGTTTTTTTGCCAAGTGATGACGTCTCAGATGCGAAAAGTATTTTTGTAATTCACAACAAAAGCTGATTTTATATTAAGACTTGCACAAAGAACTCAGGGAGTCGTTGCCTTTGCGTGCAATCAATTTACGAGGGAATTGAGTCAACAATAGCTACCTACCTACTGTATTATTTACTTTAAGGGAAAACGATTTATTTGAAAGTATTAACCCACATGTATGGATATATTAGAAATAAAAAATATAATCTGGAAATGATATCATCGAAATTTTTAAAGCTGATAAAGAATAACGTTGACAGAGAATATAATATTAAAATTTGAAAAACTCTGCTTTCAATTGCTTGTAAGTTTGTAAAGTAATAAATAAATAAGTAGGTTACTTCAACATTTAATTACCATAAGTCGTTAAATAAATAATTGTCACTGACCGAGTTAAGAATATGTAAGAATTAGTAAAATCGTGTAGTTGAATTGAAAGTAGGTGAATTTTTCTGGACGGCTTTCCTTTGTTTTCAACCTTCGCCACTGGTTAAATGACATTGCTATTACTGCACTAAGTAATTAAGCTTACCTGCAATGTAGGTAATGTATCATGCAATATGCATGTTAAATTATCTATGACTTTATTGAAAGCTTGTAGCCTATCACGTATGGAATGCTAAACACTTGCAAAATATGGGCATTCCAAATGTGATGTATGGACGTGCCTCTAATTAGTCTCTTAAACATTAAGAAAAATAACCTCAAAAGGTTGAAGATTTAGGAGGATGTGCCTGGTTACAGCCATGAACCTGTTTGTTTTAGTCATAAATAGTTTGTAAGTGATACGATCATTATATCTGATTTTTTTTCCACAACCTAAACCTTTTCAACAAATAAGTTTTAATTACTTCTTTAAGTTCAAGATGTATTCAAAGTACCGAAACTAATTATTTATTATATTTAGATGGCACAAACAGAGACTTACACTTAGCCTAAGACAGGCTGTATCAACATCTCCGATCCGAGCTGTATCAATCTGTCCGATGATGCTGACGAAATTGAAAACTTTCATAATGTGTTTCGCACTGCGTTGTAGATGCAGTATTGGACCGCAAATTCAGTTCACGGCATTTTGGTGGCCGAAAGAATACCGGTTTCACGTTTACACAGCCAGTTTTTATTTGCGTTAAAGTAGCCCGTATCGGTTTGAGCTTGAACTTAAGTTCTACTCAATAAAATACAAGCCAAGCAATAAATGTGTTTGACAGCTACTTGAGTAACAGACATCAAACAGTTAAAATTGGTCCACACGAAAGTTCTTTCAAGCCTATGGAGTCCCGCAAGGGTCCATATTAGGCCCGTTACTTTTTCTGATTTACATTAACAATACCAATCTAAATTTATTACACAAATGGTTTCAAAGCAGCTTGCTTACTATTAATACTTCTAAAACTTCATACATGATTTTCAAAGCAAAAAATAAAAGAGTTGACGACCACGTTCCGCTTACTACCGACAAAATAA
The DNA here is from genome assembly GCA_949320045.1 of Scotopteryx bipunctaria. NCBI lineage: Eukaryota > Metazoa > Arthropoda > Insecta > Lepidoptera > Geometridae > Scotopteryx > Scotopteryx bipunctaria. Next base: position 6,780,671 of record OX439449.1, read on the forward strand.
AATAAAAAAAAGTCAAGTGAAGTGAAATGAATATCTAGGTCTGATACTGGATGGTGGTCGTACATGGAAAGCTCACATAAAGTATATTTAATAATATATATTCCCTCTAAGGAATATCTCTATACGGCTGCGTGCGATGTCTTCCTCGTCGAAACCGCTACACTATTTACTTTACGCTAGTGAAGATTATCTGATTGAAATATGGTGTAACGCCGCAAAACCCACACTAAAAGACCTACAGATAAAACAAAATAAAATTTTAAAACTTCTTTTCAACTACAACTACACCGTCATATTAATTTAATACCAGGTAAAAGCAATATATGCTATGAAGGTGCGACTTTATTTAATAAACTTAAAATCTGTAACAGTCTCAACATTTTTAAAACTAAAAAAAATCACATACCTAACATTATTCTAAATCCGGACCTGTACTTTAGCTGCATTCCAAACTATAATAGCCGTGCGGCTCGTCACACGAATTGTAAAAAAATATGAAGTAAACTACCCTTTTTTACAACATGGCTACTCAATTTGTTATCTTTAACGAAATTTCTTAATTACATTGCAGAGATATAAACCTCATTGAAATGTGTTAACAAAAATAAACTAGTAACTAGGTGTAGGAATATTGAGCGCTTGTACGCTCTGTTATCGATAATTTAGTAACTTAATTTAAAATAGTGTCCGATTAAGTGAAATATAAATTTTCTTATAAGAATAAAGTTCTTTAACGCCAAAAGGTTTACTTAACAGTAAAATTTTACACCTAAATTAATTTAAATTAAAGGAATATAACACTAATTTTATTTTACAACGCAACCGATTTTTGTTTTATTAATGGTAACATGGATGTGTGATCAATTAGAAAGGAAAGCGCACAGTCGTTTAAATTTACGTGACGATTCTTGACAAAAATCACACAAAATACGTGAGCCCTATACCGGTGTTTATCCTGTCAATAATTAATCGTGCACTCGCAACAGCAACGTGCAAACATTCCACAAAGGCTTTCGAGACATTAACATATGTTTCAAATAAATGAGATTCGCACTTACCCAGTTTTCCCATCATTTCCTCCAAAGCGCGATCCTTGTCCATGATGGGGTTTTTTTTCAATTGGTATCTGTTGCCGAAGTTCTGAAAGTATCACAAACACCATTGATAGTGGTTCCTTGCACCGCGCGTGTGGCGGAGTGGTGTGGGCGCCAGGCGTGCGTGCCGGCGGACGAACGAATGGATGGCAAATAATACTCGTTGCGACGAGGCGCCGCCGCCGGCTGACGGTCGCTCACCGCAATCGCGCGAAAAAACATAACCTCTTATCTTCATGGCTCACACTAGCCGGCAGTCCGATGCCCGCCCACACTCCCTGCCAGACCTAGCCGCTAGCAATGTTACTCAAGGTCTATCGCCACAGATTTGGCTACAAATCTTATCAGAACTTCGATCTAGGCCTGATTAAAGATGCGCGACACACCTACGGTGTTAATCCAGCTTGCTTATCGTTCTAATCATTTCAACTGTGGGAAGTTACGACTAGCTAGCTATATTGGATATAGATTAAATTTTCATCCATGATTATGGTTTCGAATGGGAAACATTCACTAAAGCTTAACTTACTGGATACTTATTAGCTTATTGGATACCTTGTTCCAACAGAATAACTACTGTCATTTCCTATTTGGATAAGTAGTTGAAATAACCCGCAATAATTAAGACTGAATAATTCAAGAGTTAAGACTGTTCAAAATTTGTATGAAAATTGTTTTTAAAATAGTTTTTAAATCTTTTATAATTCTTTTTTAGGGTTCCGTACCCGAAAGTGCCAACGGAACCCTATTACTAAGCCTCCGCTGTCCGTCCGTCCATCTGTCAGAGGGCTGTATCTCATGAACCGTAATAGGTAGATTTGAATAAATTTTCACAGAATGTGTATTTTTATTGTCACTATAACAACAAAAAATAGAAATAAAAGAAATTAAAAAAAGAGGCCCCGTAAAAGAAAAAAAAATAATGTACGATGGTTGGGAACCCTTCGTTTGCGAAATCGGCTCGAACTTGACCAGTTTTCATTTTTAAATAGTTTTCTTGTTTTCTAAATATTTTTTCTTCAATGTCCATAGACTTAGACTACCCCTTATAAAGTTATCCACCATCATGACCATGGTTTTGTAGGTTGAGTACACGCACCGCGGATTTTAATCTATAAACCTAAATTTTCAAGATAATTATATATCAAATATTAAAAAGGAGATTAGGCTTTATGCTGTCACCTAGGCCATGGCTCACGACCTCGTCAATAAATGTTTGTTTACCCTTCTTATTATGATAAGATGCTTTCATCACTTGGACAATAGAACACTAACTGATAACATTTATTGTTATCCGCTACATTACGACAACGGGTTCGATCTCCTCAACATGTCGTGGAAAAATACGGGTAATACTTTTAAGTCTAGTGGAACCATCGTAGCTTTGTACGTGTGTAATTCCTCCATTAATTTTACGAGTGCTGTCTTAGCATACATATAAGAAACAACAATTGTTCATCTCACTAATGAAGTTCAAAAGTATTTTACGCGCGCTTTCAAAGACTATTTAAAATAAAAAGAAAAAAACTAGGATTCAGTCTTGGATCAACGATGACGAACTTTGTACCTATAGATAGTCAGTTAGTGCAATGCAACATTTTATATAGCCAGAGATACTCGTATTTATATGATAAAGAACATGTCATTAACTTGGAAACATACGGTGAGATATTGACGAGTTAACAGATTTTTTATTGTTACTATCTACCTAACTCATTTGTTTATCGTACCTAAGATTACCTACATCACTGAAACTGACCTTTCTCAATGTGTTCGTAACCTGCATTTTGCACCTGAAGTATTTAGATAAATGCAATATATACGAGTCAAGATTTATACCTATCTGTAATATCTCTTCATAAAATTATTTAGTTGGCTGTTTTATTAATAACTAGCGACCAGCCCCGGCTTCGCACGGGGATAGATATATACCGTCGCGGACTTTTTTGTAGACTTTTTTAAGGTGTACAATACTGTAGTACATTATCTTGTAGGGTTCACAGCCAGGGTGTGCAATGTAAGCGCAAAAAAATGTGTTTATTTACGACATCACATTAGAAACCTCTAATATTATCAGTGTTTCTCTACTATATTATGCGTGTATTATACATATAAACCTTCCTCTTGAATCACTCTATCTATTAAAAAAAACCGCATCAAAATCCGTTGTGCAGTTTTAAAGATCTAAGCATACATATGGACAGACAGCGGGGAGCGACTTTGTTTTATACTATGTAGTGATGACTTTACATAATTTATGTAGTTGCGAGCCCCTTTACCACACTGCTATCAAATATTTAAACAAACATGCAGGCACATGAATGTATAACGAATTCCAGGAAAACAAGTTCAATGTTAGACTTACAGATAGACGTTATGTTACTAGGTAATCTTACTTATATTATAAATGCGAAAGTTTGTGAGGATGTTTGGATGTTTGTGCCTCAATCACGCCTAAACGGCTGAACGGATTTGAATGAAACTTGGAATATACATAGTACCTATACGTGCTGGATTAACATATAGGCTATTTTTTATGCAGTTACCACGCGAGCGAAGCTGCGGGCGGCAGCTAGTACACCTATGTCTCAGTATTTCATAGCCAGAACACACTTCGTGATACATCTAGCCCAGACGATCAATATCGCGTGATATTGTGTAGTTTTATAATAACCTGAACCCATAATTTACTTGATGCATTTATAAATACCTTCATGTTTCAAGACCACTGCAGTTTTCTTATAGGAAGGATAATGTTTCTTAGAGCTGAGAGATTGGTCCTCAGGTAGTGCTGATCCAACGGGAAATAACCATTATCCTCATTAGATATTTCTTAAGCACTCTCTGTAAATAAATAATAACTCAAAAAGCATAAATGTTTATGTATGTTACCTAAATGTTTTCTGCAATCTATTCACATAGAAGAATGCCAGACACAGTTTTAACTATTCACAAACCTACTTAGCTGTAGTAAGATACACATAAAACAATTCGTTAAAGAGAAACTGAAATTCAAGGCCTGAAATAATTTTAAATTACAATAACCATTATTCAGAAGGTATCTTGCACGCCCCACGCCGCTGTTACGCTAAACATCAAAGTCAAGTAATTAAATCCAGTAGGTATCTATTACAAATCTGCATGACCATGATATGCCACATTCCGTAGTTATTGTTGCTTACTGCCATGTCCATGTATGTATTTCCTATTATTCCGTAGATTTATAACTTATCGGCATCGTAAACTCGTAAAACCATATACTATCTTTATGTCGGAACCCCCTTAATACCTAGACAACTTTTGAGAGGCTGCTAGAAGACGCACTTTTTATGGCGTAGGCCTGATCTCCTTTCAGGTGTGAAAATTGACGAAAGTTCTGTTCATGCTTATAACTGCGCGATCCTAAGAATTATGCGTAAACATTATAATCTGTTAAATATACAAATACTAATAGTGTTCTTGATAATCTCATTAATTTATGCAACTGAACCTAGGGTCAATTCACTAGTATTAAAATTAATTAATCAAATTAAAGCAATTCGCAACATGTACTATTTAAATTTGCATTGTAACAGAATTGGAACGATCCATGAAGATGTAACAACGGACGTTGTCGGCAAGATCGGCTCTTGGCAATGGCTGGTGACTTTTGTGACCACTGTCTTAATGGCTCCTTCTGTATTCAACCAGTACGAGGATATCTTCCTCATACGTCCTTCAGAAGCGACCTGCGTGCCCCCAGAGAACCATCAGATGTTCAACTCCAGTTTGTGCTTCGTTACTAATGGTACTGAGGTGACGAAATGCTACAAGTGGAATTTAAAGTTTATGTGGCTAATTTGGTTGAAGAAAACGGTAAGCTTTTTACTCAATTCATTAGAGTCTAGTTTCATCCAGAACTTATGATTTTACTAAAGCTTGATAGAAATACTTTAATTGACTCCCTATTACAGAATCCTTTGAAGGTGATCAGAAATTCGAGACATGAATCTAGAGACACTAATAAATTGTACATTTTCTTGATTTTCAGTGGCTTGTGTATTGCGATCCGCACATGAGATTATTATCCACGTCCATCATTTGTCGCTTCGGTTCGATGTTCGGCTGTGTTATTTACGGCTTCGTTGCCGACAGGTACTTTGGCCAAAGCTTATATTAATTATGTATGTTATATCTAAATGACATCATCGACAAGTTTAGCGACTAATTTTAATATAAATACCTATTAGTATTTGCCATTCATCCATCAGGTTGGCAGGTAGGTACTGTACATTCTACAGCTTAGAATTTTATTATTAACTTTTATTCATTAGTTTTATCACTTTTGTCTATATTAACTTTAAATAATCGCTATTTTATTCAATCACTCATCACTTATTCGTATGAGAATTGTGTTTCTCTCACTAGTAAGTATGCTCCAAAATATGTTTGAAATGTATTTTCAATAACTATGAAAAATTTCAGCTTTGGCAGGAAAATGGCTATAAAAATAGATCTCCTTGCGTCATTGTGTTTAGGACTAATTATCACATTCTGCGACTCAGAAGGATGGTTTCGTTTAATGATATTCCTGAAATCGATTTTTGGAAGCGCCTCGTTTTACATGGGCCTTTTGATAAGTAAGTGTTAATCTTATTGTTCTTTTTTCAAAGTATTGCCGCTATGGAGATAACATGGAAATCAGAAACCTTATAGTATGTACCCTACTATATTATAAATGTGAAAGTTTGTGAGGATGTTTGTATGTTTGTGCCTCAATCACGTCGTAACGGCTGAACAGATTTGAATGAAACTTGGAATATACATAGTGTGTGTGCTGGAATACCATATAGGCTACTTTTTATCCGGGTATCACGTGAGCAAAGCCGCGGGCGGCAGCTCGTACATCATACATCCAAAAATATAACAACCTATATCGGCACCAGTAAGTGCATTATACAATACATTTACAAGTTTTGCCACAGTTAGTGCAAAAGACGGACATTTGCATTAATACGTCGCTAATACGTGTATGTAAATAATGATCTAAAAAATATGAATTACTCAGTATGCAGGAAAATGAAGCATTGAAATAATCACTGACAATGTTTTGCGAATTCGTAAACTAAAGTTGTACTAAAGGAAGACTACAGTATCTACAACTATAATTCCCCGAATAGTTTACCCGTAGTTGTGCCGCATTCAAGCAATCACTTTTATGTAGGTGCTACCTAGATATTGAATGCGGCAGCAAAATTATAATGCACTTATTGACCAGACTAGGCGCCGGCTGACGTAACAAAATCGCCATTTATACGCATTTTATTCACAAATCGTGACTTCATCCGTGCCTTTATCATAATAGGTGTGTTTTTATTTTCCTTATTTTCTTCTTGTTGGATTGGGAACGTACATTCAACGAAGTTCCGATTTATAGGTCTGTACCTACAGGTGAGATACATCAAAGCGCCATCTAGGATGCCTAAAGATTTTTATTTCTTTTTAATACATTCTTCATTTATTGTTCCGAGATTCTTCATTACTGACAGAGTACAAAATGTATGCCACGTATTGATTTTATTCTCTTTGATGTACCTATGCTGTGAGCTCGGAACAATAGATTTATGTTTTCCTTTCAGTCTGTGAAATCTCAAGCAATGGGTGGCGATCCTTGCTATGCATGATAGTGATGTCACCAAGGCTTTTCGCTGTGGTGTGCATGGTGGTGCTAGCCAACGCAACACCCAATTTAGAAACATATAGCTTCATAGCATGCTTGTTTGGATCTATTTGTGTGGTGCTATTGAGGTGAGCTCGGTTGCCAGGGTGATTGCGAATAGCAATACTTCTAAGAGGAAAATTTTCAATAAGTTGCGTCACTAAAATACTTGAGTACTTGACAGAGTTAAACCATGGTAAATTATTTGACATTCATATCATTTGGATTACCATTTTCAGATGGTGTCCCGAATGCCCGCAGTGGCTTCTATTCAATAGAAAAATACATTTAGCAGAAATACTACTGACGAAGGCTGCAAAAATGAACGGCATTGTACTTTGTAATGAATTCAAAATAAGGCCTGTGAACCACAGTGTAGGTATGTTTTAGGAATTCATCAAAAAATCTTATTATTTTTCAGTCTATTTTGATTTAAGAAAATAATAAATAGCACTCGTTTTCAGGCATACAACTGTTTGGATGAAACAACGACATGTGTAGGAGTTCTAGCTACGCATAACGTGCGAACTATGTTTATGGTTTTAGCTTCCTTTTGGATATTATACTTCTTTCTTTGGAGCTCTTTGTACGTGAAAGTGTATAAAGAAGAGAAGCTGACAGATCTTCTGCTGAAAGTTCTGTGTTGTGTTGTACTTTTAGGGTGCCTGACGATAGTGCTATCGAAGAAATTGACACTAAAGCACTTGTTGCTCATTCACATTTTATTAACTGGCGTTTTGACTACAAGTTTGATATTTTTGAAGAAAGTAAGTTGCAGTCTATGTAACACACTTTTAAAACAATATAAATATAATATAAAATATTTTAGCTGTAGAAAATAAACTGACATCAATAAAATGCTTACAAAATTACTTACCCAATCAGACAGCAGGTTAAAAATGGACTCACGCAATTAGCCCCGCGTGCTGGCCATAATGTTGGACCTAAAACAAAAAACCGGTCAAGTGTGAGTTTTTTTTAATATGCAATGGCTTCGTATCTGAAATGCGAACGCGTTGAAGTCTTTTGTATGGAACACTCACCCGTTATTATTATTATTTTGTTGCAGTTCAATTTAATGTTCAATAAAAACTGCAAAAATTACTATGTATAGAAAAACAAAAGAGAAACGAACAAAAACCATAAATAAAGTTAGAAACCTTATATCCTTAAACCTTATAAGTTTACTCGGCAAACGTTTCAGGGTGTGCTACGCAGCATCGGGTCGTCAATCGCAATTTCATCAGGCGTTATCGTCCACGCTTTGCTCCTGAACATAACACCTCGTCTCTTCGCCATCAACATCAGAGCCACGGTCTTTGGCTGCTGCCATGCCATTGGCCAGTTTGGTTCCATCGTCAGCTACATCATCGTGCTGTTCCACCCCATGGATGATATAACATTTTCAGCTGTAATGGCGGCAGTAACTATGATCGCTGCTGGATTATGCTGCTTCTTGCCCGATGTAGACGGAAGGGAATTACCTGATGTTATAGAAGATATGGATTATTATGCTGAGTAAGTTTAGATTAATGATGCTTGAAAACCAACTTTAATGTGAGCATGTTTCTAACGGAAATAAAAGTAACGTATGTGGATATTAAGTACCTACCTATATGTAATTATCTAAATAGATTAAGAAACAAATATCTTAGGCAAATAGTTTACGATTTTTATTTTTTAAGGATTACACCTGAGATCACTGGTGGTCAAGTTGGTAGTGACCCCGCCTTTCGATCCTAAGGTCGTGGGTTCAAACTCGGTCGTGTGCGCGCTATACCAGTACTCTTAAACCTGAAGGAAAACATCGCGAGGAAACCCGCGGCTTAGTCAGCTCCGCACGTATTGACCATGTCTTTCCTGTGGACAAGGCCAACTAAGCTGAGAGGATGGAATAGGTGCTGGGCAAACCTACTCCATCTTAATTCGTCCCGGGCACTACAGCGTCCCGTAGTGAAAGTAAAAGTTGCCTCCTGACGCTTTATAAATCATCTACTATAGATGGTAAACAGCTCAAGATTACACCTAACTCATAGAGCAACTCGTTAAAAAAAAACTAAGGCCTTTTACCATCTATAGTAGATGATTTAATATATATTTTAATAAGTATTAATAGAGTTTTAATGAGTACAGTCCTGACTCAGGACTGTACTCATTAAAACTCTATTAATTACCCACATCAACTTTTATTTATTTCAGGCTATCCAAACCGCTTCGCTGGGCGACCCAAAAGACAAGTTCACCATCGATAGAAGAAGTAGAAATGCGAGTATACTCCTTTGGCAGCGCAAGCCGAGCCACCCACAGCCGATCAGAGTCCAGGGTACCAGCGGAGAGGATAGGAATTGCGAGGATACGAAAAGCCATCTCCAGGATTTTTACACGAAGTTAATACACGAGGCCAACTCTTGTTCATAATGGAATCCGTTGGCTAAAATGTTCAATAAATCAGCATACAAGTGTCAGTGATAACCATGGTAGAGCCTTCATAACATAAAAAATGATTATGAAAATGAAAATAAATTGAAAAACAAATCTATCTTATATTTAACGCAAGAGGTTTATGAATTTAACCATCTTTGTAAGTAAAGTAACACGCAACGGAACTTGGCATTCGTGAAGTTAGCCGTTTCGATGCGCAGCAGTAGACAATTTAGTACCTATGAAAAAGCTGCACTGGGCATGACAAACGGCTAACTTCACGAATGCCAAGTTCCGTTAGGCGTACTGTATGTAATGGTAATTTTCACTGGTCACTGTGAGTCGCACTGAATTTAGAATGCTACAAATAGACCCAACTTGTCCAGAACACCTCTGGGTTAAGTGCTTCGGTACTAGGTAGTTGTTAGGTTCGCTAGATTATGGTAGGTACTTTCACTACTGAGAATTTTCTTCTACCTACTACATACCATTCGTAATATCAATGTCTAGATGTGTGTAGTGTAAATAGTCGCTACTAAGCAACATAAATCTTCCATGACCTACGCGTTGTATAAACGATATTATGACGTCTGAAATTAAATCGATGATTGAAACAATTGATCTAGTAGGTACCTACGTATCTACTTTGTCCAGTAGGTAGTTAGTACCACTCGCGTTTTTTATTTTTTTTGACCTGCATTGGATGTTGATCTAAAATTTTAAAATACAAAATCGACAGCTTATTTCAGAATCTAGGTCGAAAAATGAAACAAACCTGTTGATATATAAAAATACATATTCAAGTCAAATATAAATAATTTCGATGTAAAACATAAAAATCTCTTCAGCATAATGCTGCACTATTTTTCAATTCAATTATTCTTTAAAATAATTATGAAATTTATGTTTTATCCACGCACATGTGTCAATTCAACATAGGTAAATGCATATTATTGCGCTGACGGTGAATAAAAAAATTGATTACAAATGGCTGAATTGGTAAAGGTACGACCAGACTCTTGGCAAGTGGCTGCGCGAAAGTTGTCTTGCATGGTTACGCACAAATTGACATTATTTCAAGATAATTTATATATTTTTCTTTCTCACATGCCGCTTTTCACTTTTGCCAAGTGTTTAGTTGTTAGCGTAACTCTAATGATTTATCAAAATACATGCGATTTTGTTTTACATTTTATTTTAACTATTTCTAACACTAGGTATTGTTTATGATTAAGTAAATAAATTGCATCTTACATAACTATATAGTCACATTAATTTGGCGAAGTAAACTTTGTCTGAATTGATTTATGTACCAATTTATATGTAGGCTTCCTACTATGCACATATTCTATTCTATAATTACGTACAAAAATATGTATTATGATCGTTTTAGTTGCGTCACAAGTCACAACAGGCCACAAAGTGTAATAAAATATCGCCCTCAATAACCACAAATAAATCTTAGTAATCTGATATGAGCAATGAATAAAAACACATTTATCATACTACTTGTCTAGCACTTCATATTTTGCATTATTAACGTCAACTATGTATGTCTTTTACACAACAAATTGCACTCTTTTAAACTCCACTAATTGCATAAGTATCAAATTTTGGTACCTAATGATTCTACATATAGATTCTAGTTTCAAGTTAAAATAAGTTCACGTCACGAAGAATACGCTAATTATAGAAACTCGTACAAATGGCGTTTTGTTAATACAAATCAGTTATGGTATTTTGCTACGCCTACAGATTCAATACCGCTAAGCATACAATAACGTGACAAGTAAGGTACTATATTATTATTCAGAACAGGTGAAGTAATAATTACGTTCAATCAACTGATATTTTCATAGCCAAATGCAAAGTCTCACTACTTCATGTGAGTTTAAAATCTATAAAAATGCGACCTGATAACCAGACCGATATAACAACAGACCTCTTAAATAACCACTTTACTAAGCGATTGTACTATCATGAGTAGGTAAAATAACAATGATTATGATTTTCGTATCACAGTTTATAGTAATCAAATATTTTATTGCATAAAAATATGAAAGTGAAATTCTTATAAAATAACTTGTATATACGAAAAAAGTACTTAATCTAAAGTAAAAATGGGATCATCAAATGTCACTATCTTAATGTATATAGATATGGTCATAAATGATCATTTTTGTTGTGAATTCCTATTATCTTTATAGGCAGTATTTCAATCATTTTGAACTCTTGTGTGAAATAAGAGAGATTAAATCACAATTAAAATAAACTTACACATATGTTATATGTTCGTAGTATTTGCAATTAGGAACTAGGAGATTCTAAATAAAGGAATAAATATTTAAATGTCAAAGGCACGACGAAAAAGTGTTAAGTTTTTGCAAAAAACATTTTACATATTTATGTAAGAAATATATTTAAGAATGTCAACATTTGTTTGTTATACTAGTTATTTACTATTCAGTGGTTTTAATGACGTACCTAATTAATAGAGCAGATGTTTTAGTTACTAAATAACTTTCAATGTGTAAATAATTAAATTCTATGAAAATATTCATTTGGTTTATAACAAAGCTCATCATAACATCCTTAATTTAATTCATAACAGATTCCTACCACTAATATTAATAAATTAAGCTAGGAACTTCAACGGTAACTATTTAAGTTATTTACCAGACAATAACAATGAATGAACTAAGGAAATAAAATGCATTATTTAAATAAAATCTAGGAGCTAAACAAATTATTTTGTAGTCTTACAGAAAATTGACACTTGGAGCACAAACCTGCGTTTGCGCTGCGCGCCGTCACGCCTGGGGGCGTGCACACCTGAGGCATAAACCATCTAGCTAGAATAGCTACCTCAGTCTATACTTTTAAATGCTGGTGCCGTTATAATGTTGTCTGCTGATTTGCCTTGCCGTTCATGAGAAGGGGGACTGGAGACTTCTCTGAAACACAAAAGAATATGACAATGACGGCCTCGGTGGCGTGGCGAGCGATTGCTCGGCAGAGACGTAAGAGGCGCGGGTTCGATTCCCGATGGGGAAGAAATGTTTGCATGTTCTGCAAATATTCCTTCCGGGTCTGGGTGTTGTGGTACCATGGTTTCTGATACCACGACACAGGAAATCCTAGTGTGGAATCAGGACAATGTGGCTTTTGGCTGTTATTTATTTATTTATCTTACTTATATTATAAATTTGAAAAGTCTTAGTTTGCTTGAAATTACCGGCGTAAAGCTCAAAACGCAACGATAGCGCGTACTAATTTTACCGGTGCTGCCATCTAGTACGAAAGTTTGTAACGATGTTTGGATGTTTGGATGTTTGTGCCTCAATCACGCCTAAACAGCTGAACGGATCTGAACGAAACTTGGAATATACATAGTACATGTACTGGATTAACATATAGGCTATTTTTTATCCGGGTACCACGCGAGCGAAGCCGCGGGCGGCAGCTAGTACATCATATTTGAAAGCTGTTTAAAAATTACCGGTTCAATAACAATCTTAAAAGTGATACACAAACACTTGCCACAAGGAACAACAGCAGATAGAGCAAATAAATAGAAAATAAAGGTGAGGTGATACACGATGTGAAATCAGACCACTTGCACGATGGTCGGACGACATTAGCAGCCAGCCCAGTAGTCTAAGGATAAAGAAAGGAATGGAAAAAAGGTTGGTTAGCAAGGGTTAATTCTATAATATACAGATCGACACGGTTACACACCTGCATCAGCATCGGAGGAGGTCATCGCCACCGCGTGTCCATTGACCTCGGTTCGGTCCCGCCGGCTCGTCTGGAAGCGAATGGCGAACATGAGCGTTGCGCCCACCAACGGAGAGATGCCAGCGAGCACGAACGGTATCGTATAGTTTCCCTGTATGTTGTATAGGTAACCAGCCACCGGCGGCCCTATGGACAAAGGAGGAGCCGCCAAGCCTAGCATGCAGCCTATTGCTTGAGCCGCAAACGAAGCGCCACATAGTTCAACCGCTATCGGCCCGATCAACGCAATAAAAGCACCGTCAAATATCCCCATTCCCAATGACAATGTCACTAACAACGGGAAAGACTTTACGAAAGGCAGAATGATAGTAAGGGTTCCGATAACGTAAAATGAAATCTGCTGTAGCAAAATCCTATCGATCCCCGGCTTATCGGCTAAGAAGCCGAAAACTAATCTACCTAAACCGGAAGTGATGGCGATGCATTGAAGCGGCAAATTGTAATTTACGTCCTTGAATGTACCCTTTATAAACATTTTTATGTGTACGTAAGGCACGAAGTAACCAAAGAGAGCAACGGGCATTGATAGAGCCCAATATTTGTACTTTCTATTTCTCCATATTTCAGTATTTATAATGCTTTTTATTAAACACTTGCAACTGTTATTTTCTCTGATAGGTTTTATTGACATCAAAGGTGAGGGTTTAAATAGCAGACCGCACATCGCTACGCCGAAAGCGAATACGGCTAGCAGTCTAAAGAGCCAAGGTAATCCGTAGTTATTAAGCATGTACTCCATTAGTGGAGGCATGATGACCGTGAAAACTGAGCTGCCTATAGTGACAACGCCGTTTACAAGGCCTAATCGCTTCTTGAAGTAGTGTCCGAGGATGGCGAGGGAAGGCGTGTAGGCGAAAGAAGCTCCCATTCCGTACATGATGCCGTACGTGAAGTATAGAGCGTCAACGCTATGTGTGAGGAAAGAGGATATGACGAGACCGGCAGCAGCTATGCTCCCGCCGACTACAGCTGTGAGCCGCAAGCCGAAGATCTCAGTTAGGACGCCCGACACCGGCGATAGGAAGAACGTGGTACCCATCGTCAGCGCTCCCACTAAAGCTGAAATAGAAAAAACATACATCAAAATATGTCGGTGACGAGCCTATTTATAAGTTCATTAAATAAACATTCAATTACTGTAAATTGCTTTTAAAGACTGTTGTCGTCGAACCTCCTTTATTTGATAGATATTAATCAGCGTATCTAATCTATAAAGCCTACGCACCGACATCGGTCATGTCATATACCTAGAAACTAGAAAGTTAGTTGTAGGTACTTTTTTATGTTTGTTGCTATTTGTTTGCCTTCTTCCTCTCTTTTGTATGATTTCTTGTTCCTTCCCCGTCTTTTATATAAATTGTTTGTTTTGTGCGTGTGCCAAATAAATGTGTTTCTTTCTTTCTTGAAACGCGTATGCGGTCATATTTCTTCGGAATTTATCTAGGATCTAGTAATGTTCGTCAATTACCGCGTCAGTGTAATAGTAATAACGCCTAAGGTAAACGAACCGGATGTCTAGCGACGTACTGAAAAAGAAATTGTTTAAATTTATAACCTACCATTAGGTCACAAGTGACACACAATCGTCTCGTAATCTAAACGGGTCAACTACACTTCGCACGCAAAGTACAGTGGAGATTCTTCCAATATTATAACGGTTGAACCTTTTGGATGTAACTTGGAACAGACAGAAAGGATAAGCTAGTAAACTAAACACCTACCATTCCTTTGCTAGAGCCTGAATAGCTTTGTATAATGAGGCATCTCGTTAGGATGATTAGGTATCAGTAAAGACTGTCGGTAAGCTGTCTTATCAACGGCACGCGCTATTGATTTCGGCGAATGGTTCAAAAGAATGATGAAACCAGACGTAATCATAGTAAATTCGTAATTATGTGGCCTTGGCGGCGACCGTCAATCGGCCGCAAATTTCAAATGGCGCCAGTAAACAATTTTTAATGTACCCTGATAGGTATTGTCGAAGACAATCTTTCTATTAACCGTTTGTGCAGCAGTTTACGTCGTATGTTCAATTCGACATTATTGCGTCTCGGAGTTCAGTCGTCCGTGTCAGTTCCAGTTCTTTCTCTATTTGCCAATGAATAACTAACTTAACTAGATATATGGCTTTGAAGTACCGACCAATTTGTTATCTAGGTTGATTACAGAGTCACAACTCTTAGTCTAATTTATAGAGTAGAATCAAATCAATTGATGCATAGGCATTTCTTACTGCTACAGACGACTAGTATCTACTAAGAAATATCCATAAATTTATTTATCTAATTTCAATAACAGTACCAATACCCTCTTAATCTCGTCTGACGTAAATTAGCTTGATAAGGTAGGTTTAGGTATCCACATAGTTATCACAAAAATATGAATTTTGATTTAAAACATTATCGTTACCTATCTATTTTATGATCATATTACTGAATGCTTGTATAATCACTAGTCAGCATACTAATACATGGTATACCTTAGTAGGTTTCTGGTACTTCTAATTCACATTTTACCTTCATTTTCCTGCCCTTATCCCTCTAGGTGGGGTCGGCACCCACTAGCTTGGGTCGGCACTTCACATTTTACCTTCTACTTACTATTATATTTACTTCACGTTAGGAAGCATGTATGCTTGGTATGTAAATTGATATGCGCGATCATTTTACCTGATGATCTTATCTGCTTTCTAAGAATTATACACGCATCGTATTTCCAAAGCTTCATTCATTATAAATTATAATATACTCACTAAATTCCGATGTTATTAATATTAGGATTTGTATTTAAAATGAATCGAGAAATGCATGTCTGCAGGTATAGGAAAGTATCGTGAGGAAACCACCAGGCATGTCGCCGAGTAAAAAAAGTTGTATAAAAACCATACTCAAACGTGAATCTTCATCGCTCATAGATTCACTCTCATTTTTCCAACGAAAACTGTCAAAAAATAAGCTTGAGTAGGTAGTAGAATCATGTTCTTGAATACGAGGATAAGACATAAGAGTATGTCAGGTGCAAAAAAGGCTTGAATGGTCCACTTGAAGATTCGCCATGAGTAGGTAGTAGTAGGTTTTATAACAGGTAACTATCAATATGATAATAAATTTATAATTATAAGTTTGGTAGAAGGGCCATTATAGGCAGACAGATGATAACACCTGTTTTTACAATGCCACCTACAAGACCTTGCTTTTTTCAGCATTAAAGGTTTTCATGGTACGAACAACGTACCTTGTACATGATCAAAAGAAGTAGCGAAATAAAAACGCTTACAGAATAAATATTTAAAAGAATCGAGAAACCAGAATGTAGCCTCAATATTTTAGTAGGCAATAAGTATTGAATATTGAATAAATTGTGGTTTCTGATAACCCTCCTAGCCTTAACACATGCCACAAACATAATATAACCCTAGGTACTGACATTATTACGTTGATAAGCTCGTGTTTATTGTAAATGTGTCAGACTGATAAATGCTCTGATTTTAATATACAAAACAGGTCTTATGTTAGGATGTAATATTTTAATTAACTTTGTGAAGAGGTTTCGATCTTTGTCAGTCACGCCAATTTTTATAAAACGAAATACTGGTTGAAAAAAGACGCAGTTTAAATTATTTATACCTAGTTAGTACAAATATGAAGAATGTAGAATTTATGTACCTACATAATAATAATTTATTTTTTACGTTAGTTATTCCTCTAGTAATTTTGTATATGTAGGTACCTAGCTTTATGCGGCGTAATAATAGCATACATGCGTAAAACAGACTACATACAAGTGTGTATATTCAAAGAATTATTAAATGGAAGGTTTGTTTTTGTCCAACAGCTCTTATTATTCAAAAGAGGGGAATGACCTCCACTAGGAGTAATAGTGTTCTGCGGGTCACATGACCATGTATGTGTCCACATTTTATTGATAAGGGTAGGTAAGGTAGGTATGTGCAAAGGTGTCAAGACTATAAACAATAGAAAACCAAATAGTAATTTTTATCTGAATACTTATTACCTGAAGGGAAATAGGTACTAGGTACCTACTAGACTAACCCCCGAATACTCAAACGCGACTCAGAGTTGAGCATGTCTCAAGTCACGGTTTTTTTTACTTTTTTTGATGAAAATCTGTCAAAAACTTGTCACTAGAGACATGCTCAAAAACTAAAAGTAGGTAAAGAATAGGTTCTAATTTCTTAAGTATTGAAGTAGTCTTTCTATACCCGTTACACAGAAGGTGATTGTTTTATTGCTGACCAAAATGGCTTGGACACAAGGTATTAAGATGCTTATTAAATAACATCATACCTACTAAGGTAGAATATAAAATATCGTAAATTGTTGTATGGTAGGTATATAGGTGTATTGTCAAAATAATTAACTAATGTTTTGATTATATTAAATAAAACCCCTCTTATACATATGTATAGCCAACAATCAATCCTTAAAACAATGATAACAAATATTTATACCTTTGTCTAATATCCAACTTATTTAATTTAAATTTAAGATAATCTCTAGACTAGAAGACTACCTAGATATGAGCTTCAAAATAATTGGAATATCTAACAGCTTTGACTTCAAATTTTTTTTGTAGTATGTTTCCAGTGCCAGGAATCCTAGCTTGTTTTCAGTCACCATACCTAACCAACCATACCATAAATAAATTGATCAATTACTCAGCAACAATAGATTACTTACCAGCCCAATGTAGCATGATGAAATATAATATTATTTACTGCAAGCTATTTTAGTGCTTAGATACTTACATGCCCGACTTTTGGGATTTGAGACTCCTTCATCAGTCAGCTGTTTTTCCAGTACTGGCAATATCACGCTGTAGGAGTTTATGACGCCGAACAGAAGACCATTTATCAAGAAGGAGGCTACCATAACAGCGTAAGCTCGTAACCCCCCATCGGGAGGTCCCTCCACAACATCGCCGTGCCTTGCTTTCCCATTCCTCTGCCCTTGAATATTCGCCGTCAGTAAATCTGAATTTTCCTTCGGTTCAGTGTCCATAGGACGCAATGTAAAATCCGCTGACTGTTTCATACTGACTGTTCCACTGGCTGTTTCATAAGCACATGGTGCATCAAATTATGCGCTTATTAGGTATTTTTTCCATCCAATAGTTACGGAAAATAATTAATTTTGTTGAGTCGCTTAGTTCGTAACTTAAAAAATGCATGGGTACATTTAACTTTTCCTATTTATTGCATGTCACAATCACAACTACTCGCTCCGTACAAGTAAAACTCACTACAAACAAATTGCTACTAATAAAATTACATACAGCGGTGCAGTCCGCACCGCGAGCAGAGCATGGCATGGTAATTTGACACACAGATAATATGGATTTGACAACAGTTCATTGACTTGACAGCCAGATACAGCTGACCAGTTGACTAATTTAGTGAATGACAAGACAAAGAAGAACATGAGGGAACTATGTACATTTTTGAAGTCCACACTTGGAAGAATAAATACATGTATTTATAATAAATAATGTATTTATTGTTCCGAGAGTCCACACTAGTCCACAAATGAATTCAAGTCAATCAATTGGGTTTTTTTTAGTAACAGCACTCTTTTTCTTTCCTCTTAGAGCTGCGGGTAGTGTTGAGTAGGACATACGTGAGGCACCTCGTTTGTCCCATACATTCGCTCAGAAATGTCATGGACCTCATTTTCAATCGTTGTACCACCTCACAATTCGTGTCACACTCACCAAACGACGTAACGTGCGAGCGCGAGCGGGACGAACGAGGGAAATACAAATGTTTCATTCGAGCGAGTGAGGAGTGAGTGAGCTGATGTATTGCGTGATCGAATGACAGATCGTACGTTGAAATGACATCACAGTGGCGTATGACGTAAGTAGGTAATTGACGTAGCTAAAAATTGAATGAATTGCTTGAAGTTGATTGATAGAAACCTACAACAAAATTAGTTTTGTAACCGTCTCAGTGGTGAAAAAGTGTCAAAACTTTTGTTTATATCTGTAAATATGAAGTAGATAGATTTCACATTGTAGGTAGGTACGAGTACATTAAGTAAGTACATTTATGTAGGTAAGTAATATAATATGTTTGTTCTTCTTTTTCTTATCGTGTCAATAGTTCTTTTAAACCAGTGTGATGAAAGGACTTATAGTATAAGTGCGCCTCAAAAATGCTCCTTTCGTGCACTTGATAGTTTTCGAATTACCAACTAAGTACATAGTTTTTACAATTTTTGTCGATAGTACCTACTACCTAATTTATCTACCTACCTACTCATCCTAACCTAATCCTACTAGATACTTAGGTAAGTACCTACTGAACTAATAAGTAGGTAAAAAACATTGCAATTGGTATCGAGGTAGGTACCTACTTACCCCTTGCCCAGGTAGGTACCCAAATAATCTACTAATACCTACCTACCCATCACTACATACAAAACATCAAAATTATCTAGGTAGGTAACTCCCTACCTACCTAGGTACCCATTTTACTACTTGATTACCTCAATATCAATCAGTTATCGTTCATATAACACAATTTAGGTACTTACTAAACACTACATACCTGAACCACAGATAATATAATAGGTACTATACTCCTAAACTAATAGGTAGGATAAGTAGGTATCTAATGTAAAACATTAAAATTATATCTACCTAACCTACTTAACTAAGTGGTGAGAAAACTATTTAACTAACCGATCATCTACTGTTAAAATAGACAACATTTACAGTGAACCAATTACAACAACTCAGGGTACAGCACAAGGATCTGTTTTAGGACCTCTTCATTTCCTGACTTATGTCAACGAAATGAGTAACTGCATTAACTATTGCACCTGTTATCAGTTCGCCGATGACACGTGCCTCCTTATAGCGGACAAAGACCCAATAAAGGCTAGTGCTCTCTTGCAACAAGACCTCAACGCCGTATCAAGATGGTGCCACGATGCTGGCCTCGTAATAAATCCGAATAAAACCAAACTACTTCTCATTAAATCCCCTTTTATTAAATGTTTCTCTATCATAAATATATGTGTCCATAACCATAATTGTCTACAACCATAATTAAGACAATTTTTAGCAAATATTTCTTTACTAAAAGATCGTATCCCATTCAAAGTCAAGCTAATGTTATATAGGTAACTCTCTGGCCGAATCCTATATCCAATATGGAATCAGTAGTTATGGTCGTACATTTAACACATATCTTAATCTAATATACAAGCTCCAATTAAAAATATTAAAAAACATTGTTTCAAATAAAATCAAACAGCAGTTTTATGGCAATGACCTTGGCCTATTTAGGCATTGCAAAATCTTACCAGTTCATACGTTGGTTAAATATAGTTTACTGAAAGAACAATTTTTTAACGAATCACTTCAAAAAGAAATAAAGCACCCTGTATACACTCGTGCAGTTGCTCAAAACAGGTTATGCGCACCGCGCGCGAACAATGGGTACGGCGAGCGCACAGGCAGGCATATGATTCCTCGGTTAATTAATGACTTACCCACTGACTTACGCGATAGTATAACACACAATAATATTAAATTAAAACTAAAGTCATACTTCTTAAATAATTTAGAAAAATATCAATGTTCATTAAATTAAATGTACTTACCTTGCTCCAATATTTTACATAGTCACTTTACAGCTACCTACATTATTACCATTAGTATAATTTAATTACCTACCTAGTTAGTACCTAACAGTTGAGTAAATCTAAGACTCATATAGCATCTACTTTACAAACCTTAGTGGTTTCCGTGGTGCTATTTTAGTTGCTACATTTTTGTAAACTTTTATTATGATAAATAAATTTAAAAAAAAAACTGACCAAGACATACCTACCTACATTGCTTGTCATCTAACCTAATCTATCATAGGTACAAACAATAATAGTAAAAAGAATTATACTTACTCATCAAGTAAATCGCCTCACTTTTAGTGACAAAATGAAAACATGACACTCATCAAGACACCTCATACCTCTTCTCTTGTGACATGACATGACAAATGAGTAGATTGAACGAGCGAAATAATAATTTTAGGTAAAAAGGATCTGATTCATTAAAAAAAATAAACCACAGGCTTATCTAAACATTAACAATCAATTTAATCAAAATTAAACAAAACTACTACAATCAGATTGGACCACACACATTGAAAATGATCTAGATTACACATGAAAATGACATAACCAAAACACAATATGACTCACGCGTCCTTCACACCGAAATTACACAAAAACAATAAAACTCTACTGTCCATGAGATGTTGCACTGTCGAGCACCACGAGCGAAGTGACCGCAAGCCTCGATTCGGCCCGCTATTTATAGGCGGTCGCCTTGTTGTTTGCCTCCTGGTGGGGAAGTTGCTAACACGGCCTCTCCTGACGAAGGGTCGTCCTCGGCCCGGTCGTACGGTGTCGATCTACAGAGACCAGCGCCAGCTGCTGTCGAGGGTCCGGCTTCAGGGTCTGCAACTAACAGAGGCATGGATCGCAGAACACTTGATCCCTCATCTGTGAAAGAACAACACATATTTAAATAGGCGCTCAGTATCTTTAAAACCGCCACCTAATTTTTCATCCTCCGTTCATAATATCTCTTTCACTTAATTCATACATCGCACAACATTCATAAATTTCAAACTCAATCTTACAGACTTCACCTCAGAGACGTCTCAAAATAATGAAAATAGGGCCCTTTTACTCAAGCAGTCGTATCTCTGGACGTCGCCTACTGCACCGTCTTCAGCAGCAGCCGCGCCGGCTTCTGTCTTCGGCACTTCTGACGCCAGACGCACCAAGCATCTCCCTCAGGTTAACACACTCTCTGTGCATTAACCTGTGCGCATTACCACCTTTAGTAATCGCCCAGTCACCACCCTTGGTAACTATCCAACACCAGCCAACCACCTTATTCGACCTGACATATATAGCAATGTCGTCTGTTATCCACTTACAAGAGGGGGGACTTTTTCATATCTACTATCCTAGGGGGGACTATACCTACCTACTACGAAAAACACTAAGGGGTTGGTTGGTTAATCTAACTATGGGAAAGGATAACAACCGGCAAAGCCATAAATGACGTTTTGGTCTTATAAGAGGTGTGGTACTCGCTATCGAAGAACGCGGCACACGTCTCCGAGCACCACTCGCCTCGCCACGGTACCATGTACTGCACGGCAGCCAGAGTCGTTCTCCCGTAGCCTCCGCTCAACAGCTTCAGCTCGTAACGACCGCAGAGTCCAGCTTCTCTGTGGACTGAGAACACTTTATTACGTAAACAAATTGACGAGGTGAGAGTCTTTCTCTATTTGAATACTCATCTTATATGGCCTGGTTATCCTTCACAGCCGTCGAGCTCTGCTCCACGTGATCTCACGTAGACCCTCACGATTCGGCCTTGTGTTCCGAGCAGTGACGTCAAAACGCGCGAATAACAGGCGTCGTCCCTTCGGTACCTGTTTAACTCTGTTAAGTGGAGAGGTATACCTACATCAAAGTTGCTAACACGGCCTCTCCTGACGAAGGGTCGTCCTCGGCCCGGTCGTACGGTGTCGATCTACAGAGACCAGCGCCAGCTGCTGTCGAGGGTCCGGCTTCAGGGTCTGCAACTAACAGAGGCATGGATCGCAGAACACTTGATCCCTCATCTGTGAAAGAACAACACATATTTAAATAGGCGCTCAGTATCTTTAGAACCGCCACCTAATTTTTCATCCTCCGTTCATAATATCTCTTTCACTTAATTCATACATCGCACAACATTCATAAATTTCAAACTCAATCTTACAGACTTCACCTCAGAGACGTCTCAAAATAATGAAAATAGGGCCCTTTTACTCAAGCAGTCGTATCTCTGGACGTCGCCTACTGCACCGTCTTCAGCAGCAGCCGCGCCGGCTTCTGTCTTCGGCACTTCTGACGCCAGACGCACCAAGCATCTCCCTCAGGTTAACACACTCTCTGTGCATTAACCTGTGCGCATTACCACCTTTAGTAATCGCCCAGTCACCACCCTTGGTAACTATCCAACACCAGCCAACCACCTTATTCGACCTGACATATATAGCAATGTCGTCTGTTATCCACTTACAAGAGGGGGGACTTTTTCATATCTACTATCCTAGGGGGGACTATACCTACCTACTACGAAAAACACTAAGGGGTTGGTTGGTTAATCTAACTATGGGAAAGGATAACAACCGGCAAAGCCATAAATGACGTTTTGGTCTTATAAAGAGGTGTGGTACTCGCTATCGAAGAACGCGGCACACGTCTCCGAGCACCACTCGCCTCGCCACGGTACCATGTACTGCACGGCAGCCAGAGTCGTTCTCCCGTAGCCTCCGCTCAACAGCTTCAGCTCGTAACGACCGCAGAGTCCAGCTTCTCTGTGGACTGAGAACACTTTATTACGTAAACAAATTGACGAGGTGAGAGTCTTTCTCTATTTGAATACTCATCTTATATGGCCTGGTTATCCTTCACAGCCGTCGAGCTCTGCTCCGCGTGATCTCACGTAGACCCTCACGATTCGGCCTTGTGTTCCGAGCAGCGACGTCAAAACGCGCGAATAACAGGCGTCGTCCCTTCGGTACCTGTTTAACTCTGTTAAGTGGAGAGGTATACCTACATCAAAGTTGCTAACACGGCCTCTCCTGACGAAGGGTCGTCCTCGGCCCGGTCGTACGGTGTCGATCTACAGAGACCAGCGCCAGCTGCTGTCGAGGGTCCGGCTTCAGGGTCTGCAACTAACAGAGGCATGGATCGCAGAACACTTGATCCCTCATCTGTGAAAGAACAACACATATTTAAATAGGCGCTCAGTATCTTTAGAACCGCCACCTAATTTTTCATCCTCCGTTCATAATATCTCTTTCACTTAATTCATACATCGCACAACATTCATAAATTTCAAACTCAATCTTACAGACTTCACCTCAGAGACGTCTCAAAATAATGAAAATAGGGCCCTTTTACTCAAGCAGTCGTATTGTGGTACTCGCTATCGAAGAACGCGGCACACGTCTCCGAGCACCACTCGCCTCGCCACGGTACCATGTACTGCACGGCAGCCAGAGTCGTTCTCCCGTAGCCTCCGCTCAACAGCTTCAGCTCGTAACGACCGCAGAGTCCAGCTTCTCTGTGGACTGAGAACACTTTATTACGTAAACAAATTGACGAGGTGAGAGTCTTTCTCTATTTGAATACTCATCTTATATGGCCTGGTTATCCTTCACAGCCGTCGAGCTCTGCTCCGCGTGATCTCACGTAGACCCTCACGATTCGGCCTTGTGTTCCGAGCAGCGACGTCAAAACGCGCGAATAACAGGCGTCGTCCCTTCGGTACCTGTTTAACTCTGTTAAGTGGAGAGGTATACCTACATCAAAGTTGCTAACACGGCCTCTCCTGACGAAGGGTCGTCCTCGGCCCGGTCGTACGGTGTCGATCTACAGAGACCAGCGCCAGCTGCTGTCGAGGGTCCGGCTTCAGGGTCTGCAACTAACAGAGGCATGGATCGCAGAACACTTGATCCCTCATCTGTGAAAGAACAACACATATTTAAATAGGCGCTCAGTATCTTTAAAACCGCCACCTAATTTTTCATCCTCCGTTCATAATATCTCTTTCACTTAATTCATACATCGCACAACATTCATAAATTTCAAACTCAATCTTACAGACTTCACCTCAGAGACGTCTCAAAATAATGAAAATAGGGCCCTTTTACTCAAGCAGTCGTATTGTGGTACTCGCTATCGAAGAACGCGGCACACGTCTCCGAGCACCACTCGCCTCGCCACGGTACCATGTACTGCACGGCAGCCAGAGTCGTTCTCCCGTAGCCTCCGCTCAACAGCTTCAGCTCGTAACGACCGCAGAGTCCAGCTTCTCTGTGGACTGAGAACACTTTATTACGTAAACAAATTGACGAGGTGAGAGTCTTTCTCTATTTGAATACTCATCTTATATGGCCTGGTTATCCTTCACAGCCGTCGAGCTCTGCTCCGCGTGATCTCACGTAGACCCTCACGATTCGGCCTTGTGTTTCGAGCAGCGACGTCAAAACGCGCGAATAACAGGCGTCGTCCCTTCGGTACCTGTTTAACTCTGTTAAGTGGAGAGGTATACCTACATCAAAGTTGCTAACACGGCCTCTCCTGACGAAGGGTCGTCCTCGGCCCGGTCGTACGGTGTCGATCTACAGAGACCAGCGCCAGCTGCTGTCGAGGGTCCGGCTTCAGGGTCTGCAACTAACAGAGGCATGGATCGCAGAACACTTGATCCCTCATCTGTGAAAGAACAACACATATTTAAATAGGCGCTCAGTATCTTTAAAACCGCCACCTAATTTTTCATCCTCCGTTCATAATATCTCTTTCACTTAATTCATACATCGCACAACATTCATAAATTTCAAACTCAATCTTACAGACTTCACCTCAGAGACGTCTCAAAATAATGAAAATAGGGCCCTTTTACTCAAGCAGTCGTATTGTGGTACTCGCTATCGAAGAACGCGGCACACGTCTCCGAGCACCACTCGCCTCGCCACGGTACCATGTACTGCACGGCAGCCAGAGTCGTTCTCCCGTAGCCTCCGCTCAACAGCTTCAGCTCGTAACGACCGCAGAGTCCAGCTTCTCTGTGGACTGAGAACACTTTATTACGTAAACAAATTGACGAGGTGAGAGTCTTTCTCTATTTGAATACTCATCTTATATGGCCTGGTTATCCTTCACAGCCGTCGAGCTCTGCTCCGCGTGATCTCACGTAGACCCTCACGATTCGGCCTTGTGTTCCGAGCAGCGACGTCAAAACGCGCGAATAACAGGCGTCGTCCCTTCGGTACCTGTTTAACTCTGTTAAGTGGAGAGGTATACCTACATCAAAGTTGCTAACACGGCCTCTCCTGACGAAGGGTCGTCCTCGGCCCGGTCGTACGGTGTCGATCTACAGAGACCAGCGCCAGCTGCTGTCGAGGGTCCGGCTTCAGGGTCTGCAACTAACAGAGGCATGGATCGCAGAACACTTGATCCCTCATCTGTGAAAGAACAACACATATTTAAATAGGCGCTCAGTATCTTTAGAACCGCCACCTAATTTTTCATCCTCCGTTCATAATATCTCTTTCACTTAATTCATACATCGCACAACATTCATAAATTTCAAACTCAATCTTACAGACTTCACCTCAGAGACGTCTCAAAATAATGAAAATAGGGCCCTTTTACTCAAGCAGTCGTATTGTGGTACTCGCTATCGAAGAACGCGGCACACGTCTCCGAGCACCACTCGCCTCGCCACGGTACCATGTACTGCACGGCAGCCAGAGTCGTTCTCCCGTAGCCTCCGCTCAACAGCTTCAGCTCGTAACGACCGCAGAGTCCAGCTTCTCTGTGGACTGAGAACACTTTATTACGTAAACAAATTGACGAGGTGAGAGTCTTTCTCTATTTGAATACTCATCTTATATGGCCTGGTTATCCTTCACAGCCGTCGAGCTCTGCTCCGCGTGATCTCACGTAGACCCTCACGATTCGGCCTTGTGTTCCGAGCAGCGACGTCAAAACGCGCGAATAACAGGCGTCGTCCCTTCGGTACCTGTTTAACTCTGTTAAGTGGAGAGGTATACCTACATCAAAGTTGCTAACACGGCCTCTCCTGACGAAGGGTCGTCCTCGGCCCGGTCGTACGGTGTCGATCTACAGAGACCAGCGCCAGCTGCTGTCGAGGGTCCGGCTTCAGGGTCTGCAACTAACAGAGGCATGGATCGCAGAACACTTGATCCCTCATCTGTGAAAGAACAACACATATTTAAATAGGCGCTCAGTATCTTTAAAACCGCCACCTAATTTTTCATCCTCCGTTCATAATATCTCTTTCACTTAATTCATACATCGCACAACATTCATAAATTTCAAACTCAATCTTACAGACTTCACCTCAGAGACGTCTCAAAATAATGAAAATAGGGCCCTTTTACTCAAGCAGTCGTATTGTGGTACTCGCTATCGAAGAACGCGGCACACGTCTCCGAGCACCACTCGCCTCGCCACGGTACCATGTACTGCACGGCAGCCAGAGTCGTTCTCCCGTAGCCTCCGCTCAACAGCTTCAGCTCGTAACGACCGCAGAGTCCAGCTTATCTGTGGACTGAGAACACTTTATTACGTAAACAAATTGACGAGGTGAGAGTCTTTCTCTATTTGAATACTCATCTTATATGGCTTGGTTATCCTTCACAGCCGTCGAGCTCTGCTCCGCGTGATCTCACGTAGACCCTCACGATTCGGCCTTGTGTTCCGAGCAGCGACGTCAAAACGCGCGAATAACAGGCGTCGTCCCTTCGGTACCTGTTTAACTCTGTTAAGTGGAGAGGTATACCTACATCAAAGTTGCTAACACGGCCTCTCCTGACGAAGGGTCGTCCTCGGCCCGGTCGTACGGTGTCGATCTACAGAGACCAGCGCCAGCTGCTGTCGAGGGTCCGGCTTCAGGGTCTGCAACTAACAGAGGCATGGATCGCAGAACACTTGATCCCTCATCTGTGAAAGAACAACACATATTTAAATAGGCGCTCAGTATCTTTAGAACCGCCACCTAATTTTTCATCCTCCGTTCATAATATCTCTTTCACTTAATTCATACATCGCACAACATTCATAAATTTCAAACTCAATCTTACAGACTTCACCTCAGAGACGTCTCAAAATAATGAAAATAGGGCCCTTTTACTCAAGCAGTCGTATTGTGGTACTCGCTATCGAAGAACGCGGCACACGTCTCCGAGCACCACTCGCCTCGCCACGGTACCATGTACTGCACGGCAGCCAGAGTCGTTCTCCCGTAGCCTCCGCTCAACAGCTTCAGCTCGTAACGACCGCAGAGTCCAGCTTCTCTGTGGACTGAGAACACTTTATTACGTAAACAAATTGACGAGGTGAGAGTCTTTCTCTATTTGAATACTCATCTTATATGGCTTGGTTATCCTTCACAGCCGTCGAGCTCTGCTCCGCGTGATCTCACGTAGACCCTCACGATTCGGCCTTGTGTTCCGAGCAGCGACGTCAAAACGCGCGAATAACAGGCGTCGTCCCTTCGGTACCTGTTTAACTCTGTTAAGTGGAGAGGTATACCTACATCAAAGTTGCTAACACGGCCTCTCCTGACGAAGGGTCGTCCTCGGCCCGGTCGTACGGTGTCGATCTACAGAGACCAGCGCCAGCTGCTGTCGAGGGTCCGGCTTCAGGGTCTGCAACTAACAGAGGCATGGATCGCAGAACACTTGATCCCTCATCTGTGAAAGAACAACACATATTTAAATAGGCGCTCAGTATCTTTAAAACCGCCACCTAATTTTTCATCCTCCGTTCATAATATCTCTTTCACTTAATTCATACATCGCACAACATTCATAAATTTCAAACTCAATCTTACAGACTTCACCTCAGAGACGTCTCAAAATAATGAAAATAGGGCCCTTTTACTCAAGCAGTCGTATTGTGGTACTCGCTATCGAAGAACGCGGCACACGTCTCCGAGCACCACTCGCCTCGCCACGGTACCATGTACTGCACGGCAGCCAGAGTCGTTCTCCCGTAGCCTCCGCTCAACAGCTTCAGCTCGTAACGACCGCAGAGTCCAGCTTCTCTGTGGACTGAGAACACTTTATTACGTAAACAAATTGACGAGGTGAGAGTCTTTCTCTATTTGAATACTCATCTTATATGGCCTGGTTATCCTTCACAGCCGTCGAGCTCTGCTCCGCGTGATCTCACGTAGACCCTCACGATTCGGCCTTGTGTTCCGAGCAGCGACGTCAAAACGCGCGAATAACAGGCGTCGTCCCTTCGGTACCTGTTTAACTCTGTTAAGTGGAGAGGTATACCTACATCAAAGTTGCTAACACGGCCTCTCCTGACGAAGGGTCGTCCTCGGCCCGGTCGTACGGTGTCGATCTACAGAGACCAGCGCCAGCTGCTGTCGAGGGTCCGGCTTCAGGGTCTGCAACTAACAGAGGCATGGATCGCAGAACACTTGATCCCTCATCTGTGAAAGAACAACACATATTTAAATAGGCGCTCAGTATCTTTAAAACCGCCACCTAATTTTTCATCCTCCGTTCATAATATCTCTTTCACTTAATTCATACATCGCACAACATTCATAAATTTCAAACTCAATCTTACAGACTTCACCTCAGAGACGTCTCAAAATAATGAAAATAGGGCCCTTTTACTCAAGCAGTCGTATTGTGGTACTCGCTATCGAAGAACGCGGCACACGTCTCCGAGCACCACTCGCCTCGCCACGGTACCATGTACTGCACGGCAGCCAGAGTCGTTCTCCCGTAGCCTCCGCTCAACAGCTTCAGCTCGTAACGACCGCAGAGTCCAGCTTCTCTGTGGACTGAGAACACTTTATTACGTAAACAAATTGACGAGGTGAGAGTCTTTCTCTATTTGAATACTCATCTTATATGGCCTGGTTATCCTTCACAGCCGTCGAGCTCTGCTCCGCGTGATCTCACGTAGACCCTCACGATTCGGCCTTGTGTTTCGAGCAGCGACGTCAAAACGCGCGAATAACAGGCGTCGTCCCTTCGGTACCTGTTTAACTCTGTTAAGTGGAGAGGTATACCTACATCAAAGTTGCTAACACGGCCTCTCCTGACGAAGGGTCGTCCTCGGCCCGGTCGTACGGTGTCGATCTACAGAGACCAGCGCCAGCTGCTGTCGAGGGTCCGGCTTCAGGGTCTGCAACTAACAGAGGCATGGATCGCAGAACACTTGATCCCTCATCTGTGAAAGAACAACACATATTTAAATAGGCGCTCAGTATCTTTAAAACCGCCACCTAATTTTTCATCCTCCGTTCATAATATCTCTTTCACTTAATTCATACATCGCACAACATTCATAAATTTCAAACTCAATCTTACAGACTTCACCTCAGAGACGTCTCAAAATAATGAAAATAGGGCCCTTTTACTCAAGCAGTCGTATTGTGGTACTCGCTATCGAAGAACGCGGCACACGTCTCCGAGCACCACTCGCCTCGCCACGGTACCATGTACTGCACGGCAGCCAGAGTCGTTCTCCCGTAGCCTCCGCTCAACAGCTTCAGCTCGTAACGACCGCAGAGTCCAGCTTCTCTGTGGACTGAGAACACTTTATTACGTAAACAAATTGACGAGGTGAGAGTCTTTCTCTATTTGAATACTCATCTTATATGGCCTGGTTATCCTTCACAGCCGTCGAGCTCTGCTCCGCGTGATCTCACGTAGACCCTCACGATTCGGCCTTGTGTTTCGAGCAGCGACGTCAAAACGCGCGAATAACAGGCGTCGTCCCTTCGGTACCTGTTTAACTCTGTTAAGTGGAGAGGTATACCTACATCAAAGTTGCTAACACGGCCTCTCCTGACGAAGGGTCGTCCTCGGCCCGGTCGTACGGTGTCGATCTACAGAGACCAGCGCCAGCTGCTGTCGAGGGTCCGGCTTCAGGGTCTGCAACTAACAGAGGCATGGATCGCAGAACACTTGATCCCTCATCTGTGAAAGAACAACACATATTTAAATAGGCGCTCAGTATCTTTAAAACCGCCACCTAATTTTTCATCCTCCGTTCATAATATCTCTTTCACTTAATTCATACATCGCACAACATTCATAAATTTCAAACTCAATCTTACAGACTTCACCTCAGAGACGTCTCAAAATAATGAAAATAGGGCCCTTTTACTCAAGCAGTCGTATTGTGGTACTCGCTATCGAAGAACGCGGCACACGTCTCCGAGCACCACTCGCCTCGCCACGGTACCATGTACTGCACGGCAGCCAGAGTCGTTCTCCCGTAGCCTCCGCTCAACAGCTTCAGCTCGTAACGACCGCAGAGTCCAGCTTCTCTGTGGACTGAGAACACTTTATTACGTAAACAAATTGACGAGGTGAGAGTCTTTCTCTATTTGAATACTCATCTTATATGGCTTGGTTATCCTTCACAGCCGTCGAGCTCTGCTCCGCGTGATCTCACGTAGACCCTCACGATTCGGCCTTGTGTTCCGAGCAGCGACGTCAAAACGCGCGAATAACAGGCGTCGTCCCTTCGGTACCTGTTTAACTCTGTTAAGTGGAGAGGTATACCTACATCAAAGTTGCTAACACGGCCTCTCCTGACGAAGGGTCGTCCTCGGCCCGGTCGTACGGTGTCGATCTACAGAGACCAGCGCCAGCTGCTGTCGAGGGTCCGGCTTCAGGGTCTGCAACTAACAGAGGCATGGATCGCAGAACACTTGATCCCTCATCTGTGAAAGAACAACACATATTTAAATAGGCGCTCAGTATCTTTAAAACCGCCACCTAATTTTTCATCCTCCGTTCATAATATCTCTTTCACTTAATTCATACATCGCACAACATTCATAAATTTCAAACTCAATCTTACAGACTTCACCTCAGAGACGTCTCAAAATAATGAAAATAGGGCCCTTTTACTCAAGCAGTCGTATTGTGGTACTCGCTATCGAAGAACGCGGCACACGTCTCCGAGCACCACTCGCCTCGCCACGGTACCATGTACTGCACGGCAGCCAGAGTCGTTCTCCCGTAGCCTCCGCTCAACAGCTTCAGCTCGTAACGACCGCAGAGTCCAGCTTCTCTGTGGACTGAGAACACTTTATTACGTAAACAAATTGACGAGGTGAGAGTCTTTCTCTATTTGAATACTCATCTTATATGGCCTGGTTATCCTTCACAGCCGTCGAGCTCTGCTCCGCGTGATCTCACGTAGACCCTCACGATTCGGCCTTGTGTTCCGAGCAGCGACGTCAAAACGCGCGAATAACAGGCGTCGTCCCTTCGGTACCTGTTTAACTCTGTTAAGTGGAGAGGTATACCTACATCAAAGTTGCTAACACGGCCTCTCCTGACGAAGGGTCGTCCTCGGCCCGGTCGTACGGTGTCGATCTACAGAGACCAGCGCCAGCTGCTGTCGAGGGTCCGGCTTCAGGGTCTGCAACTAACAGAGGCATGGATCGCAGAACACTTGATCCCTCATCTGTGAAAGAACAACACATATTTAAATAGGCGCTCAGTATCTTTAAAACCGCCACCTAATTTTTCATCCTCCGTTCATAATATCTCTTTCACTTAATTCATACATCGCACAACATTCATAAATTTCAAACTCAATCTTACAGACTTCACCTCAGAGACGTCTCAAAATAATGAAAATAGGGCCCTTTTACTCAAGCAGTCGTATTGTGGTACTCGCTATCGAAGAACGCGGCACACGTCTCCGAGCACCACTCGCCTCGCCACGGTACCATGTACTGCACGGCAGCCAGAGTCGTTCTCCCGTAGCCTCCGCTCAACAGCTTCAGCTCGTAACGACCGCAGAGTCCAGCTTCTCTGTGGACTGAGAACACTTTATTACGTAAACAAATTGACGAGGTGAGAGTCTTTCTCTATTTGAATACTCATCTTATATGGCCTGGTTATCCTTCACAGCCGTCGAGCTCTGCTCCGCGTGATCTCACGTAGACCCTCACGATTCGGCCTTGTGTTCCGAGCAGCGACGTCAAAACGCGCGAATAACAGGCGTCGTCCCTTCGGTACCTGTTTAACTCTGTTAAGTGGAGAGGTATACATCAAAGTTTCGACCTTTCGTGGGCTCGGCTTTACCTGACCCTGACTCACAAACCCTGCCAAGATATTTGACCATCATATGACTTACGAGAACGAGACCAGCGATAGCAACGGCGATCGACGCTTGATGAGCGTGATCGAGATTAGTACAGAGAACGAACCCTACCCCCATAATTGCGTCGTGGCATTCGACCTACTAATGAACTTCCAGATCGGGATCTAAATAGACTACGGCGCGAACTACCCCTTTTGCGCGACAAAGTCCGCAAACGGTGACGCACCCTGACAAAAGAACGTCTTTGGGTAGATTGACAGCGGGAGACGCTTCGTGATCGGACACGGAACCTACTGCGCGTCATTGTTCTGCTCCGACGTGGTGCTCGACCATAAAAGACACTAGGTGACAGAGACCGTAACTTACAGCGCGAAAGTTATCGCATGGATGACAGAGTTCTACTACGAAACCGATACCGAGAACGGCGTCGTGTTCGGACACGTGAGTCACCTTGTGTACGATGTTTCGTTCTACCACGGTCTTTATTTCTAGGCATGCTGAGAATTTACCAAGGTTACGTAAACAAGAATAACAAAGAGAATGCAACTGAGAGAATAAAACAACAAACTGCACAGAATCTGGCTATCTTTTCAATGTGTGGGTAGTTCCAATCTGTTTACTCGAAATTCGTGAGCTTTATGGATTTTATTATCCCTCACTTCTGATTTTAGGTAAAAAGGATCCGATTCATTAAAAAAAATAAACCACAGGCTTATCTAAACATTAACAATCAATTTAATCAAAATTAAACAAAACTACTACAATCAGATTGGACCACACACATTGAAAATGATCTAGATTACACATGAAAATGACATAACCAAAACACAATATGACTCACGCGTCCTTCACACCGAAATTACACAAAAACAATAAAACTCTACTGTCCATGAGATGTTGCACTGTCGAGCACCACGAGCGAAGTGACCGCAAGCCTCGATTCGGCCCGCTATTTATAGGCGGTCGCCTTGTTTGCCTCCTGGTGGGGAAGTTGCTAACAATAATACCTCACTACCTCGCACGAGCTCGCAACATGACATTTTACAGTATGTGACATGACATTTGAAGCATGACATTGTCCCACCTCACGAAATAGAATGAGGGCCTCATACAAACTCATTTTGAAACCGTGTCCTACTCAACACTAGCTGCGGGTAAGGGACTCTAGCTGACGCTATTTACATACCCAGCCATACTCAACCTACGGTCTGCGGGCCGCGTGCTGCTGGCGAGTCGAGCCTTTCTGATTGGCCCACCCAGAGCTTATAACGTTTATTTTAGAGAGCACTGATGGTCTAGTGGTAGTGACCTCGCCTTCCGATCTTATGGGTTCAAATCCGATCGTGCACCAATGGATTTTTCTGTTCGAAAAATTTATGTGCGCTTTAAGTACCAATAGTCTTAAACGGTGAAGGAAAACATCGTGATGAAACTCACGGTTTAGTCAGCTCCGCACGTATTGACGCTCCTAAAAAAGTTGCCACCTGACGCTTTATAGAGGTTACAAGATCATGTTCCTATTGGTTCCTATAACTTGTTTTACATAACGTAACCTTTTCTTTTTTCAATAAAGTCAGTGTCATATCATTGTGAATTACGTTTTTATCAACGCCTAAATATTTGTTCTTTATGCCCTCAACGCTATGAATGAAACGTGTTTTTATGGCCCCTATAAAAAAAAGGTCGAATATGGCTGCCCTACTAGCCTCTTCTCTGGAAGCTACAACTTCCAGGTCACCAATAAGTAGCGCCCGAAGTCCTATAATAACTCAGAACAATTGTTCTGAGTATAATAAGGAGTTTTCTGCGCTGCCAGATATCTCGGGTCAGGGCAGAGGCCGCCTAATTCTTCGGACGTCGCCGCGTCGCCGTGTCGGTCGCGTCGTCGGTCGGTCGGCTGCGTGTGCAAGGGTATTCAGGGATATTGTATTCAACTCCTGCATTTTTGTATGTATGTTGTTATACTGTATGGTCGGTTGACAGTTGACACTTGACAGTGATTGTTATTTTCTTTGTTTTCTCCGGTCGCTATGAAGGCTTGTAGGAAGGAAAGTGAGTGAAGTGAGGTTAATTTATTTGGGGTTAGGAACGTAGATAATGAGCGTTTAACTTGCTCAGCAGTAGGATTAGGTAGGTGGTAAGACTCTAGGACATAAATAAATATTTTGATTTTATTACACCTACGAAAACACCAAAACACGCGCTTGCTTTCATTTTTATTCGATGATAAATACATTGAGAAATATGACTGCAAACATTGCTAGATTATATAAAGCTGCGGAAAATGCAGAAGGAAAGTTAGCTGAAGTTAAAAACTGGGTATGTAATGTTGCTTGTACTTACCTGCCTATAAATAATGTTTCTAGTATTTCACCGATTATTCTTTTTTCAGGTAGAACACCTTAAACAAGTCAAGATAGAAGAAAAAATCAAGGAACTAACAAATGAGAATAAAATCCTTGCTCTTAAAGTTGAAGCGGCTAAAGCAGAACTAATAAAACTTGAGAACCAGAATGGCAAAAAGCAATACCCTATACCGGGTAAGACCCCAAATATTACTCTGGAAAATACAACTAAGGCTGCAGTTGCCACTGAACAGGCACCAATCAAAACAGAAACTCCAGCTGTAAACAAAAAGGAAAAGAAAGAAAAAGATGCATCGAAAAAGGCAAAGGATACACCTAAAAAGGCTTCAGAGCCTTGTAATGAATCAGTTGATGTGAGGAAATTAGACTTTAGAATTGGCAAGATTATAGAAATCAACAAACATCCTGATGCTGATGCATTGTATGTTGAAAAAATTGACTGTGGAGAAGAAAAACCTCGCACTGTAGTTTCCGGACTTGTTAACCATGTTCCCATTGAAGAAATGAAGGAAAAAATTGTAATGGTTTTATGTAACCTAAAACCTGTCAAGGTAATTTTTTTTAGTATAATAATTATAACAAAAAGATAAAATTTCAGTAGTTTCAAATTTCAAGTTATCATGAAAGTTCACATTTGAATTCCTCTTTGTCCATGTCTGTTTCAAAAAACACCTTATTTTCAGATGCGGGGAGTTACTTCTGAGGCCATGGTCATGTGTGCCTCTTCTCCAGAAAAGGTCGAAGTACTCATACCCCCCACTTCTGCTGTTCCTGGAGACTTAGTCTCATGTGAAGGCTTTCCCAGGGAACCTGAGGCTGTTCTGAATCCTAAAAAGAAGATATTTGAAACTTGTGCCCTTGACCTCAAGACCAATGATGACAAAGTGGCATGCTACAAGGGTAACCCATTACTTGTGGCAGGAAAAGGACCAGTTACCGCACCCACTTTAAAAGGAGTAAATGTCAAGTGAAATTGAATCAATCCAATTTCAATGTTCATTGCATATAAAGAATCCTAATGTAAAAATATTTATTTTGTATTTTGCAATAAAACAACAATTGAAGCAATGTCAACAATGTTTATATTACAATCTATATGTGTTTTCTTTACAACAACTGCTGTTAGCTCTATTAAGTATTTCCATTTTGGAGATAGAAAAATAGACAGATGTGACAATTTAACATTTTTAACACCAAGACCACAAAATTATTCATTTTTTGTATAAGCACCCTTTAGAATGTACTATAATCTCAACTTGTGGTCCTGTTTACATGGGTAATTGATACAAAAATATGCAAGTTATATCTCATACACAATACTAATGGGATAAATAACATGCCTTCAACAGTGACAATGTTCAATAGGAAATACTTTATAATTAATCAACAAGAGTGCTGGCAAGCTCAGTTTAGTGTGCCTTTTGTGTACTCAACTACCGCTTACTCAAATTCTAATATTTACAATAATGTGCGATCAAATCCTTAAATTTTGGAACAAAATATATTTATCAAATATCTATGATGGTAATGACCACATAGGCGAGTATGTTTTTTTTTATACCGAAGTAGGTTCGCATTTGGCCATACTCTACCTGATGTTAAGTAACAGTGTGGTCTAAGATGAAGCACGCTTGCCTAGAAGAAACCTCAAATCTCAACGTTCTCGATTTAAAGACACCCATATTATATTCTTCCGGAAATACAGACCCCGGCAGTGTTCCAAATTTTTGCAGTGCATATAAAAAATGTGGACTCAAAGCGCTTAGTACGAACATTTGGAATGTCAACCATGTACAGATGGCGTCTTTCCGGGTATCTGGAAGTCCGATGGAAGAAGGGAGACGGCGGAACTAAATAAAATTAATAATGTCTATATAGAGCCCATATATAGCAAACTATAGTGAGAACTAGATCACATTTTAAATTTATTTCAATCAGCAAAACATTCTATATCATTCTATACCTTGGTATTCCTAGCATGGTATCTATCCAACTTGGTTCATTGTATAGAATCAGTTGTATTTTTCAATGGATTCTTTTGATTATTTGAATTGAACAACTAATATTTTGAATTTAGATTGAGAATTTCCTTACAATATTATGTATGACATGGCTTAAAATTACCTATTATAGGTTAGATGCGCTTTTGAAAAAGAGTTTGTACTTTAGAATTATTTAAATTACTCTTTTTACTTTAAAAAACATTACTCTTCTACATACTTTTTTTGTCTTACAAGTCAAGTCATTGCAATTTCCATTGAAGTCATGACTAGTTATTTCCTGATGATATGAATTACTCTTCATACTTTCTCATATTGATTAAATATATTTTTTTTCTCATAAAGCATCGTCACCAATAAACATATAACAAAAATATAATAGTTAATTTGTGACTTCAGCTAAGTATCCTATTTTAAATGTTTTACCCATTTCTGGAGCACAATATCTAGTACGATAGCTAGATATGTACGATGAGTAGTAGGCGATAGATAAAATTCTTACATATGTATTACCTACTTTTTAACATCTTAGTACGTATAACGCGTTTAATTGTATTTATTATTATTACAATTCAATTCCATCATTTGATACTATAGTTACTTAACAAGAAATATTAAGAGACGGAAGATTAGTGCTTGTTTTTACAACACAATTGGTTTGGTGATTAGGTCCAATATAGAAATAACGAAATACAGGTACGTAAATATAATATTGGCAGAATATTGATTGGCTTTGCACAATAACTGGATCATTAATAAGTAAAACAGTAATATTGGCTCAGAATAACTAAAGAGTATTAATATTTAACTCTGCGGGCTAAGTAGCTAA
This sequence comes from Scotopteryx bipunctaria, assembly GCA_949320045.1. NCBI lineage: Eukaryota > Metazoa > Arthropoda > Insecta > Lepidoptera > Geometridae > Scotopteryx > Scotopteryx bipunctaria. The sequence goes on from OX439449.1 coordinate 6,818,604, forward strand.
CTCAGTCATCAGACCTACATCACGCTACTCAAATAGCACAATTTTCTCTCAGAAATATTGATCAGTGTTAGAAATATTTTTTTTCTTTAAAAATATAATACTGATTATAAAAGGAAATCTTTTTACCTTTTATCAAGGTAAAACACTATTTTGTCGCATAATTGTAATAAGTATAGTTGACATTACTTACATCCAGACATAAACGATAGTTCATATTCTTAGCACCTAATAAATAAAATTAAACATTAAAAATGATTACAATAATTTAGGATTAAGCACGAAGATGGCACAAAGTAACGTTCTAAGCAAATTTGGTCTATATTGATTATAAAAGCTTTAAATAAAAATTACCATAATGGTTTAATACTTTTCCATGTACTTATTAAAGAAACAATTTTTCTTAAATATTGTAGGTGTAAATGAAATCAGTTTTCTATCCAAGTTTGCCTACAGATAGAAAACAGGGTTCAGATCACCAAGGCAAAGTGTCCAAACGGCTGACGACGTTACCTTGTTGGATAGAAATTCCTGTGATAAGTAATTATTTTGCTGAGCTAATAAAATCTAATATAAATAATTTATTTTGTGAATCATAGAAAACTTTAATTGAACTTGCAGTTATGCTTTTATGAGCAATTTAGGCCATAACCATGATATGAAAATGATGATGATTTACTTTCCTTATATCCTTTAATTAAATACTTACCTACTGATTAACAAATACAAATCATGTCAAAAGTAAAAAAAACTCTTCAAACTGTTTGAACAATTTTCCGAAGGATAAAATATAATCGCATTGATTGAAATACATCATGTATTTATACTGCTAAATGCATTTTTTAACTAAATGACGTTCTGATTACTGTCAGTTTAAAAAAATACTCTATATCCCTATATTATGTACCTACTTGTAATACATACATAATATAATAACCTAATTAACCACCATACAAAAATATAAACATCTGATTTAACATAAAAATATATTTAGACTAACAATACTACGTAACTACGAAGAGTTAAGTAGTCAATTTAGAATACTGTATAAAAAATAAAATTTAATTAAAATGTATTGCACACTGTCTAATCTATGTTTGATATACCGGATTACAAAAAGGCGTATAAACCTAAATGGCACAGAGATACTTCGAGAGTTAAGACCTGGTTACATAGTGCGAGCCAGCATCCGAGCTGGCCTAGTCAGTTACTGCAGTGCAGCTACTCGCACCGTGTGGCCGCATCATACGAGCTACCGTCATGTGCGAGTAGGTCGCTTCCGAGTTACTACATTACTTTTGATTTTACTCACCTCTCAACTTCTCCCACCACGCCACAAGCAGCATCTCGCACGCAACTTGGACGTCAACTTGCACGGTATTGCGAAATGACAGTAACTCGTTAGCTATTTCTATGTGCTGTGCAACAACATTGCACGAGGCATTACTAGCTACTGAAACGATGCGAGTACACACGTGCAGTAGCTGGCTACTTTCACTAGTGTGACCAGACCTTGAAGGTGGGAAACTATTTTAGCTTAACCATTATCAATTTCCTTATTTTAACTATTTTCAGGAAGACGATTCTTATGCATTTATTATGCTTTCTTATTATGATCGTATTAACATTTTATTATGCCGGATATAAATATTATCAGACAAAACTCAAAACTTGTTCGAGCTATGTTTGATATATTATATAATATTTCATATTATTGTTTCATTCATATATAGGTGTATAAATGGTATTAAATAAAAATTACATCAACAGCGCGTTGCACAATACAATAATAAAGCATGAGCGACAACAGTCAGTTATACAATCCTATACTAAGGAACATCAAACATGAAAGGAGGATGGAATGTACATACAACTAATTGGATCGCAATCTACTCCAAAACGAATATATGAATGATCTACAACGGGAATCAAAACTAAATGCAAAGAATCCGTTTAATATTATTTTAAGTTATTTATAAAAATAATTATATTTTAGTATAATTAATTTTTTTTATATGAATCTACTCGAGCAATAAAAACTTTGGTTTATTTTATATGTACCACTGTGTTACCATCATTCGTTTTTTTAGAATGGTCTAGTATTAGCGAAGACCTAGTACTAATAGGACCTTTGCAGATGTTCCCAGCGGCCATGCTACGCAAATGTTAATTCTACTTTTCACAAATTCTTTTATTGTTGTTCCATTTTAGGAAGCCGCATCGTTTTTATAACGTAATACTAGCTCACAAAAGCGCAACTCCATAATAAACCGGAAATGCTCACAAGACAAGTTCGGCAGAAATGGTAAGACAATACAGAGTTTCGCTTTTTCCTCCATTTAAAGCCTTCACAATCAAAATTTTGTTCAAAATACCCGAAATATTAATGCGACACCGTGAAACGCAACAACAATAAAGTTCTACTTGAATATCTCTCGACTAAGATAAGGATGTAATCCTATTATTTGGCAATTTGTTCGTATCGTATACCTTAAAGCTGGGTAGGTGGAAAACGTCTTTGGGGCTTGTTGCGGCGTTGAGCGAGTGTGGACTGCGACACCGGGCCTAGCACTTGCGGTTTCATTGGCGACGATGTTAACGCCTAGAAAATCAAACTATTGTACACAACACACACACGAAAAGCACAGATTTGCAAGGAGTCTCTACTAAGGAGTAGACTCTTCTTGCAAATCCGTGCTACAAGGGTAAATACTGTGTGAAATATACTTTTATCATCATTCATCATTTCCTTGCCCTAGTCCCACTTTATGCGGGGTCGGCACAACATTGTATTCGTCTTCCATTTCTCTCTGTCCAAAGTCATCTCAACGCTCACTCCTTTCTTACTCATGTCATCTTTCACACAAGCCACCCATCTTTAAACATACTTTATAATGTAAAAATCAGTCAATCTCTAGACTACATAATGATATCTGAAAATAAGCTGTTTCCATATAATCAACATGTTAGCACGGCGGGGGCGCGTTTGATTGCGGGGGAGGGGTACTACTCGTAGGACTAGTGTAGGTGCACTCACCTGGAAGGTGAGGTCGAGCGCGCGGCGCAGCTCGGCTGCGGGCGGCGCGTCCACGTCGGGCGGGGGCGCGCACGGGTGCGGGGGGGCGGGGTCAGTGCGCAGCCAAGGCTCGCGCGCTAGCTCGCAGGCGCGCGGCCGCGACGCAGGCTCAAGCTGTAGCATACGTCGAATGCAGCTACGCGCTTCAGCGGACACGCTGCGCCAGATGCCGCTTGATAACTCCACCTGGGCAAGAGTAAACTAGGTTACGCAAGGTATCAAAAAACAAAAACCAGACTGAGTACAATTAAGGTACAGTCGCCATATTGGATTCTTTGACATTTTATTGCCTATGACGATAAAATCGAACGACACCTAATTTCGTCAATATCCACCCAACTGTTTGGGCTACATCTTCAGCCAAATGACATCAATCAGACTTACTTTTCCGGACTCAATTCTGGCTAGAATAGCTTCAGGAGTATCATCTCCGGTTGAAGCGAAGGGCGTCCGTCCCGACAACATTATGTAGGCTAAAACACCTGTGGAAAAATAACAACTTATCAATCACTACTTCTCTCTATTTGAACTCACGACCTTAGTATCGGAAAGCGGGGTCACTACCACTACACCATCAGTGCTCTCAACAGATACTACTGAATAATATTTGATTTTGATACAAAAACATACCTAAGCTCCATATATCACATGCAGCGTCATATCCCGCGCGTTTGAGCACTTCGGGCGCAACAAAGTTGGCGGTATAACACGGGGTCATCAGCAGTCCGTTTTCGGCGCGCAGCTGTTTGGCCAGGCCAAAGTCCACGAGGCGAATGTCCTCAGGTCGTTTCTCTGATGTCGCGAACAGGATGTTCGAAGGTTTTATGTCTCTGGAATTAATAACCAACGAAATAAATCACTTATTATTCAAAGTACTTGTAAATTGAGACAATAAAAATATTATAGACATAACTTTTAGGGCCTCTGGTCACATGTTATTAGAAATAAGCAAGTTAAAGTGGCAATAGTTATATACGAACGTCATAGTTAAAATAAACACCAGATAACCGTTAGGCAATGAGGTTCTCAAATGGCGGCCACGAACCGAGAAACGAAGTTAGCCAGCCCACCCCTATGGACCGATGAAATTGCAAAGGTCTTAGGCAGCACAAAAGCTAGTGACTGACACAAACTGTGTACAACAGTGTCTGTGTAAATAGTTGGCAGCTTGCCTGACGTTCCACACTATGGCCATGGCTTCGTGCTTGGGCAGACAGCGTCTCTGAATAGCACGGTTTAAGTGAAGGCCTATAACACAGGATAGAGACTGACCTGTGAACGACAGTGTGTCTGTGTAAATAGTTGACAGCTTGCACAACGTTTCTCAGTATGGGCACGGCTTCGTGCTCGGGCAGACAACGTCTCTGAGTGATGTGTTCAAGTAACTCCCCTCCACGGCAGAGTTCAGTGACCGCGAGGATGCGCCCTCCTTCCTCGTACACGCCCCGCAGGCTGATAATGTGGGGGTGTTGGCTGTACCTGTAATAAACAAACATAAAAAACCATGAAATTGCTAATCATAAAGATGCCAAGAAGCCTTGTGCATAGAATGAATCTTGAATTTAGCATGTTCTGCAAATATTTCTTCCGACTTAATGGTCAGTGACTCTTTGGGCGGTATTATTTGTTAAAAATCTACCTATAATCCAGTTTGAATAACGGCAGGAAATGACAGTGTTTATGCGCAACAAGAAGCATAATCCCCTAATTTCCATTTAGGATAAAAGCAATTCGTCTACAATGTGCCTCACAGGAAGGAAAGCTAGTTTACGCAAATACTATAAACACTATACAGTCACATCTTATCATCGCGTTGTAATGTTTTGTTTACCTGAGTAATATTTCAATTTCCTCTCTGGGATCGTACTGCAGTTTGTCCATGATTTTGACGGCATATTGAACGCGCGATGTTTTCTGTTCGCACAGACGTACCACTGAGAATGAGCCAGTGCCCAGCTCGCCCATTAACCTGAAAAAATAATAACACAATAGTTATGTTTTCTACCCCACGTTGATAATAGACAAATTCTATAGACGTTTGTGGAGATCGTGTGGAAATATGAAAGAGAGTTTATTTTGTTCTATCATCGTAGGAAGAACTTATATTAATGTGTTTTGTATACATTTTTTTATTTTGTAGATTCTAATAACAAAACATGAACACTGTTCTTCTTAGGAAAAAATATACCTACTGTTAATTAATAATTTAAAAAAAGGATTTTTTATTATGATACCTATTTAGTTTGTAAACACGGACTTGATGGATATCGATAAGATTAGCAAAAGTCGGCGATAAAAGTCGCACACAATGCCAAGTATTTTAAGATAAGATAAAGACAGTTGCATAATCCGTGTCTGGGCGTTGTGGTACCATGATACTCGTAGTTTCTGACACAGGGAATCCCATTATGGAGTCAGATCCATGTATGTAACTACTGGGTGTTATTTATGGACTAACACTGCTGGACATAGACCTGCCGCTGTTTGTGCCGTCCATCACTGTCTTCTTTTAATCTCGTCCATTCTCGGGCCACGGTTTCAACAAAATTGTTTAGAGTATTATTTGTAGAATTTTACAACCATATCGTTGTGAGTACCGGTTAATTGTGATCCCTACCTTAAAAGGAAAATATAAATCTCTAACAATTTTACTGTAGCAGTAAATGAATTACAAACCTGTATTCATCAAAGAAATTGTTCCTATTCACGAATCCGGACCAGAAATCCTCCGTCGATGTTTTGGTGTTCTGCGCCACGTGATTTTGATTCGTGTTCGTAGTCACCGTTTTGTTGTCTTCCTCGTCTTCCAGTAAACAGGGTGCGACGAAACTGAAGCCTCTGAAATATATTTTAAATATTGAAATAATCTACATCTTGCGTGTGGAAACAGCGCAGTAGAAACATAGCCAAAGTTCTTAGTTTTGGAAAATGAAGGAGAGAAATGGATAAGTAAGGTTCTACGTGAGACAGCGAAATATCCTATGGAGTAAGTAAAACTGAGGACTTAAGCCATGATACAAAATAATTGCGGGTGTTGTTGTGCGCGTCTCACTAGCTAAATATAATCTGTGTATACAACGTGTAACATAATGTCCCTATAAGCCCGAAACGGGGGTGTTCTATACGTCATTGCGAACAACGTTTGTTCAACGACTTTTAAAATTTCAAAGGTTTTCATTCATGAAATGTCTCTTAAACTTTGCTCCAATACGTAACTTGACACAACATGAGGCATCCCTATTTACAGCTGTTTTTTGACCTTTAAGTGTGAACTCTAGATGAAACAGGTAACAGAACAGACACCATTAGTAAAATGCCTACCTACTTACCTAATAACGAGGTGGCTTAATAAGTAATTTCTATTTTTTTTGAAGGCCTAGTGGTACCTTGGTATTTATTGGTAATTAAAATGTAAGGTCACATCACGACTAAAATCCCTAGGCACCGTAAACATCCTTTCAGATCTCTTTGTTAAGTACCTAGTATAGGAGATAGGTACCTTACCTACTCAATTTTGTATCTACCTACTCGGGCCTTAAAGGTATCCTCAGTGGGTGCCAAGGAGTATGAGAGGATGTCTACCGTGCCTGAGGATAAAGCCGTGATACCTACTCAATTTTGTACCTACCTACTCGGGCCTTAAAAGCATCTTGAGTAGGTAACAAGAAGTATGAGAAGAGGTCTACCGTGCCTGAGGATAAAGCCGTGACCCTATTCCACTTTAGTTTTTCCAACGATGTATTATTCCAATATTCATTGGAGCATTTTTCAATGCAATTTTGTACCTACCTACTTGGGCACTAAAGTCAAAGGTTGTGACTTATCTGTCTTACTAATCTTCATTTTCATCGTGAACAGCCTATTTGTCATTGGTTGCATTGAAACAATAACAACAACTAGTGGGATGACACCTCGCCCTAATTGGCTGTCGGTGCCTTTGCTAAATTCAAAATCCGCAACCGTCAACCGACACCGCACCGCAAGCGTTTGTTTAATAAAATCAAATTGGTTCCGTAGGTTTATTTGTTTTTTACTTTTCTTGATTGAACTACGTAATTGTTGGTAGGTTATTATGTAAGTAGGTAGGTACCTAGTAGCAAATGGGGATGGAGCACATGGTAGCATATTGGTATGAACCCCGCCTTCCCATCCTTAAGTCGTGAGTTCGAATCTATGGATTTTTCGATTCGAAATTTATGTGTGCAATATCAATGCTCTCAAACGGTGAAGGAAAACCTCGTGAGGAAACCAGGCATGTCATAGACGTGTGTCAAAGTGTACGAAAGGAACCTTCAAGGTGCACTCTAATCCTTCCACCACACTGGTTCAAAAGAGCTAGCGACACGGACACGACGACAGTAGTAGTAGTAGTAGTAGTAGTAGATGTATGGTGAAGTTTTTTTCCTTTTTTTTCCCAATCGGTATTTAGTGGGTTACCCCAGACAAGGAACCCTAAAAATTCGGCTTTCGGCAATAGGTACCTACTTTTGGTCGCAAAACAGATCGGTTTTTATCAGTCGCAATTAGCATTCGTTCCTTGCAACAACTGCAACAAGCAATCTCTCGGTTCGCGTAACTAATTAACGATACGATGTCGGCTTTGTACTCAAACGGTGAGTATTATGATATGGTGTTGTGTGTGTGTGTTGGAGCAGCACCAAATAATTAATAGCTTAGTAGCGGCGCGTCAGCTCTACAGAGAGCGTTATCCAGGGCGGCCATTGCCATCTTACGGGCTATTTTCTGGGATTGGTGAACCGTCTTCTCTCGACGGGATCTTTCCACCGGCGCACCAGTGAGGGAAGACCGGGAATTCGGTGGTGTGTTGTACCTACTTCCCTTTGATGGATACCGAGTACCTACTGTGTGTGTCAACAGTGATAAAATTCAGTGATAGGTAGGTATGATGATAGGTACCTAACCTATCACCCTACCTAGTAGGTACCCCATTAGTACCTAGCTTACTAATAAAAAATGACAAAAATAATTTTGTGATTGTGAATGTGAATGTGTACCAGTAATACCAACCTAGGTACCTACATACCTACCTAATACCTACCATGTCAATTAGCCGTGTTCCGAGCCAACCAAGAAGAAGGGAGAAAAGGTATAACTTAACTTTTCCTGTACCTAGGTCCTTAGGTAACTACCTAGGTAGATGTAGGTAGGTAGTTGTTTTTTTATGTGTGAAAGATATCGTGATTTTAATCTTCGACTTTAATTTCTACGTAGAATTAAAAAAATTGCAAATTCTTACGAAAACTTTGGTGATTACACCTAGGTACTTTTTGAAACTTGCCGCGCGTTCAATTGTCTGCGTATGTGTGGGTCCGACGCGATAGGAGGGTGCGCGTGTGTTTGTTACCTACGCAAATGGTAAACAAACACATAGGGTTGTCACAAATTTCTCATGAAATAATTTGTTTTTAATTGTATTGGAATTTCAAATATGATGTATTGAACTTTTGCATACGTCAATGTATTCAAGTGCTCGGTCTGAATACACCCCTTTCGGGCTTATAGGGACATTATGTTACACGTTGTATAACGAAGGCTGTACGTGACATCACTAACTTGACTTTATCAGATGACAAGTCTACTTGTTTTGCATAACAGGGAAGTTGATGATTAACTGTACAATTACTGCTCGTGTATATGTAAGACGACAAACACCACGTAGTATGTTTGAAGGGACAAATAAATACAAACAATATTGTCTCTTTGCACCTGCATGTCAATACTTCAGGCAAACTGGAGGTACAAATTATGTAAACAAACCGTCGTGTATTTTTGATTACGCTGAAATCACTATAGTTTTAGGTAAATAAACCTCGCAAAATAAGTTTTTAATTTAACTATTAGTACTATTTAAAAGTTCCATTAATATGTAAAGAGTATAAATAATAAAAGTAAGTTTTAAGTTAAGCATGGGCGGTTTGTTTACATAAACTAGATCTCCAGTTTGGCTGAAGTAGGTTGAGGAGCTTACGTAAATTCGCGTAAATTCAGTCACATTACCTTTGTCCTTTGGCAGTTGCATAAAATACAGAGAGATGAAGACGATTACAATTACAAGGAATTAGGACGTTCAATGAACGGATAAAGAAGATATCCCTCTGTACTCTTAGGCTGTTAGGCTGTCTATACACCATAAGCGAGGCTTTGGACAACGACACAGGACCTTTTCGTATTTTTCTTCATACAAGGTACTGCCAGTCTTTAGTTTGTAGACACGCCAAGAGGCTATTTTTGTAAGTTACCTAAACAACTCGTGAGCGTTAGCGGAAGCAGGCACGCCGGGCGAGTCACGGGGAGTACGGCACGTGAACTCAGAGTCGAAGTAGAATGCGTCGTCGGCCCTCGATACCGCCGGTCTAAATGGGGGAACCACCTGGCAACGAAACGTATTTGTGAGTCCTAATATCACCAAACCTTACAATTAAAAAAAAGAATAATATACATTTTGCGATGAGTCGATAAGGATTCATGATTCAAAATCGTATCAACGCGCTCACGTGATACTAATAAATTAATTAGCAAAATTATTATAATTTGTCTCACAATAGGACGTCAAATTACTACAACGGTATATTATCTCATTATAACATATCTATATAATGCCTAAGCTGCCGAACAGATTTCGATGAAATTTTGCAAAGAGATAGATTCTATTCCGAGGAAGGACATGAGCTACTTTTTGTTGCAGTAATAATCCTGAAGGGGGTAAAATAAGGGATGAAAGTTTGTATGGGAAACCTATCATTATACAAGCAAGGACAAGATATGTTGTGCGCAGCCACAACTAGGATGGGTGGCCGACTGAGAATGCCGCGTGATGTTGACTTTTTGCACTCCCTGATAATATCATTCAAAAAAATCTTCTAACACACAGACAACGTCGCTGGTTTCAGCTAGTTCTAAATAAAAATAATGTTTGTCTAGTTTGTCGTATTTGCCGTGTTATAATCCCTTATTTTCAGTAAATAAGGTGATTTTTCCTCCAGTGAACAGGAAACTGCTAGGCAACATGAAAAACAAAATCTTTTGATATGCTTCTACAGATTCTTACCTCTTTTCGGTAGAGCGCGTCCCAATCTATGCTCGTAAAGAATTCATGGCTTTTTATGTCTTCAATTCCGTTGTTACTCGCGCCCAACCTGGAGACAAAAAAATATTTTCTGTTATTTTATTCAACAAGACAGTCCCTACAAAAAAAAGAACTATGTAAAAACCTCATCTATTTTTAATTGCGTTTATGCTTTAATACCTGTTTTTTTTTTAACTTTTAAAAACAAAGTAGTGTGATAATTTATGAAAAGGTTACCTATTCTGCGGATTTCTCTTGAAGAGTGCTCTTAGCAAGGACTGCGCTTCTTCACTGAGGTTTGAGGGCATACCGAGCTTTGCTTTTAATATTTGCGTCATTGTTTCGTGTCTTGTAGAGCCATGGAAAGGTAGGTTGCCTGTCAGCATTTCAAACTGAAATAAAAAACCTCTTTTATAGAAGACAAAATGTTGGCGAGAGTTGGATGATTAAGGTTATTGATTTGGCCGTGATTCTTGGGTTAAAATATAATAATAAATAATAAATAATTTTTATCCATATCAGGCCATAGAAGCCGACGAAAATGGTATTTTACTACTACTCGTGGCCCTATTATTGTCCCTCGGATTGAAGAGCGCCTAAAAAGGCTCTTTTCGTGCACTTGACACAAGTTTTCGAAATTATTAGTGACTTACCATAAGTACTCCAAATGACCACCAATCGGCTGCAAAGGTATGTCCTCTTCGGTTCACCACTTCAGGCGCCATATACTCGACAGTCCCACAGAAACTGTATGCCTTATCACTAGTCGGAGGTAGTTTCGAAAGTCCAAAATCCGTTAGTGCTATATGTCCATCAGCATCCAATAATATATTCTCTGGTTTTAAATCCCTGTATATGATTCCCAATTTGTGTACATGTTCTAATGCTAATGCTAGCTCGGCTAGATAAAATTTGACATCTTCTTCTGTGAACATTACCTGCAAATCAAGACAGAGAGCTAGATTTTATCATTGTAGTGTAGAGTATAAATTGGATGACCATATAATCTACTTCACAGGGGTCATAAATTGAATTTAACTTGAGTTTTACTTTTAATTTGAACAATTATTCTCTAAATCATTTTCGTTTTGTCAATATACAATACAATATCAAGAGCATGAAGAGATTACTCAGCCATTACATAGATCAACAAAAAACATTATGGCGTACCGACAAAACAAACATTGCATAAAGTCTGACTGATTACAACCCCTATGTTCGTTCATAAACTTAACTATTCCTGTATTAATTTTGCCAGTTTATGCTGCTCTTACAAAGTAATGCACTCAGCTTAGTCACCCATTACAAACTAATACAATGGAATTTCTCCTCACAAGCGTAGATCCAATCTCGTTTTATTCAGGTCATTGTATTTATACTGCTTCACATACCTCTTTACTGAGACGAGAAAACAAATCGCCGCCGCGAAGAAAATCCAATATTAAGTATAACTTTCCAGCAGTTTGGAATGCGTAATGTAATTTTACGATGAACGGATGGCCCATTTCTACTAGAATATTTCGTTCCATTTTCGTGCGCTCTCGGTCTCTCACTTTCAGCGTTGCTTTTTTAAGTACCTGGAAATTAAAAACATAATACTCGTACCTACCTTTCATTCTCCTGGCTATTTCACAAGCTTTTTTCTGCTTAGTAATATATCCCTGTTTAGTTTAAGTAAAATTACAAATGGGTCCAACCAAACAACTTCTTTTTTTCTGGGACTGATATTGAAAAAAAAAAAAGATTTTACCTTCATCGCATACAGAGTGCCTGCGTCAGCTCCGGAAACTTTCCTAACAAGGAATACTTTCCCAAAAGAACCTTCACCGAGTACTTTGAGCAATTCAAACTGAGAGGGATCCGCCTTCTCGTGGCCCTCCTTGACGACATCTTGGATTTCCACTTCTCGTTCATAGTTAATGTCTCCGGAGTCCAAACTCTCTGTGGTAGAAGCTTGTCGGGATTCCGCTGAGTTCTCGACCACTACTGGAAGGCTGTTGGGCTGTTGGCCATAACTCTATGAAAGCAAAGTTTTACATTTGCATAAAGACGTTGTTATTTTACAGTGATAAAATTTAACTCCAAACTAAACGTTACATTCTTCTATTATGTGGCACGTACCAGCTTATTATCTAAAAAGTTAAACATTTTTTTAATAAACGAATTGGAAAACGCGAACAGATCGCGGCGAATATAGAGACGAACTGGATTCTTACACGAAAGACTGGTTGACCAAACCGCTCTGCAGTAGGTAAGGACTGGTAAAGCGAGGCCTTTGCCAATACTACGTAATACCGATAAAATAATAATATTTAAAAGAAAATGATCTGACTCACTGACTGAGATAATTAACTCTCCGCCTACACTACTGCGTAGGTAATCATTTAGTATTAGGACATCCCTTTTAATTTAAGGGATGCCCTACGATGATACGAAGGAAGCACCGAAAATTAACTAAGGTGCTAGGTTTGTTAGAAAAACTACAAAAAAAAGTTGTATTACTATCAAGTTTTTTGTTAAGACGTAAAGTTTAAATTCGCGCGCACTATCGTCCGGAATGCATACCGTAATTACTAGTAGTAGGCCTTGGTGAATCAACCTCAAGCTATTGGATTATATATGCAAAAGGACCTCATTATTGAGGCAGGATCATAGAGTAATACATACGGGGAAGGATTGCTGCCCAGTGACTAGACCCAGTTACTAAATTTTGGGTCTAATAAGATCATGATTAATTTTGCTGTGGTACTTATGCCTCGCAAGCGGCTGCCAAAAAGCGTTAAGACAAAATCAGTCACTCTAGACTCAGGTGGCGCGGGAGAGAAGTTACCCAGTCCCTAGTGGACTGGGTAACTTCTCTCACTGAGTTGCGAGTGACTGATCGATCAGTGTTGAACTAAATTAAAATTTGTGTCTACACAAGTCAACAGTAGACTGACTTGCTGTACTGTCACATTTAATTTAATTATTTCAGGCTCACATATTGCTGGCTTCAATAATGTAGAACCTATACTTGTAGTAGGTATACATTGATGGTCACGGAGAGGGCTTTATAAGTGAAACTAGTGAAAACCATTACTGAAAGATGCTGACATCTGCTGAAGCACAATTATATCAATTTCAAAATCAACTAAATTATTTTCTAAATCCTATAGTTACAGAAAGAAAACAGGCAAACTACCTAATTTAGCATAACAAACCTGTAACAAATCAATCTTTACCGTTGATAGATTTAAGCAAAATTAAAATCAGTAGCATTACATGTACATCGGAGAACTGGTCAGAAATAATGTGTATCACTAACTAAGGACTGCCAACCTGGTGTGGAAGAAAACCACAAAATGATAATGTTATTTTTCTTGAGAATATTATGAGTATACAACAGGTAGACATAGAATTGTCTATCCTGTTTTTTACAACCGCACTTTACTAATATTATAAATGTACATTTTTGAAAGATTTGATGTTTGTGTTTGTGGTGAGCAAGTATGGAATAAAATCAATATGAATTATGCAGCTTCATGGTGCTACACAAAAAATATTTAGCTGCATTGGAACTCATTTTCAAGTACTTGACTTTGGATCTAACTTACATAGATAAGATTAATTGTTACCACACACTTGACTGTTTTATTTATCAGTCTTTCTCATTCCCCTACTGGCCATAGGCTTTTCTTCACTTTAGCCATTCACAACTACATTGTACCAATATGCAAATAACCAACATGCTTGTATCCCACTCTAGGAAATTACTCTACTCCACAAGTCATCACCATGAATAAATAAAATCCTTACTAATATTATTAACGCGAAAGTTTGTATGTTTCTTACTCTTTCATGCAAAAACTACTGAATGGATTTGAACGAAACTTGGAATATACATAGTACATGTGCTGGATTAACATACAGACTATTCTTTAAATAACACCCAAAGTCCTATACCCATATTAGGATTCCCTGTATCATAGGTATCAGAAACTACGAGTACCATGGTACCAACAACACCCAGACCTGGAAGGAATATCAGCAGAATATGCAAATATTTCTTCCGCAGCGAGAATCAAACCCACACCTCTTCTGTCTCATTCAAGCAATGGCCCATATGCCCCAGAGGGCGTCTGAAAGGAATATTTCCAGGTCCTGATTATTTCCACTGTTCACTTAGTTATCTATTCTAAACAAAATACATACTGACCCATCAAAACAAAATACTGTTAGCAAATTAAAGAAAATCAATGTCCTTACATTTGGCAGTACCAAGGTCATAGTTGTTTAAATATGAATCTGTTCAATCCCTGAAAGGTGCACGTCTAGTAGAAATACTGGTTTTGATAACACTGTATTACTAACACAATCATTGTTGTATGGTATGACTAATGGGATAAGTATATAGAAATATGTTGTGTGTGATGTGTCTAATATGAGATGTTTTTTGTTAATAAAAAAATAATACACAACTATTCTTGGAATAAAAGCGTCCTACGTCGAATTTAACACTATACACTAATTACGGACGTTAAGATAGCAGAGAACAGAGCATACTGAAAAACAGACTGACTCAAGAGTTGAGAGTAAATGATAGGGCCAGCCCGGGATTAGTAATTACAGAATTCCTATGAATATGTCGCTCATATTTAGAAATAAATAAATGACTAATACGTGAAGGAAAAACCCCTAAATCTAATTAATGCACGCAAACATTTTGAAACATACCGTGTTATCGCCAACATTTTGCATTCGCCAAGGATCCGAGGTGTTGGCCAAAGGCATTGTATTTAACTTTTGCACACAAACATTCAACTAATATTACTGTAAAATAAATGTAAATGGATAAACTAAATACACCTTTTTCTCATTCATGAAAAATAAAGGAGAGGAGGCGACTTCTACTAGGTACTGACGTGATTATGACGTTCATACCAAATCCCAGTGTTGCCGCTGTTGCCGGCAGTCAACCTGGAAAAGTTCGAATAATTCATAAATAATAAATGTCGTATCGTTGTAGTTATCAATAATGACAATGATAATGACAATTATTACAGTAGATATACCGATCAGGTGCATACCTACACCAAAAACCAAACATCCATAAGAAGTCCGGCAGACTTCATGGTCCGCAAAAAGTCCGCAGAGGCTCAAAAGTTCCAAAAACGGACCCAAAAGTCCGCGCCCGCAATGCTAATACAGATCAGACAGGCTAATATCTGCTAATACGCACGAAAGGAGGGGAAGGGGGAGGGATAGAAGGGGACAAAAGAGAATGGGCCTCAGAACAATTTGTTCTGAGGAATGGGCGCGGGGTGGAGTGGCAGCTAGATTATTGTTCCGAGGGCTGATTAATTTGATAGATGACACAACATAATCAATTGACACTGACATTATTACAAATACTTTGCTCTGCACTGCACTAAAACGTTTATCGCTCTACAGTAGATAGTGTAGATAGAGTAGATGGAAGATGTAGTGTAGATAGAGATAGCTATATCTACACTACATCCTTCCTTTACATCTTGGAAGAATAGCTTTACATGCTAACGTTTTCATTCTACCTACACCTTGGATTGATCACTTTTCACTTGTCTTGTTCCAAGCGTTTTTCAAACCAATCACACCGCCCATTAAAAAGTTCCCATACATAAGTAGGTACCTAGGTACTAAGTTTGACACTCCATTTTATCTCCTATTTTTAGATTTTCAAAATAACCCCTAAAAAGAGGTAAAATGGGGTATCAAAGTTTGTAATAAGAACTTTTTAACGGGCGGTGGGTTGATTTACGGACGGACGAAGTTATCTTGCTTTTACAAAACTCCGACTACTTCAGAAAGTTGCTGAGTATGTAACAGAGATGTAACCAAGTTGGCAGTATGAACGAGTTAAGTAAATGCGGCTCATGTAATCATTCCGGTTTGTTAGCGTAGAGAAAATCCTCGGTGGGTAAGTGCACCACTGGCTATTAGCTAAGCGGGTGGTGGTAGAGTAGGCAGGTAGGTACACTAATACTCTGCACTGTATGTTCAACGCAATAGCAGTGGGTTAGGCTAGTAGTGTTTTTATTTGTACCTAAACGTTAAAACCTTATGGAAGATGAAGGTAAGTTGTATAGAGGCTTTCCAGGTTAATTTACCTACACATCACATCTCTCGTCTAAAGGTACCTACCTACTGTCAAACTTACATTTGCAATTGCGAGCATTTCCTAGTAGGAGGTAGGTATCTATCAGCCATCGAGCATTTAACCCGATGCGATGGTACCTATCAATCCATTATGCTCCTAGTGTGACGTCATAAATTATCCTTTAAGATTAGAGATTATTTATTATTTCTCAAAGAAAAGAAACTTACATTTCACTTACAGAGAAACTTATATTAATAATGTAAGTTTTACGCTTCGGACAAATTAGAGTAAAAGATATTCAAAATTGATACAAGTACCCCCAAAACCGCGTACAATTTTGTGATCAGCACATAGTGGGACAATACAGAACAGAATCGTTCGGCGTGCCACAGTGCAAAATATATCAGTAGGTTAATTTTTTTGTTTAATAGAGATAAATCATTTATTACGTGTTTTTTAAGTTTGTTTTAGAATAAGTAAGAAATAGTAATAAGATCCCTTTTACGACTGCTACGTTCATATTTAAATTACATACACTAAAACCAGCTTATCTTTTTATCTCAGATAGACAGTTTCCGAAATAAAATCAAGTATCATCTGCATTATAGTGAAATGGCGTCCATTGTTCCGCGTCCAGGCATAAACCCGAATTGGCTCTGTGATACCTCACTCTCTTCTCTCAAACTTTCATACTGTGTGACATAAACATAGTTCTGTACATCACCCTTGTTTTTGAAAATGGGCACAAGAGAACTGTTGCACTATTCTTCCGGGATCGCCTGTTAAAGAATAAAGCTAGCCACCACCATGCATCTACTCTCAAAAACTTCCATACTTCAGCTGGTATGCCGTCTGGCCCTACAGCTTTCCCATTCCTCATACCTTGCACCACTATTTTAACCTCATCTACCCTTATCTGTTTCACCACAGCCATGTTTGCTGATGTTCTAGGTAAAACACCATTCCAATCATTCTCGTCATTCATCAGATTTTCAAAATATCCCTTACAACCTATTTTTATTTCCTCATCATTCGTCAAAACCTTTCTTTTCTCATCTTTTATGCATTTAATATATATAATGTCCAAGTGATCTCAGTGATTTTAAGGAATAAAAAGTTTTAACTTTGACTTTGACTTTGAATGTCCCTTGCACTCTTTTCTCTCGCTTTCGCTAGTTTGTAGAGGTCTTTCTGTCCGTCAGGACTTTCCAGAGACTAGTACAGTTTTTCCTTGTACAATTTTTTGGCCCTTGCTACAGCGACAGCTCTTTTAGCATTTTTCTTACACTCAACATACATCTTCCTCTTGATCTCTTTCATTTCCATAGTTTCAACATTTTTCCATTCCTTAAACGCATTCTTCTTAAGTATCTAGTAGGATACTCGGAGAATATAATTATCTAAGGCAGTCAGAAGCACGTCCAAACATAACATTTGGCACATGCCCACATTTTGCAGAAGTATTCCATATGTGACAGGTTGCAAGCCCATAACCGCTGCTAAAATTTATAATTTTGAACATAACGATAATCTTGAAAAACTATAAAAAATATTTAAGTGTCATCAAATCGTCCTTCACGCTCCTCTCATCACCTTCTACTCATGACACCACAGCATAACACAAATTTCTACACTCTTTACTGTTAATGCGGTTCGTTTGTGGAACTCTATTCCAATGCAAATACGCCAAGCCTCAACCACGGGAATCTTCAAGTCTAAAGTACATCACCATTATCTTGCTCTGCAGAACAGTCATCAAAATTGAGCACCTGTAGGTATTTTTGTATAATGTTTTATAATTAGATAGATATTATTTGTATTTATTTATGTATAATAATTATTTTTCTTGTAACTTTTCTACAAAGCACTAACTCCGTTTTTTTTCCAAACTACACGAAGGTTAGCTGGAAGAAAATGCTAATTAGCATTAAGTTTGCCTGTGTACATGTTTATCTTGTGCAATAAAGAATTTTCTATCTATCTATTTATCAGCACCCCGCCAACTCCGGCGAACAAGGTCATCAAGGCGTTTAGGTTAGCGTCGATAAACAAAATCTCCGTGGAAAAAGGTTACTAAAGGCGCTTAGAACCAAGCTAACAAGAAAATAATACACGGAACAAGGTCCTAAGCGACAAAAGTGAGGGAAAACGTAGTATTATATTAAAAAAAAAATACTCGGAATGGTAAATAGAGCGTTATGAAAACAAATAAAAAAATAATTTCATTAAAAAGTTATAACTCATCGAAATAATAAGAAAAAACCGCCTCCTGTAAAGTTGATGTTTTGCAATTGTGCCCTTATTCGTAGGATACGACGAAATATGTCCGTGTAGTGTTAATTCATGCACTGAGTTAATGTAGTTGGCATCGTACTCATTATACCTAATGGTTTAGTTAGACAAATCCGGTTACGAGTGTGATCCACCTGGACCTTGGACGCATAACGTTCAAGACCTGGACCTACTGGCGTTTTGTTACCCTGTGGCGACCGTAGAGTATTCATAGTGCCTTTGTTTCGAGGTACGAGGTACTTATCTCGGTACTTACCTGTGTACTCGCCTATTTACCTACCTATGACATTTAAAGTAAAGTGTCTTTTTGACATTATCGCACGCAGCGGATTAAAAATCATTGATTTATCAAGAGGAAACCAAAACATTCGCTATGAATATAAATCCATATTGATCATATCAAGTACTTACCTAATAATTACTTACGGTGATTCCAAAAAATACACAAAAGAGCAGTTTACCTTCATAGATTTACCTCTCTCAAGCAACGAGCTCTTAATTTGAGACGATACCTACGTGAGACAGTACTATGAAGTGGCGTAAACAAATAGAAAATACTAAAAAAAGTAGGTCCTACCTACCTATTAAGTAGGTAGGTACTTACCTACCCTACCCATCTTTGATTAAGATTAAACTCTTGTTCAAATAGGTACCTCTACATAATCTTTTCTCATTGCAGAGACAACGCAATTCAGACCACCTCAAAATTCTGAAGATGTAACAGCACGAGCAATTGGAGATTTCGGAAAATGGCAACTGTGGGTGAGTTTTCAGATGACCTTGCTGAAGCTACCCATTGCCTGGTACCAGCTGAACATAATATTTATGGCTCCGCCGCAGGACTTCTGGTGTGCTAAACCGGAAATTCTAAATTACACAGAAAAGGAATGGCGAAATATTTGCGCACCAGTAAGTAAGTTTTAGTTTTAGTGCATGAAAGGAAGACAAAATTATAGGTTACATCAAGAATAAAAATAAAACCATTTTGGAATAGGTACCTAACCTATACAAACAAAGCCCCTTTCATATGGCAACCCACTCGACACATTTGTCTTTTTTAACCTCTTGGTAGGGACTTACAACCCCTTCATCTGCTCATATGCTTACCAGCAAACATAGTACCTACAATCGATTGACCTACCAAGTTACATACAGACTGGATACGGTTCGAAAGTTACTGAAACATATCCACATACACACATACATACAACGAAAAAACGAAAACGGTAGTTTTGAAAAATAAATAAATACCTACTTAGATACACTAGGTATGAATTTTATTTTATTTAACCTAGGTAAGTTTGTTGAGCGAATCGAACCAAGGAAAAATATCCATAGAAACTTTAACACCCTGTTTAGCCCCCTTAGGTAGGGGTTGATTTTTGAAAAGCAGATTGGCCTATGTGTTAGGTAGGTAGGTACTTTAAAACCTAAACCAGGTACGGTATCTAATTTACATTCTAATAATCACAATCATATAGGTAGTACTTAGTTAAGGAGATACCTACGTGGTAACAAACATTCATACACACAAACTTTCGCATTTACCTATACTTAGGTAATTTTAGTAGGATAGGATAGTAGGATATTATTTTTGTTTGCAGAGAATAGAAGAGCATCCATGTTTGATCTATGACCCGGACATTCTAGCTACCTTACCGGATATGGACAGAACGATGTTAAAACTGGTGCCTTGCAAAAAGTTCGTCTACGACCAAACTATTTTCACCCGCACCATGATATCAGATTGGGATCTTGTGTGTTCTAAGCACTGGTTGGTACATGTAAGTGATTTAAGAGGGTAGGTAGGTATCTCTACCGCAATTATCTAATAGGGACTTACCCCCGAATACTCAAACGCGACTCAGAGTTAAGCACGTCTCAAGTCACGGTTTTTTTTACAGTTTTTGATGAAAATCTGTCAAAAACTCGTCACTTGAACGTGCTCAACTGTGAGATGCGTTTGAGTATTCGGGAGTTAGTTAAGTAAGTTTGGGGCTAACAGAGATGTTTCATTCCAGCTGACTCAATGCATAATGATGTGGGGATTTCTCCTTGGTGGTATAATGTTCGGTGTAATAGCAGACAAATACGGCCGCAAAACTCCATTAATGGTTGGAATAGCAATACAGAGTATTTGTAGTTTCATCGCAAGTTTCTTGCCATGGTTCTGGTGGTTTTTGCTCAACTGGTTCATATTAGCACTGGCTTCTGGAGGCGTTTCTATCTTATCTTTTGTTATGTGTATGGAGGTGAGTAGGTTAGGTACCTACATCGCTCCCGACAAGATACCAAAAGGTGTAGGTATTCTTCCAATATCATCCGCATGTTTCCAGATTGTAAGTGGAAAATATCGCACAATAATACCAGTTCTCTACCAGTTACCTTTTGGCCTTGGAAATACAGTGATGGCTGGGTTAGCATACTGGTTGAGAGATTGGAGAAAATTGGAGTTCGGGCTTGCAACTATATCGGCATTCTTCATTTTGTATTGGTTTACGGTACCAGAGTCCCCAAGGTGGTTATTGGCTACAGGACAAACAGAGAAAGCTCTAGGTAAGATAAAGTCCTACGTTAACCGACTGTATATAAGTACCTAGTAAATACCTGCCTATAATAGTTTTTTTTTAATATTTTCGTTGCAGAAATTTTGAAAAGTGCAGCCAAATTTAATAATATGGAATTCAATGTGAGCGAGATAAGGAACTTTTTGCCGAAATCGAACGCTCGGAAACGTAACGACCCAGGTTTTAGAGCATTCTTCAGGTCGAAAAATATGAGAATAAAAACGATGTTGCTGTCTATGAACTGGTATGACGATCTTAAAATACCTAATACCTACTACAAATATTGTGCACCTCTGCAACTTTCGTTGGTTGGTTCAATTATTTGGAGGTAGGTATTATGTGGTAGACTATTAGTTGCATTGGACTAATTCGGTTTTCATACAAAGCACGAAGTTTGCCGAGTCGCACAATATTTGTGGAACTACTGTACTTAAGTACTTAATTTTGACGAATATTGAATGTTTACTTTAAATTGTATCTTGTAAAATACTTGCAGGTTATGTACAGGAATAGCGTTCTACACATTTTCGCAATACCTTGGTGCAATTGGAGGCGACATATTTCTGGCTGTATCTTTTACAGGCTTTATATCGATTTTCGGAGGAATCATATGCATTTTCATTGTGACCAAAGTTGGAAGAAAAACAACTGTGAGAATATTCCAACTGAGCACTGCAGTGTGCTTTGTTTTGTTGCTGGTTATACCTAAAGACATGTTCTCGAATGACTGGCCAAGGCTATTATGTGCTGGGATTGGATTTGCAGGAATGGCGGTAAGTCAACCAAGTGTGAAATCGAATTTAGCCGCTGGACGTTGACGTGACTTTTAGCCATAGGTTGGTGGGCAAATTCAGGGCAATTAGGCACTGGATGTGGGCATTTTTATATGTTTAAGTAAGTAGGTAGAGGTAGGTACCTTCCTATAGGCTTTTCAACCAAAATCAATCAGTCGCAGAGAATTATTTACTAAATATCCAAGAAGTTGGGGTTTCTTACCCGCATAACGTTATCTTTGGATTTGCAAGAAAATACTGCAGTACCTCTACAGAAAATACTGCAGAACCGTTTTAGCAACTTAGTTATTCTTTGTTTTTTACACCCACACTTAGGTACCTAGGTACTAGGTAGGTATTCAAACCATATTGTACCTACTAGCACCTTACATTATGTGGATATGTGACTCGCACGACACTGCTAGCTTACACATTAAATTAACTTTTTTAAGAGTGCGGTTTAGGCGCCGGGGCGGCCGGCCGGCGCGGCGCCGGCGGCCGGCTAACAGTGACGTCCCTTGGACGAATATTCTTCCAATTGGCGTCCTTATCAGAGACCTTTAAAAGAAAACGAAGGATGCCACTGTTCGTGTAAACTTATCAAGGTTTATAATTACAGGGCTCCATACCAGCGCTGTATCTCTTTTCCGGCGAGTTGTTCCCAACGCTGGGCCGCAATGTGGGCGTGAGTGGAGTCACGATGTTTGCCAGAATAGGCTCTATGATTGCGCCTGCTGTCGTCAGTTTGGACTCCTTTGGTGTTAATTTACCGCTAATATTACTGGCAGCCATGTCATTTGCACAGATATTCATGCTGGTACCCCTCCCTGAAACAAAGGATATCCCGCTCCCTGATACATTGGAACAGGCTGAATTACTTTAAATTTATAAAGAGGTCAATGCTATTGTATGAAAAAATATTCCGCGCATATTGGATAAAAAGCTACCACGATGTGAACGCCTCTGAACAGAAAACGACCTCGCGCGCGGCAGACACGGCGAAGATGGAGAAAATTTGCTTTATGTAGGTACTTAGCTCATCTTAAGAACCAAATGCTTAGAGAGAAGGAAGTGAGGCATTCTGTGGGGCACTACAGCCACCCATTAAAGGTAGCATGTTCCCTTCCTTAAAGTCAGGTAAAAAATGCAAAATTAAATCCGTCTCTTCTATGAGGACCCTCTAAGGCTAAACGTATTTATGATACCTTCTCCATTCCGTCGTGGGTAATAAATACACCTTATAAAATTACCTATATGTATATCTATATGTAGTACCTATATGTACCTATGTACCTACACTAAAAATGTACAAAAAGTCACTCGACCTACCCAATTACTGACCGCGCCTAGTGTTATGTTACCTACTTAACTTCAATGGTCGATTACGAAAGTCATTTTTTTTTTCTTGTAGGTACGGTACCTATGGGGCTCCCTTTTATTTTATTTTTATGATTGGTTGTTATAGTGGCAAAAATAGAAATCCATACGTACTCTGCGATTTCAACTCTATCTATTACCTACCTACGGTTCATTGAAATACGGACGGACAGCGGGGTCCCGTTGGTACCCTTCGGGTACGGAGCCCAAAAAATAATAGCATAGAAAAACTCGCACTATCCTGGGCTAGGTTATCATCTAATTTTGCCATACCATAGATGATAGCGAGTTTTTCAATGGATGGCATGGCCATAGTAAAACTCGCTCTATACCTACACTGTCCACTGTCCATTCAGGACTATTCAGGATGATTATTATGTAGAAGGTAGAATATTAGGTATAGACCCGCCTATGTAGAATCTCTTCTTGGCTTACTTTACTATGACCATAATTGAAAACGTAAGTAGGTAGTAGGTAGGTAGGTATATGGCGAGCCGCGCAAGATAAATCGCTTCTCTGCTGGACTGGAATAAGAAAAATAACATAGAACGCGTCCAGCTGTTTCTGACCCCAAGCATGTCGTAAAAGTCGACTAAGGAATAGGATCCTCTCAACATGAAGGACAATCTATGTACTTACCTACCTATAGGTATAGACGATGGATGGGCTGATCACCTGTCACCATGGTTCACCATATCCATCTTTGAAATTATGCATTATACTTGAATAAAACAATAAGAAAATTCTTTATGCACAACTGTAGGTGATTTCATATTTACGCGGCGCGACCTGGCGCTACTGTACCTTTAATTAACTTGAAGAATAATAGTTAGTCAGTAAATAATACAAGAAGCAAGCTTATTAAATAAACTTCTATTCACAGTAAAAATGTTTTATTAAAAAATTACCAAAGGCTATGATAAAAAACCTTCGTCCTCCATTTAAGAGCTGGTAGGTATAGGTAATAAAATTGATTACTCTGAGATTGCTTAACTTAAATGGAATAAGGTGTTCAAGATTATACCTATCAATAGATATTATAAATATTTCAAAGAAATTATGTACCTACTGAAATTCTGCCCTCCTATATCTAAAACATCGCTAAGCCACAGGGGGTCGATTTTGAGTTTTTGATGCCATTCTACTTAGAAAAAAATTCTCTATCGATCTGTTTTAGAATCATTCTTCTAGCGTTTTTAGTTCAGGAAATAGCTCTAGCAAAAACAGCGCTATCTACGATAAAATATATATTTATACTACCGCGTTTTTCGCTCATATCTCAAAACTTGGTTTTGTGGCTTAGCGATGTTTTAGATATAGGAGGGCAGAATTATGAATTATACAAGACAGAGGAATGGCAAATGTAACATGAATTTTTGTGTAAAAACACAAATGCATTTTGTTAATATTTAAAAATAGAATCTTTAGAGATTAAGGTGAACTAGGTGACAACTAAAGTGTCTGCAAGATTAATTAATTTTATTTCTTTACACATATTTTGTGCTAATAAGATTGTGTTCCCAAAATTTTGGACTTACCTACAGCCTAAAGGTAAACAAATACATAGATTAGTTACTGTAGTAACTACTAAATATCAAATTAGGTACTCATAAACTCATTTCAAAGCTTGAATATCTACAAAGTCCATAAAATAATGAAACTTAGATAATATCCAACAATTACAAGAGAGTTGTTATATTACTGAGACTTGCCAAATGGCCATACTAACAAAGAATTAAATTAAATGCAACTAAATGCATGGTATGAACCTCAAGCATTTAATTCTTCTGGATTCTGAAGTCAATGAAAAGTGTGAAAAATAATAAAACATTATCTACAAATCAAATGCTTATACTTAATCTCACAAAAGTATACTACTTGTACTGAAAAACATTGGCTTTAAAATGGTTGTACCTGTGACTGAACAAATTCTTACTCATTCTTCTTATTATCAACAATCTGTTTCTTCAGGTTGTCAATTCGATCTAAAAGAGTTGGATGCGAGTGATACCAAATTGAATATAATCTGTCATAATAGGGGAAATCCAAATTATCTTTACCGAGTTTGATCAGGGATGTTATTAGCTCATCAGTAAATGAAAGTGACACAGCAAAATCGTCCGCTTCATACTCAAAAGACCTGCTCAAAACACCAGCTAAGAAAGATAGAATAGTATTGTATGGAGCAAGTATTATTTGCAACACTACAATCAAACCGATTATGACTGGCTGCTGACCATTTGGGAACCCAAGTGTACTGTACAGCAAAGGATACTTGAATAGAAGTCCAAAAGCAGTGAATATAAGTAACAGGTTGAGCTCTGTTAGAATTATGGATTTGTTGACATGATTGCATTTCCAATGACCCAGCTCATGACCTAAAACGCCTAACACTTCTCGCTCAGTACATCCAGTCATCACTTTTTTCTCCTCATCATATTTCTCCAACAATGTATCAAACAGAACAATTCTCTTTTCCCCAAATATACCAGTGAAATATGCATTACTGTGCGCTGATCTCTTAGAACCTTCAACAATATACACCTGTGAAAGTGGGAAGTTGAGTCTTGAAGCCATTTCTTGAATACCTGTTCTGAGTGAGCCTTCTGGAAGAGGGACAAATTTGTCAAAGAGAGGTGCAATCACAGACGGATAAATAGTCAGCAATATGAGAGTTGTAATTGTGGTGAACAACCATAACCATACAACAAACATGTTACCTCCAAGCATTATTATGTACAATGCTATTGATGTTACAGGTAATGTAATCACCAAATTCAGGAGCAGCGACTTTAACTGATCTTTGATGAAAAATCCAACTGTCTGCTTGTTAAAGCCATGTTTTTCCTCTAAAACAAATGTTGAATAGATTGTAAATGGTAAATTAACTACTGTATTGAAAAGAGTAGCAGCTATGATAAACAAATTGCTCATAAATATTTCACTCTCAGCCGGTGAGATATTGAAATAAACTGCTATTTCTTCACATTTGCTCCAAGCCACATAGATTAATCTAAAGTACAATGTTAAAGTTGTAAATAATATTTCATAAGTTTCCTTGACCATCCTGAAGTTTGACTTATCCAATCCATACAGTCGAGCCTTCTCAAATGATTCATGGGTGATATGATCTTTCAAAACATCAGCAATTTCATTTTTGGTTTTGTATGTCCTCAACTGAAACAATATAAATTATGTAAGAACCTATACAGGAAGGTATAGCATAATTCTTACTAATATTTTAAACATGAAAGTTTGTATGTATGGATGTTTGTTGCTCTTTCACGCAAAAACTACTGAACGGATTTGAATGAAACTTAACTATTAACATATAGCTGGATTAACATATAGCCTATTTTTTTCTCCTCTAGTTAACTGTAAGCAGAAGTTCACAACCTATAACTGTTTTAAATTAGAGATGGTAAAACTATATATTTAATGAAACAACTAGCATTGTGTATAGTGATAATTAATACTAAGAATATAATGCATTTTCAGAGATATTTTCTATCATTATCACTATTTAAGTTCATTCATTAGTGTAAATGATAACAATGAGTATGACAACGCTGCCCAAAACCGATTTATCTCCTAGGGTATGCTCAAATTTCTAGGATCGGTTATATCAGGAGTAGGTAATAGTGTTCTGTGGGCTATATTGTCGTAATAGGTAGGTCCGAACTCCGAAGACCGCTAGCTCAGAACCGCGAAAATAATATAGCATAGCCCCAGGGTTAGAGGTAAATACTAGCTCTAGGGTCCAGCTAGCTAGACTAAGCTCCGATAATGTATATTGTTCAGTTTATTTAGGTTTATCAAGCACATACCTGGCGATAAGCGAGATATCTCTCCCATAAGAATTCTCCCCAGAGAAAAGCAAGTATAAGTAACAGGAAAGTATCTTCATCAAGCTGCATCGTTAGCGTTCTTGATTCACTTATTTTACAGCAGTAGTCTTTTCAAAATGAGGAAAAAGTCTAAGAAAAGCCGACGTTTCAATCGCGAAGAAACCGATTTAGCGTTGATCGAACGGTCGTCATTTCGGTTAGACAGCAGCAGACACTGACAATCTAATAAAATTTACAATGACATAGACATAGACACTGGCAAATGGCACTGGTTTTAGGAGTTCCTAGAGTTCTAATCGTGGGAGTTTAAAAAAGATTATCATCTCTAGCGTAGTTGGAGGATAAGATAAATCGATGACTCGATGAAAGTAATACATTTCAAGCCATTGCTCCAGCCAACACTATGTGCTCCGTCATGTTTCATGATTTTTTACCGACTGTACTTTCCAAGGTAAGGTGTGCACAATGTGCAATTGAACTAAATTTATTTTTGGTAGATTTCAGGTAAAATAAAAAAAAAATATTGTATTTCATTAATAACTTTAATATAGTGATTGCGTAAATTACCTACCTATCTACTTCATACTGATTAGGTATTTAGATGGCCAATTCTTGGTCACTCTTGGTCACAAGAGCTGGCCACTAGCTCATGCAAACTTACTTTAGGTATTATTTAGGTTGTTCAAATTATAATATCTACATTATTCGGTTGATCAAGATTTATAAAAAGCCCAAGACTTACAACAAATTAGTAGTAGACATAGCTACTACTTATGTAGGGAATTATTCTTTACTTATTATCACTTTTTCCATTCCAATCCAGCCAGTACCTAACCTACCTACTCAATGGTTTTGTCCTAAGAACATTGTATCTTAGTGCGTGTCATATAAAAATAATCGCTGGAAAAAAATAGCGGATACTAGGTACTTAAACTGTTGAGTGTTGAGCATAGAGTATTTTCCTATAATTTTAGGTATTTATTTATTTAAATAACTATTACACCCTAGAATATTTTTTTGTATTCAACAGTATCCGTGCGAAATCTTTTTCCCGTGGTTTCATTTTCATGACACAACATATAAGTATCTAAGGCATAGGTACGAGTTTGTTAGTTTAAATAATCTATCTACTAAAATCTCCACATTTGTAACATTTGCAGTCATCAGGTTCACGAAGCCGAACTTCCATGATTGCGTTATCTTCTTCTTCAAGCCTTATGCCGTCAGGGTCATAACAATGCGTTAAAGTAACTAATCTTTCTCGTAAGAAATTCTCTCTGCAGCAAAAGCATTCCTGAAAGAATTAAGAGATAAACATACAAATCAGTTAGAGGTATAAAATTATTAAGAGGAGACCAAAGACCACCTGGACAGTTGTATTGGACCGCGATATGAGAAAATGCAACGTTTCCAAAAACGACGTCATGGATAGGGCGAAGTAGTGGAGTAGTGTGAGGAAGGCTGACCCCTCCACCATGTGGGATGTATAGTCGGGAAGAGATAGAGTATATCATAGGTAGTTTAGTTAGGTTTCGAAAATTATCTCTTACTTTCAAAAATCCTGTTGGAGTACCAATTGAAGGGCGCACTTGACTCGTACATATTCCGTCACATTTGTTAACGCTGACTTCACCACTGCATGATCGCACCAGTCTGCCAATGTCATCATATTCCTCTGTGAATCAATTAAAACCAATCATTTTCATGTGAGTTAACCTCAGAACAATAATGTTCTGAGGAGTTAACTAATCATAGTTAGGTATCTACTATGCTAGGTAGGTAGGTACCTGTTGGTCACCTACCTTTAATAACGTGTATTTCATTTGAAAGTGTTTCACAAGTTTCTTCTGCAACACTATTATAAATACACACGTAAAATATTACCAAAGCATTAACGCATATTTTTGAAAATAATGTACAACCCATCGTTATAAAAAGTGACCTAACTTTAACTTCACGTAACTAAAAATGTAGTATCTTCAGAAGAGTTTTCCCTTTTATAGCAAATTTTCTTCTCTACGATGGATGAGGTCGAGAAATAAAATCCTTGTAACACAACAGGCGGTCAAGAATCTAATTGAAATAGCTTGTTAGTTTGCTAAGTACCTAAGCTGCTGTACCAATTGTAGTTTGACACCCACTTCGTGTAAAAATATATTAAAATGATGTCAAATCATTGTTGGGGGTGTGTTTGTTAAATGATTTTCGATGTTATGTACAAGAACAAGGGTTGAACCAGCTACATCTGTTCAAGTAGAAACATGCAGACTTGAACCGAACTCTTATAAAAGGCGACCTCATTTTTCAGGCTCTTCAGAAGCATCTTACAGTTGCGTTGGAGGGTAGTTTAAAACTACTGCACTGTAAAATGACAGTTTTTGAATCATTTATTTTTTGCTTTATATTTTTAATTGCCTATCAAATTAATGAGAAAAAAGTGAAATGTCTGGAAATCCAAATGAGCCCAGGTACGACGTTAAACATTGTATCCACTATTTTGTAACTATTTCTCGTTTGTTTTTATTGATTTTTTTTTACTCAACTCATTTTTTACTTAATCTTTCACAGGTCTAGAATGTCAGATGACCCCTGTAATTCATGTTCTAACACATTCGGGTTGTAAACCTAAAGCTATACCGTCATTCGCATGTATAGGAAAGTGTTCTAGCTATGTTCAGGTGAGTTGAAGTCAAAGTCTACCCTGTGGTACTTACATACATACATACATAAAAATAAACCTACTTAGATACTAAAAGTTCGTTGCATAGTGCCTAAGTTATTTATATGATTTTGAATTTTTATGATATTTCTAATGTTTACAGGTTTCTGGCAGTAAAATATGGCAAATGGAACGCACCTGTAATTGCTGCCAGGAGTCTGGAGAAAGAGAAGCCACTGTTGTTCTTTATTGTCCAGATGCCAAGAGTGAAGAAAAAAGGTTCAGGAAGGTATGTACCTCAGAACAGCAAATCAACTTCGTTGTAGGTATTTACCTCTAAATTATATTGTTT
Organism: Scotopteryx bipunctaria; assembly: GCA_949320045.1. Taxonomy (NCBI): domain Eukaryota; kingdom Metazoa; phylum Arthropoda; class Insecta; order Lepidoptera; family Geometridae; genus Scotopteryx; species Scotopteryx bipunctaria. The sequence continues at coordinate 6,848,747 of OX439449.1, forward strand.
ACATAATAGAAAATAAAATTTGGCCCTATGTACCGATAAGTCAGTATTATTCACGCACTTTCCCCAATGGTTCATTTCTAACTATCAATATAATAATGCATTTATTTGCGCGAATGTGCAGGCAGTACAAAAAAACAAATGTCATTTAAAAAAGTTATATCTACTTATGTTAATATATTTTTGTATTAATAGTCAATTATCTTTTTAGGTTTCTACAAAGGCTCCACTGGAGTGTATGTGTCGGCCATGTGGAAGTATCGATGAGAGTGCTATTATCCCCCAAGAACTAACTGGCTACGCAGAAGAAGGCCCTCTTCATAATCATTTCAGAAAGTCTTATTAATCTAAATGAATATTATACGTCATTTACATTCTTAAATACTTACCTTACCTACCTACTTCTAGTTTTATCTATTGTTACTAGTAATAAAAGCCCTTGACTAAATTCATTGTTGTCTTTATTGCCCTAGTTGATCTAAGATCTTTTTGATAATAAGCATTTATTTTGCACTTAAAAATTTGGGCGATGGGCTCTTGGAACTGTTGGATCAGGAGCGGCTGCAAGTTTTTTTTATGATTATTTGTGGCTCTGCAATAATTTTTCCATTCGCACGAGTGTGAAAGGAGCGAGTGCTGAGATGACGAATGATAGGAAAAAATGGAGGAGAGAAACATTGTGTGCCGACCCCACTTTGGGATAAGGGCAGGAAAATAATGATGATGATTTGTGGCTTTGCCCCTAGGGATACGGGCGTGATAAATAATAATATGTATGCATATATATCTCATCATGAATGTATTGATGATGCTAATAAATTTGATATTGTGCTCGTGTTCGTACCCTAAGAAAGTTATTACGGATGATTATAAAAAATAGCATTTTGTTACCGACTGTACCTTAAATCAAGCTTTGACAGAGCCCCATTTTTTTCCGACCTCGTGCTAGACAGACATAATTACAGTGCGCCCAGCGTAACTTGGCGTGCGTGAAGTTAGCCGTTGGACATGCGCAGTGTAGCTTTTTCATACTAAATTGTTTACTGCGCATCGAAACGGCTAACTTCACGCACGCCAAGTTACGCTGGGCGCACTGTATTAGCAAATTGACAGTGACAGATATTTATCTGACAGATCTGGCGAAGCTAGAGGTTTGTTTTGTTTCGTATTTGTTTTCATTTTCTTGCTCGATTGATTGATGGTACCAATTATTTTGAAATAATAGTTTCCACTTTCTAAAGTAACTAATTAATTTGAAAATGAGCCGTCGCAAGCGCGCAAAGGTAAGTTTTGTAGTAAAATGTCTCAAAAGTCAAGTAAAAAGGTTACATTAAGTCTTCATTCAGAGAGGTTATGTTTATCGATTTATAGGTGGAAACCCGCGAATTGGATGAAAAACTCAAACAAGATGATTCCGAATCTGATCAATCTGAAAAGAGTAAACTGGCCTCTGTTAGTCCTGCTACTGTGGCAGGCAGGAGAGAATCGTCTTCAAGTCGTACGACCGACAGCAAAGAAACTAAGAAAGACGAGAAGGTAGTAGTAGAAGAATCAAAACCTGATGATATTGAAGAAGTTAATTACAAAAAAATGCTCAACAGGTACATATGCCACAGACTTTATGATAAGTTTCGAATAATACTCACCACCTCCAATATAAGTATTGACCTAACCTACCCTATAATTTTTTATGAATTACAGTTTAGAAGGAGCAGCGTTCCAGTCACGTTTACCGTTCGACAAAATGTCATCGCTTGAAGCAGAATGCTTCTCTGACCTGCACGGACCATCTGCACTTACATTTATCCAGATCAGAAACAGAGTATTGAAATTATGGTTTGAAGATCCAAAGAAGCAGCTGACACAAGAAAATTCTTTGCACAAAATGGAAGTGAGTAATCCATACCTACTGTTATAAATTGTTTATGAATGACGGAATTACAGTTTGCCCTGTCCCAAATAGTTGATTTAGATTATATATTTGATAAATTTGACATATACAAGACTGCAATTAATGGCTGTTCTGTACCAGAATTTATTTCTTTCACATGTAGTCTCCATTTGCTGATGATGATAATGAGTGCATTCTTAAATTCGTTGGTGTTGGTAACAACCTATTTCATATGCAAGCAGACACAATTTGGAGGGTAGGTCAAGAAATATTTTTGATCTATCTATTTTCTGATCGATGCCTCTTGCATGCCCTCGTGAATGTCCATTCGGCCAATGAGCATTCCTCGAAGAGAAACATTTACGCAGCAGTAAAAATTACTGCTGTTTTGACCCGATTTTTCCTAGGCGCCCGTGCTAATTTTCTATCGCGTTGTGTGTTGTGTTTCTACGGTCCTTCTTTTCGAACAGACAACCCGAACTGCGGACTATATTGGTGCTATTTTGTAAGGCTCTCGGACTCAAGACGGCTGTGAACCCAGGAACGTCTTTCAAATACCGGCCACTGAATTTCCCGTACAATGGCATAAGAGAGGCTTGCATCCAGCAAAAACGAGTGAGACAAAATTATGAGTATCTGATAATCTGTGTTTTTTTTTATTCTAGCCTCCTTACAATGGGGACCCTGCTCTGGTCATCAGAACTCATGCGTTTCTGGAGAGACATGGTTTTATAAACTATGGGATTTATGAAAGGGTAACACCTATACCTACACCACCTAAAGGAAAATCTAAGCCTAAGGTCATTATTATTGGTGCTGGTGAGTGTCATTATTTCAAACTAGCTTCTATTTTTGGCTTCACTCCCTGGTACCAATTTTAAAAGTAGCCTATGCAGTGTGCCACTGTCCCAGGTTTTCTATCTACTCAGTCTAAAAATGCTTACTACATTAATAAAATATACCTGTTATTTTGTGGCTGAGAGGCAGACCGCCCGATAGTCGATTAACATCGTGAACATAGTCAGAAATAAGTGGATGAGACTCACGAGGGAGAGAATGGCATGATGTAGAGGAGGCCTATGCCCAGTAGTAGATGTGGATGGGCTGAAATGATGATGATGATGATGATTATTTTGTTCTTCATGTCACAATATTAGTTTGATAAAACTAGTGGTAGCAGTTGCAGTACTTTATTATGAAAATGATTTGGTGGTAAATAATACAGCATAGTAAAAATTTCTGCCAGAATATTTATTATGTTTTTATAATGATGCAGTCTAATACTAAACATTAGAAAAATTACTTAGGTGTGTCAGGTTTGGCTGCTGCTCGTCAATTGCAATCCTTCGGCTGTGAAGTAGTGGTGTTGGAAGGCAGGGATAGAGTTGGAGGACGGATCTGCACTTATAGGAAGGGTCCTTATGTTGCTGACTTGGGTAAGTTTTAGGATTTATTTTAAGCCTAGAAAGGGCTTACTTCAATTATCATATTTTTCAAATCAAGCCTACTCAAGCTTCAGCTAGGTAACTGTGTTAACTAAGGATAAGCACCAAGTGGTCAAAGTTACCCGCTTATTCTGATTTACCTTATAATTTTTCGGTCCTGGTGCCGATGGAGTCGCGTATTCCCGGTTGAGATGTGAGAGGTTCGGGTTCCTTTCCCGCAGCAAGAGAAATGTTTGCATGTTCTGCAAATATATCTCCTGAGTAATCTAATGCATGATGTTTTGTTATGATACTCCTAGTTTTTGTTACCCGTGATACAGGAAATCCTATTGTGAGGATCAGAACCATTTTGTGGCTGTTGGGTGTTATTTATATACTTATACTTATACATACTTCATTTTAAAACCAAATCCTTCTACACTTAGTACACTTAAATCTCTTCTATTTATATTTCAGGGGCCATGGTGGTAACGGGTCTTGGTGGCAACCCTGTCACAACCCTATCTGTGCAGATGAATATGGAACTGCATAAGATTAAACAGAAATGTCCGTTGTATGAGGCCACTGGTAATCAGGTGCCTAAGCACAAGGATGAAATGGTAAAGGTTTTTTTATTATTATACTTCAAGATGGGAGTGACTGCTTTGGTTACCTTTTTTTTGTTTCACTACAGTACATATTTTTGTATTCACTCTGGTACACAAGAGTTTTAATGGATGGGATTATAACAAACATAACTTTTGCAATATTAGCTTTAATAAAATTGTAATGTGTGCGTAGACCATTTTCCATTATACTGATACTAAAACAATATAAAATTCAAGAATTTAGAGAAAGTCAATAGTGATTGTGAAAGCCAAAAAGTGCGAAGATAATTTGACAGTCACTAAAGATGAGAATCTTACTATTAGACTATTCAGTCATTCTGTACAAGCTTTACTTAGCTTGGGGCTAGGTATATGGCGCTGAAAGTAAAGTTTGTATGAGCTAGTGGCCAACTCTTGTGATGGAGTTTTTAGGCCGCCTTAAGGCCTCTGTCCTGGTTTAATGACTTAAAAGTCGGGACCCACAATTTAACGTGCCCAGAAGCGCTCATCTCGTTATGCCACTTGCGGTCACCCATCCAAATGGTGACCGCGCTCAAGGTTGCTTAACATCAACGATCAATCAAGAGCGTCTAAGCGAGCTACGCCACGAGTGCTTCAATTATGCTAATATTATTATTTGTTTTATTTTATTTACCAGATAGATTTTTTTCACCTGTCACAATGCGCTTTTCAGTGTCACATTTCAACCTGTCGCTTACCCGATGTAGATGAACTAAGAATGTATGATGAACAAAATAATTGATCCAATAACTTCATAGGTGGAACGTGAATTCAATCGTCTTCTCGATGCGACGTCTTACTTGTCCCATCAAGTAGACTTCAACTATTACAACGACACGCCCGTCTCTCTCGGCCAAGCTTTGGAGTGGGTCATCAAACTACAGCAAAAAAGTGTTAAACATAAACAGGTAAATCATTACTACCTCGGTGGACGACCTCGGTGGCGTGGCGAGCGAGTGCTCGGCTAAGACGCAAGAAGCGCGGGTTCGAATCCCGCTGTATATTCTGTGAATATGGTCTGGGTGTTGTAAGTAGTATTATGTATGTATTTACAAACATAAAATAAAATAATGTATATAAGTAATTCTATCAGCCATCTGGTTCCCATAGTACAAGCTTTGCTTACTTTCGGGCTAGATGGCGTTGTGTCAAATGTCCACAAATATTTATTCATTTATATTTACTTCATTGTAAGTAATTTCAACTATCGAATATGAGTGTGCAACGGTGCTAAAGCCAATTTCTATATTAGTACATTTGCAGCAGTTCCATGTTTTGAATTTTATTTGAACTAGAGCGAAAACTGATTCGCGCCAGTCATCATGGTGCTAATCAATGGTACTACTGTGAATAAACAATTACATGTGGGAATTAATTTTGTGTCTGTTGAAATTCGGGCGAGGTTGACGCCGTATACTGCCGTATAATGATGGGTTCTAATCAACTACATCAGGGATCCCCAAACTATTTTGGACAAGTGACCCCTTTTCCAAAATGAACTGTTACCTCAGACCCCCATGGCCTAGACCTACTTTTAAGATCAACCCCCTTATTCATAATAGTCCGCTAACTTAAAACAGCTGCGAGTTTTTCATCTTGTACGAACTTGAGACTTTAAATTACTACAACAATGCTATTTCCTACAAAAATATTAATTATTCTTAGTACAGGCGACACAACATAAACAATTTAGTACCTACCAATCTTGAAAGTTTTAAATAAGAACTTGTGTTAATTTAATAGGGGTCGATTTTTAGGCCTCGTCGACCCCCTAGGAAACCGATATCGACCCTAAGGGGTCGATATCGACCACTTTTGGAATCCCTGAACTACATAATTAATTAACCGGGCGCTGTGTTTTGTTTCAGATTCAACATTTAAAAGCGGTCATAACTCTGCAAGAAAGAATCAGAAACAACATTAACAAGTAAGGCTCCTAAATTTCGATACGACTAATTGTTTGAAAGAACCTGGAGACTGGTAAATGTGCCTACCAAAGTATCTGCTGAGAGATCATATATATGCAGGGATTCCCTCGTCGAAAAATATATTTTTCTGCAAATATTTTATCCGGGTCTGTTACACGTCGTCGTGACGGGCGAGTACCCGGCTGGGGTGATGAAAGTGCGGGTGCGATTCCCTCAGCGAGAGAATTGTTTGCATATTCTGCAGTCATTTCTCCTGGATCTGCGTAATGTGTTACCATGATAATTGAATCTTCTGATACCCAAGACACAGGAAACCCTAGTGTGAAGTGACGGCCTCGGATATTTCTTTCGGGTCTGGGTGTTGTGGTACCATGGTACCTACTCGTAGTTTCTGATACCCACGGCACAGCGGTACTGTGGGGTCAGGACTATGTATGTGACTGTTGGAATAAAAAAAAAACTTTATCGTTTTACAGGATGTGTGAAGTCCAAGAGCTACTTAAATCAATGAAAGTGGAAAAGGACGCATTGCTCGTTGAAAAAGATAAGGGTGCGAGCGGAGATGCGAGCATCTTGCAAGAGTTTAACTTGCGTAGACTAGCTAGAGAAATGAGAATTCTGTGCAATGATTATGATCAGATGGTCACTCAGAATGCGACTATTGAGGATAAACTTACTCACTTGGAGGCCAATCCACCCAGGTAATTGTTTTATTGTACACGAAAGGGGACTTTGAGGCGCACCTTAAATCATTTCACCACACTAGTTCGAAAGAACTATAAGACTAACCCCCGAATACTCAAACGCGACTCAGAGTTGAGCACGTTTCAACTCACGGTTTTTGACAGTTTCTGAAAAAAATCGTCATTTGAAACGTGCTCAACTTTGAAATTCGTTTGAGTATTCAGGGGTAGTAGTAGTATTTTAAAAAGCTTTGCTCTAATAACTAGCCTCAGCACGTGGCTTTGCTCGATTGGCACTCGGATGAAAGGTAGCGTATATGTCAATCCAGGTTACTTGCTATGTATATGTCACCGTAAAATTGTAAATACCGTTAGATTATAATTTCGCGAGATTGTAAACTGTCGAACATCTGCTTAGATCGAAATTAGTAGGGTAGATAGGATTAGTAGGAGAGTAATACAGATTCTAACATAGCAAACGTACATGTATCTACGATTTTTTATGTTGTTAGATCCCTTTAGAGTAGCTTATACCTAAATTTGCAACACTGAAAACTCTGCGCTGCTCCAGATATTGCGAAAACATTGGCCGTTTTTTCCGAAAAAACGGCCTTATGGAAGCGTTTTTCTTTGTTTTAAACTTTACTACCTAAATTTGCTACAATTTGAACTTAACTCAAGTACTCTCAAGCACTCAAACTACTTTCAATTGGCCTAACAACATATAAAAAATCTTAGATACATGCGAGTTTGCGACGACTGGCCTAGTGGGTAGCATAAAGCTTTTGGCTAAGGAAGGACCTACGTACTTCCTGTAAACTTAAAACAAGTTTATATTCATAGGTTATTTGTGAAATAAATATATTGTATTTATGTTATTGTATGTACTCTTACCTATATCCTGTGTAGTATTGTAGTAGATACTATTACTTAAATAAATGCAAGTATAACCTTAACCTTACACGTTAATGCGTAAAGTTGGGTGACTTTTAATACTTGTTGACAACCTCGGTGGCGTGGCGGGTGAGTGCTCGGCTGAGACGCAAGAGGCGCGGGTTCGATTCCCGTGTTTGTATGTTCTGCAAATATTTTTTCCGGGTCTGGATGTTGTAGTATGTATTATAAATAAGTATGTATTTACAAAAAAAAAAGTATATAAGTATGTGTAATGTCCACAAACATTTATTTTTACTGATAGACAATTTATCTATGTTTTAAATTATATTATTAAATTCAGAGTAGACACAAACGCTAATGTAACATCTTTTGTCATCCATTTACTTGGAAACTAAGTCGTCTTTCTCCGCAGCTCGGTGTACCTCTCGGTGCGAGACCGTCAGATTCTGGACTGGCACTTCGCTAACCTGGAGTTCGCGAACGCCACTCCGCTGGCCAACCTGTCTCTCAAGCACTGGGACCAGGACGACGACTTTGAGTTCACTGGGAACCATCATACAGGTATTCTGCTAATAATTGTATGAATCAACAAGTATTTATTTAAAAAAATAACAAAATACTGCGTAGGTTTTAGGTTACGTACTTCAGCCGACATTTTGGATTTTTGACACTTGATATTTATTATCTAGGTGTTGACACTGACAAGTGTTAGAAATTAATGTGGATGGATACAAGGGTAGAGGTAGAACAAAGAAATGAATGAGTAATTGGGTTTAGATTTTTTTTTTCTAGCAATAATAGCGCTACTCCACACAAGATATACCTACTTGGCTAGCTTGGGTCGACCGTTTATAATATTTAATACCAAGAACTTATTCTGCCTGTACCTATTATTTTATGAGCGTTATTTTATTATCTTATTCAAGGACACATACAAGTTTATAATATTTATGGAGCAATAAAAACAAAATAAAATCCTAATAAAAACCACGAGAAACGTTACAAAAATGCAATCATAATAAAATATTAGATTATCTCTATAATCTTTTAAAGATAATGTCTAGAAGCTGTCTGTTCAAATATCGAAAGGCTAAACTAGTTCTGTAATTAACTTGAACAAAATAATAAATTGTACCTTGAAGCCATCGCCAGCAGTTCATGATATAAAATTGGAGTCATCAATCATGGACCAATCGGTGACTCCGTGACTAGTTGATCGATGAAGTGGCAAAAGAGCCTCGATAACGAAACACCCCATTAGTTCTCCTCTCACTGATCAATAATCAGTGTACACATGGATGTACTCAGGTTTATAACTACGTCCCATAAATACAAACATCATGTTTTAAGATGACAAGACTAAATCAATTTCCTCTATTGCTACAGAAATTTGAGACTTGAAAGAATTCACAAACTGTAAAAGTATCCTAGCTTCAAGTTGTCAACGTTTGATCGAAATATTTATTTCCATAAATATGGACACAATATATGAATACAATAATGGGGTGGGCAGAGCCACAAGTAATCATCAGAAGACTTATAGCAACTCCTAATTCAAAGTACCAGGATGGATAATGGTGAACCATGGTGACAGGTGATCAGCCCATCGCCTATATCTGGTCCATCATGTTGGAGAGGATACACTTATAGAAGATATATCTCTTAGTCGACTTTTACGCAATGCTCGGGGAGAGAAGCAGCTGGACGCATTCTGTTTTTTTCACTCGCAGTCCAGCAGAGAATTATTCATTTCCAATGTAAATAATTGCCCAGTATGGGGGGCAACCGTTATTCCAGCGTCTCCTAGTGTATGGAATCGCAAGGACTAGTATCGGCGAGGCAATAACTTCAATTAGCTTTGAGACGGCACTCGTTAGCGTTTTACCGACTGTTTCCGCGCAATCCGCCGCGATCGATGCTCCATTGTATCACACACAAAAGATGCTACCGCAGAAAACACATCCTTAAAAGGGCGACTTTGCCCTCGTCCCTTATTTGTTTCCACTTACGGCCATGTTGCGTATTTAGGCTCGCAAATAGGGACGTTCGTTCTGCTTGATTGAATATGCAGATGCGATGAAGACTTCAGTTCGTATAGAGCTTCGAACGCGAAGTACACATGGCGAATTTGATTTCTCCTGAGAGGTTTCGGTTAATTTTGATCGTATGTAATGAGTGGGCGGATAACGCTCCCGTTATATGTAGAGTTGGTGGTTTGTCCACATTATAATTTCGCAGTGAACATGAATTGCGCTTCGCGAGTGCGGTGCGGCCTCGGTCCCTGCCCAAGGGCCCGCTCCGTTATGAATGTGGAATTTTCGAGTTAGTGGCCGGTTGTGATCTTTAGCAGCGGATGGCGGATTTTAGCCTCGAGCGGCGGTTCGTGTCAATAATTACTATCATTCTCGCCAGGGTTTCCATCTCCCACAGCCGATAAATTGCCGACTGACTTCTGTGAATCGTCATAATGACCGTTGCAGAAACGCAAGCCCTACACTTAGCTACTTTACACACATGTTTCCCGGGGAACTTAGGTGTACTTGTTTAGCTTGTTGATGGTTAATTATGGCCAAGGAATAAAATAAATCCGCATGAAATACGTGCACCTGTCTATCTCCGATCTATGCATGGAGCGGACACGACTTTGCGTCATTCGCGTCAGATTCATAATGCAATGGCATTCGTTCAGGTTTTATACGTTTCTCGATTATGCTTTGGTATTAAAAAGGGATGAGGTGAAACTGTAGGTGCGTTGTGGAGATACGTATCGCGACATAGCCGAGACGCCTCTTTTGTGCGTTGGTTCTGTTGCGTGCGTTGTCGGTAATATTTCTCGATGTACTCGGCCGGCCGCGGCGTGGGTAGTTGAAAAATGACATCTTGATTGTTGTGCGTTATTCTACTCATGAGAATGTCGGGTCTGAGTCCGTCGCGTGCACGGCTATTGTAGTTTGTAGCTGCGGCCGCGGGCCCATACAAATTGAACGATTGTTAACTGTTCTATGGAACCCTGGAAACGCTTGTGTATCGTGACTTGTCACGGAATTATTATATTTACCGAGATATCGTATTTTGTCTGAGTACGGTACTCGCTCTCTGCGAGGATTAAGTTGTGTTAGCTCTCGCTATGTAAATTGCACTCGACGAAAGCGCAGTGTTATTTCAAGTGTTCTGCTAAATACTAAACGTATTTCGTTACAGTAAATTGAAACTTCTTTGAAAGCGTGTCGTAATCTAAACGTTAATTCCGACCACAAAACGCTTCAAGACGTATTTTCGCAAGCTTCTAAATGACTAAAAACTCTTACATAATAAAAATAATTACATACAGCTATAACTTATCGACTCCTTACTCCCAGTAGACATTATGCATATATCATGAAGCGAAAGTAACAAAGCCGTGGTCAAGTTGAATTATGAGCTGTTTTGCTGTTTACCAACGACAAATGGCATTTGAAACATGTCCCCTAGGTGGTGTCCGGGCCAAATGACCGTACGGTGTACGCTAGGCGGTCTCTCAGCGGCAACAAGTTTTGATAACGCTATGCGTGGCGCGAGGCAATAGCAATAATGAATGTGATACAACCTCGGCTCCCTCATTTATCAAACGCCTCTATGAATAAAATATCTCGACAAGTTGCCTTTAGGATAGCGTCTGTTCGTGCCGGGACGCTTACGGCTCGCAGCGGCGATCGCAATCTTCAGCCTAGTTCCTAATAGTGCTAGCTCTCTGGAGAAATTCGCACCGAACTGCCACAGATGAGGGAACATACAGACGTATCACTCCGAACGACGTCGATGAAACCTGCACTTCACTATCAAACATAAACTCATTTATAACTTTTATGCAAAGGATATAAAAAAAAAGTAAGGATACCTCTGCTTTTATCACATAATAAAAAGTCGCTTACAAACATCGGATAAGAGTTTTGAGTTGCTGTCTTTCGAGTTATTATAGTAAATCTTCACACATCCCGATAAGGTCTATTTTCCATTGAGAACCCGATTTCAGTGACACAGGATCTGCACAGCCCTTGTTGCTTTGTCCGGCGCAAAGCTACCACCGGGGAATACTCCGTTATACCGAATCTCTGCTGTATTCACCGACAGTGAAATATTGCTCGACTAAACTTAGTGACAGACCCTTGAATAATATGATAGATAGACGCGAGTATTATTTGATCCTTTGGGTATTTTGTTTAGTCAACGAATTTCTATTTTTATAAAAAAGTACTTCCATTCATCACAGTAAGACTGCTTTTCTGAGCTTAGTGAAAGTAAAGCAAATGGCAAAGAAAGGTCAATAAAACCGTCGTTTAAGGTTCAGTTAGAGCCATTCAATAACAGTGCACTCGGCACTGCAAGCTCACAGATAACGCAACGACCAGTCTTAGACCAGTTAGACTCACGAGGACATGCATCGCAAAGGCGTCAGAGGCGTGGATGAATAAGCAATGAGCCGTCGAATGGCTCTATTAAGCCATTGTTCCCCCTTGCGCAAGAGACGTTTTGTTCGCGTCTTTGTGCTTTCACTAGCATGACGTCACGGCCCTCACGACCTAAATGCCTCCGGTGCTAGATGTAGTGCAATTTGCATTTATCGAACCTTAAATAGCTCGGCATGCGGATCGGTGGCAGCGTGCCAAAACCCCGCGCTACCTGCTTATTGTCTGGGGTGACATCGTTTAGTTCTGTAGGCCTATTTGCTTCGAGTTTTTTCCGAGCGTTCTACTAAATCTTCTTTATCGATAGAGCTTTATCACCAGAATGCATTCCATTTATATTCTTCTAAGTAGACTTTCAACCAACATAAAGATTCTTAAAATGAAAATTGTATTAGTTGTTTGAAAGATGTAGGAGCATCAACAATGTCCACAGTTCCCATAACTCTTCAACTGCAATAACTGTTAGCTTGTCTCGCGTAAAGCAGAAGTGCTCTACAGTGATATCACAGCGTGATACAGCAGTTACGCTGTAGTAAAGTTGTAAAACAGTGTATCAATTTTATTAAACTTACGAATCTACAATTTCACATCTAACTTTCTTGATCTATTACTTCTTAGTACGATTGCTACGTAATAAATAAAAACCGGTCAAGTGTGGGTCGAATTTGCACGAAGGATTCCGTACCATCGTACTACATGTAGGTACTTTTTAACTTGGCTATAACAACAAATAACATAGGGTTTACCCTATGTTATTTGTTGTTATAGCGGCAAATGAAATATACACTGTGAAAATGTGAAAATTTCATGTCTACCATTACGGTTCATGAGATACAGCCCGCTGACATACGGATGGACAGACGGACGGATAGCAGAGGCTTAGTAATAGAGTCTCGTTAGCTCCTTTCGGATACGGAACCCTAAAAATTACTACCTAGTGAGTAGGTAGTGCTAGTGATTCTTGCATTTTCTTTCATTCGTAACATACAGTTTACCGTAGTATAAGAATACCATATTATATACATGAAGGTATATGAAGATTTCTACATAAAAAAACGAATAGTTTGCAAAATACAACGTAAAATAGTTAACGAAGTGTCGACGTTTTAAAAGACGTAGTACACTCGAGTACTGCGGTACTACAATTTCGTTACACAGTCGGTGTACGATTTATGTGGTGCGATGTCGCAGCGGGCTGTCCCCTGTCTAATTGACAAGTGTCCGGAAGCGCGCCCGTCTCACCTGTAACGAGCACCTTACTATTAATATCAAACGCGATACTATGTATGTGAAAATGTTCGTATGTTTGTTTTTCAATCCCGCCGAACGACCAATTTAGATAAAAGTTTGTATAGATGAAGGTAGTTCATGAATTGGAAATAGCATAGGTCTGGTAACTCGTAAGCGGAAGCTAGCTTGACTAATAAAAGAACCGCCTTTTTGCCGTAGCAATACAGTGGTTCTATGCGCCTCGATGTTAAGTAATGTCTGGCAATTCAGTAACTTTAGCTCCCTTTTATTGTTTGATGGGTACGGTTACTAACCGTTGTAAACAACTAGCAACTTGGTACTCTAAAACTCTAGTCTAGATTCTAGAGTATCAAGATTATAAAGTGTCCTAAGGCGTTTAGAAGACCATTAGTCGCAAACTCAATCATTTTGTTTTAAACTCTAGAATGACAAAGCAATAAAACTAGGGTTGATAGGTAGAGTCTAAAAACGTCTCAAATTCGCCACTCTCACAACTTGTACAATCTGGCCAAGGCTTTAGGCTTACTGAGCTAATAGGCGTGTATGAAACTGGTCTGCTCTTTTGATGTGTCGAGACACGTGTCTGTTATCTAGCTGCAACTTGACATGTCTCCATCATAGATAAGGGTTTTCCTGGTCGCTTCAAATACAATTTAGCAGCCTTTATTTATGAAACATTCTTCTAGGCAACTTCAAAAACTATCCCAGTTTCACGTTACAGGCACGGCATGTTAAGTTGACCTAAAATCGAAAAACTAAGACTGCAGCTCGAAAACATATTTCAGGCATGATGTGGCATCCCAATAAAAAAGTTCATTGACATGCCGCGCGTGCAAAAACAGTGTAGAACTTGCTGATATTGCCGAATAGTTTGATATTGCCAGCAACATGCGGCGCTGCGAACTCCCTTTGTCTAGATTAGCCACATTTGTAGCAGATGGAGATAAACTGAGGATAATTTGTGGAACTTTGCTACCGTAAAAGAGTAGAAAAGTGATTTCGTAGTTCCACGTCTAATGAATCACACATTGTTTCTTGCGATGCGGGAGATAAGCTTCTTGTTCACGGCAAGCTGTTAGATTTAGGCTAGCCACCGGGTGATTCATAAGTTCGGATTTCGTTTTGTACATCAGTGAATTAGTCATCAAAGACAATAGAAGCAATATCAATATTATAGTCGCTGATAGATAACTTCTCGTTGTTTACTTTTCTTTGTTACTCGTTTCTCGTTGCTTACTTTCTCAGCGGGGGTAAATATGTCAAGAGTTGGATTGGATAGAGTGCAATACTAGGACTCCGATCAATTAGAAACAAGAAGCTTTTCTAATCCAAGTAAATAATGAATAGTATCCAAAATCTAAACCTAACTCATCGATTTTCTATCAAACATTTACAGTTCGAATTCGCGTTTTACTTTATTCAAACAGTAGTGTTCAATTTCCCTAAATAAACCGTAATCAATTATATTATATAGTTTTGAATAATGGCATTACCAATGGAAGCGCAGATTTTGCTATCTCGAAACAGATAACTTGTTTTAGATCATTGGTAATCTAGTTTAAATGTACTGGAAGTGGAGTTGGGCACAGTATAGTTTTCACAAAAAGAAGCTTTGCCCTAGCTTCAGGCAAACTTTAAAAACTCACAAAGCGGTTTTATATTTTCCGAAAAAACTCATGCATGAATCAAACTTCGATGCAATGTCCTCTATGCCTTATCAATTCTACTCAGGAGATTTTGATGGAGGCCACCGATAGTGGAATCTATGTGGCCTCCTACTGAACATAATACATTTAAAACATAGGTTGAAATATTGACTCGATAGAAGAAGGTGCGAAAACATTGACCAGGACTTGAAATTTTAAATTTTAATTAGAAGTATATCTACTGCCTGTATTGTCTTATCTTTTGTAACTCTGGACTCGGAGTGCACTCTGTGGAGTGTACTAATATTATTTGCATCGGGTGCGGTGGTAGTTTTATTACCGACAATTTACCATTATCCAAGAGCATTAGCACGCCCGCTTGTCAAACAATTTTGATATAAGCTCACAGTTTATCTCCTTTCTGACTAATTTCGAAATGCTCTATTTGTATTGCAATGTTTTCTTGAAACTATTTTATTAGATACTATTCGTTGTTGTCTTTCTTATGGGCAAACGCTATGATGCTCAATAACTAATACGATAAAGTCCTATCACAAACTTTACGGCCATTATTTTCTAAATATTATGTCTCCTACAAAAGATGAATTGAACAATATAACTCGATTATAGTTACTGAATAAATTTTAAGCTCAACAAGATTCGAATTTAATTTCAACTTAGTACGTACCTATCTGTCGAAATTTTGATTATACCATGTTAGTTTAAACCGGCCCTCCGCTTTAACTTTCCTTTCATTGTAAAAGTTGTAATCCTCTTTGTGAACCCTAATTGAATTCACTGTTATGCTAATACTCTGATTTCCCATCTTATTTCGTTAATAGAGGTCTGTGGTAAACCAATTAAAGGGAACGTTTGTGGATTACGCAACTTTCTGTAAACGAATAGTTTGTGGGTTTTACTTGTACGGGATATTAAACGTTTGTTTAATCCTCTATGGTAATACTATGAGGATTGGTTTTGTTATTCCGGATGATATTGTCTTGCTGGACTTTGCTCGTTGAATTTCATGTTTGTTTAACTGCCTAATTTTGAACATTTTGTTTGTTGTTTAGACGGAAGCATTCCACAATTTAAGTTTCCCAAATTTTGTATACTACGCATTCGACGACTGCTTTATTATAATAGCTAGAAGAGCTGAGAACGTAGTTGTGTTTATGTATTTTTTAAATAAAATAAATATTTGTGGACATTTCACACAGCGCCATCTAGCCCTAAACTAAGCAAAGCTTGTACTATGGGAACTAGATGGCTGATAGAATACTGATATACTTTTTTTTGTAAATACATACTTACAATACATAATACTACAACACCCAGACCCAGACAAATGAAAGCAAACATTTAAAATTGTTTATTTTCTAAGCGCACATAGGCTGTTGGTAGGTTTATGAGTGTCGCCCTGTGCGGCCGAGTGCTCAGCCAGGCAGCGCAGCGTGAATTGCGGACGCACGGCCCCTACTCCCACTAGCACCGCTTTAATCCCTGCACTTTTTATACCAACTAAAACGGGAATACAAATTGTACCGCTAAAACCTAAAAGTCAACCCATTCTCGAATCTTTCACACGTAGATAGCATTAGTCTAGTTTTTATTGGTCAGCGGTTTTCCAATACGTGCCAATGTGAAAAACCTCTACTAGATGTGAAGTTTTTACAAAGTAGCGGCATTCAGTCACGTGCCAGAAATATGAAACAATATCTCCATTCATTGCTCTTATCGTTTTCGTGATTCGTTTTTTAATCCGCAGTTTCTTTCTGTACCGTTCTTTGGTTTTCAATTTTAATGAGTTGTGGTCATTGAGAAGTGCAGTGGAGCGCAGGCGAATCATTCCAAATTGCTTTTGGATCGTGCTGGTGTTACTGAAAATTGCACAGATGACGCCTGGTAGTCGCAAAATGAAACATGTTAGCGCTTTGGTTGACATCGGCCCTCTTTTTGTGGCGACGTGTCTGTGGAAGGCCATTTATCAACTTTTTATGGAAACGCTTGTTTTAATTTATGCTTACACTAAGTTCGGAGCTCGTAGCTATCTCCGACCTCATTCCGACCGCGGCTTTGTTGCTGTTTACTCGGAACACCGAGAGAGCAAGCTGTTCTCTACATTTTAAAATAAACTACGCCATCGCACTTTAAAATGAATGTTTACGATAATGTGCCATTTCATACATGGTCCGTGTGTCGTTAGAATATTTTTTGTAGGGATTTAGTCGCAGTTTGCAACAAAAAAGGAACGCTCTTAAAATGTAATGTGAATTCTCCACACTTTATCGTGCTCTATATCGTTCATTAATACACGTTAATGAAAATACCTCCATATTGAAATATTCTTATTGTTCCGTGAATAATTTCGGGTAATTTATTCAAATGGCAGTTTATTTTCAAGTTAAATCGTATGGATAAATTGTACGTCTGGCGTTTGGCGGCACATTTAAAGCATTGCCGATGCAATTACATCTGATGCTTGTCTGAGCGCGCATCTGATAACAGAACAAAAAAACGGCCTGTGAAGTTACTTTAATTAAATTCTGCATTTTTGCATCGTATTTGCGATCGGTGATCCGATCACATTTAAAATACGAAAAACATTTATTTAAAAATACTTATAAGTTATATAGTCAGAAAAAAAAATTGAATGTGACGAGCGTTTTTAAGAGGGTTTCGGTAAAATCTGTTCATATTCATATGCCGGCTGTTATACTAATTGCGTGATAAAAACAAGAAAGAGCGTGAATTAAAGTGGAAGCGAACTCAGGTGTCCACGTATAAGCCGGGAGTTAGTTCTCGGGGTTGGAAGTTGCCGGGACGCCCGCAAACCGCTCGCCACAGAACAAATTTCGCTTATATTAACTTTTGCTTCGAGTAAATTTCTCTTCTACAGTGTGGCCACTGCACTTTCAAGTAACAAAGTTTTAATCTCGTCTTTGACTGGGAGGTGGCTTCCAGCATCCCTTTGAGAAACTGTTCTTTTACCGTTGTTTGAAAATATTTAGGTTGATTTGTTTCAACACTCTGTAGGTACTTAAGCTTGCTCTACTGTAAAGTGGCCATGCTATTACTGAACTGAACGTTTTAACCTTCGTACTCATATTTATCGGTGGTATTTACTTTTTATAGAGCCATCTATTGAATCCAAGTAATTGGAAGGTGAGGAGGACCATTATGGTGTAACCACTTTCTTCTTTACTTGGTATATATTTTCTGGATGCCTGCGTAGAATTTGAGTGTCGATTGAAAATTATGATGCTATCTAAAGCCTCTATCAGACGTTAGAATACTCCATGCGTCGTCATTCTCAGTTCTAAAAGCGAGCACTTAACCGCAGCGTAATTCCGGTAAAAGGTTCGGTGGGCGCACCGTCCATTCTCTTCTTAATGTTTATTTAAGCGAAAAACTTCGGCGCTCATTAACCGGATTGGCGGTTAGAACTTTTGCACACGACTACTTTTGCAGCGAGTTTCAGCTATGCACGCTAAATGCCGCTACATACTCATAACTATGAATAAAAAATGCTTGAAGTTGCTTATCGTGCGTTCTCGAACTCTGAAACCTGAAATTCACCTTGAGCTTCAAAGCCAAGTTATTTTGCGAGTAGATGTAACTTCCACCATGTTTTTTCACTACACAGTATAAAACAAAGTCGATTCTCGCTGTCTGTCCCTATGTATGCTTAGACCTTTAAAACTACGCAACGGATTTTGATGCGGTTTTTTTTAATAGGTAGAGTGATTCAAGAAAAACACTGATAATTTTAGAGGTTTCTAATGTGATGTCGTAAATAAACACATTTTTTTACGCTTACATTGCAAACGCTCGCTGAACCCTACGAGATTGATCAAAATAATTTACTACAGTATTGTACACCTTAAAAAGGTCTACAAAAAAGTCCACGATGGTATATGTCTATCCCCGTGCGAAGCCGGGGCGGTTCGCTAGTTATATAATATATCGTGAAGATGTGTTGCCTAGTTGATGACCATTTATGGCATTTTATTGCGAATCATAAGTCTGGCAGTGGTCGTCTTAGCGTTGATTGGTAGTCACACTATTGGTAGTAACACTTACATCGCTACTGCATTACTCCAAACAATCATCGTGTTCAAAGATTCATAATGAAAGACGCGATTTAAAAATATACAGTACCACAGCTACCATAAGATAATTATCACACATTATTTTCACTTCTCATTGAAGGGCGGTTCTTTTTAACCTGTTCTTCGAGTTGAAGTGTCAAAGACACGATGGTTTAAACGATAACCTCACTGTTTTAGTGGTTTGCCGTTGCTAACACAGACTCAGATGTGTAGCAGTAGGTTTTAGACCAGAAAGAGAAAAGGAATTATTTGTACGTGAAAACTCCTTTATAGGCTATTCCAAAGTATACAAGCTCCAAGAATTCCATAGGTAATTTGTGCGATAAAAAATATGGTTAAATAATTTTATAAGATTTTAAAGAATTGGCTTATAGATAATAGTTTATATTCAATTATTAAGTTGCTATAAATAATGTACCTGTTGTATGTTGTTCCTTATTCGTTGACTTTTATTTATATTTTTATTAATCATTTTGACTTTTGTATCTATCAATTTCAATTTTAACATTGACATTGATTAAGTATTGTTTTAATTTGCGTATAATAATAATTATTTGCATGTCAAAAATTACTGAATGTGATGCACATAATCAAAGAACTCCTTTATGTAACTATGTGCACGTACCATGTTCACAGCAAAAAAATATCTTTATCTTTAAAATGAAGCAGCTGTGTTTTTGTTTACCTATCACGAGTGGCCGTGGTGTGCAAGCTTCCTGCAACGATGACAATCGCGGTGTCGCGCCGCGATCGGTGTCACTGCGTTAATTATTTGCCGTTTAAGCTCCCGCAGTGACAGAAATTAGACACGCTATTTCAACTTTATTATTTTTTACTTTTGTGCTGAAAAATGACGGCCTCGGTGGCGTGGCGGGCGATTGCTCGGCACAGACGCAAGAGGCCCGGGTTTGATGCCCGCTGCGGAAGAAATGTTTGCATGATGTAAATATTTTTTCCGGGTCTGGGTGTTGTGGTACCATGGTACTCTTAGTTTCTGATACCCACGACACGGAATCCTAGTGTGGGGTCAGGACTATGTATGTGACTTTTGGGTGTTATTTATAAAAAAAAATACTAGCGGTACTAGCGGTAGGAATGGGAGATGACTTATTTTGATTGACATAAATTTAACGTTCCAAATACCCCTCTTTCTAACTTTTTCGTCGAGCGCTCGTGATCTGCGTCGTCATTATGTAGGTCCTAAACTATTTTACTCGAGCATAATTTTGGAAAGGCTGCCGTCCCAGCTCAATACTAAGCTAGGCTAGCTAGTCCATTCGAGGTAATAAAAAGTTCGTTTCAATAAGACGTTATGTTTAGATTATTACGATTGTGATCAAATGGGTATATGATGTAGTAATAAAACTTTGATTTTTATCGGCATAGGATCCGTAATAGTGCATGGAAGTTAAATAAGTTCTTGTTATGACGTCGTATTTCTTTTCCAAACGGATGTGTCGTTATAGGACGCCATAAAAACTCAAAATGCAATAGACTTTAAATTATTTAACTCATAAATTCTATACTATAATATTTTATTGGTTATGGAACTTATTATTTGCGGTTGCGATGCCTTACACGCATTTTTAGATACCACGGTAATAAATATTACCTCTAGAGGAGTGTGTTATGTAGATTGTGTAATTTAAATAAATTGTCTTGAGTGTTTTTATTTGAAGTAGACATGCAGCACGTGTAAACGTTCCCGTTCGTGCGTTCGTCGTAGCTATTTCGGGTCATTATTTACCATTTTAGTTGGACTAATTAAGTAATTTATGTATTAGCGACCCAGCAAAATTGGGTCGCTATGTACATATATAGTTATGTGTGTGTTGGAAATGGATACTCATTGTCTTCTTTTTTACGTACTTTTGGACCAGCTATATCTTGCCTTTGATGCCCCGTTCCTATATTCAACTGACGGACGGCGAGTGATACATTACAATAGCAACGTATTTTTGTCAAAAAAATTGTAGCAAGTTTTGTCTGATGACATTGTTGCACCTCTTTTCCGTTAGTTGAATACAGGAACTGTGCATATTCACGTGATTCCTTTCTATCCAAAGCTTTCCTTTTACGCTGCATTCTGTTACGCAGCTACGTTTGTGCAAGATTATAAGAGGAATCTAATGAGAGGTCTCATTAAGGGCCTTTTTCATCGCGCCATCGCTCGCTGCGGTTTTCCTGCGCTATTGAAAGCTTCGGCCTGCTTCCTGCGGAGTGCGGACGCGCCGCCCCCGGCTGTCCCGTTTTTGCATTTTAACACCCTGCATAATGAGGTCTTGAGGCACGTATTGTGGTGTGAAGTAGTTTAGGACGTGTGCTATGAATTATTTTTATGTAAAATAGGCCTAGTCTTAGCATTTCTCAATCCATATTTTATTGCAATTATTACTCATAAATCATTAATCATTTATTTGTCTGTGCGCCTAGGTACATATACAATAGGTTTTAGGAGATATTAGGAGATATTAGACCTCTAGATTCTGGCGGTAGGGCGTACAAACATTTAGAAAATTGCAATATTACTTTAATGCCAAGTTAGTCAATGTCAATTTTACAAAGCTAAAGAAATTAAATAAAATTACAAACATAGAATAAAGTAAAGTAAAAGTTTATTGCTTAAACAGTAATTTAACAGTATGTAAACTGTTAAATTAATTTACATAATATACCTATATTATAATGCCGATTTGTACTAATTTATATAATTTTCTTATCATTTAAAAAAATATTTATAGAATAATAACACTTAAGTCTTCAGTTCTAAGTACTCAAAAATAATAAATTTTTAATGTTTGTATTTAGAAAATTTATTGCAATTTTATTTACAAGTTATTAAAATACAAAATGTATCGTGCCAATTCTGTCTAATTAAATCGTGTACCTATTCGTATTCGAACGTAATTTCCATGTATCGTAAACGTGCCATCAGGCGGCATTTCCACTCGTCTCTAAAATATGTAGCAATAAAACGCTTTGGACAATATCCGAATGTGTTGGGATCCGTTTATTGTCCGGGGCGCTTTATGAACGGACCTCTGCGCTCTTCTATTGCTCCCAATAAACGTACCGAATCTGTCTTTGATTTTAATTAACTCTGCTGTAAAATTTAATCCCATTTGACACAAAAAGCTGTAGCTGAACTGTGGTCTTTGTTACAAAAATAAACCATTGGCTACAAATTAAGCTAACGAGTTCGGACTGAACCTCTTGTACGGATACAGAAGATAAAATTTGTGCTATCTCACTTGAGACGTTAAAGGAGAAATAGAGAGACTTAGGGGTGGAAGCAACGTGTAACCCATTTGTACTTGTTTATCAAGGAGATAAGTCTGAGTGCGGCGGCAACGACCGTCTTCACTCATTAGTTCACAGATAGCGGCCCGCCGGATTCCTCCTGTAATTGCTAAACTATGGAAGTGATTTACTGACCCTTCCCTACAAATACAAAGAAATATATACTAACAAAAGTAATCTTGTCACTCGCTGTACTCTCTAAATAGAACTAAGCTCTCAAGCATCGTCACCCAACGGAAACATATTTTCATTTTCACTCTAAGAAAATGTGCTCTCAAGGCTTACCTTCCTAATTCCATTATGAATAGGATAAGGAAATATTGTTGGCTACCTATTGTACCTCCTTAATAAGCTGTTGACGGTAACACGAGTTTCAACTTAAGGTACCAGTCGTGGTGTACAAAGAATGGAATTATGGGGGTAGGTAGAGTAGCCTGGGAAAATAAGCGCATTATTGCAGAGTGTTAGCTGCGACGCTGGTGGCGCTTTCATACGCTGCTCGAATGTACAATGCGCCCTAAGCTCTCAGCTCTCTCAAGCGAACCCACTACTATTCATAGTATAAGGTGCTACGTTAGTCGAAATGAACATCGCTTTTTGAGCCTCGGAAAGCCGACCCACTTTTTCCGCTGGTGAAATTACCATATTGCTAAAGTGGTTTAGTGGTACGTTCGATGTTTTGTTCTGCTACGCGAGCATAGAATAGATGTTCCACTTTTGCTCATTTGGTTTTCTTTGTTGATCAGTAGGTATTGATACCGATACGGATGACGGCACTTGATGAAAGAGCGGGTTTCGCACTAAAAAACAATGCAATGCATTTAAAAACTTTCTCTCTTGTCTATGAAATGCGTTCGTCCAGGTGTCACCGCTTTGCATGGGCGTAATCGAATACAAAGCGTATAATAGAACTATTTCGCATTCATTACCGCATCAGATTAGTTAATGTGAATGTTCTGGTTGACAGTTAGGAACGCCCCTCGTATGCAAATGGCATTGTCTCTAATGCGACCAGCCGCGCCCTGGAGGCCTACGCAGCGTGCCCTGCCATCATCAGATGAATATTCACATGAGACATTAATAACTTGTATGTTTCAACACCGATGCAACCACCCTTTAAAATCTTGCTGGTGTATCATTTGCCTATTAGGTTATCCAAGCCTATCCGTAAATTATAGTTATTCCAGACGTGTTGGTTGTAAAATGCCTTTTCTTTAATTGCCATACTTAAGAGCTGTTATGTTTATGATCACCGTTTCCTCACTACACGATCTGGTATTCCAATCATCTAAAGACCGAAGATAAAATCTAGAGCACTTCAAACACTTTAAAATGGCACACGTAACATCTTTAAAGAGCATTTGGCAAGCATTGGCCCGGTCGATTCAGAGATGGTCTACTCTGATATCGGGAGCTGACGTACTGTCACACGGTTACGGACGTGACATTTTAGGAGTGCACGGATCTTTCTGTAAAGAACCGTCTATATGTAGGTACTTGTACTGTAGGCGGATCTTGGTTGGGTCCATACGATTTGTTTTGGTTGCATAGCTAAATTGCTTCTTCAAAATAGACTAAACAAATCTCTGTATTCTTTACCGTTGTTAATGTGTACATGCAGGCAAGCCACAGACGAAGTTTTACACTTCTAAAATACCATGCTCATCATCATCATCACCATATTCCTGCCCTTATCCCACTCTATGTGGGGTCGGCACAGCATGATCTTTGAATCATGGTGTAAGAGTTTTGGCTAAGGTGTTTTATGACCGGCCGCCTGCCTGACGTCAACCCTCCTTGGGAATACTTGCTTATTGTATCTCATCATGTTGGAGGATACAATAAAATAAAAATAAAATCTAAAATACCATGCTCATACAGTACAATTTAAAGACAATTGACTCTTACGTCTATACTAGCTTTTGATACGCTTCCGACTTTCCGTTTGAATCGAATCCTCATTTTACCTCTGTAACGTCTACTTAACCAACCAGGTCAATCGTTCTGATCATAAATCCATTCTTAGCTTGCTCTTCCATGTGTATCACAGGCTTTAGTCTATTGCACAACGGTGTGGTTATGCAACCGGTGATTGACGCTCCGTCGCGCAATGATGGCCCGTCGGCGAATTCAATGGAGCTTTTCCGTGATCGCCCGATTGAGAAGTCACGAGGTAGTGTTAGATTTATTCAAATGATGAGCGCATTTTGTCCCTCGTAGCTGTGTCAATTTGTAGGAAAAAACCTGTAAGAGAGACCTATTAACAAACACTTCTGTCATTTTTCGTCTTAACGATTTTTTCTCTTTAATAAGTTATTGAGGCTTGTTTGATTTTTTTCGCAAATTCCGTTCTCAAGCAGTCAATGCAAATTAATATCTACCTACCTAATTATATTAGCATATCAGACAAATTATAGATAACGAGATCTATAATAATCTTGCAAATCTATACCAATTTATAATCAAAGCTATAATTTCCCGATAAACAGCTCATCCTATAAAAATCTGAACCCAGTTTATTGTCTAGCTACAAATAAATTCACCGTCGTTTTTAAATCATTTAAATATTATGTCTGTTTTAATTAAAATCATTTAGTTGAATGTTTTTAAAACAAAGACGTTATCGGGTAAGATTTCAAGGCGTCAAATAGAGCCACACTCTGAAAAAGTAAATGCCCTGCTTTAAATTAAGCCGTAAAGTGACCGCCTTTGTAGTTAAGGGGACGATCATAAATCGGCACCGTAGTGGGGTCATAAGCGTCGCCCGACGGTTGTCGCCGGGCAGACATCCACTTGGCATGTATACGATTATTAGCCGCCCGACTTGTAAATTTCTTTTAAAACTACATGCATCGGTGATCTTCATCTTAAAGATAAAGGCCTGACTGAAGCGCGAGAAGTATCTATTTATTGTTGTCCTCTATTTTGGCATTTGATTAGTATATGATAATGGCTTTAAATTAAAAAAATGTTTTGCAGAAAATCCAAGCCGGTTGTTGTATCATGTTTTAACAACAAAAAAAGCTAATTTATATTCTCAAGCGATCTGGCATGTGGTGTTGTCTCATCTCACTTATTTTGTCTCTGCCTATTGTAATTTATAGCATTTGGAACTTGTTCATAATACCAGTTTGAAACAGTGGAGCTGTTTGGATCACATCAGAAGTATAGTCGCAAAAGTATAGGGGTTTTCGCAGCAACTCCGTGCGAAGTTGCACATTACAAGTATTATTGTCCATTTTGTTACAGGCTATTTGCCATTCTTGCCTTCAAAATAGTAATTTGCATATTACAGATCAGATCACCTTATATAATCAATAGCTAATCGAGTTTTAAGGTCGAGACGCTAAAACGTGACAGTTAACAAGATTGCAGATAGTGTTAGATTTATATCAATTTTATGACACGTTACGATTGCCCTATGAAATATAGGCAAGACTGGTTTGAAATGCAATTAATATGGTCGCTGTACGAAAAGTTCACAAGTAAATATTTTTAAAGGTAGTGCTAGAGGAGAAATATTTGCATCAATGTTAGGTATTTTCATTAGCTACAGAATATGCAAATGATCGAGACAGCGGGCTTAGCCTTATCGCAAAAACATTAAAAAAATACAATATCAATAAAAGTAATCAGGTAATTTCCCTGTTTTGAATAAAGTTTAGTTATTTCTATTTACGCAAAACATTCACGAACCGCCTAATGGCAGCAATAACTGTAAACGCCATCTCATTACCGCATTGCGAAATTCTATTTCCTTTTACCACATAACAAGAATTTATTTGTTCTCCATTTTCATAAAGCATGCAAAGTTACGCTCGAGAATTCGATACTTGTGCCTATTTGGCTCGTTGCGAGCAATGTAATTGTGAAATATTTGCATGGCACCTATTTACAAAGCGCGCAAGATCTCGAGGCCGTAAGTAATTTCCCTCCGAGTGAAATGAGCCTGGCTGTGTAACGAGATGAGACTTATTATGTGGTTAATAACTCACCTGAGTATCCGGTGTGTGTTTTGCATAATGACGAGACACACGCGTATTTTGCTTCTGAGGAATCGCTCCAGGCGTGCTGGTGGATACCTTACTACGAGTATACTGGCTTCTTGAAATTAGTGGATTAATCGCCTCGGGTTTAATATATCGTGCACGTCACTCCGAAGAGCAATCTAGAGAATAGCATTGCTCTTTTCACTTCCCGTGTGTAAATCTTTTATCGGAAAAATATATTGCAACTGTTTTTAGGATTACGTACCCGAAGGGTGCCAACGGACCCTATTACTAAGGCTCCGCTGTCCGTCCATCCGCTTGTCTGTCAGCGGGCTGTATCTCATGAACCGTAATAGGTAGAGTTTAAATTTTCACAGTGTATTTCTATTGTCGCTATATAATAAAAAAGAGAGCCCCATACAAGAAACATTTATGTACTGAACCCTTCATGTGCGAATTCGACTCGCACTTGACCGGTTTTTACCTATAATCAAGAAAATTTACGTTTGTTCGTTCATTGTTTTTACATAGTCGTTGATTCGCCGACTTGAGATATGTAAAGGCATGTATTACGGTCACCTGACCCCGCACGAGCTATCTCATGTGTGCAACGTCCCTAATATTAATAGCCTTAATATTTCCCCGAGTGCACCGACGACGACACGAAACTTGCTTGACGCTTGGATTAATAGTATCTTGTATGGTTTAAGAAGATATACGTATTGCAATTGCGACTTGAAATATCTAATCCTCGTATATTACCATCGCCTGCAGCTTATTGGCCCTTAATCAAATTGACCTTTTAATAGCCTCTTGTAAAAGCGGAGTAATAAACTAACATAATTCGGAAATGGATATCACAAATTAGGTAATTGAAAATAGTCTATTTGGGAATCAGTTTTATGTCAGAAGGCCCGATATATTTTGTAAGTTACTCAAAACAAACCCTCACAAAGCATGCAGGTGAATCTCCAGAAATGCGTGCTGCTTAGAATTATGGTTAAACAGACAAGTTCTAACATTTAATGGAGGTACAGGTACAGGCCGCACTTACAACGTTAAAGCAAAACGGATTTCCATACTTCTCACAACGGAATTTTAATTGAAGTCCCTCAATTGGAATAGCAATACGGTGGGCATTCCCACAGATGAGATATAAGTACTAATACAGTTTCGGTCTGTCACTATGGCACATTGAGCAATTACACCAGGATTGGTTATTTGTTTTCAAGATAATGCAAAAATGGTATACGAAACCGCGTGTATTTTTTGTTTTTAAGATTTAATTTAATCGCCTCCGCTAACGCGTCTATCCCTCTATCACGCCGGCGCCGTCTTGGTGAAGCGCTTGTGGGGTAGCTTGCTTAGACGTTTTTGACTCATCGTTGAAGTTAGGCGACATTGTGCGCGGTCACAATTTGAATGGGTGACCGCAAGTGGCATTACGAGCTGAGCGCTTCCGTGCTTCGGAGGGCACGTCAAATTGTCGGTCCCGGCTTTGAAATCGTTAAGCCATGCCGGAGGCCTTTAGGCGGCCTAAAAACTCCGTCACAAGAGTTGGCCACTAGCTCTTACGGACTTACTTACTGTCGTCTTAGTTTCACACCTTGCATAATCGATTCATCTGTGCGTAGTGTGATCGTGGGCCGCAGAGGACGTTGTCGCCTTCTTTTTATATATTTTTACTGAACCTATTTCGTTCCTCTTGGCAAAACTCTCCCCTATGGATTTCCAGATAACCCTGGGAAAAGCTTTCTCGCACCACCCTTCTTCGAAAGCATCGAGTTAGTCCCGCCAAAGTTTCCTCGACCTACCTCGACGCCGCCGCTCCTCATGTGGCCATGCTGTAGATCACTACGACCATCAGGTCGCCCACCTGTCGGGAGCTATCCGGCTGACGTGTCCCGCCGAATCTCATTCGAGCCTGGAAAAGTTATCTCCAACAATTTAAATTACAAAAAAAAATTATATTTCTCTGATCTTCATATGGCATACCTGGATCCACAAGCTGTAGGCACATAGCAGTCCGGTGGTCTTGTTTCCTGGTTGCACCTGTGTGCACACGCGCCTAGTGCCGTGTTCCTCACGATAATGAATACGAGTTAATTAAGCAGCATTAGTCGTAACATCAGCACCACACGACGCAGATCCGAACTGAGATTGTCGAGTGAACCCTACTCGTTAATGTACTGATTGTTATCCACCGATGGTCATGTTTGATCTGATTTAAACTTGCGGTCTTCCGGTTCTCTTCCTGAGTTTTCTTTTATCGAAACTGTCGATTCTGCTGTACATTTTCCTTCATCATTACATTCGCAACCCGACTTCACTCACGGCTGGGTATAGGCCTCCCTTTGTGTGTGCCGCTCTCCACGGTCCGTTGCAAGTCTCATGAACATAAAAACTTGCTTACAGAAACGTCGGTCGTCCAGCAGCAAGATGGGCTGACGATATAGCATCCGTCGCAGGCCGGACCTGGATGAGACTTGCAACATTTTCCGTAACTAAACTGAAATGTTAGTTCTAAAATTAAAGCATTTTATCACGAGGTGTAAGCCAAGTCAATCTTTGATGTTTATAAATAAAACCCATCGAGTGCGAGTCGGATTCGTACCCGAAGGGTTCCGTACCATCGTACATTATGCTTAATTGTTTCTTGTATGCCACCTATTATAGGTGGCAGCACGTTTCTTATTAAAATCAAGCAAAAAATGCTATATGAAACACGTCTCTTCTATAAGGACCCCCTTTAATTTTTAATATTATTATTATTATTGTACAAATCATCAAATCTTAGATCATTTGAAAAAGAAATACACAAAAAAATACTAAATAAAAAAAATGTGCAACTGGATAGGTTGCCACATTACTGACCGCGGCTAGTGTTGCTAACTTCAATGATCGATTATGAACGTTACAATTTTTTCTTGTATGGGCCCCTTCTATTTTAGTTTTATTATTTGTTGTTATAGCGGCAATAGTCTGAAAATTTCAACTCTCTACCGTAATAGGTTCATGAGACAACAGCCCGCTGACGGACGGACGGACGGACAGCAGAGGCTTAGTAATTGGGTCCCGTTGGCACCATTCGGGTACGGAAACTTGGTCAGTAAGTTAAAGTTATGACGTGAAGTACAAAGTATGTGTTGGTCATAAAATTAGGCAATTGACAATTTTTCGAAAATAAAGGCTTAATGACGTTTAATGAGCGATTATTTCATAACGTTCATCGTGAAGTGTGTGCCTCAACTAAAAGGTGATTAACAGGTTTCAGATATGAATAATGAGTTTCGTCATCTGCTCCGGTAATTAATCTCCTAATTATCGATCATCCCAATATGTAAATGGACCACGAAAATATTAAGTTTCAGAATCGGGTTGTCAGTATAAAGTACAATGTTGTATTGTTATTCTGACGACATTTTTAGTGTAGCGGGAGAGTGGCTGGCTAAAACGCGAGAGGTGTAGGTTACATCCACTGAGAAATGTTTGCATGTTTTGCAAATATCTCTTCCAGGTCTAGGTGTTGTGGTACAGAATCCTAGTGTGGGTCATAAATTTGGATTTTATTTGAATGTTACTTTATACGTTTTTGTTGCGAGAACCTGTTCTGTTGGTCTTTCTTGCTGTTAGTTTTCGATAACCACTAGTCTCTTAAAAGAGGTGTTTTTTTATGCATGTTGTGTTCTAAATGATACTCAGAACTACTATTGCACGCTCAGCAGTTTAAGATAAAGATAACGCGAAGTGAGATGTACACGTACGGCGACGGTTAACGGACGTACAAGGTTTACCATGAATGCTTCTGAAACCTGACGCTAGAATAAAAATACCAACTTTTAAAGTAATCCTACTAATATCATAAATGTGAAAGCTTGATAGGATGTGAGGATGTGTAGATGTGACGATGTGTGTTTGTGAAACTTGAAATATACATAGTGTGTGTGCTGGAATAACATATATGTTATTTTTTGTCCGGATACCACGCGAGTAAAACCGTGGGTGAAAGCTAGTGTTTGATAAATGATTCATAAATTTAGTTTGAGTTTCGGCATTTGTCGTTCGTAGGTTAGTCCAGACTATTGAAAATATGATGTCTGTTTTGAAATGAAATGAAATGAAAAAACTTTATTTTGCAAATTTTGCACACTATATTGCAAACAAAACAAAACTGACAATCGCTGGCAAAGGGTGGCCTTATCGCTTGATGCGATTTCTCCCAGGCAACCAAAATACGGGTAGGTGCCTAAGCACCGATATTTATGGAACACTTCAAGCGGGTTAAAAAAAAAGTTATGAATATGAATGTGGATGGATTGTATAAAAGAGGATATGGATAAGGAGTGAATACAGAGATGACGGCTGACAGGGAATGGAAGAAGAGAACATGCTGTGCCGACCCTACAAAGAGTGTGGAATAAGCGCAGGAAGATGATGATGACTCTTCAAGCGGGTTTTGTGCACATAAACTTCAGAAAAAAACGGATACTCGAAATAAGTACCTATAGTCCAGTTATGATGTCATCGGTCCAAATAAACATAAAAATCTGTCTCACCAAACTAACACGCGAATGCGACCTGTAGAATACCTTTAGTTATCCAGAGCTATCTTTTTACACTGTGTAGTACTCTTATCTTGAAAGTACCGCTTCTTATGGGAAATTTACAGGTGCGCGTACGACTAGGAAGCACCGAGTGATAAGCCACGGCGAATGCTAATGCTCCTGTAATTTTAACTCAACCTCCAGTGAATACAAGACGTAAGCTAGGTATGGTCTTGTATTAGCTGCCTTTGGCTTCAAGTTTTACGCTCCAGTATATAATCTTTAAACCAGCAAAATTTCGGTCTGCCAACAGTCATGGCTTAACGACTTAAAAGCCGGGACAGACAATTTAACGTGCCCTCCGAAGCACGGAAGCGCTCGCTCGTAATGCCACTTGAAGTCACCCATCCCAATTGTGAACGCGTACAACCGTTGCTTAACTTCAACGATCAATCAAGAACGTCTAAGCAAGCTACGCCACGAGCGAGTGGTAGTAGTAAGTCAGAGACGTAAGAGTT